>CM027845.1:9969300-12575550 GCA_016097545.1 Eucalyptus victrix | reverse complement strand
AAGCAATTGTCGCAATTAGGACTTGAAATTCGGATTTCTTGAATATTTGTGTGGCGAAACCTGATTTTTGAGTCGTTGAGTTACATATTTTTGTAAAAAATGATGCTTTGGAATGTTGTGAAGCTATAGCATTTTATGGATCACAATTTGAGCTTGCGGTTTGTCCGGAATAGAATTTTGAAGTTAGGGATGCATTCTGGTACTATAACAAACAATAGCTTCGAGTTTGTCTTTTTTGTTGTTTTCGGTACTGTTTTTGGGTGGGTGAGTTGGGGTTGTTGTTGTACGAAGAGTGTAAGATGACTTAAAATGAAATTTTGTGGAGAAAATTATGGCATGACAAAGTTGGAAAATTGGCGGCTAATGGAGCACTATCAAATAAATTTTATATTAAAATTTAGATTTAGACCTTTGGCCTTATATTTCGTGTTTTAGACATATCATCACCATGCAGGAGAGAGAAAATATTAAAAAAAGTCACGTCGGTATATTTCATTAGTCATGTTGAACAAAGTTAACGAAAGAATTCGATTGAATTACTTTAAAAATATTAAAGACTTGATTGCGTTTTTTTTGCAAATTGACAATTTTGAAAATTTCTAGTGTATATATCTCTTTTTTTATGTTGTCGGTCCTTAAATCTAACCTTCATCTACCATGAAGGCATGTGCTCCAGAGAGACCTACAAAATTCTCATAAACTCAAGTTGAAAAATATTTGAAATTGACATCCACTTGGTTGTTCAATATCACAGCTATTTTTACTGAAGTTATTTGACTAGCCCAAGTAATTATTTACCTTGGCTGTGGCTGTAAACCAATTAGAGGGCAAGAGACTAATTTTTTTTTTCTCTTTTTTGGGAATGCGAGGCTCTATTTTATTGTCAAAATAGCAATCGGTGCTCGTTGAAAAAATGCCCAAACCCTTCAACTCCCCAATTCCAAGAAGAATATATTTCTTCTCCTTCAAAGTGAGAGCATCCTCGATATTATATGCCCGAGGGTTCAAATTAAACTTTTTAAGGACAGGACAAGTTCAGGTCTACGGACTCCCTTTCAAGTAGCCGGTTTCCTCGTTGGAAAATTGGCGGCTAGTGGAGCACCGTCATTGACTGGAACGAGGGCACCAGTTAGGTTAGCAACGCTCTCGACGATAAAGGCTTTAGAAATAATTGTGCACACATATAATTTATAGGTTCACACTTTGCCTCCAAATTAGGGTTCACAGTCGTTAAGGACACTACGAGTTCAAATCAATTAGCGTCACCTTCGTCTCTTTCTCTGCTCTGCTGCTTGTCGGCGTGCAACCAGCAGCAATGTTAGTTTGGCTTAATGCGTTCCTCTGGGATGATGAACTCGAAAGAGCGAACCAACAATTCGTAATTGGTACTTATTGATGTGCAGGTCGAGAATATGTGTGAAAAATTTGCCCAAAGACGTGACGAAGGAGCACCTCGCGACCACTTCTCGCAAAAAGGAGAAATTTCAGACATCAAGATAATATACACCCGATATTTGTTGGAGACTTTTAGCTTAAATATATGATATATATATATATATATATATATATATATATATATATATATATCAACAAATATTTTCTCTTTCGAAATTAATGATCAAAGATATATAGATAATGGAAGTGTAAATTTGGAAAGCTTCTTGGACTTTTGATTTGATGTGCAGTTAGATAGATGTCTATTAGCGGAATTTTTTTCTTTCCAAATTGCTGACTATAGATGAACATGGGGAAAAGTATCAAAATAAATCTTAATTTTAAAATTTTTAATTGGATGAATTTAATTCTAAATTTTTTTATATTAGTATCAATTCAGTCCATATAATCAATTTATATTGGAAATTATTGATGTGGACATTGACAACTAACGTTGACATTTTTAATAATATTTTTGAATTTATTGAATTTTTAAATGCATTTTTTTTTTTTTTTGAGAATGCGAGGCTCTACTTAATTGTTAAAATAGCAATCGGTGCTTGTTAAAAAAAAACCCTTCAATTCCCCAATTTCAAGAAAAATATTTTCTTTCCTTTTAAAGTGAGAACACTTCCGATATTTTAAGTCCTAAAATTTAGAAGAAATTTTTAAGGAGATGCTTAGGTCCGCGGTCCCACTTCCGTCTTTCAAAATTGTAGCCGGTTTCCCATGTTGGAACATCGGCCGTTAGCAATGCTCTTGACGAAAAAGGCTTTAGAAATAATTGTGTATATACACACACATACACATATATATACATATATATATATATATATATATTTATAGATTCAAACTTTGCCTCCAAATTAGGGTTTAGAGTCATCAAAACACTCGAGTTTCAAATCAATTCGCTTCACCTTCGTCTCTTTCTCTGCTTTGCTGCTTGTCGGCGTCCAACCAGCAATGTTAGTTTGGCTCAATGCGTTTCTCTCGGATGTTGAACTCGAAAGAAAGAACCAACAATTCGTAATTTGTGTTTATTCTTGTGCAGGTCAAGAATACGTGTAAAAAATTTGCCCAAGGACGTGACGAAGGAGCACCTGCGCGATCACTTCTCTCAGAAAGGAGAAATTTCAGACGTCAAGATCATATATACCCGGTATTTGTTGTCTTTACTCGTTCTCTTATTATTCTCGCGAGCTCTTGAATTTTCATGAAGGTGTTGAGACGTGAGGGTTTTCTATGTGTATTTGATTGCGCGCAGTGATGGTAAGAGCAGGCAATTCGCCTTTATTGGGTTTCGCACCGAGCAAGAAGCAAAGGAAGCTATTAGATACTTCCACAAATCGTATGTCGGTACTTACCGGATTTTTTGTGAGGTTGGTGTTGTGATATTCACTTCACAGTCTAGTGCTTGTTCTTTGACGTGTTTATCATGTTCTCTGTCTGTTATCTAAGTTATTTTCAACTCGTAGAAGCGAAACGAAGGGCTGTTAATGCGCATGCAGATTGAATCACGACTCTCTCTCTTCTCCAGTCAATTCCCTGTTTACCTTTGCTGGTCAATTTGCTGGTCAAGTTTCTGATCGTTCTTCAGACATCTTTTTGACTGGAGTGAAGCTATAAGAACTGTTTATTTATTTTTTATTTTTTAAATTTTTTTACTCTGTATAGCTGATAAGCACGCGATTTCCCTTAATTGATGCTGTTTATTAGTAATCCTCTACATGTTTTGATTATTGGGGTGCACAGATAACCACTTGCATGAGGAATCAAATACCTTTGTCGTGAACAATCCGCTCCAGCAAATATAGCTTTAACAAGTGGATTCAAACCTTTTGCTTATCACTAGGTTGCACGAAGAGTTGGAGATCCCAATATTCCTCGACCATGGAGTCGGCACTCATTGAAGAATAAAGCAGCAGCAGCAGCTGAGGGTAGGAAAATGGTTTCCGGTGGTGATTCCACCAATTTGATTCCTAATGGAGAGAAGACGAATCTTAAGAAGACATGGGAGAGTGATGACCGTCAGCTTCAGGAGTTCCTTAAAGTCATGCAACCAAGGACCAAGTCGAAGTTGTGGGCGAATGACACATTAGTAGCTTCGGAAGATTACCCAAAGGAGAGATTTAACAGGAAACATACTCGAGCAGAGAAAAACATCAAAGAAGATTACCCACAGGAGAGATTTAACAGGAAACATACTCGAGCAAAGAAAAACATCAAAGAAGATTACCCAAAGGACAGATTTAACAGGAAACATACTCGAGCAAAGAAAAACATCAGAGAAAAATCAACGGAAGCAAAGGTTGATGACGAGGAGGTTATTGTATCTCTAGGTAGCAATGCTTCCGAAGAGTCAGATAATGTCTTCCATGAGGATGTAATTTCTGACATGGACTACTTCAAGAGCAAAATTAAGAAAGAATGGTCTGAGTCGGAATCAGAAAGTAGTGAAGGTGATGTTGATCGAAAGGAAGCTAAAGTTCATCCGTCAAACGAAAGGTCCAGGGAAAAAAATGAAGCAACTCTACATGATGATGAAGAAAATGATATGGCAGATGAGTCTGAAAGACAAGGTAGTGCTGAAGATTCAGATGGCAAGGCACTTGACCCCACAAATCCCTCATCAAGTTCAATGGACGATAAGGATGAGATGTTGGAAACTGGCCGTCTTTTTGTTCACAACCTGCACTACGGGGCAAGGTAATTTTTTTACTTAGACTACTTGACTTTGCAAGTTCTTCTATTGGAAGATATTTGCTGAGAAATTGTCTTGGAAACAATTTCCAGAGAGTCATTGACTTTTCTCTAATAGATGCCCACATCATTATAGCCTGCTTTATGTCTACTTGCATGGTCTTTGTGTGAAGTGAGGAAGAGCTGGAAGAGTTATTTAGCAAATTTGGCAAGGTTGAAGTTCATGTTGTTGTGGATAAAGCAACAAGACAATCAAAGGGCATTGCTTATATCCAGTATGCTCTCCCAGAGTCTGCATCAAGGTATTGGATTTCTAAGAAAACTTGCGTTCCTTCTCTCCATTGTATTTATTGAACTTTATAATAGATCAATTTTCTATCCATTTTACAACCATATGAAGATAGCAGCTTTATTGGCGCTCCAAGATTACTTAAACTTATTCTCTAACTGTGAATATGTTGGGCTACAACTATGAAATTGTTGGCTCAGTTGGCGACAGCATGCTTACTATCCATTGCTCCATTAGTTCTTAGTCTCTTAGAATAGACAAGCAAGCCTGGAAAACCTCTTCTTCGAGTGCACTGTCAATATTTTAAAATTTTCAGGCTTTAAGTTATTGTAAATTGCCTAATCATATGAGCAGCAGATGTTGCTTTTTCCAGGTTATCAGTTGCTGCCGTTGTTTTTAAATTATTATATGTTTTGCCACTTGATTTATGCCTTCAAATCTTGCTGATACTCTTATTACGTAAGATGGCAATATCTAAAGTATATCACTCCACGTAATGATATAGAACTTGATCAGATGTATTACTTTGTTTTGGTTCTTGTGCAGAGCTTTGAAAGAATTGAATAAGTCGCCTTTCCAGGGAAGACTGCTGCATGTTTTGCCAGGATTACCAAAACCCACATCTAAAAAGCAGGAGTAAGTAGTAGGATTCTATAATTCACTTGGGTTATGCTCCTCCAATATCCTGTCCTGAAGCAGCTGATAATGTTACCTTTATGTAGTGATTTTACTTCAAATCAAGCTCCAAAAACTTTCAAGCAACGTCGGGAGCAAGACAGAAAGGCTTCTGAAGCAAGTGGAGATACAAAAGCCTGGAATACATTGTTCATGCGCCCTGACACGGTCTGTTTAGCTTCTAAGTATTGATTGAAGACTATTCCTAAATTGTCATGTCTATTCTAGAACTTTACTCAATATAATTATTTGACGAAGGGAAGAAATCTGAAACTCCATCTATTAATTAAATAAAAGTGTTTTACAAGTTATGTAGAAAATTGTCTAGCCAGTGGAGAATCTTTTCTGGAATTATCTTTCTTGTCATGAATATTTTGGGAAAACTTTTGGCATGATCATGTAATTATCATTTCCCATTTTTACTTATGATCTGTTTCTTTTGTATGGTGTATCTATTTGCTGTCATTTAAGACGTCTTCTCTACCATAGGTTGTTGAGAACATTGCGAGGAAGTATGGTATAAGAAAAAGTGATTTCCTTGATCGTGAAGCTGATGATCTCGCAGTACGTATTGCTTTAGGAGAGACACAAGTAATTGCTGAAACTAAGAAGGCATTGGCAGATGCTGGTGTCAATGTAGCATCTTTGGAGGAGCTTGCCTCTCGGGGAGGAGAGGGTTTTGAAAGGAGTAATCATGTGTTGCTAGTGAAGAACTTGCCATATGGGTGTTCTGAAGCTGAGCTGACTAAAATGTTCAAGAAATTTGGGAGTCTGGATAAAATAATTTTGCCTCCAACAAGGACAATGGCATTGGTACGTGGTCATCTCTTTATGCTTTTCCCTTCTGAATAGGACACCCAACTGCAGTACACAACTTATCCCTAATATTAGTGTGTTTTTTTGGGAACACATGCCATTGTTTGATATTTGCTTTGAGGTGCAATTGTATGTTGGGTGTAATTTGATGGAGGTGAACCAAGGATCAACATGCCTGCTAGGACTGAAGGATTTGTTTGGCCATGTAGGCCAAGATACCTTCAGCAGACAGCTAATGAGGGTTCAGAACCTTGGTGTAAACAGCATTTTAACTTCAAATGTAGCTCGCACTGGCTTAGGATTTGATTGTTACCCATGCATGGATATGATGTTACTTTGGCTCCATATCATGGTGAAATAGGACTGGGTCTGTGATATCAGCCTGTTGGTTACCCTTCACATGGAAGCCACTTCTTTGTTGGGTAAGGGGAGAGGAATAGGGGTAAGAGTGGTGGAGAAGATAGGTACAGGCATACTCATTGTTGGGCTTTCAAGCTCTAGATTCAATCTAGCTGAGACTGGGCTGGATGCTTAATACTGAAATAAAACGAGAAGAAGTTTTTCTTGTATTATAAATATAGAGGATTATTGCACTTGCTTATAAAAATACCTACGTTCTAGATTTTTTTCCCCTCAATCCCATGATTGCTACTAGAAATGTGAAACTTAGGGAGAGTAGACTGGAACTATATTGACTCATGAATAAAAGGAACTCTTGTATGACTCATGAATACAAGCAACTATATGTCCTGCTAGAAACTCCTGTAAATGCCAGGAGAATTTAATGCAGTTGTTTGAAGTCATGACCTTACTAATCTAAGCCGTTGGTATTTGATGTATATTGGATTTCTACTGCTCTCAAAGTTTTAAAGATACCTTCTTTTGTTCCGAATAAGTGCTGGGAGCTTTCTGGTATAGTCCAACATTCTAGACTTAGATCATCAGGCGAGTATGACAAGTATTTGTGAATACCAAATGCGGCAATTTATCTGAAGGATTCTAAGGTTATAAAACTTTATAATGGCAAGTATGGCAAGTTGACACACTTAATGCTTGTCATACTCCTGCACCTTAGTCCAGGTACCCGGTATGTTTGCCACCTCGAGTAACAAAATTAAGCAATTGCGACTTTCATACATGGTTGCTTTTCATGCCATTGCTGCTTGTAGAAATGATGTCAAGGTAGAAAGGAAGCTGCATGTCATGAGTAAGCTGTCAATTGGAGAAAGATTATATATATATACTAGAGCTAGGGGATACCCTTTAGTAGCTGTTGTGTTCATGATAATGTGGTATTGGAAACTTTGGAGAGTCCTAGAGCTTTTGTGCTCAAATAGTTATTGTCTTTCCTATTAATGAGGACTTCTTTCAGATCCAGGATTCTTTGAAATATAATGGCACAATCACATTAATCTTCATAGGCCTTTGTGTCGTCTTAGTTAATTGGCCATGCTATATGCAGCCCTTCTAGAACTTGTTTATGACACGCCTTATAGTAATGATGTGTGGTGCTCAATATCTGTTGGATTCGGAAGCATTCCGGGGCATCTGTTGCTCTTCTAGGAAGCTTTCTTTTTGCAAGTTGCAAAGCTATTGTGAAGGTTTGAAATATATTCATGGGAAGCAGCTATCTAGTCTATCAAGAATGCAATAGGAAACTTTGATAGTTTTACAATCGGGACTCCTTAACTTTCCTTTCTTGTTCTCTTTTCTTTTGAGTTTTTCCTGTAATTTAGTTTTAGTTCAATCTACTAGCTTTGTTTAACCTCATTATGGTTACACTCATCAGGTTGTTTTCCTCGAACCTTCTGAAGCTGATGCTGCTCGTAATGGTCTAGCATACAGGCTGTACAAGTATGTGATGTCCAATCTTTTTTCCTTTCATGACAACACCTTACTGTTTGTGTCTTGCATAAATGCATTAGATATGCTGCTTATGACTGTGAACTCTCAAACTGGCCTTTTGCCACAATAACGGAAAATTCTTTAAATCGGGAATTCTCATCCATTGATTTGGATGGCTTTTATCTGATTACACCATAACATGTTACTAGCGGAGAGAAAATATAGTTTCCTAATCTGATAGAAGATATTTGTGAGGCATCATATGATAATTTAGGGCGCTTGAGCTGGAATGGAGCAAGAGCAAGTGTCCTGTAATGCCAATAATACTTTTTTCTTGCCAAAAGTATAAATTATGTGGTTTTGAGATGCCATGATGGTGAAACAATTGATACATTTTGACAGATGAGTCATTTTTCACATGATTGGCATGGTCTAAATTAGCATGCCTAACGTTTGATATCGTTTCTTTCTCATGGTAAAGTTGTTTAGTTGCTGTAAGAGTTCTTAATAAGAGTTAATTATGATGTAGAGATGCACCACTGTACTTGGAACGGGCTCCTGGAAATGTTCTCAATCCAACAACTGAAAGCATTGGAAACAAGAGGACGGTTGTTGGGAAGCAGGATGTTGAAAGGGTACATTTTATTTCAGATCTGACATTTTGTGCCTTGTTACTTTCTATCTTCTAACTCAAGTTTAATTTGGAATAAGTATCATTGATAGACTTTTTATTTTTATTTTTTTTATTTCTAACTTGTTTCAGATGTATGTTACCTGATTACGTTTGTTCTGCTACTGCTTTGACTTGTGTCAATGTATTTTCCATCCGTTCTTTGTTTTATGAGTGTAATCAATGCTGCCGGAAATTATGTGTACTTTTTGATGCATTTTCCAAAGGCAGTAGTGAGAAAGAGAGATTTGAACGACGCTATATGCATATTCACTTGTTAGTTAGGTGTTCATAAAGATGTATGAGCACTTATAGTTGTATGAAGTTCTTTAAGGTGAAAAAACTTCTATATCATAACAGAATTCAATACAATGAATAGCATCTCTGTTCAAATGCACTTGTTGATACATGAAATTGGGAGAGTTTGAGGCATTTTGACATCCTGAATTGTTAAATGATTAGTGCTATTGATGCAATATCAAAGTTACTGTGTTGGATGTATTCAAGAATCACACGTGCCACTTTAAAATATTTGGATTTGTGCTAATCAGCTTGATTGGATTGATTGATATTATCTTAACGTAGGCATGAACTGTTGTACAAGTACGATGAAGCATGATAGTGAGATAGATTGGCCTTAGTACAAGGGTAGGCCTATATTTTCCTTGCAAGTATTCCTGTCTTTTCCTTACACCATGCATAATGTCATTTTCAATCTATTTTGAATTTAAATTGTTTCTGCAATATCATATATTGGTTTGTCCATTGAGCCTCACAAAAATGTAAAGCTCTTCTTTGCTTGCATTTAGATGCAAATTATGCCTTGGTCTTGTGTGTCTGACGTGATCAAAATTTAAAAATTTATTGGAACTCTTCTTAGCTTGCTGACTTGAACAGCATAATTGTTTGTATGAAATGGTTGCTGCAGCAACTCTGTGTAGAATTTTTCCTGATTGCCTACGCTTTTACTTAAAGCTTCTCTTCCTCTGACATGATAATATGATGTACCACTCTGCAGTATTATGCATGCCAGACTCACCAGTAAACAAGTTAGGGATAATTCCTGCTTTTTATAGGGTTATACTTATGTTTTACCCTTTGATTTTACAGTCACGGTTTCTTTATGTGAAGAATCTGAGCTTCAAAACATCCGATGAGGCTTTGAAAAGCCACTTTAGCGAACGAATGAAGGAGGGAAGAATTCTCAATGTCAAGGTGGTCCTTTGGGTCATAAGAATTAATGTTATGATCTGTTATCCTCCACTATTTATCAAGATATTGTTGTTTTCTGTACAGATAAATAAGCACGTGAAAAATGGAAAGTCAATGGGTTATGGGTTTATAGAATTTGATTCAATGGAGACAGCAGCAAATGTTTGCCAGGATTTGCAAGTAAGCCTCTACTTTTTCCTCCTCGATAAATTTCTGTCTTGTAATTTGCTCATGTTTTACTTGTATCTCCAGGGAACCAACTTAGATGGGCATGCCCTTATCTTGCAATTTTGCCAAGTAAAGAAAGAGGAAACAGTGCTAGATAAAGATGAAAAGGGTAGAAGTTTGACTAAATTGCATGTGAAAAATGTTGCTTTTGAGGCAACTAAGAAAGATTTAAAAAAGCTCTTCAGCCCATTTGGAAAGGTAATTTGCTTTTCTCATCATCATTTATCATCTGTGCATGACTGACTCCACTTTATGGTGGATTAGTTGAAGGGGACACTATATATTGGTTGATGTAAGAACTCTATAATGGTTGTGGATTTAATTCATGGATCATCTCGTCAATAAGCAAAAGTCAACTGTCATCTTGTTTAATAAAATTTAAGTTACCATGGGTCTTCTAAATTTTGGACTATTGCTCTTTTAAAAGTTATTGATTTCTCGTCAGCTCAATTCATACCACTTATTTGTTGGACAGTACAGATTTTTCGTTTTGGTTGACCAATGAGTTGATTTCACAGGTTAAAGTGAGGCTGCCTAGGAAATATGGAATTCATAGAGGATTTGCATTTGTGGAATACGTCACGAAACAAGAGGCACAGAATGCACTGCAAGCACTGGCCAACACCCATTTGTATGGGAGGCACCTGGTAAGTTATCTTCTCTTTCTCCGGAATATGTTAGACTCTTGCACGCAGTTAAACTGGAGTTATAATTGTGATATTCAGGTGCTAGAGAGAGCGAAGCAAGATGAGAGCTTGGAAGAGTTGCGTGCTCGAACTGCTGCCCAGTTTAACGATGAAAATGGGTATAGTATGGCCAAGTTGTCCAAGAAGAGGAAGCACATGGCCATCTTGGATGAGGATAAATGAAGTTCAGAAGAATTGCTGATTGAATGCCGGCTGAGTTTAAACTGCAAAAGAATTTCTGATCGAAATATTGCTTCAAGCGATGTACTACGAAGGGAAAGAAGATTGTGTTTATTAGATATTTTAATGGTTGGCCCAATTTGCTGATTTTGGGTTCTAGTTTTAGTTGGTCAGCTGCCCTTTCTGTTTTCTGCTAAAAAAAAAAAAAATGATGTATAGTACCCACATGTTCAATATGTTATTGAACTCATTCATTTTGGCCATGACTTATTGACCTATTATGTTTATAGAAAGTCATGGTGATTGCTGGCGATAGATGCATGTTCCTACTCTTGTCCATTTATCATATGAGACATTTTAGTGGGGAGGACACAAGAAGTGTCAAACATTGTGTACGATGTTCATTTTAGTATTCAAAGTTTCTTTTGGATCACTTTAAGTGCTATTTTTTTTTAAATAATGATCTTTTTATTGCCAACTCAGAATTATTTGGCTAGAAATCTGACATGACTTTTTATTATTATCAATTTCTAAAGTCAACGTGGTTCAAACAATTGGCGGATTTCCCTAAAAGAACCTTAAATTTGCAAATTGAGAGAGAACCCCAATTTGAAAACCCTAATTGGCCTATTTGAGTGCCTGTATTGGTTTGCCTCGAAAATTACCAACTCAATCTCGCAAGTGGAATGCGGAAACTTAAGTGATGGCTTACATTTATTCTAACAAAGCGAACTAGATGGTAAGTGTTACTGTTATTGTAGGTTATCGAGCCCAGGAACATTTTGGACTCGATTGAATCTCAGGAGAAGATTTAATGTATGAGCCACATATAGAGAAGGTCGAAGTTCAAATATTTCATATGGTTGATGTGAAAATTCTCTAGTCGAGCAACATAGGTGACCTTAGAGTTACTTGAAGAAGAACATCAATCTCCATCTACATCAATAGATGAGTTGGAGTATGTTGACTCAATGCAAGTTGAAATGAAGTCTTTAGCATCTTTGGCCAACCATTTGAATAAGGAAGTTTCAAAGATAAAGATTCAAAGAAAGTGTTATCGAGCATTGATTGTGTTGTTCTCTTGTGTAGCTATTTTATGGTCAAATGTAAAGTGGGTGATGAGAAAAAGTTTTCCAATTTACCATAGTTGAAGATCAGTGGAATATGAACTTGTATGGGATAAATGGTAAGTATAGTTGTATTGTTGGTTTGCTGCAATTTTTTAATAAAACAAAAGGTATGTTGCAATCAATGGTGGAAATGGAAGGTTTGAATTCAATGGTTATGAGCAGTCACAAGTTCTCTTGTTAGGTTATGTATTCTTAATCTTGGTTTGCTTAGTTTTTGCTTGAGATATTTATTTTGGTGTAATGGTTTCTTGCAACGCTGATTAAATTAAGGAGCGGTAACAAATTCACAAGTGATTATTTCAATGTCATAAGTTATAAATAATGTCTGTTTGAGTGCCAAGTGTTGTTGGAAGTGATCACATAGGGCGTGTTTGGCAATCATTATATTACTCAAAATAATTTTTGCTTAGAAATGATTTTTTTTTTATTTTATTCCTAGGAACAATTTTGAGATTTTACCCACCGGTGGGCAGCTGAGTTGGTTCGGTTTTGGGCACTTTATCGCAGAGGTTTCAAGGTCAAAATTCCGTAATTGCTAACACGTCTTAAGTGGGGGCCATGGTGATGAGGTCTTGTGCTAATCTCTCCCGATGTATAGGGGTTTGGCCCTTCGGTGTTGTTTGGGCACAAGAGGCTCATGGTGGAATCCTCGGTTACAAAAAAAAAATAATAATAATTTTGAGATTTTGAAGGCGCATGGTAACTGTCCAAAACTTCTATCCTTGAGATAGAAATACGTATGATAGAATTCTTAAATTTTTTTGTTTGTTTTAATTTTTAATACTTTTATTATGTTTTTCTTTTTCCTTTTCTCTTTTTCTTCCTCCTTCTTTGTGACCGTATGGTGGTGGCCGGCGACCGGCTAGGCAAGATCCGTGTGTGCGTTGAAGCCTTGTCAAGCTACCAGCTATGCTCGACCTCCTTCAAGCGATGTAAGGTCGGCGAGGTCGACCTAGAGGTGGCTCGGTGAGGCCGAGCCTCGCCAGATCTGGGCGAGGTTGACCTCACCTAGCCATGGCAAGGCTTGAGGTGACATCGAGTTACAAGGTTGGCAAGGCTCGGGGCGACGTCGAGCCATAGGGTTGGTGACATTCCGATGAGGTTGTCGGCCCTTGTTTAGCTAGTCACTAGCCATCGGTCAAGAGGAGGAGGATAGAAGAAGAAGGAGAAGGAAGAGAAAGCAAGAAAGAGGACAAGAAGTAGAAGGAGAAGAAGGAGAAGAAAGAAGAAGAAGAAGAGAAATTATACTTGATTATAGACATTGTTCTTGAGAACAAGAATCAATTTTTTTCTACTTCTTGATTATGTTTTAAATTTATTTTCGAGAACAAAAATCCATATTTTTGTTCTCAAGAACAAAAAATTAACAAAAAAATTTCTATTCTTTTGTTATTACAGGAAATAAAAGAATAGAATAAGTTGTTTTTGGAAGTATTACCAAATAGAGTCTTTAAGTGTTAGTTGCGATTAAAAAGTAATCACTTAAAGTGCCTTGTGTTGGTTTTACCTCTTTCTTTTCTTTTTGTTTCATTTGTATTACACTAGCAACACCATCATGTGCTACATTAGTACTTTTATTGCACTAACATCTTGCATCGGCACGTGTTGATGCAAGCACAATAATGCATCGACACATGCAAGTGCTTGTGCATCTTGTGTTGGCACTGTACCAATGCCGAGCACAAATGGTAGCATGAGATCACAACAAACTTGTACCAACAATTGAACATCAACCCATTACTTCCAGAAACAACATTAGCCTCATAATGAATTTGCACCGGTAGCACAAGACTATGCAAGTAGCTCAAGAGCAAGTGAAATTTATGCAACATAACAACTGTATACAACACTAGCCAAAAGCAAGACAAAAATTGGAACTGACAAAAGCATAGACGAAATCATGATTCTCTTGACGTTGAATTGCTTGTCTACATTGACAAAAATATCGTTGCCATTGACATTCAACTTATTCTTTACAAGCAAAAACATCCACTAGTCAAGCTTCCCCCATTGGTCAATATTCCTCTCCACAAAACTTGTCAAAACCAACTTAAACAAAAACATGCACAACAACTCTCATTGGTCAAGCTTTTCATCAATCAATATGCA
Organism: Eucalyptus victrix; assembly: GCA_016097545.1. NCBI lineage: Eukaryota > Viridiplantae > Streptophyta > Magnoliopsida > Myrtales > Myrtaceae > Eucalyptus > Eucalyptus victrix. The sequence continues at coordinate 12,561,576 of CM027845.1, read as the reverse complement.
CAACCCCCAATTCCTTTTCATTTTGAGAAACTTTTGGCTTGATTCATAATCCTTGCGCTCTTTTAACTAGACGCGCAGGTTGTTCAACTAGCCTTCATGTCCCATATACATTCGTTTTAATAGCATCCATTTTCTTTTTAGAACATGTCATTTGATGGGGGCTCACCTTGGGATCATTGTTTGAGCTAGGATCAATTGGTTGAGATTAACTAATGCTGGATTCTTTATCAATAGCTATTTTGGAGTTGCACTCGATATCTTCTTTTTGGGAGCACTCTTTTTAGCATAACCCTTAACTCTTGAGTTGGATCACCTTAAGAGTCACCTTAAGAGATAACACCTCCAAACTTCTTCTAGTCTACATCAACATAACTATATTGTCAACAAAATGAATTACCATAAATTAAATGCAATTGCTAAATCTAATATAAAATTATCTATTACAAAAATGTTCAAATAATCATCAACTTGCTTAAAGGTGAATTTTTTTTAACATTCCATTAAATTTTTTAAGTTTAATTTTTTTTGGTAATTTATATCCAACAAATTGCAATTAGCCAAATCATTCCCTGACTCAATTGACCGACACCGCAAACATGTTTGAGCATCCACCACTGTAAGCCCCAACCGCGAAAGCTTTTGATTTAGCAAAGGATGCTATCAATAATTTATTCTAATTTAGCTACATCAATTTGATAGAAAAACAATAGCCCTCTCACTCTCTCTCACCAATTGACTGAGAATAGAGGGTTTGCATGAAGAACGTCAAGTTGGACGAAGGATGAGCCTCGTAAATGTACAAGAAATTTCTAGACAGCCATATGAGCTTCATATTAGCTAAAACCCTCCATAGGCCTTGTACATAAAACCTCCGGTAGCACCAAGAAACCTTATTGTTCCCTCCAAACCCTAATTTTGCTAGCCAATTGAGCTAGAAAGAGAAGATGACAAGCCTAGGTTACAAAAATGGCACATTAGTGACGGCGAGCGATGATGGATAGAGTGAGTGAGTGACCATGATTGGGAATGAGGGAACGATAAGGAGTTCATAGGCCTGATTGACGATTCTTCCTATGTGATGTTGTTTTTCCCAAAAGTGGTGTGATATCGTATTGCTTGATGGAGCCATGTAAAAACGTCCATGTGGACTAGAGTTTTTAAAAATTTTGTCAATTCATATTATAATTTTAATTATAAATGCTATGTAATCAATTCACTCGCAAGCTCATAACCTTGAGGTCACGGGTTCAAATCCCGTCTCCGCAACATTTTTGTGATAAAAAATGGGTTTGTCTACCGGAATTTTTTACTGTTGGCACTTAAGTGGTTGTTGAAGGCTTAAAAAAAATGGAAAAGTTAATAGAAAAGATGATAATTTCGAAATGCCCTAATAGATGATGGTTGGTGGCTCTAATAAGATTTCGCAATTACTACCGCATTTGAGTAGAGAAGAATCAACATAGTTAAATGCTTGAATTTGACTTGACTCAATCATCCGAGGTTTCATACTCAATTTGGTTATAATTTAAATATGTTCGATAGTGACTCGATGTTAGTTAAAAGTCCTAAATCTACTAGTGAAAGGAATTTAATATAATTTTACTAATCTCTATATGTGACATACTCATGAACATGTACATATAGGATCCAACTTTATAGAAATTTATCTGCTTAACAACTTCTCGAGTGAAATACTTAAACTCAAGCTCGATTCTAAGAAGTTAAGCTAATTCTCAAGAAGAATGAACCAAACTATACGGAGTTCTAATCTATTAGTGGACCTTCATTAACTCGTGAGTTGCTTTCCTTGATTATATCATGCGAACTTTCAAACATTCTCATTACTAGATCCAAATACACATATGTCATACGGGCAATATATGATCGATCCATGACGTAACGGCAGTGGGACTCGTAAAATATCTTTTCCTCCCATTTTGGGCGGTCTCTCTCTCCCTCACGAACACATACCGTCTTTCCTTTAATGCTTACTTTCAAGTGGAACTGAGGTATCATATAATAACCAACCTACTGTACAAGTTTCACATGGAACCTATAAGCCATATATTGAAACAAATTCCTCATTTAAAAAAAAAAAAATCTAAAATTTATCCCGCAAATCCTAAAACCTGAAACCTAACCATGTCACAAGTTTCATGGTCAATTTTAGGATCTATACATGTTTTACGTATATTATTAATCAAATGATTGTAATGGATCATTATCTTTAATGGCCATTTCTTATTGTTAATTCACTGACCACAACTTATATTTAAACAACATGAAGAATATGAAATATTAACAAAGTAAAAGTCTTAATCGTAAAATGGAAGCTCCTTAGTACTTGGAACTTATTCATCGAAATATGTTATCTAATTTTGGGAATCTAGAACCTATCCAACATAGCTGAAACTTAGAACCAAATAGGTGTAACCTATCTTGTCTTGTTCTCCAGTTTCAAGTTCTATCTTGAAATTGTGCTCACCGCTGCAATCCATGTTCTCCTCCTCTTCCTATTCATTGTCATGTTCTTCAATTTGCTCCTCCCTAGCACCTATCCCATCCACATCCAAATCCAAGCCCATCCTCATAAGTCACAACCCCATGCCCCCACAACCATTGTCACCTTGATTCCTACCATAATGGGAGAACGACATGACTATTCTTTCATTCGAAAGACGCAGCCTCAAACCAAAAAAAAAAAAAAAAAAAAAATCCAACTTTCGAAATTGTCTATGGATACCAATATCGCTTTTGCCTATTGGTTGCTAACCAAGAAACCTAAAAAATTTTGGAAGGAAAGGAATGAGCAATCATAACTCAGTGAGTAGTGTATATTGTCACAACGCCACCCTCAAGCAAAATAGGTTTGGAGGTATTCAATCAATAGATGATCCTAATGGTCCATGTGAAAGGATGATTTGAGTATATCATCTTTTCAACTACTTGAAAAAGGGTTCATCAATCATAAGTGTGGACTCTACCAAGTCCATACCTCGCATGACACAAGATTTACAATTTAAATTCTTTGTTTTTGTGGCGTGTTGTTTGTTGAACTCATGTATCTTAGGATGGTGGGGGTACATTTTACCCGAGAGAGAGAGAGAGAGAGAGAGAGATGCCATAGAATTTAAGGGATCCAATAGGTTTTGTTTTAGTCACTTCGTATTAATGGAATAATTGTCTAAAAGACCCTAAATCTTTTGTACGACAACTAATTCGGTCATAAACTTTTTGATTTGGTTAATTTAGTCTTAAACCTTTTGATAATTTTCCAATATAGTCATTTTGGCCAAAATTGATCGAAAATCAATGACGTGAATAACTTTAAAATTTATTTGAATTTTATGGATTTTTTTTATAATTTTTTTCTTTTTTCCCATTATTCATCTTTCCAAGATGGCTAACGGCATTCATTGGAACCTCCACAATGGCTGACGGCGGTCTTTGGGACCTCCACAATGGCCAACAACCCATGTTGGCCACAGGCCATGGGCTATAAACCTTGCCTGCAGCTGGCGAGCACTTTTTAGCCCTTGCTTAATGATCAACAAGGGCATGCAGGCCCTCCCCTAAGCCCATAATGAAACAAAGAAGAAGATAAACATATATAAACATTTTTAAAATGCAAAAATTATTAATGTCAATGTCTACAGTACACGTAAGGTAACTAGCATTCACGTTGGCAATTTCAGGCTAATTTTGGCCAAAAGGGTTAATTGAAAAATTATTAAAAGGTTTAAGAATAAATTAATCAAATTAAAAAGTTTAGCACTCAATTGGCCATTGTACAATAGATTTATAACTTTTGGACAATTTTGCCTCCTATTAATTAATGGGATGTTGAAATTTGGGGGCTTTAAATTTAAATTTTGCTAATTTAGGAGCATCTCACAACATGGAATTGGGTCGTCTTGCACCATAGCTTTTTACGAAATTGCAAGAGCTTGTTCGTGCCCTTGTTTTAATTCTTGATTTTGGACCCAACCAACATATCTAAAGTTCATGACTGTTTATATCTCCTATTATCCTTTTTCTGAACCCAATCTTCCATTTTGCTTATTTAAATCAAACACCTCCTTTTAAGGAGCATCTACATTGGTTATACATACAGTATAAAAACGTTTTGATTTTCGTGAAACTACTACACAACTCATCAATATAGCTAAGGTAATGGAATCCATAGTAATTCCTGATTTAGTCACTTAACAAGTGCTTTTAGAGTAGTCAATAACATGTTCCTAAGCAAAATAGTTAGTATTTTGCTTTTTCTAAGCCATGCACATTTGACTCACCGTCACTTTAGTACTGTTATTAATAATATTCACCATGGAGTCAAATAAGTTGTCCGATACTATTCACAAGTTTTCATAATTACACTATCTCTTAGATTTTAGAATATTTTTTCATTTCAATTCATATCCTAAATCAACATTTTTACCTTTTTTACTTTTATAAATATTACTATAATTCCAAAATATAACAATGAGATAGAGTTATATCAAATTCATATTCCTCTTATTCTAAGATGAGCTTTTAATAAGAATATATACTAACAATATTAATTGAACTTTAGATTTCTTGTGCCTATATTAATCTAAATCTTGTTCCTGATTTTTTAGATAGATGGGATTTTCTAATTTTTGTGTTTCTTGTTTTCTCAATTAAATTTTGCCAAATCTACAAATTAGCAAATCAAAATAACATAAACATCAACTCAATACAAGTCTAATGAGAATCTAGAAACATGGCCATACTCTTTGCCAATCTAGAAAATGGATTGAAATTCAAAAAATGTTTTTAGATTTGAGTGATAGCATGTAACTTTGAAAATTTTTTACTTTGTAGCAAAAAATTGAGGAATCAGGTTGCACAAATAAACAATTCAACGACTAGATTGAATATTTTAGAAATAGTTTAAGGATCACATTAAGCGAATTAAAAGTTGAAGAATGACCAAAGTTGATGAACTAATTGTGTCATTATTTCAAACAGAAACTATGGTTTTAAAACCACTTTCCCGCAATCTGACTTCGGTTCTCGCGTATAGGTTCGGATCCATGAATTGGAAAAAGAACAGACCTACCCGGACCCGGTCCATACTTTTTGGAATTGAGAACCCGACTCGATTCTATTTGCCCCAGAATCAGCCCAAAACCAGTCCAGAAACTGGACCAATTGATATTTTGACTGGGCCTCGCATAACTAGTAGGCCCATAAGACCGACTTTGTTCTTCGCGGCCTTTCACGACTCCTCCATTTTTCATTTCAAAGGTAAATTTGAAACCTTCATCTGCATATCCATTTAAAAGGCCAGTCCATTAATGTCGGGTGCAATTCGCATGAAAAATGACGACTTGCCCGTCCCACAACGACACCTACTTTTTTTTTTTTTTTTGGCATAATGACACCCACTTCTTCAGCCACAAAACAGCGCCTTTTCAGCCCGATTTTAGTTTGACCCAACAAAAAAAAAGAAGAAGAAGAAGAAGAAGAAAAAAGAGAAGGGCATGGCATTCACATAGAGAAATACTAATCGCGACCTCCAGAAAAGTATCGCATGATTAGTGGCGCTTGATTAGTTGCCTCAACTTTTCAATCTTTCAATCAATCAACTGAATCAAATTGTCATGACCTAATTTTTGGGTACACCACCTAGAGTTTAGGTTAATAGACTACTAAGTTTCAAACTTACCTCGGACTCTTCTAAGCCCATACTAATTCACGACTTAAGATTTAAATATTTAGCATACAAATGATTATTATCTAGGAGTCACTACTAATCGGTTTACAGTAGGTTGATTAAACACCTAAATAAAATAATGAGAGAATTATTTTACTCATACGAACCAGAGATTAAGGGTACGGAGACTTAGTTATACTAGATTTTTATAATGTCTTTTCGGTACCATTTTTTTTTAATTTCAAAAATGTTTTTTTGAAAGACAACTTGGATTTATTTTAACCTAAATCTCTATCATGCAAAAGAGTGATCACACGGATGCTCAGTTACTATTAAACAATCAAAAGACTTCCATTAAAAGAAATAAACACACAAAACATTTTTTGGGTTTTCTTTTATCTTGAAACTTAAATGTGCATTTTAACTTCATGACCTAATTTTATTAACAAGCAAATTCTAATTAGATAAACCTAATATGCAAACTAATTGATACACACCTAATATTTTTGTATTTTTTTATTGGAATTCGGAATTAATAAAAACCCTAATTAAACTATCTAAAAAGGAAGTAATTTTATAATTTATTTTAGGGGTTAATTTGACTTAAACCCTATCATATCTTAGAAAACTATTCTTTAGAAAAATGAGATTATTAAAATATACAAACTTTATCTAAGACCCTATTTTTTTTTTAAGAAAAAAAGTTATTTAGGTCCAACCTTAACTTATTCCAAAAAATTATCTAAAAATGCAATCCTAATTTATGAAACCAACATACTCTAACGCAATATTTGATTTTTTAATTTTTTTTGTGTTTTTCCAAGACAAGTAATTATCAGATAAACATTACATCTAAACTAATCAAGAAATTCACCAAATGAAGAGTTAAAATAATCGAAAAACATAACTCGTTTTATCACAAGTCAAATTAACGACTACTCTAATCTTAAACATCATGACAAAAATTAAAAATAATTAAAAATCTGATTCAAAATCTTACGTATCAAATTAATAATTATAATGATTTAACAATTAAAATATTATCAAAATGCCTAAAAATTAATGTAATTAAAAAAAATGATTTGATGTCTTACGGATCAAATTAATAATTACAATAATTTTGGACAAAACCCGTGTGATTAATGCCTCCAAGATCAAGAAATGAATATCGACATCCAATATTACGATTTAAATAACTTAAAAGTGCTATAAAATAAAATAAAATAAAATAAATGAAAAATAAAAACTAAACTACCTAAGTAGGGGCCTAAGGAGGACAGCAGCGTCGACGGGGGAGCGGATCGCAAGCGGAGGCAGTGCGGTGGCGTAGCGTCGGCGAGGTCAAGAGCGGCGGGCTTCGGCCGTCAGGCGAGCAGGGGCAGGTGCGACGTTCAGCGGCGGCGGAGGCTTTCGGGTGCTCGCGGCTGTGGAGGCACCGTCGTCGGAGTTCGGGGACGTTCGGCTTCGCTGGTGCAGGCGCGGCGGCTGAGTGGCGCTCGGACGGAGGTACAGGCGGAGGCGAGCGACGTCTGCAGAAGCGGAGGCGCGAACAGAGGCGCTGTGACCGGCGGGCGAGTTGCTGCGGTTGCTCGAACAGAGGGCAGAGGCGCAGTGGCTGCGGAGGTGGCGCTGGCAGTGGTGCTCGGAGACCGGCTGAGGGTGGCTCGGAGCGGCGGTGACCGGCGACTCGGCTGCCGGCGTTGGGTTGCAGGGGGGCTGCTGCTGGTGCTTGCGGGTTGTAGCGGCGACAAGCTCAGTGGCGTCGTGGGAGGCGGACGGCGACAGAGGCGCAGTGGCCGGCGGTTTGCTGACGGAGCAGCGGTGGTGGCAGGCAAGCGGAGGAGCGGCAGCTTCTGGCGTCGGGCGGAGCGGAGCGGTGATGGTGGAGATGCGGTGAGCAGCGGAGGTCGAGCACTCCGCGAAGAAGACGAAGCAACCCCTTTTTCTTCTTTTCTTTTTTTTTTTCTTCTCTCTCTCTCTCTCTCTCTCTCTCTCTCTGCGCCGCACGCCCCTCTGTCCCTTTTCTCTCTCTCTCTGCTATTTCCCTTCTGCAGACGTGACTTTTCCTTCTTCTTTTTTCTGACTTTTTACTCTTCAAGAGAAACCGAAAGGAAAATGGGCTCAACGGAAGAGAGGAAAACAAGTTTTTTTGTCTCTCGATTTCTTCTAAATTCGCCCCCCTCGGTCACGAAAATTGTGACTCTTTTATGGTGACTCTTTTCATGGCCATTTTCTATGATATTTTCCGAGTTTTCATTTTTATGTTGCATTGATTTGGCTGTAAATCGAATGCGATTTGGTAATCAGCTCGATTTTAATTTGATTCATTTCATTTATCAAAAGCCTTGCACTTCATTTACCTTATTTTATAATTGTTTTCACATTCAACAAAATTTTGATATTCATCAGAATTCCCAACTTCTATGCATAATCAATCAGACTAATTTTTCCCTCTTTTTTTTTTTCCTTTTGTTTGCGATTTTTATTTTCATTTTCTTAGGTTTATCAAAATTAGGTGTCAACACAAATGATATTTGAAAGCATGAAAATTCATGATGTGATCGACTCGGATTTTGTTTTCAAGCACAGCATAGATCAAGTGTTGACAAAAAAGAAGGCTAAACCAAAGTATCGTGCTAATCAACGGCTGTCCCTTTCTGTTGAGCATCGCACGAAGTCAAAGTCTTCCATTGTCACGCTTGCTCGGAAACTATGGATATCATAAGGAAATTATTCATTTAAAGATGAGAAGTGTGTCAACGTGAAGATGTGAAATTGAAAGCTTCGGAGATATGAAGACATAGCTAAAACTGTTAAAAACTTGTTTATAGACAATTGTGTTGTAAACACTATAAATACGAGTGTTCATGTATCGTAAAATCATCCATGTACAAAACAACATATTATCTTTCAGTTTTTGTGCTAACAAAAAAATTATAGAATATGGTTATAGTTTTCAAACTTTTGTGATCGATTAAATTACTTATCTACAATTTTTAGATCAATGTGGAAGATTAAATTTCGACGTATATCTTTATTATATATACTAGCAGCGTGGCGAGTATGATGGCCGCGTGCGGTGCATTTCCGCAAGACATTCAGCGGGGACATATGAACTGCGGGTGGCGGACAAAAGCAAAACCACGTCGTTCGATGACAAATACGTGGCCGAAACCTGAGTCGTACATTGATGACTAAGCTCCTCAGTCAACTTCCAAACAAAAAACAAAGGGTGCGAATGGTAACGTTTCTGTTCTTTTTTTGTTCCAGGGAACAGAAACAAAAAAAAGTGTTTCTGTTCCGGGGAACAATTTTTGAACAAAAGAACGTGTTTGGTAACGTTTGGTCCGAGAATAAAAAAATGAATAGAAACATGTTTGGTAAATTTTATTCTTTTTTTGTTTTTTTTTTTAATTTTTTAAACATTTTTATTTTATTTTTCATTTTTTCCTTTCATTTTTATTTTTTCTTTTTTTTTTCGGTCGGTCCACGGCCTCGGCGACCGGCCGACGGGGCCGGCAGCCTCGCTCAGCCATGGCGAGGCTTGCCGGCCCTCGGTGAGGCCGAGCCTCGCCGTGGTTGGGCAAGGCTTGGCCTCGCCTTCGCTGGGTGAGCTCGGCCTCGCCTTGGTTAGGCAAGCTCGAGCTCGCCTAGCCATGGCAAGGCTCGGCCTCGCCTTGGCTGGGCGAGCCCGAGCCTCGACGGCCGGTCACCGGCCATGGCCGAGGCCGGCGACCAGCGAAAGAAAAAAGAAGAAAAAAAAGAAGAAGAAAAGAAGAAGAGAAGAAGAAGAGAAGAAATGTTTCTTCATTTTTGTTTCGGAACAAGAAATAACAATTTGTTGTTTCTTTTTTTATTCTTATTTTGTTCCGGAAACAAAAAAACAAAAAAAAAATAGAAACGCAACCAAACGCGTTTACTGTTTTTTTGTCCCGGAACAAAATCCGTACGAAGTGTTCCGGAAACGTTTCTTAGAAACGTTTCCATGCACGCCCAAACCCGCATACGAGAGGAACGCTACACGTGCCAAGGCGCACTAATTTGAGAAAACTAATGCATTAAACAATACACGTTAGAATTTGATATCTAAATAAGCATAGTACCGGAGTTTTGTAACAATTTCATGATCTAGTCATACTTTGTAGTAAGAAATTCCCAGCAGACAGTCCCATGCTCCTCACGCGGTAATGCATGTACATTAATGGTTGCGATTGATTTGCCGGGAAGCAAGATGACCTTTCCCAAATCAATTTAGGGCGAAATGGTCGAAATAAATTGATTGCGCATGTGATTAATGCTTTGTTTGTTTTACTGAAAATTGATGATTTGAAAAATATTTTCTTAAAAATAATTATTTGTATCTTTTACACAATAAATGAATGCTAATTATTTTCATTGTCCATGAAAATACTTAGATACAAATTATTATCATTAATGAATTTTTCATCGATTAATTATTTCAAGTAACATAAATGATTAAGTTAAGGAAGATGTTTTTTCAGATAATTCGTTTTCCGTGAAATAAGATGGAGCATGAGAAAGCAAGAAATTTCTTCAATATGATTTTTCAAGTTACTTTCAGTAATTAGACATGAGAAATTTGTACATTCCGTGGCCTTTCAAGTTTGATCCATAGATTTGGCTAATGTGGAGCATTTTCAGAGAAGCTAAATATGTACATTAGCAGTTTCTACTCTCTTTGTCCACCAACTCACTCAAACTCCGAGGTGGGGAAAGTTGCATTTAAGGGGTCATTCTAAAATCTACCTTAGAACTTTAGTTGAGCATTTCAATTGTCCTACAATTACTTTAGTCTCCTTGATTTTGTGATGTAATTTTTACTTTACTTAAATAATATTGTGTAGCTAGATCATACCTGATATGTGTAGTTTTAATAATTTACTTTGTTGAATAGTGGTAAAGTTAAAAGTATCTATGCATATATTAATAAAGAAAAAAATACCTCAATAGCTTGTGAAATAACATCGTGTTTTGTTTGTTAACTAATATAAAATTGTTCCGGCGTAACCAAATCAATATAAAAGTAGGGAGTTCTTGAGTCCCCCCAATGCAGACTCACTCTTTCCTTGCCTTCCAGACAGAAAATCATAGGAATATGAAATTGATATTTAAATTTTCATTTCTAAGACCAGATGAATAAGTCATCCATTGTTTTTAGGCCACTCATTTCATTTTTGTTTAATGGGAAATCGGATAAAAATTTGATGTGAAAAAATAAATTATTTTGCACGAAATGAAATCTGAGGGAGAAACTCATGAGGAATTGGCTTCCAATTCTAATTTTAGATGGTGGATATTCGTTCAAATTATATATATAGATATGATATCACACTTACGCATCTACTCACACATGACTCTCATTTAAATATTACATGAATACTGTGAAAAGTAAATAAATGCATAGTAAACAATGATTTGTTATTAATCACATCTATCAAGAAAAGAAAAAGTCAATTTTTATTGGAATTTTGATTAATAACATCCCTGATTGAAGCTACACACTTGCTATGAGGAGAATTAGGCCATGTTTGGTAATGTTTCTGTTTCTCCCAATTTATATTCTTTTATTCCCCTGAACAAAAAGAGATTATAAATCCGTTTGATAATGTTAATTAATTTTTCTATTCCACGGAATAGAACAATGGTTAGAAAATAGATTTGGGACAAAAATAAGAAGTAAAAAAAAGTAACTTCTTATTTTCGGGAACAATTTTAAGAAATAATTTATTTTTGCTCCATCTCTCGGATCTTTAGTAATAATGGCAAAGCGATAATGGCATGATAATGGCATGGGGCATGTGAGATGACCAGTGGGGTGGCATGAAGAAGCCACTGCAGGGTGGTTGTGTGAAATGCAGGAGATGTGATCTTGGTGCTAGAGATGCGATCCTCTCTCTCTTTCAATACTCTCACTCACGAGAGGCATGATCTTTGGTGCTAGAGCTATGATTTCGGTGCTTGGTGCTCATCTAATGTAAAAATTCGAGATTTTAAGAAATTGACATGCAACTATGTTGAAGTGGATTTTTTTTTTTCGAACACCGACTGTATTAAAAAAGCACGATTAAGAGTGTAATGAGACAATTAGGAGAGAAAGGGAAGAAAATAATTGCACTATAAGCTATGCACCTATGAAAGCTATGATCTTTGCCGTTGTTAAAGCTAATAATTTTATTGCTCTCAGCGAGACTTGTGTGTATTTTTAGGTTCATGCACGTTTTAAGTAAAACCCACCCATCTTACTTCAATTGTTTTGCCCAGACTTCCTGCTCCATCTTTCGGATCTTTAGCAATAATGGCATGGCGCATGCAAGACGACCAGTGGTGGCATGAAGAAGCCACTGCAGGGTGGTTGTGTGAAATGTAGGAGATGTGATCTTGGTGCCAGAGATGCGATCCTCTCTCTCTCTCTCTCGTTCAGTACTCTTGCTCACGAGAGGTGTGATCTTGGTGCCAAAGCTGTGATCCCGGTGCTTGGTGCTCGTTTGATGTAAAAATTCGAGCTTTTAAGAAATTGACGTGCAACTATGTCGAAGTGGATTTTTTTTTTTTTATCACCAACTATATTAAAATGAAATTCACCTGATACGGTGACACATAAGTAGATTTTAATTATTTTAGTTTAACTAGTGAGTGATTTCGTTTGATTAATGTAAATTATGAACACATGGGTAATTTAATTCGACAAATGCTTACAATGACTTGGTTTTCGCATTTGGACCAAGACATGAATGACCACTTAGGTCGTGAGCTTGGTAGAAGCGTCACATATTTTCGAATAAATTACAAGTTGCGTCACATATTTTCCAAGAAATTACAAGTTTAATTCAAGTCGTGAGTGAGTTTTTGAACAATTTGCATTGTACATTGACTGCCAAAATTTTGGTGAGAATGTGGTGATGGGCTGCCTATCCTCAAATTTTCCGGTTGCACATGTTGCAAAAAAACTATAATTCAAATTGAACATTCGATGGTAACGTGGGCCTTTTACGGTAACACCAAAGATCATCAACGTTGTTCCTCCACCATATTTCCAATAACCTGAAAAAAAAAAAAACAACTAATTGAAGGACTCAAACAATCAAATAAAAAACTTATCAAATACTAGATAACCCGTTTGTCAAAGATAATAGTTTGTAGTTCCATCTAGTCATATTTACTTCATTGGCTTAATATCCATTATAATTGCTCCTTTTCCATCATTGAAATTATGTCACATACTTCCCCTGTTCATTAGTATTTTCTTTCCGATTGAAAACATTACTCCAAAACTTCATGAGCCCATAGTTATTTTAACCTATGCATGAAGCATTATCGGACAAAAAACAAGAAAAGCATAACCACCTAAGCAAACAAATTAAAATAAGAAATCCTTGAGGCATTCACCTGAGCTGCCCTAAACTTCTTTAGTTCAAAAGTCTCTTCTTCTCCCCCCTCTTCAGATCAAAACTTCTCTGAAAATAAATGTAGCTGCCAATATGCACAGGACTTTTGAACTCATGAATATGCATCATGTTGCATGGCTGAAAGTCTAGCATGATCCAGAACTTACTTGAGAGTTACATTCTTTTCTCAAAATTCTTTTTTTCTTTTTCAGCTCTTATATATGATTTTTTTTCTTTTTTATTATTGTCTTCAGACAAGCTGTGATGCCTACACGCAAGCTACAGCATATGCCTATCAGGCCATTCAACAGGTCAAAGAAAATGAAGTTCTAGTCCTATCTTCTGTCGTCGAGGCCAAGGCATTTCTAGGGATGTGGTCGGATTTCGAGAATACTCACGGTGCTCTACGAAGTGTTTGAATTGGGAATGTGAGTAGGGATGGCAAAAAACTCATCCACTGCTAGCTGGAAGAGTGCCATTTCACTAGAATGCCGAGCTTATTTTTTACTTGCCACCACTACTAGACCAACCAAACCAATAGTCCATCCTTTTTTTTTTAATGTTTCTGGACCATACCGGACTGTTATAATTTGTAGTTTATTTTTCAATGCAAATGGATCTTTTGAGCCCTTTATTTATCCGAAAAGCGAACAAGTCTAAAGAGTTGAGAATCCTCAAAGCAGATAGTAGTGTATATCTCTATATGAATTATTTAGCTAAGAGTTAGTAACCAACCATTCCAACTTTTTCCAAATACCACAAACCACACAACCTGTTTTAGCATATGCTTCGCAAGTAGTTTACTTTAGGATAATATCTTAAAAATCTATATTAAACAGCTCAACTCTTTAGATTTGTTCGTTTTTTGGATAAATAAAGGGCTTCAAAGATCCATTTGCATTGAAAAACAAACTACAATTTATAACCAGACCGATAGTCTAGAAAAATAAAAAAAGGATGGACTACTGGTTTGGTTGGTTTGGTAGTGGTGGCAAGTCAAAAATAAACTCGACATTCTGAATAGTGAAATGGCACTCTTCCAGCCAATGGCATATGAGTTTTTTGTCATCCCTACTCATATTCCCAATTCGAACACTCTGAGAGAACCACGATTATTCTCTAAATCCGACCACATCCCTAGAAATGCCTTGGCCTCAGCGACAGAAGATAGGACCGGAACATCATTTTCTCTAACCTATTGAACAACTTGATAGGCATATGCTATAGCTTGTGCGTAGGCATCATAAAGATCATCACGTCCAACTTGTCTGAAGATAATAATAAAAAAGAAAAAAAACCCATATATAAGAGCTAAAAAAAAAAAAAGAATTTTGAGAAAAGAATGTAACTCTCACGTAAGTTCCGGATCATGTTGGACTTTCAGCCATGCAGCATGATGCATGTTCATGAGTTCAAAAGTCTTGTGCATATTGGCAGCTGTATTCATTTTCAGAGAGGTTTTGATTTGAAGAGGGGGGAGAAGAAGAGACCTTTGAACCGAGGAGGGTGAAGAAGAGAGAAATATATGTGCTTCTTATATACACTGGTGGGGTTCTTGCCCAGTCTCTATTTGTTTGCTATTAAGTGGTCCCCTTATGAAGGGGATGATTTAAAAAAAATTTCGGTCTTGCACTTGGTTACAATAAAACTTTGTTTAACGTCGTCACGAAATACTTGAAAATTTTGAAAATATTGAAAAATCAAATATCGAAGTGTACGATGGATTAGTTCATGAAACCCTCATGAGTACACTTGTGGATTGTGGGTGGCAATCCTGCGGCGGCAGTCGGTGACGACGGTCGGCGGTCTTGCCGCAGTCGTGCGATGGTCGTGCGACAATCGTGCCGAGATTGGTTAAAATCAATAAAAGTTGCCTACAAAACTTTTTTTTTTTTTTTTGAAATAAAAGAGAAAATGTACCGAAAGGGCGTTAAAGAAATATAACATAATCAAGTCTCCATTCCTATAATCTTTAGTTCATAAAAGTAAAGCATATTTTTCTATGCTTTATATAGATTTATAATCAATCCACCAAAAATTAGATTAGTGGTGACTCCTATTTGAAAATCATATACATGTTAAGAATTTTAATCCTAAATCGTAAATTGGTACAGGGTTAAGAGAGTCTGAGCTAAATCTTGGCTTAGTAATCCACTAGCTAAGCTCTTAGGTGGTGCATCTTTGGGAGGTCGTGACATGTACGACGTTGTGTTGTAGAAATGTGAAGGGAGAAGGGAAGAAAGGAAGAAGGGAAGGGGCTTGGTTGGGGAAAGAAGGAAGGTTGGGTTGAGGAAAAGAAAAAAAAAAAGAAAAAGAAGAGGCTGAGCTGCGCCTAGGCAAAAAGAAAGGATATAAGGGGCCAGGTCGGCCCAACCCCACCTTGTTTTTTTACCTATTTAATTTTAAAAATTTTAAATTATTTTTTTATTTTATTGGGGATATTTTTCTAATAAATTTCTATTACTATTTGCTAGTTTATCCAACTATTTATTTTTGCTATTTCTATTTTAGCAACTTAACATCATCCATTATCACAAAATTACCATCGGACTTGGAAGATATCACCAATCCTTAAATTCTCTTAAGAGAAAAGTCTTTGTCAAAATGATCTTAACTCATGAAAAGGGCTTATTAAGTATTCCAAACTCTGCTCCGTAGTTAGAAAGGGCTTCTTACATATCCTCAAGAAAACACTATTTGATCCCATCTAGCAATGTGGGAAGTAAATCTAATCACTCAATATACCTTGCACTACTAGTGTCATAGTCTTTAAGAATTATTCACAATAAGTACACATCAATCAATCCAAGATTTTTTTTTTTTTTTTTAAGGATTGTAATTTAGGTTTGATCATGGTTTCAACAAAGGATAAGCATCATCAGTTAAGAAATGAAATAATTATCAATGATCATATTTGATAGGCTTTTTCTTTTTTTGCCGATCTTATTTTAGTTCTATGCTAATTCTTACTCTCAAACTTTTACCTTGTCTCCGAGTCAAAACCTATATATGAAGTTAAATTGTTCCCACCCCAACCCCACCCAAGAAATGAGGATTCAAAACCCCCCATCTACTCCTTCTCATGTGGGAATGTTGGCCATTATGGCAAATCTCAGTGGCTATCTTTAGCAGATTTACAAGTCAAGAAACCTTAAGATGAGATAAGATAACCTTGTCCCCACTTCTTCAAATGGTAGCTTCTTTGGGAAGTCATTGCTTTCACTTGAAACATCCCAATCAAAATAGACTTCAAAAAGAATTGTAATGTAGGATCGATGAGGGGTTCAAAAGGCTCGAAATTTTTCAGAAGGGATTAGGAGTTCATGATTATCATGATATATTTACCATATCATCCAATCTTTTTAAAATACTTGACTTTTGAAATCCAATTTGTCTCAAAGTTCACTGGCTAATAATTTCAATGCAAGAGTTGTGCTCTTTTATCTAAACACTTTCACATTTGTAATGATTTTCTTTCTATACAAGCATTTTGCCTTCGAGTTTTTTCTTTCATATAGGAGTTTTACTCTTGATGCGACTTTTCTTTTTTTGATAGGCATTGATCTTACTTTTACTATGCACATTGTCCCTTAATTTTCATTTGACTTTTGCTCTTTTGAACTTTTTGAGCTCTTAGGACTTTCAAGATAAATCTAAATTTTACAAATTGTTATATATGCACCAATTTCCTTGATAAATCATGTGCCTTACCCAGTGTTGGAAGATAATCACCACTCAGGTTTTGGAAGTGAATCTTCAGTCTCAACTTGGCTAAGCAAATGGTATGGGTGTTTGGTAGAGAAAGAAATGTTCTTCATCTCGGGATTCTTCGAACTTCCACAAGGATTCACTTGAAGTTACCATAAAAAGATTGATGCAAGTGAAAGTAAAGAAGCCTTTCTCATCTTTTTTTTTTTCTTTCCCAAATAATGTCGATCAAAACCTCCATATTTGTTCCATTGTAGGGTGGTCATTGACATGGGTATTTTATAAAAATTCTCCACATTTGAAGTTTAAATGGGTTTACTATGATCACCTATAATGTGTATGATAGGGGAAAGAATTGCCTCTTTTCATTTTGATCCATGTACTTCTCGCGAATGAATCCCTTGTTCTCAAATGACATGATTTTCGTTCTTTTTCACTCAACACACAAGTGTTTATGGGATGTGTTTAGGAATGCTTGGCTTTCCTCACCCTAAGTATTTCTTACTTGGCATGATTAACATCTCCCTTTCATTTTGTTGAGATCATCTAAGTAAATTAATCTCCATAGGGAATTTTGATTCAAAAATGAATAATCCTCCAAGTGGGTAAACAAATTTCAGGTGAAGGAGATATCCAAAATCTATGTGAAAAAGTTTATTTCTTCTCAACGTTTCCATTTTTGTGATTATTTTCAGGGAAACACCAAAGGTTTTTTACTTTGCAATGAAATTTTGTCATCATGATTTTGATTTGTGAGGAAAAAGGTACTTATTTGCAACATGACGACTTGGTAACCCTAAAATGAATACGAAAAGGATGTGTGAATTTAAGCCCTTTCGGGGATTGAAAAATTAACAATACAATGTTACCCCTCATTTGCATTTGTCCTTTAGGTGTCAACATTCACTTTCAATAATAATGATAAGGCACATTAGGAAAAGATTATGAAGAGTTAATTAGGATCGATGCAAGATTTCCCTTCACACGTTTTCATCTGTCTTGACTTTTCGACATTTTCTAAAAGAAATATACACAAAGGATATATGCATGGTATTCAAGATACAAATCACCTAAAGTGACTAGGATTGCTTGAGTAATGGCTTTATGACCTGATTTTATCCATGATAAGCATTTCTTTATTGCATATGACAATCCACAAAGTTCAATTCTTTTTATTTTCAAAGAGACATCTAATCGATAAAAAGTTTGAAAAATTAAATGTGGATCATTAAATGTATTCCAAGCTTTCTTGAAGATCTTTCTCTCAAATGAGCCATTTAGATGTAAACAAATTCTCTGAGTCTAACTAAATGTCAGATATGAAAGGAGAGGGGTAGTCCTGTTTCGACATTTGATGGCATTGTTCCTTAGATACTTTGCCTCATTTATTGCTTGCAAAGAAAAAGATTGGGCATGTTTTTTTTTTTTTTTTTTTCCATACTTGATTGAAAATTATATAAGAACAATATACATCTTTTACACCAAAATGATGATTCAGCTTCAACATGCTTCTTTGCTAGAAAATATTGCTCCCATGGTCAGTGCGTGCCTTTGCCTACGAGAGATGGGACAGGTTACTTCCATTCTAAAATTGAATTGTACTAATTTAGGAATGATAAGCTCCTTTTGTGCTGGATTGATTGACTCTATTTTATCTTGCTTCATGAGTGGGGTTTATTACCTTTGAGTGACTTACCTCAATTATTGCCTTGTGAGAAAAGGAAATAGACCGTGTTATCTCTATACTTAATTGAGCTAAATTTTAATTTAGGAACGATACATCCTTTTGTGCTAAATTGAATGTCATATCATAATTTGTTGGCGAGAGGCATTGCTCCTACAACACACTCCTCTTTGACATATGTTGACCCATCATGCTTGTTTGGCGGCCTTCCACCCGTCGGTCGAATGTACTCCACATTTAGTTGAATAATTTTGCCATATGTAGTTCCATTATTGTCTGACTACCGGATTTATGCTTTGCTCGAATTCTTCCTTCATGTCACTGGCGGCACCGTTTCCACTGAAGTCAACTTGCCTTGGAATTAATTCATGAACCCACAATGTCTTGCCAAGTCACGGAAATTTCAAGTTTGTAATTGTCAACCCTTTATCAAAGAGCCAGCCACTTCAGATAAAAATTTTGCTATAGCACTTTAGCAATTTATGCAAGCGAACAACATGAGACTCTAGGAAACCAACGTGTTTAATGCTTTAATTGCTTTGAATCCAAAGGCTGCTTCGTATACTTTGAACTTTCAAGAAATTATGCTTCCAGGCTTCAATTGGTGATCACGCCTTGCTGTGTTAGCCCTGATTTCTCAGGGCCTATACTGTTTTGTCTCTTAGAAGAGGTGCATGTCTAAAAAACCCTTCATTTTATCTGTTTAACAAAAATGGATGAACAAGGTAGCTGTTGTTCAAGAAATTCCTATTTGAATGATTACAATCTTACCATCTCCAAGTATCATTTTGCAGACCAACTGGAGAAAGTAACCAAACGAAGAGATGGGATCTTATACAAGGTCTTCTTGAAACTTATTTTCAAAACATTATGAAGCCAAGGCATAAAAGCTTGGTCGGGAGTGTCAATTTGAAATAATTCTAGTGTTCTCAAAGAAAAATGATTTTTATGAACTTGAACTTCATTACTCAAGCACCCATTGGCGCATGGCCGAGTTGGTGAAGGCGTTCCCTCCCTCTAACGCTGGAGGTCGAGAGTTCGACTCTTCCTAGCTTGGTTTCATCCTTTAAGTGAGGGACCACATGGTGGTGGATTCTTGTGCTAGTCCCTCTCGAGGTATAGTCGTGGATACTCGGGCGTAAGCCTTACGGAGTAATGAAGCGGATCTTCGATCACAATACTCAAGCATGTGAGTGCATGATTTTCAAAAACATCAAATTGTGTTTGCAATCAAAACCCAAATTGGAAAATGTGGTTCCTTACATGAATAAAGACAAAAAACAAGGTACAAGAAAATCTAGAATTGAGGATTGTGATAAACACAATTTTGCGCCCCCCACCCCACACATCACACCCCCCCCCCCCCCCCCCACCCCAACAACACAATCCCCACAATCCCCACACAAGCTCTAAAGTCCGCTTTTTTGTGCATGATCAAGCAAGTGAATGTCAAGGAGTGGCCGTCATGCATAACCTCACGATAATGTTGGTGATCTCTTAGTGAGGCTGCCTCTTATAATGAAATCGAGGCAACGATACTTGCTCAATAATCCCTATTCATGGGATTAGGTATTTTGCCAAAATTTTATCATAAGAGAAGACATTATTAAAGATCAATCCATGCTTATCAATCAAGCGTCCCTTCAATTATCAACGTTTTAGACACAAGATATGGCATCAATTTTGAAAATTTAATTTGTAATTACATGAATTTAGAGGTCATCATTTACAAGAGGGAAAATTACCAAAAAAGTCCTAAACTTATTGCATTTATGCTAATTCAGTCATAAAATTATTTTTTTGGCCAATTGAGTCCTAAACCTTTTACAACTATTTCGATTAGTTCATCCAACCAAAAATGGCTGGCCGGATGTGTCGGTCGGGCGGCACCGGCAACTTTTTTTAAATAATATTTTATTAATTTTTATTTTATCTTTTTTTCCCTCTCCCTCCTTCCTCCTCCTCTCCTCCTTCTTCCCTTGGCTTTGGCGACCGGCCAGAGGAGAGCGCTAGTCGGTCGCCAGACTAAGGCGGCCAGTGGGGTGAGCCCTTGCCAGATCCGGCGAGGGGGGCCTCACTGTCGTTGGGTTTGGCTAGGCGAGCCCCAACTGATCTGGCAAGGGCTCGCCTCGCCTGGTGACCGTGAGGCCAGCCCTCGCCAGATCCGATGGGGGCTGGCCCCGCTGTCGCGCGAGCGAGGCGAGCCCTTGCCAGATTCGGCGAGGGGGGCTCGCCAATAGTCCAGGAACTGATCTAGAGGAAGAAGACCTTGGAGTTGCCGACGGAGGTGGCAGGGATGAGACGAGAGTCGAGGAGGCCAAGGATGCCGTCGTAGATCTTGGAGAGTTCGGCCTTGATCTTGGCGCGGTAGTCGTGGATCGCGTCTGGCAAGGCCCTCATCGATGGATCTGGCGAGGGCTCCTCTCTTGGTCGCTGGGCGAGGCGAGCCCTCGCCAGATTCGGCGAGGAGGGCCTTGCCAGACATGACCGCAAGCCCCCCTCGCTAGATCAGGCGGGCCTCACCTCGCCAGACTTGGTGATGACAAGGGCTCGCCCTGTCGGCCGCCTCAGTCCGGCGACCGGCCAGCCCTCCCCTCTGGTTGTCGGAACCAAGGGAAGAAGGAGGAGAGGAGGAGGAAGGAGGGAGAGGGGAAAAAAA
This sequence comes from Eucalyptus victrix, assembly GCA_016097545.1. Classification (NCBI taxonomy): domain Eukaryota; kingdom Viridiplantae; phylum Streptophyta; class Magnoliopsida; order Myrtales; family Myrtaceae; genus Eucalyptus; species Eucalyptus victrix. Next base: position 12,540,436 of record CM027845.1, on the reverse strand, counting down.
AAAAAAAAAGAAAATAAAATTAATAAAATATTTCAAAAAAATAAAATATTAAAAAAATATCACCGGCGTTGGCCAACTACCACGTTAGCGCCGGCCGGCCATTTTTGGCCGGATGGACTGATCGGGAATAATTGTGAAAGGTTTAGGACTCAATTGGTTAAAAAATAAGTTTAAGACTAAATTGGTACAATTGTAATAGGTTTAAGACTTTTTTGGTAATTTTCCCTTGACAAGACAGTTTGAATAGTTCATAAAAATGGAGTCTTGAGTGAACTTCCATTTGCTAACGCCTCAAACAAATTATCAATTGTAAACATAGGTTTCCCCAAACCCATATCTCGCATGACAGAGTTCATTTTACAATTTTTTTGGACAACTCAATACTTGACTAGGAGTTGCCACTAGATTTGTTTTGGGGGCCGGCCAGATTGCACAATCAAGAATTGGGAGTGCTCCATTGATTTCCATGGCACCAAAGATCATAGATTCGGGAAATTGGGTTGCGCTAATTGTTTCTATTAGTACCCTCGATATCCTAGTCTGGTTTTGTTTATATTATGTACTTGATCCGATTTAGTTAGGTGAGGCATAGTTGTGGTTGGTTGGTGTATGTTTCTAATTACTTAAATCCTCAGAACATCGAGCATTATTGATCAAATTTTCTTTTTCATTTCTAGATTTTGTCCTAAAGCAGTTGTCTGTCCTAGCTTGTGTTTTACTGATCTTGGTTCCTCCCACTGATCTCATTTGCCCTCTCCAGGTCTTCAGCATATGGAAGCTGGTGCATCAATTGTGTCCATCTTTCAACCGACAACAGACAGTTTGTGATAATGTCACTTAATCTGGCAAAGTGGCACCTGCTTTGGGATTTCCAAACCTACTAAAGTGTTGCGTTTTCTTGACACACTCATCATATATATTTATCCATCATCCGATGATACGTTGGGATTAAACGGATAAACATATGCGGTAGGTGTCATTGCTATGGACTATATGTCATTGGAGAAAATGGTGATCCCACTAAACGGGAGACTGGAAGAACTCGAAATGGGTTCTTATACTCCTCTGAAATGAGCCTACAAGAGGACTTTACCTAGGATATACTTTTGGAATTTTCAAAGAAGGTTTTGAGTTTTCTGAAGAGGGTGTCCATGCAGCAGTACACCTGGCATATGTATGTCGATGTGGTTCTTGAGCATGGAAGTGCCGTATTTTTTACTTTCTTTAGCTTCTATTTCGCAGCAACTTGTGTCTCTATCCTCATTTTAACATTTTCGCTGAATTCTATAGTTTGAAGTAGGGGATGTAGGCAACGCTGCTAGAACTAGAAAAAAGGCTATGTATCGGTGTTGTTTCATAGCGTTTGTGGCCCTCCAGCAATACTCGATCCATATGCAAAAGCAAAATATGGCTCGGCCATCCTTCTCATCAATCAGCCAGAGAGGAAATGCTTCTATTTTAGTCTTTGCTTTTTCACGGTGCTCAGTCATTGTCGCAGAGTGATGAACACCTTTGGCTATCGGCGGTCGTAAAAAGTACGCGACCTCCGTTTTGCATTAGGGCGCTTGGGCGGGATCGAGGGGTGATGGAACGGATTAGCTTCGCTTGCTCAATTGGGTCAAAGACCATTTTGGTCCGTTTTTCTTTTTCCTTCTCTTTTGATAGAATAGATACGAAATGTCACAAATTATAAAATCGTTAAGGTCATTCTGCGCTCTTAAACCTATGTAGATGGTTGCATGTGACAAATGAGTCCCGACCCTGGAGTATCTAGGTTCGACAAACGATATGGGATGGGAAAATGCACGTGCGTCATCCGCTCATGCTCGAAATTGCAACTGTCGCTTGAACAAAGGAGCTTACGTTTTACATTGAACAGTAGAGATATCGATTTTTCATTGGTAGTCAACCATGTTCCGGTATCAATATTGAAGAATATGGTGGGTACAATTACTAAACTAGGTTCCCCCTGCGATTCGAGAGTGCTTACCATGGTGGTTTATGAAAAAATACCTTGACTTTTTTATAATAAGAAACATCTAATGTTTTCCAATGCATAAATTTTAACACTTAATATTTTTAGAATTTGTTCAAATCTAGGTAAGTATTAATTTTTAACTAAATAGTAAAAACAACATAAACAAACATGACTAGTCTCACGCCGCCATCCATTTCGGCCTTTTGATACTATATTTTTTTTTTATCGATCATATCCTATTTCTAATTTAATTTTTACTTTCACTTTTAAATTTTTGCATTTTTTTTTGTAAGGCATTGGAGATCGAAACCTATATCTAAAACTCGAATTATCTCCATTTCACTCTTAAATTTTTGCATTATTTCTTTGTAGAGCATAAGAGTCAAAACTTATATTTAAAAATATATTATCTCAATTCCAATCATTTGATAAGTATGAATATTTGACTTCTCATCTTCCCCTTCTCTTTTTTATGGTAAGACACGGAGGGGAGGCCATTGAGATAAACCCTAATATTTTATTTTTTATTTTGATAAGTCATCTCTGGCTGGGGAAAAAAGCAGCCCGCTAACCAAGAGTCCTCCAAGACGACCGGACCATTTCCACCAAATCGGGTCGGACTCGGACTATTTGATCTCTCGATGGGTGCTCTGAGCGGCGGCTGCGGCGGACAGGGCGGGCTCTGGGGGTGGAACGGTCCCTGGAGGGACGAGGGATCCTCGCGCCCTCGCCGGAGGAGCTCGAAGCCCTCGGATTCCGTGGAGTCGACCGCCGGGGGACCCGCCCGCCGGTTCCCCCTCAAGCAAGCGGCGACGGCGGGCTCGCTCGCTCTCGCCGGCGACACGATTGCTCAGGTCAGCCAGCGCCTGAGAAGGAAGGAGGAGGGCTCGGCGAGGCCTTCCCCGTCTGGACCGGACGTCGACGGTGCTCGCGAGGTTGGTGTTTGGTTACGAATGTTTCCTGTCAGCCGAACGTTGTACGTTTGTTCGAGTTGCAAGTGCGAATGATTGTGTTGTTGTGCGTAATCCCTTGGATTTTATGCCTTATAACTGAGCAGTCTATGCAGGTTTCTGATGGGGGCAGGATTGACTGTCTGCTTGACTGTTAGTTCAGGGAATGTGCTGGATGTTGTGTTTCTAGAACCTAGTTTTCTCTTGTTCACTTTGGCTTCTGAGAAAGCTCTTCTTTTGATTTCATCGGAAAGGAAACGGACGTTGATGTGTCTTCTCACTTGATTGACTAGCTGATATTTGCCTGCACAGGGAAAAAGAAATTGTGATTCTGAAAGAAATGAGTGATCATTATTGCCTTAGATTGTAGGGGGAAAGGTAGGCAAATAATCTTCACTTTCGGTGTTATGGCTTTTCTTCTGTGTCGTTCGCATGTCATGGGGCAATTCTTGAACCAACTTCAAGTGTTTTGATATAGTGGTGGAAAAGTGTAGCAAGTGGCTGGTGTCATGTTCACTAGTTTTGAAGCTGTGTAGGCCTTTCAATGCGAGATATACTAGTGCAGAGTTGATTAGAACTATCTAAGCACCGGTGGCGCTTTTATGTGTGATACTTGACTATCTAGATATTAGATTAATACATGGAGTGGTCTTTTGGTGTACTACTATCCACTGTGCAGTTGAGCTCACCAGATTCACCACAGCTATTGCTTAGTTTTCTTAGAGTCATTTGGTGTTGATGGGCAAATCATGTGCCGTTCACTCTAATTCAATGCTGCATATGTTTCAAAGAAGACAGCTTCCAACTGTGGTCAAATAGTTTTCTAGTTGAGCTACAGCTGGAGCCATTTTGTGCTGTGGTAGTGGATTTTTCATCTTTTCATGCATCAATTAGAAACAGGTTCCACTTTGATTTAGGTTTAAGTCAAAAAATGTCATAAATCATACCTAGAGCCTGGTAATGTCTCATGTGGTTACATTTCTTCACCTATTGCCAATTTTTTCGTCTTGTGCAGAGCATACTAGTTAATCTCTCTCTGTCTCTCTGTGAGTCTTTTGGGTCAAAAGCTCTTCTATGAGTTTGAGTTCACTGTTTGACTTTTTTGACGTCCCAAAATGTCTCATAAAATCAGAAGAGGAAAATAAGTTTGAGAAGTCTGTGAACTGCTAAGTTTGCTTTCCTCAGAGAGAGGAAAGGCTGTGTATATACTCATGTTGGTTCGTTCCTTTTCTGATAGATTTTTTCTTTTCAAAACATGGTGTGAACTTTTTTTGTCTGCAACTGTTATCCTTTCATGAGGGTTGAATGTTTTTGTTGCTTCATCTGATTTTTAATGCTTGTTATTAAAGTATCTGTGTTTAGATTTTGACCTAAAGTTATGGCACAGGATGTCATTGGCATTCTTTTTTCAGATCATGACTGGTTTAGGGCCCTTCGCATGACTTCTTATGGATTCCTTTTCTATGGCCCCGGTTCTTTTGTCTGGTATCAGTATCTTGATAAAACTTTGCCTAAGCCAACAGTTCAGAACTTGATGCTGAAGGTACAATCACTTTTCTCTCAATGTTCTTATATATTTGGTGACAAAACATAAGAGCTCAGTCTTTTAATTTCATTTTTCTTGCAGGTATTGTTAAACCAAATTGTGCTTGGCCCTATGGTTATTGCAATTGTTTTTGCTTGGAACAATCTATGGCAAGGGAAGTTATCTGAGCTTCCTATAAAGTATCAAAAGGATGCTCTTCCCACACTACTCTATGGTGAAGTGCTCTTCAATCTTCAAAGCTGTCTTTATTGATCCGATGCTAGGTAAATCATTTATTAGCCATGTAACTCATCTTTGCAGGATTTAGGTTCTGGATCCCTGTCAGTGCATTGAATTTCTGGTATGTTCCTTTTTACGTTTTTCTGGCATTTCTGTGATGTTACCTGACTATAGGAGCTCTTTCCTAGTAAATCTGTTTTGATGAATTCACAGTCATCAAATTCATCAAATTCCACATGGTTTTAGAGGCGCTGTAGCTTAGTAGCAGGAAAAAGATGATGAGGATGTGTTAATGCTGTCAATTCAAGTTAATATTTTCATGCCACTTCTATCTGCATTTATTGTTTCACAAATCTGGAGCACTTGGATATTTGAGTAGATCTGGTATGAAATGCAGCATTGTCGCTAAGAATGATTCATGTTGCTGACCTCAGTCAATGGGAAAGGGCTTTGCGGCGGTTGTTTGGAGTTTTTGTTTGGCTTTCAAGAGATTGCGTTGTGATTATTTTTTTTTAATTTTTTTTTTTTTTTTAATTTTTTTTGGATATACCACCAATGAGGCCTTCTTTTGGCATGGTGGGGAAAATTTTTGAAGCAATTTTCAATTCTATTTTCTCTGGCAGTCTTCCGGCTGTCTTCTTGTTATGTAGAAAAGCTGACGTGTCATTGACATATTCTACTAACATTTTTGGCATGCTAACAGGGTGGTTCCCCTTCAAGCCCGGGTAGCTTTCATGTCCATGGGCTCCATCTTCTGGAACTTCTGCTTGTCTTCCACCATGAGCAAGTAGCTCTGTATGCTGAACATAATTTTGCTGCCCAATGTCTTCTCTTGAAATAGAAGCTGCGGCTGCAGTTTTGCTGTGCTGTTCATTGGTTGAATTGAAAACTTCGGAATTGGTGGAATTCATTCCAAAGCTTCATACGGACAAGAGTCCTTGTTCGATCGTCATATTGCGCGCCATTGAAAATTGCCTGGCTCTTCTAGATTGTACCGGTCAAGGGATTCTGTTAACATTCTTTACTGCCCAATTTCGCATCTGATTGCGGTATTTGGTGTACAGTTTATGACAGCAAGAATTGAACTATCATTAACATTCGGGTAGATTCTGGTGCCTGATCTCGGTATCTTCGAATTAGAGATGAGCCATTCCTGTCGGCTTTACTACGTGGTTTGAGCATGTGCTTAAATGATCATTTGACGTGACAGAGCTTCATTCAAGCTTTGATACTTCAATATAATTGGACAGGGGTAAGTGGATCAAAGATGCTTCTGTGGGTCTTTCCCTAGTCCCCTTAAATGACCCCTTCCCTGAATGTCGGAGATCACTATCTTTCGCTTGCTCCTGATGTTAGTACGTCTATAAAAACATTGTTAAACTGGAAAATTGCTCCTAGTAAGTTACCATTACTTATATCAAATGATCAACATTTATTTGAATTTGCCAAAATTACAAACTCTTTCAATAAACTAATATTGACTTTAAGCGGTCGTATTTTTTGGTAATTTATGTTACATTTATGTTATGTATATTTTAGTGGCACGAAAATTTATAATTTTATCAGTGTTATAATATTTTGTGCATCGCAGGGTTTAATTCCAGTTAGATAAACACTAAAAGAATTGGGTTTTCTACGGGAAAGTCGCTACTTCAAAAATTTCTTCATATTTCTTTGGAGTTGGCAGGAGTCTATTGGTCATCTTCGCAAAATCCCTATTTACTTTTTTTTTTATATATTTCTTGATTTGTCAATTTAAGCAAAGTTACATACTTGACCTTACCTTGATCGTTAAAAATGGCAAATTCCTTTTTTATCCAATGTGTCTATGATTCAATTATGTAACCAGCATTACTATTTGAAACATTGCCCATTGGATAAATTCATCATATTTATTAGTAACATATGACATAACCTTTCCCTAAACAACATATGTTTGTGATATCTAAAAAATACTAGTAAAGAACTTTTTTTTTTTTTTTTCTAAACACACTCGATTCTAGTTATTAGCAAGTATGCACGCAGGAAATCGATATTAACCATTAAGCAAACTCCCTTCGTGAATAAAATATTGAAATCGTTGAATAATCAAAAGGAATCAATGGTAGAGATACCCAATTTAAATAATTTGTATAAACACATGCCGAAATAGAAAAATATCTCAAAATTCAAAATCTCCTCGATTGCAAGATCGAAAATATCTTAATATAAACATTGTCGTTTACAAATTTAAGGAGTAATTGAGGACATTTGAAGGAAGCATAAAAGTCGATCGTGGTCCTTGAAAAAGGGGGGAAGATTCTCTATGTTTCGCACAATAGAAATTCAATTGATGTTAAAAAATTAGGAGATGCCAAGGAAAAAACGGAAGCAAAGGTCCCAGCTACTTAGGCACAGCTCAAACCTAGCCAAGCATGCCTCCATTGGTAACTTTCGGTAATTGCCCAAATCAGATTCCTAGATTCTAGCCAACTCGACAACCGTCTCCACCCTTTCTATTCCCCCAAATTTCAAATCAGTCCAAAAAAACTCAAGACTGCTGCTGCCGATTGATTCGCCATCTGCTTCCTCCCTCCCTCCCTGCTTCCCTCCTTCCCTCCTTCCTTTCCAATCTCTCGAAGCTCCGTTGCTTTCATGGCCGGGTACAAAGCCGACGAGGAGTACGACTACCTGTTCAAGCTGGTCCTGATCGGCGACTCCGGCGTCGGCAAGTCCAACCTGCTCTCCCGCTTCACCCGGAACGAGTTCAACCTCGAGTCCAAGTCCACCATCGGCGTCGAGTTCGCCACCAAGAGCTTGAGCATGGACGGCAAGGTCGTCAAGGCCCAGATTTGGGACACCGCCGGCCAAGAAAGGTTTTCCCCTCCCTCCCTCCTTCCCTCCTGATCGATCTTTGCCGTCGGCTTTTGATCTTCGGAGAGTTCCGATTCTGTGGTTGCGCGTTTGGTCGGATGGGACTTCTCCTGGTCTGCTAGGTTTTGGTCTGTGCGGTGGGACTGTTGCGTATGGGCTCTTAGCACGTGTCGGAGTATCGAGCTCGAGAGATTGTGCTTCTCGGCGAAGCGATCGTGTCTCTAGTTCTGGAGGCCTTTTTTGAGATGAGGTTTTGATATGGATGGTGCTATTGATGCGTGTGATCTGGTTCTTGTAGATTTAGTGAGCTATCGAACTCGTGATCTGCACATGGCCCACCAGTTGCAGTTCTATTGTGTACTGAACCTAGCGTGAGGTTTGCAGTTCTATTGTGTTTTGCCAGGGTATCATTTGAAAGGTTCACGTGACATTTCTTTTCGAATTCAATATTCACGACGGAAATGTCTCCGGAATGCTTTTGATAGTACAACACCGAGATGATGATTGGGTCCCTTTCCCGCTATTAGACATCTGCCAGCTAATTTTTCACCTAGTGCCCCATGGTTTTGCGAGTTTGATAATTGGCTGCCGGTTTCATGTTTCTTTGTCTCTTACTCATTCTACTGGTAGTTTTACTAGCTTCGTTAGAAAGCGAGATCCTTATGATTCATGGTGCTAATTCTGATTTATATGTGCTGCTCAAGAACGCTGAAATTTGCTTTGTGGAAGCTGGTTTTGATTTCTTTTTCTCAGAGGACCTTTATATGATGGATTTTTATTATCTTTAAGGTGTCTTTCTCCAAGGACGTGTTTGGGATTTTATTCCTGACTCACTTGGAGCTAGCAAAGTGCCCGGACGACAAATTGTGTTAAGTAGAACTAGTTCCTCCGTTTCTTCACACAACAGTCTTGGCATGTGGTGGAGCTGGTTCCTAAGTTATAGTTTAATTTTACGGTTATTTTTTTTTACCTTATCTGGAGAATATCTGGTTTCTCTGATGAACTTATTTATCTATGGTTTGGAGGTAGGGCCTAGTCTTTAATAGAGGAAGGTTTGCGGATAAACAAATTTCACTCACAACTTGGAAATGGTATGCAAAAAAAAAAAAAAAAAAAAAAAAAAAAAAAAAGGAGAGGGAGAGCAAGAAAAGTCTAGCAAATTGCTTGTTACTTTAGCTCTACATGTATGATGTTACCCTGAAATCCTTATTGTCAATTATGGCTTCTTAGAGATGAATATTTGACAGTTGAAATCAGCTATAACTCAAACTGAAAGCATCTCGTAAAGTCTAGTTTCATGATCTTGATTTGATATTGCAAAATAACTCGGGGCTCATGTGATAATGCAATTTCCAACTGGGGAAACAAACTCATGTTCAAGCAAAACGAGTTTGCTTGGAGATCTTTGACCTTTTCTGACCTCTTAGTAGTCTTACAAGTTACATCAGCGAGCTGTGGATAGCAAGAAGTTCTCTTAAATAAGTAATGATAGACTAGGATTATTTCAGTTGTATTCTTGTCTGAAGTTGCTTGGCATGGTCAACAGAAAAAATGCCATTGGTCTTTTGAGGATAGACATGGCTTGTTGTGGTTTTTCTGATGCATGAAGGTGCAGTTGAGTCAACCTAAATTGTCACTTGACACTAACACTGAATGATCCTATATGCCTGCTTGCTTGGTAGTTGGAGTATAGAATTACTTTGTTTGTTGAGTGGACTGATAAAAGATGGTGCATTCAAGTTTAATGTGAATGCTGGAAGATTCAACTAGTAATAATGATATCTGATGCGTGCTCTAAGTTTCCTCTTTTCATTAGGAGGGAATAACTGCTTCATTTATCTTCACAATAGCATGACTTCCTAATTAGTTTGCGACCTTGAGAATTTAGTTGGTGTTGGAAGTGTGGGAGAGCTTAACGGGCAGATTAAAAGCCAAACTTCATTCAACTGTGCATCAAAGATACCTGGAAGAGAATCTTGGTATCTGATTTTAATTCTTGCACATCTTACTGAAACAATGAAGATCTGACTAGAGGTCACAGCCTATGTGATGAGCATTTGCCAGATTTTTATGTTTATTCACAGTGAGGAAAAAAATGTGGAAGCCAATGAACTGCATAATTAAAATATTATGATAACAAAACCAATGCATATACCATCAAGTCCGGTAATGGAGGTGAGATTTATGTGTGCAGGGACATTGCTGTGAGTTTTCTTTTTTTAATTATCACCGAATGTATTGAGTTCAATTGTCCAACTTCTCAGGTACCGTGCCATCACTAGTGCTTACTATAGAGGAGCTGTTGGTGCTTTACTTGTGTATGACGTCACCAGGCGTGCGACTTTTGAGAACGTTGCAAGGTGGCTGAGGGAGTTGAGGGACCACACTGACCCCAACATTGTGGTCATGCTCATTGGCAACAAGTCTGATCTTCGCCACCTTGTGGCTGTCCCACTGGAGGATGGGAAGTCATTTGCCGAGAATGAGTCACTCTATTTCATGGAGACTTCTGCATTGGACGCGACCAATGTGGAAGCAGCTTTTGCCGAAGTCCTTAGTCAGATTTATCGGATCGTGAGCAAGAGAGCAGTCGAAGCGGGTGACAACCCAAGTGTTTCTTCTGTTCCAGGTCAGGGACAAACGATCAATGTCAAAGAAGAGGGGTCTGTTTTTAAGAGGATTGGATGCTGCTCTAGTTAAGGTAGGTTTCTTCTGCTGCTTGTTGCTGCAAGGGCGGGTCTGCCAAGTGCTACCTCTGTGTATATTTTTCTCTTACACAAAATGTCGTCAGATATAAATTGTTCTGGGAATTGTCGATGCAGAAATTCTGGAAAGTTGGTCTAAAACTAGTCAGGCCAGTCGAATTTGATAAGTAGGTCGAATTGAAATGATGGTATTCTGATGGTGACGTTGTATTAACCAATACATTCCTGATTATTGCTCCGATTAGTCAAAATTGAAGCAATTTCGTTTGGACAATGTTGCAATACATGTGCAAAACTCATAATCTTCTGTTTTCCCTGTCACAGCAAAATCTAGAATTTGAGAGGGATGTAATGAATTTAAATGCTACTTGTTGTCCGTACTAGGATAAGGTTGAAAGCATTCTCATTTCTTAGCATCTCCTCAAATAATGTAGCACTCTTTGTAGCTTACAATTGTTAGGACGATCAACAACATCCCGATAAGAGATTGTAGGTGAAATTGTGTCGTTTCCTGTGGCGCATGATCCGTACAGAGTTGATCAAAGAAGGCCACTTGATTGAATAACCAAAGCCTGTGCGATGCCAAATTGCCAACACGGAACCATGCTCAGACGGTGCCAGGGACCTCTGCCTTTCCGGTTCGACCAACTTGCTTCGCCTGAAAACCAAGGGCACTCAGGCAACTCTCCCAAATCAGGGAACAGCATATCGTCCCCATCCTCCTTGTCCCTTATTCTATATACAGGCGCAGCATCGACATCCCCCTCGTAAACTGGGCCTTTGTAAGAACTTTACCGTCGAAGCCACGTCAGCGAACTAGTCGAACTCAGTGTCGAGCAAAGGGGCATTGCCGAAGAAGTTCGAAGCTCGACTGCCTCATACATACTGTCAACATTGGCGGCAGAGCGGAGGAGCCGCTGAAGGGGAGGTGAGATGAAGGTGGTGGTGGTTCTTGGAGGAGGAGGAGAAGGGGAAGGGGTGGATGTGGATATGGTCGGGGGGGTAGGCGACGAGGAGGGTGGTGGGGTCAACGCGGCTTCGCTCCACTGCTTTCTGGCGGGACAGCCTTGGAGCCACTAGCGTCCGTGATATCCCCTGTCCAAACAAATTCTCGGAAAGCAGAATTGCTAGGCTAACGGCACCGTCCATCTTAAAAAGAGACGATGCCTTTTCAGCCTTTCGATTTTCCAAGGGAACCGGTTAAATTGTTTAGCTAGTTTCCTTCGAAAATTTGGAAGGAAAATATCCCTTAATGGGATGACAGGGAGATTCCTTATGTGATAAAAATAAAATAAAGGAAGTGCTGAAAGTGAAGAAAACTAATAAAATACCTATAATAATATAAATTTTATGATTTATAACTATTCTCATGATCACCGAGTGAGCATGATCAAGAGCTCAAATCGAGCAATCGTGACCACGGCCCCTTAATTGAGTGAGCATGATCAAGAACTCAATTGATCACTCAATTGGTGATCAAGGATGCGACGATCCTTCATTCCCCGAGGTACCGTTCCACCCCTAGAGGCAGCCATGGCCACAGCCACCGCTCAGCACACCCATTCAGAGATGGCTAAAATCTGTGGTTAATATTTGCTGGGTGGAGGGGTGAGTGAAGATCGATGGCCTTGCCTTATCAGAAGGCCGGAATGGACAGCAGCGTGGGAATCCCATCATGTTTTAAGGATGCATTTGGTTGAGGGAAACAATCGAAAACAATTTCCAAATATCCATGCATAAAACTAGGAAATGAATTCATAAATTCAAGATGATGAAAACACTTTATGTAACTGCTCCTCTTGAATTTTTCAATTATTTTATTTTATTTTATTTTATTTTATTTTTGCTTCTTCTTCCCCAATTGGTCACCAAGCCTGGGCGATGGCCATCAAATAAACATTGGTGAGGCCAACCTCAGGCGAAACTCGATCTTGTTAGCCTTTGTCGATCTCAACCATGCCACAATTAGCTTGAGCCTTGCCAGCCTCGGCATGACAAGGTCGAGTTAGCCTAAGGCCAGCCAAGTTGGCTCTTGTTAGTGGCTTGAGGCCTAGAGGAGGAGGAAGAAATAAAAAGAAGAAGAAAGAGAATATAAAAAAAAATTTCAAAATTTTATTTTGGATGATATTTATGAAATTGAAATCATTTTCCAAATAAGATTCAAACAATAAAAAACGTTTTCAATCACATATCATTAAATAAAGGAAACTAGCCACCTTCTTGAAAAATAATTTATCATTAAATTTTCTCCTAAATTTTGAATTTGAACAAATTCTAAATATTATCTATGTTAATATGTATATATTGCAAATCGAAGTACTACCCTTCTAATATTTAAATTAAGTAACGAGGTAAAAGGTAAAAACTATTCCCAACGTCTTAAAATGATTTAAAACTCATTATCCAAGCCTTTTTTTTTTTTAATGAGTAACAGTGATAAACGCTCGTGATACTTCTTTGGATCTTCAAAACATTCTTAGATATTTCAGTAATTATACCCACCATGTTTTTTTTTTTTTTTTTGATAATCATAGTTGAATATAGTTGCTTGGTAGATGAAAAATTAAAATCTCTAGTGTTTAATGTAAAAGGTGAGCTTGCTCAAGTGACTTGACAGTTGAGATTCCAAGTACCAGTCAATGGTTTGCATTTGGTAGTTAGGACAAAATTCAAAATTTATTCTATCCTATGTTTGATACCTAGTCAAAACGGGATTAAGTATGATATAAAAGAAATATCACTGGGATAAAATAATTCCATGAAGAAAGTGAGATAAAGGTGAAAAGAATTTCTAATATCCATAACATAAAAATTTTTTTTTTGAATAACAAACTTCTTAAATTATAAAATTAAAATAATATTTGAATATAAATAATATTTAACAATAATATAATAATAACACAGTAATGACAACTTTTTTTTTATTATCTAATCTTATTTTTATTTAGATATTCTAATTTATTTCTATATTAAATGTATTCTATCTTATAATATACATTTAATATAGAAATATATATTGACTATGTATATATATTACATATAATATATATTAATATTTTAGGTATGTGGTATAGTTTACTATTTAATAAAAGTTCCTGCCATCGGGATGACGGAGTTGTTCTAAGATGATTCCAAAGAACGGCAAAATCGATGAAGCTTGAACTCGAAGCTCTCGCGAGACTTGTGTCGTGGTCGGTCGAAGTTGAGGATTGGTCTGCAAGCATGTGAGTGTTAATGCTGCGACAGAGATTATGTGTTGTGCTTCCTGATTCATCACACAACAGGCGTTGGTCCAGCACATCCTTCAATGGTGTTTGCGACTTGGATTGAGCGGATGAAAATACTGAAATGACATAACTTCCTAGATGCTTTCCCATGATTATCTCCAGTACTACAGCCTCAAAGCTATACTCATCACATTTTTCGGTCAGAATGTTGGTATAAGCTAGCTCTGCAGTTGAAGAATTCAAAGTCCATTGATAATCTTGTTAGCTGTAATTTAAGACACGGGCATTTGCTTTGACATAATTAAGGAATTTCCAATGACAACACGACTTGGGACAGTAAATTAATATGCTTCTACAAATAACATCAACTGGAGCGATGTATCCAATGGTGCCAGAAACAGCAGTCCAATTGGTGGAATCTGGCCTCAATAATCTTGCGATGCTAAAGTTTGAAACACCAGCCTCATAATCAGCATCCAACAAGATGTTGTTGCTGGTCAAGTTTCGATGGATCAATGGAGCAAAACAATCGTGATGCATATACGACAATGCATCCACAACTGCTCAAACTATGTTTGTCCTTTTGTCTAGCCAAGCTTTGATGCTCTTTCATCATCATTAAAAATTGTTCTCAAACTCCCTCTTTCGACATACTCGTACACCAGAAAATGATGTCATGTATGAGAGCAGAACCCATAAAGCTTCAAAATGTTGCGTTGGCGAATATTTTGTAAGGCTTCAATTTCCCTTTCAAAAGGAACGATGTCGACAATCTCATTTTCTTGGGACGATGGAAATTTCTTGACGGCAACAATTTGACCAGTTGGTAGATTAGCTCTGTAAGCAATGCCATAGGCCCCTTCTCCCAAATATAACTTGGAGTCAAATCCTTTCATGTCCTCCACAATTCGCTCGTAGAATTTTTTTCCATCAAAACTCAGAATGTTCAAGAAATCTAAATCATTAGTGTGACAGCCTGAATTTTCATAATTTGTTTTCGATTAAATAAATCGGGCCTTTCATCGAAACGCTAATAGTGCTATTCTCTTCGAAATGATCACTCACGATAACTGACTATTTGGGAAAGCAAGTAGGGAATTTAAATGCAATTGCACTTGAGAATTTGACCAAGAATCGATCGCTTTCGATCAACCGTGTTGATCTGCAAAGGGTCATTACTAAGATCGTCAGAGATCGATCAAAATCAAAGATAGATCGATTCGATCGAGATATGTGATCAAATTGTGGGTGATTCCACTTGATTGAAAAATTCTCATCGATCGGCACTAAATTGATTTTTACGTCGTTTTGGTACCGGTGCTCGTAATTGAAACCTCGAGATTTTCACGACAATTGAGAGTCGTTAATGTGTCGAAGATGTACTTTGTGACTCGAGATAAATCGATCACAGGTCAATTGCACCAAAAATTCCTAAAAGCTACCTGATAGACTAGGTCACGCTAAAAGCGCGCCGGATTGAAAATAACCGCAAATTTAAACCCGATTTCAGAAATTGAAAGTTCTGAGGTGTCACAAGCTATTTTAGGAACGCGTCGACTCACTCTCAGAAATTTTCGAGATTCCGGATTTTTGCGGAAAATTGATTCGGACGTTACGGAAAGTCGGCGGAAATTAAGATGGGCCAAATCGATGGAAATTGGGACTTAAACGAGCATGTGAGCTGGCGTCGGGGACTTACATAAAATTGTTCGGGATTTTTCCTTGCGAAATTGGACCTCGACTTAGAGAATTGGTGAAGAAATTGAGTGGAGAAATTGAAGCTCATTTTTAGTGAAATTCGGATTAAGCTTGGGGGCTGTATTTTAAACTTTAATTTGAGCCATTTATGGAAAATTGGCTAGAAAGTATTATGAAGGGGACAAGCAATTAAGGCAATGGCTAAGGATTGAGGAGAATGGGCCCCTCCTTGGCTTCCTTCACACGCCTCTCCACCGCCTCTTTCCCTTCGTGCGATGAGCTGAAGACCAATTTCATCTGTCCTTTTCTTCCTTTCGTTTTTGTCGAAGCTCCATTCCCACGCTCTCTGCCATTCCCACCATCTCTTGTTCTCCACATCCGTGAGCCCTGCTTCCTTCTGCCGAGTGATGACCAGCAAGTTCCAGCGCCCACAGTCAATGGAAGACACGAGCAAGCTGCCCGTGTGTTGACTTCAACAAGTGGCCGAAGCTGCTCCTCCATCTGCTTCCATCCGCCGCCCATCTCCTTCGCGTAAACGTCTAGCTTCGCTTCCATTTCCTCTGCATCTCCATTTTTCCTTTCTTTTTAAACCGAAGCAACCCTCATCCACTCACCCTCTCCCTCCGTTCATTTCCCCACGATCGAAGCCCCACGCTGGTCAACAACACCCACAGAAAATTCTTTTGTTGACTCATGCACCTGCCATCTTCACTTCTTCGGTCGGTCTGCAGCAAACGAAGACCAGCATCGTCCACCGAAGCGTGAGCTGCCCACGTGAAGAAGCGGTTGCTTCGGCGTGCCTCACGTCTTCATCTTCGCTGCTCCAGCACCTTCGCCACCTCCACACTGGAACGTCCCCAGCCAACTCGTGGACTTCGCAGCTTCCATCTTCTTGTTCGTGATTCCAGCGAAGCCGAAGATCTCCACCGAAGCTGCTCCGTTTGACGCCCGCATCTTCGAGCTCCACGGGATTCCAGCAAGTTGGATTTGGCCCAACCTTCACGCAAGTCTTGTGGCCCAACAGCTGGGCTTGTCTTCAGTTCATCAAGCCCAGCGAAATTCAGATTACTTGGGCCCAAAAGTCCAGCAGTCCAGTCCAACTTTAAACTCCAGCAAGCCAGCTCATTTGAAGTCCATCAGCAGCCCAGAACAGTCTAATTAATTGGGTCTTTAGCCCAATTCAGCAAGGCCTAATTCCAACAAGTTCAATTGGTTTTAGCAGCCCATCTTGGACCCAAGAAGAAGGCCCAAGCCCGCACCAGCAGCCCTGCAGAAGCCCAAGACCTAAACTCAGCCTTGCTGAGTTGTGTTCGGCTAAGTTTAGGCCCGGCCCAAGTTCGCCGACGCCGCCGAAAATTAAGGTTTCGGCCGCCGTCGCGTCGTCGTTGCGGTGAACTGGTTTCCGCAATTAACCGGTGAGTTTATACTCTAAACTCTCCTTAGTAGGCTAATAACGTTTAAGGGGTGTTAGATTTATTTTATTAGGAATTAGGTGGTTAATTAGATTAAATTAGAAATTGAATTATTTAATTGAGCATGTTAGGTGGTTAGCATGGTTTAGCTATGGCCTAAATAAATTGTACTATTTATCTAGTAGGGTTCGGGAATTTCTCCGAGTCCGTATTGGTTATTAATTTAATGATTCTAGCCTAGGTTAGTATTTTTAGAATTTAAATTGGTTTATTTAATTAATTTCCGTAATTATTTAATTATTAATTATTTTTCCGGAAATTAGGCCGGAACAGCCGGTGACCGGAATTTCGTGCTGATTGCAATGGTGTGGTTAATTTCTGCAATTGAGTGTTAGATTATGCCAATTGAGTGTTGATTTGATTTTGGTATTTAATTCCAAAAATTATGAATTTCCAAAATTTATTCAGAAAATCCCAGGTGTCGGGTTTTGATACCGAAAATAGTTTTTAGTATTATATGAAATAGTGGGATTTCAAAAAGGAAGAATATCAATTTTTCCGAATCAAGTTGACCGTGTACCCATACACGAGTAATTTCACGTGAATTTCTAATACGAAGAAAAAGGCCAGGCTCACCATTTTAATTAAAGTATTTGAGTGCAATGCACGGTGCCCTGGGCCATATTTGAGTGATCGTGTGATGGTCAAGAGAAATCGTCCCGGGCTGTTGAGCTGGACGTTATCCCTATGTGGGATACCCCCTGGACAACGGGAAGCCGGTCGCAGTTGATTCTGGACCCTATGCTCCTTCGGGAATGCCGTCGACGTAATGACGAAGCCGCGCTCCATGGGGGGAGGCGATGCCTGGCAATGCCAGAAGACCGCCGAACTGAGAGTAGGCCGTGCTATATGCCGAGATCAAAACTAGGAACGCATGATTAATTGAGTGTGGCGTTTCGCTTATTGGAGCTTATTTGTTGATCATGCTCTCATGTTGTTTGTGAGATAAATTGTACTGACTTGCAGGGTGGATCTGAGACGAGGTAAGTCTCATTGATTGTGTGATTGTGTAATTAGGACACTTCTTGACGTATTTCCCTCCTAATTGGGGTTTAGAGCTTAGACTCGCTGAGATGATATCTCACCCCGTTGTGGGACAACATTTTCAGGGTCGTCGAGTGGAGGACCTGGAGCTGAAAGGAGGTGATTAGAAGCGTAGGTCAGTTAGGACCGCTTCTTTTTGGGAAGGCCAGTCTTTTGTAGTCTTTTGGCCATAGACCTGTGTATATGACTCAGTGTATATATAAAAGCATGTTTGTTTGTGAATCTATTGTCCTGCTTTTCTATCCCGAGATGATTACTGTCAGGGGATTTCTTTTCGCTTCCGCATGTGCAATAAAATGGAAAGGGTCGGCGACTCATCCTGGGAAGTCGCAAATTATTATCGACCAGAGAGGGATGGGCACGTGCTCGAGGCTCGGGGCGTGACAATTAGTCTCTGTCTGTGCATTCCTCTCTCTCTTGATAACCTTTCTCCAATGGCAATCAATGATTATAAGGATGATCAAGAAGGAAGAGAGAACGAGGAATCCCAAGAACGAGAGAATGAGGATAATCAAAATTCGAGCTCCATTGTGTTGATCATGTTTCTTGCCCATGGTAGAAATATTGCATTTCTATAATTTGGCCACGTTTCCACACAACCCCTTGTTATGCTGAACTGCCTCAAATGAAGCCTCCTTAAAAGCTTTGACATTTTGGAGAGGACCTTCCAAGTCATTGTAGGACACATCAACAAAGGTTAATGCCAATAGGTCAGCAAAACTACGTGGGATGGAACCAAAAAGGCCATTGTGTGAGACTTTCAAGGTTTCTAGGACTCTCAGTTTTCCTAGATCTTTTGGTATTCTTCCTATCAATAGATGTTGACTCAAATCAAGAACTCTTAGGAATCGTACATTGCCTGTCTTAGGAGAAATGCTTCTCTCGATTTTATTTTGGCTCAAATTTAGGCTCAACAAGTTGGTGCATTAGCTGAGCTGCAGCAGAATGGCTCCGCTCAAATTGTTTGATGCTAGGTTGAGATGTTCCAATTGAGATAAAGATCCAAATTCATTGGGAATATCACCTGTCATCCCATTATTGTTGAGGGCAGTAATTGCAAGCTTCCCAATTTCCTCAAGATCTTTCCACTAAAATTATTTGAAGAAAGGTCAAGTATCTGTAATCGAGCCATCCTTCCAAATATTGAGGGTATCTCATTGGAAATGTTATTGTTTGATAAGCTCATCAAATTGTGGCAATGCCCCTATTTCCATGAAAGTTTGCCATGCAAATAATTGTGGCTCAAGTCCATAAATTTCAGCTATGGATATTCTTGAAAAGCTTCCATTATATTTCTCGTAAGTTTGTTTCCTTTGGGCCTCACTATAATTAATGAAGTACAATTCCTCAAGCTTTTAGGGATAAGAACTATGAAATAATTATTCTTTACAGTGAAATTTTACAATAATTCCCCAAGGCATATATTTTCTTGGTAGCTGCTCTTCGAGTTCATCAGAGAGATCCAAAACACTCAAATGACCGATCTTATTAATTTCAGGAGGCAAGGAATTGAGAAAGTTGTTATCTCCAAGGCCTAACATAGTTAAATTGGACATATTTTCAATTAATGTAGGGATTGAACTAGTCAAAGTATTATTAGACAAAGCTAATTCTACAAGAGATGTTAGTTTACTTATCTCTTTAGGAATCAAACCTGAAAGATGATTTGAGAATACGTATTCAAATTGCTCAAATTATGAATAGATGAAGGGATATGCCCAACTAAATCATTATGAAAAAAATCTAATCCAATTAGATCGGTTAGCCTCCCAATCTCTGAAGGTATGGATCCTAAAAGTTTATTCCTCCATAAGTAAAGACCCTTCAATCTTCTTAGGTCACCTATCTCTCTTGGAATGAGACTAAAAGGTCATTATTTGCTACGCTGAAATTTCTTAAGTTGCCTAATTTTCCAAGAGAATGAGGAATGGACCTTGAAAATTGGTTTATGGAAAGAAAACGAACATCTAGACTGCTTAGTTTTCCTAGTGAAGTAGGGATACACTCAACCAACTCATTATCAGAAAAATCTAATTCAATAAAATCGGTTAGCCTCCCAATCTCTAAAAGTATGGACCCTGAAAATTTATTCCTCTATAAGCAAAGAAACTTCATCTTCTTAAGTCACCTCTCTCTTGGAATGGAACCAAAAAGGTCATTTTGTGCCATCTTCAAATTTCTTAAGTTGTCTAATTTTCCAAGAAGAGGAGGAATGGACCCTGAAATTGGTTTCCTCAAAAATTGAGAACATTTAGACTACCTAGGTTTCCTAGTGAGGCAAGGACACAACCAACCAAATTATTTAAAAAAAAATCTAAATTAATAAGAACATTTAGCCTCCTGATCTCTGAAGGTATATATCATGAAATTTTATTCCTTCATAAGTAAAGAACCTTCAATTGTCTTAGGTCACCCATCTCTCTTGAAATGGGATCAGAGAGGTCATTTTGTGATATGCTCAACTTTGTTAAGTTGCCTAATTTTCCAAGAGACGGAGGAATCAACCTTGAAAATTGGTTTTGAAAAAAGGCAAGAATATTTAGGCTGCTTAGGCTTCCCAGTGAAGTAGGGATAGGACCTATGAGATTGTTTTCGCCAAAATAAACTTCCAAAAGAGAATCTAACAATCCAATCTCCCATGAAATGTTCACTCATATAATTTGCACATAGGCCCAAAATACGAAGACTCTTTAGCAAGGCTATACATGGAGGAATGTTTTCGAAGAGTCTATTGTCACAAAAATCAAGATAGTTGAGTTTGAAAATGTTACCAATACTTAAGGTTATAGGATTGTAGATTGAGTTGCTGGAAAAGTCAAGACTAACCACCTTGGTTAAGTATGAGAAGTTGAGACTATTTAAAGTTTCTCTCAAGTGAAGATTAAAAAGATTAAGATGGGTGACGAATCCGTAGTCGTCGCAAGTGACACCCATGAAGTGGCAAGAGTTGTTGCCATGCCAGGAAGATAGGAGAGATTGGTTGTGGTCATTGAGAGTAGATTTCCATTTCAGGAGCGCCTCTGCTTCATCCGTATGGTTGGCTGCATTGGGAGCGAAAGAAGTGGAGGAAGCAGAAATGACTATGCCATGAAATGGAGTGGAAACAAAGATGGTGAAGTTGTTTACGAAGAAGACGAGTAGAACAAGAAGAAGAATCCTAAAGAAGATGGCTTCCAGAGAAATATGGAAGAAGCCATGATTTTGGGGTGGTCTTGAGGATGTGAGATTGTCTAGGTTCGCATGTTCTCAACAAGAAGATTGGTTACATATTTATAGATGGCTAATCATTGTTAGATGAAGCCTGGTCAATGCATATATCGCGGTTGTTTTGAAAAAGTTAAATATGGAGTGCTCGTCACAAATATCCTGCATTCATTTTAATTACGCAGCCTCTATCCTTTTTTAATGCCACACGCTTTAATGGGTTAGACGATCCATTATGTCGTATGTAAAGTTTTGTTTGCCTCACAAAAATCCTTTGTAAAAATACATATATCGGAAAAATGTTTAATTTAAATTTTCACTTTACTACATGCAGCTGTCGATGTATATTCTACATCATCTAAGCTTAACAATTCGTGTTAATAGAGGACATCATAAGTCTTTCTCTGTCTAATTCATAAATTCTCTCGTCTAGTTTTACTATCAATTTGTGTTACTATTAAATCATTGGACTATAGAAAATGATCATGTTATCGAGAAAAGACTTGTGCCGTGCATTATTACTAGCTGACAAACTATTCATGGGAAGGATGTTATAATGGCGGGGACCAGTAGTCTTATTCTCTCGTCTCTTATCTTTTCATGTCAGTAATTCATATAGAGGTTATCATGTTAGTAATAGTGTCCCTTTTGATGCATTTTGCTCCGAAGACCGGCACTATCTCCGCAAGACTTTGAATAGTCTACACTAAACACATCGACAGACTAGGACTTGCAAACCTTCACGTACAAATGGAACATTAATCGACTTAGGACTCATCCCCCTTTGATTCTTCATAGATAGCTGACGACCGAGTCAAGGCACGGGGTCGATCTTGGGTTTTGCAAATGAAATCTAGAATGAGCCGCTCACTCAATTTCGAGGGTCTTGGAGTTGATGGCAAGAAAATCATGCGAGAAATGGGATTTAAAATACATGAATCTAGATTGACCAAGAAACAAAAAATGCTGGAGGCCGAAGTGCTTAAATATAAATACAATATGTAAAGACCCTAGTCGTTTTAATATTTTTTATTTGCCAAAAATTAGTTCAATATTACTCTAAATATGATTTTAATATTATCTGTTTGTCAAATATGAAGCCAATATGAGATTGACCTTTCAAATAGGTTACTCTAAAATATAAGTCAACAATGATATAGATATGGTAGGTTTGGTTTAGTATTTTGAAAGCTTATTGAGAAAATGCAAAGCAGTTTAGCTTAAAGGATTTTAGGCAAATGCAAAGACTGTTTGATAAACTATGCTTTGAAAAATAACTTTGAAAGAAATGTCATTTGATAGAAAACACATTTGAAAAGCCCTTTCGGTGATTAATATTAGGTTTTTTTTTTCAATTTTATTTGTTTAAAATTGAAAAAAAAATAATGTATGCAACTTTTTAAATATAAATTTTGACAATAATACTAAAAAATCAAATAAATATATAATTTAAAAAAAGACCAAACCCTTCATCTAAATTTTTTAATTTTTAATTGGTTAAAATTGAAAAAAGATGATGTATGCAACGTTTTAAATATAATTTTTGACAATAATGCAACAAAAAAAAATCAAATATATATATATATATATAATTTTTTTAAAAAAAAAAGACCAAATCCTTCATCAACTTTTTTTTTTATAATTTTTATTTGTTTAAAATTGAAAAACTAATGTATGCAAATTTTTAAATTTAAGTTTGAAAATAAAGCTAAAATATATATATTTAAAAAAAAAAAAAGACCAAACCCTTCATCTAATTTTTTAATTTTTACTTTTTTAAAATTGAAAAAAATAATGCATGCAAAATATATATTTTGACAATAATGCTAAAAAAATCAAATATATATATAATTTGTTTTAAAAAAATTTGAAAAAATCCTCCGCCAATTTTTTTTTTAATTTTAATTTGTTTAAAATTGAAAAAAAAAATAATGTATGCAAATTTTTAAATTTAATTTGAAAATAATGCTAAAAAATAAAATATATATATATATTTTTATTTTTAGAAAAAAAAAAGGACCAAACCCTTCATCAGAATTTTTTAATTTTTATTTGTTCAAAATTGAAAAAAAAATAATATATGCAACTTTTTAAACATAAATTTTAACAATAATACTAAAAATATCAAATATATAAATATTTTTTTTAAAAGACCAAAATATATTTAATATTTTTAGCATTTATATATATTTGATTTTTTTTAGCATTATTTTGGCAATTAAAAAAATAATAACGAGGGCAAAATCAGAAATTTAAAGAATGAATGATGATAGTTTTGGAAGAAAAATAAGTTTAAGCATCAAATGCTGAAACTCAAAATGAGTCCCTACTAACATTGGACTTTTAATCTTCCCAATACTAATTGTCACTTGAAAGCTACTTCAAAATAGTTATCAAATGGTTCATCATTTCTTCAAGGAGTTTTGAAGGCTGAAGGCCCATTGGGAATGCTGAACCAAACGCACCCATACTCTGTAAGGTTTTTTCTGATAAAGACATACAACCAGTGTGTTACGTATATATGAAGTGGGGGAATAAATCAACGTGGTAATCTAGAGCTTAGTCTCTTAACGATCCAGTTAGTTCAGCATCCATGTGGAATGAGGGCATTTTGTTGAAGATACTATCCTCAAGATTAGCAAGAGTAGGAATATCAAGAAAAAAATTCGACCATGCATCGTGAAAATAAAATCTTGTTGGTCCAGCTTTCCAATGTATGAATGACTTTGACACTCGGTTTCTTCCTTCGCTGTTGACTAGAGCAGTTAAAACTGTGTTCTTGCCTTACCAATGTCCAGTCTACCTATGTTTTAAGTCTAGCTCGATCACTCAACGTACGATCTTGAGTTTGAGTGCTCACTGCCATTGCATGTTATTTCAATGGTTGACTGAGTCATTTCTAAGTTGGACCAGTAGCGTCTTCTTCACTTTAGGATATGCCCGTCCTCGTCCATTGGTCTTGGCATTCAATCAACAAGACCCCTTGTATGATGCCAGCCTAAATGCACTGGTCCCAGTAAGTTTCCACATATTACTCTCTGCGTTTTTTGACCCCTTCTATGGGATCTCTTACCTCACCCTCACTCCGAGCACAAACAGGTGTATGTACTTTCCCCTGTGAATTATGTTTCTAAACCGGTCCGCTCGAACCTTGTATGGTACCCCATGGATAGCAACGACAATAGTCTATGGTCGTCCAGACTCCCAATTTTCTTGCTTTGCTTATTTCTCTGCACCACCCACCTCTGTGTTGGCTCCAACACCATCTCCACCAACCAGTCCCTCTCCGGCAACCAAACCTTAATCTCCTCCGGCGGCAACTCTCCTCGTACTCCTACATAGGCATCTGGTACAACAAAGTCAGCGTGCAAACCGTTGTCTGGGTCGCCAACAGAGACAACCCTGTCACCGACAGCTGCTCCACTGAACTTAAGATCTCGGGTGGCAATCATGTAATAGTCAACGACTCTGGACTCCCCGTTTGGTCCGCAAATCTGACTGCTTCTTCATCTGGGTGGAGCTCCACGGTGGCGGTTCTTGGGGACGATGGCAACTTCGCTCTCAAAGAAGGGCTGAATTCTTCCAAGACTCTGGAAGAGCTTTGATCACCTGACGCACGAGTAGTGCGAAAATCGGGATCGACAATCGCACGAACATGAGTCAGCTATTGACATCATGGAAGAACGCCGAGGACCCTTGACAGGTTTGTTCTCTCTCCAGCTCGAGCCGTCCAGTGAGTACTATATATTGGGGAATAGGAATAAGCATTACTGGACCAATGGAGTGTGGGACAATCAGACGAAAATTTTCTCTTTGGTCCCTGAAATGAGATTGAACTATCTTTATGATTTCAATTATGTGGACAATGAGAACGAGAGCTACTTCGGGGGCAGCAGTAGCAACAAAGAATTTCTCAGCGAAGTTGGGTGGGGGCGGGTTTGGTTCAGTTTTCAAAGGAACATTACCTGATTCAAGTCACACAGCAGTCAAGAAGCTTGAGAGCATAAGCCAAGGAGAGGAGTAATTCCGAACAGAAGTAAGCACAATCGGCACCATCCAGCATGTGAATCTTGTCAGGCTTCGGGGGTTCTGCTCTGAAGGTGACAAAAGGCTATTGGTCTGCGATTTCATGCCAAATGGTTCCTTAGATTATCATCTCTATCATAGAAAGGACTCAAAGACCTTGGATTGGAAAACGAGATACCAAATTGCTTTGGGAATGGCTCGAGGTCTGGCTTATCTCCAAGAGAAGTGTAGAGACTGCATCATATATTGCAACATTAAGCCAGAGAACATCCTTCTAGATGCTGAATTCTGTCCAAAAGTGGCAGATTTTGGCCTTGCAAAGCTTGTTGGCCGAGATTCCAGTAGGGTGTTGACAACCATGCAAGGGACAAGAGGGTATCTTGCGCCGGAGTGGATCTCTGGAGCAAAAGCTGATGTTTATAGCCATGGAATGAGGCTTTTTGAGTTTGTCTCAGGAAGGAGGAACTCAGAGCTATTGGAAAATGGGGCCGTCAAGTTCTTCCCAACATGGGCTGCTATTAAATTAGCCAAAGGAGGTGACCTGCTTGAGCTTTTGGACCCAAACTTGGAGGCAAATGCCGATACTGAAGAGCCAAATAGGATTTGTAGAGTTGCTTGTTGGTGTGTCCAAGATGAGGAAATGCACAGGCCATCGATGGGGCAGGTTGTTCAAATACTTGAGGGGGTGTTGGATGTGAACCTGGCCAGGATACCGAGAGCCCTTCAACTGTTTCTTAATAATCAGGAGCATGTAGTTCTTTTTACTGAGTCGTCATCGTCGAACCAGAGTTCCCAGACGAAGAGTGATACCTCAACTGCTTCCTCGCAGAACCAAAATAGTTCATCTTCAACAAAGTCCAAGTCTTTAGGCAAGAAGTGCTTCAGTTAGTGCATATGCTCCTTTTTTATCTGTAGTCAAGAAAGAATCTCAGCATTTGGGTATTGGTTTTCTTGGGACTTTTTCCCTTAGTTATTTTTGTTACATATTAGATACAAGCAACCTTGGAATTAATGCGAGGCCAGACCAGTTGTAAGGAACCTTCATTCTATATGATGATCTGTTCTCTGCTCTTTGAGATCCAAGGTGATATTGGTAATTAGCATCGAAAACTTTCTGATAATTTTGGCACTGGGATTGGGATCTAACGCATTGGTACCTCCTAGCTCAGATTTCAGCTGGTGTCTCTCATGGTTCTCAAATCTGCCCTGATTGCATGCAAAGCAGGCTGTGAGGCTTAGCCTTTCTCAGTATAAACTCCTCTTGCTACTTGCTTTGTTTAGGTAATAAGTCCTGGTACGAAACCGCCCTTGAAACTACAACTTGTTTTACCAGCAGATCCTTTTATTGGAGCTGTAGAATGTGAATGCCCGCCCAATTTTCACGTGGTACTTATATCTTTTCTAAAGTCGAATTCCTATGGATCACTTCATCACTCTATGTTTCAAATATGAGTAATGCTAGAGATTACTTGAACCTTTTTAGCGAAACTGATTTGTATAGTGATGGATGAGACTTTTGTTGCGTGCTTGCATTAATTTGTATATTACTCACTCACCAATATTTGTGAAATTGCTTACAAGTTTTGTGGAACCAAATTCAGTATCTCAACGTTGCTCCTTAAAAATCTCCATTGTTTGTTCTAGGTGGAAATTTATTGAGTTCTCATTTTGTTCAATTGAATTTAAACAATATTTTTCATTGCAAAGAGGACTAATTACAAGTCCAAGTCAACTTCAATGTATCTTAAAGGAGCCTGTTTTTGAAGGCCTGGCTTTGATTTTCAATTGGGAAAAGCACCAAAAAACTAAAAAGTCATAAACTTATTATATTGATACAAGTTCAGTCTTAAACCTTTTAATTGAACCAATTTAATCATAAACATTTTCACAGTTGTACCAATTAAGTCCATCCAATCAATTTATGCCAAAAATTGCTAACATGGACGCCACTTATCTTTCATGCCACGACTGGTGCCGACATGGACATTTTTATATAATATTTAATTATTATTTCAATTATTTCAATTTTTTTATAATTTTTTCCTTTTTTTTTCTTTTTTTCCTCTCTTTCCTCTTTTTCTTTTTCCATTTCTCTTTTTTTTTTTTCTTCCTTATTTTCCTTCGCCAACCTCCGGCGATGACTGTTGTGAGTGCCTATTGTATCACGTAGGACGATTGGAGTCCATATCAACAATTTCCGATATATCTGAAAATTTGATTATTCTTATTAAAACTGTTTATTTTTATTTTTTAGATTATGAAATTATGAATCTAAAAAATAAAAATAAACAGACCCAATAAGAATAATCAAATTTTCAAATAAATAAAAGGCAATTTGGATAGACTCCTCTTTTTATTATCCATTTTTTTTAACCAAAAAATATTTCTTGTTTGTATCACAACCAAGCACTGACGAGAAGAAATTAGATCCATAGATTCCACCAAGGTGTGACTTCCTATCCTCTCTCTCTGTCTCAAGCCCCCGATTCTCCCATTCATTTTTCTTATGATGATTTGGAGAAATCTAGGGGCTATTGTGTGAAGTTGGTAGCTAGATAGGATGGAGATTTTCATCCCTAAAAGAAAAAACAAAGAAAGAAAAGGAAACTGTTGTCTTATCGACTAAAGCTGGGCAGTTTGTGAATGTTCCCAGATCTATTCCTAGCAAGGATGAAGGAGAATGGACTGAGGAGAACAATGAAATGTTGTAGGAGCAAGAAGAGTGATGGAGATGAAAAGGGATACTAGGAAGAAGATGAAGTACTAGAAGTAGATGATGAGATTGGATGTAGACAACAGGAACTATGATTGCGTGCCTTCTAAAACTGAGAATCAATTATGGTACATGAATTAAAATCATGTTTGACGACGTGAAGTAGGAAGAGGTAAATGATGGCACCTCAAGCAATGAGGCAAATGGTCTTAAGGGTGATGCCTCTACTTCTTGAGTGTCTTTAGAGAAAATAGGCAATTAACTAAAAGCTTTTGAAACTAGAGGAGAGGATTGCCAAGAAGCAAGCTGAAACAGTGAGAGGTAGTAGCAACACTTTAATTGCATATGAGAGGTAAGCAGGGCTACTGCAAGAGAAATGCTTCAAGGGGAGGCAAGACATACCCTTACTTGTTTGATGATTGAAGTATGTTTAAATTTCGATGACAAATTTTTTTTTTTTTAAAGAATGGGAGAATGTAATATATGAGCTTTGAGACAAAAAAAAGAAAGAAATAAAAGAAGAGAGTTTGAAAAGTCAACAAAAGAAGCCGGAGGAGAAGGAGAACAGTGGAAGCTTTAGCTGTTTTTAAAGAGGAGAGAGGGAGGGCTTGGGTAGAAACGAAACAGGGGAAAGGAAGAAAAAAATGAAGGAGAGAAAAGAAGAGAAAGGAGAAAGAAGAAAGGAGGAAGGGAAAAATTTTGGCGCACTCATGACCTAGACACCTCACCAAGCCGACTTTACTCCGTTTTGCAACACCAGTAAGTGATCGAAGCCTATAATCGTCTATTTGAATAAATCGTCGGAATTAGGGCTCGAAATTCGGATTTCTTAGAGATTTGTGTGACGAAGTCCGATTTTTGAGTTGTTGAGCTGCGTATTTTTATAGAAATGATAATTTAGGGTGTTGTGAAACTATAGCATCTTACAAATTGTGATTTAAGCTTACGGTTTGCCCAAAACGGAATTTTCAATTTTGGCATGCATTTTGGTGCAGTACCGAATAGTAGCTTGGGCTCTGAATTTTAACCGTTTTCGGTGAGGTTTTGGGGTGGCTAAGTTGAGGTTGTTGTAGTGCATCAAAAGAAATTTCTAAGGACTATAAGATGGCTCAGAACGGAATATTGTAGAGGAAGTTATGGCGCGACGAAATTTAGCGCGCAAGACATGCCTAGCAGACAACAATAGGTTTCTGCTAAGTATGAACTTTCATTGGCATGTAGGTGTCATTTTATCGACAAATAGGCTTACTATAGATGAGTTGTTATAATAATTTTTTTTTTTACTCAGCCTTTTGATTTTTTTTTTTTTGGTTAATTGTTAGGGATCCAAGTGCGTCTATCATAATTGGTTTTTGGGCTTTTTCGAGGTGAACGACACTATTTCTTCTTTGTATTTTAACTCATATTTTGAAAAAAAAAAAAAAAAAAAAACAATATGGATTATATATGTTATGAGTTGATAAATAGCATCTTTTGTTGCATAAAACATAATCAAGCTTTCACTGTCATTTTTTTGTTGAAAGAAATAATTATCATTTGAATTGGGTTTGAATGATTTTCTAAAATGGTTTGTGAAATCCTTTTATGAAAGAATTTCGAAATGTTTGTAGTTCTTTAAGAACGCTTTGATATTTATATATCAAATGCCTGAATTGTGAGATGACTCTCATTCTAATGTTGAGTTATTGGATATTTGTGATTAATGGTAGATACTCAATGTCTCTATGGACCCTAAGGGGTGTATGGGCATGAACATATTAGTCTAGGATATCGTTGTGAGTCGAATCACTAGCTAATAATAGATGGAGAGCTAACCAAGAGGGGAATCTTGGTCGTCCTTTCACGAGCATTACACGTGACCATGGATAGACATTTGAGCATGAGTTGATCAATGGAGTGGACCATTGATAGGTGATTTGAGTTTGGTCGATGAAATGGACTATCGATGTATGGCTTGATGAGATTAATCAATGGAATAGATAATCAATACAGGTTTTTATGAGATCGACCAATGGACTGAACCATTGGTGTCTTCAATGTTTGTATTATGAATATATATTATTTTAAAGTGAGTTATGGTTGCATTTTAGATGTGCATAATGATTTCTCGATCTGCTTGGAAAAAATGTGTTACTCACTAAGCTGTGGTAGCTCACTCTTCTCATTATTTATTTATTTATTTATTTCAGATTCTTAAGTGAGGCGCTAATAGGCTTGAGCATTCGTTATTAGGGAGGACTTTTTGTGGTGGGGATTTTTTTTATATGAGTTATATATAGTTGATAAGTTTGTGAACTAGCTTTTGGTGGAGGTGTATATATTAATTTGGTGGTTTATAGAAAACTTTGATATTGTTTGTAACTAAATGCCCTCTTTGTCATATATAAATATGTGGATGTATATATGTTGACCTTAGGCTGAATTTTGGTTATGTTGAGGTTACTTCTTTTGGTGAAAAGACGGCGGTGTCATGCCCTTATTTTGTTGAATAGGGGTGTGACATTCTAAATATAAAGAGATGCTTTAAAAAGATAGAGGGAGATTTTTATTTTCGGGTGAATATATAAGGATTGCAAAGATTCTGTTCCTAAAAAAAGTTGCATATGGATGGAAATTGATAAAACGGTAAAAGATTAAAACGGACCTCCAGTACCAATCACTTTTAACCCAAAAAAAAAAAAAAAAGGTATCGATCGCTTCAAGTCCAGGCAAAGGTCTCTTCAGGCCATCTAGGCAAAGGTCTCTTCACCCATCAAGACTAGCTTAGACAATAACAGGGATGACAAGAGTATTGGAACATGAATCATGAAATTCAAATCTTGTTAGTCCAGCTTTCCAACTTATGAATGGCTTTGACACTTGGTTTTCTTCCTTTATTGTTCACTAGAACGATAAAATTGTCTTCTTGCTTTACCCATGTTCGAGTTTGCTTGTGTTTTAGGGTGCGTTTGGAAAGACTTTTGGGGAAAGTCTTTAGGAAAATGCAAAGGTATTTGAGTTAAATGTGTTTTCCAAAATGTAAATTGTGTTTGGTAAATTGTAATTTAAAAGGCATTTATGAAGTACCTTTGAACAAAATGGTGTTTGGGGGACAAAGGACTTTTGTGAAAAAAAAAATCAAAAGAAAAATAAAAAAATGAAAAAATGAAAACCAGCAAGGGCAGGCGGCATCCGGTGGCTGGCGATGACCCCCGATGACCTCCGACGACCGTGGATCTAGGTCGGCGAGGTCGCGCGACGCCATTGTGACCTTCGACGACCCCGGATCTGGGCCCGCGAGGTCGCGCGACACCGTCGCGACCTCGGATCTGGGCCGAGGTCACGCAACACCGTCGCGACCTCCGGCAACCCCGGATCTGGGTCGGCGAGGTCGCGCGACGCCATTGCGACCTCCGGCAACCTCGGATCTGGGCCGGCGAGGTTGCGCGCGTCGTGCGATGCCGCCTCGACCTCCGAGAACCCCGATTGGTCGTCGCGAGGCTATGCAACCCTCGCCTGAGGTCGGGGGACCTCGGCGAGGGCCGCACCTAAGGTTAGGGGACCTTAGCGACGGCCGCGCCTAGGTCGCGTGACCTCGGCGAGGGTCGCACGACCCCGATCGGCTGTCGCCGAGGCTACGCAACCCTCGCTTGAGGTCATGCAACCTCGGCGAGGGCCGTGCCTGGGTCGCGCGACCTCGCCGGATGTCGGGCGACCCGAGCAGCTGCCGTCAGGGCCACCCTCGACGGAGAAGATGAACAGTGCTCCTCACAAGGGCAAAAAAGGGAAAAACAAAAGGTTCGTAAGGATAATTTTGGGAAAAAAAATATAAACAGTAACCCCAGCTAACCGAGAAAACTAAAATGCCCAAGGCAGGGGTACCCCTGCTTGGGCTTTCAACCTTCAAAAGGCAAGTTTTGAGCTAAAGATACTTGTAAATTTTTTTGCCAAACACCCACTTTTAGCCCAAAGGGCTTTGGAAACCTAAAGTGGCTTGGAAAAGCCAAATCCAAACGCAGCCTTAGTCTTGCTTGATCACTCAAATGCCCAATTTTGAGTGCTCAGATTCATTGCATGTGTTAAATTAATGTCTTAAGTTTGAATTCGGATAACGATTTATTAAATCAAATTTTATTGAGGAAGATTTTCTCAAGCAGATTAGAATTTAGATGAAGAAATCCTTTTTCTTATTTTCTTATTGGACTTTCTTCCGATCGTGCAAATTAAGTAACGAAACAAAGGAGGATATGTTTTGTCACTAAAAGACAAATAGAAGGGGCACACTATATATTTTATTATCTATTTATGTTGAAAAGAAAAAAAAAGGAAAGTTTTCTTTCCCTTATCTGCGGAACGAGCGAATCCTTGTTGAAGAAAAGAATCAAGGGCTGACTTTGGGCACACACACAATACAAAGGTACTCTTCAGCGGAAAAGAAAAAGGCAGCCCTACGAGAGAAAAAGGAGCCGCACGTACGAGTTGCATGTAGAAGCCGCGCGAAGCTTTGTATAGAAACACGAAGCCATACCTACGCTGACCAAATACAAATACTGGAGTTCTTGATTTTAGCATATGTAGAGTATTTTGTTTAAAGCTTGAACGCATGCTAATTTTGTGCCGTGAGTTTATGTCCAAGTGAGTTATTTATTTACAAACACTTTGGATTTATGGTTAAATCTAGGTGTGAAAAACACTCGAGCATGTGAGCGATTGTAAATTTTAATTCTCTGATTATAGTAGATTATTTGCAGTTGGCTCTTCTCATAGACGTAGGTACCGCTATTCGGATCGAACCATGTAAATTTCAAGCTTCATTATTTCTCGTTTATTTCTCTGGCGATTTCGCGTTGACGTAAATTGCAAAATTCTATCATTTGCGCGTATTATATTTCAACAGTATGTTATTCCAATGGTTGACGAGGACATCACCAAGTTGCACCGCTAGCGTCTTCTTCACTCTAGGACATGCCCGTCACTATACGGCATTCAAGCTTAAACGCGACCTCATGGATAATGCCAGTGAAAATGCACAAGTCCCCGTTGAAGTTTCCACATATTACTCTGCGCATTTCTTGACCCTTTCTTCTTTGAGATCTCTTACCTCACTCTCACTCTTGAGCACAAATAGATTTCGCATTGACATAAATTGTAAAATCCTATTATTTGCACATGTTATATTTCAACAGCATGTTATTCCAATGGTTGACGAGGACATCACCAACTTGCACCACTAGCGTCTTCTTCACTCTAGGACATGCCCGTCAATGTACGGCATTCAAGCTTAAACCCGACTCCACTGATGACGCCAGTGAAAATGCACAAGTCCTAGTTGAAGTTTCCACATGTTACTCTGTGCGTTTCTTGACCCTTTCTTCTTTGAGATCTCTTACCTCACCCTCACTCTTGAGCACAAACAGATTTCGTCTGTGCGTTTCTTGACCCTTTCTTCTTTGAGATCTCTGACCTCACCTTCACTCTTGAGCACAAATAGATTTCGTGTTGACGTAAATGGCAAAATTATTATCATTTGCACGTATTATATTTCAACAGCATGTTATTCCAATGGTTGACGAGGACATCACAAGTTGCACCACTAGCGTCTTCTTCACTCTAGGACATGCCAGTCAGTGTACAGCATTCAAGCTTAAACGCGACCTTGCGGATGACGCCAGTGAAAATGCACAAGTCCCAGTTGAAGTTTCCACATATTACTCTACGCGTTTCTTGACCCTTTCTTCTTTGAGATCTCTTACCTCACCCTCACTCTTGAGCACAAACAGGTTTATATACTTCCCCCTGTGCATTATGTTTCTAAACCTGTCCGCTCGAACCTCATTTGGTACAGCCATGGATAGCAACAAAAACAGTCCATGGTCTTTCATCCTGCCAAGTTTCTTGCTTTGCTTATCTCTCTGCATCCACCTGTGTCTTGGCACTGACAAGCTCAATGCAAATCAATCTCTATCTGGTAATCAAACCTTAACCTCCTCAGGTGGCGACTTTGCGCTTGGCTTCTTCAGACCAGGCAAGTCGTCTTACTCCTACATAGGCATCTGGTACAACAAAGTTCGCAAGCCGACCATCGTCTGGGTCGCCAATAGAGACAACCCTGTCACCGACAGGTACTCCACTGAGCTGAAGATCTCGGATGGCAATCTTATAATTGTCAACGGTTCCCAAGTCCCTGTTTGGTCCACGAATCTGCGTACTTCTTCATCTGGGTCGAGCTCCATGGTGGCGGTTCTTGGGGACGACGGCAACTTCGCTCTCAAAGACGGGCCAAATTCTTCCGTGACCCTCTGGCAGAGCTTTGATCACATGACACACACGTGGCTTCCCGGTGCGAAATTAGAGATCAACAAGCGCAAAAACACGGTCTTCACATCATGGAAGAATGCCGAGGATCCTTCGACAGGTTTGTTCTCTCTCCAGCTGCAGCCATCCAATGAGTACTTCATATTGTGGAACATGTCGTTTCCTTATTATACCACCGGGAAGTGGGATAGTAAGAATAAAGTGTATGAAAACGTGCCTGAGTTGAAAGCAAACACTATTTTCGATTTCATCTTTGTGGACAATGAAAATGATAGCTACTTCACTTATAGAAGGAAAGATGGCAGCACTACCCCATCAAGATTCGTGATGGATCTTTCTGGGCAAATGCAGATGCTTTCCTGGTTGCCCTCACAGCAGTGGAACATGTTCTGGTCCCAGCCCCCGAAACAATGTCAAGTCCACAATTTTTGTGGGCCTTTTGGTGTTTGCAGCGAGAGCACGGATAACTTTTGCAGTTGCTTGCCAGGGTTTAGTATAACCTCACAAAGAGATTGGAATCTGAGTGATATGTCTAGTGGTTGTAAGAGGAATTCCAGATTGAGTTGTGCTTTGAGCACTTTGGATGGGGAGAAGGACCAATTCTTGCTTATTTCTGACATGAAATTGCCGACGAATTCCCAATCTTTACCTGTAAGAGACGCCAACAAATGTCACCTCTCTTGTTTGAACGATTGCTCTTGCACGGCTTATGCTTTCAAGGATAATGCCTGCTCAATTTGGTTTGGGCCTCTCTTCAATGCACAACAGCTCGCACAAGGTGATTCCACTGGAAGTAGCTTCTATCTCTGGCTTGCTGCTTCCGACGTTGAGGATCCAAGCAAGAAGAGCAATGTAACTGCGATAGTTGCAGGGTCTTTTAGCTCTGCAGTGGCAATATTGGCCTTTGTCTTGTTTGGCATCTGGAGATGGAGGAGAAGGGCAACTGTAACAACAAAGACTGTGGAGGGTTCGCTGATAGCCTTTGCATACCGGGACTTACAAGTAGCAACAAAGAATTTCTCAGAGAAGTTGGGTGGGGGTGGGTTCGGTTCAGTTTTCAAAGGAACATTACCTGATTCAATTCACATAGCGGTCAAGAAGCTTGAAAGCATAAGCCAAGGAGAGAAGCAATTCCGATCAGAAGTAAGCACAATCGGCACCATCCAGCATGTGAATCTTGCCAGGCTTCGCGGGTTTTGCTCTGAAGGTGACAAAAGGCTTTTGGTCTACGATTTCATGCCAAATGGTTCCTTAGACTATCATCTCTTTCATAGAAAGGACTCAAAGACCCTGGATTGGAAAATGAGGTACCAAATTGCTTTGGGAACGGCTCGAGGTCTGGCTTATCTCCATGAGAAGTGTAGAGACTGCATCATACATTGCGACATCAAGCCAGAGAACATCCTTCTAGATGCTGAATTCTGTCCAACAGTGGCAGATTTTGGCCTGGCAAAGCTTGTTGGCCGAGATTTCAGCAGGGTTTTGACAACCATTAGAGGCACAAGAGGGTATCTTGCACCGGAGTGGATCTCTGGAGTGGCCATAACAGCAAAAGCTGATGTTTATAGCTATGGAATGATGCTCTTTGAATTTGTATCGGGACGGAGGAACTCAGAGCTACTGGAAAATGGGGCTATCAAGTTCTTCCCAACATGGGCTGCTAGGAAGGTATCTGAAGGAGGTGACCTGCTCGATCTTCTGGACCCAAACTTGGAGGGAAATGCCGATATTGAAGAGCTAACTAGGATTTGCAGAGTTGCTTGCTGGTGTGTCCAAGATGCAGAATCTCACAGGCCATCGATGGGGCAGGTTGTTCCAATACTTGAGGGGGTTTTGGATGTGAACCTGCCCCAGATACCGAGAGCCCTTCAAATGATTCATGATAATCAGGAGCATGTAGTTTTCTTCATTAAGTCGTCATCATCTAACCAGAGTTCCCAGATGGAGAGAAACACATTAACTGCTTCCATGCATAAACAAAATGGTACACCTTCAACAAATTCCAAGTCTTGAGGATGATAAGATAAATGCCTCTGTACAAGTAGTGCTTCACTTAGATACTGCATATTGTTCTCTTCCGCTTTTTCTTTAGTCAAGAAAGAGTCAGCATTTGGGGATTGGTTTTCTTGGTGCTTTTTCCCCTAGCTATTTTTTGTTAAATGGATAAAAGCAAAGCTTGGACAAGTGCCAGGCCAACCCATTCGTAAAGACCCTTCATTCTATATAATGTTCTAGTCTACTTTATGAGATCCAATGTGACATTAGTAATTATTATAAAAAACTGTCATCTCCACTTTCTTATATTTTTTGCACTGGAATTGGGATCTACGTCTTCAAACATGGGCTTTCTTATGGGATCCACGTCTTCAAA
This sequence comes from Eucalyptus victrix, assembly GCA_016097545.1. Classification (NCBI taxonomy): domain Eukaryota; kingdom Viridiplantae; phylum Streptophyta; class Magnoliopsida; order Myrtales; family Myrtaceae; genus Eucalyptus; species Eucalyptus victrix. Next base: position 12,504,136 of record CM027845.1, on the reverse strand, counting down.
CATGGGTTTCCTCAATGTGGGTGCATAAAACCTTTTATCTGCTTTTAACAGATTTTAGTCAACACTCACCAGGTTTTTGATCCACCACACTCAGAGAATTAAGCTTCAGCCTTTAGGTTAGAACCCATAATGAAAAACTGATGTATGCCTCGTTGCTTGGATGTACTTTTCTAGTGCAGAATTTGCAACTAGATTCCAGGTGAAATTTTCTGATGTCTGGTCCTCGTTTAGACGAGTGTCATTTTGACCGTGTTATTCTCCATAAAATGGAATCACTTAGTTTGATTTTGACGAGTGCATCACAGGCCTGAATGCAGCATTCTTGTCCGTGGTTTGCTTCATGTAGGCTCTCCCATTCCCAGTTGATGTGCCATGATTTCCCGAACTTAATCCTAGCTTACTCTCACATTCTTCTTCCACAGTATTAATTCATGCTATGGTTAATAACATTATCTCACTTTTCTTAATTACAGTAATTTTCATCAGCCAGATGTTGGCATCTCCCGGCAATGTTTAGTTTAGAGAACTTTCATCTTGGATTTCAGCTGGTGTCTCACATTGTTCTCAAATCTTCCCCACGGCATACAAAGCTGGCTATAAGGCTTGACATTTCTCAGTATCAACTCCACTTACTACTTGCTTTGTTTATAATGATTCATGGCACCAAAACTGCCATTATAATTACGACTTGCTGGGACCAGGAAGTTTATCATGACAATTACCAGGTGATCTATGCTGTAGGATGTTAATGCCCACCCCCTTTATGTCATGGCACTTACATCTCTTCTAAAAAGTTGAGTTTTTGTGGATTGCTTACTCGCTCTATGTTTTGAGTGAGTAATGCCAGAGATTACTTGACCTTTTTGCAAAACTGACATGTAAAGTGATGAATTGAGACTTCCATTGGGGTCGATGTCACCGTTGGTCTCTCTATTTTTACTTGGAAATCAAGTTATCAACATGCTACTGTCTCACATGGTTCTCGGATTGGCCGCTTCTCCTAGCCATTGCAGTGCCACAATCTCACTAATTTTTCCAAGTTTTCCATCATCAGTTTTTTCTTTACACTATGACTACATTTTTTTCTCCTTTTTCCTATCAATGCAGTATGATAAATTCAGATCTAACATCGTTTCACTTCTCTTTCTGTAACTGTTTTCTCAGTACCATCTGATTGTTGATCCTTCTCTGGTGGCAAAGGTGCTGTTATAAAGTCTAACCTGCTTCTATCAATATTATGTCGTGCTATAGCAAAGTCAGCACCCTCTCTTAGATGAAACTGTTGTTACTGATCAAAACAGTAAACAAGAAACAGAAAACCAGAAGCTATAGTTTTCGAATGAGGAAGAGAAGCACGGAGAAATAGAACACAAACTTGCATACGTCAGTTCTCAAAGGAAATTGTCAAGTCCAGGACAACTTAAACAAGAACAATAACTGCTTACAAACCACACACACACGTGCATCATATAACTGCACCTAAACGTGCTAATTCACTTCCTAGAAAATAGCAAAAACACTAAATGCATAACTAAATGAACTTGGCTGTTTTTTAATAAAAAAAACAGAGGAAAACAGAGGAGAAAGCAAGACAGAAAACAGCAGCACTGAGACATTATAATCCAACAAACTCCTCATTGGATCAGTTGCTGCTGTATACTCCAATTTTCTTTTAATACTTCAAATCTTCTAGCTTGAAGTGGTTTTGTGAACATGTCTGCAAGTTGATCTTCATATCTGCAATAAACCAGCTTAACTTCACCATTTTGTTGCACCTCACGTAGAAAGAAAATTTTGACTTTGAAATGCTTGGTTTTTGCCATGGAAAACTGGATTCTGTGATATTGCTAGAGCAGCTTGATTGTCCACATTGACTTTGATACAATCGCTGGAATTCAACCACAAATCATTCATTATCTTCTTCAGCCACAAAGCTTGATTTGCAGGTGCAGTAGCTGCTATAAACTCAGCCTCTGCAATAGACTGAGCTACAATCTCTTGCTTTTTAGAACACCAGGAGAAACAAGCAGAACCAAAACTGAAACAATATCCAGATGTACTCTTCATGTCATCTACTGAACCAGCCCAATTACTATCAGAAAATCCTTGCAAATTAAACTTCTGGCATTTCTTTAACTTCACACCAAAGAACAATGTTCCTTTGAGATATCTCAAGACCCTTTTTGCTACAATCAAATGTAACTGATTAGGACTACTCATAAACCTGAATAAAACACCCACATCAAATAGAATATCTGGTCTGATTGCTATAAGATACATGAGACACCCAATTAGACTTCTATACATAAAAGCATCTACTGCATCTGTTCCATCATTCTTCTGCAGCTTTTTTTTAGCAGCCATAGGAGTGCTTACACTTCGACAATCTTCCACCTGAAACTTCTTTAGAATTTTCTTCATGTATTTTTTCTGACAGATGAAGATCTCATATGAAGCCTGTTTGACTTCTAGACCCAAAAAATAAGTGATCTTTCTCAAGTCTGACATCTCAAAAACTGCAAATAGATATTGCTTTACCTTCTCTATCAATTCCATATCATTCCCCGTCACTAATAGATCATCTACATAAAGTAACATAATTAAAACAATTTGATTCACCTTCTTGATATAAAGAGTGAACTCACTTAAGCTTTTTACAAAGCCAAAATCTTGCAAATATCGATCTATCTTCCCATACCAAGCTCTTGGAGCCTGCTTCAATCCATATAGAGCTTTCCTCAACTTGTATACACTCTTTTCTTGGCCTTTGATACTGAAGCCTTCAGGTTGTTCAACAAAAATCTCCTCCTCAAGCTCTCCATTCAGGAATGCAAACTTGACATCTAACTGAAATATAGACTACCCCTTATCTGCTGCAATAGATAATGGTAGCCTTATTGTATCAAGTCGTGCAATAGGAGCAAATGTTTCAGAATAGTCTACTCCTCATATTTGTGCATAGCCTTTCACCACCATTCTAGCTTTGTGTTTATTGACGGAACCATCAAGACTAAGTTTTGTTCTAAACACCCATTTAACTCCAATCACATTCTTATCAGATGGTATGCCAACAAGCTCCCATGTGTGGTTTTTCTGGATCATTAAAATCTCCTCCTGCATTGCTGCAATCCACCTCTGATCCTCCTTAGCTTCCACAAAATTAGATGGTTCAAGCATTGACACATTGCTTCTTTCATAGATTTCAGCAAGTGACCTTGTGCCTCTCACTAGTAAATCATCCATACTGTCTTCCAATCCATCTATAACTTCATCAACCTCTACATCTATTGCAGGTTGTTTTTCGAATTGCTGCTTGTTCTGCACTCTTTCCTTCCATCCAATTGCACTTATCTTCCTCTAGAAAAACATCTCTACTTACAGTCACCTTCCCGTCATAGGGTGAAACATCTCGTAAGCCTTTGATTGGAGACTGTACCCAATAAAGATTCCAAGCTCAGCTCTTTTATCCAACTTGTCCCTCTTGACCTAAGGAACATGAGTATAACACAAACACCCAAAAACCTTCAAATTCTTCACAGAATGTTTAACACCATACCAGACTTCAAAAGGTGTTGACATCTCTAAGGCCTTTGTGGGTAATCTGTTCAATAGGAACACTACAGTATTAGCTGCCTCAGCCCAAAACTTCTTAAGCAACATCTTCTCATGCATCATACATCTGGTCATCTCCATAATGCTTTTGTTTTTCCTCTCATTGACCCCATTCTGTTGAGGTGAATAAAGAGTAGCGAACTGTTGCACAATTCCTGCTTGCTCACAATTCAACTTAAACTTGTGAACAGTATACTCAGAACCATTATCATACTTGAGCATTTTAATTTTCTTCCCACTCTGATTCTCAACTAAGGCTTTAAACTTCACAAACACATCAGTAACTTCAGACTTGGCTCGCAGAAAATAAATCCAACTCATCCTAGTCATATCATTAGTGAAGGTAATGAAATACTTGCTACTATTGAGAGACGACTCAAACATAGGTCCACATAAATCTGTGTAGACTAATTGCACTTTCTCACATACTCTCCAGCCTCCTCCTTTGAAAGGAAATCTGGCTTGCTTGCCAAGAAGACAAGTTCTGCACTGTGGAAATTCCTCCTCCAAACTTGGTAAGTCATCTGCCAAGTTATTTCTCTACATAAACGACATGCTCTTCTTATGAACATACTCAAGTCTTTTATGCCATATCTCTACATTTTCTTCTTTGCACTTTAAAGTCATTTGTTGCATCTCTTGTGGTTGAACATGAAATTCTTGTCCTCCATTGGAATTCTTAGCACTTCTTTGCTATCTGCATTATTAATAAGACATTCCTTCCATTCGAACTTCACTTTATAGCCCTTCTCAACTAATTGACCAACACTTAACAGATTATGGTCAATATTTGGCACAAAAAGAACATCACTGATCAGCTTCACCTCCTAATTTCCTTCAATAGCCACTATATCATTCCCTTGCACTTCGATATACTGTCCGACCTAACCGACTGCTAGACTCCTAAACAGCTTCGAATTGCCAAGCATATGATTGGTACAGCCACTATCCAGTCACACTTCATAATTCTCCTACTTGGTAAAGATGGTAGGCAAGACATCTTCTCGCACCTAGCATCCAACATTTAAAAAAAAACTGATGATTAGTTCCAAGATTTTGCCTTGGCTTTTCTTGTGGTTCTCTCTTTATGAAGTTTGATTTGATTCATGGTCGGATTATTTGGAAGTGGAGCAACTTCATAATCATCCTCCACAGCTTCTCACAGATCATGACCCTCCAAAAATGCTGTCATCTTAACAGCCCATGCTTGATAATTTCTCCATTATTTGGAAGTGGAGCAACTTCATAATCATCCCCCACAGCTTCTCAGAAAAATGCTATCATCTTAACAGCCATCGATAATTCTCTCCGGTAAATACTTGAGAAGCCATCGTAGAGAAACCACTCGACTGTGTCTCCATCACCCTTTAACTTCTTTACAGTTCGATACTTGCTTTACTTCACAGTCCCTCAAGATCATTCATGCTTTGATACCACTGTTGTTACTGATCAAAACAGTAAACAAGAAACAGAAAACCAGAAGCTGTAGTTTTCAAATGAGGAAGAGAAGCACGGAGAAACAGAACACAAACTTGCATACATCAGTTCTCTAAGGAAACTGTCAAGTACATGACAACTTAAACAAGAACAATAACTGCTTAGAAACCACACACACACGTGCAGCATATAAATGCACCTAAACGTGCTAATTCACTTCCTAGAAACTAGCAAAAACACTAAATGCATAACTAAATGAACTTGGCTGTTTTTTAATAAAAAAAAAAAAAAAAAGAGGAAAACAGAGGAGAAAACAAGACAGAAAACAGCAGCACTGAGACATTATAATCCAACAGAAACAACCTTGACTAGATCTGGATTTTTGCTATGATCATTTAAAACTTCAAGCATTCCACCTGGACTATGTAAAATATGGAATAAACAGAAAATTGAACTGCTCCAAACAAAAGATAAAAAGAAAGTTGCATGTGTAAGGGAATCGATAAAAAAGAAAAAGGTTATAATGGACGCAACCTCGAATACCAATCACCCCAAGTCCATGCGAGGGACTCTTGAAAACTTCATCTGTCCATGTCCACACAGTCTAGATGATTTTCTTGTAGAAATTACAAAGAAACTAACCATAGATATTACAAATAGATGAAGTGGAGGAATAGCAAATCGCAGTAATCTAGAGCCTAGACCCTTGGGATTATTATCGAATGAGCTCACTGCATTGAATGCTCATTCAAAGTACAGAACAAAAACCGAAGATCAGAGAAAAGAATATGCACAAGATGTTGTAGATTGTTCTCTATCAATTGTTTCACAATGATCTCCGTGAGGGACAAAAAACTTTTTAAAAGCATGTAAGCATTTGTCATATCTCATGAAACTGACCTAATGACTTCAACAAGATACTCTCCTTCCATGGGTTCTGAATCAGAGCAAAGAATATGCACATGAAAAATTGATGTTTTGATCCGTTCTCTATCAATTGTTTTGTGATGATTTCTGTGAGGGAAAACCGCAATTGGAAAATAACAAGAGTGTCACTGTGATACGCAGGGATTTGCATTCCAGTAGCTTGTGAAGGTAGTTTTTCCATCAGATTTGTGAGAGTAGTTGAACTTAGGTATGAAAGGAGACCATATCTGTAGAGGAAAGTGAAGGGCATCAGAGTACGCATAGAGCTGTAACAAAGGAAGTTGGACCGTGCATCATGAATATCAAATCGTGTTGGTCCTGTTTCTGGATGTGCGATTAGCGTCGACACTCGGATGTCTTCTTTTACTGTTGACAAGATCTGGTAAAACTATCTTTCTTGATTTGCTAATGACCGGTCTGCCTATGGTTTAGTTGCGCCTGATCATTCTAACGGATGATGTCGTGTTCAAGCGATAGATTTCATTGCAAAGTTCTCTTCTTGGTTGTGACCGAAAGTCATCTTCAAGCCTCGCCACTAAGGTCATCTTCACTCTGGACATGCCCCTTTTTGTACGTCGCTTCTGGCATCCATCACGCAGTATGCAAAAACAAAATGTCTTTGCTAGCATAACAATCATGCTACCATAAAAATAATAGTTTGTTGTGAGCCACAAATTATTGATAGGATGGACCCTACAAATATTTATGATTTTTTGTTATTTGATTTTTTGTGGTCTATAATAATTTGTTGTTTTTACAGTATGGCTTTTGTCATACACATTCAATGTATAGATGATATAATGTGGCAAAAGAAAAAAAAAATCTCCGTAGGATAAAATATATGAACGAAATTTGCACATACTATTAGTCAACATAGTATATATTCTCATCATTTATGAACGAATATTACTCTTTGTATATCGATTATGTGGTTTGTTCAGACCACTTTCGGAAAACTACAATTGATTCACCTCTCCGATAGATTTTAAGGGCACCTCCCTTATTAGGAAAAGTACTAAAAAAGTCATAAACATATTGCATTTGTACTAATTCAGTTATAAACCTTTCAATTGGAACAATTTAATTGTAAAACTTTTCAAATTGGTACCAATTTAGTTCATCCGATTAATTTTGACTGGCCTACGCTGACGTGGACACCAGCCGGTGGCCAAATACTAACGTGGCAATTTTTAAAGTTTAGAATTAAATTGATCTAATTGAAAATGTTATGATTGTATTTCTATCAATGTAATAGATTTATGACTTTTTTTTTTGTACTTTTCCCTCATTTCAATCCAATTTGTTCAGGATTTCAATGTGAAGTGCTCTGAAAAATAGTTGAACTGGAGTCCCACACCATAGGGAATTGAGCAAACTTGTTTGTCATCTGAACCAACATCTTATTGGTTGCCATTTGTATTTGAAAAATGCTTGACTCACTAAAAACTGATTTATACTATCGGTTTATTAAGTGATGTGCTAAACCGTTATTAATTCTTAAACACGACCCATTTTTTTTTAAAGCTTATCCACAATCTCACGCATTATTTAGTTTTTTTAATTCGCTATTAAAAAGTCCAGCACCGTTATTTGTATTTCAAAAGCCTATCCAATTTGCGAAAGAATTCCATTTCAGATCTAAACACTGATGCCAATCTTACGACATTCTTATTACCCTAACATTTCCCCTTTTCTATTGATACCAACCTGACTTCGAATTCAAAATGAACATATATACAAACCATAATTTGCCAGAACGAAATTCTCGTCGCCAAAAGTCTACTAACTAGCTAGATGCTAATCTTGATCTATCACGCAAGACAGCATTTTCACGTAAAAGATTTAATGCAACAGCGGCCCTCTCTTCATTTTTTGGGACGGTTCCTTTCACGCATCCTCCCTAGCACATCCATAATTAACTGCGCTAGTCTTTCTTCTCTTCTTCTCATCTGTCTCTACCTGCGAAACCTTCACTTTCTCCTGTTCCTGTCCTCACATCATCATCATTGTCAGTGACGCTCCAGCAAAGCCGGCGAGTCACCACAAGAAGCCACATCAATGCAAAGACTATTGCATAAGCTCTGTCACACAACACCGTCCCCATCAGACTAATGAACAGCAGATATACCATATCAAGTTTGGCTCGTTTAGTTCGTGACTGCGCTTGATGATCTGGGCTTAGCTCTTGCCTCATTGATGAGCCATTGTACAAGAATCCACCGTGAGACCACTGTTTGGACACGTAGTGCACGTACTCTGATGCCGAACTTGAACCTGAAGAAAGAGAGGTAGAAGAAAAATGATTTGCCTGATCATCGATAAGCTTCTGATCGTTATTATCACATAACGACCCCCTTGGTTCGGCATCCATTGGAGGACAGTGTTTTGTCAACAATGAGTTTCGAACTGAACTACTTCTTTTCCGGTGGATAGTCCGAGCCTGCGAAAAAAAAGAAATGGAGAAAAATGAGTACATATGGAAACCACTAAAATGTTCTCACATAGTTCTCAGACCTAAAGTGACATTTTCACGATAATAATAGTTTCTTCCGCAACATAATATGTAATCCTCGTTGGACATTTCTTTAATGGCACAAACTAGAAGAACGAAAAAAGTGGGATAACAAACCAAAGCGGTGTAGAAGATAGCGGACTTCAACATGCGCGAAATGCTATGCTTTCTCGATCGAGCATACGGTGGTTTCACGCTTGCTCTCTCATTGTCGTCCTCATCCATCAAAAGATGCATGAGCTGGTTCCGCCTACGCCCGGGCTTGAGCATCACGTCCTTGACGTTTCATGCCTTGCAGATCGCAACCCGTGTTTCGGACTCAATGGAGAAAAGAAACGAGGCAGGAAAAGATGGGGAGGCCACACGTCATTTTTGGATGGCTTCGAGTCGAAAGGCCATAGATTTAGTGTAGTTTTGGATCACTTGTTTTCTTTTCCTTTGGTGCAAATGTAAGTACATGAAGACATCTCGAGTGTCATCTCTCTATATATAAATATTTCTATTTCCAGAGTGAGAATTACTATCGGGTGGTTAAGGATTTCAATGCTTGAATGAGAAGGTCAGAGAAAAGGGCAAAGTGGATAATGGCTTGCTGCCGCCGATGGACAGAGGTAGGAGGAGAGGGTATGACTACGCACGTCTTGGCTTATGGTTTTAGTGAAGAGAAATGGCTTTAAATTTGAATGGTCCTCATTATGATCGTCAAGACATCTCTAGATAATCAATCTCTGAGTGGGGTTAACTGTGATAGTTGCCCTCCAAGAAATTCTAAACTTATTCCTTTTATTTAGGAGTATCCAAAAGAATCGAGAATTGCCCAGAATAGACCAAACCCACCTAGAACCAGCGGTTCTCATGGGAACTAGTCTGGTTCCAAGGATGGAAACATCCACCTGAACTGGACCAGTGGTCAAGTTTCCTATCAATTCTTAAGTCCCTAGCAACAGACTTGCTTCTTTGATATCTTAATGAGGACATTGATGCTCTCTTCTTACTGTCTAAATTGAGACCCATCTCAACTATTGTCATCGTCCTCCCTTCTATATATTTTCCTTCATTAGGATCACATGTTAGTTTGGTGTCCATACAACACACATTAGAAACATTTTGGCTTTATTCCTTCCTCTAGAAGACCGGTTCCAAGGATCCACCCGAGACCCAGATCGGTAGCCAACGGATGGTTCTTGGTTCTAGGGGGGAATAGCCCACTACCCATCCTGAAACCAATCACCCTTGCATTCAATTCGAGAAATGTGTCACTTCTTCAAAATCCCAGCGGTGCCTTACAAATGCTTGTGCGAATAAGCATTTTGCTTGCACGCATGCTACAAGCCAAAAGTTCCACCTGCTTACACAATCGCAAGAATCGAATCATGCCGTTTCAGTGGGTGAATAAATGCAGTGGTGGTCTGTGGCCATTCGAGCAAAGAAATAGCGGATGGGAAATCTGACGATTTTGCATATGTAACATCTGCCTTTCCTATCTACACGTCGAACAACCCTCGTGTCCGAAATTTGTGTAATGCGAGGTCCCACCATGTCGTGACATCTTAATGTCTAAGAATCTCCAAAAGCTTTATGCATCACCCTTTGAGCATCATCATTAGAGTCTCCTAAAGAAATAAGTCGGCTAAGCCAGTTAAATGAGTGGGTTGGATTGAGTAAAAAAAAATGTCTGACCCACTTAACCTGCATTACTTAACCTGCATTAACCCATTTTTATGCTGTACAATTTTAGAGTTCCATACCCAACCCGATTAGCACCTAACATATAACCGATACAATCCACATTACTAGAAAAATCCATATCTAACCCAATTTATGCAAACCCGTACCCATTCGCTCAAACAACTTTAAGGCTTTCATATGAATCTATCATTTAGATAAAATTTTATATCAAATTAGAAAATAATAAACCAAATAAAAAGTCGCCACTCGCTGTCGCTTGCCTAGCCAACTCAGCTAACGTTGTCTCTCCTCCGTCCAAGCCCCACACCGTTGCTATGGAGACCCCAAACATAGTGCCTGTTTGGTTCGACTTTGGGGAAATGCCCTTGGGAGAATGCAAATTTCTTTGAGGCAAAGGGGTTTTCCAAAATGTTACCCCGTTTGGTAAATTGTAATCTCAAATAGCATTGAAATGTAGCTTTAGCATAAATACCGTTTGACAAAACCCACATTTGTAATGGGCTTTTACTATTTCTTTTTTATTTTTAATTCAAAAATCAAATCCGATGGCCGGCTAATTGCGGGCCAATTGCCAGATAGCTAGATCTGGCCACCTGAGGTTGCGACCTCAGGCGACACCGCCAGGGGGCACAACCTCAGGCGACACCATTGTCTACAGTCGCAGAGGCTAGATTTGGCCTCCGGACTGTCAAATCTGGCAGCTTGAGGTTGCGATCTCAGGCGACGTCACCTGGTTCGCGTGACCTCAAGCAACGCCGCTTGGGTCACGGGTTGCACCACCCCAAATGGTGGTCACCAGGGACGCGCGACCCCCAGGCGGTGGTGGCAGCTGTCGGAGAAGCCCAACTCTTAGGTGGGGAGACGAAGACAAATGGAGAAGAATATGAACAGTGACGCGGATGAACAATGAACTTGCATTTCCAAAATGCCAAATGCTCAAAGCAGCTCCGGACTAATGAGCTTTCAAAAACGGTTTGCCAAACGCAAAATATTTTCCCCAAGCCCAAAGCCCCTTAAGAAAGCCGAACCAAACGGGGCCATAATCCTGTGATGATGGATTGTTTCATTGATCTTCTAATATTTTTATTTGTCAAATATGAGACCAATTTGAGATTGATTATGTAATATAATTACTTCTTAGATATGATTTTAATGTTCTTTAATTGTCAAATATTAGCCTTATATGAGTTTGATCTTTTAATGTATTATTTGTTAAATATGAGCCGATTATGAGATAGGTATCCCCATACTATTAAATTCTTTCAAAACTTCATATTGAACAAGTTTCTTTAAAGATAAAAATTGCTAGTATTTCGGGATAGAATCTATATATACATTAAAAAAAAAAACCTTATTAAAGCATCTATTACCAAAAATATGCATAGTTCTATGAGAGAATTGTGGATAAGAATATATGAAATTATACCAATAATAGATCTTATTATCAAAATCTGCATAAGACTAGAGATGTAGGGTTAGAGATATGTTAAGATTAAAGATTTGCTAAAGTGAGAATCAAAAACAAATTACGGAGAGTTTCACACATAAGTGTGCTATATGGCTCAACTTCGCTCGAGTTTTACCCACTCTTATACTAGGTTCATGCTCCACTTGCACAAGAATAAATTTTACTTAGAATTTACTGAAACAGTTACCACAGGACACTTATTAAGTAACGAAATAACAAAATACTGTAAATTATAATGCATTGACTATTTTTGTGACATACACAGTTAATATTTTGAAAATTGAATCTTTCTGCATTAAATATGTTTAACAAGTGTATCAAGGACACTTATTAGCAAGATCCATTTTATTTCACTTCTCTTTTTATGTGGCGGGCGCAATCAGATTTTCTTCGGCGAATCTGTCATCCATGTTGCTTGCAAAAAGTTACTCCATCTAGGGGCTTCAAGTGCCATCGGATGAAGGGGCAAACGGGGCCTTGTTGTGAAGATTTTTTTTTTTTCTCGTTGACAGTATTGCATGATAAATCTTTCCTTTTTTTTAAAAAAATAATTTTAACACACATTCAGAAGTATGGGGATGACGAGTAAATTGTACAAAATGATGAATCTCAATCATAGTAGTTAACTTGCTCTTTAGATTGAGAGGGTATTTTATGGCATCTTGATCATTTTTTATATCCATGCTCGACTTACTTTACCAAGCCTTCATTAAAATTGACCTAGCTAGTCAAGGAAATCCATGAAAAATTGATCAACTTAAAAGTCAGTATAATCAAACCTCAAGTTATTGATTTGCTCAGGTCTTAAGTCAAAGCGAGTCTATGAGAGTGATAGTCAATATCGAATACGCAAATTCACATATAAATTCATAATTTTTTTAAATTTAAATGATACTTCAAAATTTGACCGATAAGCGAGAAATTGCTTTTTACTTTTCAAAAAGCTTAACTAAACAGCCTCTTAACTTTTTTTTTTTTTTTTGAACTAACAGCCTCTTAACTTAGATACTTAAAAGATGCCATAAAACATTGCTTGAAGCTTTCTAATATCTAGTATAATATTCATTTTTCCATCCGAATAGATGTTGATAGAACCAAAATGCTTTTAGCACATTAACCACGTTACAAAAAAAAAAAAAAAGATCATTTCTCGACTTCACATTTGTCGATATGAGGAATAGATAAATAATACTATTCCTCTAATTTATAGTATTTTCAAAATGTGAGCTCAAGCTTCAATTAAATTTACATTCTTATTGAGTTGAGTCGACGTTGGTTTTGGACAATCAAGTCCAAGTGAACTCAAAAATTAAGAGGAATGACAATTGTGAATCCAATGGTAATGGGTCTTTGTGCTATAAATAATGTACTCAAATCTAAGTGCTATCATTTCCTATTTTCTTTTAGGCCAACAAGTGCTTGACTTTACTTCTTTTGTTAGGCATCGCAAAAACACATTGCGCCAGGAAATTGAGTACATTTAAAAGAAGATAGCACGGAAGGGATTACCTTGGGAGCAGCCATATATTGATATGGAGTGATAACTAATAAGCAGGAATGGCGGGAGACTTGGTCACTGAGGTATTGGTTGTCTCAGAACCCTTGGGACTTGACAGCATGATTCTGATTTATTTTGACAAGTAAATGAGTTTCATTACGATGATAAACTAGTATAAATTATGTTCCTTGTTTAAAAATCATTGCGGTGGCTTGATCCTTTCTTTCGACTACCTAACATGTGGGGCTTGCTGTTGTTTTGGATGATAGAGATATTCTTGAATTTTAAATCAGCTGAGGTTTCATCTTTTCCGATAAAATACTTAATGCCATGCCTGGGATTTGCATTCTGATGTGGCGGTGCATTTTTTGTTGGTTTGACAGCTGATTGGCCTGAATCTTTTTCCTACACTATTTGATTTACTGTGACTTTTCAGGATGAGAAAGAAGCTAAAATCCATGAGTTGACTGCAGCAGCAGGGTGAGCGGAAGAGATCCGCTGCTTATCTGGAGTAGCTTGAAATGGTTTTATGGGATATGGAAAAGCATTCGGACCACCTATCGAAAAATATCAAAGACATTGTTAAGAGTGTGAGAGATATCGAGTGGAGGAGAGCTCCTGTCACTGTTGGTAGTAGCCAGTACCCTCCGGGATGTGTCTCTTTTAACTATACTGTTCTTGTTTATATCTTTTTCCTGTTGGGTTCAAGGCAAACTGCAGCCTGCAGTCTGCAGGATGGGTTGAATCTTGTCAATATAGGGGAATTAGTTAGTAGTGAGGCTGACATAACTAACTTGCGATTGATGTAGAAGATGGAAGGGCTAGTACAATCAGCGGGTTCGCTTGTCCTAATTGAGATCTTCGAATACTTGCTCACGCATCAATTGTTCTTTATTAGGCATAACTTTACTCTATGGCAAAACAAAGTTCATCAGTTAGGACTCTGCTTGTTGCGTCACTTCATCAGAATTATGCAATATGTTATTCATGAACCAAGCTGCATTTCACTCGAGAAGCACGAAGGAATCAAAAGAGGTAAAAATCCGCTTCAGCTTCTCATTATTATAAACACTAAAAATTTGCTTTCAATTGCTTTGAGACGCTCACACTCATCAGTGCACAAACGCATACACTGCAGTGGCTATATAAGCCGCCACCAATGCTGAAACGGCATGAACTGCTGACTTGCTCTTGCAGGACAGCACCCTAAACAGAACAGCACATGTCTAAAATGATGACGATGATGCGAGGGCTTGTGCTTCGGATCGTCTACTACAGAGAGAGACAGAGAGCGATGCAGTTATCTTTCTTGTTTTCTGGACCGTCAAGTGTGATCCAATGGTGATACTGTCGACCTGAGCTTGAAGAAAGGGTAGTTATCCCAGGCTCTAACCTGGGCGGGCTGAGATAACTCGGGTAGTTGGGCCTCAAGGCCCAGCCCATGCATGGCCCATTCTTTCTAATAGTGTGATATTCGGCCACTTCAAGAATAAAACACGTGTAGCCGAACGGTCACATTCAAAATAAGAAAGCGAGAGAAATTAACTTCAACAAAACTCAGCCTCTCCTCTTAATTTCACGACCATGCACTTCTCCTTACTTCTCAAAAAATGGTCTTCGAGGCTTGGAATTTGCAATTGACCTAAATCAACGATAGTACCTAACCCATTTTTAAGATGGCTCACAAGCTCCAAATAGCTTTTTTTTTTTTTTTTATGAGGATCGAATTTATGGAAGATGTTCAACATCGTGGACCTCCCTGTATGGTAAGTGCTGTGAAATGATCTTTGAAACCTAATGGTGGGACGGGCTATTTGAAAAGGCATCAAGATATACATTTAGCTGAAATGGTCAACCCAAGGGGAGCTCCGCCACCTCTCTTCAAACGGACCATTGAGATTTGTATTTTTTTTATTGTATTAAATGTTATAAAATTGTATTTGTTTGTATTCTAGTGATGAAATAAATGTGTTTTTATCAGTCTGCTTAGCATGGTGCTTTTAATTATTAGGCTGTAATTTTGTTTATGAGATTGTATTTATCTAAGTCTGATTCTCATGTATTTGTACTTAGATAGGCGCAAATTGTATGGTGTTTTTTGATTTAATAATGAGATGTATTGGTTTAAGTCTGAGTCTTTTGTACTATGTCATGTATTTTGTTTTTGTCCAATTATCCAACAACTTCCTATAAAGAAAAAATCATGAAGCAGGAATAATTTATTCTACTGGCATTCTTTTTTTATTTTAATGAATTTTCAATTAGTTTTAAAAAATATAGAAAAGGAAATTGAAAACCCTCCCTTAGCGTAACGTGACCGAGCCTGACATGTGAGCTACCACAGCCCGGCATTGTCATGGGCAAGCCGGCCCGTGCGTGGGATTTCTCGTGCTGCGCTCGGCCCGACACATAAAGTGACGGCCTAGAGTCATCACTACTTGCTAGTTGTCATAATAATTTCCTCAGTATATATAATATCCTAGCAAAAATAATTTCGTTATCAAGATGATAACTTTAAAGGCTGATGCAGCAAGATTCATCGGTCCGGTCCTTACTATTTATTGATATGTCGGTTATAAGCACATTGCGCTGAAGAAAAATAGATCAAATCCCCTAAGCAAGAGCCAATTGTCAGCAATGAGCAATGCTATTTATGGAGATTAATTTGTTGAGCTATTATGCGAAAGTACTAAAAAAAACTTGGCTATCCTCTTCTCATATTAAGCCAACATAGTGATCTTGAAATCATTAATCCCCCAAGTAATTGTAGATACATAAATTTGTGGAGGGATTGGACACGTAAAAAGGGCATTTTCAAATTAGTTTTTCAAATTGTTTGGCCAAAAAAGAATTTCTTTAAATTAATTAACGTTTTTCGAAAACATAAGCAAGGGGAAGAAAATAACTATTTGCTCTCATCTTTATTGCTCATCTTCACAATTTTAAAAGTAGCGGCTTTAATAATGTCAAGCAGTGGAAAATGATGAGCGGATGAATTGCCCAATCGGTCTTAACCAAGTATTTATAGTTTTGCAATTTCAAGTCAAAATGACAAGTGAGAAATTCACATAATTTTCTCCATCAAACATTAGCTTTCTAATATTGATGTCCATGCTAAATTTCATTTAAATTAATCATTGAAAGAATGAAAATAAACATATCAAAATATATTAGGATTTCATTGGACCAACTGAAAGTTTATAAGATGAATGGCCCAATTGACAGTTCAATTATGACGCTATACACCAAACAAGTGCACAAGCTACTGATATCATTATCTCTTCCAGCGATAGAAGCTGTTGTTTGCATTTCTATTGAAAGGAGGCAAGAGATGTCAATTTAATGCATTTTGCAAATTCACTTGCTGATCCCTCTGCAGAAAGTTGGAAATAATCATGAAAATAGATCTCCCCGAAGGCCGTCCCTAATTATTTTTGGTGCCACGATTCCAAACTTAAACATTGCAGTATTCATGTAATGTTGAGGCTAGCTCTGCAGAGAACATCGTAAATCACATAATTAGGATTAGTGAGAACTAAGAAAGTATTTAAAAGCCGATCGTCATCATGATTAAAAATTGAACACAATCGCAAATGAAAAAGTAACTTCAAAACTTACCAAACCCTGCGAATGCTCCAAATTTCTGACATTGAGATCACGGAGTTGCTCTAAGGTGATAGCAGGGAGTGGCGTTTGTAGGGATACTTGAACGCGAAGTTCACGGGAGACTTGTCTCATAGTCGGTTGAAGCCGCGGATTGGCTTGCAAGCACATGAACGCTAGCTTGGCGATTGAGACTACGTCTTGCGCATCTCGAAGACAAAGTCCATAAGGCGAGAGACGTTGATCTAACACATCCTTCAACATTATCGGGGATTCAGTTTGGGTGGATGATGAACATTCCCCAAAGACATGATCTTTTGGATGCTTTCCCATGATTGTCTCTAATGCGACGACTCCAAAGCTATATACATCGCACTTTTCAGTAGGAATTGAAGAATAAGCCAGCTCTGCAAGTGGAGAATTCATGGTTTTTATTATAATCTTGATTATAAGTTGTTTTCAAATTGACAACATTGCTTCCCATGAGGTATCGGTTAGAAGTACAAATGTCTACTTAATCTATGCTTATAACACTGATTTGACCATGGAAGTTTACGCTTTAGGGGCATTCAAAGGATTTTGTTTGATGCTTGCGTCATTTAGGTAACACAAATTTCATAACCATGAGATTCATCACTTATAATTTTTATCTCTTCTGCCAATTCTTCCTTATTAGGATAGTCAAAAGGCTTTTTGATCAACATCAAACTTGAATGCTCTAAATGCGTAAAGGTATTCTATAAGAAGATTAAATAACAAAAGAAGGATGTTTGACAATGAATGCCAGTGAAATTGAAAAAATTACGAAGTACTTGGAGCAATATACCCTATGGTGCCAGCAACAATAGTCCAGTTTGATGAATCTGGCCTCAATAGTCTTGCAGTGCCAAAATCGGAAACACGAGCCTCATAATTACAATCCAATAGAACGTTGTTACTGGTCAAGTCTCGATGAATCAAAGGAGGTGAACATTCGTGATGCATATAGGACAAAGCATCCGCGACTCCTCGAACCACATTTACCCTCTTGTCCCTATGAAATTCTACTGCTCTTTCATTATCGTTCAAAACTGTTCTCAAGCTTCCTCTTTCCATGTACTCATACACCAAAAAATAGCGTTGGGCATGAAAGCAAAACCCATAAAATTTCACTATATTACGATGGCGTAGATTTCTTAAGGCTTGAATTTCCCTTTCAAATGGTACCAAATCAACAATCTCACTATCGTGATGGGATGATGAGGTTTGCTTTATAGCAAATGTTTGACCTTCCGATATATTGGCTTTATAAACAATTCCATATGCTCCTTTGCCCACATAGTACTTCGAGTCAAATCCTTCTGTAGCCTCGGAGATTCGATCATAGAAAACTTTGCCATCATAACTCAAAATATGCATGAAATCCAAATCATTTGCCCTTTCATTATTCTCTCTTTGGATAATCATTCTTCGATGATGATTGATGATTATAAGAACAATCAAGGTGCAAGAGAGGAGAATTCCCAACAACAAGAGAAAGAGGATGATTGCGATTCCAACTCCAACACGTGGATTGTGTTTCTTACTCTTGATAGAATTGCATTTCGGTAGACCGATAACATTTCCACAGAGCCCTTTGTTATGTTGCATTGCCTCAAATGGAGCCTCATTGAAAGCTTTGACATTTGGGAGAGGACCTTCCAGGTTATTGTAGGACAAGTTAATGGAAGTTAAGGCTGACATATCACCAAAAGTATGTGGAATAGAACCAGAAAGGTTGTTGTGGGAGATATTTAGAACTTGTAGCATTCTCAAATGTCCAAGTACTCCCGGTATGTTTCCAGTCAACAAATTATGACTTATGTCAAGAACCTCAAGGAATTGTGCATTGCCTATCTCTGGAGGAATGCTTGTCCAAAATTTATTTCTGCTCAAGTTTAAGGTCAACAAGTTTTTGCATGAGCCTAACTGCACTGGCATCAATCCGCTCAAATTGTTTGATGCCAAGTTTAGATGTGCTAAATGAGATAAAAGTCCAATCTCAATTGGGACATTTCCTATGATAACATTGTTGCTTAGATCAAGTTCTAACAACATCGATAGACTCCCCAATTCCCTTGGAATCTCCCCACTTAAAAAATTTGAAGAAAGTTTTAGCACCCGTAATTGAACCATCCTTCCAAATACTGTAGATATCTCGCCAGAAATATTGTTGTTTGATATCTTTAAGCTTGTCAAATTAGGACAACAGTCCCATTTCCATGAAAGTTCATTGTTCAAATGATTGTGGCTTAAGTCCACATAATTTAGATGCGGATGTATTCCAAAAGCTTCTGTTATGTTTCCAGTAAGTTGGTTTTCTTCTAGCCTCAATCTGATTAATGTGGTACAATTCTTTAAGCTTGTTGGGATGGGACCCGTGAAATGATTTTTGAAGGCAGTGAAATTTTGCAATGATCTCCCAAGGCACACATCTTTTGGCAGTTCCCCCTCTAGTTTATTATTCCCCATATCTAAATGAGTAAGATGTGTTAACCTATTAAATTCAGGAGGCAAGGAACCAGAGAACATGTTGAAACTAAATAATAATTTAGTTAAATTAGCTAAGCTTCCAACTGATGTAGGGATTGGACCGGACAAATTATTTTGGGAGAGGCTAAGACTAGATAAACTTGACAAATTTCCGATGGAATGAGGAATTGAGCCGGTGAGATTGTTGAATGATAGGTCAAGTTTATCGAGAGAAGCGAGCCCTCCGATTTTTGTAGGAATGGATCCTGACAATCTATTTCCCCTTAAGGAAAGAACTGTCAAGCTCCTCAAGTCGCATATTTCATGTGGAATGGAACCAGACAAGTTATTTTGCGAAACATTTAGTTCAATTAAATTGCCTAATTTTCCAAGAGAGGTAGGAATACGTCCACTCAAGTTGTTGGCATCAAGGTACAAATAATTAAGACTCTCCAGCATACCTATACTTGGAGGAATTTCCCCAGATAGTTCATTAAAGCAAAGAGCAAGATAGTTGAGTTTGGAAAGGTTACCAATACTTGAGGGGAGGGAGCCATAGATCGAGTTGTTGGCAAGTTCAAAGCTAACCATACTGATTAAGCGCGAGAAGTCAAGGCCATCTAGAGTTCCCCTCAAACCGACATTAGAAAGATTTAGATGGGTGATGGCTCCGTAGTAGTTGCAGGCAACACCGATAAAGCGACAAGGATTGTTGCCGTGCCATGAAGAGAGGAGAGATTGGCTATGATTGTCAAAAGTAGATTTCCAATGCAAGAGAGCCTCCAATTCATCCTTAATCCTAGTAGTGTGGACAGTGGAAAAAGAAGGTGAGGAAGTGGAAACTCTGCCTCATGAAATGAAGTGGTGTCGATCAAGAAGAGCGAGGAGAAGAAGAAGAAGAAGAAGAAGAAGAAGAAGACATGTAAAGGAGACAAGATGGACAGCAATAATGAAAAAGCCATGATTTTGGGGGGATGGATGGTTTAGGTTGACATAACGTTAACAAGATGGATGGCATATTTATAGACGCAATGTCATTCCTAAAGCTCCTCAATTGAGGCCAATGCCTTTTAAAGTTGAACAGCGTTTTCCCACGAGTGGGGGCATTTCATGAACAATATTTTCTTCTACTTTTTTTGTGATTGATGATATATTTGAAAGTAATATCTTTTACTTTTCTAAACAATTTAGCATGTGCCATTTGGATATAATAAGTAAATAATGCCAAATGATAAGACTCAATTGTTAGTCATCCTTGAACAAGAAAAAAAGAAAAAAAAATCGTCGATGAGTCGCCAATGCTCTCTCTCTCTCTCTACGCTCTTACCTCAACCTCTCCAGAGGCAGACTATGCCCTAATCATCTCCCCTAATTCTCTTGAAATTCATATCCCTCCCTCCCTCCCTCCCTCCCTCTTTCTCTCTATTGTGTTCTCCATCAGCATCATGGTCTCTCCTACAATCCTACCATCACCGGCTAGAGATTCTCCACCTAAATTTGGGGGAAGAGGGTTGTAATTTGAGAAATTAAGATATTGAGTTTAGACTACTTCAAACAAAGATTAAGAAAGCATGGGACTCTTGGATTTTTGGCCTTGTGGGGCAGAAAAAAGCCATGATTAAGGGGAAAAAAAGAAACTTTGAGTTTCTTATTTCCAGCAACTATGTTGATTCTCTTCATGGACAAAACAAATGAAAAAACAAAAGATGTTTCATTAGTATTCACATGTCCAAAAACTACTTAACGCAAACCGAAATCCCTTAATCAACCCCTTCAATTTAAATCCTTGTACACTTGTAATGTCCAAATGAAGATCATGTAGCTTAATTAAAATTACTTAAATAGACACTTACTTTTTGCTCTTTACTTCATATAAATATTGGTTTGGATGCACTTTTACTCTTTCTTAACCCGAAATATTCAAAATTTTTACAATTTATGGATAATGATACATAAATTAAAGTATGATTCACCTTTTCTTCAATTGGTTCTTATGAGGCACAAGCGGATGCTCCTCGCAAGCCTCTCATCCTCTAGCTCAATGGAGCTCTTTCTTCCCAAGTAATTTCTTCTTTTTTCTTTTTATTTATGTGTGAATTTTACATTTTGAAAGTAGTGCAACTCATGAGTTTGGGTCTCCTCTTAGTTTATGGTCAACCAGTCTTCACCCCCTAAAACACTCATCCATGTATGAACACAAGAAATTCTCAGAAACAACAAAATCAACATCAGCTTCATCTTTCTTTGCCCCAGTTTTCTCTTTTTCCAATCAATTTGTCTTAATAATGTGGAGGGCCTTGATCATGAAGTCCTTTTTTACTTTTCTTGATCATGAAGTCCTTTTTAACTTGTTCACCTCCTTTTGAATTCTACCTCTCCCCCCTTCCTTTAAATGGTCTAATTATGTTATAGTCAGTTCAAAGCTATTCAATTTTATAATCAAATTAAACTCAATCATTGAAGTAGTGACAATCAAGCATCCAATTAGAAAGAGTTATCGTGCTGTCATGTCCTCAATTATTTAAGTCGTCGTTTCCTACTTTTTGCTTTTGATCTATAGTTTCTTGGCTTACTTTTGCGGTCTTTGGCCTAGCTTCTCCTCATGAGTCATAAGTTCTCATCACGTTACACGTGATGGGCCCAAATAAAGTCTGGTCCCTCTTAAAAATTTTATATACTTGTAATATTACGATGAAGGGACTTTCTCATCATGTTACACGTGATGAGCCTAGATAAAGTCCAGAGCCTTCAACATTAGATCAAAAGGTAAAAAATCACTATAAGATTTGTTGAATGACTAAGGTTTATTGCATTTGAATTCGATGGTAAAGGATTATACAGACACAATACACCTTAGGAACCAATATATCACCTCATACAAATTATGTATTTCAAAATTGATTTTGATTTTTAAAACTTGTAATTATATCTATATCAATGGAAAGAGAGAGAGAAACATGTGTAATCAACAACTTAAATAGAACATATAGCAAAAATAAAATGATAAAATAATGAACTTTTACAAGCTACACAATCAGCTGGTAGCTACATAACTTTCTTATAACACAAGTCATGTTTGTCAATGTTCATTTTGCAGTTGATTGATTTCTAAAGTGGCAAACTTTTTTGCCTACTTGTGATTTCTATTTAATGGTTTCAACCATGACCCACTCACATGGGACATTTTGTATATATTTTTTAAGTGTTTGATGTTACTTGCAACTTGTCAAGTAGACATCATTCCTAAAACAAGGAGTGTGGCTCCCAATTAAAGTATTATTGGGGCAATTAGAAAGCAATCATTTCAAAAATCATGTACATTTTGCATGGACAATACTACCACCATGCAAAGGCTTTCGATATATGATATAGAGATAAGAACATCACTAGTATCATAACATTCTTATGGCACTTACTTAAGTGCCTTTTTTTTCTTAATCACTTAAATGCTATAAATTCTAAAAAAATTGTTCACTTCATACTATAATTTTCAATTGGTCACTTAAATGTCATAACTTTTCAAAACATTCACCCAAAATGCTGGAAATCTAAGATTGCATGTCACTTGCGGGGAAAAATTACCCAATTAGTTCTAAACATATTATACAAATGTTGATTTAATCTTAAAATTTCCAATTTATCAATTTAATTCTAAACCATTGTGTTAAAATCCAAGGTGGTCATTCCAGCCAATTTTCGCCAGAAATCACTAGCATGGCATGACGGTCTAGTCATCACCGGTCGTTCCGAGGTGTGGGAGTGTCGTCTTAATTCCTATGCAACTAAAAATTCTAGGGTCAAGAACTTGATTATACTAATGTTTAATAGCGCCATTGTGGTACCTCTTACTTCAAAGATCATTATCTAAATGGTCACACAATCTTGATTATCAATTATGGTTCTACGGGCATCAAAGTTGCTAAATGATCATGCAAATATTTTTGTAGGGCTTGTTTTGATCAAAGCCTAAATTAATCCTAACCTATTCTAGGAAGCGACAAACAACCAATTTATTGAAAAACGATGTAGTAAGTAAACATTCATATACTGAAATGACTTTAGAGTAAATGCAAAAAAAGGAAACCCTATACAAGTTGGGCAAAGAATATACATGGCTATGTTATAAGTTCTAGGATATGATCCCCCATAAGCTGAAACCAAGTCATATTCAATTTCTTTCAAAAAGATACTCCATTAGAAATAAGCTACATGTATACTAATCAAGTGAAACCAAGCCACATCTAATGCTAAACTTAAAAATTAATGAAGACTTATTTCCAAGCATTCTCATTTATTTTATTTTATTAATATCTTCGAATTTTTTTATTATTTATTTAAATTATAATAATTCAGAAAATTGTGAATCGGACTGGATCATTGAGCCTAGTCCGAATAAAGGTAGAATTCCGGCCTCACCGAGATGGGCTAAAGGGTGCAATTGAGTCCATCGTCAAACCCACTCCAATTCTAACCTTCCTAAGTCTGATTTCAGAAGACTCCCAAGTTATGCCCATGTTCGTTTAACTTAAACCAAGCCCAAATTAAGAAGACTCACGACCAGCCCGCTCTTCCACTAAAGCAATGCCAAACCCATACTAAAGCCTATTTCAAAGAAGGATGGATTAAACCCAAGTCCATGTTAAACCCATTTGTCATTCTAGAGCCCATACCCTCATTTTCTATGTTTCTCGCTCACTTTCACCTCACATTCAACTCATCCACAAAAACATTTCCAGAACCATATCCATCGTTTTCAATTAGTGGACTGAGCTCTTTAAATTTTATCCACTGACTCATGAACCTCGAGACTCACAGTTTAAGATCAACGCACCAAAATCTCAAGTCGTAAACAAATGGACTTCACCACTGGCTACCCATCCTCATATACATTCCAGCCGTACACTCCATCGGCCTCATTTCCAGCAAGCATCACGAAAGCAACCCTAGAACACTCAAAACAAGGAGCGAAGTCTCTACCCATCCCAACGAATCTAAGCCCACACTAAGCCTAACTCTGGATACCCATGACAAGTCCGCTACACTAATGTCACTCTAAACCATTGCCTAATATTTCTAAAGCTGACCAACCCTCCATCACGTCGTTCTTCCTCTCCTCTTTCTCTTCTTGTTTCACCAATTTTTTATAGCCTTCCCCAAGATGAACTCATAGAGCAAAACACAAAACCCAGAATATCAAAGATCCTGCGACGATATTCACCTATCACATCCCAAACCAAGAACGATATCCTTTACCATCAAA
The DNA here is from genome assembly GCA_016097545.1 of Eucalyptus victrix. Lineage (NCBI taxonomy): Eukaryota > Viridiplantae > Streptophyta > Magnoliopsida > Myrtales > Myrtaceae > Eucalyptus > Eucalyptus victrix. The sequence goes on along the minus strand of CM027845.1, from coordinate 12,479,640 downwards.
CACCTGTCTTCATTGGACCGACACAGACCACTGCTTCCAGTCTGCCGTTTGCGGACACAAAGCAAGAAACGTGTACAAAATGGCGGTGTAGACAAGCATTTGATCGTGGGAATGACTTGAGGATCAATTAATGCTCTTGGATTACCAAAGGAAATTAAACTAACTTGCACATTTTCATAAGCATTTTGTCCAACAAGTTATGTGCGACCGGCTAGGAACAAACGAAGTTATCTAAAGATGGATTCAAGGGTCGACTTAGACAAAAACATCAAAACAAGCTTGTGGGTCTTTCTTCGGCACTTGTTAACATAGAGAGCTACATCCAGGCTTCGACTTCAACGAAAACTGAACAGATGACACCATTTAGTGAAGCGAACAGACGAGACCGTTTACGTAGTGAATCTTGTGGGTCTTTCTTCGGAAAATTACATCCAATAATTCAAGTGTTTGTAGATAAGTAACTCTTGTGTAAGATTTGTTTAATTTTTTGTGAGATTTTTAGAGATATTTTAGTGAGGAATTATGAGGCTAAACATCGCGCACATTATTTGGTGTAATTGAGGCTTAAGAAATACTAAGAATATTTGCATGACTCGAATATGGTTGTAATCTCCGCGTATCACTTGATCTATAGTGAAATTTGTTATTACTCTTCCAATGACATAGGTTATTACGACTAAATTATATAAATCTGAAATTTGATTTATTTTCTTATTATGTTTATCTTATTATTCGATCGCTCACTTTTTACAGAAGAATTTTGTCTCTAATAAAATTCAAAATAAGAAAGGACAAAAAAGGTAAGAAATCATCTTAAATCAAAATGGAGCAAGGCCGCATGGACCCCACCACCCTCCTCATCACCTACTCCTCCTACCAAAACCGCCACAGCCACCCCATGCTACTGCCGTCAGTGACTCCTCCACCTCCGCCACCGATTCCATCTCCGCCATGTTTGAGCCGGACGAGTTCTTGAGCTTCATCAGCGATGCCCCTTTGCTTGACACTGAGTTGGACTGGCTCGCTGATGTGGCTTTGACGTTCTTGCATAGGTCAAATCACAAGGGAGATGCCGATATGGCGCTGGTATACAGAATGAGGGTTGAGGAGCGAATAACGGCTTCATTTATCTTCACATTAGCATGGCTTTCTAATTATTCTGTGACCTTGGGACTTTTTTAAGTGTTGGAAGTTTGCAAGAGCTGAACAGGCGGATTAAAACCCAAACTTGATTCAACCGTGCATCAAAGACACCTCGGAGAGAATTACGGTGTCTTCTTGCACATCTTCTTACTGAAACGATGGGGATCTGACTAGAGGTCACAGCCTACGTGACGAGCATTCCCCAGATTTTATGTTTCCCGGGCAATGAAGAAAAAAAATGTGAGGCAATGTACTGCAAAATTAACATCTTATTATAAAAAAACCATGCCACGTACCATCGCATTTGGTGATGGAGGTCGGATTTATGTGTTGAGAGATGTTGCTGTGAATTCCTTTATTATCACTGAACGTATCGAGTTCAGTTGTTCAACTTCTCAGGTAACGCGCCATCACTAGTGCTTACTGTAGAGGAGCTGTTGGCACTTGTGTGTGACATCACCAGTACGTGCGACTTTTGGGAACGTTGGAAGGTGGCTGACAGTGTTGAGGGATTACACTGACCCCAACATCGTGGTAATGCTCATTGGCAACAAGTCCGATCTCCCCCACCTCGTGGCAATCCCACTAGAGGACGGGAAGTCATTCGCCAAGAATGTGTCCCTCTATTTCATGGAGACTTCTGCATTGGACGCAACCAATGTGGAAGCAGCTTTTGCTGAGGTCCTGTCTCAGATTCGTCCGATTGTGAGCAAGAAAGCAGTCGAAGCGGGTGACAACCCAAGTGTTCCTTATGTTCCCCGTTAGGGACAGATGATCAATGTGAAAGAAGACGGCCCCGTTTTTAAGAGGATTGGATGCTGCTTCAGTTAAAGGGGGTTTCTTTAGCTGCTTGTTGCTACTAGGGAGCGTCTGCTAAGTACTACCTCTGTGTATAATTTTTTCTTACGCAAGATGTCCTCGGATATTTATTGGTCTGGGAATTGTTGAAGCAGGAATTCTGGAAAGTTGGTCTAAAATTAGTCAGGCCAGTTGAATTTAATAACTAGGTCGAATTGAAGCGATGGTATTCTGACGGTGACATCATATTAACCAATACATTCCTGATTATTGCTCCAATGAGCCGAAATTGAAAGCAATTTCTTTTGGATATGTGGCAATGCCAAATGTAAAACCCATAATCTTTTGTTTTCCCCGTCATAGCAATATGTAGAATTTGAGGTTCATAATAAATTTAAATGCTAGTTGTTGTGGACTAGGCTAAGATTGAAAGTGTTCTCATTTCTAAGCATTTCCTCAAATAACGTTCTTTATAGTTTGCAATTGTTACTACAACCATCGACATCCCATAAAGAGATCGTTGGTGAATTGTTGGTGAAACTGTGTCGTTTCTTGGGGCACATGGTCTACGTCGAGTCGATGAATACGGATTCTTGATCGTATGACCAAGACTTGCGCTGGGCTACATTGCCAAGACAGGGAACTGCGCTCAGACCGCAACCAGGGCTCTCCTTCGATCGACATGGTTCGCTTGAAAACTAAGGAGCACTCCAGCAACTCCCGCATATCGGCAAACAATGGATCGTTACCGTCCTCCGTCCTCCTTGTCCCTCATTCTATAAACAAGTACTGCATTGGCATCTTCTGTTATAATATCATTAATATGATCCCGCATTCAGTTTAATATTGCCAACATTAGATTTAATTGACATTTTAAAATTAAATTGTGGATAAGTATGGTGATCGCCCAATTAAAAATAGCTGTCTTGATGGGAGACATTATCTGTAAGAATTTGAATGGGCATATAAATAGGTCATGTAAGCCAAACCCTCTCATCATTATGATTATTTGAGAATTAAAGACACACTATCAATGTTGAAAGTGCAATTTACTAAGGCCCCACATGGAAACATTTCTATTCCTTTTCTGTTCCCGGGAACAGAAATAAAAAAAGTGTTTCTGTTCCGGGGAACGGTTTTTGAACAAAAGAACGTGTTTGGTAACGTTTATTCTGGGAATAAAAAATGAATAGAAACACGTTTGGTAAATTTTATTCTTTTTTTGTTTCTTATAATTTTTTAATATTTTTATTTCATTTTTCATTTTTTCCTTTCTTTTTTTTTTTTCTTCTTTTGGCCGGTCCCTGGCCTTCGGCGACCGGCCGACGGGGCCGGCAGCCTTGCCCAACCACGGCGAGGCTCGCTGGATCTAGGCGAGGCCGAGCTCGCCCAGCCAAGGCGAGGCTTGGCCTCGAGGTCGCCAACCCTTGACGGCGTCGCCGACCCTTGATGGCCGATCGCCGGCCATGGCCGAGGCCAGCGACCAGCCAAAGGAAAAAGAAGAAAAAAAGAAGAAGAAAAGAAGAAGAAAAGAGGAGAGAGAAGATGGAAGTGTTTCTTCAAAAATGTTTTTGGAACAAGAAGTAATTTTTTTGTGTTTCTTTTTTTTGCTCCAATTTTGTTCCGGGAACAAACGCGTTTCTGTTCTTTTTTTGTTCCCGGGAACAGAAAAACAAAAAATTTGTTTCAGGAACAGAAATGAGAAGTGTTACCATGCAGGGCCTAAAGTGCTTATTCATGACTACTCAAGCCCCATGTACCTGTTTTTGATTTCATCAATAGTCAAGCCTAATACAAAATTTACACGTTTCTACATTCAATCCTAATTACTAGGATTTTGGTTTTCCACAAATTTCTAACGGTTGGTATCAAAGCTTGTTCATATCTCTGTCTTGATGATTTTCATGGGGCTTTTTAATTGAATTAAAAAAAATTTGGGGCAAAATCTAACTGATAGAAAAATTGATGATTTTGGCAAAATTCGAGCAACTCACCACGAGTTTTTGAACTAGTATGTTGCAGTGCCATGGGCAACAAAAGCCCTCCGTTAATTTGGCATTATGATTATCGCCGAATCTTGGACCTATGTGGTTGCGCTGGTGTGGTCTCCAAATTCATGACCTAATTTACTCCAAGGTGTGTTGTCCGAGGAGAGACCCAAGTGGTGGAAGGCGCGGCGGAGATGCGCAGCAGTGCAAAGGACCAATTGCGGCTTGTCGCTATGAAGAAAGCCTCAAATGCATGTAACACCGCTCGTGCACCTGTGATCCATGCGCCAAGCGGGCCTCACAATCATCGGAAACTAGTGAGGAGTGAACAATACATCTATTATGGAAACAGGATGCGTTCGCATGTGATGAGTATTCACCAGATTTTTATGTTTCTTCAGCAATGAAGAATGAAAATGTGGAAGGCAATGAACTGCATACTTAAAATCCTATGATGACAAAACCAATACGTGTACCATCACATCCGGCAATGAAGATGGGATTTATGCGTTAAGGGACATTTCTGTGAGTTTTTTTTTTTTTTTTTTAATTATCACCGAAAGTATTGAGTTCAATTGTCCCAACTTCTTAGATACCTTGCCATCACCAGTGCTTACTACAAAGGAGCTGTTGGCGCTTTACTTGTGTATGATGTCACCAGGCGTGTGACTTTTGAGAACGTTGGAAGGAAGGTGGCTGAGGGAGTTGAGGGACCACTGACCCCAACATCGTGGTCATGCTCATTGGCAACAAGTCTGATCTCGGCCACCTCGTGGCAGTCCCACTGGGGGACGGGAAGTCATTTGCAGAGAATGAGTCACTCTATTTCATGGAGACTTCTGCATTGGACGCGACCAATGTGGAAGCACCTTTTGCCGAAGTCCCTAGATTTATTGTACGGCGCCACGGAGGTCGCCTTGGCGCTTGCCCTGGGCTTGTCCTTCCTCAGCTTGCCCCCCACCCATGGCCGGCGAGCGATGCCTTTTCGAGCTAAGGTTTCGACGGGAAGACGGCGGCGGCGGCCGCGGCGAGTTTCAGTTGGGAAGCGAAAGCCATCATCGAAGAAGACTGCTCCTCACTGTTACCAAGATTATTAGAAGCGGGCTTCGGTTATTGCCCAGGAAATGCAAATTCAGTGGCTGATTGGGCTGCACGGGCTCAAAGGAAAAAAAAGTCTTCCGCAAAATCGACTATCTTCTCTCCTCCTCAGGCCCTTTGGGCTTTTCTTTGTAACGACGCCCCCGGTTTGGGCTCTGCTGGCTGAGTCCAGTTTATTATATAAATAAAACTCGTTTATGACCCCCAAAAAACTTAGGGTTTGGTTTTGTAGGTGAATCTCCTTTTTTTCTTACGAGAATGTGATTCATATTTTACATTTAAATTATCTATTCATTTTTTCAAAAATGGTAGGATTATTTAATATATGCTTTTTATTTAGTTAAAATGTTTCTCAATAAAAGGCAAAATCTGGTTATGGATAATAATAAATGTTTATTTCCAATCTTAGCAAGCCGTTAAAAGTAACGTCTGCATTACGAAAATTTAAAATTGAGTTGAGCATTGCCAAGGTTAGGGCAAGAAAAAATTTTCAAGCCAATAAAGGATTCGAGTATGTGAATACTGACACATTAAAATAATGAATACATGATTGTGACTCACCTTGGTAACAAGACAGACTTAATGTCATTTTCATTGATGTTGCCAATGTTCACCCTTTGAAAGTGGAATGCCCTCGTTGCAACTTGGAATGAAGCATTGGCCCGGTGGTTTTCCATGAGCTAAGAGGCCAAAGTTGAAAAAGCATATAGTTTTATGCAGAAGAGAAAAACATAACAAAATAGAAGTAGGTGCATCCGTCTCTGAGTTCAAGTTCTTCAGGGGGTGCACAATTGTAATCAGCATTTGCAAGGTTCTAAGCCTTGGCGATGACATTAAAATTAAGTGTATGTCGCATCAAAATCATTTTCTTTTGCAGAAGGAATTGGATAATGCAGCTATTCCTGTATTTGCCAACAAGCAAGACCCGAACGGTGCTATGCACGCCTCCGAAGTCGCTGACAAACTCGGCCTAAATTCACTCGGTCAGCGTTGCTGGTAAGCTTTAGTTTTGTCATTTACTGAAGGAAAAGGCTTTGTAGGAGTTAAAGATTGGTCTCATCTCAACTGTTGTTGCCTAAGATAAATATTTCGTTCAGGTATATTCAGAGCAATTCTCCAACCTCTAGACAGGGACTCTACGAAGGCCTCGATTGGCTGCAAAACAACATCCCCGGCAAGGCCACGTAGAAGGGTCTCTTGCTTGATTCTTCAGTGGTAGAAACTTCGACAAACACACACTGATGAGACAGACGAATGGCATCCATGCTTCATCTTCCCAGAGTCATATACAAGCCATTTTTTAGCAAACCGGAGTTCCAAGACATCATCACACCTAAAAGTGTGAGTTATAGAGAAGAAGAATTTATTTTTCCAGCCCGGGCTGTGATTGGCCACAGTGATAGTTGTAAACTGTATTCTCAGTTTGGTCTTGCATACGGTGGCAGATGGATACCTAAAGTTTCACCAATTCAATGTGCCCAAATAATTAGTGTAGGTTCATTTATTATTGGCCTTATCGGCCAAATCTTGTCAGCTTAGCAGATTTTTGCCAATCCATCATTGAATCCCTTACACATCACACAAAATGCATCCTTTCTCCTTCAGACAACTAGAGATTTCTTTATGAAGAATCTTAGTCATAATGATCTAAATTAGAATGGGATAGACGCTTTAAAATATTCAGAATAAAAAATCATATCACAAAGTCAGGACTATGGTCAATTTTTGTACAGCACTTCCAGATGACAAAGATTGCCCGCTCGTTTCGGTGGTCATCGTCTTCAAAAGAAGGAAAAGGGCAATTGGACAACAGAAAAATTCTACCATCCCACATGCACATCATTTTGCTTTCATCATTGGAGGTAAAAAAAAGATCATCTCTGGCAATTAGATGGGGATTTAAATCTCCATTGATTGACTGGCAGAATCGGCCTTTGATTTCTTACTTTTCCTCTTCTTTCCTCCAGTTTTTCTCCTCTTCTTGGATTTCTCATCCAGAATAGGTTGTGATAAAAGTTTATGGATGACAAGCCTAACTTTTCTGATAAAAAAATATTTTGGTATTTTGGAATTTGGAGAAAGGATTGTTGTGAAGTTTCTAATTATAATATTTAAGTTTCCAATGTAAACTAGGGTGGAATTTAGGCTCTATTTGTTTTATGAAAAAATAAATAATTTGAGCCCTGTTTTCTTAAAAATGATCGATTTTATCGCTTGAAATAATTGATCAATAAAAAAATTTATTCATTATCGATAACTAATTAAGTCTAGACAATTTTGAGAAAGATTAAAAAACATTATTCATTTATTTTTGTAAGTAAAATAAGCAATAGTTTTTAAAAAAAATAGTTTGGGACAAATTTATTGCAAACATACCAATTTAGACTTTTCTGTGATATTAATTTTTTTAAAAAAATTATTATTGATATCAATTTACTTCTAAATAGTTATTTTGTGTTCATTCATTTTTGAGAAAGAAAATTTCTAAATTATCCATTTTTTCTGCAAAACAAACGCAACTTTATCCTTCTAAAATCATAATAGCTTCGTTTCTTAACACGTCTCCTTCTAAAATCATAATAACTTCGTTTCTTAACACATCTTAGTCATCCAACCACACTTTTTAAAGAGATTGAAGGTCAAAAGTCAACTAAAGTGAGTTCTCAACTTTGGTGTCCCAATAGAATAGTTCGATGCTTTGGGTCTATTTCTTAGGGCCAGCCACCTTGAAAATTGTGACTTACAGCTGGTATGATTGGTAATGAAGGATAGAAAAAGAGTAACCCCACCACTTTAGTCCTGCATTTATTTATTTATTGCATTTTTTCACAATAACATAAAATAAAATTCTATTGGAAAAACAGCATCAATGATCTCTAAACTTGGAACTTTTTCCTTTGGAAGATTAACAATTGCCTTATGACGTTTGGAATTTCGGTCTACAAGAAAAATAGCTATAAAAAATTAGTGAAAATTTATATAAAAATATACTATTAGGTTGCATTTGGCAATTAGGATAAAATTCGGGATAAAATAAAGTCAATATAGAGGGAATATATGCCAAATAAAATTATCCCGTAGGAGAGTTGTGATAAAGGTAGATATGATTTCTAATTTCACAATTCTCAAAAACAAACTTCTTAAATTAACAAATCTAAAATTATATTTTAATATAAGTAATATTTGAATTCTAATATAAGAAATTTAAAATAATTTTTTTAATTTAATCTTATTTTTATTTATATATTCAAATTTAATTTTATCTTATAATATAATTTCTCTCTCTGTCTCTCTTTGTCTCTGTCTCTGTCTCTCTGTCTCTCTCTCTCTCTCTCTCTCTCTCTCTCTCTCTCTCTCTCTCTATATATATATATATATTACATATTTTAATATTTTAATATATATATATATATATTACATATTTTAGGTGTTATTATATTTTAGATATATATATTAATATATTTTTCTATTCGATAAATTTGAAATCCGGACAACCAAACGTAACTTTAGAGGTAAAATTAATAAACATTTAAGCTAGAGTTTAACAAGGCCTTAGTGCAAGAGGGGATGTTAAGATATCCCACATCTTTGTTTATGGAATTTACCTATTTTTATATGCAGACTCACTTCTCCAATTAATTTAAACCTTTGAACTAAGATAGTAGAGTTATGTTGCATGCAAGAGAGGTTTTAAGATATCCCACATCACTTCTTTAAGCAATTTATCTTTTTATATATAATTTAAAATTATGTGGGATTTCTAACAAATTCAAGATTAATATGTCAAGAAAGCATTGAATTTAAAAGGGTTCGTTTGTTTGACGAAAAGCTGTTTTCAAGATATTGTTTTCCGTCTTTCTGATGTATGGATGAGGAAAAGCCAATCAATCTACATAAGACTTTTTTCATAAATTGAAAACACCAAATTTATGTTTTGTTTATTTAAAGGATAACCATTTCCATGAAATTGTTTTTCAACTTTCAAGTATTGAAAAAGAGGGGGAGGTCATAAGCATCTACACCATAAAATCAATTTTCGACAAAATGTGTCGCCCAAGGCATAAAGGGCATGATGATTTGACATCATCCTGACCTTTCTCCGGCTTATTACCAATAATCTATTCTAGAACTACCATTCTAAGACTTATAGGGGGGTTCTATCTACAAATGCAAAAGTATCCGTTTCCCTCTCTTCTTGCTAGGATTGGAAATCCTATATTTTACATATCCATATGATTGAGTCCTTGAGTTTCTAAAATAGTGTTAAAAAAAAAAAAGTGCTTCGAATCATTGTTGTGCAAAAAAAGGGATATGCATTTGAAATGGATGTCTGAGCTATGATATATATCATTAGTGATATGGAAATAGATCAAATAATCTCTTTCTTTATCCAAGAAAAGATGGAAAAAGGAGGACTCAATGATTATTCATTCGCCAAAACCAAAAATAGAACTAACTAATCCCAAGACAAAGGGTTGAGAAATTCAACGCCACTATTCTACTATCGGCATTGTTTCATCAAGCTTTTGCCCATTGTGGAAACTTCCCCTCTGCTACCTCCCGTAGGAGTCTAGACTATCATATTCTTTGGACACCACAATGTTTCCTTCAACTCTTTTGAATCAACAATCCCTAGCAAAGTGACCTACTTTGCCATAAGTGTAACACCGTCCGTTATGCCTTTTATTCTTCTTATCTTCATTGTCGTCCTTGTCGATCTCGATGAGCTACCCTTGCCAAGGTCCTATTCCTTTTAGTTGTTTTTGCCATTCTCCATGACTTTTCCTATGTTTGCCATCTTTAATGCCTACATCATTTCTACTCTAACCTTTGAACCTTTTTTTTTTTTATTAAAGATGGCACTTTCATCCTCCTTAACCGAGACCTTTGATATATCTCTATTTAAGGCCTCTTGGTTGGTTAATATATTCTCCAACTTTATCAAAGTTGGCTCATTTGTCCATCCACGGGTCATTGTAATAATACCGTTATACTCCAGTCTTAACCCATGAATGGCATTATGAGGATCTAACTTTGAAATTTCTTCACAAATAGATTTAATTTTGGAAAAATATTGACTTACCATCATATTTTGTTGTGAATTTGAGAAGTACTCACTTTCCAATCATTGTAATTTGGCACAATTCGTCCTCACGAACAGTGATGTGAAGTTATCCTGAGTCTCTTTCGGGGTATTTTCATTATTTCTGTGTTGCAATAACTCATTTTTAACAGTTACAACAAAGACATAAAGAGCCTTACATAAAGACCCTTACTACACATGCCTCACACACATCACTCCACACACAAAATGTGGAGCACTCGCTCATTTATAAAGGCTGCAAAACTCTACACACTTCTATTATAAATATCTACTATTACTTTATGACAACAAAAGATGGGTGTCTTTTAGAGAGGATTGATGTTAACATAGAGATTTTCTAGCCAACCACCATTTGGTTGATTTTTCTTTGGACAATTCTGGATGTATGACTGGGAAGTGGAGAGAATTCAAGAGAGATCTAGAAAAGGAAAAATCTAGAGGAGAGAGAAAGACAATGCTCTTTAATATAATATCTACTTGGTAAACCCTTGTTCTATTTGAGAAAGCATTTGGTAGATCTTGTTTTCTGGAAGATTGTTTCTTTCACCACGGAATGACTTGACTACATATTTGTTTCAATAGCAATTGCAATGATGAATGAAGTCCAGTTTGTTCTTCCACCACCTTTTTTTGTGATGTTGCCCTGCTTTTTTCTCCATGAAATAATAGCATCTTTAAAAAAGTACGCGAGGTATCCAAGAAGAATGTTTGATGAGGAGATAGTCGGATTGGGTTTGAACTTTTATCTCCACTTGCTTCTTCTTATTGTCACTTCCTTGAAGCTTGATTTGCAACTCGACCACTACATAGAAGTAACATCATATGCTCTGTTAACATGAGTAAAATTAAAGAATACTACTACTTACTCCTATAGCCATTTTAGTAAATCGATGGAGGATACAATCAACAATTGAAGAATAGTACATTTTTAATATAGGCAGGTATTGGGGTGCTCCTTGGCATGCATGATTCTTCCTTGGAAAGTTGAAAAGTTCAATTATTGTATCATCTGCACAATAAGCAAAAATGAACTTTAAATATTAGGGTTTATTTTAGTATAAATAAGGTTTGAAGGCATGGATCCATATCTCGATGCAAAGGATAAAACCAAATCCTCTTGACCATCCAGTTTCTTTGTCCATCATGATCTAGACTTCCACAACCTTGCCAAATTTGCTGAAAGCTTCTTTTAACTCTTGCTCATTTTACAAAAAAGACATATTCTAAGGATATAGGCATCTAGGCTAAGTGTTAGTAATTCACTAAAAATCAAATAATAGACTATTTCTCTGGACATGTCTTTCAACAATAGAACATCTTATATATTTAAGAAGTCAAGGTTTACCTCGTTGCATAGGGCAAGTTTCAAATGAAAAGACGGTCAGTTTCAGCATGACATCATTTTTGGCCTGACTGGATGAAAGAGATATGATTTGTGACACAACCTGGTGATAAAGGAAGAAGTTTCAATCACATGCTCAACCTATTTTTGCTGACTTAACATGTTATATAGATGTGCATATGAAGAGAAAAACATAAAGAATAGGCCATAAGGAGAGTCACAACCTCGGTGACCATCTAACTCGAACTCGTTGAAGCACATGATGGCCTCGTTGGCAGCGTGCTTAGTGCGAAAGTCTAGGCAGGTGAACTGTCTACTCTCATCATTGTTGCACATGTTGAAACACACATGAATTCAATGAAATGTTTAAGGAAAAGAGAGAGGACAAAGGTAAAGCAACACATACTCAGTCCACATGACCTAGATGACTGTAATTTCACTTATGGGGGAAGAGGTAGCACAGTTGATCATTTACCTTAGAAAAATTCCCTATCCTAATTTTCAACTTGCAAGTGAATAAATCTCAGAATCATTGGTTTCTTCTTAACATTGAAAGATTTTCAACAACCCTAATATATCAATAGTGATATTCTTATTCTTTAGTTGAGTGCTCACATTAGCCAAAAAAAAAAAAAAAAACTCATTTCTTGATTCGGTGCCTAAAATATAGTAACAAGAGAATTATCAATGTCAGTTATAATAAGATCAATCTAATAATGTCTCTGAACAAGGGCATGCGATTCTTTTCCTTCGAACTATTTAACTGATCTATCTATATAAACATACTTTTTTGCATGTGTAGACTTAAGATTCGAGCATATCAGTTTTTGTTTTTCCCCAATATTTGATTAAAACACAAAAATGGAGAAACAATAACACACTTGTAACTCCATAATAATGGCAAACCCTACACAAAGAAATTTAATTCAAAGAGAACCCAACAATAGTAAGACCCAAGTTAGATGCATAATCGATAGGAGTAATAGCATTGAAAACTGTATTTCTTTGAAAATGCACAAAATACACTTTGGCGACCACGGGAAGTGCAAAACAAAGTTTGAAGTAGATCGAAGCACTAGATAAATGTAAATACCTATTGAACCTTATTATGTAGTTATTACAAGTTTTTCTTACTACTTATTTTAGACAGTCACTTCGTTTATCCGCTTCGATCTAGTTCAAAGTTTGTTTTGCTCTTCTTGTGGTCGCCAAAGTGTATTTTGTGCATTTTCAAGGAAATACAATTTTCAATGCTATTACTCATGTCGATTATGCATCTAACTTGGGTCTTACTACTGTTGGGTTCTCTTTGAATTAAATTTCTTTGTGTAGCGTTTGCCATTATTATGAAGTTATGAGTGTGTTATTGTTTCTCCATTTTTATGTTTTAATCAGATCCTAGGGAAAAACAAAAATTGATATGCTCGAATTTTAAGTCTACATATGCAAAAAAGTATGTTTATATAGATAGATCAGTTAAATAGTTCAAAGGAAAACAACCACATGCCTTTATTTAGACATTATTAGATTGATCTTATTATAACTGAGATTGATAATTCTCTTGTTACTATATTTTAGACACTCCTACAGGAATCAAGAAACGAGTTTTTTTTTTTTTTTTTTTTTGCTAATGTAAGCACTCAACTAAAGAATAAAAACATCACTATTGATATATTAGGATTGTTGAAAATCTTTCAATGTTAAGAAGGAACCGATGATTCTAAGATTTATTTGAAAACTAGAATAGGGAATTTTTCTAAGCACATGGTGGAGGATCAACTGTGCTACCTCTTCCCCCATAAGTGAAATTACAAATGTCTAGGTCATGTGGACTGAGTATGTGTTGCTTTACCTTTGCCCTCTCTCTTTTCCTTAAACATTTCATTGAATTCATGTGTGTTTCAACATGTGCAACAATGATGAGAGTAGGCAATTCGCCTACCTAGACTTTCACACTAAGCACGCTACCAACAAGGCCATCATGCACTTCAATGAGTTCGAGTTAGATGGTCATCGAGGTTGTGACTCTCCATATGTCCTATTCTTTATGTTTTTCCTCTTCATATGCACATCTTTATAACGTGTTAGGTCAGCAAAAATAGGTTGAGCATGTGATTGAAACTTCTTCCTTTATCACCAGGTTGTGTCACAAATCATATCTCCTTCGTCCAGTCAGGCCAAAAATGACGTCATGCTAAAACTGACTGTCTTTTCATTTGAAACCCTATGCAATGAGGTAAACCTTGACTTCTTAAATATGTAAGATGTTCTATTGTTAAAAGACATGTCCAGAGAAATAGTATATTAATCGATTTTTAGTGAATTACCAACACTTAGCCTAGATGCCTATATCCTTAGAATATTTGTTTTTGTAAAATGAGCAAGAGTTAAAAGAAGCTTTCAACAAATTTGACAAGGTTGTGGAAGTCTAGATCATGATGGACAAAGAAACGGGATGGTCAAGAGGATTTGGTTTTAGCCAATATGCTTTCTCAGACTTTGCGTCAAGATATGGGTTCGTGCCTTCAAACCTTATTTATACTAATATAACCCTAATATTTAAAGTTCATTTTAGATTCTTGTGCAGATGATACAATAATTGAACTTTTCAACTTTCCAAGGAAGAATCATGCATGCCAAGGAAGCACTCACAATTCCTGCCTATAAAAAATTAAAAAGATACCATTTTTCAATTATTGATTGTATCCTCCATCGATTTCCTAAAATGGCTATAGGAGTAAGTAGCAGAATTCTTTAATTTTACTCATGTTAACGGAGCATATGATGTTACTTCTATGTAGTGGTCGAGTTGCAAATCAAGCTCCAAGGAAGTGATAACGAAAATAAGCATAAGCAAGTGGAGTTCAAACCCAATCCGACTATCTCCTCATCAAACATTCTTCTTGGATACCTTGCGTACTTTCTTAAAGATGCTACTGTTTCATGAAGGAAAAAATAGGGCAACATCACCAAAAAAAAAAAAAAAAAAAAAAAAAAAAAGATGTAGCAAGAACAAACTGGACTTCATTCATCATTACAATTGCTATTGAAACAAATATGTAAAAAATATTTATTTTTATAGTGAATTTATATTATAAGATAAAATTAAATTTGAATATATAAATAAAAATAAGATTAAATTAAAAAAATCTTATTTTTTGTTATTTTGAATTTCTTATATTAGAATTCAAATATTATTTATATTAAAATATAATTTTAGATTTGTTAATTTAAGAAGTTTGTTTTCTAGAAAAATTACTTTTTTATTGTGAAATTAGAAATCCTATCTACCTTTATCACAACTCTCCTACAGGATAATTTTATTTGGCCTATATTCCCTCTATATTGACTTTATTTTATCCTGAATTTTATGTCAATTGCCAAACACAACCTAATAGTATTTTTTATATAAATTTTCACTATTTTTTTTATAGCTATTTATCTTGTAGACCGAAATTCCAAACATCATAAGGCAATTGTTAATCTTCCAAAGGAAAAAGTTCCAAGTTTAGAGATCATTGATGTTGCTTTTCCAATAGAATTTTCTTTTATGTTATTGTGAAAAAATGCAATAAATAAATAAATGCAGGACTAAAGTGGTGGGGTTACTCTTTTTCTATCCTTCAATATTTTAGATGCTTTACCAATCATACCAACTGTAAGTCACAATTTTCAAGGTAGCTGGCCCTAAGAAATAGACCCAAAGCATCAAACTATTCTATCGGGACACCAAAGTTGAGAACCCACTTTAGTTGACTTTTGACCTTTAATCTCTTTAAAAAGTATGGTTGGATGACTGTGATGATGTGTTAAGAAACGAAGTTATTATTATTTTAGAAGGAGACGTGTTAACAAATGAAGTTATTATGATTTTAGAAGGATAAAGTTAAGTTTGTTTTGCAAAAAAAAAAATGGATAATTTAGAAAAATTCTTTCTCAAAGATGAACGAACAAAAAATAACTATTTAGAAGTAAATTGATATCAATAATAAAATATTATTTAAAATTAATATCACATAAAAATCTAAATTGGTATGTTTGCAATAAATTTGTCTCAAACTATTTTTTAAAAAAAAAACTATTGCTTATCTTACTTACAAAAATAAATGAAGAATTTTTTTTAATCTTTCTCAAAATTGTCTAGACTTAATTAGCTATAGACAATGAATAATTTTTTTATTGATCAATTATTTTAAGCGATAAAATCGATCATTTAAAAAAAAAAAGGGGCTGAAATTATTTTTTTTCATAAAACAAATAGAGCCTAAATTCCACCCTAGTTTACGTTAGAAACTTAAATCTTATAATTAGAAACTTCACAACAATCCTTTCTCCAAAATCCAAAATAGCAAAATATTTTTTTTATCAAAAAAGTTAGGCTTGTCGTCCATAAACTTTTATCACAACCTATCCTGGATGAGAAATGCAAGAAGAAGAGCAAAACTGGAGAAAAGAAGAGGAAAAGTAAGAAATCAAAGGCCGATTCTACCAGTCAATCAATGGAGATTTAAATCCATCTCATTGCCAGAGACAATCTTTTTTTTTTTTTTACCTCAAATGATGAAAGTAAAATGATGTGCATGTGGGATGGTAGAATTTTTCTGTTGTCCGGTTGCCCTTCTCCTTCTTTTGAAGATGATGACTACCGAAACGAGCGGGCAAGTCTTTATCGTCTGGAAGTGCTATACAGAAATTGACCATAGTCCTGACTTTGTGATATGATTTCTTGTTCTGAATGTCGAGAAAAAGCACTGCTTCTTTCTCTCTCTGGATTTCTCCAGATTTCTCCTGCTCCAAGTCTCCCTCTCTCCAGATTTTTCTCGACCACATAACTCCACTGACTTTGCAGCCTATAAATAGGAGGAAGTGTATCTTGTGCGTGAGTTGTTGAGTGGTAGGGTGATAGGGGTCTTGTCTAGAAAAGTACATGTGTGTGTGTGGTGTGGAGTGCATGCGTGAGGTGTGTGTCGCGTTAAGTGTAGAGAGATAAAGAGTGAGTTGTGTGTGTGCAGGGGTCTTGAGAGTGTGCTGTAGAGTGTGTTGTGTATGCATATGAGTGTAAGAAGAATTGTGTAGAGTTTTCTGGATATTGTATGTGGTCTGAGAAAATATTATAATAATAAAAATTATATTTTGTGAGTTATATTTGTATCATGTTTTCGCAAGATTCAACACTGAATGTTTTAATGCATCTATCCCATTCTAATTCAGATCATTTCAACTAAGATTCTTCGTAAAGAAATCTCTAGTTGTCTGAAGGAGAAAGGATGCATTTTGTGTGATGTGTTAGGGATTCAATGATGGATTGGCAAAAATCTGCTAAGCTGACAAGATTTGGCCGATGAGGCCAATAATAAATGAACCTACACTAATTATTTGGGCACATTGAATTGGTGAAACTTTCGGTATTCATCTGCCACCGTATGCAAGACCAGACTGAGAATACAGTTTACAACTATCACTGTGGCCAATCATGGCCCGGGCTGGAAAAATAAATTCTTCTTCTCTATAACTAACACTTTTAGGTGTGATGATGTCTTGGAAGTCCGGTTTGCTAAAAAATGGCTTGTATATGACTCTGGGAAGATGAAGCATGGATGCCATTCGCCTGTCTCATCAGTGTGTGTTTGTCGAAGTTTCTGCTACTGAAGAATCAAGCAAGAGACCCTTCTACGTGGCCTTGCCGGGGATGTTGTTTTGCAGCCAATCGAGGCCTTCGTAGAGTCCCTGTCTAGAGGTTGGAGAATTGCTCTGAATATACCTGAACGAAATATTTATCTTAGGCAACAACAATTGAGATGAGACCAATCTGTACCTCCTACAAAGCCTTTTCATTCAGTAAATGACAAAACTAAAGCTTACCAGCAACGCTGACCGAGTGAATTTAGGCCGAGTTTGTCAGCGACTTCGGAGGCGTGCATAGCACCGTTCGGGTCTTGCTTGTTGGCAATTACAGGAATAGCTGCATTATCCAGTTCCTTCTGCCAACGAAAATGATTTTGATGCGACATAAACTTAATTTTAATGTCATCGCCAAGGCTTAGAACCTTGCAAATGCTGATTATAATTGTGCACCCTCTGAAGAACTTGAACTCAGAGACGGATGCATCTACTTCTATTTTGTTATGTTTTTCTCTTCTGCATAAAACTATATGCTTT
Organism: Eucalyptus victrix; assembly: GCA_016097545.1. NCBI lineage: Eukaryota > Viridiplantae > Streptophyta > Magnoliopsida > Myrtales > Myrtaceae > Eucalyptus > Eucalyptus victrix. Next base: position 12,462,008 of record CM027845.1, on the reverse strand, counting down.
TTGAACTTTGGCCTCTTAGCTCATGGAAAACCACCGGGCCAATGCTTCATTCCAAGTCGCAATGAGGGGATTCCGCTTTCAAAGGGTGAAAATTGGCAACATCAATGAAAATGACGTTAAATCAGTCTTGTTACCAAGGCGAGCCACAATCATGTATTCATTATTTTAATATGTCAATATTCACATACCCGAATCCTTTATTGGGTTGAAAATTTGTTCTTACCCCAGCCTTGGCAATACTCAACTAAATTTTAAATTTTCGTAATGTAGACTTTACTTTTAATGGCTTACTAAGATTGGAAATAAACATTTATTATTATCCATAACCAAATTTTGCCTTTTATTGAGAAACATTTTAAATGTAAAATATGAATCACATCCTTGTAAGAAAAAAGGAGATTCACCTGCAGAACCAAACCCTACGTTTTTTTAGGGTCATAAACGAGTTTTATTTATATAATAAACTGGACTCAGCCAGCAGAGCCCAAACCCTACATTTAGTAAGAATAAATGTTAAAAGTCGCTCTATGATTTGCCGAAACCCATGAAGTTCATATCTTGACAAGTTGGTAGAGCCTTATACAACCGATTGTTCAAGCTTTAGCAGTATGACTAGTTTTTAGTGTTTTGCAAGAGGGTCTAAATGAATGTTGCACACTAAGCGCGGACGTGAATTAGTGTTCTTCGCCTGAAAATCGCACAACTTGGGTACTAATTGAATTGCTCGAGTCGCTAAGATTATACGGCTGTCCTGCTTTTATAGTTTCGAGAATGTATATCATCGCTCTTGATTGCATGCTTATTTTGCTTCATTGGGAGGTGGAAATCGAGGGGCTGCTCTTTGATTGCTTTGTGTTCCTTCAAAGATCATTGTAATTTTTTCTTTGAAAAGGCTGTTGGGGATGATCGAAGATTCTCCCTCGAAATTTCCGTACACACAGGTTATCCAGGGCGATGTGTTGAAGACTGAGCTACCCTACTTTGACATATGCGTGGCCAACATTCCTTACTAGATCTCCTTTCCCCTCACGTTCAAGTTATTGAACCACCAACCGCCCTCAGGTGTGCGGTGATTATGTTTCAGAGGGAATTTGCAATGAGACTGGTGGCTCAACCCGGTGATAATCTCTATTGTCGTCTCTCTGCAAACACCCAACTGCGTGCTCGAGTCTCTCATCTCCTAAGAGTCGGAAAGAACAACTTCTGGCCGCCCCCAAAGGAGGACTCGTCTGTGGTTAGGATCGAGCCACGAAAACCAGCTCCCGACGCAAATCTTGTTAGAGAGTTTGATGGTTGATGCGTATTTATTTCAATCGGAAGAACAAAACACTCGGTTCCATTTTCCGGCAGAAAACAATCCTTTCGGTGATGAAGAAGAATTATAAGAATCTCTAGGCGTTACAACAATCACGGATCGATCTATCAGGGGATTCAAAGGTTGGAATGGACGGTTTGGATTTTGGAGATAATGGGGATGACTTGGGGATGGAGATTGATGACAGTGGAGACGACAAGATGGAGGTGGAGGATGGCGACGTAAGGAAAGTTTCGGAATTTAAGGTCGGGTCTGGTTCCACCTGGGAACTGGGAATTGGACCGGGAGGATTAGTTCCCAATTTTTGGGACCGTTTGAGGAGATGCTAAGAAATGAGAATGCTTTCAACCTTATCCTAGTATGGACAACAAGTAGCATTTATGTTCATTATGTCCCCTCTCAAATTCTAGATTTTGCTGTGATAGGGAAAACAAAAGATTATGAGTTTTGCACGTGCATTGCAACATTGTCCAAACGAAATTGCTTCAATTTTGACTAATCGGAGCAATAATCATGAATGTATTGGTTAATATGAGTCATTATCAGAATACCATCATTTCAATTCGACCTAGTTACCAAATTCAACTGGCCTGACTAGTTTTAGACCAACTTTCCAGAATTTCTGCATCAACAGTTCCCATACCAATTTATATCTGGGGATACTTTGTGTAAGAAAAAAATATACAGAGGTAGCACTTAGCAGACCCTCCCTTGTAGCAACAAGCAGCCATAGAAACCTACCTTAACTAGAGCAGCATCCAATCCTCGTAAAAGCAGACCCGTCTTCTTTGACATTGATCATTTGTCCCTGACTTGGTAGAGAAGAAACACTTGGGTATTTATCGTTTGTCCCTGACTTGGAAGAGAAGAAACACTTGGGTTGTCACCCGCTTCGACTGATTTCTTGCTCATGATCTAATAAATTTGACTAAGGACATCAGCAAAAGCTCCACATTGGTCGCGTCCAATGCAGAAGTCTCCATGAAATAGAGTGACTCATTCTCTGCAAATGACTTCCCGTCCCCCAGTGGGACTGCCACGAGGTGGCGGAGATCAGACTTGTTGCCGATGAGCATGACCACGATATTGGGGTCAGTGTGGTCCCTCAACTCCCTCAGACACCTTCCAACGTTCTCAAAAGTCGCACGCCTGGTGACGTCATACACAAGTAAAGCGCCAACAGCTCCTCTGTAGTAAGCACTGGGGATCGCGAGGTATCTGAGAAGTTGGACAATTGAACTCAATACATTCGGTGATAATTTAAAAAAAAAAAAAAAACTCACAGCAATGCCCCTTAACACATAAATCCCATCTCCATTGCCGGATGTGATGGTACATGTATTGGTTTTGTTATCATAGAATTTTAATTATGCAGTTCATATCGGTGTGTGAATATTACACTAATCCCATTAATAAGTTAAGAAACAAAATTAAAACTAGGATAAATAGCCCAAATAGGGTTTGCAAATTTAGAAGGAAATCCCATTATATTTCTCATTTATAGAATCCCATTATTAGTCAGCAAACAAACAACCTTAGCCACGCTTATTGGGCCGGCCCAATATGAAATCACCATTGCTCGCCCGGTATAAGTATAATCTCAGCATCTGCATTTCACCTGACAGCTTGAGATTCATTGCAGCGATGCAGCATCGTCTGTTTTCTCTCCGTTCGCGTTGATCGCACCGTGTTGTCCTTCGCTTTTAAGAATTCACCCTGTGCCTCCTGCGACTTGTGTGAGCGAAGCCATGAGGAGAACTGATGATCTCATAGACACAGCTAGCGGTTCAGATCTGCCAAAGAGCGAAGAGGATGAGGCAGTCGACAGGATCAGCGGCTTGCCCAAGGAGCTCCGCCTCCACATACTCTCCTTCCTGCCGTTCAGGTGCGCCGTCCGTGCATCGTTGATGCTTCGGCCGTTCCGTGGCCTCTGGAGATATCTGAGCAGTCTGTCCCTCAAGGATTACCATTACCGTTATGATTTCCATACCTGCGATCCTTCTCCTTCTGAATCTGGTGGTGACAGGCTCCGGAATTTCGTCGATCATGTGTTGGCGCTACACGAGAGCCCCGAAATCCATACGTTCCAAATCGTGGTGGGGTCCTATGCGGGTATCTCCACTAATCCTTATGACTTTGAAGGAGTAAATTCAAGCAGAGATAGATTTCATGAGTGGATATCCTTCGCACTGAAGAAAAAGGTGAAGGTCCTCGATATTAACCTAATGATGTATCGTCACCCAGGAGGATCATGGCTAGCTTATTGCAGCGTGCCAAGTGCTGTTTTTACTACTAGTAGTCTGGTGGAGCTTAATTTGAGTGTACCTAATGTGGAATTTGGAGAACAGATTCAGTTGGAATCGCTTCAAAAGTTGTGGATGTGTGATGTCAGTTTAAGTGAGGAGGTGATGCGTAAGTTGATTTTGGGTAGCCCGTCATTGAAGAAGGTGACTATCCGGAATTGCACTGGCCTACGAGTTCTGAAGATAGATAGACATCCATCACTTGAAGAATTGAATGTCCGCCAATGTAGAGACCTGGAAAAAGTGGATCTTGCTAGTTCGGGCATCAAAATATTGGCCGTCTTCATCCTTGATCCGATAAATAATATAATCTGTCCAAATGTCTCGACACTTGAACTGGATGGACCGAAACTGGATGGAGTAAATTTGGAGACCGGCTCTTCCCTTAACGATGTTGCCCTCTATCTCCATCATGGTGGAAATTTCTTTCTGGAAGAAGTTGAGGCCAAAACACTTTTGGAAAAGCTCCGTAACATTACATCTTTTAGTCTGAGCAATCGGATTATGCTGGTAGGTTTCCATTCTGTTTAAATGATTTGAAGTTTTTAAGTGATAAGATTAGAATTTTTTGATGCGAGAACTGGCAGTAGTGGCTGGAGGGTTTGTCCAGTGTCCAAGTCTCGCAGTATACATTAATCTTTAAAACACAAACTATTTATTTTAGATGAGGCTCGTCTTTTTTGTTTCTGTGTTATACATTGTCATTTAGTTGATTTCATCTAACTTCTGCAACTAAATGTTTCGTGCATAAAGGATGATGTTGCCATTTGATACGAATGGATCTTTCTCTGATGTCCGTAGTTGTGCTTTTGATCATGGTCACTTAATTGGCAATTGAGTGAATAATTATGAATTATAAATTTTATATTGTTATAGGTATTTTATTGATTTTATTCTCATTAATGACTTTCCTTATTTTATTTGTATCATATACGGAATCTCACTATCATCCTATTAAGGATATTTTCCTTCCTAATTTTCGAAGGAAACCGACTAAGCAATTCAACCGGTATCTTTGGGAAATTGCTTGGCACGGAAGGAACCGTCTCTTTTTTAAGAGGGACGGGGCCGTTACCCAAGCATTTCTCTTATTTGTGGGCTATTTTAGGTGATTCAGCATTTTATTATTTGTTGTAATAGAAGTCTGAATCTAATATTGCCTATTTGATATAGGAAGGTTTAGTCAGAGTCTTTACTCGGTATCAATTAAGAGTGCTGTATCAATACTTCCAAAACTTAGGTATATCACAAGGAGATGTATATCAGTTAATAGTTAGAAGGGCCAGTAGGTGATAACTCCAGCTTGTGGAACGTGTGGTAATCTAGTTGTTTGACCAGAATGATAGAAGTGTAGTGGAAACTGGATCCATCAATTACTCTTTCCAGTAAACTGTAACTTTCAAGGCCTAAAGCAGTGATTTCAATTCGTGAAGTAACGAAGATATCCACTCTGTTTATATTATCTATATAATCCGACTTATTAAAGGGGCGCAATGGCGATTGTTGTATCTTTGTGATTTACTTTAATTATCAGAACATCAAGCATTATCAATCATATCACACCCCGATTCACAAGAAGAAGGGCACGACATGGCCGTCCTTTTTGCAAAGGACGCAGCCTCAACGTAACCAAAATTTCATCGCAATATCCACATATATACATCCATATATATATATATATATATATATATATATATATATATATATATATATGACAAAAAAAAGGGATAATTGGTTACAATATCAGAGTATATCTATAATCCACAAACATCAAAACATAAACCTTTTACAAAGACTAACTTATAAACTTATGAACTATGCATAAGTAATACCCAAAATTTCCACCAAAAAGTCCTCCTCCCCGAACGAACGCTCACGCCTATTCGTGACTCGCTGAAAAACCTGAAAAACAATTAGATGAGAGGAGTGAGCTACCACGGCTCAGTGAGTAACACATTTCTTCTAAACGGATCGAGAAATCACTATGCACATTTTAAAACACAAATATAACTCACTTTATCATAATACCAAATCATAATTCAAATATCGAAAGCACCAATGGTCGAGTCCATTAGTCAATCTCGTAAAACATGCATCAATGGTCTATTCCATTGATTAATCTCATCAACTCATATCGATGGTCCACTCCATCGACCAAACTCAAATCATACGTCAATGGTTCACTCCATTGACCAATTCATGCTCAAATGTCTAGCCATAGTCACGCGTAACGCCCGTGACAAGACGACCAAGATTCCCCCCTTGGCAAGGTCTCCACATATTATTAACCGGTGGCTCGGCCCACAAGGATATCCTAGAATAGTATGCGCATACCCACACCCCTCAGGGTCCATAGAGACACTGAGCACCAACCACAAATCACAATATTTAGTAATCCAACGTCAGAAAGGAAGTCATATCATAACTCAAAATTCGATATATAAATATCAAAGCATCCTTCAAAGCATTTCAAGATTCTTTCACAAAGAATTTCACAAATCATTTTTCACACAACCATTCAAATTAACGTCAAAATACAACTCCCTTTGAACCAAAAATGTCAGTAATATCTCGATCCTGTTTTATGCAACAAAATATGCTTTTTGTCAACTCATAGAGTATTTAATCAACCATGTTTCTCAAAACATGAGTTTAAAATACAAAGAAGAAATAGTGTTACTCACCTGGGGAAAGCCAAAAATCAACTACGTCGCTCACACGAACCGACACATTCGGATTCCTAACAATTAACGGGAAAATATTAAAAAGCCGAGTAAAAAAAATGATATTCTTATAACGACTCGCCTATACTAGGCCTATTAGTCGATAAACGACACCTACGCGTCCCAAAAGTTCACAATTTAGCATAAACCCATCATTTTCAGCTAGGCGCGGCCCATGCGCCAACTTCGTCACGCCATAACTTTCTCCACACAATTCCAATTCAAGCCGTCTTATAGTCTTTAGAAAGCTCTCTTAATGTACAACAACAACCCCAACTCAGCCGACCCAAAACAGTACCGAAAATAACAAAAAAAGAGACTCGAAACCACTGATCGCTACAGTACCAGATTGCGCCCCCAACTTCAAAATTCCGTTCCGAACAAACCACAAGCTCAAATCACGATCCGAAAGATGCTATAGCTTCACAACATCCCAAAGTACCATTTCTAAAAAAATTTACAGCTTAACGACTCAAAAATTGGGCTTCGCCACACAAATACCCAAGAAATCCGAATTTCGAGCCCTAATTGTGGCAATTGCTTCAAGCAAGTGATTAAAGGCTTCAATTTCTTACCGGCCTTGAAAAACACACTTGAGTCGGCTTGATGAGGCGTCCGGGTCACGAGCGCGCCAAATTTTTTTTCCTTTTTCCCTTTTTCTTTTTTTTTTCTTTCTCTTCTTTCTCTTTTCTCCCCTGTTTTGCGTTTTCCCCTGTTTCTGTCCGCTGCTCTTCTCTTTCTCTCCCTCTTTCTCTCTTTTTAAAACACTGCCGAAGCTTCCACGGTTCTCTTCAGCCTCCCCTTTTTGACTTTTCAAACTTTTCTTTTCTTGTCTTTTATTTTCTTTTCTTGTTTTAAACCCCATATATTACATTCTCCCCTCCTAAAAAAATTTCGTCCTCGAAATTCACAAGCACCTCATTCATGAAAAAAGTAAGGGTATTTGCGCCTTGCCTCTTCCTCGAGTTCCCAAGTGGCCTCTCTCTCCATGTGATTTTGCCATTGGATCTTTACATAAGGAATAGTGCGTCGTCGCAACACTTGATCCTTTTTATCGATAATACGGATGGGTTGCTCTTCGTACGTTAAGTTTTCTCTCAACTTCAATGGTGTAAAATCCAATACATGATCAGGATTTGGCACATATTTCCGTAATAATGATACATGAAACACATTATGGACTCCGGATAATGCTGGAGGTAAAGCTAGCTTATAAGCAACTTCACCAATCTTTTCTAATATCAGAAATGGTCCCACGTACCTTGGGCTTAATTTACCACGCGTGCCAAATCTCATGACACCCTTCATAGGAGAAACCTTCAAGAATACATGGTCTCCTACATTAAATTCTACTTTACGCCTCTTAAGGTCTGCATAACTTTTCTGACGGCTTTGTGCTGTTTTCAAATGCTCTCGAATGAGTCTGATTTTCTCTTCTGATTGTTGTATGAATTCAGGGCCGGTTAATCTTTTATCACCAACATCATCCCAGCAAACAGGAGTTCTACATTTACGCCCATATAAAGCTTCAAAAGGCGCCATTTTAATACTAGAATGGTAGCTGTTATTATATGAAAACTCTGCCAAGTGTAAATGTTCATCCCACGAACCACCAAAGTCAATAACGCAAGATCGTAGCATATCCTCTAATGTCTGAATAGTTCTTTCTGATTGGCCATCCGTTTGTGGATGAAAAGCTGTGCTAAAGTTGAGTTGAGTACCTAACGCTCTTTGTAAACTCTTCCAAAAGTTGGACACAAACCTGGGATCTCTATCGGAAACAATACTCACTGGAACTCCATGAAGTCTCACTATCTCATTGACGTATCGCTTCGCCATGTCTTCAAGTGAAAGACCGAATCGATAAGACAAAAAGTGTGCAGATTTAGTCAATCGATCAACAATCACCCATATGGCATTTTTACCACTAGGCGTCCTCGGTAAGCCGACGATGAAATCCATGGTAATATGCTCCCACTTCCATTTAGGTACTTCAAGTGGGTGTAGCTGGCCACCTGGTTTCTGATGCTCAACTTTCACTTGCTGGCAAATTAGACATTAGTCGACAAACTTCACAATATCTTTCTTCATATTGATCCACCAAAAATTTCCTCTCAAATCCCTATACATCTTGGTGCTCCCCGGATGAATCGAGAATCTAGTGCTATGAGCTTCTTGTAATATCTCCTTTTTCAATTCTGAATCATTGGGAAGACATAATCGACCGCGAAACCTCAATGACCCATCTACATGGATACTAAAGTCATCTTGTTTCCCAGCTTCTACGCCTTCTTTGATCTTCTCCAATTGAGGATCTTCATTTTGTTTAGCCTTAATTCTGTCAATCAATGTCGGTTGTACTCGAAGATTAGCTAATTGAGCATCAAGCTGATGGACCAAAACCTCCAGGTCCAGCTTTCTCATATCTTCAAGAATAGGCTTTTGAGAAGTGAGCAATGCTGCCATATTTCCAGAGGATTTGCGACTCAAGGCATCAGCTACCACGTTAGCTTTACCTGGATGGTAATTGATGGATAAATCATAATCCTTCAGAAGTTCTAGCCATCTCCTCTACCTCATGTTAAGTTCTTTTTGAGTAAAAATATATTTCAAACTCTTATGATCGGTAAAGACTTCACATTTTTCACCATACAAGTAGTGCCGCCATATTTTTAATGCAAACACAACCGCCGCCAACTCTAGATCGTGAGTAGGATAATTCTTCTCATGGGTCTTCAACTGTCTAGAGGCATATGCTACAACTTTACCATCTTGCATAAGAACACAACCTAAACCTTCCTTAGATGCATCGCAATAAATTGTAAAGCCACCAATTCCTGAAGGCAAAGTCAATATAGGAGCTGACACTAATCGCCTCATCAACTCTTGGAAACTGCGCTCACATTGATCTGACCATACAAATTTAACTCCCTTCTGAGTTAAGCGAGTAAGTGGACTGGCAATTTTAGAAAACCCTTCTATAAATCTTCTGTAATAACCTGCTAGCCCAAGAAAACTTCTTACCTCCGTGACATTGGTAGGGCGATTCCATTGAACAACTGCTTCAACTTTCTTTGGATCAACTGAGATACCATCCTTTGATATTACATGACCCAAGAATTCTATATGATCAAGCCGAAGGCACACTTACTAAATTTAGCATACAACTTCTTTTCACGCAAAGTTTGTAAAACAACTCTCAAGTGTTGTTCATGTTCTCCCAAACTCCTCGAATACACCAAAATATCATCGATGAATACCACAATAAATCTGTCAAGAAATTGCCTGAATACCCTGTTCATCAAATCCATGAAAGCCGCAGGTGCATTCGTTAACCCAAAAGGCATGACAAGGAATTCATAATGCCCATACCTTGTTCTGAAAGCGGTCTTTGGCACATCATCAACTTTTATCTTCAACTGATGATACCTAGAACGGAGGTCGATTTTAGAAAATACTTGAGCCCCTTGAAGTTGATCAAATAAATCATCTATCCGAGGTAAAGGATATTTATTTTTGATCGTCACCTTGTTAAGTTCTCGATAATCTATGCAAAGTCGCATACTACCGTCTATCTTCTTCACAAATAGAACAGGAGCTCCCCAAGGCGATACACTAGGCCTAATAAAACCCTTATCCAAAAGCTCTTGCAGTTGAGTCTTCAATTCACTCAATTCAGAAGGTGCCATCCGGTATGGGGTCTTAGAGATGGGTGTTGTACCAGGCATTAAATCGATGCAAAACTCTATCTCTCTATCAGGAGGCAAGCCAGGTAAGTCTTCAGGAAATACATCAGGAAATTCTCTGACAACATGAACATTTTCTAGCTTTATCGGTTCCTTACTTGTATCTTTTACACAAGCCAAATAACCGTAACAACCCTTTCTCAAAAGCTTTCTTGCTCGCATAGCTGAAATTAACCTTGGAAAAGTGCCTTCATAACTTCCCAAAAAAGAGAATTTTGGTTGATTTGGAGGTCGAAAAATAACTTTCTTTGAATAACAATCGACAGTGGCATGATATTTTGATGACCAATCCATCCCTAGAATAACATCGAAATCTCGTATATCTAACTGCACCAAATCCACAAGCAATGGTACATCATCAATTCGCAACAAACAATTCTTGAACACACGATTAGCAATCAAGAAATCACCAGTGGGAGTATCGATACGCAATTCATAATTTAGAAGCTCAGGCAACATATTAAGTTTCCTTGCAAAGTCAATGGAAGTAAAGGAATGCGTGGCACCGGGATCAAACAATGCATAAGCAAGTTGTGAGGCAATAGAAATATTACCTGCAACAACTGTATTAGAAGCCGCTGCATCCTCTCCTGTCATCGTAAAAATTTTCCCAGTCATCCTTTGCCTTTGCTGGCCTTCTTGTGGCTTATCAAATGGAGGTGCGGTCTTCCTCATAGAACAATTATAGGCTTGATGTCCAAGTTGTCCACATACAAAACATACTCTACTATCTCCAGGGGCATTCTTTTGTGTTGGACAATCACGTGCCATATGTCCCATTTTTCCACAAGTGAAACATGCTCCTCTCTTGCGGTAACAAAGACCGCTATGTCGTTTCCCACATGTAGTACAAGGACCTGGATTATTCTGAATTCTGGGCTTTCCTGGCTGATTAAAAGCTTTCCTCTTTCCGCTGCCACCGCGCCGCTATTCCCGATAGTCGGTGAATCTCAACTTCTTATGCTGAGGTACGCCTTGCACATCTCGCTCCGAATCTTTTGTTCCACTCGATCGCTCGTTCCAAAGACGTCTTTATAAGATGTCAATGCTAGAGGTGTGAGTGCCGAACCAATTTCATACCGAAGCCCCCTCTGAAAGTGATCAGCTTTATCTTGCTCATTAGACACATATTGCTCAGCAAATCTACTCATCTGATTAAAGCGGGCTACATACTCCAAAACCGTGGAGTCGCCTTGAGATATGTGTATAAAATCACTCTTCATTTTTGTCTGAAATGACACTGGGAAGAATTGGGCATTGAAAGCTTGTTTAAAGTCCTCCCAAGCTATAACACCACCCCTATCTCCAAGAGCTGGCCTCATTCCCTCCCACCAATGCTCTGCCTCGCCTTCTAAGTATCGAGAAGCAAAAATAACCTTCTTATCCTCGAGAACACCTTCAGCTTCAAAGATCCCTTCAATCTTTCTAGTCCACTGCTCAGCTGCAAGAGGATCAGCTTTCCCATCATAAATTGGTGGTTTCACCTTTCTGAATTGTGCAAAAGTGTATGAGCCAGTTGCTCCATCTCCACTCAATTCCTTTGCTTGACGATACCAATGAATCATGGCTTGCTTAAAGTCACTCGAGGGAAACGACCGTTGGTTAACTTCCCTGACTTCATCCGTGTTAGGACTTTCATCACGACGATCCTCCCGTCTCCTCCTTAGAGACGCACCTCGAGAAGCTTGAAGCGTGTCTCTAGCATCAGAGGCTACAACTTGCTTGCCTTTACTATTTCTACGAAGCGAAGCAAGTGTCTCCGAGTCACGCATGATCACCTGAATTCAAAAACGGAGCTACAACTTAATATCTAAAAGGCTAACGCGTAAAAAAAAAAAAAAAAATCTATCACACAATCTCACATCGTCCCACATCTACCCAAACAAATCAAAACCTAAGCTCTGATACCAACAAATGTCACACCCCGATTCACAAGAAGAAGGGCACGACATGGCCGTCCTTTTTGCAAAGGACGCAGCCTCAACGTAACCAAAATTTCATCCCAATATCCACATATATACATCCATATATATATATATATATATATATATATATATATATATATATATATATATATTTGACAAAAAGGGACAATTGGTTACAATATCGAGTATATCTATAATCCACAAACATCAAAACATAAACCTTTTACAAAGACTAACTTATAAACTTATGAACTATGCATAAGCCATACCCAAAATTTCCACCAAAAAGTCCTCCTCCCCGAACGAACGCTCACGCCTATTCGTGACTTGCTGAAGAACCTGAAAAACAATTAGATGAGAGGAGTGAGCTACCACGGCTCAGTGAGTAACACATTTCTTCTAAGCGGATCGAGAAATCACTATGCACATTTTAAAACACAAATATAACTCACTTTATCATAATACCAAATCATAATTCAAATATCGAAAGCACCAATGGTCGAGTCCATTAGTCAATCTCGTAAAACATGCATCAATGGTCTATTCCATTGATTAATCTCATCAACTCATATCGATGGTCCACTCCATCGACCAAACTCAAATCATACGTCAATGGTTCACTCCATTGACCAATTCATGCTCAAATGTCTAGCCATAGTCACGCGTAACGCCCGTGACAAGACGACCAAGATTCCCCCCTTGGCAAGGTCTCCACATATTATTAGCCGGTGGCTCGGCCCACAAGGATATCCTAGAATAGTATGTGCATACCCACACCCCTCAGGGTCCATAGAGACACTGAGCACCAACCACAAATCACAATATTTAGTAATCCAACGTCAGAAAGGAAGTCATATCATAACTCAAAATTCGATATATAAATATCAAAGCATCCTTCAAAGCATTTCAAGATTCTTTCACAAAGAATTTCACAAATCATTTTTCACACAACCATTCAAATTAACGTCAAAATACAACTCCCTTTGAACCAAAAATGTCAGTAATATCTCGATCCTGTTTTATGCAACAAAATATTCTTTTTGTCAACTCATAGAGTATTTAATCAACCATGTTTCTCAAAACATGAGTTTAAAAAACAAAGAAGAAATAGTGTCACTCACCTGGGGAAAGCCAAAAATCAACTACGTCGCTCACACGAACCGACGCATTCGGATTCCTAACAATTAACGGGAAAATATTAAAAAGCCGAGTAAAAAAAATGATATTCTTATAACGACTCGCCTATACTAGGCCTATTAGTCGATAAACGACACCTACGCGTCCCAAAAGTTCACAATTTAGCATAAACCCAACATTTTCAGCTAGGCGCGGCCCATGCGCCAACTTCGTCACGCCATAACTTTCTCCACAAAATTCCGATTCAAGCCGTCTTATAGTCTTTAGAAAGCTCTCTTAACGTACAACAACAACCCCAACTCAGCCGCCCCAAAACAGTACCGAAAATAACAAAAAAAGAGACTCGAAGCCACTGATCGCTACAGTACCAGATTGCGCCCCCAACTTCAAAATTCCGTTCCGAACAAACCACAAGCTCAAATCACGATCCGAAAGATGCTATAGCTTCACAACATCCCAAAGTACCATTTCTAAAAAAAATTTACAGCTTAACGACTCAAAAATTGGGCTTCGCCACACAAATACCCAAGAAATCCGAATTTCGAGCCCTAATTGTGGCAATTGCTTCAAGCAAGTGATTAAAGGCTTCAATTTCTTACCGGCCTTGAAAAACACACTTGAGTCGGCTTGATGAGGCGTCCGGGTCACGAGCGCGCCAAAATTTTTTTTTCCTTTTTCCCTTTTTCTTTTTTTTTTTTTTTCTTTCTCTTCTTTCTCTCTTCTCCCCTGTTTTGCGTTTTCCCCTGTTTCTGTCCGCTGCTCTTCTCTTTCTCTCCCTCTTTCTCTCTTTTTAAAACACTGCCGAAGCTTCCACGGTTCTCTTCAGCCTCCCCTTTTTGACTTTTCAAACTTTTCTTTTCTTGTTTTAAACCCCATATATTACAAATCAGATGCTATTCCTTTACTTTTCTAGAGTTTTGTCTATCCTATTTTGTGTTTGAAGTTTCTTAGTTCCTCCAATGGTTCTCAATTTTCCATCTCCAGGTCTTTAGCAGATGGAAGCTTATGAATAAACCACGTCGATCTTTCAACTGGAAGTCTGTGACAATGATACTTAAATTGGCAAAGCATCACCTCCCTGGGATTTCTTACGTATTAGAGACTTGCAATTTTCTGGAAACACTTACCATATATGTTTTTCCATCGGATAAAAATATTGAGGTACGTACTAGAGATTTGTGATTTTTTAGAGACACTCAACATATATGCTTGTCCATTAAATATGCAGGTGCCTCATAAATGGTGTTGGCGACATTTTTTGCTTTAGATTACAATTTTGTGAGGATAAGGAATATTTTTCTTTAGAAGTTAAATTTTCTTTTTTTTTTGTCTTTAAATTATTTGTACATGCACAGAGAACCGTGGCACCTCTTCAGTACACTGATAAATTTCTAGATTTCGTTAAGTATGTTAACTTGCTATTGAGTTGTGGATATCGGATGTCATAAGCTGTTAATTTTTTAGAAATTAAATTTATTTGAATTATCAATGCTCGAGCCTTCTACTATGTTTACGATTTGTCAGGATTCTACGTGGGATCAAGCTTGTAATTTTGATGGGAGGAGTTACTGGCATTCAGTTGAGGGCACATTTCATTGTCTCGCACACCACCTCAAGAACGTGATGATATATGCATGTGTGACCGAACCATACGTGATCGAGCTAATCGAGTTTTTACTTGGGAATGCACTTGTTCTGGAGACAATGGTGATCTCTACCAAAAGGAATTTCAAATCTCGAAATGGTTCCTATTATTGCACTGACGTCGCCCTAGAGACGCGCTTTACTTCGGATATTCTTTTGGATTTTTCGAAGAAGGTTTCTAGTATCCCAAGAATCTCTCCCAATGCAGTAGTACACCTGACCTGAGGAAAGTGATATGCATCTTTCTATTATACTTCTCAGGTTAACAAGCCATGTCTCTATCCTCAAATAAGAGCTTCTCTTAGTCCGTGTTCTCTTTTGATCTTATATCGATGGATTAAATTGTTTACCATTGGACACACAACTTCTCTGTTATCATTTTGGTTGGTTTATATGCTTTGCTTTTTCTCCAAGCCACTATTGCTTTCATCGTAACTTTTCAAAGTATGAATTAGGCGATGTAGGATGCACTACTCGAACGTGACGAGTCTATGTGGCTGGACTGCTAGTGGTAATGACACTTCGGCAATACGTAATCTATATGTAAAAGCAAAATATGGCTAGGTCATTCATCTCTTCACGCGGCCAGAGGATGTTAGCAGCTGATTTTTTTATTTATGTCTCAAATGTGTGTAAAAATAGCAAAAATAGAACGAAATAAGGTAAAAGATCAGAATAGTGAAAAGGAAAAAAGAGGGAAAAAAAAAAAAACCATTTCTGGGACCCATTTGTAGGGGTGAGCATGGTCCAAGTTTAGTTGTTCCAACACCTAAGTCAAGGACCAATTCACACAGTATTGGCATATAATGGACTTAATTTCAATCTGCTATGCATGATACCATTGGCAGGTAGTTAGGAATTGTAATTGAATTTTTTGTTGACATCCAAACTCCCGAACTGAATCCGATTTCTTTTTGATATTGATTGATTGGACAAATTTGCTAATGTGTTGATTGATCGTACACATGTATGACTATGATGGGAGTAAGGATGAAGACCGGTGATCATCATAGAAGGAGGTGGCCCCTTGGAAATAGTTAAGTCTAGGTGGATTAGTATAGTCTAGATTTAATTAGAATAGCTTAGTTAATTGACATAGGAAATATCATAGATTTAGTTTGAGAGATATAATTAGAAAAAGTATAAATAGTAGTTAGAAATATCACTTCCAAAAAAAGATCATAGTAAATAGATTAGTAAAATTTACAATTCACCTCAAATAATTGAATAGATAACGTGGAAGTGTCATTACTTAAGAGAAACTAGAGAGGGATTAACAGAACACCTAATATTTTAAAAGAACACTTTGAAGGAAAAAGTGCCAGCTTGGGTTTCTTGTTTCTCCAAAAGTTTGAAAAGTTTTGACAACCCACGTTACCCATTTTAACATAGGAAATTTGATTCTAAATTCAAGCTTATGGGATCATGACCTTAGGCTCAAGAATAAGCCATGTATCTTATTTGCCCAACTTGATATCAGATCAAGCTCATGAGGATCGTGTCTAGGCTTAAAAATATAGCCATGTAATATTCTTTGCCCGGCAAGTATGGAATTTTCATTTTCACACCTTTACTTTAAGTGTTTCAATACTCGGGTGTTTAATTTCCGTACTTCTAATACTTTTTTTTTTTTTCCTTTTTAGAACGGTTAGGACAAATCTTGGGATCATAATAAACCCCCCAAAAACCATCACATAAACATTTAACAACTTGAACATCTCTAAGACTCATAATTGGTAAACAAGACCATTAGATTACTTAAATAAACAACCAATCAAGTAAGAGCTACCGAAAAGGCACTTAAAGGAATTATTAGTGCAATCAAGTTCATGAACCTAGAGAACTTCGATTGTGTATAAAGTGAAATATTCTTTCATGTTTCATTTGGCCAACCCTAATAGGTTAGTGGTGACTCCCAATTTCCAACTAAAATGAAACTCAATGCTCGTGAGATAAAAGTTTGTGAGAGATCGCACCTAATTGAGGGTTGTCTTCCCTCTTTTATGGGCATTACCTCTAAGTCCATCTTTCCCCGACCTAGTTGGGTAGGGTGGCAACATATTTCATACAAGATTTGGTAAATTATTAAAAGAATTTAGTAGTTTGGGATTGATTGAATAAATATTGCTAAGTGACTCGAATAGAAGCTAGGAACTTATATTAATTGGTAATTTCGTTGGAATAAAACTAGTAATGTGATATACAAGTTGATGACAGAATGTAATTATTGTGAAGGTAATTCATGGATCTTCTCGTTGACTTTCATCCTGTTCAAAAAAATTCAACCTTTCGTGGGTCTTCTAAATTTGGAACGGTTGCCCCTTTTAAAGTGCTTGAATCCTCTGTCGGCTTAATTCACATCATTTATTCTTTCAGGGTACAATTTTTTCTAGCAATTTGGTTGACTAAAATGATTCCACGGATTAAGCATTTGAGGAAATCTATGAATTTCGACAAATCGTAGAGGTTTTTTTCATTTGTGAACACCCATCATGGATGGAAGGCATCTGGTAAGTGATTTTCTATAATTGCGAAATATGTCAAATTCTCGCCTGCAGTTAAACAGGAGTCATAATTGTGATACTCAAGTGCTAGAGAGAGAAAAGGAAGGAGAAAGTTTGGACTTTGTTCCGGGCTCGAATTGTTGCTCGGTTTAATGAAGAAAGTGGGCATAGTTTGGAAGAGGAAACACATGGTCATCCTGGATGAGAATGAAATGAAGTTCAAAATGTAGGCTGAGTTTGAAGTGCAAAAGATTTGCTGTTGCAAGAATATCTTCAAGCGATGTACTTTCAAATATTATGTGTTTAATGATTGGCCCAATTTGCTGATTTTGGGTTTAAGTTTTAGTTGGTCAACTGCCGTTCTTTTTTCTCCAATGAAAAGTGATTTTATTTAACTCTTTATCTATATTAGATTTATTTCTTCATTTTGGCCATGACTAAATTGAATTATTGTGTACAAGTAGTCATGGTGATGGTGATGATAGACCCATGTTCTTACTCTTTTGCGTAAATCATATGAGAGCTTTTATCGCAACACGTTCTGTTCAAGAAAGAACAGGAACAATTTTACATTATTGTAAATTTTTAGAAACGTAGGTAACTTTCATATATTATGGTAAATGGCTTATTGGTTATCTTATTAGTGAGCTATCAAATCTTATATTAAATTATCAATGGCTTTAATTAATCATCACTTTTTACCGGTACAACTAATTAGCGTGTTAGGTTGATGCCTCGAACGAGATAAAATGAAAAACTCCGTAATAATTGCGGATGTAATTTGTAAATCTTCTCATTAAGAAGCAACCTGGACTTTCACCCTATTTAACAAAATTCAACTTCCTGTGGGCCTTACTCAATTTCGGACTATTGCTCCTTTTTTAAAGTTGTTGAATCGTCTATTGGCTTGCTATGAATTTTGGAAATCGTAAAGATTTTGCATTGGTAGAATACTTCACGAAACAAGAGGCGCAGAATGCTCTACTGACACTGACAAACACCCATCTTTATAAAAAGACATATGGTAAGTCATTCTATTACTCTAAAATTATCGCATGCAGTTAAACTAGACTCATCTGGTGCTAGAGGGGGAGAAGGAAGGCGAGAGCTTAGAAAAATTATGTGCTCGAACTGCGGCTCAGTTCAGCGGTGAAAATGATAGTACGGCCAAGTTATCCAAGAAGAGGAAGCACATGGCCATCTTGGACGAGGATAAACTGAAGTTCAATACGATTTTTCGTTGAATGCATATTGCGTTTGAAGTGCAAAAGACTTGCTGATTGAAAAATTGCTTCAAGGGATGTACTACGAAGAGGAAGAATATGATGTTTATTACGTATTTATGATTACCCCAATTTTGCTGATTTTTTGTTCTAGTTTTAGTTGGTCGGTTGCCCTTCTTCTTCTTTTTTCCTGCTAAAATAAATTGATGTATATTTTCAGTGTGTTACCCTTTCTCTATAGTAGAGTTATTTCTTCTTCATTTTGGCCATGACTTAATTGAACTATTTTGTTCATAAACAGCTACGGTGATTGGTGCTGATAGATCCATATTCTTACTCTTATGCGTTAATCAGATGGGAACTTTTAGCATAACACATTCTGTTTAGCAAAGGGAAAATTTTTTACATTATTCCAAATTTTTAGAAACCTAGGTAACCTTCCAATACTATGGTAAATGACTTATCGGCTATCTTATTAGTAAGCTATCCACTCTTATATTAGATTATCAACAACTTTAATTGATTATTACTTTTTACCAATATCACTTACCAACATGTTAAAAGTGATCAACTTAACAATACAAAATTACCAATACTTATGAACCTTATATAACCGATTTCAAAATTATCAACTTAACATCAAATCACCAACTTTTTTTTCCTAGATGAAGTCACCAACTAATTTTATGTTATTAACTTTTATATGAGCCAATTATCTATGTTGATTAGGTTATTTTTAATTGAAATTATTAAGTCATGTATTAGAATTACCGGGTTAACACACTTCCTAACCAGCCCCTAGGCAGTTACTGTGAAAGACTGAACTGAAATAAAGTTTCAGCCATATCAGTGCCCCTTCAATAATATCCCACCTCACTTAACACTAAAGTTGATAATAAGAACAGTATTAAGGATTTAGAGAGTAAATGTTAAATCCCCCGACAGAATCTTGCTTCTTTTTTTTTCTTTTTTTTTGCCTTTTTACCATCAACACCTCACATCAGCAGTAGTGCAAAAAAGAAGGGGAAAAAAGAACGGAGAAAAAACATAATAAGCACAGTTTGTCTGATAAAAAGGCATGGGTAGGAAAGAGATAGAGAGATAGGCAGTGTAATCACAGCCAATGCAATAAATATTAGCAGGAGCTGCTGAGTTAAGATTCGTATGGTAAAATTGCTTCATGTAGATGATAACTGATCAAATAAGTCAACATGGACTCTTCCTCTCTCTTACATTTTAAAGCTATGAAACTCACCATTCACCAAAACTATATACATCAAAATTGCTACACTCATCAACAGAAATGTATACCAGCCTTGTTAAACAAGGAGAGCAGGTACAAGAACTCGTGCTGCATAAGCTTGGATGATCTCTTCTCTTCAAAATCACCCTCCTTCAACACATTCAAAACTTTCTCCTTAAATTCCGAAACTTCCCCTACGTTGCCATCCTCCAACTGCATCTCGTCGTCTCCACCGTCATCAATCTCCATCCCCAAGTCATCCCCATTATCTCCAAAACCCAAACGGTCCATTCCAACCTTTGAATCCCCTGATAAATTAATCCGTGATTGATGTAACGCCTGGAGAGTCTTATAATTCTTCTTCATCACAGAAATGATTTTTTTTTCTGCCAGAAAATGGAACCAAGTGTTTTCTTCTTCCAATTGAAACATATATGCATCAACCCATCAAACTTTCTAAAAAGATTTGCATTGGGACCTGGTTTTCACGGCTCGATCCTAACCACAGATGAGTCCACCTTTGGGGGTGGCCGGAAGTGGTTCTTTCCGACTCTTAGGAGATG
The DNA here is from genome assembly GCA_016097545.1 of Eucalyptus victrix. Classification (NCBI taxonomy): domain Eukaryota; kingdom Viridiplantae; phylum Streptophyta; class Magnoliopsida; order Myrtales; family Myrtaceae; genus Eucalyptus; species Eucalyptus victrix. The sequence goes on along the minus strand of CM027845.1, from coordinate 12,441,682 downwards.
AGAGACTCAAGCATGCATTTGGGTGTTTGCAGAGAGATGACAATAGAGATTATCACCGGGTTGAGCCACCAGTCTCATTGCAAATTCCCTCCCAAACATAATCACCGCACACCTGAAGGGCGGTTGGTGGTTCAATAACTTGAACGTGAGGGGAGAGGAGATGATCTGGTAAGGAATGTTGGCCACGCATATGTCAGAGTAGGGTAGCTCAGTCTTCAACACATCACCCTGGATAACCTGTGTATATGGAAATTTCGAGAGAGAAACTTCGATTATCCCCAACAGCCTTTTCAATGAAAAAATTACAATGATCTTTAAAGGAACACAAAGCAATCAAAGAGCAGCCTCTCGATTTCCACCTCCCAATGAAGCAAAATGAGCATGCAATCAAGAGCGATGATATAAATTCTCGAAACTATAAAAGCAGGACAGCCGTATAATCTTTGCGACTCAAGCAATTCAATTAGTACCCAAGTTGCGCGATTTTCAGGCGAAGAACACTAAAATTCATGTCCGTGCTTAGTGTGCAACATTCATTTAAGATCCTTTTGCAAAACACTAAAAACTAGTCATACTGGTAAAGCTTGAACAGTCGGTTGTATAAAGCTCTATTAACTTGTCAAGATATGAACTTCATGGGTTTCGGCAAATCATAGAGGGACTTTTAACATTTATTCTTACTACATACAGAATACTCCTATTGTATGGCTGCAAAGGGTGATCAAGGCCTAGAATTCTCAGTAAAATGACAGCTCAAGGACGTTGCAAGAATTATAACTACAATGCTTTACATCCATTTTTCTCTTTACTCCTGGGGGAACACCGTAACATACCGGCGATGCCCGATTAAGAATGGCAGAAGAGACAGACCCCATTTTCCTTTTTGTCTCTGCCCGTTCGCTAAAAATCTTTGATTTGTTTTCGAAGCGATATTAGATAGACAATAATAGTTCATTTGGCTTAAAATCTCGAAGATGGGTGCCGAAAGATTAGAGAGGATTTCGCCACACTTATTTAATTTCCCATGAAACGGAGATCAAAGTCTCCCTCAAAATTGCAAAATCACGCACAAAGGCCCTTCCTTTCACCGACGAAATCCAAAACAGAAGACAGATCAGATTCCAACTCAATTTACCTTCAAGCGGTGCGAGTAGGGTGCCCAGGAAATGCAAATTCAGTGGCTGATTGGGCTGCGCGGGCTCAAAGGAAAAAAAAAGTCTTCCGCAAAATTGGCTATCTTCTCTCCTCCTCAGGCCCATTGGGCTTTGCTTTGTAACGACGCCCCCGGTTTGGGCTCTGCTGGCTGAGTCTAGTTTATTATATAAGTAAAACTCGTTTATGACCCCAAAAAAACGTAGGGTTTGGTTCTGCAGGTGAATCTCCTTTTTTCTTACGAGAACGTGATTCATATTTTACATTTAAATTATCTATTCATTTTTGAAAAATGTAGGATTATTTAATATATAGTTTTTAATCTAGTTGAAATATTTCTCAATAAAAGGAAAAATCTGGTTATGAATAATAATAAATGTTTATTTCCAATCTTAACAAGCCATTAAAGGTAACTTCTAGATTACGAAAATTTAAAACTAAGTTGGGTATTGCCAAAGTTGGGGCAAGAAAAATTTTTCAACCCAATAGAGGATTAAGGTATGTGAATACTGACACATTAAAATAATGAATACATGATTGTGGCTCGCCTTAGTTACAAGACCGATTTAACGTCATTTTCATTGGTGTTGCCAGTGTTCACCCTTTGAAAGCGGAATGCCCTCATTGCGACTAGGAATGAAGCATTGGCCCGGTGGTTTTCAATGAGGTAAGAGGCCAAAGTTCAAAAAGCAATAGTTTTATGCAGAAGAGAAAAACAGAACAAAATAGAAGTAGATGCATCCGTCTCTGACTTCAGGTTCTTCAGAGGGTGCACAATTATAATCAGCATTTGCAAGGTTATAAGCCTTGGTGATTACATTAAAATTTAGTGTATGTCACATCAAAATCATTTTCTTTGGCAGAAGGATTTGGATAATGCAGCTATGCCTGTATTTGCCAACAAGCAAGACCCGAATGGTGCTATGCACGCCTCCGAAGTCGCTGACAGACTCGGCCTAAATTCACTCGGTCAGCGTCGCTGGTAAGCTTTAGTTTTGTCATTTACTGAAGGAAAAAGGCTTTGTAGGAGTCACAGATCGGTCTCATCTCAACTGTTGTTCCCTGAGATAAATATTTCGTTCAGGTATATTCAGAGCACTTCTCCAACCTCTAGACAGGGACTCTACGAAGGCCTCGATTGGCCGCAAAACAACATCCCCGGCAAGGCCATGTAGAAGGGTCTCTTGCTTGATTCTTTAGAAGTAGAAACTTTGACAAACATACACTGATCAAACAGACGAATGGCATCCATGCCTCATCTTCCCAGAGTCATATACAAGCCATTTTTTAGCAAACCGGACTTCCAATACATCATCACACCTAAAAGTGTCAGTCAAAGTGAAGAAGAATAAATTATATTTCCAGTCCGGATCGTGATTGGCCACAGTGATAGTTGTAAACTGTATTCCCAGTTTGGTCTTGCATACGGTGGCAAATGAATACCGAAAGTTTCACCAATTCAATGAATGCCCAAATAATTAGTGTAGGTTCATTTATTATTGGCCTTATTGGCCAAATCTCGTCAGCTTAGCGGATTTTTACCAATCCATCATTGAATCCCTAACACATCACACAAAATGCATCTTTTCTCCTTCAGACAACTAGAGATTTCTTTATGAAGAATCTGAGTCGAAATGATCTGAATCAGAATGGGATAGACGCTTTAAAACATTCAGAACAAGAAATCATATCACAAAGTCAGGACTATGGTCAATTTCTGTACAGCACTTCCAGATGACAAAGACGTGCCTGCTCGTTTCGGTAGTCATCATCTTCAAAAGAAGGAAAAGGGCGACCGGACAACAAAAAAAATTCTACCATCCCACATGCACATCATTTTACTTTCATCATTGGAGGTGAAAAAAAGATCGTCTCTGGCAATGAGACGGGAATTTAAATCTCCATTGGTTGACTGGCAGAAGCGGCCTTTGATTTCTTGCTTTTCCTCTTCTTTCCTCCAGTTTTGCTCTTCTTCTTGGGTTTCTCATCCAGGACAGGTTGTGTGCTCTCTAAGTACTGTTGAATGGCAGCCAGCGGATTTGATTGGAAAGCCAGATGGTCAAGGACTACACTCAACTGTTTCCCTTCCTTCAATCTGAAAAAGAGGAAATTGAAACAAATAAAAATTTGCAGATACTTGCATGGACGTGTGTACAAAAATTTAACTAATGTAGACAACGTTAGAGTATGATGTAAATGAAATTTAATCAATATAAACAAGTACATGTGGACATCTTGTTGGAAGAATTTCATCCATGTTAGAATACAACGTTGGGCAATGGTCATGTCAACTGGATTTAGTCAGGTTTAATGTTGAACGGACTTAATCAGAAAATTTGTGAAAGTAGTTGGACTTGATCAAACAAATTAAATGTACATGGATTTGATTAGGGAAAAAAGTAAAAGTTTATGGACGATAAGCCTAACTTTTCTGATAAAAAAATATTTTGCTATTTTGGAATTTGAGAAAGGATTGTTGTGATGTTTCTAATTATAATATTGAAGTTTATAATGTAAACTAGTGTGGAATTTAGGCTCTATTTGTTTTATGAAAAAATAAATAATCCGAGCCACATTTTCTTAAAAGTGATCGATTTTATCGCTTGAAATAATTAGTCAATAAAAATATTATTCATTATCGACGGCTAATTAAGTCTAAACAATTTCAAGAAAGATAAAAATATTTTTTATTCACTTATTTTTGTAAGTAGGATAAGCCATATTTTTTTTAAAAATTAGTTTGGGACAAATTTGTTGCAAACATCCTAATTTAGACTTTTTTGTGATATCAATTTTTAAAAATATTTTATTATCGATATCAATTTACTTCTAAATAGTTATTTTTTGTTCATTCATCTTTGAGAAAAAAATTTCTAAATTATCCTTTTTTTTTGCAAAACAAACGCAACTTCATCCTTCAAAATCATAATAACTTCGTTTGTTAACAAATCTCATTCATCCAACCACACTTTTTAAAGAGATTGAAGGTGAAAAGTCAACTAAAGTGTGTTCTCAATTTTGGCGTCCCAATAGAATAGTTCAATGCTTTGGGTCTATTTCTTAGGGCCAGCTGCCTTGAAAATTGTGACTTTTAGCTGGTATGATTGGTAAAGCATATAAAAGATTGAAGGATAGAAAAAGAGTAACCCCACCACTTTAGTCTTGCATTTATTTATTTAATGCATTTTTTCCACAATAACATAAAAGAAAATTCTATTGGAAAAACAGCAATGATCTCTAAACTTGGAACTTTTTCCTTTGGAAGATTTACTATTGCATTATGATGTTTGGAATTTTGGTCTACAAGATAAATAGCTATAAAAAAAATTAGTGAAAACTTATATATATATATAATATTATTAGGTTGCCTTTGGCGATCAAGATTCAGATAAGATAAAGTCGGATATAGAGGGAATATAAGCCGGATAAAATTATCCCATATGAGGAGTGTAATAAAGGTGGATAGGATTTCTAATTTCATAATAGAAAAGTTATTTTTCTCGAAAACAAACTTCTTAAATTAACAAATATTAAATTATTTTTAAATATAAATAATATTTGAATTCTAATATAAGAAATTCAAAATAACAAAAAATAAGAATTTTTTTAAAATTTATCTTATTTTTATTTATATATTTGAATTTAATTCTATCTTATAATATAAATTCACTATATATATATATATATATATATATATATCATATTTTAGGTGATTTATATTTTAGATATATACTAATACATTTTTCTATTTGACAATATTTATTAAAGAATGATGGAAGGGAAGAAAGAAACAAAAAAGAGAGTAAAATAAAATGAAAAAAATAAAAATAAAATAGATAAGATTGTCGCGAGACATTTTTAACACCTCCATTAGTAAAATTTGTAATTCATTTATATCAATATGTCATCTATACCAAAATAAATATATGATGTGATGTGAATACATCCGATTTTATTACTGCAATTACCAAACACTAGATATAATAGAGCAAAATATCATAAATTTCGTATCATATTATATCTAATCTTATTCTGATTAAAAATCCGAACGACCAAACATAGCCTTAGAGGTAAAAATTAATAAATATTTAAGTCAAAGTTTGACAAGGCCTTAGTGCAAGAGCGGATGTTAAGATATCACGCATCTTTGTTTATGGGATTTATGTGTTTTTATATGCAGACTCACTTCTCCAATTAATGTATGCCTTTGAACTAAGATATTAGAGTTATGTTGCACGCAAGAGAGGTTTTAAGATATCACACATCACTTCTTTAAGCAATTTATCTTTTTATATATAGGCTCCATTCGTTTTGCAAAAAATGTGGCATTTCTAGAAAATGTTTTCCAATTAGTCATTTTTTAAGAAAATGTAATTATTTTCTAGTATTCGGATGAAACCTGAAAATGAAGTGGAAAATATTTTTCACTGTTCAGTAAGGAAAATCTTTTCCTCCATTTGATGAGCTCAAGGTTCGCCCGGCGATGGCCGATGACTAGCCAAGAAATAAGAAAATGGGATACAAAGAAAATAAAATAAAATAAAAAGAAAAAAAAAAGAAAAGAAAAAGGAAATTAAAAATAATTCGAATTAAAAAAGAAAAGAAAATTAAAAAATAATTCGAATAAAAAAAAAAAGAAGAAGAAGAAATGGGAGGAGGAAGTGAGAGTTTGTAAATGTGTGATAAGATAGATCAAGTGAGGAAAATGTTTTCCACTTTTCAAAAGTGGAAAACATTCTCTCCTAATTTAGAAGACTTTTTTCCTTTTATGGAAAACATTTTTTTCAATGAATTCATTTTCCGTAAAACGAACGCCGGAAAATTCGGAAAACATTTTCGCAGAAAATATTTTCCGCAAAATGAACGGAGCCATAGTTTAAAATTTTGTGGGATTTCTAACAAATTTAAGATTAATATGTCAAGAAGCATTGACTTTAAAAGGGTTCGTTTGTTTGAAGAAAAGCTGTTTTCAGGATATTGTTTTCCAACTTTCTCATGTATGGATGAGGAAAAGCCGATTAATCTACATAAGACATTTTTCATAAATTGAAAACACCAAATTTGTGTTTTGTTTATTTAAAGGAAAACTATTTCGACAAAATTGTTTTTCAACTTTCAAGTATTGAAAAAGATGGGGAGTTCATAAGCGTCAATATCATAAAATCAATTTTCAATGGAATGAGTTGCCCAAGGCATAAGGAGCATGATGACTTGACGTCATCTTGACCTTTCTCTAGCTTATCGATGGCCAAAAAAAAAACCCTTATAGGGGTTCTATCTTCAAATGCAAAAGTATCTGTTTCCCTCTCTTTCTTTCTAGTTTAGGAAATCATGTATTTTACATATTTATATGATTGAGTCATTGAGTTTCCGAAATAGTGTTAAAAAAAAAAGTGCTTCGAATCATTACTATGCAAAAATGGGATATACATTTGTAATGGATGTCCGAGCTATGATATATATCATTAGCGATACGGAAATAGATAGAATAATCTCTTTCTTTATCCAAGAAAAGGTGGAAAGAGAATGACTCAATGATTATTCATTCGCCAGAACCATAAATAGAACTAACTAATCCTAAGACATAGGGTCGAAAAATTCAACGCCACTATTCCAGCATTGTTCCATCAAGCTTTCACCCATTGTGGAAACTTCCCCACTACTCCTCCTGTAGGAGTCTGGACTATCATATTCTTTGGACACCGCAATATTTCCTTCAACTCTTTTGAATCGACAATCCCTAACAAAGTGACCTACTTTGCTATAAGTGTAACACCGTCTGTTATGCCTTTAATTCTTCTTATCTTTATTGTCATCTTTGGCGCGATCTCGGCAAGCTACACCTTGCCAAGGTCCCATTCCTTCTAATTGTTTTTGCCATTCTCCATGACTTTTCCTTTGTTTGCCATATTTAATGACTGCATCATTTCTACTCTAACCTTTGAACCTTATTTTATTATTACAGATGGCACTATCATCCTCCTTAACCGAGACCTTAGATATATCTCTATCTAAGGCCTCTTGGTTGGTTAATATATTCTCCAACTTTATCAGAATTGGCTCATTTGCCCATCCATGGGTGGCCGTAATAATACCATTATACTCCGGTCTTAACCTATGAATTATTATTCTTCTCATCCTTGTCTTAGAGATGGCATTCTGAGGATTTAACTTTGAAATTTCTTCATAAATAGATTTAACTTTGGAAAAGTATTGACTTACTATCATATTTTGTTGCGAATTTGAGAAGAGCTCACTTTCTAATAATTGTAATTTGGCATCATTCATCCTCATGAATAGTGCTGTGAAGTTATCCCAACTCTCTTTTGGGGTTTTTACACTGTTTCTGTGTTGCAATAATTCATTTTTAACAGTTACAACAAAGATGCAAAGAGCCTTACTGATAGGAGAACGGTAACAATTCGAACAATATCAAATTAACGCAGCGGAATAAAATAATCTCCCATGTTGGGTAAACCTAATATGAATTGATATAGTACAGTAAAATAAATACCAAGCATGCCAACACAAGACAATTTTTTACGTGGAAGAGAAGATCAAAAACCAAGGGACCAGAGTCCACCGAAAAATCTTCACTATCAACAAAATTGGGTGAATAATGTTCTTCTTTAACAAATACTAGAGATACATAGCAACAAAAACCTCAAGAACATAATTCTTGGCAATACATATGAATTTCACAAGAGATCGATGAGAAGTCTAACAAAAAACGCACGTTTTGATCAATCCACAAAAAACCTGATTAGGGAGCTTCAAACAAAAATTAAAACATTCAGATTCGAGAAGATTGCGCCACGAACATGCTGACAAAATTTCAGCTTAATCGGACCACGAATCAACCTCCAATGCTAGCTTGATGTAAATCAGACTTTGCTCCAATTCTTAGATTTTCTGCTTTCTCTTTTTTTCTTGTTACTACATCTTTTTGCGGCTACCACTTTAAAGATAGTGAGAAATCCTATTTCTTCATATGACTTATCATATGAGCTCAAGCCCTTTTTGAGCTTGCAACTCATTAGGCTTCCTCCACATAGGAGTAAACCCAGCTAACGCTTACTTGATTTGATATTCCAATTTCTTAATTCAATGTCATTCTTAAGTGGTGTGGTGTTATTGTCACCAATGATATCCCACAAATCTTAAACCAACAAGTAATATTGCATGCGGGTACTCCAATTATTACAATTGAAGCTGTTAAAGCTTCTTAACGCCATTCATCGAACTCAAGAAATCTATCATCATGACTTAGTTGTAATGCTCAGCACTATACCAAGTAAGCCTAGTTCCAGACCAATCAACTTCACAATCTTGGATTGTGCATTAGTAGAATTTTGGCCTACTCCGCTCCTTGGCTCGACGATCCTTGACCAGGCTTTGATACCAAATATGGAAAAACAAGTAGTTGTAAAATTAAAATAATTACTCATAAATAATATTACAACTCTCCACAATAATACACACCCATTCACTTCACTTGCTTCTCACACATCACTCATCACTCTCTTCACAAACAACACACAATACAACACACCTCATTTCATGTCACTCGTTACACATCTATCACTCTACCACTTTATACTACACCCAGCTCACACACATCACTCCACACACAAAATGTGAAGCGCTCGCTCCTTTATAAAGGTTGCAAATTCGATTCATCAACCAACTTTACCAACTCTTTACACACTTCAATTATAAATATCTACTATTACTTTATAAAAGCAAAATATGGGCGTCTTCTAGAGAGGATTGATGTTAACATAGAGATTTCTAGCCAACCCTGGTTGATTTTTCTTTGGACAATTTCGGATGTACGACTAGGAAGTGGAGAGAATTCGAGAGAGAGAGAGAGAGAGAGAGAGGGGGGGGCAATGCTCTTTAATAGAATATCTAATTTGTAAACCTTTGTTTTATTTAAGAAAACATTTAGTAGATCTTGTTTTTCGGAAGATTGTTTCTTTTACTACGGAATGACGTGACGACATATTTGTTTCAATAGCAATTTCAATGATAAATGAAGTCCAGTTTGTTCCTGTTACATCATTTTCTTGTGATATTGCCTTGTTCTTTTCTCCATGAAACAGTAGCATTTTAAGAAAGCATGTGAGATATCTAAGAAGAATATTTGATGAGCAGATAGTTGGATTGGGTTTGGACTTTTATCTCCACTTGCTCTACTTATTTTCGTTGTTGCTTTCGTGAAACTTGATTTGAAACTCGACCACTGTATAATATGCTTCATTAACATGAGTAAAATTAAAGATCCCTATTATTTACTTTTATAGTCAATTCAGTAAATCGATAGATGATACAATCGACGATTGAAGAATAGTACATTTTTGAATTTTTTATAGGTAGGTATCGGGGTACTTCCTTAGCATTCTTCCTTAGAAAGTTGAATGGTTCAATTGTTGTATCGCTTTGCACAAGAAGCAAAAATGAACTTCAAATATTAAGGTTTTTTTTTTTCAATATAAATAAGGTTTGAATGCACGGATCCATATCTCAATGTAAAGTTTGAGAAAGTGTATTAAATAAAACCAAATCCGATCATCCCGTTTTTTTGTCCATCATGATTTGGACTTCCACAGCCTTGCCGAATTTGTTGAAAGCTTCTTTCAACTCTTACTTACTTTACAAAAAAAAAAAATTCTAAAGATATGTACATCTAGGCTAAGTGTAAGTAATTCACTAAAAATCAAATAATAGATTATTTTTTTGGACATGTCTTCTAAAAATAGAAGATTTTAATATTCAAGAAGTCAATGTTTTTGACTTGACTGAATGAATAAGATCTGATTTCTGACGCAACTTCATGATAAAGGAAGAAGTTTTAATCACATGCTCAACATATTTTTACTTACCTAACATATTATATAGATGCACATATGAAGAGGAAAAACATAGAAGGATATAAGGGCATAGCGAGAGTCACAATCTCGAAGACCATCTAACTCGAACTTGTTGAGGTGCATGATGGCCTCGCGAGGAATGTGCTCAATGCGAAAGCCTAAGTTAGCCAAACTGCCTACTCTTATCATTGTTACATACGTTGAAATATACACGAATTCAAGGAGATGTTTAAGAAAAAGAGAAAGGGCGAAGGAAAAGACAACACATACCCAATCCACATGATCTAGACGTCTTGTAATTTCACTTATGGGGGGGAAAATGTAGCACAGTTGATCCCCTGTCATGTGCTTAGATAAATTCCATGTCCTAATTTTCAACTTGCACATGAATAAATCTTAGAATCATCGATTCCTTCTTAACACCAACAATTTTCAACAACCCTAATGTATGAGTAGTGATGTTTTTGTTCTTCAATTGAGTACTCACATCAAAAAAAAAAAAATCTCATTTATTGATTTTTGTAGAAGTGAGTGCTTGAAATGTACTAACAAGAGAATCATTAATTTCAGTTATAATAAGATCAATCCAATAATGTCTGAACAATGGCATGTTATTCATTTTCATTTGAACTATTTAACTGATCTATCTATATAAACATATTTTTTTGCATATGTAGACTTAAGATTCGAGCGCCTTAATTTTGTTTTTTCTCCAATATCTTATTAAAATGCAAAAATTGAGAAACAATAACACATTTGTAACCCCATAATAATGGCAAACACTATACAAAAAAAAAAATTAATTCAAAGAGAACCCAATAGTAGCAAGACCCGAGTTAGATGCATAAAACAAAATCAAACTATTTTGATGTAATAAAAACCAAACCAAATCAAACAATAGTAAAATCCGATATGGCAAGTTATAGTTTGGTGTGGTTTGAAGGCCAGATTTGATAAAAGAATCAAACCAAATCCAACTATTTTACTTATTTGAACTAAATTGTTTGATTTCAAATCAAAACAATTTTATTACATATTTGTCATACCAACATTATTTACTACTAAAGTTATCTTTTCCCAATAAAATGTGGAACGAAAGACAATTTATGATGTGTAGAATTATGATTATATAAAATTGTTTAGTCTTAAGTTTCACATATCCGATAAAATATAATGCCAATATCGTCACTAAAGCCTGAGTTTAGTCTAGTAGATCATCCAAATATGAATTGTTTGTTAGTTCATTGAATTAGCTTTAAATAAATACGATTCAATCATACATTTATTTAGATTTTGATCGTGGCAATTTAGGTATCTATTCATTTGATTATTATAAAGAGTAAAAGTATCATAACCCCAAGGGAGATAGTAGGGGCTATCTAGAGACGTAAAGCATCTGATTTAAATAACAAGAGATTGATTTACGATGATAGAGATAACTTGTACACAGTTGGACCACTCCCCTTCCTATGAAGAGAGTTTAAAGTTAATCAACACGATGAAGATGCCGGTATAATGTGAGTCTTCGTTATTGTTTTGGCACTTAATAATCACCCTTTCATTTTTAATTTGGAGGCGTCTATCTTGTAGGACGAAGAGAAGGTTCAAGGTAATTATAGAGGAGGTCGATCAGTACAATCTTCATACTTAGTGGTGTAGCCAATCGGATTGCCCATCACAGTCGATATGGGCTCTTGATATGGTCTTTAGGCCTCTTCATTTGACAAGTACTTTCATTTGACCCAAGTTTTTCTTACTACTTAGTCTAGATAGTCATTGCAATGATGAATGAAGTCTATTTTGTTCCTACTACATCCTTTGTTTTTGTGATATTGCTTTGTTCTTTTCTCCATGAAACAGTGGCATCTTTAATAAAGTACGCGAGGTATCCAAAAAGAATGTTTGATGAGGAGATAGTCGGATTGGGTTTGAACTTTTATCACCACTTGCTTCTGCTTATTTTCGTTGTTGGAAGCTTGATTTGAAACTCAACCACTACATAGAAGTAACATCATATGCCCCATTAACATGAGTAAAATTAAAGAATCCTCTTATTTACTCATATAGCCAATTTAGTAAATCGATGGAGGATACAATCAACGATTGAAGAATAGTATGTTTTTTATTTTTTATAGGCAGGTATCGGGGGTGCTTCTTTGGCATGCATGATTCTTCATTGGAAAATTAAAAAGTTCAATTATTGTATGGCTTTACACAAGAAGCAAAAATGAACTTCAAATATTATGGTTTTATTTTTTTTTATTTTTTTCAGTATAAATAAGGTTTTAAGGCACAGATCCATATCTTGATGCAAAGTTTGAGAAAGTGTATTGGATAAAACCAAATCCTCTTGACCATCTCATTTCTTCGTCCATCATGATTTGGACTTCCACAGCCTCGCCAAATTTGTTGAAATTTTCTTTCCACTCTTACTCACTTTACAAAAAAAAAAAAACAGATTTTAAGGATATGTGCATCTAGGCTAAGTGTTAGTAATTCACTAAAAATCGAATAATAGACTATTTCTCTAGACATGTCTTCTAACAATTGAACATCTTACATATTCAAGAAGTCAAGGTTTACCTTGTTGCATAAGGCAAGTTTCAAACGAAAATATAGCTAGTTTTAGCATGACGTCATTTTTGACCTAAACGAATAAGATCTGATTTTGACACAACTTGGTGATGAAGGAAAAGTTTCAATCACATGCTCAACCTATTTTTACTTACCTAACATATTATATAGATGTGCATATGAAAATGAAAAACATTGAAATAATAGAAGGACATAGGGAGAGTCATAACCTCGGTGGCCATCTAACTCGAAATCGTTGAGGTGCATGATGGCCTCGCAGGCAACGTGCTCAATGCGAAAGCCTAGGTAGGCCGAACTGCCTACTTTTATCATTGTTGCACACGTTGAAACACACACAAATTCAAGGAAATGTTTAAGGAAAAGAGAGGGCGAAGGTAAAGAGAACACATACTCAAAGGTAAATACAACACATACTCAATCTGATCTAGACGTCTTGTAATTTCACTTATGGGAGGGAAATATAGCATAGTTGATCCTATAGACAAATTCCATGTCCTAATTTTCGACTTGCACATAAATAAATCTTAGAATCATCGGTTCCTTCTTAACACCGAAAAATTTTCAACAACCCCTAACGTATGAGCAATGATGTTCTTGTTCTTTAGTTGAGTACTCACATAAAAAAAAAATTCCTTTATTGATTTCTGTAGGAGTGAGTGCCTGAAATATAGTAACAAGAAAATCATCAACCTCAGTTATAATAAGATCAATCCAATAATATCTGAACAAGGGCATGTTATTCATTTTTCTTTGAACTATTTAACTGATCTATCTATATAAACATATTTTTTTGCATATGTAGACTTAAGATTCGAGCGCCTTAATTTTGTTTTTTCTCCAATATCTTATTAAAATGCAAAAAATGGAGAAACAATAACACACTTGTAACTCCATAATAATGGCAAACACTATACAAAGAAATTTAATTCAAAGAGAACCAAACAATAGCAAGACCCGAGTTAGATGTATAAAACAAAACAAACTATTTTGATGTAGTATGAAACAAACCAAATCAAATAGTAGTAAGACCCAATAGGGCAAGTTATAATTTGGTGTGGTTTGAAGGCCAGATTTGATAAAAGAATCAAATCAAATCAAACTATTTTACTTATTTGAACTAAACTGTTTGATTTCAAGCCATGACAATTTTATTACATATTTTTCATACCAACACTATTTGCTACTAAAGTTATCTTTTCCCAATAAAATGTGGAACGAAAGACAGTTTATGATGTGTAAAACTATGATTATGTAAAATTGTTTAGTTTTAAGTCTCCCATATCCGGTAAAATATAATGCCAATGTCGTCACTAAAACCTGAGTTTAGTCTGGTAGATCATCCAAATATGAATTATTTGTTAGTTTATTGAATTAGTTTTAAATAAATACGATTCAAGCATACATTTATTTGGATTTTGATCATGGCAATTTAGGTATCTATTCATTTGATTATTATAAAGAGTATAAGTATCGTAAACCCCGAGGGAGGTAGTAGGGGCTGTCTAGAGATGTAGGGCATTTGATTTGGATAACAAGAGGTTGATTTATGATGGTAGAGATAACTTGTACACAATTGGACCACTCCTCTTTCGACAAAGAGAGTTTAGAGTTAATAAACACAATGAAGATGCCGATATAAGATGAGCCTTCCTTATTGTTTTGGCACTTAATAATCACCCTTTAATTTTTAATTTCAAGACGTCTATCTTGCAGGACGAAGAGAAGGTTCAAGGTGATTATAGATGAGGTCAGTCAATACAATCTTCATCCTCAGCGACGTAGCCAATCGGATTGCCCACCACAGTTAATACATGCTCTTGATATGGTCTTTAGGCATCTTCATTTGACAAGTAGTTTCATTTGACCCAAGTTTTTCTTACTACTTAGTCTAGATAGTCATTACAATGATGAATGAAGTCCAGTTTATTCATACTACATCTTTTTTGTGACCTTGTTTTTTCTCCATGAAATAGTAGCATCTTTAATAAAGTAGGTGAGGTATCTAAGAAGAATGTCTGAACAAGAGCATGCTATTATTTTCCTTTGAACTATTTAACTGATTTATCTATATAAACATATTTTTTTTGCACATGTAGACTTAAGATTCGAGCGCCTTAGTTTTTGTTTTTTCAAGGATCTGATTAAAATGCAAAAATAGAGAAACAATAACACACTTGTAACTCCATAATAATGGCAAACCCTACACAAAAAAATTTAATTCAAATAGAACCCAACAGTAATAAGACCCGAGTTAGATGCATAACCGATGGGAGTAATAGCATTAAAAATTGTATTTCCTTGAAAATGCATGAAATACACATTGGCCACCACGGGAAGCGAAGAACAAAATCTGAACTAGATTGAAGCTCTCACTGGATAAATGTAAATACCTATTGAACCTTATTATGTAGCTATTACAAGTTTTTCTTACTACTTAGTTTAGATAGTCATTCCAATGATAAATGAAGTCCAGTTTGTCCCTTAGTCGCGACCCTATTTCATGCCTAATATGCCGTCATGATTAGTTTCGAATATTGTTAATTGTAGACATGATTTTCGTGGCACGCGTTTATTAAAGAGTCGGAGGTCCAACCTTGTTCATTCTTTTGAATATAGCAATAAATATGTTGAGTATGTACTTCTGTCCAACCATATTTTTTATAAAATACTTCCCAATCCTATTTCCAAGACGGTTGATATATCATTGCTATTAAAGGATGAGATTGAAAGGTACATGTAAAGTTTTTAACTAGCACAATTAACTTGAAATAACGTGATTCAATAAATTTTTGCATCTTCTTTTTGCTGTCCTCTAAAGCTTGCTAAGAACCCACTTAGCTCGTTTTTAACCTAAAATGCGTAAAGCTTTCACGACATAGTAGACGTTAACATGTAAATCGCATATAGCTTTTCATAATTTAATTTTAGATTTAGATAAATTTTTAAGCTTAAATGGGAAGAGCAGAGAGAGAAAGAGAGAGAAGGCCAACATTTTTTGGTGCGGGAATTTGAAATTTCCATATTTCCTTTAGAATTCCTTTTTCTTTTTATGGGAAACGCATTTCTATTTTTTTTCTCAATCCAATTTTTTATTCTAATCATAGTTGGAATTTCTTCTCTCATTGAATTTTTTCCCAATTTAAAGATCATGCCCATTTATTAAGTTCCCTAATCGCAACCCTATTTCATGCCTAATATGCCTTCATGATTAGTTTCGAATATTGTTAACTGTAGACATGATTTTCGTGGCACACGTTTATTAAATAGTTGGAGGTCCAACCTTGTTCGTTCTTTTTAATATAGTGATAAATATATTGAGTATGTACTTCTGTTCAACCATATCTTTTTATAAAATATTTCCAAATCCTATTTTCGAGACGGTTGGTATATCATTGCTGTTAAAGGATAAGATTGAAAGGTAGATGTAAAGTTTTTACCTAGCACAATTAACTTGAAATAACGTGATTCAAGAAATTTTTGCCTCTTCTTTTTGCTGTCCTCTAAAGCTTGCCAAGAACCCACTTAGCTCATTTTTAATCTAAAATGCGTAAAGTTTTCACGACATCGTTGACGTTGACATGTAAATCGCATGTAATTTTTCATATTTTAATTTTAGATTTAGATCAATTTTTCGATAATTAGAATGCTTGGGCTTGAACATGTGAATGGTGTCGATTTTGAGCACTTTCATTTATTTGTTATTATGTGTCAGAAATGTTACGAGTGTCTTTTAATTGCTCAAGTCATGAGGATTTTCTATTCATGTGAAAGAAGAAAATTACTAAGGCCAAAAAGACAAACTAACTATAAAAGTTCAAGCATCCTAAGTACATTTGACCCTTGCGCATTTCATTATTTGTATTCATATTTTTCCTAACAATGAGGAGATCAATGTTCTTCAATTCACCTTATCAGAGCTCGGTTTGCGCTTGCTCTAGGTGCCTCCAAGAGATTATGTAAGCATAGGTGGTGGTTCAAACTTAATTCTTGACGTAAGTAAGAAAGATAAAACACATTTATGACCCGGACAGGTACAATGCAATTCGTCTATCGGTGTTGCGTTTGCTTGGTTTTGACAAATATCATCCGGATAGCTCTTTTAGGTGAAGAAGATCCTGCCAAGAAATTCTTCCAATGTGCCAGAGCAAGCCGAACAACTTTTTCAAAATAAATAAATGCATTGCATTTCTTTGTCTATCCAAGCAATTAGTCGTGCATCTTATTGTTGCATCCTTTTTTCTTTTTTCTTTTTTTTTTTTATAGATTTATATCCTGATTCTTGATTTGGGTGAGAGATTGAGCAATAAACCCGCGTGTCGATTTGAACTACATTCATTAAGAAAGATGCACGACCTCCGGAAAAGCTTATGAAGTGTTCCATCATTGGGGTGTAGCAAGGGGCAAGTAATAAAACTCTTCACGCATCTAGCCTTTTGCATGAATTGAATATAAGACAAATGCTTTATTGCTCGTTTAAACACGCCAATAGCTTAAATTTATGAGTCACTTTATTTTGTTGGTCAGTTATAAAGAGTAATTTATTTATGGTCAACTTGCAAGAAAATCATTAACTCAATTTTCCAATATATCCTAATATTATCAAGTTATCAAAACAATGTCCGACCTTTAATAATTTTCCCAAATCTATCCCGGTATTAATATTCCATCCAAAACTTGATTCAACATTGCATGGATGATGCCTGGATCATAAATATGTTATCTGATTTCACTTCTTGCAGATCTTCTTACTGAAATGATGAGGATCTGACTAGAGGTCACAGCTTATGCGACCAATGCCGATATTTTCCTATTGCTGAAGTTGTTTGTAGTTTTTTTCCTTTTGGATGACACTGGCGTCCGTAATCTTTGTCCTTTGATTTTGCTGTACCGGAGGCTTTGATTGTAAAACTCAGTGGGTTAGCCATCCTGTTTTTCAGTGCCATAGTTCTTGAGCATTCAGGCTCTGCCAAACGCCAATAGCTATGGTGAACTTGCCCCACGATTGAGTTACATCGCATTATGTTTATACTGCGTTGAAATTGTCACATCTCTCAGTAAGGATTTGCAATGTGCAAAAGGATTGGTTTCGGAGAAAACACGAAGCAAGTATGTTTGTTGAATCTGTATGGAGGCATAACTCTAGGTGAAGTCGAATCAGCGCCCACAACCATGCAGCCCTGCCCCAATGAAGTACATCGCGGCAGCAACCAAATGGGGAGTTTGAACTCAGAAGTTGCCCGATCATCTTCAGACCAGGAACAGAGCACTTGAAAGCCCGCATGTTTGTCGAGTAGAAGTTGATATGATTAAATGCAATTGATGAAGAAAATTACGGGTCAAGTTTCAGATGCCCTCTTGAAATGTGGATTTTTTTTCCCCGCTAAGAACATCTCCTGGTTTAGTGTAATTACAAAGTGAGTCTGCAGAGCCCTGGACAAGTGGGTGATTATGGAAAAGGCTGCACTGCGCTGATGGTATAGGATCTTGTCAAGTGAGCCCAGCGATGGAGTGGCCAGTTTCTATACGATGAGACGTTGAATTGAAACGAAAGATGAAGTTCTCCTCGTGTCACATGGCATCTCGATCTAATGCCAGTCGATGAACTCCTCCTAATGGCTTAATTTTTTTCCTCTCTCTCGTCTTTACAGTAGCACTAGAAACTGTATTTCTTTGCAGCGAAATTCTTGCTTCCGCTCTGTGTACTAAGGCCATTCAAACGAGGGAACTCTAGGAACCGAGAAAAAAGAACAAGCCCTCAGGAACATCACCTGTTATCATCGTCCCCATCTGACTCAACCACACATACCTTCACTGTGGACTAACGACTCACTCGAGTGACTCCTTGACTTTGTCTTTGCCCAAACACGACATGCCGTCTCCAAACTCCAGCTCTTGCTCCACCGTGGTCTGCAGAGAACCATCAAGAGCGATCTGCCATAAGTCAGAGATCTTCACATCTTACCAACAGAAGGAGGACATCTCCCATGCCGGGCTTATCAAGCGAAACACGTTATCCTCTGTGACGAATGAAACGATAGTAGTCCTATCACGATCAAGGCAGCCATCTCTCACGTTGTGAGTGATCCAACTGATGGACCAAGCCATTGAGGGGAAACTGCATGCAGCCTGAACCCGAATCGTCTATCCTGTAATCATGAACAGGATCCAGAACATCAATGGCGCTCCAGCGACCCGTGCTCAGCTGGTAAATCTCCTGCTTCAGTGTACAAGTTGTGGTGCGCTCGAAAATGCACCATTCAAATCACATCATTCGCAGGACCTTTGCAGCCTATCATAATCTAGATTAATTGAAATTAAACACCCTTAATCGTGTATATGTATCCACCATATAGGAGCTCACAAATCACCCATGTCCATCTTTAACCGGTAAGTCCACGAGGCTTGAACTGCTCCTCAGTAAAGTAACACCTCACCTCTGTGGTATTTCCAGCTTGTTGAGGAACTTATGTTGTCTCGGCTTGAGGACCTTCGCCGCATAACTACAGAAGGAAAGTGATTTATTCATTTCGTCCGATTTATCAAGAAGAAGTGCCGGAGATGTAAGTATAACTTGCATAAGTGCATTTTAAATTTCAGGCAAGCACACGACTTCAACTGTGAAAACATATGGATATGTCATTGAGTTCATCTAGTTCCTACTCAGGAGAGCGCTAATCATGGAGAAGCGGGAAAAAAAGTATTTTTTTTTTTTAACTTCTAAAGTTAAAAAATAAAAAAAATTCTAAAATTAGAAAATCGATGTACAATTATTGGCGTCAATATAGGTGTTCTTTGAAAAAATTCGCTAATCTCACCAGTAAAATATAATAATTTCAACTTAGTAATCATACCTCCATTTTTTCCCGTTGAGTTACTTGATCATTGATGTTACCGGATGCTTTTTACCTCTCCCGCTCCTCTTCGGTTTTCCCAGCCTGAATACAATTTACCTGCGATTCAAAGAACACTCCACTGTTTCATGGACTGAACTAAAAACGTTTGATACCTGGAAAATGACTTTGATCATGAAAAATAATGAGGTTGAAAATACTGAATTCAAGAATGTGTCTCTGACATAAATCTGTTTAGCCCCGGATTCCTCTATCAGATCCATTTCTGCTCCACTGCTGTGGTTTTTATAACATCATAGCGATATAAGACGCATAAACTTGTTTATGCATATGCTCTGATATCTCGTCTCTTATGCATGTATAATTCGCAGTGTGTCCAGGTGTATGTCAACAAGGAGGGCAATGATGTCATGGAAATCAGCACGGTGCAAAGTCGGTAGGACCATGAGGATGGTGGAAATGATGTGTTAAAATTTAAATAGGCGCGGAAGCAGGGTTTTGGTATTAGTTATAGTTTTTGGTTAGTGATGTGTGCAAGTGTATGGTATAGTTTGTACATGATGGACAAGGAACAAGATAGGATAACTAAAGGATATAGGACATGGGGAAAATAGTTTTACTAGTTGAACAAAATAATTTTACAATAGTTGGAGGAAGTATTGGTGAGGGAGCATGATGTGGTTTTTATGCTTATCTCCCTCACCCTCTTACATTTGTTGTCCCCTCTTTCCTATTTATAGGGTGCTCTACCAACATTCTAGATTTGTGTAAAATGTTGTCTACTTTGGCTTAATCTAGAAAGTTCTAGATTGTAGTTTATCATCTCTTCTTTTAGAGAGATCTACACATGTGCTTCTACATTTTTCTTTCTTCCAAAAACTTCATCTAGGAATTCTAGAAGTTTAGCAACTCTAGAAAATTCCAGAAAATGGATCACCATTTCCAACACTCCCCCTTGATCCATTTTCGGGATACTTCGGATATTGTAATTTATCCCATGTCTTTTATTCTGTCTTCATTCCACGATCCCTTGCATTCTCTTGTTGGAACACTTGCAACTGTCTTCGAATGCGCATGTCTTTTCTGCAACGATGACCCATATGTCTTGGGGCATCAAATTGTTCTTAGTTGTAGTTGTTAGCTTGGGCTCGGGCTCTGGCTCTCGTAGGCTCTAGCTCTAGCTCCGACTTTGGTTTTGGCTCTGGCTCCGGCTCTGGCTCTCTTGGCTCTCGCTCGGGCTCTGGCCTTTGATTCTGGCTCTGGCTCCGGCTCTGGCTCTGTTGGTTCTCGCTCGGGCTCTGGCCTTTTTAGTTGAGGATGGCAAGGACAAACCCCATAACCATCCGATATGACTGGTTCTGGCTTCATGGTCCCTTAAGCCTGGCTCAGTTACGAACCTGGGCGCACTTGGCTCTGATACCATGTTAAAATTTAAATAGGCGCGGAAGCAGGGTTTTGGTATTAGTTATAGTTTTTGGTTAGTGATGTGTGCAAGTGTATGGTATAGTTTGTACATGATGGACAAGGAACAGGATAGGATAACTAAAGGATATAGGACATGGGGAAAATAGTTTTACTAGTTGAACAAAATAATTTTACAATAGTTGGAGGAAGTATTGGTGAGAGAGCATGATGTGGTTTTTATGCTTATCTCCCTCACCCTCTTACATTTGTTGTCCCCTCTTTCCTATTTATAGGGTGCTCTACCAACATTCTAGATTTGTGTAAAATGTTGTCTACTTTGGCTTAATCTAGAGAGTTCTAGATTGTAGTTTATCATCTCTTCTTTTAGAGAGATCTACACATGTGCTTCTACATTTTTCTTTCTTCCAAAAACTTCATCTAGGAATTCTAGAAGTTTAGCAACTCTAGAAAATTCCAGAAAATGGATCACCATTTCCAACATGATGTTATCAGTAGTATGGCAAACTCGGTACTCGTCTACATACTTTCCTTCCTACCCACGAGGGATGCAATAAGGGCAGTGATTGTCGCGCGATTCTATCACCTGAGAACTTTTATGCGCAACTAATCTTCTGATCAGTGTGCTTTCCATAACTGTGAAGAGCAGACAGTGCACCATGATCTTGAGTATGGTTGAAGGTTCTTAAATTTCACCAACCTTTTAGTGACCTTGCATGAGAGCGCCACAATTGATTCTTTCCGGCTCAAGATGATATTCTATTTGAACTTCTTAATGGATGAGGGTTTCCACGCTGATCCTGAATTCGAGGACCATTTAACGAAAGAAGAATGTCGAACAAAATCGATTCATGGATTCACTTGGTAGTGTGGAAAAAAGGTTAAGTTCCTTGTTTTAGACTTCTTAGGGTGCGGCATTTCTGATATTCCTCACGGCTTGCCTAGCATTGTTCACAGGCGCAGCTATTTAGTAGAGCTCAAGTCAACTGCATGCGATGTCAAACCGGTGGTTTGAAACCGCTTGGACTGCTTCAATTGAAGTTACTTAGAAAACTGTCCCTGAAGGAAATCATGCTAAGTGAGAAGATCCTGGGCGATATAGTATCTGCTCGCCCATTGGTTGGAGAGTTCTCTCCTGAAGAACGCTATTTTCTCCAGAAGCTTCACTTTGATAGGCACCCGCATATAGAAGAATTAAACCATGATACGTTTGAGGGCTTGGAGATGCTTGATCTTGCTTGCGCTGATGCTACAGATTAACCATCGCTGTTGATACTCTGAATCGTGTAATGAAGATAGTTTTTTCTAATATTAGAATGTGGATATTTCTGGGTCCATAGAATATGTCAATTTAACCAATTACTCGTATCTGGTTACTACGTCGCTATGCTTCAGTCATCATTCCAAATATTCTCGCAAGTCATATCACGAATTCAGAGGGCTTCTCGAGAAGCCGACAAGCAGTACGTATATTTCGCCATGCACATGGGGTGTACTGGTATGGTTTCTCCACCGTTGTTCTAACCTAGTTTATCTTGCTTTTGAGGTACTTCTAGATGATTCAATTGGTACTCCTTGAGCAACAAGTAATACTCGTTAACTGATTTTCTAAAGAGGATGTTGAAACAGGGGGTAATGTTCCGTCTATTTTAGTCTCTTTTTTCTTGTTGCTCTTAGTGTATTAATTCATGAGGAAATATGAAGAGTATTAAGGGAAAAATTAAACACATTACCCGGGCATCTCTTTTACTCTTTCTGCCCTTGAACTTGTCGTTGCAGGCTTCCCTTCATGTAATTCAGAGATTGTTGAGGTTTCCCGTGTTGTTTTTTGCATTGTTAGGAAGGTGTCTGCCCTTCACTTTCAGCATTTCATAGCTCGTGATCTACATTGGATTGATGTATTCTATTACTTGCAACCATTCAAATTGAGAGTGAGTTTGGCTAGCTTGACTTATTTGGTATCGCTGTTCTAACTACTGAGTTTAATTCGGCGGTTGGAATGTGTTGGAGATGAGGAAGAAACCGTACAATCTAGATCTTCCTTCATAGATGCGCTCAGAGGCCTGGCCATCGGTTCGTTCCAATGGCGTAATTTTCCCCTCACTTCCTACATTCTCATCATGCCACCTCTCTTCCCTCTAGATTAACCAAATTCAGACACACTAAAAGTTGATTTTAAGTCGATGTTTTTGACTGGTCAAAAAAAAAAAAAAAAAAGATGCTGTTGAAGTCGGATTATTGTTTCAAGGTCACAATTAAGTTGAAGTGAGTTCTTCCCAAATTAGTGGAATAATCAAAATGTTATCAATGTATGGCCGGCATATAAACTGACTGGCTTCCTTGCCTTCCGACACTCTAAAGTCTCTAATGAATTCTTTCTTCTATCAATATTCTAAATATGGGAATTGACACATCGGCCATGCCCATTATCAAGACTAACAAAATGCACCTCCCTGGGATTTCTAGCATATGAAACAGTTATCATTGTTGTCTTGAGACACTCATACATATTTATTTTGGATGTCAGCATATACTCTCGGTATAAATGCTTGAGTTATAAATTGTAGTAGCGTTTTGGATTTACTAGAGATCAGAGAGTGAATCGTATCTTGAATCTTCAGCTCAGTGAATCCAAGTGGATACAAAGACATTACTTTGATGGTGAGAATTACCGGAGTTCATCGAGGACACCCTCCACTGCGTGAAGCACCACCCTAAGCATGTAACGATACATGGATGTGACAAAAGTTATTATGTTTCCCAAGAGCCTCAACTCGCGCGGTGATACACACCTGTTGATTGTCCTAGCGGCTGTCTTGAGCACCCTCTTTCTTTAACCATTGACCTTTCCTCTTGCAAGAGTGTCTTACACCTGATACATATTTAAAGAAGCACAAAAGTTCCTTCCTGTGTTGTACTTCTTTCGGTGCACCTGGATCAATATGTAATCCATGTTCATGTTATTGTAAATCAATATATGCAAGAAAATAGAAATTGTACATGTAAATAGTTTGTATTTTGATGTTAATGAGGAAGCTTAACGACTCCTACAACTAGTTTGCCACGGTCTTTAAAGACATCAGTTACAAGGTTATTATTTTACTGTAGATTAAGGACGGCAAGACGTGGATCTACTAGAAATTAGCAAAACATCCCGTGCTATGCCCGAGATTCATGCAGGTTTATTCGTCCTAGAATATTTAGAGTGAAAAATTTTATATAATACACACACACACACACACACACACACACACACACACACACGTGTATATATATATATATATATATATATATATGCGCCAGAAGAAATCATTAAAAGCAGATTGTTCTGTCTTCTTGAAATATTTTTTTGCATACTCTTCTTGTAAATACTCTATGATAGTGACTATCATTTTCTTTTTCAATATGATAAATGCTTGTAAAATCACCTACTGGATGGCGAAAAGATTGGCCGGGAAAATTTCACATAAAGGTTCAAAGTAGAACCGCTTTCTCAAATAAGTGCCCAAGGTGAATCTTATATCAAACAGGGGTTTAAAGTTGCCAATTGTTAAAATATGTCTCGAGTTTGAGCCCAATGCGAGATTTTGAATATTCTAAATTGGATATGTTGCGGACGTTCGAAATTGAGCAAAGAAGATCCAAAGATCAACTCCTCAAATTTGAATCTGCGTTGGAGAGTTTGGCCATTGAAATAGGAAAGTGCAACTTTCACTTGGATTTGGATTTTGTTTAAAATATATAGAGATACGTTTTGGATAAAATCGGGCTAAATAGGAAACATAATCCTATAAGAAGTTGGCAAAAGAATAAGGGTTTCACTTATATATAGACTTGTGGCCATGGACGGAAGGAGGTTGATCGTGAAGAATTGGTCTTGAAGTGCCGTCTCCTCGTCGAGTGCCTGGGAGGGAGTTTCTTTGTTGTTCTTGTCCGTGAATTACATCCAAAAAGATTTAGTGTTTGTAGCCAATTAAATCTTGTGGTAAAGATTTGCGTGTAATTCCTTTGTAAGATTGAGAGATTATTTCTTGAGGAATTTCGGAGCTAAACACCGTATGCGTTATTGGATGTAATTGGGGCTTAGGCAACACCGAAAGAGTGTTTGAGTGACTCAAGTATGTAATCTCCTTGTATCGCTTGATCTATAGCGAAATTCGCTGCTGCTCTCCCCGTGGATGTAGGTCTTTACGACTGAATCACGTAAATCTGGTGTCTGATTTATTTTCTTCTTCTGTCTATATTATTATTTGATCATTCATCCTATTGCAACAAGTGGTATCAAAGCCAGGTTTGGCTAAGTTGGAGCGAATCGATGGCAACAGAAGAAGTAAAAGTGAGAATCAACAAATTTTATGGGAAGGATTTTAGTTTCTGAAAGATTCAGATTGAAGATTATCTTTATCAGATGAAACTGCACTTGCCCTTGTTTGGGGAGAAACCAAAGACGATGAAGCAAGCTGATTGGGATTTGCTGGATAGACGAGCTATGTCACGCCCCGAGCCTCGAGCGCGTGCCCATCCCTCTCTGGTCGATAATAATTTGCGACTTCCCAGGATGAGTCGCCGACCCTTTCCATTTTATTGCACATGCGGAAGCGAAAAGAAATCCCCTGACAGTAATCATCTCGGGATAGAAAAGCAGGACAATAGATTCACAAACAAACATGCTTTTATATATACACTGAGTCATGTATACAGGTCTATGGCCAAAAGACTACAAAAGACTGGCATTCCAAAAAGAAGCGGTCCTAACTGACCTACGCTTCCAATCACCTCCTTTCAGCTCCAGGTCCTCCACTCGACGACCCTGAAAATGTTGTCCCACAACGGGGTGAGATATCATCTTAGCGAGTCTAAGCTCTAAACCCCAATTAGGAGGGAAATACGCCAAGAAGTGTCCTAATTACACCATTACACAATCAATGAGACTTACCTCGTCTCAGATCCACCCTGCAAGTCAGTACAATTTATCTCACAAACAACATGAGAGCATGATCAACAAATAAGTTCCAATAACTGAAACGCCACACTCAATTAATCATGCGTTCCTAGTTTTGATCTCGGCATATAGCACGGCCTACTCTCAGTTCGGCGGTCTTCTGGCATTGCCAGGCATCGTCTCCCCCCATGGAGCACGGCTTCGTCACTACGTCGACGGCATTCCCGAAGGAGCATAGGGTCCCGGGAATCAATCGCGACCGGCTTCCCGTTGTCCGGGGGTATCCCAAATAAGGATAACGTCCGGCTCAACGGCCCGGGACGATTTCTCTTGACCATCACACGATCACTCAAATATGGCCCAGGGCACCGTGCATTGCACTCAAATGCTTCAATTAAAATGGTGAGCCTGGCCTTTTTCTTCGTATTAGAAATTCACGTGAAATTACTCATGTGTGGGTACACGGTCAACTTGATCCAGAAAATTGATATTCATCATTTTTGAAATCCCACCATTTCATATAGTACTAAAAACCATTTTCGGTGTCAAAACCCGACCCCTGGGATTTTCTGAATAAATATTGGAAATTCACAATTTTTGGAATTAAATACCAAAAATCAAATTAGCACTAAATTTGCATAATCTAACACTCAATTGCAGAAATTAACCACACCATTGCAATCAGTACGAAATTCCGGTCCATGCTTGTTCCGGCCTAATTTCCGGAAAAATAATTAATAATTAAATAATTACGGAAATTAATTAAATAAATCAATTTAAATTCTACAAATAATAACCTAGGCCAAATCATTAAATTAATAACCAATACGGACTCGGAGAAATTCCCGAACCCTTCTAGGTAAATAATACAATTAATTTAGGCCTTAGCTAAACCATGCTAACCACCTAACATGCTCAATTAAATAATTCAATTTCTAATTTAATCTAACTAACCATCTAATTCCTAATAAAATAAATCTAACACCCCTTAAATGTTATTAGCCTACTAAGCAGAGTTTAGAGTATAAACTCACCGGTTAATTGCGGAAACCGGTTCACCGCGACAACGACGCGACGGCGGCCGAAATCTTAATTTTCGGTGGCGTCGGCAAACTTGGGCCGGGCCTAAACTTAACCTGACAAATCTCAGCCCAAATATGAGATTTGCTTATGACTTGGACTGGGCTTGATCTGGACTTGGGCTGCTGAAAAAGACAACTTGCTGGGCTTCAAAGTTGGACTGGATTGCTGGAGTTTTTGGGCCCAAGTAATCTGAATTTCGCTGGGCTTGATGGACTGAAGACAAGCCCAGTTGTTGGGTCACAAGACTTGCGTGAAGGTTGGGCCAAACCCAATTTGCTGGAATCCCGTGGAGCTCGAAGATGCGGGCGTCAAATGGAGCAGCTTCGGTGGAGATCTTCGGCTTCGCTGGCAGCTTCAGTTGGCGAGATGGAGATGCTGAATCAGTGGTAGAAGACAAACGACCATGGAGCGGCAGGGTTTTTGTCGCTGGTTTCACGAGGGCAAGACGAAGACGCTGTGAAGATGGGCTCACGAAATTTGTTGGAGACGTGGCCGCTTCGGTTCGGTGAGATGAAGTGAGCTTGAGGAGCTTCGCTGATCTTTGGTGGCAACGAAAGGGGCAGGGAACTTCGGATTGCAGGACAGCTCATCAAAACCGAAAGAAGAAGAAGACAGCTGGCTTCTTCGGAGGACGCTGCTTCAATCAACAAAACCGAAGGTCTTCGCAGGAGATGAAAGCAAGCAGATTCGGTCTTCGGTGGGAAGTTGGCGATTCAAAAATCAAAGCAAGTTTGGAGAAGCTTTGACTGAAGAAGCTGAAGACGCAAGGCTGAGGGGAGGAAATATGATGATGGCGTTAGATGATGGTGTATGTTGGATGGTGATGATGGTGGTGGGAAGACAAAACTTAGTGGAGATGAGCGAAGGGAGAGAGATCGTGGGGCTGCGGTCTTCGGTGGGGGATCGTCGTTGCCGAGAGGGAGACCGAAATGAAGAAGCTAAAAAATGAAAAGGAAAGTGAAGCGGAAGACCAGGTTGTCGCACGAAGGAAGGAGGCGGTGGAGAGGCGTGTCAAGGAAGCCAAGGAGGGGCCCATTCTCCTCAATCCTTAGCCATTGCATTTACTCCCTTGTCCCCTATTACTTTCTACCAATTTAATTTTCACAAACTAATCCAAAATGAAGCCAAAAAATGCTGTCCAAGCATAATTCGAATTTCACACTTTAGTCTTCAATTTCTTCAACAAATTTCCAAATTTGGTGTCCCATTTTTGACGAAGAAAAATCCTGAATAATTTTCTGCAAGTCCCCGACACTCAAATGCTCGGCCTGGAAGTCCAAATTTCCATCGATTTAGCCCATCTGAATTTCTGCCAACTTTCCGTAACGTCCGAATCAATTTTCCGCAAAAATCCCGGAATCTCTGAAAATTTCTCGGAGAGTGAGTCGAAGTTCCTAAAATAGCTTGTGACACATCAGAACTTTCAATTTTTGAAATCGGGTTCAAATTTGCGGTTATTTTCAATCCGGCGCGCTTTTAGCGTGACCTAGTCTACTGGATAACTTTTAGGAATTTTTGGTGCAATTGACCTGTGATCGATTTATCTCGAGTCACAAAGTACATCTTCGACACATTAACGACTCTCAATTGTCGTGAAAGTCTCAAGGTTTCAATTACGAGCACCGGGTACCAAAACGACAGAAAATCAATTTAGTGTCGATCGATGAGAATTTTTCAATCAAGTGGAATCACCCACAATTTGATCACATATCTCAGTCGAATCGATCTATCTCTGATTTCCAATCGATATCTGACGGTGCCGTAATGACCCTTGCAGATCAACACGGTCGAGCAGTCAATTCTTGGTCGAATTCTCAAGTGCAATTGCATTTAAATTCCCTACTTGCTTTCCCAGATAGTCCAGTTATCTCGTGAGTGATCAGCTCAGAGAATAGCACTATTAGCGTTTCGATGAAAGGCCCGATTTATTTAATCGAAAACAAATTATGAAAATTCAGGCTGTCACAAGCTATGGGTGTTATTCGGCTGACGTTGGCTCGTAACGTTACGTTTAACATCCTAAAAGAGAAGACCATTGCTGATTTGATGCAGGCCCTATCAAATATGTACGAAAAGCTCTCTACGATTAACAAGGTCTATTTGATGTGACGTTTGTTTAATTTGAAGATGAGCGAAGGTGCGTTAGTTGCATATCATATCAATGAATATGTGATTGTTAGTCAATTGAGTTCAATTGAGATTGACCTTTAAGTTGAGGTACGTGCTTTGATTCTGTTATCCTCATTGCCTGATAGTTGGAATACTACTGTTACTGTTGTTAGTAATTCCTCTAGGTCAACAAGTTTGACGTTTGATGGGGTTCGAGATTTAATTTTGAACAAGGATATTCATAGAAGAGAATCTAGCGAACCCATATTTACTACTTTAGTAGGTGAAAATAAAGGAAGATCTAGAACACTTGTGGGTAAGAGCAGTACTAATGTGAACATATGTAGTCAATTTAGGACTATTGATGTTATCTGTTGGAGCTATGGCAAGAAAGTGCATCTTAGAAGGAATTGCCTTAAGTTGAAGAATAAGAATGGTAAGGGAATTATTCTGCAGATAATGTTGTTATTGTAGCAGATAATACTGATTATATCTCATCTGTCACTGATTATTCATCTTTTGATGGATGTATTATGGATTATGGTTGTTCTTTTCATGTCACACAAAATGAAAACTTGTTTATCACTTATTAATGCATGGGTAGTGGTAAAGTCCAGTTGGTGAACAACGCTAAGTGCAATGTTGTGGATGTTGGTAATGTTAAAATCAGAATACATGATAGTATTGTGAGGACATTCACTGGAGTAAGACACGTTCCAGAATTGAAACAGAACTTCATTTCCTTGGGTGTCCTAGATTTAGCTAGTTGCAGGTATTCTTCAAAAGGTGAAGTTCTGAAGGTTGTTCGAAGCGCCTTAATGATAATGAAAGGAATCAAGCATGGAGGCATGTATAAACTTCAAGGTAAGATAGTGACAAATTTCGCTGCGAAGACGTTGGATGCATCTGTTCGAGAGTCTTTTGACTGCTCGAGGAAGACGTAGGTGTTTGTGTCAATGCACAAGTTTGATGTTGGTATCAGGATCACGTGGTTGAGAGCTTTGATTGAGACGGAGACTGGGAAATTGATCAAGCATGTGCGGACTGACAATAACATGAAGTTTTACTCGAAATTGGCAAATAAATTCTGCATGAAATAGGGCACAGTGAAACACCGCACTAGTGCCAATAAATCACAACAATTTGCAAAATTGATGAGCAAAACATTTCTAGAGACGACCCGAAAAATTATCTCTAATGCTGGTATTACTAGAATAACCCTAGCTGATGTGCTTAGTACAATAAGCTGCCTGGTGAATAGATCCCCATCAACTGCTATTGAATGGCGGACAAGAAGTGTGGTTAGGTAACATTACTAATTATTCTATTCTTAGAATATTTGGTTGCCCGTCTTATTTTTCGAGTGAGTGACGGTAAGCTCGATTGGAGAGCAAGGTGCATATTACATGGCTATGCACAAAGGGAGTGAGGCGATCGGTTGTGGTGCCTAGATATAAATCCATCTGTTAACAATAGAGAAATTACCCTTGATGAGTCTCTAATACTTCTAGCTAGGAGTGTTTGTGGCAGTGTTAATATGGATCTGGATAGTGTTCAGCTTGAGGTGGAGTTGCAACCAAAAATTCATGAGGTAGCAAATACGGGTGCTAGCAAAGTAATCGACACAAATGGTGCTTGTAATGAGATGGAGCCTATAGAACCAATAATTGTTATAACTGCTAATATTAACAAGGTATGTATTCGATCTCCTGATAGATATGGATGCAATAATGGTTTTACTTTATCTGCGGTTAAGGAGGTTGCGTCGAAAAATCCTTGCAAGCAGTTAAAAGTGCATGTGGAGTTGGTATTCTAATGAGATCCGCGGTTATGGCGAAGTTCAAGCGAGACTTGGACTTTGATAATCTCTGTGGCAGTTGAGCCCATCGAGGGCTATGGGAAAGTAGCAGCAGAGTTTGAATTTTTTTTTGCAAAGCAATTGTGACTTGGCTCGACGAAGCGATTGTGACTTGGCTCAAACCTCGAGCCAAGGTGGAGATTGTTAAAATATGTCTCGAGTTTAAGCCAAATGCAAGATTCCGAATATTCCGAATCGAAATTGAACAAAGAATATTTGAAGATCAACTCCTCAAATTTGAATCTGCGTTGGAGAGTTTGGCCATTGAAATAGAAAAATCCAACTTTCACTTAGATTTGGATTTTGTTTAAAATATATAGATATATTTTTTGGATAAAATCGGGCTAGATAGGAAACATAATCTTATGAGAAGTTGACAAAATAATAAGGCTACGTTTGGTAGTCCGGATTTAAATCTGGATAGGATAATTTGTTATCCTATCCAATGTTTGGGAATGTCCACCAGATCGGACAAACCCGGATACATCCGAATAAAACGCCGGATAAAAAATCCGGGGAAGGGGGTGGGATAAGCCCGGATTGGATAAGAATTTTTATTTTTTTTAAGGAAAGAAAGAACTTAACAAAAAGAGAAGATATCATAAGCATCTATGTCAAATGGATGCCTCCGTCTCTCCAATTCATTGTCAGCCCTCTTCTTCCACTTCTTCTCCCATCTTCGCATCTCGCCGTTTTCAATGGTGGCCACAATTCCTAGATCTAGGGCTTTTCCATGGCATTTAATTAATTGAATTTTCTATTTTTTAATTTTATAATTTAATTTAATATCATATTTATTTTTTAATCTTATCCTGAAGTGCGCCAAACACTTGATAGGATTAGATATGTCCGCCTTTATTATCCAGAGGATTTAATATCCTACTTTATCCTATCCTATCCCAATTATTATCCCGATGACCAAACGTAACATAAGAGTTTCACTTATATATAGATTTATGGCCATGGATGGAAGGAGGTTGATTGTAAAGAATTGCTTTGAAGCGCCGTCTCATCGTCGAGTGCTTGGGAGGGAGTTTCTTTGTCGTTCTTGTCCATGAATTACATCTAAGAAGATTTAGTGTTTGTAGCCAATTAAATCTTGTGGTAAATATTTGCATGTAATTCTTTTATGAGATTGAGAGATTATTTTTTGAGAAATTTCGGGGCTAAACATTGTGTGCGTTATTGGGTATAATTGGGGCTTGGGAAACATCGAGAGAGTATTTGAGTGACTCGAGTGTGTAATCTCATTGTATCGCTTGATCTATAGTGAAATTTGCCACTGTTCTTCCCGTGTACATAAGTCTTTACGACTGAATCACGTAAATTTGATGTCTGATTTATTTTCTTCTTCTGTCTATATTATTGTTCGATCGCTCGTCCTATCGCAACACCAACTCTATCTCAAATGAGGGCCTCAACTTGCTAGTTGGCCAAATTTTTGCTGGTGGACTTATTCCGGCAATTTGAGCATGGGCATTTTTGTCCAAAGATTTTAGTGGTTAAAAAAAGGTAAATTAAAGATTCTAAATTGAATTCTAGTGCTTTTTGCATATTTTCTTTCTTTCCCATGTCAATCTTCAATTTTCTTGGTGTAGATTTTTCTTCCAACCAAATCAAAGAGAATCCTCTCCACTCTTGAATTCTCTTTATAGATTCTCTCCCAATTAAATAAGAAAGATCCCAAATTGATTTTGTCCAAAAAAAAAATCTATTTTGATCCAAATTAAAGAATTTTGACTCGAATCTTCTCCCCCCATGTTTCCCGAGCTTCTCATAGAGCCTCTCCTTGACTTGTCTCACCACTCCTCCAAGCTTCTCAGCTAGATAGTAGTATCAATTTCTCCAGAAAATAGGCTTGAAATGAAATCTTTGAAGGAAAGAGAAGCGTCTATTTAATACCGTGCTTTTATAAGACAACTGCAACCGAGGTCAAATTAATTTTGGTAATTGCTTTGAACCAATTCAATTTATAACTTCAATTGAAGAATTTGTATGCTTTTCAAAGCAAACTAAAACCAACTATTTTTGGTGAAGCCTCTTGTTGACGAGTTCTTTTGTTGATCGAAGCATCATAAATAGAAGAATTTTTTTTTTTTTTTTTTTGTGCAGCTAGTTTCACTCAAAGACACATGGTGTGCCACTTTGAACAAGTGCTAGAGGAGTGTCCATTTCATTAAATTTCAACATCCCCTAATTTGCTTCGTTTTGACTTAGGTCAGTTTATTAAGTCGGTGCATCAGATTCTTCGCTCATCCAAGAATAGCCATCGCAGCTTGTTCAAGCAGCGTGTCAGCAAGCTACAAGCATATCATGGAGTATCACACTGATGGCAGTGAGATGTGAAGCTGAAGAGTTTCACTCAGCCACTATTTTCACCTTCTTTGATGCAATCTTGTTCAGTTAGAAAGGTGCAGCAATTGGCAGATGCATCGCAAGAGTTTTACACAGTCTGCTCTCGAAGCCTCCCTTCTCCTCTCAGACGAAACTTAATTGCAAAGCTAACAACAATAGTGGATCAAGCTACGAAAATCATCAAACCGGAATATTAAAGCATCTCATGCGATAGATTGACAGTGAATCAAGAGCATCACGCGGTCGCACACTAGCAATGACGAAGAAAATGTGTGCGGGAGAGAGCGAGAGCAGAGGGGATTGTTCGTCTTTTGGGAGTGAATGACGAGGACCTGGATGGAACTAAGTCGCTGGCAAGATCACATTCGAGCTCCCGAACAAGATGCTATGCCACGTGGACTCCTTCCTCGACCGCCCAATCTCCTCCCTCGCCATCGACGACGACCACATGCACGACGATATGTTCTTTGTCCTCTTCCCGAGTCACAGCAGCGCCATCAAAATGTTGGAATGAATGGGTCGGTGTCTGAGAGAGAGAGAAGAGAGAGAGAGAGAGAGAGAGAGATGTGAATGAAGGAGGAGATTAGAGGCTTAGGATTTGGGATCGGAAATCCAAAAAAAATAAAAATAAAGCGAAGCTTCTCTTTGATTTGGTTAGAGTGAAAAATCCACAAAAAGAATCCTCTATTTTACCAGGTTACAGTTTTTGGACAAAATTGCCCATGATTTATTTACCAAAATATGCCCATCAGAAAAGATTTGAATAATCAGCTTGTTGGGACTCTCATTTGAAACAAATTAATAACTTCAGATTCTTTTTTGAAATAAAATTCACTCTAGATCTTTATTTGAGAAAACGCTTTCACTTTGAACCTTTATTTAAAATTTTCCCAAATAGCCACTTGAGAAAGTTGAGGCTGCATTCAAGATATATGACTATCCAAACTGATTAATTTGGTTGTTGACATCTAAATTTTTGCATAAAAAATAGGTTAATTTTTACCCCAAAAAATAAATAAATAAAAATTGCACGACATATAGTTTAGGAACATTTATCTTATATTGTTTTATTGGACTATCGATAAGCGCAAGATTTTTCGCATATTCCATTGAGATTTTTCACGTATTCAAATAATATACATTAAGAGACATAGTTTTGAGCAGAAAGGAAAATTTCGAATGAAATATTCGAAAAATACAAAAAAGAATATCGCGCAAGGTAAAACAATATATTCAGGGATTATGTACAGGCAAAATTGAAAATAAAGTATGTCTCGAGGCTCTAAATTTTTCCGTGTTGTTTTTGTACGGACACAAGAGAGGAATTTCGAAAAAAGTTGGAGCAAAAGGGAGGTTTTTTACGGTTTTAGGAGAGAAATAAAAAAGGAAAAGTCAAAAGGTGCTGGTGAGGGAGACGTGAGGCAGTCTAGGTTGCACTGACACGGACACGTGACACGCGACACGACACGACACGACACGTCGACACGTCATTTTTCAAAAATAGAAAATTTCGACACGTTCCGACACGTTATATATTAAATAAATATTTTTATTTTTATTTAATTTGATTCGAATTTATAATTAAAAAAACCTTCAATGAATTTATACTAATAATTTAACATACAATACTCTTATTTTTCAAAATTATTTTTAATTTTATTTAATAACTTTTTCGTTTAAATAAAAAGCCCCCACCATCCACCCACACCCCCCCCCCCGCGGCTCTCACCCGGCGCCCAAACCCTTTAGATTAAATAAAAAGTTCCCAATTTCCTCCCGCGCGCCAAACTCTCTTTTCCCTCGTTTCTTTCCTACCCCCAAAATTTTCACTTTTTTTCCCTCCCGACACCCGACACCGTCCATCCCCCCTCCCTCCTGTCACTTCCCCTCCCTCCAAGGCTCATCCAACACGCCAAATCCCCTATTTTTTTTCATTCTTTTATCCTCAAAACCCTAACAACACTTCTTCTACTTCTCCTCGCCGCACGGCGCATTTCCTAACCTCTTCCTCTCGATTTCTGCTTCTGCTTGCCAGGGATGGAATGCGCGGTACTTGTGCGTCGAGAGGTTGCACACCGCCGCGAACTCCTCCTCCTCCCCCTTGCCGCCGCCGCTGCCGCCCCGCTCGACGACGACGCCGCCCTCCCCACGTGCACCTCCCTCGTGAAGTTCCTCCTCACGGCCCTCGCCTCAGTCTCTACTCTCTCTCTGGCCGTCTCTCGCCGTCGCGGGCTCGCCTTCGCTCGGCTCGCGGCTTCGTCTCTCCTCCCTCACCCTCGGACACGCATGTCGAAACGTGTCGACAAAAGTTGACCCCGTGTCAACAAATGCGACACGCGGTCAACGCGTGTCCGAGCGTGTCCGAGCGTGTCGACATGTCCGACACGCTCCGACACGTGTCGGACACGACACGGAGGCACAAGTAGCGTGTCCGTGCAACCTAGGAGGCAGTACAGAGGGGACGTCTAGCGGCGACTGTTCATCTCCCTCGAAGGGCCCCTCCGACTGCGCCGGCCGTGCCCGCGCCGTTCGCTGCGCCGGCACCGCTCCGCTCGCCACCGCTGCTCCGTTGGTCCTGCCTCCGAACGCCATCGCCGTTGAAGCCCGCCGCTCACTGGCGCCTGCAGCACCATCGCTTGCCGTCTCTGAACCGTCTCTCCCCCCCGACGCCGGCAGATCCGTACCTCGGCCCTCGCCGATCGAGATCCCCCGCGACCCAGCGCTCGACGTCCCCCGCTCCAGCCGTGACCTGACGCCGGCTGATCTGAGTCGAGCTCGCCTCCGCTGCGACTCGCGAGATCCGACGCTTCCCCACCGCCGCTGCAACCAGACGCCAGAAGCCACCGTCCCTGCCGCGATTCCGTCCTCAGGCCGTACGATCGTAGCTGCTAGTCGCTGGGCTCCCGACCCTGACTCACGATGCCGCTGCTGCTGTCTCCGCCTCTGCTCCGACGACCCGATGCCAGCAGCCGCGACGCCTGACGCCGTTGCCCCGAAGACCAGCGACCGACGTTCCTGCTCAGCGCCCTACATCCGCTCCATCTCTGCTCCGACGCGGCTGCTGCCCCCGTGACGACCTCTCGCCGGCGAATTCCCTTGCCGGAGCTCCGAAGCGACCAAGATTTGCTTTATTTTATTAGGCAAGTTTATCTTTTTTATTTTATTTTATTTCTTGTTTACTTATTTGAAATATTTCCTTATGCATAAGTGGAAATTCTGACATACCATATGATTCACAATTGCGCCTAGATTTTTTATTTCATCTATAAAACTTTAGATGAAATAATTTATCAAGTGGGAATAAAATTAATATTTTGATTTTTAAGATTTAAGATTAATTTATCAATTTTATTAGTGAGATATATCCTATACCTTTGGTAATTTTGAATGTCTTGTCTTGATTAATTCATTTATTTTGAAATATGTTTGGGTTAGGATATTGTATGCTTTAGGGTTATTTACATATTTAGAGTAAACATTTTATTTATCATGGATTATCGAAAAAATAAAAAATGAAAAAAAAACATAAATTTAGGATGTTAGATCTTTGTTTTATTAGCTTAAATTGCATGTTTAATTATTAGGCTTTTTTCTTTAATTTTGAAATTAATTTAAAAAAAAAAAAACAACAACAAAAAATCATTATGCATATGTCATGTAAAATTATAGCATCCTTTGTACATCATTACGCATTATGATAAAATTGCATATTTCATTTGAAGTTTAGATTATTTTTAGATAGATTGTATCTTAGATTAGAAATTGTTTAGTTAAGATAATATCTTGATTTAAATTAGAGTTTAGCCTGACTTAATCCTTAATATAAGTTGGATAGAACCTTAATCTAGCTAGATAATTTTCACATTTTTCTAATTTCGAATTTCATGGAAAATACAAAAAAAAATTATCTTAGAATTAATCAATTTCATTCTTTAGGATAGACTGCATTTTATTTATGTCATATAGTTTAGGTCATATTACCATGTCATATCATTCCATATTAGATTAGTAGCATGCATTACATAAAGCATGATTTCTATTAAATAAGTGAAAAAAAAATTATATCAAGGTTGTTGATGTGAATTATGATCTAACAACGTAGATATTTTCATTTCTACAAGGTAAATCCTGTGATTGATTCATTGTTTTCTTGGGTGTTAAATTGATGATTTGCGTACTCGTATAATCACCTCACATGTTATGGAAATAGATTTAAAATCAATATAAATTGCTTGCAAAAACATTTTTGAAAAAAAAAAAGTATCGAAATGGCATTAGAGAAGTTTAATGTAATCAAATCCTCATACTTAAAGTCTCTGGTTTGTAGGTTTTTAATCGACCTACCATAAACTGATTAGCTGCGACTTCTAGATAAAATTCATTTGCATATTAAGAAACTTGAACTTACGTCACAAATTTGCGAACTTGGGAGAGCCCAAAGTTAAGTCTAAATTTAATAATTCATTAGCCAAATTTTAGGTGATTCACCCGGAAATTTGGTTGCGACATTGGTGAAACCTACTTATCGAAAATTTGGAAAATTTTGTAGTATAAAAGGTGGTGGCCGCGTGGTTAAGGCTTGGTACCCCATCCGCAGGGGGAAGAGTTCGAAACTCCTTGTCCGCGTTGCTTCAATGCAAAACACGCGATTTACCTGTGGGCGAGGTCAGTGGTGACGGCCGGTCCACCCCTGGATTTACTCTCCACCGCGAAGCGGCGTGCGGAGGTTCCCTGGGTTACAAAAAAAAAAAAATATATCCTTTAATAACTTTTACCAAAAAAAAAAAGGTCCTTTAATAACCAAATACATTTTTTTTCAAGCAAGAATTATATCAGTTAACATCATAAAGCATACATCTATGAAAGACCGATGAATAATTTCCATTGACAATTCAATTTTAGAAAATACTTTTTTTTTTAATGAGATTGCACTATCGGTTTATGAATATTACACTAATCCCATTAATAAGTTAAGACACAAAATTAAAACTAGGGTAAATAGCCCAGATAGGGTTTTGCAAATTTAGAAGGAAATCGAATTATATTTCTCATTTATAGAATCCCATTAATAAGTTAAGACACAAAATTAAAACTAGGATAAATAGCCAAAATAGGGTTTTGCAAATTTAGAAGGAAATCACATTATATTTCTCATTTATAGAATCCCACTATTAGTCAGCAAACAGACAACCTTAGCCACGCTTATTGGGCCGGCCCAATATGAAATCACCATTGCTCGCCCGGTATAAGTATAGTCTCAGCATCTGCATTTCGCCTGAAAGCTGGAGATTCATTGCAGCGTTGCAGCAACGTCTGTTTTCTCTCCGTTCGCGTTGATCGCACCGTGCTGTCCTTCGCTTTTAAGAATTCACCCTGTGCCTCCTGCGACTTGCGTGAGCGAAGCCATGAGGAGAACTGATGATCTCATAGACACAGCTGGCGGTTCAGATCTGCCGAAGAGCGAAGAGGATGAGGCAGTCGACAGGATCAGCGGCTTGCCCAAGGAGGTCCGCCTCCACATACTCTCCTTCCTGCCGTTCAGGTGCGCCGTCCGTGCATCGTTGATGCTTCGGCCGTTCCGTGGCCTCTGGAGATATCTGAGCAGTCTGTCCCTCAAGGATTACAATTACCGTTATGATCTCCATACCTGCGATCCTTCTCCTTCTGAATCTGGTGGTGACAGGCTCTGGAATTTCGTCGATCATGTGTTGGCGCTACACGAGAGCCCCGAAATCCATACGTTCCAAATCGTGGTGGGCTCCTATGCGGGAGTAAATTCAAGCAGTGATAGATTGCATCAGTGGATATCCTTCGCACTGAAGAAAAAGGTGAAGGCCCTCGATGTTAACCTACTGATGTATCGTCACCCACAAGGATCACGGCTAGATCGTTGCAGCGTGCCAAGTGCTGTTTTTACTACTAGTAGTCTGGTGGAGCTTAATTTGAGTGTACCTAATGTGGATTTTGGAGAACAGATTCAGTTGGAATCGCTTCAAAAGTTGTGGATGTGTGATGTGAGTTTAAGTGAGGAGGTGATGCGTAAGTTGATTTTGGGTAGCCCGTCATTGAAGAAGGTGTCTCTCCGGAATTGCAGTGGCCTACGAGTTCTGAAGATAGATAGACATCCATCACTTGAAGAATTGAATGTCCGCCAACGTAGACACCTGGAAAAAGTGGATCTTGCTAGTTCGGGCATCAAAATATTGGCCGTCTTCATCCTTAAACTGATAAATAAGATAATCTGTCCAAATGTCTCGACGCTTGAACTGGAGGGACCGAAACTGGATGGAGTAAATTTGGAGACCGGCTCTTCCCTTAACGATGTGGCCCTCTATTTCCATAGTAGTGGAAATTTCTTTCTGGAAGAAGTTGAGGACAAAACACTTCTGGAAAAGCTCCGTAACATTACATCTTTTAGTCTGACCAATCGGATTATGCTGGTAGGTTTCCATTCTGTTTAAATGATTTGAAGTTTTTAAGGGATAAGATTAGAATTTTTTGATGCGAGAACTGGCAGTAGTGGCTGGGGGGTTTGTCCACTGTCCAAGTCTCGCAGTATACATTAATCTTTAAAGCACAAACTATTTATTTTAGATGAGGCTCGTCTTTTTTGTTTCTGTGTTATACATTGTCATTTAGTTGATTTCATCTAACTTCTGCAACTAAATGTTTCGTGCATAAAGAATGATGTTGCCATTTGATACAAATGGATCTTTCTGTGATGTCCATAGTTGTGCTTTTGATCATGGTCACTTAATTAGTGATCGCGTGAATAATTACGAATTATAAATTTTATATTGTTGTAGGTATTTTATTGATTTTATTCACATTAATCACTTTCCTTATTTTATTTGTATCATATACGGAATCTCACTATCATCTTATTGAGGATATTTTCCTTCCTAATTTTCGAAGGAAACTGACTGAGCAATTCAACCAGTATCTTTGGGAAATTGCTTGGCAGGGAAGGAACCGTCTCTTTTTTAAGAGGGACGGGGCCGTTACCCAAGCATTTCTCTTATTTGTGGGCTATTTTAGGTGATTCAGCATTTTTTTATTTGTTATAATAGAAGTCTGAATCTAATCTTGCCTATTTGATATAGGAAGGTTTAGTCAGAGTCTTTACTCAGTATCAATTAAGAGTGCTGTGTCAATACTTCCAAAACTTAGGTATATCACAAGGAGATGTATATCAGTTAATAGTTAGAAGGGCCAGTAGGTGATAACTCCAGCTTGAGGAACGTGTGGTAATCTAGTCGTTTGACTAGAATGATAGAAGTGTAGTGGAAACTGGATCCATCAATTACTCTTTCCAGTAAACTGTAGCTTTCAAGGCCTTAAGCAGTGATTTCAATTCGTGAAGTAACGAAGATATCCACTCTGTTTATATTATCTATATAATCCGATTTATTAAAGGGGCGCAATGGCGATTGTCGTATCTTTGTGATTTACTTTAATTATCAGAACATCAAGCATTATCAATCAGATGCTATTCCTTTACTTTTCTAGAGTTTTGTCTATCCTATTTTGTGTTTGAAGTTTCTTAGTTCCTCCGATGGTTCTCAATTTTCCATCTCCAGGTCTTTACCAGATGGAAGCTTATGAATGAACCGCGTCGATCTTTCAACTGGAAGTCTGTGACAATGATACTTCATCTGGCAAAGCAGCACCTCCCTGGGATTTCTTACGTATTAGAGACTTGCAATTTTCTGGAAACACTTACCATATATGTTTTTAAATCACATAAAGATATTAAGGTACGTACTAGAGATTTGTGATTTTTTAGAGACACTCAACATATATGCTTGTCCATTAAATATACAGGTGCCTCATAAATGGCGTTGGCGACATTTTTTTCTTTAGATTACAATTTTGCGAGAATAAGGAATATTTTTCTTTAGAAGTTAAAATTATTTTTATTTTTTATTTTTTTGTCTTTAAATTATTTGTACATTCATAGAGAACTGTGGCACCTCTTCATTACATTGATAAATTTCTAGATTTCGTTAAGTATATTAACTTGCTACTGAGTTGTGGATATCGGATGTCATAAGCTGTTAATTTTTTAGAAATTAAATGTATTTGAATTATCAATGCTCGAGCCTTCTACTATGTTTACGATTTGTCAGGATTCTACGTGGGATCAAGCTTGTAATTTTGATGGGAGGAGTTACTGGCATTCAGTTGAGGGCACATTTCATTGTCTCGCACACCACCTCAAGAACGTGATGATATATGCATGTGTGACCGAACCATACGTGATCGAGCTAATCGAGTTTCTACTTGGGAACGCACTTGTTCTAGAGACAATGGTGATCTCTACCAAAAGGAATTTCAAATCTCGAAACGGTTCCTACTATTGCACTGACGTCGCCCTAGAGACGCGCTTTACTTCGGATATTCTTTTGGATTTTTCGAAGAAGGTTTCTAGTTTCCCAAGAGTCTCTCCCAATGCAGTAGTACACTTGACCTGAGGAAAGTGATATGCATCTTTCTATTATACTTCTCAGGTTAACAAGCCATGTCTCTATCCTCAAATAAGAGCTTCTCTTTGTCCGTGTTCTCTTTTGATCTTATATCGATGGATTAAATTGTTTATACCATTGGACACACAACTTCTCTGTTATCATTTTGGTTGGTTCATATGCTTTGCTTTTTCTCCAAGCCACTATTGCTTTCATTGTAACTTTTCAAAGTATGAATTAGGCGATGTGGGAAGCACTACTCAAACGTGACGAGTCTATATAGCTGTACTGATAGTGGTAATGACACTTCGGCAGTACGTAATCTATATGTAAAAGCAAAATATGGCTAGGTCATTCATCTCTTCACGCGGCCAGAGGATCTTAAAACTTGATTTTTTCATTTATATGTCAAATGTGTGTAAAAATAGTAAAAATAGAACGAAATAAAGTAAAAGATCAGAATAATGAAAAGAAAAAAAGAGAAAAAAAAAAACCATTTTTGGGAACCATTCCTAGGGGTGAGCACGGTCCAAGTTTAGTTGTTCCAGCACCTAGCTCAAGGACCAATTCACATGGTGTTGGCATATAATGTAGTTAATTTCAATCTGCTATGCATGATTCCATTGGCAGGTAGTTAGGAATTGTAATTGAATTTTTTGCTGACATCCAAAATCCCGAACCGAATCCGATTTCTTTTTTATATTGATTGATTGGATGAATTTGTTAATGTGTTGATTGATCGTACGCATGTATGAGTATGATGGGAATAAGGATGAAGACCGGTGATCATCATGGAAGGAGGTGGCCCCTTGAAAATAGTTAAGTCTAGGTGGATTATTATAGTCTAGATTTACTTAGAATAGCTTAGTTAATTGACATAGGAAATATCAAAGATTTAGTTTGAGAGATATAATTAGAACGGTTGGACAAATCTTGGGATCACAATAAACCCCCCAAAAACCATCGCATAAACATTTAATGACTTGAACATCTCTAAGACTCATAATTGGTAAACAAGACCATTACATTACTTAGATAAATAACCAATCAAGTTAGAGCTACCGAAAAGGCACTTAAAGGAATTATTAGTGCAATCAAGTTTGTGAACCTAGAGAACTTCGAATGTGTAGGAAGTAAAATATCCTCCCGTCTTTCATTTGGCCGACACTAATAGGCTAGTAGTGACTCCCAATTCCCAACTTAAAATAAAACTCAATGCTCGTGAGATAAAGGTTTGTGAGAGACCGCACCTAATTGATGGTTGTCTTCCCTCTTTTCTAGGCATTACCTCTAAATCCATCTTTCCCCGACTTAGTTGGGTAGGGTGGCAACATATTTCATACAAGATTTGGTAAATTATTAAAAGAATTTAGTAGTTTGGGATCAATTGAATAAATATTGCTAAGTGACTCGAACAGAAGCTAAGAACTTACATTAATTTT
This sequence comes from Eucalyptus victrix, assembly GCA_016097545.1. Taxonomy (NCBI): domain Eukaryota; kingdom Viridiplantae; phylum Streptophyta; class Magnoliopsida; order Myrtales; family Myrtaceae; genus Eucalyptus; species Eucalyptus victrix. The sequence continues at coordinate 12,398,535 of CM027845.1, read as the reverse complement.
CGTTGGAATAAAACTAGTAATGTGATATACAAGTTGATGACAGAATGTAATTATTGTGAAGGTCATTCATGGATCTTCTCGTTGACTTTCATCCTGTTCAAAAAAATTCAACTTTTCGTGGGTCTTCTAAAGTTGGAATGGTTGCCCCTTTTAAAGTGCTCGAATCCTCTATCGGCTTAATTCACATCATTTATTCTTTTTGGGTACAATTTTTTCTCGCAATTTGGTTGACTAAATTGATTCCATAGAATAAGCATTTGAGGAAATCTATGAATTTCGACAGATCATCGAGGTTTTTTCATTTGAGAACACCCATCATGGATGGAAAGCATCTGGTAAGTAATTTTCTATAATTGTGAAATATGTCAAATTCTCGCCTGCAGTTAAACATGAGTTATAATTGTGATACTCAAGTGCTAGAGAGAGAAAAGGAAGGTGAAGGTTTGGACTTTGTTCCGTGCTCGAATTGTTGCTCAGTTTAATGAAGAAAGTGGGCATAGTTTGGAAGAGGAAACACATGGTCATCCTGGATGAGAATAAAATGAAGTTCAAAATGTAGGCTGAGTTTGAAGTGCAAAAGACTTGCTGTTGCAAGAATATCTTCAAGTGATATACTTTCAAATATTATAAGTTGGAACCGCCAGGGTTTGGGCAATCCCCTGACAGTCCTATCCTTAAAAGCCCTTTTGGCTGAAGAAAAGCCTGACCTATTATTTTTGATGGAGATGAAAAATGTTGATGATGTTCTCCTTCGCTTGAAAAGGTCTTCTGGTTTTTTGCATCACAGGCTGGTTAGCCCTGTTGGATCTGCAGGTGGCTTAGCTCTTTTTTGGAATGCAGGGCTCACTCTGTTAGACTTCTCCTCCTCTCCGCATTTTTTGGATTTTACTTGTCTGGATATCTCCGATGCTAGATCTATGCGGATTACTTGTATTCATGCACCTGCAGTTTTTTCATGACCGTCAGCATCTTTGGCAGACTTTGCGATATTTTAGTAGCTTCAATGTCTTACCTTGGGTGTGCTTTGGCGACTTTAATGAAATTCTACACCGATGGGAGAAAATGGGCTCTCGGCCAGCGGACTCTTACCACTTTTCTTCTTTTCGAGAGGTCCTCAATGATTGCAGTTTGTTGGATCTGCCTTCTCATGGTTATGCTTACACGTGGTCCAATAACAGAGATGGGGAAGCTTTGGTGAAGGAGCGCTTGGATCGAGCTGTCTGCAATGTTGAATGGCGTGTTTCTTACCCGAATGCTCAAGTGTTAGCTCTCCCTACAGTAGGATCAGATCACAGCCCACTTGTTATTCATACAAAACCCTGTTTGAGTTGACGAAAGAGACACTTTACCTTTGAAACTTTCTAGAACCAGGATCCTGAATGTCAATCAGTCGTTAAAACCTCCTGGCACTCAGTCTCGAGAGGGGACTCTCCTCTCTCAGTCAAGCTTCGTGCAGTTGCTACAGCCTTGTCCACTTGGAGTCGCCAAATTTTCTCCCATAACAGGCAACAGACCATGGAATTAGAACACCAGTTACAAATTTTATCAAATCAGCAATCTACTTTACTGAATCAATCTCAGCAACAGAGGATTAAAACAGAACTTCAACAAGCATGGCAAAGGGAAGAGCAATATTGGGCGATGCGATCTAGGATAAACTGGTTACAATGGGGAGACCGTAACACAAAGTTCTTCCATGCTACCACACTTCAAAGAAGGCAACGCAATCAAATTACTATCTTGAGGGATGAAAATCAGCAATGGGTTAGGGATCTTGGACACATCAAAGAAATGACTACCACCTATTACTCACAGCTTTATACAACTTCAAGGCCTAGACCTTACGCGCAGATTTTAGCACAATGTCCACAGATGGTTGATGCAAAAATGAATGCAGCTCTCCTCGCTCAACCCACTCTTGAAGAAGTTCAAGTTGCTACTTTTCAACTAGGTGCTTCAAAGGCACCAGGCCCGAACGATTTAAATGGATTATTTTATCAATCGCATTGGAAAATTATTAAAGTGGACATTCACAAAGCAGTGCAGCAATTCTTTACCTTTGGCACATTACCTCTATCTCTAAACAGAACTGCTATAACCCTAATCCCCAAAACCCCAAACCCAGAAAGCTTGGATCAGTATCGTCCTATTAGCTTATGCAACTATGTCTACAAAATTTTCTCTAAACTGCTGGCTAATCGATTGAAACCCCTGCTGCCTATGCTGATTACCGAGGAACAGAGCGCCTTTGTTGCTGGCAGACAGATTCAAGACAATGTTCTAATTGTACAGGAAGTCATTCATCAACTTAAGACAAGGCAAAGAAGGCGTCATTTTAAAGCAATTCTCAAGTTAGATATGCGAGAAAGCTTATGACCGTGTTGAATGATTGGCCCAATTTTTACTGATTTTGGGTTTAATTTTAGTTGGTCCATCTAATCTTGCAGTGCATTTCCACACCATCTTTCTCTATCAAAATGAATGAGGAGTATTTACCGAGTTTTCACCCAACTCGTGGGCCGAGGCAAGGAGATCCCTTATCCCCTTACTTGTTTATCATAATTGCAAATCTCTTATCCTTCCTAATAAGAAATGCTATGAATATGGGCTCGCTCAAAGGCATCAAGCTGAATCAATGGTGTCCTACTTTATCGCATCTCTTTTTCGCTGATGATGCTGTGTTCTTTCTTGATGGTACCTTGATGGAGTGGTAGAACCTTTCTAATATTCTAAACCAGTATTGCTTAGCATCAAGACAAACTATCAATCGCAATAAATCTGGAGTTTTCTTTAGTCCCTCTTGCCCTATCTCTCTTCGGGAAAATTTAGCTGGTGAATTACGGGTACCAGTTTTACAGCGTTGTGGGAAGTATCTAGGGATACCTACTGACTGGGGAAAATCTAAAAGAGATATGTTTTCTTGGCTGTTGAGCAGAGTTCAATCGAAACTAGAAGGATGGAAGGAGAAACTAATCTCAAAGGGTGGGAAAGAAGTTCTATTAAAGACGGTTATTCAATCTATCCCACAATATGCCATGTTTGTGTTTAAGATCCCTATCTCATTATGTAAATTTATTGAGAAAAGAATGGCAAAATTCTGGTGGAGTAATGATACAAGCAGATCTGGAGTGCATTGGCAGAGTTGGAAAAATCTACAGAACTGAAAAGAACTAGGTGGATTGGGTTTCAGGGATTTGGTGAGTTTTAATCAAGCCATGCTCGGTAAGCAGACATGGCGTCTAATGCATCAGCCATTATCTTTATGGAGCAAGTTTTTTAGGGGCTTATATTTCCATTCTTCCACTTTTTTAAAAGCTAACAAGGGCACTCACCCATCATGGGGCTGGCAGAGCTTATTATGCGGGAGGAATGCAATTTTACCACAAGTTAGTTGGTCTGTGGGAGATGGAACATACATAAATATAAGAGAAGACAGATGGCTCCCTATGGGAATTCTCGGTGGACCTAAAGCCCCTGAAAAACTTACACTAGTAGATGATCTTATTGACTAGACTACCAGTTCATGGAAGATTGATTTATTATATAGGATTTTTGACATGCCAATCATTCAATAAATCACAGACATCCAACTCAGGCCTAACTTCACTTCAAATGCACTTATATGGACAGCAACCAAACAAGGAACATTCACGGTCAAATCAGCATATCATGCACTCACTCAGACACAATCAGGTATCTCAACTTCAAATGCCTCAACATCATACCAAATTCCTACCTAGTTATGGCGCACCATCTGGAAGATGCCTGCTGCACCCAAAATCTGAGTATTCCTCTGGTCCATCTGTAGCAATGCCTTGGTGACGCGAGAAAACCTGTATCGACGACACATATTAGACAGTCCTTGTTGCACATTATGTAAAAGTAAACTGCCGTTCTTTTTTCTCCTATGAAAAGTGATTTTATTTAACTCTTTATCTATATTAGATTTATTTCTTCATTTTGGCCATGACTAAATTGAATTATTGTGTACAAGTAGTCATGGTGATGGTGATGATAGACCCATGTTCTTACTCTTTTTTTCAAACCTCACGCGTAAATCATATGAGAGCTTTTATCGCAAATAGTTCTATTCAGGAAAGAATGGGAACAATTTTACATTATTGTAAATTTTTAGAAATGTAGGTAACTTTCATATATTATGGTAAATGGCTTATTGGTTATCTTATTAGTGAGCTATCAAATCTTATATGAAATTATCATTGGCTTTAATTAATCATCACTTTTTACCAGTACAACTAATTAGCGTGTTAGGTTGATGCCTTGAACGAGATAAAATGAAAAACTCTGTAATAGTTGCGGATGTAATTTGTAGATCTTCTCATTAAGAAGCAACCTCGACTTTCATCCTATTTAATAAAATTCAACTTCCTGTGAGCCTTACTCAATTTCGGACTATTGCTCCTTTTTAAAAGTTGTTGAATCCTCTATTGGCTTCCTATGAATTTTGGAAATCGTAAAGGTTTTGCATTTGTAGAATACTACACGAAACAAGAGGCGCAGAATGCTCTACAAGCACTGACAAACACCCATCTTTATAAAAAAGACATATGGTAAGTCATTCTATTACTCTAAAATGTGTTAAATTCTCGCATGCAAGTTAAACTATACCCATCAGGTGCTAGAGGGGAAGAAGGAAGGCAAGAACTTAGAAAAATTATGTGCTCGAACTGCTGCTCAGTTCAGCGGTGAAAATGATAGTACGGCCAAGTTATCCAAGAAGAGGAAGCACATGGCCATCTTGGACGAGGATAAACTGAAGTTCAATATAATTTTCCGTTCAATGCATATTGCGTTTGAAGTGCAAAAGACTTGCTGATTGAAGAATTGCTTCAAGGGATGTACTACAAAGAGGAAGAATATGATGTTTATTATGTATTTATGATTAGCCCAATTTTGCTGATTTTTTGTTCTAGTTTTAATTGGTCGGTTGCCCTTCTTCTTCTTTTTTCCTGCTAAAATAAATTGATGCATATTTTCAGTATGTTACCCTTTATCTATAATAGATTTATTTCTTCTTCATTTTCTCCATGACTTAATTGAACTATTTTGTTCATAAACAGCTACGGTGATTGGTGATGATAGATCCATATTCTTACTCTTATGCGTAAATCATTTGGGAGCTTTTTAGCATAACACATTCTGTTTAGCAAAGGGAAAATTTTTTACATTATTCTAAATTTTTAGAAACCTAGGTAACCTTCCAATACTATGGTAAATGACTTATCGGTGATCTTGTTAGTAAGCTATCCACTCTTATATTAGATTATCAACGGCTTTAGTTGATTATCACTTTTTACCAATATCACTTACCAACATGTTAAAAGTTATCAACTCCCACACAAAATTACCAATACTTATGAACTTATAACCGATTTCAAAATTATCAACTTTACATCAAATCATCAACTTTTTTTTTCCTAGATGAAGTCACCAACTAATTTTATGTTATTAACTTTTATATGAGCCAATTATCTATGTTGATTAGGTTATTTTTAATTGAAATTATTAAGTCATGTATTAGAATTAGCAGGTTAACTACTACCAATTAAGTTATCAACTTGTTTTACGCAATTAACTCTTATTTGAACCATTTTTCACTGATCAAGTGATCAGTGATGAATAGAAGCTAGCAACCTCAATAAATTCGTAATTTCGTTGGAAAAATAAAATTCAAACAAGAACAGTGATGGCAAATAAAAGTTGATGACTTCAATGAGAGTGGATTGGTCAACTTGGAGATCTTTGACCTTTTTTGACCTCAGAGGAATCTTACAAGTAATTTAGTTAGTGCTAGAGGTCATGACTTCCTATTTAGTTCGTGACATTGAGAATTTAGTTAGCGATAGAGGTGTGCAGGAGCTTTACAGGCAGAATAACACCCAGTCTTGGTTCAATCTTGCCTCAAAGATACCTGGAAAGGAATTATGATATCTAATATTACCTGCTGCACATCTTCTTATTGATACAATGAGGATCTGACTAGAGGACACAACCTATGCGATTAGCGTTCACCGGATTTATATGTCTTCTCCAGCAATAAATAAATTAAAGGAAAGGCAATCTACTGAACTCCTCAATTAACAACTTATGGTTTCACAAAAACATTTTCATGTACCGTCACTTCTACCAGTGATGGAGATCTGTTGAGGGATGTCGCTGTAAATCTCTTCATTATCACCGAATGCATTGATGGTCAATTGTTCTGCTTCTGAGGTACGGTGGCATTACTGATGCTTGCTATACAGGAGATGTCGGCGCTTTCCTGGTGCATGACATCACCAGGCCTGCGACTTTTGAGAACATCGGAAGGTGGCTGAGGGAGTTGAGGGACCACGCTGGCCCCAAAATCGTGGTCATGCTCATTGGCAACAGGTCTGATCTCCGCCACCTAGTGCAGTCCCACTAGAGGATGGGAAGTCACTCGCCGAGAATGAGTTAGGCCGAGGTCCTTACTCAGATTTATCGGATAATAAGCAAGAAAGCAGTTGAAGCGGATGACGACCTGAGTGTTTCTTCTGTTCCAAGTCGGGGACAAACGATCAATGCCGAAGAAGATGGGTCTGTTTCGAAGAGGATTGGATGCTTTTTGTTAAGGGGGGTTTCTTTAAGCAGCTTGCTGCCACTAGGGAGGGTCTGTCGAGTGCTCCCTCCATGTATATCTTTTCTTACCCAAGATGGCCATTGTTGATGCAGGGAATGCGGAAAGTTAATCTAAAGCTAGTCAGGCCAGTTGAATTCGATGACTAGGTCGAATGGAAATGATGGTATTCCGTAGGCGAACTATTGTAAGGAATTTCGTCTCGACAATGTTGCAATGCAAGTTCAAAAACCATGAACTAGTGTTTCGCCGGCACAGCAAAATCCAGAATTCTACATAGAAGAACAAGAATATACTATTGGCTGCCTGTACTAGGTTAAGACGAAAGCATTCTCATCTGTCGTCGTCTCCTCAAATGGGGCAACGCTCTTTACTGTTTTACAATTGTTGCGACGATCCGGTGGGATGAAACGACACCGCAGCAACGTCCCACAAAGAGATTCCTCGGTGCGTGAGACGCCGTGTCGATTCTTGCGGCGCGTGACCCCCGCCGAGTCGGATCGATACACAGACCCGCTCGATTGGATGACGAAAGCCTAAGCTATACTACGTTGCCGACACAGGGAACCGCGCTCAGACCGCGCCTCCGGCTCTCTCCCTCCGGTTCGAGTAGCTTGGTCCGCCTGAAAACCAAGGAGCACTCCGGCAACTCCCCCAAATCGGCGAACAGCGGATCCTCGCCCTCCTCCTCGTCCCTCATCCTATGTACAGGCGCCGCTTCCGCGCCGCCTCCCTCGTAGACCGGCCTCTGCAAGAACGGCGACGTCGAAGCCACGTCGGCGAGCCAGTCGAACCCGGGGTCGAGCAGGGTGGCGCCGCCGATGAAGCCCGCGAGCTCGTCCGGCTCGAACATGGCGGAGATGCAGTCGTCGGGGTCGGCGGCGGAGGCTGAGGCGGAGGCGGAGGCGGAGGCGGAGGAGTCGCTGACGGCGGCGGCGCGGAGGTGGTGGTGGTTCTTGGAGGAGGAGGAGGAGGAGGAGGGGACGGCGTGGTTGTGGTCGGAGGAGTAGGTGACGAGGAGGGTGGTGGGGTCCAGGCGGCTGCGCTCCACTTGCTTTCTGGCGGGGCAACCCTTGGAGCTACTGCATCGGTAGTATCCCCTGTCCAATCCCATTGCAAACAAAAACACCTTAACAAAAATGTATGATTATTATTCTAAACTAAACATTGGATTGTTTTTATTTAATTGTCAATGACGTAATTAGCAATCAACTTAGTCCTGCTGCTCGCCACTCCGAGCGTGACACGCACGCGCCTCTTGCAGCATCGCCCCCCTGGCTACAGCTAACTTTCTTCACCCACCACCGCCGCCACCCATGCAATGCAATATATGCAAATGCTATGTAGGATGGCCGTTTTCACGCTAAACGCCTCTTTCATATCTCATGAATAAAGACACTAAGGTGATAAGATTTAAAGAAGTATGTTAGCGAGTAATACTAATTTCGTATTGTGCCGACATTGGCTTTTTCAATCTCTTATGCAAACCGGGCTTTTATAAGTAAAATAAGCAGAACAAAGGAGGGGCAAGCAAGGGAGCTATAGGCATATTAATTACCAAAGAGTACTAACGTCAAAATTCTTAGTTTAAGCTCTAACGACGAGCGGTCATTCCTCCCATCAATTTGTACTTCCTTTTCTAGATTCTACTTCTACCCAATTAAACTGTAAACAATTCTATTTATTGGCCATTTACTCCATCTTTAACTTTAACCAACATCCAAAACCCATAATGTTATGAGAGATTTTTGGTGGATTTAACCGAGCAGCCCCTCGAAAATATACATTTATTTTAATTTAACAATAACCCTAATAAAAATCCCTCAAGGATTAGCCCTTGATGGTTTTTCTTTCCCTACATTTTAAATGCTACGTAAGTCTAGGCTAGCTTACAGGGAGCCGCATGTTCATCCCCAAATGCCGATGGGCGCGTGACATACGGTCAACAAACCACACCACAACTACTACGGTAATGTTCATTTCGAATCAGCCGGCCTGCGACTAATGAATCGATGGGCGATTAAAATTTAATTAAGCTGCATTTCCAAGCCAAGCCCCATCCCTCTCGGCGTATTATACTATGCCCGACGAACCAACCAGCTCTCTCACCCACCATTCACATTGTCGCCGAGATCCCCCCCTAAAAAAAAATAAGCAACTCCGCCCGCCGGCGGCTAAATTGGTTTCGACGATGCCGCCTTTGCTTCGCCGGCAAGCCGACACCGATCTCTCCAATAGCCATTCATGATCGCGAATTGCGGAGGATTCTTGTCGCGACTATGTTAAAGAGCAACCGATGCTAATAGAAGTGGTGGTGGATTAGGTACCTCGGGTAAGGCGAGCCCTTGATGGGCTTTTGGCCGTACTTCCTCCACGCCCACGAATCGGACGGCGGGTAGGCCTCCCCTTTGCTCTTGGATCCCTCGGGGTCGCCCGCGATCGGAACCGACACCACTCGCTTCTTCACGCTCCTCCTACTTCACGAGAATTCGGTCCCCATTAATCTCGACACCACGGACAGCTCTACGGAAGAAAAAAACAAGCACTCGTCGAGATGCCTCACCTTCTCTTCTGTGACGGCTCGCTAGCATTCACCTTGGAGTCGTCCCCCGAGGAGGGCGAATCGGGGCCTTGCTCGGGCTCGGGGTCTTCGTCTTGATCATGCACAAAGGGGTTGGCGTAGAACCGACGATCCATGAGCCCTGCTCGAAAATTGAAGCCTCGGACCCTCCTCTTATGAGAAGCTTCCGATGAACGTTAGCCGATTCGCGCACTCGGTTCGCCGGCTAGGGAGCACCGTCGGCTGGAGAAATTGGAGACAGAGAGGAGTGATTGTTGAAGGGGAAAAGATGGGGATTAAGTTTAATAGGAGGAGAGTCATGGGGGGTTGACAGATTGGCAGTTTGCGTAGTTTATTTTGGGGGACGTGCAAGCCTATACGCAAGCTCAATAATTATTAAATTATCATTATTCGAGCCTTATTAATTAAGTTTTAAGAGGGGTTAATCAAGTGGAGTGGGGTTTAACATGGGGAATCATGGAGCCTTTTGTCAAATGAGGTTGATGGATAAGGTAGGGAATCGGACAAGGTTCGGATGCAATTTGTTACGTCGATGGCTCGAGATTTATTAAGCTTTTATCTTGGGTGGGATTACGGGTTCATTGAATCGATTAAAGCAGCGTTTTCGTCGCGTGCGGACGGAGATCGAGACTTAGCTCAATGATTAATTAAAGGGATAAGTCATTTAATAATCGCTAATGCTAGCAAAGGAAAAAGAGACCCGTCATTCGTTTCCATTCAAACGTGCCTAAAGAAATAATAGCTCCTAAGCTTTGCCATGCCCCGTCCAGGGTGTACCCAGGAATATTTAATTATCCAAAATCTCCATAAAAAAAAAAAGTTTTTTTTGGGGAGGCTTCTGTTTATGGGCTTCTATTCAACCTACAGATATTGTAGAGTGGGAGCGTTGGAGCAAATCTCCGGAGACCATGTCCTATTCCTAGCTGTTAGATAACATATTACAATATTTTGTATAAAAATTACGACGAGATATGTAAGGGTATGATGAGTTATGATATAATAACATTATCTTGATGGATCATAAAAGATCTCGTGATGAGCAAGATTGGGCATCGTCCTTTCGTTTAAGGTTGGTTGTCTAGCCCACCCAACTTTGATCCCGACCTAGTCAAATCCGGATATATAATCTAATATTATTATGAGCGAGACTTAAACCACCCACCCTCTCTTGATGATCAACTCTAGCAAAACCTTAATTTGATTTATTTTATATATATATAGAAGAAATGAAACAAAAGATACAGTAGAGCTAGGACAGTTATTGTATGAGGTCTATCCAATGCTAAATGCAGAGGCGCATAATAGATCAATATGAACATCATGAGCTGTCCCGCAATAAAACCCGTTATTGCTAATACTTTCTTCTCGATTCCTTCTTCTCCTTCTTCTAGAACCTGAGCTTAAAGAAGGAAGAGATAAGAGGGCCCTATGGAGAATGTGGTCAAAAATCCATAATAGAGTCCGACCATAACGACCGAATTTATTATGTTCATGCATAAGAATACTCGATTCCCTAGTAGAAAAGATTTCAAAATCATCCCAAACCTCCATTTTTTTTCTTTTCTATTTCAATTTCTTTTTTGGATTATTATATGATAATTTTTTAACTTTTCATATATAGAAATAGAAAGATATAAACTAGAAACGACATCTCTTATGTCAATGGACACCAAAGGGATATTAAATTAATGGAATTGTGATATGGATGGAATATAATGAAATAGAGCCACTTTGAGGTTCCACATGTATACATGTATATATATTTTTATATCTGTTTTGTTGTCATTTCAAAAGTGAGGTACAAAGATTCTCATTGAATCGCAGAAAAGAAACTTGAAGGTGATGTGGATTCAAAGGCACTGATTTTGGGCTTCGATCGCATGGATGAATGTGAGACCAAGTCTTTAGATGGGCCTCAACTCTATTTATGGGCGATTCCATAAGTTACTTTTTCTACACGACACATCTGACTTTTCGGACAAATAACTAACTGATTTAATTTCATAATCATAAGGCTTTCCATTTGAGGGTACAAAACCCAATGGACAAGTGAAAATATGCTATTTTCGCAGCGTCACAATAAGATCAAGTGCGGAAATCTCCTTTTTTCTTGTCAAAGGACGTGAAATGCGTGGCATTTAATATAAGTTGGCTCAAATAGATAAAACTCTGGCCCCGTGAAGTACCATGCGAAATCTCGGAGACCATACAAGGACATGGAAGCCCAATTGATTGATCCAAACATAAGATCGTTTGTAGCGATAGCAGAAGGTATCGAACTTGTACATCCACTCCTCCACTATTAATTCAACCACGTCGTTTGAGAAGAAGAAGAACTTTGTAGTCAATGTATCAAGGATTCGAGATCATTAACCGGAGAAATTGGTAATGTTGGCCTTGGATGGGGAACTAGCCCTATATAAATGAAGAATCACCATAAATGTGATCACCTAACTTATTTATTAAAATCTGACCAGAAAAAAAAAAACGTATATATTAAAAAGTCCATACACACACAATAAATTAGGGAAAAGCAGATTTCAACACCAATTTATTTCACGTGCACATCCCTCTGTTTATCAAATTTTATGTGTCATTCGTAATTTGGTTTGAACATGAGAGTGTTAATATATCTCCCATGATCTATTTATAAGGTTTATATGCTTTTTATATACATGGAGTTACTCTTAACTTATTACCTTAAACTTTTAGATTTGATTTTCTAACTTGATATCCAAACTCTTCTTGTTTGAGAAATGGCCTATCAAGTCTCATAAAGTCTTTCTCCATGATAGCAATGTCAGCTACGTTTGTGTCTATGCCTCCCCTCTTGGGAGCTATTCCGATTCTTTTCGCCTCTTTTCGAAAAAGCTTTGACAAATTGGAAGTTGGAGTTGGGACACCACGTATATGTGAATAGCATATAAAAATCCATGTATAAACGGTGCTAAATACTTTAACATGAGGTATAGATGCGACACAAAGATTTTGATTTTGCATGTTGAACACACTATAATGATTTGTTTTATTTGCAATATAACAGCCAGCGAATTTTCTTAATTAATCTTAGACTTTCAAGATATGGCTATTCTCATTTGCTATAATTGATCCCATATATCATACATAGCATAAGGAAGAAGGCCATACATGTTGTCTCAATGCTTGAATGAACGATAGATACACTTATAACAGAAAGCAGGATAAAGAGCAAACCAGTAATGCTAAACACGAGTTCTGCTTTGAAGGAATCTGCGTGAAGCTCATGCCTCGAAAAACTAATTAACAAGACTCGAACTTCAACATTTTTGGGTCCTGCTATTGAAAATTTGTCCAAAAGTTGAGTCGACTGGAGCGGGAACTAAACGCGCGACGATGATCGAATCATAAAGTAATGAGAACGAGATCGGCAGGTCTACTTATAATCTGAAACGGTTGAAATAAATGCGTCGTTGTTTGACTAAATCTTAGTGGGGGAGGGACCTTGCGGAAGGCAAAAGTGAGGGGCCAGGTGTTCGATCGCGGCAGAAGGTAAAAGTGAGAGAGAGAGTAGTGCTGCCGACAACTAGCAAGACCCAAAAGACAAAAAGGATGGCACGTTTTCTCAGATATCGATGTATGATTGTATGAAATTCTAAATAGGGAAATAATAATCCACTCGAAATTGGGTCCATTTCTCCAAATTTTCTCTCCGAACTTTACTTTATTCTAAAACACGTCATGAACCTTATCGCTCTAACCAAATAACCCTTTGAGCTCATCGCCAGTGAAAGAAACTGTCGATCAATAAACATGTGCTCGTACGTTCACAGTTCATTTTCGTCCAAAAGACGCATTTCCTTTCATGTCACTTGCATGCATGATTGATATCCTTCTCCCTCAATTTCCCCCCAGTTTTTCAACTCGGCGAGAAAGACTACGGTTTTTAGAGCATGAATCAAAGAATTAGAGATGAAAATTCAACAAAGGTGGAGGAACATTTGTAATTAGAACACCGTGGATAGAACGAACCCAACTAGATGTTTTCCTATGTGAAAGAAGTTTCGGTAAGGTCACTTGAAGAGTAAAGGTATCCAGGTAGGCACGAAACGTGCATGCGACAAATACGTGTTGTTCAATCGAAATATATATCCATAAGCGATGATCTTAGGTGTTATTATGTCAAAGTGATCAAATTCATGAGATACATTAGAATAAAATAGTTTGGGAGCAACTTTAATGAAAGGGTCCAGCCACTTTGGGGGGATTTTTAGAATTTTCCTATCTAAATACGATGATTTTCCCAAATTTTCTTCGTTATGAAAAAGCAATCTCCGCATAAGTGGTGAGGCAAAAAGACTTTTTTTCATTGACTTTATTTTGACACGGAAATTCTATTACCGCTAAGGGCAAGCAAGTTGATTGGAATGTCAAGAATTTGCAACTCATCCGGAACTAGTGGTTACTTATTCATACGTCTTTAATTTTATGCAAACTATTTTTGATTGGGAATACGCACACGGGCGTCAAAAGTCTGAACACTAATGGGATTTGCATGATATTCATGGGCCTCTAATTAGTCAACCCTTTACACACCTGTTGAAATAATACATGTCCCCTTGAAACTTTAAATTGGATGATCTTTTCACTAATCTCCTCCTTTTTCTTTTTTACAAGAAAAAGAAAACATCTCCCCCGTCTGTTCTTATTCAATTTCAATCATGGGGACTGTATGAAAGCTATGTGAGAACATTGATCTGCATTAAGCAGCGGGTGATGTTTAATTTGTTGAGGGGTCGTTGTCTCCCTCCACATGTTAAGCAAGCCATAATTCTTATTTATTTATTTATTTATTTATTTATTTATTTATGGTGGAAACTTGCTAGAGTTGAGGAACATCTTCATCAATTATCTACCTAACGCTACATTACCAAACATTAAATGTTAAAAAGCTTTGTTGGATGTTGCCCTTCAATGATTTGATTCCTTAGCACCACCTAATGTTACGTGTCCCTCTTGTTATAAGATCCTGTTCATGGACCACCCCCCCCCCCTCCAAAAAAAAAAATGATACTTCACCTCACAATGCCTTGAAGTGCTCTTGAAAAAATAGAGTTTCATTAGGTTTCTACTAGATAGTGAAGTTGTGTTTTGGACGACAAATCTTGTTGCATGTTACATTCCGAGGTTCGATCTATTAGTAAGTGTATATGCCATGTGTTAATTGCATTTAAAACTCTCGCATGGGGTTCTGGAGAGCAGATCTACTCATTGGCCCAGACGTGAACTTACGGGTCAGCGCAAGTGCCCAAGGCTGCCCCAAAAAAAAAAAAAAAAACAAACATGGTCAAGTCAGGCCCATCATTGGCCAATTTTTATTTTTATTTTTAAAATTTCAGTTAAAAAATTAACAAATATGAAAATAATATCATCTTTTTGTGTCTATTTTATGCCTATTTCATTTTTCTACTTTACTTATATTTTCATACTATACTTTTATCCTACATTAGAAATTTGTCCTTATTCTTTAAATAAAATTTTAAAATGTCAGCACTCGGTAACTAACTCAATAATATTTTTTAAAACTAAATATATGGGTAGGCCCTAACTTTTTTGTTCGGGCCCACCCAACGAGTTTAGGGAATGTAGCCAAGCCTGCCCATAAATTCGGAGGGCTTGAGGTGGTCCCCGTGGACCAAGGTCTATGTGAGAAAGACACGTGCAATTAGTATAGGCGATTTAATGAATCGTTAACTTAAAAATGATTTCTCGTGCAATTATCTTGTATAATATCATGTTCACAACATGCATTTAAGCTTTCATGTAACTTCATACCTACCTATTTATAATCATGATCATAATTTGGAGTCAATTGAGCAATAGCAGACAACGCAATTTTGAGAGAGAGAGAGAGAGAGAGAGAGAGAGAGAGAGAGAGAGTTCTAATTTTCACACCCAACAAAATAAATCACCACGCTTAGGGTTAGTATCTTCAGTATGAATAGAGGAAGTCATCATCAATCATACGTCGGTTCGAAAAACAGCATAGTTATGTACGTATACGCAAGAATTGAGGGCGTGGACCCGTTGAATAAGATTCCCAAGATCAGGCCTTCATGTTGATAGACACGAGGTCGCTCTCCATGGATGACCTCCCAACTTTTTGTCTCGATGTTCGACACTTGAACTCCCTCCTTCTTTCGACTAAAAAAAAAACAAAAAACTCTCTGTTTCTCTCGTCGTTCACCCTTGACTTCTCTAGAAAAATCACGTGAAAAGTACGCATCAAGTAAAAAGTACACGTAACCTTTTAGTCCGATCCGATGGACCGATGGTACCCGGAGCGTTTCCACGCGAGCAGTTTTCCTTTCCTCGTCAATGGTATAAAAGCATCAGAGCGAGTTAAAATTCCTTTTCCCCTCCCATTTTTGTCTTCTTCCAAAAAGACAAAATCAGATAAGACCCATCGCTTCTAATCCCAATGACCATTGATTTGCTTTGCAAATATCGTTCATGAACCTTTAAACAGAACCTTAAATTGGACAGACCAAATTGCCCTTCCTTACTAGCTCGTTTTAGCCTGTCGCTTGGGTTTGAGCAGTTTGGTTTCTTAATTGGTTTTTACAGTTTTGGATGGGCGTGAGAATTTATCACAGAAAATGTCATTTTCGTAAATAAGGTTGCAAAGATAATTACTGTGAAAGGGTGAAGTAATATCTACTTTAAGAAGTAATTGATTATTACAAGAAAAAGTCTTTTTCAAAGAAAAAAAGATAAGGAGGACGAACAAGTCTAAATCATCAGATGCGAAAATTATATAAGACTGGCTATTTTCAATGATACACATCAAGTTTAGCATTTATCACAATTTCTCCGATCATAGTGTTCAAACTTTTTTTCGGTGGGGCATTGACGTGAGATTTACTCATGGGCATGTAGGGTCCATCATATGTACAGCTAATGAAAACAGCATTCGAATAAACGAGGTGCTAATTCCTCTTCCCCCATTCCACCCTCGACTTGAACCCAATATTATAGTTATAGCCGGACGTGATGAAACCTCACAACCGACATTTTATCTCTTGCTTGTCGGTAAATAAATCCTAGGAATTAGTTAAGGTGGTGAGGCTAATATTTACTTAAGACTAGAGAAAAAAAAAAGCTGGACTTAGTTATAATTTTAAGTACCATTGGTGGGAGAAATTTTCATAAGCAGCCTTAATTACTATACAAGTGAAAACACGGCAAGTGAATGAAAACGTCAATGGTGACTATTATTGATTAAGGCTACTTACAATGAATCTCTCCCTCTTTCTTTCTTTTTGCGTTAATGGTGTTTAGAATGTTAAGATTATCTTGGAATAATCGATTGATATGTCTATCACATGAATAGAGGATCATGATATTATTGGACATTCTCTATACATCCTCTAATTTTCTAGATAGATTTGGGCTCATTTGCTTCTAGAATAATTCGGGAAGAGCTTTTTTTTTTTTTTTTTTTTTGAATTTAAGAAGAGTTTATGAATTAGAAAAATAGGACTATTGCCTTAATCTTAGTATATTATAGTGGGCGTCATTGCCTCTAGTACTAGGGGTAACTAGTTCTTGGATCGGGCTGATTCCACTCTAAAATCGTGGTCCAATTCTCGAGTTGGATTGGTCTAGTTTAGGGTTTGGGCAATTTTATTTTCTTTACTCTTTAAAAGAAAATGAAATTTTTAAAAAAAGACATATCGGTCTAGATGATTCAGTTTTGCACTTGAAACCTGGAACCACGTAGGTCGATCTAGTTTCCACACATCCGCCTATATGGCACCATATCCCCTATGGCGTTCACCTACCATGCTCTCCCTCTCTTTCTCTCCGCCAAGTGAGAACGACCCAAAATACGCATCCTCCATTAACGACCACACGTTTGGCACGTGAGGAGCACGACGATTGTTGTCGAGGTGTTTCCAAGGCGGCAATGGCTGTAGCGGAGGCAAGGTACAACGCTGAGGCAGTCGACTTAGGGACGAAGAGAGGGGGAACACTCGCGTTTCCATTGATGGTCTTTCGGAGCAGCAACTATTTAATACAAACACCAATGTACGACTTTCAAAAAACACGTCGCGCCCGAATAAACAATTCACAAGATAACCTAATTTTTTTTCGTTAGGGTTAAAGAAACGTGCATGTTTCGCCCAACGGCCTCTCGAAAGGACTAGTATTTATTTCTCTCTGCATCCCTCACGTGCCACTATTCAAATCAACAGGTTGTATATTCAATAGCCGACAGGCAGGCGGTAGTTAGCTCGTGAAACCAGTCAAACAAAACGCGACTCCGGTGTCGACGACCACCATGAGTTTCTTTACTTCGAACCTCCTTAAATAAAAACCAACGTTTAACCCACCGGTCTACGCCGAAGATTCCGCACGCGATATGAACTCGAACTCAGGGGCATCTCCGTAATCCACCCCGCATATATATCGAACCTTTCTCCTCCCTAATCTCCGTAACCTAGTTCCCTCATCTTCTTTGGAGCTCTCGTCCTCTCTCTCTCTCTCTCTCTCTCTCTCTCTCTCCCTCTGCCGACACGACACATGTCTGCAGAGCACGTCCTCGAGCTCTTCGACTCCTTCTGGTTCCACTGCGCCGTCTTCAGCGGCAAACCGGCCTCACCGCCTCCCCCTCCTCCTTCCTCCTCCTCCGCAACGAGGCCGCCCTCTCATGAAGACCGCGGCGACGAGGACGACGACCGTCTCCTCCTCCTCGAGACGAAGCTGTCCCGCGCGCCGACCCTCCGCGTCAGGTCCATGAGCGACCAGCTCTTGGGCGGCCCCGGCCTTGACTGGGACCCTTTCTCTCCAAACTCGGTCCTCCTCGCCGCCACTCCGAAGCTCCAGACCATCCTCTCCGGCAAGGAGGTTTCGGACTTCGAGGGCGAGCCCGCGACGACCAAGAGCGAAGAGGAAATGGACGAGACGCAATCACAACCCGGAAGCAGCAAGAAATCGGAGAACTCAAGGAGGAGGAGGAAGAAGCGGAGCAAGAGCAGCAAGAGCCTGTCGGAGCTCGAGTTCGAGGAACTCAAGGGCTTCATGGATCTGGGGTTCGTGTTCTCCGAGCAGGACAGGGACGACTCGGACTTGGTCTCGATCCTTCCCGGGCTGCAGAGACTGGGATTGAAAGACGACGGCGACAGGATCGAAGTCAAAGATACAAAGAAGGCCGATGAGACTAAGGTCCCGAGGCCCTACTTGTCCGAAGCGTGGCACGGTTTGGATCGCCAGAGGAAGAGATACGAGGATCCGCTGGTGAACTGGAGAGTGCCGGCTTTAGGGAACGAGATGGCCATGAAGGATCATCTCAAGTTCTGGGCTCACGCTGTTGCGTCCACCGTGAGATAGCAGTGGTTCATCATTCTCGTTCTTTTTCCGGTTTCTCCTTTGCCAAAAGTGATGTCGCTAGCTTTACTTCTCTGGAACTTTTTTTTTTTTTTTAATCTTTTCCTTTTTGCCTTTATTTTGAACTACACAATCTTCATCATCCTGTTGTCTTTGAGGGGGAAAATCCTCTAATCTGTAAATGTAAATAAAAGGAAAGAGAAATAAGCTCCCTTGGTTTATTTATTTTCTTGGTCACACATTAGGTTAAGTTCGTTCGTTTGGGATGAGGGAACGTTTTTCGAAAGACTTTGTCAAAATTGGGAGGTTGACGTTTGACCCTTATGGCCCCATTAACAGAAAAAGGAAGAAGGGAAATGGAGCCAGAAGCAATTATTTAGCTTAAAATGCGAAGCTACATGATGTCAAGGCCCTCTTGAAATCGGCAAGTGGGGCGTGCCTTGCTGCGCACTAATGCGGGATATCCGAAAGGTATCCGATGGAGCGGATCTTTATCATTAGGTGAACCAGGCATATACAAATGGAGACTTTAACCCATCCACCCCGAGTTGATCTTAATTGCCAATCATCGCGGGTGCTACGTTTAAACCAGGTCCACTCCCATCGAATCGAATGGTTTGAATTCACTTCGTTCGCGGCCGGTTCGCTTGATAAAAAAGGGATTTTTATATAGCATAGATCTGCTTCTTTGTCAAAACATCTCCACTATGCTCCCGTCACGTAGTGGGCACGACAATCTTATTAATATTAGCTTTTTCGGGTTGGAAAGGGCAGTGCTTAGCATTTAATTGCATGGGTTGAATTGTTTTCGAAGGGTGTGCTTGTTTTGATTGACACGCGTCAGTGGTGATTGATTAAATTAGCAATGAGCAACAATTTGGCATGTAGCCATGGTTAGAACCTTGTGATGCGGATGTGGCATTTGTCAGGCATCATACTTCATTTTCAGTAGGGGCCCCTTGCTCGCATCATTGAACTTGACCTTCAATTTGAAGCAAAGTGGAAGAGGGGTTGGGAGATGAGACGAGCACCAACATAACGATTTTTCTGGAAGAGGACAATGTTTTGCTTCACTTTGCCTCGTTGGATGTAATTATCTTTAATAGTGGCGAATGCAAGATATGTTTATCATTAAACTAATGCCACGTGTGATTCTCATCGAAAATAGAAGTTGCTAGAGTAATCTAAGTGGTCAGTCTCTAACAACTGTAAATTTATAGAGATTGAAAATTTGTGATATCAAAATGTGAGCTGTATGGAAAAAAAAATGGTATTAGTAGTGTCCCTTTTCTCCAATTTAATAGTTCTAGCAACTGCTCCGCAATTATTCGTCAATACCCGTTTCAGGGTTTGATTCAATATATCATTTCATAAACAAGTAATCATTCTAATAACATCACGACAATTCTTTTCCACAATTTATTATTTCTTTTTTTGAAAAAGAGGGGGCGCGCGCGAACCGGCGCGGATCGCCGTCTCCTGGACCGCATGGTGAATTTTATAACGTCCCTTCATCTCTCAATTCAACTTCGCAGGAACACTTTTCGTTCTAGAACGGGCAAAATTGCAGGAGCTTTATAGAGAGAGATAAGAATCCACGTGCACGAGAGAGAGAGAGAGAGAGAGAGAAGAATCCACGTGCACTGAAACAACGTGACGCCACTGAATGGAGTTTCAACGATACTTTGACTGGCTGTTGCTGCAGAGCTGTGAGAATTTTAATTTGCGACATCTTTTTCTTTCTGAGAATGTCGTACTTTGTCAGTGATCCTAGGAAAATGACTAATACTCTTGGGAGACAACCCATACAAGTTGGTCGTCCATATTTTGAGTGGGTGTCACGAACTTTGCCATTAAGAAAGCCAAGTGCAAAATCTAAGCAGGCAAAAGCGAGTGAACTCCAACCTGGGTCTCCCCCTTTTAGCTCATACATGCATCAAGCAGCTCTTTTTGGGATTATGATGAGCAGGAAAAGATCATGAATCACATGGTGCGAACTGTCATCAACTCTTGAGTCCTTCCTGTCGTAGTGTGACAACTGTAATTAAGCACAATAAAAAAGCATAAGCTGCGCAAAATTTATTAACAGCAGACTGATTATTTTATACCATGTGTGAGGCAGAAAAAATCAAAACTTCACTCCCTAAACGTGACAAGCCACTAGATTAGCAAAGACTAAACGGTAAAATCGGAAAAAAGTTACGGCGTGAAGATGAAAAGTTCTTGAATGAATCCGAAGCACAGCTGAGACGAAGTGGCCTCATATGCATATTGGTGCATGCAAGGCTTTTTCATCTGACTGCCAAGGCACGAAAGCTGACAAGATGTTACTAGACAAAGTGTGTCTTTTTGTCTGTTGCAACTGGGGCAAAAGGGGTACTTGCCCACAGCTTCTGACTCAAAAGTCATAGGGAAATGAGCAGAGCAATTAAGAATCACATGACAAGCTCCCAAAATTAGTTGCGGAAACGAGGACACCAGGCCCGGGATGCCATCTTTCCGAGGGAACAATGAAAAATAGAATTGTTCTCAGGTATTGATGTTCGCTAATTTTGATTCGTTAGGGGCAGAGATTCGATCATAAGATGACAAGATCATAAAACTTTCAAACATAAAATATGGAAAGTAAATATATGTGTGAGGTGGATAATTCAAAAATTAAATTGATAGGATCATACTATTTCTATACTTTTTATCTATTGGAATGGAAATCTATATTCCTTTCACAAACTTTTAATAGTAGATCATAATATCAAAAATACATATCAAAATTTTCAAAACCAAGTTGATAAGTAGTCAATGGTACAAGATTCAAGTTAAATACATTCGATTGCCTTTGTATGCATTCTCAATCTCTAGAGCAATGAACAAGGGGATATTAGAAAAAGTTCATGATAGGAAACAATTATCATATGATGCAATATATTAACATCATAGTACAATTAGGCAAACCAACAAAATCATGGTATGTAAAAACTCAGTTCCCTCTACACCAGCTTCCAAGTAAGGAAAATGTGACATAATTAGGATGGATCATTGTGGCCCACATAAAATAGAGGGTGCCATAGAAATGGCAGCGTCGAATTCAACATCCTCTTGTCCAATTCTTACACTCACATTAGTCAAGGTGGGATATGAGAAGTTATAATCTAAGTCATTTGGAACTTCTACCACTTCTAAGACTTTGATGATTGTTGACATGGAAGGCCTCTTTGTGAAATCAACTTGCAAGCACCATGTGGCGAGCCTCATCATGTTGACCAACTATACTTATTGATCACATACAACAATTGTCCTTCATTGCTCTTTCTCTTAAAAACTCCTAACATGAACATGTCTTCTTGATCTCAAGATTCGTCGAAAACTTCTCATCTAGAGACTATCTCCAAAATGATGACACTAAAGTTATAGACGTCCACTTTCTCAGTAGTTGCTGCATGTATCCATTTCCAAGCCAAATAACCCGGAGTTGCCCTCATCATAGTCATGATTTGGCTTTGGTCCCATCAATTAGCTTAGGCAAGCCAAAATCTACGATCTTAGCATTAAACTTTTTGTCCCATAGTATATTTTGGGGCTTAATATCCATTTGCACTATCTTCCATCTACATTATTTATGTAGATAACTTAGGCCATTTGCTATGTCACAAATGATCTTCCTTTGTTGCCAATCAAACACAAATGACTCATCTAATTTGGGAAAGATCCATTTATTTGGAGACCCATTGGACATGTATTCATAGACAAGTAGCCTATCAAAATTCTCAACACAAAACCCAACAAGTGGTACCAAGTTGACACGATGGATATTGCCAATGCTCTCAACCTCTGCAAGAAAAGTTTTCTTGGCTTGGCATAAACCGGTGAGGTGCTTCATGGCAACATTTGTGCCGTTAGGTAGAGTGCCTTGATAAACGGAGCTAAATCCACCCTCACCGAGCCTCTTATTGAAATGCTCGGTAATGACTTTTAAATCATCATGAGTGAATCTCATTAGTGCTCCGGGCATTTGATCAGGAAAGTCCTCTTCGACCTCGTCGACACCTTTGTCCTCTTCAACCTCATTGACACCTTTGTTTCTAAATAGGTATTTTATGATGACAAAAGAAAGATGAAGGCTAAGGGTAATACGAGGCGAGAAGTGATTATTACTATCGGAATACCACGTGCCCTTTTAGGGTTTTTAGGAGAAGCAGGAGGTTCGTCTATATTGGAAGAAATTTGTGAGGACTCCGAATTTCACTCGAGGGATGCTGCACTTTAAGGAAAACAAAAGACTGTTGATTCGATTTTGATGGGTATCTAAGTGAATATACCCGAGATACTAAGCAGCATGAACCTAAATAATCATTGTCATCTGTATATTTTAAAAAAGCCGCTCGGCGCAAGGAGTTGTTCGCACAAGCCTTTTTGCAACTCTCTTTATTTGTACTTCCAAGATCGGGGGCGCTTCGGTTATTTCCCTTTGGGCTAAAGCAATTCCCCAACAACTTCAAAAAGAACATTGAAATTGCGCAGCCGCAGATGACAAAGGAACCTTTAGGGAGCACCCAATTGTAGGATCTCCAATATTGTTCCCTAGAAGTAGCGATCCGGACACCTACACATTTCATGTTGTCCAAGACAAATTTAATAAATTCCACAAACCATTGGATAACCACAATCCCCAGTGAAGTTTATTAGAAGATCATGTGCCGAGATCCACTCATTTTGATGCTGCTCATACACCCTCAGATGTCCATCAAATTCCAACTCCAAGTACTGCACAGCCGCGGACGAATTAAAATCAGAAAACAAAGAACTGTTTCTTACAAAATTCAGAAACAATGCAAATTGTCCTTGGGTGAATTCAACATAATTAGAGCTATTGCTTGTGCTCGGAAAATTTATGCCCTTACGATAATGCACTTGCGGAGGGTCAGTCTCTATCTGAGCAAATGAACCTTCAGAAGTCAAAGAAAGCGAAAGTAAACCTTGTTCGCTCATGTTTGTCGTGGAATCACTGGGGGTCAATTTCTACCTCGCCGCTAATTTCTGTCCCGGGAGTAGCGTGTCCGTAGGGTGATTGTCGGACTGCCACACCGTGGCATTGTTCTCATCAAACAACACAAGGTTTCCTGTGTCTGTCAAGTTGATGCCAACAACAGACTTGCGATTAGTTTGAGATGACCATACGATGAACCTGTCAGAATCTTTCAATACCAAAGATCCTTCTTCCGTGAGCTTCAGGATGGCTTGGGTTCCAACAGGACGGTTCCGATTGGCAGATCACACCACCAATGGAACCACCCTGTTGTTGATAATAGAACACTGGTCAGTTTGAACATTAAAAACGGCGAAAAAGTCAACTTCCAAAGAGGCTTGGCCGTAGAAGCCAAAGGCAAATGTTGAGCCAAAATGGCTCCGCCGAAGTATGGGGATCACGCTAGCATCCGCCGAAGGGGACAGGATATAATTGACAGCAGATGCGTTGGCAATCCATGTGGTGATAAGGCCTGCGGTTGAATAGAAATAAGCTTGGGCGCCGAATAGACAGAACAAATATGTTTAGACGATAAGGCGGAGGGTGTGAAGATGGTGTGACATTATGAAAAACCAGAAGCAGGCGGGGAATGAGCGACCATTATTAGGAAACAAGGAAATTCTAATTTAAAGGCGAAACTACCGTCATTGGAAGCACCATTGGGAGGTCCAAAACAGCTTTGCTTTCTTCACAGTATGTGCTCAGCCGTTAATGCCGAAGGCATCCATAGATTCCGAAATCTAACTCCAAGCTACCTAGAAAGTGACGGCGATATCAAGGACTATAAATAATTCGAAACGAGAGTGCCCTGTTGAGAAATCAAGTAGATATGTAAATAAAATAATCACTTTATTTTATATAAGTAATATTGCAAACTCTTTACACACACCACTCTCATACATCTCTCACACCTCACACAAACACAATTCTTGCACACACCCACTCACTCTTTCTCACTTTACACTTCACTCCACCTACTCCCACCCACTCACACACTCCACGTACACACTCCACTCACATCACACACTCCTCACACTTTTCCAGCCAAGACCCCTGTCACCCTACCTCTCAACCCTCTCGTACAAGACACACTCAAGGGGCAAGAGCCCCTATTTATAGGGGACAAAGTCGGCACATCCACCGACTCTCCTCTCCCAATATCTCTTCTACTTATTATTATTTTATTGCAACTTGTTGGGTCAACAATTGCGGCTAAGAATTGTCTGGAGAGAGGGAGAGAAATCTGGAGGAGTACCGAGAGAGATCTAGAGTAATAGAGAGAGAGAGAGAGAGAGAGAGAGAGAGTAATCTGGAAAAATCCACAGAGAGAGAGAGAGAGGCGGTGCCCTTCTCAACACTCCCCCTCACCAACTACTCTCTCTTAATTTAGATATGGTAGCCGTGCCGATATTGTTTTTGGATTCTTTAATTGTCTCCCTCCATTCAGCATATTGCGAAGCTTTCTCATATGTAGATGGCTTTATGGCTCCATCTTCTATTGCTTTTCCTGCTGTGTCTTTCCACAGAGTTTTGTGATCCTTGAACTTTTGCAATACCAATTCATTCAGCCCTTTAGTCTCTTTTTCCTTCTTCTTACTCAATTCAGTCTTCGTATTTAGCATATCTCCTCTAAGAATTTTGAGATTAGAACTCATTTGATCAAGCCTCTCATTTGTGACTTTCATTTCGTGCTTCAACCGATTCAATCCCATCCGAAGCACTTTAGTGGAGATATCTTGATCCTTTTTCCCATAAAATTTATTCTCCTCAATCTTATTCCACCTATCCTTGCACCATGGGATGTAGGGTGTAGATGGCCTCCTTTCCTCAAAGAAACCTTTCTTCTTCTCCTTCATGTGTTTGATATCTCTCTCAATATGACCAATTGGGAACATCATAGCAGGCTTGAGATCCTGAACCTTCTGTAGCTTCTTGAACTCACATCGGAACTTCTCTAACTCCCTTTCTTTTGCCTTGAGCTCGCGATCCTTCTGTCTCAGCATCTCATCTTTTTTCTTCAACATATTCTCTATCTTTGCCTTCTCAACTTTTAGCTTCTTTATCATTCCCTACATCTCTTGCGGTTTCTTTTCATGACTGCTTGTCAGTGTTGTTAGTTCCTTCTTCGAGTTCTCCCTTGGCTTGCTCTTATTCGAGGTCGTGATAGAACCTGTCGAATTATCCAACTCAACTATACAAGCTCTTGCAAGCTCTTCTCGTTCCTTTATTGCAAGCGCTTGAAAGTCCCATTCTTCTTCACTTTCAATCTCCTAAGTGACGACATTTCCTTCTTCCTGCCTGTACCAACAGAATCTGGCAATATGTCCTACCTTGCCACAAACGTAGCACCATTTGCTACGCCTTTTGTTGCTCTTATTTTTGTCGTTGTCGTCGTCACGATCTTGACGAGCTCCCCCTGGCTGATAACCCTTCTTTTCGGGTTGCCTCCACCAATCTCCATGATATTTCCATGGTTTGCCATCTCTTGCACCCGCTCTATTTCTATTCTGGCCTTTGAACCCTCTTTTATTACTGAAGAGGGCACTTTCATCCTCCTTAATTGAGACCTTAGGGATTTGTTTATCTAAGGCCTCTTGATTGGCCAATATATTTTCCAACTCAGTTAGAGTTGACTCATTTGCCCATCCACGAGTGGCCGTAACAATACCGTTATACTCCGGCCTTAACCCATGAATTATTATTCTTCTCATTCTTGTCTCGAGATATAGCATTCTCGGGATCTAATTTTGAAATTTCTTCGCAAATAGATTTAACTTTAGAAAAGTATTGACTTACCATCATACTTTGTTACGAGATTGAGAGGAGCTCGTTCTCCAGGCATTGTAACTTGGCATTGTTTGTCCTTGCAAATAGCGTCGCCAAGTTATCCCAAGCCTCCTTCGGGGTCTTCTCACTCTTTATGTGTTGTAATAATTCATCATCAACAGTCACGGCAAGAACGTAGAGAGCCTTACCTAACTTGACGTTCCACTTTCTTAAATCACTATCATTTGTGGGTGGTGTGGTGTTGTTACCACCAACAATATCCCATAAATCTTGTCCAAGCAAATAATACCACATGCGGATACTCCAATTATTATAATTAAAATCATCGAGCTTCTCCATCCCATTCACCGGACTCGAGAAATCCACCATGGTGACTTGAGTACAATGCCCCGCACTATACCAAGTAAGCCTGGTCCCGGATCAACCGACTTCACAATCTCAGATTGTGCACTAGTAGAACTCCAACGTCCTTCACTTCTTCGATCCTTGGCTCGACGATCCCTGATCGCCTTGCTCACTTACAATGCTCCCCGACTATTGTTTTCGTACAGCCTCCGACGACCTGCTCTAATACCACTTGTTAAGAAATCAAGTGGATATGCAAATAAAATAATCACTTTATTTTATATAAGCAATATTGCAAACTCTTTACACACACCACTCTCATACACCTCTCACACCTCACACAAACACAATTCTTGCACACACCCACTCACTCTTTCTCACTTTACACTTCACTCCACCTACTCCCACCCACTCACACACTCCACGTACACACTCCACTCACATCACACACTCCTCACACTTTTCCAGCCAAGACCCCTGTCACCCTACCTCTCAACCCTCTTGTACAAGACACACTCAATGTTGGGGTTTCATGAATCATGTATAAGAAAATTAATGAAATAAACGCAGCGGAAACAAAAATATATTTCACACATGATTCTCCTTAGGCGTTGTTCGTGCGTTTTAATCAAAAATCTAAACATAAAAGGGAGTTAAACGAAATACCTCTTTAAGCGCGCTTTGAAACAAGTCGGTTCGGATGTTCTGCAATACGAGTCCCACAAGCGTCGGACCTCTAGTTCGGACACACCAACAACGAACGTCGAACGGAAGAGAGAACCTTCGGATATCCACCACTTCGATCGTGCTAGCAATCACGTGGAAAGAATCCGTCGTATTCTTGGTGTATAGTAGTCACGGCCCGAACGAGAGAATTGTTTCTCTTATCTCTTTTCTCTGTTTTCAACAACAACCTTTTTCTCACATCCTCAATTGCTTTTTATATTTAAAAATGACCAGCAACGGTTGCTGATCAATGGACGATCAGCAACCGTTGCTGATCGTCCATAGTGGACGATCGTGCATGAGCGGTTGCTCATGCACGAGCGTGGCATGATGGTCGGCGGTTGCTGACCATCCATGCTTTCGTGCATAATGGTCGGCAACCGCTGACCATTATGCTTCGTGCATGTACACGAATTCGTGCACATGCACGAACCTTTAATTTTTTTTTAATTAGTTAATTAATTTTAGGGCATACTTCTAACAATCTCCCACTTGCACTAAAACCAACTTGTTTGGTATGTTAATATATATCCACTTTGGGCATGCGTGTGCATCATATGCAAGTAGGCTCGTGACTATAATACAAATTAAATTAAATCTCATTTAATTTAATTTCAAATCGACTCAATTCGATTGCAGTAATTGCAAACATATTTGCAATAATATTTCTCTCTTGTTCCACGTCATCCTAGTTGTTTATGGTGTGTGACATCCCTAGGTTCATCACTAAGCTGGTAGTAAGACTTGTACTAACACATTAGTACTTCCAAAAGAATTAATTGTCCCGATTAATCTTTTAGGTCCTACAAGCCACGATTGACATCTAGCAATATGTCATGGCTACCCAGATAGTGTGAATACTTTAAGAACATAATGAACCTGTCAGCTTTGGCTACAGTGTAATTCAATCCCTCTGTCTTACTATGTCCCGATCAAACAAAGACCATGGAATATTTGTCAAGTCATTAATTCGATCATATGCACAAATCTAATTGACATGCATTTTTATTTGAGACATAAACAATTTATTCTCAGTTACAACCCCGGCCGAGGATTTCAATGCAGTGTCACAATTAGATCGCATAGGACATCATTATCATACCTTGCATATAACAAGGAGACAGATTCCATATTGCGCACACGTGTAACTTCGTATATGAACAAACTATGACCATCAGGTATAAAGACGGATCGACGACCCGGCATTATGTGCACCCGTGAACCATAGTTGTTCGATACACAAGTTAACACTGTGCCTCAGGTCTAAGGATTATTTACACAAAACCAAAGCATGAACAATTAGACATTGACCACGCTAAAAGCTTCCATGTCGCTAATCGTTCCATATGCGTCACGTTCAATGAATTTGTCTAATACAAAACACCTGTGTTCTAACTCAGGCATCATAATACCCAATGACATGTGACTCATCATTCCCTTAAGTATCTAATACTTAATGGCGAAGTTAAGAACACACCGGTCTCAACGGGATTATTAATATCCACTTAATAATCCATCGACCGGGAACAATTTAAAGATTCAGTCTAATTATGAACCCGTCACATATATTCTTGACGTCTCAAGAATAGGTCTAGTTGCAATCGATCTTATGGAATCATTCATCAATATAAAATAATTGGACAAATGAATGAATACGTCGTTGCCATTAATTAAATAATAATAATGAAAGTACAACTATAATCCCTACGATATGTAACCATTACATAGTAGCTTTAGGGCATACATCCAACAATTTCCCGAGTTGCACTAAAGCCAACTTGTCTGGTTCCTCAAACCCATTTTATCAATATGTCTTTCAAAAGAAGACGAGGTAAGGCCTTAGTGAAGGGATCTGCCACGTTTTCTCTGAGGCAATTTTCTGCAAGGCGATATCACCTCTCCCAACAATTTCTCGATGAGATGGAAGCGTCTCTCAATATGCTTGGACTTCGGTGAGACCTCGGTTCCTTAGCTTGAGCTATCGCTCCATTGTTGTCACGAGAACAATGTGATCGGTTGCTCAATTGAAGGAACGACTCCAAGTTCAGAAATAAATTTCTTCATCCAAGCGGCTTCCTTTCTTTGCTTCGAAGCAACTACATACTGCCTCAGTGGTGGAATCGGCAGTTATACTTTGTTTGGAACTTTTCCAACTAACTGCACCACCATTGAATGTGAAGACAAACCCAGACGTAGACTTATAATCATTAGGATCCGATTGAAAATCAGAATCAGTATAAGCTACAACTTCAAATTCTCCTTCTCCATATATCAAGAATAAATCTTTAGTCCTTCGCAAGTACTTAAGAATATTCTTGACTGCTATCCAGTGCTCTTCTCCTGGATCAGACTGATATCTGCTAGTAATACTTACAGCATGTGCGATATCAGGTCTAGTACATAGCATAGCATACATTATGCTTCCAATAGCGGATGCATATGGTATCTTTGCCATCCGCTCTCTTTCTTCAGGAGTGTTGGGACACATCTCCTTAGAAAGACGGATCCCTTGCCTAAAAGGCAATAATCCTCTCTTGGAACATTGCATGTTAAACCGTGTTAACACTTTGTCTATGTACGTAGATTGTGAGAGGCCAATTAATCGTCTTGATCTATCTCTATAGATCTTGATACCTAAAATGTAGGTTGCCTCTCCTAAATCTTTCATGGAGAATTTCTGTGACAAGAATAGTTTTATCGATGATATCATTGGTACATCATTTCCAATCAAAAGTATATCATCGACATACAAAACCAGAAATGCAATTGCACTCCCACGATCTTCTTATATACACAAGGTTCATCTGGATTTTTGATGAAGCCAAACGATTTGACTACCTCATCAAAACGGATGTTCCAACTTACGGAGGCTTGTTTGAGTCCATAAATGGATCTCTTAAGCTTACACACCTTATGTTTTTCACTATTGGATTCAAAACCACCGTGGCTGTTCCATATAGATGTCCTCATCGAGAAATCCATTTAGAAAAGCCGTTTTGACATCCATCTGGAATATCTCATAATCAAGATGTGTAGCTATAGCCAACATAATCCGAATGGATTTTAGCATGGCCACAGGTGAGAAAGTTTCGTCATAATCAATTCCTTCTTTTTGACGATATCCTTTCGCCACCAGCCGTGCTTTGTAAATTCCAATTTGACCTTCAACATTCATCTTCCTCTTGAAGATCCATTTACAGCCAATTGGTACAATACCATCAGGCAGGTCAGTCAAGGTCCATACCTCATTGGAATACATTGAGTCCATTTCGGATTTCATGGCTTCTAGCCATTTACCAGAATCGATGTCCAACATCGCCTCCTCATAGGTTTTAGGATCACCGGGTTGATCACTATCATTCACAATGAATAATGGTTCAATATGATCAACCGAGTGTCTATAACGAGCAGGTGGGCGAGACATTCTCGCACTTCTCCTAAGAGGTTGTGTATCGAAGCTCCCAGATCGAGAGATTGGTATCGAACTCGGTTGTTTGATACTTCATTATTTTCTTCTTGTAAGACTATTTTCCGCCCAGCACCACTTTCTTGGATGAACTGATTCTCCAAGAAAGAAGCATGCTTGCATACCAAAATTCTTTGTCCGAATGAAAATAGAAATAATATCCAAGAGTTTCCTTTGGATATCCAATGAAGCGACCTTGTTCAGATCTTGCCTCCAATTTTTCCATTTTCAGCTTTTTCACGAAAGGTTTGGACAACCCCAAATCTTAATATGATTAAGACTAGGTTTCCTACTATGCCATATCTCATAGGGCGTAGTTGGAA
Organism: Eucalyptus victrix; assembly: GCA_016097545.1. Lineage (NCBI taxonomy): Eukaryota > Viridiplantae > Streptophyta > Magnoliopsida > Myrtales > Myrtaceae > Eucalyptus > Eucalyptus victrix. The sequence goes on along the minus strand of CM027845.1, from coordinate 12,367,299 downwards.
CAGATTTGGACGGCACTCTATTCGGTATATATACAGCAGTCTCAAGGGCATATCCCCAAAGAGATATTGGCAAATCGGTGTAACTCATCATAGATCGTACCATATCTAATAAAGTACGATTTCTTCGTTCGATACACCATTATGTTCTGGAGTTCCGGAGGTGTCCATTGTGATAAAATGCCATTCTCTTTAAGAAAGTCCGGGAATTCGGTACTAAGGTATTCACCTCCTCGATCGATCGAAGAGCCTTAATACATTTTCCTTTTGTTTCTCAACTTGACCTTGAATTCCTTGAACTTTTCAAAGGATTCAGATTTATACTTCATGAGGTATAAATAACCATACCGTGATCCCGATCATCGGTGAAGGTAATGAAGTAATTATAACCACCTCTAGCAGATTCATTAATTGGTCCACATACATCTCGTATGTATTAATCCTAATATGTCGGCTAGCTCGCACTTTGTCCTACAAAGGCGCTTTGGTCATTTTTCCTAGAAGACATGCCTCACAAGTTGAGTATGACTCAAAATTTGAAGGATCAATGTATCCATCATTACTCAACTTGTTAATTCTGTCTTCTCCAATATGACCTAATCGGAGATGCCAAACATACTTTTTATTTGGACCGTCTCTAGGGCGTTTATTAGTTATGGCATTTATATCAATTCTATTTTGCTTATTGACATTGGTAATCGCATTACCGGGCATTGTAATGGTATAAAGATTGTTGGTTAATAAACTAGAACCAACGCATATTCTATTATGATAAATAGAACATACATCATCAGCAAAAGAAAATTCATAATTCTCTTTACCTAGACGAGGTATAGAGATGATGTTCCTAACAGCATTCTTATAATGCAAACAGTTCTTTAAAACCAATACATGTCCGAAGGCAAACATAAACGAAAAGTCCCTATAGCTAATGCAGCAACTCTTGCTCCATTGGCAAACGTCGGACAATCTCATTTCGCCCTAGCATCCTGCTTATTTCCAGATTCTGCAAAGACATACAAATATGTGAAGTTGCAGCAGAATCTAGAACCCATGAGCTGGATTCAGCACTAACCATAAGATTAGTTTCAATAAGCATAGACACCATACCTTCATAAGGTTGGTCCTTGGGCTTGACCTTCAAGCTTGCGAGGTACTTCCTACGTTCCTCCTCCGGTGCCCTTTGACACCACGGTAATGACATTTCCCTTTATCAATCATGGGCTTTGGTTGCACCACGAGTTTGGCGAGGCCTCTTCCATTTATTCTTTTTCTTCAAAACGGTCTTACCCTTTGAAGAAGAAGCCTTAGCCATAGCCACTACATTTGGCCTCGTGTTATGCATTTCCTTCTCATAAACTACCAACATGCTATGTAACTCGGCAAGAGTTTTCTCCATCTTATGCATGTGGAAGTTTTGGACAAAACCGAGAAGGAATCGGGTAACGATTGGAGGATCAGATCCACAGCTAACTCATTATCCATAACGAGATTCAGCCTAGCCAATTCTTCAATGTGCCAGATCATTTTCAAAGCATGATCATTAACAGATGATCCTTCAGCCATCCTCATACGGTACAATGCCTTAGATATCTCATATCTAGAGGTTCGACCATTCTCATCAAAGTATTCCTTTAAATGCAAAATGATCGACCTAGCATCTTCCATAGATTCATACTTCTTTTGTAATTCATTGTTCATCGAAGCAAGCATATATGACCTAACTTTTAAGTCATCATCACGCCACTTATCATAAGTGACACGCTCCTCTTGGGTCCCACCCTCGGGAAAGAGGTTGGCATCTTTTCATCAAGCACATACCCAATTTTTTCTGAATTGAGAACAATTCTCAAATTCCTCACCCGATCGGTGAAATTGGGTCCAGTCAAACAATTCTTGTCAAGTATAGAAGCGAGTGGGTTTGTGGTCACCATTTTCAGAGTAATAATATATATCATTGCAGAAAATAAATTGTTAGCCGTTGTATCTTTCAAAGTAACTATTTCATTTTGGTCTTTAAATGAAATAGATCCTCCCACTAAATTTATCTTCGAATCCCATACTCCTTAAGATGGGAAGCGGTAATCTTTGTTGGGTAAAGATTACTAGTGGGGATTGAGTCCCACCAGTCCAAAGTCCACCTCACCTAACAGTTATTGGTGTCCTATGAACTTAGTGAGTGAACCAGCTTGTTCAACGCATCATATGCGAGTCCCAATCATAACTTCGGCCTCTAGACCATGAAAGCCTCACCTAACGTTATTGGCATCATGATCATAGTTAAGTCTAGCCCATCGTCTCATGCAAGTATTGAAAACACAAATGATTCCCTCACCGACGGTTATTAGAAATCATTTGGCTTCAACCCCACAGCATCATATGCATAATGGAGTGGTCCAATATTATAAATGGTAATTAACCCCTATGTATCCATAACCGGTTAGTTAACCACTATAATATTGGATCAAACCACGACGATGGAAGGCCACGAGTCCGAACCCGTTTCGACTTAATATTCTTTGTAAGGAGATTTGGGTCATTATTAATGGTCTCACTTTGCACATTAACCGGTTTAACATGCACGATATCAAAAACATAATAAATAAATAGATATCACATAACATCTATCCTATGTGGTGATCATGGAATTATGGTTCAATGGGTCTCGAGCCAAAGAGACCCATTTAGCCATTTTAATGTTTTAATTATATGGACCTGCTCTTCACTTTTTCTTCAATCTTTGAACTCTTCAAAGACCGGGCCCAAAGAGCTCACCGGTTTAATGGCTCCTCCAATGGCTCCTCCTCTCTTGTAGTATTTACATCAACAATTGAAATACTAACCTATACTAAAATTACATATCAAGAAAAATTAAAGTAAAATATAAGGAAGGACGCAGCCTCCATTTAATAATTACATCCCCAAAAAGAATACCCGTAATCATCATACATTCATCCATACAACAATCACAACAATTAGGGATTTTTCCATGATCACCACCCTTCCTTACGAGCCATAAATTCAAAATTTAAAGCTCTGGAAGGCATGCATAAAATTCTGCATATCATTTGTAAAATATAAACATCAAGTATAACAAGTTACGGATTTTTGATTCAAAATTGATTTAGTTCTAATTTTTGCTTTGTTGATTAAATTTATCACATAAATCAATCAACTTCTATAGGCCACATAAGAGCAAGAGAACCAATTCTCTTAACAAAAGTAAATTGGCCATTAGAATGCAAAAATATATTTGAACTACAAATCAATTAAACGCACGAAAACGCCTAAGGTTGGCTCTGATACCACTGTTGGGGTTTCATGAATCATGTATAAGAAAATTAATGAAATAAACGCAGCGGAAACAAAAATATATTTCACACATGATTCTCCTTAGGCGTTGTTCGTGCGTTTTAATCAAAAATCTAAACATAAAAGGGAGTTAAACGAAATACCTCTTGAAGCGCGCTTTGAAACAAGTCGGTTCGGATGTTCTGCAATACGAGTCCCACAAGCGTCGGACCTCTAGTTCGGACACACCAACAACGAACGTCGAACGGAAGAGAACCTTCGGATATCCACCACTTCGATCGTGCTAGCAATCACGTGGAAAGAATCCGTCGTATTCTTGGTGTATAGTAGTCACGGCCCGAACGAGAGAATTGTTTCTCTTATCTCTTTTCTCTGTTTTTCAACAACAACCTTTTTCTCACATCCTCAATTGCTTTTTATATTAAAAAATGACCAGCAACGGTTGCTGATCAATGGACGATCAGCAACCGTTGCTGATCGTCCATAGTGGACGATCGTGCATGAGCGGTTGCTCATGCACGACCATCGTGCATGAGCAACCGCTCATGCACGAGCGTGGCATGATGGTCAGGGTTGCTGACCATCCATGCTTCATGCATAATGCTCAGCAACCGCTGACCATTATGCTCGTGCATGTGCACGAATTCGTGCACATGCACGAACCTTTAATTTTTTTTTTAATTAGTTAATTAATTTTAGGGCATACTTCTAACACTCAAGGGGCAAGAGCCCCTATTTATAGGGACAAAGTCGGCACATCCACCGACTCTCCTCTCCCAATATCTCTTCTACTTATTATTATTTTATTGCAACTTGTTGGGTCAACAATTGCGGCTGAGAATTGTCTGGAGAGAGGGAGAGAAATCTGGAGGAGTACCGAGAGAGATCTAGAGTAATAGAGAGAGAGAGAGAGAGTAATCTGGAAAAATCCAGAGAGAGAGAGAGGCGGTGCCCTTCTCAACATGCCCAATGTGAAGACATTAACATTGGTTTGTCCAACCTCCATCATCAATTAAGAGATCTTGACAGTAGAATCGACAACTTGAAATGGACAACGAAAGGCTCATAGTTCTCCAAACAATCCTGTTCAAAGTTTCAGACAGAATATAGGGGCGGCCATCTTCATTAGAGTTACAAATGGTTCTTTTGATGGAATGGCCGATGGAAAAATAGTGCCTTTAGCTCTCTCTCATTGCTGATCAAATTATACAAAAATGGATCAATACGGCTTAAATGTATCAATAAGCCCACTCATCTGATAGGTCCACTCAAGACCATGTTCAATTTGCGACTGTTAAAGAGCACCAAATAAAATCTCAAGTGAGTTTAAGTTTTTTGAAGTTTTCATATAGCATATTAGATGCTCTAATAAGAATAACGGCAAGACGTATTAGGGTGCAATGACATTCAGTTGACAAATGTTTGCTCAATGACCACGGAAGGCCTTGTGATGAGCGACCTTGGGCATTGACCTTTAAGGCTGGCGCGCTCAACTTTGGTCCAGGCACTTGCGCGAACATTCAATTTACATGTTATGAGCAGGTCTAGGCAACATATTAGGTTCGATTGGACCTAAACCGCCACCAATCCTCTCTCTACGATCGCCTCTAGTAGAACCTTAACATATATCACCCTGAGGTACAACATTGTCACGGGTGAAATTCCATCTTCGAGCCACCAAATCGTAGAAAAGACACTTTATATGATGTGAATTTGGAGACCCTCTTCAAAGACACTGCTTTTGGACTTTGACCGCATGAATGGATGTGAGCCCCAGTCCTTAGATGGGTCTCTACTCCGTTTCGTCTTTCTAATTGGTTCCAGCTCCCATTATATTATGGGGGGCTTACATGTCGCATGAAACTCCAAGTAGGATGATTATTTTCATAATCTCATCCTTTATTGTCCAATTTCAATCATGTGGACTATATGAAAGCAATGTGAAAAAATTCATCTGCATTGAGTAGCGCGTGATCTTTGTTCTGTAACATATTTTGAATGAATCATCGAGGACCAGATAAAACGGAGTTTTCTCTATCTACTCGTATGCCTCAAATTAGAAGCTCAGGAAAGGCAATCATGCGCTAGGAAAACAGATATATGTTTTATCACTTCGCATCGAGCTCTTGTTGCTAGCTCTTCGCTCTGAGTTACCGTATCATGGCCTAATTCCAGAAAAAACAAACTAATTTTCATTCGGGTCTTATATTTGGCCCACATTAACATGCCATCTAATGACGCCTCCGCTCTTGGCCGATGGCCCCTTGCCCCCCATCCCAACTAGCCTGGCCGCAGCTCATCCTTGCCGACGTTGACCTCGAGCTTGGCCGGCACACTCAAGCCTCAGATTTTGGATCTAAGCTCGGCAAGGAGGCAATAAAGAGAGGTATGGGGGTTCAGCGGTCAGGGGCGTGAGGGGGCCCGCGAGGAGTCATCCTCGCTTGGATCACCGACGACGTCCTGGTGCTCGGATGGAGGCAGGGCTGTGTTGATGGAGTGGGGCGGCAATCGTTGGCCGGTCCGGTGTTGGTGGTGGTGGTGGTGATTGGTGAGGCGTTTGCACCAACTTCTCAGAGTCCCCAAAACGGATAGGTCTGTTTCTCTTCTATGTGGGAGAAAGCGGCAGATGCGGCGGGCCTAAACGAGGACAAGGGTCGCTGGATCTTCGCCAGTGGCTGGGTCGTGTTGCCTCCACCCAGCCATCACCTCCAACGGCATCTCTTCGACCACGACCACCGGCGTGCGCTCCCTCTGTTACACATCTGCTTCTTCCATATCAACAACGAGTGTTGCGAACGTGAAATTGTGATTTTTACTTTAAAAATGAGATTTGGATAAAAATTTGTGATATATTTTAATATAAAAAGATCGGATCAAAATTGAAACTCGATCTAAAATTCGTAAACTTTTTTGGGGGACTGGGCCACGATACTAATTAGATAACAAGATCCTTTTTACTGGAGTCGAAAAAAGGGTAGTGCTACAGCTCCATGCTTAGAATGAGATCAAGACCAGCTTCCCGGACAGAGAGATTCGGGCACGCTATCTCTCAACCGATGCACAAAAATGGCCAATCAAGATAAAAACTTTTTACATTTACGGCAATTTCAGGCAGTGATGATGACTAAATTCGCTATGTTCACTACCCAAACATGTATCATTTGAATGTAGGAAATGGTCCGGCCGCCTCAAGAATATTATAGCGCAATTCAACAAGATGACAACACCATTAAATGGACAAAAACTTGAAACAACGCTACAGAAGAGAAACCGAAATGACGTTATGTACAAGGTCACCGTGGACCGGATAGAATTGAGGGTAACACGGAAACTGAAGCACCATTCTCAATGTTCCCCTGACCAACTGTCGCATTAATATTCATTGAGGTGCGGTATGGGAAGTCATAATCTAGGGCATCTGGAATTTCCATAACTCCATCCAACACCTTGATGACCATCGACATGGAAGGCCTCTTCGAAAAATCACCTTGCAAGCACCACGTAGCAATTCTCATCATATTGACCACATGATGTTGATTCAGTTGCATATCCTCAGAAGTGCTGTCGACCATATCCAACAGTCGCCTTTCTTCCGCCTTTCTCCTAAAAACATCAAGTAGATACATATCTTCCTCATTCTAAGAGCTGTCAAATACTTTCCTTCCACAAATAATCTCTAAAACTACCACCCCAAAGCTATAGACATCCACTTTCTCAGTAATTGTTGCGCTCAACCATTCTAGGGCCAAATAGCCAGGAGTTCCCCTCATTGCAGTCATAGCTCGGCTTTTGTCCCTATCAAGCAACTTAGACAAGCCAAAATCAGCAACCTTAGCATTGAAATTTTCATCCAAGAGAATATTTTGGGGTTTAATGTCCATGTGAACTATCTTCCATTTACACTCTTGGTGGAGATAATTTAGGCCCTTAGCTATGTCATAGATGATCTTCCTCCTGCTTTTCCAATCAAGCACAAACAATCCTTCTGATTTGCGAAAGATCCACCTATCCAAAGAACCATTGGGCATGTACTCAATGACTAGTAGCCTATGAAACTTCTCGGCGCAAAGTCCAAGGAGTCTTGCCAAGTTGACATGATGAATGTTGCCAATAATCTCAACCTCAGCTCTGAAAGATTTCATACTTTGGCGTACTCCATCAAGACATTTCACCGCAACTTTTGTGCCATCATTCAAAGTAACTTCAAAAACAGATCCAAAGCCTCCTTCACCGAGCTTCTTACTAAAACCCTCAGTGACGGCTACTAGATCATTATAAGTGAACCTTGTAGGTAGGCCGAGCAGTTGTTCTAGGCAGTCCTCTTCAACTTCATCGACTTCATGCCTCTTAAGAACTAGAAAACGCACGACCACATAAAGAATAATCAAGGCAAAGGGCAACCCAACGCTAGAAGAGAGTATTAATGCCTCAAGAGTGCTTGACTTTCTGCCTTTTTCAGGAGAAGAAGGAACTTTATTAGAATCGTTATGTACTTTAATGAGAACAATGGAATCACCATAAATTCCTTCTAAATATGTAAGCGAAAATACTTGAGATACTAAGTAGCAAGAACCATAACTAGGCCGGAAAAAAGCTGCCTTGCAAGAGCAGTTTTTGGCACAGGCCTCTCTGCAACTCTCTTTATCTATATGTCCTAGACCTGGGGTAATTCGCGTGCCTGTGCTGTAGGTGAAGTAAGCACTGTCGTTAGACTCCAAAAAGGTTTGAAACTGCGAAGTTTCACAAGACAAAGGAACGGTTTCCACACACCCATGTTCAGGATGTTTAACATCCACTGGCTTGAAGTAGCTCGTCCCATCGCTTGATGTTGGACAACCACACTGCCCACCGGAACTGCAAATTCCATATTTACCGCAAACCGTTGGATAAGCACAATCCCCACGAAATGGGTGAAGAAGATCACCCGGTACGCCCCTCTTTCCATCCAGTTGATAGGGTCTCAAATGTCCGTCGGATTCAAACTTCACGTACTGCACAGATGAATCAAGACCAGAAAAGACAGACACATTTCTTTTGGAATTTATGAACACTACCAAAGCTCCTTCGATTAATTCGATATAATTGGAGTCCTCACTCGCGTTCGGAAAATTTAGCCAAAAGGGGAAATACACCTGCGGAGGATCAGTCTCTGTTTGGGCAAATAAACCAATAGCAGTCAGTGAAAGTGAAAGTAAACCTTGTTCGGTCCAATTCGTTGTGGAAGTACTGGGGGTCAATTTCCGCCCCACCGTCAATTTCTGCCCAAGAACAAGTGTGTCTGTAGGGTGATCGAAGGATTGCCACACTGTTGCATTGTTCTTATCAAACAACACAAGATTGCCAGTGTCTGTCAAGTTCATGCCCGCAACAGACATACCGGTAGTGTTGGTAGACCAAGCCACAGACCCGTCAACATCCGTCAATACCAAATCTCCTTCTGCCGTGAGCTCCAAGGTACTGTTGGCACCAACTGGTTTGTTTCGATTAGCAGACCACACCACTACTGGATCTTCAAAAGGATCTTCGCAGTTTACAATAAAAATGCCAAAATAGCAAATTTGCGGGTAGGCAGCAAAGTGGAAGCCACATAAGAATGACATAGCTGAACCATTGATTCTTCTCAGAAGAATGGACGGGACACGATACACTAGCAGCAAATCCAAATCAAATATTGTGGCTATCCATCTAGTAGAAAGGCCTGCAGTTGAATTAACGTAAGCTTGAACATCGACTGTACAGGAAAAGAGTGGCAGGAGAAGAAGGGAAAGGAAAGAGCGAAGGCTCCAGCATGTGAACATGGTATTGGAATTATCAAAGAAAGCAGAGAAGAGGAATGAAAAAAGCAGAATGAAAACAACTAACTGGAACTCAAGGCCAGAGGTGAGAAGGCAATCATTTTAAGCTCCACTGACAAGAGCAACAACTTTGGAATTCCAAATAAAGATATTCAGGAAAAATCCTCTGAGCTTCCAGTGTGCCGGTGCAATGGCGTGGAATCCGTGACAATCCAATAAAGGGAAACAAGAGAACATTGAAACTTAAAGAATTGTTCTTGATTGTTGATATCGAAGACCAAACACGATTTTAGAGCACGAACAACCAACGAACAACACAAGACGAAAACAAGCAAACATCAGAGGGATCATGAATAGCATATTCTCTTCAAATTCAATAGAAGATGCCCCCTCGCGCGTGAATGCTGAAGGCATCAATCAATGCTCTGTAAACATTCACAAATCTAAATCCTAGCTGACGATTGTCGATTCTATCGAAAAAACAAATAATGGTGAAGGCAGAATAATGGGCTCAACGCCGCTCCGTAAAGATGATTGTGAATATTCTAGATCTTTTAAGAGAGATGAAGAGAGAAAATAGTCAGAGACTACGAGTTTACTCGATAACTTGATAAAAGAGTACATTTATGCATCTATTAACAGAATATGAAAGACATTAACAAAACCATGATTTTCTTATTTATGGTTCCTACTAAAGATACTTTTCTTATCCAGACATTAACCACAACCTTGATAAAACAATTGAAACCAAGTTGAATTATGACAAACAAAATTGCATCACTCCGCGACTTTAGCTGCTCGATGAAGGTATGCTCAACTCTAATGCTCACAACTGTCTAGATACTTGACAGGAACTTCGCTTATTTTATTTTATTTTATTTGGTAAAAGGTAAGTATATATTAAAGAAAGGCCAAATATACAAAAAAATCTCGTCACTAGAAACTTACACTCCAAATGCAGGAACAAAAGGAGTGGAAGGATGATGAAATGTAAAAGCTGCAAGGCGCGACACAAACACTACAACACCAAAACCAAAAAAGAAGCACGGCATAGACAACCAGCTACCAGACACGCCACAGGCAAGGAAGAGGACACCGTCGGATCGAACTACCTACGGGTCCCAGTGAAAATAATCAGGTCTAGGCCCCAACTTCGCTTGTTGATGAGGCTTGCAATTGAAAGGGAGTCCCACAATGATCAACGTCCATGGTAGGCATTGTTAATTGTTGACGGAAATTGGGGAAGTTTCTAAAGATGAGGTGCTGTCAATTGTAGGATTAGTGACGCCCTAGAAAATCCTCTTTCTTATTTGGGAATTGAAAATTATAGAAAGCGAAAAAAAAATAAACTCAGAAAACTGTTCTGTTTTCATCATCATCTAACAACTATGAACTAATATCCATAAATATACTTCGAAAATGACCTCTGAATTAACGGTTGAAATGGGGAATGAAATGCCTACCACGTTGACACGGTCGAACTCAATATCTCTAGGACCCAAACCATTTTCATCAGATATTGCCAATAGTCGTTTTGGTCCTTGTATTCTTCCCGGAGCAAACTTTCATATTGCTGGCATTATGTGGATATGGTTTAGTTTCGCTGTCTATTATCACAGAGAGAGAGAGAGAGAGAGCGAGACCAGTGGCATTTTAGGGCGCTAGAACTTTACTTCACCTAGCAAATCTTCAGAGACTGTAGCTTTAAAATGATAGTTGATTCTATGGAAAAGCATCAACGTGGTCGGCAGAGCACCAGCAGATTAGAACTTGATCTCATCAATGGATCAAGGGTCAAATCGTGTATGTAGAGACGCCAATACATGTGCGGATGCACTAGCAAGGATTGGAAGAAAGTAGGGACGCGCCTGGAAATATTTTATCGAACTAACTCAGCTATGGCGAATGTGTATATATCGGATTGGAAAGGAGAACGGACTCTAGTCCTACTATAACATTTACACTGCAGTCAGTAAATTCAAATTTATTCAATCTTAAAATGTCCAGGTCATTAACTCACTTGGCCATAATCAGTTACCTCAGAGCGAGGCATTTAATGTAAACATCACTTGTATATATATATATTTCCCATCATGAATCCATTATCACTTACAATTCGGGAGATCCACATGATTTACATAATTACAGAGAGAGGACTCCATATATAGCTTTAGCTTCCTATAAATTGACTTTGGCTTATACTTGCACAGAAATTTTTATGAACGGGAAACTGTCTGAAAAATTTACTTAGAATTTTCTGAGTTGGATGCAGCCTCAGGCAGCTTGAAGGTAGGAGGCTTGTCAACCCCCCTCCTCGAATATTCTCTCCATCTTCGAGCCGCAGCAGCTGCCCGCCTCGCTCTCTTGTTGATTTCCTCCTCTTCAGGAAAATGAACAAAATAGATATGAGCATCGACTCTCTTTTCTTTTCTTTTCTTTCCTTAAGAAGCAGCGAGTTTTCACTGTCTTCGTGAAAGGCAATCATGCACTAGAAAAACTGATAGGAATAGATGGTGACGTCAAACAGCCTAGCACTTGAGATCTTGTCAAACAGAATCCACCTCATAATGGCGACATCACATGATGAATTCCAACCATCCATATCACTGAGTGCAGTCGCACAGCGCAGTTCATCAAAACTAGTGAAGGGCCACCTAGTTAAGCTTCTAGGGTCATGTTTCTGCTTTTACTTTTCCTTGCCTGAACACTGACAATTATCCTAGATAAAAGATACAAACTCAACCCTCCCTGTCATTGTGTTTCAAATAGATCTTTCCAAATGACTCGACATAACCAGCAGAAAGCAGAGTGTCTAATACAGCTAAAGCATTGAGAAAAAGCAATGCATTGAATAGGCTGATATACACTACTTAGAAAGAAATTTAGCCAACGAGGCTGGTCAGTAAGACGCAATTGATTCTCACCAGAATCTCTGTACTCCTTTGGCTTGGCCCAAAGGTCATCCCAGTATGAATTGGATTTTCCAGAATCTTTTTGCTGCATCATTCTAATTTTAGCTTTTTCCTGCACAAAATTTTGGGAGCAATTGACCATCATTCCCACTAAATAAGCTTAGCATCAATATACTCATAGGTAATAACCACAAGAGCTGCTTGAAAGGTAAAGTAACGATTTTATAAATTTTGTTCGAATGGGAGTTCTAGGACAGGGGATGAGTATCCTGATTCCAACGAAGTTATAAAAGAGCACTAACATGCAATCATGACAACTGGACCAGCTGTCCTTTTTATGATAGATCTTGGGACATTTTACTGCCCAACGATGATTTCGTCCTTCCATGAATTTGCAGTTATTCTATAAGTTTGAAAAGTGTACTCAAGCTGGGAAAAAAGTTGACTACACAAGCCACACAGACCTGTCGAATTGTAGGCAGCAACTCGACTGCATGAAGCTGCAACCCCAAAGCAGCTACATGGCAGTGAATTTGCTCTGGGGTTTCGTACACACTGCCCATCACCCTATGAGAGCCAACCTGCGTGGTCGATTTTTTGCAGAGCTTGTGCACAAAAAATGTTCATACTAAATCTTCAACAGGTTTGTCTTCTTTTTTACCCCTACTCCCCCCGAACCCCACTTTACAAATCTCTTTTATTTTGACAAATTTATGCCCTTCGTCTAAACCAAAATAATTAACTCAGGTTGGGGGGCCATAATCTTCTGACATGCTGATTGTCTTTTTTCAAATTCAAGCAATTGACTAGGGAATTTCGTTTTCCTTTTAGTCGGTAAGCTTTTCACTGTTGACATGGTTGTGATCCCATTGGCAGCAGCTCATTGATTCCAGACAACATAATTCCTTCTAGAATACATCCCAATTCATATTTTCAACTATTTGGTACTTAATTGATAAGCCTGTGTTTTCTGTCACATGCATATTTGGATAATTCGAATTTCCTTTGTGTAAAGAGTTTCAGAGTGTTCTTCAAACTATTATAGAACAACCAAGCTAAGTTTCCAACATTTCACAGGATATAGACCAGTGTTAAATTGCACTTCAACTTGTGTGGCTTTGTTCGTAGAGTTTACTAAAGCTGACAAAACATTTGAAATGCTCTAATGGAAAGAATTTAAGCACAAAATAAATAGCTGAAAAAAAATAAAGAAGGCTTCCTACCAAAACTTTTGCCTGCCTCTTTTGCCATCGAGAACTTGCCTGCAACAGATTGAATGGTAATCAATGGATAGAACAAATCAAATTTAAAGGAATTTTCTGGATAATCATACAAAGGAAGGAATTCCAAGTACGCAGATCATGTAAAACAAATCATTTAGAGAAGTTTCATCTGTTTTGAAGGAAAAGTTCAGATCTGCCATAGCAGCCAGAAACTGCTTGAGCTACAAAGAAAGTCCAAGCTCAGTCATCTTCACGCACTAGATTCACCAACAGGACCTAATCTAGAGAACTAAGCAATTTGCATGATATGCCCTGTTCTGAGTGCTCTCCCTGGTTAGAACCTCTAACGGTCCAGATGGATTAGACACCTCTTTGGTTTTGTGATAGAAAGTAACATAAAGTAGAATTGATACATGAGAGAGATGATGTTACCTTCGGAAAATAAAAACATTGCAGCAGATTCGAAGCTTCATGGATGCCTCCCCTTCAATCTCGTCATTCTAAAGCAGTATAGGGCAGATCAAGAGAATGAACTTGCAACAAATCACTTAGTTCTCCAGATTAAGTCCTGTCGGTATATCTAGTGCATGAAGATGACTGAACTCGGACTTGTTTCTTTGTAGCTCAAGCAGTTGGAGAAATTTTATATGTTTTTGAAGGAAAAATTAGCTCCTGCAGTAGCAGCAACAAACTGCTTGAGCTAAAAAGAAACAAGTCCAAGTTCAGTCATCTTCATGAAAACCTTGTTTGCATATTGCCTGAGATTCACCGACGGGACCTAATTTGGAGAATTAAGCAATTTGTTGCAAATTCATTTGCTTGATATGCGCTATCTGCTTTGGAATGATGAGAGTGATAGGAGAGGCATCCGTGAAGCTTTAAATCTACTGCAATATCATTAATTTCGGAAAGTAACGCCATCTCTCTCATATGGCACTTCCACTGTATGTTACTTTGTATCTCGAAAACTTGACGAGTGTGTTATCTTAATTTCTCTATCACAAACACAATCCAGCAGAAGTTTAGTAATATAACCCTTTCAAATAGGGGACAAGGAAGCAGGTTAAATCCTCACTAAAATCAACACCACTATATCCAGAAGATACAGTTGAATCGAGTCTATAATTTCCAGTACACAATGACATCACACAAAACCAATCGCAAAGGGTTAGGGTCAAATGACAAGTCATACTCTTACCACTCTAAAGACATCCACAGACCCCGATCCCATTCCTGAAAGCATCATTGCAACCTGTCATCATTCAAAAGAACCCTTTAGCAAGAAAAACAAAAGGCAAGGGTTGGACCAATCTAATCAATGAAAAGCAAATAAAAGTGTCATAGACATCATCCTACGTTAAGGAAGACACTTTAATGGTCAACTGGACACAATCGTGTAGATTATAAAACTTACATTGACTCTCTCTACCCTGCGCATTTCATCTTCAAGAAGAGACAATTGTGCAGCAGAAGTCCAATGGATGCAATCAACCGGACTGAATTACAGAAGAATCTGATAAGTACAAATCCTCTGGCCATACTTTGACATTCAATGTAACTTTTGAAAATGCCAATTTAATATACCAACAAGTGAAAGAGCACAGAAAAGCCATGTCCTAATACCAACAACATATTGAAAAGAAACAATAGGAGTCAAACTCAAATGCATTTGATGTTGGGAGCAACTCATGGAAACCAGAGATGGCATTTAATAATAACTGGAAAGGCAACAGTGAAATTCCCGGATGACACAAATTATTCGAAGAAATCAATAAGTTCCACAAGAATCTAATTGGATATATCTACATGCAGCTGTATAGTAGATCATTTTAAGCAATGCCAACATAATCATCATCGTCAGCTATAAAGATACAATTATAAAGGGAAAAGTCCATCCACAGAAAGCTACAACATTCCAACTAAAAGAACGGGCAGAATCAGCAAACACATACCAACTATCAATTGCCTGCTGAACTAATTCAGGATTACCGCACTGGCTGTATACTCTAGCTCTTCCATAGTCTTCTTCAATCGCAAAGACATCAGGTGCTACATTGGCACAGTTTTTACAACCTAGGAGAACATGAAAGGTACTAGAAATTTAAAGCATATACACTGTGTCTGTACTTACTATAATTTACAGATAGACTGAGAAAAAGGCAAGCAGGGGAAGCACCAATTGATAAACTATAGTGAACCAGGTATAATCATCTGCTTCAATCTCAATTTACAAGGCCCAAGGAAAAGCCCCTTGTGAGACGACATCAGTTGCAACTTCTCTTTATTTTCGATATACACATAACTACACATAACTAAGTTCCATATCAGTGGATATGTTCATTTTCAAGATGCCTTCGCAGTAAAATTGGTACATGCAGTACCCAACCAGTCAACTACCACTAATTCAGACAAATTTCTAGAACTCCACATATTTATAATTGTCTTGTGAGCTGCTTATGGCTCTTATGCCTGAATGCCTAAAGAAGTTTGCAGAGATGTGGAGCATCAACATGATCTATTTTTTGTTAGTCCTTTTTTTCCTTGGTAAACCCTGGACAATCAAATGAGAGACGTGCAAATCCACATGATCTTACAATCTCAAGACACATCATACTTTCAAAGGGACATGCTAATAGAAGTTATATAGGTGCTGAAAAGCACAATTCAAGACTATAGAGATTAGAGATTCCTTCTCAAGTAACAGCTTCAGGAAATAGCTGCCACTTACCTATGCAGCTAAACTCATCAACAAAGGTATGATCCTTTGGGCATGAATCATCCAAGAATGGGTTGAGCGCAGTTAATGCATAACCATGTATTTCATCATAAACCATACGTTGCACAGGGTCACTAAGCACCTGCTCTGCAATTGAATAATTAGAACGGCAGAAAAAAGGGAGGAGATTGAGAAAAAGCTCTGCAGTAGAAGCATAAGAAGGAATGTTCACACACATATGCATTTGTTTGCATGAGTCGTCAAGTCCAAAGCATATTCAACAGAAACTCACCGCATAAACCTCATTAATGAACATGCAAAAATTGTTGGTCTCGGGATCATTGCCGCTTAAATCTGGATGGCACTCCTTCATGCAATTATAGTAGGCTTTCTTAATCTGCGCCGGTGTGGCATCTGGAAGCTACATGAACAATGATTCCGAAGCATGTTAAATGGGACCAGAACTGGTCGCACGTACACAACCCAAAGATCGAAAAGAAAACATAAGCCATCCAGTAGATATCTGAAATAGCTTGAAAGCGGTAAGCATAACCGACATAAGCGCAGAAGAAGTGCTAGATTTTCCAAATCTTCATTCAAGAACTATTTGGAAACTCATGCGATAATGAAAGTTCAATTTTCTGCAAACGCTTGAGATTCTGCATACTAAACAGTTCGATTTGCCTGAACAACCAATGAACATTTCTCACAACATTGTAAAGAATTCTCCCGAAACCTCTCAGTAGATCTATATTGTATCTCACCGGCGCATGCAATAAAAATAATTTAAGTCAAGGACTGTGATCAAGTGCAACGTCAAAATCCACACTCTCCCATTCGATCATAAACTTCTCTGAATCACACCATTGATGGCATTCTAGTTTGCAAGCTGCAACTAATAATAGAACCTGAACAAGACGGAAATTTCAATGTGCAGAAGATATGACCCTCTGATCGAATCGCACTCATCCGCCTCCGATCGCATTTCACCATTTTTTTTCTCCAAGAAAGGAAAAAAAACGGAAAAAAAGACGTCTCATGACTTGATCTACTTCTCTCGTTACAGAAACGAACAGCTGATGAATCGAAGAACACTACCAGACCCAGAACCGCGTAATAGTCATCAGCCACCGAGTCCAGTGAAGCCGAGTCGTCGGTGGCCACTTTGACTCGCCCGCAGGCTCTTCTCCGGGCACCGCACCCAAGCGGACTCCAACCGCCGGGCTTCGCGGGCACCCTGCATGGGCTCCGCAAGCACAGGCTGAGAACTGGGTTTTGGAATTTGAGTGCGTCCGTGCACACAGAAGACATCAGCTGAGCCATCCTCAGAGCATGCAGCGCAGGAAAAAACGTAGAACGATGCCCTGAATGCGGGAGTTCTTGAAACAGGGAAAGAAACAGAGAGACAAGAACAGAAATGGGCAAGAGAAATTATAAAAACAAGGAGAGATCTTTTCGGGGCGGATAAAAATTGGATTATACGACAAATTTGAGGAGGGAGGAATTTTGGCGTGGAAGAGAGAAATGCTGACATGGCGGATCGATGGCCACGCATCGTCCGAGAATCTGGACGGACCCCCGGGGAGAGATGGATGAATCTCGGTGCTACGCAGAAGCAAGCGCAGGGCAACACGTGCAAGGCAGAGATGGAGCACGTGTCGGCCCGCGGAGGATTGTCGTCAGCCCACGCATCAAAGATTCAAAGCAACGGTTCGACATCATAAGCCAGCAGCAGTTTACATGTACTTGAGCTGCCTTTGCATCCTTAGATCCGGCAGACGTCACGCGAACTCCTGCAATAATACAGCTCAACACAGTTTCGCACATATAAAGCTACGCACTTATCAACTAGTTTCCCGTGGGAGTTAGTGAGATCACGGATTGTGGGATGTGGTCCAAAAGAAAATTGATTTGCAGTGAATTTTATGCCTAGTATAATTTGAGAATGATATCAATGTTTGTGCTCTGATCAGATTGACTATACAGATAAATATTGCCATGTTGCTCAACATAATCTTGTTCATGTCGGATCTTCCAAAAATAAAATTGTGGATGTTGTTAATAAATGTCTCAAGAGCACTATTTATATATAAAACAAAGAATGTTTAGATTTTCGCACTGCTTACACATGACCTTAGAAGGACAGCACGTGGATTATAACAAATGTTTTGTTGATGAGATTCCCATAAACTGCAAATTCATAGCCCTCCCCTATCCTCTTATGTTTCTCTTGAGCACATCCTTTCTTTGATTTCCTTGGCAAGTCTGACAAAAAACTTTCAAGGTTTATGTATATACAAGATTTTTAGGGAGGATGCATCAGACGTTAAGTACCCTTAACTAAGTCGATCTCTCGAATGCCATTCAAGCACAACTTTACATCCTCTAATGTCACGAAGAGTTAAATTTGTTTAAGGAACTATGGCTCTTGAAAGTAAAGACTTTATTTTATTTTGGGGGGTTATTTAAATTCAGATTATTAGACAACTGTTTTACTTCTAAAGTTACAATTTCCAATATACCCTGATCTCCTAGGCAACTTTGTCATTTACAATGTTCTTGGGCAGATTGTTCTTTTAACAGAAGATTAAGAATCGTCCTTCGAAAAGATATATTCGCATACTAATAATAATGTCGTTATACTCGACTTATTATATTATTCCCACGTTTGTGTCCGTGTGTGATGTAGAATCACGACTTGTTGCCCAAGAACGAAAAATTTTCGACATGGATCAGCATCTTCTCATGAAAAAAATACTGATGATGAAATGCTGAAAGTTTATTGTACATCGTACTAAAATGTCTACTTCCATCCGGCGACAAGTGGTGGATGTCGATGTAGTTTTATCAAATGACCCATCGAAACTTATCAAAGGTGCTACCGCCACAAATTCTAGCTTAGGCTTGGAGTCGATTGACCCTCCAGAGCGCGATGAAGGCCGTTAGCCTATAAGGCTCTAGGGCTTTTCTTGACAAATGGATTTGGTCTTACATTTTTTTTTCCCGACCAAAAAAATAATGTTTGAACAAATCCAGAGGGAGCAGTGGCTTATCGGCATCTCACGGGACCAAAGTTAACTTCCCACATAATGCATGCCTTGAAAATGAAACACTGAAAGAGTCCACGAGTGTGATCTATAATTTTAATATTAGGGAGACAGCACCATAGAAGTTGTTTCTCCGTTTTTTTGGGTTTTTTTTTTTTTTTAATTGGCGGATTTTATTGTATACGGTTCCAAACTTTTATTGAGATGGGTCTTGTTTAAAAAGTGCCCTCATGAAGCCATTTGAAGAAAGTTTATGGTTTTTCAACGCATTGATTTTCTCGTGTGATGTCTAATTAACCCTGTATAAATTGAAATATTCCATACTAAATATACTAAATATTCCATAATGAGTTTTCAATACATGGAGCATTGGTCCAAGCCTGCAATTATGCTAACAATTCTCTTGCTACTAAACATACAGGGACAGAACTACTTTGCGTCGAAATGTGTAGATCATGCTGTTCTATTTTAAGCGTTTTCATTCTTTTCGAGCTAATGTTGATTGCATTTGAGGCCAGCACTGCGTGGCAGTTTGCGTTTTTGTGTCCTATTGGTGCCGTGTCAAGTTTGGTTTTAACCATATAACCACAACATGAATATGTATGAACTCAACAAAAACACGCTTAATGTCTTGTGTAAAAAGGATCATGTTGAAAATTGCCGACCCTAGCCCTTTGATCTAAAGAAGAAGTCCTAATTACATATATATATATATATAGATAGATAGCAAATCAAGGATTCATTTGACCATTTCCGGCGGGACATTTCTACATTATCAAAACCCACAAGATGATTTGCTTGAGGTGTATAAGAAAGCATCGGACCCTCTCAAAAATACATCGTCCGATGTTAAACTTTTCATTGAAAAGTAAAACGAAACCTCAATACCTGAAGTAGATCGTGTACGAGGAAGAGTGTTCTCCACCATTGTATGAGTAACGCTAGATGTAAACATATAGACAGGACCACTTTGTATTCAAACGTATATATCATGCCCTTGTTGGAGTGTTTTGATTTCTTTTGCAGTAACCGTGATTGCGCTTGAGGCCGGCATGAAGTATCGTGTCCTAACGGTGTAGTGTCAAATTTGGATTTAATCTGAACACAACGCATTTTATTAGTCATATCATGTCTCTGAATGTCAATTATGTGGTTCACAAGTCACATAAACATATTGAAATGTATCTAAACGTGTCGTGCTGTCACTAGTACGTGTCAATGCATGTAATCAAATGTGCCTAAATGTATCCGATAGTGTTGATTTATGTGAAGTATTAACATATTTATCAATACGTGTCTAAGTGTGTTATAAATATATTGAAAAGACTAAATTCACGAAACAAACATGTCAGTTCTTCGTATGTAAATGGATTGACTTGCTCATGACACAAATACATGTGAACTCAACATAAACACGCTTAATTATGTCTCATGTAAAAAGGATTAAGTTGAAAATTGCCAATCCTAGCCCTTTAATTTAAAGAAGAATTCCTGGTTGATATATATATATATATTTCGGGCGGGACGTGACAACTTTCAAAGTCTCCTCACGGAATCGGACGGGCATGAATGACGAATTGACGAGGGGCCACCTCTGAACTATTCAAGCTTGTACATAAGCAGTTGGGACTCTTTCTAAAATTTTAGTTGGTACGGGTATTAGCAACATGTTCTTTGAAAGGTAGGGTCGAATTCTGATTCAAACGCAATGCTTGAGCTCAAATCGAGAGCTCGGGTTTAGAAAAATATGAAATTGGAGAGATCGATTTCAAAGTCGGGAATCGGATGCATGCCTTAAGGTCTTGATTCTGGGGTTCGGCCTTGCCATTTAGGCACAGATCAAAATCATTGTAGTTTTCTTTTATAATTTCAAGGTACGAGTGTGGAGATTGGTCAAGTTTCATGAACCAGTTAAGTTCAATTCAGACCTGTGGCTTATACGACCTAGGTGAAAATTCTCTAGCGCTCAAATCAATTACATTGACCCTGAAAATGTTACGCTCAACTCATTGTAACTTAATATGTGTTAATATAAAGCTCAATACGAACGGATTGCTAAGGAACCTCTATTATAAGCTGTGGCCATGGGCCTTCCGGATCGACCACCGATTTTGTGTTGGTAAGTAAGGGTGTAAATGGGTTTAGTTCAATTTTATTTAAGTATCAAACATGTTGCTGCTTCATTAGCTATCGGGCTAGTAGTCATGGGCCACTAAAAGGGCCTCGGGCGAAAACACAATCACAGACAAAGACCCGGATCGGCCCGGCCGGACACAGGCCTCGTGCCGTGCCAGCCCGGCATGTCCGGCCATCGAAATATAGGCCGTGCTTTGCTCTTGCTTTTGAAGCCTTTCCTTTAGGACTTCGCCTGTCGTCAACCGCGCTGGCCGTCGCCGGTGCTCAGGAGTGGACATCAAGGAGCACGACCTCGGGGGGCGCACCGTTCCGACCAAGCCGATCCGACCCCGAAGCCATCGCACCAGAGCGTGCGGCGCCGAACGAAGCACCGCCATCTCAGCTCATTCTCTCGATTCTTGAACTAATCGTTCCCGCCGCTCGCAATCTCGCTCATCAAATTTCGAACTTTCAGCTGAGCATGAGCTCACCATAAACGACCGCAGCAGTCAGCGCGGGCGTCAAAGCCTTTCTGGGTTGTTCTTGACGCTGAGGATCGACTAAGGGGAGGAGGAACCCAGAAGGAAAAATCCAATCTTTACGCGTCGTATGCCGTGATTTGTTGCAGGGGCGCGAGCCTTATGTGATGAGCGGTGTTGTTGAGTCCAGAGAATGGTGGGGGGATTATCCACTAGGTTGCTGAACATCTGCATATCTTCCGTGTGCAAAACCCAGCAACTGCAGAGAGCTGAGGTCCTCCTGATTGACGCCATAAGAGTTGGAGTGCTGCCGAATGTGGTGACTTACAATATTCTCGTCGATGCCTACTGTCGTTTCGTCGGCATGGGTGCGGCTTTGGACGTTATCCCTCGAATGAGGGAAGCCGGGATAAACCCGGACGTGATCACTTATAATTCGTTGGTCGCTAGTTCGACCAGGAAGCGGTCTTTATCGTTGACCCTCGACCTGTTCGACGAAATGCTTGAATTAAGTATACATCCTGACCGGTGGAGCTACAACACATTGATGCACTGTTTTTTCAAGGTGGGGAATCCGGACGAAGGTTACAATGTGTTCCGGAATCTGGTGCTCAGCGAGCTTACTCCTGGTCAAGATACATTTAACATCCTGATCAACGGGCTGTGCAAGAATGGGTATGCTATGCATGGCCTCATGTTGTTTAGGAATTTACAGCGGCATGGAGTCATTCCGGAACTAGTTACGTACAATCTTCTTATCGATGGACTCTGCAAAGCGGGGCAATGGAGAGCCGCGAAGACAATGATAATGGAGCTTTTGGGAACAGATGAAAATCCTAATGCCATAACCTACACCACAGTCATGAAATGTTGCTTTAAGTTTCAGAAGTACGAACAAGGGCTTGAGGTCTTCTTGGAGATGGCAAATCGAGGTCATACTTTTGATGGCTTTGGTTACTGTACGGCAGTTGCGGTTTAATTAAGATTGGTAGGATAGAGGAGGCAAATCGATGGATGGATCAGATGTTGAAAAATGGAATAGGGCTTGATTTGGTATCCTATAATACCCTGATTAATCTGCACTGTAGGGAAGGTAGGCTAGGCGCTGCCTATGCAGTGGTGGAGGAACTTGAGAAACGAGGTCTGGAGTGTGATGCCTACACACACGCAATTATTATTGATGGTCTGTGTAGAGCAGGTGATATTGAGGGGGCTTATCGCCATTTAGACAGAATGAAAGTTTTAGGTCTTGGCTCAAACCGGGTCGCTCTCAATTGCATGATCGACAGGTTATTTAAGGCTGGTTATATGGAAGCGGCTATGAGATTGTTTGAGTCTATGGAGACTAAAGATGATTTTACCTATTCCTCAGTCGTGCACAGTCTATGTAAACTTGGGAGGTTTCGTAGTGCTTCCAAGGTACTGCTTTCTTGTTTGAGAAGTGGAACAAAAATACTCAAGTCTGCACAAAAGGCTGTTCTTACTGGCCTCAAGATGTCTGGATATAGGAGGGACGCCAAAAAGCTCCAGTCGCAGATTTATATGGCTAGAGTGTTGGCACGATATTGATGTGGAAATTACACCCTTTCTCAGGCCAGAAAATTGCGCTACCTGTGGTGCCATCAGCTCAAGTGTCACGATTGCTTTCAAGCTTTGATTTCAACCAACAACAGTTGCGCATGCATGCCTCTTTTTTTATGGCATTAAATACAGGCTTTTTTTCCATATAGTCAAGACTGGACTAAAATTGTTTAAAATGGCTGTTCATCTTATGACAACAACAATTACCTCGCCCTTTTTGGTTGCTTCAGATCATGTGAGTAGACAACTCTGCTACCTGGTGAAATTACACAATCAGGTGTCTTTTGTGGGGTTGACAAGTTTCAAACATGAAGCAGGATACATAGATGACAGACAACACTTGATCTATGCTATCAGAAGACAGTTAATTGATAAAATTTTCTATTCTAAGCTTAAGTCTTCAGATGTGTATTCACTCGCATTATGCAGGTAAGAAATGCTTCCTGAATTAGGTAGAACAATCAAGAGCTTGCACTTGGTGTTGTAAAAGGATCTCTCAACTGTGCAAGTGAATGTTGCTTTTTGAGTGTACCTAATTGTCATTTGGCTTAGATCAGACTCGCCTTTGCTGATGAAGACCCTTGATGGGGATTTTAGGAGGAGAATAATGAAATACAATTTTGTGGTTGGAGATTCTGCTTGCAGCTGTGGAGGGTGGGGGGAGGAACCACTCCTATACTAAGGAGATATAGAGAGCTTTGGTCGGGGCCTTAAGAAGGAATATGCTTCTGTTTTGAATTCTAAAATCACTAGAAAGTTTGCATATGCATTTTGCTTATGTTTTGTACCCCTGTTGGTGCTTCTCTCTTGCCTAGCATTAGTCAAGCTCTTTGTCCTATATGTTGGGTCATCATTCTTGGATTTTGCATTTGGTGCTCCTAGGATGAGTAAAAAACATACAATAATTTTCTATTTGATGTGCTGAAATCTGCAGTTGGCTATCATTTTGAAAATAAGTTTCCTTGGAATTTTCTTGGTGTAATTCTTTGAATCAATACACTGGTACACATGTCCTTCTCATATGTTTTTCTCTTACTGGTCCAGGATTGCTCATTTTTTGACTTCTTGGCTTTCCTCAGTGTGGTTCAAATGTCATCAAGGCATGTCCAAAGCTGCTGCAATAAACAAGGGGTGGTCAAATATAATTTGGATGTATAACAAGGGATCATGCGATGCAATTTGGACTTATAACTTTGAGCGATTTTCTAATGTAAGAATCAAACTTTGCCTTTCATCTGGCCTACTATAGTAAAAATAATTACAAGGTCTGATAAATTGATAACTTTTGTGATTATTTTTTAAAGCACACTCTTTATCATTCTTTAAGCTCAAGAACTCATTATCTAATTTTTTTTAATCTTGAGAGTTGGAAAAATCATCGCTAGTCAGTTACGATGCTCTCCTTTGCAGGATTTGGTAGAAGTGTTGGTGCTTAACAAGGATGAGAAGTCAACTGCAGGACGCTAGTTTCCTTTGAGTTTGGATTGTGCAGCGTTGTTGGAGGTCTTTGATTAGTAAGCACTCAATCTTTTAATGGCCTTCTACAAGATATCGAGGGAAGCTGCAGAGCATAAAGAGGTATAGTATTATAAGGTGATCGAAACCCAGTTATGAGAGAGGCCACCCATTCAGTCAGTCTTGGAGGACCTAAAGGTTCTGATCAAATAGACAGGAGAGTCGCTGGAGCACATGATATCCAATCCCAATAATTCTGGAGGGAAATTACTTGTTTAAATCTTGGAGGTGTTTAAGAAAACCAAGGAAGGACTCTGCTCTCTGCATGATTTGCATTCTCTCCGCTGGAACAGTGTGCTTGGGTTTATTGCACGATAAGTGGAATCGGTAAACGTGAGGAGTTCGAAAGTGAAATCTTATAATTGAGGTCACTTATATGCATGAGAACAGTTACCATGTTCTCATCCAGTTTTTGAGCGCTGATTTATTGAAGTTCTAAAGCAATAGATTGTCAGATCATAGAATAGGTGCACAGTGTCTATGTACTGCTCGGAAGCGTTTGGATGGGAGATCAGTAAACCCACGTCTTTTTTGTCTAAATCAATAACCCACTTCACTAGCATTCAATAAGAAGAAAAACATCCCACAGTTTTGCACTCTAGATCGGTTCAGGCTTTTTTGATACCCTAGTGGACATATATGCGAAAGGGACTAGGATGTATAAGGTAAGCAATTGCAAGTACATGCTTTTGTTCGTCTTCTCCCATATGGAATTTTTTGAGCCATACAGCGAGACGGCTTTGGAATATTATGGAAAAAAAAGTAGTGGCTTATTCTGATATTTCTGCTTTCTGGGTGGTGAAGATGGCAAACCAAGATCCATCTCTATGTTAGATGAAAGTTTGACAAGAGTACAAACCTGCGCTCCGCAAGGTTGCTTTTTACTGCTTACCAGTCGTAAGATGAGGCGCGCTTTAATGATTAAGTAGCGAATGATTGTGTCTACCTTGTGCTGTAAAAACTTAATGGCCCCGCGAAATCCTTGGTACATCTATGCAGTGTGAACATGCGCCCGAGTCAACCTTTGCGGATGCAGGGAAATTTGCTTTGACCTTTGACGAACGGCTCAGCTTTTTCCTGCTCTTTGTATTGGAAGGAAATTTCGCTTTTGCCCTGGTTTCCTTTGAAATTGAACTAACAAGGTATGAAAATCCCGCTAACAAAAATATGTATGTTCGAAACTTCATCCAGTAAAATTGGATCTCGCAACATGGAAACGAATTATAATACTAAGATTCTAATGACTTCAATAATCCAATTTCGAGATGAATCACCCCGAGGTTTCAGCAACTTTGTTTTGATCTTGGAACCTTGGATGACCATTCGGCTATCATATAATTCACAATTTTAGCTGGAGCAATATTTGCAATCTGTCAAGAGTTTTTTTTTTTTTATTTCTGACATACTGCATCGCTCATGTGAGATGAATCATGCACCTAGATCAAAAATAATTAAAAAGACGGACACATACGAGGACTTGGACATATGCTCCATTGCTTCTCTGGCTCAACGTGATTCTGTCAGGGTGAGGGTAAGGTGTGAGCTAAACAAAGGTTATCAAATTGGTTGAAATCCACTTTACTCGATGCACTCAAGTGTTATCTCACCAGCAAACCGTGAGCTAAACAAAGGTTATTTCGAATGGACAATTGTTACCAAACCGTGGTGTTGACAACCTGACCAACGAGCACCTGATTGAATTAGGCCAACCAGCTCAGGAAAGTTACAATCGCTGCTGCTCCTCAAATGTGGCAATTCCCAGTTCTCCCCAGAGATCATAAACTTGAGCAAAGACATCGGACACTGAGTTAATATTTCCGGCTGGTGTCAATGTTCAAAGATGCTTGCAATTGCATCTTAACCATGAGTAACGCACGAATGGACAGGTGGCCAATATCCATCAGAAAAATATATAGCAGGGACAACACGCTCAACTATTGAGCCTATTGACCCAAATAGAACTGACTCAGGATTCTTCAACAACAAAGGGCTGGCTGAATTGCAGAAGTACAGAGTCCGCAAAGTAGTCCGCGTTTGAATTTAGTAGAGGCATTTGACTTATACCAAAGAGCAACTTCCTTACTTAATGATCGATGGAGTAACTTCTTCAATTATCGAACAGTAACAAGAGGGCCAGCTGAATAATCACATCCACATATTCATCACTCACCTCATATCTCCACTTACACTGCCTCGGCAGTCTGACTCGACATTTTTCCGTTGCTGACTTGCTGTACCCATTTAAACACATCCGCAGTCATCAGTCTTTTGGAATCACTCTAAGGAGCCAAAGTGACTGAGCAGCTAAATGTCCAGCGAGACGATAAGAAATATAGCAACTTCAGCCTCTGAATCTAACACAGCTGCTCACTGTCACCATTTCTATCTGATACCAACTAAATTCATTTAGAAAATTCAACCACGCTATTTGAATGGAGCCACACGGACTTCTCCGGTCTGACAGCCCTACACAGCTCAAAACATTGATTGCATTACATATTTAGACTAATAGCTTTCTATTCTTTCTTTTCCCTCTTTCACATCACAAGATTTACAACATAAGTACAATATTTTTTGCTGAAATGAAATACAGACACTAGAGATAGCTGTAAAGACGGTAAAAGACACTAGAAAAGCTGTAAAGACGGTACATGTATACAACTTGCAGGGTGAGAAAAACTGCTGATTTTACCAGAATGCTCTCACAAAAGTTCTTGCGGTTTTGCCTACGACCCTTCCTTTAGCTCTGGGGAAAATCAACTTAGCTTATCTTTCCATTTACATACCAACCGGATGAGGGATATTGAGGCCATTCAATCTTCGCACATGCTCTGGTATTAGCCTGTTGATTAATTGAGGCGAAGCTCCAGCTAACTGTACATGGATTGGAGGCAAGCAAAATGTCAGACAGAACAGGAGTAATCCACTCACTCAATTTGCCCCAACTTAGAACTCACAATCAAAAGAGTACAACAAAGTTTCTATTGCTGGATCCAGTTTGATGAATATTTCTAAGCATTGAGAATGTGAATATGAATTGTTAAATAAAAGAATATCAATATGGAATTCAGACAAACATGATAAAAAGGAATTGACAAAAGTACAGTCATTCTGGTTAGGTCAACAAGTTAAACCCACAACCAGCTAGTTCTTTGCTACACATTTTAAACAAAACCGATCAACCCAAGAGCATAATTTATTTTTTTAATTTAATTTTGGGGAATACAGTTTCCCTCCTTTTCATTTTCAGACTTCTACATGTGGAATAGATCTCATTCGAATTGCACCAAAGGTCAACTGTCTGTCACACTGGTAAACCTCCTTCAACACAGGAATTTTTCCGCACTTGGAAGTGAATTCAATTATAGTCAGTAGCTTGTAAAGTTGGACCATATATAACAAAGCAGGCAACTGAAACAAATGGCTATTAATGCAGTCCAAGACAGAGTGAATGGTAGCATTACTTGACTACTGTCACAAACAAACTGAACAAGGGAGAAAAAAGGGGAAAAAGGAAAGGAAACTTTAACAGTAGACACTTAAAAAAAAATCATATGTCCAAGTCAATCAAGTCGCTACATTGATCATCATTGATTATCCAGAAAATCCACATTGCTATGAAAATAATATAATCCTTACATGTTGCAACCTCACATTGCTATAAGAGCAAAATAATCCATAATTGCCATAGACAAAATCAAGACTTGTCCGAAGTATTAACAAATCAATCCGTCAAAACACATACCTCTTGCCTGAAATTGAAAATAGGGGGCAAGGGGCGACCATTCGAAAGGCGTGCATTGGGTTCACGAAGCTCATCAAAGAAGGGATGGGCACAAGCTTCTAGCTGGAATGAAATTGAACGAAAAAAATAACATTAGCCAAACAAGTGAGTGGTAGATGCTCAGGAAAGTATATGATAACTTAGATCCAGATTATCCATGAGAAAGCAAAAGCATGCATACATACAATACTCATTCGTTAAAGTTCAATTGTCGATGATAAGTAAGACTGACATATTCTCATGCAAAAATATACATACAAAGATACTCAAAATTACAGGTAGAGTAGTTTAACTCACAGCAGTGCAGCGAAGACTTGGTGAATACTGAAGAAGCCTTGAAGCAAGGTCAATCGCTTCAGGAGGCATCCGCTTGTGGAATATCTGGACCAAGAGATGTATAAGTAACTTATTAACTACTGAAGAATGAAAAACCAATGTACAACATGCACTCCTTAAAATTTTTCAATATCACATGTCACAACAGACATGAATAATTCAGCCAAGGGAGGGATACTTCTCAACATAATAAGGTGTCTGACACAAAGAACAGCAGTAACATTTGAACCTTGTGACAGAACACAGGAACCAAAGTTGATTCAAATGTCTATACTTGATTGTCTGTGACATGTACAAACAACTTAGGAGAGGCAATTATGCTGCCCTATGGTTCCCACACTAGTGACGAAATCACCGAATATCAGCCCTCATAATGCTATGAAGCAGACCATACCAACTTTCGCATTTATCTATTAGAATATGCTGCATATGTTGGCAGCATCAAATCTAATGATAACCTACAACATAATGCCAAGCATGAGATGCTTGTGCTATTTTGGCACTTGAAGTTGGAAATGGAATAAGTCAGATAACTAATCAAAGAATCGAGGATGTTGTTTGCAACCTTGTGCAAAGGCATCTTCAGCTCTGAACAAGTACTTAATTGTCTCTATTAACCAGCAAGGTAACACCATATTGGTATAAAACACCAAAATATATACCTTGTGCCAAGGATGAGCCTTGATTTGCGGAAATCTGAAGTCATTATAATTAGGGTTCATGCATCGAACTTCTTCTCGTGTTGGAGTACCAAGAACCTACAAGAAGGTCCTTGATTAAACCCTTAGAACAAGTGAATGAAGAAAACAATCAAACTGGGTAATGAGGATTCACCTTGATGATCTCTACAAGTTGGTCCACTGCATTTTCTCCTGGGAACAGTGGCTAAAAAGAAAAATTGGAATCATCAGACCTAACACACAGCAGATACAGATGTCATCGGATCTATGAGCCAAAGTGACCCACCTGTCCAAGGAGAAGCTCTGCAAGAACACAACCAGCAGACCATATGTCGATAGATGTGGTATACTCCGTTGCACCAAATATAAGCTCTGGAGCCCGATAGTAGCGGGAGCATATGTAGGATATGTTTGTTTCGCCATTGACCTGATTAATACAGAAATTTGTAACAAAACAGAGGCAGATAATCTGGAAATGAAGATGATGCAATTCAAACTCCACAAGGAAAATATAACAGTTGCTCTGTGAGTCAGTTATCAAATACACTCAGTTCCAGATCCAATGTAGAGGTAACTTCCGTGCTCTATATTCCACTGATCTCATTTATTCTCATTTATTGAAAGAAGATCAGTGAAATAATAGACAAAGATAAGGATGTACCAGAACTTTTGCACTACCAAAGTCACAAAGCTTGACCTGGTGAGTGAGTGGATTCACCTGCAGAACATATGGAGGCAAAAATCAGGAATGACAATTTCATTCAAGAAAAAAAAAAAAAAACCTTAACTAGAAATAGAGGAAAGGCTGAAGGCCCCTTACCAAAATATTTTGTGGCTTTACATCCCTATGGCAAACCCCAGGCACAGAATGGATATATGCCAGCCCTTGGAAGATCTGCAAAATAGATTACACTTTTTAAGACGAGAACCGGAGGATACCAGAGGCAGCTACAAAAATGACAGAGCACTCTTCATACTTGATAGGTATATAACTTCACATATATCAGCGGCATCTGCTGATTCACACTCCTGTAATGCTCCAGAACTTGGTAGAGACTCTCAGGGACATATTCCATAACCAAATTAAGGAAAAGTTCATCATTGTTTGTTGTAGAGAAGAAGCAGTGCCTCAGGGAAACCACATTTGGATGATCCATCAGACGCATCAACTGCAGCTCACGGTTTTTGTATCGTCTATCCTGCAGGACCTTCTTTATGGCAACTGTCTCTCCAGTCTCCAAGCATCGTGCCTGAGATGTAATAGCTTACCGGATGAAATTTATGAAAGAAAAGGATCTCAGGAATTGTCAAAAATCCAAGTTGAATACCTGAAACACGACTCCAAAAGATCCATTGCCTATAATGCGCTCTGCCATATAGCTGAGGGTCTGGGAGCATTTATAGCATTACTCAGTTGGGTATTAAATTCAGGAAAACAAAAATAGAAGCTCACAAAATGTACAATCACTTGTAGAACTCAGAATCCAACTCATCAAATTTAAACTCTTAGATTCCATACAGCTAGTAACAGTTCTATTTCCTTTTGAGTTTGTTAGAATTGCTCAAAGTGAAGTACCTTTATGACACAGAAGAAACATAAACCCGATTTGTTAGATACAACCACAATCAATAATTATTCATCACTGATGCAATGATTACCATTGGTTATTTTGTAAGTTCTATATCTGAAATTCCTTAAAACTTGAAAAACTCAGAACAAATGCTTTCTCACCTGCTTGGGTTCACCATTTTTCCCACCAATGGTGGTCGATATGATGTGACCTGTTACAGCATTCTTATTCTCGTAAACAGCTGGTGACACTTCCTGAAATTATGCAAAAGCATCCGGTTAAAACTCACAACACAAATGCTACTGGTCTGCAAACAATGGTATCCCTAGTTAGTTAACCACTTCATGTTAGGCGCTATAGGTCATGGAAAGGGAACAGGAATAGCAATGGGCAAATCTCTGGTCATGAAAATGGCATGTCAGAGATAGAGGCTTAGTTGGTTTGCTAAGAGGATGGCAGAAAGCTCAGAAGCATTCCTTCAGGGTATTCACTATGTATAAGAAAGTAACAGTTCTTTTACCTCGCTGTATTTCTAGATAACCAAGTACATCAATTGACTACTTTCAACCAGAAGAATAATGAGAATGCAGCATCCAAGTTTTGTCTGTGGTTATAAAGGACTAAATTAGGTCAAACAGTGTAGAGGATTTTGTCATAAAATAAACTCTTGCTATTAGGTTGGGATTGATTTCTCTAATTGTACAATTATGTGGCGGAGGCACCAAGACCACATGCACAAAGGAGTAAATTGACCTGTGTAGCAATTCTCATCCCTACACATAACTGAACGACTTTGCACAATATCTGAAGCTTCAATTTGGGATGACCACAAGAATGCACAAAATAAACACAAACTGTAGATGCCACCAGTTTGATTTTGAAACCAATCATTGCTTAATCATTTCCCTTAATCTTTGTCAGTTGGTCCATTACCCGGAAACATATGTTACTAAAATATGACTACATCTAGAGAAATGCATGCATGTATGACACCAAAAATACAGGGTTCTATTGCCACAATTGCATTAAGAAACATTGGGGCGGTTGCCAGCTTGCAATACGGTGCTACACGTAACGCACATATTTCTCATTTAGCATGCAGAAAGGCAGTCCAAACTTACCATAAAATCCACACACAGCTTTTCAACATTAATGCCAAACACCGACACATCGAAAGGGTAATAACAATACACCGAACTAACCCACACAGATGGATGAACTGATCATCTCCCACTATCTTTGCCAGTTGCTTCATTACCCCAAAACATATGGCACTAAAATATGACTATGTCTAGAGAAATGCATGCATGTCTGACACTGAAAACACGGGATTATATTGCCACGATTGCACCCAAAAACATTGGGGAAGCTGCCAGCTTGCTCTACGGTGCTACACATAACCCGCATTTTTCTCATTTTGCATGCAAAGAGGCAGTTCAAACTTACCATAAAATCCGCATACAGCCTTTGAGCATTAATGCCAAACACCGACACGTCAAAAGGGTAATAACAATACACCAAACTAACCCGCAGAGATGGATGAACCAATCATTGCTTAATCTTTGTCAATTGCTTCATTACCCCGAAACGTATGGTACTAAAATATGACTATATCTAGAGAAACGCATGCATGTATGACATCAAAAATACAGTCTATTGCCATGATTGCATTCGGAAACATCAGGAGATTTGCCAGCTAGCAATACGGTGCTACACATAACCCACATATTTCTCATTTAGCATGCAGAAGGGCTGTCCAGACTTACCATAAAATCCGCACACAGCTTTTGAACATTAATGTCAAAAACCAACACATCGAAAGGGTAATAACAATACATCGAACTAACCCACACAGATGGATGAACCAATCATTGGTTAATCTTTGTCAGTTGCTTAAGTAACCCAAAACATATGGTACTAAAATATGACTACTATATCCAGAGAAACACATGCATATATGACGCCAAAAACACGGTGTTATAATTTCATGATTGCACTCAGAAAAATCGGGGGGTTGCCAGGTTGCAATACGGTGCTACACGTAACTCACATATTTCTCATTTTGCATGCAAAAAGGCAGTTCAAACTTACCATAAAATCAGCACACAGCCTTTGAACATTAATGTGAAACACCGACACGTCAATAGGGTAATAACAATTCACCAAACCAACCCACCCAGATGGATGCACCGCCATGAACAGTCCATCAAACATGTAAGCACAAGGAAAGCCAAAGTGCAAAGAAAGCAAGATCTATGAACTGGAGAAGCAAGGTATTAGGATGCCATAGGTAACAAGGAAGCATCAGAAACTAGAACAAAGTTGCTCCATTCAACACCCCCCCCCCAAAAAAAAAAAAAAAAAAAAAAAACGATATGGTAAGAGAGAATCAGAGCACATTGACATCCGGAAGCAACCCAGCACAAGAGCAGTGAGAGAGAAGGAAGACAACGCAGCAAAAGAAAGAAACCTAAAATGTATGAGCTGAATCTTTCAAGTTGCAAAACACAATTACAACACCTAAAAGACTAGCATAGCTAAAAATAAAGGAAATGAATCCCGAGGGCATGTCCAAGTGCTCCAAAAGACGACGACCCACTTCACCAAA
Organism: Eucalyptus victrix; assembly: GCA_016097545.1. Taxonomy (NCBI): domain Eukaryota; kingdom Viridiplantae; phylum Streptophyta; class Magnoliopsida; order Myrtales; family Myrtaceae; genus Eucalyptus; species Eucalyptus victrix. The sequence continues at coordinate 12,333,628 of CM027845.1, read as the reverse complement.
CTCCACCGCGTTGAATTCCCCATCTACCCGTCTGCCTAATTTTAGCAATGCGAAATTCACAGAGCTCCAAAATCACTCCTTTCCGTGTCCCGTCCCTCCAAGAACCGCTCAGAAACTCGCCATGAACTACCCCGGGAGAATCAATCTAGAATCAAGAACAGATGCCGAGCCCGGAGAGATACGGGGGGCACTGTGCCGCTCGCGAAAAGGGGGAATTATTGCTAACGACCAAAAGAGATGAACGAGCGGAAAAGTCGGGGGAAATGACGACCGGGGGAGCCGCGAGGAAAACCTCGAGAGAAGCCCGCGGCCGTAAAAACCCAGCTCGGATCTCCACACGGGAGCAGCGAAGAATCCCCCGGACGCGAGGATCGCTCGGAATTCACGCGGCGGCGGGACTCCGGAGCTGGATTGCTGAAGATCTAAGCATCGACACGCAGCACAGCACAGACAAAGAGAGAGAAAGAAAGAGAGAGGGAAGGAGAGAGAGAGAGAGACCCTATCGGAGTCGGTAGGAGCTTGAGCTGGAGCTGGCGGCGGCGGCGGCGGTTGGTGGTGGTGGTGGTGGTGGTGGTGGTGGTGAGGAGGCCCCAGTGGAAGGGAGGCCATGTGGAGACTTCACAACTCCCTCACACTGACCCTCTCTCTCTCTCTCCTCTCTCTCCTCTCAATGTCAGTGTTCTCTGATCTCGCTCTCTCTCTACTTTCTCTCTCTTCCTCACCATCAAACTGCGTTTCTCTCTCCTCGGTCTGGTCCTCCCCCCATCTCCTCCTGTGTCAAAATTAGGAAGCCTAAGAGAGAGATAGGTAGAGAGAGAGAGAGAGGGAGGGAGGTTAGACCCACGCGAGGGGGGAGGGAGAGTGGGGAGCACGCTCCAATCAGTGCGCTCAATTAATGCGGGGCCCTCTCTCTCTCTCTCTTCTCTCTCTTTGTCTCCTCCGTTTCTTTCTTTTCTTTCTATTGCTGCTGCTGCCGCGTTGTTTTTGTTGCCGAAAGATAAGAGAGAGAGAGAGAGAGAGAGATGATGAGAACGGCGTGGGCTCGAGTCCACGCTGTTCAATTTTGGACCGTAATGACACAGCCGGGTCACTCTCTCTCTTTTTCAATTTTTAATTTCGGAACGCTTAAAATATATTAATGCATAACAGAGGATTAAAAAATGAAATGCGTTGATTACCTGTTGGATTATGAGATCGTTATGCATAATTTAACGTAGTCATTAAAGATGTCGATTAACGTGGAACTTCTTTATCAATATTTAATTAGAAGATATTTGTAACTGCCAAAGCGATCATATGAGTTAAAAATGAAATGCGTTGATTTAACATCTAGTTGGATTGGAGGGAAATCGTTATGTTAAAATGCAATAATAGGTCATGACAAATAATGGAGTAAGAATTTTGGAGATCGAGAATCTGGTTTTTTTTTTTTTAGCTTTGGTTATTTAGTGAAATCAAGAAAATATGGAAGAGTGAAATTGAAAGTTTTAATTTAGATAACATCATCTTTTAATGTATTTTTAGAGAGTTTGGTGTTTTCTTACACAACTAAAGTTAATCAATGCATTAGTGCAAGCATGTCTAGCTTATCTTTGTGTAACCCTCCAAAAGATATTTGATCGGCTTTTAGTCACTAAGATGACCAATTGAGTTTCTTAAGACTTACTCTTATGTGGTTTGAAATCTCCCTAGTCACAATATCAAATTCCCTTGTCACTTTTTGATCACTAAAAACTTTGATTTTAACTACCCATGAGTTTACCTTGCATAACTCATTTTTATTGACTTTGAGGTGAAAATAAATAAATAAATATATACATACATACATGTACATACATATATTATTTACACACAATATAGAAAAAAGAGGAAGATCTCCATCCTCCTGCTATTTCATTTTCCTTCTTGTTTTGGCATTTTGCGTGGGGGAAGGGGATTGGGCTTGGATCAGTCCCATGTATTTTAGGGAGGCTGGGCCTGACCCAGCAGTAGACCCACTGACCAGAATCCTAATGAATCGATTCAAAAGCTTTCGGACACCCTCGAGGAACATAAAAAAATTCATGGAGAAAGCGAAGTGCAAGTATTTTCATGAAAGATGATTTTGCCCATTTGGTTCCGCTTTCTATGAAGTTAAAAAAAAAAAAAACCTTTAAATTTCACCTGTCAAACTTAAAGTATCATTCAAATTTCAGAAAATTACGAGAAGAGTTACGAATCTATACGTCGAGAAATTCATCCATTGCAAAAAGGTTTCGGAAATGACTGATAGGACAAGGGGCCCATCCTTCGCCCCTTTGCATCCATCGGCCCTGTACTGCTATAACCGAGGCCCAATTAGCGAATATTTTTTAAATTCAAAAGAAAAATTCGCTTTATGACCCCATCATTGGGTCAATCCTCGTATTCCAGGTTAAGAAAAATAATCTCTAAAAGAGAAAAAAAAAGTTTAATCCCTCAATATCAGAAACTATGAATAGATGTGAAACGTTTGTATATATAAATTTCCTAGCTTTCATGTATATCGAGGATCCTCACACGCAACATAAGTTATGATCAAATAAAAAATACTCAGCTTATATAATCTCTTTTTGGATGATCAAAATTCATTATCACCGATTTGGATAATTGACCAAAATTATCAACCTATAATCGTCAATATCACCGGTGATGATGGTGACCCATGTGATGAACGGGTCACGCAAGCTTGTCACCCGTACATAAATCCCAAAGAATATGTTCCAATTTTTTAATATAAATAGATCAAGTGACATTGAATTGGGAAAATAATACACTTGATTTCATATTTGAATACATATATTTAGAAACAAAGCAATACAACTTTGTCAATTTCTTGACCAAGGCCTTCACGAACATGAATCATTTTGAAAATAGGAAAAGAAATATGAGAGAAGATAGACATGCATTGAACATTTCTAACACTTCGCAAATTCCAGCATACAATTCTTTTTTAACCTCAATTTACCACCCTACAGTTCCTTCTCATCTCTCCATTTGTTCTGGCGAGCAAGCTGATGTTATCCATCTTCATCATCACGGCCGCAAAATCGCTCGCGAAAAGCCCTACAATTATTGCTATAAGTCCCAACAAGCACGTCCTACGAGGGGTGCAAGGTTGGTTTCCCCTTCAGAGGCAAGGCAGATAGTTTTCTGGGTGGTAGCGCAACCAATGTCGTTTTTGGTCTTTGCAATGGGGCTAGCCCAAGAGCGTGGGCCCCCAATAGGGCAGTCATATCACGGGCGTCGAGGCCTTGGGCGGCTGAGGAGATGAGGTTGGCGAGGCTGGAGAAAGGGGATGGGATCAGGCTGGCGGTCCTTGCGTCTCATTGTCCTAGAGGCACCATTCACAATGGCTCTCCCAACTATAATGACAATTCCAATCACAGGCTTATATAATTTATGCAAGTAGCATGGTCAGTCTTCTAAAAAATGTGAATTTATCCCATAAATATGGAATGAATCCAATCATGAATCAAGGGATGACTATTGAGTAATTGGTATGGTCAGATATTTGAAGTTGATATAAACCAAAATCATGCCTTAAACAGAGGGTCGGAGCAAAAGTTAGTCACGATCATGATGTAAGAGATGCTCACCAAGACCACACCGTCTTGGGCCGCGAGCACGAAGATGTCTGCGCAAGAAACGGTAGCATTGCAAGCAGCTTCGATGCGGGACTTAATGGTGTCAAGGACTTCAAATCTCCTAAGAGTTTTGGTTTGGTTGAGTGGTCTTTTCTCTAGTGAAAGTGGCCGTGTCATCCAAGATAACCGACGGGTTATATCCTTGCAAGAGAAGTCTGAGATATGTAATAAGATTGTTTCGAAAGAGAAGGTCACAATTTGTACCATTTTGCATAATTAAGAGTTCATCATTTTTTTCACCTTTGATTAGTGATGAATTGAGTACATGTTGGAAGAAATTTTCTTAGATCAGATGCAAGTCTACTTTCGAATCTATCTGCAACAATTTTATCCTTATATAATCGTAATAACCAATCACAATATAAAAATCCAAGTCATTCTCTTGCATACTTATATGGGCTTTGCTAATAAAATAGTATTTTGGTTATTGTGAAAATAACGATTTGTTGTGAGTCACAAATTTTCTATAATAATTAAGATTTTTATTGAAACAATTTCCCCTATTAGAGTTATTTTGATAATTATATTCATTATCCATATTTCTCAAGATCACACGTATATTTTACATATTTTAATTGAGATATTATCTTAAAATAGTTATCTATTAAAGTTTATAAATAGACCGATGTATTATTCATTAATATACACGTCTGAATATAAAGAAAATTTTCAATTCATGTCTTCACTTTATTATTCTTTTAACTTTCTAGATGTTCATTCTCAATATGCCGAAAAATGCGTACCCCACGAGGCAGAAATTCTCAATATGCCCAAAAATGCCTACCCCACGAGGCACAAATTGAAGCTTCTTTGTAACTTTGTAATCATTTGCCAAAGATTCGAGGTTTTATGTACTCGCGGCTTTTAGGGGTCTTAGACACATCGAAGTGTTGGATTCAAAGAGATTTATGTTTGAAAGGCCATATTTGGCAGCTTAAATAGGACAAGAGCAATCATATATAATATTTGGTGATGCACTTTGTACTAGGTAAAATGTCAGACAAGTCAACGTGACTACATAGTAGATAGCTTTTAGAGAAATACTGTGTACCGAGAATAAGTCACACAAGCTGTCTCCTGTACATAAATTTCAAAGAACATATTCTGATTTCCAAGTATAGATAAACCAAGTGACATTGAGTTGGGAAAAGAACACTAGGATTTCATGTCTAAATACATATATTCAGAAACAAAGCAGTACAATTTTGTCAATTTCTTGACCAAGGCCTTCATAAACATGAATCTTATTGAAAACAGGAAAAGAAATATGCAAAGATAGACATGCATTAAACACTTATAACAATTTGCTAAATCCAGCTTCCATAGCTTTTTTTTTTTTTGTTTGGGGGGCATTCAACCTTAGTTCATCACCCTACAGTTCCTTCTGATCTCTCCATTTCTTCCGGTGAGCGGGCTGATATTACCCATCTTCACCATCGCAGCCGCAAAATCACTCGCGAAAGCCCTATAGTTATTGCTGTAAGTCCTGACAAGTGCGTCCTGTGATCCTCCATTGAACAGCTCTTGATCCGAATGGAGGAGCCCACGCCGTGCCACGAGGTTCTGGTAGTAGTTGTTGTCAAACCGGTTCGGGGTCCGGTCGAGGGGAGCAAGGTTGGCGTCCCCTCCAGAGGCGGAGCAGTTAGTCCTTCGGGTGGTGGCGAAGTTGGTGTCGATGTTGGTCTCATTATAGATGCGGTTCCGGAAGGTGGTACACCGGGCCAGGCCAATAGCATGGCCCCCCGACAGGGCGGTCATGTCACGGGCATTAAGGCCTTGGGCAGCGAAGGAGGAGATGAGGGTGGCGAGGTTGGAGAAAGGCGATGGGATTTGGCTGTTGGCACCGCTCAGGCTAGCGGTCCTTGCATCTCGCCGCCCTAGAGGCACTGTCCACGATGGTCCTCCCAACTATAATGCCAATTATCAATCGCATAAGCTTATACAATTTATGTTATGTATAAAAAATGAGAATATATCCCCATAAATATGGACTAATCCAATCATGAAACAAGGGATGACAATTATGTAATTGGTATGGTCAGAGATTTGAAGTTAATATAAACCAAAATCATGCTTTAAAGAGAAAATAGGAGAAAAAGTTAGTAATGATCATGATATATGAGAAACTCACTTGGACAACGCCGTCTCGAGCAGCGAGCGCAAGGATGTCCGCGCAAGAAACGGTAGCATTGCAAGCAGCTTCGACACGGGACTTAATGGTGTCGATGACTTCGAATCCCCTAAGAGAGTTTTGGTTCGGCCGAGCGGTCTTTTCTCCAGTGAAAGTAGCGGTGTCATCCAAAAGAACCGATGCGTCACATCCCTACACAAGAAGGCCGAGATACATGATAAGATTGTTTCAAAAGAGAAGGTCACAATTTGCACCTTATCAATTAATTAAGAGTTCATCTTTTTTTCATCTTTTGATTAGTGATGGATTGAGCACATGTGGCAGAAGTTTTCTTAGATCAGATGATTAGTTTAAATCATCTATAGTAGAATAAGTTCAGAACTTTTCTTGCCCCTCCAAAATCCAAGTCAATTTCATGGATACTTAACAAATGGGAGTTAAGCAAATTCAATGCTTCTTTAAATGTAGTACCTAATCCTAATCTTAAAATACGGATCTCCACTGTGTGGCACGTATATATGTATGAACCTATATTTTATAAAATGTTAAAATGTCCACCCAACAACTTAAGAGGGGGGCTGCATATTTAAAAGGCATGTTATAACCTCACCTATTCAAATGACGTGAGATTATACTCAACACTAGGAATCAACTTTACGAGGTCAACATGCCTGGATATTTTAAATGACTAGAACATCTAATTTAACCTTCGCAAATAAAATGCAACCAAAAATGTTCTTGAAAGAAGTAATAATTAGAAATGAACGCAAAAGAATCCCAGTTACGCACATTTACGAAACAATCATGGAAGAACATGCGAAGTATTGAAGCACCCATCCTCGGCTCTCTCCTAACAGCTTGCGACATCGCATTACGGACAATGCCTTGTACGTTGGGGCATGTTCTTGTGTAGAAGTTTGGCGAAAGCTGTGCGTTCGTAAGGCACACGAGAAGGGATACATAACGACGGTGACAATGAGGAAGTTGCTATTGGAGGCCATTTGAGGGGGAAAGAGGGATATGAATTTGGACTTGTGACTGAGAAAGCAAGCTCTCTAATTTTGCTTTGAACTTGTGAGTACAAGCAGTGGGTTTGTTCTCTATATATAGAGAAATTAGAAAGTTTGGTGTCGTGCATGTGGCTATGATAGAGGCATTCAAACTTGGCTGCTATACGCCTTTACGAGAATCCAAGAGCTTTTTTGTAGAGAGAGAATCTACTACTAAAAAGCGAGAGAATCAAAAGGCAATACGCTGACTTCTGTCATGATACATGCAAAGGAACAAAATAAGGTCCACCATGTTTTCTGGAGCATGCATTTAAAAAGCCAGCTCTTTTTGCCTTTTTCTTTGTTTTCTATATTAAAGATAATTAAGGTTTTCTCTAAATTAACTTTTACATTAGACATATTTTGATAATTCTACTAATTATTGGTATCTCTCAAGATGGCACGTATATCATATGTATATGACATGTATATTGCACGTATATAACAAACATATCTCATTTTTTATGCATATTTTGATTAATATTTAATCTTAAAATAATTACATAATAAATCTATAAATAGACCGATGTATTCTTCATTAATATACATATCAAAATATATAGAAATTTCTCAATTCTTAGTTTCTACTTTATTAGTCCATTTTGAATATGCCGAAAAATGCATACCTAGGGGGCAAAATTAAAGCTTCTTTGTAACTTCATAATCGTTTGCCAAATATTCGAGAATTTATGAACTCTACAGCTTTTAGGGCCTTAGACACTTTGAAATGGTCAATTCAAAGAGAGTTATGTTTGAAAGGCCGTGTTTTGTAGCTCAAATAGGACAAGAACTATCGGATATAGTATTTGATGATGTGCTTAGTACTAAGTAAACCTAAGTAAAATGTCGGAGAAGTCATCATGACTATATGGTAGATAGCTTTTAGAGAAATACTTTGTCTACTAAGAACTTAATTACAATGTAGAAAGTTCAACATGAAAAATTATAAAAGGTCAGCTAGGGAAGAAAAAGGGAGGGCGGTGCTGGCTGCCATGAATGGCTATCCATAATGGTGGGCTTTTGACCTGTGACAATGGTTGCTGACAATTTCTACTCACAAGGCAATGTTGGGAATCACCTCCAGATGATCGTTACGCTAAAGTAGAGCTCGCTTGCTCGATCTATCTCTTCCCGTCTTGTGCACGATGTTGATAAATCCGTTGCGGTGGTCTCAAGCGACGTACATGACAGAGGCGGCCATGATATCCACCAATAGATGCTAGAGTTCTTTTATTTTTCCTTATTTGGTATTTCTTCAAGTCCTTTTAATTATTTTTAATATAATATATTTTATGTGAATGTCTTCCCAATAGCTTTCCAAACTGATGATCAGCTATGGAAAAAGTCCCATTGTTTATCTCAATCTATTCTATTTTATTCAATTTTATATTGCGACGATCAAATGCAGCTTAAGTGAATTTTTGATAAGAACATAAAGGAAATCAAATGCACCGACAGGGTCTCCTTTGAAATCATCTTGTCCATAATTGTTTATGGACATAAACAAATGGCGACATAATTGACAAATCGTTTTGCTTTCCTAGAGCCATGTTGCAGGCTTGGAACATTTGACTTGCAAACCACCAGTGAAACATAAAAAACAATATGTGGATCATTATATAGATTGTCATATCCCCGAGCTTGGTCGATAGAGCTTTTTTGAACTTCCTTTCCCCTTGTAATGATATCTTTCGAGGAAGAAAAACGCCTTTTGAAATCATAAGCATCTTTTGGTAAAAAAAAAAAAAGCCTATTTAAAATTGAAATTCACATTGTTCAAACAAAGGTAAAAATTGAGCACCCAAAAGCTAAAGCTTTTCAATAAATTGCGGTGACCTGACTCTGTTTGGACATGATACGTCATAAATTAAAAGTTGGAATCCTTTTACTTCCTTTGTTAGTGATGTTCTGCTTGTGTTCTTTCCTTATGTTTTTTTGTCCCTTTTTGTTTGTCTTACGTGGTTACGTCCATCTTATCTGTTTGTTTTGTTTGCAAGACACGATTGATTTACGCATGTTAGAGAATGTTTTATGCAACATGTTTTGGGCTTATTTCCCAATGACTCAAACTCTTAAGAAAATGACCAAAAAAAAAAAAAAACTCTCAGGACAATGGTGCTCTTCATATTCGCTTTTCCATTGACAGATTGTAGGTCTCGAACATTCTTCCATAACATTTATGTTGAGTTTGCACGCTTTTTCATTTCGTGAGGCCCATATTTGGATAGAAGGTGCTAAGTTAAAAACATGAATATAATTCCTATCTATATAGTTTAATTTTACATATGAATGATGTTCATAACTTGTAACCCATCAATCACATGAGTAAGTGGTTGAAGAGAGATGAAACCCTAATATATGAGCCAACATAGACAAAAAATTGGAGCCATTATTGTCAGAATTAGAAGGCTCAAATCGATTTTGAATGCCCTGATTTCACCCAATTATGAATTTGTTAGGCGTTGCAAGTCTCAGTCATTCTTTTCACTAGCAAATTCCTAATAGCTAGATAGATATTAATAAGGTCTTTATGCAAAAACATGACTCCTTAATTAGCATAAAGTCTCAAGAAATCAAAGATATTGAGCTGATAAGAGTATGTCTTTCTTGCTAATAAGGGCTTTACCAATGAATGTCTTTGGACACTTATTAAGCACACTTAATATGAAATATCTGAATATATAAAAGAGTCAATCACACACCACACAAGTAAAATAGTGAATTGAAAAATGGCAAACTTTCTTCAAATGGCTTATCAACAAGTATCATGGGGCGCTTTTCTAGCAAAGAAAACCTATCTGATCAAAGTCAAAGTCGTCAAATGGTATACAGAAAAATCTGCGAATAAATAACTCGGAAAATCGATAAACAACTTCTATCCAAATAATGGTGCTGTCTCCCTCAATTATGTGACTCCATGTGGTACTCGTGGACTCTTTCGGTGTTGCATTTTTCAAAGCATGCATTAAGTGGATAGTCGACTTTGGTCCCCTCAAGCTGTAGTTTACTCTGGATTTGGTCTAACATCATCGAACGTTGAAAAAAACATAACAATAAAAGCCCTAGAGGTTCCCTCGGCAATCGGTTCGTTCCATCAACTCCGCCGTCGACTCGTCTCGAAGGAAAATTCAAGCAGATAAAATGTTTATTTTTCCTTTTGTTATTTTGAAATTCGAGGTTCCGTTTGTTTTGGTCAAATTATTTCTTGGAATTTGCAAGAACATGGGTTTGGAAAGTCATACGAATATGGAAGGGTGTATGATCAGTGAACAGTGTGTAGGTGTGTTTGACCTGAAGAAAAGTCCAAAAGAGTTTGGTCAGAGATTCCGAGGAACACTATTCATTTCTTTTTTCCTCTATTTATATGAGTAAAATAAATAAATACATAATTTCCTTATATATTTATATATTTATTTGAAAATTTGGGGACTGAAAGTCGTCCCACTCTAGGTGAGAACACCCTCATGCATCGCTATCTTTTAAAATGTTTAGGTAGACATCTCAACGATTATCCAGAAAATTTATTTAAGTAGAGTTGAACTTGTTTTTTCTTCTCCACCGTACTTGAAAATTAGTGTGGAATTATTTGAGACTCGCTGATCAAGGTCAAAATTATTTGAGATTAATTCACTTGATTTGCTCTACTCTCGTAGAAATACTGGACGTGTGTGCTATTGAACGAGAGTTAGATTATATGATGAGTTTCCCAATTTTAATAAGCTTTGATTGAGTTTAAGATCACCAGTTAAGGTTAGGGACCCTGGGTGCCTCCATCCCTAGAAAGATGTAATAGTTATAGAAGCAGAATTTGAAATCTAGATAATCTAATTTTCCTGTACATTTGAAAACTTTGACAAGATAATCTAATATAAGCTTGGAATTGTTTGATTATGATAGTCGGGGAGACCTTAATAGTCAAAGGTATCTTATTGGGGCTTGGTATCAACACGTATTGAGTTAGGATGACTTGGGTGTGTCCCTCCGACGGTCGACCTAATTGGTTTGGCTGTCAAAGAATTTTCAATTCAGAAATTGAAGGTCACTTAATTAAATTTCATGAATTACATGCGAACTCCTCTGGGTCAAGGCTAGGGGTGAGCGGTTCCAGGTTCCGGTTCGGTTCCGTATGGAACCTGAAACCTACCCTCGGGTACAGGTTCCTCAAAATGAGGAACCTGGAACCTACCCGTGGGAACCGAGAACCTGGAACCTACCCTGTCACAGGTTCCAGGGTCGGTTCCAGGTTCCAACAGGTTCCTTTTTTTTTTTTTTTTTTCATATTTGAACTATAACATATGCACACGTTACCCAAAAAAACTATAATGTACGCGCACGTTACCATAAAAAAAAAAAACTATAACTTATGCACACGTTACCAAAAAAAAAAAATATAACGTATGCGCACGTTACCAAAAAAAAACTATAACGTGCACGCACGTTACTAAAAAAAAAAAATATAACGTATGCGCACATTACCAAAAAAAAAACTATAATATACGTGTATACTACACGGTAACTTCTCATTGACATGTTATCTTGATACATTAACTTCGCACTGCACAACAATAATAGAATATAATTAGAAATTTCAAAACAAATAGCAAACTAGAAAGTAGAAATAAAATACCACTAGAACAAGAATGTCTAGAGGTACAAGTTTTGAAAACAATTTCGATTAAACCCTTAAATGAACTCAGAAAATTCTGAAATTTGGACACGTTGTATTTAAGACCTAGAGGTACAAGTTTCATGAAGAAATCGTAGTCCAATTCGTTCTGGATTAAAAGATAAAATCGATTTACTTTTCCTATTCTCTACTTGCACAGTTTTTGAAAATTTTTTGGTTAAATAGGCAAATGAACTACAAAAATTACGAAATTTAAATATGTTGTAGGGAAGACATGAAGAGAGATATTTCATGCAGAACACATTTCCAAAAGAATCTCATACAAAATGATATAGTCCACGCATTGCAACTTACAAGATCCGAACACATCAGATTGCACAGTTTTAGAAACATTTCCGATTAAATACCCAAATGACCTTCAAAAATTATGAAATTCGACTATGTGATAGCCAAGACCATAAGGTAGATACTTCATGAAAACATAGAAGTCAAATTCGTCCTAGATAATTAAATATGGACGGTTAAAATCCCTGTTTGTAGTACCGTAATTCCAGATCTAACCATCTCCAAAGGACCATGATTTCACCTACCTATTCTTGTTTTTTTTCTCTAAATTTTTGATATGTGGTACCTCATGATGTCCTTTACAACTTTTGTTAAGAAACCGAAGTGAAATTTCAACAAAAAGGTTGCCTTACAGTCCATGCATTCATCAAGGGTCGGTCCCAAAATCTCCAGATCCAGTCTTTCCAAAGAATAACAATTTCACCCACTTATACTTGTTTGTTTTGTCCCAAATTTGAGTATGTTATACTCCAAGAAGTCCTTTACAACTTTCATTTAGAGGCCGAAGCCAAACTTCAACTAGAACATCACATACAAGTCACTAGAACATCCAAGGTCGAGCTTTTTCTGCCCTAAGTAACCGGTTCCGGTTCCGGTTCCGAAACAGGTTCCGTTTCTGAAACAGGTTCCGGTTCCGAAACCGGTTCCAGTTCCGGTTCCGGTTCCAGTTCCGGTTCCGCTTAGAACTGGAACCGGAACCGGAACTCCCGGTTCCTAGAAAAAAGGAACCGGAACCGGAACCGGTCCCCCTTGGAACCGGGAACCGAACTGGACCCTCCTCCGGTTCGGTTCCGGTTCCTGGGTTACCCGGGAACCGCGCTCAGCCCTAGTCAAGGCTACCATGCAGGCCAAAAGTCTGAATTGGACTTAATTGGTTTGACGGGACATGGATGGTGTTCAATAGGCCTTTTAATAACCGATCTCCATGCTCGTACCTAATATTTAAAAAATAAAAAAGGTACAATGAAATCAATCTATGCCCAAGTGGCAAGGGCAAACTCCGGAATCAAGACCCCAAGACATGCATCCGGTTCCCCACTTTGACATATGTTAAAATATGTCTCGAGATTGAGTCAAATGCGAAATTCCGAATAATCTGAATTGAATATTTTGCGGACGTTCAAAATCGAGCAAAGAACATCCAAAGATCAACTTCCCAAAATTTCGAATCTACATTGGAGAGTTTGGCCATTAAAATAGGAAAGTCCAACTTTAACTTGGATTTGGATTTTGTTTAAAATATATATAAATATATTTTGGTTAAAATGGCAAGATAATTGCAAATGAAAGTCCAACTTTTGCTTGGGTTGACTAAATCCTAGTTGATTCGGTTTGGACTTCTCTAGCGGTGGATTATATATCAATTCTCAAGGCTTGTTCGTGGGTGGAGGTTGATCATGAAGAATTGGTCTTGAAGTGTTGTCTTGTCATCTAGTGCTTGGGAAGAATTTTCTTTGTCGTTCTTATCCGTGAATTACATCCAAGAAGATTTAGTATTCAAGTCAATTCAATATGGTGGTAAGATTTACAATTCCTTTGTGAGATTGCGAAATTGTTTCTTGAGGAATTTTGAGGCTAAACACTACGTGCATTATTGGGTGTAATTGGGAATTGAGAAATACCAAAAAAAGTTTGAGTGAATTGAGTGTGCAATCTCTTTGTATCGCTTAATTTATAGTGAAATGCATTATTGCTTTCTCCCCATGAACATAAATCTTTACGATCGAATCACATAAATCCGATGTCCAATTTATCTTTTTCTTCCGTCTATATATTAATCATTCGATCACTTGTTTTCGCAACAACATCAATCTCTCAAACTTCAAATTCTTCTAAACCCAGGCTCTCAATTTGAGCTTGAGCACTGCGTTTGGATCGGAGTTCGAAAGGACATCTTCCTAATACCCGTACCAATTAAGATGTTAGAAAGAGTCCCAGCTACTTAGATATAATGCTTGAATAGGTCAGAGATGGCCCCTCGTTATCAATGCTCGTCCGATTCCTTTAGGAGTCTTTGAAAAGTTGGCCCGTTCCGCCGGAAATGGTCGTATGCATCCTTCATTTGCTATACAGTAAGCTGGCAACCATATGGCTTTTTCATTAAGTAAGAGGGCTAGGACCAGCAATTCTCGACATGATCCTTTTTACATGAGACATGGTTAAGTGTGTTTTTGTAGAGCCTAAGCATATTTGTGTCATAAGAAGGTCGATCTGCATATATACATGTCATTTCACGAATTTGGTCTTTTCGATACAATTATGTGCCACTTGTAGAGAAATATGTTAACATATCACATGGATCGACACTATCAAAAACGTTTAGTCACGTTCGATTAAATAAATTGGCATGTTGCCGGTGATGAGCTTGACTTTTGTGCTCGGGGCCGATTTAGCTTTAATCCAAAAAGTTGCCGCGATTCCAGAACCCCGTGGCATTATTTTATTATCGTATATATATAAAGCATAGTGTTAATTTTTATGCGTCCGTGATTTTTTTTAATGTCGCTGAAATAATAAACAATGCACATTTGCCACATTTACTCATAAAATAACAAAAGAAAAAAATTATCTTACCGAAAATCAATGCGTGAGGTGCGTGTTCGAATCTATTTGTACCATCGAGCACGAATGACTGTATTTTAGGGGAGTTGTTTGGTTTCTGCCTAGTGTCATTGCTTGTTATATGGGTTCACTTCGTATCGGACCGATGTTGATGTGGGAACATGCATCGTGCTCACAAAAGTTGGATGAATTGAGCATGAGCACGCAACATTTCTTGAATCTTACCCCCACTTTTAAGAAATTTTATTATGAGTCTCGAGATTTCAACAAGTTTGCATTTTGACGATCGATTAAATACATTTAGGCATATTCGATTAAATAAATTGGCATGTTGCCGGTGACAACACGACATATTTAGATACGCTCGAATATGTTTATATTATAAATATTATGACTTGTGAACCACATAATTGACATTCAAAGACACGATGCTACTAATAAAAAGGCGCTGTGTTATGCTTAAACCAAATTTGACATGACACCATTAGGACACGAGAAGACGAGCCACCATGAAGGACCGGCTTCAAGCGCAATCACGATTACTTCAAAAGAAATCAAAACACTTCAAGAACAGCATGATTTATACGTTTGGACGCATAGTGGTCTTGTCCTAAACGTTCACATCCACGCCAATCCTCATACAATGGTGGAGAACACTCATCCCTGATACATGATTTACTTCAGGAATTGAGGTTTGGATTTGCATTTCAACCAAAGCCCAGCGGAAAGATTTTCTTCAAAGTGTTTGCATGTAGATACACGACCACGCAACTCGGATTCCAAATGCTTCCATACCACGAGTGATCAAGTTTTTCCAGCAGATTTACCAAGCAAAATAACCATGAAATTTGACAGACCAGGACTTATCGAACCATTATCGTCAAGGTTGGTTGATATTAGTTGCTGCTTCGATAGAGTTTCACAAGAAGTTCCCAGGACTAGAGCTAGATAACAGTTAGATATCAAGCCTAGACAAGCTCGTGTTACGGTAGAGGAGAGGAGATCCCCATATGGTCATCTCCGCAAGGTGCTACTGCTAGCATATGGACAAATCCACCACCCGGAAAGCCTGGCCGAACTTTCCTCAAACGGCTCCTGAACAGGTATCGTGGGGACGCTTTTTTCAACACGAAAACCCATCTGATCAAAGTCGTCAAACGGTATACAATAAAAAAAAAAATCCCGGAATAAAGAACCTGGAAAATCGACAAACAACTCCTATCCAAATAACGGTGTTGTCTCCCTCAATAATGTGATTCCATATCGTGATGGTGGACTCTTTCGGTGTTTAATTTTCAAAGCATGTATTAAGTGGAGAGTCGACTTTGGTTCCGTCGAGCTGGAGTTCGCTCTGGATTTGGTCTAACATCATCGAACGTTGAAAAAGGACATGAGAGAGAAGCCCTAGAGGTTCCCTTAGCAGTCCGACTCTTCTGCCAGCTCAACCGTCGAGTCGTCTCGAGAAAAAATTCATGCAGATAAAATGATTTTTCTTTTCCTTTTGTCACTTCAGTCTCGAGGTTTCGTTTGGTTTGGTCGAACTTTCTTGGAATTTGCGAGAAGATAGGTTTGGAAAGTCATACGAATATGGAAGAGCGGATGACCAGTGAACAGTGTGCAATTATATAAATGTCTACAAGAGTTTGGTCAGAGATTCCGGGGAAGACTATTCATGTCTTTTTTCCTCTATTTATATAAATAAATATATACAGTTTCCTTATATATATGAAATCCGGGGACAAAAGTCGTCCCATTTTAGCGTGAACACCTTGGTGCTTCGATATCTCCAAATTGTTTAAGTAGATATCTCTGCTATTATCCAGAAAAATAATATTTAGAGATGTCTAGTTGAGTTCAACTTGTTTTTGTCTCTCCATTGGACTTGAAAATTAGTGTGGAATTATTGAAGATTAGCTCGCTGATCAAGGACAGATTATTTGAGATTAACTCGCTTGATTTACTCTTAATCTTGTGAAAAATTGAACGTATGTGCTATTGAACGAGTGTTTAGATTGTATGATAAATTTCTAATTCCTAGTTCAAGAACCGAATGTCACTTTATTAAATCCCACTAATTGCATGCAAACTACTTTGTGCCAGGCTACTGCACAGGCCAAAAGTCTAAATTGGACTTAATCGGATTATGGGGCATGCACGATGTTTAATGGGCTTTCCGATAACCGATCTCCACGCTCCTACCCAAGAATTATTAAAGAAAGCTACATTGAGTCCCATATGTGCCCAAATGGCGAGGGCAAACCCCCGAATCAAGACCCTAAGGCATGTGTCACGGGCCGATCGATAGGGATCGTGACTGCGCGGTGACTTGGGCACTTTAGGATTAGATTGGATCGCCGAAGCACCTAAGCTAAGCCTTGCACAGTCGAACGCTCACTCACTCGTCTTACCCGGATCATAGAGAGAGAAAGAATCTAGAGAGAAGAGCTCTGGAAAGAAGACTTGCTTTGTATTGCGGAAGTAGTGGATGATTACAAATGAAGGAGGACACCCCTTCTATAGTTGAGGTCCTCGAATTACATCCGTTGATCTAGAATTCTATTGACGGACGAGATCGCATCGCCTCAACTACCGACATAAGTATTGAGCTACCATCTACCGACATTAATGAAAGGAACAGACTCCCGTAATGTGGCTCAATGACGGTATCACCCACCCTTGCGATCTTCGAGGAGAAGGCTTGGTGGGAATCCGAGCGAAAGTAGGAGG
Source organism: Eucalyptus victrix (assembly GCA_016097545.1). Classification (NCBI taxonomy): domain Eukaryota; kingdom Viridiplantae; phylum Streptophyta; class Magnoliopsida; order Myrtales; family Myrtaceae; genus Eucalyptus; species Eucalyptus victrix. Next base: position 12,316,522 of record CM027845.1, on the reverse strand, counting down.
TCCACGGGCGAGTCGGGGTCGACTCTGGGGAACCTCTCGGGTCGTCCATCTTTCGGCCCGTGACATTCTCCCCCACTCAATCGAGCAACGTCCTTGTCACTCTCAGCTTGGCGGTCAGCTTTCTTCGCACGAGCATGGGCTTTGACACGAGCTTTGTTGTTTCGACCTCGTTTGGTGCGGACGTTCACGTATGATGGCCCACACCCTTCGATAATGAAATCGGACTTGGCACGCGGCTTGGTCTTCGGCTTGGACGGAGCACGCGGTGCGCACTCGACTTCGGGGAAGAGTGCTTGGATGGGCATGGCGTGTGTTGGAGTCGGATCCAACTTGACCTTCGGCTTCACCTCGGATAGCTTGTTGATGCGCATAACGGCCTTCAAGCTCTTGTCGAGGCGTCGGATCGATGTGATGGTCTTGGTGTCGACCACCCCTTTGATCATGGGGATCATCGATGGGCAATTTTGGTCGAGGATCATCATGCACTTGGTCCTCATGTCGATCATCGCTCCCACACTGTGGAAAAATTGCATCCCAAGTATGAGATCATAGTCGTCAAAAGGGATTACCTCGAACGCCATTCGTCCCTTCCATCCGCCAATCTTGACATCCACGTCGGGTGTTAATCCTACGCCATGGAAGTCGCCCGAATTGATGGGCTTGTACGACTTCTCGGATGGTTCCACATGAAGTCCCAAGGTCTTTGCAACCTCGGTCAACATGAACATGTTAGATGCGCCGGTGTCAACCAAAGCATAAAGCGTTCAGCCGCCCACTTCGACCTCCACGAAGAACATGTCGGTGTTTGGAGTGATTCCTTCTCCTTTGGTCGGCGATCGGGCTTGGACCGAGTTGACCATCTTCATAGCTCCAATCCGAATCTGCCGTTTGTCTTCTTTAGGCTCCTCCTTCTCTTCCTCGATGGCAAGGAGGGCGTTGATTCGGCCTCTCTTCGGACACTTTTGGGTCCAGTGCGGACCTTTGCAAATAAAACAAGGAGAGGGCGGAGGTTGATCGAACTTACTCGCGTAGTCGATCGGTGGTTGACCTCTTTGGAAGGACGGCTTAGAAGTCCCTTCTCCCCACGCCTTGGCTCGGCCCACTTTGATCATGCGCGCCTCGGGGAGTGCTTCTCGTGTCGTCTTTGGGTCGATCCGACCTCCAGTCTCTTGCTCGATTGTTCCTCGGCTCAACCTTGGTGAGGTCGATGAGTGACTCGGCCATGCTCAACGCACGCGCCAAACTACTCACATCCCACCGCTTCAGCTCAAGTTGTGCCCATGGCTTCAGTCCATCCATGAACGCTCCGAATGCCTCCTCTTCGCTTAGGTTGCGAATCTGGAGTTTGAGTTCCGTGAACTCCTTCACATACTCTCAGATCGCGCCTTTTTGCTCGAGGCGATGGAGCATGCTTCGGGCTTCTTGTTGAGCGAACTCGGGGAAGAAATAGTCGCGGAATTCCCTCACGAAGTCGTCCCACGTGTTCACAGGATTAGCGCCGCGTCGAATCTCATCGCACCTATTGCGCCACCACAGCATCGCCGTATCGGACAGGAACATGGAAGCGGTTCGTACCTTGATCGACTCGTCGTGTATGTTGATAGCGCCGAAGTATTGCTCCATGCTCCACACGAAGTTGTCCACCTCTTGGGCGGACCGGTTGCCTTTAAACTCCTTTGGCTTCGGCACCTCGATCTTGGTCACCGTTTGAGTAGGCACCGCAACATTCGTGATGCTAAGTTTGCATAGGGCGAGCTCGGTCTTGAGCTCTTGGATCTCCACCTTCATGGCTTCAACCTCGTCTCTACACGGGCTTACCTCTTTGATTATTTGGACGCGCTCGTTCAAACCATCGATCAATGCTTCGAGAGCTTCGTCCCTGTCGAACAATGGAGCCGTGGCTTGGTTGATGCCAATCGTAGAGTCTTCGCGGAGCGAGCCCTCAACCTCCATGATCCGGTCTCGCACGTCGTCAAGACCTTCCATGAGCTCGAGCACAGCACTCCGGACCTTACCAATCTTCTCATCGAACGTGGCTGCAGCATCCATCAAGGTCTCCTTTTTCTTTGATCGGCAGCGGGTCTCTTTGACTTGCCCAACCTCTCCAACTATAGCCGCTTCTTGGCTTGACATTCTCTCGAATAGTTGGTGCTCTTCAATCTCTTGGAAACGAATCTCTCTTTGGCTTTGATACCACTTGTCACGGGCCGATCGATTGGGATCGTGACCGCGCGGCGACTCGGGCACTTTAGGATCAGATTGGATCGCCGAAGCACCTAAGCCAAGCCTTGCATAGTCGAATGCTCACTTGCTCGCCTTACCCGGATCGTAGAGAGAGAAAGAATCTAGAGAGAAGAGCTCTAGAAAGAAGACTTGCTTTGTATTGCGGAAGTAGTGGATGATTACAAATGAAGGAGGACACCCCTTTTATAGTTGAGGGCCTCGGATTACATCCGTTGATCTAGAATTCTATCGACGGACGAGATCGCACCGCCTCAACTACCGACATAAGTATTGAGCTACCATCTACCGACATTAATGAAAGGAACAAACTCCCGTAATGTGGCTCAATGACGGTATCGCCCGCCCTTGTGATCTTCGAGGAGAAGGCTTGGTGGGAATCCAAGCGAAAGTAGGAGGTCCACGGGCGAGTCGGGGTCGATTCTGGGGAACCTCTCGGGTCGTCCATCTTTGGGCCCGTGACACATGCATCCGATTCCCGATTTCAACATCAATCTCTCAAATTTCAGATTCTTCTGAACCCAAGTTCTCGATCTTGAGCATTGCATTTGAATCCAAGTTCGACCCTACCTATCGAAGAACATGTTGCCACCACCCGTACCAACTAAATTTTGGAAGAGTCCCAGCTGCTTATGGATAAAGCTTTGAATAGCTCAGAGATGGCCCCTCGTCATTAATGCCCGTCCGATTCCATTAGGAGACTTCGAAAAGTTGGCACGCTCCGCTGGAAATGGTCGCATGCATCCTTAATTTGCTATACAGTAAGCCAGCAATCATTGGACTTTTTCGTTAAATAAAAGGGCTGGGACCGGAAATTTGTCATGAGAAGGTCGATCTGTTTTATATGCGAAGAAAGGACAATGTCATTTCGCGGATTTGGTCTATTTAATACAATTATAAGGTGCCTAGCTATGTATTGATAAATATCTTAACATATCACAAGGATCGATACTATCGGATACGTTTAGGCATGTTCAATTAAAATGGTTGACACGTTACCAGTAACCATGTGACAAATTTAGACACATTTGAATATGTTGATGTCAGAAATACCGTAACTTGTGAACCACATAATTGATATTCAGATACATGACACAGTTGATAAAACGGTGCCATGCTTGATTAAACCCATAATTGACATGACACCATTAGGACTGGAGAATGCAAACTGCCAAGAAGTGCCGGCCTCAAGTGCAATCACGATTGCTTCAAAGGGAAAAGAAAAATTAAAACACTTAAAAGAACAGCATGATCCATACGTTTGAATACAGTGGTCTTGTCATATATGTTTACATCCAGAGCTCTTCATATGGTGGATAACACTCTTCCTGCTGCATGGTTTACTTCAGGCATTGAGGTTTCGTTTTGCTTTTCAACCAAAGCCCAGCGGAAAGATTTTCTTCAGGGTGTCTACATGGAGATACGGGACCGCACAACTCGGATTCCAAATGCTTCGATACGATGAGTGATCAAAATTTTCCAGTAGAATTCCCAAGCAAAGTACCATGACTTATTGAACCATGTCCTCAAGGTTGGTTGATATTAGTTGCTGCTTATATAGAGTTTTACAAGAAGTTTATAGGACTGGAGCTGGATAATAGTTATATATCAAGCCTACACAAGCTTGTGTTACAGTAGAGGAGATCCCCATATGGTTATCTCCGCAAAGTGCTAGCATATGGACAAATGCACTACCCAGAAAGCCAGCCAAATGTATCAGGCCACATTCTCAAGAGGGCTTCAATAAGTCCCTGACAAAGCTTTGCCGATACTCGCCAACCAACAAGACCAGAGCACCTGCTCGACTAAGGAAGTTGCCCTAAAATACTTGCACCAGGTTCCAGCTAGTTTCACATGCTCGATTTTCCAGACTCTGATCTTATTGGTGTCTTTGGGGAGTGGTGACTAGAGGAGTTGCCTACCTTAGCAGTTGAGCGGTGATTCTTCACCAGTGGCACCAGCGACTGCACGACATCCGCCATAAGTGGCCGGTAGTCTGATTCTGGCTGCACACACATAGCAGCAATTGCCGCCACCTGAATAACCTCTTTCAGTGAATACTGACCCTCTAATGCGGGATCCATTATCTGTACGACCTTTTCCCTATCCGTTAGCTGAGGCAAAGCCTGTCAGGCAACAGTAAAAACCCATTAAAATGTGGACCGAATACAAGATAGATTTTAAGAGATATTGACTGTCAAAAGGAAGGAGTGCAGGTTCTGTAATGGAATGGGAAACGACACTTGGAAAAATTTAAGTATACATCAAGAGACGAGAAGATGAGAAAAGAATCGCACCCACGCCACAAGAACCCCTTCTCCAGAAGGTCTTTTCATATCGACAGGAACTCTTCCAGTGAGCAACTCTAAGAGAACAACACCATAACTGTACACATCTGATTTTGTAGTCAGATGACCCGTCAATGCATACCTGCATATCAATAATATCAGCATTGAAATGACTTTGATCACTATGAAGTTTACTGAGAAACTAAAACCCCCACCAAAAAGAGAAGAATGATAAGTAGTTCATACTCAGGGGCTACATATCCCTGTGTTCCCAAAACTCGGGTAGAAACATGGCCTCCAGCTTTCTCAGACCCAAGCTTGGCCAATCCAAAATCAGAAACTTTGGCATGGAAATTTTTGTCCAAGAGGATGTTGCTGCTCTTGAAATCCCTGTGAATCACTGGAGGATTAATGTGCTCGTGGAGATACTCCAGACCTTTAGCAGCTTCTAGAGCAATTCTTAGCCGGGTTTCCCAGTCTAACTTTGAGTAGCGAGCACTAGAACCTGCAAAGAACTTGGATACTAAATCTAACAACCCCTTCAACACAATCTGTATTGGAACAACTCGTGAATGAGTGAGGATTATGTGTGGTGTAGGGCAAAGAGAGAAATTGCCAAGTTTAATGAAAAGACATCTTTTTTTACATGGTAAAACATCCACAGATGAAGCAGGCTTTTATCAGCTAAAAAAGGGCAGGAGATTGATGCTCAAACTTAACTTGGAACTGTGTTGGGGCAAATTACCTTGTACAACACAACAGGTTGGTTTAAAGGCAAAGAAGCAAAACACATGACACATTAATAGTGATGAAGAGAAACAGGTACAAGCTACTCCACCGTTATTATTAGATAAAAATGAGAGCTTTAACCCTATTGAAGAGTACATTGACACAATGTAAAACTAAAATTAATAAATTTATAGGAAGGACAGACAGAAATTTACTGTCAAATTAAGTTCTTAAAGAAATGCATGGACTTGCAAGAATGGTCCGTCAAGTCCCAATGTTTAATTCTGAGATCCTATATCCCTAGAGTAAAGATTTGAGTCCATATGTTTCAAGCATTGGAATGAAAACAAAAACTGGTACTCACTGCTCAAAGGGTATAGATGTTCCTGCAGACCACCATTTGCCATAAATTCATACACCAGCAACTTATGGGTAAGATCTGAACAATATCCAAGCAAAGCAAGCAAATAAGGAGAATGCAACCTGCTCAGCAACTCCACCTGCACAAAAGATTAACATTGATCAACTAATAGATCTGAAATAATGCTCCGCAATAGAAGATAATATGACTTAAATTCAGCAAACGTCTCTTTCCACCAAACCTCCACTTTAAATTCCTCTTCTCCCTGCTTCCCCGCCTGGTCCATGAACTTAATGGCAACTTTCCGGCCATCGCTGAGCACTCCTCGATAGACCAATCCGAAGCTACCGTGCCCGACCACATTGGACTTGCTAAAACCACCAGTAGCTGAATGAAGCTGCTTGAATGCGAACACCTGAAGTCCGTTCTCGGAAGCTACTTGCAGATCCCCAAAACCACTTTTCTCTGCATCATTAAACCCTTGTAGCAGGCAACCAAGACAACATTAACTTACATCTAACTTAGTGCTAAGAAGAAACAGAGAACCATTGACATTAACCAAAAAAAATAAATACATTTTCAACAGTTCCATCACAAGCAAAACAAAAAGCTAGGAGGGCATGATTTTTTGATATTTCTAGCCAAAAAAAAAAAAAAACCAAGATAACTCCGTGCTGGTTCCTACGATCTCGAAGAGCTTCATTTGATACACCACCGAAATAGAAGCTTGAAATGAAGTTAAGGAAATCCCTCATCCAAACTCCGGAAAAGCAGAGAAACCCACTACTCTCACGCGAAATCTCTTCACCGACACTCAAATGGAGCCACATTTTCACCACCCAGAACGCTACAGAGCAGGAAATCACCCGCATTTCACTTCCTGTGCAAGCTCTAAAACCAAACAGGCAACGAAAAGAGAGAAAAAAAAAAAAAAAAAGCAGCCGCAAGCAAGCAAGAAAAGCCCCGGGAGACGAAATGCGGCTCACCTCGGGCCTTCTTCAAGCGTTTGGAGACCTTGTTGCGGATGTAGCAGTAGTAGCTGAAGGCCACGAGCAAGGAGGCCAGGGCCAGGGAAGCGAGCACGACGATGATGACCAGAGCCGCACGCTCCTTCCTCTCGTACTGGGCATCTGCAGAGTCTTCCATCACCCCCGTGAGGATCTAGGGAGAGAGGAACAACCCTAGCCCCGCTACAGAACGAGGGTCGAAGAAGAAGCAAGTAGAGACGTTAGAGAGAGAGAGAGAGAGAGAGTTAATACTGGTTTTGCTGAATGGGAAGCGAGGGAAACGAGAGTGAGAGTGTGTCTCTCTCTGTCTCTCTGAGACTTTGCCACCGTGTTTTGTCTTGTTTTGTGGCGCGGAGATTATAAAAACAATGTCGTATGTCTGAAAAGCTGGTCGTGAGTAGTTTGTTTAGTCTGAGTGCTGGATTTTCTCTTCCCTTTTTTCTTTCACTGTTGAACAGAAAAACTCTTCTTTTTTTTTTTTTTTTGCTGTCATATCTTCACGGTCCGAATCAACTATAATTGTTCATTTGACTCGCCATATGATTGATTCTCCCATTACAGATCCATTTCCAGAGAAAAAGAACGATTTAAAGGAAAATGATGATAGCTTTTCAATTTTGAAAAATGAACTTTTCTCCGTACCTCACTGTTGCGCAGAGGCTCAGCAAAGTGGTGGGGAAAAGAAAAGAGAAGTAATCGAGAGAGAGAGAGAGATAGAGAGAACGTTTTCAACGATCTTCGAGACTGGATTTGCACGGACGTCATAAGGGGAAACACGTGAAAAAAATTCACTTTGGATTCGTTGGGAAAATAAAAGTAAAAGCGATGGCCACTGCCAAGAAAAGAGAACAGAAGAAAAGGATGAAGTGCCAAAAAGAAGGGCCCGTCTGCCTTTCTTTTCTCTTTGTTACGAAGCGATTCATCGTGTATCTTAAATCGGACTTTTTGCGCATCAAAAGCCTCTTTGATCTGGTACGGAAAAGCCTCTTTTGCATTACACCGGAAGATTCAAGAGAAACCACTGGCGGGAGACGTATGATCTCATGATAACTAATGATTATCCATTAACTAATGCTTCTCAAACGGAAGAACCGACATTATTTTCTCTTTACTTTTGCTAAATCAGCAGCTAGCAACTCGGTGAGCCAATGCTCGTCATCGCGAATGCAAAATCCAATCTTTACTCGATTTGGGGTTCGAAGATCAAGACTCTGTTTGTTAACATTCTTTTTTTTTTTTTTTTAAATTTATGAACAAATTTTCTGTTTTTTTTGTTCTAGAGAAAAAAAAAAATAGAATAAAAATACATTTATTTGTGTTGTTGTTCTAAATCTATCTTTTTTGTTCCTAAGAACATATTTAGAACAAACAAGAAAAACATATTTCTTATTTCTAGAACAATTTTTAAGAACAAATTTTCTCTCCTCTCTTTTTCTTATTTTTTTTTCTTTTTTTTTCATTGGCTAGTCGTCGACCTCAACCATGGCCGATGACCGGTCGTCGAGGGCCGACGACCTCGTCAGAGCGTCGCCAGCCCCCGACGAGGCCGAGTGTCGCCGGCCCGTGGTGAGGCTCGGCCTCACCTTGGCTAGGCGAGCTCGGGCTCGCCCAGATCCAGCAAGCCCAAGCTCGCCCAAGCTCGCCCAACCAACGGCGAGGCTTGCCGGCTTGGTGGTGGCCCTACGAGGCCGAGCCTCACCGCGTAGGGCAAGACTGGACAAGCTCGGGCTCGCCGGATCTGAGTGAGCCTAAGCTCGCCTAGCCAAGACGAGGCCGAGCCTCACCGTGGTTAGGCGATGTCGCCAGCCTTTGTCGGTCGGTTGCCGACCATGACCGAAGTCGACGACGATCGACCAAAAGAAGAAAAAAAAAAAAAAAAAAAAAAACAAAAAAAATATTAAAAAATTAAAAAATAAAGAAAAAAAGAAACAAAAAAGAACAAAATTTACTAAACATATTTCTGTTCATTTTTTATTTCCGAAACAACTTTACCAAACGCCTTTTTTCTGTTTAAAAATGATTCCTCGAGCAAAATAATTTTTTCTATTTCTATTTCTTAACAATTTTTGAATAAAAACGTTACCAAATGCATCCTAAGTTGCCGACGAAAACCCTTGTTAACTGACCAATTCAGCTATGCTTTCCCAGCGTACAAACCCCTCGCACGTTCCAGTATTTTGCACAGGGTGCAAGACAAAAGCAAATGTCGCCAACGTTACGACACATGAGATTGATTGACCCCCCAAAACGCCGAGGCCAGTGGCTTCCTATACTCAAAAAGCACTCCAGGATTTGACATAGCTTGGATCATAATTACAAATCACGCACAGCTCAACAGTAAAGGAACGAAATGGAATCGTAATACCTTCAACTCACATGTCAAGCTAATTTAATGACAAATGTTTCAATTATCAAGGCATTGATTGTACATGAGGCAAAAACTCCATGTATGGAAGTTACATGCTCTATTTTGTGCCTCTTTGGCCCAAAAACAAAAAAAAAACAAAAAAACAAAATAACTTTATTTTGTGACTCGAACTTGGAGGCACTCCCCAATTTGGTCCTTTCACAAGGATGCTGAAAAAAGGAGACCAACACATAACGTTTGCATGAGCAGAAGAATCAATTCAAGAGATCAAGGCTGCTGCTCACAACAGGCACAAAATGATTAATAAAATAAAAAGAGGAAAGTAAAGAACACTCTATATGTTGCCCTTACAACCTTCTGCTCACATGCATCTGCCTCAGCTGGAGGGGTTATTATTTTGTACTTCTCAATCAAAGAGCATCATCCGGTTAATTGATCAATCTCCAATGCCAAATGCTTATCGCTAAATCCAATAGATAAACTGCAAGAGCAACACATCTACACGAACAAGATACCCATCTCATGTAACCGTTCTATCATAGTGCCCTGAAAATTTTTGCTGGAGGGAAATGCCTTTATAACCATCTCTCAGGAAATAACAGAGAGAGGAAGCGCAACCAAAATAACCTAAGCTCAATGAATCTTGTGGTAGCCCCAGCACTTCATCATAAGAAATTGTGATTTGAGGAGTTCGCGACAGGCAACATCAGCTCAGACTAACTTTGTTATAGTGATCCGCAGCTTTTGATAGCGACTGTATTGAAACAGAGAATCCAGGTCCCATCTGCATGTGAACAGAGAAATACCATATTAATCTGGTTTAGAACATCAGTGGTTATAGATGCACCTTAGTAATTTAAGCTGTGCATGACAACAAAGTTAACCAGCGAAAAGATTAAAACCATTAATGTCAACCATCCCGGTAGACAACAAATCTTTCAAAATCAACCAGAGTTAATATCGTTTATGGATAATTAAACATATAATTCTCCCTTTTAAACTGTCATTGTAGACAACAGACTAAAGGGAAAAAGCACAGATTGTGAGATCTTTTATCATAATATCATTCTTCGAAGGAGGAGGAGGAAGTCGGAAGGTTTCAATGCTTCTTCAAACAATTAGTAAACAAGACAGACCTAGGCAAGAGAGAGATTTTGGTCATTGATGGACTACTGAATATAATTTATGAATAATAACGCATCCTCCAGTTCTAGAGTTTCACACAATCTCTATCAGAGAATTTGTTTATATTAGTTTAAGCACACCATAACAGGAGACCTACAGAATATTGGATTTTGTACTAGGGATAGCTGGCAGATCTTTAAAAAACTATCTACCCTAGAACCACTCAACCAATGTGTAGTCAATGGACAAACTTTTACTGAGGTAGATTGGCAAAAAGAGCAGGCTTTTAGTAGCATATATGGAAGATCCATCTATAGGCATAAAAAAATGTCATCAAGTGAACTAAAAACATTCAGTCGTACGATGAATGAAAGCTGACAGAGATGCTAAAATCAACCTAGAGAACTGCTTACAAACATACCGTGCTGCATATATGGAAAGAGTTCACATAACCTGCATATTTGGAAGCTGCAAAAATAATTTAAAATGATACATCAGAGATCTTAATAGATAAGACCATGGGTGGACAGAGTATAATTGCAGCAAAATTTTTTATTAACACAAGGAGACAGACATGTTGAGCTAATTTCTATATCTAAGATAGCCACAATGTGAGAAACATAGAGGTGGTCCTCTAATCACAGGAGCAAGCTTGCTCCTCCCACATCCAGGGAATCAGGACTTCGGTGTACCAACAGAAGAAGCAAGATCACTCAAGATATGCTTTTAGATTTAGTGGAAAAACAAAAGTCATAATGTAAGTTGAGGAAACAAGTAAAATGAAACCATTTAAACTCAACATAAATGGCATTCAAACAGGCAGCTCTCCAGCTATTCTTCCGAAAGAACTCCAGACCAGTCTCAGTGGCTCATTTTCAATTTAACAGAATAATCTGAAGATTGTCTTTATAGTGAACTAAATGCACAACTTTTAAAGTCTATGCCCTGTAATAGGTGAAAGAATTCACATGCAATCGATTGAAATTAAAGTAAAGCACTGACCTTTTTCTTGGTATCCTCTCACAAATCAAACTATCCAAAGAAGAAAAATTAAAGGACAATACACATTACTTTGTAGTTCTGTAGCTCCAAAAATTACATGAATCACATTCTATTGAAACAATTGCATCACATCGCACATGCACTTGTGTCATTCTCTTAGGCATTTTCAATATGGCTTGACATAAAAACGAAAAAAATTTGAAAAATCGTTCCCCTATCTGATCTTCCAACATATTTGTGAAAAAAAAAAGAGACATACTGTCAACTACTGAATGATGCACTCTATCTCCCCAAAGACCACCCCCCTACAAGAGAGATTCTTAGGTGCTTCAAGAGCATCAAGTGGCCATCCACTCAGCCAATACCGGAGCATGCTTTTTCTAAAAAAAATGTTTCTTCAATCTTCCAACAACACTATCCTCCACGATTTTGTGGGTGGATGGCCATTTGGTGCTCTTGGAGCAACTAGAGACTTTCTCCACATCAGTTTTGGGGATCACAATATAAAAAAACGTCAACTTCCAGTGAATTCTTTGCACTTCAAATGATTGGATATGCAATGCTCATTTATTCTCTCTTTTTCAATAAACTTAGGTAAATTCAGATGCATATACATGATAGAAAATCATAAATCATGACAAATGTTTTAGACAGGAGAAAGGTAACATAAGGCAGGGATGAGAGCAAAATATTTCAATTCTCTCCTTCATTTCGAGTCTCTGAGCTACACTTAAAATAATTAATAAAACACCCGATTTCATGTCTGAGATTAACTTTATATTGGATGTACATTGGACTTTTCACAGAGGCAACAAACAACAGTATGTCAATCTTCAATAAAGATCACTTACTTTTCTTCAGCCCTGCAGGTTTTGCACGCAAAAGTGCATTCACAAAAGCGCCTATATTCTCACGTAAATCATTCTCTGACAAGCTCATCTACAGGAATATAGCAATCACAAGATGATAGTCAAATCAATAAAACAAAGGATCTATGTCATGCTAAAGGAACATGATGGTGGATACCTTCCCAAGTCCGACATGCACAATCGATGTTTTGTCCATTTTAAAATCAACGTTACTCTGCTTTGCCTCTCTCACAGCTTGGGCAACATCACTAACCAATGTACCTTGCTATTACACATATAAATAATTAATAATCAGGATAACTCAGTTCAGAGACCTGTCAATAAAATTGAAGTTCAAGAAAACTCACTTTGGCATTTGGCAGCAAACCCAGAGGTTTTAGAATCTTTGCTATCTGCAAGAGCTCAATTCACACCTCCGGTTAGAGCAATAATGTAAAAACCACAACTTCACTGTAGAGTTAAATTAGATAACCTTTAGGACTTTAGGCATAAATCCCGGAGTTGTGAAACACTTTTGTACATTAAACTTGCCGCCACCTATGATAAACCAAAGGAAAACATGTTAAACATAATAAAAGCAAAACTAATGTCCACTAGTAATTTAGGAATAGAGGCATAGAATGACAGAAAAGCACTCTATTGTCAGGCGGAACATTTGATGTACAGTGAAGAAGGATCACGGGGTTCTTTTTAAGATGTAAACATACACAGGAGAAATATTGACCTCTAGGAGAAAAATGTTAGCTTTACACTGAAAGTACCATCTATTCAACTTCTGATCATCTATCTCAAAGTTTCAGAGTATTATGCAGCAGCAATAATTTTCTTGGTTTGCTGAGTAAATATGCCGACAATTAACCAGCAACCAGGATAACAAGATTAGTTCATTACTATTAGCAATCTTCTCAACAAGTTCAAGACCACCGACTATATCTGCACCAGCTGCTCTAGCTTCATCAGCATCTGCCCCCTCACCCAGGAAAGCTATCTTGGAAACCTGAATAGAATTATAACCATCAGATGAACAAACTATGTCAAGCTGATGAGACTGAATCCTAATGAAGAATGGAAGTAGCTAGTACCTTCATCCCACTGCCATGAGGTAAAACCAAGCTACCACGAACTATCTGTACCACAATTTCGGATAATCAGAAACTAAATAAAAGGTGATGTGACATAAATATTTTGCTGCTGGACATCAAGGATCAGATAAAGGCCAGAACAGACCAAAAAGTTTCCTCAGACAAGTCTAACATGTAGAGGCATATACATAGTACAGACTTATAAAACTGGTACCCTAATTACGATCAAGATGATTGATTATTCGATTAGTACAAAAGGATATTGGCAGTTGACCCAACAAACCAATGCAATCTTCATTATGTGTGCTAGTATGTGACAATGCCATTCGGTAAAATGAAATGCCAAAGGTACAGCATCATATCCACAAAGATGTTCTCACCCATAACCAGATAACTTAAAAGTAGAGGACATTGTCAGCCCATCTACACTAATACATATGATGACATAGAAAGAATGAGATAAAGACAGCACACGATCAGAGTGGGTTGTGAATTACCAAGTCACTTCGCTTTTTCTCAATGCCCAACCTTACATGGGCTTCAATGGTTTCATCAAATTTTGCCCGTGCATTAGCCTGAAAAAGTGCAAACACTCACAATTAACAGTTAATTTTACTTAAAAACAAGTCACAAGACAAATAACATTTTAACTATCAGAATAGAAAAACTCTAAGGACCTCTGTCATATCAAACTGGAACTTTGGCAATTATGCATTAGGAACAAGCCACCATGCAAAAGATAATATTACTGTCAGCTTGGCCATAAAGGACAAATGTCAAAGATCTGTCCCACAGTTTCTATAAATAAAGATCAATTTTCCGGCCTAGCAGAAGGTACTGATGCGAAACAAAATATGAACACTGATTCATATAAGTAAATAAACCATCATAACCTGGTATTAAACCAGTTCTGTTCAACCATTACCCCCTTCGTATATATGCCTTGATAAGCTAGTTCTTCAAGAGACCACCCCCTAAGTTCAAACTTTCGAAGATTTGGCAAAACCTCTCCAAGTAAAGTTTTTTATCGATAATTAAGAAGATGTGCACCTATGCACTAACAGGAGGGTATTGAATGAGAAACGAAGAAACCAGGATAATGGTGGCAAAAGGGCAAACAAACGGAGAACTTAGCATTAGAAGTCTTAAACTAAATAGAGGGATCATCTCCCCACAAAACTTACATTTCCTCTCAAAGTGCAGTGCAGGATAAGTAGAAACAGGCAAGAAGGATTCCCACACTGACAAACGTTAACCCTTCCTATGTCAATTTGATATGGAAACATGTGTAGTTGCAAGTCAAACCTCTTGAGCAGCTCTATATTTCCAAAACATGCCCAAAGTGACATATTCATTCCTATCAAATGGAGGAAATTTCTACAACTACTGCACTTGCATAGGGCCTCTAAAAAGGAAACCTTCTTTCACTCCAACAGAGGACATTCCCAATTTATCAAGAACAGCATCAATCAAAACTAACCTTGACAAGCTGGATCGCCTCGGCCAAATCATAAACAGCCTTGCTCTCGTTCTTCTCAGCCTTAATTATCATCGGGAACGGCACCATCGCCTGCTCCTCCTCCTCCAAAACCCGGGACAACCTCCTCTTCCTCATCATGGCCGCTTGATTCCCTGCCAAGGCCCGCCTCCTCTCGAACTCCATCCCCTCTCTCCCCTCATTACCCTTCTCCGCCTCCGCCCCCTCCACCGCCGCGTCCGCCGATTCCCTATCCTCCGGCAGCGGCGCCACGCGCATGGCGTACGAAACGGGGGATATCGAGGGCGCGTCCTTCATGTAACGGGCGTCCTCTCGAGTCCAACGCGCCCGAGGCTCCCGGATCGGCGCCTCGCCAGGCGGGGGCGGCGGCGGGGGCGGCGGGAGCTGAGCATCGTGTTGAGCTGGAGTCTCGGGAGAAGGGGGCGGGACTTCCTTGGGCTTGGCGGCGTAGGAGACGGGTTGGATGGGGACGGGCTGGGGCGGCCGTCGCTGCCTCGGCAGTTTGGGATCAGCGCCGCCGCCGCCGTCGTTCGGAGGGGGTTGCGATTCCGACGACGGGGACGGAGAGGAGGAGGAGGAGGAGGAGGAGGAGAAGTACTTGGGGAGGCGGTGGAGAGGGGAGGAGGAGGCCGGGGTGGAGAGGCAATGGCGGCGAGCTTGGGAGAGGAGGAGCTTCAGCGAGGCCATGGGCTACACGTCGCGACGGCGGACATGCGCTTCACTCGGGAGTGAGTTGCAGACGTGGCCAAGGGTTTTAGGAGAAATCGGACAGGGGTTTTTGTTTTAGTCGGAGAAGATGATTTCTCCATTTCTAGAGCTTTTTTTTTTTTTTTTTTTTTTTTTGTGTTGGCCAAAGAAAATATAGTCCCTAATTATTATTATTATTATTATTATATTATTATTATTATTATTATTATTATTATTTTCCTTTCAAATGGAAATTGCATTAATAGATAATAACCTTTGTTAATGAGTGCGGTCTTTATCAATGTACACGCCCTTTTGATAAAAAGATTTAAGAAATATCAAATAGTGTTAAATTTGAGATTTAATTTTTATACATGTATATATAAAAAAAAAATTAAACAAAATAAAAAAATAAAGTGCAATCACCATTACCCATTGATCCATCGAAAGCAACCAGCAGAGGCCACCGGCCTCTCTCGATAGTTTGCAATTTCTATAAAGTTCCATCATAATCCATTAGGGGCCGTTTGTTAAAAATTATTTCCCTAAAACAAAAATTTCTATTTTTTTGTTCTTGAAATAAAAAAAAAAAAATTGTTTATTTTTATTCCAAAAATTTTTGAATAAAAAAACAAGTTTGGTAAACAAATAAATTTTGTTTTTTGTTTTTGAAACACATTTTAATAACACTTTTTCTCTATCTTCCATTTTCTTCTCTCTTTTTTCTTCTTCTTTTTTCTTTCTTTTTTCTTTGGCCGATCGCCGGCCTCGGCCATGGCCGGCTACCTCATCGGAGCGTCACCGACCCCCGACCAGAAGGGCGACAAGGTCACCCATGGCGGGCTCGAGCCTCCCGGCCGAGCCTTGCTAGGGGCCCGACCCTCACCATGGCCAAGGCGAGGCCGAGCCTCGCCCTAGGGGGTCATGCTCGGCCATGGCCGAGGACCGACGATGCTCGGCCAAAAGAAGAAAAAAAAAAAAAAAGGAAAAATAAATAAGAAAAATAAGAAAGAAAATAGAAAAAATAAAATGAAAATATTAAAAAAAAAAGAAAAAAAAAATTATACAAATTTAAAATGTGTTTCTATTATTTTTATATTTCTTGAATAGATTTATCAAATGCGTTTTTTTGTTTAAAATTTTTCTTGTTTACTTTTTTTCTATTTCTATAAACAATTTTTAAACATTGGTGGCGTAGGTAGTTGGGCAAAAGAACTTTTCAAAAAAGTTCGATTTGGAACAAAAGCGAACAAACGGTGGTGGTGACTCTTTTTTGTCTTTTTTTTGTTCGCCGGCGGCTGAAAAACGAAAAATTTTTTTTTTTTTTAAATAAAAACGTTAACAAATATGGCCTAAGTCTTCATATTTTTTCGAAACTTGGTATTTCAAAAATAAAAAGTAATTTTTGCTTTGGAGTGTTTACCTCCTCAGCTATCCTAGCACTTTTTACTTTTTCCGCCAAATCCAGATTTTATTTTGCGTTCTTCCCATCGACTCGACCATTTTCCCCGTTCCAGGCCTTGCTTCGTTTCATTCTTCTTCCACATCGTTGCTTGAACTAAAGAAGAGACCCAACTGGCCCGCCTTTTCCAAAGTCCAAGCCCTCCCTTCTCCTTTCCGGTTCTGGATTTTTTGAGTCGTTGTCGAGTAAATATATATTTTAAAGTTCTTTAAACATGCCTTGAATATAATGTTATCAATTTCAAAGAATTGATTGCGTATGGAAAAAAAAAAGTAAGGTATTTAAAATTATAAATTTTAATTTATTTAATCACTTTACTAGTGTTTCGGACCTCCATTCGTCAGTGAAATTTGAAAGTAAAAGTTTCAGTTAATAACTTAAAAAACAGGTGCGAAATTGGAAATGCAAATTCACTGCGCGGTCAGTACTCCTTCCGGTGTTCCACACATCATACGACCATGATTTGGTCAACCCAAGGAACACAAACTTCGTCCAGAAAGAACATTGATTACTCAAGGTGCAAATGATAATTATTCTAGCCAGAAATTGATTTTTCCAGAAAAATATATTTTTTTATTTCTACATGTTTCACAATAAACCAAAAATTTCAAAAATGGAAATTCATTTGGAGCTACAGAACCAGAGCAAAGGCGACAAATGAATTTTTATTTTTCATTTCGTTCGAAATTGAGCGTTAAACCGATCAGAACTTGAGTAGCAGCATACTATGACTAAACTCGTATTGACGATATCCGGACGAGCTGCCCCCATGCCAATTTCACTCTTGTCATGAAACTGTTCGCCAACAATTTCACTTGAGAGAGAGAGAGAGAGAGAGAGAGAGAGTGAGAGAGAGAACACAATCTCGGTTCACATATGTGAGACAAGAAAATTGTAAATTCAAATCTAGATCAGCATGGTATGAATTACCAAATCTCCTAAAAAACTTCACTGTCCAAGTGCCGTTTAAATATCTATCTCGGGAAATTCAGCCTCGTATGGTTCGAACGGCCCGGCCCAAAAATTGAACAGGGCAGCAGAATGGATTTACATATTACTCGCCTAAATGAATTAGCTTATCGAAAATTGATGCGAGAATCATGAGTAACTGGACGGTCCCAATAGTAGATCGACCATGTCATCAGGTGTTAGAAGAGTTGTTCCACCTAGGATCAATTGCATATCAGGCCTGCCACTTTCAGATGCAGCCTCCTGGACTTCTCGGACCTGCGAGAGAGAGAGAGAGAGAGAGAGAGAGAGAGATAAAGTGGTAGTCATTTCTTTGTTGTTATTCTACATCGCAATACGACCTAGCACATCTCTACAGTGTCTCAGGGTGTGCACGGAGGGCTTAAATGTTGGCGAGCAATGGGAAGGCTCGGGCCAGGCTCCTAGGTCGAGCCTAATTTGTTATCTAGGCCCATACATAAGAAAAATGTCCATTTACAAAATTTCCAGGCCAGGCTTTATAACTAGTATAGCCTTGCCCAAGGCCGACCCGCACAAAAATGCCCTTCAAGCCCATGGCCCGTGAACCCCATGATCGGGTCTATGGTTTGGTTATGGATAACACTTCTCGTGGTAACTTTGCTCTCATTTTGTGGTGAATCAAGAGGTAAATTGCACACACTTCTTCATCAAAGAGCATTTTGCAACACTTCATTACAGACTGACGGGTGCAAGTACTGAAAGCCAAGAAAGGGGGAAGGAGACGCACCTCCAAACCATTGATGCCACCAATGACAAATACCATAATCACGTTTTGATCTGATAGGCTTGGCTTTGCCTGCATTGGTTGGAAAACTGGAGTAAGCATATTAAATACAGGAGGGAAAATGACGACGAGAGGAAATGGAGCTAACCTGTCCGAGGCCAAATCTCCCAAACCCACTTTTGAAAAGCCGCCCAACTGTAGAGGAATGATACTCCAAGCCAGGTATGTCAGACTTGTTCAGTAACCTTGTCAAAAGCTTGTATAGTAAGCCTTTGTTCAAGTTAGAATCGCTATCGAAGCTACTGTCCAATGTGGACATTCCTTCTCCCAGTATATTCTTTTTGCTTTTCGAGCTGGATAGCTTATGAAGAAACTTGAAAAGGTTATCAACTCTATCATGCAGTTCCAACTTCAGTTGCATGTCGCTGTACGCATGGTCTTTGTTATCGACATCTTCATCCCCCCAGCTATCCCACTGATCATCATCAAAATCATCTGTTGACGGTTCCTTAGCAGACATCTCTTTACTTTGGTCTGACTGACTCGCTTTCCTATTGGCATCAAGTTCTTCCTTCAAACCATCAAGAAACTTCAGTTCAGCAATGCTAGGGTTTTCAATAATCGCCTCAACAAGAGCTTCTTTCAATGAATGCTCCTCTTGCCAAGAAAATGGGCCACTAGATCCAGACGTTGGAAAATTCTCACCAGCCAATATGTAACCCACTACAGTAAGGAGCAAAGCATCACGAAAAGAAAGAAGCCCACTGGATGTCCCAGTTTGCCCATTCTTTCCTTTAAGAGATTCCACTAAAACACTCTTATTGATAAGATCTCCAATTTGAGCAGCCAGACTCTGGCTAGTGTCCCCAGCACTCACACTCAGCATTCTTTCTGCACTTATGAATGCATCCCATCTAGCAGAATGTTGTTCATCAAGGGCAGCTATTGTTGCTGCAGCTAACTGGATCAGCCCCTTGTTCCGAATTAATGACGAGTCACTCTGGCTGAGTGCCTTTATCATAGGAAGCAATTCTGACTTTGTAGCATAACCAGGCCGAATTTTAACATTAACACTGATATTTTCCCGACGTAGAGATTCTTGGAGCCATTTCTTTATTAATGTAGTGCCATCTCTAGTTCTTCTGTCCAGTAATGCCTCTAAAAATGGTGTACCACGGAAAGTTTCAATGGAAACCAATGAGCCATTAAGTGGGTCAAATGGCAGACCAATGGATTCCTTATGGTGATCACTGGAATTCAGCATAACTGGACTACTCATTTGAGAAGCCAAACCACCAGAACTCCACCCACTTAGAAAAGCACTAGTCCTATTCAGAAGCGGAATGTTCTCTACTTTTCCATCTTCATTTAGGATCTCTGCAAGTCTTATCTGAACATCAAGAGGAGCACGTTGTATGTTGCCAGTGCCTTGTTTGAGTTGAGACTGCAAACCTTTCATGTTTACAGCAGGCACCAATCTTTCTCTACGTGGCAAGGATGAAAATATTCGATCAACAAGTGAATCACTGTGACTACAGGGAGTAAGAAGATCAAGGGTGCGGTCAACAAGCAGTAGTCCAGCAGATCTCTTACGCCGGCCGACATCGTAAAGACTTGACATATCAGTCAATACTTTCCCAACTGACTTCGACAGATCACCAAGGGAAAAGATTTCCATTTTCAAGTCCATCTGCAACTCAAACAAAGAAATCAGTCATATTAACTTCCCACACTAGATTCATCATGCTAATATTTCACTTAATGAATGGCTTTCATACATAATGGGACTACTTAAGAGTGGACAACTGTGACCAGCAATCCTGAAGGCAATCTACATAATTATTTTTCTTGTGCATCGAGTCATAGATCTCATTCTGATGTGCTTCTTATCATTAAATTAAAATTTAACAAAAAAAATATAAAACATGAGAGAGATTGAGATTTTGGTGCAAGGCTAAGCAAGTGAAACAGGATTCCTTTTTTTGAGTAGATAAAATAGAAAAGCAAGAACCTCTGCCTTTCATTCTTGAGAACGCAAGGTGATATTTGGCTTTCACTAAGGTACTGACAAACTCTCTCAACATTCAAGAAACAAAAATTCAAATCCCAACTCAAATGTTCAATTCTATATTTTTCTTCCATTTACCTGACTGAAGTAAAAATTGCAGTTTATAACAATTGATGGAGCACATACTGTTATCTTCTCAACTCGAGTGCCACAAAAGAGGTTTATCAATTCCTAATGGTTTCTGCTTTCACATGGACAATTAGGTAGATGTTGCAGAATTATAATGCCTCTACCTTAGCGGCCAAATGGTAAATAAAATGCGCTGTAAGAATAGCTCCAGGAGGAAAGTCATCACCATCCAAAGGGACACCCGTGCTCAAGGGAGGCAACCCTTGACTTATGGAATATTCATGTCCGTGTTGCAAGCATGCTTCAGCCAGAGACCCCTCAGAAGGTAAGACAAAGGCTCTGGGTGAAAGTGGACATAAAATACATGGGAAGTGATGAACAGAAACAGCCAATCTAGACCCTTTATCATCTTTATGACCAGCAAGATTATCTTCACACATATCTCTTCCAGTTGAAGAAGCCTCCTGCTTAGGCATGTCTTCTTCACTAGAAGTGAAACGTGACCATCCTTCATCTTCAAATGCAACATCTTCAGGAGAGTTTCCATCTTCTGACTGCCTGGCTTTTGTCTCTGCCTTCTTAACAAGCTCTTCAAAATCCTGAATAAGCAAAGTTTCATATTCACGGAATGCATCTGGTCCTAGAGGTGAATCAGGATATGCTGAGTGGGCTATCTGCAAGCAAAAGCCACTAATTAAGTACACAACGTGGAGAATAAACTGGAGCCAAAAGTACAGTGTAAGAGGCAACAGGCAACAGCTGCCAATTACAACATATTGGTTCCTAAATTGTCTACTTGACATTCTCTTCAAGATTAACCTTGATGCCTATTAAGAAAAACAAATCATTGTTGATATCATGTGGAAGTAAAATGTGTAAAAGGCACGATGATGTAAAATGACTAGCAGATTATAGCAATAAAGAAGTGCCTTACAGGTGATGTACCAAAAAGACAAAGCACCAAACATGGTCATGTGATGGGAGTTCGTAAAATTGCATGCCAAACATTATGTGACCAAAGAATGTAGATATTGCTGTTGTTATGGGTTTTATAAAGTTAAACATCCTAAACATAAGTCAACATATAAGCTAAATAAACAACTGTCTTGCATAATAGTATAAGTGTAGTGCCGAAGAAGCACCTCTGAGATACATGTAAATACAGTACAACGACGAACAAGTTGATGTGAGCTCAGGCAACGTAGGATATACCGATGAGCATCACTCAGTAGACGGGATGTCATGATTGTAACGTCCCTCCCTGGGTGTAATTTTGAGTTCCAATCAGCAACCTGCATAAGAAAAGGTACAGACAAGATCATCAAACTATTATTTGATCATTAACAAAAGGACGAGATGGAGAAATCTTTATCAATCACACAGCTGGTTCAAACAACTGAATTATCTTCTTTTTGTCTTTGGCATTCTCCCATTTGCAAACATACAGCTTGTCACTGTCTGAGTTTCAGTCGTAGGAAATGGCATAACAAACATTCAAATTGCTATTTGTACTCCAAGCAAAATGACTCTCACCATCATACTTGTCATAGTCATTCTCAGGCAATTATTATTATTCGCAAAGCATATGCAGAAAGATAAAGGATAAAAATTGCTAATACTCCCAGGCCAGATGTTCTTACCCTGTCAAGGGAAGACATGTTCTCCAAGCTACAAACGGCGCGTGCCCCAAGGCTGAGCAGCAAGGGGAAAGCCCCGAGATACTGGAAACTTTCAGTGCAGCCGCCATCTATGTAAAGAGTAGCATCTTTTATGTGCTCCGAAATCTGACAACAAAAGTTAACACATTTATCAATCGCGGCAACACAACCGGCTCTTCCAATCAACCAACATGAGCAAATGCAAGGGCCGCCACGAGTTCTTCTCAGAGCAATCAACAATCAAGACAACCGATGTTCATTGGCAATCCAAAAGTGAAAATGGCCAAACGACAAGACCCCTAAACGACCCGTAGGAGCAAGAACAGCACGATTCCGCGCGACGACCGACAATGAAGAGCTCATCCATCGAGGTTCCGGGAATATAAACACCGCACGCAAAGCGTCTTCCGAAGGAAACAAGGGACCGAAATCGATCGGACTTACTCCGCTGAGGGAATCGAGGCAGCATTTGGCGACGTCGACCAGAGCCATGACCAGCCGGCAAGTCCCGCACCGCCGTCCGGCGTCAGTCGGAAGGCTCGAAACGCCGTCCCGACGAAGCGAAGAAGGGGAAATCGATCGAATCCGCGCGAGCGAAATCGAAGAGGCGGAATCGGCTCGACAGAGCGGATGGAATTAGCAGGCGCGAGAGAGAGATCGGATCGCGTCGGCGACGGCGGTCGTGGGGATCAGGTGGTGGAGCTGGGAAGACGATGGGAGGGCGGCTCGCGAAGCGGATCGTCGCGGTTGGGTTTCCTCCTGAAGAAAGCTCGAGGGCCGAACCGGATGAACCGGGTGGCACCGAAACCGGTTCGAACCGGTCGCGTGATGACGCTGGATGATGACGTTTCATTCCTCATTCCTTAAAAATTCATTATGATTCCTTAAAAAGAAATAAAAATAAGAACTAATCAAAAAAAGAGATATAACAATCTAGTTAAAAAGTGTACGATTTTAAACAGTGGGTACATGTAATTAAATCTTAAATGCTTTAAATATTGCGTAATTAAGTGTTTTTGATACACCATTCGGCCCAATTTTATTGATGTGGTGGGGAGGGATCTCATGTGTTTTTCTTAAATATTATTTTAAGTATAAATAGTGCAATACTTGAAGCCATGTCAATAATAATTTGATTGGTAAGAAGCAAAAAAAGAAGAAGTGTTGGCCATAGTCCTCACTCCTCATGCCAAAGACCTTGATATTGCATTTGAAACTCATGTATGAGCAATTGAGCACTGAGGTCCTAAGTTATGTTGTTGTAAAATTGCAAGCCTGAAAATGAGAATTTTTGATGGTGGTGATGGAGGTTGAGGTGCAATCAACTAAATAAAATTGCCGATATTGCTTGATCAATATTATAGGTGAGCACCAATTTAGTATCTATTTGTGAATCGATTTGGGTTTCAAAATTTTTGAATATGTTTCATGCAAGTGGTTTCTAGCTTTGGGTGTTGAACCCATGCACTTAGGAACCGGCAGTTTTGAACTTGTTTTAGATCCCAAACTATATTGCTTTCTTATTTTTAAAATTGTAGCCTCTCACATCTCACTCCTGCTCTATAGTCTCTAATCTTAAAAAAAAACAAATCCATTGTTATAAAATGGAAACAAAATAAAGGAATTGCTCAATTCCCTACTAGATCCTAAAGTTGGATAGGACCATCATGTAGGATACCAACATGTAGGATTTAGGTTCCAAAAATTGAAATCGATCCCTATAAAGTTGGTACCATGGTAAATTTCACATTCTAGATCTAAAATCTACTCACCCTAAGACCAATTACTCCCCATCAATACTTGCCAATACCATGAAAAAATTATGATAAGTCAAAAACATAGTCTTTAATTTATTTTTGTTCTACTTCGTAGAGAATGGTTGCTCGGTACTATAAAAGGACAAACCTACCATGGTTGAGAGGGCACAAAAGACCTGCTTATGCCTTTAGACAATCTATCCTGAAATTTACCACTTTAAATTTCACAAGTAATCATATTAAGTACAAAGAAAAGAGACTGAAGAAAGAAAAGGAAAGAGAAAAGAAAGTCCACAAGAATTTTGTTTAGCCTCATTTAAAAAAATATAAGACATGAATTATGACTAGAAATAAATCTTTAGATAAGCAAAATAAATATAAATAAATATGACAAAGATCATAAAAATATCTACATAGAAAACTAAACAAATCAAGCTGGTCGAAAATCTTATTCTGTTTTAACTATCCTTATCCTTTGGTCAACTTCCTATCCCTTAATATCCGCCTCCATCAAAACCACCGCCTCCATCGCCTCCATCGAAACCACCGCCTCCATCAAAATCACTCGCCGCCTCCATGATGGTGTCCGCCACCTCCATGATGGTGTCCGCCGCCATCAATAAAACCATGTCCACACCAAAGTCGCCGGCGCCGTGGTGGTGGTGTCCGCCATGACTGTGATGTCTGCTGCCGACATCATACCCGCCTCCGCTGCCAGCATTATACCCGTCTCCATGATGGCCGCCGTCATGGTGGTGGTGATGGTGGTGATGGCCTTCATGATGGTCACCTCCACTGCCACCTCCACCCGCGTGATGGTGGCCATGGTGGCCCAGATGATGGTCACCTTCACCGCCTCCTCCGCTGTGCAAAAGAGTATTAGGAATAGCCGAACCATCGGTTACGCCTTTGCCGGCAGTGCCGCCGCGGGTACCACCTCCCAATTTGTTTTTGCGGGGAGAGCCAGATTTGTTGCCGCCATGGCAGCCACAATAAAAACAGATGGTTACGACTATAGAAAGAGACGCCAAGATCCCGCACACCAGCAAGAGACCGTAGGACTCGAGAAGCGCAAGATCCATCTTCATCTGGATGCCCAAAGCTAGAAAGGATCGTGCACCAGCATGTGTATATATATATATTGTTGGATTATTCGAATTATTTACGACTGAGATGGGTTGGAGACTTTAATACAACAGTAGATATAGATGACTTGAGCATTCAACCATGGAATGATGCTGTCGAACAAGAGTGGCTAAGGCCCACCCTATTCCATTTAGAATGTAATATTTCGTACATTGTCGAGTGAAGATTACAAGACGACTACACACACACACATACATACATACATACATACATACATACATACATACATACATACATACATACATACGGTGAGAATAAAATTAGATTTAAGTACAATAACTTTAAATTACAATTAACTTAACCCTAAATCGTAATCCTAATGAAATCCAACACAAACCACTCTATCGCATACAAAAAAAATTTAGATTATAATCGATTTTAACCTAAATAGCAATCTTAATATAATTTAATACAAACCACACTATTGCATCACAATTTATTGAAATGAAATCTTTCTCTCTCTTTCTGTTTTTGTTTTTTTTTTTTTTTCAATACATGCCTAAAAGGTATATAAATATAAGTCCAATTCAAAATATTCAGTTACGAACCACCATGTCATCTACACGCGTGGCATGCGTGATCCATTAAAATGGTGACATGTGTCGAGTGATGTGGAAATTAAAAGAAGAGAAAATAAGAATTTTGCAGGCTTGATGCTCTCTCTTCCTTAGTTACACAACACTCTCTCTCCTCTCTGCATCTTTCTCCTCTCTCTCTCTCTCTCTCTCTTCTCCTTCATTTCAAATTTCAATCCGGACCCCTCCCTCCTCCATCTCCCCTCTCCTCTCTGTCTTGCAAAATCCAACGACCACCTCCGCATGACTACAACCGGCTGCTCTCTTTCAACTACTAGGAAACAACAGAGACTTGGCGGCATTGGGGTTAGAGGGCTCTATGGCACAAGCTTCCCTATGAAGAAGGGGTCGTCGGAGAGAAACAGACATGAAATGTTGGCGTTCATGCAATTGTGGCACTAGCCGGACGACCTAAAGAGAGCACGAAGTCGAACTCCCTATCGATGTCGTCGCTATCCTCCGTACCGGCACTATCATCTTCTTTGTTGCCTGCTCGCCCTACTCCCCTCTCTCCTATTCCTCTTCCTCTTATGCAATCGCTGCCTCCATCCATTGAGATGTTTAGTTTGAGCATCACCCATGGTAAGCCCCCTACTCTTGCCTAGTGCTTAATTTGTTGCCCTTACTTTTGGAACGATTGGTTGCCCTTGATTTTGTGCATCCTTAAGAGAGAAAAATGCTTGAGCAAAAAAAACAATGAAAAGCGAACAGTCCTATTCAAGATCCTTTTGCCTTGCCTACGTCGAAACGTCATTCACCTTCGCCGGTTGCCATTAGCCATCGATCTAGGGAGGGTACAAAACCATCCTCATTCTTCTCTGTTTTGTGTCCGGCAACCTTGAAGAGGCAATACTATGCTTGATTGTTGTTCATAGTTTGGATTAAAAAATTGCCTCCGCTTTGAATGTGAGACTTGTGTTGATGGTGCACAAGACTAGATCGACAAATTGTTCATGAGATGTATTTGCAAAACAGTACTATCTGCTGTCGAGTCCGAAGATTAATCGTTGTAGTTTACATGTTGTAAACCGATTAGTGGTCATCTGGAGTAATTTTCATGAAATTTTTCTATCACGAGATTCTCTTCTGCCTTTTTTCCCATTTTGAGAACGGAAAAAACATCAACACTAGTTTTAATGACGAGAGAGCATCGCCTGACAAGCTTGCAAAACTTAGTATTTTCTCTTCTTTTAATTTCCACATCACTCAACACGTGTCATCATGTTAATGGATTATGCATGCCATGCGTGCAATGACATGGCGATTAGCAACCACTGGATTTCAATCATTCAACCACGCACAATTATTGCACACAAACATGATGATTTGTTTATTTGGTTATGAAGAAGATTGGGTATTCAATTTTTTTTGTAATTAGAGCTTGTCAATCTCAAAACTTTGTAATCCTAATGAATGATATTTTATGACTCAGATTATACATTACTAATTGCGAGAGATGTATGGTGATCCCCATATAAAGTATCTACGCTAGCCCCCGTCCTCAACCTTTTAACCATAAAGGAAATAAAATAAGTATGTTCCCCAAAAAAATGTGATACTTTGATGCAATAATTTTATCTTATTAGGCTCAAATTAATTTACAATTAATGTCGATTATGTAAGGTCTAAACAAAAGAAAAAAGAAGAAGAAGATGGGAAATCAAAGATTTGCTAGTATTTTCACTGGTCTTAATAGAAGATTTTTGACACGAAAAAAGATCTATGTTTTCTTTTTTCTCCGGTAATCTTCCAAAACTTATATAATATTTTAAATTTGATGGAAAAGAAAAAAAAGTTAGCTTTCGACTTTATAAATCTAGACGAGCAACACTAGTTCAAATTATCGTATAGAATTCACTAATATGACATTAATTAAACACAAATTGCATCACCAAATCAAAGACACCCACTCAAGGCATGGTATGCATGCACTTCATTCGCCATCAATGTATAATTCACATTAAAAAATAAGGCAATTATTTTTTGTTGAGAGATTATGTGCATCGTGCATTCCCATGTTTACCTTCCATTGTTGAATTAAGAGCAGATAATACAAACAGTTTATGAATTTTGATCTAATATACAATGTGGTCTATAAACCTGTTAATTAGACCAACATAAGAACCCGAATTGATAAAAATACTGTTAAATAATAATTATTTTCTATCTAAGTTAGCCGCGGCGCCGTGGCAACCTCTACTGCTGTAGTTGCCACCGCTGCTAATTCCCAGTAAAACCACCACTACCTAAATAAAAATAGCCAGCTTCTGCAAGAGCGCCAATGACGTAGATGGGGAGTAGAGGTGTTAAAATGGATCATAAACCCATTATGACCCATTTAAATCTTAAATGGGTCATAAATGGGTCACTTATTTATAACAAAAGATAGTTAAATGGGTTTCACAATTAAAGGTTTAAGATAGGTGGGTCTTAAGTGGGTTTTTAAATGGGTTGGGTTGAAAACTCATCTTTAACAAAAACATTATAATTCCTCCCTTCTCTCTTTAACTTTATAAAAATCGAAATTATAATTTATTTTTATTTTTATTTTCTCTTTTATTTTTCTTCCTTTTTTATTTTTCTTCTTTTTATTTTTCTTTCTCCTTCCTCCTTCCGGTCACTGGCATGGCGACGGCCAGCGACCGGCCGAAGAGCCTCGAGCTCGTTGGATCTGGCGAGGTAGAGGCCTCACCGATGCCCGGCAAGGCTCGAGCCCGCCGGCGTCGGCGAGGCTCGAGCTCACCGGCGTCGAGCGAGGCTCGAGCCTCGCTAGTTCTCGACGAGGGGCGAGCTCGAGCTCGCTCGACACCGGCGAGCCTCGAGCTCGCCGAATCTGGCGAGGCGAAGGCCTTGTTGGCGTCGGCAAGCTCGAGGCTCGCCAGATCTGGCAAGACTCAAGCTCGCTGGCGTCGGGCGAGGCTCGAGCCTCGCCGATTTGGCGAGCCTCAAGCTCACCGGCGTCGGGCAAGGCTCGCTTGTGGCCGATCGCCAGTCGTCGTCGTGGCTGGCGGCCAGCCAAAGAAGAAGAACAAGGAGAAGAAAAAAGAGAAAAAGAAAAAGAAAAAGAAATATTTTAAAAATATATTTTAAAAATAAATTAAAATTTTAATTTAAAAATAATTAAATTTCGATTTTTTTAAATAATTATTTTAAAATTTATAAAAATTGTCCATTAAATTTATATTGTATAAAACTATTTTAGCAATACAATTTTTATTTTATATATATATATATATATATATATATATATATATATATATATATATATAAAAGCTTGGAAGTATTTTAATAGTATAATCTTAAAAAAAAAAACATAGGAATAAGTTTTTCTAAATTTGTTAAATATGAAAATATTTTATTAATATGAGTTGGGTCGGGTCGGGTTTGGGTTGAAAAACTTACATTAAACATAAATGGGTCATAAATGGGTTAATGGGTTAATTTGGGTCGGACCATTAATGACCCGACCCAAACCCGATCCGATCCACCCGTTTAACGGCTCTAATGGGGAGCTAAGATTAATGTCCTTTTAGGGAAGTGATCTTCTACCCTGCGGTGTTCCTCTTGGTGTTTCAATAAATCCTGATCACTGACTTTACAGAAACTGTCACGCCCCGAACCCCGAGACACGTGGAACAACCCGCCATGGTCATGCAAACGCGACATTCCCAGGTAGTGTCGCCGACCCCAATATTTAGTTATTAATGCGCATGCGGAACATTTTAAGAAACCCCTGACAGAAACTCACGGGATAGGACATCAGGAAGAATTAATTCAAAATCAAACGAGCATAATTCCATACATCATCGACAATCCAAGTCTTAATTACATCAATAGGATCCGGAGGCTATATGCACCAAAAATGGGTTAGAGTTTATGTGCATCAAAAATGGGTCAGCCTACATAGCAAGAATCAGTCCGCTAAAAGAAAATCAACCACCCTAGAACTACAGGTCAGTCCCATTGGATGATCCCACGTCCTCAGGATCTGACACCCAAGATTGCGGGGGCGAGGCGTTGATCACTCCACCGGTGGGAAGGTCCGCCACACCTTCGCCCAGGATGGCATTCAAGACTGCCAGCGGAATATCCATGCTATCTAGAGGGCCGACCCTAACACCATCTGCTCCGGTACGATACCAAGCTCTAAACATGTATGGTACTCTGTCATGCACGTTCACCTGGACCCAGATGAGGGTCCTAATCAACAGATAGACCCAAGGACTCCCGGGGTCAGGAGCACTCTCCGTCGTCTGGTCGATCTTTGTCGGTAGGCCACTCATCTCCGGGGGTCTCACCATCTATGGTCCTGTAATATTTTTCCCCAAATTGGGATGAGACTTTGTCTCAGCAAGTTCACCCCTCCTAAACCCCTATTAGAAAGTAAATACACCCCAAAGTAGCTTAGTCACAACATCAAGAAAACTTACCTCGGCTTAGCCCTCATCTGCAGATTAGCACAATTTATATAATTCAACCACGTGAAATTTTAGTAACTCAACAACGGAGGCACAATCACATCATCATAACAATTCAACCACTTGGATCGTCTCAGCGATCAATCGACTCGGCCGATTACATGTCATCCTAGCAAATCAATCATTGCTCTCAATCCCGACCTTATGTGAAGGTTTAACAATCAATGGCAATCATGGCCCCACTCGGCACGACCTGTAATCAGGTGGTAATTCACGGCCTCATCAGGCACGACCTCTAATAGGTGGTTTATCACGACCTCACTGGGCACGACCTCTCATAGGTGGTTTATCACGGCCTCACTGGGCACGACCTCTCATAGGTGGTATTTCACGGCCTCACTGGGCACGACCTCTCATAGGTGGTATTTCACGGCCTCATCAGGCACGACCTCTTGTAGGTGGTTTTTCACGGCCTCATCGGGCACGACCTTTCCTAGGTGGTATTTCACGGCCTCATCGGGCATGACCTCTATTAGGTGGTCAATCACAGCCAATCTCCCATCAATTTCTACACTTAGGATTTCATAAAGAATCCCTATAAATCGCAATCACAGTCAATTCGCCACAACCAATCATCAATTTCAAATTCTACAAGCACAAAGAACGATCGGCACGAAATTCGAGCAACCGGGTCAAAATAAATTTTTCGATTTTTTTAATAATATTTTAATGAATTTCGGAATAAGATATATTATTAAATAATCCAACAATTTCGAAGCATTCATTTAAATCATAAATAAACTCCTTTAAGTCACATCAAGGTTTATTTTAAAGATAAACATACTTAACCATTAAACTAAACACACTTTACCTTAATTAATCACCTTAATATAATCCACAACTAATTAAACCAATCTATCCACCTAATCTCAATCAACTTAAGCTAAACATACTTAGGGCATCATTAACTCGCTAATCACGGATTAGTGAGGTAAACTCACCGGAATCACTTTCCGACGGGTCTCCGGCGAAGAGCACGACGACGCCAACGACAAACCTACACGGATCAAGACCAAATGAGCACTTATAGGGGATCAAAAGGAGCTCCGAAGATACTAGATCTGGCTGGTTTTCCTTTCTAGCAACTAACCGGCTTGAAGGGGCGGCTGAACAGTGGCGGCGTGCGACGGCGGCGAGACAGCGACGGCGTGCGACGGGTGGGCGAGACGGCGACGAACGGCAAGGTGGCGATGAACGGCGACCAGCAGCTCGGGCAAAGAGACGGCGGTGACGAAGACGCGACGGGCTCGCACCCGGGACCTCACACGCGGACGAGCGGCGGACGGCGGCGACGTGCGACGGCGGGCGAGGCGGCGACGAGCGGGTGACGGGGGCGGACGGGCTGCTGCAACTCGCCGGACTCTCTCTCCCTCTCCCAAAATTTTGAATCCCCCCCCCAAGGTGCTAGAGGTTGAAGATGAAGTGGATGGGACACCCCCACTTTTGGTGGGCCAATCGGCTGGTGACACTTGTTAAGCTCTCCTTAATTTTGGCCTCCACCATGACATTACCTGCTGATGTCACTTTCCACTAACTCAAATCCTCACAATATCTTCCAATAGGTCCAATTCATTTTCCGCCGGGGTCCAAGCTCTTGCACATTTAATTATTTCAATTCCCATCAATTCTCTTCTAATCGAGTCCAAATTAAAGTCCATGAATTAATCCCAATGTTCCTAATAAGATTTGCAACACCCTTTGACTTTCAAATTTCAGAATTAAATTTCAATTTCACGGTTAATTTCACTCTGGTGCAAATTTTAGCGCGCCTAGTCCATTGAGTAGCTTTTGGGGAAATTTTCTTGCATCCGACCCGAGGGTGATCAGTCCCCAAGTCTGAAGCGGTAAAATTCCTTAATTACTTTACTCGATAGACTAGTTCTCTCGTGAGTGGCCAACTCTGAGAAACGAACTATATGCACAAATGAATTGCCCGACTCAATTGACTGAAAATAAACTTGAGGAAAAATCGGGATGTCACAGAAACAAGGTTGCCACAAAAGATTGAGACTGTCGAGATGCCAAGGAAAACATCATGCGGGATGGAGGAGCTGCGTCTAATTTTTAGGCCTTCTACTTAGCTTTGAACATTATGAACAAGTTACCTCAACTTTCCATCTCAAAGAAATATGTTATCATTAGCTCTGTGTTTTGGCACTCAATGACTAAATCGATTCTACCTTTTATGGCGTGAAGGGTTTTTTTTTTTTTTTTTTGGTAAAAGGATAACTTGTAATATATTAGGTAACATTACACTTAAGAGCCGAAGCATCCGAAGAGATAATATTAAGGAAATTAGCAAAGCGGGAAAAGAAGCCCGGTTGTTGGAGGGCCATGATCCCCGTGGGCCTTAGCGCCCAAATCCGTCGCACCATTTGCCTGTCGACGAACGTGTTGAAGCGAAAGGCTAGGGCATCGCTGAAGAAGATCTCTCGAGAGTTGCAAAGAGAGGACGTTCCTTCCATGGCGGCGTCTCGGTTCATCCGAATGATCTCCACCGTTTGAGCAGTCCGATTCGATCACAACATGCCGAGGATGGAGATTCTCGTGGAGCGGCCGTTGAATAGCAAATATGAGGGCGTAAATCTCCGCTTGGAACGCCGATTGTGCAGTGCAGCGATTGGGTAAGCATATCTGTTAAAACGCCTCTACTATCTCCTCGAAAACACAAGCGATTGATCCTTTCTCCGATTCTTGGCGAAAAGCCCCATCAATATTACACTTAATATACCCATCCGCTGGTGGTTGCCATCTATATTCAGAACTGACCATCGTCTTTTCCATCTTCTGTGGCGAGGACTGTAAAAACTTGAAGATGGTGTTTTGGGCTAGGGCATCATTGACGGCTTGGCGGGGATCAAGAGGGATCTGACGAAAGATAGCATTGTTCCGTTGTCTCCAGATCTCCCACAGAAGATGAGCGATGACAGCAAACTCAGGAGATGCTTGTGGGAGGGAAGCTCTTTTGACTAACCATTCATCAAATCGGCGCACTGAGGTAGGTAAAATTTTAACACGAATGTCTTCGTGAGTCCAAATTTCAGTTGTCCATGGACAGAAAAAAAAGATATGCTCTACTGATTCCGGGACAGAATTGTTGCATAGAGAACAAAAGGGGTGAGGGGTTATATGGCGTTGATAAAGATTAAGTGTTGTAGCAATGGCATTTTTGCAAGCTAACCAGAGAAAAACCTTAAGCTTTGGGGCTGAACACATGTGCCAAATTTTCCTCCATAACATGGGTGGGTTAGTATACGAGGATGAGGGCCGGTTTAGTGGTGGTCGAGATTGTGTAGAAAGAGAATGATAACAACTCTTTACCGTGTAGGTACCAGAGGAGGTTGCTGTCCAAACTAGTTGATCCTGAAGGAGAGACGGATTAATGGGGGTATTGAGAATTGCCTTGCCGACGATCATCAAAGAGTGCATTAACAAGCGTGGACTTCCATTCGGATTGCGGAAAATCAATGAGGCCGCCACTCGATCGGGTTCCCCTATCTCCTATGCCAAGGAAAACATCATGCGGGATGGAGGAGAAATCACCTATACACAGCCACGGTAAGTGATTTGCAGCATGAATAACTCGAATGGTATTCCGAATTCTCGACGTTGCCGATATATTGGAGGTGCGTGCGATTCAAGTGATGAATTTTTAGGCCTTCTACTTAGCTTTGAACATTATGAACAAGTTACCTCAACTTTCCATCTCAAAGAAATATGTTATCATTAGCTCTGTGTTTTGGCACTCAATGACTAAATCGATTCTACCTTTTATGGCGTGAAGGGTTTGAAATATCACAATTCATTAGAAATTGAAGAAGAAAATCAAATAGATGAAACATGCTCTCGAAGAACCCTTTTGAATAATAATACATTCTTCTCAGCCAATAGCATCCAATAGTAGATTAATAAGTGCTTTTAGACGTGACAACTGCGCTCGTCAATGAGTTAGCAAGGGTTTTACCATCTCTTTCCACAAGTAGATACTAGATAGCACGTGTCTTACAATATTGCGAGGGGGCCACAGCATTTAGCTAGTAATTTATCGACAGCATAACAATTTTACCAGCCTTAAATATAGTATCCAGTAGTATATTACCATCAAGTAGTTTCCAACTTATAAATGAAATAATGATTTTATCGCCCCCTATCGAGTATATATTACCAATTATCCAAAAAATTTATAAGCGGGGCGTTCGTTTAATTAGTAACTTATCAATGAAAAATTCATGGTACTGTTTTCAAATCTAGTTTTCAGAAGAAGCAGATTACCAGGTGCTTTACTATTTTACTAACGATTGCATCAAGTTTTTTTTTTCTTTTGTAACTTTACCGATCAAATATGATTTCTCTACTCCCACGTTGAGTAGTAGATTACCGAGTGCTTTGAAATTTTACAAGTGGCTCATTCAAATTAATTGGCAGATTAACAATTTAGGTATAATCACATCTAAACTTAGGTTCAGAATATTTATTTAATTCGTTAAAAAAATCCATCCAAACAATAATAAAGCACCTGGTAATCTGCTAAGAATATCTACATAGAAAAAAAATAGAACCATAATTATGACGACAGATAAATCTTTAGATAAGTACAATAAATATAAATCGTTCTCACAAAGATCCTAAGAATATCTACATAGAAAACTAAACAGATCAGGATAATCGAAAATCTAACTCGATTTTAACAGTCCTTCCGTCGATGTCTAATTCCTTAATGTCCGCGGTGTCCGCCTCCACCAAAACCACTGCCTAGCTAAAAAAAGCCGCCCCCATGATGGTGTCCGCCTCCACCAAAACCGCCTCCACCAAAATCACTGCTTACGCTAAAATCGCCGCCACCGTGATGGTGTCCGCCATGACTGCTGATGCCTTGGTGTCCGCCGCCGCCACTATACCCGCCTCCATGATGGCTTCCGTGGTGGTGATGGTGGTGGTGGTGGTGGCCACCAACACCTCCGTTATGGCCTTGACGATGGTTGTCACCTCCACCCACGTGATGGTGTCCATCGTGGCCGTGATGATGGTTATCTCCACCGCCAACTCCCTCTCCGCTGTCAGCTACAACTCCATTCACAGAGCTGTACAAGAAAGAATTAGCAATAGATGAACCATCAGTTATGGCTTTGCCGCCCCTTCCACCGCGGCTGATGCCACCTTCCGGATTGTTTTTGCGGGGCAAGCCAGATTTGTTGCCGTTGCCATGGCTGCCACCAGAAAAACAGCTGAAGAAACGCAAGAGCGATTTCATCTTGATGCCCAAAGCTACAAAGAATGGTGTGTGAGAAGCAGAATATATGTGTATTTATATATATTTAGGCTGGCTTTGATCTTTTGGATTTCTAGTCAGTATGAAACTGGATAGGATAAAATAAAATTTAGAGATTTTGTCATATCCTATCTAATGTTTTTTTCTTTTTTTGGTAAGTATATCCTATCTAATGTTTGATAAACTACAAATTTAAAATCAGATATTTTTATATCTTATCCTATCGTATCCATTGGTTGCTAGAAATTGCATTTCAATTTGATGGACATATATGCCCACGGAGTGATGTTGCTGTTACAATCATAAAAATATCATTATGATGCACAAATATACTTGAGAATCTTCACAATTAATTAGACTTAAAATCCTTGGTGCAAAAAAAAAAAAAAAAAGACCTTTGATTTACAAGTATACTTGAAAACATTTTTACTGGAAAAAATAGGAAAATAAGGCATGGAACATTTAGGTTTCACACAATCATCAGAAAACTTCATTTTCAGCTTGTTGGGAATAACGGATCCCCGAAAAACGGATTCGACACTAAATCGAACCCCTAAATCAATGCGGAAGCGAAGCCCAAGAAAACGACACGTATCACCGATCGTAAAGCACACCACAGATTCGAGCGTACCTTGTTAGCCACAGATTAAACACCGTCGTTAATGGAGGAAGAGAATCCGGTCGATGAAGCCTTGAAGGGAAGAAATTGGAAGCCGTATGCCTACTGTTCTTCGGGAGAGAAAACGCGTGGGAGAGAACCGTACGTTGATTGTGCCAAAGGGTATGTTTCTCTCTCTCTCTCCTCCCTTTTATACCTTCCCCCTCCACGGGCCCTATTCCCGTGGGCCGGGCCCTTTTGGGCCCAACTTGAGCGGATGGGCCTTGAGCCCATCTTATAAATCCATCACAGCTAATATTTTCAACCGGGGTAGTACAAAAGCTTTCAAGGCTGACATCAAGAGAACGAAGGACTTGAGAAGCGCATTATGTAGATTAATATATTTTTATATTTTCCATCATTCGATTATCCGTGTTTGACGACTGTAACCGATTAGAGAATTGATCCCTCCATAGATAGGGACGACTTAAGCATTCAACTGAGGAATCACGCTGTCAATCGTGTTTGCGTTTGTATAGGGAACACCTTTGCATGTAGTACGAAGACTCAATCTGATGTAATCATTATCTATAGGTACATTTACATCTAAAGTAAGGGTAAAAATATTTATTTAATCTGTTAAAGAAAATATCCATCCAAATGGTATAATTGGACAAATTTATTAGAGTGCAGTGCCATTAGTTAGTTGGTCGGGTTTGGGACTCCGTTTACATGTTCCTCATGAGAATTTGGCAAAGGCTTCAATGGCATGACAACACATCGAACGAAAGTGGCGAAGGGGCAAGGGCTCATCCAATTTCATTCGAACATTTGAAATTTGTACTGAAAGAGAGAAAAATGTAATATTCTATGCATTACCAAATGAAGAGTACGAGACCCCTATGTATATAAAGGGTGAGATTAAAATTTGACTTAGGTA
The DNA here is from genome assembly GCA_016097545.1 of Eucalyptus victrix. NCBI lineage: Eukaryota > Viridiplantae > Streptophyta > Magnoliopsida > Myrtales > Myrtaceae > Eucalyptus > Eucalyptus victrix. The sequence goes on along the minus strand of CM027845.1, from coordinate 12,279,531 downwards.
CAATAAATGTAAATTACAATTAACTTAACCCTAGATGTAATCATAATATAATCTAACACAGACCACACTATCACAAAACAATTTATTGAAAGGAAACCCTTTTCTTTTTCAATTCAACCCTAAAAGGTATATAAATATAGGTTCAATTCAAGACACTTCACCATAGCAACCACCACCTCCTCCATGGTGCCTTTTGTAGCGGTGGCGGCCGCTGTGATGTCCACCACCACCTCCACCATCATGACCACCTCCTCCATGGCGCCCTCTATAGTGGTGGTGGCTGCCACCATCATTGCCGCCGCTGTCGCTTCTACCACCATAGTAGCCACCCCACATTTATCAATCACGGCAACATGGCCAGTTCCTCCAACAAATCGACACGAGCAAAATGCATGGCCTGGCACGATATTTTCTCACAGCAATTAGCAATTGAGAAACCAATTATCTCCCCCACAGAGAGTGCAATTGGCAACTACAAAATGAATGGCCAAACAACAAGACCCTAAAACGACTCAAAAGGAGCAAGGACAACGCGATTATGTACGACCACCCAATGAAAACTCCAATGCGAGAGAGATCAGATCATCTTAGCGACGACAGTCATGGGATTAGTGGAGTTGACGAAGACGATTGGAGGCTCGCGAACCGGGTGAACCGGCGGCATCAAAGCGGTTCGAATTGGTTGTTCTGATGAGGCTGGATGATATGTTTTTCCCAACTACCTATAAATCATTGTAGTCTCGTGCCGCATTTATGTTAACTTTAATCCAAAAACTTATTCAATCCAGTATTACGCGGTTTTCGTTTGGGGGAAAAATGTAAAAGATAAGTGTCAAGTAGTAGAATAATAAACAAAGACCATAAAAATCTAAATGAAAATTTGCACCAAGAGCCCTAAACGTTTGGTTATGTGTAATTAAATCCCAAACACCTAAAATCTAGTGGAATTAAGTCCTGCGAACGACCGCTCGACCCAATTTTACTGGCGTGGCAAGAAGGCATACCATGTGTAAATTTGATATTGTTTTCAGCATATGCTGCATGACACTGGAAGCCATTGACGAATAATAAGTCGATTAGTGAAAAATAAAAATTAAAAGAAGCGTAGACCAGTGTCGTGACGTCAAAGGCCATCATCATATTGGGTTCGAAACTCGTTCTGGGTTCCGTTATCATAAAACTGTAGGCCTAGGAACGACAACTAATGGTGGTGACAGAGGTCCAGGTGCATTCAACATAATGAATTGTCGATAATTGCTAGACCGATACTAGGGTGGGTATCGGTCCAGGATCTACTCGCAAGCTGTTCGGATTCAAAAGTTTCCAGAACCGGTATTGTGCGGGTAGTTTTTTGGTTCTGAGTGCTAAATCTACTCACTTGGGGACTAGCGATTTAAAACCTATTTTAGAAACCCGAACTCAATTGCTTTCTAATTATTTAGATTGCAGCCTCTTCTCTCATTTCTCACTCTCGCTCTATACTCTTTAATCTTGAACAGAAAATATAGTGGAACATTCTTTAAAAATGTATGAAGTAACATTTGAACATCATTCTTTTGAAATACTACATTATTCCCATAGATCTTAGAATCGGACAGGACCAACATGTCTAATGGGGCAGATTCCACAGTTGGTCTCATGTTCTAGGTCTAAAATCTATTCACCTTGAAATTGGTCACTCCTGATAAAAAATTACCATTATGATAAAAATAATTATAGTAAGTCAACAACATAATCTTTAATTTATTTTTGGTCTACTACACAGAGAATGGTTGCTCGATACCATAAAAGGACAAATCTACCATGGTGGAGTGGGCACATAACACATACTTATGCTTTTTGATAATCCATCCTGAGTTTTACCAATTTAAATTTCCCAAGTAATTATGTTAAATACAATGAAAAGAGACTGAAGAAAGAAAGAGGGGAAGAGAAAAGAAAGCCTATTTAGCCTCATTAAACAAAATAAAACAAGAATTCTTACGAGAAATAAATCTTTAGATAAGTAAAAGAAAAAATTATTATTATCATAAAGATCCTAAAAATATTTACATGGAAAACTAAACAGATCAAGATAACGGAGAATCTTATTTAGTTTTAACTATCCTTCAGGTTTGACCCAAAAACATAAAAAGAAAACTATCCTTCAGTCAACCTTATCCCTTAATGTCCATGGTGTCCACCTCCATCAAAACCACCGCCTACGCTGAAATCGCTGCCACCGTGTTGTCCACCATGACTGCCGATGCTGCCACTTTCTCCGCCTCCATGATGGCCTTTGTGGTGGTGGAGGTGGCTGTGATGATCGTTACCTCCACCACCGCCACCTCCGCCTTCACCGTCAGCTACAACTCCATACACAGAGCTGTACAAGGGAGTATTCGCAACAGCTGAACCATTGATAACGCCTTTGCCACCCCTGCCGCCGTCGGTGCCACCTCCCGGTTTGCTTTTGGGGGGAGAGCCAGATTTGTTTCCGCCAAGACGGCCCCAGGCCGAACCGATGGTTATGCCTTTGCTGCCTCCGCTGCAGCTGGTGCCACCTCCTGGTTTGCTTTTGCCGGGAGAGCCAGATGATTTGTCGCCGCTACTAGAAGAGCGCCAGAACGATTTCATCTTGACGCCCAAACCTAGAAAGGATCGTGCACTAGAAGTAGATGACATGTGTGTTTATAGGCTGCGATTAATCATTCGAATTTCTAGTCAGGATAAGACTGAATAAGATAAAAATCAATAAATTTTATCATATCTTATCTACTATTTATTAATCTGCAAATTTAAAGGCAAATATTTTTATAACCTATCACATCCATTATTTGATAGAAATTGCATTCCAATTTAAATGACATATATGCCCCTATGAAGTAATATCAATCTCATCTTTATAAAAATATCATTCTCATGCAAGTATACTTGAGATTTTTCACAATTAATTAGACTTAAAACCTTTGGTGCAAAAAAAAAAAAAAAATCCATTTACAAGTACACTTGAAAGCATTTTTGCTGGAAAAACATACGAAAATAGGATTTGGAACATCCAAGCTTCACACATGCATAAAAAACTTCATCTTCTGCTAATATTTTCAACCTGACAAGCTGCGTAAGAGCGTGGGGTAGTGCAAAAACTTTCAAGGCTGACAAAAAACAACCGTCGATAAACGCAGTCCTAGAGAGGTCAGTCGTGGTAATCTGCAGTTCTAATGTGCAAAAATCCCAAGACCAGGTGGAGCAATCAAGAGGATTTACTATATAGACGTATCATCATCAGTTCTCAGCGTAGACAGTTCTGTGAAATGCAAGCGGGAGATATGGAAGATCTACTCATAATCTGCTGCAACGATGTAGAGAGGACAGCCGCACAAGCACATATAACACCTTTGGCACTGACTTTTACATCCATAACAGTGCAGGATCCACTCCATCACGCAAACAGCAGGAATCATGCACGGTTTCGAAATCTTTGACAGAGACAATTATATTTCAATCTATATAAGATCCCCTTAGAAGGAAGGATTATATGTAAAGTACTGTCAATTAATTCATACTCGGTAAAATCAGACAGAGTTAAGCATCAAGCCGGTCATAGCAAGAGAATTACCAATATCGAGACTAGCGCATTAGAAAAAAATAAATATGATTCCATGAAATAGCAAAAAGAACATTATTCGATATTGTTCATCATCATAAAACAACAAAGAGACTACGCAATAGATCTATTACTTATAGACAAAAGTAAGTACAACTTTCCTCTTCCAACTCGCACAAATCTACTGACTTATTGTTTAAACTCTGCCTAATTCATTGAATACCGCGAAAATTATAGAAATAAAACCCTTTTTTCCCCCATAATTCATGCCTAAAAGTACATTCAACACCCTCCACCGCAACCGCCACCTCCGCCGCAACCGCCGCCTCCGCCGCCATCATTGCCACCAGAGTCATTGCTGTCGCCTCCATAGTAGCCGCCGACATGGCCACCTCTCGTTTTCTTCTTGCGCCGAGACCCAGACGAACCATTGCTGCAGGAAAAAATAATCAGCGAAACGACGACCAAGGACAACAGCAAGAAGATGACACCGGCGCTTGCTGTAGTGACCCACCCTCTCGCCATTGATTTCCCTGTTATCTCGTGGAGAGAACAGAGGCAGGAACTCAATTATCGACGTTATCGAGGGAGCTTCATTTAAATAAGGAAAATGAGGAGAGGACCGCACTGTCAATCTCAACAAGTGACGGATGGATTTCAAGCTTTCCTTTTTTGGTCTGTAGATTTCAAGCTTCCAACCCCAAAATTATTCTACACAAACAGGACCGCTTGTTTATCGGGGTGTGAAGAAGATTGGGTATTCATTATTTGCGATTGTCAATCTCATTTGTAATTCTAACAGGACGATAATTTATGACTCAAATTGTACATTACCGATGGAAGAGACTTAGACTTGTGATGAAATTAATTTACAATTTGTGTCGATCATGTGAGGTCTAAAAAAAAGAAGAAAAAAAAAAGATGGTATATCGAAGATTTGCTTGCATTTATAAAAAACTTTTGACACTGAATATTGACCTATGATTTCTTTTCCATAAATCTTTGGAAACTTTCATGATGTCTAGATTTGACAGGAAAGTGAAAAAGTTACCATTCGGCTTTTGATAAATCTAGAGGGGCAACCCTAATTCAAATCGTCATATAAAATTCACTAATATGATATAAGTTAGATACAAATCGCATCACCAAATCAAGGATACCGACAAGAAATGGTAAGCACATTATTTTTGTGGAGAGATCATGTGCATCTGCATCGTCTCTTGTTCACCTTCCATTGTTGAATTTATTATAGGTTAGCCGATTTTACAGGACATACGCTTCTGGGAAGTTCGCGGTCAGTAATTCTCCGTGACCTATGAATTGAGGGGACAAATTGGGAGATAATTCAATGCGGTAATCGCTGGTGAAGCTTCTGCGAAGTTGCTTAGGACAAGACTTGAATTTCTTTATTATAACAAAACAAGTGAATTTTGCCTATAACGGAATAGATGGACGGTTACATACAGATAGATCACGACCATGCACTAGACACAAATCCTATGTAGTAATTAATGTCAAACCCCAGCACTAGTGCACTCGCTGAAGCTTCTGTTTCCTCGAAGGTGCCCAAGTAGTCTGGAACTCAAGTCCGAACTGGTTTGAGTTTAGTTTCATCGATGGAGTCCGCAGATCGCTCCGGATGGGAAGGGCGTGCGCTTATTGCTGGAAGCTCAAGACCTTTTGCCCCGGTTTTGTGATGTGAGAATAGCCCGTCGAAGTAGAGAGCGAAACTGAGTAGTGAAGTGAGTCGTGAAGGCCCAACAAAGTCAATTCTCTTCCATGAAATAGGCTAGTCCGACCTCCCCGCCTATGTTTAGATGCCCTTTTTAGGGACCCTTTCAAATAAGACTTTAAATAAAGATGGCTTTGCTTTGTCCAGAAAAAAAGAACTCGTGCACCCATCAACTGCTTATTTAGCTAGCAAACTGTAGACCCATTAGGAACACCAATATGTCTTGAAAGTTAGTCGCTGCGACCTTGGCCTCTGCAGTTCCTGTCGCTGCCACTATCCCCAGTGAAACCTCCACTAAGCAAAAGCAGCCAGCTTCAGCAAGATTGCCAGCGACATTGATGGAGAGCTAAGAATAATACTCTTTCGGGGAAGCGGATCTTCTACCCCCGTGATGCTCCTCGATATGCCTCAATAAATCCCAACCATTGACTTTACAAGAACGAGGTTGTCACGAAATATTGAGATTTAAATGAGACACCGAGGAAAACGTCATGCAGGATCAGAATACCTTTCCTATTTTTATGCCTTCTACCGTACTTTAAACATTACAAGCAAGTCTTCTCAACTTTCCATCTCATAAAGTATATTATCATTTGAAAGTGCGCTTGATTTTGCTAAATTAGTTAGGTATAATTACATAAATGGTAACTGAACCATGCGCAATGTTGTCCCTAAATATTTAATTTGTTCTTCAATGTGATCCTCAAACTTTAACCCAATGGGTAATATAGTACATGAACTTTTAATTTGTTCAATGTAATCTATAGACTTTAGTATATATTCAAGTTTTGATGCATGTTTCATTTAGTTCTTGAAGTATATGAAAATATTTAATATTGTTCCTGAATTTCAACACATTAAATATTTAGTTCTCCAGAATTATACAACCATGAACTATATAGAAATTCTACATTTAGTTGATATCATAAAAATCGATTTGGGTGCTGCCGGCGAGGGTGCTGGCGAGGTAGCCGGAGCCAGTGTAGTACTGGAGGTTCTCGCCCCAGGAGCGGTGGGGGCTTTGAGGGCCTCCTTGTGGAAGAGGTACTCCAGAAAGGGGGGGGGGGGGTAGAGGTTCTTGATTGGGACATGGAGGTCCTGGTACGGGTTGTATAGACGGGTCTTCGGGCCCTCCTCCGGCTCGCCGGAGCTCGGACCGAAGGTCAACATGGCGAACGAAACACCTGGTAGAGAGAGAGAGAGAGAGAGAGAGAGGGGGGGGGGCTAGGGTTAGAGAGAGAGAGGGGACGGAGGGGTTGAAGTTGACGGCCGAAAGAGGAGGAGGCCGTGGGGGAGAGTTTTGATTCTTGATTCCGTCGTGGGATTCCAGCGAAGGTTCCTCTCAAATTGTTTTTTTTTTATTATATATACATTATATAACGAAATATATATTTGCCAAATATTCAATTAGATTTAAAGTTTTTTTCTTGATTAATTAAATATTTCATTAAATGTCTGATTTTTTATGTTGGTCTTTTGGAGATTGAAATATGCATGGAAACAAGGATGTATACATTCCACATCAATGCTGGCTACATCCAAAATTCTGATGGGAAGGGAAAATACGAAAAAATCGAAAACGGAAAGCTGCGAGAGAGGGGTCGGGTAGGCCAGCACCGAGCGACCTGATTGGGTCGTCCAGCCCAGCAGCTCTTGCCGTGCTCAGGCGATGGTGGTTGCCGCCTTTGTTGTTGAGAGAGGGAGAGGCACTTGCCTTGAGTTCAACGAGAGTCAGTTGTGTTTCCTTGAGGTTGCAAAAATCGATTTGGGCATCATTTGACCGTTAAACCAAACAAAAAAATAACTTATAAAATACCTAACGTCTCATATAATTGAGACAATCATATAAATTCGATTGTCGCTTTTAATTGAGTAAATGGGATTGATCTATATGAAAATATTCAGTTGATATCATAAAACTTGTCTATCCATCGACAGCTTATTTGGCTAACAAATCGCAAACCTATTACGAGCATCAGTATAAGAAAATCTGTTGTTTAGATGAACGTAGGAACCTGAATTGATATAAATATCAATAGATACCTTCAATCTCCACCGCCGCAACCGCCGCGCCGCTGCCATCCCCTGTAGAATCACCGCTACCTTAGCAAAACCAGCCAGCTTCAGCAAGATCGCCCCTTCTGTCGCTGCGACCGCTAGGACGCTTCCTTTCGCGGGATTTGAGCACACTTTTGCCGCATCAGAATATGACCATGGGGATGAACGCCAAGGAAAAGACAACCCGGCAGAGCCATGTCAGCGCCTGTTGGCTTCCGTGGCCATTGGTAGCATTAACAAGAGGGAACACATCTTTTGCCATGGAGCCGAGAGAATGAATCATGTCTCTGCTGTCTCTGGTGCAAAAATGGAAGTTTTAGCTTGATATTTTTTGGTGGCGGAGGCTCAATCAACCAACGCAAAGTCAAGTCAAGAAAATTGAATTGTGGGGACCAACCAAAGGTTCCACCAATAAAAAATATGTAAAAAATGTTGTACGCAGCTTTCACATCTATAAGGACCGACACCTCCCTGAGGTTTCTAAAATCGAAATTTTTGGCAAATTGATTCTATCTAGGAATCAGCTTTGGTATCCAATTGAATCAAAATCCTTGTAAAGCATCTGTGTTGAGATTTATTTTAACACCAATATATTGTAAGTGACACATTGCGAAGACGAAAATAATAACATATAGTGAAATTGATGATAATAAATTTGTTCACCTGAGTTCCAAATAACAACTTTATTTTAAGTCATTACCCCTTTGCATTTAGTAAACTGGCAACCTGGTATGAAGGTCGAACCCGTCATGTTTCCAAAGTATTTCTATCTATTCTTGATATCGGTCCGGACTTTTTTTCAAAGTTTAAGAGTTATTTGTTTAGATAATATACCCACCCTGTGGTGACCGAGTTGGTGTAATCACACGTTTGCCACATGCAAGGCCGGGGTTCGATTCCCTAACTCGCCATAATGAGCGACTAAAGTAGGGAGCCGTGGGAGGTGGGTCCTTGTACTAGCACCCATTGTAGTTTACCCATAGCTGCTGTTGGCCGCGAGGCGGTTCCACGGTCACCAAAAAAAAAAAAAAAAAAAAACTATCCAATGTTAGTCTTGTCTAACCTCATGATTTGCTCATCATTTTATTCTATTAGTAAGCATTTTGATAACTTTATTCCTAATGTTGTAATCTAGTTTTAGATAATATACCCATCCCGTGGTGGCCGAGTTGGTGGAATCGCACGTTGGCCACACGCAAGGCCAGGGTTCGATTCCCCAACTCGCCATAATGCATGACTAAAGCAAGGAGCCGTGGGAGGTGGGTCCCTGCACTAGCACCCACCGTGGTTTACCTGTAGCTACTGTCGGCTGCGAGGTGATTCCATGGTCATAAAAAAAAAAAAACTATCCAATGTTAATCTGGTCTAACCTCATGATTTGCTCCTCATTTTATTCTATCAGTAAGCATTTTGATAACTTTATTCCTAATATTGTAATCTAGTTTTAGTCTGTGGCCCCCATTCAAATCCCCCCTATCATGATCTCTACTTTTGGGCTAATTCCAACTTGCTCCCTACGATTTCACGGTCGTCTTGCTCAATCCCTTGATATTTCTTTGTTCAGTCAACACGGCATACTTTAGTTTTTTAAGTTTCTAAGCGAGCAAGATTCGATGCGCGTGACATCCATGTCTTTTTATTTTTTGGCATGTGCAAGTCACAAGCCCATTTTGATCAGCCCCCAATTAAATTAAACATTCGATTTTTTTATTATATATTTTTATGCATTTTCGGAATTTTGAAAAATAATAATAATATTTTTTGAATTTTTTTAATAAAAATAATTTTTTATTCCGGGAATAGGGACTCGAGCTGGGCCCTAAGGCCCGGTCAGAGGACGGACTGCCGTCTGACACTTTGTGGGTTTGGGCAATCCATTTGAATAAGGCTTTCAACAAGCTCCGTTTCAAAATGATCTAAGCCCACCTTCTGAAATAATTATACCAAGCCCAAGCTCAGCTAAATACCAAAACCAGCCCCATATTTGCCAAGCTTCAATTTGAGTCCAACGCCCACTAATCCCGTCGCTAGAGTTCAACCCAAAATCTCTATTCCCCTTCCTCATTCTCTCTGTCCAACACGCTCCTCTCCACTGTTCCCCTCTCTCACGTTAAGGCCAACCAATGGACGAGAGGAGTTTGAGAAACCTTAGACTAAGCTTACGACTAGGAAGCTAGGACGCGAACAAAACACTTCACAGTGGGTATAAAAATATTCTTCGCCCAACTTCCATCATCAGCTACCGTATCCAAGCATGATTGCCGTCCAGCACCCATCCGAGATTTTTCAAAATATGGTCACAACATGATTGAGCCAAACGATGTCATTTTAAGGAACCCGACAGACAAGCTGGTATGGACTCATTCAAGACAAAGAAGAGGGTAGGCAAAAACGTTTAGGTTAGCCACGAATCATACTAAAACTTCGACATATCAGTCCATCAAACGGACATTATATAGAACAGAACATGCTATGCTTGGACTTACTGTTACGTTAGCCAGAATAAGAGAGAGATGCTCAAGACATCGGTTTACACATTTCAGTAAACAGCTGGCGAGCACAGCTTGAGAGGAAAATATTGACCGCTTTTAGAGCCCAAACTCAAGTTTGGACTTAAAAGAAATCATCACGAGACAACCGAAATCAAGAACACCACCTAGCTCAAACCCAGCATGCGTATGGGCTTAAGGAAACCAAGTCTTGGCTTTGCTTCCATCAAAACAACGCGGAATAACATAGATTCACGAAAACGACCGTCGAATCGCGGAGTTCCCTACCCGACTCGGAGACGACAGCAAGTGGGCCAGCTCATGACAAATCGGGCTATGGTCTGCCGCCTTGGTATCTTTGAGCCGGGATCCTTAGGCAAGGCTGGTTCGAACCAAGTAAAGAAACTCACCGGCGACGTGGAGATTTGGGAGCGAAAGATCGTGTGGTCGCGGGCGTCGACTACAGGTCGTCGGAGAGGGTTCGGGCATGGTCGATCCGCTGGAGAACTTCTCCCGTTCTCGCTCAAGCTCTCACCGACTCCCTCTCCGATTTGAATTTGGTGTTGATAAATTCCTCAAATAGCGGTCCTACAATGGTAAATTACCTATTTCCAAAGTGAGCTAGTAGCTTACTGTCGAAATAAAGGTTACCAACTTTGGTTTTACCTTCGGTGCAAATTCTTTCCTCTGTGAGAACCTACTAACACGTTGGTAAGCTACTAATTTCTTTGAAACTTTCGGTCAACTGGACAAGTTTAGGACTCTATTCACAAGTTCCTCCTAGATTTATGAGAGTCTTGGATTGTAATTTCGAATGTGAAGTTCGAATTTATGGCGAGCTTTACACCGTAGTCCCTCCCATCCCTGCTCGATCAAAGCTTCTCTCTCATCGAGTGGCCGAGGATCACCAAACTAAAAGATAAGGAGTTCCGGCAAATGCTACTTTACGGTCGAGAAACCAGCGAAGGCTTTAATAGCATGACAAAACACATCGAACGAGAGTGGCAAATATCTTGCCTCAAGGTTTTTGGCCCATCCAATTTCATCTGGACCTCGTTATTGCATCACGATTTATTGAAACTAAACTATCTTTTAAATTCTACTATAACTTTCGTGCCAGAAAAAATATATATAAACATAGGTTCAATTCCAGTGTCCTTGCCATCGCCACTGCTGCTGACGCCGCCTTCGCCACGAACACCTCCATCAACATGACCACTGCCTCCACGATGGCCTCAATGATGGTGGCCTACGTGGCCTGCGTGGTGAACTGCATGGTGGGCTGCATGGTGGGCTGCGTCGTGGTGGACGTGGTGGTGGACGTGGTGGTGGCCTCCATGGTGGGCTGCGTGGTGGGCTGCGAGGTGGTGGACATGTTGGTGGCCTCCATGGTGACCTCCGAGGTGGGGGCCTCCCTGATGGCCTCCATGGTGACCTCCATGATGGCCGCCGCCGCCGCCATCACCTCTGCCGCCACCGCCACCGCCATCACCTCTGCCGCCACCGCCACCACCACCATCATTGCCTCCATCTCCGTCGCCACCATCATCACCACCACCGTCATCGCCTCCGTCTCCGCCTCCGCCTTCGGCATCTCTCTTTTTTCTTTTATGGCTAGAGCGGGATGAGTTGCTGCCTTCGTCGGCGCAGGAAAACATGATGACGGATGCGAGCATCAAGCACGCCACGAAGATCACTCCGGCCTTAAGCAACAGGAGACCTGACCCATCATCACCACCACGGACGCCGGCGCTTGCAAAATCGACCCAGTATCTCGTCACGAATTTCCTCATCATCTCATGGACAGACGCAAGAACTCAAGCTATTCCTGAGGCGAGGAGCGTTCAATTTAAGCATTGGCCGTAACGATAATGGACCACAAAAGCTGAGGGGACGACTTTGGAGATAATTCCCTTTGGTTGACTTCTCGGGAGTCGCGGTGAAGATTCTTCGAAATTGCTTCTGATCAAACTTGTGGACATTTCTAAATTGGCAACTTGGCGACGTCCCTGATTGGATCAAAACGTTGAACAGGGGAAGTTGCGGGTCGATCAAGAGAACCGGTGAGACGACTCAACACTCCATGTTCGACGTGGCATGTTTTTATATTTTGGCCGGTTTGACTCAATCTGCTTTTAGTCGAAACGTACGGGTCTCTTTCATCTTAAGTCAGCTAGTTTACGACTTGAGAGAGCCGTTGAATCTTTGGGAATTTTTTAGGCAAATCATGGGCAGCTATGAAGAAATTGTTATTCCTGTTGTAGATCTGTTGACACACATTGCAACTGATTCAATGTTGTCCAAAACCTTTGAGTGAAATTCCAATCAATTCATCTCAATGAAAACTTGCCCGGAATTATTAATATGGCGGGCTAGCCACCGCATGCCATCTTAAGTGGCATGTCGGCCATTTGTCATGGACAAATTTACTAGAAATGATGCTGAGAATTTTGTGACTATTCGTTTTCCAGACAAACTTGATGGTGGCAGAATGAAATATTCAATTGGTTTGATCAACGGCGGCAGAAAGAATTATTCAATTGGTTTGATCAAAGTCGAATGTGGATATACGATGCCGGTTTGATGAAAGACCAAGTGAAAATTTCTTTGGATATATCCCATTTTGTGTGGACTGACGTTTTTCAAAGACACAGTCGGCTGCAATTCAAGGGCTTGCTAAGCAGAACAAAGGTCAACTTGAAGAAGTTGGTTGTGGAAATTGGGACTAGAGATGTCAGCTACGTAATTGGCCCATTATGAATATCTCAGCCATATGCGTTAAACCTGTAATTTTATGGGTAGTTCTCAACTAAATTGACCCATATCACATATATCCGACAAATTTAATAGAGATGATGCCTTCATGCACAATTTATATTTTCTTCCTTCGTTTTTTTCACCTCCTCCTTTAGCCGGATCTGGGGTGTCCTTCCTTGATTTCACAACTGAATCTGCAAACACGGTCGTTGCTCATCTCCGCAAGCTGTCACCGTTGCTCGTCGAGCTCGTGGTTGTTGAGCTCGACAGCCATGGACCGAGCTTCCACATCTTGGCGAGCTTGCAGCAGCCGAAGTTTAGTTGCTTCGAGCTAGGTGGCCATTGAAGGCCATGGAGATTGAAGCCGCTTCTGCCGCTTCTACCGCTTCTTATTTTGTAGGCGATTATTCTTGCTTTAGTGTAGATCAAATCACCGTGAAGCTGATGAATTTTTAAGGGTTTCAATCATTTCAGTCCCATGTGGGGTTTTTTTTTTTTTTTTTTTTTTTTTTTTTGGGGGGTGGGAATTCAAATTGTAGAAGCCGAAAATATTCACATGAGCTCACTTTCTGTAGGCTCGTATAGTTTTAGAAATTCGTCAATTGAGATAGTTGAAGAGTTGTTTGGCTTGGTTTGAGTTGTGGCTTACAAATGTGGATGATCATGCTCAAAATCTTGTTGTCATAAGCGTTCACGCTTTACCAGGAAAAAAACAGTGGAGAGAAAAGGAAAAAAGAAATAATCAAGAAAAGGATAAAAATGAAAAAACTAAAAAATATAAGCAAAATAGTATTGCTATGAGTAAAGTTATTTGCGTTAGATAGCTGGATGGGATAACTGGTGATTGTCACGGCAATAATTTCATGCGAGAAATAGTTAGAAGGATTATATTAGAATTTCACGCAACGGTTTAGGACTATATTAAATTAATTGAAATGTTTAAAATTGAATTAAATTTGTATCACAAGTTTTAGACTCAAGTAGCAATTTTCTTCGCAAAGTATGTTTTTTTTTCTATTTATAATTATTTATCTAATAACAAATGCCAATAACAAATGCCAATCAAAGACTAATTTTATTTTATTGGATGATTTGACGTTGGAAGTACTCTTCATCACTAGTGCATGAGAGATTGAAATCTTATATATCCTAGTGAGTTATATATATATATATATATATATATATATATATATATATATATATATATATATATATATATATAACGCATAGCGTGTGTGCGATGCAAAATGGAATTGGATGCATTGTAAGCTAATGGATTCCTCAAGTCAAATCTAATATGAGAAAAAAAATTATTAGGAAAATCAATGAGAAATGACACAAGACATTAGAAATTTATGTCATTCAACCCAAGTGTCAGTACCTATTTTTTGGAAAGAGTTGGTAGCAAAGAAATCCATTATGAATGGAGATTACATAGTTACAATCACTCAGATGTTTCCCCACCCAAGGTCACACAGTGTTATCTTACGATTTCTAACAAAAAAAGTCATTCCAGAAATTGACAAAAATGTGTGTTATCAGAATAGGGTAAACATTGGTAAAAAAAAAGAAAGAAAGGCTAAACAAAACCGGACAGCCAAGAGGTTTATGTGGGCCTCTAGTTAGGTGCCCACCCTCAGCGTAGTAGCAACAAGCTATTGGGAAGCCCCTGATTGAAAGCCTCTGCCACTGGTCCAAAAACATCCCGGACATATCGATCTCTAGACTTGATCCCAACTCCAAATTTGACTATAATTTGAGCCGCGAATTTAACAAATTTTTAGCTTGGCACAGAATTCAAAGCGAAGTCTTGGTGCTCGTCATCCATGCAGGCTCTTTCAATATCTCGACAGGTGCTTCACCATTGCAGATGTTCATCAAAACTAAGTTGGGCTCGAACTACTCCAAAGTATTGAACTCAATTCACTTGTCCGCAAAAATCTATATGGCAAGGTGCCTTTTTGAGGTCAAATACTCTGCTGACATGAACACCAAAATAACTCCGTGTCCAAATTCAATCACCAATCAAGGCATATCCATAGTCATTGATGAAATCAGCATGTCTCTCTATGACGTTTTTCAAACTCATAGCCAGTATAACGGAAGCCTAGGCACAACTACTCAGATTTCGACTATCCTTTAGGTTTCCTATGTCTTAGTTGGCGAAGCCAGTTATTGCCACACTACCAATATTGCTTCCTATTAAACATACCCTAACATTTGTTGTCCCCAACAAAATTGCACCATGACAATCTAGACAATTTATGATATACATAAAGTGGGGTATTTATAGAATTTTGGTACTGTTGAGTTGCCTTGCGCTTTCTAGATGTAATTCCTTTTCTCCAAACTCACAACCTTCCATCAATCTTCATTATGCGTATCTCCAAACTCGAAACTGCGGTGTCGCAGGCAGAGCATTTAACTCAATATCGGCAACTACTCCTTAGGTCATCTACTTCAACCACCTTAAAACTTCATCAATACTCATCTTTGAATAACTATCGGCTGCTATGGATTCAAGCGACTCTATAGGTACTATAATATTTACTGTACTTTGAACAAATTTAGACTCTCCTATAAGCACCACCTAATTTTGAATACTGTCTGGATCCCTTTGCAATCGATCCATTACTTCTTCTTCTTTTTTTTTTTTTTTTTTAAAACGAAACAAACTCATCAAAAGTAACCTTGCTGGACGCAAAATCGGATGAATAATCCTTGGTGAACATTCCAATAAATGAAGAAGACCATTTAAAAGAATGATTTTCATTGTGGGCGTTGCTCTCATGATTTCATCTTCATCAATTTATATTGTCCACACATTATATCATGAGGAACTTTATTTCGAGGTCGTATGTCTTCTTTCAGTGGGATGATCAAATTTATAGGTGATGAGGTTTGATTCAGCTTTACATAAAACTTCATCTAGATTAGTGGGTAATTTAACTAATGCGAGCATGTCACCGATAGACTCTTCATGCAGCAATCCCACAAGAGGAAAATCTCACGTCATTAAAAGCAGGAAAAAATGTGGTATGTCAATGTTCGATGGATGACTTTACTACTGCGTTTGCTAAAAAGAGAACTGGCTCCATGAAGGTAAATTCCAAGTACCTGTAATGTATTCATAAGTAAAATTGATTGGCAACTTTTTTTTCCCGGTCAACTATTAGTAACTTATTAACAAAATAATAACATTATTATTCTGCAATGTAGTGTCCAGTTATCGATTTTTTTTTTCTGCCTATAGTATCCAATTGTCGATCAACAAGTACTTTAAGATTTGCCAATTGGGCTTGTCAATTAGTTAGTAAATTAACAACAATATAATGGCTTTTACCATCTCTTTCACAAGTAGGTTACCACGCGTTTTAAAATATTACAATCGGACCCCATCAATTAATTAGTAATTTATCAATCAAATAACAATTTTACCATCCTTAAATATATTATCAAGTAGTATACTACCCTGTGCTATGAAATTTTATAATTAAGCCCATCGATTAGTTTGATTTTATCTCCATATATCGAGGAGTAGGCCTCGTTGATTAATGAGTAATTTATCAATGAAGATTCCATGTTACCATTCTCAAACCTAGTAATCGAAAGCAGATTATCGAGTACTTTACTATTTTACTAGTAGGCCTAGCAAGTTTTTGTAACTTAACCGATGAAATATTCGATTTCACTACTCTTGCATCCAGTAGTAGATTATCAAGTGCCTTGAAAATTTTACAAGCAGGTCTTTCAAATTAATTAGTAGATTATACCACTAAGGTTGAGAGTACAAATATGGAAATAATTTCAAGTGTGTTCATAATTCACCAGTGCTAGTTTGACTCTCTACAAGAACTGGTTTTTAATGCCATGTGTTGATTGAAGCATATGCTTTGCAAGCTAGTCTCTGTGAACTTTGCTCTACAACTCTTCTATCCATCAACTACTTATTTAGTTAGCAAATCATAGTACCTTTACCAACACCAACATAGAAAAAATAAATAATAGAAGACTGACTTCAAATTAGCAGCCGCGCCCCCACCTCCGCCACAACCGCCACCGCCACCGCCCCCGCCCCCGCTGCAACCTCCACCACCACCACCACCCCCACCGCAACGTCCACTGCCACCCCTGCCGCAACCTCCACCACCGCCCCTGCCGCACCCGCCCCGCCCCCGCTGCAACCTCCACCACTACCCCCGCCACAACCACAGCAGCCGATGCAGCTATCGCTCCCTCCGCCTCCGTGGTGACCTGTGTGGTGGGCTGCATTATGGTGGACATGGGGGTGGCCTCCATGGTGACCTCTGTGGCGGTGGCCTCCCTGATGACCTCCGCGATGACCTCCATGATGGCCGCCTTCGCCTCCGCCTCCGCTGCCTTCGCCTCCGCCTCCGCTGCCGCCGCCACTGTCATCGCCTCTGTCTCCGCCACCGTCATTGCCTCCGTCTCCACCTCTGCCTTTGGCATCTCTCTTTTTCTTTTTATTGCTAGAGCGGGACGAGTGGTCGCCTTTGTCGGCATAGGAAAACACTACGACAGACGCGAGCATCAAGCACGCCACGAAGATCACTCCGGCCTTTAGCAGAAGACCCGATCCATCATCACCACGAGCGCTGGCGCTTGCAAAATCGATCATATTTCTCGCCATGAATTTCTTCATCTTATGGAGGGATAAGCAAAAACTCAAACTATTCCTAAGGCTAGGAACATTCAATTTAAGCACTGGCCATGACGATGATGGACCACAAAAGTTGAGGGGACGACTCTGGAGATAATGCCCTTTGGTTGACGTATCGGGAGTCGTGGTGAAGGTTCTGCGAAGTTTCTTCTGATCAAACTTAGACAGTCTTAAAATGGCAAAGTGGTGACGTCGAGCTGGTGATCGTAATCTTAGATAAGGGTCGTGCACATGCCCCTGATTGGACCAAAACGGTGAACAAGCGAAGTTGCGGGTCACTCAAGACGGTCGGTGAGATGATTCGACTCTCCATGCTTGACTCATTCTGTTTTTGGTTGAAAGGTACAGCTCTCTTAATCTTAAGGCAGCTGGTTTATGACTTAAGAGAGCCGTAGTATCTCTGGGAATTTTTTAGGCAATCGTGGGCAGCTACGAAGATATTGTCATTCCCATCGTAGATTTATTGCATATTTTGCAGTCGATTCAGTGTTGTCCGAAACCTTTGAGTAAAACTCCAATCAAGTCCCCCCGATGAAAGTCCGTCTGAAATTGTTAATGTGGTGGTCTAGTCATCACATACCATCTTAAGTGGCACGTTGGACAAATTTACTCAAGACGATGCCTTTATGCAGAACTTGTGTTTTATTTTCTCTCTCTTTTTTGGTTTTTTTCAGGTCTGGCACGTCCTTCTACCTTGATTTCACGATTGAATTCTGCAGACGCCTTTGTTGCTCAACTCTACAAGGTGTCGCCATGGCTCGTAGAGCTCGACAGCCATGGGCCGAGCCTCCACATCTTGGCGAGCTTGCAGCAAATCAAGTTCAGCTGCTTCGGGCTCGGTGGCCATGAAGGCCAGGGAGATTGAAGCCGCTTCTACTGCTTCTTAATTCATTCATGCTTTAGCATATATCAGATTATTGAAGCTGATCGAATTTTTGGGGTCTCAATCATTTCCGTCTCATATGGGAGGGAATTCGGATGTAGAGGCTGAAAAGAATTCAAATGAGCCCACTTTCTGTAGCCTCATAGGGTGTTAGAAATTCGTCAACTGAGATAGTCGAGGAGTTGTTTGGCGTGATTTGAGTCTTACGGATATGGATGATCATGCTCAAAATATTGTTGTCATAAGCGTTCACGCTTTACCAGGCCAAAA
Source organism: Eucalyptus victrix (assembly GCA_016097545.1). Classification (NCBI taxonomy): domain Eukaryota; kingdom Viridiplantae; phylum Streptophyta; class Magnoliopsida; order Myrtales; family Myrtaceae; genus Eucalyptus; species Eucalyptus victrix. The sequence goes on along the minus strand of CM027845.1, from coordinate 12,261,075 downwards.
AAATAAACAGTGGACAGAAAAGGAAAAAAGAAAGAATAAAGAAAAGGATAAAAATGAGGAAACTAAGAAAATTAAGCAAAATAATATCGTTTCGAGTAAAGTTGTTTGCATTTGACAATAGTTTAATATTTTGTGATTTATTTCGTGCTCCAGATACTCGAATGAATATCCGACATATGACTGGACCGCCACGTCAATAATTTCAGGCGAGAAATAATAGGAGGACTATATTAGAATGTCATGTAAAGGTTTAGACCTATAGTGAATCAACTAAAATGTTTAAAATTGGATTAAATATATATAATAAATTTAAGATTCAAATAACAATTTTCTCTGCAAAGTATGCTTTTTTTTCTATTTATTATTATTTGCTAATAACGAATACCGATCAAAGACTAATTTATTTTATTTTATTAGATGATTTGATGCTGAAAGCATTGTTTGTGACAGCTTGAATTTTCAGAATTTCGTTTTCAATTAAATAAATCGGGCCTTTCATCGATGCGCCGATAGTGCTATTTTCTGAGCTGATCACTCATGAGATAAGTAAACTTTATGGGCAAGCAATTAAGGAACCTAAATGCAATGGACTTGAGAATTCGACCAGGAATTGACTATTCAACCGTGTTGGTCTGCAAGGGTCATTACGGTACTGTCATAAATCGATTAAAGACCGAGGATAGGTTGATTCAACTGAGATATGTGATCAGAGTGTGGGTGATTCCACTTGATTGCAAAATACTCGTCGATCGACACTAGACCGATTTTTCTATCGTTTTGGTACCGGGTGTCCGTAATTAAAATCTCGAGATTTTCACGACAACCGAGAGTCGCCAATGTGCCGAAGATGTACAATGTGACTTGAGATAAATTGATCATGGGTCAATTGCACCAAAAATTCCTAAAAGTTACCCAGTGGATTAGGTCACGCTAAAAGCGCATCAGAGTGAAATTAACCGTGAATTTAAACCCGATTTCAGAAATTGAAAGTTCTGTGATGTTACGAACTATTTTAGGAACGTCGACTCATCCTCCGAGAAATTTTCAAAGATTCCGGGATTTTTACGGAAAACCGTTTCGGACGTCGTGGAAAATTAACGTAAATTCGGATGGGCCAAATTGAAAAGAATTTAGACTTCCAGGCCGAGCTACTTGATGATAGGAAAGTGTGGAAATTTTGTAGGCTTTTCTTCATTAATTTTGGACTTCAAATTTGGAGAATTTGAGGATAAAATTGAAGTCTAAATTGAGTGAAATTCGGATCTAGACTTGAAGGCTGCATTTTGGACATTTAAGTTGGATATTCTTGTGGGAATTTGAGCAAGAAAGAATGGGGAACATTAGATATTTTTGTGTGGCCTTTAAGCGGACCAAACATTAAATTTGTTGGCTAAGGATTGCTGACTTTTATTCTCCTCTTAGCTGGCCCCTCACGCACGCCTTCTCCCCCACCGCCTATTCACTCGAGCAAGATTCCGCTGGTTTCTGCCTTTGGCTTTTGTTCCATTTTCCTCGAAGCCGCTCCATCTCTCTCTCGGTTCAATTTTCTTGCGCCAGCCCTCAAGCCCCACGTCTCCACCATCTCCTCCACCGATTCTTTGCAAGCTGCCACGAAGACCCCAAGCTGCCCCATTTTCATTTCTTCCTCACGTGTCCTACCACCACCACCATCATCATTCAACATCCACCATCATCCAACGCCATCATCATACCCCTGAACCCCACGTTCTCTCCCTCGGCTCCATCAATTTTTGCTTCTTCCTTCACCGAAACAACCCAGCCGCTGCCACGTTTTCTCTCAGTCAACCCTGCATCTCCTCAGTTGGTTTGTGGACCTTACAGCGCCTTCTTCATCTAGCTGCACAAAGACAAGTTGCCGAAGCAACTCCATCGCCCCGCCTCATCTTTGACCGCCAGCAGAACCCACCGATCTCCCCCTCGCTTCCTCGTCGTTGCCTCCATTTTTGCCGTGTGAAGACCGCCGAATTCCAGCCTGTCTTCGGTTCAGCAATTCCAGGCCACGCATCTTCTTCAAGCCACAGCCCATCTTCAATTTCCAACAGCATTCGGCCCAGCAGTTGGGCCATTTGAAGCCCAAGAAAAATTTCAGCAGCCCAAGTCTTTGGCCCATCAACTCCAGCAGCCCAAGTGAACTTCAGCAAGCCCATCTTGGCCCAAGTGAGCCCAACAGCCCACTTCGCAAGCCCAGTTCAGTTTTGTTTCAGCCCACTTGAAGCCCAAGAGGCAGGCCCAAGCCCAAGTCTAAGCCCAGAAATTTCTGTGGGCTTGCAAGACTTTTGGGCCCAGTCCGAGTATCCGCCAACGCCGCTGAAAAGTTGGATTTCGGCTGCCATCGCGTCGCCGTCATGGTGATCCGGTCTTCGCTCTTATCAAGTGAGTTTTGTTCACTAATCCCTTATTAGTCGGTTAATGATGTTTAGGGGTTGATTATATTTAATTAAGTGCAATTAGGTGGATAGATTAGATTAGAGTAATTAAATTATAGACTTATTAATGCATGTTAGGCAAATGAATAGTGTAGTTAGCAATGAAATAGGTTATGGTATTTATTGAACGAGTCTTGGTAATTTTCTAGGCTCGTCTTAGTTTTCAATTAGGCTATAACGGGCCTAAGTTGGATTTATTGCATTTATTTATTTATTATTATTTTTTTGGTGCTAGAGAAACCGCCTCAGCCGGTAGTTGATTTTTATTTCTTATTTTTCATATTTATTTATTTATTTTCCGGAAATTAGGTTGGAATAGTCAACGACCAGAATTTTGTGCTGATTACTATGTTACTCTCTATTTATTTAATTGAGTACCGATTTGTGAAAATTGAGTGTGATTGGTGGTTATGGAGATTTATCTCAAAATTGGAAAATGTCGTTATTTGAAGGGAAAATAACCGTGTGAGGTTGTGAGTTGGATAGATAATTGTCAGGTGGGATTGTGATGCCACCAAGTCAAGAAAATTGCCAAGTGGGGTCGTGATTCCACCAAGTCGAGAAAATTGCCAGGTGGGGCCATGATGTCACTAAGTCTAAAATTGTCAAGTGTGGCCATGATTCTACTAATTAAAAATTATGCCTGTAGGGCCGTGATTTAGAATCGAGAATGAATAATCGAAATGACCGGGAGTGGTCTTGTTGACATGTAATCGACTGAGTCGATTGATCGATGACTCGATCTAAATGATTGGATGATATGATTGTCAGTATCTGTTATTTGAACTGACTTGCAGGAAGGAAACTAATGCCAATGTAAGCTCTCTGACTTGTGATTGTGCTTAGGCAGCCCTAAGGCATATTTTCTTTCTAATCGGGTCTTAGGGAGTACAACTCGCTGAAACGTTGTCTCACTGGTTATTGTATAACCATTTTTAGGTCCTTAAATGGTGTTCGTGGAGGACTTGAAGTCTTGGAGTTTGGGGAAGTGAAGGAAACAGAATTGGCAAACCTGTTTAACTCGCTAGTCATAGGACAATACCTTTTTGATTAAGCCGATAATTTTGTAAACGACCTGATGTTGTAAATAAACCGGTGTGTTTATAAAAGGTTGGTTTTGGTTTGAAAAAATTATGGCCCTACTTTCCTATCCCATTGTTTTATTGTCTGGGGATTATTTATATCTGCTTCCGCATGCGTATATTAAATTGAAAGGGTTGGCGATGCGTTCTGGGACATCGCTATTAATCGACCAAGCAGAGATGGGCACATGCTCGGAGGGTCGGGGTATGGCATTGTTCATCAATATGGTTTGAGAGATTGAAATCTTATATATCCTATTTATATAAACTATTTTTTTTTTTTACAAACACAGCATGTGTGTGATGCAAAATGGATGTGGATGCATTGTGAAATAACTATTCAAGCTAATGGATTCTACGATTCAAATCTAATATGAAAATAAAAAATTATCGGGAAAATCAACAAATTATGAGAAAGAGCACTAGAAATTTATGTCATTCAACCCGAATGTTAGTACCTACTTCTTGAAAAGAGTCGATAGAAGAGAAATCCATTATGAATAGAGACTACATGATTACAATCACTCACATGTTTCCCTACCCAAAATCACTCTCAAAATAAATCTATCAATGTGATCTTACAATCCCTAAAAAATAAGTCATTCCAGAAACTAACAAAAGTGTGTGTTATTAAAATAGGCTAAACAAAACCGGACAGCCAAAAGGTTTATGTCGGCCTCTAGTCAGGTGCCCGCCCTGAGCGTAGTAGCAACAGATTATAGGGAAGCTCCTGGTTCGAAGCCTCGGCCATTGGTCCAAAAAATCCCGGACCTATCGGTCTCTAGACTTGACCCCAACTCCAATTTTGACTAGAATTTTGAGCCCCAAGTTTAACAATTTTTCGCTTGGCTCAATGTTCATGGGCAGGTCATGGTGCTCGTCATCCATGCAGGGCCTCCCAATACCTCAATAGATGCTTAACAACTTTAGATGTCCATCAAAACTGCGTTGGGCTCAAACTACTCCAAACGATTGAACTCAGTTCGCATGTCCGCAAAAATCTTTGCGGCAAGAAACTTTTTCGATGTCAAATCCTCTCTTGACATGAACACCAAAACAACTGGATTTCCAAGCCATCATCACCAATCAAGTCATTAGACCATGCTACCACTTCAGCTCCTTCTGTTGTCATAACCATAGTAACTCGTAGCACATATAATGAAAGCCAAATCAACTGATTCCTTTGAAACATACCCTAACATTTGTTGTCCCCAAACCATTACAGTTTAGATAATTCGTTATATGTAAAAAGTGGGCACTTAAAAAAATTTTGAGCTACAGGTGGAGGAACCTTGGAGCTTTCTAGATGTTCCTCCTTATCTCCAAACTCACAACCGTCCATCAGTCTTCACTTTTCATATCTCCAAACTCGAAACTGCCATGCTGCACCCCTAGCATTTAACTCAATATTTGCAACTACTCTCTAGGTCATCTACTTCAACCACCTTAAAACATCATGAATAATCACCTTTGAATAACTGTTAGTTGCGATGGATTTGAGTGACTCTATAGATACTGTTATATCTGCTGTACTTTGAATAAATTTAGACTTTCCTAGAAGTGGAGAAAATTATCAAAAAAGTCATAAACCTATTGTAATTGTGCCAATTTAGTTTTAAACTTATTTTTTGGCTAATTGATTCCTAAAAATTTTGCAATTGCGTAAATTTAATCCATCAGTCAAATTTAATCCATCGGTCAGATTTATTGAAACATTGAGAAATATATCACATTGGACAAAGGATCTTCCATCTAACTTTGAACATTACAAGCAAGTTGCCTCAACTTTCCATCTCAAAGAAATATGTTATCATCTGAAAGTTTGTAATGTCCTATAATATCATTAGTAAGTAAAATTGGTTGGCAACTTTCTTGTCCAGTCAACTATTTGTAACTTACCAGCAAAATAGTGATTTTATTTTTCTCAAATCTAATATCCAATTATAGATTTATATTGGCCAATAGTATCCAATAGTAGATTAACAAGTGCTTTTAAATCTGGCTTTACTAACATAATAGTGTTTGGTTTACTTTGTAAACAACAACTTATTGTGTAAGCCACAAATATTTGAAAAATTGAACTCCGCAATAATTTATAATAATTTATTATATGGTTTTTTGTTGTTCAGGAAAGAATGTTATTCTCACAGTAAATTAAAAACTGTTATCCAATTATTCTTTTTAAAATTTTATAATTGGGCTTGTCAACTGGTTAGTAATGGTTTTACCATCTCTTTCACAAGTAGATTAGTACACGTTTTATTGCAAGTGGGCTCTAGCAATTAATTAGTAACTTATTGATAAAATTACAATTTTATCATCCTTCAGATTCAGTCATATAATACCAAGTGCTATAAAATTTTATAATTTCGGCCATCAAGTAGTTTGCGACTTACGAATGAAATAATGTTTTTATCATCATAGATTGAGTATGCATACCAAATGCCTGAAAATTTTATAAGTGGGCCCCTTCGATTAAATAGTAACTTATAAATAAAAATTCCATGGTACGTTTTCGAATCTAATATTCCGAAGCAGATCACAAAGTGCTTTACTGTTTTGCCAATGAGTGCAGCTAGTTATTGGTAACTTGCCGATGAAATAATGATTTCACTACTCCACGTCCGGTACTAGATCACGTAGTACTTTGAAATTTTACAAGTGGGTCCTTCGAATTAATTACCAGTTATCCATTCGGTTATAATAACATCTAAACTTAGGTTCAAAATATTTATTTAATTCGTTAAAATCATCCATCCAAACAATATAGTTGGACAGTTTGTTAAGTTCCAGCACTAGTCAACCGATTGGGTTTGGGCCTCCATTTACATATCCCTCCAATGTTTATAACAATCTTGGATCTTAACTTCAAGTGTCAAATTCAAAATTACGACCGTAGTCCCTCCAGCTTCCATCCCTACTCAAACAAAGTTGAGCTGAAAATCGCATAGCAGAGGATACGAGATAAGCATTGGCCACAAAAAGTAGAGAGTTATGGAAAATGCTACTTCACGGTCAAGAAACCAGTGAAGGCTTTAGTAGCAAAACACGACACATCCAACGAGAGTGGCCGAAGGCCCATGACCACCTCCTCCATGGTGACTTCCGTGGTGGCCTCCATCGTGGTGGTGGCCGTCATCACCTCCGATTACGTAGTAACCACCGCATTGGACGTCTCTTTTTTTTTTTTTTATTTTCGAGAAAATTATCCAAAAAGTCCTAAACCTATTATACTTTAGTCACTTATGTCATAAACCGTTTAATTATACCAATTGAGTCATAAACATTTTCATATTTTGCCGATTGGGTCAATTCAGCTATATTTTGGCCATAAAATCATTTGACGTAGATGCCGTCCTATGTGACATGGGTGGCATTGACATGGATAATTTTTAATAACATTCTAAAAGTTTCTCGATTGTTTATTTATTTATCTTCTTTCCTTTGTTTTTTTTCCCCAATTTTGGCCAGCAAGGTCATCGGCCGACCATTATCGGCCACAGGTGAAGGCCAACGTCCCTCAATTGGCTTGGTCGGCAAGGGCTATGACGCCCTCACACAAAGTAGGCGAGGGTTACTAGCCCTTGACTATGGCTGGAGTTGGGAAAAAAACAAAGGAAAGAAAGAAAAGAAAAGAAAAGAAGAAAAAAATCGAAATATTATTAAAAATGTATCCATGTCATTGCCGGTCATGCTACACGGGAAGGCTAGTGTTCACGTTAGCAATTTTTAATTAGGATTTGCCTGATGGTCTCAATTGGAAAAATGTGAAAAGATTTGGGATTTAGTTGACACAATTAAAAGATTTAAAACTGAATTGGTAAAAGTGTAATAAGTTTAGGAATTTTTTTGACAAATTTTCCCTCCTTTTCTTTTTGCGGCAAGAGCCAGACGATTTGATGCCATCGTTGCCTCAAGAAAACATAATGACCAACGTGAGGATCAAGCACAGCACGAAGATCACTCAGGACTTGAGCAGTAGAAGATCCGTTCCATCATCACCATGAACTCCGGTGCTTGCAAAAGCGACCAAATTTCTCGCCTCTAATTTCCTCGTGATCCCATGGAGAGATGAAAGTACCACCATATTTTCATTCTCTAGATGTGGGTTTGATTGATGATAAGGTCACTTTTACCCATGGAGCCCAATGCCAACCTAGACCTCCTTAATGGCACCCTATTGCGAGATTTTACACTCTATCAATAGTTGGTTGATAATTTAGTATATCTCATCATTACCCATCCTAATACAACCTTCTTCGCTCATGTCCAAGGGGTAGCTTTTTCCGTTCTACTCACTATGGTGATGTGGTCTGTTCATTTTCTAATCACTTGTATAATGGTTTGTATCTTACTAAGCCAAGTAATTACGGAACTGCCGAAAAAGACGCAAAACCCTATTGTAGAAATGCAGTCATTAACATCCCCGGTATAGTCCGCACTCAAGTAGACATGTCGCTCCAGGATAGTGTAGGAAGGATGGTAAAGATCATATCATAGGATCCCTCTCAGAAGAAATTTCTCTCCTCATTCCTAAAGCTCCGCATCATTTCCTTTTCAGATTTCCCACATTCCAGTCCGAACCTAAGCATCAGAGGACCAATCCAAGCACAAAATCCGTACGCCCAATCAAATTCCAGAATGACCTTCGGCAGAGTTCGTGTTTCTCATTTCAGCCTTCAATATTGGGGCCGTGTGTGGGAATGAATGAATAGCTTTGTTGTTCTTCCTCGAAATTTCTGGAAATGGCCTCACTGAAATCCAACAACGCCCCTCAACAATTTGAAGAAAGGAAGGCATTTTTCCATCGGCATCGTGTCTTGTCTGACAGAATGTGTAATGGAGATTTGAGAAAAGCTTTTTCTCTGTATATTCATTATGTATATTTACATTACACTGGTATATTTATAATGTAAGAGACAAAAGAATAAAACAGGAAAAAATAATAAATGAATCTCTATTTTCCTATTTTCCTATTTACCAAAACTAATTCAAGGAATTGGAATCTTCAAGATATATTTCCAACACTCCCCCTCAAGCTGGTGGCCTGTAGATGTCAAGGATACCAAGCTTGCTCAATAGATATCTATGCTGTTTCCGACATAACGCTTTAGTAAAGACGTTTGCAGGTTGCTCCGTTGTTCCGATTCCTTTTGTCACCAGGACTCCATCTTTGATCCTACCCCGAGTGAAATGACAATCCACTTCTATGTGTTTTGTTCTTTCATGAAAGACTAGATTTGCCGCTAATTTAAGTGCAGCATCATTATCACAGAACAATTCAGTCAGTCCACTAACTTGTATTCCGAGATCCAAGAGTAGTCCTCGTATCCAGACTATTTTACAGGTGGCCTTTGCCATGGCTCGATACTCTGACTTTGCGGATGATAGTGAGATAGTTGACTGTTTCTTTGTCTTCCAAGAAATTAATGACTTTCCCAGCTTTATGTAGAAGCCGGTAATAGATCTCCTGGTCATTGGACATGTGGCATAATCTGTGTCGCAAAAGGCTGTCATCTTCATATTGCAGTCACGAGATAGAAGTATACCAAGGCCTGGACATCCCTTTAGATACTTCACAACTTTCAATGCCGCATCCATATGTGATTGCTTTGGCATATGCATGAATTGGCTGAGTATTTGTACGGCATATGATATGTCAGGTCTTGTCATTGTAAGATATATCAACTTTCCGACAAGTTGCTGGTATTCTGAAGGATCTTTGAGCACTGAGTCCTTAATGTTTGAAGGAGAACTTATGTCATATTCATGCGTCGTCAACTTGACATTCGGTTCAACTGGAATGATTGTTGGTTTACATCCTAATAGACCTGCTTCAGAAACAATCTCCAAGATGAACTTCCTTTGATTGAGGCAAATTCCTTCATTGGACCGAGCAATCTCGTGTGGCATCCCGGAAATTCAAAGCCGAGCCTTAAGGTGTGTTAAATGTCTTTAATTAGGTGATAGAATTTTATGGCTTATGCTTTGGCCAATTTGTCTTTTAATTTGATGAATTTGGCTTGTGCTGTGGAAATTTAAATTTAAAATGCTTGGCCATATGATTTAAATTTCAATAAATAAAATATCCCAAGACTTTGGCCAAGATGAAATTTGAATTTAGAAATATTAATTAAAAGGAATTCAAAAAAAAAAAAGAGAAAAGGGATCGAAAATTCGAAATGGGCCTTGGGCCCATTAGCCTAAAGCTTGGTGGGCCAAGCTAGTCGGCCCATTGGGCCCAAGAGGGGAGTTCGACCAGCCCAAGGGGGAATGGCCGGTTGGGCCTAAGCCCAAGCCCATTAACCCAAATCAAATTTCAAAAATAGAAATGACAAGTGGCAAGACAAGTCCTCATGCATTGGCCATGGTTGAGGTGGATTAATCATTGCAATTGAGGGGATATAAAAGGGGATTAGGAGAGAGAGTGGCCGGTTCTTGCTTCATTTCCGTCCAAGAGAGGTGTGCGAGAGAGAGAGAGGGCTTGAGCGGAAGAGAGAAACCGAGACGGAAAGAGAGAAGGCGGAGCCGAGAGGGAGGTGCAGCCGCCGTGTCTCGCCGTCGCCGCCTTGTCCGACCGTCCTACGCCGCTTTGTGCTTGCTGTTCGTTCATTTTGGAGGCAAGTGGGGGGGTCCTTTACTTCTCTTGCATATTGTTTTGATGGTTGCATGTTCGGTTTTAGGGGTGATTTGGGCGAAATACCGAAGTAAGGGTTGAATGTGTTCATGTTATGTGGCTGTTTCCGTTCGGTTGGTGGTAGACAGTATCTTATTCGAGCTTGCATGTGTACTTGGAGTGCGATTTTGGCTTCGGTGTCTTCATGGAAGTTGAAGCTAACATCTTGTAGTATGACATACTCGAATTTCATGGAAAACGATGGTGATATGTGGGGTCAAAAGCTCTGTTATACGGAGACTTAGATCTACGAAATTTTCACTGACCTTTTGTTGATTTCTTGGTTGCATGTTGATTTCTGTTGGAGATCTCACCTTGTTGTCTTCTTGAAAGTTGTAGGAAACACCTTAAGATACAACATACTCGAATATGAGGCAAAAAGAACAAGTATAACTTGGTGAATCTGTTAGATCTTGGAGATGGTTGATTCTGGTGAGGTGTACCGAGACACCCGAGACTTCATGGGTTAAAATGGTGACCATAATCTGGTTATTTGACCTAGATCCCTTCATGAAGATTGTAAAGGACACATTGATATATAACATACTCGAATTTCAGGAGAAACGAAAGATATTTGATGGGTCAAACCTAAATTTTTCGGTGATGTACGTTCTGGACGAAACGGTAGAGGTTCCAGAAGCTTCGTGGAGTTATATAAATTAATCTATAAAGAATTTGGCTAAGAGTTCTTCATGAAAAATGCACGAAAATGTGTTGGCTATTATCCTGTAAAATTTGGGAATTTTCGGAGGTCATATGAGTATTTTAATTGAATTAATTCGAAAACTGTGCAATCTGGCCGTGATCCGAATGTTGTGTGTATTTTGTGGAAATTTGGGAAATTATGTAAAATGCGAATTAGCCATGGATTTTATGTGAAATCTGATTCTAATTGTTTGTTTAAGGATTGATTGAAGATTATGATTTTTGGAAAATCATAAATATTAAATATAATATTTATTTATGAAAATAAATAATTATAATAATATAATAATATAATAATATAAAAATAAAATAATAAAATAATAAAATAATAATAAAATAAAAGGTGGATTATTTTATTGGCCATGAGTCCTATGGAATTATGATGCATTGCTATATGACATTGATGCATGTATGATCATGAATTATGATGTATTGTTATATGGCACGATGTATGAATGATCATGAATTATGATGCATTGCTATATGACATTGATGCATGTATGATCATGAATTATGATGTATTGTTATATGGCATTGATGTGTGAATGATCATGAATTGTGATGCATGCATGTAAATCATATGCCATGAAATAACAAGATGAAAAGGATGATAAAAAGTGGAAAATGGTATGTGAGTAAGAGGTTGTGGCGGAGGATGATATCTGGTGGCCGAGTGGCATAATTCCAGAGATTCCCTGGGAGTTTCAGGATGCCCGGAATGTGGGGGGCCGGAAGCCCTGTCGGAGGTTTCTGCCCGAAGGGAGTGACTCGCGATGCCAGGATTGGGGTGCGAGATCCCTGGCTACAAGGGTAAAGGCCGGAAGCCCTGTCGGAGGTTTCTACCCGAAGGGAATGCCTCGTGATGCTAGTTGAGATGCGAGATGCCCGGAATGTGGGGGGCCGGAAGCCTAGTGGCCATGAGATGGCTGGGATACTGGGATCCCTGTCGGAGGTTTCTGCCCGAAGGGATGGTGATGATGGTGAATTCGATGATTTGAGAAAAGATAATGTGGGGATCAATTGATAAATAAAAGTGGAAATTGATCTATGATGTGATATGCATGGTGATGCATGGCTAATGATGATGTGATATGCATGGTGATGCATGGCTAATGATGATGTGATATGCATGGTAATGCATGGATTATGATGATACGATGCGATATGCATGGTGATGCATGCCTAATGATGATATGATGTGATATGCATGGTGATGCATGGCTAATGATGATGTGATATGCATGGTGATGCATGCCTAATGATGATATGATGTGATATGCATGGTGATGCATGGTTAATGATGATGTAATGATAATGATATATGAGATGCCATGATGATGATATATATGTTATGATGATGCATGAATACGCTTGACATCAAAAAGGTAAGCAATGCTTGCATTGTATGATGGTATGCATGGTGCACGAGTTGTTATTGGATTTCCCTATCTCACGAGTGGTTGTACTCGCCCCTTTTGGGGATAACATTTCAGATTAGCACTATGCCGCTACCGCCGTTTCGCGTGGGGTATTTTACGGTCTACCGTCGATGTTGAGGTGGAGTGTACGGAGTTAGATTGTCCCTCTGTGCCCGGTTTGACGTTCATCCGAGTGCGATGCTTAGTTATGTATGATATCGGCCTGGCTGGGGGCCCTGTCATACAAGAGTTCATTTCTGTTCACGTCCGTCGAGATGGTGCTATGCGAGGGATGCTGCCGCCGCCACCACCTGACGCACCGGGTTGGGTGTGAGACTCACGCGCGACGATTAGGAGCTGAGCTTTTTGATGTAGAAAATCGACACCTTTGATGGGAGCTTGTGCGCTTGATGTAGAGGGTTGATAGTTTCTTTTTGAGATTTTAGGCAGGACATGGCAGAGTCCTTGCTTTTCTTGTTTTGTATCGACCCGAGAAAGGAGGAGTCCCATCTTAAAAGAATATGTAAATAAAGTGTCGATGTTCGTATATAAAATCCTGATGTGTAGCTGGTGTGTATTTGTATCATGGGTTAGAAGGGAGATAGATGACGATGTGAATTTTGCTTCCGCTATGAGTTGCGCATGGGACTGCTTTAAAAAAAAAAAAAGAATGCCTGTAATCTGGCAAGGCTTTATTTAGCCAATAGATAGAGATGGTAGAAGATGTAACATCGGCACTGTTAACGACCTGCGCATGGTTCGGGGTGTTACATCTCGATGCCAAGAAAATATTTTGGCAGTCCCAAATCTTTGATGTGAAAGGTGGAGTGTAAATATCTTTTGAACTTGGCAACATCAGAATTATTATTTCCCATGACAAGTATGTCATGAACATATATCAACAGATAAATTGATGATGCTTTTGTAGTACGTGTAAACAAGGCATAATCATACTTAGAATGCTCAAAACCTGCATTGGTTAGTGCAGTACTGAATTTGGCATACCATTGTCTAGATGCCTGTTTTAATCCATATAAGGATTTGCGAAGACGACATACCCGAGACTCCCCCTGTCTGCGTAATCCTTGAGGAATATCCATGTAGATTTCTTCATCGAGATCACCGTGGAGAAAAGCATTATGCACATCCATCTGATGGAGAGACCAATTTCGTATGGCTGCAACGGATAAGAAGGAATGTACAGTGACTTCTTTGGCTACTGGAGAAAAGGTCTCATGGTAATCAAAACCTTCTTTTTGAGTGAATCCCTTGGCAACTAATCGAGCCTTATAACGCTCAATAGAACCATCTGCTTTGAATTTGATCTCGTAAACCCATTTGCAGCCAATCGGTTTCCGTCTTGGCGGCAAAGGAACAATATCCCATGTGTGATTCTCCATCAAAGCAGTAAGTTTGGATTCCATCACATGTTGCCATCTAGGGTCTCGTGCTGCCTCAGCGAAGGAGAATGGTTCTCGTTCTTCAAATATGCGACTTATACAACACATATGTCTTGGCGATAAATGATTAAATGATACATATGAGCCAATGGGATATTGTGTACCTGAAGAACTTCTTGCAGAACATATGTAATCCTTTGTCCATGTAGGTGGACGAGTGTTCCTTCCAGATCGTCGAGGCGGCTCGAGGATTTGTGCTGGAGGATCCGATGATTCAGGAAGAATTGGTGAAGCAGCTGTTCTTATAGGAGATTGGGAAATTTCCTCAGATAATCTTGGCGAAGTTGCTTCTGAAGGTGATAATTCCATTGATGTAGACAAAGATGGTCCTGATGATATGGGTGGTCCTAGTGCAATAAGACACCCTGGTGCTGAGGACAAAGAGTCATCAGGCAAAAATAGTCTGTCGTGTCCTGATGGTAAAGAGGACTGTGATGAAGAAACCTTTTCCTTAAAAGGAAATACGTCTTTATGAAATACAACATCCCTGCTAATGAAAAAGGTCCCTGTAGAGATCTCCATAACTTGATATCCTTTCTGAAGAGAAGAATATCCCATAAAGACGCACTGAGTGGCTCGAGGGCCCATTTTATCTTGAGGACCCACATTTTTTGTATAGCATAAACAACCAAATACTTTAAGATGATTATTATGAAGCTGTTTGTTGTAAAGCATCTCAAAAGGGGTCCTACCATTAAGAATTCGAGTTGGCATGCGATTGATCAAATAAGCTGCTGTGACCACACAATCTCCCCAAAAATCTTCTGGAATGGAAGCTTGATATTTTAGAGCATGAGCAACCTCTAACAGATGCCTACGTTTGCGCTCAACAACTCCATTTTGTTGCGGAGTGTAAGTGCATAAACTTTCATGAAGTATACCATGGGAAGATAAAAATGTGTTGCAATCAGAAGTGAAAAATTCACGCCCATTATTTGTACGAATTTTTTGTACAGATTTACCAAACTGATTTTTAATTATGGAAATAAAGTTTGATAGATGACCAAAAGTTTGGCTTTTCGATTGCATAAGATAAACCCATGTGGCTCGAGTATAATCATCAACAATTGTAAGAAAGAATCGAGAACCATCACGGTGAAGAGTATGATAAGGTCCCCAAATGTCCATATGAAGTAAAGAGAAGGAATTTGTTGTACGAGATGTACTTTTCGGAAAAGGTGCTCGAGATTGTTTAGCTAAAGGACATATTGGACATTTTGGATGAGGAAAAGAAGCACTGTGACCCAATCGTTGATGAGAAAGGAGATTTTTATTTGAACTAATAGCATTACAAGAAACATGCTTATTTAATAATTCTAAATCTCCTGGGGAATTGTTCTAGAAATAGAGTCCATCTACCACACTACCCAAGGCCATCACTCTGCCAGTCGAATGGTCCTGAAAAAGACAATTGTCGGAATTGAATGTGGCATGGCAAGAGTTATCCTCACATACTCTTGAGACAGACAAAAGATTGAATTCAAATTCTGGAATATATAGGACATTTTTCAGGATTAAATTTGGACCAAGATGAACGGTGCCGGTTTGGGTAACATTTGTGATGTTCCCATTTAGAAGACACACCGTGTTAGGAGATTCTGGCATTTTATATGTGTGAGATTTTTTTTTTTGTTGCATACTATGTGGTCACTAGCACCTAAATCGATAACCCATACATCAACCAAAAACAAATTCTTGTTGTATAGGAAAGTACCTGAGAATCCTGCACTTTTATCGCTAGTCTTGAGTTGATCCAGCATTTGTACAATATTCTGATATTGTTCTTGAGTGGTCATCTGGTGAGGTGATCCATCTGCCTTTTGTGCAAAAACTTGGGAAATATTGGATTCTCTCTTTTTGTCATTAGGCTTTCCATGCAGCTTCCAACAGGTCTCAATGGTATGATGTGGACGTTTACAGTAGCTGCAATATTTATTTTTAAATTTGGAATTCTACCAACTGACATTTCTTGCTGACGTGGCACGATCCCAGCCGTCCGATTCTGTTGAAGCTGTGGATAGATGATGGCCTCCGATCCAGCGCGTTGATCTCATCCATTCGTTCCAGCGCTGAGATCCCAGCCGTCCGATCCACCGCGCCGATCTCGTCCGTCCATTCCAGCGCTGAGATCCCAGCCGTCCGATCCAGCACGCCGATCTGAGCCGTCCATCTTGGATCGGCGATCCTAGCCATCCATTCCAGATCTTGGATTCGAGTTGTCAGATCGAAATGTTTTAGGGTTTCCTCCGGTTCTCCTCGCCACAGCCACAGCCACGATTTTTCTCTCCAGATCTGTGGAGGTTCCGCCGAGAGTTGTGTCGCCGGAAGGAAGAACGGCCAAGCTCAGGCCTTCACCTAGCCGAGCGTGTCCAACGGCGGCCATCCGATGATGCTCCTCTTGGACGGCCAACTGGTAAATGCGGCCGAGTGGAGGTGGAGGGTCCATCTTGAGGATTTGCGATCGAAAAGCCGAGAAGGGTTCGTTTAAAATTAGTAAGAATCTCGTCGTTTTCTCCCTCTCTTTAATTTTCCGGTACTATTGGAGGGTTTCTTTGGGACCTTCGAGTCGTTCTTCAGTGGCCTCAAGCTCATTCCATAGAGCGGAGAGGCGGTTGAAGCAAGAGGTAACCGAGAGGTTCCCCTGCTTCAACTCTGACAGGGCTTGGGTGATGGTGAACAGCTTCGCTCAGTCGAGGCGTCTGTACATCTCGCGGATGCTGTCCCAGAGAGTTCAAGAGTCTTCGGTTGGTGGGAGTCCGGCTACAATTTCCGGTGCGAGGTAGTTCTCGAGCCATGTGCGAACCAGTTGGTTGCACTAGCGCCACTGCCGTTGAAGACGCTTGTCGGCCGGAAAAGGAACGGCTCTGTCGAGGAAGCCGTCCTTGTCTTTGGTGACAAGAGCACGCCGGAGATCCCTTGCCCAGGCCGCGTAGTTTTCCGCTCAGGTAAGCTGCATCCTGAGGAGCTTCAATTCGGGTCCATCGGTCGGCGACGTGTACAGAGGGTCGTCGGGTTCAAGCCGGCTGCTGCCGCCAACTGGAAAAAACAACGGCGCATATCCGGGTTGAAATCCCGGGTAGGGATTCGTCCTATGACCCGGGATAGATCCGGTTCCTTGACCCGGTGGCGCATATCCGGGTTGAAATCCCGGGTAGGGATTCGAACCCGGGATAGATCTGGATGCCTGACACAGCGGCGTATATCCGGGTTGAAATCCCGGGTAGGGATTCGAACCCGAGAGAGATCCGGATCCCTGACCTTGGACGGATCCAGATTCCTGAGCAGAGTTCGTCTGGCCCGATGTCTTTGTAGGGCCTGTTACGGACTGCGAAGGCCCAAAAGGGTGTTGGGTCCATACCTGTCCTAGCAACGGGCCAAAAGAGTACTGAGGGTACTGATTCCACACCTGTCCATATGTTGGAGGAAAGGTTGGAGGCCACTGGACTAGGCCGGAGGTCTGGCCCGACGCTGGAATCAATTGTGCAGAAAAAGTTTCTTCTGATGGATGAACAGAGGTTCGGTCGCCGCCAACAGAGACAACCAGATCTAAGGTAGGTGTCTCCTCTGTTGAGGATTTCTCAACATTTTTCGTCATGGCACCAAAAATATCGAATTCCTAATCGTTTTGTTGGGCTGTTTCGCAGGTAAAGATTATGCAACAACAGGCCAGAAAAGGAACGATGGCAATTCAAAGAATATGCGGAAGCTTAGGCCAGGAGGATCGGCTCTGATACCATGACAGAATGTGTAATGGAGATTTGAGAAAAGCTTTTTCTCTGTATATTCATTATGTATATTTACATTACATTGGTATATTTATAATGTAAGAGACAAAAGATTAAAACAGGAAAAAATAATAAATGAATCTCTATTTTCCTATTTTCCTATTTACCAAAACTAATCCAAGGAATTGGAATCTTCAAGATATATTTCCAACATTGTCCACAAGATCTTGTAAGGGAGTGTTAAGTTTGAGCTTGTTGGGGTTCCGAGGAAGCAAGCAATCTTCTTCCTTTTGGACCGCTGGAGAGGCTGCTCGGTAGAAGTAAACTAGAAGTCTCCTTCATCACGAGTCAAAAAGAAGCGACCTGAGAGTGTCCCTGTCGGGCCGCACCTCTAACTGTCTGGGGGCAGCAAGTAAAAATTACCTTTGTTAATGGCTGACTGGGACAATGGAAATACTTTGTCACCACCAGCCATCTCGTGGCTTCTTCATCCATTTCCATAGTGCTCGAGGGTTTACTGCAAGAAGAGAAATGTTGAAATAAATGATATATAAATGAAGTTTCCGCTATTAAAATGGGACATATTCAAGAAGTGTTACCCCCGGGACGTACCCCTACCATTATAAGGTGGGAAAGGAGTAAGAATAGCTTCGAAGAGACTCTGTCGGTGATCAGGCCCTTGATGTCCCCGTTGATCCCCTCAACTACGATCTCTAAGACTAGCTTTGAAGAGACTCCGTCAGTGGTAATGTGTCAAATAGTGTCCGATTCTATTCTTTTATTTCTTGGAAAAGAAAAAACAGAAATGATTTTAGTAACTTTTTTATTCCCGGTTGAATACAAAAGACTTTTTTATTCTTGGGAATGGATTTATAATAGAATCAAGATGTATAAAAAATTTGCTTCTTTGGTCCCGTAAATAACTCCATAATCAATCATTTTATTTTATTTTTTTCTATTTTATTTTCTTCTTTTTCTCTTCCTCTTCTTCTTCCTCTAGTCGATCGTTGGCCACGACGACAGCCAATGACCGACTAGATGAGGTCCGGCAACCTCGCTGGAGCCTCGGCAGGGGTCAATGAGGCTCCAAGGCCGGCGACTAGCAAGAGGAAGGAGAAGAGAAGGAAAAAGGAAAAAGAGAAGAAAAAAAGAAAAAAGTAATAAAATAAATTTAAAAAATTAAAAGAAATTTTAAGTCACAAAAAAATTTGAGGTTCGTACCAAATACATTTCTACTTTGGGAATAGAAATTTTAGACAATTACCACATGCCTTCAAATACTTAGAAATTCATTTAGAGAATGGAATAAAAAATAAAAACCATTTTTAAGTAAAAATTGTTTTCAGGAACAAAATTCTTATCAAACACACTCTTCAATGGTCTTTGTGGAGAGCGGCTCACCTTGTTGGGAGCCTCCATTGTCTCGGTAGGTGAGTCCAATCCTTGTTGGATCCAGGAAATAAACCTTTCCAGCCCAGCGGAGAATTAGAAGAGAGCTTATGATATATCTAATGGCGTTAGGAGTGAGCTGGCGCGACGGGAGATCTAAGGATTTAGTGGAATTGGGAATCTAGGGCCAGCAGCTAAATGTTTTGGCTAACGCTTATGCAGCCAGGTTTAGGCGTACAAGCCCAGTCCACAAACCAGGACAATAAATGGTGAAATTTCCAGGAAATCGGCGTCTCTTCTTATGTCAGCTAGATCTTCTAAGGCGAGGGAATTAGAGAATTAGCTAGCAGCAAAGCCAATATCCGCGTTGCAGACCAAGGTCGAGAGGAAGAGGATGGGTTGGAGGACCCCACACTGGGGGCGCGATATTGGGTTGAGAACCCAAGTTGACCAACTGATCATCTCGAGGGCAACATAGAACAGAAAGAAGATCAACTTGGAAGCAAAGAAGTGATGCTTGAAAACTAGGGAGGGAAATCGACGATTCGAGATTCTCAAAAAATCCTGCTTAGTGGGATAGTTACCATTCACTAGAAATCAAGTGCCAGGGTTGCTGTCGGTTAACGGGCTGCATGAAACGTTTCCGTTCCTTGATTTTTTTGTTTTTTCTCCCCCGAAGTAGAAAAAGAATAAAAATCTGTTTGCTAACACAAATTAATTTTTCTATTTCTCCAAAATTAAAAAAAAAAATGGCCTAAGAATAAATTTGGAATAGGAACAAGAAGTAAAAAAAAAAAAAAAAAAACAAAACTTATTATTCCCGAAAACAATTTCTAGAAATAAGCCATTTTTTTCTTTTTTATTTTTCTTTTGTTCTTCTTCCTTGCCATTGTTGCTGTCCTTGGATTCATCGTTGCTTGCGGCCACTGCTAGCTACTTGCCAACTACCAGTCATCTTCGGCCGCCGCCGTCGTCGGCCAACCGTTGCCGCCCGCTAGTTGATCGCCGCAACTCACTGCTTGCTGCCACCAACGCCTGTCACCCGAGCATCAATGCCTACCAACTACAAGCCTTCACCATCGGCCGCTATTTGTCACCACCTGACCGCCACCATCGCCGCAAACCGTCGTTCGTTGCCACTGCTTGCCGTCCTCCACCCACCGCCGTCCGATCACCGCCCGCAGTCCACCGGCCACTAGAGGCGAACGGCAGGCGGCAAGTGATGGGCGGTAGTCGGCGATCGGTATTTGGCAATCGGTGAGCAAGAAGAAAAACGAATAAATACAAAAATTTTTGGATTGTACCAAATACATTCATATTCTTTTTCTATTCTGAGAATGGAAATTTTGTATAGTTACCGAACACATTATTTTACTCAAAAATTATTTTAGGCAGTAAAAATGGAAAAGAACTATTTCTAAAAAGAAATTATTCCCCAGAATAAAAATGTTACCATTCGCATCCTAAATTACTATTAAATGGGTTAGATTGTGCAAGCCAATTGAATGGTCTAGAGCTAACATCAGTATAACTTTCTTGCTTGGTGTGAACCTCCGAATAGGATAGATGCTGATATGATGGTGAAGTTACATCAATATGCAGCGGCCAAGCTATGACCACTAGATGTAACGGCCGAAAATATAAGGCTTCCTAGCTCCCTCTCTGCCTCTTTAATTAATGCCAAGAACAAAAGGGAAGCATACTTGGAATCCATTTTAATCTTGGTAAGTCAGATACACCAAATGAGGCGAGGGTGGAAACAAGTGATGAACATGTTTTAATGAACCAATCAGCTCATGACACGTGCCCAATAATGCTTGCAAGTTTTTGGTTACCATTATCGGATAATAATATCGAAAACCCATTGAGCTGGACTTGAAAAGATACCACTTTAATATGATCATCCATAAAAATTACACAATCCAACATGTGGTGGCATTTGGCATGCATTTGCGGAGAGTTTTTAGGCTGTATTTGGTAGTCGGGATAAAATTCGAGATATGATATGATTTATCCTATCCTACGTTTGGTGCTCACTTAGGATAGGATAAAGTCGGATATAAGGGGGATATAGGTAGGATAAAATTATCATATGGGGAAGGTGGGATAAAGGTAGATAGAATTTCTAATGTCCATAATAAGAAAGTTATTTTTCTTGAATAACAAAATTATTAAATTAACAAAATTGAAATAATATTTCAATATAAATAATATTTGAATTCTAATTTAAGAAATTAAGAATGAAAAATAGAAATTTATTTTAAATTAATCCTATTTTAATTTATATTTCAACTTTAATTATATCTTATAATAAACATCCAATCTATAAATTAAATATTTATATTTATTATATATTTTATGTATTTTTGTATTTTAGGTTTATTAGTATAGTTTACTACTTTATAAAATTTTATTAAATAATGATGAATGGGGAAAAAAGAAATAATAAAGAAAATAATATAAAAAAGAGGAAAAATAAACTACAAATAAATTAAGGAATAATGTTATGAGAGATTTTCACTATCTCTGTTTATGAACATTTATATTCATTTATAATGATATGCCATTTATATCAAAAAATGTACATGATATGATGTAAATATATCCGATTTTAATATTACGATTCACCAAATAATGGATTGGATATAAAAAAATCTCAGGATTTCATATCCAATCCTATTCAGTCACATCCTGATTAGAAATTAACCTTGATGCTTAAGCTGGTACAATTTGGCTTACAAATAAAAGGGAAAAACTACACGTATAACTTGGCTTGAACCTGACTTATGATCATCCAATACTTCTATTAAATAGAGTTAACTACCTTAGAAAGAGACCTGGCTCCATAAGCACCCCTTCAGAAGTACTAAGAAGAATGTGGACATAGTTTTTTCCTCTTTTCTTTTTTTTTTTTTTTTTTTGATCAGACACAATTTATAATTCACATCACATAAATCCTTTCTTGGCGTGTGGATAGAAAGACACTATGCCAATGTCTGTGCAATTTTGGGGAAAAAAGAAGTGGTTGCAAGTCACAAACATGTTGCCATGCCATGATACTGCGTATTAAGAGCAGAAATTTCCTAACATTAAGTGTTACCCATATGATATACCTGCTCTTGATAATCTTTCCCACATATTCTTTGGCATTCTACTTGTGATTTCCCCTTATCTTCTCAAAACGGGCATTAACGTGATGAAATTAGCACAAGGCCTAAAAATGTCACTTTCAATTACATCATTGTGTCTCCAATCCTCTTCCGCTGGATTCACTTCAACATAAACCAACACCATATAGTAATGCACAGTCGATGGATGACTCTAATAGCACATTATCAAAATAAAGTCCTTGATATTTTTTAGGATGCTGTGTATGTTAGCTTTTGAACTATGTTCAGCGTTCGACCAAAAAAAAAAAAGGGTTAATACCTTGAAAAACTCTAAACTTGTACACCTGTGATAAATTTACCAAAAACTATTTTTATAACCACAAAAATTCCCCCAAACTCATATATCTTTGACAAATTTACCTCAAATTGGTATACTTGTAACAAATTTACCATATGTTAGTTTTATTAAATTTTACTATCAAATTATTAAGTTAAATGGCACGTAATAGTTGACTGATATACCAATTTGGGATTTTATGCTCCGTTTGTTACAATTTACAATTTTTGTGATTTTTTTTGTATTAATCCAATTTAGCGGAGGGTATATTTGTCACAAATTTATCAGTTTGGGTTTTTTTGCTGTCGAATAAATTATTTTTTGGTAAATTTGTCATAAATATACTAGTTTAGGGTTTTTTTTATGGTCAATCTGAGTAAATTTGTCACAAATGTACTAGTTTGGGGTTTTTCATGGTCAAAAAAATAGTTTGGGGTAAATTTGTTACAAGTGTACCAATTTGGGGTTTTTCAGGGTATTATCCAAAAAAAATTAGGTTTAGTGCTTTGACCCAAAAAAAAAAACTAGGTTTAGCACATCAAATCTGAATCAATTTTACAATCCTGCCATGAGGATGATGCAAATGTGAGGACTGTCGTATCCGAGAGGTATATGCCAAGCAATGCTCCAATCGGAAATCACGTGTATGAAGTTTGGACCATTTCACTACTCCAATTAACCTCATCAGATTTGAACGTATCATGACCAATACGATGAATTTGTTAGAATGGGCATTAACATGATGAGATTTAGCATGAGGCCTAAAAATGTCATTTTCAATTACATCATCCAGTCTCCAATTCTCTTTGGCTGGGTTCACCACAACGTAAACCAATACCATATCATAACGCACAGTCGATGAATGACTCTAACCAACACTTTATCAAAATAAAGTCCTTGACATTTTTTGACGTGTGTTTGTAAGCTTTTGAACTAGGTTTAGTGCTCTGACACCCAAAAAAAAAAAAACCAGGTTTAGTGCATCGAATTAGAACCAATTTTCCGATCCCGCCATGAGGATGACGCAAATGTGAGGAGTGGTATATCCGAGAGTTATGCCAAGCAATGCTTCAGGAAATCATGTGTGTAAAGTTTGGACCATTTCAGTGCTCCAATTTGGAAATTAAGTGTGTGAAGTTTGGACCATTTCACTAATGCTATCATCGGATTCGACTTCGACTGTATCATGACCGGTGCGATAAATTTATCTTTTTTCCCGCCTAATGTTATCAGGGAAGACAATTTCCACAACACACCTAGCCAATGGAAAAAAAAAAAAAAACAAGAAAGTTCTATTCTCTGGTTCATTTCACTAACCCGGCTAACCTCATCAGACTGACGAGTACAATAAATTTGTCTTTTCTTCTAATAGGACAATGACACCAAGAACTTTGACCTAATGTGCAATTTAGTCCATAAACCTTTAATTTATTCAATGTAGTCCTTAAACTTTAACTCAATGTATAATGTGGCCCAAGAATTTTTAATTTATTCGATATAGTCTCTGAACTTTTGATACATGTTCAATCTAGTTTCTGAACTATATGAAAACGTTCAATACAAGTAAGAGTGCTTGATATTTCCTTAGCCCAATATGTGAAGTAGAAGCTCTTGATATGGGCCGTTTGAGGACAACGAGCCTGTTGGTGGTCTCTGTTTTTTGGATTGAGCAATGGAAGGATGTTGAACTGTGACTGAAAGGTGAGGACTTGATGGAGAACGGTGGCCGGTGTGGCTGGCCGTGAACAAACTCAATGGGTTTTTCCTCAAACAACAAATAGCAATCCTAATATGAAAACACAGACCACACTATCGCATCGCAATTTATTGGAATGAAAATGCTTTTTTTTTTTTTTTTTTTAAAAAAAAAAACTCATGCCTTAAAGGTATATAAATATAAGGTCAATTCAACACCCTCCGCAGCCCCCGCCGCAACCGCCACTCCCACCCCCACCCCCGCCGCAACCGCCATGATGGTGGCCTCCACCATGATCGTGGCCTCCACCATAACTAGCCATTGCAACTCCAGCCGCCGTGCCTCCAGCTGCCAGGCCCCAACTACTGCTTCCAGCGCGTCTGCCTACGCGGCGGCTGTTGTTTTCATTCTGAGAGTCGCCACAGGAAAATATAACAACTGACGCAACGATCAAGCACAAGATCTGCTCCATCATCACCATGAACACCGAGGCTTGCTAAATCGATCCAATTGCTCGCCATTGATTGCCTCATTATGTTGTGAAGAGAAGCAAGAACTCAATTATTCGCGATATCAATAGTTGAAGGAAGGAGACAATATACATGAGATGAGGGACCTTCAATTATATAGGGACGAGAAAAGTACGTCACTGTCAATCTCAAAAACTGAAGGATCGATGCAAGTTCTCAACCACCTAATTATTCCACAGTGACGACTTTTTGATCTGGTTGTGAAGAAAATGGGTGTTCATTTATTCGCGTTGGAATTGTGATTAGCTTCATCAATCTCTGTACTTCGCGATCTTAACGGATGATGTTTTCTGACTCAAATTATATATTATTAATGTGAGAGGCTTATGATGATTTCCATATAAATAATTTGTGCTAGTCTCCATTCTCATCCTTCTATTCATTACAAAAAAAAAAAAAAGTATCTCCTCCGTAAAAAGTACTGTTTCTTTAATACGGTAAGTTTATCTATTAATTTCAGATTAATTTACAATTCATTGTGAAAAAGGAAATAAAAAAATAAAGATGGGATATCAAAGATTGGCTTGTATTTCAATTAGTCGCAATAATTTTTTTTTTTTACACGAATGTTGACCCAAAAATCTTTTAAAACTCACATAATAATTTAGATTTGACGGAAAAGTGTCAAATTCATCTTTTGACTTTTGATGAATCTAGATGAATGAACTTTATTCCAATTATTATATAAATTCACTAATATGATATAACTTAAATATAAATTGCATCACCAAATCAAAGATACCCACAGAACATAATATGTACTGCATACACCATCGATATACTTTTCACATTGGAAATAAGGAGTGTACTCGTTGAGAGATCATGTGCATCGTCCATTGTTTCTTAATAAGTTTCTATTGGTGAATTCATTAAGGTAAGCAAAATTTACAGAATTTACATTTAGATTCCTCCATAAGTCCGATCGGTTAGTATGGGGCTGTGAGAGGAATATGTGGTCAATAGGTCTCCGTGACCACTGATATAGCAGCACTCAATAAATAATGACCCCGTCAAAAAAGGCTAAACTTGACCTTTCAGTTGCCCCTTTCTTTGAATTTGGAATGTTCTTCTGAGAATGACGGTGGCCGTTAGCCTAGCAACACTCTTACGCAATTGGCTTAATTACGGCACGACTCCCAAAATGTCCTCCAAGTGAATTTTTCTTGTTGCGGCCAGAGCAGAGCGAGCCGTTGCCTTCATTGGCGCAGGAAAACACGATGATGGACGCGAGCATCAAGCACGTCACGAAGATCACTCCGGCCTTAAGCAGCAGAAGACCCGACCCATCGTCACCACCACGAACGCCGGCGCTCTCGAAATCGACGCAATATCTCGCCATGAATTTCCTCATCATCTCATGGAGATAAGCAAGAATTCAACTCTACTCCTCAGGCGAGGAACATTCAATTTAAGCACTGGCCATAACGGTGATAGATCACAAAAGTCGAGGGGACAACTTCGGAGATAATTCCCTTCGGATGACTTGCGGGGAGTCGTGACGAAGGTTCTACGAAATTGCTTCTGATCGAACTTCGATATTCTTAAATTGGCGAAGTGGTGATGTCGAGCTCGTGATCGTAATCTCAGAAAGAGTCGTGCACATGCCCCTGGTTGGTCCAAAACGGTGAACAAGGGAAGTTGCGGGTCAATCAAGACTACCGGTGAGATGATTCGACACTCAACGTTCGACGTGAGGAGTTTTGTATTTTGGCCGATTTATCGCTCAATTCTGTTTTTGATCGAAAGGTACGGCTTTCTTAATCTTAAGTCAGCTGGTCTATGACTTAAGAGAGCCGTTGTATCCTGGGAACTTTCTAGTAACTGCCAAGAAATTGTTATTCCTGTCATAGATTTATGGCACACCTTGTGATTGCTTCAATGTTGTTCGAAACTTTTGAGTGAAACTCCAACCAAGTCCTCCCGACAAAAACTCAGAGAGGTTTATGTAAAATCCTGGGAAAATGCCAACCACTGCTGTCTTATATGTCAAAGAAAAATAGAATACGTTATAAAGAATTAATTAGTCAGCTAGATATTCTAGAGTCAAAAACTTGTTAAGTGAGAAAGGAATTTGCTGGAATTGAATCTTATTCAAAGAGAAAGATATCAAATATCTAGAGTTTCTTTTTTATATATTATATGGATGATCCGATCTACATGGATCATGATTGGGAATTTTTGTATTGTCTTTCTCCGAGTAAGAGACGAAACATAATTAACTTGAATTCGCAACAGCTTGGAATTGATGATGTTAAATTAATATCTCGAGTTTGAATTTGGATGAAGATTTGTTAAATCAAATTTTATTGATAAAGATTTCCAAGTAGAAGAAACTTTGTAGGACTTTATGAAGATTGACGAAAGAGGAAATAAAAGATAAAAGAATAAATTCTTTCTTCTGCAAAAGTTCTACAAGAATCGAAAGTGGGGGGCCCAAGGTCAAAAGTTTGACCTTGGGCGCCCACCCACACATAGATGTCTATGCCGAAGAAAGAAGCCAAAAGTGGGCCTAGTCAAATACTTTTCTCCTTGGGCGCACGTATAAAGTGCCAAAATCTCCAGGAGGCGTTTCCTTTTTCCGCCGTTGCAACTTTATCGATAGTCGGACCGAAGCATGTAAATTTCTGATGTCATTATTTTTTCTTATTTATTTTTCTAGTGATTTCATGTTGACGTAAATTGTAAGATCTTATCGTTTTCGCATATTATATTCCAACAGATGATGTGGTATTCCAGCCATCACATGCTATTTTAAGAGGTGCGCCTGCAATCTGATGCGAACAAATTTGCTTGAAACGATGCTCTTTTGAAGAACTTTTATTTTGTTATTATTATTTTTTCACCTCCTCCTTTAGCCAGATCTGCGCGTCCTTCTTCGTTGATTTCATGATTAAATCTGCAAACGCCATTGTTGCTCAACTCCGCAAGCTGTCACAGTTGCTCGTTGAGCTCATGGCTGTCGAGCTCGATGGTTAGCTTGCAGCAACTGAAGCATAGCCCCTTCGAGCTTGGTGACCGTTGAAGGCCATGGAGATTGAAGTCGCTTCTATTGCTTCTTCTTTTCTAGGCAATTATTCATGCTTTAGTGTAAATAAAATCATCGGGGAGCTGATTGAATTTTTAGGGGTTTCAATAGTAGAAGCCCAAAAAAATTCAAGTGAGCCCACTTTCTGTAGGCCCGTAGAGTTTTAGAAATTTGTCAGTTGAGACAGTTGAAGAGTTGTTTGGCGTCATTTAAGTAGGGGTGTCAAGGGTTCGGTTCGGTTTGGTTTTTCAAAAAAACCAAACCGAACCGAACCGAATGAGATCTGAACTGGATACGAACCAAGCCAAAATTTTTGTTGGGTTGGGTTGGGTTGGGTTTGTTATTTTGGTTTTTGGTTTTCATATTTCAGTTTTTGGTTTTTGCATTTATTTATTTTTCATTTTTTTCTATTGCATATATTTTTCATTTCAAAAAAATAAGCTCTTATCGGTTTGTTGGTTCAGCTTGGTTTGGTTAACCGATAATTTTTTTTTTGTTTTTAATGAGAACTAAACCGAAAAAACCTAATTTTTTAGTTTGGTTCGGTTCGGTTTTCGATTCGGTTTTTTGACACCCCTACATTTGAGTTGTGGCTTATAGATATGGGTGATCATGCTCAAAATATTTTTGTCGTAAGTGTTCACGCTTTACTATGAATAAATAAATAAATAGTGGACATAAAAGGAAAAAGGAAAGAAAAAAAGAGAAAAAAGGAAGGATAACAATCAGAAAACTAAGAAAATTAAGCAAAACGGTATCGTTTCGGGTAAAGTTATTTGCATTAGATCCTATCACATTAGTAATTTCAAGTGAGAAATAACCAGGAGGACTATATTAGCATTTCACCTAAGAGTTTTTTTTTTTTTTTTTTTAATGATATTTGATCAATTGAAATGTTTAGAACTAGATGAAAATATGTATAATAAATTTAAGATTGAAATAGTAATTTTTTTTTTCACAAAGTATGCTTTTTTCTATTATTATTTAGCTAATAACGAATACCAACCAAAGACTAATTTCATTTTATTTTATTGGATG
Source organism: Eucalyptus victrix (assembly GCA_016097545.1). NCBI lineage: Eukaryota > Viridiplantae > Streptophyta > Magnoliopsida > Myrtales > Myrtaceae > Eucalyptus > Eucalyptus victrix. The sequence continues at coordinate 12,232,437 of CM027845.1, read as the reverse complement.
ATTTGGTGCTAAAAGCAGTCTTCATTGCTAGGGTCTAAGAGATTGAAATCTTATATATTCTATTGAGTTTTATATATAGTAAATTTTTTCACAAATGCATAGCGTGTGTTCGATTTAAAATGGGTTTGGATGTGTTGTGAAATAATTGTTGAAGCTAACGGATTTTGCAATTCAAAATTATCAAGGAGACTAATGAGAAATGACAAAAAAGACTAGAAATCTATGTTGTTCAATTTGAATGTCGATACCTATTCCTTAGATATAGTTAATAGCAGAGAAATCCATTATGAATGGAGATTACATAGTTACAATCACTCTAGTATTTCCCTATCCTAGATCATACTCAAAGTAAATCTATAAGTGTGATAAGTCACTTAACAAACTCACAAAAATGTGTGAGATAGAAAGATGACTTTACTATTGCGTTTGTTAGAAAGAGAACTGGTTCTATGATGGTAAATTTCAAGAACCGGCAATGTAACTGGTAAGTAAAATTGCTTGGCAACTTTATTGCCCAGTCAACTATTGTCGCGACCTAATTTTTGGGTGCACCACCTAAAACTAGGTTAATGGACTGCTAAGTTTTTACACTTAGCTCAGGCTCTCCCAAGCCCATACCAAATCGCGACTTAAGTCTAAATTTTTAAACATGCAAGAGGTTATTATCTAAGAGTCGCCACTAATCGGTTTATGGTAGGTCGACTAGACACCTAAGTAAAATAAAGGGAGAATTATTTTACTTCTACGAACCAGAGACTAAGGGTACGGGGACTTGGTTACACTAGAATTTTCTAATACCCTTTCGATACCATTTCTTTTAATTTTCAAAATATTTTCGCAGGCAGCTTGGATTTATTTTAAGCTAAATCATTATCATGCAAATGTGGTGGCCACACGGGTGCTCATCCATTATTAAAACATTCAAATAAATAAATTGCATCACACAAAGCAAGCAAACAACTTTTTTGGATTTTCTTAAAAATTAGAATTCTTTTATTAAAAATGCATTTTAAAACTAAATGACTTAATTTTATTAATATGCAAATTCTAATTAAATGGGCCTATTATGCAAACTAATTAACATGCACCTCATGACCTAATTTCACTAATTAACAAATTCTGATTAAATGATTCTATTATGCAAACTAGTTAACATGCATCTAGTATTTTTGCATTTTTTTTGGGGATAATACCCTAAAAAACCCCAAACTGGTACACTTGTGACAAATTTACCCCAAACTATTTTTTTGACCACCAAAAACCTAAAACTGGTATACTTTTGACAAATTTATCCCAAATTGGTACACTTGTGACAAATTTACCCTATGTTAGTTTTCGTTAAATTTTATTCTCAAATTATTAAGTTAAATGACACGTAACAGTTAACCAGTATATCAATTTAGGATTTTACGTTCTGTTTGTCACAGTTTACAATTTTTATGATTTTTTTTGTGGTATTAATCCAATTTAGCATAGAGTATATTTGTCACAAATTTACCAGTTTAGGGTTTTTTGTAGTCGAATAAATTAGTTTGGGGTAAATTTGTCATAAATGTACCAGTTTAGGGTTTTTTTATAATCAGTCGGGGTAAATTTGTCACAAGTTTATCAGTTTGGGGTTTTTCATGGTCAAAAAAATAGTTTGGGGTAAATTTGTCACAAGTGTACCAGTTTGGGGTTTTTTAAGGTATTATCCCTTTTTTTATTGAAATTCAAAATTTATGAAAACCCTAATTAATCTATCTAAAGATAATCTTCTAATCCATTTTTGGGATTAATTTGACTTAAACCCTATTCTGTCTTAGAAGACTATTTTTATTTTTTTTATTTTAAAAGGAGGATGAAAATGTGCCAATTATATCTAAAACTCTAAAAAGGCTATTTAAGTCTAATCCTAACTTATTTCTTTTAAAATATCTAAAAATGCAGTCCTAAAAATATTATCTAAAAATGCAATCCTAGAAATATAATCCTAAAAATTTGATTAATTAAACCTACGTGTCTATTATATTAAACCTTAATGTCCTATATGCTCATGCAAATCTTTTTGAATATTTTGATTTTTGATTTTTTGATTTTTTAATTTTTTTAAAGTTGAATAATTGTTAAACAAGGGTTAAATCTAAACAATTAATATAATCACTAAATAAAGGATCAAAATAATTGAAAAAATAACCTGACGTCTCACAGGTTAAATTAACAATTATTCTAACCCTGATCATCACAACAACTTAAAATAATTAAAAAATCTGGTCCGAAGTCTTACGGACCAAATTAAATAATTATTATGATTTAACAATTAAGATTTTACCAAAAAGCCCAAAAATTAAAAATAATTAGAAAAATGATCCGATGTCTCTCGGATCAAATTAATAATTACATTAATTTCGGACAAAATCCCTACGGATAATGCATACTAAATTCACAAATATTAACATCAAATATTACAACTTAAATAAATAAACTAAAATGAGATTAAATAGAACAAAATAAATAAAGAAAAAAACTAAACCACCTAAAGAAAGAGGGGCTTGCTGTAGCGTTGATGGGCGCCGACGGACGGTGGCCGGTGTCGGGTACTGCAGGTCAGCGACGGCAAGGTGGCGTGGGAGGTGCAGGCAAGGGCGTCGGGTCGAGCAGCAAGAGGGCTCGCGGGCGTTGCGGGTCGCAGGTTGCTGCACAACGATGCTCGCGGGTGCTGGTGCACGGAGTAGGGGCGGATGTCAAGGCGGAGACCGGCGGAGGGCGATTTGCAGAGGTGGGTCGCGTACGGATCGGGACCTGCTGTCTTCGGGGGGCCGTGGCGTCGAGCACGGCGAGGACAGGGAGATTGGCGAGCAGCAGGGTCGCAGGTCGCAGCGGTGGTGGTGAGCAGTGGCGGTGTCGCGAGCAGAGCGGGGACGTTGTAGTGGCGCGGCGTCGGCGAGGGCGAGAGTACGGTCGTGGGGCGCTAGGTTGCGATCGGAGCTCGGACGCGGGCGACGGTGGTGGTGCTCATGGTTTACGCGAGTCACGGCTGGAGCAGAAGACGTCGGGTGCAGATTCGTGGGCGTTGGCGAATGGAGGAGACAAGTAACAGTGGACACCGGCGAGGGACTTTCCGAAGAAGATGAACAGTTCCTTTTCCTTTTTTTTTTCTTTTTTACCTCATGTCACTTCCCACGTCTCCTCTTGCTGACTTTTCTTTTTTCTTTTCTTTGTACTTCAGTTAGAGAAGAAAAGGAGCTGCCACCCTTTAACGAAGGAAAATGTTCCTTCTTTTTTTCTTTCCCCTCTTTTCTTTTCTTGACCTCTTTTTTTTTTCTCGAAAACAAAGACAAAAGAACTCTCTTTTTTTTTTTTCTTTTTGAATTTCGAATTCTAACGAAACGAAAGAACTGCTCTCTCTTTTTGCTCTGAAAATTTTTCTGAATTCGCCCCCCGAATACTGTGCAGGTCAACCCCTTTTTATAGTGATTCCGATCGGCCGCTTTCTATGGAAAAATTTAAACTTCCATCTTCTGTTGCATTAAATCATGGATGCAAATCGGAGCATGATTTCGCAATCAGCTCGATTTTGCATTGATTCCTTCCATTTTATCAAAATCCTTGCCATTTGTTCGCCTGATTTTAAAATTGTTGCTGCATTTAACAAAACCCGGACATCCGTCGGAATTCCATATTTCCTTGCATACTTCAATCAAAATCAATTTCCCCCATTTTCATCTTTCTTTTTATTTGTTGAAAATGCAATTTTATTTTTCCAAAATTAGGTGTCAACAACTATCAGTAACATATTAATAAAATAACAAAATTATTATTCTCACATCTAGTGCCCAATTATGGCTTCTTCTTTTTTTGGGTCAATAGTATCCAATAGTTGATATTTGCCCATTTGGCTTGTCAATTAGTTAGTAAATTACCAACAACATAAATGTTAATATCACAAATAATCCCAAATTGGTACACATTTAACAAATTTACCAAAAAATATATTTTTTTAATCAAGAAAAACCTCAAACTGATGAACTTGTGATAAATTTACCTCAAATAACTTCAAAAAACCTTAAACCGGTACACTTGTAATAAATTTACTCAAAACTATTTTTTTTATGTTCAAAAACCCTAAAATGGTATATTTGTGATAAATATACCCTTTGTTTAATTATATTAATACCACAAATAACCACAAAGTTGGTACAACTGTGACGAACAAAGAGTAAAATTTCAAACTGGTACACCAATCAAGCATTATCCAACTTAGCAATTTAATAGTAAAATTTAACAGAAACTAACAAAGGTAAATTTATCACAATGATACCAATTTGGGATTTTTTATGATCAAAAAATTAATTTGAGGTAAATTTGTAACAAAGGTACAAGTTTGGGATTTTTTGTGGTATTAACCCACAATATAATGTTTTTTACCATCCTTAAGTGGACCCCATCATTTAATTTGTAATGTATTGATCAAATAACAATTTTACCATCCTAAAATTTAGTATCCAGTAGTATCCTACTTCATGCTATAAAATTTTATAATTATGCCAATCAAGTAGTTTGATTTTATCACGACACAGCAAGTAGGACTAGGCCTCGTTGATTAGTTAGTAATTTAATATGAAAAATCCATGTTACCATTCTCAAATCTAGTATTCAAAAGCATATCATCAAGTGCTTTACTATTTTACCGGTAAGCGAAGTAAGCTTTTTGTAACTTATCGATGAAATAATCAATTTCACTACTCCCGTATCTAGTAGTAGATTACCAAGCGCCTTGAAAATTTTACAAGCGGGTCTTTCAAATTAATTAGTAGAATATACCACCAAGGTTGGGAGTACAAATTTGGAAATAATTCAAGTGTGTTCATAATTTATTGGTGCTAGTTTGCCTCTCTACAAGAACTGGTTTTTTATGCCATGTGTTGATTGGAGCATATGCTTTGCAAGCTAGTCTTTGCGATCCTTGCTCAATGACTCTTTCTATCCATTAACTACTTATTTAGCTAGCAAATCATAGTACCATTACCAATACCAACATAGAAAAAGGGAAAAAAAGACTAACTTCATATTAGCAGTTGCCACTGCCTTGCCCCTGCTGCAACCTCCACCGCCACCCCCACTTCCACCACAAACGTAGCCGACGCTGTTGTCGCCACCTCCACCTCCATGGTGACCTTCGTGGTGGGCTGCATGGTGGTGGACATGGTGGTGGCCTCCCTGATGGCCTCCATAGTGACCTCCATGATGGCCACCACTGCCATCATTGCCTTTGTCTCCACCTCTACCTTTGGCACCTCTCTTTTTCTTTTTGAGGGGAAAAGTACCAAAAAAGTCATAAACCTTTCGCATTTATATCAATTTAGTCTTAAAATTTTCAATTGGACCAATTTAGTCATAAATCTTTTGCATCTGGTACCGATTTAGTTCATTCGGTCATTCTTTACCAGAAAAGGCTGATGTGGACTCCAAATTAATATAGGCCGTGGCTACCGAGGTTGACATGGATGTTGAAGTGCAAAACTACGTCGTATCACTTTTGATAAAAGAAGAAGAAGAAGAAGAAGAAGAAGAAGAAGAAGAAGAAGAAGAAGAAGAAGAAGACTTTTTTGCTCCTAAAATGCCTCGTTTCATTTGCCCCAATCAATCGTCCCTTCCTCCCTCAGCAACGGTCACTCCTTCACCTCACCTCCCTCCACCTCTATGCCTTCGCCTCTAAACTAGAATGAAGGTTTAATTTTTTCTCTAAGGCCACACTCTCTAATCGAAGAATACCTGAGAGTTTTACTCAATCGTTTGTGGTTTCTCTTGCTTGTGTGCTTTTGCAATTCTAAATTGCCAACCTTATCACTGGCTACCAAAAGAAGCTTGAGGTTGACGATGGCTAGAAATTGTTAGTTCTCTCTATCTGTGCTCTCGTTTGGTTTAACCAACTCATCTAAGTATGGGTTATTTCTCAATTTTGTTTGATGTTTTGCAGAAAACATTGTGTAATGCCCAGATTTTTTGTCTTTCGTTTTCGGCTACTATTTATGCTTGTTTTGCTAGTAAAGATTGTGACATCCCGAATTTTAGGTTTTGTTTTCAATTGAATGAGATGGGCCTTTCATCAACGTGCTTATAGTTCTTTTCCCTAAGCCGATCACTCATGAGATAACTAGTCTATTAGGTGAAGTCTTTAAGGGATTTTAATGCAACAGACTTGAGAATTCGACTAGGAATAGACTGCTCGATCGTGCTAATTTGCAAGGGTCATTACGGCACCGTCAAAATCGATTAGAGACTAGAGATAGGTCGATTCGACAAAGGTATGTGATTAGTGTGTGGGTGATTCCACCTTATTGCAAAATTTCTATCGAACGGCACTAGACCAATTTTTCTGTCATTTCTGTACCCTGTTCTTATATTTGAAACCTCGAAATTTTTCACGACAACCGAAAGTCGCCAATGAGTTGAAGATGTACAATGTAGCTCGAAAATAATCGATCATGGGTCAATTGCACTAAAAATTCATAAAAGCTATTTGGTAGGCTAGGTCATGCTAAAATTGCGACCGATTGAAGTTGATCGTGAATTTAAATTCGATTTCATAAATTGAAAGTTCTGTCATGTCACGATTCATTTTAGGAACATTGACTCATCCTCCAAATATTTTTCTGTAAACTCGAGATTTCGGCGAAAAATCAAAGTAAGGTTATTTTGGACTAGAAAATTTGAGAGACCATTTTTGGTCGCATTTTTGGCTATCAAGTTGGTTCAATTGATGAGGAAAAATCATAAGAGGGCCAATGGCATCTCGGCTGAATTTATTGGGACTGATTTGAGCCCAATTGATGAAGAATTCAAGTGGATTTGGAGGGAAATGATCCAAAATTCGTAGGCTAAGAGTGCAACAACATTTTAGACCTCTACAATAGCTTATAGGGGAAGTTTGGTGCTGTAAATTGGCTGAGGTTGAGGGCTGAACAAGGTGGGCCTTTGCAATGAGCAAAATGGGATATTTATGTGGACTTTGTGGCCAATTGGGTCCCCCTCCTTTACAAGTGGCTTCTTCTTCCTCACTAGCCCCACTTTATCAATTGTTGAGATATTTGAAAGCTTGAGAGAACCAGAGAAACCTCTAGCTCCCTCCTCCTTGCCATTAACAATCGCTCGAGCTCGTCCGAGTGCCGCCGTGCCGTCTCAAGTAGCTCAAAGCTCCGCCCTTCGTGTGTTAGCTCGTGTGAGAATCGGCCGCTTGGTCCGCTGCTGCCATCGCTGTCCCGCCGTGCCCTTTTCCTGAGCTAAGCAACCCCTTCGACCGGTTCTTCCAGCCCAAGCAAAAGCCGAAGCTGAGGTTTTCTAGGCCCATTTTTAGGCCTGTTCGGATCTCCGTTGGTGTTGCTGCAGGCTTGAGAGTTGCTCACCTCTATGTCGCCGACGTCGTGGACTCACCGGCCCGCTAAACCGGTGAGTTTACTTACTAAATCCTGCTTAGAGAGTTAATGATGCATAATGGATAATTAGTTTAGGCTAATTAGGTATTAGGTAGTTAGTTTGTTTAGATTAGTGATTTAATTATTTATTTATACATATTAAGTGGTTAGAATAGACTAATTAGGGGCTAGATAGATTGTACTATTTATTTAGATAGGTTCGGAAATTTTCTAGGCCCGTTTAGGTGGCTAGATTAGCGTTTCGGCCTAAGTTGGTTTTATTGTATTTAATATGCATTATTTAATTATTTTGGAATTTATTTAATTATTTAATATTTTTCGGAAATTGTATCTTGGGATAGTTGGTGATCGGAATTTCGTGTTGATTACAATGATGTGCTTAGTTTATGCAATTGAATGTTAATTTATGCAAATTGAGTGGTGATTGGAATTTTGGTTATTTATTCCAAAATTATGAAATTTTGATATTTAATTAAAAAAATCCCGAGCGTCGGTTTTTAACGCCACAAATGTCTTTATGTACTATTTTAAGTAGTGGGATTTTTGAAAAGGAAGATATCACATTTTTTACTCAAATTGACCGTGTACCCACACATGATTATTTTACCGTGTGTTTTTAATACGAAAAAAATGGGCCAAGTACATTATTTTTAATTGGGACATTTGAGTGCAAAGCACGATGTCTTGGCCGGGATTGGATGGGTGCATGAATGATATGAGAACCCGTCATGAGCCTTTGGGGTCGGACGATACTCATTTGGGAATGCCTCAAGTTAATGGATATTGGTCGTAGTGGAGGCTAAACCAATGCTCATATGTGGAATGCCATCTAGATATGGACGTTGCCATGCTTGATGGTGTGAGATGATGCTCGACTACGCTGGAAGACCGTTGACTGTTAAGTCAACTGTGGCTATTGGGTTGTAATCAATTGGGACGCATGATTGATTGATTTGACGCACCTAATTGTGGGATAAAATTGTGTGGCATAATATAGGACATGTCATAACGATTTGGCCTTATAATCGGGACCCTTGTGTTTATTAGGATGAAAGTGGTGGCATTCCAATTGATTGAGCTTGATTACTACTTATATCTGTGATATGAATTGTGTTGATATGCATGGAGGATCTGAGACAAGGTGAGTCTTTGTGCTTGTGTGGCTCGGCGTATTTCATTCCTAGTTGGAGTTTAGGGGGTGAACTTGCTGAGACATTGGCTCACCCCATTGTGGGCTCAATTCTTTTCTGGTCATTAGATGGCGGCTCCTCCAGTACGTTATGGTCAACCTCGGAGGGTTACTAAGCTACTTACTGACTGCACTGTTTCCAAAGGCCACGGGGTCTGGGCCTGTGAGCTCGTAGTGACCACCGTCTGGGTCAATGAGGGCCTACCTCAGAGGGTATCTCATCAATTTAGGGCGTGGTTTCGCCGCGGGCTCAATGGATACAGAGTTGGTCCCCTCTAGGGTTTTGAGGTCCTCACTGCGGTAGTCGACGCTGCTTTTGGCGAGGGTACAATTGACCATCCTGATGGTGCTGTGGAGGACTCGGTGCCCTTGGAGCCTGTGGAGTCTGAAGGGTCAATGAACGTGTCTGACTAGAGGGTCGTAAGACAATTTCCTTTTGAGGGCTGATCTTTTTGGTAGATAGACTAGTCTTGTGTATAAACCTAGTTTGTGTATAAAAGCATGTTTTGGTTGTGAATTTGTTATCTTGCTTTTCTATCCCATGCTGTTTATTGTTAAGGGAATTGTTTATTCGCTTCTGCATGTGCAATAAAATGAATGGGTCGGCGATGCGTCCTGGGACGTTACAATTTCATCGACCACTGAGGGGTGCGCGTGCGCTCGGAGCTCTAGGGCTTGACAAAGATACGCTATTGTTGATGTTGGGGAGTATGTTTAGTGTGTTGAGTTTTTGCTTGTTTGGTTTAACCAACTCGTCTATATGTGGGTTAGTTTTCAATTTCTATTGATGTTTTCTGGACAACATCGAGTGGTGTCGAGAATCTTTTTTTTTTTAACTACTACTTATGCTTGTTTTGATTTTTAAGATATGTTGTTGTTGATGTTTGGGAGTGTGTTCAATGCATTGGGTTTTTGATTGTTTGGTTTAACAAACTCATCTAAATGTGGGTTAGTTTTCAATTTCGTTTGATATTTTGCGGACAACATCGTGTGGTGCTTGAAATATTGTTTTTGGCTATTGCCTATGGTCTTTTTGCTTGTTAAGATATTCTACTGTTGACGTTGGGGAGGGCGTGCAATGCATTGAATTTTTTTGACTATCATATATTCTTCCCATGGTGTTCATCAGTAGCATATGGGATAATTGGTTTATCTTGAGATAGAGAAAGCCTGTTATTTGTGTTAGATAGCTGGAGGGGATAACCGGTAATTGTCACGTCAATAATTTCATGTGAGAAATAGTTGGAATGATTATATTAGAATTTCATACAAGGGTTTAGGACTATATCGAATTAATTGAAATATTTAAAATTGAATTAAATTTGCATAATAAGTTTAAGACTCAAGTAGCAATTTTCTTCGCAAACTATGCTTTTTTCTATTTATAATTATTTATCTAATAACAAATGCCAATAACAAATGCCAATCAAGGACTAATTCATTTTATTTTATTGGATGATTTGATGTTGAAAGCACTCTTCATCACTAGGGTCTGAGAGATTGAAATCTTATATATATATATATAAACAAACGCATAGCGTGTGTGTGATGCAAAATGGAATTGGATGCATTGTAAGCTAACGGATTCCTCAAGTCAAATCTAATATGAGAAAAAAATTATCAAGAAAATCAATGAGAAATGACACAAGACATTAGAAATTTATGTCATTCAACCCAAGCGTTAGTACCTATTCTTTGGAAAGAGTCGGTAGCAAAGAAATCCATTATGAATGGAGATTAGATTGTTACAATCACTTAGATGTTTCCCTACCCAAGGTCACACAGTATTATCTTACGATTTCTAACAAAAAAAGTCATTCCAGAAATTTACAAAAATGTGTGTTATCAAAATACGGTAAACATTGGTTAAAAAAAAAAAAGAGGCTAAACAAAACGGGACTGCCAAGAGGTTTATGTGGGCCTCTAGTTAGGTGCCCACCCTGAGCGTAGTAGCAACGAGCTATTGGGAAGCTGCTGATTGGAAGCCTCGGCCATTGGTCTAAAAACATCCCGAACCTATCGATCTCTAGACTTGATCCCAACTCCAAATTTGACTAGAATTTGAGCCGCAAATTTAACAATTTTTAGCTTGGCACAAGGTTCAAGGCGAAGTCTTGGTGCTCGTCATCCGTGTAGGCTCTTTCAATATCTCAACAGGTGCTTAACCATTGCAGATGTTCATCAAAACTAAGTTGGGCTCGAACTACTCCAAAGGATTGAACTCAATTCACTTGTCCACAAAAATCTATATGGCAAGGTGCTTTTCGAGGTCAAATACTCTCCTGACATGAACACCAAAATAATCCCATGTCCAAATTCAATCACCAATCAAGTCATTAGACCAAGTTGCCTCTTTAGCTCTTTCTACCATTGTGGCCGTAGTCATTGATGAAATCAGCGATGATATAGCTAGTACGAGTACCTAGAGGGGGGTGAATAGGTATATAAAAGATTTTTCTTGATAATTTCTTGATAATTGTGCAATACTTAGACAGTTGAAGGATTTGCGATAAGTAATAATCAACGTAAGACTAAGTAAAGGAAAAAGAGAATTGAACACGCGGTTTATAATGGTTCGGCTTGATTCAAGCCTACGTCCACTCTTCTGCACTAACAGCCAATTGGCTGGATTCCACTATGAACAAAGAGATGTTACAGTGTTGATCTTCCTTGATTTCTAGGTGTAGATGATCTACCACACTCGCTCAAGGTATCACCAAGTATGGACACTCTCTGTGTATACAATTTCACTCAGAATGAATCGACTAATAATCAAGGTGCTTCAGACTCTGGAATTTCTCTATCGATCACGTACTCAAACAACCAGAACGTCTTCCTTTTTATACTCCTTTATGCCATCATACCCGTTGGCACTTTTCAAAGGAATTCCTCCAATCTACCCGTTGGACGGAATCAATTAAGAAGATCATTCGAGCTATTAAAGGAACTTGACGATAGCCCATCAATCATGTTCGCCCATACAATCAGGATCTTGGTTTCCAAGAATAGAACATTCCAAGAATATTTCATCGACCATCGGATCTTCAATTGATCTTGATATGAACAAAAGAATCCATTATATTTATCCAACCAAAAAGATCTTCTCCAGAGAATAGGATTAAATCCTCAACCATATACTTCGGCTCTGGATTTCCTTCGTCACTGGATTAGAAAGACTGTCAGTGAGAATAGTCTTGAGTCTTGAGTCTTGAGTCTTGAATCTTGAGTCTGGTGATTAGAAAGTCTTCAGACTTTAAATTAGATGATCTGCAGATATCCAAACTAGACTGATAGAAACGTTTTGTCAGCTTCAAAATATTTTGGAAAGATTTCTCCAACAATCTCCCCTTTTTTGATGGTGACAAAACTTTCCCATAGATTTGAACCACTTTGACCTGCAAAAACATTTCTCAAGCAATATGGCTATCTCATAAAGATTAATAAAACAACCAGACTCTGCATCCACAGAAAATTGGTTAGTCTTTCATGAGTAATACCATATAACAACACTTGATATAAATGCAAACAGTCAAGCATCAAAATCCATAGCCAATTCAGTCAAATTCAAGTTCACACCCAAGTTCACTCAAGTCATACTCAAAAACAAACATATTCAACCACAAAAACAAATTTAAAGTCAAAGTTTAAAGTTGGTTGGTTGGTTCAAATTGCTTCTCCCCCTTTTTGTCATCATTAGAAAAAGGTGAGAAAGGAGTCAGGTCTGCTTGGGAATGCGCACGATCTGGAAATCTCCCATGGACTGGACTACGCCTTCTAGCCTCTTCAAGTCTTCCTTTAGTTGAGCTACCTCCTCTCCTTTGGCATTGGCTTGAAGTTGTAGAGCAAGGTCTTTCATTTTGTCCTCCAGGGTAACCGAAGATGCTTGTCCAGCATTCTTTATGGCTTGAATTTCATAGTCCAGAGCATAGATTTGGCCCTACATTTCCAAAAGAACATCAAGAATACGACGAAAATCTACAGAATTGTCCGTCTGTGTACTTGCATGTGCTTTCTCAGATGGAGTGAATGTAGACGATGGCGCTTCTGTATAGTCTTGCAGACTTGGTGTTGACGTATCGTATCCTTCTTCAGGCAATTGAGAAGCCTGAAATTCTTCTGGATCTGCTGGAGATTGTCTTAGACCTTCACTATTGGCAGCATGAGATGTGGACCTTTGCTCGCCAACTCCCCCTGTCTCTAGGACATCAAAAGGGGAAGAGTGATGATCATGCTCTTCTTGATTATCCTTCTCTCCAGATTCAGCTGCAGACTTTTCTTTCTCTTCTTCTCCTTCTTCTTCAGCTTCTTTCTCCTTCTCTCGCTGCTCTTCTTCTTCTCTGTTCTTGTCTTGCTCCTCTTCTTCTCTCTGTTTCTTCTGATGTTCTGTCGATTGGGGTACAGAACGTTTGGTCCTTATCAAGGCAGTGATTGTGAGATCTTCCTCCTCATCTTCATCCTCCAAGATGAGAGTTCTCTTCTTTTTGGATGAGGCACCAATGGCCTCCTTCCCTTTTCTCTTTGAAGCAGACGGAACTGGAGTCTTCACTCTGAATTTCTCCATTGCCTTGGAAAGTTCTTGTAGACGCATCTTCGTTAACATCTTCAAACCTACCACCATCTTATCGCACGGTTGAATACAAAGTGTGTGTGGCGTTTCAATATTCATGTGTCTGAAGATCTTGGTCACCAGACCTGGGTAAGGCAATTGTCCCTTGTCCTTCGACATTGCTCTGTACATATGAAAGAGAATGGTGTGAGGAAGAGAGAACTTCATCCCTGAGGTGATTGCGTACATCAATTTTGCCTCTGAATTAGACACATCAGTCTTTGATGTAGACTTGGGCCTGATGCAATTGATCACAATTTTGTGCAGCACGATATTGATGGCACGCATCCTTGAATAGATGATTTTTCCTTCTGCATCTCTATCTTTGACAAGTTCCAATGAGGCTCGAGCAACTGAGACTTTGATTGGTTGATAACGTCCTCGTTGAACTCCAATTATGTCCGCCAACATGTCCACGTCTACCACATAATCCTGATCTCGAACACTGAATGATATTATATTTGCATCTATAAAGCTGAGATTCGAATAGAAATACGCAGTCAGTTGTGCATAACCATATGTGATATTAGTGCAAAAACGTTCCAGTTGAAGCAGACTGAACTTCTCTCTTAAGTTCACATTAACGGCATCCAAGAAATCGAAATCGACACTCCTAGGGTTTATCACCCCTCGTTTCAGCAGTCTGAAAAACAAATTCTCCTGTTCCTTTGATTTGAATAACTCCATCCTCTTTCCCTTCAACTTTGCAGCAATACCCATTCTAGGTTGAAAATCACTGAACATTTTATCATCATCGTTCCCATCGCCGATTCGGTCCCGACATACGATGGTCACCGGGAATATTCGCAAGTGCTTCCTCTCGCTTTACCCTTGGGAGCAATTCCCAAATCCTCCATTTTTTTCAGAAAGATATACTCATTCCCATAATGCTTATCTTTGAGAAAATCATCCACGTATTTCAACGGAGTCCCGCTTTTCAACGCACAGTAAAGTTTGTAAATAAACGAGGGTTTTTGGACTCTTACTGGGTCTGCGTCCTCGATTATCTCTTCCTCCGGTTGTTGACCCGCATCATGTGGGGTAGATGGCATTGAGTGACGTGGTGGAGAGTGAGTTGGGTTCTGTTGCTGACTCGATAATTCTTCCTCTTTGGTGAGATCGAAATGGGTAGGTCCCTCCTTCATCCTCTGTGGTCCCCTGTTCGCGATTCTTGAAGACTTCCTCGAAGAAGACATCCTTCCTTGTCGCTGAAAGATTCCTTTACTTGCTTTCCCAAGAAAATATGACAACTTTCTCGAAGATGAACACGAAGTAGAAACCGGATTGGGAGGAGAATGCTTTTTAGGGTTTTGAAGATTGAAAATGAAAACTTGTATATATATAACTCAGTTTTGAAAAGGGAAGTTCAATCGGACAAGGAAAGTGTACGAATACCTCTTTTCGAAATCAATAACTGCCAAAATTAACCCTTTTGAAAAGACAAGTTTTCGTTTTTCACGGAGACTACAAAATAACTGAATGAAAGATCATACCTTTTCGAGTTTAGATAAAATAACAACTTACAGTCTATAGTCATCAATGTCTGAGTCTGAGGATTTAGAGTCTGAGAGATTAGAGTCTGATGATCATCAACTTTATGAGTCTGAAGGTTGGAGAGTCTCTAGACTTTAACTTCTTCGAGCTTCAAAATGATGAGTCTGGAACGGATAAAATCGAATTGATTTTTCTCCAAAGGCTTTGTGAATATATCCGCTAGTTAACTTTTTGAATCAACAAATTGAATCGAGATTTCTCCATTTTGAATATGATCTCTAATGAAGTGATGTCGAATCTCTATATGCTTTGCTCTTGAATGAAGAATTGGATTTTTGGTGAGATTGATTGCGCTGGTGTTGTCACATTTGATTTCTGTGCATGAGTCTTCAATCCCGAAGTCTTGTAGCTGTTGTTTTATCCATAGAATTTGCGAACAGCAGCTTCCAAGGGCTACATACTCGCTTCGTTGTTGAGAGAGCTACGGTGCTTTGTTTCCTTGAAAACCAAGACACCGTCCCGCTTCTAAGCAACCGGCAAGTTCCCCGAAGTACTCTTTCTATCGACTCGCAGCCGGCCAGATTCGTGTCCGAATATCCCAAGATTAAAGTCTCCCTTCTTAGGATACCAAAGACCAATGCTTGAGGATGAAGCAACATATTTAATGATACGTTTTGCAGCACTGAGATGGGATTCTCTAGGATCTGATTGAAACCTAGCACAGATGCAAACACTCAACAAAATGTCAGGTCTAGAAACAGTAAGATAAAGAAGTGAACTAATGATACTTCTATACAGCTTTTGATCAACTTTCTTCCCTTCTTCATCTTTGTCTATCTTCAAAGAACTTGACATTGGTATATCAGTCTTTTTGCAATTTTCCAATCCAAACCTTTTGACAAGATCATTAGCATATTTTTCTTGGTAAATGAAGGTTCCTTCCTTCAATTGCTTTACTTGAAGACCAAGAAAGAATGTTAATTCTCCCATCATACTCATTTCAAACTCATCCTGCATGACTTAGAAAATTTTCTGCATAGACTTTCATTAGAGGATCCAAAAATAATATCATCGACATATATTTGAACGAGTAAAAAGCTTTTGTTTTCCTTTTTGATAAATAAGGTAGTATCTACTTTACCTTTGACAAAGCCATTCTGTAATAAGAACTTACTCAGTCTATCGTACCAAGCTCGAGGTGCTTGCTTTAAACCATACAAGGCTTTTTTTAGTCTGAAGACTGAGTCTGGCTTCTTTGGGTCTTCAAACCCAGGCAGTTGTTCCACATAAACTTTCTCTTGGATAAATCCATTTAGGAAAGCACTTTTGACGTCCATTTGGAATAACCTGAAATTTTTGTAACAAGCAAACGCAAGTAATAGACGAATAGCTTCTAACCTTGATACAGGAGTGTAAGTCTCATCATAGTCTATTCCTTCTTCTTGCATGTATCTTTTGGCCACAAGTCTTGCTTTATTTCGTACGACTTTTCCTTTTTCATTCATCTTGTTTCTGAACACCCATTTGGCTCCAATAACAGTTTTACCTTTTGGTTTAGATGTCCATTCCCAGACATCATTAATGTTGAACTGTCTGAGCTCCTCTTGCATAGCTTTGATCCAGCTTTCATCAGATAAAGCTTCTTCTATGCTTTTTGGTTCAATTTCAGAAATGAGAGCCATAGCACTAGACTCTTCACGTCTTTTGATCTCGTGCGAATTCCTTCATTAATTTCGCCGATAATGAGATCTTTGGGATGACTGGGCTTATGCTTCCAGTTACTGGTTGATTTGTCTGGATGATGATCTCTTTCTTTATTTGAATCTTCATGAACATCTTGATGCTGGTCTTCCAGAGTCTGAGACATTTCTTGAGTTGTCAGCTTTGGAAGGTTTGGAGCAGATTCAGACTCTTCATACTGAGTCTGATTGGATTCATCTTGCATAGAGTCTTGAAATTTGACATTCATTGACTCCTCTACCGACTGGCTCTTCTTGTTATAGACTCTGTAGGCTTTGCTTGATGTAGAATATCCAAGGAAGATGCCTTCATCTGATCTTTCTTCAAACTTACCAACTTGATCCTTTGCATTTTTCAATATAAAGCATTTGCAACCGAACACATGAAAGTATGAAACAATGGGCTTCTTACCTTTGAATAATTCATAAGGGGTTTTCTCAAGAATAGGTCTTAGGAAGACTCTATTGATAATATAGCATGCTGTTGAAACAGCTTCAGCCCAAAATCGTGAAGAAATTTTACTTTCAATTAAAAGAGTTCTAGCCATTTCTTGAAGAGATCTATTCTTTATTTCCACAACTCCATTTTGCTGAGGAGTGTATGGAGAGGAGAACACATGCTTAAATCCAGATTCATCACACAATTTTGTAAAATCTTGATTTTCAAATTCACCACAATGATCTGTTCTTATACTTGAGATAACACATCCTTTTTCATTTTGAACATTTTTAGCAAATTTTTAAAAATACGAAAATGTTTCTGACTTACTTGCAAGGAAATATACCCAAGTAAAGCGGGAGTAATCGTCCACAATTACTAGGCAATATTTCTTACCTCCAATACTGGGTTCTCGGTTGGTCCGAAGAGATCCATATGCAGCAATCGTAGTACATGATTAGTAGAGACATGATTTATTGGCTTAAATGAATTTCTTACCGCTTTCCCGAATACATGGTGTGCATGGATTGGACTTTTGATATGGTAATTTGGGTAGACCTCGAACAAGCTGCTTTGATGAGATTTTGGCTAATTGCTTCATATTGACATGACCAAGCTTTCTGTGCCATAAGCTCGCTTCATCTTGAATTGAGATTAGGCATTGTGATTCATTTAATTTCATGTCTAAGAGGTAGATATTTACATGTCTTCGACCCATGAAAGACTGAGTAGAGTCTTTACTGATTCTAGAGCAAATTCCTTCTTGAAAGGAGATCTTGAAACTAGTATCACACAATTGGCTAATGCTGAGAAGGTTATAGTTGAGTCCTTCCACTAGAGAAACATTGCTTATTGTGAGATTTCCAATTTTCACAGTTCCAAATCCCACAATGCTTCATTTTCCGTTGCCTCCAAATGAAACATTTCCACCGTTTACTTGAACAAGCTTTATGAAGCACTTTGAGTCTCCTGTCATGTGTCTTGATCATCCGCTGTCAAGATACCACTTTACCTTTTTCTTGACGGAGACCTGAATTTAAAAGAGAGTCTCAAGCTTTCTTTGATACCCAAATTTTCTTGGGTCCTTTGGTGTTAGTAGGATAAACATTATTAGGCCATACTTTCTTAACATGCTTCCAAACCATAGGACACTCTTTTTCAAAGTGATCCTGACTGTTACACTTTGAACACCTTAGAGCATTTCGACCTACGAGACTTTACAAAAACTTTCTTGAAATGATTTTTGTAAGCCTCTCTCGACGGTCTTTTCTTAATTCTTTCTTTTACTTTAGGAAAATCAATCAAGGGAATTGTTTTTGCTGTCATGCCTAGACCAGACTTATTGAAGTAAGGTCTTTGAACCGAAAGAACTTTTTCAAGTTTTTCGGATCCTATCGAAAATTTCTTTGAAATATTTGATAAGTCGTTTTTAAGAAAACATTTTCTTTCAAAAGATTATCTTCTTTTTCTTTAAGAGTAGAAACATTCAAGTCTAAACTTTTAACGTTTTCTTCTAAAATGTTTTTCTTTTGTTTTAGAGCTGAGTTTTCCTTTTTAAGTTCGGAAATTCTTTTGAGAGAAGTCTTAAGACTAAAACACAGTCCATCAATGTATTTAGAGACTTCGACAGAATTTTAAAATCACTTACCTCAAATTCACTATCCGAGTCGATCCATAATCTGAGTCCGAGTCCGAATGTGCCATCGAGACATATGTTGGCATATTCATTATCACTTTCTTCACATTCTCGTATCACTCCCGTGTTTCGGCTTTGAGAGCTTTTCGAAATTTCTCGCTTTTCCTCTTTTCTTCTTCGAAGAGGACGGTTGGGTCTGATGTGTCCCTTTTTCTTACATTCAAAGCAGACTACATCTTTATTTGATTCCTCATCATCAACAGACTTGGTCTGCTGTCTCTAGAAACTTTGTTTCTTTGAGTTGAACCTTCTACCTTTTCTATTCAGTTTTCTGAATCTTCTTATCATGAGAGCAAGCTCCTCGTCGTCCATATCATCTCCTGAATCTGTATCATCAGAATCATCATTTGATTTTAATGCAATGGATTTCTTACCTCTTGGATCTTCGTCTTCATTAATTCGTTCCACTTCATAAGACTGAAGAGTTCCAATTAGCTCGTCGACAGATAGAGGCATAATCCTTTGCGTTTCTCTTATTGAAGTCTTTATATGATTTCAATCCTTGGAAAGTCCATGCAGTAGCTTGTTCACCTTCATGGGATCAGAAATTTTTTGTCCTTGGTTCTCAAGACCATTGACAATATCTGTAAAATGACTAAACATGTCAGTTATAGATTCTCTTGGTTTCATTTTGAAGGCTTCATATTGACCGAGGAGAATGTTGATTCTGGTCTCCTTCACTCGATCTATTCCTTCATAGGTGATATGTAATCTGTCCTATACTTCTTTTGTTGTAACACAAGAAGATATTCTATTATATTCAGTTGGAGACAAGGCACAATATAAAGAGTAAATTACTTTTGCATCGAGTGCTTGTCTCTTGTTTATCTCTTCCTAAGTCATTCCGCTGGTCTCAACAGTTTCTTTCCCTCTTTCAAAGACTGATGCAGCAGTAGGAGTGATTCCTCTTTCCACAACGTCCCATTCCAGAGGATCCTTTGATCGTAGGAAAGCTTTCATCTTGTTCTTCCAGATGTTGTAATCCTTTCCATCAAAGTAGGGTGGTCTGGTATTGCTTTGCCCTTCCACCAGCCCTGGTGCTAGCATACTAGCTATGGATCTTTTACTCTGAAGTAAAACATTTCAAATAAAGTAAGAACACGAGCTTTGATACCAATTGATATAGCTAGTACGAGTACCTAGAAGGGGGTGAATAGGTATATAAAAGACTTTTCTTGATAATTTCTTGATAATTGCGCAATACTTAGACAGTTGAAGGATTTGCGATAAGTAATAATCAACGTAAGACTAAGTAAAGGAAAGAGAGAATTGAACACGCGGTTTATAGTTGTTCGGCTTGATTCAAGCCTACGTCCACTCTTCTGCACTGACAGCCAATTGCCTGGATTCCACTATGAACAAAGAGATGTTATAGTGTTGATCTTCCTTGATTTCTAGGTGTAGATGATTTACCACACTCGCTCAAGGTATCACCAAGTATGGACACTCTCTGTGTATACAATTTCGCTCAGAATGAATCGACTAATAATCAATGTGCTTCAGACTCTGGAATTTCTCTATCGATCACGTACTCAAACAACTAGAACGTCTTCCTTTTTATACTCCTTTATGCCATCATACCCGTTGGCACTTTCCAAAGAAATTCCTCCAATCTACCCGTTGGACGGAATCAATCAAGAAGATCATTCGAGCTATTAAAGGAACTTGACGATAGCCCATCAATCCTGTTTGCCCATACAATCAGGATCTTGGTTTTCAAGAATAGAACATTCCAAGAATATTTCGTCGACCATCGGATCTTCAATTGATCTTGATATAAACAAAAGAATCCATTATATTTATCCAACCAAAAAGATCTTCTCCAGAGAATAGGATTAAATCCTCAACCATATACTTCGGCTCTGGATTTCCTTTGTCACTGGATTGGAAAGATTGTCAGTGAGAATAGTCTTGAGTCTTGAGTCTTGAGTCTTGAATCTTGAGTCTGGTGATCAGAAAGTCTTCAGACTTTAAACTAGACGATCTGCAGATATCTAGACTAGACTGATAGAAACGTTTTATCAGCTTCAAAATATTCTGGAAAGATTTCTCCAACAAGCGTCTCTCTACGACGTTTTCTAACTCATAGCACATATAACAGAAGCTAAGGCACAACTACTCAGATTTCGACTATCCTTTAGGTTTCCTATGTCCTAGTTGGCGAAGCTAGTTATTGCCACACCACCAATATTGCTTCCTCTGAAACATATCCTAACATTTGTTGTCCCCAACAAAATTGCACCATGACAATCTAGACAATTTATGATATACATAAAGTGGGGAATTTATAGAATTTTTGCACTGTTGAGGTGCCTTGGGCATTCTAGATGTAACTCCTTTTCTCCAAACTCACAACCTTCCATCAATCTCGAATAATCTCCAAACTCGAAACTGTCGTGTTGCAGCCAGAACATTTAACTCAATATGGGCAACTACTCCCTAGGTCATCTACTTCAACCACCTTAAAACTTCATCAATAATGATCTTTGAATAACTGTCGGTTGCTATGGATTTGAGCAACTCTATAGGTACTGTTATATTTACTGTACTTTTAACAAATTTAGACTCTCCTAGAAGCACCACCTAATTTTGAATACCGTCTGGATCCCTTTGCAATTGATCCATTACTCCTTTTTTCTAAAACGAAACAAACTCATCAAAAGTATCCTTGCTGGACGCAAAATCGGATGAATAATCCTTGGTGAACATTCCAATAAATGAAGAAGACCATTTAAAAGAATGATTTTCATATGGGCGTTGCTCTCATGATTTCATCTTCATCAATTTACGTTGTCCACACATTATATCATGAGGAACTTTATTTCGAGGTCGTATGTCTTCTTTCAGTGGGATGATCAAATTTATAGGTGATGAGGTTTGAATCAGCTTTACATAAAACTTCATCCAGATTAGTGGATAATTTGACTAACGCGAGCATGTCACCGATAGACTCTTCATGCAGTAATCCCACAAGAGGAAAATCTCACGTCATTAAAAGCAGGAAAAATTGTGGTATGTCAATGTTCGATGGATGACTTTACTACTGCGTTTGTTAAAAAGAGAACTGGCTCCATGAAGGTAAATTCCGAGTACCTGTAATGTTTTCATAACTAAAATTGATTGGCAACTTTTTTTTCCCGGTCAACTATCAGTCACTTATTAACAAAATAATAAAATTATTATTCTGCAATGTAGTGTCCAGTTATCGATTTTTTTTTTCTGCCAATAGTATCCAATTGTCGATCAACAAGTGCTTTAAGATTTGCCAATTGGGCTTGCCAATTAGTTAGTAAATTAACAACAATATAATGGCTTTTACCATCTCTTTCACAAGTAGGTTACTGCGCGTTTTAAAATATTACAATTGGACCCCATCAATTAATTAGTAATTTATCAATCAAATAACAATTTTACCATCCTTAAATATAGTATCAAGTAGTATACTACCCTGTGCTATGAAATTTTATAATTACGCCCATCAAGTTGTTCGATTTTTATCCCCACATATCGAGGAGCAGGCCTCGTTGATTAATGAGTAATTTATTAATGAAAATTCCATGTTACCATTCTCAAATCTAGTATTCGAAAGCAGATTATCGAGTACTTTACTATTTTACCAATAGGCATAGCAAGTTTTCATAACTTAACCGATGAAATATTCGATTTCACTACTATTGCATCCAGTAGTAGATTACCAAGTGCCTTGAAAATTTTACACGCAGGTCTTTCAAATTAATTAGTAGATTATACCACTAAGGTTGAGAGCACAAATATAGAAATAATTTGAAGTGTGTTCATAATTCACCGGTGCTAGTTTGCCTCCATACAAGAACTGGTTTTTGATGCCATGTGTTGATTGAATCATATGCTTTGCAGGGTAGTCTTTGCGAACCTTGCTCTACAACTCTTCTATCCATCAACTACTTGTTTAGCTAGCAAATCATAGTACCTTTACCAACACCAACATATAAAAAATAAATAATAGAAGACAGACTTCAAATTAGCAGCCGCCACCACCCTTACCCCCATCGCAACCGCCCCCGCCCCCACCCCGCCCCCACCGCAACCTCCACCGCCCCTGCTGCAACCTCCACCGCGCCCTCGCTGCACCTATCCCTGCCCCCACTGCAACCTCCAACGCCACAACCACAGCAACCGATGTAGCTGTTACTCCCTTCGCCTCTATGGTGACCTGTGTGGTGGGTTGCATAGTGGTGGACATGAGGGCGGCCTCCATGGTTATTTTTGGGTGTGGCCTCCCTGATGACCTTCGCGGTGACCTCCATGATGGCCACCGTCGCCTTCGCCTTTGCCGCCGCCACCGCTGCCGCCACCACTATCATCGCCTCTGTCTCTACTATAAGAAAAAAAGCTGATGAGAATAAATAAATTTTTCTGAGGCGTGCAAGCGTAAACACTATCCTTAAGGATAATTCCAACCCTCGGAGTGCAAAACTCGGTGCGATAGGCTTCTGACGGCTATCCTCCCAAGATACAATAGACCTTCTTCTATATTCTACACTGAATATTAGAAGGAGCAGAAACAACGTTATGTTTAACCCAGCAAGGAAAAGGAAATGAAAGATTTTTTAAAAGAAAGAATATTTGTTGTTTCATTCAGTGTATATATTTTTAAGATTGTTTTATGAGATTTTATATTCAGACAAAATAGAGCCGTTATAAGACTTGTTGTAAAATAATGAATGATTTATTTGAGAAATAAATTAAACGTTACAAAACGATTGAAAAGCCGTTATATGACCATTAGGAAACCATTATGTGACCGTTAAAAATAATGATGGTTTTCAATGCAGTCATAACTTTTATCGAAGCTATTATTGTAAATATTTCAAAATATTAATGAAATATTTAAGTAGCTACTTTACTACATCATGTCTCAATCGAATGTGTCTACTTTTACCATTGAAAGTTCTATTCTTTACAATGGCTATTGCCGCTTGGCAATCACAGTGCATAGACACAGAATGTGTCAATTTCATTCCTAAAGGAATATCTGCTAAGAGGTTCCTTAACTACTCAGCCTCATTGCTAGCTAATCATGGCGTCTCAGATTTTCAGTCCTATTTTAAACTAAATAAATCGGGCATTTCATTGACACGCCTATAGGGCTGTTCTCAGAGCTAATCACTCTCAAGATAACTAGACTATTTAGGAAAGCTATTAAGAAATTTTAAGGCAATAGACTTTAGAATTCGATCAAGAATCAACTTCTCGACCGTGCTCATCTTTAGAGGCCATTATGACACAATTAAAAATTGATTTGAGATAAGAGATAAGTCAGTTCGACTGAGATGTGTGGTTGATCATGGATGACTCCACTAAATTGGAAAATTCTCATCCACCGACACTAATTTGATTTTATTGTCGTTTTGGTATCCTGTATCTGTAATTGAATCCTCAGGATTTTCATGACAATCGATAGTCACCAATGTGTCGAGTGGGTTCATTGTGGCTCGAAGAAAATCGACCATGAGTCATTTGCATTAAAAATCTCTGAAAACTACCCGGCAGTCTAGGTTACGCTAAAAACACGCCGAATGGAAATTAATCACCATTCAAGTCTGATTTCAGAAATTGAAGATTCTGTCATGTCACAATAAATTATAAGAGTTCGACTCAGTCTCAGAAGATTTTTTGACAACCAAGACTTTTTGAGAAAAAGTCGGTTTAGGACCGTTTTTGTTCAATCAAGCTGATGATTGTTTTTGATTGTGAAATTGAGGTGGGAAGTGGATCCAAGGGTGAGGAAAAATGCCAAGATGATCCATGATAGGTCAATTGAATTTATGAGGGCCAATTGAGGGTGGATTGAAGTGAAATAAGTGACCAATTGAAGCCCTCTCTTTCAAAATTCGTAGCTCTCCCTTCCCCTAGCATTTTTGGACCATTTGAGAGGTTGTGAGAGGTGTGTTGGTGGTCACTTGACAGCCAAGGGTTGCTGACTTCTTGGACAAGGCTTGGGAGACAAAATTGTGAAAAAACTTGGCCAGCGGGCCCTCCATCTCTCCCTCATCCTTATCTCTCTCTCTCTCTCCCCACCGTCCACCGTCCACTGTCCACCTCCATTCTCTCTCTCTCTCTCTCTCTCTCTCTCTCTTAGCTTATGCAAACCAGTAGCTAGCAGAGAAGAAGCTACAGTCGTCGCACACCAACCACCACCAGTCGCGCCACTCGCTGTCATCCACCTCCACCCGCTCCTAGCCATGTGCACCGCTGCCTGCCTTCATACCTCACGCTTCCAACCATCAGTTCAGCCACCGCCCAACAACTCCTTGGCTTGTGTTGGAGTTGTTCGGCCACCTTATACCGCCATTTGAGCCGTCGGACTTCCACCAATCCATTCACCGGTCCACCGTCGCCAATTTTGCTCCAAACTAGCTCATTTCCTTCTATTTTGCAGCCATTTCCAGCAAGCTTTTTAGTGGAATTCCAACAGGTTTCTAGGCCTGCTATGAGGGTGTTCCAGGCCCCGAACCTTAGGCCTACTTTGGAGATAAATGTCCATTGCGACGTTCCCAACGTTTCAATTCGAGCGGATTGTTAAACGGATGAGTTTAGCTTACTAATCATTGCTTAGTTTGCTAATGATACTTAAGGGTTGATTAGTATTAATTAAGCATGATTAGGTCGTTAGATTAGTTTAGAATAATTAAATTAGTGGCTTAATGATGCATGTTAGGTGATTGATTAGTGTAATTAGCAAGTAGAGACGTACTAGTATTTATTGAATGCATCTCAGGATTTTTTCCAATCTGTCTTGGCTTCCAATTAGGCATTATGAGCCTAAATTGGATTTTTAGTATTTATTTATTAATTTTCGAAATTAATTAATTAATTACTTATTTTTTGGAAATTAGGCAAGGATAGCCGACGACCGAAATTTTATGCTGATTGTCATGGTGCAGTCCATTTATTTAATTGAGTTTTATTTCGTGCTGAAATAAATTAATTGTGATTATATGATTATTTTTCTGAATTAATTAAATTGGATAATTAATTGGAAAATAACTAGGTGTCGGTTGACAGCACCAAAAATGTTTTGGTGGACTACATATAAGGGTGGGAATTGTGGAAAGGAAATCATAGTATTTTGGCTAAGGCCGACTGTGTGCCCACACACATGTACTTTTGTCGGAAATGAATAAAATGACAAATTGATTGTACGTTTGAAGTACCATGTTATATATCGGCTTGGTGACCCTATAGGTCATTTTGTAGAATGGACAGTATACTATGTCGGCTCGATGACCCTATAAGTCATTTTGTAGAATGGATGACATGCCATAATGGCTCGGTGACTCAACAAGTCATTTTGTAGAATTGACATTATGATGATTATACTCGGTGACTTAATATGTCATTTTGAAGAATAAAATACTGGCTCGATGACCCCAAAGGTCATTTTGGAGAATGGATAGTATTGATTGAAATGACTATCAATGGTTTGTTTGAAATGTAATCGACTAGGTCGATTGATCGATGTATTAATCTGTGATATTATGATTGGGTGCCTATTTGAACTGTGCTAATATGTAAGTGGAATTTAAGGCCAAGGTAAGTCTTCTGACTCATGTGTTCATAGGCAACCCAGATAGTGTATTGGTTTACTAATTGAGTCTTAAGGGGTAGAACTCGCTCGAGACGTTATCTCAATAGTTATTGTAATTTCAAGCCCCTAGATGGTAGCACCTCCACCTCTTTGTCCTCCTATGCATTTCGATATACTCGAGGAAGTTACGGAGTACGTCCTGGTTTAGTCAACCGTCTAGGTTGATGTGGGTGAAGACGCCTTGAGGCCCCACAAGTATCGATCGTGGTATCATGAGTATTATGACGGGCGAAGGGAGGGTCCCATGCCAAAAGGTGATGTGCCTATGTTTGTCCTGGATGAAGCATTCGGGAAAGGGGCGGTTGATCGTAAGGATGGGTCAGTGGTGGATGCAAAATACCCTATGCTCGAGACTGATCATGACTCCCCCCAGCCATCAGCAATAGACTCCAATTGGAGCATGCCAAAAGAAGGGGAGATAGTCGAGCAAGAAGAGGATGAGAAGTGAGAATGACTAGAGGTAGAAGAGCCTGAGGAGGAGGAACCGGAGGAGGATTACCTATTGGATGACCTTGATGATGAGCTTGAAGAAGACGAGGAGCTTGAAGAAAATGAGCTTAGTAAAGAGGAATCTGAGGAGGATCGGGATGATGATCCCGAGTATGACCCAGATGAGGACTGAGATCCCATCCCATTTTGTGAACTTTGTGTACTTGTGGATATGTGTTAGATCGGATCTATGTTAATAGTATTGTAAAATATACTATGAGATGTGTTTGTATAAAAGTATGGTTGTGAATTTCATTATCAAAAATATGGCCCTGCTTTTCTATCCCAAATGTTTTATTGTCTGAGGATTATTATATGCTTTCGCATGCGTATTAAAATATAAGGGTCGGCGACACATCATGAGACGTCACTATTAATTGACCAGGTGAGGGATGGGCCTGCGTTTTAGGATCGGGGCGTGACATTCTAGAGCCACAAACTTTGACTCCATGGTAAATTTAACAAATATTGTTTGTTTGGCTAATTTCCAAGTTATAGCATCTCCACCAAGGGTGAACACATATCCATTAGTAGATTTTTCCTCATCTGAATCTGAAATTTAATTAGCATCACTGTATCCTTCTAATACAATGGGAAATCCACTATATAAAATACCATAATTCATGGTTCCTCTAAACTATTTCATTAATCTGCTTAAGGCAATCCAATAATCATCATTGGGATTTTGTGTATATCTGCTCAGTCTACATACATCATAAGCTATATTAGGACGAGTATAATTCATCAAATGCATCAAACTTTCAATAATTTGAGCATACTTAGACTGAGCCACACCATCCCTTTTATTTTTTACTAAGTGGATATTAGAATCATGAGGAGTATTCACAAGTTTGACATCAAACTGTATCATATTTTTTTAAGTAGTCTCTCCACATAATGCACTTGAGTAAGCATTAGGCCACTATCACTCTTTACGTTTCTAAAACCCAAAATAATATTAGCTTCCTCCATGTCCTTCATATCAAATTTAGAAGTCAAAAAACATTTTGTTTCATTCACAACATCAATACAAGTACAAAAAATAAGCATGTCATCAACATATAAGCTAATAATTATAGATTCACCATCAATGGTTTTTGTGTATACACATTATCTACTCCAATATAGAAAAATCCATTACTAACTATAACATTATTAAATTTATCATACCATTACTTTGGTGCTTACTTTAAGCCGTATAAGGATTTAACAAGTTTACAAACTTTGTTTTCTTGACCAGAAAAAATACAGCCCTCAGGTTGCACCATGTAAATTTCCTCTTTCAAATTATCATTTAAAAAAAAAACTGTTTTAACATTCATTTGGAGAACAACAAGTTTGTAAATAGAAGCCAGAGCAATTAAAACATGAATTAATGAAATTCTTGTAATTGGAGCAAAAGTGTCAAAATAATCAGCATTTTGTTTTTGATTAAAACATTTTGCAACTAATCTTGCTTTTTTTATTTATTAATAGAACCATTAGGATTATATTTCCTTTTAAAAATCCATTTACAACCAATCGGTTTTGCACCAGGTGGTAAATCAACTATTTTCCAAGTTTGAGTTTGTAAGATAGAATCAATCTTGATTTTTATACCTTCTTTCCAAAAATTGCTTTCCGAGGAAGATATTGTTTCAGAATAAGTCAAAGGATCATTATCAATAAGATAAGTATAAAAATCATTCCCAAAAGAAGTTTCTTTCCTTATTCTTTTGCTCATTCTCAATTCATCATTTGAATTTTCGAAAACTTTCTTATGAAGAGGTGTAGGAGAAATAGTATCAACACTTAATAGAAAAATATGCTCAAAAAATTCTGCATTTTTTGTCTCAACTATACTATTATTATCAAGCACATCACCTTTTAATAGAAGAAATCTATATGCAGCACTATGTTCAGCATAACCAATGAACATGCAATTAGATGATTTAGAGCCTATTTCATTTTCTTAGAATTAGGAAGCATAAACTTAGTAAGACACCCCCACACTTTCAAATATTCTAAATTAGGACAATTACATTTCCAAAATTCATAGGGTATTTTACCTGTTTTCTTATGAGGTATTCTATTTTAGATGTGACATACAGATAAAATAGCTTCACCCCATAAATTATTTGGAGCATTAGAACTAACAAGCATAGAATTCATCATCTCTTTCAAAGTCCTATTTTTCTTTTCAGCTATGCCATTAGATTTGAGGGAATAAGGAGGCATAGTTTTATGAATGATTCCTTCCTTTTCACAAAATTCGTTAAGCAATACATATTCCCTACCTCTATCCGATCTAATTCTTTTTATTCTTTTATTCAATTGGTTTTCTACCTTAGCTTTATACAAAATGAACATATCAAAAGCTTCATCTTTATGCCTAAGCAAATAAACTTTAGTAATCTAGAATAATCATCAATGAAGGTCACGTAATATTTTTTACCTCCTCCAGTCATAGTTCTTTTTAAATCTCCTAGATCAGTATGAATTAAACTCAACAAATCAGATTCTCTATTTAAAGAAATACAAGGTTTTTTTGTTAAATTTTGTTTCAGTGCATATTATACATTTATTACAACATGGATTTTTAATTCCAGAAATTAAACCTTGTTCTTGCATTTTCTTAATATAAGAAGTACTAACATGACCTAATCTACCATGCCATAAATCAACAGATTCAGCCAAGTAAATGAAAGTAGTAGCATTTTCATTGATAACATTGGAAACGTTAAGAACAAAAAGTCATTGATTACGATAACCCTTTCCCACAAAGACATTATTTTTTTTCATTACAATCTTATCAGATTCGAATGACACCTTCACCCCAACCTTTCCCAAAAGAGCTACTGAGACTAGGTTTGCCCTTATATTAAGGATATGTAATACATCATCCAGGGCTAAAGTCTTGCCAGATGTGAGCTTGAGAAGAACTTTTCCTTTCCCAAGAACTTAAGCTGTTCTTGAATCACCAAGATAAATAATTTCTTTTACTTCCCCTACTGGTGTGTAGGAGGAAAAGGCATTTTTGTTTGCACAAATATGACTGGTAGTACCTGAGTCTACCACCCACTCTTTCACATTGGCAACAACGTTGGCCTGGGAAATAACCGCAACAATTATATCATTAGAGTCATATGCTTTAACCAAATTTACTTTTGGTTTAGCAGGATTGTCATTTCTCATTATTCTCTTTCTGCAGTGCGCTGCATGATGACTTGGTTTTCCACAAACAAAGCAAGAGCCTTTCTTTTTGAAGGTGGGGTGAGCAACCTTGGGTTTTTTTAATCAGGTTTTTTTTTTTTTTTTTAATTTTATTATAATACCTGTTTTGGTGATGTTGAGATTTGCCTTGCACCAAATTTGCCCTAGTAGCAATTTCCTTAGCTTTGGCAGCTTTGATCTCCTTGCGAGTTGTATCCTCAATGATAATATGCATGATTAGATTGGCTAGTGACAATTGCTTGTCCTTGTGTTTTAGTTGTTGCTTGTAGTTATTCCAAGACTCATGCAACTTTTCAATCAGCAGGCCCGCAATAAATTCTTCTTGTAAATTGATGTTTTATGCCTTTAAGTCCTCCACTAGCTTGTGATATTCATTGATTTGTGTCTTGATCTCCTTATCATTAGACATTTCCCATCGATAATAATTTCCAATTACAAATTTTTGTCTGCCCACTTCTTCGGTAGTGTACTTTGCAGTCATGGAGTCCCATAATTATTTTGCTTCCTTGTATGGACAATAGACATCAAACAATTCATT
The DNA here is from genome assembly GCA_016097545.1 of Eucalyptus victrix. Classification (NCBI taxonomy): domain Eukaryota; kingdom Viridiplantae; phylum Streptophyta; class Magnoliopsida; order Myrtales; family Myrtaceae; genus Eucalyptus; species Eucalyptus victrix. The sequence continues at coordinate 12,201,989 of CM027845.1, read as the reverse complement.
AGAAAGAGTACTAATAATTGTGTGCCTACATACCTTATTAGCATGTGTCCATTGATCTCGTAGCTTGTTATTAGTTGGTTCAGCCTTCATAAGCATGAACGCCTCGCCATGCACATCTAGAATAGAGAAAACCCTTTCTTGCCACCTTTTGAAATTGTTGCCATTAAAGACTTCGATCTTCGATATGTTGGGGAATGGTTTGGCATAGGACATATGTGGTAGTGGTGGTAGTGTAACTAGACTAGCGGAGATTAAGGCATCGGCAGTAGTATCAACTTGAGGCTCCATGGAATTTATCCTTAAGATTGGAGGAGAAAAGCTGATGAGAATAAATAAATTTGTCTGAGGCATGCAAGCGTAAGCATTGTCCTCAAGGATAATTTTGTCCCTTGGAGTGCGAAACTCGGTGTAATAGGCTTCTGACGGCTATCATCCCAAGATACAATAAACCTTCTTCTATATTCTGCACTGAATATTAGAAGGAACAAAAACAACGTTGTGTTTAATCTAGCAAGGAAAAGGAAAGGAAAGATTTTTTAAAAGAAAGAATATTCTTTGTTTCATTCAGTGTATATATTTTTAAGATTGTCTTATGAGATTTTATATTCAGACAAAATAGAGCCATTAAAAGAGCCGTTGTAAAATAATGAAGGATTTATTTGAGAAATAAATTAAACATTACAAAATGATTGAAAAGCCGTTATATAACTGTTAAGAAACCGTTATGTGACCGCTAAAAATAATGATGATCTTTAATGTGGTCATAACTTTTATCGAAACTAAATATTTTAAAATATTAATGAAATATCCAACATCTGCCACCGTCATTGCCTCCATCTCCACCTCTGCCTTTGGCATCTCTCTTTTTCTTTTTGTGGCTAGAGCGGGATGAGTGGTCACCTTTGTTGGCACAGGAAAACACAATGACAGACGCAAGCATCAAGCATGCCACGAAGATCTCCAGCCTTAAGCAACAGAAGACCTGATCCATCATCACCGCAGGCATTGGTGCTCGCAAAATCGATCCAATTTCTCGCCATGAATTTCCTCATCTTATGGAAGGATAAGCAAGAACTCAAACTATTCCTAAGGCTAGGAACATTCAATTTAAGCACTAGCCATAATGATGATGGACCACAAAAGTTGAGGGGACGACTCTGGAGATAATGCCCTTTGGTTGACGTATCGGGAGTCATGGTGAAGGTTCTGCGAAGTTTCTTCTGATCAAACTTAAGACGGTCTTAAGATGACAAAGTGGTGACATCGAGCTGGTGATCGTAATCTCAGATAAGTGTCGTGCACATGCCCCTGATTGGACCAAAACGGTGAACAAGGGAAGTTGCGGGTCAATCAAGACGGTTGGTGAGATGATTCGACTCTCCATGCTTGACTCATTCTGGTTTTGGTTGAAAGGTACAGCTCTCTTAATCTTAAGTCAGCTGGTTTATGACTTAAGAGAGCCGTAGTATCTCTGGGAATTTTTTAGGCAATCGTGGGCAGCTACGAAGATATTGTCATTCCCATCGTAGACTTATTGCATATTTTGCAGTTGATTCAGTGTTGTCCGAAACCTCTGAGTGAAACTCCAATCAAGTCCTCATGATGAAAGTCTGTCTGAAATTGTTAATGTGGTGGTCTAGCCATCACATACCATCTTAAGTGGCACTTTCGACAAATTTACTCAAAACGATGCCTTTATGCAGAACTTGTATTTTATTTTCTCTCTTTTTTGTTTTTTTTTTCCACCTCCTCCTTTAGCTAGGTCTGGCACGTCCTTCTACCTTGATTTCACGATTGAATTCTGCAGACGCCTTTGTTGCTCAACTCTACAAGGTGTTGCCATGGCTCGTCCAGCTCGACAGCCATGGGCCGAGCCTCCACATCTTGGCGAGCTTGCAGCAACTCAAGTTCAGCTGCTTCGAGCTTGGTGGCCATTGAAGGCCAGGGAGATTGAAGCTGCTTCTACTGCTTCTTAATTTGTAGGCGATTATTCATTCATGCTTTAGCATATATCAGATTATTGCGAAGCTGATTGAATTTTTTGGGGTCTCAATCATCTCCGTCTCATATGGGAGGGAATTCAGATGGTAGAGGCCGAAAAGAATTCAAATGAGCCCACTTTCTGTAGCCTCATAGGGGGTTTGAAATTCGTCAACTGAGATAGTTGAGGAGTTGTTTGGCGTGATTTGAGTTGTGGCTTACGGATATGGATGATCATGCTTAAAATATTGATGTCATAAGCGTTCACGCTTTACCAGGCCAAAAAAATAAACAGTGGACAGAAAAGGAAAAAAAGAAAGAATAGAGAAAAGGATAAAAATGAGGAAACTAAGAAAATTAAGCAAAACAGTATTGTTTCAAGTAAGGTTATTTGCATTTGACAGACGGTATGATTTGATCGCCACGTCAATAATTTTAGGTGAGAAATAATCAGGAGGACTATATTAGAATGTCATGTAAATGTTCAGACCTATAGTGAATCAACTAAAATGTTTAAAATTGAATTAAATATATATAATAAATTTAAGATTCAAATAACAATTTTCTCTGCAAAGTATGCTTTTTTCTATTTATTATTTGCTAACAATGAATACCGATCAAAGACTAATTTATTTTATGTTATTAGATGATTTGATGCTGAAAGCATTGTTCATCAATAGGGTCTGAGAGGTTGAAATCTTATATATCCTATTTATATAAACTAGATTTTTTTTTTTTTTTACAAACACATAGCATGTGTGTGATGCAAAATGGATGTGGATGCATTGTGAAATAACTATTCAAGCTAACGGATTCTACAATTCAAATCTAATATGAAAAGAAAAAATTATCGGGAAAATCAACGAATTATGAGAAAGAGTGCTAGAAATTTATGTCATTCAACCCGAATGTTGGTACCTACTCCTTGAAAAGAGTCAATTAAAGAAAAGTCCATTATGAATAGAGACTACATAAGTACAATCACTCACATGTTTCCCTACCCAAAATCACTCTCAAAATAAATCTATCAATGTTATCTTACAATCCCTAAAAATAAGTCATTCCAGAAACTCACAAAAGTGTGTGTTATTAAAATAGGCTAAACAAAACCGGACAGCCAAGAGGTTTATGTCGGCCTCTAGTCGCGTGCCCGCCCTGAGCGTAGTAGCAACAAATTATAGGGAAGCTCCTGGTTCGAAGCCTCAGCCATTGGTCCAAAAAAATCCCGGACCTATCGATCTCTAGACTTGACCCCAACTCCAAATTTGACTAGAATTTTGAGCCCCAAGTTTAACAATTTTTCGCTTGGCTCAATGTTCATGGGCAGGTCATGGTGCTCGTCATCCATGCAGGCCCTCCCAATACCTCAATAGATGCTTAACTACTTTAGATGTCCGTCAAAACTGCGTTGGGCTCAAACTACTCCAAACGATTGAACTCAGTTCGCATGTCTGCAAAAATCTTTGCGGCAATAAACTTTTTCGATGTCAAATCCTCTCTTGACATGAACACCAAAACAACCCGATTTCAAAGCCATCATCACCACCAATCAAGTCATTAGACCACGCTACCTCTTCACCTCCTTCTGTTGTCATAGCCATAGTTGTCGTTGAAATCAGTTGTCTCTCCACGGCATTTTCTAACTCGTAGCACATATAATGAAAGCCAAATCAATTGATTCCTTTGAAACATACCCTAACATTTGTTGTCCCCAACAAGATTGCACCATTACAGTTTAGATAATTCGTTATATGTAGAAAGTGGGCACTTAAATTTTTTTTGAATTACATGTGGAGGAACCTTGGAGCTTTCTAACCACCGCCTGCGGTGGCCCAGTTGGATAAAGCTCCCATGATCCTTTGCGAGGAGAAGAGGAATTCAAATCCCACTAGCCGCACGGGATCTTAAGTGTGACGTTGGGATGGTGGCTCCTCTGCTAGCGTTACCCTAGGTTTACCTTGCTGGCTGCCGACTGTACGAGATTCCCGGGTCATCAAAAAAAAAAAAAAAAACCTTGGAGCTTTCTAGATGTTACTCATTATCTCCAAACTCACAACCATCCATCAATCTTCACTCTTCATACCTCCAAACTCGAAATTGCCATGTTGCACCCATAGCATTTAACTCAATATTTGCAACTACTCTCTAGGTCGTCTACTTCAACCACCTTAAAACATCATGAATAATCACCTTTGAATAATTGTCAGTTGCTATGGATTTGAGTGACTATATAGGTACTGTTATATTTGCTGTACTTCGAATAAATTTAGACTTTCCTAAAAGCGGAGAAAATTATCAAAAAAAGTCATAAATTTATTGTAATTGTGTCGATTCAGTTTTACCCTTATTTTTTGGCTAATTGATTCCTAAAACTTTTGCAATTGCGTAAATTTAATCCATCAGTCAAATTTATCGAAACATTGAGAAATATATCACATTGGACAAAGGATCTTCCACCTAACTTTGAACATTACAAGCAAGTTGCCTCAACTTTCCATCTCAAAGAAATATGTTATCATCTGAAAGTTTGTAATGTTAGAACCTATAATATCATTAGTAAGTAAAATTGGTTGGCAGCTTTCTTGTCTAGTCAACTATTTGTAACTTACCAGCAAAACAGTGATTTTATTTTTCTCAAATCTAGTATCCAATTGTAGATTTTTCTAGACCAATAGTAGATTAAAAAGTGCTTTTAAATATGGCTTTACTTAAATAACAGTTTTTGGTTTACTGTGAAAAGAACAACTTATTGTGTTAGCCACAAATTTTTGCAAGAGTGAATTCCGTAATAATTTATAATAATTTATTATTTAGTTTTTTGTGGCTAGGAAAGAATGTTATTCTCACAATAAATTAAAAACTGTTACCCAATTTTTCTTTTTAAAATTTGATAATTGGGCTCATCAATTAGTTAGTAATGATTTTACCATCTCTTTCACAAGTAGATTAGTACGCGTTTTATTGCAAGTGGGCTCTAGTAATTAATTAGTAACTTATCGATAAAATAACAATTTTATCATCCTTCATATTCAGTCACATGATACCAAGTGCTATAAATTTTTATAATTGGGCCATCAAGTAGTTTGCGACTTACAAATGAAATAATGATTTTATCATCATAGATTTAGTATGCATACCAAATGTCTGAAAATTTTATAAGTGGGCCCCTTCGATTAAATAGTAACTTATCAATAAAAATTCCACGGTACGTTTTCGAATCTAATATTCAGAAGCAGATCACAAAGTGCTTTACTATATTGGCAATGAGTGCAGCCAGTTATTGGTAACTTGCCGATGAAATAATGATTTCACTGCTCCACGTCCGGTAGTAGATCACGGAGTGCTTTGAAATTACACAAGTGGGTCCTTCGAATTAATTACCAGATTATCCATTCGGTTATAATAACATCTAAACTTAGGTTCAAAACATTTATTTAATTCGTTAAAACCATCCATCCAAACAATATAATTGGATAGTTTGTTAAGTTCCAGCACTAGTCAACCGGATGGGTTTGGGCCTCCATTTACATATCCCTCCAACGTTTATAACAATCTTGGATCTTAACTTCAAGTGTCAAATTCAAAATTACGACGAGTTTTTCACCGTAGTCCCTTCAGCTTCCATCCCTACTCAAGCAAAGCTTCTCTCTCATCGAGTGTCTAAGACTCGCCAAAGTAAAGGTTGAGCTGAAAATCGCATACGGCATAGCAGAGGATATGGTATAAGCATTGGCCACCAAAAATAGAGAGTTATGGAAAATGCCACTTCATGGTCAAGAAACCAGCGAAGGCTTTAGTAGCAAAACACGACACATCCAACAAGAGTGGCCGAAGGCCCATGAGCCCCTCCTTCATGGTGACTTCCGTGGTGGCCTCCATTGATGGTGGCCGTCATCACCTCCGACTACGTAGTAACCACCACATTGGACATTTCTTTTTTTTTTTTTTTTTTTGAGAAAATTATCCAAAAAGTCCTAAACCTATTATATTTTAATCACTTATGTCATAAATCGTTTAATTATATGCCAATTGAGTTCTAAACCTTTTATGTTTTGAGTCTATTTGATTAAATTTAGCCAGAAAATCATTTGACATAGATGCCGTCCTATGTTGCATGAGTGGCATTGACATGGATAATTTTCAATACATTCTAATAGTTTCTCGATTATTTATTTATTTATTTATTTTCTTGACTTTGTTTTTTCCTCCAATTTTGGCTAGCAAGGTTACTGGCCGACCATTATCGGCCACAAGTGAGGGCCAACGATCCTTAATTGGCCTGGTTAGCAAGGGCCACAATGCTTTCACCCAAATTAGGCAAGGGTCACTAGCCCTCAACTATGGCTAGATTTAGGAAAAAACAAAGGAAGGAAAGAAAAGAAAAAAGAGAAAAGAAGAACAAAATAAAAATAATAATAAAAAAAATGAAATATTATTAAAAATTTATCCATGTTATCGCTGGTCATGCTATGTGGGAAGCTTGGCGTTCACGTTAGCGATTTTCAACCAAGATTTGCCTAACGATCTCAATTAACAAAATGTAAAAAGATTTAGAATTGAATTGACAAAATTAAGAGATTTAAAACTGAATTGGTCAAAGTATAATATGAATTTTTTTTTGACAACTTTCCCCTCATTTTCTATTTGCGGCAAGAGCCAGACGAGTTGATGCCATTATTACCTCAGGAAAACATAATGACCAACGTGAGGATCAAGCACAGCACGAAGATAACTCCGCACTTGAACAGTAGAAGATCCGTTCCATCATCACCATGAACTCCGGCGCTTGCAAAAGCGACCAAATTTCTTGCCTCTAATTTCCTCATGATCCCATGGAGAGATGAAAATACCACCATATTTTCATTCTCTAGATGTGGGTTTGATTAACGTTAAGGTCACTTTTACCCATGGAGCCCAATGCCAGCCTGGACCTTCTTAATGGCACCCTATTGCGATATTTTACTCTCTATCAATAGTTGGTTTATAATTTTGGTATATCTCATCATTACCCGTCCTAATATAACCTTCTTGGCTCATGTCCAAGAGGTAGCTTTTTCCGTTCTACTCACTATGGTGATGTGGTCCGTTCATTTTCTAATCACTTGTATAATGGTTTGTATCTTACTAAGCCAAGTAATTATGGAACTACCGAAAAAGACGCAAAACCCTATTGTAGAAATGCAAACATTAAATCCCCGGTATAGTCCGCACTCAATTAGGCATGTCGCTCCAGGATGGTGTAGGAAGGACGGTAAAGATCATATCATAAGGTCCCTTTCGGAAGAAATCTCTCTCCTCATTCCTAAAGCTCCGCATCATTTCCTTTTTCTAGATTTCTCACATTCCAGCCCGAACCTAAGCATCAGAGGATCAATCCTGGCACAAAAACTGTACGCCCCAATCAAAATTCCAGCAAGACCTTCGGCAGAGTTCGTGTTTCTCATTTCAGCCTTCAATATTGGCGCCGTCTGTGGAAATGAACGAATAGCTTTGTTGTTCTTCCTACGAAATTTCTAGAAATGGCCTCACTGAAATCCAACACCGCCCCTCAACAATTTGAAGAAAGGAAGGCATTTTTTCCATCGGCATCGTGTCTTGTTCACAGGATCTTGTACGGGAGCGTTAAGTTTGAGCTTGTTGGGGTTCTAAGGAAGCAAGCAATCCACTTCCTTTTGGATCGCTGGAGAGGCTGCTCGGTAGAAGCAAACTAGAAGCCTTCTTCATCACAAGTAAAAAAGAAGCGACCCAAGAGTGTCTCTGGCGGGTTGCACCTCTAACTGGCTGGGGGCAGCAAGTGAAAATTACCTTTGTTAACGGCTGATTGGCACACTGGAATTCCTTTGTCACCGCCAGCCATCTCGCTGCCTCTTCATCCATTTCCATAGCTCTCGAGGGTTCACTGCAAGAAGAGAAATGTTGAAATAAATGATATAAATGAAGTTTCCGCTACTAAAAGGGGACATGTCCAAGAAGGGTTACGCCCGGAACGTACCCCTACCATTACGAGGTGGGAAAGGAGTAAGACTAGCTTCGAAGGGACTCCATCGGTGGTAACATGTTAAACAATATTGGATTCTATTCTTTTATTTTTCAGACCAAAAAAAAAAAAAAATAAAAATCCATTTAGTAACTTTTTTATTTCTTGTCGAATATAATTTTTTTTTATTTGCAAGAATAGATTTAGAATATAATCAAGAAGTACAAAAAATTTGCTTCTTTATTCTTGGAAATAACTCCAGAATCAAGCATTAATTTTTTTTTCTCTTTTTCTCTTCCTCTTCTTCTTCCTCTAGCAAATCATCAGCCACAACGATAGCTAGTGACCGACTAGACAAGGTTTGGCAACCTCGCTGGAGCCTTGCCGAGGAGTGATGAGGCTCCCCCAAGGCCCGTGATTGGCAAGAGAAAGAATAAGAGAAGGAAAAGAAAAAAAAAAAAAAAAGAAAAATGTAATAAAATTACTTAAAAAATTAAAAGAAATTTTAAGTCACAAAAAAATTTGAGATTCATACCAAACATTTTTATTTTAGAAATATTTTGCAATTACCATACGAAATGCTTAAAACCCTAAGCAAAATTTGTTACTAAGAATAGAATTATTATCGAACACATCCTTCAATCGCTTTTGTGGAGAGCGGCTCACCTTCCAATCTTTGTTGGAGGAAGGATAATCATTTAAAAAAAAGAGGCGGGGGGGGGGGGGGGGGGGGGGGGATAAATGCGACCAACCCTTCTCCTCGGCCACTTGCATTGACCTGGAAAGATTCAAGGAAGCATCCAGGAAATAAACCTTTCCAGCCCGGCACTGTCTTGGTAGGTGAGTCCAAGTACAACTATTTTTCCTTCCAATCATTGTTGGAGGAAGGATAATCATTTAAAAATAAAAATAAAAAAGGGGAAGCGTTGGGGGTGTTGGGGAGATAAATGCGATCAACCCTTCTCCTCGGCCACCTGCATTGGCTTGGAAAGATTCAAGGAAGCATCCAGGAAATAAACCTTTCCAGCTCGGCATTGTCTCGGTAGGTGAGTCCAAGTACAACTATTTTTCCTTCTAATCTTTGTTGGAGGAAGGATAATCATTTAAAATAAAAAATAAAAAAAGGGGAAGCGTTGGGGTGCTGGGGAGATAAATGCAACTAACCCTTCTCCTCGGCCACCTGCGTAGGCCTGGAAAGATTCAAGGAAGCATCCAGGAAATAAACCTTTCCAGCCTAGCGGAGAATTAGAAGAGAGCCTGTGTTATATCTAATGGCGTTAGGAGTGAGCTGGCGCGACGAGAGACCTAAGGATTTAGTGGAATTGGAAATCTAGGGCCAGCATCTAAGCGTTCTTGGCTAACGCTTATGCAGCCAGGTTTAGGCGTGCAAGCCCAGTCCACAAACCAGGACAATAAATGGTGAAATTTCAAGGAAATCGGCGTCTCTTCTAATGTCAGCTAGATCTTCTAAGGTGAGGGAACTAGAGAATTAGCTAGCTGGAAAGCCAAGATCCGCGTTGCAGACCAAGGTCGAGAGGAAGAGGATGGGTCAGAGGAACCTGGACTGGGGGCGCGATATTGGGTTGAGAACCCAAGTTGACCAACCGATCATCTCGAGGGCAACATAGAATAGAAAGAAGATCAACTTGGAAGCAAAGAAGTGATGCTTGAAAACTAGGGAGGGAAATCGACGATTCGAGATTAACTCAAAAAATCCTGCTTAGTGGGACAGTTACCATTCACTAGAAATCAAGTGCCAGGGTTCCTGTCGGTTAAGGGGCTACATGGGAACGTTTCAATTCCTTGATTTTTCTGTTTTTTTTTTCCCCAAAGTAGAAAAATAATAGAAATCTATTTGGTAACAAAAATTAATTTTTCTACTCCCTGGAATAAAAAAATGACCTAGGAATAAATTTGGAATAGAAACAAAAAGTAAAAAAAAGTAACTTATTGTTCCCAAAAATAATTTCTAGAAATAAGCCATTTTTTTCTTTTCTATTTTTCTCTTGTTCTTCTTCCTTGCCGTGGCCGCTGTCCTTGAATCCGCCACCGCTTGTGGCCATTGCCAGTTGCTTGCCAATTGCCGGCCATCTCTGCCGCCGTCGCCGTCGGCCGACTATTGCCACCCGTCGGTTGACCGCCGCCACTTGCTGCCCTATACGACTAATGCTTGTCACTCGACCACTGACGCTCATCGACTACTAGCCTCCGCCACCGGCCGCTAGTTGCCACTTGACCGCCACCACCACTCGACCGCTGTCGTCGCCACCACCGCCAATCGTTGTCCAATGCCACTACTTGTCACCCTCCGCCCATCGCCATACGATCGCCACTCGCAGCCCACTCGCTAGCAGAGGCGGACGGTAGGTGGCGGGCGGCGGACGGTGAGTGACGGTTGGTGGTCGGCGATTGGCATTTGGTAATCGGTGAACAAGAAGAAAAACGAACAAATACAAAAATTTATGGAAGAAAATTGAATAAATGCAAAAATTTATGGATTGTACTAAATATATTCATATTCTTTTTCTATTTCGAGAATAAAAACTTTGTATAGTTACCAAACACATTATTTTACTCAGAAATTGTTTTAGGCAGTAGTAATAGAGAAGAACTATTTTTGAAAAGAAATTACTTCCCGGAACAAAAATGTTACCATTCGCATCCTAAATTACTATTAAACAGGTTAGATTGTGCAAGCCAATTGAACGGTCTAGAGCTAACATCGGCATAACTTTCATGCTTGGTGAAAACCTTGAAGTAGGATAGATGCTGATATGATGGTGAAGTTACATCAATATCCAGTGGCCAAGCTATGACCACTAGATGTAACGGCCGAAAATATAAGGCTTCCTAGCTCCCCCTCTGCCTCTCCAATTAACGCCAAGAATGAAAGGGAAGGATACTTGGGAGTCCATTTTAATCTTTGTAAGTCAGATACACCAAATGAGGCCGAGGGTGGAAACAAGTGATGAATATATTTTAATTAACCAATCAGCTCATGACACGTGCCCAATAATGCCCGCAAGTTTTTGGTTATCATTATCGGATAATAACATCAACAATTCATTGAGCTAGACTTGACAAGACACCACTTTAATATGATCATCCATAAAAATTACACAATCTGACATGTGGTGGCATTTGGTGTGCATTTGCGGTGAGTTTTTAGGATATGGGCCGTATGAGGACAACGGGCCTGTTGGTGGTCTCTGTTTTTTGGATTGAGTAATGGAAGGATGTTGAACCGCAACTGAAAGGTGAGGACTTGATGGAGAATGGTGGCTGGTGTGGCTGGCCGGGAACAGACTTAATGGATTTTTCCTCAAACAACAAATGACTCTGACATCAAGTCGAGAATTGTAAATAGAGAGGATTATAATATCTTAAAATTATCAAATGAAGAACACGAGTATAGGAGGAGAGTACAATTATTCTTAAATACAACATATGTAAATTACAAGATACTTAACCCTAAATAGCAATCCTAATATGAAACAGACCACACTATTGCATTGCAATTTATTGAAATGAAATTGCTTTTTTTTTTTTTAACTCATGCCTTAAAGGTATATAAATATAAGGTCAATTCAACACCCTCCGCCGCAACCGCCACCCCCGCCTCCACCGCAACCACCGCCGCCGCCTCCATGGGGGTGGCTGTTTTTGCCACAGGAAAATATAACAACTGACGCAAGGATCAAGCACAGCATGAAGATCACTCCGGACTTCAGTAGCAGAAGATCCGCTCCATCATCACCATGAACACCGGGGCTTGCTAAATCGATCCAATTGCTCGCCGTTGATTTCCTCATTAGGTCGTGAAGAGAAGCAAGAACTCAACCATTCACGGTATCAATGGTTGTAGGAAGGAGACAATATACATGAGATGAGGGACCTTCAATTATATAGGGATGAGAAAAGTAGGTCACTGTCAATAGGTCTCCGTGACCACTGATATGGCAGCACTAAATAATTAATGGCCACGTCAAAAAAGGCTAAACTTGACCGTTCAGTTGTCCCTTTCTTTGAATTTGGAATGTTCTTCTTAGAATAACGTGGCTGTTAGCCTAGCAGCACTCTTACGTAATTGGCTTAATTAAGGCACGACTCCCAAAATGTCCTCCAAGTGAATTTTTCTTTTTGCAGCCAGAGCAGAGCGATCCGTCGCCATGAATTTCCTCGTCATCTCATGGAGAGAAGCAAGAATTCAACTCTACTCCTGTGACGAGGAACATTCAATTTAAGCACTGGCAATAACGGTGATCGACCACAAAAGTCGAGGGGACAACTTCGGAGATAATTCCCTTCGGATGACTTGTTGGGAGTGGTGACGAAGGTTCTACGAAATTGCTTCTGATCGAACTTCGACATTCTTAAATTGCTGAAGTGGTGACGTCAAGCTCGTGATTGTAATCTCAGAAAGAGTTGTTGTGACATTCTGAATTTTCAGTATTATTTTCAATTGAATAAATCGGGCATTTCATCGACACATCTATAGTGCTATTCTCAAAGCCGATTACTCGTGAGATAACTAGACCATTTGAGAAAGTTATTAAGAAATTTTAATATAATGAACTTGAGAATTCAACCAAAAGTTGACTGTTCGATCGTGCTAGTTTGCAAGGGTAATTACGGCATTGTCAAAATCGATCAAAGATCAAGGATAGGTCAATTCGATTGAGATGTGTGATCAAAGTGTGAGTGATTTCACTTTACTGCAAAATTCTCGTTGATCGGCACTAGATAGATTTTTTGTTGTTTTTGGTACCCTGTGCCCATAATTAAAACATTGAGATTTTTATGACCATTAAGAGTTGCCAATGTGTCGAAGTGGTATATTGTGGCTCGAAAAAATTGATCATGAGTCATTTGTACTAAAAATTTCTAAAAGCTACTCGGTAGATTAGGTCACGCTAAAAACACGCCAGATTAAAATTAACCGCGGATTTAAACCCGATTTCAAAAATTGAAAGTTCTTTACTTATCACGATCTATTTTAAGAACATCAATTCATCATCCAAAATTTTTTTGGAGATCCCGAGATTTTTACGGAAAAACGATTAGAAAGTTGTGGAAATCAATGGAAATTCGGATGGGCCAAATTAAAGGAAATTTGGACTTTTAAGCCAAGCCTTTAAGTGTTAGGGATTTATAGAAAATTGTACGGGATTTTTCTTCAACAACATTGGACCTCGAATTGGAGAATCGGAGAAGAATTTGAAGCCAAAATTGAGTGAAATTCGGATTTAGACTTGGGGCTGCATTTTTTGACATTTAAATTGGATTATTTATGGATTTCTAAGCAAAAAGTAGTAGGGGACAATGTGATAAGCTTGAAGACCAAAGGGGGACCAAGCTTTAATTGATTAAGATATTTTTGTGGACTTTTGGCCCTTTTCTTCTAAACTTAACGAGCACACCATAGCCCGCCGGTCCCATCTTCTCTTCGAGCGTCCGCTTCCCCAATTCTTCTCTTGTTTTACTTTTATTTTATTTTGGTCTCCTTGGATGCTTGACTGCCCTCTGAAGCCGCCCCATTTCGTTGGTCTTCTTCCACCGAAGCTTTTATTTTTCCCCTGCTTTCCTCTCTCTGCCACTTGCCAATTCCCCACCATCTTTGGTCAACATCGACACTCACCTCACCGAACCATTTGTTGACCGCTCCTCCTCCACGCGGCCTCTCCACGAAGCCAACAATCCAACAGAGTCCACCGAAGCATCCCCTCTCTCTGCAGCTTTGGTCGACGTTTTTAAACACCCCACGTCCGAAGCCGTTTGTTGACCGCCTGTCCCCACGCGAAGCTGCCCTTCGTCCGCTTCTCACTCCATCGAAATCCAGCGTCCACCACTTGCTGTCCCCCGCTGGTCAACCTCCTCCACCGAAAGCCCAACTGTTGACCGCCCTCAGCTCCACGCGGCCAGCGCACGCCAGCGAAACCCACCGAAGCTGCCCGCGTCGCCTCTCGCCTTCAGCTCTCGTGAAGCCCAGCCCATCAGCAGCCTCTGCACGTCCACGCCTCCACCTGCGTCGGTCAATCAAAGGAGCTCTCCTCACCGGTTGATGACCATCGAAGACGCCGCAGCTCCTTCCTTGCATCGACGCCAACAAAGCCAGCTCTTTGACCAGCCCATCTCACAATTTGTTCGGTCCTCTTTAGCCCAGCAACTTCTCCTTCGATCGGCCCAAGTCCTCAGCAAGCTTCAGCCCATCCAGTTCAGGTTTTGGCCCAGCATCTCCATCAAGCTCAGCCCAGTTCAGTTGCATTTCAGTCCAACAAGCCCATGCCTTTTTTCAAGCCCGCTTCAACCAACTTCAGTCCACTTGAAGCTAGTCCATTTTCAGCAGGCCCAAGCCCAAGTCTAAGCCCAGAATTTCTGTGGGCTTGCAAGGTTTCTTAGTCTGGCCCAGTGTCCGTCAACACCGCCGAAAATTTGGAATTCGACCACCATCGCGGTGTTCTGGTCTTTGCTTTGCACAAGTGAGTTTTGCTCACTAATCCCTTATTAGTATGTTAATGATACTTAATTGTTGATTATTTTTAATTAAGTGCAATTAGGTTGATAGATTAAATTAGAATAATTAAATTAGGGATTTACTTATGCATGTTAGGAAAATAGTTAGCATAGTTAGCAAGTAGGCATACTCTATTATTTATTGAACATGTCTCAGTAATTTTCCAAGCTCATTTTGGCTTCCAATTAGGCATTTTAGGCCTAAATTGGATTTATTGTATTTATTAAATAATTTTCGAAATTATTTAATTAATTAATTAATTTCTGAAAAATTAGGTAGGAATAGCCGACCACCAAAATTTTATGCTGATCATTGTGGTGTAGTTCGTTTATTTATTTGAGTATTGATTTGTGCTGAATTTATTTAACTTTGTTTTTAGGATTTTATTCCTAAATTAATCAATTTTGGTAATTGATTGGAAATTAATTGAGTGTCGGTTTACAATGCCAAAAATATTTTGGTGGACAATATAAAATTGTGGAAATTGTGGAAGTGAAATTATGATATTTTAGCTAAGCCCGATCGTGTACCCACACAATAAATTTTTATCGGGTATTGTTAATACGAGGGAAATAGGCCAATTATTATTTTGATTGAAGATTCTAAGTGTGAAGCACACAGTCCTTGGTTGAGAGTAATTAATCGTGTGAGGGTTATTAGTCGCATTGAGAAAACTATTGAAAGATGAAATGATGTATGATGGGTGTGTGACAGTGTGGAATAGGGCATGGAAACCACTGAATTTAGAATCGATTGTGCTCGTTGAACCGTAATTTAACATTACCACCAAAGTATGGTTATGTCCAGTGGTCAATAGGTTACCACCTAATTTAAGCTGTGCTTGCTATGCCATAATTTAGCACCACCACCGAACTTGGAATCGGTTGTGCTCGTTGAGCCATAATTCAGCATTAATCGTTGAAGAATTAGTAAGTCGTGTCCGTTGAGCCGTAATTCAGCATTACCACCAAAGTTTTAGTAGGCCGTGCTCGCTAAGTCGTAATTCAACGTTGGGGTTGAGTATTTGAGATGACTGTGTAGGTCGTGCTCACTGAGCTATAATTCAGTAGTGAATTTGAGTAAATGAGATGAGCCGACCAAGAAAGAGTCAAGATGACATGTAATCGACTAGGTTAGTTGATCAATGATTTGATATGATGTTATGAATTATTGAGTTATATGATATAAGGTATCTATAAATAACGTTGATTTGCAGGATAAAACTAAGGTTAAGGTAAATCTTCTGACTCGTGTTGTGCTTAGGCAGCTTCTTGAGTGTATTGACTTCCTAATCGGGTCTTAGGGGATATAACTTGCTGAGATGTAGTCTCACTGGTTATAGAAAAACCATTTTCAAGTCCTTAGATGATTGTGGTGAAGGGCCGGAGGCTTGGAGTGTAGAAGGTGAAGCTTGAAGAATTGACGATCCTATTGGACTGTGTAGTCCTAGTTTTATGAACTTGTGATTTAAAACCCGACTTAACAATTCGCTTGAGATGACTGTGAAGGCCGCGCTCGCTGAGTTGTAATTCAGTAGTGACTTTGAGTAAATGAGATGAGCCGACTAAGAAAGAGTCGAGATGACATGTAATTGACTAGGTCGGTTGCTCAATGATTTGATTTGATGTTATGAATTGATTGAGTGATGTGATATAAGGTATCTGTAAATAACATTGATTTGCAAGATGAAACTGAGGTTAAGGTAAGTCCTTTAACTCGTGTTGTGCTTAGGCAGCTTCTTGAGTGTATTGACTTTCTAATCGGGTATTAGGGGGTAGAATTTGCTGAGATGTAGTCTCAATGTTATAGAATAACCATTTTCAGGTCCTTAGATGATTGTGGTGAAGGACCGGAGGCCCGGAGTGTAGAAGGTGAAGCTTGAAGAATTGATGATCCTATTGGACTAGTTAGTCATAGGACACTTTTCTTTTGATGGGAGTCGATTCGTTTTTGTAGTCCTGGTTTTATGAACTTGTGGTTTAAAACCCGACTTAACAATTCGCTTTATATATATTTGCACTATGGTTTGCAATGTATATAAGGGTGGTTGCTTTTTAAGTGGAAATTTAGAGTCCTACTTTCTATCCCATTGTTTTATTGTTTGGGGATTATTTATATGCTTCCGTATGCGTATTAAAATGAATAGATTAGCGATGCGTCCTGGGACATCGCTATTATATTGACCGGGTGAGGAATGGGTGTATACCTAGGATTGAGGCGTGACAGTCGTGCACATGCCCTGCCCCTGGTTGGTCCAAAACGGTGAACAAGGGAAGTTGCGGATCAATCAAGACTACCGGTGAGATGATTCGCCACTCCATGTTTGACGTGGGACGTTTTGTGTTTTGGCCGATTTATCTCTTAATTCCGTTTTTGGTCAAAAGGTACGGCTTTCTTAATCTTAAGTCAGCTAGTCTATGACTTAAGAGAGCCGTTGTATCTTGGGAACTTTCTGGGCAATATGGTAGCTACCAAGAAATTGTTATTCCTGTCAGAGATTTATGGCACACCTTGTAATTGCTTCAACGTTGTTCAAAACTTTTGAGTGAAACTCCAACCAAGTCCTCCTGACAAAAACTCGCTTGGAATTGATGATGTGGCAATCCAGTCATCACATGCTATTTTAAGTGGTACGTCCGTGATTTGATGTGGACAAATATTCTCGAAACAATGCTCTTTTACAGAACTTTTATTTTTATTTTTATTTTTTTTCACCTCCTCCTTTAGCCAGATCTGGCACATCCTTCGTTGATTTCATGATTAAATCTGCAAAAGCCATTGTTGCTCAACTCCGCAAGCTGTCGCTGTTGCTCATTGAGCTCATGGCTGTCGAGCTCGATGGTTAGCTTGCAGCAACTGAAGCATAGCCGCTTCGAGCTCGGTGGCCATTGAAGGCCATGGAGATTGAAGTCGCTTCTACTGCTTCTTCTTTTCTAGGCAATTATTAATGCTTTAGTGTAAATAAAATCATCGGGAAGCTGATTGAATTTTTAGGGGTTTCAATTGTAGAAGCCTTTGACCAAAAAAAAAAAAAAATTGTAGAAGCCGAAAAAATTCATGTGAGCCCACTTTCTGTAGGCTCTTAGAGTTTTAGAAATTCGTCAGTTGAGAAAGTTGAAGAGTTGTTTGGCGTTATTTGAGTTGTGGCTTACAGATATGGATGATCATGATCAAAATCTTTTTGTCATAAGTGTTCACTATTTACTATGAAAAAAAACTAAATAAATAATGGACATAAAAGGAAAAAGGAAAGAAAAAAAGAAAAAAAGAAAATGATAATAATTAGAAAACTAAGAAATTAAGCAAAACGGTATCGTTTCAAGTAAAGTTGTTCGCATTAGATCCTATCACATTAGCAATTTCAAGTGAGAAATAACCGAGAGGACTATATTAGAATTTCACGTAAGGGTTTAGGATTATATTTGATCAATTGCAATGTTTAAACTAGATTAAAATATGTATAATAAATTTAAGACTGAAATAGCAATTTTATTTTCCACAAAGTATTCTTTTCTCTATTATTATTTAGCTCATAAAGAATACCAACCAAAGACTAATTTCATTTTATTTTATTGGATCATTTGGTGCTAAAGCAGTCTTCATTGCTAGGGTCTAAGAGATTGAAAACTTATATATTCTATTGAGTTTTATATATAGTAAATTTTTTCACAAATGCATAGCATGTGTGCGAATCAAAATGGATTTGGATGTGTTGTGAAATAATTGTTGAATCTAACGGATTTTGCAATTCAAATTTATCAAGGAGATTAATGAGAAATGACAAAGAAGACTAGAAATCTATGTTGTTCAATCCAAATGTCGATACCTATTCCTTTGATACAGTTAACAAGTTAACAACAGAGAAATCCATTATGAATGAAGATTACATAGTTACAATCACTTTGGTATTTCCCTATCCTTGATCATACTCAAAGTAAATTTATAAGTGTGATAAGTCACTCAACAAACTCACAAAAAAGTGTGAGATATAAAGATGACTTTACTATTGCATTTGTTAGAAAGAGAACTAGTTCATGATGGTAAATTTCAAGAACCGGCAATGTAACTGGTAAGTAAAATTGCTTGGCAACTTTATTGCCCGATCAACTATCAACAACTTAATAATAAAATAATAAAATTTTTATTCTCACATCTAGTGTCCAATTATGGCTTCTTCTTTTTTTGGGTCAATAGTATCCAATAGTTGATAAATTTGGCTTGTCAATTAGTTAGTAAATTACCAAAAATATAAATGTTTTTTTTTTTGGTAAAGACAAAAATATAAATGTTAATATCACAAAAAACTTCAAATTGGTACACTTGTGACAAATTTACCCAAATTATTTTTTTAATCAAGAAAAACCTCAAACTGGTGAACTTGTGATAAATTTACCTCGGATAACTACAAAAACCTTAAACTAGAATACTTGTAATAAATTTATTCAAAAATAATTTTTTTTGTTCAAAAACCCTGAACCGGTATATTTATGATAAATGTACCATTTGTTTAATTATATTAATACCACAAATAACCACAAAACTAGCACAACTGTGACGAATGAAGGGTAAAATTTCAAACTGGTACACCAATCAAGCGTTATCCAACTTAGCAATTTAATAGTAAAATTTAACAAAAACTAACAAAGATAAATTTATCACAATGATACCAATTTGGGTTTTTTTGTTCAGTGTTTGACAAAAAAAAAAAATGGGTTAATACCTTGAAAAACCCCAAACTTGTACAATGGCAAATTTACCCCAAACTATTTTTATGACCACAAAAAACCCCAAACTTGTATACATTTGACAAAGTTATCCCAAACCGGTACACTTGTGACAAATTTACCATATGTTAGTTTTTATTAAATTTTACCGTCAAATTATTAAGTTAAATGACACGCGACAGTTAACTGATATACCAATTTGGGATTTTACGCTCCGTTTGTCATAGTTTACAATTTTTGTGATTTTTTTTTTTGTATTAATCCGATTTAGTGGAGGGTATATTTGTCACAAATTTACCAGCTTTGGGTTTTTTGCTATCGAATAAATTGGTTTTCAGTAAATTTGTCATTAATGTACTAGTTTAGGGTTTTTTATGGTCAATCTAGGTAAATTTGTCACAAGTATACCAGTTTGGAGTTTTTCATGGTCAAAAAAATAGTTTGGGGTAAATTTATCACAAGTGTATCAATTTGAGGTTTTTCAGGGTATTAACAAAAAAAAATTGATTTAGTGCTCTGACCCAAAAAAAAAAAAAAAACTAGGTTTAGCACATCAAATTTGAATCAATTTTACAATCCTGCCATGGGGATGATGCGAATATGAGGACTGTTGTATCCGAGAGGTATATGCCAAGCAATGCTCCAATTGGAAATCACGTGTATGAAGTTCGGATCATTTCACTACCCCAGCTAACCTCATCAGATTTGACTGTATCATGACCAATATGATGAATTTGTTAGAATGGGCATTAACATGATTAAATTTAGCATGAGGCCTAAACCTGTCATTTTCAATTACATCATCCTATCTCCAATTTTCTTTGGCTGGGTTCACCACAACGTAAACCAATACCACACAATAACGCACAGTCGATGAATGACTCTGACAACACTTTATCAAAATAAAAACCTTGACATTTTTTGACATGTTGTGTTTGTAAGCTTTTGAACTAGGTTTAGTGCTCTGACACTCCCTCCCCCCCCCCCCCCAAAAAAAAAAAAAAAAAAAAAAAAAAAAACCAGGTTTAGTGCATCAAATTAGAACCAATTTTCCGATCCCGCCATGAGGATGACACAAATGTGAGAAGTGGTATATCCGAGAGTTATGCCAAGCAATGCTCCAAGAAATCATGTGTGTAAAGTTTGGACCATTTCACTGCTCCAATTTGGAAATCAAGTGTGTGAAGTTTGGATCATTTCACTAATGCAGCTAACCTCATTGGATTCGATTGTATCATGACCGGTACGATAAATTTGTCTTTTTTCCCCACTAATGTTATCAGGGAAGACAATTTCCACAACATACCAAGCCGAAGGAGAAAACAAGAAAGTTCTATTCTTTGGTCCATTTCACTAACCCGGCTAACCTCATCAGATTGACAAGTAAGATAAATTTGTCTTTTCTTCTAATAGGATAATGACACCAAGAACTTTAGTTTAATGTGCAATTTAGTCCCTAAACCTTTAATTTATTCAATGTAGTCCTTAAACTTTAACTCAATGTATAATTTGGCCCATGAATTTTAATTTAATCGATATAGTCTCTGAACTTTTAATACATGTTCAATGCAGAGCTATATGAAAACGTTCAATACAAGCAAGAGTGCTGGGTATTTCCTTAGCCCAATATGTGAAGTAGAAGCTCTTCATACGGGCCGTTTGAGGACAACGAGCCTGTTGGTGGTCTCTGTTTTTTGGATTGAGCAATGGAAGGATGTTGAACTGCAACTGAAAGGTGAGGACTTGATGGAGAACGGTAGCTGGTGTGGCTGGCCGTGAACAAACTCAATGGGTTTTTCTTCAAACAACAAATAACTCTGACATCTAGTCGAGAATTGTAAAGAGAGAGGATTATACTATCCGTAAATTATCAAATGAAGAACACAAGTATAGGGGGAGAGTACAATTATACTTAAATACAACATATGTAAATTGCAAAATACTTAACCCTAAATAGCAATCATAATATGAAACACATACCACACTATTGCATCGCAATTTATTGAAATGAAAATGCTTTTTGTTTTTTGTTTTTTTTTTTGTAACTCCCGCCTTAAAGGTATATAAATATAAGATAAATTCAACACCCTCAGCCGACCCTGGCCCCGCCACAACCACCGCCCCCACCACAACCGCCATGACCGCCACCACCATGACCGCCTCCTCCACCTGAACTAGCCACTGCAACTCCAGCTGCCGCGCTTCCAGCCGCCAAGCCCCAACTACTGCTTCCAGCGCGGCCGCCGCACCATTTTCATTCTGAGAGTCGCCACAGGAAAATATAACAACTGACGCAAGGATCAAGCACAGGATGAAGATCACTCCGGACTTGAGTAGCAGAAGATCCGCTCCATCATCACCATGAACATCGGGGCTTGCTAAATCAATCCAACTGCTTGCCGTTGATTGCCTCATTGTGTCGTGAAGAGAAGCAAGAACTCAACCATTCGCGGTATCAATAGTTGTAGGAAGGAGACAACATACATGAGATGAGGGACCTTCAATTATATAGGGATGAGAAAAGTACGTCATTGTCAATCTCAAAAATTGATGGATGGATGCAAGTTCTCAACCACCCAATTATTCCACACTGACGACTTTTTGATCCGGTTGTGAAGAAAAGTGAGTGTTCATTTATTCGTGTTGGAATTGTGATTAGCTTCATCAATCTCTATACTTCATGATCTTAACGGATGATGTTTTCTGACTCGAATTATATATTATTGATGCGAGAGGCTTATGATGATTTCCATATAAATTATTTGTGCTAGTCTCCATTCTCATCCCTCTATTCATTAAAAAAAAAAAAACTCCTTCGTAAAAAGTACTGTTTCTTTAATACGGTAAGTTTATTAATTAATTTCAGATTAATTTACAATTCATTGTGAAAAAGGAAAAAAAAAAAGATGCGATATCAATGACTGGCTTGTATTTCAATTAGTCACAACAATTTTTTTAACACGAATGTTGACTCAAAAATCTTTTAAAACTCACATAATATTTTAGATTTGACGGAAAAGTGTCAAATTCATCTTTTGACTTTTGATGAATCTAGATGAATGAACTTTATTCAAATTATTATATAAATTCATTAATATGATATAACTTAAATATAAATTGCATCACCAAATCAAAGATACCCACAGAACATAATATGTACTTCATACACCATCGATATACTTTTCACATTGGAAATAAGGAGTGTACTCGTTGAGAGATCATGTGCATCATCCATTGTTTCTTAATAAGTTTCTATTGTTGAATTCATTAAGGTAAGCAAAATTTACAGAATTTACATTTAGATTCCTCCATAAGTCCGATCGATTGGTATGGGGCTGTGAGAGGAATTTTTGGTCAATAGGTCTCCGTGATTACTGATATAGCAGCACTCAATAAATAATGGCCACGTCAAAAAACGCTAAACTTGACCTTTCTGTTGCCCCTTTCTTTGAATTTGGAATGTCCTTAGAATAACGGTGGCTCTTAGCCTAGCGGCACTCTTACGCAATTGGCTTAATTATGGCACGACTCCCAAAATGTCCTCCTAGTGAATTTTCCTTTTTGCGGCCAGAGCAGAGCGAGCAGTTGCCTTCATTGGCGCAGGAAAACACGATGATGGACGCGAGCATCCAGCACACCGCGAAGATCACTCCGGCCCTAAGCAGCAGAAGACCCGACCCATCGTCACTACCGCGAACGCCGGCGCTCTCGAAATCGACGCAATATCTCGCGATGAATTTCCTCATCATCTCATGGAGAGAAGCAAGAATTTAACTCTACTCCTAAGGCGAGGAACATTCAATTTAAGCACTGGCCATAACGGTGATAGACCACAAAAGTCGAGGGGACAACTTCGGAGACCATTCCCTTCGGATGACTTGTTGGGAGTCGTGACAAAGGTTCTACGAAATTGCTTCTGATGGCGAAGTGGTGACGTCGAGCTCGTGATCCTAATCTCAGAAAGAGTCGTGCACATGCCCCTGGTTGGTCCAAAACGGTGAACAAGGGAAGTTGCGGGTCAATCAAGACACTCCATGTTCGACGTGGGACGTGTTGTATTTTGGCCGATCTACCGGTCAATTCTGTTTTTGGTAGAAAGGTACGGCTTTCTTAATCTTAAGTCAGCTGGTCTATGACTTAAGAGAGCCGTTGTATCTTGGGAACTTTCTGGGCAATACAGTAGCTACCAAGAAATTGTTATTCCTGTCAGAGACTTATGGCACACCTTGTAATTGCTTCAACGTTGTTAGAAACTTTTGAGTGAAACTCCAACCAAGTCCTCCCGACAAAAACTCACTTGGAATTGATAATGTAGCAATCCAATCATCACATGCTATTCATTAAAAATTATTTGTGCTAGTCTCCGTTCTCATCCTTCTATTCATAAAAAAAAAAAAAAATAAAATAAAAATGATCTCTTCCGTAAAAAGTACCGTTTCTTTAATACGTTTTTTTTTTTTTTAATGACCTAGGAACCCCTCACCTTTGGGGAAGGATCAATGGAACTCTTATACAGTGGAGCCACTACAGCCAGTGATTTTAAATTATTTGTGCTCGTGGCCATAACGATGATGGACCACAAAAGTTGAGGGGAAGACTCTGGAGATAATTCCCTTTGGTTGACGTATCGGCAGTCATGGTGAAGGTTCTGCGAAGTTTCTTCTGATCAAACTTAGACAGTCAGTCTTAAAATGGCAAAGTGGTGACATCGAGCTGGTGATTGTAATCTCAAATAATGAATACCGATCAAAGACTAATTTATTTTATTTTATTAGATGATTTGATGCTGAAAGCATTGTTCATCAATAGGGTCTGAGAGATTGAAATATTATATATCCTATCTATATAAACTAGATTTTTTTTTTTAACAAACGCAGCATGTGTGTGATGCAATTGGCTGTAGTTGCGTTGTGCTAATGGATTCTACAATTCAAATCTAATATGAAAAGAAAAAAATTATCGGCAAAATCAATGAATTATGAGAAAGAGCGCTAGAAATTTATATCATTCAATCCAAATGTTGGTACCTACTCCTTCAAAAGAGTCGATAGAAGAGAAATCCATTATGAATAGAGACTACATAATTACAATCACTCATATGTTTCCCTGCCCAAAATCACTCTCAAAATAAGTCTATCGATGTTATCTTGCAATCCCTCAAAAATAAGTCTTTCCAGAAACTCACAAAAGTGTGTGTTATTAAAATAGGCTAAACAAAACCGGACAGCCAAGAGGTTTATGTCGGCCTATAGTTAGGTGCCCGCCCTGGGCGTAGTAGCAACACATTATAGGGAAGCTCCTGGTTCGTAGCCTCGGCCATTGGTCCAAAAAAATCCCGGACCTATCGATCTCTAGACTTGACCCCAACTCCAAATTTAACTAGAATTTTGAGCCCCAAGTTTAACAATTTTTCGCTTGGCTCAATGTTCATGGGCAGGTCACGGTGCTCGTCATCCATGCGGACCCTCCCAATACCTCAGTAGATGCTTAACTACTTTAGATGTCCATCAAAACTGCGTTGGGCTCAAACTACTCCAAACGATTGAACTCAGTTCGCATGTCTGCAAAAATCTTTGCGGCGAGAAACTTTTGCGATGTCAAATCCTCTCTTGAGATGAACACCAAAACAACCGGATTTCCAAGCCATCGTCACCAATCAAGCCATTAGACCACGCTACCTCTTCAGCTCCTTCTGTTGTCATAGCCATAGTTGTCGTTGAAATCAGTTGTCTCTCCACGGCATTTTCTAACTCGTAGCACATATAATGAAAGCCAAATCAACTGATTTCTTTGAAACATACCCTAACATTTGTTGTCCCCAACAAGATTGCACCATTACAACTTAGATAATTCGTTATATGTAGAAAGTGGGCACTTAAAAATAAAATAAAATTGAACTACATGTGGAGGAACCTTGGAGCTTTCTAGATGTTACTCCTTATCTCCAAACTCACAACCGTCCATCAGTCTTCACTCTTCATATCTCCAAACCGAAACTGCCATGCTGCACCCATGGCATTTAACTCAAAATTTGCAACTACTCTCTAGGTCATCTACTTCAACCACCTTAAAACATCATGAATAATCACCTTTGAATAACTGTTAGTTGCTATGGATTCGAGTGACTCTATAGGTACCGTTATATCTGCTATACTTTAAATAAATTTAGACTTTCCTAGAAGCAGAGAAAATTATCAAAAAAGTCATAAACCTATTGTAATTGTGCCGATTCAGTTTTAAACTTATATTTTGGCTAATTGATTCCTAAAACTTTTGCAAGTGCATAAATTCAATCCATCGGTTAGATTTATTGAAACATTGAGAAATATATTACATTGGACAAAGGATCTTCCACCTAACTTTGAACATTACAAGCAAGTTGCCTCAGCTTTCCATCTCAAAGAAATATGTTATCATCTGAAAGTTTGTAATGTTAGAACCTATAATATCATTAGTAAGTAAAATTGGTTGGCAACTTACTTGTCCAGTCAACTATTTGTAACTTACCAGCAAAATAGTGATTTTATTTTCTCAAATCTAGTATCCAATTATAGATTTTTCTTGGCCAATAGTATCCAATAGTAGATTAGCAAGTGCTTTTAAATTTGGCTTTATTAACATAACAGTTTTTGGTTTACTATGAAAACAACAACTTATTGTGTGAGCCTCAAAATTTTGAAATAGTAAACTCTGCAATAATTTATAATAATTTATTATTTGATTTTTTTTGTGATTTAGGAAAGAATGTTATTCTCATAGTAAATTAAAAGCTGTTATCAATTGTTCTTTTTAAAATTTGATAATTGGGCTCGTCAATTAGTTAGTAATGGTTTTACCATCTCTTTCACAAGTAGATTAGTACGGGTTTTATTGCAAGTGGGCTCTGGCAATTAATTAGTAACTTATCGATAAAATAACAATTCTATCATCCCTCATATTCAGTCATATGATACCAAGTGCTATAAAATTTTATAATTGGGCCATTAAGTAGTTTGCGACTTACAAATCAAATAATGATTTTATCATGATAGATTGAGTATGCATACCAAATGCCTGAAAATTTTATAAGTGGGCCCCTTCGATTAAATAGTAACTTAACAATAAAAATTCCATGGCACGTTTTCGAATCTAATATTCAGAAGCAAATCACAAAGTGCTTTACTAATTGGCAATGAGTGCAGCTAGTTATTGGTAACTTGCCGATGAAATAATGATTTCACTACTCCACGTCCGGTAGTAGATTACGGAGTGCTTTGACATTACACAAGTGGGTTTTAATTACCAGATTATCCATTCGGTTATAATAACATCTAAACTTAGGTTCAAAACATTTATTTGATTCGTTAAAACCATCCATCCGAACAATATAGTTGGATAGTTTGTTAAGTTCCAGCACTAGTCAACCGGATGGGTTTGGGACTCCATTTACATGTCCCTTCAACGTTTATAACAATCTTGGATCTTAACTTCAAGTGTCAAGTTCAAAATTACGACGAGTTTTTCACCGTAGTCCCTTCAGCTTCCATCCCTACTCAAGCAAAGCTTCTCTCTCATCGAGTGTCTAAGACTTCCCAAACTAAAGGTTGAGCTGAAAATCGCATAGCAGAGGATATGATATAAGCATTGGCCACCAAAAATAGAGAGTTATGGAAAATGCTACTTCATGGTCAAGAAATTAGTGAAGGCTTTAGTAGCAAAACACGACACATCCAACAAGAGTGGCCGAAGGCCCATGAGCCCCTCCGCAATGGTGACTTCGTGGTGGCCTCCATCAATGGTGGCCGTCATCACCTCCGACTACATAGTAACCACCACATTGGACATTTCTCTTTTTTTTTTTTTTTTGAAAAAATTATCCAAAAAGTTTTAAACCTATTATATTTTAATCACTTATGTCATAAATCGTTTAATTATATCAATTGAGTTCTAAACATTTTCATATTTTGCCAGCTGAGTCTATTTGACTAAATTTTGGCCAGAAAATCATTTGACATAGATGCCGTCCTATGTGACATGAGTGGCATTGACATGGATAATTTTCAATAACATTCTAAAATTTCTCGATTATTTATTTATTTATCTTCTTTCCTTTTTCCCCCATTTTTGGCCAGCAAGGTTACCGGCCGACCATTATCGGCCACAAGTGAGGACCAATGATCCTTAATTGGCTTGGTTAGCAAGGGCCATGTGCTTTCATCCAAACTAGGTGAGGGTCAATAGCCCTCAACTGTGGCCAGAGTTAGGAAAAAACAAACAAGGAAAGAAAAAAAAAAAAAAAAAAGAAGAAAAACAAAAATAAAAATAAAAATAAAAATAAAAAATTGAAATATTATTAAAACTTTATCCATGTTATCACCGGTCATGCTATGTGGGAAGGTTGTTCACATTAGCGATTTTTAATCAAGATTTGCCTAACGATCTAAATTAACAAAATGTAAAAAGATTTAGGACTTAGTTGACATAATTAAAATATTTAAAATTGAATTGGTTAAAAGTTTAGGAATTTTTTTGACAATTTTCCCTTCCTTTTCTATTTGCGGCAAGAGCCAGACGAGTTGATGCCATCATTGCCTCAGGAAAACATAATGACCAATGTGAGGATCAAGCACAGCACGAAGATAACTCCGCTCTTGAACAGTAGAAGATCCGTTCCATCATCACCATGAACTCCGGCGCTTGCAAAAGCGACCAAATTTCTCGCCTCTAATTTCCTCATGATCCCATGGAGAGATGCAAATACCACCATATTTTCATTCTCTAGATGTGGGTTTGATTGACGATAAGGTCACTTTTACCCATGGAGCCCAACGCCAACCTAGACCTTCTTAATGGCTCCTTATTGCGAGATTTTACACTCTATCAATAGTTGGTTGATAATTTAGTATATCTCATCATTACCCATCCTAATACAACCTTCTTGGCTCATGTCCAGGAGGTAGCTTTTTCCGTTCTACTCACTATGGTGATGTGGTCCATTCATTTTCTAATCACTTGTATAATGGTTTGTATCTTGCTAAGTCAAGTAATTACGGAACTGCCGAAAAAGACGCAAAACCCTATTGTAGAAATGCAATCATTAACATCCCTGGTACAGTCCACACTCAAGTAGACATGTCGCTCCAGGATAGTGTAGGAAGGATGGTAAAGATCATATCATAAGATCCCTCTCAGAAGAAATCTCTCTGCTCATTCCTAAAGCTCCGCATCATTTCCTTTTTAGATTTCCCACATTCCAGTCCCAACCTAAGCATCAGAGGACCAATCCAAGCACAAATCCGTACGCCCAATCAAATTCCAGCAAGACCTTCGGCAGAGTTCGTGTTTCTCATTTCAGCCTTGAATATTGGCGCCGTGTGTGGGAATGAATGAATAGCTTTGTTTTTCTTCCTCGAAATTTCTGGAAATGGCCTCACTGAAATCCAACAACGCCCCTCAACAATTTGAAGAAAGGAAGGCATTTTTCCATCGGCATCGTGTCTTGTCCACAAGATCTTGTAAGGGAGTGTTAAGTTTGAGCTTGTTGGGGTTCTGAGGAAGCAAGCAATCTTCTTCCTTTTGGACAGCTGGAGAGGCTGCTCGGTAGAAGTAAACTCGAAGTCTCCTTCATCACGAGTCAAAAAGAAGCGACCTGAGAGTGTCCCTGTCGGGCCGCACCTCTAACTGTCTGGGGGCAGCAAGTAAAAATAACCTTTGTTAATGGCTGACTGGGACAATGGAAATACTTTGTCGCCACCAGCCATCTCGCGGCTTCTTCATCCATTTCCATAGCGCTCGAGGGTTTACGGCAAGAAGAGAAATGTTGAAATAAATGATATATAAATGAAGTTTCCGCTATTATAAGATGGGAAAGGAGTAAGAATAACTTTGAAGAGACTCTGCCGGTGAAGAGGCCCTTGATGTCCCCGTTGATCCCCTCAACTACGATCTCTAAGACTAGCTTCAAAGAGACTCCGTCGGTAGTAATGTGTCAAATAGTGTCTGATTCTATTATCTTATTTTCTGAAAAAGAAAAAACAGAAATTAGTTTAGTAACTTTTTTATTCCTGGTTGAATACAAAAGACTTTTTTTATTCTTGGGAATGGATTTAGAATAGAATCAAGATGTACAAAAAATTTGCTTCTTTCTTCCCATAAATAACTCCATAATCAAGCATTTTATTTTTTTTTTCTCTTTTCTTTTCTTCTTTTTCTCTTCCTCTTCTTCTTCCTCTAACCAATCATCGGCCACGACGACAGCCAATGACCGACTAGATGAGGTCCGGTAACCTCGCTAGAGCCTCGGCAAGGGTCAATGAGGCTCTCCCAAGGCCAGCAACTAGCAAGAGGAAGGAGAAGAGAAGGAAAAAGGAAAAAGAAAAGAAAAAAGAAATAAAATTACTTAAAAAAATTATAAGAAATTCTAAGTCACAAAAAAATTTGAGGTTCGTACCAAATACATTTCTACTTTGGGAATAGAAATTTTAGACAATTACCACATGCCTTCAAATACTTAGAAATTCATTTAGAGAATAGAATAAAAAAAACTATTTTTAAGTAAAAATTGTTTTCAGGAATAAAATTCTTATCAATTACACTCTTCGATGATCTTTGTGGAGAGCAGCTCACGTTGTTGGGAGCCTCCACTGTCTCGGTAGGTGAGTCCAATCCGTGTTGGATCCAGGAAATAAACCTTTCCAGCCCAACGGAGAATTAGAAGAGAGCCTGTGATTTATCTAATGGCGTTAGGAGTGAGCTGGCGCTACGGGAGACCTAAGGATTTAGTGGAATTGGAAATCTAGGGCCAGCAGCTAAGCGTTCTGGGCTAACGCTTATGCAGCCAGGTTTAGGCGTACAAGCCCAGTCCACAAACCAGGACAATAAATGGTGAAATTTCCAGGAAATCGGTGTCTCTTCTGATGTCTGCTAGATCTTCTAAGGTAAGGGCACTAGAGAATTAGCTATCAGGCACCAGACCAAGGCCGAGAGGAAGAGGATGGGTCGGAGGACCCCGCATTGGGTGCGCGATATTGGGTTGAGAACCCAAGTTGACCAACTGATCATCTCGAGGGCAACATAGAACATAAAGAAGATCAACTTGGAAGCAAAGAAGTGATGCTTGAAAACTAGGGAGGGAAATCGACGATTCGAGATTAACTCAAAAATCCTACTTAGTGGGACAGTTACCATTCACTAGAAATCAAGTGCTAGGGTTGCTGTCGGTTAAGGGGCTGCATGGCAACGTTTCAGTTTCTTGATTTTTCTGTTTTTTTGTTCCTCGAGTAAAAAATGAATAGAAATTTATTTGGTAACACAAATTAATTTTTCTATTCCTTGAAATAAAATAAAAAATGACCTAGGAATGAATTTTGAATAGAAACAAGAAGTAAAGAAAAGTAACTTATTGTTCCCGGAAATAATTTCTAGAAATAAGCTATTTTTTTCTTTTCTAGTTTTCTTTTGTTCTTCTTCCTTGCCGTGGCCACTGTCCTTGGATCTGCGGCCGCCTGTGACCATTGCCAGTTGCTTGCCAACTGTCGGCCATCTCCGGTCGCCACTACCATTGGCCGACCGTTGCCGCCTGCCGACTGATCGCCAACACTTGTTGCCCGCTACCACTAACGCTCATCGCCTGACCACCAACACTCATTGATTATTGGCCTTCGCCGTCGGCCGCTAGTTGTCGCCACTCGACTGCCACTTCTGCCCAACCACTGCTACCACCACCGTCGTCAACTGTTGTCCATTGCTGCTACTTGTTGCCCTCCGCCCATCGTTGTATGATTGCCACCCGTAGTCCACTAGCCACTAGACGTGGATGGCAGGCAACGAGCGGTGAGTGATGGTTGGTAGTCGGCGATCGGTGATCGGCATTTGGTAATCGGTGAACAAGAAGAAAAATGAATAATTGCAAAAATTTATGGATTGTACTAAATATATTCACTCTCTTTTTCTATTTCGAGAATAAAAACTTTGACGTTATTTTACTCAGAAGTTGTTTCAGGCGGTAGAAATGGAAAAGAACTATTTCTGAAAAGAAATTATTCATCTGAACAAAAATGTTACCATTCGCATCCTAAATTCCTATTAAACGGGTTAGATTGTGCAAGCCAATTGAATGGTCTAGAGCCAACATCGGTATTACTTTCTTGCTTGGTGTAAAACTAGAAGTAGGATAGATGCTGATATGATAGTGAAGTTACATCAATATCCAGTGGCCAAGCTATGACCACTAGATGTAACGGCTGAAAATATAAGGCTTCCTAGCTCCCTCTCTATCTCTCCAATTAACGCCAAGCACAAAAGGGAAGGTTACTTGGAATCCATTTTAATCTTGGTAAGTCAGATACACCAAATGAAGCCGAGGGTGGAAACAAGTGATGAATATGTCTTAATTAACCAATCAGCTCATGGCACGTGCCCAATAACGCCCACAAGTTTTTGGTTACCATTATCGGATAATAACATTGACAACCCATTGAGCTGGACTTGACAAGACACCACTTTAATATGATCATCCATAAAAATGACACAATCCGACATGTGGTAGCATTTGGTGTGCATTGGCGGTGAGTTTTTAGGATATGGGCCGTTTGAGGACTACGAGCATGTTGGTGGTTTCTGTTTTTTGGATTGAGCAATCGAAGGATGTTGAACCGCAACTGAAAAGTGAGGACTTGATGGAGAACGGTGGCCGGTGTGGATGGCTGTGAACAAACTCAATGGGTTTTTCCTTAAACAACAAATAACTCGACATCAAGTCGAGAATTGTAAAGAGAGAGGATTATAATATCCATAAATTATCAAATGAAGAACACATGTATAGGGGGATAGTACAATTATACTTAAATACAACATATGTAAATTACAAGATACTTAACCCTAAATAGCAATCCTAATATGAAACACACCACACTATCGCATTGCAATTCATTGAAATGAAAATGTTTTTTTTTTTTTAACTCATGCCTTAAAGGTATATAAATATAAGGTCAATTCAACACCCTCAGCCGCCCCCACAGCCCCCGCCACAACCACCGCCCCCACCTCCTCCACCACAACCGCCGCCTCCATCGCAACCACCACCTCCAGCATGACCGCCTGCATGGTGGCCGCTGTTTTCATTCTGAGAGTCACCACAAGAAAATATAACAACTGACGCAAGGATCAAGCATAGCATGAAGATCACTCCGGACTTGAGTAGCAGAAAATCCGCTCCATCATCACCATGAACACCGGGGCTTGCTAAATCGATCCAATTGCTCGCAGTTGATTTCCTCATTATGTCGTGAAGAGAAGCAAGAATTCAACCATTCGTGGTATCAATAGTTGTAGGAAGGAGACAATATGCTTGATGAGATGAGGGACCTTCAATTATATAGGGATGAGAAAAGTACGTCACTGTCAATTTCAAAAACTGAAGGATAGATGCAAGTTCTCAACCACCCAATTATTCCATACTGACGACTTTTTGATCCCGACGCAAGGATCAAGCATAGCATGAAGATCACTCCGGACTTGAGTAGCAGAAAATCCGCTCCATCATCACCATGAACACCGGGGCTTGCTAAATCGATCCAATTGCTCGCAGTTGATTTCCTCATTATGTCGTGAAGAGAAGCAAGAATTCAACCATTCGTGGTATCAATAGTTGTAGGAAGGAGACAATATGCATGAGATGAGGGACCTTCAATTATATAGGGATGAGAAAAGTACGTCACTGTCAATTTCAAAAACTGAAGGATAGATGCAAGTTCTCAACCACCCAATTATTCCATACCTTCAAGTCTAAATTTTTTACCTTTTCTTCTACGACTTTTTTTTATAATCACTTACCTCAAATTCAGATCCCGTTGTGAAGAAAATTGGGTGTTCATCTTTTCGTGTTGGAATTGTGATTTATTAGGCCATACTCTCTAATAGGCTTCCAAACCATAGGACACTCTTTTTTCAAAATGATCCCTTTGCGTTTACAAAACTCTTTGAAATGATTTTTATAAGGATGGTCTTAGCTTCATGAATCTCTATACTTCCCAATCTTAGGGGATGATATTTTCTTACTCAAATTATATATTATTGATGCGAGAGGCTTATGATGATTTCCATATAAATTATTTGTGCTAGCCTCCATTCTAATCCTTTTATTCATTAAAAAAAGTATCTCCGCCGTAAAAAGTACTGTTCTTTAATATGGTAAGTTTATCTTATTAATTTCAGATTAATTTACAATTCATTGTGACAAAGGAAAAAAAAAAAAAGATGGGATATCAAAGATTGGCTTGTATTTCAATGAGTCACAATAAATTATTTTTACACGAATGTTGACCAAAAATCTTTTAAAACTCATATAAAATTTTAGATTTGATGGAAAAGTGTCAAATTCATCTTTTGACTTTTGATGAATCTAGATGAATGATCTTTATTCAAATTATCATAGAAATTCACTAATATGATATAACTTAAATATAAATTGCATCACCAAATCAAAGATACCCACAGAACATAATATGTACTTCATACGCCATCCGTATAAATTTGACATTGGAAATAAGGAGTGTATTCGTTGAGAGATCATGTGCATCGTCCATTGTTTCTTAATAAGTTTCTATTGTTGAATTCATTAAGGCAAGCAAAGTTACGGAATTTACATTAGATTCCTCCATAAGTCCGATCGGTTGGTATGGGGCTGTGAGAGGAATTTGTGGTCAATAGGTCTCCGTGACCACTGATATAGCAGCACTCAATAAATAATGGCCACGTTAAAAAACTAAACTTGACCTTTCTGTTGCCCCTTTCTTTGAATTTGGAATGTTCTTCTTAGAATAACGGTGGCTGTTAGCCTAGCGGCACTCTTACGCAATTGGCTTAATTATGGCACGACTCCCAAAATGTCCTCCAAGTGAATTTTCCTTTTTGCGGCAGAGCAGAGCGAGCCGTTGCCTTCATTGGTGCAGGAAAACACGATGATGGACGCGAGCATCAAGCACACCACGAAGATCACTCCGGCCATAAGCAGCAGAAGACCCGACCCATCATCACCACCACGAACGCCGGCGCTCTCGAAATCGACCCAATATCTCGCCATGAATTTCCTCGTCATCTCATGGAGAGAAGCAAGAATTCAACGCTACTCCTGAGGCGCGGAACATTCAATTTAAGCACTGGCCATAACGGTGATAGACCACAAAAGTCGAGGGGACAACTTCGGAGACAATTCCCTTCGGATGACTTGTTGGGAGTCGTGACGAAGGTTCTACGAAATTGCTTCTGATCGAACTTCGACATTCTTAAATTGGCGAAGTGGTGACGTCGAGCTTGTGATCCTAATCTCAGAAAGAGTCGTGCACATGCCCCTGGTTGGTCCAAACGGTGAACAAGGGAAGTTGCGGGTCAATCAAGACACTCCATGTTCGACGTGGGACGTTTTGTATTTTGGCCGATTTACCGGTCAATTCTGTTTTTGGTCGAAAGTTACGGCTTTCTTAATCTTAAGTCAGCTGGTCTATGACTTAAGAGAGCCGTTGTATCTTGGGAAATTTCTGGGCAATATAGTAGCTACCAAGAAATTGTTATTCTTGTCAGAGATTTATGGCACACCTTGTAATTGCTTCAACGTTGTTCGAAACTTTTGAGTGAAACTCCAACCAAGTCCTCCCGACAAAAACTTGCTTGGAATTGATGATGTGGCAATCCAGTCATCACATGCTATTTTAAGTGGTGCGTCCGTAATCTGATGTAGACAAATTTTCTTGAAATGATGCTCTTTTGCAGAACTTTTTTTTTTTTTTTTTCATTTTTTTTCACCTCCTCCTTTAGCCAGATCTGGTGCATCCTTCTTCGTTGATTTCATGATTAAATCTGCAAAAGCCATTATTGCTCAACTCCACAAGCTGTCGCTTTTGCTCACTGAGCTCATGGCTGTCGAGCTCGATGGTTAGCTTGCAGCAACTGAAGCATGGCCGCTTCGAGCTCGGTGGCCATTGAAGGCCATGGAGATTGAAGTCGCTTCTACTGCTTCTTCTTTTCTAGGCAATTATTCATGCTTTAGTGTAAATAAAATCATCGGGAAGCTGATTGAATTTTTAGGGGTTTCAATTGTAGAAGCCGAAAAAAGTTCAAGTGAGCCCACTTTCTATAGGCTCGTAGAGTTTTAGAAATTCGTCAGTTGAGACAGTTGAAGAGTTGTTTGGCGTCATTTGAGTTGTGGCTTACAGATATGGATGATCATGCTCAAAATCTTTTTGTCATAAGTGTTCACGCTTTACTACGAAAAAAATAAATAAATAGTGGACATAAAAGGAAAAAGGAAAGAAAAAGAAAAGGATAATAATTAGAAAACTAAGAAAAGTAAGCAAAACGGTATCATTTCGAGTAAAGTTGTTCACATCATATCTATCACATTAGCAATTTCAAGTGAGAAATAACCGGGAGGACTATATTAGAATTTCATGTAAGGGTTTAGGATTATATTTGATCAATTGCAATGTTTAAACTAGATTAAAATATGTTTAATAAATTTAAGACTAAGGGTCCACTCGTTTCACGGAAAATATCATGTTTCCGGAAAACATTTTCCTAGAAGTCATTTTCCAGGAAAATGACTCTACTTTCCGTTGTTCGGCTAAAACCTAAAATTTGAGTGGAAAATATTTTCCACCATTCGTTAGCTCATTTAATTGTTTGGAAAAAATTATCAAAAATTGAATTTTAAAATTTTTAATTGACCAAAAAATTAATTTATTTTTATATTTTTTTAAAAAATGAATTTTTAATTATTTATATTTAAAAAAATCAAAATTTTTATTCTTTTTTTTTTTCTCTTTTTCTTTTATTCTTTTCCTTTTCCTTCCTCCTTCCTCCTCCTTCTTCCTCCTCCTTCCTCCGCCGCTGCCTCCTTCCTCCTCCTTCTTCCTCCTCCTTCTGCCACCGCCACCTCCTTCCTGCTTGATGGTGGCTAGCTGCCCGACGGCCGACTAAGACCCGGTGGCCAAATCCGACAAGCTTAAGGCTCGGCGATCTCACCCGAGCTCATCGGATCTGGTGGCGGAGCTTAGGCTCTTGATCCAAGTGAGCCCGAGTTCCACCGCTTGATCCGGCGAGCTCGCAACTCGCCAGAGCCCGCGAAGCTTGCGGTGAGCTCGGGTGAGGCCGGAGTGCCGCCCAACTCATCGGATTTGGCGAGCCGCAAGCTTTGCCCAGGTCGGTGAGAGCTCCGCTTTGCCCGATTTGGCAAGGCCCAATCTCAGCTTCGCTAGATTGGGCTAGACGGAGCCTCGCCGATCGCTGAACGCCGCCGTGGTCAATCGCCGACCACCACCAAAGAAGAAGATGAAAAGGAAAGAAAGAAAATAAAAGAAATTAAAACTCAATTTAAAAAAAAAAAAAAGGAAAAAAAAGCATAAAAAATAAAATGAAAAAAAGAAGTAAGATAAAAGTCATGAAAATGTTTTCCACTTTTCAAAGGGAAAACATTTTCCTCACTTTAAAGGTTGTTTTTTCCAATGATGAAAAACATTTTCTTTGACTTAGTTCATTTTCCGTGAAATGAATATCGGAAAATCCAGAAAATATTTTCTCATAAGTCATTTTCCGCGAAACAAACAGACCCCCGAAATAGCAATTTTTTTTTTTCCAGAAAGTATGATTTTCTATTATTATTATTTAGCTAATAAAGACTACCAACCAAAGACTAATTTCATTTTATTTTATTAGACGATTTTGTGCTGAAAGCACTCTTCATTGCTAGGGTCTAAGAGATTGAAATCTTATATATTCTATTGAGTTTTATATATAGTAACTTTTTTCACAAATGCATAGCATGTGTGCAATTCAAAATGGATTTGGATGTGTTGTGAAATAATTGTTGAAGCTAATGGATTTTGCAATTCAAATTCATCAAGGAGATTAAAGAGAAATGACAAAGAAGACTAGAAATCTATGTTGCTCAATCCGAATGTCGATACCTATTCCTTAGATAGTTAACAGTAGAGAAATCCATTATGAATGGACATTACATAGTTACAATCACTAAGGTATTTCTCTATCCTAGATCATACTCAAAGTAAATCTATAAGTGTGATAAGTCACTCAACAAACTCACAAAAATGTGAGATATAAAAATGACTTTACTATTGCGTTTGCTAGAAAGAGAACATGTTCCATGATGGTAAATTTCAAGAACCGGTAATATACCTAGTAAGTAAAATTGCTTGGCAACTTTATTGCCCGGTCAACTATCAGTAACTTATCAATAAAATAATAAAATTATTATTCTCACATCCAGTGTCCAATTATGGCTTTGATCAAAAAGTGTTTTTAGATTTGCCAATTTCACTTGTCAATTAGTTAGTAAATTACCAACAATATAAAGGTTAATACCACAAAAAACCCCCAAATTAGTATATATGTACCAAATTTACCCAAAACTAATTTTTTAACCAAGAAAAACATCTGGTGAAATTGTGATAAATTTACCTCAAATAATTACAAAAAACCTCAAACCGTTACACTTGTAATAAATTTACCTCAAACTAATTTTTTTATGTCCAAAAACCCTAAACTGGTATATTTGTCGCAAATATACCATGTATTTAATTTGATTAATACCACAAATAGCCACAAAACTAATATAACTATGACGAATGGAGAGTAAAATCTCAAACTAGTACACCAATAAAGCCTTATCCAACTCAGCAATTTAACAATAAAATTAAT
This sequence comes from Eucalyptus victrix, assembly GCA_016097545.1. NCBI lineage: Eukaryota > Viridiplantae > Streptophyta > Magnoliopsida > Myrtales > Myrtaceae > Eucalyptus > Eucalyptus victrix. Next base: position 12,164,104 of record CM027845.1, on the reverse strand, counting down.
GAAAACTAACATAAGTAAATTTATCATAAGAGTACCAATTTGGGGTTTTTTTATGGTCAAAAAATTAGTTTGACGTAAATTTATTAGAAGTGTATCAGTTTGGGATTTTTTGTGGTATTAACCCACAATATAATGTTTTTTACCATCCTTAAGTGGACCCCATCATTTAATTTGTAATGCACTGATCAAATAACAATTTTACCATCCTAAAATTTAGTATCTAGTAGTATACTACTCCGTGCTATAAAATTTTATAATTAAGCCCATCAAGTAGCTTGATTTTATCACCACACATTGAGTAGGATTAGGCCTTGTTGATTAGTTACTAATTTAATAATGAAAAATCCACGTTACCATTCTCAAATCTAGTATTGGAATGTAGATTATCGAGTGTTTTACTATTTCATCGGTAGGCGAAGTAAGTTTTTTGTAACTTACCAATGAAATAATCAATTTCGATATCCCCGTATCTAGTAGTAGATGACCAAGGGCCTTGAAAATTTTACAAGCGGGTCTTTCAAAATAATTAGTAGAATATACCACTAAGGTTGAGAGTACCAATTTGGAAATAATTCAAGTGTGTACATAATTCATTGGTGCTAGTTTGCCTCTCTACGAGAACTAGTTTTTGATGCCATGTGTTGATTGGAGCATATGCTTTGCAAGCTAGTCTTTGCGATCCTTGCTCTACAGCTCTTTCTATCCATTAACTACTTATTTAGCTAGCAAATGCAGTACCATTACCAACACCGACATAGAAAAAAAGGAAAAAAGACTGACTTCATATTAGCAGCTGCCACCGCCCTCACCCCCGCCACAACCTCCATCGCCACCCCCACTTCCACCACAGATGCAGCCAACATTGCTGTCACCACCTTAGCCTCCGTGGTGACCTACGTGGTGGGTTGCGTGGTGGTGGCCTCCATGGTGACCTCCATGGTGGCGGCCTCCCTAATGGCCTCCATGGTGACCTCCATTATGGCTACCACCGCCATCATTCCCTCCATCTCCACCTCCGCCTTCGGCACCTCTCTTTTTCTTTTTGTGGCTAGGGCGGGACAAGTTGTGGCCTTTGTTGGCACAAGACGCGAGCATCAAGCATGCCATGAAGATCACTCCAGCCTTAAGCAGCAGAAGACCCAATCCACCATTACCATGAATGTCGATGCTCACAAAATCGACCCAATATCTCGCCATGAATTTTCTCTTCATCTCATGTTGAGAGAAGCAAGAACTTGGTTACTCCCGAGGTGAGGAGCATTCAATTTAAGCACTGGCTATAATGATGAGGGGTAAGTACACTATCAATGCCAAAAGTTGCATACGGCGCTCACTTTGGTGTCAAAAGTTTCCATCTAATCACTTAAGTGCCAAATCGAAGAAAAAACGATCACTTTGGTGCCACTAGCAAGAGATTCCGGCCATATTAATTACATGGCTCTCATATTTAAAAAAAAAAAAAATTGCGGTGGCTTTAAAACAACGATGTTTTCCATCCTTCTCAAGAAACGATGTCGTTTTGCCATCATACATCAACATTCTCACATAAACGACGCCGTATAGCTCATATGGGGATTGAAATTGGGGTTTCTTTGTCATTCGCCGCTTGACCACCATCGTAGTTGTTTGACTAGGTGAGCAAGGAGAGACTGAGATTGTTACTCAAGCAAGAAGTGGTAGGAAGAATAGGAGGCAAGGGCGGAGGAGGAGGAGAAAGAAGAAGGGTCAAAGGTACCGCTGTTGGTGTGCCGTTGCTACTGCTCTGCTGTTGCTGCTACTGCTGCTGCTGCTACTGCTGCTACTGGTACTGCTGCTAGTGTTGTTCTTCAATAAAGAAGAAGACGACACGCCTTCTCTCTCTCTCTCTCTCTCTCTCAATTTGGGGATTTAGGGTTCTAAGTTGAGGGAAAGATGCCAAACGGTGTCGTTTTGTGGTTTAAATACTAATTATACTCTTCGGCGAGCCATATCAGCTTTAAAAATTAATAAAAAAGTGCCATGTCGGATTTCCGATCAATCTGATCGGAGTTGGCACTAAAATGATCGTTTTTAAAACTTATTGGCACTTAAGTGATTCAAAATAAACTTTTGGTACCAAAATGAGCACCGTACACAACTTTTTGGTACTGATAGTGTACTTACCCCTAATGATGATATACTACAAAAGTTGAGGGGACCACTCTAGAGACAATTCCCTTTGGTTGACCTATCGAGAGTAGTGGTGAAGGTTCTACGAAATTGTAGACATTCTTAAATTGGCAAGTGGTGATGTTGAGCTGGTGATCCTAATCTCAAATAAGAGTCGTTCACATGCTCTTGATTGGACCAAAATGGTGAACAAAGGAAGTTGCAGGTCAATCAAGACTGTCGATGAGATGATTCGACACTCAATGTTCGACATTATAGGTTTTGTATTTTGGCCGGTTTATGACTCATTCTTTTTTCGGTCGAAAGATATGGCTCTCTCAATCCTAAGTCAGCTGGTTTATGACTAAAGAGACCCATTGTATCTTGGGAACTTTCTAGGCAATCGTCAGTAGCTACGAAGAAATTGTTAATCCTATCATAGATTTGTTGCACACCTTACAATTTATAGAATGTTGTCCAAAACTTTTGAGTGAAACTCCAATCATATCCTCCTCACGAAAACTTGCCTGGAATTGTTGATACAGTGATCCATCTATCACATGCCATCTTAAGTGACATGTTAGCGATTTGACATGGACAAATTTATTTGAAAAGATGCTCATCCATAGGATTTGTATTTTATTTTCTTTCTAGTCAGGTGCTCGACCTGAGCATGGTAGCAACAAACTATTGGGATGCTCTTGGATGGAAGCCTCGGCCTTTGGTCCAAGCAACCGGTCTCCTACTTCCCTGCACCATAGGCAACTCCAAACACATCTTGAACCTATCAATCTCTAGAGTTGATCCAAACTCCAAATTTGACAAGAATTTTGAGCCACAAATTTAACAATTTTTAGCTTCACTCAATGTTCACGGCCAAGCCATGGTGCTTGTCATCCATACGAGCCCTCTCAATACCCCCATAGGTGTTTAACTACTGTAGATGTCCATCATGTTAAAATAATTAAATATTAAATCACACCTTCATCTAATCATTTAAATTTTTAGAACAGTTGACAGTAATCTTACAAAATATCACATATATTAGAGCTGAAGGTCTTGAATTCAATTCTTTCCAATTCTCATTTGTCTCTCCAATTAAATATGTCTACACTGAGTACCAAGCAAAAAGAACAAACTTAGCGTGAGGGGGAATATTAGAATAATTAAATATTAAACTCTGCCTCCATCTAATAGTTAAGCTTTTAGAACAGTAGACAGTGGTCTCACAAAATTTCACACATCAAAACTGAGTTGGGCTCGAACTACTCTAAAGGATTGAACTCAATTCACATGTTCACAAAAGTCTATGTGGCAAGAAACTTTTTTGAGGTCAAATCCTCTCCTGGCATTAACATCAAAATAAACCGATGTCCAAAGCCAACATTGCCAACCAAGTCATTTGACCATGCCGCCTCATTAGCTCCTTCCATTGTCATAGCCATAGTTATTGACGAAATCATCGTGTCTCTCAACAACATTTTCTAAATCATAGCACATTTTAATGGAAGCCAAGGCATAATTACTTAGATTTAGACTATCCTTTGGGTTTATTGCGTCCTAGTTGACGAACTTAGCTACTATCACATTACCAAAACTGCTTCCTCCGAAACATAACCTAACATTTGTTGTCCCCAACAAAATTGCACAATTACAGTGTTTTCTTTTCTTTGGTCGCAAGAGGAAAACTTTCATTTAACGTAAAAATGAATAGTTTGAGTTCAACGCCTCAAAACAGATGAGGTCTAACAAATAAGGAGGGGGGGAAACAGCCCAGTTCGAAGGAAGGAGATTCTGCCCGTGGGTCTTTGCAGCCCAATCTGCAATGTAGTTGGCCTCCCTTTGACAGTGACGCAACCATAGGTTTGGGAAGCTTTGCAGGAGCGCTACACACTCAGCAAACAGAGCTCTGCTCTCCCATGGCGTTTGGCTAGGGTTTTGTAGCGCTTCAATCACCACCAGATAGTCCGATTCCAGCAAGATTCGTTCTTCTGTCTTACCTTTCTGTAGCAAGTAATAAAGAGAGAGATTAAGAGCCTACACCTTTGTTTGCAAGGCCGAAGTTGCACTGATGTGTCAGGTAAAGCCATCGAGCAACCAGCTTGAGGAATCACAGCACACATAGGCCATCGTTCCTTCATTAGATGCTGTAGGGAAGGAGCCATCGATGTTGATCTTCAACACGCCCAGATCTGGGGGTCGCTAAAGCTAATCAGGACCTCGATCAGTATGGTGTTTGTGTGAGCTTTGATTCTGCAACATCCTGTAGCAGTGTTGATTAGATCTGGCATGAGCGAGAGCAGCAATAGTGACTTGATCTGAAGCGGGTGTCTTTCGGCAAAAGATGAAATCATTCTGAGCCTTCAAGATGTGCCACAGAACAGATGCCGCCATTGCGAGATCCGGTAAGACATCTCCCTTGTCAAGTAAATCAACTATCCACGCATCAAAGCTGTGAACTTGAAGTTGTTGAATGTTGATCTGTATTTGAGGGTGGGACCATACTCTTTTCGTACAAGGACAGTGTAAGAAAATATGTTCGGTAGATTCAAGGATAGAATTGATACAGCAGTCTCGACATAACTGACAGACAGGGTCTAGAATAAAATGTCTATGGTAGAGATTTTCTCGAGTAGCTAGGGCATTTTGGCATAAAGACCATAAGAAGTTGCGTAATTTTGGAGCAGTCTGCAGTGTCCAAATTTTTGTCCATAGTCTTCGAGGAGGTTGATAGGAAGATGATGCACGATTCAAAACTCCCCTGCTCTCGCCTGATCTTATTTGATTGTAGCCACTCTTGACTATATAAATTCCATTTGAACTCCTGTCCAAAGTAGTTGGTCCTCTGTATACTGCAATCTGATTTGAATTTTAAGAATTTCGTCCATGGTCTAATCATCAAAACTGTAGCGAAGTAAGGGTATATTCCATGTCTATAATTCTGGGATGATCCCACTGATGTTCGTCTCTAGGTGCAGGGCTGCCAATTGTACCTGTGGTAATCCATTTATCCTCCCGAATTCTAATCTTTTGGCCATCTCCAACTGACCACTGGAGGTTGTTTGAGATAGAATCCCGATCGAGCAGTATGCTTTGCCACCCCCAGGAGGGTCTAGTTCCTTTGTCTGCATGCTAGAAATCTTTAGAAGGGAAATAGAGCCCTTTAAAGAGCCTGCTCCATAATGACAAGGGGTGTGGGAATAAACGCCAAGCCTGTTTACCTAGAAGGGCTTTATTAAAAGCAATAAGGTCTCAAAAATCAAGACCTCCAGTGTCTTTATGTCTCTTGAGTGTATCCCAACTCCGCCAATGAATGTCATGCTTGTTGCTATGAGGTTGCCACCAAAATCTTGCAATTTTCTGTTCTATAGATTTACAAATAGAGACTGGGATTTTAAATATAGACATGATGTACTGAGGAATTGCTTGTACGACTGCTTTGATCAGAATTTTCTTACCTCCTTTAGAAAATAACCGTTCTTTCCAGCCGTCTAGTTTGGAGTTAACTCTGCCCAACATCCAAGCAAACATTTCCCTTTTGAATTTTCCCCAATCTGATGGTATGCCAAGGTATTTTCCAGTCTTTGTCAACACCGGAACTCGAAATTCTCTAGCTAAATTTTCCTAAAGACTATTAGGACAAGCACTGCTAAAGAACATCCTAGATTTATTACTATTAACAGCTTGTCCCGTAGCCATACAGTATTGGTTTATAATGTTAGCTAAATTCTGACATTCTAGGATATTTCCTGGCAGAAAAAATATGGCATCGTCTGCGAAAAAGAGATGCGAGAGGATAGGACACCTTCTAGTTAGTGTGATATCTTTAATATTGCCCATGTCCACTACTTGACGGATGAGAGTCAAAAGGTCATTCGCCAAAAGGATGAATAAGTACGGAGAAAGAGGATCTCCTTGTCGAAGACCCCTGGTTGGGTGAAAATAAGGTAGTGGTTCGCCGTTGAATTTGACACTCAGGGAAACTGTAGTAATACATTGCATCACCCATTGTACCCAAGTTGCATGGAAACCCAGCTAAAGAGAGTCCTATAGAAAATCTCATTCTACGCGGTCATAGGCTTTTTGCATATCTAGCTTCAGTACAGCCTGAAAATTTCGCTTCATTTTCCTTATTCTGAGTTGATGTAAAACTTCTTGAACCACTAAAATATTATCTTGGATTTGAACCATGGTTTCAAGCGATTAGCTATGACCTTCGAGATTATTTTATAGATAAAGTTGCAAAGACTAATAGGTCAATAGTGGTCTAGCCTTTCAGGGTGGGATGTTTTGGGTATCAATGAAATGAAAGTCTTGTTGATCTTGGGTCACAGCAAGCCTGAGATAAAGAATTCTTGCACTAAGAGAAAGATGTCGTCTTGTAAGATATTCCAATGAGATTGGTAGAATAGTCCATTTAAACCATCTGGGCCAGGTGCTTTTGTTGCCCCCAGTTGAAAGGTTGCTTGTTGGACTTCCTCTGGAGTGACCTCACTTGTTAGATAAGTGTTTATGTTAGCTGTTACCAAAGCTGGGCATTGAGTTAATATAGGGCCATAATCACGTTGTCCCACTGATGAATATAGATTTGTGAAGAATCCTTGTGTCAAATTTTGTAGTAACATTTGATCTCAAACCCACTATTGATGTTCACCCCGCAACATGCTGATTCTATTACATTGTCGCCTTTGTATAGTGGTGGCATGAAAAAAATTGGGTGTTCTTGTCCCCCCATTTAAGCTAGTTATCTCAAGAACACATTGCCCATTACTACTCCTCCTGTCGCCATAGCTGTTGAATTTCTATTTTCAGACTATCAATCTTAGCTTTATCAAATTGACAGTTGGGTTTGTTGATCGGATTTGGAGTTGATGCTGAAGTGTGCTTATTTGACGTTGGCCATTTGAAAATTTAGAGCTACTCCATCTTGCAAGGGCTTCAGAAACCATTTTTAACTTTTGAGGTAAAATTAATATTTGATTCTGAGCAGAGCTCCAAGAGTCTATGATAACTGAGCGACAATCTTGGTCCCGTAGCCAAAAAGATTCAAAAATAAAAGTTCTATGCTGCCTAATCGGGATAGCTGCAGTTGTCAACAAGAGTGGGCTATGGTCCGAACCAAGGGTTGGTAAAGCAAAAACTTCAACAGCCGGAAAGGTAAGTCGCCAGTCTAGTGTGCATATCACTCTATCCAGTCATTCCTTTACTAGCTCCTCCCCTTCTCTATTATTAATCCATGTAAAGGCACACCCCTTACTATCCAAATCTATAAGCAAATAATCATTCAACAACTCTCTCAAAGAATGCACGCGATATGTTTCAGCTGGCCGCTTACTGTCTTTCTCCCAAGGATACAAAACTTCGTTAAAATCCCCAGCACAAACCCAAGGCAAGGCATTGTAGCTGCTGATATGCTGCAATTCATCCCATAAGTTGTGTCAGAGTTGATACACTGCCGGCGCGTGAAGATAGGTAAGGCGCATAATGTACCCATTCTCCCCGTCCTCACATGTCATATCGATAAAGTCTGAGGTTTGTTGGTTTACTGTTATAGATATATGCTCATTCTAGAACACAACTAGGCCCCCTACAAGGCCAATAGGATTCCAAAATGCTGTTAGGGTACCTCAGTCTCTTTTGTAGTCTGCCAAGCACAATTGCTTGATTCTTTGTCTCCATCAAAAATAAGATATCGGGCTTTTCTCAAGCCACCAACGCCCTTAGTGCTTGAACTGTCAAGGGATTACCCAAACCTTAACAATTCCAACTAATTAGTTTCATTTGTCGATTGGTGGCTTATTAGGGCCAGCCACCAAAGCCCAACTCTCATGACCACCTGCCTCAAAGATTGGAGTCTCCAGGAGATGGGATTCATCTATGCCCTCTTTTAATGGGTTGTAACGCTTTGCCTTTTTTATCGAACCCACTTTTGTACTTAATCGATTGCATTTAACTTTCTTTGATTTCGAGGACCCTGCTAATACTTCGATTGTTGCTAGACTACATTTTGTTACAGGAAACTTGATTGGCTCAGCTTCTACTTCTGCTCGTCCCTCTGGTTGCGGACACCATTTAATTGGTGCTGCCATAGTGATTGTTTGGCCCTCATCTGGAAGCTCTAGAATTTCTTTACCTCTGCTATTGTGTGGTTCTTCTATAGGTATCATGGACGTGGGTGGGACTATCTCATCGACCTCCGCTTGGGTCTGAGGTGTCTTATAAAAAGTGGGCCAAAACGGATTATGCTTCCAAACCTCTACCCACAGCCATTATCCATAATACATCTTGTCCTTTCCTTCGAATTTCTCTTCATCAAAGGGATAGTCTTTGTAATACATAGCATAATGTCTGAGTTTTCCACAGGAATAACAAAAGTGGGATAGGCGTTCATATCGAAAGTCCATCCAGATATTCTTTCCTTCTAATCTAATTAGTTGTCCTGTCGTAAGAGGTTCCTACAAGCTAATTTCTACTCTTGCTCTGCCAACCCGAAGCATAGTGCCTTTTTTATTGTCGACTTTAACTTCTTGGACCTTACCCACATGGCAAACAACTTTATTGATCATGTTTTTTGTGCATCGTTCCAGGGGAAGACCGAACACTTGGACCCAAAAAGCACAGGTCGAAAAATCATATTAGTGCAAAGGAGTATTCGACAACCAGGGTTTAAGGATAACTAGGTGACTCACAAATAGCCAAGGTCCGTTGTCTAGAATTCGTTGTTTTTCTGTTTCAGTTCTGAACTTAATTACATACAAGCCAGCTTCACGTTGAGATATATCGACCTGATCAGTCCGCCGCCAAGCTCTCTTCATAGTATTCTGAAAGGCTTGAAGGTTAATTGAAGGATTGGATAGAAGCTTACCAACCAGGATCAACTTGCATTCTTCTAACTTTTCAACCGGTGGCACATCATCCCATATTTAAATGCTCTGTTCTGACCAAAGACGACCCAGACGGTTGCACAATGCAACGAGGCATACATCATCTTCAAGGTCCATCCGGGGAGCACCTGAATTGAAAGGGACCTTGTCCTGTCCGGGATTTGCCATGGACGAAATGGCATCAAGATCAACCTAGTCGCCCAGAGGAGTTTCCAAAGCGCAGCCCAAGTGAGACAAATATCTGCCTATGCGACCGAATTAAGATAAAGTAGAGAGTCACCAGCATAACTTATGCTGAAATCTGCTAAAATCGAACATGCAGGGAGCAGGGGGCATTCGAGCAAAGCTCAGAACAAGCGCCGATGAGGCGAATTTGTCAAGGAGCTACGTTGGGATTAGACGAAATTGATGGGTCCATGGGTAAATTAGGGAGTACGAACGGAAAGAGATGAGGTTGAGCTGATGAGAAGCAAATTGAGGTTTCGGATAAATCAAGGTAGACAAAAGATGGAGTTAGGGTTCGGTGAAGGCAAGCTACCATGAGGGTAGAAAGGAGCTCGACAAGACGAGAGATAAAGTTCAGCATATAGGCACTTGTAATTGAAATCTCACTAAAATTGCACAATTACAGTTTAGACAATTTATTTTACATAGAAAGTGGGGTATTTATAGACTTTTTTAACTACATGTTGAGGCACCTTTAGGCTTTCTTGATGTAACTCCTGGTCTCCAAACTCACAACCTTCCATCAGTATTCACTCTCCATATCTCCAAATTCGAAATTGTACTGCTGCACCCAAAGCATTTAACTCCATATTTGCAACTACTCTCTAGGTAATCTCCTTCGACCACCTTAAAACTTCATCAAGTACCATCTTTGAAATAACAATCGATTGCTATGGATTCATGTGACTCTATAGACACTATTATATCTACTATATTTAGAATAAATTTAGACTCTCCTAGAAGCATCACCTAATTTTGAATTCCGTCCAGATCCCTTTATAATCGATCCATTACTCCTCCTTTAAAATGAAACAAACTCATCAAAAGTAACCTTGCTGCACGCAAAATCGGATAAATAATCTCTGTGAACATTCTAATAAATGATGAAGACCAGTTAAAAGAAGGATTTTCGTTATGGGTTTTGCTTTCATGAGTTCATCTTTATCAATTTATATTGTCCACACATGATATCACGAGGAACTTCATTTCGAAGACGTATGTCTTCTTTCTGTAGGTGATGAGGCTTGAATCAGCTTTACATAAAACTTCATCTAAATTAGTGGATAATTTGACTAATGCCAGCATTTCATCGATAGACTCTTCATGAAGAAATCCCACGAGAAAAATCTCACGTCATAAAAAGCAGGAAATTATGGTATACCAATATTCGATGGATGACTTTACCATTGCGTTTGCTAAAAAGAGAACTGGTTCCGACCGATGGTAAATTTCAAGAGCCGGTAATATCATTGGTAAGCAAAACTGCTTGACAACTTTTTGGTCTGGTCAACTATCAGGAACTTGTTAAAAAAATAATAAAACTATTATTCTCAACTCTAGTGTCCAATTATAGATTTTTTTTGGCCAATAGTATCCAATAGTCGATCAACAATTGCTTTTAGATTTGCCCAATTGGCTTAGTCAATTACTTAGTAAATTATCAACAACATAATGGTTTTTACCATCTCTTTCACAAGTAGATTAACACGCGTTTTACAACATTGCAAGTAGACCCCATCAATTAATTAGTAATTTATTGATCAAATAACAATTTTACCATCCTTAAATATAGTATCCAGTAGTATACTACCAAGTGCTATAAAATTTTATAATCAAGCCCATTAATGTCATGCCCTGATCATTGAGTACGCACCCATCCCTTACCTTGGTCGATTAATAGCGACGTCCCAGACGCACCACCAACTCATTCATTTAATTTACACATGTGGAAGCATATAAAATCCTTAGACAATAAAGCAATGGGATAGAAAAATAGGATTCCAAATTTCCACTTTAAAAGCATCCACACTTATATACATTGCCAAACATAGTGCAAATATATACAAGTCAAATTGTTAAGTCAATTAAACCACAAGTTTCTAAAACAGAGTCTGCAAAATGGAATCAACTTCTATTAAAAGAGAATTGCCCTATGACTAGCTAGTCTAATAGGATCATCAATTCTTCAGGCTTCCCCTTCCGCACTTTGGGCCTCCAGTCCTTCACCATTGCCATCTAAGGACCTGAAAATGGTTATTCAATAACCAGTGAGATAACATTTCAGCAAATTCTACCCCCTAAGACCCAATTAGGAAATTAATACACTATGGGCTGCCTAAACACACACGGGTCGGAGGACTTGCCTTGGCCTCAAATTCCACCTGCATATTAGCATAGTTCAAATAGGCACCCAATCAATTACAACAGATCGAATTATCAATCAATCAATCTAGTCGATTACATGTCAAATTAACCATTCTTGGTTATTTCAGTCAATACTATCCATTTTTCAAAATAACTTATAGGTTATCAAGCCAGTATTTTGTACGATTCATTCTTCGAAATGACATAATAAGTCATCCGAATATATTCATCATAACGTCAATTCTACAAAATGACATGTTGAGTCATCGAGCCGTTATGGCATGCCTTCCATTCTACAAAATGACCTATAGGGTCACCAAGCCGACATTAAATACCATCCATTTTACAAAATGACCTATAGGGTCACCAAGCCGATATTGCATACCGTCCATTCTACAAAATGACATATAGTGTCACTGAGCCAGTATTATATAACATGATACTTCGAACGTACAATCAATTTGTCTTTTTATTCAATTATGACAAAAATACACGTGCATGGATACACGGTCGGCCTTAGCCAAAATATTATAATTTCTTTCTACAAATCCCACCCTTATCTGTAGTCCACCAAAATATTTTTGGTGCTGTCAACCAACATCCGATTATTTTTCAATTAATTATCCAAATTAATTAATTTAGGAAAATAATCTCATAATCATAATTAATTAATTTCAACACAAAATAAAGCTCAATTAAATAAACAGACTGTGCCACGATAATTAGTATAAAATTTCGGTTGTCGACCATCCCGGTCTAATTTTCGAAAAATAAATAAATAATTAAATAATTCCGAAAATTAATAAATAAATACGATAAATCCAATTTAGGCCCGCAATGCCTAATTGGAAGCTGATACGAGCTCAAAAATTTCCAAGACTCATTCAATAAATAATAGGACTTGTCTACTTGCTAAGTATACTAACCATTTGCCTAACATGCATAGGTAAATCCCTAATTTAATTATTATAATCTAACCATCTAATCGCACTTAATTAAATCTAACTAATCCCTAAGCATCATTAGTCTACTAATAAGAAATTAGTGAGCAAAACTCACTTGATTAAAAATGGAGACCAGATCACCGCGACGACGGTGCGACGGCAGCCAAATTCCGAATTTTTGGTGGCGTTGGCAAACACTCAGGCCGGGCCCAAAAGCCTTGCAAGCCCACAGCAAATTGCTGGGCTTGTTTGATGGGCTTGGGCTCGGAACTAGGCTTGATTGCGTGAACCTCAAGTGAGCTGGAAATTCACGGCTTGTTGGACTGAATTTGCGGGCTTCTTGGGCTGATCCACAAAGAAGTTGGGCCCATGAAACTGAAGACTGCTGGGCCGAACTACTGCTGGCTTGCGGGCTAAATTTTGCTTGGTCTGTTGGGCCGAACAAGAAGCAGCAAAGGCTGCCGTTGGGCCTCTGGAATTGAAGACCGACGCTGCTGAAGTCTTCGGGCAGCTGGACTCCCCGGCGTTGAAGACTGGCATTGCTCGGTTGAAGACACGTGCTGACGGAGCAGCTTCGGCTTCACTGGAATCACGACCAAAAAGAAGGAAGCGGGCTGGTCTTCGAGGCAGGGAAAATTTTGATCGAAGGAGGCACGAGCGGTGGAGAAGCAGTGGCGAGCTGGCAACGGAAGAGGGGGCAGAGAACTTCGGTTGCTGGACATGTGGAGATCGTGGTCAACAAACGTGTTGGAGCTGACCGAAGAAGCTGGCTTCGGTGGAGTCTTCGATGGGGGCTTCGCAGCAAGGGGTTGACCGAGCATGGAAAGTGGGTTGTTGCGTGGCTTCGGGGGAGAGGGGGAAACAGAAGATGGTTGGGTGTTGGATGATGGTAGAAGGTGGCGTGAGGCAGCGAGATGGATCTCTGTGGGGTGTGGGCTGGACTTCGGTTGAGGAAATAACCGAAGATGGAGCAGGGAGGGAGAGAGATCTTCGGACGTGGCAGCTGCAACTTCGGTTGGCGAGAGAAAAAAAAAATGAAAGTGAGGTAGAAGTGGAGGGCGTCGCACGAAGGGGGAGAGGCGGCTGGTCTTGCTTGTTGAAGTTGCCGAAGAGGGAGCCCACAAATTCTATCCCATCATTGATTGTTTGGTCCCCTTAAACCCCTCGAACTTATCCAAGTTGTCCAATAATACTTTCTTGTATTATCTTCACAAATAAACTCATTTTGATGCCCCAAAAATGCTGCCCTTTTTCTAATTCCGAATTTACTCATTTTGGTCTTCAATTTTCTCAACGAATTCCCAGATTTGATGTCCTATTTTGATGTAGAAAAAGCCCACATAATTTCTACAATTCCCATTCGCCAAGTAGCTCGGTTTGCAAGTCGAAAATCCCTTCAGCTCGGCCGATCCAAATTTCCATTAATTTTCCGCAACGTCCGAATTAATTTTCCGTAAAAATCTCCGAATTTCTAAAAATCTTCAGAGAATGAGTTGACGTTCCTAAAATAGATCGTGACATGAAAGAACTTTCAATTTCTGAAATCGGACTTAAATTGGCGGTTAATTTCCATTCGACGCGTTTTTAACGTGACCTAGTAACCTAAACCACTAGATAATTTTCAAAGATTTTTAGTGCAAATAACCCGTGATCAATTTTCTTCGAGCCACAATAAACCCAACTCTCGATTGTCATGAAAATCTCGAGGATTCAATTACGGACACGAGGTACCAAAACGACAATAAAATCGTATTAACGTCGGTCGATGAGAATTTCCCAATTTAGTAGAGTCACCCATGATCAGCCACACATCTTAATCGAACAGACCTATCTCTAATCTCAAATTAGTTTTTAACTATGCCGTAATGGCCTCTAAAGATAAGCACGGTCGAGAAGCTAATTCTTGGTCGAATTCTCAAGTCTATTTGCTTTAAAATCCTTAATAGCTTCTTCAGATAGTCTAGTTATTTCGAGAGATATCAGCTCTAAGAACAGTCCTATAGGTGCGTCAATGAAATGCTCGATTTATTCAGTAGAAAACAACATCGAAAATTTGGGATGTCACAATTAAGTAGTTTGATTTTATCACCACACATCAAGTAGTAAACTACCAAATACACTAAAATTACATAAGTATCACTCGTTGATTAATTAGTAACTTATTAATGAAAAATCCATGTTACCATTCTCAAATCTAGTATTCAAAAGCAAATTATGGAGTGATTTACTATTTTATTGGTAGGCGCAGCAAGTTTTTCAAAACTTATTGATGAAATAATGATTTCACTACTCCCACATCCAGTAGTAGATTATACCACTGAGGTTGAGAGTACAAATTTGGAAATAATTTCAAGGGTGTTCATAATTGATTGGTATTAGTTTGCCTTTCTACAAGAACTGGTTTTTGATGCCATGTGTTGATTGAAGCATATGCTTCGCAAGATAGCCTTCGCGAACCTGTTCTACAACTGCAAAGTTTAATTAATGTTGAAACTCCGTGAAGCCTAAGGAAAAGACAGCGAGATTAGTGGTATCAACATGTTTAATTCTGTATACCCTCTTGAAATTTCGGATGGACTGGACTTATATGGATGAACGGATAGATAGAGATAGACAAATTCTATGTAGTAATTAATGTCACCAAACTCCTCTATCCATCGCCTTCTGATTTAGCTAGCAAATCATACTACCTTTGCCACCACCAACATAGAAAAGAGATTTAAAAAAAAAAAAAAAAAAGACTGACTTCAAATTAGCAGCTGCTCCTGCCCCGCCCCCGCACCCGCTGCAACCTCCATCGCCGCCCCCACTTCCACCACAGCCGCAGCTGATGCTGCTTTCGCCGCCTCTGCCACAACTACCAGTCCCACTAAAACTGCCACTGTCTACGTAGAATCCACCAGCCCCAGCAAGATTGTGCCCTCCAACGCCGCCGCCGCCACCACTGCTAAGATCCTTCTTTTCTTGAGGTTTCTGCTTGCTTTTGCCGCATGCAAATATGATGACAAAGATGAACGCCATGGAGAATGCAACCACGCAGAGCAGCCATGTCAGCTCCAGTTGGCTTCGATGGCCACTGGTAGCATTAACAAGAGCAAACGCCTCTCTAGCCATTTTCTTCTCTATCTCTCGCCACCCACACTCGCAGAATGCGTATTTTTATGTGCACAAGTCTATCCATCTGATCTTGTCGAATCAAAGCATTAGTTAAGCCCATCACTCCCTTGCTAAAGATGGAGCAAAGTGGGAAGTGCAGTGCTTCCTCATATTACCTAAGGATAAAATTACCAAAAACCCCAAATTTTACTCAGAGTGATAAATATATCCCAAACTTTTTTTTATGACACAAAAAACTCTAAACTTTCTTAACCGTGACACATTTACCCAAAAAAAAAATTTCATGACACAAAAAATCCTAACCTTGTATCTGCGCGACACATTTATCTCAAATTATGGGGCATTTTATTCTTTTTTCTTTTTTCTCTTTCTTTTTTCTTCTTCTCTTCTCTTCTATGGTGGAGGGAAGTCCTCGCCTGCGTTGGGCGAGGGTCACCCTCGCCTGGGCTGACAACAGCCGCCCTCACAGGTGTCGAGTGAGAGCGGTCCTCGCTAGAGTCGAGTGAGGGCATTCCTCACCAAATCCGGCCTAGCCAAGGGCCACCCTCATTTGGCATCGGGTGACGGTTGCCCTCACCGAATCTAGCGAGGAATACCCTCGCTTGACCTTGGCAAGGGAAACACCGAGGTCGGGTGAGGGCGGCCCTCACTTGAATGTGACTTCCCTCCGCCGGCCATGGTAGAGGAAAGAGAGAAGAAGAAAAAAAGAAAAAGGAAAAAAATAAGACGAAAATACTATTGGCCATAGAATTTGAGGTAAATATGTTACGATTAGTAAAATTTGGGGTTTTTTAGGTAAAAAAAAAAAAGTGTGTCACTTTAGACAAAGTTTGGGATTTTTTGTGGCTTTTTCTCTATTGCCTATTGGTGAAGCTTCTTCGAAATTGCTTTTTATCCAACTTTGAAATTCTTTACAATATAAAAGGAAAATGAATTGCAAAAGCGGTGACATTGAACTCGTCATCGTGTCCACAGAAAGACTCTATGCAAATGCCTACGTCGATGTTCATTCGATATTTGCTAAAATTTCCATGCCTTAATTATGCTAAAAGAGAGCATACGTTGGGGAGTTACTAGTTTTACATAGGGGTGTTAACGGTTCGGTTCGGTTCGGTTTTTTAAAAAAACCGAACTGAACCGAACCGAACCGAACCGTTAGAAAATTTTTCCGAACCGAACCGAATGAGACCCAAACCGAATACGAACCGAACCGAAATTTCGGTTCGGTTCGGTTCGGTTTTTCGGTTTTCAGTTTTTAGCTTCTTTTTTTTTTCTTGTTCAAAATCACCCTGCGACCTTCCCCTCCCTCCGGGTCTCCGCTTTCCCTTCCTTTGCCTCCGCCGCCTCCATGACCACGTTCCCCTCGACGGCTTTCTCCTCCCACCCTCGCTCGTTATCCGCCGGCACAGCTCCGGTCGCTCCGATTGACAACTGAACAGTCCCCGGAATCGAGAAGGAAATGGACAAAACCCCATCCTTTCTCTGCTCTCACTCCGATTCATGACTGACCAGTCCCCCAAAAAGCCCCCCCAAAAGAAAACCAACGAATCGGCCAAAGCGTGACCGAGAGAGAGATTATAGCGGAGGGAAGAAGACGATGTGACCGAGAGAGAGAGAGAGAGAGTGTTGGGAATAACGGATCCCCAAAAAACCGGATTCGACACCGAATCGAACCCCTAAATCAATGCGGAAGACGAAGCCCGGGAAAACACGCATCACCGATCGTAAAGCACACCACGGATTCAAGCGTACCTTGTTAGCCACAGATTAAACACCAACACTAAAGAAGAAGAAGAAATTCTGGCCCCGTTCGATCCGATGACGACTTGAAGGGAAGGAAACAGTGCCTTGAACTTACTGTTCCTTTTTGGAGGAAGAGAGAACGCGCGGGAGAAGACGTACGTTGAATTTGCCAAAACGTTCTTTTCTCTCTCTCTCTTCTCCCTTTTATACCTCTCCCCTTCCACGGGCCTTTTTTCCCGTGGGCCGGGCCCTTTTGGGCCCAACTTGAGCGGATGGGCCTTGAGCCCATCTTATAAATCCATCAGAGAGTATTTATGAAGTGGAGCGATGGAGGAGGAAGACAACGAAACGGAGAGGGAGAGCCTCTCCAGCTGATGATCAAGGCTCTCTCACGCTTGACCGAAGCACGCCGAACGGAACGGCGAAGAGCCGGAGCGGGGGAAAGGAATGGGAGAAAACAGTCGCGATTCAATCACTATGAACAATCCACAATCTGCAAAACTTGGAAAGGCAGAAACAGGGGAGAAAAGGATGAGAAATCGAGCAAACAATATTGGTTTGTTTATCGGTTTGTGGTTCGGTACCGAACCGAACCACAAACCGAACTGATAAAAAAGATTTCGGTTTTTAATGAAAACCGAACCGAAAACCGAACCGAACCGAAAAAACTGAATTTTTCGGTTCGATTCAGTTCGATTTTTGGTTTGGTTCGGTTCTTGACACCCCTATTACATGTACTTTCTAACTTCAATGTTGGGGCTCTTATTGCTTAATATTGAATCTGGTAAATTACTATACTAAAAGCGGCCTATATTGGTAAATCACTTATTCGAATAGTAAGTTACTAACTTACAGTTAAAAGGAAAGGTTACTAACTGTGGTTTTATTCTCAACATAAATTCTTCACTTTGTCAGTAGCTTATTAACGAGTAATTAGACTTGTGTTGCTAATTACTAATTTATAAAGAACTCGATAACTTAATATTGCGTTTATCGTCAATAGATTGCTAACATTATCGATAGATTACCTCAACATGCTTGACCAACAAGTCGCAGCTACATGAATTTACCAATGAGATCTAAATTTCACTGATCGTTACCATGTTACCGTGCACACGGAAATTTGTTCCTTTGTTGGAAAAGGAATATTAGAATACTCAATATTAGAATACTCAATAATGATGATGCCGATCATGGTATCGCCCCCTCTTCCGAACAGAACCATGTGATGTATCTTGACCTGAATCGTAACTTATCCAGTTTTTGAACAGAATCACCCCATGATGAAATACTCCAGTGTCGTTTATCCCATTGATTATCCATGCAACAGACGTCTTGGAAGCAACATGGTACCGTTCGAACTTGAAAGTGCCCTTCTAAGATTCATGTGCTGCATAATGACATCATTGAATCGACAAGAGTTGAATTCTTTGCACACATCATTCCGTCTCCTTCAAGAAATTTCTACCTTGGCATGATTGAGAAGGATTTGAATTTTGGGGCAACGTTGCATCAAAGACACGAAGGTACGATTGATATGAAGAACTTCCCTTGCTGATTAACGACATACAAGTACATAAAAGTAGTGAAATCATCCGTTTATTACAGCCAGAGAACAGTGATTGCAATCCTCTTTAGAAGAAAAAACGTGATGATGTTACAAATTGGTATACAGAAAGAATGATCTTTACAGAAAGACAATGCAATGCATTTCGTAGTTTTATTGTAAGAAGAGGGTAATTATATTTACAATTCCTCTTGATATGCTCAGCAGAGTAGGCATGGCAGAGAACCAACAACGAAGAGGCGGAATTGAAGTCTTTTCACCTTTTCTTGAGACAGAAGAACTTTGGGAAAAAGTGAAAAAGAAAAAGACTTCAGATCATGCCATGCATATGCAATTCCACATCCTTCAAAATTGGATCAGCTCTCTTCAGGTTTCTGGGATTGGCGGCAGTAGTTCCTGATGAACAAGTAGAATGAGCCTTCATCGCAGTGGAAGAAATCATGATGATGACAAGAGACGTTACAGAATTATCTCAGAGAACCGCAGATGCCCATGGTGCACATTGGAAGATTTGACGATTGTTTCCCACTTGGGATCAACAAGAGCTGACTCTAAAGCACGGTTCCCATTTACAGCATCTACTCCAAGAGAAGATCGTGAAGATGGCCTCTTGGAGGCAACGGAGGGCAACGCTCGCAATAACCATGAGTCTGACGGAGATTTTGGTGAGGGAGGGGGAAGGGGGAAGGGTGAACAGGCACTGGAAGGATTCTGCTGATCACCTAATCTCATAAGTGCCTCCCTTTCTAAGTCAATTTTACCATCTCTGCCTACTTTTGAGCTGGTCTCCTTCATGCCCGCTTGAGTAGGAGTTTGATCGTGTCTAGACAAGTCAACATCTATATCCTCATTCAATCTGTCAGAAGAAGAGAGTAAGGGGGAGTCTCTGAAATGCAAACCTTCAGATTCAGATATTTTCTTTTTCTCCAGGTGCTCAATGTTTCCAATATCCACAGAAGAAGAGTCCATTAAAAGAGCTTCATTAAATTTTTTACTAGTAGCCTTGATCTTGAGAACATCCCCCTCAGAATAAGATAGCTCCTTCTCATCTGAGGGATTTGTAGAACCTTGAGATTTTACAGCCTGCACTGTATCAACGTATACAGTTTTCTCAACCACAGGGCTCGTATTACCAGCCCCACATTCCGCACGCTCACTAGCTAATAATTCTCGGAGATTGACAAATCGCTTTTCTTCGGGATTGGAGGCCTTAACCTTGGAATTCTTGACATTCTCATGAGGACTAACTGTTCTTCCCTGTCCTTAAACAACTGATTTAGAAAATCTGTTATGGTGCTCAAATTTTCCATTGCCTTGCAAACGTCCATATAATGATGACCCCTCTAATTTCTTGTTGCATTTAGTTTGGCTCTGTGTGCTTTTCAGATCAAACTTATTTTCATGGAGCTCTGATATTAGGCAGCCACCAACTGATCTTTGTTCATCAGAAGCATTTTCATTGTGCTATAAAGAAACAAGAAGATATGCTTTAGCAATTAACTTTAACAGCTGATAAAGAAGGACAAAACATAACTGACAACTAATTTAAAGAAACAGAAAACATGTAAAAACTATGTACCTTACTATGGGGTTCACCTTGATACTTTGCATATGTAGAATTAACTTGAGTTTTGTGCACAGTAAGCCCCACTGTTTGCGTCCTCATACCAGGTACTGGATTTAACAGACAGAACCGAGGTAATAACCCACAACCTTTAGTTGTTGAGGTTTCACTTTCATAGTAATCATCATCTTCACTTTCTTCTCCAACTCCGACTTGGGTCATTGGTAGAACAATTGGTTTAAGTACCTGGAGCCGACGGTTCTCAACCCCAACTGCTGCCTTCTTCACTGGATGCCTTGGTAGATCTTGTGCCACAGATTGCCTTCGGACTAAATGCAGAGGCGCTTCTGAAGCCATTGCTTTTGCTGCGGGCAAGAAACGACCCATCATGAAGTCCCTGGCTGGTGGATCTCTAGAGAACCGTCCAGATAGTCTCATATCTGAACGATCAACTCCACTCAAACCACTGACCCTGCAGTTCAAGAAGAATGACTCAGATCGCGAAAATGTATCCAATGCATCTAAGTAGGCTTCATCACCATAATCTGATCCAGCAGTCCCTTTTTCCTCTGTGGTCTTTTTTTTTTTTAACACCTTCATCATTTGATTGTGCATTTTCATAATTGAAAACCATATTTCTCATTTGAGATTGCACACCCATTGCACCATCGGAGGCTTTTTCAGAATCGCGCTGCTTAACTCTTGCAATCCTCCCAGGTGGAAGCTTTGGGGCAGCAGGAGGGCATTGGGGAGTCTGACTCCGCGATAGGGATTCATTCTTAGGTCTTCCTGGACACTGTTCCCACACAAACGGAACAGTTCCTGGATTCCTTATCGGACCTGATTTTAGCTCTGATTTGTAAGGAGGAAGAGGAGGTATTGTAGGCAGTGACTTATCAGTTCTCCTTTTGTCCCGGCCCTCTGCAGAGGCTACTGTGGATGAGAAACGCCTCACTGTAAGGAATGGCTGATTGAAATTTAGTTGCGTATCTTCCATCATATTTCAAATGTCACGTATACATTCCTGCAGAGTATTACCACAGAAAAAGGTCCCGTAAGATGAATATTCTCATGAGATCATAGGCATATGTGGTCTCACACAGTAACTTCGACTCAACATAGACTATAGTTTTTATGTTAAATAGACGCAAATTTTTCCATCTGTGCAAATGCATGCCAAATATGTTTTCCGACATTGGCGTGCTTTTGGCATTGATTGGTTGGCTCTTCAAAACAAGCTAGATATTTTACACTTTCTGGATTCTTGCAGATCTAAGATTATATCAGTTATCAACCATCAAGATCTCATGAATTTTATCACCAATTGTGAATTTAAATAATGAATAATATTAACAACACTCGTCGATTACTGGCCTCCGTCGCCGGCCACTAGTTGTCGCCACTCGACCACCACTACCGCCCGACCGCTACCACCGCCATCATCACCAATTGTTGTCCATTGCCGCTACTTATCGCCCTTTGCCCATCGTCGTACGATCGCCACCCGTAGCCCACCAGCCACCAGAGGCGGACGGCAGGCGGTGAGCGGCGAGTAACGGTCGACGCGGCGCTCGGCATTTGGTAATAGGTGAACAAGAAGAAAAATGAATAAATGCAAAAATTTATGGATTGTACTAAATATATTCATATTCTTTTTCTATTTAGAGAATAAAAACTTTGTATAGTTTCTAAACACGTTATTTTACTCAGAAATTGTTTTAGGTAGTAAAAATAGAAAAGAACTATTTCTGAAAAGAAATTATTCCCCTAAACAAAAATATTACCATTCGCATCCTAAATTACTACTAAATGGGTTAGATTATGCAAGCCAATTGAACGGTCTAGAGCTAACATCGGTATAACTTTCTTGCTTGGTGTAAAACTTGGAGTAGGATAGATGCTGATATGATGGTGAAGTTACATCAATATCCAGCGACCAAGCTATGACCACTAGATGTAACGGCCGAAAATATAAGGCTTCCTAGCTCCCTCTCTACCTCTCCAATTAACGCAGAGAACAAAAGGGAAGGATAATTGGAGTCCATTTTAATATTGGTATGTCAGATACACCAAATGAGGCCGAGGGTGGAAACAAGTGATGAATGTGTTTTAATTAACCAATCAGCTCATGACATGTGCCCAATAATGCCTGCAAGTTTTTGGTTACCATTATCGGATAATAACATCGACAATTCATTGAGCTAGACTTGACAAGGCACCACTTTAATATGATCATCCATAAAAATTACACAATCCAACATGTGGTGGCATTTGGCGTGCATTTGCGGCGAGTTTTTAGGACATGGGCCATTTGAGGACTACGAGCCTGTTGGTGGTCTCTGTTTTTTGGATTTAGCAATGGAAGGATGTTGAACCGCAATTGAAAGGTAAGGACTAGATGGAGAACGGTGGCCGGTGTGGCTGGCCGTGAACAAACTCAATGGGTTATTCCTCAAACAACAAATAACTCTGACATCAAGTCGAGAATTGTAAACAGAGAGGATTATAATATCCGTAAATTATCAAATGAAGAACACAAGTATAGGGGGAGAGTACAATTATACTTAAATACAACATATGTAAATTACAAGATACTTAACCCTAAATAGCAATCCTAATATGAAACACATACCACACTATCGCATTGCAATTTATTGAGATGAAAATGCTTTTTTTTTTTAACTCATGCCTTAAGGTCAATTCAACACCCCACACTGCCCCCACCTCCTCCACCACAACCGCCTCCTCCACCGCAACCGCCACCTCCACCGCAACCGCCGCCTCCATCACCGCAACCGCCACCTCCATCAACTCCACCGCCTCTGCGGCGGCGTCTGTTCTTATTCTGAGAGTCGCCACAGGAAAATATAACAACTGACGCAAGGATCAAGCACAGCACAAAAATAACTCCGGACTTGAGTAGCAGAAGATCCACTCCATCATCACCATGAACACCGGGGCTTGCTAAATCGATCCAATTGCTCGCCGTTGATTTCCTCATTTTGTCGTGAAGAGAAGCAAGAACTCAACCATTCGTGGTATCAATAGTTGTAGGAAGGAGACAATATACATGAGATGAGGTACCTTCAATTATATATGGATGAGAAAAGTACGTCACTGTCAATCTTAAAAACTTAAGGATGGATGCAAGTTTTCAGCCACCCAATTATTCCACACTGACGACTTTTTAATCTGGCTGTGAAGAAAATTGGGTGTTCATCTTTTCATGTTGAAATTGTGATTAGCTTCATCAATTTCTATACTTTGCAATCTTAGGGATGATATTTTCTTAGTCAAATTATATATTATTGATGCGAGAGGCTTATGATGATTTCCATATAAATTATTTGTGCTAGCCTCCATTCTCATCCTTTTATTCATTTAAAAAAAAGTATCTCCTCCGTAAAAAGTACTGTTCTTTAATACGGTAAGTTTATCTTATTAATTTCAGATTAATTTACAATTCATTGTGACAAAGGAAAAAATTGGGATATCAAAGATTGGCTTGTATTTCAATTAGTCACAATAAAAAAATTTTACACGAATGTTGACTCAAAAATCTTTTAAAACTCACATAATATTTTAGATTTGATGGAAAAGTGTCAAATTCATATTTTGACTTTTGATGAATCTAGATGAATGATCTTTATTCAAATTATCATATAAATTCACTAATATGATATAACTTAAATATAAATTGCATCACCAAATCAAAGATACCCACAAAACATAATATGTACTTCATACGCCATTGATACACTTTTCACATTGGAAATAAGGAGTGTACTCGTTGAGAGATCATGTGCATCGTCCATTGTTTCTTAATAAGTTTCTATTGTTGAATTCACTAAGGCAAGCAAAATTTACAGAATTTACATTTAGATTCCTCTATAAGTCCGATCGGTTGGTATGGGGCTGTGAGAGGAATTTGTGGTCAATAGGTCTCCGTGACCACTGATATAGCAGCACTCAATAAATAATGGCCACGTCAAAAAACGCTAAACTTGACTTTTCTGTTGCCCCTTTCTTTGAATTTGGAATGTTCTTCTTAGAATAACGGTGGCTGTTAGCCTAGCGGCACTCTTACGCAATTGGCTTAATTATGGCACGACTCCCAAAATGTCCTCCAAGTCAATTTTTATTTTTGCGGCCAGAGCAGAGCGAGCCGTTGCCTTCATTGGCGCAGGAAAACACGATGATGGACGCGAGCATCAAGGACACCAGGAAGATCACTCCGGCCATAAGCAGCAGAAGACCCGACCCATCATCACCACAACGAACGCCGACGCTCTCGAAATCGACCCAATATCTCGCCATGAATTTCCTCGTCATCTCATGGAGAGAAGCAAGAATTCAACTCTACTCCTGAGGCGAGGAACATTCAATTTAAGCACTGGCCATAACGGTGATAGACCACAAAAGTCGAGGGACAAATTTGGAGACAATTCCCTTCGGATGACTTGTTGGGAGTCGTGACGAAGGTTCTACGAAATTGCTTCTGATCGAACTTCGACATTCTTAAATTGGCGAAGTGGTGACGTGGAGCTCGTGATCGTAATCTCAGAAAGAGTCGTGCACATGCCCCTGGTTGGTCCAAAACGGTGAACAAGGGAAGTTGCGGGTCAATCAAGACACTCCATGTTCGACGTGGGACATTTTGTATTTTGGCCGATTTACCGGTCAATTCTGTTTTTGGTCGAAAGGTACGGTTTTCTTAATCTTAAGTCAGCTGGTCTATGACTTAAGAGAGCCGTTGTATCTTGGGAACTTTTTGGGCAATATAGGCAACGCATGAGAACGTTTCCATTCCTCCGAATTTCTGTTCTTTTCTTCCCCAGAGCAAAAAAAGAACAGAAATCTGTTTGGTAATGCCGAGTTGTTTTTCTGTTCCCCAGAATAGAAAGTTAGCTTGGGAATAGATTTGGACCAGAAATGAGAAACAAAAAAAAAAAAAAGTTGCTTCTTGTTCATAGGAACAATTTCTAGAAATAAGTCGATTTTTTTTTCTTTTGTTCCTATCTCATGCCACGGCCACCTCCAACTGCCCGGAGGGCGGCGGCGACGACCGACAGCCGTGGCACAGCAGCGGAAGGGCAACCGTGGGAGGTGGCGGCCGATGGGCTGTGCGGCAACGATTGGCGGTGACGGTCGGTGGTCGGCGGTTGTGCAGCAGCGATGGTGAGTGACAACAGGCGGCGATGGCTAGCGGCCGGCAATCAACGATCAGCGATCCATGAGCAATAATAAAAAAAGAATAAACACAAAAAAGAAATTGTTTCGTACCAAACGCATTTATATTCTTTTTCTATCTCTGGAGTAGAAATTTTGTGTATTTACTAAACACCTTATTTTACTTAGAAATTGTTTCTTGGAATAGAAATAGTAAATAACTATTTCAGAAAAAAAAATTCTTCCCCAATCAAAAAACGTTGTCATGCGCAGTCATAGTAGCTACCAAGAAATCGTTATTCCCGTCAGAGATTTATGGCACACCTTGTAATCGCTTCAACGTTGTTCGAAACTTTTGAGTGAAACTCCAACCAAGTCCTCTTGACAAAAGCTCGCTTGGAATTGATGATGTGGCAATCCAATCATCACGTGCTATTTTAAGCGGTGCGTCCGCGATCTGACATGGACAAATTTTTTTAAAACGATGCTCTTTTGCAAAACTTTTATTTTTTATTTTTATTTTTATTTTATTTTTATTTTTATTTTTATTTTTATTTTTTTTCACCTCCTCCTTTAGCCAGATCTGGCGCATCCTTCTTCGTTGATTTCATGATTAAATCTGCAAAAGCCATTGTTGCTCAACTTCGCAAGCTGTCGCTGTTGCTCACTGAGCTCATGGCTGTCGAGCTCGATGGTTAGCTTGCAGCAAATGAAGCATAGCCGCTTCGAGCTCGGTGGCCATTGAAGGCCATGGAGATTGAAGTCGCTTCTACTGCTTCTTCTTTTCTTATTCATGCTTTAGTGTAAATAAAATATCGGGAAGCTGATTGAATTTTTAGGGGTTTCAATTGTAGAAGCCGAAAAAGATTCAAGTGAGCCCACTTTCTATAGGCTCGTAGAGTTTTAGAAATTCGTCAGTTGAGACAGTTGAAGAGTTGTTTGGCGTCATTTTAGTTGTGGCTTACGGATATGGATGATCATGCTCAAAATCTTTGTCATTAAGTGTTCACGCTTTAACTACAAATAAATAAATAAATAAATAGTGGACATAAAAGGAAAAAGAAAAGAAAAAAAGAAAAAAACAAAGAAAAGGATAATAATTAGAAAATTAAGAAAATTAAGCAAAACGGTATCGTTTCGAGTAAAGTTGTTCGCATCAGATCTATCACATTAGCAATTTCAAGTGAGAAATAACCGGGAGGACTATATTAGAATTTCATGTAAGGGTTTAGGATTATATTTTATCAATTGCAATATTTAAACTAGATTAAAAATGTATAATAAATTTAAGACTGAAATAGCTTTTTCCCACAAAGTATGCTTTTCTCTATTATTATTTAGCTAATAAAGAATACCAACCAAAGACTAATTTCATTTTATTTTATTAGACGATTTGGTGCTGAAAGCAGTCTTCATTGCTAGGGTTTAAGAGATTGAAATCTTATATACTTTATCGAGTTTTATATATAGTAAATTTTTTTCACAAATACATAGCATGTGTGCCATTCAAAATGGATTTGGATGTGTTGTCTAACAGATTTTGCAATTCAAATTCATCAAGGAGATTAAAGAGAAATGGCAAAGAAGACTAGAAATCTATGTTGTTCAATCCGAATGTCGATACATATTCCTTAGATAGTTAACAGCAGAGAAATCCATTATGAAAGGAGATTACATAGTTACAATTACTAAGGTATTTCTCTATCCTAGATCATACTCAAAGTAAATCTTTAAGTGTGACAAGTCACTCAATAAACTCACAAAAATGTGTGAGATATAAAAATGACTTTACTATTGCGTTTGCTAGAAAGAGAACATGTTCCATGATGGTAAATTTCAAGAACTGGTAATGTAACTAGTAAGTAAAATTGCTTGGCAACTTTATTGCCCGGTCAACTATCAATAACTTATCAATAAAATAATAAAATTATTATTCTCACATCCAGTGTCCAATTATGGCTCTCTCTTTTTTGGTCAATAGTATCCAATAGTTGATCAAAAGGTGTTTTTCGATTTGCCAATTTCGCTTGTCAATTAGTTAGTAAATTACCAACAAAATAAAGGTTAATACCACAAAAAACTCCCAAATTAGTACATATGTACCAAATTTACCCCAAACTAATTTTTTAACAAAGAAAAATATCTAGTCAAATTGTGATAAATTTACCTCAAATAATTACAAAAAACCTCAAACTGTTACACTTGTAATAAATTTACCTCAAACTAATTTTTTTATATCCAAAAACCCCAACTAGTATATTTGCAACAAATATACCCTCTGTTTAATTAGATTAATACCACAAATAGCCACAAAATTGTTATAACTGTGACGAATGGCGAGTAAAATCTCAAACTGGTACATCAATCAAACGTTATCCAACTCAACAATTTAACAATAAAATTTAATGGAAACTAACAGAAGTAAATTTATCACAAGGGTACCAATTTGGGGTTTTTTATGGTCAAAAAATTAGTTTGAGGTGAATTTATTAGAAGTGTACCAGTTTTGGATTTTTTGTGGACAATATAATGTTTTTTACCATCCTTATGTGGACTCCGTCATTTAACTTGTAATGTATAGATCAAATAACAATTTTACCATCCTAAAATTTAGTATCTAGTAGTATACTACTCTATGCTATAAAATTTTTATAATTAAGCCCATCAAGTAGTTTGATTTTATCACCACACATCGAGTAGGATTAGGCCTCATTGATTAGTTAGTAATTTAATAATGAAACATCCATGTTACCATTCTCAAATCTAGTATTCGAACGCAGATTATCGAGTGTTCTACTATTTTACCGGTAAGCGAAGTAAGTTTTTTATAACTTACCAATGAAATAATCGATTTTTCTATTCACGTATCTAGTAGTAGATTACCAAGCGCCTTGAAAAATTTACAAGCGGGTCTTTCAAATTAATTAGTAGAATATACCACTAAGGTTGAGAGTACCAATTTGGAAATAATTCAAGTGTGTACATAATTCATTGGTGTTGGTTTGCCTCTCTACGAGAACTGGTTTTTGATGCCATGTGTTGATTGGAGCATATGCTTTGCAAGCTAGTTGTTGACACCTAAATTTCGCCATTTCATTTAGGATTTAATTGTGTACAAGATTAGGAATTAGTCACCAAAAAAAAAAAAAAAAAAAACAACAACAAACAACAACAAAAAAAAAATAGAAAAGAGAAAAAAAATAGAAAAAATGTTTAGGGGATCAGGTCGAACTAGATCTGGCCTTGGCCTGGCTTGCCTCTCTTTTCTATCATGGCCTAAGCCGTTTCCCCTTGGCCCCAGCCCAAGCCAGCTTTTTCCTCCTTCTTGGACATCCTCACATGCGGGGGGACCTAGGGAAGGAAAAAAACAACAATAGAGCAACATCAGGCAAGGAGGAGCAGCAGGGGTAGACCTGCAAGAAGAAAAAGAAAAAGCACCGTGAGAGAAAGGGGGGAGCTGAAAAGGGAGCTCAAGGAGAGAGAGCAAAGCTGGGAGAGAACAAAAAGGGAGGAAGAGGAGAGAGCAAGTTGGATCACCCCCGCCACTGTCCTGGTCATCGTCTCCACCAGAGCTCCAAGCACTGGTGCCTCCGACTGCCGTCTTTGCTTTGGCTTTGCCCGCAACCCGCAGTCACCTTGATCTTCCATTGCCAACGCCGCAGGAACCGCCATAGCAACTCACCCAAGCATCGCTGTTCCTACCGTCGCCACCACTGATGTTTGACCAACACCGACCGCCGTTGTCTCCTCAGAACCCAGATCTGGAGCAAAGGTGCTGGTGTAAAGAAGTAACGCAACAGAAGAGAGAGAGAGAAGTAACGGAGGGGAGGAGGGCAACGACGCGACGCTACCCAATGCCGTTTGAGCCGCTGTCCTCCTCAGCGTGTCGCCGTCCGAGCTCGCCATCTCAACCCGAAACTATCCAAGCTGAGCAGCCGCCCTCCTGCTCGACGCCATCCGAGCTGTTGTGGCCAACCCTTGCACTCGCCGCCTTCGTCCCAGGCAAACCGCGCCAGCCTATGACTTGCCTACCGCTCCCTCAACATCATCCGAGCTGCACCTCCGCCCGTCCCCCGCAACTATGCCGCCGCCATCGCCACTACCTCTGCTGGATGCCAGCAACTCACGCCGACCACCGCACCTCAACCGCCCTGCCGCACCTCCGTGACCAACCTCTGACACCATGTCACTGTGCTTCACCGCACCACCACCGCCAAGAAGCCCTAGAGAGGAGGTATGAGTCGGGTCAAAGAAGTGGGTAGGGTTTTGGGCGAATCCGGATCAGGCCTAGGTTGTTTTGGGCTATGGACTTGCGGTGGGCCCTCGATGGGCCCATTTTTGCAAAAGAGGGATTGGGCTCGCCAATCGGGCCCAACCTCATTTTAAGTGAGGGCTTGTGGGCCCAATCTCATTTTAAGCCCAGCCCTTTTTGAGGGGCTGACCAGCTCGCCTCGGACCGTATCCAAGTGGGTTGGTTTAGCCTGGCCCCCATTCAAGCTAAACTCGAGCGGGTCGATCGGACCCGATCCTGGTTTGAAAAAAAAAATTATTATTATTATTATTTTAAAATTTAAAAAAATTAAATATTAAAAAATTATTTAAAAAAATTCAAAAATCCAAAAATGATGGGGTTTGTTTAGGAATTGCCATATATTCCCTTCTTAGTGTAATTATGCTTTTTATTCACTCATATTTTGATTATTTTGATTATATTGTATGTTTAATTGCATGTATTTAATTTTACTGCAATTAGGATCTTGATAGCTATGATTGTTACTTTAATGATTACCCACGCGCATCACCTCACATGTTAGTAGATGGATATCAAATCAATCAAAACTGCCAACCAAAAAAATCATTTTGTTAAAATGAACAAGATTAGGTACCGAAATGGCACTAATTAGTTAATTAGTATAATCAAGTCATTGACCCTAGATTCTCTAGTTACATAGGAAGTGAGGTAAACTCCATGCCTCACTTGGTTTCTAGCCAACCCCAATATGCTAGTGGTAACTCATTTTAGGCAAAATTCCTAAAATATCCCAATGTCACGCAAGGTATGAGCTTAGGAGAGCCCATGCCTAATCATGGGCCTTAGGCCCGTCCTTTAGGCAATACCCCTAAACCTGCTCCCTCCCCCCAAGGAAAGGTCACGACACTAGTCTTTGTGATCCTTGCTCTACAACTCTTTCTATCATTAACTACTTATTTAGCTAGCAAATCGCAGTACCATTACCAACACCAACATAGAAAAAAGGAAAAAAGATAGACTTCATATTAGCAGTTGCCACCGCCCCCGCCCCCGCCGCAACCTCCACCACCACCCCTACTTCCACCATAGATGCAGCCAGCACTGCTGTCACCACCTTTGCCTCCGTGGTGACCTATGTGGTGCGATGCGTGGTGGTGGACGTGGTGGTTGTGACATCCTGAATTTCAGATTCTAATTTCGATTGAATGAGTCGAGCATTTCATCGACGCACATATAGTTCTTTTCCCTGAGCTGATCACTTACGGAATAATTAGTGTATTAGGTGAGACCGTTAAGGAATCTAAATGCAATAGACTTGAGAATTCGACCAAGAAACAACAGCTCGATCGCACTAATTTGCAAGGGTCATTACAACACAAACCAATTAGAGACTGGAGATAGGTGAACTCAACCTAGGCATGAGATCTAGTGTGCATGATTCCACCATATCATACAAATCTTGTCAATCGGCACTAAACCGATTTCTCTGTTGTTTTGATACCCTTTGTCCATATTTGAAACCTTGAGATTTCTACAACAATCAAGAGTTTCCAATGTGTCGAAAATGCACTTTATGGCTTAAGAATAATCAACCAAAGGTCAAATGCACAAAATTCCCAAAAGTTACCCGATAGATTAGGACGCGCTAAATTCACGCTGAATTGAAATTAATCGTGAAATTGAACTTGAATTCAGAAATTAAGAGTTTTGTCATGTTACAAGTCATTTTAGGAACATGGACTTATCTTAAGAAGATTTCTGCAAACCGAGTTTTTCGGCAAAAAATCAAAATATGGTTGTTTTGGCTCAGGAGAATGGAAAGGCCCCAGTTTTGGTCATACTTTTAGTATCCGAGATGGTTCTATGGTCAAGAAAAAATGTAGATTCAAGTGTGGTTACATTGGATTAACTTATGGACTTCAATTTGGCTCAATTGGAAAAGAATTGAATGGAATTGATGTACAAAGTTATAAAATTCGTATGCCATGGGAGAGAATCATTTTGCACCTATTGCCAAGCTTGTTGAGGAAGATTTAAGGAGAGAGAGTGGCTGAAGTCATGTGATGTCATGGTAAGGGCAAAGCAAATGAGAAATAGACAAGCGTTGAGCTCTAATGAGCCCAAGGAGACCCCCCATCTAGGACAACTTCTTCTTCCTCATTTCTAGGCTTTCTCTATTTTGAAGGATCTTAAGAGATCAACAAAACCAAAGGAAAACCGCAGCATCAACCCCTCCACTGTCGCTGCCCATCGGACCCCATTTTCCCCATCTGTTTTCCCTTGTTCCGGTTTCTATTCCAGCAGACCTTCCTCCAAAGGTTCGAGTTGATTGTTGGCTTCCTAAATGATTCAGCCTTCATGCCACCCACCATTGTCTTCAGGACATCCAGACCATCCATCAAGACTCAACCGTTTGTTGGTCGGAGCCGTAATTTGACCCACTGGCCGGCCAGAAGCCAACAGCAGTCCAACCACTTGGAATAGTTTTGCTCCGACTAACCTTTCGTCAAAGATCCGAGTTAAAATTACATTCCCAAATAAATTAGCTTATGCTCCACCCACCATCGCAAAGATGACATCCAAACCATTCCAATGAGCCTCGCCGCTCGCCGGAATGATGCTCCAGTTGTCCCATACGGCGGCGTAAAGACACCGGTCGTTGGACCACCTAGTTCCGCCCTACTTCGCCTGTTTCGAATTTGCAACCCGTTTTCTTCCATTCCAGCCGTTCTTTTGCTCATCCCAACCTTTAACAAGACTCCTAAGACCCCTAGGTGTCGCCAATTGATAGCCACTCTCCTCGCCGGATTTCCGGCCAAGTTGTTCAACTTGTTTTCTCCTCCGGCAGGGTTGTTTTCCAGTGTTTTCAAAGGGAGTCCGAGTTGTAGTTGTTGTGTTGAGCTTGGGACCACCTTGAATCATCATGGTAGAGGTCCCAGAGCGTCGCCACCGCATCGGTGTCTCTAGCCCGCTTAACGGGTGAGTTTATTTCTAATCCTTCGATTAATGCCTAAACTTACTTAGGGTTGGTTTAGTTAGGGTTAAATCTAGTTTAGGAGATTTGATTAAGTTGGATTAACCCTAAGATAAATGGTTAGATGGATGGATTGGATTAGTTTAGCTTAATCTCGCTTTATTTGCTTAATGATGTTTAAGTGCTTAATTAAGCTTGTTTTGCTTAATTAATTGTTTGTTTTAATTAATTTTTTGTTTAATTTCTGTGTTTAATTTATTATTTATTTATTTCTGGAATATTACTGTTCACGCAACATTATCCACAAAATACTGTTCATGTGTACTATTCAGGCGGTATTGTTCACAGAGTATTGTTCATGCGCACTGTTCACGTGCACTTTTCATCCATAATGCGAAAAGTTGTCTAATTTCCCATGTGTTGATTTTATGAAGTGAATGGATGTGTAAATGCATAGGCATTTGCATGAATTGAGTGATGACTTGTGTAATTGTGATTTTAGAATTTTATTCCTAAATTAATTATTTTGGTAAATTGAGTACGAATTAGGTTGTGAGTAATTACTTTAGAAATAGGATGAATTATCATAAAAGGCATGTGGCTCAGTGAATAGTACATCATCTCAAAGAATGCATGTGGCTCGGTGATTTGGTATGTTGCCTTAGAGAATGCACATGACTCGATGATTAGTATGTTGCCTCGGAAAATGCACGTGGCTCGATGATAAGAAATATCACCTCAGAGAATGCACGTGGCTCGGTGATTGGTTCTATCAATCAAGATTGAATAGTAATAGCTTAAATAATCGGGGAATGGTATGTTTGACATGGAATTAACTGAGTCGATTGATCGTTGACTCGATCTTAATTGATGCTTTGATGTGTGAAATTGTTATATGCATTAATTATATGCATGAGTGAATCACATCGTTTATGGTACACATGCATGAATCGATAATGTGCAAAGTGTGGCAATGGCTAGGAGAGATCTCTCGTGATGCGAATCATATGTGATTGATGAACTGCATCATCTAATGGCCATGTGCATTGCGTGTATTATGCTGAGTTATAACATACAGGGTATAACATACCAGGTAAGGTTACATGCGAACCGACTATTGTTTTGTTGGTTGTTGACTTGTTTGTGGGGTGCTTATGAAGAGATACCCGAGTGGAGTTGGTGTACTAATCGGGGCTTAGGGGTAGAATTCACTGAGATTTATATCTCACTAGTTATTTAATAACCATTTTTAGGTCCCTAGTGTGAAGAGCCAGAAGCTTGAAGCAGAAGGGTCAGGAGTATATGCGGCTCAGTAGTTCTTTATGACATAGACCTTCTATATAAGCTTGAAGTGTTTATAAAAGTGTATTTGATTTCAAATTAGTTGTCCTGCTTTTCTATACCATGTATGTCGTTGTCAGGAGATTAGTTAATTTGCTTCCGCATGTGCAATAAAATGAAAAAGGGTCAGCGATGAGTCTTAAGAGCGTCGCGAAATTCTATCGACCACTGAGGGTTGTGCAGGCGCTTGAGGTTTGGGGTGTGACATCCCCATTTAAGTGGTAAAAGAGCATGGTTTGTGTATAGAGTGATAAGGTGCAATGAGTCAAGGATAGTTAGTAGGAAAGACTTTCAATATGCTTATGCATGTGGTTTATAGCTATTTGATAGCTTGTTTGTGGGGTCACTCAAATTCTAACTTGGTGTTGGAATTAAAAAAACAAATGTCTATAAGGAATCTGTAGGATGAGTGACCAAGAGTGGAGAACTCCTTGGTGGAGGTCAGTAGAACCTGTATCTCGGGGTAGGATGCCGACAAGAGTCGATACCTGAGGTGGTTGCGGCAGAGCGCAAGCTCAGGCCAGTGCGTGTGAGAGTACTACCGTAGGCTGGTATTGAGAAGGTAGCAGCACCAAGCGATCCTAGGTTCAACAGGATCGTTCAGGCGCTAGAGTCTTTAGGAAGCATTTTGGGTTAGCAAGCTCAAGATCAAGCCACCGATGTTGCCGATGTCACTGCTGCCGCCAATGCCGTAACCATTGTTATTGCTGCACCTGTTGAGGCCCAACTCGGAATTGTGATCGAGGAGCAAGCCGTTGCATCTAGGTCGTAGTTTAGTTCAGACAAGGATGAAAATCGGTTTGGGAAGAGACCAATGTCAAAAAAAGGGTATCCCATTCCACCCAACAGGAAGAGTGGGATTGGGAAGCCAGCATCCAACCTGAAGGGAGTGTGTCATGCCTGTAGGAAAAGGCATGGATCAACCCCAAACCATTTTAGGACAGGTGCCTGTTTTGTGTGTGGCCAACAAGGTCACATGGCTAGGAATTGTCCTAGAAGGCAAATGGGATGACGGTAGCTATTACCGCTGCTGATGGAACAAAATAGAGTAAATGCGCCACAAGACGCATAATGGGGTACTTGGATAAGACCTCTAGTGCAAGAAAAGGGTATCATCAGTTGAGAATCATAAAAGAGGTTATACCGAAGATCGTGTTTCGTACTCCATACGGCCACTGTAAGTTTAATGTGATGTTGTTTGGTTTGACAAACGCCCCAGCTGCTTTCAATAGATCTAATGAACCGCGTGTTCAGGAAGTATTGGAATTAGTTTGTAATCGTTTTCATCAATGATATCTAGGTGTACTCTAGAAGTCCAGAGGAATATGAAAGACATTTAAGAATGGTACTACAGACTCTATAGACTCATGAGCTGTACACCAAGATCAGCAAGTGCAAGTTTTAGTTAACTCGTGTTACTTTCCTAGGTCAAGTGATCTTAGGAGGAGGAATCTCAATGGACCCCACTAAGATCGAAGCAGTTATTAAAGGACCAACACCGACAACAGTAACAGAGATCAGAAGCCATTTAGGTTGGACAGATTACTACAAAAGGTTCATTGAGGGATTTTCGGCATCAGTATCGCCGTTGACTCAACTCTTGAAGACAGAAGAAAAGTCCGTGTAGACAGACAAGTGTAAGCGTAGTTTCCAAGATCTTAAGCAGAAGCTGACTACCACACCTATGCTGACCATTCCATCTAGTCCTGGGGGACAAGAGATCTGTAGTGATGCGTCGTTTAAAGGACTGGATTGCATGTTGATGCAGTATGGTAGGGTTATTGCATATGCGTCTCGTCAGTTGAGACCTCTTGAGTTGAACTACCCGATACATGACTTAGAACTCGCAACATTAGTTCTCACACTGAACATTTGTAGATGTTAGTTATGTGGGGAAAGATTCCAGATCTTCACCGACCAGCAAAGTCTCCAATACTTGTTTTCTCATAAGGAATTGATTATGAGATAGCGCTGTGAATCAGAATTTTGGAAGGACTAGATTTGTGATATTCGATATTCCCCAGGAAAAATGAATAAGGTGACCGATGCACTAAGGTGGAAGTCATCAATAGTACAATTGGTACTCAAGGAATGGACTTTACATGAGAAAATGGAGATTCGGTTTTCAAATTTGAGGTAGGCAACATTTTAAATCTTATGACCATCCTCAGAATTGAGCCGGAAGTACAAATCACAATCAAAATGCTTCAGCTATCAGATACAGAGTTTCAGAAGGTCGTGCAAGCATATGCAAAAGAGAGAAATGTTGATTTTTAGATTTATGAAGGTGAAACATTGTAGTTCCGAGGACGATTGCGTGTACCTGACAATGCAGCACTTAAAGAAGAGTTGGTCAGAACTTCATTGTAGTAGTTACAGCATTTATCCTAGTAGTACAAAGATGTATCAGAATCTGCATGAACATTATTGCTTATCTGATATGAAGACAGACATCGCCAAGCATGTCACTAAACATTTGACGTGTTAGCGAGTGAAAACACGGCATTGTTAACATAGAGGAATCTTGTAACCTCTCCAAGTCCCTAATGCGGAAATGGGATTGTGTCACAATGGATCTAGTGACAGGCTTATCAAAGAACCAGAGGGGTAATGATTTCGATTGGAATAGTGGTCAATAGATAGATGAAGTCAGCTCACTTCATCACGGTAGAAAATGACCTTATTTTGGACGAGCACTCAGAAATGTAAGTGTGTCAAAGAATTCATTTGCTTGGAGTGCCAGTGACAATTACTTTAGACCTCTGAGGACATGTTGAGAGCATGTAGGTTGGTTTTCAAAGAAAGTTGAAAGGAACAACTTCGTCTCGTTAAGTTCGCTTACAGCAACAGTTGCCAGCAGAGTTTTAGATGGTTCCTTTTGAAGCAAGCAAAGCAGAGTGTATAGAACTTCAGTTAGTTGAGATGAGGTCAGAGATTAAAAAATCGCAAATCCAAAGTTGGTCAAGAAATCAGTGATTTAGTCACAATTATCAGAGACAGATTTAAGACCACTTAGAGCCGCCAAAAAAGCTGCATAGAAATGTATCGAAGACCTTTGGAATTTTAAGTAGGGAAGTGTATTTTCCTTGACTGTTGCTTATGATAAAGACGTCTCGATCTGTTAACAAAGGGAAGATGAAACAATATTTGCATCGAAATCTTTTGAAATTTGGGTTCAAATAAGGATTTTAGCCTTAAAAGGATAAAGGAAGCAATTTGGGACACCGCCAGCGCCTTTAGCCGAGTGGTACCCGGGAAGTAGCAAAATGGTCTAAAGTCGGATGATCGAATCCCCGACGTGGCAAGTAGCCGCTTAGTGAAAAAATAAAAAGAAAAAGAAAAAGAATCAAAAATTTTGCAACTCTTTTTGCAAAATTGGTCAAGTGCTTAATCTTTCAGATCAAGGTGGTTTAGACAAGATTGGAAGTGATATGGTATTACCGCAATACAGAAAGAGCAACCTGAGAAAGAGAATATTGGATGAGACGATTGTACCCCCCACCTTTTTGCTTAAGGATTGGTAATCGTTTAAATTTCGAGAACAAAATTTTTATAAACGGGGAAGAGTTGTGACATCCTGAATTTTAGGTTCTAATTTCGATTGAACAAGTCGAGTATTTCATCGACAAGCATATAGTTCTTTTCCCTAAGCTGATCACCCCCAGGATAATTAGTCTATTATGTGAGACCATTAAGGAATTTAAATGCAATAGACTTGAGAATTCGACCATAAAACGACTACTCGACCATACTAATTTGCAAGTGTTATTACGGCACAGAACGATTAAAGAGCGGAGATAGGTCAACTCAACAAAGGCATAAGATCTAGTGTGGATCATTCCACCAAATCGTACAAATTTTGTCGATTGGCACTAGATCGATTTCTCTGTCGTTTAGGTACCCTCTATCCGTATTTGCAACTTTGAGATTTCTACAATAACCAAGAGTCACCAATGTGTTGAAAATGCACTTTGTGGCTTGAGAATAATCAACCACAAATCAAATGCACAAAAATTCCTAAAAGCTACCCAATAGATTAGGACGTGCTAAATTCACGCCAAATTGAAATTAACCCTGAAATCGAACCCGCATACAGAAATTGATAGTTCTGTCATGTCACAAGTCATTTTAAGAACATCGACTCATCTTAAGAAAATTTTTCTGCAAACTAAGTTTTTCGGCGAAAAATCAAAGTATGGTCATTTTGGCTCGGGAAAATAGAAAGGCCCACTTTTGGTCGCACTTTTGGGATCTAAGATGGTTCTATGGTCAAGGAAAAACGTGGATTCAAGTGTGGTTATATTGGATTAATTTATGGACTTCAATTTGGCTTAATTGGAAGAGAATTGAATGGAATTGAATGAAATTGATGTACAAAGTTACAAAATTCGTATGCCCTGGGGGGGATCATTTTACACTTATTGCCAAGCTTGTTGAGGAAGATTTGAGAAGAGAGAGTGGCTGAGGTCATGTGATGTCATGGTGTGGGCAAAGCAAATGAGAACTAGACAAATGTTGAGCTCTAATGAGCCCAAGGAGATGCCCCCTCTTGGACAGCTTCTTTTTCCTCATTTCTAGGCTTTCTCCATTGTTGAAGGATCTTAGGAGCTCAGCAAAACCAAAGGAAAACCGCAGCATCAACCCTTCCATCGTCACTACCCATCGGACCCCATTTTCCCCCTTTATTTTCCCTCGTTCCAATTTCTGTTCCAGCAGATCTTCCTCCAAAGATCTGAGTTGATTGTTGGCTTCCTGGATGAATCAACCTTCATGTCACCCACCATTGTCTTTAGGACATCCAGACTGTCCATCAGGACCCAACCGTTCATCGGTCGGAGCAGCCATTTGACTCGTCAGCCGGCCAGAAGCCAGCGGCAGTCCAACCGCCTAGAACAGTTTTACTCCAACTGACCTTTCGTCAAAAATCCAAGTTAAAAGTTGCCTTCCAAATGAATTAGCTTACGCTCCACCCACCATCGCGAAAAAGACATCCAGACCATTCCAACGAGCCCCACCTCTCGCCGGAACGATGCTCCGACCATCCCATACGGTTGTGAGAAGACACAGGTTGCCGAACCACTTAGTTCCCACTTGCTTCGCCTGTTTCGACTTTGCAGCCCATTTTCTTCCATTCTAGCCATTCCTTTGCTCATCCCAACCTCCAACAAGACTCCCAAGACCCCCGGGTGTTGCCGGTTGCTAGCCACCCTCTTTGCCGAAGCTCTAGCCAAGCTGTTCAACTTGTTTTCTCCTCCGGCAAGGCTGTTTTCCAGTGTTTTCAAAGGGATTCTGAGTTGTGGTTGCTATGTTGAGCTTGGGACCACCTTGATTGTCGTGGTAGAGGTCCTGAAGCATCACCTCCATCGTCGCCACCACGTCGGTGTCTTTGGCCCACTTAACGGGTGAGTTTAGCTCATAATCCTTCAATTAGTGCCTAAACTTGCTTAGAGTTGGTTTAGTTAGGGTTAATTCTAGTTTAGGAGATTTAATTAAGTTGTATTAGCCCTAAGATAAGTGGTTAGATAGATGGATTAGATTAGTTTAGCTTAATCTCACTTTATTTGCTTAATGATGCTTATGTGCTTAATTAAGCTTGTTTTGCTTAATTAATTGTTTTTTGTTTTAATTAATGTTTTGTTTAATTTCTGAGTTTAATTTATTATTTATTTAATTTTGAAAAATTACTGTTCACTCGACACTATTCACGCAAATACTGTTCATGAGCACTGTTCACGTGCACTGTTCATCCAAAATGCAAAAAATTGTCTAATTTCACATGTGTTGATTTTATGAAGTGAATGGATGTGTAAATGCATGAGCATCCGCATAAATTGAGTGATGATTTGTGTAATTGTGATTTTAGGATTTTATTCCTAAATTAATTATTTGGGTAAATTGAGTACGAATTAAGGTTGTGAGTAATTACTTTAGAAATGGGATAAATCATCATAAAAAGGCATGTGGCTCCGTGAATAGTATATCATCTCGGAGAATGCACATGGCTCAGTGATTTGGTATGTCGACTCGGAGAATGCACATGGCTCAGTGACAAAGTATGTCGCCTTAGAGAATGCACGTGGCTTGGTGACTAGATGTGTATATCACCTCGAAGAATGCACTTGGCTCGATGAGAAGGAATATCACCTCGGAGAATGCACGTGGCACGGTGATTGATTCTATCAATCAAGACTGAATAGTAATAGCTTGAATGACCGAGGAATGGTTTGTTTGACATGGAATCAACTAAGTCAATTGATCAATGACTCAATCTTAATTGATGCATTGATGTGTGAAATTGTTATATGCATTAATTATATGCATGAGTGAATCACATCGTTTATGGCACACACGCATGAATCGATAATGTGCAGAGTGTGGCAATGGCCAGGTGAGATCACTTGTGATGCGAATTGTATGTGATTGATGAATTGCATCATCTAATGGCCATGTACATTGTGTGTATTATGCTGAGTTATAACATGCAAGGTATGGCATACCGGGTAAGGTTGCATGCGAACCGACTATTGTTTTGTTAGTCGTGGACTTGTTTGTGGGGTGGTTATGAAGAGATACCCGAGTGGAGTTGGTGTACTAATCGGGGCTTAGGGGTAGAATTCACTGAGATTTATATCTCACTAGTTATTGAATTACCATTTTCAGGTCCTTAATGTGAAGAGCCAAAAGCTTGAAGCATAAGAGTCAGGAGCATATGTGGCTCATTAGTTCTTTATGACATAGACCTTCTATATAAGATTAAAGTGTTTATAAAAGTGTATTTGATTTGAAATTGGTTGTCCTGCTTTTCTATCACATGTATGTCGTTGTCAGGGGATTAGTTAATTCGCTTCTGCATGTGCAATAAAATGAAAAAGGGTCGGCGACGAGTTCTGGGAGCGTCGCGAAATTCTATCGACCACCAAAGGTTGCACGTGTGCTCGAGGTTCAAGGCATGACAATGGTGGCCTCCATGGTGACCTCCGTGGTGGTGGCCTCCCTGATGGCCTCCATGGTGACCTCCATTATGGCCACCACCGCCATCATTGCCTCCATCTCCACCTCCACCTTCAGCACCTCTCTTTTTCTTTTTGTGGCTAGGGTGGGACAAGTTGTAGCCTTTGTTGTCGTAGGAAAATAGGACAACATACGTGAGCATCAAGCATGCCATGAAGAGCACTCCGGCCTTAAGCAGCAGAAGACCCAATCCATCATCACCATGAACGTCAGCGCTCACAAAATCAACCCAATATCTCGCCATGAATTTGGTTACTTCCAAGGCAAGGAGCATTCAATTTAAGCATTGGCCATAATGATGAGAGGTAAGTACACTATCGGTTTCAAAAGTTATATACGGCGCTCAATTTGGTGCCAAAAATTTATGTCGGATCACATAAGTGCCAAATCGGAGAAAAAACGATGACTTTGGTGCCACTGGCGAGAGATTCTAGCCAGTTAGTTACGTGACTTTTATATTAAAAAAAATTGTGGTGGCTTTAAGACGATGTTGTTTTCCATCCTTCTCAAGAAACGACGTCGTTTTGCTGTCATACATAGACATTCTCACATAAACGACGCCGTATAGCTCATATGAGGATTGAAATTGGGGTTTCTTTATCATTCGTCGCTCGACCACCATCATAGTTGCTTGACCAGGTGAGCAAGAAGGACTGAGACTATTGCTCAAGCAAGAAGTGGTAGGAAGAATAGGAGGGAAGGGTGGAGGAGGAGGAGGAGGAAGAAGAAGGGTCGAAGGTGCCGTTGCTAGTGCTGTTGTTGGTGCCACTGCTGGTGTGCTGCTAGTGCCATTGCTGGTGCCACTGCTAGTGCCATTGTTGGTGCCACAGCTAGTGTTTTTCTTCAAGGAAGAAAAAGATGACATGCCTTCTCTCTCTCTCTCTCTCTCTCTCTCTCTCTCTCTCTCTCTCTCTCTCTCTCTCTCTCTCTCTCTCTCTCTCTCTCTCTCTCTCAATTTGGGGATTTAGGGTTCTAAGTTGAGGAAAAGATGCCAAACGGCATCGTTTTGTGGTTTAGATGCTGATTGTACTCTTCGGCAAGCCACATCAGCTTCAAAAATTAATAAAAATAGGGTTCTAAGTTGAGGAAAAGACACCAAACGGCGTCGTCTTGTGGTTTAGATGCTGACTGTACTCTCCGGCAAGCCACATCAGCTTCAAAAATTAATAAAAATAGGGTTCTAAGTTGAGGAAAAGACGCCAAACGGCGTCGTT
Organism: Eucalyptus victrix; assembly: GCA_016097545.1. Lineage (NCBI taxonomy): Eukaryota > Viridiplantae > Streptophyta > Magnoliopsida > Myrtales > Myrtaceae > Eucalyptus > Eucalyptus victrix. Next base: position 12,121,827 of record CM027845.1, on the reverse strand, counting down.
TTGTGGTTTAGATGCTGACTGTACTCTCCGACAAGCCATATCAGCTTCAAAAATTAATAAAAAAAAAAAGTGTCACGTCAAATTTGCGGTCAATCTAATCAGAGTTGCCACTAAAATGATCATTTTTAAAACTTTTTTGCACTTAAGTGATACAAAATAAACTTTTGGTACCAAAGTGAGCGCCATACACAACTTTTGATACTGATAGTGTACTTACCCCTAATGATAATGGACTACAAAAGTTGAGGGGACGACTTTGGAGACAATTCCCTTTGGTTGACATATCGGGAGTAGTGGTGAAGGTTCTACAAAATTGTAAACATTCTTAAATTGGCAAGTGGTGATGTTGAGCTGGTGATTGTAATCTCAGATAAGAGTCATTCACATGCCCCTAATTGGACCAAAACAGTGAACAAGGGAAGTTGCAGGTCAATCAAGACTATCGGTGAGATGATTTGACACTCGATGTTCGACATCGAAGGTTTTGTATTTTGGCCGATTTATGACTCATTCTGTTTTTGGTCGAAAGATATGGCTCTCTCAATCGTAAGTCAGCTGATTTATGACTAAAGAGAGCTGTTGTATCTTGGGAACTTTCTAGGCAATCATCAGTAGCTACAAAGAAATTGTTAATCTTGTTGTAGATTTGTTGCACACCTTACAATTTATAGAATGTTGTCCGAAACTTTTGAGTGAAACTCCAATCATATCCTCCCGATGAAAACTTGCCTGGAATTGTTGATATGGTGATCCATCTATCACATGCCATCTTAAGTGACATGTTAGCGATTTGACGTGGACAAATTTATTTGAAATGATGCTCTTCTACAGGATTTATATTTTATTTCTTTCTAGTCAGGTGCCCGACCTGAGCATGGTAGCAACAAACTATTAGGAAGCTCTTGGATGGAAGCCTCGGCCTTTGGTCCAAGCGACCAGTCTCCTACTTCCCCACACCACATGCAACTCCAAACACGTCTCGGACCTATCCATCTCTAGAGTTGATCCAAACTCCAAATTTGACAAGAGTTTTGAGCCACAAATTTAACAACTTTTAGCTTTGCTCAATGTTCACGGCCAAGCCATGGTGCTTGTCATCCATATGAGCCCTCTCAATGCCCCCACAGGTGTTTAACTACTGGAGATGTCCATCATGTTAAAATAATTAAATATTAAATCACACATTCGTCTAATCGTTTAAATTTTTAAAACAGTTGACAATGATCTCACAAAATATCACATATGTTAGAGTTGAAGGTCTTGAATTCAATTCTTTCCAATTCTCATTTGTCTTTCCAATTAAATATGTCTACACTTAGTACCAAACAAAAAGAACAAACTTAGCGTGGGGGGAAATATTAGAATAATTAAATATTAAACTATGCATTCATCTAATAGTTTAAGTTTTTAAAACAGTTGGCAATGATCTTACAAAATTTCACACATCAAAACTGAGTTGGGCTCGAACTACTCCAAAGGATTGAACTCAATTCACATGTCTGCAAAAGTCTATGTGGTGAGAAACTTTTTCGAGGTCAAATCCTCTCCTGGCATTAACATCAAAATAAACCGATGTCCAAAGCCAACATTGCCAACCAAGTCATTTGACCATGCTGCCTCATTAGCTCCTTCCATTGTCATAGCCATAGTCATTGACGAAATCATCGTGTCTCTCAACAACGTTTTCTAAATCATAGCATATTTTAACGGAAGCCAAGGCATAATTACTCAGATTTAGACTATCTTTTGGGTTTATTGCATCCTAGTTGACGAACCTAGTTACTGTCACACTACCAAAACTGCTTCCTCCGAAGCATAACCTAACATTTGTTGTCCCCAACAAAATTGCACAATTACAGTTTAGACAATTTATTTTACATAGAAAGTGGGGCATTTATAGAATTTTTTAACTTCATGTTGAGGCACCTTTAGGCTTTCCTGGTCTCCAAACGCACAACCTTCCATCAGTATTCACTCTCCATATCTCCAAATTCGAAATTGTACTGCTGCATCCAAAGCATTTACTTCATATCCGCAACTACTCTCTAGGTAATCTCCTTCGACCACCTTAAGACTTCATCAAGTATCACCTTTGAAATAACATTCGATTGCTATGGATTCATGTGACTCTATAGACACTGTTATATCTACTATATTTTGAATAAATTTAGACTCTCCAAGAAGCACCACCTAATTTTGAATTCCGTCCAGATCCCTTTACAATTGATCCATTACTTCTCCTTTAAAATGAAACAAACTCATCAAAAGTAACCTTGCTGCACGCAAAATCGGATGAATAATCCTCAGTGAACATTCCAATAAATGATGAAGACCATTTAAAAGAAGGATTTTCGTTATGGGTTTTGCTTTCATGAGTTCATCTTTATCAATTTATATTGTCCACACATGATATCATGAGGAACTTCATTTCGAAGACGTATGTCTTCTTTCTGTAGGTGATGAGGCTTGAATCAGCTTTACATAAAACTTCATCTAAATTAGTGGATAATTTGACTAATGCCAGCATTTCATCGATGGACTCTTCATGAAGAAATCCCACGAGAAAAATCTCACGTCATAAAAAGCAGGAAATTGTGGTATACCAATATTCGACGGATGACTTTACTATTGCGTTTGCTAAAAAGAGAACTGGTTCCGACCGATGGTAAATTTCAAGAGCCGGTAATATCATTGGTAAGCAAAATTGCTTGGCAACTTTTTTGTCTGGTCAACTATCAGGAACTTGTTAACAAAATAATAAAATTATTATTCTCAACTCTAGTGTCCAATTATAGATTTTTTTTTTTTTTTGCCAATAGTATCCAATAGTCGATCAACAATTGCTTTTAGATTTGCCCATTGGCTTAGTCAATTACTTAGTAAATTATCAACAATATAATGGTTTTTACCATCTCTTTCACAGGTAGATTAACATGCGTTTTACAACATTGCAAGTGAACCCCATCAATTAATTAGTAATTTATTGATCAAATAACAATTTTACCATCCTTAAATATAATATCCAATAGTATACTACCAAGTGCTATAAAATTTTATAATTAAGCCCATTAAGTAGTTTGATTTTATCACCACATATCAAGTAGTAAACTACCAAATACACTAAAATTACATAAGTATCCCTCGTTGATTAATTAGTAACTTATCAATGAAAAATCTATGTTACCATTCTCAAATCTAGTATTCATAAGCAAATTATGGAGTGATTTACTATTTTATTGGTAGGCGCAGCAAGTTTTTCAAAACTTATTGATGAAATAATGATTTCACGACTCCCACATCCAGTAGTAGATTATACCACTGAGGTTGAGAGTACAAATTTGGAAATAATTTCAAGTGTGTTCATAATTGATTGGTGCTAGTTTGCCTTTCTACAAGAACTTGTTTTTGATGCCATGTGTTGATTGAAGCATATGCTTTGCAAGATAGCCTTTGCGAACCTGTTCTACAACTGCAAAGCTTAATTAATGTTGAAACTCCGTGAAGCCAAAGGAAAAGACAGCGAGATTAGTGGTATCAACATGTTTAATTCTGTATACCATCTTGAAATTTCGGATGGACTGGACCCATATGGATGAACTAATAGATAGAGATGGACAAATTCCATGTAGTAATTAATGTCACCAAACTCCTCTATCCATCACCTTCTGATTTAGCTAGCAAATCATAGCATCAGCTGCTCCTACCCCGCCCCCGCACCCGCTACAACCTCCATCGCTGCCCCCACTTCCACCACAGCCGCAGCTGATGCTGCTTTCGCCGCCTCCGCCCCAACTACCAGTCCCACTAAAACTGCCACTGTCCACGTAGAATCCACCGGCTCCAGCAAGATTGTGCCCTCCAACGCCGCCGCCGCCACCATTGCTAAGGTCCTTCTTTTATTGAGGTTTCTGCTTGCTTTTGCCGCATGCAAATATGATGACAAAGATGAACGCCATGGAGAATGCAACCACGCAGAGCAGCCATGTCAGCTCCAGTTGGCTTCGATGGCCACTGGTAGCATTAACAAGAGCAAACGCTTCTCTAGCCATTTTCTTCTCTATCTCTCGCCACCCACACTCGCAGAATGCGTGCTTTTATGTGCACAAGTCTATCCATCTGATCTTGTCGAATCAAAGCATTAGTTAAGCCCATCCCCTCCCTTGCTAAAGATGGAGCAAAGTGGGAAGCGCAGTGCTTCCTCATATTATCTAGGGAAAAAATTACCAAAAACCTCAAATTTTATACAGAATGATAAATTTATCACAAACTATTTTTTGTGACACAAAAAACTCCAAACTTTATTAACCGTAACATATTTACCCAAAAAAATTTTCCCGAGACAATAAATCATAATCTTGTATCTGCATGACACATTTACTCCAAATTGTAAGGCATTTTCATCTTTTATTTTTTTAAATTTCTTCTTTTTTTCTTTTTTTTTCTTTCTTTTTTCTTCTTCTCTTCTCTTCCCTTCATTAGCCATGGTGGAGGGAAGCCCTTGCCGGTGTCGGGCAAGGGTCGCCCTCGCCTGGGCTAGCAAGGGCCGCCCTCACCATTGTCAAGCGAGGGCGGTCCTCGTTGGAGTTGAGTGAGGGCATTCCTCGCTAGATCCGGCATAGGCAAGGGCCACCCTCATTTGGCGTTGGGTGAGGGTTGCCTTCATCGGATCTGGTGAGGGCTGTCCTCGCTCGACCTTGGCAAGGGCAACACCTAGGTCGAATGAGGGCAGCCCTCGCTTGAGTCTAACTTCCCTCCGCTGGCCATGGTGGAGGAAAGACAAAAAGAAGAAAAAAGGAAAAAGAAAAAGATAAAAATGCCCTTAACCATAGAGTTTGAGGTAAATATGTCACGATTAATAAAGTTTGGGATTTTTTGTATAAAAAAAGCATGGAGTAAATTTGTCACTTTAAGCAAAGTTTGTTACAAAAAAAATGTGGGATAAATTTGTCACTTTGGGCAAAGTTTTGGGTTTTTTGGTGGCTTTTTCTCTATGGCCTATTGGTGAAGCTTCTTCGAAATGGTTTCTTATCCAACTTTGAAATTCTTTACAATATAAAAGGAAAATGAATTGCACAAGTGGTGACATTGAACTCGTCATCGTGTCCACAGAAAGACTCTATGCAAATGCCTACGTCGATGTTCATTCGATATTGCTAAAATTTCCATGCTTTTATTATGCTAAAAGAGAGCATAGGTCGGTGAGTTACTAGTTTTACATGTACTTTCTAACTTCAATGTTGGAGCTTTTATTGCTTAATATTGAATCTGGTAAATTACTGTACTAAAAGCGGCCTACATATTGTAAATCACTTATTCGTATAGTAAGTTACTAACTTACAGTTAAAAGGAAAGGTTACTAACTGTGGTTTTATTTTCAACATAAATTCTTCACTTTGTCAGTAGCTTATTAACGAGTAATTAGACTTGTGTTGCTAAGTTACTAATTTATAAAGAACTTGATAACTTAATAATGCGTTTATCGTCGATAGATAGCTAACATTATCGATAGATCCATCAACATGCTTCACCAACAAGTCGCAGCTACATGAATTTACCAATGAGATCTAAATTTCACTGATCGTGTTACATGTTACCGTGCACACGGAAATTTGTTCCTTTGTTGGAAAAGGAATATTGTTTTGGTCGGTGGAAAAGGAATATTAGAATACTCAATAATGATGATGCCGATCATGGTATCGCCCCCTCTTCCGAACAGAACCACGTGATGTATCTTGACCCGAATCATAACTTATCCAGTTTTTGAACAGAATCACCCCATGATGAAATACTCCAATGTCGTTTATCCCATTGATTATCCATGCAACAGACGTCTTGGAAGCAACATGGTACCGTCCGAACTTGAAAGTGCCCTTCTAAGATTCATGTGCTGCATAATGACATCATTGAATCGACAAGAGTTGAATTCTTTGCACACATCATTCCGTCTCCTTCAAGAAATTTCTACCTTGGCATGATTGAGAAGGATTTGAATTTTGGGGCAACGTTGCATCAAAGACACACGAAAGTACGATTGATATGAAGAACTTCCCTTGCTGATTAACGACATACAAGTACATAAAAGTAGTGAAATCATCCGTTTATTACAACCAGAGAACAGTGATTGCAATCCTCTTTACAAGAAAAAACGTGATGATGTTACAAATTGGTATACAGAAAGAATGATCTTTACAGAGACAATGCAATGCATTTCGTATTTTTATTGTAAGAATAGGGTAATTCTATTTACAATTCCTCTTGATATGCTCAGCAGAGTAGGCATGGCAGAGAACCAACAACGAAGAGGCGGAATTGAAGTCTTTTCACCTTTTCTTGAGACAGAAGAACTTTGGGAAAAAGTGAAAAAGAAAAAAGACTTCAGATCATGCCATGCATGTGCAATTCCACATCCTTAAAAATTGGATCAGCTCTCTTCAGGTTTCTGGGATTGGCGGCAGTAGTTCCTGATGAACAAGTAGAATGAGCCTTCATCGCAGTGGAAGAAATCATGATGATGACAAGAGAAGTTACAGAATTACCTCAGAGAACCGCAGATGCCCATGGTGCACATTGGAAGATTTGACGATTGTTTCCCACTTGGGATCAACAAGAGCTGACTCTGAAGCACGGTTCCCATTTACAGCATCTACTCCAAGAGAAGATCGTGAAGATGGCCTCTTGGAGGCAACGGAGGGCAACGCTCGCAATAACCATGAGTCTGACGGAGATTTTGGTAAGGGAGGGGGAAGGGGGAAGGGTGAACAGGCACTGGAAGGATTCTGCTGATCACCTAATCTCATAAGTGCCTCCCTTTCTAAGTCAATTTTACCATCTCTGCCTACTTTTGAGCTGGTCTCCTTCATGCCCGCTTGAGTAGGAGTTTGATCGTGTCTAGAAGAGTCAACATCTATATCCTCATTCAATCTGTCAGAAAAAGAGGGTAAGGGGGAGTCTCTGAAATGCAAACCTTCAGATTCAGATATTTTCTTTTTCTCCAGGTGCTCGATGTTTCCAATATCCACAGAAGAAGAGTCCATTAAAAGAGCTTCATTAACTTTTTTACTAGTAGCCTTGATCTTGAGAACATCTCCCTCAGAATAAGATAGCTCCTTCTCATCTGAGGGATTTGTAGAACCTTGAGATTTTACAGCCTGCACTGTATCAACGTATACAGTTTTCTCAACCACAGGGCTCGTATTACCAGCCCCACATTCTGCACGCTCACTAGCTAATAATTCTCGGAGATTGACAAATCGCTTTTCTTCGGGATTGGAGGCCTTAACTTTGGAATTCTTGACATTCTCATGAGGACTAACTGATCTTCCCTGTCCTTGAACAACTGATTTAGAAAATCTGTTATGGTGCTCAAATTTGCCATTGCCTTGCAAACGTCCATATAATGATGACCCCTCTAATTTCTTGTTGCAGTTAGTTCGGCTCTGTGTGCTTTTCAGATCACAGTTATTTTCATGGAGCTCTGATATTAGGCAGCCACTGACTGATCTTTGTTCGTCAGAAGCATTTTTATTGTGCTATAAAGAAACAAGAAGATATGCTTTAGCAATTAACTTTAACAGCTGATAAAGAAAGACAAAACATAACTGACAACTAATTTAAAGAAACAGAAAACATGTAAAAACTAAGTACCTTACTCCTGGATTCACCTTGATACTTTGCATATGTAGAATTAACTTGAGTTTTGCGCACAGTAAGCCCCACTGTTTGCATCCTCATACCAGGTACTGGATTTAACAGACAGAACCGAGGTAATAACCCACAACCTTTAGTCGTTGAGGTTTCACTTTCATAGTAATCATCATCTTCACTTTCTTCTCCAACTCCAACTTGGGTCATTGGTAGAACAATTGGTTTAAGTACCTCCAGCCGATGGTTCTCAACCCCAACTGCTGCCTTCTTCACCGGATGCTTTGGCAGATCTTGTGTCACAGATTGCCTCCGGACGAAATGCAGAGGCGCTTCTGAAGCCATTGCCTTTGCTGCAGGCAAGAAACGACCCATCATGAAGTCCCTGGCTGGTGGATCTCTAGAGAACCGTCCAGATAGTCTCATATCTGAACCATCAACTCCACTCAAACCACTGACACTGCAGTTCAAGAAGAATGACTCAGATCGCGAAAATGTATCCAATGCATCTAAGTAGGCTTCATCGCCATAATCTGATCCAGCAGTCCCTTTTTCCTCTGTGGTCTCTTTTTTTTTAACACCTTCATCATTTGATTGTGCATTTTCATAATTGAAAACCATATTTCTCATTTGAGATTGCACACCCACTGCACCATCGGAGGCTTTTTCAGAATCATGCTGCTTAACTCTTGCAATCCTCCCAGGTGGAAGCTTTGGGGCAGCAGGAGGGTATTGGGGAGTCTGACTCGGCAATAGGGATTCATTCTTAGGTCTTCCTGGACACTGTTCCCACACAAACGGAACAGTTCCTGGATTCCTTATCGGACCTGATTTTAGCTCTGATTTGTAAGGAGGAAGAGGGGGTATTGTAGGCGGTGACTTATCAGTTCTCCTTTTGTCCCGGCCCTCTGCAGAGGCTACTGTGGATGAGAAACGCCTCACTGTAAGGAATGGCTGATTGAAATTTAGTTGTGTATCTTCCATCATATTTCAAATGTCACGTATACATTCCTGCAGAGTATTACCACAGAAAAAGGTCCCGTAAGATGAATATTCTCATGAGATCATAGGCATATGTGGTCTCACAGAGCAACTTCGACTCATATGTTTTCCGACATTGGCGTGCTTTTGACATTGATTGGTTGGCTCTTCAAAACAAGCTAGATATTTTACACTTTCTGGATTCTTGCAGATCTAAGATTATATCAGTTATCAACTATCAAGATCTCATGAAATTTATCTAGGTCCTGCTGAAGAAAAAAAAGAAGACAACTTCATAGGAAAATCTTGCTCATCTTTTCTCCTTTTACTTTTATTAACTTCATCTTAATATGTTGCTCGAGAAGAAATCTCCATCTTAAGGTTCTCACTGAAATAAACAAGCTTATTCTCCCAAGCTCCAGTGCATTTTGAGTTCACCCTTTTGTTCTCCAACTCCTTTATAAGAAAATCTTGCATTTGAAGTTTTAAGACCACTTAAAGAATAAATTATTGATGAAACGAAGTTTCAAGACCCAAACGAAACCAAGGCATCTCTCCAATTTCCCCAGAAACCAAGGTCCCTAACCCAGGGCCAGAAATTTCACAACTAAGAATCTCCTCTATTACTGCAACAAAAGCTTAACAAGAAAACAGATAATTGAATACAGTAACTTTGCCTGTTCGAGTTGAATGGAATCGACAATGCAGATTTAATGGAACAGTTGACCAGGGCTAGCAGGGCGATTTGGATTCAGATTGCTTCTCTCTAGGAGTCCAAGCTTCTTCTCTCATTTCTTAAAATAATGCATTCCAAGAGTTAAGGATGCAATTCAAGGACCCTATTGAAATTTATCCTCTGTTTGCCAATTGAAGACTTAATTTTTTGAGCTTCAAATGACAGAAACAGAAGCATCCGCGACACTCCATCACCGAAATAGCCATCAAGAATCTATTATATTGAAATAAAATATTTTCCTTGAAGCTACGGAAAACCACAAAAACAGAAAGAAACAGGGAAAAAAGAAAAGGAAAGCCAAAGCAGAATACAGAGAGAAACAAAACAACAAAGATCTAGTTTGATTTGAAGAGAAAAAAAGAGCACGCGTTAAGCCCTCTGAACCACACGCACCGCAGTTTCGGTCCCACGCGGAGGAATGAGGAGAAATTCGAGATGCGACATCAGAGGCCCTTGCAGAAACTTGGGTTGCTCAGTTCGCAAGATCATCATCACCATCGGCATGCAATACTCCGAATAAAAATCTCAAGCAAAGAAACATAAAACTCGACCCCTTCACGGAAACAAGACGGAGGAATGCATAAAAATCCGGGAGAAGGGTCTCCGCATTCGCTCCCTCACGCCCATCGCCGGACATAAAAACCGCACAAGAACGCCGACCCGGCGGCCGTACGGGTACGAACGACGGCCACGCGCTTCCGTTCTCACGTACCCACATGCACCCGTGAACGTATCGCTAAACAAGCAAGCCCAGAGAGAGAGACACAGAGCATTACCTCGAGAGAGGAGCAGGGCAGAAGCGACTCTGTTTCTTGAAGAAGCGAGCGGGCCACTTGATGATGACGAGCTGTAAAAGCAGAGAGAGAGAGAGAGAGAGAGAGAGAGAGAATCGATACCTAATCATGCACTTGAATGAATTTGAATATGAAATGAATGAGAGGAGAGAGAGAGTAGGAAGAGAGGAGCAAACCAAAGCCTGGCTTTGTACGCTTGTGTTTACTTCTTTGCTGGAGTTTCGATGGAAACTGCTCGTACGCCCGCCCGCCAATGCCAAAACTAATAAAAAGCATCTTTTTCCCTTATCATCCCAAAAGCATCATCTTTTCCTTCTCCCCCTCTCTCTCTCCCTCTCTCTCTCTCTCTCTCTAGAATTGTAGCATCTTTTTATTCGGAATCGACCTTTATTTGCGTGTCTTACAAAATCCAAGAATATGAAGTAAAACCGGCACCGCCTGTCTCGAGTCAAGTTGCCCACGTCGGTCGCCGGTAAGTCCCACAGAGCAGCCCGCGACGGTCAGGCCACCACATCTACATTCAAAAGCTACTCGAGGGTTTGGGACGACATCGAAGTAACTGATGAGTTCTATTACGAGTTGAAGTTTCGAAACGATAGATTTAGTACTAAAACAACAATTTTCCCGACTAAGATCATAGAGCACTCAATTTCGAACTTTAAATTCAACTAGAACATTACTAACTCTTTCTCCATGAAAAATAAAAACTTTAGCCACTAAACTATTAGAGTTTGCATTGTATCTACCGTTAGCCATTGTTTCTAAACATCAGACCCGATAGAGGATGAAGATACTAAGGACAGGCCATAATTACTCTTATGTTATTTCCCAACTTGGTAAGCTAGACATAAAAGGTACATGAAGTTTCATAGAATATAGCATTTAATTAAGAAAGTTTAATTTATACTGAACACCATGTGTTAAGTGAGGGGGCAGCCTCTTCGACCCCCTTACGGCTCATCATTTGATTAAATTTATCAAAATTATGTAACATATTCACATGGTGGTGCGTGAAATTATTGATGCTTAAATAAGCACCATACAATATATAATTTGATATAAATAAAAATATATATATAAAAGAAAAGGCAGGTAAGGGAGGTATGGGTCTGAGAACTATCGATACGTAAGATGAAACAGTACGAGGGGGATTTCTTTAATTGAGGGAGGCATTGCTTTTTTGGAGGGGAGCATGTGAGCGACAAGTGTAAAGGGCCCGGGTGTTGCCGTCGCCATCACATACGTGATATCTCGTGTGTAAAGTTGGCCTTAGCTACCCGCCCGCGTCGTCGCCCATGCACTTTGCTTTTTCTCCAATTATTGAACGTGAAAGAGCATACGGACACATACATAGTCAACTGAATCCAATAGACTTCCTGCAGAAAACCAGTGTTAATCTAGCCAGGTGACCGGTTGACTGAGAGTCGTGTTGGCCAGCCCATAGTACGTATGGCATGATAAAATCAAGATGTTTTGCCACTGGCTTTAGGAGAAAAGGAAAGAAGAATTTATGTTGATTCACGATTTCACACCCTTTTATCAATTATAAAGTACGCGCATCTACTTTGAAGTTAGGAACCTATAAAGTACAAAGCCAAAAACAGTGGCAGTCCACCCGTTTCTTATGTACATACCACGGAAACATTTGAGCGCACATGCGGCGTGTGCTTTTGACGATCAGTCGTCTTGTTCCAAAATATGAAGCTAGTAAGTTTATGTTGTAAAATTCAATGGTAAGTCTCGATGACGTTACTAGGTAATCAACTTTGTATTTCTAGTGCCTTTCCTCTTCCTTTTCCTTTCAAAAATGACAAAGTTTTGGACATGGTTTTTGGTTCCAAGCGAAGGAGTTTGGATACGCAGCTCCTTCTCATGCTGGGGGTCCTCTGAAGTCAGTTTTCTCTATATAATTAGGTAAAGTTACTCCCTTTTAAATCTAAACATATCAGTAACAAGCAAATTGGAACACTCAAATCAAGTATAGAATATTCTTTTTCTATTGTTTCGCTCTTTCTTATTTCCTATTTTGTCCCTAGATGCATTCGTTCACTATGCACGACCACCAAGCAACCTCGACCGCCAGCCAAGACCGCACATTCGCCGCCCATCGATGTTATGCGACCCCACCCGAGTCACATGACGCCACTACTATTGCCATCCCCGTGCACCCCATTGCCAAGTTCCCTCTCTCTATGTCCATCTTGTTGACTCAATGTGTGATAGCCCGAGCGTGGTGCGCAGGGAAGAGGGATGGTGGTGCGTCCGCACCTCGGTCCCCGAACGTGCGCAAGGAATAAATCCCTCTCTTGTCTCATATCGCCTAGGGAGAAAGTCATAAGCTAGCTTATAAGACTTAGGTCATTTTAACTATATATACGCATTTTCTTGGAGGTAGTATGGCTGTCCTGAGAGGAACAAAATCGTAAGAACTTAGTGAAGACACGGGATGTCACATAATGTGTCGCAAGTCAGCTAGGCTCGTGAGGCCAGACGACGAAGACATGGGAGTCATGACCCTGACCTCAATCCTCATTGAGAATAGGGAAGGGTTGGGCCACTAGAGGGGAGAGAGAGAGAAGTTGGAGTAGTAGAAGAAAGGTTTTCTTCCCAACGATAACTTGATCAGATAACCCTAGGATTCCAAACCTTCTTTTCTGGTGGAAGCGATTCCATCAATTTTTGTCACTAATAATGCAATCATTGAATATCTAAAGTTGCCATCACTTAATAAGTCTTCATCATAGATGAAATCTCAAAGTGAATTTGATCATCATTACAAAATTCAATCGTTGTCGGTGTCGGTTGTTTTCCCATCTCTCAGGTAATCGTGGCGTTAGCCAACAAAAACCAAAAAACGAAAAAAAAAAATAAACAGGCAATAAACAAATAAATGAATAATGTGACGGTACAAGATATACAACAAAAGCTGACGTGACGTGCTTTGACAGTATTCCATATCCTTCCAATCTAGTACTTCAAAAGAAAAAAAAAAATCAATCCGTTATTGATTCGTCGCCGGGATTGAGTTGTGAATTCTTTAATCCCGATATAGACGACCTGCCTTAAACTATTACAAATGGTCGAAAGTAATCATACGTTTGACGGGGCTTATTGGGAGTAAAGAAAAAGAATTTAAACAAATTTTCTTTTTTCCCATTCATGACCTTATTTTTTAAAAGATAAATAAAAAAAATGAAAAGGACATTAACAATATAATTTCTGTTCAATTCTCTCGGTAGCATCCAAATAACGTCACGATTTGATCCCTGAAATTCCTTCTTTTGCTGACCCACTTTATTAATATTTTATGATTAAGCTCGCCAGTGATGTTTCCAATGATTAAGCTCCCAACGTGGAAAGTATTATCTAAATCTGGGAATATGGAGTACATTTTGTCACTTGAAATCCATCATGAAACTAGTTTTAGCTTGTCATGCCATGAATAATATGATTGGCTAACCTCGAAATCGATGACTTTCTATAGAATCGTGCATGTACACAAATGATCATGTCTTTATGCGCTGATTTCGAATAATGACAGGTAAAATTCTTGATGTTATTTTGATTGATGGATGATTTGAAGGTGAGATCTAACTCATTTAAAATAAATGTTTGTTCAATAACTGCACCCTCAGATGCTCATGCTGGTCGCACCATTGTTGATTTGTACACGGTACACACATTGGCTCATCTTTCATTCATATGAATTTTTTTAATCTCGTTGCCTAAAATTAAAGGTCCAAGACACAAAATTCTCACTCAATATTTAATTTAACTTAGAAAGAAAAAAGCCCCTCACTCCTACGTCAAAAATTTCTTATATGGGAGGAAATTACGAAAAAAAAGTCATAAATTTATTGCAATTGTATCAATTTAATCATAAATATTTTTTTAGCCAAATTAATCATAAATATTTTGTAATTAGGTCAATTTAGTCAATCCAACTAATTTTGGCAAGCCAACACTAACACGGACAATTTTTAATAATATTTTATTTTATTTTTCTAATTTTTTATTTAATTTTCCGCTTTCTTTTTCTTTTTTCCTTCTTTTTCTTTTATTTTTCCCAATAGTGCTAGCGAGCCTCCGGCAAGGGCCGTGAAGCCCTCGCCATGACCTTGGGGGCTGCCTTTGCCCTTGGCTGAGGAGGCCTTCGTGAGGTTGGCCTCGCCCATTGCTCGTAGGTCTCACCTGGATTTGGATGAGGCTAGGTGAAGGATACGACCCTTGCTAGCCATTGGCAAAGGCTTCGCAACTCCTGTTTAGTGGCCAGTGAGCCTTCTTGGAGCCTTGCTAGCATTGTTGGAAAAAAAAAAAAGGAAAATGAGGAAAAAAAGAAAAGGAAAAGAAAAGAACAACTAAAAAAATCCAAAAATATATATATTATTAAAAATTATCTACGTCAACGTTACTTGGATGGCCAACACTGGCCTGTCAAAATTGATTGAATTGATTAAATTGACACAATTATAAAATGTTTAAGACTAAATTGACAAAAAAAGTTTATGATTGACCAACATAATTGTAATAGATTAAAAACTTGCTCAGTAATTCTCTCCTTGTATGGGCAATACCAAAATTGATGCTCTTAATTGGCCGATGTGGATGGCTGCGAGTCCTCTACCCTATTGCTCTTCAAGATAACTCCACAAATCTTAAAAGTTGACTCGTAAAAATGAAATTATAATCGGTGGTTAAGATATGTCGGGATACAAAGAAAAGTACCGTGTTAGATAAAAGATCTTCCCCCGATGAAGATCTGACCAACTATATAGATTCTCCATACATCCTAACCCTCGAAATAACTTATCCGAGTGGGCATATATTTTACTTCTCATCCTCGAACTTGACTAAGATCTGAAGTGAGGAGGACTCAATAATTTATCACCCCTCACTCTAAATTTAACACAAGTTGAGGTTGCCAACCTACCTAACTCAAATTAAAATAAATGGAAGGCGACAAGGAACAAATGAATTTAGTAAACGGAGGCTCTGTCCGCTCTCGTGGGATCACATTGACTCCCACGTAATAATATGAATAAATCAATCCGGGGCGGCTCTTAACAGTCTCATCCGTGCCACCGCTACGGCCAGTCCAAGGTCAAAACAAATCCCCGAAATCCCAAAAGAAAATCATTCTTCAATGGCGTCGTCGTCTCTGCGTGTCTTGAAGTTACTAATAATCGCGTTCAATTATTGTCACCGGCTGCTTTCAGGGACGGGACGTCTCGACCCGGGGGTCGTTTTCGCGTCGGTGGTGGCACTGTCCGTCACACGGAGCTCGCTTACAGCGATGCACAAACCAGGATTCGCCGCCCGCGCTCCCTTGCATGCTAAATCCATCGCCATCTTTATCCCCTGCCACATTCATGGCGTACGCGTTTTTCGGGCAAAGTGAGCTGACGAGTAAAAGAGGGTCTCAGTGCCTTTTCAAAGATCTTAAATCTTTTTCCATCTGCTTAAGATAAAGTGTTTTATGAAATTGTGCACCTAAGTCGATGAATGTATTTCATCCGTTACATATTCGGTGTTTATATTCGAATATTGGGAAATATTTATCATTTATACGTACAATTACTTTCGACAATATGGCTTTATACAATGGTGCAACGTATGTATAGGACTTACAAGGTGCTAAGACTAAATGAACCCATGTCTATGTTCACATTAAGGAGTTAACTTTTGCAATGTGATAAATGGATTGGAGAGGGACATGTTTGTTGTATACAAAACCTCTTGATGAGATTGTTCTTGTTCTATATAATAAAGAGAAGGCAATCCATTAGATTATCTGATCTCTATTAATTTGCTAATGACTTGTTACTTTCCCATTGAAATTAACCGTATACACCTTCATCTACATTTGTTCATATATATATATGGTGAGCCATGCAAGTTATCGCATTCCTAGCAATTGATTTTTTGTCTTGGAACTTTTGGTGAGTTTTGCCTCTCTCGCTGCTTTTTTTTTTTTTTTTTTTTTTTTCACATAAATATTGCTCTTATGAGTTTGGGGAGCAAGGCACTACCCCCCGGACCATGGGCCGTTCAAAATATTGCAATTTGCACATCTGGACCAAGACCAGAGGCCAAAACCTTGCAACTCCGAGAAGCCCAGACATTGAATAAGAAGAGGCTTTTCTATTGGTGGATGTCAGTCCCACATCAACCGAAGCAACATCTGCAGATCATCCGACGGACCATGTAAGGCGGGTCTAAGTTTTCACAATTCTAGCATTTGATTTTTTGTCTCGGAACTTTTGGTGAGTTTTGCCTCTCTTACTGTTTTTTTTTTTTTTTTCCTTTTTCTGCTATGAGGAAGAAGAAGAAATGTAGAAGGACATGGTTGCGTTTTTATATTACGAATGGCCTCGGTCAAAGAGGTACATAACTGTAACTGAACAAGAGGAGAAGTACATAGATGTAGAAGTACATAGTTGAGTCTTTATATTACAAATGGCCTCAAACAAAGAGGTACACAGCTGTAACTGTGGAAAGTCAAAGGAGGATGAATTGGGGCTACATGATGCCCATGAATTATCACAGAGGACATAGCGCTTTGTTTTATGCCTCAATCTCATCACTTCCTACCAGCTGCAACAAAATTCTTGGGATTGGAGGCTTTTCTACTGCCATAACCCCCTCCAAAATCTGAACTACCTGAGACATGGTCGGTCTATCTTTCTCGCTGTCTTGAATGCACCAACAAGCCACTTTGCATGCTCTGCACAATTCTTCCATCTCCACTAGTCCTTCAATCGGCGGTCCACAAGTGGCAAGACTTCTTCTCCTCTGGCTATTGACTTAGCTACCTGAAGCGGTAGATAATCGCGCATATCACTATCCAGCTCCTCCATGTTTCTCTTTCCTGATATGATCTCAAAGAGCAGCTTTCCATAGCTGAAAACATCGACTTTTGACGTGATGGCTCCTCCTGAAATCCATTCTGGTGCGAGGTACCCTCTGGTTCCCCTCATGGTGGTGATTACACAGCTGACATCCCGTCCCAGGAGCTTTGCGAGGCCAAAATCAGCAATCTGTGGCGCAAGTTCTGAATTCAATAGTATATTCTCAGGCTTGATGTCGCAGTGTATAATGTGATCTCGACACCTCTCATGGAGGTACCCCAATCCTTTAGCAATCCCGATGGCAATGCCATATCTGGTTTTCCAATCAAGGGCATTGGAACCTTTCTGAAACAAATGAGCTGCAAGCGAACCATTTTTAAGGTACTCATAAACTAGGAACCTCTTCAACTTGTCTGCACAAAAACCGTGAAGTCGAACCACATTGACGTGCTGTATCATTCCAATAGTTCTAACTTCCGCAAGGAACTGTTTGTTACTTGTGTTTTGGTTTGCAAGTTTCTTCACTGCTATAGGAGTTGAGTCTGGCAGTGCTCCCCGGAAAACAGAACTAAACCCGCCTTCCCCAATTTTCTCAGAGAAGTTCTTTGTTGCCTTCTTCAGAACTCGATATTCAAAATGCAGCAAATGATCGTCCACTGCAGTAGCAGACCGTCTTGTCCTAATAGTAACCAGCGACACGCTAAGGAGCACGAGAAAAGCTAAGGACACAACAACTGCTGCTATGAATTTCAAACTGGGTTTCCCCTTTTTCTTAATCTCCTCCTTCCAATCCAACACCGCAATCCGGACATAGAAATCTTTAAATACTCCATCATTGGCTGAACGTTGAACTAAAAATCTCTCTTCCGTCCATATCCGACAGTTAGCAGTGTAAGCGAATGCACTGCACGAACAGTTGCTCAAGCACAATAACCTGCATGCATCAATGTTTTCCACCACGAACGAATCATAATTATTTGGCAATTGTGTACGAGTCATGAGGAAAAAAATATCTTTCCTGTCTCCACTACATTTCGACGCGTTTCTCCTATTGCATTGGCCCAGATGATCTTCTGGCTTCAGATCATCTGAGGATCCAAGAGCACAATCACAAAGCGGTGCATCCCTCTGATTGCAGTTAGAAGCAGCACCACAAAAGGGGTAAATCTCACAATTTTGTGCTGGGTTTGCCCAAAGCACTTTCCATTCCTGGATATTCTTTGCCCATACTAACTGCTTGAGCAGCCCTGTCGGTTCAAGCACAATCCTAGAAAGATTATAAGGAGCAATTGCGGAATATTTGGAGAAAGTCTCATTCTCATTCGAAACAATGGTGTAGTTTATCACGTTTTCTGCTGTCAATGAAGACCGACGCCTGTAATCGTCCCACTCCAGTCGCGTCCAATCCAGTAGGCTTCCGACCTGTTAAATAGCGAAAGAGCTCCTTTTGCTCCCATGGATGTAGAGAATATTCCGGAAGTTGGATCGTTTAAATTTCTCCACGCCACCAGAACTGTCTTTTCGGAAGTGTTGAATTTAAACTTGGCACCTGGCAACCACGTATCAGTGGGATGATCAAAACTCTGCCAAGCTACACTAGACACATCGGATGTCTTCCTTAAAATGAAGTTTCCATTGTCAAGGAGCACTCCTGAAGTCGAATTAGGCATGAGCAATGTCAAACCAGTCGACCAGATTTGACGCTTGGATGAAGCGCGTATGACTAAATTACCGTCCCAGAGGAGCTCCAACTCTGAGGAGAATGGGTCGGACACTGGATGGTTCCTATTTGCGACCCAAACTAGAGTCTTTTGAGGTAATCCTTTGTACCAAATGCCAACATAGTAGTTACCAGTGTTACCTGGTGAAAAGAAGCCCATCTCAAATGTTCCTCCTTGAGAGATTAATGTCCGGTTTCTGGAGAGAGACTCGCCGGGCAAGATGATGTCTGTGTTCATGGACAAAGAGGAGCCTAATGAAACGGAGAAAAGAAGCAAAATGTGAGGAAACATATCTAAGTTTCCACCGTCGCTCTCTCTTTTGCAACAACGATTTTGACATGATGTAGTTAACAAACTCTGAAGTCTTTCTCTGAATGGTTAAATCTCGACTTCTCATTAGCCAGCGGTCTTTGGGGAGTTGCCAGTCCAACAAGGCTGCGTTGAAAGCGACTATAACTGGCTGTTTCTATTGTGGGGCGGCTTGAATTCTAGCAGTTGGGTGGGAAACGCTGAGTATTTCCGAGGAGGTTCCTTCGTTTGATGGACATTGGTGGCGGCTCAATGGAGGGATGGGTTACCTGATCGAGAAGATCTGTTGGGGGTCATCTGTCATTGAAATGTAAAAGTCAACCAATTAACATAAAGTCAAGTCAAAATATTGATGTCTGAGGACCAACAGAAGGTTCCATCAGTGGAAATTATGCAGAGAGTGTGGTCTATAGCTTTCACATTATTAGCGTAGGAAGGATTCTAAATTTGACAAATTGGCTCTGTCTAGGAATCAGCTTTAGTATTTGTGAAAATGAGCTGTTGTGCCCTAAAATCAGTAAATTGAATCAAAATCCTTGCAAGAGAGGAATCTATGGTGAAATTCATTTCAAGGCCAACATATCATCAGTGCTGTACCAATAAATAGCCCCAAGGATTATATTACTAAAATCTTGTAGAACCGATAGTACTATTGTTAATTTGCCTTCAATTTATACAATCATACAAAACTATATTCCGCATTCTTGTTATCGTGCTCATGCCGATGACTTCTAAAAATTGTTAAAGTACTTGAAGAAGATGAGAATGTTTAAAGTCCTATCTCTGTCTAAACATCATAAACCCACGTCTCTCTCGGATACAAGAGTGGTTTTGGGGAAGTTGAAAGTAACGTGACTTCTAAAGTTGAAAGTAATGTGACATCTGTATCGGATACAACAGGAACGTATATTTCGCATTCCGCAACTATTCATAGCAGAGAACTCGGTCCTGAGGAGACCTCAGTGATAGGCAAACTTGCGACATCTAAAGTTGGACGAACAAGTCCTCGACCGTGTTTGCTGTGTCTGCATTTTCATTCTCCTTGGACCGTCTCCCAGATGCCTCTGCTAAAAAACTTCCCAAAGGCTGCATATTTGATCATCTATATCAGTTACTAATTTCACATTTGGAGTCTTAATTAATTTGCTGCTTCAATGAGGATGTCACGCTGCATAATCAATCGAACTAATTAATTCGGTTAATTATGATCCGCTCTTCATGATTTTTATTAGATATTTGTTGATATATATGATCAAAGTGAGCTATATTGCATATCTTTAATATTCGACTTACTTTGTGAAAGCTGATTTTTTTTAAATTGTATTTCATGCAAGATATATTTGTTATCATTTTGTATTCTCTACGTGATACTATATCTATTGTCATTGTTTTTTGATCATGACAAAAAGGAGGAGAGAATATAAATATGCAGATGTGTTGATTGGTTAATATTATAATATTGAGCTGCGATTATTTTTCTATATATCGTTATGCTCAATCTATTTGCTGTCTTTTGATTCAAATCATATTTTTTTTTTAAATCTAAAATTTGATGATTGATTTATCATTATTTTAGAAAATATGATTACACATCTGCATATTCAGATATTGTTTTGTCATCATCAAAAAATTGGAGATTGTTAGGGAAATTGTTTTGAAGATGACAAAATAAATCAAAGGCTACTAACGTGTTTAATGGTTAAGTAATATACTATGCAGATGATACAAGTCTGAAAACTGCCAAAAGACTAAACGTAATACATGTCCAAAGTCTATTATGAAGATTTTCAGATTTTTGTGTCAAAGTCTAAAGACTGCTAAACTTTAGTGTCAAAGTCTGTTCTACATCAGAATCTGCCTACTCTGACAAATTTCAAACTAAACGTAAATGAAGAACCAGAAGATAGACTCTATGTTGAAGCTAAATTTATTTAAACTGTGTCCATACCTTAAAGTTAAATTTGTTCATAAGCAAATTATATTCAGACTTACGTTCAGATTGTAAAGTTTATTTCAGACAAAAGAGGCTCAGACTTCACTTTGGTCTGAAGACTCTCAAACTTTATATCCATAACGAGACAGATCGTAACAAAAGCCCCAAACAAATAACGGCTAGTAATCTGGTTTGGATTCTACATCAATATCGATTTGATTAACTCAATCTAATTTATTGATAATTGGATATTAAAGATAAGAAATTTCTATACGAAAAAGCTTTACTTATGAAAACCGAAATTTTATTTGTATGGTCGATTAGAATCAATTTTGGATTCTACTTATATCACTCAACGTCTACCAAATCTTCTAGATACAAGTATGTCTAATGAGTAGATTGAAAGACAATTCTCGAGATATTGTCCAACGGCTAGTTTGGAAATAGATGAGTATTTAAGGAGACTAGGGACCGATAAGTAAGTAAGAGACAAAGAATACTTGTCTCTTGTGAGTTTAAACGTTTGTGATCGTGAGAAAAATACCAAAAGAGTGACTTAGTGAGATAATGTGATTTAACACTAAGTGTTTGCATTCAAAGTTATAATCTTTTGTTGATTGTATAGTGGAATTTAGCCAGAAGGTTGTTAGCATGAGAGAATGGATATAGATTTGATCTAAGCCGAATTACTATAAACCTTGTATTTTTATTTTCTTCCCTAAACTCATTTATCTTGTTCGTAGTTATATTTAACTGCTAAAATCTGAACTCGCTCCAAGTCTGTTGTACTTCACAGTTTCAAAAGTCTGTTATTCTTCAGACTCAGTTTTAGAAACAAAATATTTCTATTATTCCTTGCGAAAAATTGTCTCCACACCTATTCACCCCCCTTTAGGTGTTCATATTAGCACTTTCAAATATGACCAACCCTACGAGTTCCCCAAACATCTTGACCCTCAAAATAACTTATCCAATAAGGTATATGATTTTACTTCTCATTTTCGAACTAAGATCTGAAGTGAGGAGGATTCAATAATTTATCACCTTCCACTCTCTAAATTAAACACGAGTTGAAGTTGCCAACTTACCTAACTGGCATTATCATAAATGGAGCTAGACAAAAAAGAAATGAAATTTAGTAAACCGAGGCGTACGCATTTTCTTTTGTTGCTACTTCTCAATTGACATTCTTTTGCAATTACCACATAAAAAAAATAGTAAATTTTTTTATTTTCTCATATGACTTAGGGGGTGCATGATAAAAATTATTTCGTTACAGAAATGATTTTTCTGCTTCGACAATTTACTGAACAAACTTGTTTGATAACGTTTATCAAATTTTTCTATTTTCGGAATAGATTTCTATTCCGAAATAAAATGGAGGAAAAATCGAAGTATAAATTTTCTACTTCTAATTTCTCCGTAAATCAATTTCGATTTCTCCCAACCCTAATTTCACTCTTTTCTCCCTTGTACGCCTCTTCTCTGCCCAAAATAAAAATAAATATAATCATTTAAAAATAAAAATAAATTTATTAAAATAAGTAAATTATTTTTATTTATCATTTTATATTTAGTTTACTAAAAATAAATTTATTAAATTTATTTATGATAAATAAATAAATATTTTTATTAAAAGTAAAATTATTTTTTATTTGCCTTGAGTGTTTTGCCAAATAAAATTATTTTTATTTTTTATTTTTATTCATTTTAAAATAAATTTATTTGTAAAATAAAATAAAATAGAATAAATAAAATAAATTTATTTAATTTATTTAAAATAATTTATTTATGATAAAAATAATAAATTTTTATTTGCCTCGAGTGTTTTGCCAAATAGTTTTTTTATTTTTATTCATTTTAAAATAAATTTATTCGTAAAATAAAATAAAATAGAATAAATAAAATAAATTTATTATATTTATTTAAAATAATTTATTTATGATAAATAAAAATAAATTATTTTTATTTGCCTTGAGTGTTTTGCCAAATAAAATTATTTTTATTTTTTATTTTTATTCATTTTAAAATAAATTTATTCGTAAAATAAAATAAAATAGAATAAATAAAATAAATTTATTTTATATTTTAATTTCAAAATAAAATGATATTTTTATTTTATTTTTTTATGATTTATTTTATTTTATTTTATTCATTATTTTATTTGTTACTAAATCATTTTTATTTTTATTTTTTACATGAAAGGTCGTTGGTCGTCATGCCATGCCATCCGGAAAAATAAATCTTGTGTTGTTATCAAACGAATTTCTTTTTTAGAGTAGAAATTTTGTATCGTTATCCAACAGAGTTATTTTCGCTTTAAACTCTTACAGAAATAGAAATGAAAAATGCATTTACGTTAAATTATTTAACGAGAATAATGGTTGTCATCTTGCTACTTATTATATGGACTGAAATCATTTTGAATTTGTAATTCACTGGGCTTCCTTCACGTGAAAGTGAATTCAGCCAACACGCCAGTCCAAGGTCAAAAACAAATCCCAAGCTTTCGAGACTTTTGAATCCCGTCTCCATCTTCAAGTTACTAGAAATCGCCTTCAATTATTGTCACTAGCTTTTAGGGACGGGAGGTCGCGTCGGTGGTGGTGCCGTCCGAGACCAGAGCTCACTTACAGCGATGCAAAACCAGGAGTGGTCGTCAGGGTCGCACTGTCTCGGATGTCTTCATCTTATTCCCCGACATTTATGGCGTACGCGTTTTCTTGCGCAAGTGAACTAATGAGTAAAAGAGGATGTCAGTCCTTTTTTAAAGATCTTAAATCTTTTCCTTTCTTTTAAAGATAACTAAAATTGTAGCATGAACAATTACTTAAGTTGATAATTATATTCCGTCCATTACATATTCGATATTCATATTCGAATGTCTTCAATTAGTAGCGACATTTCCAACCAACAACAACTTTTGGGATATATTTGTCTTTCTATATATATAATTACTTTGGACAATATGATTTCACCGATAATTTTTTTTCTATATACATAATAAATCAATAGCGCTACATATATATATAGGACTTACGAGACGTTAAGACTAAAATGAAGCCATGTCCATGCACATAATTAAGGAGTTTGTCATATAATTGTTAAGATTATTTTGTATGATAAGAGATGGTAGTCCATTAAATTATCCAATCGCTATTAATTTGCTATTGACTTGTTTCTTTCCTATTGAAATTATCCATAAACACTTACATCTACATACATACGTACATATGTATAAATACGGTAAACCACGCAAGTTTTAATATTTCTATCAACTGATTTTTTGTCTAGGAACTTTTCGGTGAGTTTTGCCTCTCTCACTCCTTTATTTGCCCCATAAACATTATTCTTACGAATTTGCGAGGAAAGAAGAAGAAGAAGCAGCAGCAGCAGCAGCAGCTAAGGTCCTACATGTTTTCACTTCTTGTTTCTGTTTATAAATAGAAGCAGCAGCAGCAGCTAAGGCCCTGCATGTTTTCACTTCTTGTTTCTGTTTATAAACAGATTTTCTTTTTTTTTGTTCTAGGGAATAAAAAAAGAACAAAAACGCATTTGTTTGCGTTTCTATTCTTTTTTTGTTTTTTCGTTTCTGGAACAAAATTGAAACAAAAATTAGAAACAACAAAAAGTTGTTTCTCTTCTCCAGAAACACTTCTGGCAAACCGAAAAAGAACAAAAATAAAGAACAAAATTGAAACAAAACGGGAACACTTCTGGTTCCTCGTTCGTGCCCGTTCGAAGCTTCGTTCGTGCTCTCCCCCGACGTCTCCCCTCTCCGGCGCCTCCCACTCGGGCGGACTCTCCGGCGACTCTCCGGCGCCTCCCCACTCCACTCACTCTCCGGCGCCGACAGGTGGTGCTCCGTCAACCGGCTGAAGCTTCCGAGTCCAGGTAATTGCTGTTGCTCCTCCATCTCCGTTCGAAGAGGGCTTCGGCGACAGCAACCTTCGCCGACCACCGCCGGACGCTCCCTCTCCCTCCTGCGCTGACTAGAGTTGAGTTCGGTTCACGCCGAGTTGGGTCGTCGTCTTCTCCAATCCACCCTCTGCAAAACGAGCCGAAAAACCCCCGTCGAAAAACCCTCGGGTCCTCGGCGAGCTCCGACAATGGAGGCAGCGAGCAGGGCGCTGGCCGCGCTCACGAAAGTCGTGAACAACAACATCGTCATCGACGTCTGCTTGGTGGGCGCCTTCGCGGCCCTGTGCGTGAGGTCGCTGAACCAGCAGAAGTACATCGAGGCCCTCGAGGCCGAGAAGGACTCCCTCGTCAGGTCGAACAAGGCCACGAAGAAGGCCATGTGGGATTGGAAGCAGCAGCTGTTCGCGGAAGCCGCCTCCAACTCTGCTCTCCTCCCTCTCGCCAAGCTCAAAGTCATCTACGGCGAAGCCCCGGCTGCGCAGCCCGGTACTCTCTCTCTCTCTCTCTATGAAGTTTCTCGATGTTGTCGATCCACGAGTACTAGATTGCAGAAAACCGGGGTGCTCTAACCGTCTGTTCGAAGTCGTGAACATCTCGGGCACGAGTTGAGAAGAGACATTTCGTGGAAAACCCAATCAGCGCCGCTTCATTGATCTTTTTGCATGAAAGTGGCTGTGGATTGTTTAATTGGCTACTCTTATAATGTGGCCACAAACGTGCATATGGAATTACGTAAACAGTTTTGAAGAACAACACGGTAGAGTTTAGACTACGAGGCATCTCTTGTTTTGGGCTGCCGTAAGTGTGATTTGTTTGGTTAGGGAGCTTTTGATGCTAAGATGGGCGCTAATCCTAGACCATCCACAGGGTTCTTTGATTAGGGTAATGTAATTGGTTAGAAGGGTATCCTGTCAAATTTTGCGCTTAATTATCCAGCAAATTTCTTGAAGTGGCAATCACGGAACGTTTGATCATGTTTTTTCTGTTTTACTACTAGTTTTCTTGAATACATTTCTGTTGTAGGCTCATTGTGTGCTTGTGCCCTGTAAATTTTGTCTCCATAGGACACTTAGGAGGAATACTGCTCCCATTCTTGCTTCAGTCTCTCATACTGCTCCCATTCTTGCTTCAGTCTCTCTCTTCTGTAATAATAAACCTTGAACCGAGTAAAGGCTATAGGAATGTGGCCTGTGGGGCATTTGAATAACCCTAGGAGGGAAGCTGATGAAGCACATACAGAATCCTTATTGAAGATGCCTTACGACTTAGGTTTCGAAGTCCTTTAACGATGGTGCAGTTATTAAATGCTGATATTGTTTGGGTTGGAGAAGCGTGGGCTATCCCTTTTGCAGCTCAATTTGAACCCTGGATGTGATGTACTTGGTGATCTTTCTCTTTCCAAAGTTTTTGAAGAGTTAATTTTCCGGAAGTAAATGAGGACATGGGGTGTGAATAGTTAAATTATACCCGAGAAGTGAGAGTTAGATTTTTTAGAACCTGTGTTATTAGGCAATTATATCTCTCTGCAGTCTGCAGGGAAGGGGGTCAGTCTACATTTCTGAATTAAAAAGGACATATCTCATGACCTAGAACTGGTTTCTTAATGATGAAGCAATGCATTAGTGCCTCTAAACCAGTAGAACTGAATTAGGAAAACAATCTTTTTCCCTTTTCACTTTGTGAGTCCTAATATCAGTAAGATGTCATATGAGAAAAAGATTCTTGCAAGGTAAGAGAATGAGGTACAAGTGATTTTAAGTAATTATGTCTGACAAAATAATTGGATATACCAGTTCTAGGTCACAGTACGCTTTTTTCCAGATTTGAAGAGTATTCCGACATTTGTTTGTGCTGCTGTCGATTGTCAATTAGTTGAGCAAGGGAAGAGTATTGGCAGTGTAACCACCCATTTTTGCTCTTAATGATTGGAAATCTTGCATCCTTTATGTTTCCCAATCGTGTGTGTCAGAAGAGAGAGAGGGGGTGGGGTTGATCAGTTCCTTTACTAGTGCCCAGACTTTATCATCTGTCTGCATGTATAAGTGCATGTATTGGCTGGGATATAGATCTGTCTAGAGGAACATCGTTGAGACTTAAAGAGCGTTTCTTTTTAAGCAGCTCTAGCATCTTTGTGGCCTTCCATTTCATGGCTGGGTAGTTTTCTAATGCATTATAAGAATTGCCATTGGGTATAGCTTATGTAGATCTTCATAAGGGAATACTCATATCACACTTTCAGAGATAGATAAACAGGTAGATGGTTGTCGATGTACACATATGTAGATCTTCTTCATACATATTCTATGACAAGCTGTTGTGTGATGTATGTGCCTTTTTTGGTCATGGTTCCGGGTATACCAAGTATCAGTTACTATCTGAAATTAATTGCTAATGTATCTAATTGGCCGTCTTTTTCGTGCGTACCAGGAAATAAAGTGGTAGAAGATGCAAAATCCCCTGCCTCCAAGTTTGTCATCTGAGGGCTAAGCTATGAAAGTAGGCTCCATCTGCCTAAACTTCAAAGACCATCCGAGGTTCAAAGGAATGCCCCATCAAGCATTATAAAAGTCCAAGACCTAGAGTTTGGCTATGAAGCAACCTTTCAAATTTTGAAGTTCAAAACGCACCCAAAAGCCCGTCGTTTCTGCGCGAGCTCCAGGATCTTGAAATCAATCCTAGCCATCTATTCGCACTCGCCAAACCCCTGGCAATTTGGTCAAAGTCGACGATGGCTCCCCTATGCAATGGACCCTTCTCTTTATTAAGCTGTTGAAACTTGGAATCATGAATTGTAACCCTCAGGACGAGGAGGCCCACTTTGAACTAGTCTGGTCAAGCGTGCGAGACGGTCGTCTCTGTGATCGAAACGAATGCGACAGCTCTTTGGAGAGGCAGTAGATCCGCCGTTGGTCTAGGATCCATGCCCTTCGGCTTTGACCAATGGAAATAAGTTCGGTGATTTCAGTAGGGCCATCGACCCTCGAGTCTTCACCCTGGCCGACTGTGTAATCATCTGATTTTTATTTGTTGATTTTTGTAATATTGTTTTTAAGTATTCACTGTGATGAAGTTGAACAATGAACTATAATGCTTCATTATTGTGATGTCATGTATGGAAAGATTTATGTTGAGATATACTCTTTTTTTTTTTTTTTTTATATTTCTTATTGTACGAACTTTATTTATAATTTTTTTTTTAAGTATGCATATATGATTATGTGGGAAATATTTTTCTTCACTCACCATTATCAAAATTAAATTGATGACAATTTCATGAGAATGAGAATTCAATCAAGTTTAAATGTTATAAAAATCAAAAATAAAAAAAGCACTTGAAAAAAAATTTGATTCTAACTTTACATTTTAAATTTTCTACCAAGTATGAAAAAATTTGTCTTCACTCACCATGAACAAAATAAAATTAATGAGCATTTCATGAGAATGATAATTCTCATCTCGTTTAAACTTTATTTAGGAAAAAGCATTTTTTTTTAAAAAAAATTAAAAACAGAAATTTTGTACGGTTACCAAACGTGTTTAATTCTTTTTCTATTCTAGGAACAAAAATTAACTGCTAGATTACAAACGTGTTTTACTCCTTTATTTGCCCCCATAAACATTATTCTTACGAATTTGCGAGGAAAGAAGAAGAAGAAGCAGCAGCAGCAGCAGCTAAGTTACAGCCTGGGACAAGATTTAATGTCCTATGATTTCCCAAGCAAATGAACTTGGGCCGTTCAACGATATTGCAATTTGCACGTCTGGACCAGGACATGAATTCCCAGAGGCCCGGTCAGTGAATGAGAAGAGGCTTTTCTATTGGTGAATCTCAGTCCCCATCGACCGAAGCAAGAATTCCAATTTTTAGAAGGCTCAGCCTTTACGGGCTGAGTCTCTACCATTCCTCTAGTGTCAACCATTTCCCGAGGAGGTCTCTCTGTGTAGAGGCTTTGAGATTGGACCAATGCTAGGATGAAGGTTTAGCTCCAAGGTTAATCATTTGCATCAATCTGGACTGGATGTGTGTAATATGCTTCGAACTCCATAAGCACAGATGCGCCCCCCATGGCCAGTTAGTTGGGCCACAATTTACCGAATGAAATTTGTTAAGTCCTGATTGATGTGGATTCAAGTGGTGCTACTCCAAGCAATTTGTGTTCCATGAGTCTTCGACAGGGATAAACAACAATAATTAAATGCACTTACGCCTTCAACTGATGGAAGATTCATCAGTAGCTTACTGTGATTCTTTTGAGGTACTCCTATCAAATAAGCAATAATGGATGCAATGAGCCTCTTTTAACTCCGTTGCGAAAGACGAGTTCACCCAGTTTCTTGTCTGGGTTACAAATATGAGTTCACCATTTGAGCACAATCCATACACTTCACACCAGACAACATCGTCAGAGTGATCCATCCATTCGTTGGGACAGGGTCTTAACTTGCCTTCTGTAGAGAGAACCTAGTTTCGTCGGTGTTTGACAATCGACGGTTTCGTCAAAAGATTTTAAGATTGTGACTCCATGATATACAAATATAAGTACATAGATTTGATGTGTGACATGGTTCTCAAGCTTCGCCTGACAAGATTTATAGGAAGTATATTGTCATGACAATCACAATGGGATCCCAAAGTACGGAAGATTGGGGTTTGACAGTGACGAATAATGCATATTGCTTTGTGCATACAAATATCCGACCAATGAATGCTACAGGTACCAACACCGTGCGATTCTTTTTGTTCACTTTGGTGTAAAGATGAATACTTTGCTAAGTATTCAAGTAATTTGGTGAAAAGTCTGCATGTATAGATGAACGAGATGCTAATTCTTCGACATGATGCTAATTCTTCGACATGATTAGATGGAATATTCATAAAACCAAATGACCTATAAGACCAGTTGATATCATGCCAAGGAAAGGACAAGAGTGAGATGGCACATTCATAACATTATTTTCGCAAACATAGATCTCTAAGAGACGAAGCAGGATGAAAAACTTAACAGACGAAAATAAAAAACTGGAAGATCTGATGGTAAGATGTTGGCCTCGTGCTCATTGTAACCTTCTTTAGGTAAGTTTCACTTGAATTTGGTGGCGGACTAGACGTCGCCATCTTCTGGTAACCAAGCTAGTTTGGAATCTGAAATTTCCCTCAGCTGAGGGTCGACTTTCTGCCAATTCCATCCTCCAAGCAAATCATGTAAGGACATATATGATCAAAGACGAGACCTTTGCAGGACAAAGGGAAACTCCACATTCCCAGGAGACAATGCTTCAGGAAGACAAGGCGGGACGTCAGGACATATGCAACTAACGTGATCTTCATATTCACAAGGAGCACAATAGTAGATCCACAAGTCAGGATGTCTCTCTGTCTCGCAGACTTCACGGTAGTACTCATCTGTACCGTCTTTGGGAGGAGGGCTTAGAATGAGCGGATGATAGTTACAGTATTTAAGTGCGACGCTGGAGGGCAAATAAAGAGTGCTTCTCGCATGTGAAATGAAACTATTCCATGTCGGCTAGTGAGACTTTCTTGTATTCACCTACTACTTTACGGTCGGTTCTTTTACTAGCAACCATTTGAAATTTTTCAGGTCAGGCTGCTCATAGGGTAATCAAATTTCATCGGTAAATTACTTGAATCTAGCTATATTACGATGCATTCAATTAGTTAGAGCAGTTAATTAAGTCAAGGTGCTGTAGTTGAGTATCTTGCGATTCTATAGTTGAATTTTTTTTTGTATCTAGTTACATGTATTAAAATGGAATATTATAAAGAGAATATGACGCTGAAAGTCTTGTGCTCTAAATGTTTCAAACATGGACAGCGATCCTTAATACCAGGGCAGCCCAAATGGCTGTGTTTCTCTAGCAGAATCACACAAGCATCTGGACCAGGAACAGAGGCCAAAGCCTTTGCAGTACAATGTAGCCAACCTACGTATAAGAAGTGGTTTTCCACAAAGGTGAGTTTTGAGTCCCACAACGATTGAAGCAAGAAATGGAGATAATCTTATGGACTTGGTTATTTAATAGTTGTTTGATAACGCAGCTACGTAGTGAGCACAGAGTGAACTATTTTTTCGCCTTTTATTAAAGAATACCGCTTTTTGGGTGACTCTTGCCTCTATGGCCGGAGCCTCTACCAACTTTCAAGTGTCAACCGTTTCTAATGGGAGGGATGGCTCATATAAATAATGTTTAAACAAGAGGGCAACGATTTTGCATTGTTTTGTTCAAACAGTTCATCTAATTTCGTTTGGAGCATACACATAAGCTGAATAGATGACCGACTCCTTCACTGGATTTTCTGCTGCAAGAGGATGGAGAAATATTAGTATTAAATGGTTTGGAGATGCAATTCTGGTAAGCACGATGCAAATCCTAGACCAGTGAGTCCATCAGCGACAATAACTGTTTAGTGTTTATATTTCGAATTGCCACAAAGGTCACCGTAATTTATTAGCCAAGGAGGTACACAGCTTGTAACTGTAGAAACTCAAAGGAATATGGATTGGCTACACCATGCCCATGAATTATCAAAGAAAGGACATAGTGCTTCGTTTTATGCCTCAATCTCATCACTTCCTACTAGTTGCAACAAAATTCTTGGGATTGGAGGCTTTTCTACTGCCATAACCCCCTCCAAAATCTGAACTACCTGAGACATAGTCGGTCTATTTTCCTCGCTGTCTTGAATGCACCAACAAGCCACTTTGCATGCTCTGCACAATTCTTCCATCTCCACGAGTCCTTTCAATCTGCGGTCCACAAGTGGCAAGACCTCTTCTCCTTTGGCTATTGAATTAGCTACCTGAAGCGGTAGATAATCACGCATATCACTATTCAGCTCCTCAGTGTTTCTCTTTCCCGATATGATCTCAAACAGCATCTTTCCATAGCTGAAAACGTCCACTTTCGAAGTAATGGCTCCTCCAGAAATCCATTCTGGTGCGAGGTACCCTCTGGTTCCCCTCATGGTGGTAATTACCTGGCTGGCATCCCGTCCCACAAGCTTCGCGAGGCCGAAATCAGCAATCTGTGGTGCGAGTTCTGAATCCAAAAGTATATTCTCCGGCTTGATATCGCAGTGTATGATGCGATCTCGACACCTCTCATGGAGGTACTCCAATCCTTTAGCAATCCCAATGGCAATGTTGTATCTGGTTTTCCAATCGAGGGTGTTGGAACCTTTCTGAAACAAATGAGCTGCGAGCGAACCATTTGTAAGGTAGTCATAAACTAGGAACCTCTTCGACTCTTCTGCAGAAAAGCCGCGCAGTCGAACCACATTGACGTGCTGTATCTTTCCAATAGTTCTAATTTCCGCAAGGAACTGTTTGTTACTTTGGTTTTGGTTTGCAAGTTTCTTCACTGCTACAGGAGTTGAGTCTGGCAGTGCTCCCCAGAAAACAGAACTAAACCCGCCTTCCCCAATTTTCTCAGAGAAGTTCTTTGTTGCCTTCTTCAGAACTCGATATTCAAAATGCAGCAAATGATCGTCCACTGCACGAGCAAACCGTCTTGTCCTAATAGTCGCCAGCAACACACCAAGGAGCACGAGAAAAGCTAAGGACACAACAACTGCTGCTACCAAACTGGGTTTCCCCTTTTTCTTACTCTCCTCCTTCCAGTCCAACGCTGCAATCCGGACATAGAAATCTTTAAAAACTCCAACACTGGCGGAATGTTGAACCATAAATTTCTCATCCGTCCATATCTGACACTTAGCAATGTAAGCGTATGCACTGCACGAACAGTTGCTCAAGCACAATAACCTGCATGCATCAATGTTTTCTACCATGAACGAATCAGAATTCTTCGGCAATTGTGTATGAGGTATGAGGAAAAAATTATCTTTCCCGTCACCACTACATTTCGACGCATTTCTCCTCTTGCATCGGCCCATATGATCTTCCAGCTTCAGATTATCTAAGTGTCCAAGAGCGCAATCACAAACCGGTGCATCACTCTGATTGCAGTTAGAAGAAGCACCACAAAAGGGATAAATCTCACACGTTTGTGTTGGTTGTATCCAAAGCACTTTCCATTCCTGGATGTGCTTTGCCCATACTAATTGCTTGAGCACCCCTGTCGGTCCGAGCACTATCCTAGAAAGATTATAAGGAGCAACTGAGGAATATTTGGCATAGGTCTCATTCTCATTCGAAACAAAGGTGAAATTGATCGTGTTTTCCACTGTCTGTGAAGGCTGAAGCCCATAATCAGCCTCATTCCAGTCACTACTATTCCAGTAGGCTTCTGACCTGTTAAATAGCGATAACTGAAATTTTCCTTCTCCTGCCCCCATTGCAGAGAATATCCCGGGAGCTGGATCATCTAAATCTGTCCAAGCCACCAAAACTGTCCGTTCAGAGGTATGTGAATGATATACAAACTTGGCACCTGGCAACCACGTATCGGTGGGATGATCGAAACTCTGCCAAGCAACACTAGACCCATCCGATGTCTTCCTTAAAATGAAGTTTCCATTATCAAGGAGCACTCCTGAAGTCGAATTAGGCATGAGTGATGTCAAACCAGTCGACCAGATTTGACGCTTGGATGAAGCGAGTATGACTAAATTACCGTCCCAGAGGAGCTTCAACTCCGAGGAGAACGGGTCAAACACCGGACGGTTCCTATTTGCGACCCAAACCAGAGTCTTTTGAGGTAAACCTTTGTACCAAATGCCAATGTAGTGGTTACCAGTGTTACCTGGTGAAAAGAAGCCCATCTCAAATGTTCCTCCTTTAGAGATTAATGTCCGGTTTCTGGAGAGAGACTCGCCGGGTGAGATGGTGTCAGTGTTTGTGGACAAAGAGGGGCTGAATGAGACAGAGAGAAGAAGCAAAACATAAGGAAACATTTCTAAGAGTTTCCGCTTATGCAACTCGTATGTGGTTGCTCTTTCTTTCGCAGCAATGGCTTTGACATGGATGAATTAGCAACTCTTAAGTCTTTCCTTGAACCGATAAATCTTGATTTCTCATTAGCCAGCCGTCTTCGGGGAATCGCCAGTCCAACAATGCTGAGTCGAAAGTGACAAGACAATTGGGTAGTAAATGCGTGGTCTTTCATAGGAGGTTCCTTTGTCTGACGGGCGGCGGCGGTGGGTCAATAAAGGGGCGGGTTACCTTGTGGAGAAGATCAGTTGGGGGGTCATCTGTCATTGAAACGTGCAAGTGAACCAATTAACAAAAAGTCGATCTTGAATTCAGACGACCAACCGAAGGAAGGTTCCGTCAGTGGAAATTATGCAGAGATTGTTGTACATAGCTTTCGCATTAATAAGGAAGGTAGGTTTCTAAATTTAACAAATTGGCTCTGTCCAGGAATCAGCTTTAGTATTTGTGAAAATGAACTGTTGTGCCCTAAAATCAGTAAATTGAATCAAAATCCTGGTAAGATGGGAACCTGTGGTGAAATTCATTTCAAGGCCAATATATCGTAAGTGCTGTACCAATAGATAGCCCCAAGGATTATATTACTAAAATCTTGTAGAACTGATAGTACTATTGTTAATTTGCATTCAATTTCTACAATCACACAAAACTATATTCTGCAATCTTGTTATTGTGCTCATACCAGTAACTATTAGAAATTATTGAGGCACTTGATGAAGTTGATAATGTTTCAAGTTCTATTTCTTAACATCATAAACTCGCAGCTCTTTTGGATACTAAAGTGGTTTTGGGGAAAGTTGAAGGTAATGTGATCCATTTGGATAAGTGCGAAACTCAATGGGAGAAAAGTGTAGCCTTAGAGTTCAAATTTAGGGCAAAGTTGCTCTCTCTAGAAGAAAAACAAGTGGGATCACTTCTCATTCTATGTATAACCAAGAGATATTACAAAGATTTATCAGTGAAAGCTCTGTGCGAAATAAGAATTATTGTCTGTTAAGCGTGAGGAGTTTCTTCCCGCTGATGTGCATGCTGGTGGTGGAATATATGTTTTGTCGTTTTAATCGGTGTTTTTCAAATTTCATCGTCTTGTTGGTTTTAATAATGCGGAAAGTCTATGTGCGTGCATGCAAGAGAGAAAATAAGAGGCTGACTATTCGAATTGGAAACTCAATCGAACAACTATTACACTTAAATTGATTAAGACTTCCCAAGAAAACCACATCGTCAAATTTAGACGATGATCGCACTAGGTTCAGTTTCTCTGAATGAGAACTGCATAATCTAATCCTTCTAAATCATTCACATACCGTAATAATATGGCCCAACAAGCCCAAGTATAGTATATTGGCCTCAGCCCATTAACACATTCTCTCATCTGCTACAGCAGCTTCCACGATATTTAAGCAAGAGGAGAAGCGGTGGCGACAAAACCAAAGAAAGGCAAAAGGAAGTGAAGCCAAATCAATTACGAATCGCTACGTTCAGTGAATATTCAAGCCGATCATTTATCTAATTAGAGTAATTTTCTAATTTAGGGTATGAGTTCGAACTTATGTCGATTTTGAGCTATGAAGTCTGAGTGAGGAGTCATCAGCCTGTGGATATATATGGAAACGAAAGTTTAGGTTGTTATAGAGCCGTAGAGTTCGATGAAACTTGATTTTGAATTATGGTTTATTTGGAACGGAATTATGAAGTATGCGTGCGAGTTATATAATATGGATAACCGTGCAAGGACAAGGATGAATATGTGCTTTGAACGATGCTACTCCTTAGTGCGTAGAAGCTGTTTTATCGACTATTAAACGTGGTTTATTCCAGTCGTTCGCTAGAGTTGTGTTTTACTTGGTTTTTAATGTCATTTTTTATTAATTAATAGGATTACGACTGCGTCAACTCGAGTAAACACCATAGATTGGTTTTTGACTTTTTCCAAGTGAGTAATACTATTTCTTTTAAGAATTTATAAACTCAAGTCTTCAAAATGATAAATATTCAATATTTTATAAGTTATGAATAAACATGTTTATTGCATAATTTGATCGAGCAATTAATATGTTTTGGTATTTGTGAATGGTGTGAGAACTACTTGATAAACAAAGTTAAGAAATAATATATATATATATATATATATATATATGCATGTTTGTGTGAAATGTTTTATGACATACATTTGATTTGATTCGATTTATAAAATTGGTTTATGAGACGAGTCTCAAAATACTTTAAGAATATTTTATGAAAAAGCATTTCGGGCGGATGAGTTGAGTTGCGAAAGCTGTTGGTGATTGATTTGTGAAATGTATTTTGATACATGAGATTGTTTATGGATTGGATTTTTGGTATTGGTGGATGAGGTTGGGTGCTCAATATCGCTATAAACCCAATTAAAGGCTTATGAGTATGCACATAATCGTCTAAAATATCTTTGTAGGCCAAGTCACCAGCTAATAATAGGTGAAAACTTGTCCAAGGGAGGAATCTTGATCACGTTGTCACAGGTATTATGCATGACCATGGCTTAATATTTAAGCATGAGTTTGGTTAATGGAGTGGACCATTGACATGTATTTTAAAATTAATTGAACTATTATTGTGATCTAATATTATTATTGAATTATACGCTACTCATGATATTTTGTGTATATAGTACTCTAGCTTTGAGATTGAAAAATGGTGATATTGTCTTTGTAACTATGCATAGTGAATGTTCCATCCGCTTTAAAGAAATGTAGTATTTACTAAGCCACAGTAGCACATTCATTTCTTCTTATCATATTTTTCAAATGCCTTAGTTAGTGCCCAATAGAGAGTATTATTGCAGGAACTATTGAGAGCTGGACAATTAGGGTATAGTTTGAGGCTCATGTAATTTGAGATTAGTTGAATTGTTATCGTGAACTGATATTATTATTGAATTATATTTGCCTATATAGTACTCTAACTTGGAGGTTGAAAAATGGTGATAGCGTGTTTATAAATGTGCATAGTGAATGTTCAATTCGCTTAGAAATGTATTACTCACTAAGACGTAATAGCTCATTCATTTCTCCTAATCATGTTTTTTGGATGCCTTAATTAGTGGCTAATGGAGCGAGAGCATTATCACAGAAACTATTGGGAGCTGGACAATTGGGGTATAGTTTGAGGCAATGTCCTTTGGAGAAAGGATGGCCGTTTTACTCCTTAATCCATATAGGATTTGGGGTGCGACACATACACAATATTCTATAAATTGAAAATAAACATATTTTTATCACCATATTGTTTGCAACAATTAGAAGGTAGTCCTGACCTTTTCAATAAAAGATGTAGGGTGACGGCGATATGTCTGCTCAAATGATGTCCCATGGTGTCCATATCCACCATAATACTGGTCATACAATCAAGAGAAAATTGTAGTGTCATGCCCAGTTCTCAGTAAAGAGCATAGACAGAACCATTGACTCATCGAAAGCCGGAAACCATGACATAAAATCCCACTATCTGAAGACACCGAACGTTGAAGAAGCAAGCTGTCAGATTGCCGTGCATCACTATTTCGCTTCCACAAGTAGCTTAGTGGTGAAGATTAAATGTTTATCGATTCAAAAGTTACGTCGAGAGAAAGAGTGGAGTTTGGGAACCAATAGAAGCCAAGTTCAGGCTCATGTAATCATCTGCAACAATAGTAAGATTTCCACCAAAAGGTGATAGACATGCACAGAGAGAGAGAGAGAGAGACCTTTTGGTGTTCATCATAGAGTGAGTTTGACAACTTCAACTAAATTCAAGAATTGATATCTTTTTGTATAAGGACAAAGAGATTATTATAAGAGAAGTTACGGATTTAACAAGCTCCTGCAGAGCAAATATTATACGTTTTATCAGCCTTTAGGACAATGGCATCAGTTCCTTTTTCCACTTCATATAGACTCAGATAATAGCCAAGAAACTTGGGAGTTCATCAAGAAACTGTAAATCGACCGTGCACTCTCCTGACAAAAAAAAAAAAATGTGGCGTTGGCATCATTTACTAAGGACACCGAAGAATTTCAATTAATTCTAGAATTCTTATCCTAGAAAAATTTCTTTCTTCTGCATCAGCAGCCATGTGGAGAGAAACAAAATTGAACATCCCAGCTACCCAAAGACTTTATCTTCCAAATTCGCTCATACTAAAATTTCAACCCCTTCAATTTCATATCCCAAGCATAGTAATAATCAGTGTCCACATTCGCAACCTCGACCGCGCACCTCGACCATATGAACTCGGCAAGCCTGCTTTCCACTACCACTTTAAACCGGTAAAGGAGAATCCAATCCACAGAAAAGAAAAAAAAAAAAAAAAAAGGGAAGACGAATCAAGCACAAGCAAGCGGAATTGCTCGACTCGCAGCAGTTATCTCATCCTATTATTAATCAATCAGCATGACTAACATGGGTTGGGTAGAGAACCGATGGTTTATTAAAGAAAAAGACCCATCAGGCATTAATTTACCAAAATCACTTCAACCCTGGATGATTTATTAAAGAAAAAAGGAAATAAAAAATTAATGATCACTCCAATCTAACTAGAGAGATATACGATGACTTTCGAGTTCACGAATGCGCTTGAATATTAAGTGGGTTGATTTAATACAAAAATGTGATAAGTAGATTTTTAATTAAAGAACATAAAGGTCCTGACTGAAATGTCCTTACCAAAAAAAAAAAAAAAAAAAGTCCTGACTGAAATGTTCTGTATTTTCCATTCTTTTTGCCAATTCTTTTCATTTGTTTTGTGAGTTTAATCTAATGTTAAACATATGAACCATCTAGAAAATACAAATGTGAATATGTAAATTCGATTGCATTGAATAATCTTTTAAAGTTCAACATATTTGCTTCATGGCGTCAAATACTTTTTTCGATCTAAAACAAATAGACATTACTTTGACAAGTATATTAAAACACTCATTGATTAAACCCAATATGATATAAGATATCATTTAATTAAAATACAATTCTACTTTTAAAAAAAAAAAAACATCATTCCAAGGAAAAAAAACGTAAGTACAATCCTAATTTTGACGATGCGATGGATTATCTTTGTATATGAAAAGTTTAATTGAAATGTATGATGTTGGAACCGCTTGCCTAAACATTCCACTATACATTTTAAAATCTTATGGCGGCAAAAGCTCATCACTTGCATAGTATAGAATGATCCATCAGCTTAGTCCATTGATAACCAATTGGTACAGTATCTTTTTCCTACCTTGTACTTAGCAGTACCCTTTTACATCCAAAAGATCCTAAGATTCAGACGAGACCTCAAATGAAGTTTTTTTAAGGTCATGCTTAGGATTAGTTAATAACCTTATATACAAAATATTTCACTCGGTTGGTCGTGTTAGAAATTGGGCCTATGTTCAGGTTCTCTCCATAGAAGAGTATGCTCATTCCAACCACACCGTTGAAATCCAATTATCTAGCTAGAGCGATTAGGTCATGGATGTACAACGCTAGGATCACCGTCATTGAGAACTTCCGCGGACAGTCAAGGGATGTCTCAAACGACAATTGTAGAAGGACAAGGTCTGAGGGGGCTTCAAACTTACAACCGAGGAACAACATCTTGGGGTTTACACCCAAGTTTTTGCTTGGAAACTTATAATTCATTCATAACCAAATGAGGGATTGAATTTGTTGATATCAAAAGAATTGGACCCCTATACAAATATGTTAGTTTTGTGTAGTTCTGCATTTGCATTCTTTACTACATTCCTTTATATTTAGAAATTAGGCACATTTTTGTTTAGGTATTACGTGTCTATATTGAACTCTAGCCTAATGATTTTATGAATTTCATTCAAATTAAACTCTTAATTCATAAATTCTTATATTTAGACATTTGAGCCTGGCACTACTATGTAGAGAGTGTGGGTTTGCAAAAATTTCCATGTGTCGTGCGTGGGGAAAAGTATCAAAAAAGTCCTAAATCTATGGTATTGATATTAATTCGATCATAAACATTTCAATTGGACTAATCTAGTCCTAAACCTTTTCATATTTGTACCATTCAATCCATCCAGTCAATTTTGACTAGCTAGCAATGACATGGATGCTAATCATCTGGTCAACGATGATGTGGTAATTTTTAATAATTTTTTGTTAATTTTTAAATAATTTTTATTAATTTTTAAAAAAAATTCTTTTTCCTTTTCTTTTTTCTCTTCTTCCTCCTTCGATTCCTTGTAATGGCCTTGTCGACCACTAGGGAGGGCCGCGAAGCCCTCACCAACGACGAGTGAGGGCCATGAGTCTCGCTAGTGGTTAATGAGGGCTTGGCAACCCTTGACTAATGGCTAGTGTGTCACACCCCGATCATCGATCGTGTGCCCATCCCTCATTTGGCCGATTAATAGCAACGCCCAAGACACATCGCCGACCCATTTAATTTTAACATACACGCGGAAGCAAATAATAATCCCCAAACAATAAAACATTGAGATAGAAAAGTAGGTCATAATTTTCACAACATGAAAACACATAACCACACTTTTATACATGGCAAACTATAGTATCATATAATACTATTCACAAGTCTGATCTATTATATATCCGATCAAAATCCAAAGTTTGCAAAATAAGATGGGATCTCAGTCCTCATCCGAGTCGTACTCGGGATCTTTCTCTGGATCCTCGTCTTCTTCAAAATCTCCCTCCTCTTCAGGTTTCACATCAAGGTTCTCCTCTTCAAATTCCTCCTCCTCAGGCTCCTCATCAGGCTCCTGAAATGGTTATATAATAACCATTGAGACCACGTTTCAACAAATTCTACCCCCTAAGACCCCATTAGTAAATCAATACGCCAACCAGGTTGCCTATGTACTCACGAGTCAGAAGACTTACATTGGCCTCAGATTCTACCTGCATATTAGCATAGTTCAAATAGGCACCCAAGCAATCACATCACATATCGATATCTCGATCAATTGACTTAGTCGATTTCATGTCAATCGAACCATTCATCGATCATATCAATTCAATCAATCAATTCACAACGTCATATCAAAACAATGGTCAATCAACCTAGTCGATTACATGTCTGTCGGGCCATCTCTAAGTCATTCCCATCCATACCATATGATATTCCCAATAATATGCTTAGTCATCAAACCACATTTACTCTCTAGAGCGCCGTTTTTGCCAAATGACATACCATCACCGACTCCGTGCGTCCTTTAAGGCTCCGTTTTCACTAGTGATGTCATCAATCATCGAACCACGTGTCTTTTTTAGGGCGCCATTTTCACCAAGATGATGTATGTAATAGACAGTCTACATGCATTTTTTAAGGCGCCGTTTTCGCCAGTGATATTCCCAATCACCGAATCACGTATTTGATTATTCTCAGTCAAGAATATTCCTAGTTCACTTTCACAATTCTCTCCACTTTACAACTCATCAACGCATTATAAATACTAAATAACCATACTCGGTCATCTACCAATCAATCATTCATTTTCACTTAATTTAGGATAAATTCCTAAAATATCACAATAAATTCAATTCCACACAACGTAGAGCTCAAATAAATAAACGGACTACACCACGACAATCAACATGAAATTTCGATCGTCGGCTATCCCTACCTAATTTCCGAAATATAAATAAATAAATAATTAATTAATTAATTTTGAAAATTAATAAATAAATACTAAAAATCCAATTTATGCCCATAATGCCTAATTAAAGCCTGAGAAGGGTCAGAAAAAATCCCGATAAGCATTCAATAAATAATAGTACTTGCCTACTTGCTATTTGCACAATTAAATTACCTAACATGCATCACAATTAATTAATAATCACTAATCTACTATAATCTAACCACCTAATCTTACTTAATTAACATTAATCACCCTTTAAGTATAATTAGCAAACTAAGAAAACATTAGTGAGTAAAACTCACTTGATTTCGAAGACCGGAACACCGCGATGACGGCACGACGGCAGATGAACTTGGGCTTGTGATGACACCCACAGGCTTGGACCGGGCCTAAACTTGGCCCAACAAATCTCAACCCAAGCTGAGACTTGTTGCTGAATTGGACTGGGCCTCAAAAACTCAATTGATGGGCTGCTTCTTAGGCCGGGCTTCAGCTGAAATGGGCTGACTTCAAGTGGGCTTTTCTGAACTGAACTGCTGAACAAGGACCGAAGTTGCTGGACCTCAAATGGCTGGGCTTGAAGAAATCGCGGCTTCAATCGGTGGCAGGAAGCTGGGCTTCACTGGTCTTGCGTTGAAGACGTTGGATGATGGGCCGAAGACGAGTTGCTGGAGAAGACCGAAGCTGCTGGATCCGTGGGCTGCTGCAAGCTTCGCTGGAAACGTGGATGGCTTGAAGGAACTGACGCAGCCACGAAGATGGAAGAAGCAACGTCGATGAACTGCTTGGGACGGTGGCAGCTGGCGGAAGAGTCAACTTCGGTGGTCGCATGGGCTGGCTTGTTGACCGAGAGAGGGCAGGCGGTGGACGTGTGGCAGCTACTGGATCCGCGTGAGGCTTCGGTGGTTTTTGCTTCGCGGAGATGAGCTGCTCGGTTGAAAGAAAAATTGGTGGTGTTGAGCTGGCGATGTGCAGGCGTGCGTCGTTGAAGATTTCTTGGTCAATAAACGGCAACAGGACAAAGATGGTGGTGTGTTGGCGTGAGCGGAGAGGGAGATGGAGGTTTCGGTTGAGCGGCTTCGAGGGAGACGGATGCAGAGGAGCAGCACTCACGGGGGTCGATGAAGCCGTTGGCGAAGGCTGGAGTTTTGAAGCCGCGTGGAGCTTCAGTCTTCGTGGGCGTGGGGTTTCGGTGAGTGGAGAGAGATGAGGAGATGCTGAGGAAATGAAAATGAAAGCAGAAGCCTACGGTGGGGAGGGACGTCGACGGGAAGGAAGTAACTGGTGGCTTGGTGTGCTTGGCAAGTTTGGAGGCTTGAAGTGAAAGATATTATCCATATGCATTAAAACCTTGTCCCCATAATACTTTCCAATAAGATTTCCTCCAAATATCCCCATAATTATCTTCTTGTCCCCAATTCTTTCTTGCTCAAATTCCCACAAGAATATCCAATTTAAATGTCCAAAATGCAGCCTTCAAGCCTAGATCCGAATTTCACTTAATTTAGACTTCAATTTCATCCTCAAATTCTCCAAATTTCGAAGTCCAAAATTGATGAAGAAAAGCCTACAAAATTTCCACACTTTCCTGTCACCAAGTAGCTCGGTCTAGAAATCCAAATTCCCTTCAATTAAGCCCATCTGAATTTCCGTAAATTTTCCGATTTGTTCGAAACAATTTTTCGTAAAAATCTTGGAATCTCTGAAAATTCTTCGGAGGATGAGTCGACATTCCTAAAATAGGTCATGACACGACAAGATTTTCAATTTCTGAAATCAGACTCAAATTCACGGTTAATTTCCATTCGACGTATCTTTAGCGTGACCTAGACTACTGGGTAGTTTTCAAAACTTTTTAGGGCAAATGACCCGTGGACAATTTTCTTCAAGCCACAATGAACCCACTCAACTTATTGAAGACTCTCGATTGTCATGAAAATCTCGATTATTCAATTACAAACACAGGGTACCAAAACGATAGTAAAATCATATTGGTGCCGGTTAATGAGAACTTTCCAATTTAGTGGAGTCACCCACAATCGATCACACATCTCAGTTGAATAGACTTATCTCTAATTTCAAATCGATTTTATACTGTGTCAAAATGGCCTTTAAAGATGAGTACGGTCGAGAAGTCGATTACTAGTCGAATTCTCAAGTATATTGCCTTAAAATTCCTTAATGGCTTCCCTGAATAGTCTAGTTATCTCGAGAGTGATCAGCTCTGAGAGCAACCTTATAGATGCGTCAATGAAATGCTCGATTAATTCAGTAGAAAATAGGGTCGAAAATCTAGGATGTCACATGGTGAGCTGCCGACAGCTTGTTAGCCACTACCAAAGAAGAAGGCCAGGAGGAAGAAGAGAAAAGAGAAAAGGAAAATGAAAAAGAAAAAGGAAAAAAGAACAAATTAATAAAAAATTAATAGAAAATTAGAAAAAATAAAAATAATTCAAAAATTGCCTCATCAACGTTTGTTGGCAAACCAACATCATTGTCAACACGGATCAACCTAATTTAGCTGGATGGACTGAATTAGTATCAATATAAAAAGGTTTATAACTAAATTTGTCTAATTGGAATATTTAAGAGTGAATTGATACCAATATCATAGGTTTATGATTTTTTTAGCACTTTTCTCATCATGCATGTGCTAATTATGCGCCATGCATTACCGTGCATGGTCATGTAAATATCGAGCATGTGCCGTGCATGTGCATCCCGTCAACACATCCCCACATTGGCTTCTTCGACTATGA
Source organism: Eucalyptus victrix (assembly GCA_016097545.1). Lineage (NCBI taxonomy): Eukaryota > Viridiplantae > Streptophyta > Magnoliopsida > Myrtales > Myrtaceae > Eucalyptus > Eucalyptus victrix. The sequence continues at coordinate 12,077,638 of CM027845.1, read as the reverse complement.
TTCACACCATCATGTTCAAATTAAAATTCAACCTTATACGACGACCATTTCGGTGAAGAAATTTATGGTTTTAGACAATAAATCAGGCAAGTTTTATCTTACTGGGAAAGAGACGGCATCACGAGCAGCGAGAGAAAGAACATTAGTGCAAGAGACGGTTACTGGCCCCCATCTTCTTCATCAACTTGCCAAACTCGGACAAAAACGCGGCCGGCATCCGAAGCTGCTGCACCACCTTAGCTGCGTCTCGATTCGTCAAGAGTGCGGCGCCGGATTGGAACAATTCCTTGTTTTCCATGAGAATATCAAAGTAATGGTTGTTGAAGGAGAGTGAGCTTTGCGGATCCATTTCCACCACTGTAGTCGGGTTGGTAGGGTTAGGGCACCAGTTCCGGAGGAATGCAACGTAGGTGGCGTTCAGAGAGGGGTCTGCGTCCCCTTTCCCAGTGAAGTTGTAGAGCCTCCTAGAAAATGTGCCACAATGAGCAACTTCAATGGAATGTGCACCTGATCAATTAACAAAGATATAGATGATATCACTATATATTGTGCAATGTCTAACTCAAGGCAGTATGTCAAGATATGTACTTTGATTAGCTTCGATGCTAATTTAACGATCCAAATGTAAGTCATGAAATCGTAACTCAATAATCTGAAAAAGGGTCGTGTTAGTTTACCTGAGAGAACGACGAGATCGTTCATATTGAGGCCTTTGTTTGAGAAATTTTGTGTAAGGGCATTGAAGTCGTGGAAAGGAGATGGCATATTCCCTAACACGTTGGCCGCTAACGAAAAGTTGCCATCTCTTCTTCCTATCAGTACATCTCACATTGGCTTCTTAAACTGCAATTTACACCACGCGTTTAACTTCATATGGTGACCATTTTTTGTGAAGAAAATTATATTTTTGACAACCAATCAAGCAGATTTTATTTTACCGGAAAAGAGATGCATCGCCGGCGGCTAGAGCAATAATATCCGCACAAGACATAGTGTCAGGGCAAACTTCCTCCATTGCTTTCTTGATGTCATCAATGACATCAAAGCCACCGACCGCGAGATTTGGGACGGCGGTCTTCTTGGACTGATTCTTCCCCACAAAGTCCAGCAGCATAGACCCATCGCAACCCTAAGATATGATTATTGCCACAATATCATCAATCCTTAATGTGAATGAGAGATTAGAATCTACGGGATATTGGGATTTGTTACCTGCACTAAACAGTCGTGGAAGTGAAGCCTGAGAAGCTTTGCACCCAACGACAGGTCAGCTTCAGATTTCCTCCAAGTGATCTCCCTCACGATCTTTTCACCTTCAGGGCAACTCGATTGAACAGCATGATTTCACTTCTAAGGTTTTCAGACAGTCCTACAGCCTCTTCCACATATGGGATGGGGCAATATGTTGGAGATTGTCACAATCCTTCAATATAATAGATTCCAATTTGCAAAAAGAATCATCAAAATTTGATTGTTCCATAACTCTATGCACTAGACACCTCAAATATATAGCTTTTGTAAATTGGGAAATTTAACCTGCACAACGATAATGTGAGAAAGGAGGATAAGTAGGACAAATTATTACATTGTTCATTCTAAAACATGATAATGCAAGATTAAAGACGATCACAATAAAGCATAGAGCAAACTATATCATTGAACAACGCTCGGGGCAATTCATCATTTTCTTTGATCATCTCACCTAATTGTCTCTCAACACTTGTAGGACTCCAGATGAATGCTCTAAAGTTGGGGCACCGCCAAATACATAAAGTAGTTAAGGAAGGGAAACTCATCACTTCTACCTTGGATCAACCACCTTCTCCCTTGGGAACCACTTCCTTCATTTGTTCGCATATGGAAATAAACAGGAAATCGAGTTTCTCTAGAGTTGTGGCCGTATAATTGGGGAAGAGATATCTCAATTCAGAGCAATTGTGAACACAGACTTCTTTTAGACTAGGAAAACCCAAAACCATTTGGGAATCACTCAGCACCACGTGTCTAAGCCTTCCTACTATATGCACACCCACTTTTTTCAATTTGGGAAGCAACACAATTTTGTGTTCCATACTTGAATCAAGGGGCCCCCAATTAAATAATGATTCCATGGAGGGATAGCTTAAAACCTTGACTTCTTCCAGTTTGGGGAGCAACACAATTGTCTTTTCCATATATGAATCAAGGGATCCAAAATCAAACAACGATTCCAAGGAAAGACACGTTGAAACTTCAACTCTTTTGAGGTTGTGCAATCTCCCCATGATTGTCGAAGGGAAGGCATCAAGTAGGTTGGAGCACTTTTCAAGGGTGCTTTTGGCTAATTTGTCAAAGGAACTTTTTAGAAGTTCACCGTGCCATATCCTTTTTAACAATCCTACCGACTCAAGTTTTAACTTCTCCAAGCTTGGTAAACTTATGTGTTGGAGAAAACTCCTTTGATATTTCAAAGTCGAAAAAACTTATCCAAAGTCTATTCTGAAGATTTCCAGACTTATGTGTCAAAGTATGAAGACTATCAAATTTCAGTGTCAAAGTATATTCTACATCAAAAGTCTGCCTACTTTGACGAACTCCAAACTAAACGTAGGTGAAGAACAAAGACTTATCTAAATGAGGGATTATATCTTTTTCTTCAAGGGTTCGGTTCATATGGATTATTTATGGCTTTTTGGTTGACAACGACACCTACAACGATTGCACGACACGTGCATGATCTTTTCACCTTCAAGGCAACGCAGGGTCAGCTTCAGATTTCCTCCAAGTGATCTCCCTCAAGAACTTTTCACCTTCAGGGCAACTTGTCCCGTAGAACCCCTTCCTCAACCCATCATCTGCATTGCACCCTCCAACAAAGAAAAGAGCAAGTAACGAAACCGAAAGAAATTTCCTGGGATTCATTTTTGTGGCAATTGGCTTAGTGAAGGAACAATATGAGGGGCAGAGGCAAGAGTCAGAGGACGAAGTGAAAGAGCTCGGATGGGCTTCCGTTTTATAGCCAAAATGTAATGGTACTCGATTATGAAAGAGAATTAATGCTTGAAACGCACAAATGTGCAAATATGTGACTACTATGGGCCCGTTTGGTTCGGCTTTTGGGGAATACATTTGCAGAAACGCAAATACCTTTGGGTAAAGAGGGTTTTCCGAAATGCAAATATTGTTTGGTAAAATTTGCATTAAGAAACAACTTTGACCAAAATACCGTTTGGTAAAATTTACATTTGTAATTAACTTTTATTAAATTAAAAAAGCAAACATATGTTTATATTTTTTATATAAACATATTTTTATATAAAAATATAAACATATAAACATAAAATATATTTATTAAACATAAAAAATATATTAAAAATAGATATGTTTATATTTATAAATATATATTTATTTATTTATTAAACATAAAATATATTTACATAAAAAAATGGATATGTTTATATCTATATAAAATATATAAAATATATATTCAAATATATTTATATTTTTTATAAATATATATTTATTAAACATAAAATATAAAAAAATAGATATGTTTATATTTTTTATATAAAAAATAAAAATAAAATATATGTTTATATATTTATACCGGACCACAATTCGGCCTCCCGCCTGAATAAAAAATATGTTTATGTTTTTTATATAAAAATATTTTTATATAAAAATTATAAAAATATAAACATAAAATATATTATTAAACATAATATATATAATAGATATGTTTATATAAATATATATTTATATAAAAACAACAGGAGAAAAAAATAGATATGTTTATATTTATAAATATATTTATTTGTTTATTAAACATAAAATATATTTATATAAAAAATGGATATGTTTATATCTATATAAAATATATATATAAACATAAAATATTAAAAAAGATATTTTTATATATTTATATAAAATATAAACATATTTATTTTTATATAAATATATTTATTTTTATATTTATTTTTATTCGGACTGATTGGCTTCTCCACCGAAAAGATGAACAATACCTCCGCAACTTAAAGGCCCTTAGAGCCACTTAGAGATGCAATTGCATTTCGTCAAAGTCGAGCAAAAAAACGAACCAAAAAGCTTTGCATTTGGCCAAGGGATTTTAGAGCCCAAATGAGCTTTCCAAATGCTGAACCAAACAGGGCCTATCTCTTAAACTTAGCTTGGAAGGCTTGTTCAATGCATTCACATCTTTCTAAGGCAATGTTTAGCTACAAGTGTAGAGACAATTCTATCTCCATCCTTAAAGAGTATGTGCTTAAAGATCCATTTGGTATGATCATTTTCTCATCTCTTTCCATGATCATTTATGTTGACACATAAGAAAGAGAGTAAAAGTCACGGTATTCCTACGAAGGTGAGTGTATTTACTCTTCATAATTTCCAGCAGCTTCCTCCCACACGAATATACATCGTGCATCCTTTTATTTTCACTAGCAAAATTGGATGTCATTTTTTTCCAAACATCAACGCAACTGTCAATTAAAATAAGACCATACAGTCTATATTTGTTCTTGGTTAAACGTGTTACAGGGACAAAAGGACTATTTTTGACTTGAAACTTCCTCCATTAGCGAGTTGATCTAGGCATCATTTGGCGCAAATTCATACTCTCAGCTGGATTCATCTTATCAAATGCTACAATTGCTTTAGGCCTATATATATGATTATATAATACACTTACTTTGCTTCTTACATGACCAACACTGCTTGACCATGGATTGAATAGCTAAAAGATCATCCTAAATCATTGGAGACATTGTGACCAATCCTTGGAGGAAAGTCTAATTCCAAGCAATTCCTCTTAGCATTGGGACCAATCTGGGTTTGATGGGTGTCATATGCTTTGAATTCCATATGCACTGTGCCCGCTGATGGCCAGTTGAGCTGAATTTTCCCGAATGAGATCTGTCAAGTCCTGACTGAATGGATTCAAGATGTGCTACTCCAAGCAACTTGTGTTCCATGACTCTTCAACAAGGAGGAACGACAATAACCAGATGCATCTGATGGAAGAATCATCTGTAGCTTACTGGGTTTTCTTTGATCTGCTCTGTCCAGATAAGTTATAACGAATGCAGTGAGCCTCTTCTAACCCGGTTGCGAAAGACATATTAGTTTACATATTTCTTTTCATTTCTTTTTTAGGTTACACAGATGAGTTCCCCATTTGAGCACAATCCATACCAGTTAGCCGATATTGTCTGCTTGATCCTTTCATCAGGCCAAGCACTTACCTTGACCCCTGCACAGAGAACCTAGTTTCATCTGGGTTTGACACTACACAGTTTCCTCGCAAGATTTCAACATTGTGACTCCACAATATACAATCATAAGTGCAGGAGTTGATGCGTAACATTGTTCTCAAGCTTCACCTGACAAGACTTAAAGGACTTATAACGTCATGACAATCACAATGGGATCCCAAAATGCATAAGACCTGGGGTTTGACAGTGACAAATTATGCATACTACTTTGTACACACACACACACACACACACACACACACACACACACACACATATATCCAAACCAGGGATGCTACAGTTACCAACGTCACCCGATTATATCGTCTCACTTTGGCATACAGATGAATATCGGACTAATCATCCGAGGAATAGCGCTCGTCAGTGAAAACACTGCAGACATGGAAGAACACTATGCTAATTCCTCAAGATGATCAGACAGTTCATGGAACCAGTCGGCCAATGAGACAAGTTGATTTCACAGAAAGGACAGGACAAGAGTGAGATGGCACATTCATAACGACTATTTTCACAAACATAGAGATGGAAAGAGATGAAGCAGGATGCAAGACTTAATAGCTGAAACAGGCATTTGTCTGTGACGCCGGAGGTCTAACAAAGAGGGCACGTCACATGGAAATGAAGCTATTCCATGTCGGCTAGCAAAACTTTGTTGCCTTCACCGAACACTTTGGCTATTTCACTCGCAATCATTTGAAATTTTCAGGTTAGACCTCTTGTAGGTTAATCAAATTTCATTCTGAGTAGCTTGCCATCCTATACTTGTTTTTATGCATCTTAATTACTTGTATTAAGATGGAATATTAGAAAGGGAAATTACTTTGCAAGTTTATGCTTTTCATAATAAAGTCCTAAATGTTTGAAAAAGAACAATGATTCTTAGCACCCAGCCAGCTTATTTGTCTCTAGCGCGCGCACAAACATATGGTGTAACAAGTTAATCACAAAAAAATGAAGATGGAGGCTCATTTCTTCTCGAAAAATCGCCATCAGCATGTATGGTGTGTAAAATGGAGCGTCCTCAGTCCTTCCTAACGAAATCCCCGAGGAATTCCTATTCAGCCTGGAGCACAGTGCAAACTGGTCATTCGCCTTTTATAAAGAATACACAATGCCAAGGCTTCAAACCACAAAACGGGTAAAAGGGCTAGTTTCAAAGATTTCATGTTTGCCAGAGGAAAAGCTTAACGAGGTGATGGGGCCCGTAACTGAAACGAGGGATGAGTTTGAAGAAATGAAGGAGCAGATTGACGATATGAAAGAGACCCTCCGGGTTGAGTTCTCGGGGACCGGGATGAGTTCTCCAGTGTGATGAATCGAGGCACGGTCCCCTTGAAAGAGAAAATGAAGCCCGAGGCAATGAACTTAGAAGCTCAAGAACTCAAAACTGAACTAGCCTTGTGTAGGCACGCATTGTGAACGGTATGGGATACGTTCAAGCAAGCAACACTCAAGGTGGACACGCCAAGGTATACTCAAGGGGGACGTGCCAAGGTTGAAGCCAAGGAGTTCAAGGGCAACCAGTTCACTAGGGAAGTGCACAACTTCATTTGGTGTACGAAGCAATACTTTGGAGCCATCCACATCCAAGACGAGATCGCCCAAGTAACAACCGCTTCGATGTTGCTATGCTGTGGTGCCATTGCAATGAGATGAAGCAAGGTGCCAATCCCATCAACACTCGTGATGAGTTCATGACGCAACTTTGGGAACGATTCTTCCCTGAGCTCGCCAAGGACGAGGCCCCTGGCAAGCTTCATGAGCTCACACGAACAGGAACGGCTCGAGAGTAAGTCAAGGAGTTCACTGAACTTAGGCAGGAGGTCCCCGATCTTGGGGATAGCAAAGTTCTCTTTGCTTTCGTGAATGGCTTGTAGCCATGGGCAAGAGACGCACCCCGAGGACGAGGTGTTTAAGATATTTCCAAGGCCATCACCGTGGCCGAATATCTCGTCAAATTCTCCAAGCCCAACTCTTTAAAACCAAAGAACGAAATGAAATGCGAGGGAGGAGCAGGAGAAGTCAAGGAATGAAGGTCTATCCAAGCCCATTAGGAGGAAGTGGAAAGAAACCCCAAGGAGAGCTGCACAAGGGATAAGAGAAGAAGACGATCCTGTTCAGCAGCTACAGCATACATGTAATTGCACCAGCACACCAAATGGGACTCTGATCCGTGTAATTCCAGTTAGTGGATGAATCCATTTGATCTCTCAGCTTTGTTACGAGCTCACCTCCCTTTCCATAATTTCAGATTCTTTGGCAGGATCACCAGGATGACCAAGCTTGTGTCTTTGTCCATGCCAAGGCAGCCGCATAGAAAAAACAAGTATTCTCTCTGTTGTCTATCTAGCTGCTAGTGCTCGCTACATTTGTTGTAAATTTTGAGCAACAACACATTAAAATGGTTAATGTGAATGTCCTGATATCGAACCAGACTTACTTTGCTCCACCACATCAAGAAAAATTTCCCATCAGTTGTCAAAAAAGCACGATCAGCATATTTCATTCGGTAAGTGAACACTGTAGAAATCAGACAAAATTGAGCAAAATATACAACAAAAATGGTCCCGGAAAGACTTTCAGGACTTCCCTGTGATCACGCTCTTCATGGCCAAAAAGCATGACGAACCATGTACCTCAATCTAGTATGTACCGCCGGTTCAGTGCATCTTCGAAGCGACTGCATGAATCCGCTCTCATCTCTGTACTCATATCGTTTTCAGGTGCCGGATAGTAATCTTCTCTCAGCTGTACATCCCTAAGATTATGAATCCTCAGCAGAAAACTCATAAAATGCTCGGACGCTGTCCCGTGAATGAAGAGCTTCCTCAGTGTACGACACTGTGCAAGTAAACCGGCCCCAGGCAGTGACAAGCTTCTCTGGTTGACGTCCCGATCTTGTGGAGGCCAGTAATCAAGCTCATTGAGGCAAAGGTTCCCAATCCCGTTCAAGAAGAATCTCTCCCACAAGCTCAGATCCATTTGCCCTGACGGTGCTGTAAATACATAACCTATGGCATCACCACAATCCAACTGCATCTTCGAAAGTGCCGGGTAACGGGAAAGCATACTCAACCCAAATGCGGGAACCGCTGGCTTTGGCTTCCCCTGCAATCTCCCTCCACTTTTATGCGGATCTCCTCCAAATTGGGACATTCCTCAAGACCGGCCATTGGAAGCGGTGTCAAGAGGTCACCAACCCCAATCCAAAGCGAGAGGTATTGTAATCTTTCCCAGCTATTGCACAAGAATCCATTGCCATTGCTGAGGGCATTGGAATATTGGCTATCAAGAGTATATTTGCATCTCTTGTTCTGGCCTGTATCCTCGCAGTCAGTGCTGCCACCAGGAAAGTGTATGACTTCGTTTTTCTGGCTCAGCACACTAGGCTCAGCCACTTCATTCAGATTGAAACCGTGACAAGCTTCCTCTCGCCTCTCGCCCTCTTCCAACCCATCCCACACACAATCAATGTGGAGCCGCTGGATCCGATCACGAATCGGTTCCATGGCACGCAAAGATGCCGCAGCATCTAGATTCTTGCAACAAGAAATCCTGACATCAAGCAGAGTCCGGCGAAGCAAACTAGCCAACAGCCTCATGCCCTGCCAGGTAACATGCTTGCAACCCTGAATTTCGAATTTCCTCAGCTTCGAACACCCTCTCGCAATCTCAATCAACCCCATGTCCGTCAAATCCACCACGTTCTTGATCGACAAAGAGGTGAGACCTTCACAGAGCGCCAACCCATCTAACTGAGATTCGATTGCCATCACAACCCGATGAAATTGCCCCAACTTGAGCACCCTCAAGTTCTTGCATTTGGAACTCAACGCTTCCAGAGCAAGCCAGCTCTCTCTGACATTTCTACAAACATCTAACACCAACTCCTCAAGCAAGCAAAGTTTCGAGAACACCTCCACCAGCGCGGCCCGCGTAATCCCCGCTTCCTCCGAAGCGAGCCCATCGTCCTCCTCCGGATCGCCTCTCGGATTCGACAGAGAAGAAGTATCGACCAAGTGAAGCAGAGTCAATTTCGGGCAATTCGCGGCTATATCGAGCAAAGCCTGATCGCCGACGAAGCCGAAGTACCTGGGATCAAAGGTGCACGCGACGAGGAGCTCCCGCAGGTTGCCGCAGGCGGCCGCAACCACGCGAATCTCCTCCGTCTTGAACCCCTCGGTGAACGACGTCGTCAGGAGATCCAGCCGCGTGAGGGAGGACGCGATCGACGGGTAGCCCTGGAGGGCCGGGGGGAGGTCCTCGGTGTAGTAGTAGAAGCTCGAGAGGTCCAGCTCGGAGAGGGACCGGCAATGCTCGAAGAGCGTCGCGAAGTCGGCGCCGGGCGGCGACTGCTGGGGCCGCCGGTGCCACCGCACCAGCTTGACGCGGCGGAGGCGGGGCCACTGCGGGAGCAGCACGTGGAGCGTCGCCGGGGACCGCGCGTAGACGGTGAGGGAGGCGACCGACGGGAAGGCCGCGCCGAGGCGGCCGGCGAGGAGGAAGGGGTCGGAGACGGAGGAGGCGAGGTCGTGGCCCCACGGCGAGAGGAGCGACAGGTCGAGGCGCTCCACGCGGCGGAAGCCGGTGGGGATCCGGTAGAAGTCGCGGACGTTGCCGCGGAGCGTGAGGGCCACGCGGGTGGCCCGCTCCAGGGCGAGGTACTTGCGGCACACCAGGGAGAGCGCGTTGCGGGCGCGCGTGTCGGTCACGAGGGTGAAGATGTAGGAGAGGATGGCGTCGGGGAGGTCGCCGATGTCCGTGGCGCTGCAGCGCGTCGCCATCGCGGCGGCGGCGGGCGGCGGGGCGGCGGCGATCTCGCTGCCGGCGGAGGAGTGGGAGGGAGGGAGAGAGAGAGAGAGAGAGAAGGGGGACGGGCGCAGCTTGTCGAGGGAAAATGGAAACCCACCCACGTGATATGATGAGGCTAAAGGGGAGTTTGAGATGCACGCGAGGGAGAGCGCGTGGGGGAAGGTACGGCAGAGAGGCCGGGAGAGGGTACATGCAATGTACAATGAAGATGAGGGACGAGGGTGATGGCAGTTGGCAAGGCAAGGGGTGCCATGCCAATTGATGCAGCGCGGGTAAATTAGATGGATTGATTTGGCCCCGGCTCGGTTTCGGTTTCTTGATCCAAAAACTTGCGACAAAAATATAATTGAATTCTAGAATTTATAATGAAAGTACAGTTCAATCTTACAAACTTTTAAAATGTGCAATTAAGTAAAGTACTTCAGTGGATTGATTTAATAAATTCGAAATTTGATTATGCTATTTGGAAGTTTTAAAATTCGATAGCAATTTTATATTAAGTTTTATAACTTGATTGTATTTTTCTAAAAATATTAAGATGCAATTGCATTATCACCATAAAATTTAGGGCTTGTGGCTTCACATTTTGAAGTGGAAATCGTATTGGCTAATTGGGCAAGAGACTAAACAAATGACGACGCAATTTTTCATATAGTAGATAGTATTGATTGGGTAGTGGCACGTGCCTAGCTACCCAAGGAGGTATGTACTTAGTACGACACTTTCTTTTCGTAGGAATGGGTGCACAAAATTTATATCTATATCAACATAAGGGGTTGCCTCTAAAAATGTGCTAGCATAGCTCTCTTGACATTTGCATTAAAAGGCCTCTGTGCTTTCTCCGTGAGAACAGCCGCCACGTAACCGTCACCCCGACAAAAAATTAATAATCTACCTAATTGCTAAATTGACTTTTCACTTTACTTTTCGTTCTCCTATTAAATCCATAAATCCTATATTAAAAAAAAAAACGATAGATATTAGAAAAGGCTTTTGCCCTTTTATAATAAATATATTTATGCTTTTCAAATTTGTTTGTCTGTAAATCCATAAATATATACATACATAGATGTAATGCATGAAGCCATCTCTCGATAATTTGAGAATAAATGGGAGAAGTTTCCTTAGAGTGTCATGCAAGATTTTCTTTAGTATATCTGAATCGCATGTAATTGTTATAATTCATCATTAGAAGACTCTAGACTAACATAGTTCATCCTTTAAAGGGTAAAGTCACCAAAACAAAAAAAATAAAAAAATACTAAAACTCTACACATTGTGATATATATATACCCAACTTTTTTCTATCACCAAAAAAAAAAAAAAAAAAAAACCCAAACTTATACACCTATAACATACATAACCTTTATTCCAATTCTATCCATTGTATAAGTTCAACTTATACAATTGTGACATAAAATGTAGGAGGTATTATGCCACAATGTGCAAGTTCAGGGTTTTTTATGACAAAGAAAAAAATTTAGATTATTTATGTCACAAATAACACAGTTTTGTATTTTTTGTGACATTAACCATTTTTTAATTCAAATATTATTTCCTTATTTAATTTCATATATACTTTCTACGCTATAGATATCATGCCATAATTATAATTTTGAGTTTGATCTAATTTTTTAGAACATTAACATATCACTTTGATTATTATTTCACTTTGTTATCATTTTAAATTTCATTTTCAAATTTTTTGTCGAGCTTTTTCAAGGCTCAATAAAGGCTATCAGGAAGAAATTTTTTCTTAAAATACGTACTGGATCTCTATATGTAGTTTCTTAAGATGATGTTCCCCAAATCGTGTAAGGACTGTGGTTTGTTTAAGAGGATGAATAAAAGTCACCAAGTTTTACATTATAATATATATATGTATGTATATAATATTTGTCAAACTTTTTTTCTCAAATAATGTTTTTTATTATTCATCAATCTTATTAATTTTGTATAGACCTGTCAAAAAGAGTCATAAATCCATTTCTTACTCATATTTGATGTGCTGAATTATTATGAGTTAGTCATAATCATTTAATAAGTTATGAATGAGTCTAGAATAGTTAAACCTAAAATAATACAAGTGCTAAGCGGGTTCAAAACTTATTTAGATACAATCCAATTTTAGAACTTTCTATTCACTCTCTCTCTCTTCCTCACTTAATCTCACACTTGCTCGCTTCTTGCCCTTATCTCAATTTATACATGAGTTTTCCTATATTGGAATAAATATGCAAGTGTTTTAATAATATGAATCAAATCTGCATCACTAAACTTGTATTGTATGAAAATCGATAAAAAAAAAAAAGATTAAATTAGTCAATTTGGATCAGTCCTTTTTTATTTCAACTCCCCCATTGAATGAGTATAATTTCGGACAATACGCAGCTCTCTGTTTAGTAATTGCATTATTACATATGACTCATGAGTACAAGTTAGTGCATTCATTGCTTGCCACGTGAACTCCCGAAACACTAGGAGTGTGTCTTTGTGCTTGTAGGAATTTGCTTCATGAGCACTCCAATAATCTAGGTGCCCAATTGGGACAAATCCTCAATTTTATTTACTTCACACGTAACACAGTTCCCTTGTTTTTTTTTTTTTTTGAAATTATAAAAAATAATTTAATCTAGGCAATTACCTCTTTAATACCATTAAATTGATATATATATATATATATATATATATATGTATGTATGTATGTATGTATGTATATGTATGTATGTATGTATCGATTTGAGTTCCATTGCATACTCTCATCTTAATGTTATGAGAGTTTTTTTGTTTTTTTTTTTTTGTCAGTCCTAATTTATTCATATTCTAACATTACTCTCAGATTTTTGCCATGCCTCCTTGCAAGGTGTGAAAGTCGAAACCCACTCCTGAAACTAAATCATTCCCACCCCAATCCCCCTTAAGAAGATGGGGATTCGAACCCCCACCCTCCTTCCAAGTTAAAAGGGTGGCCATTGGTCTATGGTTAATGTTAGGAGAGTTTAAGAAGGCATTACCCTTCTGTGTGTTTATGACGTTATTTATGGCTTGGTACTAATGTTGTTATATATTGGATTAATGTTTATTGTACAAAAGACAGAAGGATAAAAAATTAGCTATACAATCCACCCCACAAAGATTCTACTTTAGCTCTCTCAAAGTTGAAGATTTTTTTCACCCCCAATAATTCTTATTTTTAACAAAAGTCACCTTATATCTTCAATTGTCTATGATGCATTTTAAGCCTGTGCGATGCATGGATATTGACCTCGCTTGCAGTATAGTAAATGCGACTTGTCGAATGGACATGGTTAGACAAATTCACATAGGATATTAGAAACTACATATGTATTCTATTGAATATATTAAGCTCTGGACTTCCTTTCTCAAAATAGGGTATCAGAAACAAATTATTTTGATTGTGAGTTCTACAAGAGTTTATTTATGACAAGTGAAGTGAAGGTATGTTTTACACTTGTTGAGAACTACCGTGCATGCTTTCAGTTATAAACATGTAAAATGTTCTAAAGTGGCTACAGTTCTCACCAAGCGGGCAAACACACATATCTATTAGTTCAGAGTCTAGAACTCTTGAATTGCTCGACTAATATCTACCGGGTTGCTATATTTCAGTAGAAAAAGAAATGGAATAATTACTACCCCTCTGACTTTTCAAGGGTATTGTAATGTTGATTATAATGGCACAATATTTACCCTTTGTCCAAATTTTAAAAAAAAAAAAAACGATAACCTGAACAAGAAACGTATTTTCTGTAAAAGGAAGAAGATTACATTTTTCAATATATAAGAGAACATTGTTGCAAATCACATACATTTTGTGAATGTCCCTACCCCTAGCGCATATAATTAAGTAATCTCTTTTCAATTTCAAGGGGTTAAATCCAGAGATTAGCTACATGGGCTGCTGCAGCATAAGGCATATCATAAACAAATCAAATTTAATCAAATTCATTTTTTTTTACTTTCGAGTAATCTTTATGCCATAAAAACAAGACGAGATATTATGCATTTGCACATTTGTTATTTTTATAAACTTCTGCGGAAACTATAGCTAATTATGTCATCCTCTTTGTGTGCCGGAACCTTGTTCTGGAAAAAGGGTATTCCTTAATCTATTCATCTGAAATGAGTGAAAATTAAATTTAAAATTGAAAGAACTTGACCTTAGTGGATGTACAGAGATGCCAATTAGACCATCGATCTGATCCATTCCCAGTCACCTTTTGCATAAAAAGCCACCGAAAAGGGCCAAAAAAGAGTATTAAATAGTTTAGATTATCTAAAATTCAGGGTACATTGAAATCAAAAAGATTCCAACACTTAAGAATGACCATTTTTGAATTTTTCAAGAAATAAAAAATGCATAAAATGCAGTACGAATGCGCGTACTTTTCCATGGCAAACGAGAAAAAGTCGATTTTCAAGCAGTTTTCTTTTGCACAAACTGAAAGGAAATCGAAGATAAAAAGAATTAGAAAAGGAAGGGAAATTTGTGGGTCTCTATCATTGAGTTTGGACATGGAAGTAATGGACATCTGTCGGAGACTTGTCTAAACCCAAAACAGAATCGACGCATTGGATCGGGCATCACTTATCAGGACATATATAATCTTGCTAGTCTAAAATCGGAATCTTTTCTTTTCTTTTCTCGTTTATTTTTTTATTATTCTTTCTTAAAGAGCTATAGATAAAGCTCAACTTGTTGAACTTTTCTATTAATGTCTCTGGACCTCATCCCCAAATTAAAAGAGAATAATCTTTTTTTACACCGCATAAAATCCACGAAAATGCGCAAGTTGATGGGGAAGCCGATTGTGCTTTTGCATATAAAAAACGTCTCGATTTTTTTTTTTTTTTTTCAATATTATCTTATAAGAGGAAATATCCGAATATTTTTAGGCACTTGACTGGTTGAATTGAGTGGTAATAGTTCTTCCTTTTTTTAATCTGAGCTACCTAAAGGCCCTTAAGATGACAAAAGAGAATCGGCCTTGGTCACATATGAATTCACAATCGGCTTTTCTAACTTATGGTATTGAATTTTGAGGGGCTTTTAGTATGCAGTTTTATTCCAATTTCATGTAACTCGATCAGAAGTCGCAAGAAGCCCTTCTGTGCGATAGCTATCTATGCATGACTTCCGACATCTATAGAATCCTGAGAATACCCTATCAACGATCGCTATTCTTTCTTCTTTAAGACAAGAAAATTGAGCTGAATAGAAATAAGTCTTGAAATCGTGATACTCCCTTTATGTTGACTAGTAATGTCGTAGTCGCAGACGAAACTCAAAAATGAACGAACAGAGGGTCCATTGAGTTTAAGATAAGCTTTGACTTATCTCAAATCAAATCAAGGGGGAGTGAGAGATGTGAAAAATTCAACTTCGGTTTGGTGAGCAAGAGAGACGCTTCCTTGGTGACAAAAACACATCAAACAAATGCTCTCAACGAAGTCAAGGGCCCGTGTAAAACGATCATTGACTCTTTTAGTAATCAAGATACTATTGGATCTTTGATATTTTTTAAAGCATGTATTTCGCATGCAGCCCCCAAAGAATGGACTTTCAAATCTTTGCAAATCGAGTGAAACAAAGGTGATTCACGTTTTTTTTCTCGCAAGGCATCATTGGTGATTCAATAGTGATAGCTTTGTAGGCTGATATATCAGTAAGTTTCAATGTTTCGTTGCCCAAGGGTACTGATGCCGATGCTACCGCAATTGCATGCCTAAGCCTAAACCCTAGACCCTAAATCCAGTTCAAACAACAATCATTATAGGGAAAATTACACAAATAGTCCCTATATTTTCACTCAATGTCCAATTTCGTCCCTGAACTTTCGATTGGCTCAATTTGGTCCCTTAACTATTGATAAAATGTCCGATCTAGTCCCTAAACTTTCGAATGACTCAATTTGATCCCTGAACTATTAATAAAATGTCCGATCTAGTCCCCGAACTTTCGATCGGCTCAAGTTGATCCCCGAACTATGATGAAATGTCCGATCTAGTCCTTCGTTACTATTTTTCTTTTTTTCCCCTTTTTTTTTTTCCTTTTCTTCCTTTTTTTTTTTTTTTTTTTTTTTTTTTGCTTTCCCTCCGCCGGCTCCGGCGGAGGGCCGGCGTCCCGGCGAGGGGCCGGCGAGGAGCCCTCGCCCCGATCGGCGAGGGCCCTCGCCGGCGTCCCCGCGCGGGCGGCGAGTCCCTCGCCGACGTCTGCGAGGGAGAGCCCCTCGCGGATCTTGCGAGGGAGCCCCTCGCCCGACGCCGGCGAGGGGCTCTCCCTCGCACGGCCCCTCGCCGGCGTCTGCGAGGGAGAGCCCCTCGCCGGCGTCGGGCGAGGGCGAGGGCGAGGGCTCCCTCGCCGGCGTCCCTCGCAAGCGGGCGAGGGGCTATCCCTCGCAGATCTGGCGAGGGCGAGGGCAAGGGACGCCGGCGAGGGAGCCCCTCGCCCTCGCCCTCGCCCGCGCCGGCGAGGGGCTCTCCCTCGCGACGCCGGCGGGACGGCCCCTCGCCGGATCTGCGAGGGAGAGCCCTCGCCGGCGTCGGGCGAGGGGCTCCCTCGCAAGATCGGCGGGGACGCCGGCGGGGCTCCTCGCCGGACGCCGGCCCTCCGCCGGCTCCGGCGGAGGGAAAGCGAAAAAAAAGGAAAAAAAAAAGGAAAAAAAAAGGGAAAAAAAGAGGAAAAAAAGGAAAAAAAGGGAAAAAAAAGAGGAAAAAAGGGAAAAAAAAAGAAAAATAGTAACGAAGGACTAGATCGGACATTTCATCATAGTTCGGGGATCAACTTGAGCCGATCGAAAGTTCGGGGACTAGATCGAACATTTTATTAATAGTTCGGGGATCAAATTGAGCCATTCGAAAGTTTAGGGACTAGATCGGACATTTTATCAATAGTTCGGGGACCAAATTGAGCCAATCGAAAGTTCGGGACGAAATTGGACATTGAGTGAAAATATAGGGACTATTTGTGTAATTTTCCCATCATTATATGCATTGTTTTCTTTATGATCCACGTGACCCTAATTTCGAGGTGAACTTTTACTATGACTTTAGGCAACATTTCTTTCCATAATGATGCTCATACATAATTGTTTTTCTTAGGGCTGACATATGTCTTTTCATTACCTATAATACATGAAAGTAATAAGGGTATTAAAAGTCTTAAAATTTATCATAAAAAGTCAAGTAAGTCCTAAAACTTGTCATAAAGTGCAATTAAGTCATAAAAATTTCAAAAAGTACAATCAAGTCCTAAAACTTATCAAAATGGTTCAATCTAAGTCATTTCATTGATTACACATTTTGAAAGTTTTAGGACTTTGTTGTACTTTCGAGATAAGTTTTAGAACTCTATTGAATCTTTTGAAAGTTTTATGATTTAATTGAATTTTCGTGATAAGTTTTATGGTTTAATTGCACTTTTTGAAAATTTTAGAACTTAATTACATGAAATTTCAGGACTTTTAATATACTTATCCCTACATAAAATGAAGAAATACAATAGAATTATTTTAGACGAGATCTAAATATTTGCCTAATGTATCAAAACTTGGGTCGGTGTCGTTCCAGCTTTGTTTAGTATATTAAAATTAAAGTCGGTGGACTTTTAGGGTTGCCGGCGAATGAGGTGGAAGCATGGAGGCCACCAGAACAGAATCTTCCGCCACGATGGTTCACCGGATCGTTCGCTTGCATGGAACATATGCGTTTCGATTCATACCTCGAGAGCTAATGTCACAAGTTTCTCAATGCCAACTTATGTAAATTGCCTGCTGCTGGCGAATGGAGAATTAGTCAAGATTAAGGACCAAGATGACGATTATGTCTTTTTGTTTTGCCCTCTATAATCTAGGGCTCCTCTTGTTTCAAAACCCCATAAATTTCCGCTTCGCTATCCTATAACTGTCCCTTTTCAACTTCAAGAACCAATTTAAAGTTTCCTCAATTTTCAGACAACGACTCTAGGGTCGATGAAAATGAATTCGCATGCCATCGCCCGTTCGATTACTTTCGCGCCGTTTGAGAGGGAAAAAAAAAAAATTTCACGGCTTTGCTCTATCAATCTGAAATGATCATGGGCATCATCACCGTTCTCCCTCTCAAAATTTATCACCATCTTCTTCTCTTGTTTCTCCACGTTCTGTTCCTTCTCTCTCGTAGCAGACCAATTATTATATCAGACTGAAAATAGAAAGTCTGTCTTGAGCGCCTCTTGGATAATTCATGCGGACGCTGACCAATCACTACACAACAATAGAGTCTCTTGCACGAAGTCAAAAGTTTTCGTGCTGTTGTCTCCGCACGCTAATCAAATCTCGCTTGAGCCCCCCGCAAATCCTCTATCTGTCACGGGCACAGCAATTGAAATCCGATTAGGATCGTAGGACGAGACGTGATCAATGGTAATTGGGCAGTTAAAGGAAAAATCTTTTCTCTTATCTTATCCATGGTGCTGGAGGACGGATTCTCTCCGGATGAGGTTCCCTAGGGCCCAGGCGCTTTGGATTTGCTCGCGGCGTTGATTGATGGGATCGCACGTGATTGAATTTCTTTTCTTTCTCTTTCTTGGTGGTGACCTTCTTCATCATCCATTTGTCGATCGGGATTAGATGGTGATGCCTAGGCAACGGCCTCCAGCCACATGGCACCCCTTCTGTCCGTCGATTGCCTTCGATCTTGGGCGTGCGTTTTTTTTCTTTCTTTTTCTTTTTTTTTTGGGTGCTTTTAGGTATGGAAAAATTCGACTTTTATATAACATAACTATCTCTCAAAGTATAAAGAAAATAGATAATTTAAAGTCTCGTGGTTTTTCCTTTCTCTGTTTTCGTACACCCATGACTCATTGTGCGTTTACAATTTTTGAAAAAGTATTTGAGCCTTATGCATTTGGCTCCAGATGGCCATGAAGGGACAATTATTAATATTCTATTGCCCAAAAAGTAGATTTCTTTCTGTCTCGATAAACTTCCGAGAAACTTCGGGAGGGTTTGAGTTAGGACTCTCCCGCTCTCTTTTTCCTTTTTTCTGGTTGATGTTGTTCTATGTTTTCTTTTTCTTGTTTTTCTCTTGCTTTGAAGAGCTTTTTCCTTCTAAAAGTTTACAAATGGAGATTTTTTGTGTGCTCACTCTGAAGACGAATTAAGTGATCGGTTTTGATTTGGTTTGAAAAATTTACATATTTACTCTTTAAGTGTGTGATCTCTAAACTTGTTTCTAATTATTCATCTTTTTATAAGGAGCTTATTTTATTTTGGATTTATTTGTGATTTATCTTGATTTGCAGTTGATTGCGTTCCTCTATTGTTTATCTATTGAAATAAATGGAATGTTTTTTGATAAAAAAATTAATTAAAAAACTTCTGAAAGAAGCCCTTCCTTATTGTAATTTCCTTATTTTAATATGCATAACTTATCGACACTGTGAATTCACTAAGTCTCTTATGAACTACTACTAAGTCATCAACTAGTTTGGGATTACCAATTCTCATATAAGTTACTGACCACTAATTTAATATTTTTAAATTATTAACTTTTCTAATTACTTTACCAAAAAAATTTCTAATGAGTTGACGTATTTTATTTCCCTCATTTACTGACATAATAAATTTAACAATAACTTTGAGATGATATCATTGATTTTAATTGGAAAAATTCTAAATAAGAACCTAAAGTGCTCTCATTTTCTTAAATAATGACATGGAGTGGACATTGTTTTAAATAAAGATCTAAAGTACCCTCATTTCTCAAATAAGAGCCTAAAGTAGACATTATTTCAAATAAGAGTCTAAACTAGTCATATTAATTTTAAAGAAAGATTTCAACTCACTATTTGATAAGGGCAATTTTGCCTTTTAAAATTTTTTTTTTTCATAAAAACAAACTAAAAAAAAAAAAAACCGAATAGAGAAGGGAGGGAGGACTCCCTCCGACCTGTAGTTGCCACCCTATCGCTAATGGGGCGATAGCAATGGTCGGCAAGGTTGCGCAACATCTTGGTGAGGGGTGGCGACCCTTGTTGATTGGAGGCAAGAGCAACCCTCTCCTAAATTTGGGCAAGGGTTGCCCATCTTCATCCTAACTTGGTCAAGGGTCGTTGGCCCTTGCATAGGTGTCAACAACCCTTGCCCAATGCCCCTGGACCTCACCTTAGTTCTAGGGGTTGATGGCGCCTATGCAGGGACCGACAACCCTCGCCGTCACCTAGATTTAGAAGAGGGTTGCCACTCTCTCCATCTTTGTTGGCCCTCACCTTTGGTTGGCGAGTGTCGTCAACCCTCACCCAAGCACTAGTGACTAGTGGGGTGGTGGCCACAGTAGGAGGAGCCCTTCCTGCCTCTTTTTTTTTTTTTATAAATATGTTTAATTTTTTAATATAATATAATTTAAATTTAAATTGTGTTTTGATGAAAATACATTTGGTTGGAGTTTTTTGTTGGCTAGGTGAGGCTAGGCCTTTATTTTAAACAAATATAATCACTTTAAACCATTATTTGAAATTGATATGACCACTTTATGCCCTTATTTGAAATAAGATCCACTATATGCTCTTATTTTATAAAATGAGTGCACTTTGAATCCTTATTTAAAATTTTCGCATTTTAATTTGATCAACTTAGCAACTTTTCCATGTACTGTCTAGGACATTATAAGTAGACCAAATAGTGAAAATATATTGTGCTTAAGGGTTTGTTTGTTTTGTAAAAAATAAAAATGAATGATTTGAAAATTATTTTTCTAAAATGATTGCTTATATCATTAAAAATAATTAATCTATGAAAGTGTCTTTGTTATGGATACATTATTGTTGGGAATTTATAAGAAAATATTTTACAAATTATTCATTTTATGTGAAATAAACGAAATCTTGTTTCACAAAAAATAGATGATTTAAAAAATATTTTTCTAAAAATGATTATTTGTATCACTTGAAATAATTAGTTAGAAGATGTATTTATTATCAACAACAGTTCATGTCTAAATATTTTCGTGACTAATGAAAATATTTTTCATTTATTCATTTTTGTAAGCAAAACTAGTGATTGTTAAATGTTTATCAAATTATTCATTTTTGCAAAACAAATTGAGTATAAATAATCTAAGGTTTTCTCCATCAAGGATGGTTCATTAAGCTAAGTTACTAGATGACTCCATTGTACAAACGCTTTGCACCCCTTTTAACTAATGAATCCCCTCCGTAATATGAATCAGAATCTCCGTCTTCTCCTACATGACACTCGACACTCCCATTCTTTCACCGTTTTATTTACTCCAAGGGTCCCTATCAAAACCCATGATCACCGTAAAGCTTTGCTGAGACGAAACCAATTCACTTAGACCTTCTCGGATGCCGATCTCCCGAGTGACTTGTACACTGAATGAGATATTCTTCTTAAATTTCGTTCTCTTCCTCGTACTGGATAGCGTACCTTTCCCGTACTACTTGTGCGCGAAGTATGGTTTTCCACTCGACGATGAACCTCACACGTGTTGGAGAGCGCAAGGAGAAGGCCTTACCTGTTCACCAAGTCATTCGCTCTGGATAGAAAGAGGGTTGCGTGGCGTCCTACAACGAGAAGAAAACGAGAGGCTTTTACGACATTTTGCGGTGCCTCAGCCCCATCGAGATCCTCTGCCTATGTTGTCTTTATCATGATGTCGGGAGATCTTTCTTTCTGCCCATTCCCGACCATGTGTTGTAGCTTATGGACTCTGGACGGAGGCTCCTTATAATGAGTGCGTGCTATTTCTAGGTGGAAAAGGAAGGCGTGCCCACAATTCTTAAAAGAGAGATGTGGACGAGAGTGGCCATTTCCTCCTTTTGGTTTGTGTAGATATTTGCTGATTTGAGTGACGTTTTGTCTAATATGTACTTATTAACTCGATGTGGTTATGTGTTGCTATCGGTGGTGAAGGGGTCGATTGTCACTTGTGTACCAAGGAAAGGGAATCCCATACGTGTAGGTCCGGCTTGAACCTATGAACGATTAATACATAGTCTTCATGAAATGTGACGAAACAATTTTTTTTTCCAAGTCATGTATAAGATTTTGATAGATATTCTTGACTCGAGATCATGACATGTGTACATATAGTTAGGTTGCGTTTAGTAACGTTTTTATTCACAAATTGTTTTTGGAAATAGAAATAGAAAAAACTATTTATGTTATGGGAAATAATTTTTGAACAAAAAAACACGTTTGCTAACTGCACAAAATTTCTGTTCTTGGAATAGAATAGGAACATAAACATGTTTGAAAAACATGTTTGCTGGCCTCGGCCATGGCCGGTGATTAGCTGACGAGGGCCAGCGGCCTAGCCGTGCCACTACCAAGTTGGCGTCGCCTAGCGATGGCCCGGCAAGGCCGAGCTTTGCTGGTTGACACGAGGTCGGCCTCGCCGGGGCCGGCGATGCTCCGACAAGGTCACCAACCAAAGAAAAAAGAAGAAGAAATAAAAAAAGAAAAAGGAGAAAAAAGATAAGAAAAAAAAATAAGTGTTTCTTGGAATTGCTCTTGGAAACAAGAAACAAGATTTTTTTTACTTATTGTTTTTGTTCCAAATATATTCCTAAGAACAAAAGTATAAACAAACGTGCTTCTATTTTTTTTTTTTGTTCCCCGAAACAAAAGAACAAAAATTGTGTTCCGGGGAACATAAACAAAAATTTGCCAAACACCCCCTTAGTTACCTACCTTGAGAAGGGACAAATTCATCTTTTCGATTTTCTATGGAAATAAAACTTTCTATTGACGATACATTTTGTAAGTGCTTCTTTGAGTAACATTTTTCTTTCATTGAATGCAATGGCCGTTTATGATTTATCAATTCTAGATTATATGGATGAAAATAATGCATTAGAAGAATCAAAGTTCCACCAGTAAAGTAATTTTTTTGTCTTTATAATTTTGCACCTTTTTCTAATCAAATCCCGATATACTTAATTTTTCTAATCAAGTCCTACTTTGATAAATTTCATAATGAAATTCCTCGACACCAAACCTGATCAAATTCAGCTAACATAACCATTGAATGATGCCAAAGTATGATAATAGTTTATTATGAGGATACACATGTGGATGTGTATAAAATATTAGCTCATGTAGCTAAGGCAGGAGTAATACATGAATAAAATTAAACCAGTGTGAACTTCTACGTAAGAAGATTTTATCCATGCGCACAATGATGTCGTCCAATGACCAAGCCAGTTGGACTTGGATTTGGTGTTGAAGGGATTAGGTTAGGGAATTTTGAAATTAAAAATTAATTAGACAAACTAGAAAAATCAGTTAGAAAAAACGCCGAAGTCCAAGGACGAAAAGTGGAATTTTTCAAGAATTAACTGGTATCTCTTGACCCCGTAAAGGAGACGCTGTAGATGCAAGCATGACGGACCATTTCTTAGGAAATATTTATATGCTACAGCGGTATCTATATTCCTGATCTATCATTGATGCGGCTATTAGAGCCAAAAAATTAGACACCCTGGATCGATCTCGGTTCATGAATCGCGTGGGACTTGCTCAGCACGTATAAAAGCATTTGGGTGTCCATAACCCTTTGTACAATAGTTGATAGATGATTTCATCCACTATGCTCTCATCATGAGACCAAATTACGGGTTTTAAATTGGAGAAATATTGACTATATAGATGTGTAACAAAAACTATTTCAGACATTCATATTGTTCGCCGTTGATATGAGTGATATGTGTGGAACTACAATGGTGGAGCATGTGTTAGATGTGTAAACAAAACGTAGGGCATGTTTGATAAAAATGAATATTAAGTGCTGAAAGTATCGAATTTTAAGTCTTAGATAATCTTAAGTATGGATAATAGAATTGAAATTTTTTTGGACGATAATTATAAAATGATAGCTTAATATAATTAATCTCTTACCAAACATAGAAAAATAGACCATTATTGGTAGGTTTTATCAATATTAATAAGATTCTAATTACTATCATTTATTTTTCTATCGAATGAGTTAAGTAACTTATCTCTTACTCATGAAACAAGCCTAATCTCATTAAGTAGTGAATTTTTTAGTTTTCAGCACTTAATTAAATTATAAAATAGGCCCTCACACAATATGAGTTGCTAAGGGCCTGTTTGGCAACGTGCCAAACAGTGCATGATTCTAATTTTTTGTTCCCAGAATTAGTTTGGGACGAGAATCACGTTTGGTAAAATTTTTGCTCTCGAAAACAAATTTGTTCCCAAGAATAGATTGGGAAGAGAATTGAGAATAAAAAAAATATATATGATTCTTCGTTCGAGAATAAAAAAAAATCAAAACAATAAAAGTCTCCTTATTTCCTTCCGACATCCCGCGATTCTCGTCCACCACCGCTTGCCGCCATTCGCCGCCGCCCGCCGTCGTCTATCGCTGCCCGCCACCGTCCGCCACCGGTCGCCGGAGGCAAGCCCAATTACAGGTAGGGCTTGGGCAAGCCTCACTAGTGGCCAAGAGAGCCTCGTTGGCAGCTAGGCGAGGCTTGCCCAGCCCCACCGAGGCTCGACCTCGCAGATCGTGCGAGACTTGGCCTCGCCAAATTGGGCAATGCCGAGCCGCCCCTGGTGGCCAGGTGGGCCTTGCCTAGCCCGGCGAGGCTCGCTCAGCCACTGGCGAGGCTCGCCTAGCCCCGCCTGGCCACTGGTGAGGCCGAGCCTCGGTGGGGTTGGCTGAGCCTCGCTTAACTGTTGGCTCGGCTCGGCCGACGAGGGCTGGCGACGCTCCGGTGAGCGTCGCCGGCCCTCGTCTGGTGGGTCGCCGGTCCAGGGACCGGCCAAATGAAGAAGAAGAAGAAGAAGAATAGGAGAAAAGAGAAAAAAGAAAAGAAAAAAAAAAAGTAAAAAAGTAAAAAGTTAAAAAAATTATTTAAAAGTATTTAAAAATTAAAAGAAATTAATTTTGAACATAATTAATTAGCACGGTATCAAACGCAATTCTATTCTAGAATAAAAAATTTT
Source organism: Eucalyptus victrix (assembly GCA_016097545.1). NCBI lineage: Eukaryota > Viridiplantae > Streptophyta > Magnoliopsida > Myrtales > Myrtaceae > Eucalyptus > Eucalyptus victrix. Next base: position 12,052,563 of record CM027845.1, on the reverse strand, counting down.
GGACAGTTATTAAACATGTTTTTTTACTCCGAATTAGTTCCCAGGAGCAGAATAAAAAATAATCATTTCTAGTCAGAATCAGCTCCCGAGAACAGAATAAAGTGTCCTAAGATTAATTCAAATTAGATTACAAGGAAGAAACACGGAAGATCGACCAATGAAAATTGGACAGCCAGATTGTCGGCAATATGTTGCCCACGATCACGATGCAAGCCCAGAATGGCCATGGATGGGCCAAAACAATGAGGAGACAACCAAAGGAACAGAATTTGCCAAAACTAAAAGGAAAAGACAATATATACGTTGATTGTTGGATCGACAATATGTAACTCTTTACCCATTCATTATTGGATCGATGATATGTAAACTTAGCGATAGTTGTGTAACTGAATTAATTCACACGTCACCCATCAAACGATGGATGTGGAACATTCTTTATGATGGCAATGGACCTAATTAAAAATCCAAACCTAAAGCTGGGAAATTGAGCTCACGTTTCTTATTTAGCACTTGTAACAATTATTATATACTCACTGGGCACGTGGCCCAATGATAAAGGCAATTGGATGGGGGTGTAGACGTTTAGTTTCACGCGAGATTTGACTATCGTTTATTTTCAAGTGTAAGATTCAACTTCTATGCCTTGCAATAAAGGTAGAGTAAAAATCTGAAAGATGGGGGAATTAGAGTAAGACAAACAAATGATTATTATATTTATACAAATTAGGTTATCATAAAATTTGTATTGAATTTCGGTTACTTTCAGGTTTGTTTAATGATCACGTTAAAATGCATCATTCGTGCCAAAAACCCACCTAACTTGAAAATGCTCTCTTCAAGGATGTAATTACATCACTTCTCCAACCCTCCAGAACACATCGAAAGAAGTATACCCTAAATACCATAATTGGATATGAGTGAACACATAAGTGCCAAAACTTCCAAAATGTACATTTAAATGCCACTTTTTTTTAATAAAAAAATGGACACTTAAGTGCTAATTTCGACGAAACTCACAAGAATTTGATGTGGCATTATTTCATTAATAAAACCAGTTTATGTGATTTGTTGGAATGTCCACTCAACATCCTTATCCCAAAATAATGTTATTTCGCCATCAAATTTGATTTTTAATATAAATATTAACTAAATTATATTTAATTAACTAAATTAAAAAGAAAAAAAAAAAGAATTAGATTTAGGGGTGTGGACACCCTTGTCGCCGCCGCCCCACCATGGCTAGAAAAGGCTGGTGAGGTTTGGCTAGGGTTGCTGGGCCTTGGCTAGTGGTGAGGGTCGGCAACTCTTGCTTGATTTGGGGGAGGGCCGCAACCCCTCACCCCAAAACTAGGTAGAAGCCTACTGACCCTTGCTGGTAGTTAGCCATGATCATCCGCCACTAGTTGGGTCTGCGCGACCCCGACTGACCTTTGCCCCACCATCGCTAATCCTTTCCAACAATGGTGGGTGGTAGCCTCCATGACCCTAGGTTTGATTTTTTTTTTAAAAAAAAATTAATTTAATTCATATTTATATAAAAAAATTAAATTTGAACCAAAATGACGTCATTTTGGGTTTATTTAGCCATGTTAATGCCACATGGACAATTTTTATTTAATATAATTGCCATATTAGTAAAAAAAAAACTTATGGGAAAATGTCATGTAAGTAGTTTAGTTGGAAATTCTTGATGTTGGCATTTAAGTGTTCCCTTTTTCCTTTGATTTTGACATTTAAGTATACTTTTTAAAAGTTTTGACATTTATGTGTACATCCGTGTCAAGTTTTGGCACTTGAGGTGTTTGGCATTCAGAATATGTCTAAATTTTAACTCGTTCTAAACTTTTTGATGTTGAGACACGTATGAGGTTTCTTTAATTCTTAGAGAATTCGTGTCGTGAGAGAGCCTGTCTCCGATGTTTGTGGGCAAGGGCTTTTATCAGTCAGCTAATGTAGTGGAAATGATAGATCGAATTGAAGTAGTCTCTTAAATAAAATTAGCCTTCACGGGCGTGCTAGGTGCGTACAAGATTTTCCGATTTGCGTGACTGATCGGAATGAGATATGGAAGCAATTCATTTCTTCCATCTCCTACCTTTTTCTCAGCCTCTCTCTTTTGAGATTGTAGTGTTTGTGACCGAATTCTCGAAGATAAAATTACCCCCCTCCACCACTTCACTAACTTAGACTTATATTCTTGATATGACGGTTGCCCGATGGTGATTCAGGGGTGGACACCAGCGTTTGAAAGTTTGCGTTATTCATGACCAGCAAAAGTGCACAAGCATTGCGTATATGTATGTAAAAATTTAACAATCAAAAAGTAGTTCGAAACCATCTTGATGAAATATTTGAATTATTGGTTGATGAAAAGAAACCATTGGCACGATACGAAGAGATTGAACATTCATGTACATGTGCGGAAAGAGAACAATATATTTTAAGATGATATGGTTGTTTGAAATTTATAAAAGATTCGAAATTTGAGATTTGAAATGGAAAGATGTAAGAGATAAAATAAAATAATTAATTTATGCATTTGACCATTGATATGATTCATTCAAAATTATCACTTTGGGATATTTTGAGAAAGGAAATAGAGGATTGCGATTGCTAAAGGAAGGGGCTCTTCTTTTGCTTCACATAATCTACCGACGGCAGCCACTATTTCCATATCATTCGTTACCAAAACCACCTCTTTGTTAAGCTGATGCTCTTATCGCAAGAAGTACATTTTTTTAATGCTCGACCAAGATGAGCAAAGACAAACATAAGAGAAAATGTCATTTGTCGTCGTGCCACCTCCAATGAAACCATCATTGACCGCCAAACAAAGACCACCACTAGATTCGACAAACGCCGAGGTCGTAGTGGCACGGGCTACTGGAGGCAGTGAGGAGCAACGATTGCGGGCCAAGGCCGCGATACGACGATTTTTTGGGTTGGGGAGGGGGTGGGGGAAGGGATGATCGTGCTGTAACAATAGAGGCGAGTGACCGAAAAGTGACACGTGCAATGGCGACGGCATGTGAAAGTCTGTGATGGCGGTGGTGTGCGATGGTGGGCTCGGCATGAGGGCAGGGGCTGGCGGCGAGACTGTTTGAAGCCTGAAGCATTAAGCGAGTCTGATAATTGTTCTGGAATTTAGTAAATTCAATGGAATTTTCTCTTATGTATCTCTTTACTCGTCTTGGTCGAACAGAAAGAAGGAAAAAAACCTCAAGTTGCAGTAAAGACATCAGCTTAATGAAGGAGGGAACAAACCAAAAAAATAAAAAAAAAAAATGGAGGAGGGAGAGTGAAATCCTCCCAAAGGAGATAAATAGAGAATAGTTGAACTGTTGAAATTTTTAATTCGAAAGATCTTTTTGTCAACTATTGACAAACGTGTGGTTTTAGCAACAAATAGGGTGGAAATAGAGACCACCTTTACAAATATGTAAGTGATAATATACCTACTATATGCATGAAACCCTAGATTATCTCAAACTTAAAAAAACAAATTCAAATCTGAGCAGATAACTAACTACCGAAATAAAAATCACTGAACCCCAAAAAATCTAAATAAGGAAATAAACAAAATCCCAATATCAAGAATACTTGCCCGTTCTTTTATACATTAACTGTCACATGAGTCATTCATTCGGTCGATAATTTACTTATTTTCCACTGACAGAGGGCAGATCAAATGAACCAAGAGTAAAGCTATAGAGAGGGACCTAGAGGAAGTTTTAAGTGGAAGAGTTGAGTATTCAGAAGTTGATTTTTGTAAGCTGTTCTTCCAACTTTTGCTGTTTATAGATAAGCAAAGCAAAGTCCAGGCGATTTCATTAGGAAAGAGAGAGGGGGTAGAAATACAGGTGCAGCCAATCATCTGTACAATGGAATGAACGAATATAAAGTCCAGATCAAGGTGCTAATTTTTTTTTTATCTTTTGGCCATCAGATGAAAGCACTAATCATCTCCTGAAGTCACCAATATTGATATGGCCATAACAGTTTTAATAATGACTATGATGTTATAGCTACTTCGTGCAAAGCTCATCTCTTTTCTTGAGACATATAACCTTTCGAAACCCTAAGTTGAGACCTCGATGAAGCACCAAATAACAATATCTGTGTTACTGTACTGTTCTGAGAGATATTTTTTACTATATAGCTAGAAAAACATCATTTCCCTTCAAACTTAACTGTTCATGGTCAGCCAATTAGTACATAAAGAGCCCGCCAGAAACAAAGCTAAAAAATCTGATGTACGGATACAAAGAAAAGAACGAAAAAGGGAGAGGGCAAAGAGAGTATTATAAATGGAAGAATAATTATGAGGGACAAAACAAAATGGAGAATAATCCTAAAATTAAGAAACAAAAGCTGAAATGGAAAAGCCAAAGGCCCAGAAAAAGTTGCATAAAAGAATGGCCCAGATAATTTATGATGTCATAAACCGAAAAAAATTGCTGGACAGCCCAAATGCATCCACAGAAAGAGGATTAACGGAACATGTCGAATAGATTATTACTTAGGAATATATTATGCCCAGATGAATATTTCTTAAACCTAGAAGCTAGAATTAAGTGATTCTTGCATAGGGGAAGATCAATGGATGACAAACAGAGCTGAAACCTGGAAGCAACATATAATCACATAAATTCTCAACTTCCACTACAGGGAGAAGCGGATTCGACCACCCACATCACTAGTTACAAGCAAAAAATGCATTTTGCGATGGAACATATAGGTAAAACATTTTCCCAAGCTGAAAAGAAAAGAGGGCATTCCAAATATAGCAGCAAGCCTTGAGCATCTAGGTTTCGTGACCTTAGTTTATACTAGCAGCTAGCAATAGAAACGGCAGTACCTTAAGATGAATAGTGCGACTCCATTAGGGACATTGGCAAGTTTTTCTTTCTGTCCATCCACTTGATGAATCGATTCCACAGGACATCCTGAAATTGTATTAATTATTTGTCGTAGTTCTTAAAATATCTTCTGAAGAAACAATATGAACCCTTCTGAAATATGAAGGCCGGACAAACAGTATTGCAAAACAAAAAGTTCATCGGCCATGAAAACAAGGTCTGGCAAAAAGTGAATATCTATTACTTTTTCCTCCATGTCCGAGGCGCTGGTCATTTCGGTGCTGCTGCATTAAACTCATGGTGAAGCAGCCTTTACAATTTACGGGGTAGAATCTACTTTCTATGTTCATTTCTTTCCCTTGATGACTGTATGATAGTTTACGAGCAGATATACTTGTGCATGCAAGTGAAGAAAACTTTTCGGCTGAGCACCCACAAACAAGATATTTTATAAAAGTATATGCTTTATTCTTTAATGGAGGAATTATTTTTAAGCACCTAAAGTTGAAAACAAGAGCTATTCCGTCGTGAGTTAAGCATTAAACAGGCAAAAGCAATTGCTGTAATCAAGGAGTTGTTAACTCGATGCCCGCTGTATATATGTGTCCCCTTGTACAAATCCGAGGCTGGACTTCTAGGCAGAAACAATATTGCAATATGCATTTTCAGAAGCTGGAAGCGCCGGATCTTCACAGACTAAATGTTATAAAATCAAATGGGCATTTAACTTTACAAATTGCTCAATCTCACTTGGTTAAAAAGATCAATAAATGTATGCCAAATCAATTTCCCTTGTATCATTGCGGTTCCTTGTCTCTTAATACACGCCTAGGACATTCTTTTTTCTGTACCTAACTCAGAGCCATCACTAGGAAATATGAATTTCCTCTTCTCTTATGTTAAGTTGTCATCATGTTACTTGACATATCGCACAGCCATTCTCTGAGGGCATACTCGGCTTTCTTTTGGCCATTTTGCCCTAAGAAAATGCGCATTAGCGAGAAAGGCCCATGGCTTACGTACATATATTCGAATTTCAGAAATATCTTTGACGTGAACATTCACGTTAATACTTCTACTGAACAATGTTTAGCTAGGATCAGTTGATGTGCATGAATTGTAACATCTTCTCCCAACTTTGAAGCCTCCATTCCTTAAAAGTGGCAAGGGTTAATTAGTAGATTAATGCCATAAATATTGAGTCACGCTCTTGACCCACTTGCAGTCATCGACATCACTTCTTCTACACATTTCTTATGTTAATCGATCTTAACATACCTACCGCTATTCCTGTCTGCTTATATATAATTACTTGTTGCAATATTACAGAAATGTTGTAATATTACAGAAACTTTTTTATAGACAAATTAATCATACCGCTAGAAGAAGTTGTAACCACAACTAGATCCCACTTAAATTAACATGGAATATTCACATTTCTTTGAATATAACTGGCTCCTTCAGACACATTGGCGATAGAATAGGTCCTTAAACAACACTCTTTTATTTATACATTGACAAATATGATATAGTAAGATTAATACACAAGATTTGCATCTTATGTGATGTTGCAAATTACAAGTGAAAATTTAAGCAAGTGATCATATTCAACACTAAGTAAGAGTCTATCGCATCACTTTGTAAATCAAATTGTTGAACTAGTCTTAAGATGCCTAGTATTGTTCATATCTCAATTTCTTAATGTGGATGAGGCATGCACTATGGCTATTTCCCTAATAATGTGATAAAATTACATATATCAGCAACTACTTGGAGAACCGCATCACATCAGTCTCTTGAGTGGTACAACCAAAAGATGGATTCATTACATACAATTTAATCAATCAACATGGGTTTCTTATCTAGATTTTGAATCGAAAAATTTTCTAATCTAGGAAGACCAATCTTTTCTGTGAGAATGATATAGGTGCGAGCAAAGTAATCTTTTAGTTCTCTGATTGAACTGTGTACAAGATGAAATTCTCAGTTGTGTTTTCATCTCTTTTCATATGAGGCTGTCAAAGAAGAACTGGTAGACAAGCCAAACCAACAATCGACTTCTTTTTATGACGAGGAAACACGCAATCAGTAGGTAAATCTTAGACTTGTGAAATACCTAACTAACCTCGTAGATGTATTTTTCCACTTTGGTCTTCCTCTAAGCTTGCTTACGACTGTACTATTTTCACAATGCCAAAGAGAGCATTTCATCATTTGGGTACAGGTAACTAGCCAGGACCTCTATACTCACTAAATAGCCTCTAACTATAAGAATGAAGCATGCGTGTAAATGAGACTTAATCTCGAACGAGGCATTTAAGGTGTTAATCAGATGGGTCTTAGTCACATGTAAGAAAAGGCCGATGCAAACTAAAAGGAAAGTGATGAGAATAGAATCAGACACACAAGATCAAGCGTATGATGTGCTTTACAAGATGTATAACAAAGTTCCCTTATATGGCGCCTTCCTTAATCTCAGAGCAGAAATAATTAAGACAAGTTTTGTAAGTTTTAAGCAAAAGAAAAGGTACTATTAAATAAGCAATTTGCCTTCTCGTACATAGAGGATTGGCAATAATGAGAGCTTGCATATAAAAACGTTAAAGGCTAATGTGAAAGCATGCAAGAATCAAATAAAGTATCTGCAAAGGATTATTTTAAGGAACCTCAAAAACTGGATTAATTATTTGATTCCAATCACTATGGTTTCTAATCATTTGCTCCCAATCACTATGGTTATTTAAATTGAATTAAGTGTGTCCATTGTACGAACCGATCATTAATGGGGGCACGAAATCTCGAGAATCTTAAATGATCCGGAGGATTTTTAAAAAGATACCAACATGCAAATGACAAGATTAATGTCATTATAAAGAATTTATAGACATTGTTTTCTATATCGTACACCATACAAGGCACAAGAATGATTGACAGAGATTGGGAATAAAGGGGACGGTTCAGAGATTAATTCTTCCTGTATGAAATTAGGGTTACTGTTTTCTTTTGTTGCTTGTTATCAATGTACTAATATAACCACATAGACCTATATTGTGTGCATCCCATGCTCTATACGAGTCAAACGCACTACTGGAAGACGCCCGCTTCGATGTCAAATCCTCAATTCAATCCAACTAAGTTGAATGTCCGTTCAAGAATTATGCTGATCAAACTGTGTTAGTCAAAATTCAAAATCAAGAAAAATTCTGCGGGGGTTCAATTACCACTTATCAAGAGAAGTGCATGGGGCCGGAGCTCGATTCTTCAGTCCCCTTGGTTTGATTCGTCGGCTTCTTCTTCTTCTTATATGGAATCCCCCTCGCCTTAGATTGGCAATCCCTCACTTCTCGGAGATAAACTCGGATGGCACCACTAGCGAAGGGGTTTGTTTCTGGGGTCCCTCCGTTCTCTTCGTAGGCAGCTCGGAGCCTCCCGATGAGCGCATCAAGGCTTCCCCAGGCTTGCCTGAGCGGGCATGTGCATGGAGCCGGTGGCTCCGGCTGCCCGTAGAAGATGCATCCTTGGATGTGAACTTTAGTCTTGCCTATTTAAAGCATCGAAACTAAAGTCAAGGCAATAAAATTCCTTGCATCGGATTTCCGTGACATGTGCAAAATGAAATGATAATATTATGCACATAAATAATTTGCTTAAGCTTCAAAAGTTCATAGGCACTTCTCGATTGAACTCGAAGCTATGAAAGAGTGGCATTACCGAACTGATCGAGATAGCGGAGGAATTCGAGAACATGAGTGTAGTTACACTGCGAGAGTGGAACTGGTGGCCTTTGGTTCTTCAGGTACTGAATGAAGGCATTCCAATCTCTTCTTTTCTGGGACTCATACCGGCTCGGAGTTGCCGGCGAATCGCTACTGGGAGATCTCGACGACCCTTCAACAGGGTCCTTCCCCCTTTCACTCGACATGATCTCTCTCTCTCTCTCTCTCTCTCTCTCTCTCTCTCTCTCTCTCTCTCTGAATCAATAACAGAGAGACTCCGATGAAAGACTGATGGAGGGCTTCAGTTTTTTCTAAATAAGGCAATGACTGATAAGATGTAGAGGTCAAAACAACAGGAGAGGAATCGGAGTGGAGAGGGAGACGAAGAAGATCATGTCATGGGCCTACTGAATAGACATGGCGGGGGCCAGCGGAGAGGTTTCTCTCTCTCTCTCTCTCTCTCTCTCTCTCTCTCTCTCTCTCAATGCTTCAATTGCATTTTCCATTAAAATTTTGATTTTCAAATAACTTTTCTTCTTTATAATAGACGGTGACAATTATAACCTATATTTCGCTCTCGAAGTTTGAAAAGCAGATGTATACTGATGAAGAATTGGCGCTATAGTGGTCTAATCTTTGACAAAACTAGTCCTAGAGATGTGAAGTCGAATTTCTGGTACCTTCTTTCTCCCTACTCGATCCCTCATGAAAAGAAAATAAGAAGAAAAATTTGAACTTGCTTCGAACTTGAGGATCTAAATGTAAAATGCAAAAAAAGAAAAAAAAAGGATTTTTTAGACTACAATAAATATATTTCGGTTTAGAGTGCACTAGTAGAATATTCTAACATTAGCATGGTCTATATATATAAGGATTAGCATGGAATATAGAAGCTATAATCTCTCATCTTTTTTTTTTTTTTTAAGTTTTTAATGGAAATTAGTTAGCAGCCGTGGAACTTACTCAAGAAGTCCAGCCTTGACTCGTAGAAACTACTTCTCTGGAAGCTTTGTTCATATTTTGACCCCGTTAGTTGAAGAGTAGATGTGAATGAGATCTTCCCTTTGAGATTTCCTGTCGTTGTTCTGCTTGTCATTTTCAAGAATAAACCTGAAAATATCAATAAATTACTCAATAAAACTGCTGAACAGAATTTACGCATTAATGTCATTATCCATTGAAGGCATAGTTACAAGTTAAATAAACAAAAAAATTAAGTAAATAAAATGACTCTCATACCTGGGCATCATTCAATCTTATGGTGTACATCGGTCCATCTTCCGAGCTTAAATAGTCTTCTTCAATTTCTTTTTCTTGAACGGCCATCTATTATTATAAAGTAAGTTGTCTTGTTTATTCAAAGAGGGAATTTTGCTATGGACAGTTTCTTGATTGGGAAATAGCCTTGGATTTCAAATAATTTTTCCAATCTCTAAATTTCTAAGTCCTGATTTTCTTCCTTTTACTGGGTTTATGCTGACCAAAAACTTCATTTTAATATTGGAAAATTATTATTGCAACGCACCGGCAAACATTACTCCTTCCATTCTACTCATCTCTATTCATCTTCAACCCAAAAAATTACAGAAAAGAGGAAAACCCTCTTCCTCTTCCTCTTCAGTCATTCACAGTGAAAAACCAAAGAAATTAGGTCGCCATGTGACATGTTTATGGAATTAAGCCAAATTGAGAGAAGGGGGGGGGGGGGGGGGGGGGGGGCGAGGGTGTTAGATTTGACCTTAATTAGTGAGAATTCGTAGGTGCCATGATTTGAGTAGCGCGAGTAAAAAGGGGAGGCCTGAGGTACACGTCAATTCCTTTTTGATAGAGATGACATCTGACCAATCTTTTGTGTCCCACTAAAGAAGATTCCCCAAGCATAAATTTGATTGGATGCCACGACCATATATTTTATTTCCTAATTATAGAATCATCAACGTCAGATGGTCCAAAAATGATGTACTGGACGACCATCACGTTATTTCCCCTTATTTTATATTCGCAGTTTGGAATGAATCGAAAATGAATATGGAGGTGCCACGACCCTTCCATCAATTTTCCTATGCAATCTTGCGTTGTTTCGAGTAAGCCGATTCTGAATGCATTAATAGAACCACATTAAAAAGAAAAGCTCCATTCAGTTGGAGCTTCAAATCAGACGCTCTTAATCATATTCAGCTTACGCATATGTTAGTACTTGCAGCATTCCCTACTTAAAGTTTGTTCTCTCTCCTCCCTCAAATCTTTTAAGTAGATCTAGGGTGACCTCATTTGTTTTTAAGGAAATTATATAAAATTGTCCCTGAAATTTGACCAGCCAATTATATATAATCTCACCAGCCAATTGAAGTATTTTTTTGGAGAGAAATGGTTGGGTGACACTTTTTAATGCACTATGAGAATAATAATATGTTCTCAATCACAAAAAAAAAAAAAAATCAAATCAAATCAAATAAAAAAATAACTATAAATTATTATGGGATCCACTTTTTCACGAATTTGTGACTTGTTGTAAACTGTTATTCTCACGGTAGCTTAAAAACTAATATACTAATAAAGCCCTTTTTTGAGTAACAAGATCTATGTGGATTTGGGTCATATTTTAAACAACTATATGTTATTAAGCAATAATTGAGTTTCACGATGGTCTTAGGACTTGTTTGGGAAACAGCCAATTCTTGACTATTTTTGTTCTTTGTTGTCGAAACCAAAAAAAGAATATAAATAATTTTAGTAATGTTAACCAATTTTTAGCTCTCATTTGATCGGTTGCCAACCATCGTCAAGGCTTGGCGGCAACAAGAAGAAGAGAAGGAAAAAAGAAAATCAAATTCTCAAAAAATTATTAAAAAATTTTAAAAAATTCCGTCACAAAAAAAAAAAATGAGGGTCGTACCAAATGCATTATTATTCTTTTTCTATTTTGGAAATATAAATTTTATGCAATTTTGAAAAGTATTTGAATGCTTAGAAACTTGCCTAGAAAACAAAATTAGAAAAAATTATTTCTATGCAGAAATTATTCTCAGCAACAAGAGGTTACCAGATAGGCCCTTGACAAACTTCAGAGTGTTCCAACTAGGGACAAGCATCAACCTAGGGGAGTCCTTAGAACCAGATTGAACTAACCCTAAATGGTAAGTTTTGGTTTGGTTTAAGGGTCTATAGGATAGGTTCTAGACTCTAAAATTTGGGAACCAATTCCGACAAGGTAGGTTCCTACACTCCTTGGACCTAGAACCTACTCACCTTGGAATTACTTACCCCTAATTTGCAAACCTTTCAGACTTATCTAGTGGAGGCACTGACACTTTTAAGATGATGCTTATTTTGTCCTACAATACCGAAAGTTGCAATTGCTTCCTTGGCTGAATGGTTTGTTTGCAACTTCTGGTGGCATCCATCTGTCTCCAACTTGGTGAACACAGGCACATTGGGAAAACTTTTTGTGAACATGGATTATCTAATCTCCATCTCCTTCTTTCAAGCTGTCAATGGCTCTCAACACTTCACAAAAATATAGTTGAACATGTATTTTTATTTTTATTTTTATTTTTATTTTTATCTTTTTTTTTATGGATTGTTGCTTTTGGCATATTGTAATTTTGGTTATTTCTTTAACTTTCATTTTGCTATTATGGAATGAGTTGGATAGCTTCCAATTGCTTTATATTTCTATTTATTTTGTATCGTACTTCTCGTTGTGTTGTTACTCTACTATTTTGTGCTGTAACTGCTATTTGTCTCAATTGCAAATAAGGGAAGACTTTACTAAAATTTATCCTATCAAGGAATAAAAAAATGAAATAAAATATGAAATAGGTCAATTCCCAAATAGACCCTAAAATTAGACTAGATCAACAGGCTTGGTTCTAGAGTCAGTTCCAAGATTTACAGAATAGGTTTTAGACTCCAAAAATTAGGAACCGGTCCTAATAGATAGATTTCAGTAGAACCATTCACTCTTAGTTTCAGCTCCATAAACATTGTAAATGTATAGAATTTTAATAAACTGTGGTAATTTTTTTTTTTTACCAATAAGCATTGAGATCTGCGGTGGGTCCAAAAAAACACACGTTCGCATGAAATTCTCATGTATTGTGATTGTCATTGTCTCCATCTCATCGATAGAAGCTTTTTATTGTTAGCGTTTAAGGTTTATGTCTAGAACTTTAGGGTTTAAGGGTTGTCATCACTTAGGTATTTTATTCAAATGACAACTTTTTTTTTTATTTCATATAACCTTTTGAGAGGATTCTCATGGCAAACAAGAAATTAGTATAAAATACTAGGAATCAAGCTATTAGAACAAGTTTCTCGATGTTTTGCCAGTTACAAGAAATTTGAGTGGGCAAAATTTCGGAAGAGCATAACTCGATGCTTAGGCATCTTTTTCCAAGGACCCCTTTTTCGTAACTTTTCAAAAGAAGTCTTATAGCCAATAAAAAGTTACTTGAAAATAGTAACAATCAAGTTATTAAAACACGACTCATGTTATTTTTCTTGTCATAAATAGTTTGAAATGGCAAAACTTGGAGAGCTCATAACTCAATTGCTCAGAAGATTCTGAGATAATTGGAGCTACTCCTATAGCCTCTCCACAACCCTAATAAATTGAGTTATTTTTTTTTCCCGGAAGAACATGATTCTATACGTGATATTACGATAGACCCCAGCTCTAATCTTCTTCAATTGCATATTCCTTTTGGGCAACTATTTCACTACATCACAAGTTTAATTTTCCAGATGGAACAATAGAAGCTCTGCAAAATCTATCAGGCGTAACCCAAGATAACAATTTAGGGTAACATTGAGTAACTGATAATAGTTTCCTATAGATATACTAATTAACCAGATTTCTATCGAATCTTGGAGATGGTTCTACCTACCTGGAAATAAAGCTACAGGCGAAGCACTTCATCTTTGCTGTAAATAGATACCCTAATCTCAAATAATGACAGGACTGATCCCATTTCGGGATTGAGACAGATACCAAAAACAGTTCATTGAATTCAAACCGCGGATTTAAAATGACTTGAACGTGCAGCTTGTGGTACGATCTTAAAAGTATCAGTCAATTCTTTGATCCTTTCTTCTTGGTCCCTTTTCACTCCAGAGGCTTTTTTTACTCCGTTCTCAGTTGATTTTGTTGTCTCATCTCAAAGGGTAATTTAGGAATCATCTTGGACTATTTTGGTTATGACACCTCAAGCCTACACTAGTGTTCGTGTTCCTTGATGGCATCTTCAATCACTCATCTTTACTCCGATGTCCAATCTGTCACGTTCCTGTTATTCTTTTTCAGATAGCACGTTGTACCATGGTTAACATGAGTTGTTGGATTTTACATTTTTATGGATGAGCTTGAGTTAGGTTCTCTTGCAATTTTGTTATAATTGATTCAAGGCCATGTTATCCCACTAATTGGCTGATATCTTTTTTATACATGAGCATGCACGAAAAACAGTTGCTGTGTCAATCGATTTTCTCTTCATCACACACCCATGAACCATGAATAGAATGAATTTATAGGTAATAATTTCTCTCAAACTGGAATTAAGCACTATTTAGATCTTTGGCGTGTCGTGTGAAGGAACAGAAGAAGAAGAAGAAGAAACATTGGTGGGTCACGACTTGCAAAGCTGTATGACAGTGGCAGTGCAATTATTTTTGGGAGAGATTAAAGGACGAGGGCTTTTTTTGTCATTTGCAAGCAGACATTTGCTAATGCCCTAACACAGCTTTCTTGGTTCTTGTTTCATATATTGTTATCTCAGAGTTTCCCCTCTATACTATTTCCGTGGAGTTATCTCCATCGATTACTAGTAATGACATCATGTGGGGGTGAAACTGTGTGTATCCATGACATGATCATTTGTATCCACACATTTTCGTATGGTTCCGTTCCTCAATAACGTAGATCTTGGCTTCGTATCTAACCTAGAACCATTGAAAAAATGCCTTTTTTTATTGGGAGAATACTTCTATTTACTCTCTAGTTATAGCGTCTGCCTCCCCCGAAAATACAAGAAGAAGCTTCCGGCGGAAATTCCGTGGGTGGCCCCGAGGGATCGACCCCATCAATTTGCAACAAGAGAGTCCCGTGTGAAGAGTGAAATGAGAGGAATTTTCCAAGTGATGATTTCATGAACAGAGACTCGCTTTCGTGAGTAATTGACAGCAAGTGATGTATACATAAACAGAGACTCAGGCTCTACACTAATTTATAATTCTTTTTGAGAATTGACCTACCTGCCTTCGAGCATCGGGCCTCAACAATGACATGTAGCAAGAGCATTGTGTGGCTAACGACTGAGCTAGGGCATGGCGCAGTGGCACCGGCATGGTGGGGGGTTTGATCTACCTGTGTGTCAGAATTGGTTCTTTACTGAGAACGCCGTGGTAGACTGTCCCCTTGATTGAGTCAGATGTGAAGCATTAGTTGATGAAGTTTTCAGGGGCGTTCATGAATAGAGACCTCTACTGCAAAGAACGTCATGACTTGGGTATTCATCTTGAGAGGTCTGGTTGATTCTCCTTAAACACATGGTGCATTCGTCAATTTTAAATTACTAAAGTTAAGCCTTATTTTTAGGCAAATTCTGCGAGTAATCCTTTCCATGTGCCCCATCCGACAAAGACAGTGGACTAGATTGTTTGGTACGCAGCCACTAGGCCTACATTTATCATTGATCTATAAATGACAGGTGATTTAGAGCCACGCGATCTTCCACTGCTTCGTCTGATTTGATTAATGTTTCTTGTCTTGGAAACCCTAAAACATGTAGGGAGATGTACCAAGAAAGATGTGACCCGTTTTAACTAGCCTGGTGTAAATGATGATCACAGTTTTCCCTTTTGGGAAACTTACCAGGTTGAGTCGGTCACCTTTTGGTTATATGATTAGTGCTCTTGTTTTTCGCTTTTTTGCAGCTGTTTATATCCACAACTTGTATCGGCACTTCCACATTTTCTCACATAAGATCTGAGAGGTCTCCAGTTCGTAGCTTTTTGTTTGGGTTTGTTGCCTTTTTACCACTTTGGAACATTAGGGCATCTTGGCAGAAGCTTTACGAATAATTATGAGAAAAGGAGGGCATTGAGATGCTGGTGCTGGTTGCATATCCATGTTCTCTTCTGAACACAGAGAATATAAGGTACAGTTTTCTCATAATCTGGATTGAGCATATTGCGAAAGTGTAATATTGATTTGAGATTCAAAAATAGTTAGGCTGAGACAAGTTAACGTGCTTTTGGGTTCTCGAAGAATAGAGTGATCGGTAAAACTATAGTTTCATTTATGGGGGAAACGTCGTAGTCTCTAACAAAGCTATCAGATTGATGTTAGGCCAGTAGTTAGTTGGAATCACTTTGAATTGACATTATCATTATCGGGTAGTACTCACCAATCATAATTGTTATCTCCTAATTATGCAACGACAAATAGGTAAAAAGTTAATCACCTTCTACAAATTAGGTGCTTAACACACGCCCACTAACCTTATCAAAACCTATGTGCTTGTTACCTAGCTAGATGTGTCATAGAGATGCAAGAATTAGAGCTGACCTATTTTATAGCACTACTATAGGGCCAAGAAGGCAATCGTCAACCGAAATTACTTTAAACTAACATTATCATTAGCGCATGGTACTTACTCATTCACTTTTTGTATCTCCTAATTATATGACAACTGAAAATTTTCATTAATAACCATTCCGTACAAATTATCGGTTTTAATCATGCACCCACTATCTCTATTGAAGCCTGTGTATCTGTCATCTAATTAAATGAATCATAAGAACACAGCGATCTGAACTGACCTGTTACGTAGAACAGGGTCAAGGAGGGGATCGTCCTACCAAGATCACGAGAATCTCTCATCACGAATGTCCCATCTATGTGTCCTTTTTTCATCATAGCTTTCCAAATCAAACTAAAGTTTTTTTTTTTTGGTAAAATCCAAATCAAACTAAAGTTCATCTTTAAGAATCCACTAAATTGGAGAAAATTCTAGGGAGACTCTTTCTTTTTTTCTTTCTTTTTTTTTTTTTTTTTTTCGAAAATATAAGGGAGACTCTTGCAAGTTGTAAAGATGATCGCTAATGCGATCGAGGTTATGACATGCATAGTGAGTTTTCTAACCCCCCCCCAAAAAAAAAAAAAAAAAAAGTCTGTCGTAAAAGTCGTTAAAAAGTTACTTTAATGATGAGAGGCATTTTGTTCCTTGCTAGATAGCCAAACGTGCATATGCATCATAATGGCTTCTGCTTTAACCCTTCTTCAAGGTGTCATGTTCGTCCTTCTAGTAATTGCATGAAGGCTTTCAATTGGAATTAAGCTTTTGCGCCTAATTGGTTTGGAACCGTAGCTTCCAGTGGGTTATCGAGATTTTTTTTGGGTCGGAAGAATTTTTTATGCCATATATATGGATTTTATAAAAGAAATATTTACTTAAATATATGAGATATTTTGGAACCTAGTGGGCGAGGCCCACCGCTTGCCCCACCTATAGATCCGCCAGTGCTCCTAATTATTTTTATTAGTCCTTTCTCCCCCCTTTTATTGGTCGGTCCTTTCTCCCCGTTTAGAAAGTGGCTCTGCATAATTTTTCTTCATCATACAGCTATAATAATCAATTAATATTCTGATAGTAAGATCGGTATTTCCTAAAACGATGATAGGTGGATAAAAAGAGACTAAATCTTGTTTGGTAACATACCATGGGGAATGCCTTGCGTTTTTTAGCCCCCTTAGATATCAAACTGGTGGATTTTGCAGCTTTACCGATTCAAGTAGATTTGATTCTGGCATGTACTTCAACAGTGACGTCGTCAGCCCATTTTGCGCGCATAAAATCAAACACGAACCAGCCTATGTTTAGAATACGAACGGGGTTTGCCTACAATTTTTCATCGTGTACTGTCTCGGATGTGCTGTGGGATGTGACTTTCCAAATCTAAGATTTGCCTTCGTAGATGGCAGTTTTCTGGGTCATGAGCAAACCAGTGTAACATGATGAGTCCACGTGAACTGACAAATGCCTACAAAATTCGGAACAAAACAAAAGGACGACGGAGTGCTTCTCTCAAAAAATGTGTAGCCCTTTGAACCTCTGGAAAAGCGACGCAATGATTTGTGAATAATCATAACTCTCGCATCACACGATTAATATAGGAAGTTTTGAGTGCCGAAGACGTCAAGTTCTCTTGTGGTGACGAGACATTTAGTCATGCGAAGATTGATATCAAAGACTTACAAATAAATATCGAGACTCATTTTCTCTTTCCCTTCGTTAATAAACTCTTCAGTGTCGTACTTGGATTCCGATTGCAGTTCCTCACCCTTCTTATCCGAAATATACCAATAGGACAAATAATAATATAAGATAGAATTTCAAAAATCGCCTACTTGAAAGGGGGGAAAAAACAAAGAAATGGAAGGAATTGTATCTCATGGCAACAGTGACTGCACAAAGTGTACAGACATGAAGAGACAGCCCCAAATTGCCACATTCCTCAAAGGCACTGGTGAGTGTACCCTTTTGTTTTGGCAAAATCCTCTTTGGTTGGAGGAGAATATTTTGTGGTTGGCATTAAGCTATGAAGCTGGTGCTTCCCACCTGCCCCACAAATCTTTTCCATTTCCCCCCTACCTTTCTGTTGACAGTGATGGGTTTCCTCATTTATTTTGATTTGACCTTGATTAGTGCTTAATTCAGTATAATGCCACAAAAATTGCTCTTCTTCGAGCAAAATCCTGTGCTCATTTGACCTTAAAAAGAAAAATGTCATATGTGTTGCAAATGTCCCATCGGACACACAATTATAATCTAACTATTCTAGGTATGAATTTGTAACGTGTACGGTTTTCATCTTATTTGAGTCTGAGTCCAACAAGCATCATCATCTTTATCATCGAGAGTGGACAGAAAGTAATCGTCCGTGCGATTCACGCGATAATTTTTGACTCTGAAATGGAATTCTGATTGCACCAAATGTTGGGAGATTGGTGGGCAGAATTTCCTTTTTCTAAAGATTAAGCTGTGGTTGCGCAAGATCTTATATCTCCAATGCAGCCCGTGTCTGCCATTATCTTCTGTCATGGTGGTGTTGATTGCATTTTGTGCTCTACTGATCGCACGTTTTGCCTGTGTTAGGACATGAACCGATGTAAAGTTCTCTTGTATTCATTGTTTTAAGTGGCACTCGAAAGTCAGAAAAAAGTTCCATAAAAAACTAATGGTCTTACGACCGTTTGTTTACACTTAAAAAATAAATAAATTCTATTACCTATTATTTCTAGAAATGGGAAAATGAAGAAAATTAGAAAATATGAAAGTATTAATGGAATGGCAGCATCAATCCTCACAAAGCATTTTATATCCTACTTCTAATAATTATAGTGATCCTCAAATCATGGCATAATTACTACATATATTGGTCCAGACGCTATTTTAGTCATAAACTTTTTATTTAGACCGATTTATTCATAAACTTTTTAACGATTTTCCAATGGTCAATTTCAATTGGAAATCATTGACGTGAAAATTGATTGTCCCATGTGGTCTGGTCAAGAGTTTAAGTAGACAATTATTATAATTTTAAAAATATATAATTTTTTTTAAAAAAAAATTTCCCTTTTTTCATATACTGAAGTATGGCAATTGACACCAACTAACACTCACCAGCCATAAGCGAGGGCTAGCTACCTTGAGGGCTAGCTGCCTTCAGCTACCTTCATCATTAGCCACTTGGCGAGGGGTGTGAAGCCCTCACTAACCCCATAATGGAAAAAAAAAATTTCAAAAATATTCAACTTTTTTGTAATAAAATGCAAAAGTTGTGTACATCCACGTGAAGCAAGTCAAAATTGATCCAAGGAAAAACATTAACAAATCATTCAAAGATTTAGGATTAAAATAACCAAACAAAAAAGTTTAGTATTGATTTGACATTTGTATCATATGTTTGGGACTTCTTTTTTTTTTTTGTGATTTTCCCCTTGAATCGTCGCCTATCGGAATGAATATCACATTGAGAGTCAAACCATGACTATGCACTATGGCTGAAACAAATGAAAAAAAAAAAAAAATTGTCCGACTCAGAGAAAACTAATCTTTCATCAGCTTAAATTTTGTTTGGACCAGTCATTGCCTTATTATTAAGGCAAACAGAGAGAAAACAGCATTCTAGCACAACTACAAAGCAAGTGATCCTCGAGTTCATAATGGCCTTTTCAAGAGATTCCCTGGAAAACAACACTATTACCATACACAAAACAAGCCTCCAACCTCCATAGTGTATAAGCATTGCTACCGCTGAACCGCTCGCAAAAAGAAAAGCTCATCGATATCGACCTGCAAAAGGGAGACCAAAGGATGAGCATGTACATATTCTTGATTAGATACACTAATGCGCGGAAGCTTACCACTTACATGCTCAGAACACGAATATTTTCGAGAAACTATGCACAACATGCCTGTTGGATCCCCAACTATATCCAAACATTCACTTTAGCGATGAGATACACTCATGTCTCAAATTCATATTCCTCTTTGATTGGCAACTGTTTGCGGTTAATGCTACACATTGTGCAATTACAAGAAATTAGTCTTTGTGCTCGTGGGTTCTCGTGGGTCAAATTTCTCTGTGAAAAACCTGCAAATATCGGGGTGTGGGAGCCTGCCATTGGAGAGACAGAGAGTTGAAATTATTGTGGCACTTCGACAGTCCACCCTGATAAATTGTTTTGTGGGGGAAAATGTCACTTTCAAAGATGAAACGCTGGGAATTTAATCGATGAAGGAACAAAATGCAAGGAAATCCAGGCGCAATTTATTCATACAATCAAAAAGTGCTAATAACAGAAAGTTCTGGAGTCCAAGATAAACCCAGAGAAAAGTTGCAAATCAGAAGAGTGTTCAGGTAAACTCAAGTACATGGCTATGGCGTAGATCAAGTAACATACCTACGGCCAGAGGCACCCAAAAGAAATAGATAAATCCAGCTTACGTGGGAAATTTCATCTTAATGTGGGGTCTTCTATCTGGTGGGTGAAATTGCGACCTCTATAGCTTGAATGAAGGTGGCAATCTTATAAGTGAAAAATCCAACCAACATCGGTATTAATTTTAAGTGCATATACCCAAAATCTGGAACAAGGATCCTGCAACCAAGCAGAAGATTTGCAATGTATGCATCAGAGAAGTAAAATGGACAACATATAACTGCTTCAGGGAAAGTCAAGAAAGAAACAAAAATTTCAGGGGGAAAAGAAAGGGGTCATAAAGAACTCAGAAAGTCTTATTGTCTCTTCATATGTTCGAGAGGGTCAAATGCAGCCCAGCACAAAATCTGAAAGTCTGATGGTTCTATTATCTGAAATAAATGTCACCCCAACCAATGTCCCTCCACATATTTCCTTCCTTTTATTTCTATTTTTGTCCATTCAATTAAAAAATAGATCACAATGTCTTTGATCACTACAAGAACTTCATCAGAAGAAAAGAACCCGCATCTCAAGAGAAAATTTAAGACAACTGAAAATGTTAAAATTCAATCAACTAGAGATAAATTTTCAGCTCCCAAATAAGTCCTTTTCCAGAAAATCTTAAAAATTAGTTTAGATCTCAAGACTTCAAGGTGAAGTATGAGTAATGAAGGCAAACATCATATAACAAAATTTTCCATTAATTAATCTGGAAAAACTTACACACCAAATATTCATAGAACTCAACACCAATAAACCATCCGTGATAGATTACCAATGTAAATAATGCATCGGACAATCATAAGTAACATATGCACATGCAAATAGCACTTTTGAATATAAATAATTAGGGGATATGGTATCACTTAAATTTATTGTGCGTTTATGGTTTTAGGGTTCTGGTAAATTTCAAAAGTAGAGATAAGAGAGTCCACATGCTCCTGTGAACAAAGCTCACCATCTTAGGATAGCACCTACATCAATGATAATAATATACTGCTGACACCCTCAAACAAATAGCACAACCAACACTTAAAGAACAGCTTTCTTTGCAATATCAGCAGGAGATTGAACACTGCATAACTTAAGCTTCAGGAAAAAAGAAGAGGTGACATAGAATTAACAAGCCTACTGTACTCACAAATTCCACCGATTAAAGATCATGACAAGAGCTACAGGCACCAACAGCCTTGGCTGCCCAATTGATCCCCTGCAAGTGAATGTAAATCAGCTTGTGTTTACTATATTCACATCCACCAAGAGAAACAAACTGGTTCCTTCATAAAAGAAATAATATTCTGAGCACAGGAATGACAGAAGCATACTTGATTAGCCCCTTAGCCCCATCTGCCATGGAATCAACACTCTTGCCAAGCATACGTACGTAAATCAAGGAACCAAGCAACCTGACGCCAAAACTGATACATGAAACAGTGATGTGTGATAATCACTCTAGGAGTTACAGACAACAAATAATCTGTCTACAGATGCTCTATTACAGTTAGAAGAGGCAAGCAACCTCCTGAGAATAGCTTGAACAGCTATAATTCACACAAACTTAGCACTGATTTTATTGAATAGAAAAGATATGTGAGTGCCTCTGTGCTAACAGAGGAAAATAAGAAAATTGGAGTGCAAATGGAGTTCATTTCTGGCTATAAATAAGTGCAGTACTGATAACATTATTCATGTGCCAAAGAAAATAGCCCTTGACAGGTCAAAGAAAGGATCTTCAAGGTTGCAGTAGCAAAACAAAATTTTCATCTTTTTGTGATTACTTTCCTGAAAACTACTCAAATATTCTTTTACCCAAGAAGAGAAATCATTTAAGTTGTCTTGCAAACAGTAATTCCACAGGAAGATCTTAAGGAGCATGGATTAGTCTACTGCCATAATTATACGAAGGTCCAGAGAAATCATTCCTGAAAACATTAGTGATTGTCTTTCAGCCCTTGAGGTTCATTAATGAATGCTTTACTGTTTGGATATCACCACATGTTTGACCAGTGGAAGAGTGAGAGGATGTAACATCTTTACAATATATAAGGGCCAAAATCTTAATACAATTGCACTTCCTCATACACAGCAATATCAACCAAACGTGACAAAATTGACCATGATGAGGATAATTCATTATTCAGAAACTAGCAGTCATGTAAGATCCATTACCTAGCTGCAGTTTCCAGGTTGTAAGAGATATAAGCTGAGACGAGACCAATGCCACCGATGCTTAGGGTGAGGATTTGTAACTTCCTCTTCAACTGTGCAGTTATTTTGGAAAATGGATTTCACTTTGAGCATATAAAAAGGCTACAATTCAATGAGACCTATCAAATGGCAGCATACATACCTTCAAATACTCCTCCTTGGATTGAGCAGCCAATACCTTTGGGTCACCTTGAGGATGCCTTAATTCCCAAAACATCACCTCCTACAAGCAAAAGCAGAATTAAATACCGCAAGACAGCGATAAAGAAAAGCTAAAATTTACTTTATAAGCTCCCTAGGCATAGCAGGGCAGAATGACTTACAGTTCCTTGCTTGCTCTATCCCACTTCTCTTGTTCGCGGCATGTTGGTGCTAATCTCCATTTTGGCAAATCACTGCCACTTCTCTGACATTCATTTCCAGCCAAATAGGTGACAGTAATACAAGATTCAGACTACTGTGAAAGCCAAGAAAATAAATAAATCAGGAAGTAGTAATTGGTGATTTACTTTTGAAGGTGGCCTAACCAGCTGATCCAACTCCGTCTTTGATATAGGACTGAGGTCTTTGCTCAAGTCAGTTTCTAGACTAGAGAATATTCATAGCCAGATATATTATAGGAAACAATTGATCAATAATGGAGGAATTTAATTGAATCTAGAAGGCTGAGTGAAAGCCAACCTGTCAAGATTCATGATTCTGTTTAAACTTAAGAATCCAGCAGACACTTTCTGTTCTTGCACATGCAAAAAAAACTTGATCTAACATCAGAAAACAAGAAGAAATGCAAGAACATCGTGCATTCTACACAGGTATCTAAACAGATAAACGGAAATGTGTATATTGTGTCATGTACTCATCATGCACACAGATGACAACTCCTTTACTCAAGGCAATTCAATCCACATAAGATAATTTGTTCTCTATAAAAATGCACATATAAAACACAGATCTTTGCTAGCACATGAATCAGAAAACAGGGCAAAATTACACTCATCCCAACAAGTTCAATTCTTGAGAACTTCTAGAGAATACTTGTCCAGTCTAATCAGCAGCAACTTCTGGCGTTACTCTAAATGAGCGTTACAATCAACCAACCACAGGAAAGTGACAAGGTTAACTTGCAAAACAAAGTGACATAACAACAAGGTCTTGTAGGAATCGACATTGGCTTCCGCTGAAACATCCCGGCTCAATACGGGAAAGAGTGAATATGACTCCACCTGGTCTGCAGCATTTCCTCTTACGGGATCAAATAAAATCATATGATGCCACCTAATATACAATCAAGAGAAGTTGCACGGCAGTGACTGCTGAATGACAAACCAAAACGTCTTCGAACAGACAAAGGTTCCCGAACAGAATCCAGCTCTCACATCGAACACACGGAATTGACAAATCATATCAATGCATTTGATCCTCCTAAGAAATTACCAGAAGAGCAAACGAACAACATTGATCATCACGTCACAGAATCGCGAGGTCCACAACCCAATTTGCATACATTACGACTGGAGCGAGGAACCAAACCCAAAGAAAAGTACATTTCCGAACCTTAGCGGGGGACGATTCAAGAGAAGCGGGACGAGGGTCCTGAATCATTCGTTTGAAGCGACCCACGAAGTCCTTGTTCCAAATGAAGCCGTCGGAGGTCAAAGGGTCTTCTTCTTCGCCGCCCTAGTACCTGCCCGTGGATGCTCCGCCATAAGGGATTGATCCCACCGACTTGAGCTGATCCTTCTTGGGCGGCGCTGAATGGTCACTGGGGATGGGAGCGGCCGTGGACGTCACGGAGAAGTAATTGACGATCGACATGGCTGGTGGTGATGCGGTGGTATCAGCGGGATGATGATGAAGAAGAAGATGATGAACAACAGAAAGATGTCTACGTGGGGTTCGGTTCGATCAATCTTCGCTTGCTGCTTACGTGGCCTTCTACGTGATAGTAGTGGGCCCACCAAATAGCTGACGTGGCTCAATTTCTGAAGTGGCTCCCTTGCCCGGCAGTCCTGAGTAAAATCCAATGTGGAACGAGAATGATCTCAATTTAAACAAAAAAATAAAAAAGTAAGAAATTTCTCGAAAGATCACAAGAGAAACCAGCACAAGAGGAAATGATTGGGGCTTGGGGGAGTTCTAGGGGGCAATGGACTAGAGTAGACTTCATTTAAGGCTATTTCAAATTTGGGCTTGGCTCAAAGCTAAAATGCTTGATTCAACTCAATCACGTACTTTTTTTTCCAAATTAAATTTGGTTCAATAGGAAACTCGACATTCTTGACTTGACTCGATTTAACTTGATTTTAAGAATATAAACTCAACATAGCTCAGCTCGAAATGCTAAAAAGTGAAGATGTAGTCATATTATGGAAAGTATTATTATAAGTATATTTAACATTATCTATCATCAAGATCAAATCATGCTACTTAATTAGGCTCGCAAGCAGGTCGGCCTTGCCATCTTGATGTCGACCTCAACACGATAGCCTATTCTCGGTGTTCGCAACCCTTGTCCCCTGCCATTTGCCACCCCTCTCCTCCCGCCCCTATTTTATGTTTGTAGAGAGCTTGCTCACAGTTGTTGCAAGCCGTGCGAGGCAGCCCTTACACAAAATAGGCCTCAGCCTGCCACAGAGAGAGCTGTAGGCATAAAAAAAAGATAGAGATAAGTGAATTGAAAGAGCCAAAACTTTCAAAAACTAAAGTCCTAAATTTGTCACAAAAGTATAATTGAGTCTCAAAATTTTTTAAAATTTCAATTAAATTTTAAAACTTATCAAATTAGTCAAATCAAGTCCTCTATTGATGCACTTTTTAAAAAATTTAGGGCTCAATTGCACTTTTTGTAATAATTTTTGAACTTGATTATATTTATTTAAAATTTTTGGACTCAATTATATTTTTATAATAAGTTTTATGGTTTCATTGTACTTTTTAAAAGTTTTAAAATTCAATTGAACTTTTATAATAAGTTTTTAGGATTTTCGATACATTTATCTCAAAAGAATAAAAAGGAGAAAGGAGAGAGACTTGCAACTTTTATGCAAAATAAGATGGAGGAGGAGGAAGGGAGGGAGGAGGGAGGGAGGGAATGAAATGAGAGTATGGTGGGATCGACTTGTGTGATTAATGATGCGTAAATGAGGAGAAGAGAGAGTGAAGGTTAAGTGTAAGATTGTATTGTGTGATTGAGTATGCAAATGTATGTAAAATCACCAATATGAGAGTAGCACATTATCTGCTATTCAAGTACCGGCATATATATTGTGTGAGTGACTTTCAGTGCACTTATCTTAAAAAGATTAAAAAAAAAGAGAGAGAGAGAGAGACTTGCGACATTTATGAAAAATAGGAGGGAGAGGGAGAGGGAGAGAGGGTGAGTGTTGGGATCAACTCGCAAAATGAGGAGAGGAGAGTCAGGGTTAAGTGTAAGAACCGCGAACACGAGCGCATCATCTTCCGTTCAAGCACCGACTAATTCCTGTCCTCGCGGTTTGCACGCCAATCGGGAACTTTAACATGGAGGGTCGTTGTCCATGAAATTGTACACCATCGACTTACTTTCATCAACTCTGCTAAACCACTTCTGATACTCTTCTTCTGAAGAAACAGACCGGAGATTGTTTTGCACACCTAGCATTGCCCCTCATACAGACCCCAGCGCACACTTCCATGGTGGGGGGGCACTGTACAAGTCGGTCAGCGCTCAGAATTCGTAACCCTCCATGTATTGAATCCAAATAATGTCATCTCACATCGTCAGTCGTTGACCATAATATTTTCTTTTTCACGAAAGTACGAAAACAGCAATGCCATTCACCTGCAACAACTGGAAAAGCAAGGAACGTCGTGAAGATGCGAAAGGATCGCGAGCTTGATTGTTGTGCACATAACCAGAACTTTTGACCTGTTTAAAAGACTTAATTTATAAGTTCGATGAGGCAAAGTCAACGCCCTTTGCGTACGAACTGGTGTGATCGCTACCGATCAAAAGGGCAGGCAGATTGTTGCGAAAGCTTCATTTGAGTTGTACAAAAGGTCGGTGGGCTGACGATAGTACGATACAACATGGCTTGACAGGGAGGCAAAGGAGAACCTATTTATGATGGCAAGTCGGGGGTACTCTAGCTCACCATATTATCATCTCATCTATCTCTTCAACATCTGCTCATCGATATCTGCAGCAACTCCCCTAGTTACTGAAGCACGTTGAGATTTCTCTCCAGTTTCGGAAGAAGAATGTCAACGGTGAGTACTTTTGTTGAATGTCCTAAGACCTGCAGTAAACATATCCATCATCTTCACCGTCATCACCCGAGCACGTTACGTTTATTAACTTTAGGCCCCATATGCATGTAAGCCGCACATATTTTGTTCAGATATCCGCGTAAGTAATCACCAGTTAATTAGCCTGTGCAGACCGTTTGGTTTTGTAAAATGAGTCCTGGCATCAACAGCTTCTTTTGCAAAGGTCTGTTGCTCTTTGTCGATGTAAGCTTATCAGCTTGCGAATTGTTCTTAGATTATAGAGATGCGAGTGCACATGGATTGCCCCGGTTGCGAGAGCAAGGTCAGGAGTAAGCTGGAGAAACTTAAAGGTATGGATGGAGACTTTTTGCACCAACATCAACTTGGCCTTTCGTGTTCTAACGAAGTGCTAAATTGATTCTTACTCTCATGAAATCTCCAGGTGTGGACACGGTCGAAATAGACATGACCCTGCAAAAGGTGACGGTCACCGGATGGGCCGACCAGAAAAAGGTTCTGAAGGCAGTGAGGAGGACCGGAAGGAGGGCCGAGCTTTGGGAACTGCCCTATAACCCGGTGCATGATACCTCCGGCGCGCTTGTCAATCAACACCAAATCAATGGCCCTCTCACATACCATGCTCCGCAACCTTCATCTCTTTATAACTACTATAAGCATGGATACGATAGTAGTGAGCCTAGGTACTACCATCAGCATCCAGGGCATACCACGGTTTTTAGTCACCAGGCTGGTGCGACATTTAGCGATGATAACCCTAATGCTTGTAGTGTAATGTGACCATAGAAGTCAAATATGGATATCACTTGTAGTGACACCCCAGTCCTATTTTTCATAAAGCGGGGGATTTGAAGCAAAATTGGAGTATAGGACTTAATGGTCTCTGGATTTGTTTGGAAAGGATATGAAGTATCATCTTGGGAAATCATTAATTACTTTTTTTAGCTCCTGCTATTATGTATGTTTGCAAAGTCATGGGCCCGGCCTAGCGCATGGCTCGTGCCAAGCTGGGCCGATATGACTCGTCGGGCCGGCCTGGTACGGCCCGTAGAGGGTCGAACCGTGTTGGGCATGCTTGGGCCAGTCCGACGCGTTTGACCCCATGCAACAGCCAATGGGATGGACATAAATGGGTGCTCCGATTCTTGTGTTTGATTGTATAGAGAACTAAGCAGGAACTTAATTGCTAAATTTGCCCCTTGAATCCGCATACATCCTCCAATGAGGAAGAATGTCTGTTTGATTAACGAGTGAGATTGCGAATCCGCAATTGACTGGTAGCAGAAAAGGAATCAAGGTTGAAGCAATGGCTTTCTGTCCACCGAACACGATCTATAGAGTCTTGCACTGACCACGGATCCAATCGAGAATCGCTTATTCGCACATGAGAGTTTTGTTGGACAAGTTCCACTCCAGTAAGATAATCCCTTTCTCCATTTCACTTTGGTTGCTTCAAGTAGGAAGAGGATCTGTGCTCTCTTTTTTTCTACTAGCAAGGTTGCATGATGGTGACCAGACAACGTTTGGTTCTAAGGATAAATCCATGCGGATAGATTCCGGGCTACATGGTGAAAGCAATCACCTGAATCTAACCACTTCATGCACAGAGAGAGAGAGAGAGAGAGAGAGAGAGAGAGAGAGAGAGAGAGAGAGAGAGAGAGAGAGAGAGAATGGAAGCAAACGTTCAAATTGATTAGAGACAAAGCAGGCGAATTTGTCCTCAGCAAGGATCTCTATCGTTCTCTTTCGGTTTGTTCTTAATCCATCAGTATGTTCTGCCACCAGCGTTTCCTCAATAGATTCTGCTTTAGAAGTTCCTGCTATTCCACGCATCTAAACCAAACCTTAGTGCGTTTCACTTAAAAATTCACTATAAAGAAAGATATTTTCTATGAAAATCAATTTCAAAGAAAAGCTACTTTTTATTTGTTTCATGATTTATGAAAAATGAAAAATTGTCCGATATTTCACTTTCGCTAATTCAATCATAAACTTTTTAATTTTTTTTTTGGGGTCAAAAGTAACATTTCATTTATTGCCATAAAAAAATAAGAAAGAAACAACACAATCCAACTAAATTTCAAATAGTTTCAAAGCAAAACAACCTCAAGATAAGGAGATGAATTATCATAACATACATGAGCACACATATGACTATGAGAGCGGAATCTTCACGAAATTTTTCCAATCTTCCATGAAACCCAACTTGTACTAAACCCAAGGGAAGTGAAATCCTGAAAACATAAATGCAAAAATCTCTAGATTTAGATTGGATTGAGATAGAAACCTCCCCAAAGTTGGAGAGAAAAACTTCCAGATCCAAGCTAAGATTAGAAGAGAAAAGCTCCCAAAACATGAGGAAATCAAGGAAAACAAAATAGAGAATTGAATCGGTCAAAGTAAAAGGAAGGGGAGGGGGAGATCTCGCTCAAACCCTCCCCTTCATGAAGGTTGAAAAAGCAACTATTTTAATTTTGCTAATTAAATCTTAAACATTTTTATATTTTACCAATTGAATCAATTTAGCTAATTTTAACCAAAAATTAGTTACATGGATGACAGCGGTGCCACATAAGAGACGCTAACGTGGACAATTTTAAATATTTAAATTTTTTTTTTTTTCTTTTCCTTTGTTTTTTTTTTCTAAGCGTAGCGAGAGTTGCTAGCCAACGCTCCTTGTTCATAAGTGAGGGCAAGCCATTGGATGAGGGTCATGAGACTCGATGAGGGCCTTGCCTATGGTCGATGAGGGTGGCAACCCTCACTGGACTTGGCAAAACAAAAAATAACAATAAAAATTCATATTCATATTCCAATATTTTTTTTTCAAAATAAAAATTATAAGAATTTGTTAATGTCGGGGTGGACTGTCTTACATGATACTACTCGGATTTATGTAAGCGATTTCCAGTTAAAATTGTCCGTATAGACTTAATTGAAAAAACATGAAAATATTTAGGAATTAAATAGAAAAATAGAAAAATTAAGGATTTTATTAGTGAAAGTACAATATGTCTAGCACTTTTTAGACAATTTTCCCTTGTAAAAAATGACTTCCTTTTTGCCAAAAGGGAAGTTGTTTTACCCTAATTTAAGCTTCTTCTTCTTTTTTTGTGATAAAAAACAATTTTTGTAAATTGATGAATTTTTCATTATTTAAATAACAAAAAGTCGAAAAACAGTTTTATTTCAAATGAGTAGACTCTTAGATGCAATAAACTTTTTTCTTTGGCTCATCATACGTTCGTCCAAACGGGCGCCTTAACTTTCGAAAATCAAAAGTGGGCACATATGCAAAATCGAGGAAGTGAGGGACCGGTGAAATTAATTAGAATGTTTTTAAAGTGTCTAAGATGATATCATCGAAATTCTTTTTTAAGAGCAAACAGTGAGAGAATCAAATTAAGCAAGTTGTCTAAAGCATCAATCTCGCCAGAAAAGCAAATCGCATTAGGACACACAGAGTATGATCTTTTTTAAAGGGTTAAGACACAAATGATTTGTAAATTTAGATATAATGCACAATGTAATCCCTGAATTTTAATATATTTAATATGATACTAAACATTAGTCTGATATGTAATGTGGTTCCTTAACTTTATATTTAATTTATTCTCTAAATTATATGAAAATATCCGATATCATCTTTCAATTAATTCAATGCGAGAGACAATATTGAACATTTTTATAAAATTCAAAGACTAAATCAAATACTTATTAAAAGTTTATGGATCATATTGAATAAATTAAAAATGCAAGAATCACATTGCATATTATGTTATAGTTTACGGACCATATCAAATAAATTAAAACTTCAAATATCGTATTGCAAATTAAGTCAACATTTAGGGACCATTTATGTCATCATCCTATTTTTTTTATAATCTTATTCTAGTTTTGACTCGAATTAAACAAAAAAGCCGCTCAATTCATATTTTATATTAAGTTATAGTTACGAATCACATCGAACAAATTAAAAGTTGAAATACGACATTGCAAATTAAGTCAAAATTCGAAAAACATTGATATTGACATGCTATTTTTTTTTTTTTTAATCTTAGTCTAGTTTTGACTTGGAGTAAACAAGCAAGCCGCTCAATCATCCTATTTATTTTTAATCATAGTCAGTTTTGACTCGAATTAAGTAAAAAAGCCGCTCCATCCATGATACGCGACAATTGCCGTCTGCAATGGACCCAAGGCCTTCCCCGTGGGGGGAGAAAAATAATATGATCAGGAAATAAGCAAAAACAGAAAGAGACAAAGATGAAGTGGCCACGTCCGAAGCTATAAACGAGCGGGGAGAAGCAGAACTTTTCTCTCTGTGTCTCTTTCTGTTTTTCTCTATCTATCTGTCCGTTTCTGTCTGGGTATAATTCTTGATTCCCTGGTAGGTATAAAGAAAAGGGATAATGGAAAGCGGAGGCAGGCCCAGCAAAGCACCTTTTCCATTATCTCTATGGCCGGGCGCGGTTTAGTCGGGTTCCAATCAAAGATTATAAATGCTGCAGGCCGTCTCGAGAGCAAGACAACAGCATCTCCTAGCCCGCACGCTCAGCCATGAGCTGCCCTTCGTGCAATTCATGCAGCGCGAAGCCGGACGCGCCCGTGCTCGCCGTCGTCCTCGATTTGGACGGCACCCTCTTGGACACAGGTTGGCCGAGAAAGGCTCGCCTTTTCTCCTTCTTTTGAGCGTGATGGGCTCGTCTGACTTCTGGGTTTTTCTTCTTTTTTTGTTCTCTCTCTTTTTTCCAATGATCTTGGGTGTGTGTGATTTTGGGTTATGAGCAGAAGTGGGTGGGAAGGGGGCGTTAAGGGAATTCTTGGGCAAGTATGGCAAGGTGCTGGACGAGGGGAATGACAAGAGATTGGGGAAGACCTTGAAGGAGACGGCCGTTGCCATGATCGCCGACTATGATCTTCCACTGACTCCTGATCAGTATGTAGAAGAAATCGTACCCATGTATCGTCAGGGGTAATCTCTCTCTCTCTCATGTTTGTACGTAGTAGGATGATATGGCGAGGCAAAATTAAATCACAGTTGCCGGAAATATGTGCAAACATGTGAAGCCTAGCGTATGTCTCGTGCTAATTCTTCCTATATGACTGGTTTGGTATGGTATAATAAATCCAGGCTTTGAATTATTGTATGTTGAGAGTCGGCTAGAGTCGAATCCCACATTGATCTTTCTTTGTGGCAAATTAAGGTGGGCGAAGGCCAGAGCGCTTCCTGGTGCTAATCGACTTATCAAGCATCTCCAAAAATGCGGAGTGCCGTTTGCTCTTGCTTCGAACTCCTTGAGAGAATACATCGATGCAAAGATATGTCACCAACAAGGTTTGTCTTCTCAATTTTTTTATTTTTTATTTTGAATTAGGTGTATTTTGATATCAAAGGAAGCATTTAGTTCTTTCATCTTTAAATTTCAGCTGTAATAGTGCATATCTGAATCCTGAGTGTCCAATCACGAAAAGCTGTGCTGAGTTTGGTTGTTTTGCGAATTTAGGACATCTTCTGTAAAAAAAAAAAAAAAGAAAGGGCAATAACCAGGGGTCGTATGTGGAATGTTGACTGACTTGACTGACTCTATTGCCAATGTAAATAGATTTTAGTTGGGGTTTTTCTTTAATTCATAATCAACGTGGACTATCGGTGATGTTGTTGGTTCTGACAGTGTTAGCTGAAAGAAAGATGCGACTCATACTGGAATGCCAGAGGGCATGACATTTGAGTTGGAATGAGGCACTGCCATTACAGTGGACATAATGGTTTTGTGAGTCAAACATGGGTAGTTGCTTGAAGCATTCATGAATGGTATAGTGGAATCATGAGAGCTAGCAGGTGGCTCATAAGTCTCTTCTGTATGGAAAGTTCTGTGCAAATGCTATGTTAATGGACAGTGAATGTCAATCTTATCATAGATCAGGTTTTCCCATTGGGTTTCCTGTCTTTTGTCAGTCGTGTTGCCTTGACAAAATCCATGTTGACCCTACTGGTCCATTTCATCCTTCTACCTAAGCTATATATTTGTCTTTGACTTTATAGGTTGGAAAGAGTGCTTCTCCGTTATTGTTGGGAGCGATGAGGTTCAGTCAGGGAAGCCATCTCCAGATTTGTAAGATTACTAACTTTTCCAATTTCAGTGCAAATAAAGTCACTGAACTTAATAAAAATAAAGAAGAAGACATGCTTCCTGGAACATCTCACTGAAAACTTGGGCATCCTGTCCTTATTACCCTACGACTGCATAAAAGTGGCATGGCAAAATGCTGAGCCACATGGGACTAAGATGATTGTCTAAAAGATTTTTTTTTTTTTTTCCCAAACAAGACTTTTTTTTTGGTCGGACCCAAAAAAGACTTGACAATGTAAACTACATTGTTTCGACATCACAGTATGACATCACGTGCACTTCTTTCCTAAGCCTTTTGTGAAAGAACAGATCAAACTAACAGACTTCATGCTGCTTGCAGATTCATAGAAGCTGCAAGAAGAATTGGGATGGATGCAACTCGTTGCCTAGTAATTGAGGACTCCATGTAAGTTACTTTCTGAGGAGTGTTCTTGTTCTTGTAGAAGGGGGTATATGGGTTAAATAATCTAATAATGCAAAATAGTTACTTAATCCACAGTTCTAATATTGGATATTAATTTTCGGACAACCTTGTTGTTGGAGCCCTAGAAGCAAAATAAATAATATTAGGATATAGATACTTGTTCATTACTGTCCTACTTGATAGATGAAGCCCACTGCTATAACAGTCAAGCAGAACTTTTAAGGATGAACTGGATTATGAGTAACTATTTGTGATAACTTGATGCTTATGAAAATGTGAATTCTTGCACAAACAGCCTTTTGTTGCAACTTTGTTCCCCCCTTTTCTTGCTACTACTTTCTCATAGCACTGCCAAGCTGTGAGACAATATTTTGCAACTCACTGTCTATGACAGGGTTGGTGTCCAAGCAGCCAAAGCCGCCAAAATGAAGGTAGTGGCAGTTCCTTCGTATACTGAAGCTGACTGTTCTTCCATGGCTGATAGCGTGCTTCATTCACTTCTAGAATTTCGGCCTGAGATATGGGGTCTCCCACCATTCGATGACTGTAGATACTTAATCACATCATTTTTTTTCCCAATAATTATCGTTAGTCATGGAATCAGCAAATCAACTCAATCTTGTTGTTGCAGGGGTTAACAATGCACTGCCAATTGAAACAATGGCCTTGAGCTGTCAACACGTGAATGGTTCATTATATGAAATTGAAGGTTTGTGGAAACTTAAATTTGTTCTGTTCTATCTCTGGTGTTGACAAAATTAAATTAGCCCCATGAGGTTTATAGTTTCAAGTTCCTGGTGTAATCAAGATGCTGTCCAATTCTGGCCAGTAGTCGACCATGTATGACTTAGAGAACCTGATGTGTGACTAGACCTATCACCAATTTCAGAAAGTCTAATGTGGTTTATATTTTCTGATGTCCATCAACCAGAGGATGGGATGTATGCTCTTCCAGCTCAAGCTGCAGGAGTTTACTTTGGTTGGGCCCAAATCGGCCCCTGTACAATCTTTAAGGCTGTGGCTGGCATCATATTTGATTCTCCAAGTGCCGTGAGGAAACTTGTGGGTGATCAATGCACTGTTAATAGACACGTTTTCAAGTTACTTCTCAGAATCTATCAGCAACTTGAATATAACCGTAGTACCGTTTCACCTTTTTTTTTTGCAGCACTTGTGTTCGATCGATGGAAGCGTTGATTGCGTGTCTGATCAGCGGTTGCAGCTTTCCCTTGTGGGCTTCATACGTGGTTTTGGGCCAAAGGTAACTTTTCATGACAGGACGATGGCATGTTTCCTGTCGAATAGTATGAGATTGCTTGAAATACATATATGTGCAAGTATGCTTTGCTAAATTCTTCTAGAATATCTGTGACTTTCGAGTATGGGAGAATGGTTCTAATGGCTTTTGTTTGAGAAATGAGTGTGGATAAGAGTTTCTCTGTGTGGACAAGGTTGAGCAGGTCTGCTTGATCCATCTGTGTGCTAATGCATTTTCCTGTGTCTGTACTGATCACAAATTATCCATGCCATAATGAAAGTACAATGGTGCTCAATTTTTGTAGTGCATTAAGGAATTCTTTGAAACTCTCGCAGCTTTCACTTCTCATGAGGGACTACTACTTGTGCATGCAGGACGTCATGTTGATGGACAAAATAATAGACAAACGAGACAAGTCCATCGCCAGTTCTTCTTTAGAGCTGCCAGAGTTCACACGCTGCAGCAACCCATCTTTCAGTGATTCGAAAATATAAAGTTCTCTTGCCCCCTTAATACTATTAGGTCAAACTAATCCAGCGGAGATGACGACTGGAGCAGCCTAAAATTGCGGTCTTGTTGACTCAATTGTTTGGAGACAATCCTGATAAAAGGACCGGATTCTTTGGGGTGATTTTTTTAATCGCATAATGTATTCGATTCAACATTGATGAAGTATTGACAATTACAGTATCATTACCACATTTTCACAGCGAGATTAATCTCCTTTGTTATGAAGTGGAAAATGTGTGCATCTTGTTTGTTGAGACGAGATCAATGAGCATTCAAATCTTCTCCAGAACTTCACGATGGCCAAGAGGTCAAGCAGCCCCTGGTTGTTAGTTTTTCTTACTGCTGCTGCAGATGCAACTCCCGATCTGAGGACGACCTACTCTAAGTATTGCACCTACAGTTCTCTCTCTCTCTCTCTCTCTCTCTCTCTCTCTCTCTCTCTCTCTCTTGGAAGCCTAAAATCAGCAATCACAACGTAGGCATGGAGGATTCTTGACTTTTGCAGTTAACAGCGACGGTCGAGTGAGGTGCAAGATCAAATGATTTTGCATTCCGCTCTTCAAATTACAGAGCCGATTGTGATGCAAAGTTGTGTCGATTGAATCGAATGATGCAAGAAGCATCGGTTAAAACACGGAACCCTCGACATCAGATCAGCAAATGATTTGTAATTCGGGGAAATCATGAACTGCAAAAAGTCATGTAAGCTTTTAATGAGAAAATGTAGGGCACGTATGCAATCGTAGAATCGAGTAGAGAAGCGACTGCGTCGTTTAATGCGCCGAACCTACACCCCCCGTCCTTTGCAGAACCGCAAAAAACATGACAAAAATTTGCTCCGAATGCGCTTGTGATCGTCACGGCAACACGGAAACCACGGCCAAAACGTAGCCAAAGATATAAGAATCACCTGTCAACAACGGATTCCCATGTCCAGCTGATTCGACCAGGAGCAATCACCGTCGACGCTGCTGGTGGAACGACCAGCATTCGCCTCTTTCAATGGCTTCCTCTTCAGAGCATTTTCTCCTGCGCCGCTGCCGCCACCGCTCGTCTCCGAGCCTGAGGAAGCGGTTCTCTTACGACCAAAGGCACCGTCACCTTTCTTCTCCGGTCTCCCCTGGCGTTTGGAGCCATCGTCCGGCGCCGACGGACGGTCCTCCTTGCCGAAGTTCTCGACGGAGGTGATGACACACTCGTGCCATCCGAGCTCGTCGACGTCGGCGATCGCTTCCGCAAGAGAGAGCCGCACGTCGCGTGACGAGACGTTCTCGTTCAGCGTGGACCGCGAGGGATCCACAAGCTCGATCGCGTCCACAGCATCCAACAGCGCTCTCTGCGACGGATTGACAATTTAGCTCCAGGCAGATTTTTCCAACTTCCCGCTCACAAAAGGCCGGAGGCAAAACAAGCGATTCGACCTCAAGCGCAGACGAAGAAACAGCTCATCGTTCATCACGATTCACCCGATCAAAGAACTTAATCGAGCCGTCATGTCAATCGAACACAACACGGAGCTCGATCATCCTAATCCAGCTTCACTTAACGATCCTCACGAGAGCAGAAAACAGTAAAAAAAAAAAAAAAGGCAGAGAGCAACCTTTCTCGACAGGCAAATCGCTAATCCTCGCGAGCTAAGCAGATGCTAAAATCAGCAAACGTCCGGGTACAGCAAATCGCGCAGAGCATCGGAGCCTGTGAGGAGACGGGAGTTTAGGAATTCACCTTGGGGAGGCTGCGGATCTTCCTGAACCCGTGCATCTGGATGATCTGCAAAAGAGACGAAAGCGATACCGACAGGCATCAGGCATCCGGAATCGAGCTCTACGGCCGCCGGAAAACGATCGGAGGACGGGACGGGAGCGGCGGTCGGGCTCTCCGTCCGCCGCACCGCCTTTCGGCCGTTCCGAACACAGAGAGAGAGAAAGAGAGAGACCTGATTGAGGGAGCTGACGGTGAGGTCGGCGCGTTTGTGGGAGTGGAGGAAGTCCAGGTACTCCTCCAGCGGGAGCTGGTTCGTCTTCTTCGTCTTCGTCTTCGCCTTCCCTTGCATTCTCTCGGATTTTTCCACCCTCCTCTCTCCTTCGTCGCGATGGGGCTCGCTTCGGTAAGACTACGAGGGGTATTTATAAGGTGGGGACGATGCGCGTGCCAGCGCCAGCGGTAGGTGGGTCCCGCCGAGCGCTTTCCGATCCAATAAGAGCTGAGCGCACGTGGCATCGGAGCAGGCGATGCGAACTTGCGAACGCGAGAGGAACCGAGCCATTCGGATCCGATCCGGCCTTTTCCGTCCGATGGCTATCCCGGCTGAATTTTGCCGCGGCTCGTTTTTGGCAATCCTGAAACCGGTCCTTATAAGATCACGGTCGAGTTTAGTTTCGGCGACTCGCCGGGATTTGTGGGAGGGGGCTGTGGCCCTCGCTATGTGTCGAGAGAGCCTCCCTTGCCCTCGGGGCGGCTTTTCGTGCAAGGTTCGACCTGCCCCTCGCGCGGGGGCAATCGCAAGGAGCTGCTCGGTCTACGCTCTGTGGTTGGATGGCAGCCAAGTTGGATTGCCTAGTCCTCAAATGTGAGGCATGCCTAATCGACCGTAGGCATTAATTTTGACATCAGCACCTTCATATTTTTCTTCGTAGGATAGAAATGACGCACCTTGCCATATTGGCCCGTGCCACTACAAAGTCATCTCTCTCGAGAAGGGCTGTCATTGCAACGGACATAATTAGTTGGAGGTTCCCAATTCTTGAGCATATAAGATAATTGCATAAATGTTGTTTTTTTTTGGTCGAAATTGCATAAATGTTGTGACTTGGGTATGTATGGAGGAAAGCTACATTAACCGCCAACGAGCATTTTTTGAGGGTTTAGCATTAGTGGCACAATTTGTGTTAGGAACCATACGTTTTCATTCGATACCTGCCTATTGAGTTGCGAAATCCATATCGACATCTATGGCAATAGACAGCTTTAATTCACACCGTATATTTCTGCTATTCTCACTAGACAAATTGAAAGAGAAGGCACCGTCAGGAATTTGAATTCCGCAATGCTCATCATCGAGAAATCAAATTATCGGTGCAATGGAATTAGCTTGCTGTGCTGATCGACGAAAATATTTCATGGAAGAACTTAAAGAGCAGAAGAGCAACATATAAGCATCTGCAGATCGAACGTTACTGGAGAAATCAACCGAAAACATTGCTCATCACCGTGATTACCAATCACAGCATACAGAAGAGGATGTGGAAAGCATTAGCGAGTGGAAAGAATCTGAGTCTTCAACTCTTCATGCAGAAAGCAATGCCTGCACAAGTCGGAACCAGTGAACGGCTCGATCAAGCGCGCCATCAACACCAACACACATGATATGCCGAAATCCACCAAACGGGTTTAGAATTCAATGAACGAATTATGCCTGTCGCATGTAGCGACGGGAAGAAAAGACTAGGAAACAAGATTAGGGTTTTTATAGAGTGAACCCTGAAACACTAGTACTTCTGCAAATCTTTTCCATGAGTTCGACCGAACGTCTTCACATCCTCCAGACCAGCGTCAAGGGCATACGAGTGCGAAACAAAGATTCGATGCGATCCGACAGGAGTAAAGCCGGACGACTTGATCCTTCTCCAATCCGTTCCTGGCCACAATGTCGACCCATCCTTGCCCTACCAGGTGATACACCGTCTCGCTCTTTTCTTCAGGTCTAACCTTATCAGGCGCAAGTGGCAAGTCTCGCCCGACGGCCCCAGCAGCAAGACCTTCATCTCCGTCTGCGCCCCATTCTCGTCCCGCGTCTTGAGCACTTCCTTCTCGGCCTTCCTAAGAAACTTGGCCTGGAGTTGCGCCTTGGGCAGCGTGAGCCGGCGCGCGGGTGGGCTCACGTCCACGATGTCAAGTGGCTTCTCGATGAGGAGAACCATTTCGCACCCCTCAATCATGTCGCTGGTGGCGACACCGGGGAAGAAAGATCTCCGGACTCTCTCGCAAAGGGCGCTAGGGTCCTTGGATGAGGATGAAGCCGCTGCGGACGATTCTTGACACCGGCGCGCTCTTTCCCGCGAAGCGGTTGCAGCAATCGTCAGTATATCCAACCTCATCGTGTTCGCTTTGCTGCCGATGTCAACTCGTCCAGAGTAACCTTCGCGATCATCGGGAGAGGGAGCGTCTCGGCGTACTATTTCTCCTTTTCCAAGTTCATCGGGCTCTTGGTGATCGTCACCGGGAGAGGGAGTGTCCCGTATCTCGCCTTCTTCGAGTTCAGCATCAGAGCTTCGCCGGCTGTTTCTCCCGGATTCGCTCGACATCTTCTTGCTTCTGTTTTCAGCGTCTCGAGCGCAGAAGCGTAATGCGGAATGGATCGTGATTGGTTGAGAAAGGAATGGATCGTGAAGGTTGGGAGTTATATTCTATGGCGGAACGCGAAATGAAGAGCTTGTCGATAAGTGGTGCCTCTTTCTAACGGTAGTAACTGATCCGAGCAACGGTAGTTCAAGTCAAAAGCACTAAACCATTAATAAGCGAAACAAATTCCACGTGGCAATTCGTAGGGAATTTAGAGATCGGAAATACTCGCGAGTTTGCCTTTTTTTGGCGGTAAAAGTTTTAAAAAAGATCCGTTTATTCAGATCACCGAATTTTGTATTTTGGGTTGGTAATTTGAAACGAGTTGTGGCAAATTTTTAATATTTTTATGTAATTTTATATGTGTACCTTTCACTGTGTCCTTTGTTAATAAATAACAACTCAATCTTCTTGAGGAATTTTTAGCAAAATTGCATGACACAACTTAGTTTTACATTTATTGTACTTTTAACCCTTTCAATTTTATCAATTGAGTTATAAACATTTTAACAATTTATTACTTGAGTATATTCCGTCAATTTTGTTTAAAAAGTGCTAATGTAGATATCGCACAACCTACATGGTATGATCAGCCCAATGTGAATATTAAAAATGATATTTTCATAATTATTTGAATTTTTTTACCTTTTGCCTTTTGTCTTTTCTTTAATTTTTTTTTTCCTCTTACTAAGTGCCTTGCTTGGCCTAGATCTTGTAAGAGCTCGAATGGCCTTGATTTGACATGCATGGGCGTCATGACCCTTGCCTAGGCCCTCAACGGCGATGACGAGTGCATTGGGCGAGGGCCATGAGCCCTCACCTAGTGGCTGGTAGGGTTGGCACGCCCTCGTTTGGTGATGATGAGGATTGATCGGCCACCCTTGCTGGTCCTTAATCCAAAAAAAAAAAAATTAATAATAATAATAAAGAAAAGGAAAGAAGAAATCCATAAAATAAAATAATAAAAAAAAAAGGAAAAGTTCAAAATATTATTAAAATATGTCAACGTCAACATCAATAATGCCATATAGGATAATCGGTATCCACATTAGTAATTTTCAATCAAAATTAATCAGTTGAACTCAATTGATAAAATGTCAAAAAGTTTATGATTCAAATAATAAAAATAAATCTAGGAGCTTTTAGATAATTTTCCAAGTTATCTGCAGGGGCGTGCGCCTACACACAGTAAATGAAGCCATTTGGACGCCAATGTTGAGATGATAACTATGGTTA
The DNA here is from genome assembly GCA_016097545.1 of Eucalyptus victrix. Taxonomy (NCBI): domain Eukaryota; kingdom Viridiplantae; phylum Streptophyta; class Magnoliopsida; order Myrtales; family Myrtaceae; genus Eucalyptus; species Eucalyptus victrix. Next base: position 12,011,622 of record CM027845.1, on the reverse strand, counting down.
CTCCGATGGATGTTATTTGCCTCGTAAGGAAGTGAAGTGCTCCTGCCCACAAAAGAAGGCCGAAGAGACCAGGCCCGAACGACTGACCGTGCGACTCCACTGCTCCGCCTAGCGGCGCGAATCCATCCGCCGTTCGTGCCCTTGCGGACAAGCACCAGCGAAAGCGTTGGGGATGGCATACGAGGTATTAACCTAACTCAAGCTATTCACGAAAGCCTCATTCATTGAAATGAGGACATATAAAAACCACAGGAGCTATGTAATTTCAGTATAAAGACATGCAGGGTTCGCATGGAGGATGGAATTGGCTCAAAGTAACTCCGTTGCAGAATTCCGCAGCTCATTTCATGCGTTTGCCCTCCAGTTTACAAACCCATCTTGCGAGCAGTATTGGTGGTAATCGGTTCGAGATGGCTTCCGGAAATCGGGAGCGTGGAATTTCATTTCCGAGAAGGTTACATCCTAAAGAGCGATATCTTGTTCGATCACTTGGAGATCAAAACCTTTAGAATTCAGACAACAGATCAACGTAATCAAAGGAAGCTGCACGACAGAGAGAGGGAAACGGAGCCGAGTTACAGGTAGAAAATGAGGATCGAGCAGTGAATATGTAAGCAATGATCTGGCCACAGAGATTGAAGGGCTAAAGATGATAAACCGTAGAATTTGAGGATGAATATGAATCAAGAGATAAAAGTTCTTCGCAAAAAGAATTGGGAGTTATTTCACAATTCCTGAATTTAGGAGCTGAAAATTTATCTAAGGTTCCCTAAGTATATAATATAAAAGGAGCTTGATTATGTCACAGTAAAATTCCAGTGCCCAAGAGTGCTCCAGAAGCCGACTGCTTAGGACGATCGAGGATGATCCAGGCATTTGCCGCTTCTGACACAGCTAAATCCGCAGCCTTTCATGAACCATCGGACAAGAACTGATGATGGTTTGCATCTGCATTCCTAAAATTAATGCAGACAATGGTCAGATTAACTCGCAAGCATGAGCAGCATCCTGCTCCTTCATAAAGTGAGACAGATTCGGCCCCTGTTCATCACAACATGAGGGAAAAAAACAGAGACTTTCCAAGTGATTTCTTCAAAAGTCGGTGAAAAATCTTGCGACCAGGATATATTGATACAGCAGATGACCTAGAGCGAACGACTTCGAAGCATATGAATGGGGAAATCAGTTCAAACTCGTCAATGAAATTACGAGGTGGAAGAAAAAAGAACAAAGTAGTGACGAGATTGTGGCTCACCAGGGGATGGTGTTGCGGCTTTGGACTTAATTTAGACAACCCGACTAATTTACACCAGGTTTCGGATTATGACACTCATGCTGAGATGCCATTAATGCGACCTGAGCACGTCGTAGAGATTCAGCAATCTCGCTGTCTCCTGGACGCTCTCTTCGCAGGACTTCATAGTCTCTTACGGATTCTTCCCACCGACCAAGCTACAGCATCAGAAAAGAATTCAGAGAGGTGTGATTATAAAGCAAACAACGCCAGTGAACTGAAGATATTGATGCAGAAAAGAGAAGCAGATCTTTGAACCAGAAGACACCTAATTTACCTTTCCATTTGAGACGGCTCTCCGAAGAAGTGCCTTGATGTAATTCGGTTGAATCATGAGAGCTTGGTTGCAGTCTTCAATGGATTTCTCCCACAGTCCAAGCTTAGACCAACAAACAGCTCTGTTGCAATAAAGAACCGAATTGCAATTATCATATTTGAGGCCTTCCCCATAAGCTGAACAGGCCTCGGCGAATCTTCCAGAGCTGAAAAGATCATTACCACGAGCACGAGCATTCGCCACCATCTTGACATTACTCAGCAGCAGTGCGATTTCTGCATTGCTATAATCAATGCGTCCAGCTTTCTCCACCGCTGTGACCGCACTATCAAACCTGCAAGACAGGACAACGATTTCTCAATTGGCAAGAATATATCACCCTTAATTCTCCAAATTCTGCATCAGGAACATACTTTCCCATTGCCATATCGACCTGGGACTGAACATAGAGCACGTATGCTTCAGCAACCATGCCACAGAATCTACTTTGAGGGTAGAAGGGCGAATTGGAGATAGCTTTCAGGCTCATCTCTGCATCTTGTAGTTTATGGAGCTTCAACAGGGCTTCTGCTTTACAAGCAAGAAGCTGCAAAATTTCCACGTGATGGAGTCAACAGAAGTCCAGCTTTCGGTCTGGGAAATAAGCAAATTTAATCATTAGAGCCGGGGTTTTTACCAGAGGAGAAGATTTAGCTCCTCCTTCCATTGCCGCATCAGATTCCTTGACTGCATTCTTCCAGTCTCCAATTTTTCTGGACTCAATGCAAAGGTTCAGATGCTTTTCCAGTGATTGCAGCTTACTCAGCTCACACGGATCGGGCTGCTGGCCAGGATAACAGAGGTGATGCCGCGCATTCTCAACCTGTCCTAGCCTTGGAAATACAGAAGCACAAGATTGTGAATCAAGATTGTCGACAACTTTCAAACGAAGCATCCTTAACCAATACAGAAAACAGAGCAACTCGCGTCGTTTTGCCATCACATGATTCCACATCAATTCTAAAATCAGGGAAGCCAATTGGGGAAACATACTGGAGAAAATCCAAAACGGTCAACAGCAATAACTGAACTTTCTCCACACAAGAAGTCAACCCAATGGCAACTGCAGTTCCCGCTCACATAAGTAGCAATCAATCTAAACAGACCTCTAGGAAAAGACCAATCAGGAAAAGCACAAAACTAATTCATCAAGAATTCGAGACCGGCTTTCTAGTGGGTTGATAGAAGTTAGACAACGAAAGCATAACAAGCTGATCACGACAAAAGCCTGCAGATAAATTCCGCGGAAAAGTCTAAAAAAACTCAACAGCAAGAAACAGAGTTGTCCTGTAGTAATCATAATCAAACTCGCGAAATTTGAAAAACAAGCAAGATATCAAACCCAAGAAACTCGAATTCTAAATCGTGGACCTGATCAAATGATATATACCTGAGATAAAGGGAAGCTAATCTCTGATGAGACCTTGCATGACCAGGGTCCAGCCTCACGGCTTCCTTGCAGTCCCTCACCGCCTCGCCCAGCCTCCCTAAAGCCGTCAATGCCGCGGCGCGGTTGCTCCTATACGACGCGTTGTCGGGCGAAATCGCAATGGCCCTGTCATACAACGACAGCGCGTCTTCGAATTTCCCTTTTCTGTACAGTTCATTCCCTGCGTTCTTCACATCCTCTGGATCTAAACTGGCCATTCCTCTCTTGACAACGGATTCGCCGGCGGATTTCCCGTTGCTCGTCTCCCCTGCATTTCCACTGCTCGTCTTCGGAGTACCGATGCCGCCCCGCATTATGCTTCCGTGGCCGTAGTTTCCGCTCCCGGAGCTCAACGTCGCCATTCTGTTGCCATTCGCATTCGCTAGATTCGGCTTCGAAATCTTCCCGGACGGACAAATGTTGCCGCTCAAACCCGCCACATTGACGTGGTGATTCGGCGACGCAATGCCGCCGCCAGTGGCAGTCGAATTCGGAGTCCACGTCCTGCTCGAGTAGATCAGCGGAGCCCCGGCGGAGGCGGATCGCCGATGACCACGCCGCGGCGTCGATTGGAGAGTCTCCGCGTCGCTCGAAGCGCTCGCGCGCGCGCTCGTTTTGCCCGAGACCGAGCCGGAAGAGCTCGAGGAGCCACTCGAGGTGGTGGTGGTCGTGCCGCCGCTGATCGAGCTCCGCACCATCAGCGGCGAGACGGGCGAGCCCAGATCGAGCTCCCGGTAGTCGGGCTTGTTCATCTCGCAACTCGCCGAGTCCGCGAACCGCGCCGCAAGCGAGCCAACGCCGCCAGCTTCCTCATCCCCGGCCGCCTTACCCGCGCTCGACATCGCCGCCTCCGCCGCCGCCGCCCGCCGCAGCACAGACTCAAGCTCGAAGGACCGCGAGTCGGGCCGCGCCACACCGCCGGTTATCTCGCTAGATCCAGTCGACCCACGATGGCTTCCGAGCAATGCGGGAGGTTGCAAACTAGCAGACGGCTAGAGATAGAGAGAGAGACCGGGAGATTGGATCTCGCGGCAAGAAACAGAGGAATGCAGGCGGCAGAAGGAGGAAGAACTCTGTAGAGAGAGAGAGAGAGAGAAGCTGCTACTTAGCTTATGCTGCTGACGAACGATCTGCTCCCTTTCTCTCTCTTCCCCACTCCATGAAACTCGCTTCGTCTTCGAAGAGTCCCTGCTGCTTCTTCACGACTCTCTCTTTTCTCTCTGCGAGGAAGAAGAAGATGACGATGAGGATCGATTATGATCCTGTATGGGGGAAAATTTCAATTTTCAGTTTTTTTTTTCTCTTTCTCTTTTCGTATTATTTTATTATTTTTGCCAGCCATTTTGGCCGCCGCATTTAATTTTTTTTTTGGGGTAATTTCCTTTTTTTAATTATTTATTACGGTACGGTCTTCGTTGTTAAAGGGGCAAGGCAAGTTGATGCCAAAATTGGCTCGTTTAATTTTTAGTTTGAGTGCCCCGCACCACCACAACTAACCATCCCTTACTCTTCATTGCTTAATTTATAATCAAAGTCTTAATTAAGGAAAATTTTCGAGTCTGCCAAATACGTATAAATATATGGAATTATGTTATCCGGTAACTTTTCGAATGTGAAATTATATAATTTGTTTTTACCTTAAAAAAATGCTAAACTAGATTAGATTTAAACTCTTCAAAATGTTGTTTCATTTAGACAAAATTGAAACAAGAGCTTATTTGTAGGTAGCTGTTACAATCTCTTCTGTTGGGATTTCGTGAAGTATGATTGGAAAGTTAGTCATTTGAAAAATTACCGAAATGGTACTTCGTAAATTTCTCTTTAAGAATTTCATATTTTTTTTTTCAACATGGGAAGAAATTAGATTTAGAAGTTTCTTCAAGTCCGGCGGAGATATAAATAGAGAGCATTTAATTCAATGGCAAGGAGGAACAAGGAAAGGGACACCAAAAAGTGCATGAATTTGGATACATGTCGATTTATTTCTCCATTTATTAATTTATTTATTTTTGGAGAGAGAAAATGGAAAATGAGTGGAGATTGCCTGGGGGATGTAAATGTGCCATGTACTTGGAATTGGCAAGGGTAGGGGGGGCTTTCAATTTTTGGGAGGAGGGGGGTGAACGAAGTGATGACGTGGACTTTACCCAAATAGCACATCCTTCCATGCATTCCGTACTCCCCCAAAACTTCTCTACAGTTACGGAAGGACTATGCAATTCTCTCTCTCTTTTGCCGACTTCCACGCCTTCCTGAATTAGCTGGACCGCAATGGATACTGCCCCCGAAAAATTCACCAATTTACACGTGGATGATCGTCGTAGAAGTGGGGAAAAATGTGACTGAAATGAGGTGATAAAAATTTGTCCTTTATGGGGAGGTATGTACGGGATTATCTATTCCAAGGTAAGTTAATTTCCAGTCTGTAATTGAGAATTCATTGTGTGATTTTTTTCTTTTTTTCAAAACCGAGATCCAAATTGGTCAAGTTTTGGAACTGGCTTGGTCCGGTCTCCGGTTCGACCAAGGGATCCATCCGTTTTATGAAAGCTGCGCCATTTCTTTGCAAAAATATTTATTGGTCGAGCATTTATTGCATTTATTCATGTTTTTTTTTTTAGCAAAGTTATTTATTCATGTTGAAAAAACATAATTCGTTACTTGATGGGCGCAAAAGTATTTTTATTCATCTATTGAAAAAGGCTTCAAAATCAGTTTAGAATTGGTTTATTCAGCTGGTTCTAGGTTTGTAGAACTAGGAACCTAGCCATTTCTCCCTAGATCAAATATCGAAAATGACAACAACAAAAAATAAAAATAAACAAGGGAATTAATGTGGGAAATCACTAGTATTAGCCTGCGAGACATTGTTTCATTTTGAGAAGTAAATGATAAAAATTCCTCCTATTATATAATGGTCACCTCGGAAAAAATAAATCGGTGTCAAGGTAGAAAAGGCACAGAAAAAATGACCTGAGTTTTCTAAATGTGCCTATGGTGTTGCCCGGCTTTTGATTCTCGATTATCTTAAAGCAAGAAATTGTAATTTCAACAGAAAATTCATCTTCTAGGACGAATTTCATGGTCAAGTTCAGGCCAACCGAGACAATGCATGTGGAAGGAAAAGTTGGTTTCAAGGGTAGGTTCGATGGTGATTCTTAGGTGACCACTTGGGGAATTAGATGACAATTAATGGAGATCATCGTGTGTTCAATTTAGAAAAAAAGGTCTACTAGAGTTAGGTGTAACGAACTTTAACTATGGCCCCATATGTCTCTTGGACTCCTAGTAAAACAACAATGGTACTTTATCGAAATATCATTACTGAGTTCTCCCTATCAGTGCCCCTAAAGAGTATTGCTTGGACATCTTGTTTGAAAAATGTCAATCATTCTTTTTCCTTGAAAGAAGTGGGATTCCTTCATTCCTTAGTGCTTGTCGGGAAAATTATTAAAAAATTTTAAACCTATTATAATATCACCAATTTATTCATATACCTTTCAATTTTGGCAAATAAGTGATAAACCTTTTCGCGTTTTGTCAATATAGTCAACCTAGTTAATTTTAATTGGAAATCACTTATGAGTGTATTTATTTTTCAAATTTTTTTATTGATTTTTTTAATAACTTGCTTCTTTTTTCTTTTCTTTATTTTCTTTTACATTTTTTTCCACCGGTCGGACAAAGATGTATAAACATGTTAAGGAAAGTACTAATTTTTGGTAGAGTGATTTATTCCTTTTGTGCAAAGAAATCAATGAGCACTGTAATTAGTGTTTTTTTTTTCCCTTACATTTCCCAATACCCAAAAAAAAAAGTGGTCTTCGCAAGACACATTTGATGGTTCTTGAACAGCAGCAAGATAAACTTGGACCCGTTGAACAAGCAATCACAAGCCAAAGCGTAGGACCGGACTTGGAAAATAAAGGAATCGAAGGGTAAAGTAACAGCTTCAAGGAATCGATTCTGTCAATTCCATGCCTGTTTCAACCATCGTTCTTCGAGCAAAACGGGATCCCGCAACCCAAATCAATGCCGGAATCTCGTTTTTTTTTACTCCGGGGTGAACTCGACGGATAAAAACAACGCCGATCGCTCACTAATCTCGCCCTGCCCGGCCACATGTCGTATGAACATGTTGCGTACAAGGATTGGATCGATCATCGCTCCGGGTGTTGACAGCATCATTTCATGACTGAGCGAGTGGGTCATTCGGGGTCGAAAAAAAACATGAGACGTGGTGGGTCATGTCGTGTGGTGCAAGTCCATGATGCGAGACAGTTTCCATTCTTGGTGGGCACGTTCTCATGGCGAAAGGCTGTGTGCATTAGCTGTGTCCAGTTTCTTCTCGACCCATCTCTTCTCGTTCTGCCCCATCCCCATTGCCAATATTAATTTCCCCAAAAAGATAACTAAATACAAGATTTTGTCATGACATTTTCCCGCTTAAAATCGAATAAATCTTTAACCCTGGAGAGAGAACAAAAGAAGCAAGAGACCAAGAACGCTAGAAGATCCGCCAAACCCTAATAGCGGAGCCACGTATTCGTCTCCATTTTTCGCAGCAAGTTTTCTTTTTCGTGGCTTTGTCTGAGACATATTTTTGAGGCAGGAAAATGAATAGAAAATTTGGCGGGGGGGCGGTGTGTTGTGGGGGCGTGGGGGGCGTTGGGCGCAACAGAACATTGGTGGCATAATGGAGAGACGAAGTGGGGTGAGGGGGTTTCTGACAGTTTTCGACATGTACAGATGGAATTGGAGGCAAGCTCCGATGTTCGACTGCCACGCCAGCGGGGCCAGTCAGGGAACCCTATGTCCCCCAGAGCCATGTAACTTACAATAAGATTTTAAGGGGAAATATTAAAGATGGTCATGAGGAGCTGCATCGTTCTTCTCGCTTGGCGACGTCTCTAGGGTTCACCATAAGTAATTCTCTCCCTAAAGAAGCGAACTCGCCTCTGGTGTCCCGGCAAAAGTTCCACATCTTTGTCCGGGTTTGCATATACTTCGCTAAGAGAATATGCTTAGGCATCAATGTCTGAGCCACTTGGGCCCTCTCCTTTCAGTCCGGAGCAATCCATCAAGGTCCTGGGAACATGCCGATTTGCGAGGAAAAGAAGGGGGCGAAAAAGGGTTAATCGCCATTGATTTTTCTTAGCTGGATTTCGTCCATGTCAGTCGAATGCTTTGGCAATATTGGGGTACGAAAGGTTTTGCGCGAGTTCAAAGTAATCTGATATGTGCTAGTGGTGTTTGGTCCTGCCAAATTGAATTACGGGGAAGAGTGGATTGACGCATTAAGATGAGTATTGCTTGTGATATAATGACTTACACTTAGTCAAAGTATTTGTCAAAGGGGAATTAGGCATATGACAATGTAATGATCATCACCATGCGCTAGTGAAAGAATCTTGTAATAACATTCTTTTATGCCAGAGAGACCACGCCACATTGTTAATGACCCATTTGCACATTTTCTTTTTCCAAATCTGTCTGAGATTAGCAGGGCCCGAAAGACTTCTCTCGGTCTCGCACTAAAATATCCTTCACGACCCCCCTCCCCCTCAATTACTTTGTTAATCTATGCACCGATAGATAATTATTAATTAAACATCTCCTAAAGCACAAAAAGCACCTCGGCCATTCTATATCCGGCAATATCTTGCTGTATTTCTCAGTGGTCCTTACCGAAAGGAATATGCCTTTCCCTATGTCGTAGATAGGCTCCACAGAGCTTAATTAAATCGAGAGGGTGATCATGGATACGGTCATATTTATGCCAAATCGAGTTATATTAATCAAATTCCAGCATGCATGCCATCCGCTAAGTCCGATGAGCCAAAGGGGGAAAGACAAACCTTCTAATTCGTCCCGGAAAGAGGAAGCTGAGATGATTATCCAAAGACAAAAATTTAGAGCCTGCCTTACATGATTTAATTGCTCTTTCGTTATGCAACTTTTGCCTTTGGTTTTTGACCTTTGACTTTAAGTTGTTGCTTTCGTTAACAATAAATACGTGGAAACCTTATATGACCTTTGACCTTTTTTACCCTATTTTCGAAAAAGATTATGGGTTTTTTTAATTATTATTAATAAAATCAAGGAGCAAAGGGTTTTTGGACTTGTGGCATAAGGTCAAGGAAAGGATGTGGATTGGGAAGGAAAGGACGTGGATTGGGAGTACTTTCGCCATAGGCGAGCGCACACTACTTGTGGAATCGGGCCAAGAAACGAAAGGCCTTGAGCATTTATAATTGGAAGTGGATAGCGAAGTTTCCTAAGCATGACCAACCAAAAAAGAAATCAGACATGTTTTTTCTTTTTTTTGGACACTATGTGCTATAAAAGCTTCTGTTTAACCATGTGGCGTCTCTTTTTCAAGCGAAAGAGATGAGACATGGCAATAGGCATGTAAGATGCTCGTACCTCGCATGTGAGTTTAATGAGCACGAAAATTCGTTTTGGCCTCTCTGAAAATTGAAACTAGACCGGCTAAATGAGCGAACTAAACCTAGGGGTCGTGTTGTGGTGGATAGTGGCCTCGGCCTCAAAATGTGAGATCTATATTTGTTGATCCGAGTAGATCTAAATCGCGGGCACAAAGGCTTGACTTGCCAAATTATGATTTGGAGAAGTTGAACATAATCGTTGGCCGATTGAGCTAGGGCGCATTTGGACTGGCCCAATCAATGGGTAGGTTTAGACAAATGGTTTCCCTATAGAGTTTGTACGAGCTCGCTGCATTTTCATAAATGGAAAAGGGTTTTGAATGTTGGACAAGTTTGGGCATCAATGTTTCAGGTCTAGTCTTGGGCCCAATTAGGATGAACATTTGAAACTAAATATATTGACAAGGATTGACTCTAGATAGGTTTATGATCCAATCTCCCAGTTTCACTGAAAAACTGAAATTATGCGGGTCTCTCTATCTCTAGGTTTCATTTGTGTATAGGATGATGGATAAGCAAGCAAGCCACAGTTCTTTCCTAAGGGTAAAGGAGCTGGAGTAGTGAACTATAATTGTGAAAAGTTTGGAAGATGTGGCAAGAAGAGCCGTGTAGATTTGTTCCGATGGTCCGATCTTTCCCAATAAAATGAGGTCCATTTTAATTCTGAGCATATTTACTCGAGAAAGGGGACTCTGAGCCTAAGTAGTCCTCAATCACTGAAAGAATACAAGTATAATGACGGCAAGGTGAAAAGAATAATATTGGGAGGGGAATAATAGCTAGAAACGGATGCTAGTAACCTGTGGACTAAGGAGCAAAAGGAGGAATCTGTCTAAGGAGGGGCTCGGGTCTGATTGGCTATTGAAGAAACAGTAACTTAACAAGGTGATGATTGATAGCTAGTATGAGAGGATGGTCAACCACATTAGGACCAAAGCACGACCTATAGACTCCTACTAGAGGCAAGAGTGGGGAATTTTCTGCATTAGGCCTTAGCCCTAATGGAGTAATGTCGCATGGAGGTAGAAGATCCATTGGTTGCGAACTTTTTAAGGAGGAGAATTAATGATGTTATTTGGGGAACAGGCATTGCCAAACTCTATGCTAGCACCTACGGTAATACAGATGGTGCAAGCACTATTCAAAGTGATTGGGCATAAAGCATTTGCAAGTGGCTTTTTAAAGTCCCCTGCCAAATTCGAGGGCCCAACCCTTGATAGGCAGTGAAAATTGCCGAGCTGGAGTACTATAAAGGAATAGAAAATTATCCAGTGGAGTGGTGAAGTACGTAGAAATTGAGAAGAACACTAATGACAGAAGCACTCTTTTGGACCGTAGCAAGAGCACAAAAACTGGGTTTATTATTATAACTCTTTTGTAGTAGAAGCATTTATCGGTTCTCAAGAAATGTATTGATATAACAAAAATAATTAAATGATTTAAAATGATTCTTTCTAGAGAATTAAATGATCTTCTTGAACAAGCCTTTTATTTGGTAGGTAATTTTGATGAAGCTATTGCGCTGTGAACTTTAAAATAGAAAATAAGTTCAAGAGAAGACCTTAAGTTTTTGCTTACTAAGCCCTCACTTCCATTACATTGATGTGGATTACCTCCAGAAATAGCAATAGAGCTTTTCCTGACATTTATAATTCGTTGGCTAATTTGGCAGCATCTTTCTTTAAACACAGGACTTGTTAAGAGTAAAATTCAGGAAAAGTAGCCCTTTGCATGGAAATACTGTAAAAATTTTATGCAGGGGCAAATCGTATTGCTGATTAGAGCTCCTACTCTGTGTCAACGGCACCCATTCAATGCTTCCTCGACCATGTTCTCAAAAATTGGCTGCATTTAAAACAAATCAATAATTTCAGTGGTCTATTTTGATTTTTATGTGTATGCGCGGCATATTTTTTTCAAAAGATGTATGATTGTAACTAGTTTTATATTTTTCTTCAACCCTGAGTGAACAGAACTTCGTCTAACCATCCTTTCAAATGATGAGTTATAAATTATGTCGGACATCACCCAGAAAATTAAATTAAGTTAATATAAATATGGGCGATGTCTAGCATAAAACCCACCAATCAAAAAGGTGGTGACAGGAAAAAGGGACTCTTTAATTACTCTTGAAATACCAAAGACTTAGTTCATGATTGCACAGACTTTATTGTATGGTTAAAAAAAAAACATATTCTGTGATCTATAGTCCACAGAACAAGACCATCTCAACCGATGACGATGCGACCTTTACTACGAAATCTGCCTAACGAACGGTTTTTTCTATAACCCATCCAATGACTTCTCTTTCAAGCCACCCACGTTCCACATCACAAAGGTAGCTCCTCTTTCTTGACTTCGGATGGCTCTGTGTCATTTGCTTGACTTGGACTTCTCGAGAAACGGCTCCAGCTCATCAAGTTCAATCCCGATACGTGTCTCTCTACGTGCCTTCTCTTTTCCATGGAGCCTTACCGCCAAATAGTCACGGCCAAACCAAAATCTCCATCCATCGCCGCACAAGTTCTCTCGACTCGGGTACCGGATGCGGCCTTTCCTATTACTAGTTCTTCTCATGATACAAGCTGGGATTAGTTGCCATACCTGGAACAATCGCCTGTGTGCCCCTTCAGCATGTGGCGAGGTCGGCGACATTAGGTATCCTTTTGATTGAAGGACGACACTGAAGGCTGCAGCGACGGGAGGTGTGAAGATAACCACACAATACTATCTTGTTCAATGGCCAGTATCATGTGAAGTCAATGGACCCTTGGAATAACGAGAATACTGGGGTTACGGAAGTGGTTTGTCGGGCTGCAGAAGAGCAATTGTTCTTCCCTTCCTCTCCGCCCGTTAATACTCTCTAATTTCAGTAGTGAAGCAATTGAATCGTACTACGTCGGTTATATCCTTTCCAGGGTGACCATTTTGTTTTGCTCAAAGCAAGTGATGTCTTCCTCATATATCGAAACCGAACCATGTATAGCAGTAAGCAGGTATTATTCATACACTGTCATCAACTCAAAGGCATCGGATATTGAGGATTTTGCACCATAACCACTTCAGTGCTTGCAGCAGAATATTTATGGTATAAAACAGAAGCATTGTCCCCGGAAAATCGCACAATCTCCTACGACATCCACAATGTGATGGCTGACAGGTTTAATCTCTCATACTGGGTGTCGTTGCAGAAAAAACATATCACTTTTGCTTCTTGGGCTACCATTACCGAGGGAAAAATCGCATATCCTACTACTACTGTAAGCGTGCCTTTACATCAAAGTAGGTTACCTGATCAATGTGCTAATATTTGTTTGTAGCTACAGCTATTTTGCCTTGAAGCGAAGGACTGTGATTGACTGGTATGAAAATCAAAGTAACAGATGCAAGAAAAGTTTGTAGATCTCGTGACCATTGTGATTGGGTAAGCAAAACCAAATAAAATGAAGGGATCAAGAGGACATGCAAATAATTGGATCAAGAGGATAGCAATCACGTCGTATTGTGTTATACTCCCGAAAATTTCTATACGAGCTCAAGGTACCTGATCTTTTGAACTGCACATTGGGGAATAAAAAGCACGCAAAGAAGTTAATGGTGTGCTCCCTTGTTGAGGCTAAGGATATTCATCAATTATTAGCTTTATGAATTTTTGCTTCCAATGTTGTTGATTTATACCTAGCTTTTTTCAGTTAATCAGGATGATAATACTTCTTTCCTTATACGTATTTTTCATTCATTGCTCAGCTAGTTCTGATATTATGTCTTAATTAATCTCTTTCTTTCTGTAGACAATTCTTCCTGGGGTACGAAGCTAAATGTTGCATTGAATAGAGTTCCTAATGTCGGCTTGTCTTCGGCATGGATGATTCTTTTCTTCACATCTACGAAACATTCGCTTACTATATGTGAAGAAAGCATTCTTTATTGTTCTTTACACTAATCTTAAGGTAATTTTCTACGCAGCTCACTTCTTGGCAGCAAAGTTCATATTCAGAGCCCCATGTGTATTGACACTTCTAATTCATAAGTGAATGAGTAGGCATCAAGCAATGGATGCAAACATTGAAGAATTTCTACAAGCTCACAACAACTTTTTACCCATAAGATACTCTTACTCAGGCAATCAAGAAGATCACAAAAAATTTCAAACACACATTAGGTGAAGGGGGATATCGCGTGTATGGAGGAGTACTTAGAAGTGGCAAATGCGGTTAAGATTTTGAACAAATCAAAATCACAACGGCCAAGGTTTTATGAGTGAAGTGGCCACAATTGGAAGGATCCACCATGTTAATGTGGTCCAACTTGGTTTTTGCTTCAATTACTCCAAGGAAGCTCTTGTCTATGATTTCATGCCAAATAGATCTTTGGATAAGCATGTTTTGCATTTGGATGGTGATAATTCTCTTGGTCATACAAAAATGTATGAGATTTCTTTTGGCATAGTTAGAGGGATAGAGCATCTATGTCGAAAATGTGACATGCAAATTTTGCACTTTGACGTCAAGCCTCACAATATTCTCCAAGACTAAAGTTTCACTCAAAAAGTTTCTGATTTTGGATTTACAAGACTTTACCCACCAATCACAACATAGTAATGTTTGCTGCAGTTAGAAGAATTTTGGGATATATAGCACTTGAGCCATTTTATGATGGGCTTGCCACCATACCTGATCATTTTAAAATTTTCAAATATGAAATGGTACATTTAAACAAGTTTCAACTACTGAAACCAATAATTTTTTTTTCATCATTTAAAAAAGAAACTTAACTTAAAAATGTTTTTGAAAATCAATTTTCAAATGTCTCATTTGGTCTGAATTGAGATGGATCTAAAAAAAAAGGGTGCAAGTTCATCTTCTTTTTAAAATTTTTTGGTTCAGTTTGTTTGAGGACTGAGACTTGGCCTCAATATTAGGCCTAGCATCTTGGGCATAAGCTTAGGCATTGGTGTCCCGGGCCCGGCCTTAAAGGACTTAGGTGTAGCAGTTGAGGTCTCGGGCATGACTTAGATGGACCCTAGCTAGGGTGTTGGAGTCCCAAGAAGCTACGAAGGGCCCGAGAATGAGCGTTATGATTTTTGTGCTTAAGCGTCGATACTTAGTCATATTTTGGAAAATGATTTCTGAATTTAAGCTTTGATAAGGAAACTTTTTTCATTGGTTAGGAAAATATTTTTGGTTAACTTATTTTTCTAAACGAACTGAATTTTGAAAAATAAAGAAAATGTTTTTGGCGAAACAATCAGAACATAAGTAGAGGTTACAAGTGTCTGGGGTTGAACTTCGTGAAATACGGGAGAAAAGCCGGCCGGCAAAGAAAGAATTGGAAGAGCATTTTCGTAACAGCGTTCTTCTCCCAATTTGTTTTCTCTATTTTATCATTCTTTTTAATTTTTTTTAAATAAATTATGACGGGACTTTATCCAAATACCAATTGTTGCAAGTTCGATGCCTTCCTCAAATTAGTTGGTCATCGAATAATGCCGCCGAAATTTATTGATTTACACGTGGGTTATCGTTCGTAAAGGGAGGAAAATATGACAAGAATGAGGGAGCAAAATGTAATTAAAGGGGAAACAAAAAATGAGTAAATAACATTAAAATATTTCATTTAGGACAACCAAGACAGAAATTGTGAAAAAGAAGTATTAGTTTCAAAACTGGTTCAATGGTGATTCTTTCGTGACTTCATCACTTTTTCTGGTTTCATATATTAATTTAGTGAAAGGTCTGCACAAATTAGGCTGATATAAAAGGCTATCAAACTTTAGTTATGGCTCAAGACAATACCGTAGCTTTTTATCTGAGATAATGTCAC
Organism: Eucalyptus victrix; assembly: GCA_016097545.1. Taxonomy (NCBI): domain Eukaryota; kingdom Viridiplantae; phylum Streptophyta; class Magnoliopsida; order Myrtales; family Myrtaceae; genus Eucalyptus; species Eucalyptus victrix. Next base: position 11,996,311 of record CM027845.1, on the reverse strand, counting down.
CAACTAACTTGAAAGGTAACGTGCACATACAAACACATAAAAAGAGGTTTCCGCTTCCTCGCATAATTTTAATCAATTATTAAACACTGAAAATAGTAGCGGCGAAAACTAACACTGATCGGATATACTATTATAGGGTACTCTCTATTAGAGTCCTCAATGAGTATCACTTGAACTTGTAGTTCGCAAAATGCTGATCATTCTCTTTTAAGGAGAATTTTCTTGCATACTCTACGGAGCTTGCCTCACTCAATGACATTAATTTCAATGACTTTTGATATGGCAAATTAGCAAACGTAACTCTTCCTTTTCTCTTCCTATTCAGTATTTCCTTTAACGAGCTATTTATTTCCCGACGATGTTCCAATAATGTCATTAGTTGAATATAAAACCGTCTTATGTCACATAACAACAACAACTATAAATTTTTAAATGTTATTCGAGTCCCTTTTAACAGTATTATATGGTATGAACTAAGAACGTCGTTATTTTTTTTTTTTTAAAGGATTTGTTTGAAATGGGATACAACAAAATATTTATACTAAAATACATACTCTAATTTATAAAAATGAAAAATATTCATGCCCCTATTACGCAAGAGTGCTCTTGGTAATAATTATCAAAAGAGTTAGGACATTACTAAGATAAATTGAACTTGATCATTTCACAACATATATCTGTCATGACTTAAATCACATAATTGCTAACTCAATTCCATCAACATCGAAGGTCCATTTTCCATTGTTTTCTAACTAATGACAACCTTATCCGTCGTTATATGTATGAATGTCTTTAAAAAATCACTAACCTTTGGTAGAGTGGATTTCTCTTTTCTGCCAAGAAATTAGCGAGCAATGTAATTAGTAGAACCAAAAGACCTCTTTTGACCTCTTAAGAAAAAACAAAAAGAAGAAGTCTTTGACTATCTCTTTGAAAGTTTCTATAAATATGTCCTTTCTCAACACATTTAACCTAAACCATAAATTCTAAACCCTAAACCCTATAAAACAACACATGCACCCTTGGACTTGCTGAACGGGCAATCAATCATAAGCTCAAGCATGTGTCAATTCCGCGAATATTTCAATTATCGGTCTTTGAGCAAAATCGGTCCAACCAAAATTCATAACGTGGAACTGTATGATGTAGAACGTTAAGGCTGCATAAGTGAAATCAATCGGGGAATCTCCTTTTTGACTTTGGGATTAACTCGATGGTTGAAAAATGCTAATTGATCGGTAACATCACGTAGCATATCCATGACACTGTGGATAATCTCTCTCTCTCTCTCTCTCTCTCTCTCTCTCTCTCTCTCTCTCTGTGGCTGTTTGACAACATTATGACTCAGTGGGTCATGCGGTGTGGTGCAATTCCGTGGCACGAAATGTTTCCATCCTTGGTGGACAAAGTCTCATTGTGAAAAGCTTTGTGTATAGCTGTGTCCAGTTATTTCCCACCATTGACAGCAATAATTATCCCAGAAAAGATACTAATAACAGCGGACCGCCGTCAACTATAATAACAAGACCTTTTCTTAATTTTTTCCACTGAAAATAAATAATTTTTAACCTAGAATTGAAGCATTTTTTCATGGAAGAAACATAATAAAAAGAAAAAATAGAAACAGAGGGCAAGATCATATGCGGCATAACTGAGAGACGAAGTGGGGTAGGGTTTCCGACATTGTCAACATGTACAGATGGAATCGGAGGCAAGCTCCGACGTTCGAGTGGTGTGCCAGCTGGGCCAGTCAGGGAACCCTACGCGATCCCCAAGCCATGTAACATCAATCAGATTTGAGAAAGATTTAAAATGGTGACGTCAGATTGGAAAACAGAATATTGAAAATACTTTCTCTTTTGCCATTAAAAGGGCGGCCGGAGCTCTTTGAGTGCTTCAGCTATTTCTTACTAGTGTGTTGATCTTCCGATTCGATGCCCACCGAGTAAATAATAGAACATACAAGATCCTGACAGAAGATGCACATGTAAGTTATTCCGATTGAGACCTTTAAGTTAGACAAATATCATGAATATGTGTTAATGCATGTACATAATAATTTGTTAGCTCCGCATGACCACAATAAGTCTATTGTCTAATGCATATTATTCTTTTAGCATAAGTACCATTGCCCCCCCCCCCTTTTTTTTGTACTAATGAATACTCGTAAAATCCTAATAAAGAAATGATATTTGATAGACGATAACTGGCAAGTTCACTTATATCGAAGTATGACGTAGGAAGAGGAATCCAAAATCACAATTATAATGTCCTAGAAAAGAAAGCGATGAGCCATCATGAGGTGCTAAAACTTCTTCTCTCTTGACGTCTCTAGGTCACAATCTGTCCCTCTCTAAGGAAGCAGACTTTCCTTGGCACGCCGGAAAAAGTTCCAACTTTGACCAGTAAATTTTTTTATCAGGTTTGTGTATGCTTTTGTTAAATGAATATGCTTTAAACATCAGTGTCTAGCCATTTGGGAGACAACAAAAGGAGCTCTTTCAACTCTATCACTCTCTTTTTGGTTAGTCTGCCGGAGCAATTGATCGATGGGGTCATCAATTCAGTTTTTTTTTTTTAATCTTTTAGCTAGATTTTGTCTCGTGTCAATATGATACATCGTAATATTAGGATATGAAAGGTTTTATATGAATTGAAAATAATCTAACGTTTGCTAGTGGTGTTTAAGCCTACTAAATTTGATCCATGGAAGTGTGGATTGACGCATTAAGATAAGTACCGCTTGTGGTGTTAAGAAATTACACTTAAGCAAGTATTTATCAAGGGTGAATTAGGCATATGACATGTAATGTTTTTTTTTTCGGTGCTGATATGACATGTAATGTTGTTGCTACACACTTGTAAAAGAATCTCATAACAACATTCTTTTATGTCAGAGAGACCACGCCACATCGCTAATGACCCATTAGTTAAAAGACTAAACCGATTTGCACGTTCTCTTTCTCAAATCTGTCTGAGATTAGGAGGGCCCATTTGAACGTCGGGCTTACACATTGCCCAATTCAATTATTAACCAGCTCCTAAAGCACAAAAAGCACCTCAGCCATTCTATATTCGGCAATATCTTGCTGTATTTTTCAGTGGTCCTTAGTGAAAGCAATATGCCTCCCCTATGTCGTAGATAGGCTCCGCAAAGATAATCAAATCAAGAGGGTGATCGTGGATAGGGTCATATTTATGCCAATTTGAGTTATATTAATTTAAATTCCGACATGCATGTCATTACTAAGTCCGATAGGCCAAATGCAAAAGACAAACCTTCCAACTCAGTCTCACAAACAGGAAGCTAAGATTATCCAGAGATAAAATTAAGAACCTATCTAGGATGATTTAATTGCTTTTTTGTTATAAATTATCCGGCTTTGGTTGTGACCTTTGACTTTAAATTTCGACTTTGGCAAACAATATGGACTTGAAAAGTTTGGAGATTTTCAAGCTATTATCTTACTTCGACCTCAGATAATGAAAATTAAAGAACTAAGCTCTGATGACATGCGCCAGCAATATGGGCAAAACAAACTTCAACGTAAATTGCTAGGCCGACATTGATCTAACATGGGAATGTTTTGCAGATACATCGAGCATTTTCGTAGGCAACTCTGGAAAAAGCTTTTGGACATGAAGGGAACTTGCCGTTTTGCTCCCTAATCGTCTCGAATTCCCCATTGCAACCGGACAAAAACAATCGAGATCATCAAGAAAAAAAAAAATCAAAAGCCAGCTGGCGACGACCCTTTTTCTTATTTCTCTTTTTTTCTCAAAGAAAAAATATTGGTTTTTCTTTAAATCAGGCAAAGGGATTTTGGACTTGTGGCTTAAGGCCAAGGAAACGATTTGGATTGGGGTACTTCAGCCACGCGCGAGGGCACACTATTTGCGGGAGCAGGCCATGAAACAAAAGCCCTTGACTATTTATAATTGGAAGTGGATAAGGAAGTTTGCCAGGTATGGCCAACCCAAAGTACACAAACGATCCACGATTTCTCTTTGCACTTTTGTGTGCTATAAAAACTTTATTTTATTTATTTATTTATTTTAAGCCATGTGGCGTCTCCTCTTCAGACCGAAAGAGATGGGACGTGGCCCTAGGGATATGATTCACATGCCATGCTGTGAGTTTCATGAGTGTGAAATTTGTTTTTTGGGTTATCTAAAAAGGAAGTGTAAAAAATAGTCTTTAAATTTTAACTTAATTTACAATGTTGTCTTTGTATTTTTAATTTATTCAATACAATTCATGAACTATTGATAAGTGTTCAATATAGTCCCTACGTTATATGAAAATATTTACCCCGTCAATCACAACATAGTAACATTGGTTGCAACAAGGGGAATCTTAGGATATATGGCGTCAAAGTTATTCTATAAAGACATTGGTGGCGTTTCTGACAAAGCCAATGTTTATAGTTTCGAGATGATGTTGATGGAAATGGCTAGTAGAAGGAGAAATGTAAGTGCAAATGCGGAGGATTCAAGTCAAATTTATTTTCCTTTGTGGGTTTACAATCAACTCGACAAAGAAAAGAAAGTTGAAATGATAGATGCCATAGAAGAAGAAAGAGAGACAATAAGGAAGATGATAATTGTTGCTCTTTGGTGTATACAATTGAACCCTAATGATCGACATTTGTTGGGCTGCATCCTTGATATGCTAGAGGGAGAATCAATAAACTACAAGTTCCCCCAAAACCAGAATCGATAAACTACAAGTTCTCCCAAAACCACTTTTGTATCTAACGGAGACGCTGGTTGCCAATGTCAATATTGAGATTGGACTTGAAATTCTTTCATCTTCTTCAAGTGTTCCAATAAGTTCTAGTAGTTACTAGTATCCACACGGCAACATGATTCCACATTCTTATTTTGTGTGATTTTTTTCCTTCTTGTAGAAATTGAATCCAAAATAAAAGTACTGCTATCACTTGTACTTGATTTTAGTTGTATAATCCTTGTGGTTATATATAGGTAGCCACTTTTTTTTTTTTTTTCCAAATGTATTTATTTATTCATTTTTTTGGGACGAAGTTTTCTTTTAAAAAAAAAAAATTGGTCCTTTTGAGCCTCAGTGTCGATCTCTCCTCCGTTGTCCTAAAAGCCTGCACTCTAGAATACATGGCAAACATGTTTCAAAATAGAGTTACAAGTGATCAGTATGGAGGAATGCGCGGGGAGAAAAATCAACTTGAGCATGGAAGTGAAGACAACCGCAGAATTATAGAGGGCAAGTTGGAATTAGCCCAAAAGTAGAGGTCATGATGAGGGATTTGAATGGTTATACTGTTTACACTAAAACTAATTTACAATATTAGTGTTTAAGTTATTAAAGGGAAAAATATCAAAAAGGTTATAAACCTATGGCGTTGGTACCAATCCAATCCTAAATCTTTTAATTGGACCAATGTATTTCTAAATCTTTTCACATTTATACAAATTCAATCCATCCGGCCAATTTTGTTTGGTTGGCATTGACTTGGATGTCAATTGGTAGGCAAATGCTAACTTGGACGCTTGCCAGACGCAAATGTTGACATGGTAATTTTAAAATTATTTTAATTTTTTTCAAATTTTTTATTAATTCTTTGTCTTTTTCTTTTTCCTCTTCTTCCTCCTTTGGCTTCTTCTCGCAGTGGTCAATGAGGCTCTAGTGAGGCTCGCTAGCCACTAGGCAAGGGTCTTGAGGCCTTTGTTGGTTGCCGAAGAGTGTCGTGGCCCTCGCTCGACCTTGCTTTGCCCAATAGTCGGCGAGCCTCATTGGAGTCTCATTGGCCATTGCAAGAAGAAGCCCAAGGAGGAAGAAGAGGGAAAAAAGAAAAAGAAAAAGAAAAAAATGTACCCAAAAATTTGAAAAAAATAAAAAAATAATTTAAAATTGCCATGTTAGCGTTTGCTAGCCAATCGGCGTCCACGTCGGTGTCAACTGGCCAAAATTAGTCGAATGAATTGAATTGGTACTAATATGAAAAAGTTTATGACTAAGTTGGTCCAATTGAAAATTTTAAGACTGAATTGACACTAATGCCATAGGTTTAAGACTTTTTTAGTACTTTTTCCATTACTAAGGTGTAGGGGTGATCGAGTCCAGGGTGGGTTGGGTCTAGACCTGAACCCTAACCCAATCTTATTATAACCGTTTCCCTTTTTTTAGACTATGTATCCAACTCTATTTGTATTGGACCATGTATCTGACTCACCATGTTTTTCCGGTACGGTTTTAGGGTCAACCCTATTTCCATTGGAACCTATTTTACAGTCTCTCGATACCTTCTACGACTTTGAATTTTATACTTCCTAATTTACATCGAAATATTAAGCACTTGTAATAAATAAATACATTAACTTTTTAACTAAACGAAAAATTAAGGATCCACGGGGCTAGTATAGTAAATAAATCATAAGGCAAAGAATTAGCAACAAACATAGGTCTAATATTAGTCTTAATCCCACAACTACTACATGAAGTTACTCATTTATACAAGTATAACTCCTCCTACAAAAGAGAAATTAGGCGAGCTAATCCACGTGGTACATAAGAATTTGGTGGTGACGAACATCATTCATTGGACGGTGTGAGAGGGAGCCGATGAGGGAGGGAAGCGAGGAAGAGGAATGATGAAGAAGGAGTGCCGTGCATATTTGAGAGAGTCGAGAGGAAAAACGCCGTGTGATTGTGGGGGTAAGAATAGAAATAAGGGGAAAAAAAAGGTTTTGGATTTATACTTACAAAATCAGTTCCCAAATCGATTCCAAAACCAATTCGGGAACCGGTTCCCGAGTAGGTAATCAATTGGAACCAATTTCCAAACCGAATTAAACCAGTTTCAAATTTTGGAAACCTGTTCTCAAATTAGTTTCAACGGGAATCGGTTTCTAACCTTATTTTCCGGTGGGCCAGTCCGGTTCTCCAGTATACCATGTCTGGTTGTACACCCCTACTAAGGTGCTTATTGAAAGAAAAATGATGAGTAAAACACGAGGTTGGAGAAGATCATAAAATGAATCGTTGATACAAGAGATAAATTACTTTTAGACTCCAAAGATAAATAAGAAGCGTGATATCAAGAACAAATAGAAATGCTTAGGGTGGAAATTAGTTCTAGTGAAGATGACGGGTTTGATTTTTAAAGTTGGACTTCTAGTTCACTTAATGGGAAGAAGTAATGACTGCAAATTGTTACTTGAAACTCAGATGAATAGAGTTTATTATCATCAATGTTACTATTTTGATCCAATTTAGGGCACGATTGTTCATTTTTACTGTGCTAAAGTTGATTCCTAAAAATTATTAATTTGCCAAAAAAATCAGATTTAGAAATTCCAGACAAGTTTCGTTCCAAGTTAGTGGGAAAGCTAGCCATGAAGTATCCACCACTTGTTATGTTAGTTTCAATGCGTGTACTGCAAGCTCTGCGTAATTTCTACTTATGAAACCTTTGGTGGGTCTACACAATGTACTTTTCTTGACTTGACTTTTTGTTGATTGGTAGGTTGACTTGGTCATTGCAAAGACAGATGACCCAACTGGTCTTTTCGATCATCGTCAGACAAAAGGAACCTTCTCTGAAATGCTACGCGTTTTCTAGTCGAATGATATAATGGGCAGATTATAAAGTAAATGCTTATTATGGGCACCCTCGAAACAGCCAGTGTCTTGTCACTTTCGACTCAACCTTGTTAGACGGGCAACTCCCTGTAGACCGTTCGCTATTGCCAAGTCAAGATTTGTCCGTTCAGAGAAAGACTTAAGAGTTGTTAACTCCACCGTGTCAAAACCGCAGTTGTGAAAGAATGGGTAACAAGAGATGAGTTGCATAAGCGGGAATCCAGAAATATTTTTGTTGCAACATACATGGGAGCTGACAAATCTTGTAATTTGAAAAAAAGCACGATAGAACAAACCTACCAATGTAGTCAATAAGGAATGCTAAAGCACGCACTGTATTTACGTGATTCGATCTGATTGTCAATACTTATTGCATGTAAAGAGCCAGCATCAGAGAATTCACGTATCATTAATGGATTTATTGGGTTATAATCGTTACACATTCAAGTGTGAAATATGCTAAACATCAACCTGCTCATACGACCAATTGGATAGGCTTGATATGGTTTGGTGGATTAGAGAAGCAACAATGCGCGAGACGAAGAACACAAGGCCTCACCACTTGTCCCCCCCACGTGAGGGTTGCTTAGCCCTCTCGACAACCCTGCTAGGGTCAATCGACTCATGCCTTGATCTGGGCGAGGCTTTCTTGCCTGCTCGCAGTAGTGAATATGATTGAGCAGGTGTTGCCCGTTGTCAAGTGAGAGTCCCCCTCACCCTGCTTAATTTTTTGGCTTATTTATTTATTTTTTAGCATGTAGTTTATAGAAAGAGCGTTTAGTTAAGATTTTCATCACCCAAATTTGATGGAATTAATGAAAATTGTCGATCACACAAATGTGATAATTTTCAAGATTTGATTGCATAATTTTGAAACTTAATTCTATATTTAAGCTAATCACAAACACCCAGAAATCATGCTTTTGATAGGAGCAAAGTGATTGCTCTTTTCAGTTAAGTAAATTAAATTTGTAGGATTGACAAAGCATTTACATCACGTGGCAATAATGAGACTTTTTTGGTATACGATGTTGACTGAATGTTACGTAGGGAAGAAAGAGAAGTCACTTCTAGTGAGAATTTCCTCAAAACATTATGAGATGCGTGTGTAGTGCGAAGAACAAATATCTATCTTCTTTGGTGCTGACGTTAGTTAAGCTTTCCCAAAAAAATAACCCCCTTTAAAAATAAACATTTGAAAATGAAATTTTCAGCACATTATTTTCAGTGGCCTATTGTACGTATATTTCAATACTTGCCATATATTTTTGAAAATTTATGATTGTAATTAGGTGTATATTTTCATTCATCCTTGATCGAAAGAAAACTTTATTCAACTGTCCTTGTGAATAGTGGGTCACAAGTTGTGGACATCAACTATATGTTAAATTAAATTGTGCTATGTCCACATTTAAAATCCACCAATCAGAAGGCTGGTAAGAGAAACAGATTGTATGATCAAATAAAAAAATAATTTATGATTTATGGAGTATACAGACCAGGATTATCTCAACCGAAAAAAGACGTGGGCCTTCCAGCGAAATTTACATAATAACGTTGATATGACTTTTATCCGCTTATCAATCCAAGCCACATACGTTCCATCACGTAGGAAGCTCCAATTTCTTGACTTTGGGCCGCTCTGGACGGGTCATTTGCTTGACTTGGGCTTTTCAAAAGACCTGACTTCTGGGCTTCCAATTCATTCACGGTACGTCTCTCCAGTGGCATCCCCTTTTCTGTCGCACCTCCGCACCAAATAACCAAAGCCAAACAAAAAGCTCTCTGCATTGCACAAGTTCTCTCAACTCAGGTACCAAATGGAGCCGTTCCCATTACTCCTCCTTCTCATAATACAAGCTGGGATTGGTTGCTATGCTAGGAACAACTACCTGTGTGGCCTTTCATCATGCGGCGAAGTCGTCAACATACGCTATCCCTTTCGATTGAAAGATGACCCAAGAAACTGTGGTGATTCGAGGTTTGAGTTAACGTGTAAAGATAACCGCACGATACTTTCTTTGTCTGGTAGACAATATTATGTGAAATCGATACATGTTTGGGATTTCATCCCTTGGAATGTGGGGCATATGGAAGTAGTGGACGTCGGCCTACGAAAGGGCAACTGTTCCTCCCTTCCTCTCCGCCAGTTAGTGCCCTCTAATTTCCGTGATGAAGAATATGAACGGTACCCCTCTTCCTATGGAACCCCGGTGGTAATTGTATCTTGCTCAAAGCAAGTGAGATCTAGTTCGTATTTCAACACCGAACCATGTATAGTTACGGAAGGGTATCATTCATATGCCCTCATCGACGCACGAGCATCAGATATTGAGGACTCTTGCACCATAACCACGTCAATATATGCAGCAGAATATTTACGGTATAAAGCGGAAGCATTGTCCAAGGAGAATCGCACGATCACCTATAACGACATCCACAATGCGATGGCCGATGGGTTTAATCTCTCCTACTGGGTAACACCCACCTACAGCGACGGGGCGCCGCCGCAGATGAAAACATATGACTTTTGCTTCTTAGGCTTCCGATACCGAGGGGAAAAATGCATACCCTACTACAACTGTAAGTATGCCTTTCCATCAAAGTACTTTACCCGATCGATATGCTAATATATGTTTCTAGCTGTAGCTCTTTAGCCTTAAGGCGACAAACTGTGATTGATTGGTATAAAAAACAAAGTAACAGACGCAAGTAAAGTTCGTAGAACTCCCAACCATGATGATTGAGTAAGCAAAACCAAATATAACGAATTAGCCCTCGAGGGGATTAAGATGACATGCAAATAAATACAATAATTATTCTCGGAAAGAAAATGACAATAACAATCACGTCGCGTTGTGTTTTATTCCTGTTCATAGAATGATAGTTGAAACTTGTAGTGTAGACCCATAAAAGGCTTCGTTCAATTCGTGGAAAATAACTTCCAAAAAAATGTTATTCGAATTTTCCTGCATTCAATTAACAAAAAACGAACAAGTCATTGAAAAACGTTTTTCATCAATAGAGAGGAAATCATTTTCCCTCCTCTTTGCTTCATTACTCATTTCAATTATTATTTTTTTTAAATTCGAATTTTTTAATTTCTTTTTTATTTTTCCATTTTTCTTCTTCTAGCAAGCCACAGTGAGGTTGGCAATTGGCCATGGGTGAGCTCAAGTGTTGCTAGAGGGCGATGAGGCTTGGGCCTCGCAGATCCGTGACACTCAAGCGTCGTAAGAGGCCAGTAAGCTTGTTCCTCACCTATGGTTGATAGCCAGTCGAGAAAAAGAAAAAGAAAGAAAAGAAAAATTAAAATTCAATTTTTTTAAGAGAAAAAGGAATAAATAATAAAAATAATAAATGATCTAAAGGAGTACATGGAGGAAAGTCATATTTTTCATACCAAACGACGGAAAATATTTTTCATTTCATTTTTAAGTTTAAGCCAAACATTAAAAATATTGTCAATTTCCTTAAATATATTTTTTTAAAAAGTCACATTTTTCACGAAACGAATGAAATTTAAGTTTGTGCTTTTTGGGGGAAAAAAAAACTAAGTTTGTGTAAGTCAACGTTGAGCATCTGCATTTTATTGAATATAAGAAAATTGTGTTTAGTTCCTTCCAAAAGCTTTTATATTAGCTCAAAGTACCTGATTTTTTCTCTTATATCAAGAGTTCCCAAAATGGGGAGTAAAAGCCTACCTCCCACCTCATAAGTTAATCAAGTATAGTCACAAAACCTTTTAATTCTCAAAACCGAAATTATGTGAAAATTCAGAATCTCTTGAAAGCAAAACTTGTTGATTTACTATATTTTAAGTTGCGATGGGGCTAGAAAATTCACTAGATGAAATCTTTAGGTTCAAAGAACACATTAAATATGACACGTGATGTGTTGAATATTTACTACTATTGATTTTCGAATACAGTATGCAAATGTAACATTAGTTTTTATCCTTAATACATCTTTGCTTAGGATGTTGTTAATTCATATCTTATTTTCTTAGTTAACTACTATACTTACTTTTCATTCGTTACTTAGCTAGTTCTGATTATATGTCCTCATTAATTTCTTGCTTTCTGTAGACAATTCTTCCTGGGGCATGACGCTAAATTTTGCACTGAATACCGTTCCTAATCCTGTCTTTGTCTTCGGTATGGACAATTCCTTTTTCCTCACGTCTGCGAAACAATTGCGCTAGATGTGAAGAAAACACTTTATATGTACTTTCTAACAAATAAACAAGACTATGCTTTACACTAATCTCAAGACACTTTTCTACGCAGCTCACTTCCTAGCAGTAAAATACATATTTGGAGCTCCATGTGTGTTGATACTTCTAATCTATAAGTGGATGAGAAGGCACCGAGCAATGGACCCAAACATTGAAGAATTTCTACAAGCTCGCAACAACTTTTTGCCCATAAGGTACTCTTACTCAAACATTAGGAAGATCACACAAAATTTCAAATACAAGTTAGGTGAAGGGGGCTATGGTTCCGTGTACAAAGGAACACTTAGAAGTGGCAATGAAGTTGCGGTTAAAATTTTGAATAAACCAAAATCTGATGGCCAAGATTTTATAAGCGAAGTGGGGACATTTGGAAGGATCCACCATGTTAATGTGGTGCAACTTGTTGGTTTTTGTTTAAGTTATTCCAAACAAGCTCTTGTCTATGATTTCATGCCGAATGGATCTTTGGATAAGCACATTGTCTATAAGGATGGAGAAAATTCTCTGGATTATAAGAAAATGTATGAGATCTCTCTTGGCATAGCTAGAGGCATAGAGTATTTACATCAAGGATGTGACATGCAAATTCTACACTTTGACATCAAGCCTCACAATATTCTCCTAGACCAGAGTTTGACTCCGAAAGTTTCTGACTTTGGACTTGCAAGACTTTACCCTACCGATCACAACATAGTAACGTTGACTGCAGCAAGGGGAACCTTGGGATATATGGCGCCCGAGCTATTCTATAGGGACATTGGTGGCGTTTCTTACAAAGCCGATGTTTATAGTTTTGGGATGATGTTGATGGAAATGGCCGGTAGAAGGAGAAATGTAAATGCAAACGCAAAGGATTCAAGTCAAATTTATTTTCCTTTATGGGTTTATGACCAACTTGGCAAAGAAAAGGAAGTTGATATGGTAGATGCCACAGAAGAGGAAAGAGAGATGACGAGGAAGATGATAATCGTTGCTCTTTGGTGTATACAACTCAACCCTAATGATCGACCGTCGATGAGCCGAGTCCTTAATATGCTAGAAGAAGAGGTTGATGAACTACAGGTTCCCCCAAAACCACTTCTATATCCAACGGAGCCGGTTGCTGATGTCAATTTTGAGGTTGAACTTGAAACTCTCTCATCTTCTTCAAGTGTTCCAACAATTTCTGGGAGTTATCAATACGAGTACAATAACAAGATTCTACAATCTTGTTCCGTGTGATTTTTTCCCTCTTGTAGAAAATGAATGTAAGTTAAAAGTAGTACTTGTGCGTGACATTACTGGTATAATCCTCGAGGTTATCTATTGGTAGCCACTTTCTTCAAGCGTGTTTTCCTGGTTTTCTTGCTTTGTGCGAGGTTTTTCTATAAGAAACTTTTGGTCCTATTGGGTTGCAGTGTTAATTTTTCCTCCCTCGTCCTAAAAGCTCGCGCTTCAAAGAATAGAGAACATATGGCGAACATATGGCGAACATGTTTCAAAATTTGGCGGGAACAATTGTCCAGTCGCACCCCGAGGGGTCGTGAAAGAGATAAAACCAGTGCTAAGTGAAGAACACGACAAATGCCCGGCCACCTTCAGTTCGTCCGGAGTTTGATCTTTTTGTTTCCTTCGCATCTCGTTGTCTTTCAATTTGGACCATGCATTTCCTTCTCGGGTAATTTCAATTTCAATGAATTTTCATTTCCTTGCAAAATATATATTTTTTGCACTCAGATTCACCTGGATTTGCACTCGAATCCCCACTTCATGCCCATCCTGAGCGCAGTGTGAAATCGTGGAGAGATCACTCTCTGTCATCTGAAGTTCGGATGGTCTCAGCATATATTGATTTCTCGTCAAATGGTACTATCTTTGTAGGATCACGATGGTTCATACATAAAATTCTGGTTTTTGTGAGTTTTCCAGATATAACAAAGCATGTTCCTTGCGATACTGTCTGTATTGAGCCATGAGTCTCTGCCCTCTCTCTACTGATTCATTGCAAACTCTGTCCCTCCCACCAAAACCTCTTTCTTACCCCCTCGACAGCCGCCCGATCACCCACATTTACGGCGTCCACATTTTCCCAAGCAATCTCCAACCTCGACCGCTTATCCCATATGAAGAAGACGAAGAGCAACTCCCTTCCTCATTCCTGACGTCTAATTTAATTAAGAGGTTCATTAAAATGGGCTTGCGGCTTGCACATGCCACGGAGGAAACACGGAGTAATCCGGCTACTTTGCCAAATGAACAGAAATTGGGCTTGTGATGCCACGTAGATCGATATTTGCACGGTCAGAAAGAAACCGACTTATAAATTTTGGGTCGGACCGAAACAAATAATTCAAAGGATACTTCGTTGACTGAGACAACCTTAAAAGAGCAAGTTGGAGGTGCCCCAAATGCAGAGCATGATAGAGGATTTGGATGGGAAATACTATTTATACTAGAACTAGTTGACAATATTAGTGTAATAGGTTTTCTCGATGCTTATTAATAGAGAAAAATGGTGAGTAAAAAACAGGGTTGGACAAGACTAATATTGAATAGTAGATACGTGCGATAAATAACTTAAAAAACTTTAAAGATAAATAGGGAGCACGATACTGCGAACAAACAGAAATTTCTAGGATGGAGACTAGTTCTCATGAAGATGACGGGGTTGCCAGTTCACTTAATGCAAAGGGGTAATGACTTGGACAAAATTTTTAGTTGAAGCTCAAGTGAACAAAGTTTATTACAATCAACGTTGCTCCATGTTCTCATGCTTGTCTTCACAATAGAGCAGAAATGAATTTCAACACAGATGCCTGACTTGCAAGGATTCTGATTCAATATAGGATACGGTAATTCAGTTTTGCGACGCTAAAATGGATTCTTAGAGAGAATCAATTTGCCAAAAATGTCAAATTCAGAAGCCGTAGAGAAGTTTCCTCCCTAATAAATGTGAAATCTATCCATAAAGGAAAATGATTACCTAATCATCCTGTTACTTTACAAAATTTATGGTGAATTGTCGGCCGCTAATCTTAAAGTTGAAAACTAGAGCACTGGCTGGTCCGATTTTATATATTTTGGGACTTTGACTGGGTGAGATTTCCTCGTTTGAAATGTTTGTTTGTTTTGGGAAAATTTCATAATAATGGATAATATTTTTCGAAAATCATCTTCCAAGAAATGATTTTCTCAAAAATGCTTTGGTTTCCCTATTTTTAATTAGAGATTTGTTTTCCTAATTTTAACAATGTACATTATCTTTGATCTTAATGATTTTTCATTGATTGATCATTTTCAGCAAACCAAATGTGCGAAAGTCCAGAAAACTCATTCACTTCTTTCATTCAAAGAGACACACTCGCAATCTCACCCCAGTTTTCTGTGGCCATCGACACCGGAGGATTTGAGTTCCAATTCTACTCCAGCGGCATGTTCACCGGAGCCTGTGGGACAGATTTGGACCATGGTGTCGCCACCGTCAGGTACGGGACCAGCGACGACAGTACCAAGTGTTGGTTGGTGAAGAACTCGTGGGGCGCGGAATGGGGGGAAGGAAGGGTACATAAGGATGCAGAGAGATGTTACCGCTAAGGAAGGCCTATGCGGCATAGCAATGAAGGCATCTTATCCTACTGCATGAGTCTGAATTCACTACATTGGCGATGAACTCGTGTGATGTAAAGACTCAAGATTTCCCGCTTTCTATGTTTATTGCGTACAGCGTCTAGCTGCTTCTAAATTTCACCTGTATGTGTGATTAGAAGGTAATAATACTATGAAATTTCCTATTTGAAAATCTCTAATCATTTGAGAATTCTGAATCCAAATCCAACTAAGCACCTGAGCTTAGTATTCACACCAAATCGTACTTGGGTGTGTGTCAATGTCCATGCAGAATTGGGAAAATTGTCAAAATAATCCTAAACCTATTATAATTTTTCCAATTCAGTCCTAAACCTTTTTTTTGGGAACTAATATACAATTGTGTCAATTCAGTCCATCTAACTAATTTTGATTGATTGGCGTTAGCTATCTGGTCAATGCTAACATGGACAATATTATAATAATATTTTATTTTTTCAAATTTTATAATTTATTTCTTTTTACATTTTCATTTCCTTCCTCTTCCTCCTTCCTCCTTCCTCCGGCCGACAATGACAAATGTTGGCAAGGCATCGGCCAATGATGAGGCTCACCCTCGCCAGCTACTAGCGAGGGTGAGCCTCGCCTAATGATGATGAGGCCACCCTCGCCATGACTGGGCATGGGCGTGATCTACCCATGGCTAGCAAGGCTCACCCAAGCTAGAGGCTATGTAGCCTCTAGTGAGGTGAGCCTGGCTAGCTTAGCACGCAGCCAAGGCAAGGTCACTTAGCCACAACCAAGCTTCCCTGAGGACTCCCTGGCCCTACCTTTGGCTGGTCGCTGATAGCGATTGGCTAGAGGAAGGAGGAGAAAGTTAAGAAAATCATAACAAGAAAAAAAAAAGGAAAAAATGAATAAAGATTTGAAAAAATTAAAATATTATTAAGATATTGTCAACATTAGTATCGGCCAAATGACTAGTATCCATGTCAACGCTAGCCAGCCAAGATTGGCCAAATAGAATGAATCAACACAAGTGCAAAAGATTTAGGATTGAATTGGTAAAAAAAAAAAGCTTATGACTAACTTGAAAAAATGATAAAAAGTTTAGAACTTTTTGGTAATTTCTTATGCAGAATTCCATCATTCCCTACCCCAGAATACTGATGTTTTTTTAGTACTAATTATATTTCAATAAGTGTTGGTAAATATATATATAATAAAAATATATATATATCCGATAAAAAAAATTGTCCGTAAACTTTTTTCCCCGAGAAACTGGACAACTTACTAATACTTTTAATGAAACTAACTAATTTTTTATAGTTTGTAAATTACCAATTTTGTACTAACAGATTAACTTTTATTATATCCGAATTATCTAACTCTTAAATGAAATTCTCAACCTGAAATATTATTTGGGTTTGCATAGAACTCTTTTGTCTCCTGCCTACAAATACCGATCCTTTTCGTGCTAGTATCTCAATAAATTACCGACCAAACTGTATTAATATCTATATATATATATATATATATATATATATATATATATATATATATATTGGTTAATTTTAAAAGCTATTGGTAAGAAAAAAAATTCCAAATTTTTTTCAAATAACTTATTGGTATAGCAACATTTTGATGGATTACTAATATTTTTATAATTTATAAAAACCAATTTTGCATTAATTTATCAAGTTTTTTTTTTGGGTGAAAATATTAATTTATCAAGTTTATTTGCATAACTTACTAACATTTTGAATTTAGATGAATTTACATATGGTGAAACCACCATGTGTTTTTGTCTATTCAAGAGAGAGAGGGGGGGGCCATGGTCGTGATAAGAGAGGATAACACCGTGGTGTGGTAATTGCGTGATGGTGTGAGAACTGAGAAATAGCTTTTCCCAAAAAGTCTAAGAAAATTTTCCCTTTTAGGATGGGATCGCTAAGAATATAAAAGAAGCTCAATATCTTCTTTCAAAGAGATTGTCAAAGAGAACCTTAAAAAGACTAAGAATGTTTCCCCTTTAGGGTGGGACAACTTATGTTGTGAACAATCTTATTCCTTTTTATATACATTGTAGCCGGCGCAAAGCATTGTACCTCAGTATCACATATTCGATAATTGGAAAGTCATCCGAGTTTATACTGATGAATGTCTATCGTTCTCTCAAAAGTCATCGTTTGCTTCGTTTGATGTGAGAAATTACTGTAGTGACTGAACATGCTACCGATTGGCCCAAAAAGACAATAAAAGCACGCCGAAACAAAAGCACACAGTCCAAATTACCAGCCCTCGCACAGAAACAAAGTAAGCCTCCAGACATGAATCTCACAAGCTAAGTCTATCTCGGAACATCCTCTCTGGCACGTTGACGATTGATTACTGCTTCTCTTAATTAAAGCTAATTGATCCGATTAGTTTTATGTAACCATCGGGATAGATTATCAGGCAAGTCGATGAATCCACGTCCGAATTCGTCGTACGATCCAAAACATTGGGACTATAAATTTGAGGTGCAATCTTAGGATTCTGTGTGCTCCCAAACTGATTCACTTAGCTCTTCTCCTTCACTCCTAACATTGCTAGCCAAGTCATGGGATCGTTTAGAAACCAATATTTCATTCTGGTGCCTGTGGTCTTCCTTTTGGGAGCTTGGGCTCATCAAGCCGCCGGTCGCACCCTCCAGCGAGACGATCACATGTACGAGATGCATGGGCAATGGATGGCCCGTTACGGGCGTGTGTACAAGGACGTGGAAGAGAAGCAAAGCCGTTTCGAGATATTTAAGGCAAATGTGCAAGGCATCGAGTCGTTCAATCAGGCAAACGACAAGCCTTACAGGCTCAGCGTCAATCAGTTCGCCGACCTCACGAATAGAGAATTCAAGGCAAGGAACCGATTCAAGTCGCACATGTGCACCACCGAGGCCGCTTCTTTCAGGTACGAAAACATCACCGCGGTGCCTTCTAGCATGGACTGGAGAAAGAAAGGAGCTGTGACACCAGTTAAGAACCAAGGCCAATGTGGTAAGTTGATAGAGACTAGTTCATGAATTGCCTTCATCAATCTATTTGAGATTGTTAGAGACAAGAAGTTAAAACCCCTAATGTTGTCATAGTATCTTCTCCAAGAATGTTGTTCTGATTTGAGTGTCCTGTTTCCGTTGCAAAAATGTAGGATGTTGCTGGGCTTTTTCAGCCGTGGCAGCTGTGGAAGGAGTCAATGAAATAACCACGGGTAAGCTGATTTCTCTTTCCGAGCAAGAGTTGGTCGACTGCGACGTCGGTGGCCAGGACCAGGGATGCGAAGGCGGTTGGATGGATAGCGCATTCCAATTTGTTGAGAAGCACGGCCTCACAACCGAGACGAACTATCCCTACAATGGCACGGACGGCAAATGCAATGTCAAATCGGAATCCAACCGTGCCGTAATCATAAAGGGCTATGAAGACGTTCCCACCAACAGCGAGGGGGAATTGCTAAAGGCGGTTGCTAACCAGCCAGTTTCCGTGGCCATCGATGCCGGGGGATTCGATTTCCAATTCTACTCTAGCGGCGTGTTCACCGGGGCTTGTGGGACCGACTTGGACCACGGTGTTACCGCCGTCGGATACGGGACAAGCGATGATGGCACCAAATTTTGGCTGGTGAAGAACTCGTGGGGCGAGGAATGGGGCGAGGAAGGATACATAAGGATGCAGAGAGACGTCAGTGCGAAGGAAGGCCTCTGCGGCATCGCGATGAAGGCCTCTTATCCTACCGCGTAGATTTTAATGAAGCCATATATCTGTGTGTACTGTAAAAATGGTGAAGCTTTTCAGTTCTAAGGCCTTGTTTTATACCTATGCTTGGCATGCTGCATGTATAATCCATATGTACTAGTTGCGTGTTCTTAAGAAGTGATGTTTGAATTTCCGACTTGAAAAATCTTTTTGTTGAAGAAACTTAGGATGAGATTCAACTGGGTACGGCTTCACAACTCGAGTAAGAAAAACTTGCGCAAGTCATCAATCCCGATACACTATTGAGAACGATCTAAAGATGTCGAGTCAAAATACATGAAATTTAAAATGACCCATTCCACATGCCACAATTTAGCAAGCAGCATGCAGTGAAGGATTGAAGAAGAATATGTGTGAATTCATTAAATCTTCAGTCCGAAGAACGGACTTTTCCTCTCAGAGAATCGAAGTTCGAAGTGGCTTGTTTGAAAGCTGCCGAATTTTTAGCAGACAATTACCCGCAAAATCATTGATTTTTACATTGGAAAAGTATCACAAAATACCAAAGTTATTGCATTGGTACCAATTAAATAATAAGCCATTAAATTAGATCAATTTAATCTTAAATATTTTTATATTAGTACCAATTAGATACATCCAATCAATTTAAGTTGAAAATTGCTGACATTAAAGTTAGTCATTCTACATAAAATATGCTAAGATTATATAAAAATTTTCTCAAAAATACGTACGATTGTGTATGCCACGTCATTACACTACGGGAGCTCTCTCTTCTCTGTTTGCTTTTAAGGATTAAATTATTTTTGCTGATAGCGTATCCAGACAAAGGGCCTTTTGAATTTTCATTAGAAAAAAGAATTGCCGGATTTTATATTCATTTACCAATAGAGTTAACACGGCTATCCGCAGCAACGATCCTTCATGGATGATAGAAAACCATTGTAGTTAGATCCTTTGAGTGTTCTGCTCCCCTGATGACTGTAGCACAATGAGGAAAAGGATATGAAAAATAGAGGTGATTATAGAGAATGACAAATATTGTATTGCTTTAATTTCGTCTTTTACGCATTCTACCAAAAAGGAAGAAGCCAGACATAGGCTCTGTTTGCTATGAAAAAAGTGAATAATTTGGATTGGGTACAATTTTCCTAAAAAGGAATACTTATATCACTTACAAAAAAGGATAATATTCCAAAAAATCATAAATATATTGTAATGGCCAATTCGATCTCAAATCTTTTAATTGTACCGCTTTAATCCTAAAACTTTTGACAATAAGTCAACTCCGTTCTAAAGTTTTTTATTGCGTCAATTAGTCCTAGATCTTTTAATAATTTATCAATTTAGTCATAAATCTTCATTTTGTCAATCTAGATTCCGGTTGGTTTTGATCAAAAATTGCTAAAGGACTATATTTGCAAATGGTTGTAAAAGAAATCGCCGGCCAAAGTTGTAAAGGTTAAAAAAAAGGTAAGGAAAGAAAAAGAAAGGAATGGGTGAGGAAGAAAAAGGAAAATTTAAAATAAATTAAAAATTTTGGAAAAATTAAAATTAAAAATTAAAAATTTTGGAAAAATTAAAATTAAAAATTAAAAATATATCTATACTAGAATTAGTTGTGTGAACACAACACAGCCAGCATCCATGGAACACTTTCTAGCCAAAATGACCGAATAGACTCAATTAGTTCCAATGTGAAAAGGCTTAATACTAAATTAGTCATATTAAAATGTTTAGACTTGAACTGATACCAACACAATAAGTTTATGACTCTTTTTTTTTCTCCTTGATATGTTCACTTCAATTCATATGAATCGAGGCACAAACTTAAAAAGCGCGTTTGGCAACGATTCTGTTCCCGGGAGTTGATTCTGACAAGAAATGATTATTTTTGATTCTATTCCCAGGAACTGATTCTGAGTAAAAGAACGTGTTTGGTAACTTCTAAAATTTTTGATTACGGAATAGAATTGCGTTTGATAACGTGTCCATTGATTCTTTCCAAATTATTTTTTTTATTTTAAAATAATTTTTTCTACTTTTTTTTACCTTTTTTTCCTTTTCTTTTTTCCTTTTTTCTTTTCATTTTTTCCTTTTTCTCCTATTTTTCTTTTCTTCTTGTGGTCGGTCGCGGACCGGCGATCGGCGGACGAGGGCCGGCGACCTCACCCGAGCGTCGCCGGCCCTCAACGAGGCCGCCCTCGTCGGCCGAGCGTCGCCGCGCGGCCTCGCCGCCCGGCTGCGCGACGCTCGCCTAGCCCCGCGAGGCTCGGCCTCCCCCATCTGGCGAGGCCGAGCATCGCCCGATGGACAGGCGGGCCTCGCCGGGGCTGGGCGAGGCTCGTCGGGCTGGCGAGGCCCGCCCGGCCACCGGGTCGGGCTAGGGCGAGCTTGGCCGGTGGCTAGGCGGGCCTCGCCAAGCCCCGGCGAGCCTCGGCCTCGCCTAGCCCCGGTGAGCCTCGGCCTCGCCAGATCTGGCGAGGCCTCGCCTCGCTGGTGGACAGGCAGGCCTTGCCCAGCCCCGGTGAGGCTCGCCGGAGGCTCGGCGAGGCTCCCCAGTGGCTGGGCGAGCCTCCGGCGAGCTCGCCGGATCTCGCCAGTGGTTGGGCGAGCCTTCGGCGAGCTCGCCGGATCGGCGGCCGGCGGCGGACGGCGGCTGGCGATGATGGGCGGCCGGCGGCGGTGAGCGGCGGCGGACGGCGGCGGGCGGTGACGGGCGACGGTCGCGGGATGGCGGAAGGAAAGAAGAAGAGTTTTATTGTGTTGATTCTTTTTTTGATTCTCGGACGTAGAATCAAATTTTTTTTTTGATTCTCAAATCTACTCCAAAACTGATTCTGGGAACAAATTTGTTCCCGAAACAAAATTTTTACCAAACGCGATTCTCGTCCCAAACTGATTCTGGGAACAAAAAATCAGAATTAGTCACTGTTTGGAGTGTTGCCAAACAGGGCCTTAAAAAGCGGCCAAGTTAAGAGGGGTCATTTTAGTTTTTTTTTTTTGAAGAATATTGCTTCGATTTTATCTGGATTACATGTTTGGGACGCTTGAGTGACCGACAATAAATGATAGTCATTAAGTTGATCCTTATTAGTACAATTTTTTCTACAATAAAGAACGGTTGGATAAACTATAGATTATTCTGAGCTTGTCCATACATCTTATTCAACGATTCCCACAAGATTAGAGCTATAGGGGAATATGCAAAAGTCTCATACACTTGAGATTCCATAGAGTTAAAAATCCAAGACATAACCAAACTGTCGTTGGCTTGCCATTCATTAAATTTCGCATCCCTCTCAGGAGGTGCTTTTATTTGGCCATTAATATGACCAAGCTTCGATCTGCCCCCAAGGGCCCCAGTAATAGCATGAGACCATGGAAGAAAGTTCTTCTCATTCAGCAATATGTTGGTGAGTCATTGACCGGTGGCAGTGGAGCCGGGTTCGGGATTGGCCAAACTCAAATCAGTCATGATTTGAACAACCGTGTATACACTAAGAAGGACACTGATGGATCAAACGCATAAACAGATACGTACTTGCTCTAATATCATGAAGAAATTAAACAAGAAGACACGATTTAACTAGGTTCAGCAATGTGCCTACGTCCTCGGGTAATCCTCTCTTAAAGTTTTCCTTTTGTCATATCATTTTTGAGAGAGGGATTGTCATTTTATTGATGAAGTATAGGAAAGGAAGACAATGAAAAAATAAGGCAATTCCCAAAATCACAAAAATAAAAAAACAAATCTAAATAATTTCTTCCCAAATCGAAGGGCCAGCACCAATCACGCCGACAGTTTTCTTTTTATCTACACAAATGTAACTTCTTTTCATTCAGTTTGAATTCAAAATGAATAATTGACATAATTAGCAGCACCTCACGCTCTATTGAACGGCTAAAAGGAGTCGTTAAAATTAGAAAAGAGCAGCATTAGGGACTAGCTTCCCATCCTAAATCATCGACACCTGGACCCTGAAGTGTCAAAAGTTGGCACAAATGGACACTTAAGTGCCAAAAGTTACGAAAGTGACGCTTAAGTGTCAAAATCGGAGCAAAATGGATCACTTAAGTGTCAATTCAACCAAAACGCTAGACGTGTCAATTTTCCGGTAAAGCGAGTGCAAAACGGCGTTGTTTTGGTGTTGATATGTTAAAAAATTAATATAAAAATTAATTAATTTTATTAAAATATTAAAATATTAAAATATTAAAGTAATTTAAAATAAGGGGGGAGGCGGCTGAGGGCTCAACCTCACCTTTTTTTTTTGAATTTTTAAAATATTTGTATTTGTATTTTTAAATCTTTTAAATAAATTTAGTTTTAAATTTAACTTAATTAATTTTTATATTAATTTTTTACCAAGTCAGACCAAAACGATGTCATTTTTGCATTGTTTGGCCACGTCAGCGTGGAAAACAACGCCGTTTTGCACTTATTTTGTCGGAAATTGCGTACGTTAGCATTTTGGCTGGATTTTGGCCGAATTGGCACTTGATCCATTTCTCTTCAATTTTGGCACTTAAGTGTCCCTTTGTGCCAACTTTTGGTACTTGAAGCATCTTTTGCCCTGAATCATCTTTTCTAGCTACAAATTAAGCCATCACAGATGTTAGATTTCGAGGACAATCGGCAAGCCATCCATTTCAAGTCATGGTTGGGTTGTCTGCTTTTGGTGACGAGCGAAGAGCAACCTCGGTGAAATCACTCATCGCCAATGGTACTTAACGACGGTTTTTCAACTTTAGAGACCGGTTTGGCCATCCGTCTTTTGAGTATAAGTTTAAGATGTTATCATTTCTTTTTGTCTATACCAATCTAACTCTCAACTTACTCTCAGACTTCTGTCCTCCCTCTTTGCAGAGCACAAGAGTCGAACTCCACACCTGAAACTAAACATCCTCATTGCCAATCCCTAAGAAGGTAGGAAATCGAACTCTTGAATTCACTTTTACTAATTCAATCCCAAAATTTTAATTTTGCCAATTCAATTTTGAACATTTTCATACTTTATCAATTGAGTCAATCCAGCTAATTTTGACTAAAAATCGCTAACATAAATACCAATCGTGCCGCTAACGTAGGACAACGTAGGACAACCAGCATTCTTGTCAGCAATTTCCAACTAAACTTATTTAAAAGAATTATATTGGCCAATTGCCAAACAATTTCGGGCTAAATTTGTCAAATGAAAAAGTTTAAGATTGAATTGATGTCCATATAATGAATTTATGACTCTTACGGTAATTACCCTTTAACTTTGTATGCCGCAAACATTCCTTCAACCTGCAAATCGACTATAGACGCACAAAGGGCTATATAAGGGCACATGTGGAAATAGCTTTTTTTCCCTCGACAGTAAATTAGAAATAATTTCATTATATTTTTTGGGACTAAGTAGAGGTGGAGAAGCAAGACACTCAAGCAGCCTAATCCTCCATTCCGCCGTTTTAAATACTCACATGCACGCCCATGCAACTCCAGCGCGAAAGGTCATCGTCTGTAGTTTTGTACTGATCAGATTTGACGTCATGCTGCGAGTTTGGCCAAGAACGAGCGATAAGAACACGTTACGACCGAAGCAGATAGTCCTATATGTCAGCCCACAAACAGAAACTTTGAGCTTTCCGTGACATGAATCTCACGAGCCTAGTCCATCGCAGAACATTCCCTCCGGCACGCAAATGGAAACGAATTCAAATCTAATCTGACGTGCCCATCAGGACAGATTATCAGTCAAATTGATGAATCCACCGCTCAAATTCTTCGTACGTGTCCAAGACATGAGGACTATAAATCTGAGGCGCGAATCTAGGACTCTGTGTGCTCACAAACTTTTCTCCCTTAGCTCTTCTCCATCTCTTACTCCCAACATTCCTTGGGAAGCCATGGCATCGTTGAGAAACCGATGCTGCATCCTAGTGACTCTGATCTTCCTTTTGGGAGCTTGGGCTTGCCAAGCCACGGGTCGCGCCCTCCAGCAAGACGATCCCATGTACGAGATGCACGAGCAATGGATGGCCCGTTACGGGCGTGTGTACACGGACATGGACGAGAGGCAAAGCCGTTTCCAGATATTCAAGGCAAACACACGACTGATTGAGTCGTTTAATCGGGGAAGTGGCAAGCCTTACAAGCTAAGCGTCAATCAGTTTGCCGACCTCACGAATGAAGAATTCAAGGCGAGGAACCGATTCAAGTCACACATGTGCTCCGCCGAGGCCGCGTCCTTCAAGTACGGAAATGGCACCGCGGTGCCTTCCAGCATGGATTGGAGAAAGAAAGGAGCCGTGACCCCTGTTAAGAACCAAGGCCAATGTGGTAAACTGATCGAATCTATTGATGCTATTTGACCATTTGTTGAGTCAATATGTAGTCAAACTGCCTATGATTCTTATGGCAGCTCCAACGATATTCATGTTTTAACTTGATTGTCCATTCATATGTAGGATGTTGTTGGGCCTTTTCAGCTGTGGCAGCTGTGGAAGGAATCAATGAAATAACCACAGGTAAGCTGATTTCTCTTTCCGAGCAAGAGTTGGTCGACTGCGACGTCGGTGGCCAGGACCAGGGATGCGAAGGCGGTTGGATGGATAGCGCATTCCAATTTGTTGAGAAGCACGGCCTCACAGCCGAGATGAACTATCCCTACAAGGGCACGGACAGCAAATGCAATGTCAAATCTGAATCCAACCGTGCCGTGATCATAAAGGGCTATGAAGACGTTCCCGCCAACAGCGAGGGGGCATTGCTAAAGGCAGTTGCAAACCAGCCAGTTTCCGTGGCCATAGATGCCGGAGGATTCGATTTCCAATTCTACTCTAGCGGCGTGTTCACCGGGGCTTGTGGGACCGACTTGGACCACGGTGTTACCGCCGTCGGATACGGGACAAGCGATGATGGCACCAAATTTTGGCTGGTGAAGAACTCGTGGGGCGAGGAATGGGGCGAGGAAGGATACATAAGGATGCAGAGAGACGTCAGTGCGAAGGAAGGCCTCTGCGGCATAGCAATGAAGGCATCTTATCCTACTGCATGAGTCTGAATTCACTACACCGGAGATGAGCTCGTGTGATGTAAAGACTCAAAATTTCCCGCTTTCTATGTTTATTGCGTACAGCGTCTGGCTGCTTGTAAATTTCACCTGTATGAGTGATTAGAAGGTAATAATACTATGAAATTTCCTATTTGAAAATCTCTAATTATTTGAGAAGTATAAAACCAAATTCAACTAAGCACCTGAGCTTAGGATTCATACCAAATCATACTTGGGTGTGTGTCGATGTCTGCAAAATTGGGAAAATTATCAAAACAGTGCTAACTTATTATAATATTTTCAATTCAGTCTTAAACCTTTTTTTTTGAGAGGCCAATTTAGTCCTAAACATACAATTGTGCTAATTCAATCTATCTAACCAATTTTGGCCAACAGGCACTAGCTGTCTAATCGATGCTAACGTGGACAATATTTTAATAATATTTTATTGTTTCAAACTTTTTTATTAATTTTTTTCTTTTTACATTTTCATTTTCTTTCTCTCTCTTCTTTTTTTTCCTCCTTCTTCCTTCTTCCTCCTTCCTCCTTCCTTTGGCCGACAATGACAAGCATTGGCAAAGTCAGCCTTGCCGGCCAATGGTGAGGCTCACCCCGTCGGCTACTGGCGAGGGTGAGCCTCACCTAATGATGACGAGGCCGCCCTCACCATGGCTAGGCAAGGCCATGATCTGCCCATGGCTAGCAAGGCTAACCCAAGCTAAAGGCCGTGCAAGGTCGCGGCCTTTGGCGAGGCACAACAACCTCACTAGCTTAGCGAGCAACCCAGGCGAGGTCACCTAGCCACAACCAGGCTTCCCTGAGGATTGCGAGGTCCCTCGCCGACCCTACCTCTGGTTGGTCATCAGCAACAACTAGCTAGAGGAAGGAGGAGGAAGTGAAGAAAATCATAACGAGAAAAAAAAGAGGAAAAAATGAATAAAAATTTGAAAAACTTAAAATATTATTAAAATATTGTCCACATTACATCAACCGAATGACCAGTATCCATGTCAATGCTAGCTGGTCAAAATTGGCTAATGGAATAAATTGACACCATTGCAAAAGATTTAGGATTGAATTGGTAAAAAAAAAAAGTTTATGACTGACTTGGAAAAATGATAATAGATTTGAGACTTTTTTGGTAATTTTTTTATGCAAAATTCCATCGTCCCCTACCCCAAAATACCAATTCTTTTCCGTACTAATTACATTTCAGTGAATTTTTTCCAATAAAAAAATTGTCGTGAATTTTTTTCCCTGGGAAACTAGACAAATTACTAATACTTTAATGAAACTAACTCATTTTTATAGTTTGTAAATTACCAATTTTGTACTAGCTGATTAAATTTTATTAATAGCCGAATTATCTAACTCTTAAATGGAATTCTCAACCTGAAATATTATTTGGGTTTGCATAGAACTCTTTTGTCTCCTGCCTACGAATACCGATCTTTTTCGTGTTAGTATATCTCAATTAATTACCGATCAAACTGTATCTACACACACACACACACACACACACACACACACATGTATGTATATATATGTATATATGTATGTATATATATGTATATGTATATATATGTATATATATGTATATGTATCTATATGTATATATATGTATATGTACATATATATATATATGTTTGTATATATATATGTATGTATATATATGTATGTATGTATATCTTGGTTAATTTTAAAAGCTATTGGTAAGAAAAAACAATCCCAAATTTTTTTTTCAAATAACTTATTGGTAACTTAGCAACATTTTTATGGGATTACTAATATTTTTATAATTTATAAAGGAAAATGTCACAAATAGTCCCTATACTTTTGCCTAATATGCAATTTCGTCCCTGAACTTTCGATCGGCTCAATTTGGTCCCTGAACTATTGATAAATGTCCAATTTAGTCCCTGAATTTTTGATCGGCTCAATTTGGTCCTTGAACTATTCATAAATGTCCGATTTAGTCCTTCGTTACTTTTTTCCTTTCTTATTAAAATTTTTTAATTTTCTTTTAATGTTTTTTTAATTTTTTTGCTTTTTCTCCCTTCCCTCCGCCGGAGCCGGCGGAGGGGAAGTCGCGTCCATCGAGGGTCGCCCTCGGGCGAGGGCAGTCCTCGCCGGACGCCTTGACGTGAGGGCGACCCTCGGCGGTGTCGGGCGAGGGGCTCCCTCGCCGATGGGGCGAGGGAGCCCCTCGCCCGACGCCGGGTGCTCCCTCGCGGATCGGCAGGGAGCTCCCTCGCCCGGCGTCGGGGAGGGCCGCCCTCGCCCGACGCCGGGTACTCCCTCGCCCGACGGCGGCGAGGGGAGCCCTTGCCGGATCGCAAGGGAGCCCTCGTCGGCGTCGGGGCGAGGCCGCCCTCGCTTGCGTCGGCGAGGACGGCCCTCGCCCGAGACCGGCGAGGGTCGCCCTCGCCTGCGTCCGGCGAGGGGCTCCCTCGCGGATCGGCAAGGGGCTCCCTCACCGGCGTCGGGCGAGGGCTCCTCGCCCGGATCTGCGAGGAGCCCCTCGCCGGCGTCCGAGCGAGGCCCTCGCTCGGCGCGCCGGCGGGAGCACCCGGCGTCGGGCGGGGCCTCCTCGCCCGGATCTACGAGGAGCCCCTCGCCCAACACACGAGGGCGACCCTCGCCGGACGCCGGCTTCCCTCCGCCGGCTCCGGCGGAGGGAAGGGAGAAAAAGCAAAAAAAATTAAAAAATTTTAAAAAAAGGAAAAACAGTAACAAAGGACTAAATCGGACATTTATGAATAGTTCAAGGATCAAATTGAGCCGATCAAAAGTTCAGGGACTAAATTGGACATTTATCAATAGTTCAGGGACCAAATTGAGCCGATCGAAAGTTTATGGACGAAATTGCACATTGGGCAAAAGTATAGGGACCATTTGTGACATTTTCCCATTTATAAATGCCGATTTTGCATTAATTTATCAAGTTTATTTGCATAACTTACTAACATTTTGAATTTAAATGAATTTACATATGGTGAAACCGCCATGTGTTTTCTAACCAAAAAAACTGCCATGTGTTTGTCTGTTCGAGTGGGGGAGGGGTGCAAAGAGGATAACACTGTGGTGTGGTAATTGCGTGATAGTGTGAGAAATAGCTTTTCCCAAGAAGTCTAAGAAAATTTTCCCTTTTAGGGTGGGATTACTAAGCACATAAAAGAAGTTCAATACCTTCGTTCGGAGAGAATGTCAAGAGGCTCTTAAAAAGACTAGGAATAATTTCCCTTTAGGATGGGACAACTTATGTTGTGAAAAATCTTATTCCTTTGTAAATACATTGTAGCCGCGCAAAGCGTTGCACCTCAGTATCACATATTCGATAATTGGAAAGTCATCCGAGTTTATACTGATGAATTTCTATCTTCCTCTAAAAAGTCATCGTTTGCTTCGTTTGATGTGAGAAATTATTGTAGTGACTGAACATGCTACGAAATGGCCCAAAAAGACAATAAAAGCACGCTGAAATAAAAGCACACAGTCCAAATTACCAGCCCTCGCACAGAAACAAAGTAAGCCTCCATACATGAATCTCACAAGCTAAGTCTATCTCGGAACATCCTCTCTGGCACGTTGACGATTGATTACTGCTTCTCTTAATTAAAGCTAATTCATCCGATTAATTCGATGCACCCATCAGGATAGATTATCAGGCAAGTCGATGAATCCACGTCCGAATTCGTCGTACGATCCAAAACATTGGGACTATAAATTTGAGGTGCAATCTTAGGATTCTGTGTGCTCCCAAACTGATTCACTTAGCTCTTCTCCTTCACTCCTAACATTTCTAGCCAAGTCATGGGATCGTTTAGAAACCAATATTTCATTCTGGTGCCTTTGGTCTTCCTTTTTGGAGCTTGGTCTCATCAAGCCACCGGTCGCACCCTCCAGCGAGACGATCACATGTACGAGATGCATGGGCAATGGATGGCCCGTTACGGGCGTGTGCACAAGGATGTGGAAGAAAGGCAAAGCCGTTTTGAGATATTTCAGGCAAATGTGCAAGGCATCGAGTCGTTCAATTAGGCAAACGACAAGCCTTACAGGCTCAGCGTCAATCAGTTCGCCGACCTCACGAATGAAGAATTCAAGGCAAGGAACCGATTCAAGTCGCACATGTGCGCCACCGAGGCCGCTTCTTTCAGGTATGAAAACATCACCGCAGTGCCTTCTAGCATGGACTGGAGAAAGAAAGGAGCTGTGACACCGGTTAAGAACCAAGGCCAATGTGGTAAGTTGATAGAGACTAGTTCATGAATTGCCTTCATCAATCTATTCGAGATTCTTAGAGACAAGATGTTAAAACCCCTAATGTTGTCATAGTATCTTCTCCAAGAATGTCTGTTGTTCTGATTTGAGTGTCCTGTTTCCGTTGCAAAAATGTAGGATGTTGCTGGGCTTTTTCAGCCGTAGCAGCTGTGGAAGGAGTCAATGAAATAACCGAGGGTAAGCTGATTTCTCTTTCCGAGCAAGAGTTGGTCGACTGCGACGTCGGTGGCCAGGACCAGGGATGCGAAGGCGGTTGGATGGATAGCGCATTCCAATTTGTTGAGAAGCACGGCCTTACAACCGAGACGAACTATCCCTACAATGGCAAGGACGGCAAATGCAATGTCAAATCGGAATCCAACCGTGCCGTGATCATAAAGGGCTATGAAGACGTTCCCGCCAACAGCGAGGGGGCATTGCTAAAGGCAGTTGCTAACCAGCCAGTTTCCGTGGCCATTGATGCCGGAGGATTCGATTTCCAATTCTACTCTAGCGGCGTGTTCACCGGGGCTTGTGGGACCGAATTGGACCACGGTGTTACCGCCGTCGGATATGGGACAAGTGATGATGGTACCAAATTTTGGCTGGTGAAGAACTCGTGGGGCGAGGAATGGGGCGAGAAAGGATACATAAGGATGCAGAGAGACGTTAGTGCAAAGGAAGGCCTCTGCGGCATCGCGATGAAGGCCTCTTATCCTACCGCGTAGATCTTAATGAAGCCACATATCTGTGTGTACTGTAAAAATGGTGAAGCTTTCTAAGGCCTCGTTTTATACCTATGCTTGACATGCTGCAGGCATATATCCATATGTACTAGTTGTGTGTTCTTAAGAAGTGATGTTTGAATTCCCGACTTGAAGAATCTTTTTGTTGAAGAAACTTAGGATGAGATTCAACTGGGTACGGCTTCACAACTCGAGCAAGAAAAACTTGCGCAAGTCATCAATCCCGATACGCTATTGAGAACGATCTAAAGATGTCGAGTCGAAATACATAAAATTTAAAATGACTCATTCCACATGCAACAATTTGGCAAGCAGCATGCAGTGAAGGATTGAAGAAGAATATGTGTGAATTCATTAAATCTTCAGTCCGAAGAACGGACTTTTCCTCTCAAAGAATCGAAGTTCTAAGTGGCTTGTTTGAAAGCTACAAATATTTTTGGCTTTTTTATATTTTAGCATTCATTTCATAGAAAAAGTGTTAAGTCAAGATTTTCATCACCCAATTTTGATGGAATTAACGAAAATTGTCGATCACACAATTTTCAGGATTTGATTACATAATTTTGAAACTTAATTCTATATTTAAGCAAATCAAGAACACCCAGAAATCATGCTTTTGACAAGAGCAAAGCCATTACTCTTTTTTGCTCGTAAATTAAATTTGTAGGATCGATAAAGCATTTCCATCTGGTGGCAATAATGAGACTTTCTTGGTATATGACGTTGACCGAATGTTACATGGGGAAAAAGGAGAAGTCACTTCTAGTGAGAATTTCCTCGAAACATCATGAAATGCATGTGAAGTGCGAAGAACAATTATCTAACTTCTCTGTTGGTGACATTACTTAAGCTTTTCGAGAAAAATAACCCACTTTGAAAATAAACATTTGAAAAATAATTTTTCAGCACATTATTTTCAGTGGCCTATTGTACCTATATTCATATATTTTTGAAAATGTATGATTGTAATTAGGTCTATATTTTCATTCATCCTCGATCGAAAGAAAACTTTATCCAACCATCCTTGTAAAAAGTGGGTCACAAGTTGTGGGCATCAATTATATGTTAAATTAACTTGTGTTATGTCCATGATTAAAATACACCAATCAAAAGACTGGTAAGAGAAAAAAGATTGTATGATCAAATAAAAAATAATAATTTATAATTTATAGAGTATACAGACCAGGATTATCTCAACCAACAAATACGTGGGCCTTCCAGCGAAATTTACATAATACCGTTGATATGACTTTTATCCGCATTATCAATCCAAACCACATAGGTTCCATCACATAGGAAGTTCCAATTTCTTGACTTTGGGTGGCTCTGGCCGGTCATTTGCCTGACTTGGGCTTTTCAAAAGACCTGATTCCTAGTCTTCCAATTCATTCACGATACGTCTCTCTAATTGCATCCCCTTGTCTGTCGCGCCTCCGCACCAAATAACCAAAGCCAAACAAAAAGCTCTCTGCATTGCACAAAGTCTCTCAACATCAGGTCCCAAAAATGGAGCCTTTCCCATTACTCCTTCTCATAATACAAGCTGTGACTAGTTGCTATTCCAGGAACAATCACGCATGCACCCCTTCAACATGTGGCGAGGTCGATAACATATGATATCCCTTTCGATTGAAGGATGACTTGAAAGGATGCAGTGATTGGAGGTTCAAATTAGCATGTGAAGATAACCGCACAATGCTATCTTTGTCTGGTGGTCGATATCTTGTGAAATCGATATGCCCTTATAGTTATAGGGTTCCATTGATTGGGATTCTGGACATATGGAAGTGGTGGATGTTGGGCTGCAAAAGTGGTGTAAGATGAGATGGCCTGCTTATGCAGCAGACGATCATTTGATGCTTTTGAATATTGAGTTCTGAAGAAGGCAACGAATAACTTCTCTGAGAAAATTGGGGAAGGTGGGTTTAGTTCTGTTTTCAGGGGAGCACTGCCAGATTCAACTCCCATAGCAGTGAAGAAACTCATGAACCAAAGCCAAAGTAACGAATAGTTCCTTGCAGAAGTTAGAACCATTGGAACAATACAGCATGTCAATGTCGTTCGTCTAATTGTTTTTGTGCAGAAGAGTGAAAAGGTTCCTAGTAAATGAGTACCTGGCAAATGGTTCGAAAGTGGCTCATTTGTTTCAGAAAGGTTCCAAAAGCCTCGATTGGAAAACCAGATACGGCACTGCCATCCAGATTGCTGAAGGATTGGAGTACCTCCATGAAAGGTGTCAGGATTGCATCATACACTATGACATCAAACCAGAGAATATACTGTTGGATTCGGAACTCAAACCACAGATAGCTAATTTCTGCCTTGCGAAACTCATGGGATGGGAAGCCAGCAGCGTCATTACCACTGGGAGGGGAGCCAGAGGGTACCTCGCTCCAGAATGGATTTTGGGAGGAGCCATCACGTCGAAAGTCGACGTTTTCAGCTATGGAAAGCTGCTCTTTGAGACCATATCGGGAAAGTGAAACATCGAGGAGCTGAACAGTGACATGCGCGATTATCTACCACTCCAGGTAGACAATTCAATAGCAGAGGAGAAGTCTTGCCACTCGTGGACCGCAGATTGAACAGACTGGTGGAGATGGAAGAATTGTGCAGAGCATGCAAAGTGGCTTGCTGGTGCATTCAATACAGCGAGCGTGATAGACCAAACATGTCTCAGGTATTTTAGATTTTGGAGGGGGTTATGGTAGTGGAAAAACCTCCAATCCCAAGAACTTTCTTGCGACTTGTAGGAATTAATGAGAGTGCAGCATAAAACAAAGCACTATGTGTTAAGAACATTAATTCATCGAAGCTTGAAACAGAGAAGTTAGACTGTAACAGAGACAAGTCTATGGCTGTCATTGGAGAAGCTTGGAAGAAGCAGAATACGCAAGTCAGTAACCAGTAATGCTGTCAAATAATGTCAGCCGTGTGTCTACATAATGTGGTGAAGATAAGTCGGTGAAGTGAAGACATCACGTGACCAATTCCCAGAAGGAAAAGAAAGGCAGTTAATTCAGTTAGCTCAGCCTTTGTGAAATAAGTTCTTTTCTGTTTAAGTCTTTCATTGATTCTGTTTTATGTTGACAGCTGGCATTCTGTTTTTCATTAAGCATCTGTTGTATATAGATCAGGAGAGACTTCTTCTTCTTCATCGAATCATTGTAACAGTTTCTTGAGAGAATAGAAAGGGAAAATACACCATTGAAAAGATGCTCTGTATTTTTGAGGTGAATACACCATTAGACAGAAGAGAATAAAGGAATCGTCTTCTTCTTTCGCATTCATCTGTGATCTTGCTCATCTTCACATGGTATCAGAGCCGTGATCGATCATCTGTATTGAAAAGTTTTTTCATGAAATACACAATCGTTCATGAAATCAAACCAAAGGTGTTGAAGATTCAGAAGATCAATAGTGGCCTCTAGACTTCAATGATCGTAGCAGATCAAAGTAGCTGTTGATCATCTTCATGTGCTGATCTGCTGAAAGATCTCACAAGTATTTTGTATTCGATTCTATTGTTCCTTGGTAAGATCTGAACTTTGCTGGTATCACGAACAAAACATCATCTTGATCAACAGGTAATCCTGTTCTCAGTCACAAAAATCGACTTCTGTCATCATAAAACCTCTGAAAGTGCAGCAATGGTAGGAAGGACACAAAAGTATCCATTTCCAAGACATGTTAACATCTCCAATTTTGTCACAATTAAACTTGCTGAAGATAATTTCTTATTGTGGCAAGCACAGTTTCACATATTTCTTCGAAGTCAAGAACTCTTCGGTTTTATCAGTGGTGAAGTTTCTTCACCTCCTCGAACTCTAAACATTGAAACTGAAGATTGTGAAATAGAAGTCATAAATCCATATTATACAGATTGGACAAGGACTGATCAGCTTGTTTCATCCTGGATTAGTGGAGCTGTATCTGAGAATATTCTGAGCTTGATCATTGGTTTAGAAACTTCTTATGAGGTATGGCAGACTCTTCTCAATTGTTTTACTCCGAAATCGGTAGATCGAGAGTTTGAACTTAGAGGAAAGTTACAGGTATGTCAAAAACGAGATAGAACTCTTTCTGTTTATCTGAGGGAGTATAAGTCCATTTGTGATCAGTTGAATGCGATTGGAAAACCTATAGATGAAATAACTAAAATGTTTGGTGTTCTTGAAGGACTAGGTTCTGAGTATGAGAATTTTCGAACTACTATCTACTATTTGAAACCCCAGCCGGATTATGATGAAGTGATAGCACAGCTTGAACGTTTTGAAACAAGATTAAAGACATATTCGATGAATTAGTTCAATCCTAATCTAGCTTACTTTGGACAAAGAAATTATGAAACACAACAGAAAGAAAATTCTGAAAGAGAATACAGCTTTTAGACTTCAAGTTTTGGAAGTCAAAGAGGTAGTAACAGAGGAGGACGCATTTTTGGTTAAGGTCGTGCAATGAATAATGCAGGCCGTAGTTATGAATATTCAGAAAGAAACCAATACTACAGACCAAACAATTTCAATCAGGAATGAACAGATCAACAATTCAAGTAGAGGATTGATTATTCTAGTCCTGGACAGGGATTTCGACCATATGCAAGTTATTCACAAAGGTATCAAGACACCAAATCTTATCCGACTCAAGTCTTGATGCCTCAGAAACATGTGCAAAATGAAAAACCAACAGAAAACATTCGATTAGAATGTCAGATTTGTAAACGACCATGCCATGATGCTCTTCGTTGCTGGTATTGATTGGATAACTCTTATCAGGCTGAAGAAATTCCAATTGCTTTGGCAGCAGTTCATCTAGAGGATCCAAGAGGAAGTGAGTGGTATCCTGATACCGGAGCAACAACACATATTAGTGCTGATCCTGGTATTCTTCTCAACTCTACTCAATATACTGGAAATGACACAGTCATGATAGGTAATGGCTCCTGTTTACCTATTACTTAAACTGGTAATACTCAGTTGAATACAGAAAACAACACGTTACCTCTAAATGATGTCTTGATTGTTCCTGAAATCAAAAAGAACCTTCTCTCTGTTTCAAAACTGACAGATGACTATCCCTGTTCGTTTATTTTTGATAAAATTGGTGTCTATATAAAGGACAACCAAACCAACAAAACAGAGATGCTCGGAAGGAAAATTAGAGGACTTTACTATGTGGATCCTCAAACTACATCAGCATACTTTACTCGAAGACACAGAGCAATAGCAGCAGATGTGTGGCATCAAAGACTGGCTCACACAAACTTCAATATAGTGAAGCATTTGCAAAATCAAGACTTGATTTCCTGTAATACAAAGTCTGAATCCATTTGTAGCAGCTGTCAAATTGCAAAAAGTATAGCTTTACCTTTCCCATTATCAAATTCTACATCTACTATACCATTAGAAAAGATACACTGTGACATCTGGGGTCCCTCACCAGTGAAATCTTCACAGAACTTTTAGTATTATGTCATATTTGTAGATAATTTCTCTCGCTATAGCTGGATCTATCCAATGAAACTAAAGTCTGACTTTTATGACATTTTTATCATGTTTCAGAAACTAGTCGAGAAGTAGTTTGATCATCAAATCAAAATGTTTCATTGTGATGGTGGAGGAGAGTTTACTAGTAACAGGTTTCAGAATCATTTACGGAATTGTGGTATAAAGTAGAGTCTATCTTGCCCTCATACACCAGAACATAATGGAATTGCAGAAAGGAAACATCGCCATATAGTCGAGTTGGGGTTACCCATGATGTATCATTCTAGAGTTCCTTTGAAATTCTAGGTAGATGCCTTCATAACATCTAACTATATTGTCAACATTCTTCCTACACCAAAGCTACAAATGGCTTCTCCCTATTCCAGACTTTTTAATAAGCAGCCTAGCTATGACCATCTCAAGGTTTTTGGGTGTGCTTGTTATCCTTGTCTTCGATCCTATGCTCAACACAAGTTCGACCCCAGATCTCTCACTTGTGTTTTTCTAGGCTATAGTGAACGGCATAAAGGGTATCATTGTCTTGTATCTACTGATGGTCGAATTTATGTTAGTCGCCATGTGGTTTTTGATGAAACCTTCTTTCCCTTTACAAAGAAGGTAATATTTGACTATGATCAATACACAACTTTGTATAACCAATGGGTAGATGTGGTTAATCTTCTTGATTCCACAAACACAACCTCAGTGGACAATCCTTCCACTAACCATACAACAGAGTTTCAACTACCTCCTTCTATAGCAATTGATCACACTCATACATCACAATATGAGGGTGTTCCACATATACCAGCTTCTCCTCAGCAACAGTCAGACTCTATTACTACAGAGCAACAAGATGCTTTATCTCTAATTGCCGAATCAGGAGAGCTTACCTTTAATCAAGCTCAACCAAACTTAACAGCAACTTCTTCAGGTACTTCCTCTGTCCATCATATGTAAACTCGATTGAAGTCTGGTATCATCAAACCTAACCCCAAGTATGCATATTTGGCTGACTATAAAGTACCTTTGGAACCAAAATCAGTCAAAGCAGCCTTAGCTGATAAAGGATGGTATCAAGCCATGCAGGATGAAATGGGTGCTTTGTATGAGAATCAGACATGGCTCTTAGTTCCTAGAACTAAACATATGAATGTTATAGGCTGTAAGTGGGTGTTTAAAACTAAACTAACACCTAATGGCGGTCTAGAGAGATTAAAAGCTCACTTAGTTGCAAAGGGATTTTATCAAGAAGCAGGGGTCGATTTTACTGAAACATTTAGTGCTGTCATCAAGCATGCCACTATTCGGATAGTCCTTTCTGTTGCAATAATGAAGAATTGGACTATACACCAGCTCGATGTTAAAAATGCATTTCTCCATGGTATATTAAATGAAACAGTTTACAATGAGCAGCCCCCTGGTTTTATTGATCCTCAACAATCTCATTGTATGTGTTTGCTTAAGAAATCCCTATATGGACTTCGTCAAGCACCACGAGCATGGTTTGACAAATTTAGCAACTTTCTCCTGGAGAATGGTTTCTTCTGTAGTACTGCTGACCCTTCCCTCTTTGTGCTTCACACTGGTTCAGACACAGTTCTATTATTACTGTATGTTGATGACATAGTTCTGACAGGAAGCTCAACTTAGCTACTAACCACTTTGATTGCGTTACTGAGTCTTCACTTTCACATGAAAGATTTGGGCCATCTTCACTACTTTCTCGGCATTGAAGTCAAACGCTCTCCTTATGATTTATTTCTCTGTCAAACCAAGTATGCTATTGATCTTTTGACAAGAGCTCATATGACCAATTGTAAACCTGTATCAACTCCTCTTCCACTTCGATCAATTACTATGATAGATGATACTACTTTGCTCTCTAACCCTCTTGAGTATAGAAGTCTTGTGGGAGGTCTTCAATACTTAACAATTAGCCGTCCTGATCTTGCTTATGCAACAAATACCTTGTGTCAAAAATTGCAGCATCCAATAGTTGCAGATCTTCATCGATTAAAAAGAGTACCTCGCTATGTCAAAGGCACCACTCATCTTTGTCTTTTTCTTCATTCTCGTAGCTCAATAGCTCTCTATGGCTTCTCAGATGCTGACTAGGCTGGGTGTGCTGACACCAGGCGATCCACAACTGGTTACTATACATATCTTGGATCAAACATTCTTTCCTGGTCAGCTAAGAAATAGCCAATTGTCTCTCGTTCTTCCACAGAAGCCGAATACCGAGCTCTTGCATCTACTTCAGCTGATCTTACTTGGATTGCTTTTGTTTTGCATGATATTGGTATATCTCTTTTGTCTCATACTCTCTTATTTTGTGACAATAAGTTTGCTATCTCTCTTACAGCCAATCCAATCCTACATGCCCGAACCAAACATATCGAGGTTGACTTCCATTTTGTTCGGGAGAAAGTCTCCTCAGGATCCCTCAGTATTCGTTATGTTCCTAGCCATCTTCAACTTGTAGATATTTATACAAAATCTTTGACACGCTTTGTTCATGTTAATCTTCGTACCAAATTGGGCATGGGATTTTCATCCCCTCCCAATTTGAGGGGGGATGTTAAGAACATTCATTCATCGAAGCTTGAAACAGAGAAGTTAGACTGTAACAGAGACAAGTCTATGGCTGTCATTGGAGAAGCTTGGAAGAAGCAGAATACGCAAGTCAGTAACCAGTAATGCTGTCAAATAATGTCACCGTTTGTCTACATAATGTGGTGAAGATAAGTCGGTGAAGTGAAGACATCACGTGACCAATTCCCGAAAGGAAAAGAAAGGTAGTTAATTCAGTTAGCTCAGCCTTTGTGAAATAAGTTCTTTTCTATTTAAGTCTTTCATTGATTCTGTTTTTTTTACGTTGACAGGCGGCATTCTGTTTTTCATTAAGCATCTGTTGTATATAGATCAGGAGAGACTTCTTCTTCTTCTTCATCGAATCATTGTAACAGTTTCTTGAGAGAATAGAAAGGGAAAATACACCATTGAAAAGATGCTCTGTATTTTTGAGGTGAATACACCATTAGACAGAAGAGAATAAAGGAATCGTCTTCTTCTTTCGCATTCATCTGTGATCTTGCTCATCTTCACACTATGTGTGACATCCCAGAATTTTAACTCCGTTTTCCACTAAATAAATCGGGCATTTCATTGACGCACTTATAGAGCTATTCTTAGAGCTGATTACTCTTGAGATAACTAGATTATCTGGGAAAGCCATTAAGGATTTTAAGGCAAATAGACTTGAGACTTCGACCAAGAATTGGCTTCTCGGCCGTGTTTATCTTTAGAGGTCAATACGGCACAATATAAAATCGATTCAAAATCAGAGATAGACTGGTTCGACTGAGATGTGTGGCTAATCGTGAGTGATACTACTAAATTAGAAAATTCTCGTCGACCGACAAAAAACTGATTTTCCTATTATTTTGGGACCCTATGTCCATATTTAGATCATCAAGATTTTCACGACAACCGAGAGTCGCCAATGAGTCGAGTGGGTTTATTGTGGCTCAAAGAAAATTGACCACGGGTCATTTACTCTAAAAATTTCTGAAAGTTATCTAGTAGTTTAGGTCACGCTAAAAACGCATCGAATGGAAATTAACCCCGAATTCGAGTCCAATTTTAGGAATTTCCTGGATTCTGTCATATCATAATAAATTCTAGAAACGTCGACTCAGTCTTAAAAGATTTTTCAAAGATTCCGGGATTTTTACGGAAAATCGTTTTGGACGTTGTGGAAAATTAGCGGAAATTCAGATGGGCTAAATCAATGGGATTTGGGACTTCTATGCTAAGCTTGTGAGTGTCGGGGATTTATAGAAAATTGTTCGGGCTTTTTCCACGACGAAATTGGACGTTGATTTGAGAAATTTCAAGAAGAAATTGAAGCTCAAATTGTCAAATTCGGAGCTATGGCTTAGAGCTGGATTTTAACATCAAAATTGGATTATTATGAGCTTATCTAATTGGAAAGTATTAAGGGGGATAAGAAGTTAATGGAGGGGATAAGGGTTGACTGATATTCCCTCTTTGCTGGCTTCTACCCATGGTCCAGCCCCCTCCTTCGGACGTCTTCTCTTCCCTCATCCGCACGCTTCAGCCTTCTCGGACAAGCTTCGCTGCCTTGTCTTCTCTCCAGCTCGAGCACCCACAGCAGCCGTTCACGAATTTTCCCCACTTTCGCACTCTCGTTTCTCTTCGCAAATCCACCGAAGCCCCACCGATCATCTTTTCTTGCTGCCATTTGTTCCGCGCCCGTTCCCCCCATGAGTCAAGCTTCTTCAGCAAATTTCATGTGTTGACCGCCCATCTTCAAAGCAGCAACGTCCACCGGATTTCTCTGCCACGCGTGAATCAACAAACCGAAGCAAAGCCACGATTTCCCCAGCTCCTCTCCCTTCGTCCGCATCTCCACCGAAGCCTCTGCCGATCTTGCCACCAGCCTGCTTCCATTTTCATTTGTTGACCCAGCTTTGAAGACCACCGTTCAGCCCCACGATCTCT
This sequence comes from Eucalyptus victrix, assembly GCA_016097545.1. Lineage (NCBI taxonomy): Eukaryota > Viridiplantae > Streptophyta > Magnoliopsida > Myrtales > Myrtaceae > Eucalyptus > Eucalyptus victrix. The sequence continues at coordinate 11,955,075 of CM027845.1, read as the reverse complement.
CTCTCTCCCTTCGCCCGTCTGCCCCTCCAGTCGACCGCCACACGCCCACGTTTCACCGAGCCTTCAATCGTCTCAGTCAACCGCCGGCTCCACTCAGCCACGATCGAAGTCTTCCCTTGCAGCAGCTCCTCCACCGAATTCTTCCCCAGCTGGCGTTGATCCAGCTGCTCAACCGAAACTGCTGCACGGTTTCTTCAAACCAGCGAAGCCCAGCAGCCCATCCAATTCAGATTTTGGCCCAGCATCTCCATCAAGCTCAGCCCAAGAAGTTCAGCAGCCAGCCAAGTCAGCCCATTGAAGCCCTCAAGAGCAGCCCATTTGAAGCCTAGCCCAAATTGAAAACAAATCTCAGTTGGGCTTAGATTTGTTGGGTCATTCTAGGCCCGGCCCAAGTGTTCGTCGACGTCGCCAAAAACCCGAGTTTCGGCCGCCGTCACGTCGTCGTCGTGGTGATCTGGTCTCCGCTTTTAATCAAGTGAGTAATATCACTAATCCTTGCTTAGTAGACTAATGATACTTAAGGGTTGATTAGTTTTAATTAATTAGGTTTAGGTGGTTTGATTAGTACGGATTAGTGTTTATTAGTCAATTGCGATGTGAATTGGATGAATTGAGTGTGTATTTAGCAAGTAGATGTGGTCTACTATTTATTGAAGGTAGCTCAGGATTTTTCCCGATTCGTATCAAGCTTCATTTTGGCAATTCGGGCTTAATTGAAATTTTTAGTAATTAAATATTATTTTTCGAAATTAATTTAATTATTAATTATTTTCCGAAAATTCTACCGGGATGGCCGATGGTCGAAATTTTATGCTGATGATCGTGGTGAAGTCCATTTATTTAATTGAGCTCCAATTTGAGCTAAATTGGATTTATTGTAATTATTATTAAATTTTGGAATTAATTAATTAAAATTTGGAAATTAAGGTTGAGATGGCCGACAACCAGAATTTTATGCCGATTGTTGTGGCATAGTCCATTTATTTAATTGAGCTTTATTTTGTGCTGAAATGAATTTATTGTGATTATAAGATTATTAACCTGGATTAATTAATTTGGATAATTAATTGGAAAATAACCGGGCATTGGTTGACAGCACCAAAAGTGTTTTGGTGGATGCAAATAATGGTGGGATTTGTGGAAATGAAATTATTATATTTTGGCTAAGACCAACCATGTGCCCATGCACGATATTTTATCAAGTATTATAAAAGATGAAAAGAAATGCTGTGTGGCGTGGCTCGGCGACTATTACATTGCTTTGGCATGTAGGATGCCTTAAAGAATGCACGTAAATTGTTGAATATTGATCATGCCTGTGTGGCGATAATTGATCATGCCCGTGTGGCGTAGAACATGCCCGTGTGGCGTAGATCGTGCCTACGTGGCCGTATTTTTGTTTGTTGAGTATCGTGCTTGTGTGGCTGAAAGTAATCGGAATGCCTAAGAGCATGCACATAACGTGTTTATTGTACATTACATTAGCGAAAATGACGCCCGGGAGCCTTAATGTAGCTTTATGACTAAGTACACTATTGGAGATTATATAGTGTGGAGTGAGATGACCTAGAAATGGTTCGACTGACATGTAATCGACTAGGTCAATTGTTCGAGATATCGATCTGTGATGTGATTGCTTGGGTGCCTATTGAACTGTGCTAATATGCAGGTGGAATCTGAAGCCAAAGTAAGTTTTTTGACCCGTGTGTGCATAGGCAGCCTGGCTAGCGTATTGGTTTCCTAATTGAGGTTTAGTAGGGTAGAACTTGCTGAGACGTAGTCTCATCTCGGTTGTGGGAAAACATTTCAGGCCCGTAGATGAGCTTGTGGAGGAGAAACCAGAAGAGGATGATGAGCCGAAAAATGATGAAGAGCTTGAAGGATGTGAGCTCAGTGAAGAATGATGAAGTCAGAAGAGGATCGGGATGATCATGAGTATGAACCGGATGAGGATTGAAATCTCATCTCTTGGTAATCCCTTTGTATATGTGTAGATAGAGTGAGACTTTGAAGTTGTGAATAGTTTGTGAAGTGTTCTGTCTAATGCCATGTATAAAGGTTTGTTATAAATTTCAATTTGAAAAATATGACCTGCTTTTCTATCTAATTGTTTTATTGTCTGGGGATTTATAATTGCTTCCACATGTGCTTAATAAATAAAAGGTTTGGCGATACATAGTCATGGGATATCGCATTTTAAAATCGACTAAGTAGGAGGATGTGTGCGTGCCCGAAAATCGGAGCGTGACACTATGTCCCTTTGTAATTTATGGGAATGATGGAGCCCCAATTCATCCTCCAGGGCCATGGATTGGCTGGTCTTGAATCGTCATCATGTTTACCAGACTTGTCATCACTAACTCCGATTGGCCAAATGGGAAAGGCAAACCTTCTGGCTCGTCTCTAAAAGAGGAAGCGGAGATTTTCCAGGTATACAATGAAGAACCTGTACGGTAGGATTTAATTGCTTTTATGCTATAATTTTCGGATTTGGTTGCGACCTGTGATTTTATAAATTGCGACTTTCGTCAACACTACATACTTGAAGCGACTTTAAACAAACGGAGAAGTAAGCTCCGATGCCATAGTGCAAGCAACATGGACAAGACAAGCTTCAACGTAAATCGCTAGACGAACCTTGATCTAAAATGGAAATGTTTTGTGCAAATATAATGAACATTTTCATAGGCAACTTTTGAAAAATGAAAAAGAAAATTGGACATGAAGCAAACATCAGGTTTTGCTCACAACAGTCTCCAATTTCCCAGTGCACCAACGAGACAAAAACAACTGAAATCATTTAAAAATTAAAAACCCAACTGGGAACGTCCCTTATGCTTTTTATTTTTCTTTTCCATTTGTTTTCATAAAAATCATGGGATTTTCTTAAAATCGAGAAGCAAAGGGTTTTAAACTTGTGGCATAAGTTCAAGGAAACGATGTGAAAGGGCCTACTTGAGCCAAAGGCGAGTATACGCTATCTATGGAAGTAGGCCAAGAAACAAAAGGTTTCACGGGCTAGGCAGTTTCCTACATATGGCCAACTCAGAAAACCGCAAACTATTCATGATTTTTCTTTGGGCTTCATGTACCTGAACCTGCTAAGCGACCGTGCCAGACCTAGACGTCGCGTTCGGGTGGATAGTGGCCTCGGCCTTAAATGTGGATTTTTCGTTTACAACTTAAGTGAGATCCATGTTTCTTGATCGAAGCAGATTTAAACCGTCGGCACAGAGACTTGATCTGGAGTAGTTCGGATATAATCGTAGGCTGATCTAGACAAGTGGTTTTCTCATAGAGTTCATACAAGCTCATTGTATCTATACAAATGAAAATTTTGGGAGTTCCGAGTCATGAACAAGTTTGGGCATGACCTTTACAGGCTCTGCTTGGACCCTACTGGGACGACCATTTGGAACTAAAAATATTGACAAAGCTTGCCTTGTGGACAAGTCTACGATCCAGTCTCACGATTCCATTGAAGAAGGAAAGTGTTCTGTTCTTTCTTTTTAGCTGGGGTTTTATTCGGTGGACTGGATGATTGACAAACCAACAAGCCATCGTTCTTAGTGCAGGAGCATGTGCAATCAACTATAATAGCGAAAAGGTTGGAAGATGTGGCAAAATAAGGTGACAGCCCAGTAGTTTCCTTATATGATAAATCATCATCTAATAAATATGCAGTTGATCTACTCTTATCGACATTTCTGATCCCTTAGAGAAGTGGTGTGGTGAATTACTTGCTCAGTCCTCGGTGATGTGTGATTAAGATTTGGGGCTTAGTGTGAATGATGTTTCGCATTACATGAACATCACCAACGTTGTGTAATGTGGCTGAGGTTGGGAAGATTTTGTATGAGATTTTGAGATCCTCGGATGGAAGTGTGCAGAGAAATGCTGATTAAGATTTGGGGCGTTATAGTAGGTGATCAAAATAGCGCCCATGGCCGGTGACCAAAAAAAAGATCGCTGGCCACCGCACCCGAGCCGCGGCCGTCGGCCTACGGCTGCACCTGGTTTCAAGCGCCGAAGCTTGGGTGAATGATGTTTCGGCCAAGCCGAGGAAACCCCGGCCACGTGAGACCACTGCTGCCCGATGCCGTCCACCGCTCAATATTCATTACATGCAACATCACTCACTCGAGGAAGAGTTAAAAAATAATAAAAATAAAAATAAAAATAAAAATAAAAATAAAAAAATTCAAAAATATTAAAATATTAGTAAAAAGTTGTCCAAAAGAAATATAAAGTAATCACAAGCCATACTTTTATTATTTTGGACTAGTGTATTTGAAGTCTTAAAACATATCATGAAACAACGCTAAGCTAAAAGTGTAATTAAATTTTTAAATTTGTCCGATTAGTTCAATCGAGTACCTCTAAGAGTTTTTCTCATTTCAACAACGGAAAATACTAAGATGACGTTTTTTTTAATAAGAGATGATGTTATGTCCACTTTGCAATCTTGAATATCTCTCTTTGTCTGTGTGTAACGAGACTGGCGCCAAGGCTGGAGTTAGGGGGGCGGTGCCACCCCCAACTATGCTGAAAACCCTCGTTGTCATGGGTCCTTCAGCAGCGTTTCTACAGAAACTCTTTCTCCCCAAATGCTCAACATGATGCATCATACACTCAATCCCCAACGTAAATCTCACTGGCATGTCCAACCGGAGAAAAGGTGAGAGTTACATTGAGAGGAACAAACTCTTCACGGCCACCAGAAATTAGTCTTTAGATTCGAAAGGCCTTCAATTTGATAAGCGAGTGGCTTTCGTATGATGCTTGGAGCTTGTGGAAGTGGAAAGGTATCTCGTTATGCTTGGATTGCATCGAAGGTGAGTCCGTGGAATTGGAAAGCGAGCCTGTGACCACCGCTAATTCAACCAAGCCTAGTCGACTTGGGAAACTTGCCAATGGCATACAACTAACTGGATAGGCTTGAAAATGCCCTGGTGAATTGGAGAAGCAACACCTTTGAGACTAAGAGAATGTAAGGCCTCAACTCTATCACCACCACGCAAGGGTTGATCGGCCCTTGCGATCTCTACTAGGGTCAGCCGGCCCTCCCCTGCTCATGGTGATGACTAGCAATCTTGTCTTGTGGTCGAGCAAGCATTTTCATCAGGCCTCAGCGGTGCCCTTGCAATGCTTTCCCGGCCATCTCTCTCTTAGTCTCCTTTTTTTCTTGTTGCCCTCTTAACTTTTGATTTACTTTCTGATGTGGCGCACACATCTCTTTAAAATACATTAAAAGGTCACATTAGCAATTTTCATTATTCAAATTTAATGGAGCTATGGGAAATCGTTTAGAACCACCAATTTGAAAAATTTCAGGATTTAATTGTATTTTTTGACAAAGTTAGGGTGGATTACATTTCAAGTAAATCAAGAATAGTGGATAGTCATGCTTTTGGTGGGAACAAAGCCATCCCTCCTGTAAATTAAATTTGAAGGATTGACAAAACAAAAGATCAAAAAAATAAAATAAAATTCCCATTACGTAGTAACAATGAGACTTTTTCTTGATATATGTGTGGACCGCACCTTACTCTAGCTAGAATTTCCTTGAAACGATAAAAGCATCATGTGTGAGGCCACGAGCAAAATTGTCTTATCTTCTCCGGTCAAGGTCCATTTTCTGGACTTTGGACGGCTCTGAGTCATTTGCTCGATCTGGTCTTTTTCAAAGTCGACTCCAACTCTTCAACTTCAATCCCGACCCGTCTCTCCAAGTGCGTCCCCCATTTTTTTTTTTAATCGTATAACCAAAAGTCAAAGACAAATCTCTCCCAATTGTACAAAAGACTTTGCTAACATAACAGTTTTTGAGTACTATGAGAATAATAATTTATTGTGAGTTACAAATTTTTGAAAAAGTAGGTTCTACAATAATTTATAATTATTTATAATTTGATTTTTTATGATTTAGAATAGACCGTTATTTTCATAGTACATTGAAGAATGCCTGCTCTCTGAATTTAATTTTTGGTCTTCATCGGCAGCCTCGCCAAGATCTAGGCGAGGCTTGGGGGCCGTGGGCGAAATTTCAATTTGCATGTCGCTATCCCTTTCCGCCATTCTTGACGAAACTTCATCATCTTGTTACAGATAAAGAGGGATGTGGAGACATAGGGAGACTTCATCAGCTCCCTGATCAAAGAGGTCGAGAGAGCCGCGTTCACAAACATCAAGTAGATCCCGCCTTTAGTCAAATGGCTCGACGACAAGCTCTCCTATCTGGCAATTGTTCCCGTGCAAGATGGCAGCAATGCTATGCTTCTTCTTTAGATTCGGCAATGGCTCTTAAGCAAAGAATTGATTTTCGATTAGATGGACGAAAGGGCAGTCGCCATGGCCTCACCAACCGTGGACAATGCCACCTTTGCTCGTGGCAAGGCTAGGGTGAGGCTGCTAGTAAGGGTGAGTGAGGGCCGCGAAGCCCTTGTTGGCCACTGCTGGGTAAGGAAGCTAGAGAGGAAGAAATAAGAATAAAAAAGGAAAGGGAAAAAGAAAAGGAAAAAATAAAAATAAAAAAATGGAAAAAAATTATTAAAAAATCATCACATTAGCTAGCATCACATCAACGTTGACCAACTAAATTTGGCCAGATGAACTAAATTGACTTAATTACATAAAGTTTAAGACCGAATTGGCTCAAAAAAAAATTTAGGATTGAATTAACATGATTATTATAAATTTAAGACGTTTTTGGTAATTTTCTTGCCAAAATAGTCAAATTAAGAAATTCCGGACAAGTTTTCTTCCCAATTAGTGTGAAAGCTATCCATAAAGCAATCCACCACTTGTTATGTTAGTTTCAATGCGTGTACTACAAGCTGCGTAATTCTACTTATGGAACCTTTAGTGGTTCTACACAATTTACTTTTCTTGACTTGACTTTGTGCTGTTTGGTTGGTTGACTTGGTCATTGCAAAGACAGATGACCCAACTGATCTTTTTGATCATCATTAGACAAAGGAACCTTCTCCGAAATGCTACGCGTTTTCTAGTAAAATAATCCAATTGAAAGATTCGAAAGCAACTGCTAGAATTATGGTCACCCGCAAGAGAAAGAGCCAGTGTCTAGTCACTTTCCACTCAACCTTGTTGGACGGGCAACTCCCCGAAGACCGCTAGCTATTGTGAAGTCAAGATTTGTCCGTTTAGAGAAAGACTTGAGAGTTGTTAACTCCACCGTGTCAAAACCGCAATTGCGAAAGAATAAGAAACAAGAGATAAGTTGCGTAAGGGGAAATCCAGAAATATTTTTGTTACAAAATATGTGAAAACTGACAAATCTTGTAATTTGAATGAAAAAAAGCACGACAGGACGAAACTACCAAAATAGTCAACAAGGAATACTAAAGCACGTATGAAATTTACGTGGTTCAATTTAAATGTCAACACCTACTATATGTGAAGAGCCTGCATAAAGAATCCACAAATCATGAATGGATTTATTTAGTTATAATCGTTACACGTTCAAGTATGGAACTTGCCGAACATCAACCTGCTCGTACAAACAATTAAATAAGTTTGAAATGGTTTGGTGAATTGGAGAAGCAACAATGCGCGGGACGAAGAACACAAGGCCTCGCCACTTGTCACCCCCACGTGAGGGTTGCTTAGCCCTCTCGACAACCTTGCTAGGGTCGATCAATTCATGCCCTGATCTGGGCGAAACTCCTTTGCCTGCTCGCAGTAATGGATATGATTGAGCAGTTGTCGCCCATTGTCAAGCGAGAGTCCCTCTTCCCCCTCTTAATTTTTTGGCTTTTTTTTTTTTTTTTTTTTTTTTAACATTCAGTATATAGAAAAGTGTATTGTCAAGATTTTCATCAACCAAATTTGATGGAATTAACGAAAATTGTCAATCACACCAATATGATAATTTTTAGAATTTAATTACATAATTTTGAAACTTAATTCTATGTTTAAGCAAATCAAGAACACCTAGAAATCATGCCTTTGGCAGGAGCAAAGCCATTGGTCTTTCTTATTTGCAAATTAAATTTGTAGGATTGACAAAACATTTTCATCACGTAGCAATAATGGGACTTTCTTGATATACAACGTTGACTGAATGTTACGTAGAGGAAAAAGAGAGGTCTATTCTAGTGAGAATTTCCTCGAAACATCATGAAATGCATGTGTAGTGCCAAGAACAAATATCTATCTTCTTGGTGGTGACGTTACTTAAGCTTTCCAAGAAAAATAACCCACTTTGAAAATGAAATTTTCAGCACGCACAATTTTGAGTGGCCTATTGTGATTTTTACGTATATTTCAATACTTCACATATATTTTTGAAAATGTATGATTGTAATTAGGTCTATTTTTTCATTCATCCTCGGATGAAATTTTTTTTATCCAACCGCTCTTGTGAATAGTGGATTACAAGTTGTGAACAACATTTATATGTTAAATTAACTTATGTCCATATTTAAAACCCACCAATCATAATAGTGGTAAGAAAAAAAATAATAGTGGTAAGAAGGATCGTATGATCAAATAAAAAAATAATTTTAAAAAATAAATAAATAATAATTTATGAGGTAAGAGAAAAGATCGTATGATCAAATAAAAATAATAATTTTAAAAAATAAATAAATAATAATTTAGGATTTATAGAGTATATAGAACAAAATTATCTCAACCAACAACTACGTGGGCCCTCCAGCGAAATTTACATAATTCCGTCGATATGACATTTATCCGCATTATCAATCCAAGCCACACACGTTCCATCCGTACGAAGCTTTAATTTCTTGACTTTGGGCGACTCTGACTGGGTCATTTGCTTGACTTGGGCTTTTAAAAAGACCTGACTCCCGGTCTTCCAATTCAATCACGGTACGTCTCTCTAATTGCGTCCCCTTTTCTGTCGTGCCTCCGCACCAAACTAACCAAAGCCAAACAGAAAGCTTTCTGCATTGCACAAGTTCTCTCAGCTCAGGTACCAAATGAAGCCCTTCCCATTGCTCATCCTTCTCATAATACAAGCTGGGATTAGTTGTTATGCCAGGAACAACCAACTGTGTGCCTCTTCATGCGGTGAGGTCAATAACATACACTATCCCTTTCGATTGAAAGACAACCCGGAAGATTGCGGTGATTCGGGGTACGAGTTAGCATGTGAAGATAACCGCACGGTGCTATCTTCGTTCGGTGGTCAGTATCATGTGAAATCGATATACCCTGATAGTTCTATGAGTTCCATTGATTTTGATTATGGTTTTATCGAAGTGGTGGGTGTCGGGCTGCGAAAGGGCAACTGTTCCTCCCTTCCTCCCTGCCTAAATTTCAGTGTTGAGTACGGTGCAGAGTTCATGCGCTATGCACGCACAGTGACCATCGTGTCTTGCTCAAAGCAAGTGAGATCTCATTTATATATCAGCACCGAGCCATGTATAGTTACAGAAGGGAATCATTCATACGCCATCGTTGACGCATATCCACTGGATATTGAGGATTTTTGCACCATAACCAGGTCAATATTAGCACCAACATCAGTACTAGCACCAGCTTATTCATGGTATCCGGAGAATCGCACAATCTCCTACAACGACATTCACAATGCGATGGCCGACGGGTTTAATATCAGCTACTCAGTGTACTCGCGTCCCTGGGTGAAAGATATAACATATCAGTTTTGCCTCTTCAGCTGGGGATACCTACAGAAAAATATGATGACATGCTCACGCCACCATTCCTACAACTTACCCTGTAAGTGTGCCTTTCCAATTGAGGTTCTTTACCCAAGCAATATGCTAATATATGGCTCTAGATATAGCTCTTGCGCCTTAAAACGACGGACTGGGATTGATTGGCATGAAAATCAAAGTAACATATGCAAGTGAAATTTGTAGAACTCCCGACCATCACGATTGAATAAGCAAAACCGAATAAAACGAATTAGCCCTAGAGGGGATTAACATGACATGCAAATAATTGTTTCATTGTGAAATACAATCGTCATTCTCTGAGAGAAAATGGCAGTAACAACCATGTCATGTGGTGTTTTATTCCTGCTAATAGAAAGATAGTTGAAAGTTGCAGTATAGAAACCACTAAAAAGTTCTATTTGTATCGTGGAAAATAGATTTCAAGAATTCTTCTTTTTTTTTTTTTTTTTTTGGGATTTTCTGGCATTCGGTTAATGAAAAATAATAAGTTAAGGAAAACATTTTTCCGTCAATGAAAAAAACACCTTCAAAGTGGGGAAAATGATTTTTATTTTTTGAAGAGAAGAAATCATTTTCCCTCCTCTTTCTCTCACCACTCATTTTACTTATTTTATTTCTTTTTTAAATTCACATGTTTTAATTTTTCCTTTTGCTTCTTCTTTAGCTGGTCGCCCACTAGGTGAAGGCCGGCCATAGGCCAGCTCAAGCGTCGATAGATCAGTGACACTTGAGCTTTGCTAGAAGGCGGCAAGGCTTAGGCCTCGCAGATTGGTGATGCTCAAGCATTGCCAAAGCCGATGAGAACTGCTAGCTTAGGAAGAGAAAAAGAAGTAAAAAAAGAAAAATATAAAATAAATTAAAGGAAAAATATAATATAATTAAACTTTTGAATTTTTTAAAGATAAAAAGAACAAAAAAAGATCAAAAATAAAAAAAAAATTATCAAAAGTAGTGCAAGGAGAAACATCATATTTTTCGTACCAACTGATGGAAAATATTTTCTATTTTATTTTTAGATTTCAACCAAACACCAGAAATATGTTGTCATTTTCATGGAAAATAATTTTCAAAAACGTCACGCTAAGTTTGTGCTTTTCGACAAATAAGAAATTAAGTTCGTGCTAAGTCAACATTGTACATCTGGATTTTCACAGAATATAAGAAAATTGTGTTTAGTTCCTTCCAAAAGCTTCTATATTAGCTCAAAGTACCTTATCTTTTCTCTTATATCAAAAGTTCCCAAAACGGTGAGTAAAAGCCCACCGAAAAGTTAGCGGTGTGCTTCCTTGCGAAGGCCAGGATACGTTAATCCTACCTCGTAAGTTAATCAAGTATAGTCACAAAAAGTTCTAAATTCTCATATTTTTAGGTCTCGATGGGGCCAGAAAATTCACTAGATGAAATCTTTAGGTTCAAAGAACATATTAAATATGAGACAGGATGTTTTGAATATTTACTACTATTGATTGTCGGATATAGTATGCAAATGTAACATTAGTTATTATCCTTAATACATCTTTGCTTCGGATGTTGTTAATTCATACGTAATTTTTTAGTTAACTCGGATAACAATACTTGTTTCCCTGTACATATTTTTCATTCGTCGCTTAGCTGATTCTGATTATATGTCTTCATGAATCTCTTGCTTTCAGTAGACACATCTCATTGGGGTACGGCGCTCAATGTTGCACTGGATACCGTTTCTGATGCCATTTTTATCTTTGCTATGGACGATTCTCTTTTCCTCACATCTGCGAAATACTCGCGCGCTATTTGTGAAGAAAACACTTTTTGTACGTGCTTTCTGACAAATAAAAAACACTATGCTTTACGCTAATCTTGAGGCAATTTTGTACGCAGCTCACTTCCTGGCAGCAAAATTCATATTTGGAGCTCCATGTGTGTTGATACTTCTAATCTATAAGTGGATGAGAAGACACCAAGCAATGGACGCAAACATTGAAGAATTTCTACAAGCTCACAATAACTTTTTGCCCATAAGGTACTCTTACTCAGATATCAAGAAGATCACAAAAAATTTCAAATACAAGTTAGGTGAAGGGGGATATGGTTCCGTGTAAAAAGGAATGCTTAAGAGTGGCAATGAAATTGCAGTTAAGATTTTGAATAAACCAAAATCTAATGGCCAAGATTTTATAAGTGAAGTGGCCACAATTGGAAGGATCCATCACGTTAATGTGGTGCAACTTGTTGGTTTTTGTTTTGATTATTCCAAACAAGCTCTTGTCTATGATTTCATGCTGAATGGATCCTTAGATAAGCACATTGTCTATAAGGATGGAGAAGATTCTCTTGATTATAAGAAAATGTATGAGATATCTCTTGGCATAGCTAGAGGTATAGAGTATCTACATCGGGGATGTGACATGCAAATTCTACATTTTGACATCAAGCCTCATAATATTCTCCTAGACCGAAGTTTCACCCCAAAACTTTCTGACTTTGGACTTGCAAGACTTTACCCCTCTGATCGCGATACAATAACATTGACCGCAGCAAGAGGAACCTTGGGATATATGGCGCCCGAGCTATTCTATAAGGACATTGGCGGCATTTCTTACAAAGCTGATGTTTATAGTTTCGGGATGATGTTGATGGAAATGGCTGGTAGAAGGAGAAATGTAAATGCAAATGTAGAGGATTCAAGTCAAATTTATTTTCCTTTGTGGGTTTATGATCAACTCGGCAAAAAAGAGGAGCTTCAAATGGTAGATGCCACAGAAGAGGAAAGAGAGGCCACGAGGAAAATGATAATCGTTGCTCTTTGGTGCATACAACTGAACCCTAATGATCGACCATCGATGAGGCGGGCCATTAATATGCTAGAAGGAGAGATCAATGGACTACAAGTTCCCCCAAAACCACTTCTGTATCCAACGGAGACGCCGGTTGATTATGTCGAGACTGAGATTGAACTTAAAGCTCTCTCATCTTCTTTAAGTGTTCCAACAATTTCTAGCGGTCACTGGTATGAGCACGATAACATGATTGCAGAATCTTGTTTGGTGTGATATAGTTTCTCATGTAGAAATTGAATACAAGTGCTATCACTTGTGCTTGATTTACTGGTGTAATCCTTAGGGCTATCTACTGGTATAGCACTCATGATATATTGGTGTTTAAATAAATTTGAACACAGAAGCCTCACTTACAAGAATTTTGATTCAATTTAGGGCACAATAATTCAGTTTTAAATATATGAAAGCTGTGTAATCTCTGCATAGTTTCCACTGATGCAACCTTTGATTGGTCCACACAGTTTACTTTTCTCAACTTGACTTTATCTCTCACGTATCGTAATTTTAAAATTTGGATATTTTCTCTCTTATGAACAACCTCAACAAAACCAAAAAACGTTAAGATCCCAAGATATTGCTCTCTTTTGTGTGTGTGTGTGTGTGTGTGTCTCTCTCTCTCTCTCTCTCTCTATATATATATATATATGTTTACAATTTCTTCATGTCATGTCAATAACTACTTCTATTTATTAATTAGTAATTCAAATATTTCCTTATAAGGCGACTTTGTAGAATCGTCTAAATGTCAAATTTTTCCCAAGCATGCAAAATGCAAAACATGTGCACTTTTCCTAGTACAAATTAATTCAAACAGTGGCAATTATCTAATTAATTTTTTTAAACATGGACTCATATTAGTTGATTTTGTTTCATTTGTCACCATCGTGCGATGAGAAACATATTTAAATGAACTATTGTAGCATTCTGTTATGAATAATGAGTAAAGCGAGATGTTATAGCAATATATTTTCAATTAAAATAATTTTGATTCAACAACAGGCTCGGTAGTTCATTTTTACGATACTAAAGCTGATTCCTAGAGAGAGTCAATTTGCCAAAAAATGTCAAATATGGTAACCTAACTTCCTCATTAATTGGAAAGCCATGTACAACAATCTCTGCATAATTTCCATTGATGCAACCTTTGGTTAGCCCACACAATTTACTTTTCTTGACTTCACTTTGTGGCGATTGGTTGACCTGGACATTTCAATGACAGATCACCCCCAATTGATCTTCTCGATCAAATAATTCCAAAGCAATTGCTAGAATTTTAGTCGCCTCCCTTAAACTCCAGCCAGTGTCTTATCACTTTCGACTCCATCTTGTTGGACTGGCAGTTCCCTGAAAGACCGCTGGCTAATGAGAAGTTGAGATTTATCAGTTCACAGAGAGTATTAGAGTTGCTAACTCCACCATGTCAAAACCGTAGTATCGAAAGAAAGAGCAACCGAAGATGAATTGCATAAATGGGAATCCATAAATGTTTTTGTTGTGAAATATATGGAAGTTAACAGAAGTTCTTTTTTTTTTTTTTTGAAAAAACAAAAAAAAGTATGAGAGAATGAAATTACTAGAGAAGTCAATAGGGAACTCTAAAAGCACACATACGGTTTATATGATTCAGTCAAAGTGTCAATACTTCCTCCATTTGGAGAGTCACGAACAGATAATCCTCTAATCATTAAGAGATTTATAGAGTTATGATGGCTCACACACTCAAATTTTTAACGGTGCTATATTACACTCCAATAAAATAATTCACGGAGAAATTACCCTGTGACTCCGAAACACTTTTGAAATTATTCCAGGACATAGATCACATGAATGTCTTGAAGAAAATAAGAGGATTCAAGAAAACAACGATTCAAAGATAAATTTCCGAGGAGAAGAATGTTCTTCATTGAAAGCCACAATACACACTGTTATTTTACAATACATAATGCTATATGTATTAAGAAGACAACTAGATTTCCTATTCTATATTCCGAATATCTAATTTGACAGATTGACCAGATCAATTTATCTACAATTGGAATAATCGGAATCAAATCATATCTAATACTCTAATCTAATCTTCCGATAGTAGAATCAAATCATACTCTAATCTAATCTTCCGATGGTAGAATCAAATCATAATCAAATCATATTCTAATCTAATCTTCTAATGGCTTACCAATAATATTATCAATCTTATCAACCTCCCTCAAACTGGGATTAGGTGGAAAACCGAGTCCCAATTTGTATCGTAGCTTGCAATGATCAAAGCGCGGTAAAGCTTTTGTAAATATATTAGCAAGTTGATGAGTAGTAGGAACATAGCGAACTTCAAGTAACTTGAGAGCGATTCTCTCTCAAATGAAATGAAAATCAATCTCCATGTGCTTTGTCCTTGCATGAAGGATTGGATTCACTGTCAATGAAATGGTTGAGTGATTATCACTATAAAGCAAAGTCGGCCCCTCGAGTAGAAGACCCAAATCTCTTAATACAAAAGCGACCCATGTAAGATCCGCTGTGGCAGAAGCCGAGGCCCTATATTCAGCCTCCATTGATGATCTTGACATTGTCGCTTGCCTTTTTGCGGACCATGAAATGATATTTGATCCCAAGAAATTGCAAAACCCAGATGTTGACCTTCGAGTCTTAGAATAGCTAGCCCAATCAAAGTCTGCATACTTGTATAAATGTAGTGTACTTTTAGAGTGAAGATAAAGCCCCAGTTGCTAAGTTCCTTTTACATACCGCAACACCCGTTTTAATAGTTTGAAATCACCATTCGTAGGAGAATGCATTTTTTGATAGATTTGATTTACTGAATAAGAGATGTTCGGTCTTGTAATTGTGAGATATTGTAATCCACCTGCAAAACTTCGAAAAAAGTGAGGATCATGAAAATGTTCCATGTCTTGTACCATTGGATGAGTTTTGATAGGCAATGGGGTCTCAATTGGCTTATAATCTTGTAATTTTGTTTTCTGCAACAAATCACCAGCATATTTAGATTGTGTTAAAAATAGATTCGGACCAGTAAACTTGGCTTCAATACTGAGAAAATAGTGAAGTCGTCCGAGATCTTTCATAGACAAACTTCTACTTAAAGCTTCTATTAATTCCCGAAGTAGAGATGATGAACTGTCAGTCCAAAATAATATCATCAATGTATAATAATAATACAAAGGTGTGCCGACCCATGTGAAGAACAAATAACAATGGATCGGTAGAGCTACAATGAAAATGAAATCCCCGTTCCAACAAAAAGTTGCTGAATTTTTCAAACCAAGCTCGAGGAGCTTGTTTTAAGCCATATAATGCCTTCTTAAGTAAACAAACCGAGTTAGACACCGTAGAACTCACAAAGCCCAGCGGTTGTGTGATGTGACATCCTAGATTTTTAGTCCTATTTTTTACGGAATAAATCGGGCATTTCATTGATGTGCTTATAAGACTATTATCAGAGTTGATCACTCTCGAGATAACTAGACTATCTAGGGAGGCCATTAATGAATTTTAATGCAATAAACTTAAGAGTTCGACCAAGAATCGACTTCTCGACCGTGTTCATCTTTAGAAGCCATTACAACACAGTAAAAAATCAATTTGAGATCAAAGATGGGTCGATTTGATTGAGATGTGTGGCTAATCTTGGGTGACAGCACTAAATTGGAAAATTCTCATCAACCGGCTCAATATTGATTCTTCTGTCGTTTTGGAACCTTATGTCCATATTTGAATTATCGAGATTTTCACAACAACCGAGAGTCGCCAATGTGTCGATTGAATTCATAGTGGCTCGAAAAAATCAACCATAGATCATTTGCACTAAAAATCCCTGAAAACTACCCGGTAGCATAGGTCACGCTAAAAACACGCCAAAGTGAAATTAACTGTGAATTCAATTCCAATTTCAGAAATTGAAGATCCTATCATGTCATAATAAATTCTAGGAATGTCGACTTAGTCTCAGAAGATTTTTCTGCAACCCGAGATTTTTTGGGAAAAAGTCAGCATAAGACCGTTTATATTCAAAAAAAAGTTGGAGATCATTTTAATTGCAAATTTGGGATGCAAGATGGATCTAATGGCAAGGAAAAATATTGATTGAACCAAGGGCTCAATAACGGAATTTATCGAGGCCGAATTGAGTTGATTTGAGGACCGGTAAGTGGCCAATTGAAGGAGAAGTCTAGGAAATTCATATCTCCCCTAGGGCCTAGCATTTTGGATCATCTCAAGTGTCCATGGAGAAGCCTTGGTGGCTCATGGACAACCAATGAGGTGTGTGTGGTGGTAGATGGGTCAAATGGGACAAAACTTTGGAAAAAGTGATAAGTGCTCCAGAAGTCCTAAAATTTCGCACGAAAATGCATTTGAGTCATAAAACTTGCAAAAAGTACATTTAAGTCCTAAATTTGTCAAAATGTTTCAAATGAGTCCTAAAATCGACACCGTCTAATTTCTTGATGGGAAAAGCTGACATGGCCCCCGTGTGCCTTTTTTAAATAGTTTCTCTCTCCTCTGTTGCGAATAGTTAAAAAAAAATGCCACGCATTTAAAATGACACCGTGTCTCTTCTTCACCATCATGTTATGTCCCCCTCCGTCTTCTTCACTGTCATGTTCCCCCTCCCCTCTCTATCTCTACGTTTGCTTTCGCTATTCCAAGCGAACCTTAAGCCCCAAATCAAATCCGCGCCAACCTTAAGCCCCAAATCGAAATTGTCCGAGCTGCAATTCTCTTGTGATTTGGGTCCTCATCGACCTTGAGTTCAATGTTGGTTATGAGTTCGTGTTCTTTCCTTTGACGATTGCGAGTTTGTGTGAAGACCTCTTTGCGGGAGTCTCGACATCTCAGCAACAAAGCGATTGGCGTTGGGGATGAGGATAGGGTTAGCAACGGCAATGGCGACTCCTCCTTATGCAGGTATCACTCTGCATTATAGCATTTTGTTGTTTTCAATTCTCCAATACTAGTAAGTTATGATTGTCTATTCATCCAGTGCATATGAAAAGAGAGATGTTTTTTGGAGATTGAAAACATCTCCTAAATCTCTTAAGTAAACACATTGCATTATGCAGAAGTTACTTATATGAAGATGTTATGAAGGAATCATAGTATAGCTAATATACTTCTATTAGGTTCCTATAATACAAAGCCCAGAAGAATGAGGGCGCCAACATCTAAATCAAGTGGCGTAACTCTTAATGAGGTCAACTCGGAGCCAACATGTTATTGTGGTCTTTAATTGCCAATTCTTATGGCAAAGACAAGGAAAAAGGCCGGAAGAAGGTTCCATGGATGTGCTAAGTTTAATAGTCCAAGTTGCAGTGATTTCTTCATGTGGGTTGATCCAAAGATACCAGATCATGTGAGGGATATGATAGTTGACCTACTTGAAAGAAATCAAGCATTGTGTGAATCAAGTCAATCGAGGCGTGACGAAGTCGATTTGAGCTCATTGCTAGCTGAAATGAAGACTCAAAAGGTGAAAAATAGACGTTTAAAAGAGGAGTTTGCACGAGTAAAGAAAGGAAAGATGCTATATCAATCGGCATTCATTTTATGCATGTGTTATATTGTTGTATTGGTTATATGTAATGTGAAAGTTGGTGGGAATTTTCTAAGTCTTCCATAGTACCTTATTTCTAAGTTTGTAAGTTTGAACACTAGTTGTGGATAATTGAAATGGGAATGACATCTAATGTGGGTTTGTAGTTTGCAAGACCAGTTGTTTGCCATGTGAGAAATTACTTTCGCATTGAAAAATGTTGCTTGATTTGTGTGCTTGTCAATAGCACTATATGAGCTATTACCACCAGAATAAATTTGGAACCTATTAACAATCCTATTAACAATGTATGGGAAAGAAGATGACAAAAGTATTGGAAGAATGAAAATTCTTCATGGCCAATTTCAGTAATCACCTATTAACAATCTTGAAAAGCAAAAGCAAGCATCTCACATAAGTTGTTGAAACAAGATTCATTGACAAAGCAACATGCTTACATTTTTAGTGCACAAAAGGTTTTATTTAACAAAATGCCCGCACTTTCAATGCACAAAAGGTGCTTTTCAACAAAATATTCACTTTCAGTGCACAAAAAGGTTCTATGCACAAACGCTACATGTCTCACACAGAAAACCAGCTAATAATTGACATAAATTTACCTAACAACACAAATTTCAGCAAACATATCAATCCAATATGATGGTCTCCGGTGGTCCAGTAGGTTTAGTCTTCACTTGATTCATAATTATGGCGCTTTTCCTTATATATGTTCTCACAGTGATAGGCTTTGAGGAGTTGTTGCAGCTCGAGATAACTGATCCTGGAAATTGGTCTTAGGTTGCAATAGTGGCTTTGGCTTCACCACAATGTGTTTTCGAGGAGTTGCCTAGGGTTGTGATGGTGCCTTTTGCTTTAAACCAAGATGTTTTTGAGCTATTATAGCCTGATATGACTAAGCTTGGGAATTGGCCTCAGGTTGCGATGGTGCCTTTGGCTTCATCGCAACATGTTTTCGAGGAGCTAATATTGCACAAGATGATTGAGGTTGGGAACTTGCCTGTGGTCATGATGGAGCCTTTCACTTTAAACCAAGATGCTTTTAAGGTAATGTAGCTTGAGATGACTGAGCCTGGGAACTAGCCTCAAGTTGTGATAGTGCCTTTGGCTTTATTGTAATGTGCTTTGGAGGAGGTACTGTTGTATGAGATGACTGAGGTTAGGAACTGGCCTTGGGTTGTAATGGTGGCTTTAGCGTCACCATAATTTGTTTTTGAGGAGTTGCTGATACATGATATGACCGAGGTTGTGCACTAACTTGGGAATGCACCTTTGCTATTGACGTAGCTCTTGAAACTATCCCTTTGTCCGGTAGGTTAAAGATTCTTGCACTAGTTGTATTAGGCTACATAAGAATGTGCATGTTTTTAGCTTAAGAAGACAAGCAATTGCTATTAGAAAATTTTAACAATATTACTCACCTTGAGAATATGAAGGTTTGTCATAGGATTCGTGTTAACACCCAATCCTACCATTTTCATCCTCTTGGCCTGTGATTCTCTTTGTATCATGTCATTTTCAATGGTAGGTCTTTTAAACTAAAATAATAAAAAATTCATTCAACATGAGAATGTAGTCACAATACATGTATGCTTGGGGATTGAGGTATTACTCACCGGAATTTTTTCAGGTCTATGCTTAGCCATTATATTGGCCGGTGCACAATAAATGCCTTCCCCTTGATTAGAACGAATTTCACCAAAAGCATTGGCCGCACCACTACATCCTCTAACATCAACACTAGCCTGAGTAGAAGTAGTGGCACTACATTCTCTTATATTTGCACGAGCACTACACCCTCTTACATCTGCACAAGCCTAAGCAGAAGCATTAACATGCCCACTATTGTCTCCTATTGAATTGGCATTTGCAGAAGCATTGGCATGGCTTTCGAATCCTCCTCCAGTTACACTTGTCGTTGCTTTAGCTTTAGTCTAAATATATATTCATAATTACTAAATTGGAACCTTGACATATAAAACTTACAATAATGGTTAGATGACAACTTGTCTTTTTCCAAGCCTTGGTCCAGTGGAATTAGCCTGAGATTGAGCATGAGCTTCAGCTATACTTGCATTGGCACGAGCATTGGATGTACATACATTGGCCCGAGCATTGGTCTAAGAAGCACATATTAAGCATTGATTAACAACATGTTAAAGGGACATGCCTAGCATTAAGATGATAAGTTAGTTGAGGAAATATCTTTTTAAAAGGACATCCCTTGTAGTTATGTCCAACCACATTGCAAGCAGAACAAGTCATTTGCTTACCCATTTTAGTCATTTTATCACCTCTTACAAGCTCAATAAATTGCTTTCTTTTACTCCTTTTTAGCCTACTAGAAATGTTATTCATTGGTGGGGGTTGAGGAGCTTCTTTATTGGCTTTATTCCACAAATTTGAGGTTGGGACACCTCGAGTGCCATAATTGGGTATGGAGGGACACTTAAGTGCTATAACTTTGAAATGGTACACTTAAGTGTCAATATCAAAGTAAAATGAAACACTTAAGCCAATCCGGCCAAAAACTAACCAAAATGCAGATGTGGCATTTTCCAACGACATGCTTAACCGACGTGGCAATTTATTAAAAAAAAAAAAAGCACATGTGGAGGAGGAAAACGACGTTGCCCCATCCACTGTGCATTTGGCTGAACTAAACGACGTCCTTTTTCCTTAGTGTTAAATGACGTCATTTTGCTTATTTGGATTTTAATCGTTTGTCCATTGGTTCACACCAAATCTAATGTCCTCTCCATCGCCGTTCACAGCTCGCCATTCGTAGGTCGCCGTTCGCAGGTCATCGGTCGCTATCGTTGCTCGCCGTCGTCGCTCGCCGTCATCAATTTGCTCATGTTTTTTCTCTTCTTCCTCTCCCCTGTGGTGAAATTAGGGCTCCAACTCGTTTATTAGGGCTCGAACTTGAAATTTGGGGGTCAGCTAGGAAAGGTCAGGCTTGGCTGGTATTGATGTGAGATTTATGGCTTAGATGTGGTGCTACAATCCTATTGTGGGGTTTGAATTGATAGTTTAGGATCAGCCTCGAAATGTAGGCTCGGTGTAGGGTCAGCGGGGGGAAAATTAGGGCTCGGTGTAGGGCTCGATGTCGCCTCATCCACGGTGATGTATGATTCATTCAGGGTGTTGAATTGTGATGTACAAAAGTAATTTGTAGTGGTCGGATGTGAATTGTGTGACGGTGATTGGTGATTGTTAGGGTTCAAAGTATTGGACCTTGGACATGTTCGAATCTAATCTCTTGTTGTCATGGAGATTGGGACTTCTGGGTATTTTTTAAATAAATTGCATTGTTGAGAACCCATGCTGAGAGATCTCTTCATATTTTAAAGGAATGTGGCGACATAATCAAAGTAGTTGTCGGGTCCCATCTCTATTTGTCATTGTCCCGAGGCCTCTTTTTAAGTTGCAGTTGTCGTCTAACCTATGCATCTTCCCTATTTCTTTCTTCTTTTCTTTAATAAAGAGTGTAAGGACCTCCACTTGCAATTGTTTGTCCTTTGTGAATGTGGCCCCAAAAGTTAATTATATATTTGTCCTCTTTTGTTGCAGAAATGGTTCATGATAAAGACTATGTTGCTATCATTATTTACTACAGTGGGGATTTTGTGATTGGGGAGGATGAGTGGGAGTATGAGGGGGGAATGAGGGTACTATCTTTGTAGATATAAAGAATGCATCTTATATTGGATTTGTTAGAGATATAGTGACATTTTTGCCTTGTAGAGTATAAAAGTTATTGTATTGTGTTCCTGGGAAAGGCTTGAGAGATGGTTTGAGAGTTTTGAAAGATGATAATGGTTTTAGGGATGTCTTATATCATTATTTTCATGGCGAAGAGGCGAAAGTATTTGTTGAAAACAATAATTATAGTGAGGACAAAGATGATGACAGA
Source organism: Eucalyptus victrix (assembly GCA_016097545.1). Taxonomy (NCBI): domain Eukaryota; kingdom Viridiplantae; phylum Streptophyta; class Magnoliopsida; order Myrtales; family Myrtaceae; genus Eucalyptus; species Eucalyptus victrix. The sequence continues at coordinate 11,933,088 of CM027845.1, read as the reverse complement.
GATAGCACCCAAGTAGGAGAAGGAGGAGATGGTATTCAAGCTAGTACTGAGGTTAGGGATGAAGCACGACATGATGGACAGGACGAGGAAGAGAGGGGCACAAATGCTGTTCACCAAAGCGATTGTGAAATAGGTGATGTCACCATCACTGAATTAGATCGGGAAGTAGTTGAATCCAGTGATGGTGATGATGACGATGACAATGAAGGGTTGGCTGCTGAAGCTGAAAATTTATTAATCTTAAGTGACAATGATGATGAGGAGCTTACACAGTCAATGAAAAAACAAATGGACTTTTTTATCAGATAGATTTTCAACTTTGCAGGTAGCTGATGAAGTTCTAAACAGAGACGAAGGCCTTACAGATGTTGGTGTTGCTGGCCAAGAGACAGATTATGAAGAAAGCATTGACACTGCTACTTCCTAGGAGGAACTTGAAGAAGATCAACGAGCTATGCATAGAAGGAAAAGTAAGTTTCCATCATATGATCCATTTGTTGCCTCTTCTACTTTGTTAGTAGGTATGAAATTCCATGATGTGATACAATTTATGGAAGCTATACTGAAGAACTCTATTGTTGCACAAAGAAATATTGATTTCATTAGAAATACCAAGAAATTTGTAAGAGCTAGGTGTTCGCAGCAAAACTGTCCATGGAAGATTTACGGCGCGTTTGTTAAGAAGAGTGGGTCTTTCCAGATTAGAGCCTACTAAGAGGAACACACTTAACAAGTGCATGGTTGTCCAAGCACTTCTTCGATCTGATTAAGTTGATGCCCGAGATGAAAATTACTAACTTTGGGATGTTGGTGAAGGAGCATGTAGGCATCAATGTATCTAGGAATCAATGCAAAAGAGCAAAACAAAAGGTGATAAAGATACTTATTGGTCATTATGCCAAGGAATATGGGCAAGTGTAGGAGTATGCTTGGGAGTGTAGGCTGAAAAACCCTACAAGTAGAGTGTATATAAAGGTGGTTGAGAGACCACTTCCTGATCATGGGGCCAAGTTTGATAAGTTTTATGTGTGCTTTGATACATGCAGACAAGGATTTTTAGCTAGTTGTAGATGGATTATAGGATTGGACGGCTATTTCTTGAAGGGCTTGTGCAAGGGAGAATTGTTGGCGGTGATTGGAAGAGATGTGAATAACCAAATGTTCCCACTAGCTTGGGCTATTGTAAAGATTGAGAACAAGGACAATTGGTCCTGGTTCTTGAAAAATATGATGGATGACTTGGAGATAACAAACGGGGAAGGGTGGACATTCATGGGCGACCAACAAAAGGTAATGCTTGCTTTTTGAAAAATTTAGTCAATAGTTTGCTTTGTAATATGAACATGTAATTTGCTCTAGTATTTCTTACTTTAAATTATTACAGGGATTGGTTCTGGCAGTAGCCGAGTTGTTGCCCCATGTTGAACATCGAATGTGTGCGCGGCACATATACAAAAGTAGGGCAAAGACCTACAAAGGGGATAAGTTGCAATTGCAATTTTGGCAATTAGCAAAGAGTGCAAACATGGCTGGCTTTAGGATAGCCAAAGAAGGACTGCTTCAGTTGACAAAGGAAGGTAGTGCTACCATATTTCAACTATAACCGAAGCATTGGTGTAGGGCATTCTTTAGTGAAGAGTTCAAGTGCGATAACGTGGACAATAATATTTGTGAAGTATTTAATTTGAAGATAATAGATGCCAGATGCAAACTAGTCATCTCAATGCTTGAAGATATACGAGTTGCGGTTATGACTCGGCTGCAGAAACAAAGAGATGAGGCTGCAAAGTGGACAAGACAATATGGTCTTAGGATTTCCAAGAAATTGGATGAGAACTTGGCTGCAAGTAGGCATTGTCATCCCATTTAGAATGGAGATGATGGATATGAGATAATGAAGGGTGCTGATAAGTATGTTGTCAATCTCGGAAGTAAGAAGTATTCATGTAGAGCATGACAAGTAAGTAGAATTCTATGTGCACATGCCATATGTGTCATCCAGTTGAAGGGCGACAATACAGATAATTAAATCGATGATTGGTACCATAAATCAAAATACCCTGCTTCCTATCAGTTCATGATACAGTTAATTAGAAGTAGCAAGTTTTAGGAGTCCACGGATCATGAAGCACCTCAACCTTTGCCACTGAAAAAAAAAATTGGAAGGACAAAACGAAGACAAAGAATGGTGGAGGGAAAGGTCTCGGGTCAGCAAAGAATGAGCAGGTAGGGTGCAAAGATAACGTACTCTTATTGTCGCGTAGCAGGCCACAATATTAAAGGTTGTCAATTGAGGAAGCAACAACAATCGTTGAGGCAATGTAAATGGCCTAATGAAGAGACAATTGGAGAAATGCAAACAGGAGGGCTAAGTGAGTCGACTGTTCTTCAGTCAACAACTAGAACCCGAGTAAGTCATGAAATTTATTTTATATTTATATTACTTTGTTGTTTATCATAAAAATGTACATAATATCTTATTTGGCTTTGTATGTAATGTGTTTGTTAGGTCACAAGAAGAACCCTAGTAAGTCATGAAACTGAACAGCCTATTCAAAGAAGGCAAGGTAAAAGACGGCCAGCTGAAGGATTGGCCCAAGCAACATCATGACCAGCTAAAGGATTAGCCCAAGCAACATCACGACCAGCTGAAGGATTGACCTAAGCAGCATCATGGCTAACTAAAGGATTATCTTAACCAGCATCACGGTCAGTTTAGTTGATCGTTCTTCAGCAGCGAAAAGAAATACCCAGTGGTAAATTCAACAATTTGTATTCAATTTTTCATTTTCTTTACATTATTATATGTCCCAATATTATATTTATGGTGTCTTTTGCCTCTTTCTCAGGTTCGAAGAAAGCAAGTTGAAACTCAACTGCAAACTGAAAGGTCATCACAAGAGTCACCTCAAGGGTCATCACAGGGGCCACCAGAAGAATCACTACAAGGAGCACCACAAGTATCACCACCAGTATCACCAGAAGGCCCAACAAAAGAGGTGTTACTGAAGTTAAAGGGTTACACAGAAGGACAACTAGAAGAAGGCCAGGTGAAGGGGCAGCTACACAAAGGCCATCTAGAAGACGCTCAGCTGAAGAATTGGTTGAAGAAGCCTCGGTTGTAACTGAAGGGCCCAAGAAAGCAAGAAAAAGAGCCAACAAATCACAAGTTCCTGAAAGTGACACCCATATTCAAATAAGAGGGGCACTTGGGAAAATGTTAAGACAATATAGCTATGGCCTTTATACAGATGAGCGTACTAGAATAGTTATTCTCAATGTAAGTTTTATTGGTTGCATTTAATTTAATTTATGCTAGACTTTTGCTGACAATTTATTGTTTTTTTTTTTTTTACCTAAGAGAAATTCAAAGGTTCTTATCTTAGACCCAACTCAAGAATCAACGGCTGCACAACAGAAAAGAAAACATCAACTGTGCCAAGAAGAAAGAAGAGAAAGAACCTAGTTACAACTCCAGCTCTAGCTCCTTTTAAATCAATTCGGCTTAGCACATTTGTAGCTCCATCTGAGTCAGTGGATACTGAGAAGGTTGAAGAAGAAGTTGCACATCCAGTTAGAAAGAGTGCAAGAATTATGAATCAAGTGAAAGGCCCATCGAAAGGAGCACAAATAGGGGGTGTCGTGCATATTGATTGATAAGATGAGACGTGATGGAATTTGTGAAGCTTAAGAGTCAAAACAATTATGTAAACATTAACATTATAATAACACTTGCCGTGGATTTTTTTTTTTGTTTCTTTTTCTTTAGTTTGTCATTCATTGATATTGTGAGACTTAATTTCAATATCAATGAAATGATTTTGCATTGTTTGTCAATTTTTGTTGTTTGTCATGGATTCTACTTTTGCTTTTACCTGTTGCTGCTGTTGCTCTGTTGCTGTTGGTGTTTTGTGGTGGTAGCTGGAGTGCTGGTGTGGATGGTGGTGGTGGATGGTGATGTTTGCTGGTAGTGAGTTTGTTGTTAGGGTGCTAATGTGGTGGCTGGGGTGCTGGTGTGGGTGGTGGTGATGCCCGATGATTATGGGTTTGTGATGGGGGTTATAGGCTTATGTTGCACCAAAACCTAGTACAAGTGTGCAGTTTGCACATCTTACACCATGTGTACTAGTGCAAGCTAGTGCAAGGCTCAGCTCAACTTGCATTAGTATCTTGTGCAGCAACACCATTAGCATGGTGGTGGCTGGAGCGCCTAGTGTGTAGTGTGGCTAGTGGTGCAACTGATGGTGGTGGCTGCCACAATTTTTAGAGAAAACCCACAAAAAAATTGGCACTTAACTAGTCATATTCTAAAAAATTGACACTTAACTGTTCACTTTTAACTACAAGTAACACTTAATTAATCACTTTAATAATAATTTGACACTTAAGTGATCATTTTTTCATTGCAACTAGCACTTAAGTGATTACTAAATACAACTCATGGCACTCTAGTAATTACTCATGTTTGTCTTGTGTATAGGTTGGTCTGCATCAAAACAAAGAAGATGATGGTAATTTAACTTATGGTAGCTCCATATAACAGCACAAACAATGACGAAGCCACAATGATCTTGTGGAACAACATAAACTTCTTCGCATCTTTCAAAAAGAAAAAAGCCTATGTTTAATCCAGAATAACACCATTTTTAATTATGGCAATCGGAGAAACTTTTTCTCATTTTCAAGTACTTTACATTTTATCATAAAATACAATAGACAACAAAACAATACCATAATAAACACTTGATAACACTTTTGTTCAATTTTCATAATTGAAACTTCATTCTTGAAAGGTTTAGTTAAAGATGCTTGAGCGGGCATTGAGACTTCACTTTTGAAAAGTTTAACTAAAGACGCTTGAGTTTGTATTGAGTCAACATCGTCCAAGTCATCCACGAACACAGATGGAGATTGCCGTCTTTTATGAAACAGATCCAATATCACCTCTATGGCTCGGTTAAAGAACTTCGCATTGACCCATTTGAAGTATTTGCACTTCGATGCTTCTTTATATCGGGTGCATCCATAAAATCTTCTCCTAAGATTGATTCGAGTCCACGATGTTCTTCTTGAACTCGGTAACCCACAAAAACAGAAACGTTGACCTTCTCCTTTTCTTTGGTGAGAGGAAATTAAGGCACTTCTATGAGTCCTGCTCTCCATTTCCAAGATTCGACGAAGGAATTTTGGGCAAATAAAAATTAGGGTTCGAGACTTGGATTTGAGCATTTCAATAGGTATTTTGGTCGATTTCAGGTTTTAGATTTGGGGCATTTGGGGAGATGACGTTGTTTTTGGAAGATTTGGGGCTTTTATTATGTAGATGACATCGTTTCTGGTGAGTTAGAGCCAACTCAGCTCTCGGGCGAGCCATGTAAGCAATAAAAAATAATAAAATATTGCCACGTAGGATTTCTGGCAAGGGTCACCCGAGATGGCACTTAAGTGTCCCACTAGAAAAAGAAAGTTGCACTTAAGTGTATCGTTTTGAAGTTATGGCATTTAAGTGTCTCTTGTGTCAAGTTATAGCACTTGGGCTGTTCTTCTGCCCCATAAATTTTCTCCTCTTACTGTAGGCATCATGAATTGATAAGTACTTAGACACTTTGCCTTGTTAAGTACTCAGCTAGATAGTCAGTCGGGTCATTTCTCTTATGATGTATTGCATAAATGGCATGACAACATGAAATTCCACTAAGTTCCCAAGCTCTACAAGAACAAGTTTTTAATTCAAATCAATAACATATTTGTCACCACCTTCCATAATGTCATATTCTTCGTCTCCATTCCATATCAATTGGCAATACCTACTAGCAGCTGTATTCTCATGTAACTTATGCATAATTCTTGGACTATAATTTCTAGTCCACCTAACACATTCATCCCTTTGAGTATGCATTCTATTTATAACCATGATTCTAATATCCTCCAACATACTCACAATGGCCTTGCACCTAGCTCTCACACACTTGCCTTTAAAAGCTTTACTGAGATTATTATCAACGTCATCACATTTAATATTGGTGTCAAAGAAGGCTTTGCACCAATGTTTTGGCTAAATACGGAATAAATCATCATGATCTTCCTAAGTCATTTCCTTCAACCTCTGTCTATGCACCTCAAAATCTGACATATCTCCAAAATTGTCTCATCAACTGTTTTTCTTTGTATTTTTTATCCCAGTTGGACTATATGTGCCTTGCACACATCCTATGCTTTACATTTGGCAAAAGTTCAACTACAGATTGGACGAGACCCTGACAATTACCCAAAAAAAGAAAATATATATGAAAAAAAAAGCATTGTAATGTCATAATCAAATTACAAATGAAAATAGAAAGAAAAGCATACCTTTTGTTGGTCACTTATCAAAGTCCATTCGTTACCATTACACATATTGAGGTCTAACTTCAACAATTCGATAAATCAAGTCCATGTGTCCTTATTCTCGATTCTTACCACTGCCTATGCCACTGGATACATTTGATTGTTGCTATCCCTTCCTATGGCACATAACAACTCGCCCTTGATCAAACCCTTCATAAAACATCCATCTAATCCAATGATTTTCCTACATCCAATCAAAAAACCTTTCTTGCAATCATTAAAGCAAATATAAGCCCTATCAAATAATGGTAGAGAATTTGGCAATGACCTTTCAACTTTCAATTTAAAATTGCTTGAAGGGCTTGCAATGTAAAGCTCTCCCAAGTAATCATACATTTGTGCGTATTCCTTATTGTAATTGTCTTGTAGTTTCTTCAATACTTTTAGCTTTGTTCTCCTATACTGATTGAGAGTGACATTTACTCCCAGTTGTTCTTTGACTAATTTCTTTAACCGAGGTGCTTTGATTTTAGGCATTGCAGAAATGAGAATCATAAAGTGCTTAGCTAAATAAGTACTAGACACTCTCTTATTCTCGAAAGTGATACTGCATATATGCTGATTTATATACCTTCTCAAATGAATTGACTCAGTTTTGCTATCAAGAGCATCATAGATCATCCAATTACAATTTTTTTGGGCACACCTGGCTCTTATAAAGCTTTTTGTGTTCTTAGTGTATTTGATTGCTCTTTGCTCAGCCACATAATACTTCAAAATTGTATTTTTGAACTCAATTGCATCCTCAAATGTCATGCCAACAATAAATACTAGATTTGTACCACTTTGATCATATGATGGGAACCTACTTCTCCTCCTTGAAATAACACCAACCTCTTCGTCACCCTCATCATTTAAAATTGATTGAAAACTGTCTTCTTCATCTGAATCAGAATACTTTGTTTCGTACCCAGAACTATCCAACGATTGAGCCTCATTCAGAATCGGTGGTTGGGAAGTACCAGTTGCCTCATCATAATTGCTAATTTTGAGACTATATCTTGTTGAAAATTCCTTTAATTTTTTCCTTGCATCAACTAGTTCAAAATCATCATCGTCACTCGACTATTCCACATCCACCAAATTATGTGCATCATTATCCTCTTCCTCATCTAGATCCCTATTGGTATCATCATTATCAATATTCCCAATCACATTAGACATACTTCCAGTTTCCATCTCAACACCTCCCATCTCAGTTCTTGTCTTTTCATCATCAACATGCTCAACTTATAGCTTAATATTTTTAGAACACAGATGATAATAAAATAGATCCATCACATCAGAGTTATCCCATAAATACCTAAGACTTATTTTGTCTACAAGAGTCGTACTTCCAAGAACTCTGTAAAAGAGTTTATCTATTTTACACACACCTAAAGCCTCAATAGCTTCAATTATACTAGCCAATGAACTCTTACTTAAACTTATTTCAGTAACATCAACCATTTCACCTATGTATTCCAATGGTGGGCCAACTTTAAATTTACCTCCATAGCGAACAATGACATAAACTTTGTTCTCGGCCATTGGACCTACAAGGAAACAAAGAACATAGCACTTTCAATCATCAAATTATTGAGGTAATGTTCAAGTTCTAAATTGAAGATATTTTTATAAAAGACTAACAATCAATATAGAAATAGCAAATTAGCATAATGCGCTTTATAACCACAATACAACTACATGATCAATAGTGAGAGCGAGGTACCTATTGTCGCTTTTCGGTAGACGATGTTCTAATTTGTAGCAATATTCTAATTTATCGTAACAATTGTAAAATGCAAAACAACCATATTGCAGAGAGTAAAACGCTGCTATAATGTAGAGAGTAAAACACATTTGCAAAACAAAAACAAAAATCGTAATATTACCATGACAAACCCAAATGCTGTAACGTAGAAAGCGATACCTGCGTGAGGAGTTGCCATCGCCATCCTTGATGCTGCTTGCTCCACCGATGAGATGTTGAGATGCCTGCAAGACACGTCTTTGCACGAACTCGCAATCGTCAAAGAAGATAACATAAAGTCGGTGTGTGTCAAACTTGAGTTTTCTGAACTCCAAATAATGAAGAAATGAGGACGCCAACTGATGTCGTTTTGCATAATGCAGAGATTAAAGCACCTTTGCAAAACAAAAGAAATCGTAGCATTACCATGAGATAACCAAAATGCTATAATGCAGAGAGTGATACTTGCGTGAGGAGGAGTCGCCATCGCTGTCGCTGATAATCGTCAAAGGAAAGAACACGAACTCACTACTAGTGTCCAACTCAAGGTCGATGAGGAACCAAATCACAAGAGAATTGTAGTTTGGATGAATTCGATTTGGGGCTTAGGGTTCGCTCGGAATAGTGAAAACAAACGTAGATACGAAGGGGGGAGGGGGAACATGACGGTGAAGAAGACGTATGAACGGAGGGGGAGGTAACACAATGGTGAAGAAGAGACACGATATGCGTGGCATTTTTTTTTTAAAAATATTTGCAACGGAGGAGAGAGAAAAAAATTAAAAAAAAGCCATGCAGTGCCCACGTCAACTTTTTCCGTCAAGAAATTAGATGTCGTCGATTTTATGAGCCGTTTGAAATATTTTAACAAGTTTTAGGATTTAAATGCACTTTTTGCAAATTTTAGGACTCAAATGCATTTTTGTGCTAAGTTGTAGGACTTCTAGAGCACTTATCCTTAGAAAAAATGGCCATGGTGGCCCCCCTCCATCCCTTGCTTCCTCTCCAAGGCTGCCGACCAACTTTGCTTCCTCATTCCTCTCCATTTTGGTGTCCAGCACAAGCTAGAGGAAGAGTAGTAGCCATCCGACAGCAACCCCTCTACACCACACGCTATCGTCGCCATTTCCGCCCCGCACGAGTACCGCTGCTACCTTGCTGTGCCATCGCCTCCCTCTCGCCTTACCACCATCCAGCAGCCCTTGTTCGTGTGTCCAAGGAGCTGTCCATCCATCGTGAGTGGTTGAGGAGCCCATCGGAGCTCCTACGACGGCCGGTTACCCCGCCAAGTCATCCATTAGTCTATTGTCGCCATTCTCACACCAAACTAGCTTCATTCCTTCTGTTTTGTAGCTCAAAACAGCAAGTAGAAAATTGGGTATTAACGGCTATTTTGTGGGAGTTGATTCCCTCTTTGCAGACTTTATTTTATGAACCGGTAGTTTAAAACTCGACTTAATAGTTTGTGTTGTATATATTTGTATTATGGTTTGCAATGTATATAAGTGCGGTTGTTTTTAAAATGTGAAAACTTGGAGTCCTATTTTTCTATCCCATTACTTTATTGTCTGGGGATTACTATTATATGCTTCTACATGCGCATATTAAAATGAAATGGTCGGCGATGCATCCTAGGACATCGCTATAAATCGACCAAAGTGAGGGATGAGTGTGTGCCCGAGGATCAAGGTGTGACATCCTTGTTTAAGTAGTATCAAATCAATGGTTAGAGATTGGAGTGATAAGGTGCGATGAACTATGGGATAGCGGTAGGAAATGAAAGGGCTATTGAGAACACCTAGAGAAAGGTGAATAGGTGTTAAAAGAAATTTTCACAATACTTAAAGAAAATAGATCGCCTTTAGAAGACAATAGATTGAAGATGTAATTAGCTATAAGCGGATATATAAAGTTATGAAATAAAGTAAAGAGTTCAGGAAAATAGAATAGAAATATAAAGTTTACAGTGGTTCGGCTTAAATCAAGCCTACATCCACTCTCTCGTACTGACAACCCATTGGCTAGATTTTACTATGAACCAAAAGAGATTTTATAGTCTCACGTCCTTGACTTCATAGTGTAGAACCTCTGCTACACTTTTTCAAAATCTCACAAGTATTTATTCTCTCTTTTGAGTACAAGTTAACCTCAACAATTGAAATAACAAAGAATTAAGAGCTTCGGACTTAGAATTTTTCTTTCACGCACACACTTGAATAACTTGAGAGTCTTCCTTATATATTCCTCTATGCCTCTACAACGGTTGACACTTTCCAAAGGAGTTCTTCCAATCTACTGGTTGGATAGAATCAATCAAGGAGATCTCAAGTCGTTTAAGAAATGTGATGATAGCTCATCAATCATGCTCGCCCATACAATTAGGATCTTGGTTTCCATAAGTAGAACTTTCCAAGTATACTTCGCCTTTCAAGAGATCTAATTATCCAAATTCATTCCAATAAGAATAATTGATCACAAGAGGCTATCTCTAGTTGTAAGATCTTCCACAAACCATACAAAATGAATCCTAGAGGTTAAACTCGCATTTGGATAAGTCTTCTCTTGTCGGTTTGGAATCTGTCAATGAGGTTAGACTTTGAAATTAAAGTCTTACAATCTTCAGTCTTTTGATGGTAGAGTTTGGAGTTCTTCAGACTATAACACTTGAGTTTATAAGTTTTTAGACTAGACTTTTTGGAAAGGTTTTGTCAGCTTTAAAATAATAAGGAGTTTTCTCTAATAATCTCCCCCTTTTTGATGGTGACAAAATTTTCTTGCAGATTTGCAAAATTTTAACCTGCAAAATAACACTTAAACAAAACGTGATGTCTTATAAAGATAAATTAATTAGGGCCTAGATAGTATTGATTCTGCAACCACAGAAAGCACATTAATCCTACATAATAAATAACTATCCATCCATAATTAAAATCATAGACTTAGTTGCTACAAGTCATAATTCAAACCAGATAAAATCACAGAAGTCTGTCAGTCCAAAATCATCAAAATCAAACCAAAGTCAAAAAGTCATCAAAAGATAAAATCAAATCAAATCTGCACAAATTCTCTCCCTTTTTTTGTCATCAGCAAAAAGTGGAGAAAAGCTATAAAAAGAGTTGGGTAAAATCATGGCTGTTTGGGGATGCGAACGATCTGTAAATCCCCCATAGACTTGATAGTCTCCTCCAACTTCCTCAAGTCCTTCTTCAGTTGCTCAATATCTTTACCCTTTGCAGTGGCTTGAACTTGAAGCTTAAGGGCTCGTACTTGATCGTGCAAAGAAATTGAAGTGGCTTGATGAACTGATTACATGTTCTGAAATTCACACTCCAATCCATAAAGCTGAGCTTTGATCTCCACAAAAAGCTCAAGTAGTCTCTTAAAGTCTGTTGTATTATCTATTTGAGTACTTGCTTCATCACGTGTAGTTTGAGGAGTGTTAACTAATGATGGAACCTCAGCAGGAACATCTAGACTTTGAGATGATGCCTCATTACCAACTTTAGGAAATTGAGAGGCATACACATCCTCTGGATCGGCAGGAGATCGATTAACATCATCACTAGTAAAAGCAAGTTAAGAAGTATCTCTTTTATCAGCAGCTCCCCCTGTTTCGGTGCTTTTGGGTGGAGAAAAGTACTCTTTTTCCTATTCTTGCTCTTCTTTAGCATAAAGGTGATGTTGTCCTTCTTCTTCTACAAGAGAATCATCATGACCCTCTTCTTCTTCTTGTTCTCTTCCCCTCTCTTCTTCCTATGTTCTTCCTTCCTCTTCCTTTGTCCTCACTGCTTCTCTTTCTTCATCTCTCTACTCTATCTCTTCTCTTTCTTTGTTCTCTCTATCCTTTGTCCTTGGAAAGCTAACAAAACTCTATAAATTCTTTAAGGCAAAAGCAGAGAAAGTGATGTCATCCTCATCTTCTTCATCCTGCAAGATGAATGCTCTCCTCTTTTTAATCGATTTGGTCATGGGCTCTTTACCTTTCCTTTTTCCTACTGCAGAGTCTTGTCTTGTCTTGATAGGAGACTTTACCTTAATGCTCTCCAAAACCTTATTCAGCTCCTTCAGACGCATCTTGGAAACCATCTTCAGTCCTACCACCATAGGAGCAATGGTTCGAACACATAGAATTTTAGGAGGCTAAATGTTGAAGTGTCTGAATAATCGAGTAACAAGAGCTAAATAAGGGAGTTGCCCCTTGTCATTCACTAATGTTCTTTACATGTGCATAAGAATAGTGTGAGGCAAAGAGAACTTGTATCTGATGTGATCACATACATAAGCTTTGCTTCAGAGTTTGAGACATCCATTTTTGAAGTAGATTTGGGTTTGAGACAGTTGATCACAATCTTGTGAAGCAAAATATTGGAGGCATTTATTCTAGAGTAAGAAATCTTGCCTTCAACAATCTTATTCCAAACAAGCTCCAAAGTAGCGTGAGCAACAGACAAGCTAATTGGTTGGAAACTTCCTCTTTCCACCCCCAATCACATAAGCCATAATGTCCACATCAACCACAAAATCTTTGTCTCCAACACTAAAGAAAAATCTATTCGCACATAAAAATGATAGATTTGAATAGAAATAAGCCGTAAGTTCTGGGTGAGCAATAGTCATCTTAGAGCAAAAATGTTCGAGTTGAAGAAATGCAAACTTCTCCCTTAGTTTCACTTTCAACAAATCAAGAAAATCAAAATCCACACTTCTAGGGTTTATCACCCCTCGCTTCAACAGTTTAGAATAAGTCTTCTTGTGGTCCTTAGAACGAAAAAGATTCGTCCTTTTACCATGAACATTTGCAACAACGCCCATCCTAGGCTGAAAGTTTGTGAACATCCTTTCATCGTCATCTTTCCTTTTAGGCTAATTAAAGGATCCAAATTGTGGATCACTTGGAAAATTTGCAAAAGCCTTGTCAGCCACACCAACAAGTGCAATGCCCATGCTTTCCATTGCTCTCAAAAATTGAGTTTCATTTCTGTACCCTTTCTCGTTTAAAAACTCATCCATGAAAGACATTGCAGTACCACCTTCCTTTAAAGTAGAGTAGAATTTGAAGAGAAATTTGGGCTTAAGAGTCCTTACAGGTTCAACATTTTCAATAATCTCTTTTTTAGTTTGCTATGGAGGATCTTGAGTCCTAGGTTGAGAAGAGTGACGCGGTTGAGAATGTTATTGTTGACTTTGCTATTGCTGCTGCTATGGAGAGTTTTCTTCCTCAGTCAAATCAAAGTGCATAGGACCCTTACGCATATGCTGTGGTCTCCTACTTGTGATTCTAAAAGACTTTTTTTGGGAAGACATTTTCACTTTCTTTGAGGGGTTTCTCGAACTTGATCATGAAAAAGGTGAAAACGAAGAAGAAGAAGAAGAAGAAGAAGAAGAAGAAAATCTACAGTATATAAAGCAAACGAAATGGGGTATACGAATTGTCATAAAGGAAAAGGTAAAAACTGCATTTTTGAAAATGAAAAACTGCCATAAATTCACAATTAAAAAGATAATTACTAAAAATAAAATAAGTAAGTAACGATTCAAAAAGTAAACGTACCTTTTCAAATTTTCATCCAAAAATTAAATTACTAACACGGAATCAACTTACATTCACAACTTTTGGTTATTCTGAGTTTAACCATCATCAGACTTTAGTTGATAAAAGATATGATGTTCAGTCTGGTGCAAATAGACTCAAATAGACTTTTCTCCAGTGACTTTGTAAATATGTCGGCCAACTGATTCTTCGAGTCAATGAACTGTATCATGACTTCACCATTCTGAATATGATTTCTAATTAAATGATGTCGAATTTCTATGTGCTTTGCTCTTGAATGACTAATTAGATTCTTTGTGAGATTGATTGCATCGGTGTTGTCACATTTGATCTCAGTGCATGAGTCTTTGATTCCAAAGTCTCTCAGTTGTTGCTTTATCCACAAGATTTGATAACAACAGCTTCCAAGAGCCACATACTCAGCTTCTGCTGTTGAAAGAGCTATAATACTCTGCTTCTTAGAGAACCAAGATATTGTCATGTTTCCTATCAATTAACAAGTACCATAAGTACTCTTTTTATCAACTCTGCAACCTACTAAATCTAGGTCTAAATGTCCAAGGAGAGTAAAGTCTCCTTCTTTGGAATATCACAGACCTAACTTTGAAATAGTTGCAACTTATTTGATGATGCGTTTTGTAGCACTTAGATGAGATTCTTTGGGATATCATTCAAATCTAGCACAAATGCAAACACAAAACAAAATGTCAGGTCTAGAAGTAGTAAGATAAAGAAGTGAACTATTGATACTCCTGTAGAGCTTTTGGTCAACTTTCTTTCCTCATTTGTCTTTGTCCAGCTTCGAAGAACTTGACATTGGTATCTTAGTTTTTTTGCAATTCTCTAATCCGAACTTCTTGATGAGGACTTTTGCATATTTTTATTGGTGAATGAAAATTTCTTCTTTCAATTGTTTCACTTGTAATCCGATAAAGAAAGATAATTCATCTATCATGCTTATCTCAAATTCATCATGCATAGACTTAGAAAACTTCTTGCACAGATTTTCATTAGATGATCCAAAAATAATGTCATCAACATAAATTTAAATGAGTAGAGAATCTTTACCTTCCTTTTTAATGAATAAGGTAGTATCCACATTTCCTTTAACAAAATCATTTTGAATTAGAAACTTACTTAACTTGTGATACCATGCTTGAGATGCTTGCTTTAATCCATATAGGGTATTTTTCAATCTAAAAACTAAGTCTCGTCTTTTTGGATCTTCAAATCCAGGTGGTTGTTCCATATAGACTTTTTCTTGGATAAATCCATTTAGAAATGCACTTTTGACGTCCATTTGAAATAACTTGAAATTTTTATAACAAATATAATCAAGTAATAATATAATTACTTCGACCTTGCCACTGGTACAAAGGTCTCATCATAGTCTATCCATTCTTTTTGCGTATATTCTTTGGCCACAAGTCTTGCTTTATTTCTGAACACTTTTCCTTTCTCATCCATTTTGTTCCCGAAACCCCATTTAGCTCTAATAATAGATTTACCTTTTGGTTTAGGAATTAGCTCCCAAACATCGTTGATACTAAACTGTCTGAGTTCTTCTTGCATAGCTTCAATCCAGCTTTCGTCAACTAAGTCTTCTTTTATACTTTTGGGTCCTATTTCAAAATAAGTGCTAGTGCATTAGACTCTTCTTGCCTTTTGGATCTGGTGTGATCCCTTCATCAATGTTGCTGATAATGAGTTCCTTGGGATGACAAGACTTATGCTTCCGAGTTACCAATTAGTTTGAAAGTCGACTGATCTTCTACTTTAGTTGAATCTTCAATTTATGTTCGTTGTTGATCTTCAGAAGTCTGAACCACTTTAGGGGAGGTAAACTTTTTAAGGTTTGGAGCTAGTTCAAAATCTTCAAGTTGAGTCTGATTCAGTTGATTATGCATAGAGTCTTGTAATTTGTGTTCATGGATTCTTCCACAGATTGAGTCTTCTTGTTGAATATTCTGTAGGCTTTGCTTGTGGTTGAATATCCAAGGAAAATTCTTTTGTCTAATTTTTCCTCAAACTTACCAGTTCAATCATTTGCATTTTTTAAAACAAAACACTTACAACCGAACACATGAAAATAAGAAACATTTGGCTTTTTCCCTTTAAATACTTCATAAGGAGTTTTCTCTAGAATAAGCCTTAAAAAATACTCTATTAATAATACATCAAACTATAGAAACTACTTCAGCCCAAAATAGAGAAGAAATATTGCTTTCAATTAAAAGAGTTCTTGCCATTTCCTACAAAGATCTATTCTTTATTTTCACAACTTCATTTTGTTCTGGAGTATATGGAGAAGAGAAAACATGTTGAAACTAGATTCATCACAAAATTTAGCAAAATCTTGATTTTCAAACTCACATCCATAGTCTGTTCGTATGCTTGAAATAGCATAACCTTTCTCATTATGAACTTTCTTGGCAAATTTTGAAAAGTGAGAAAATATTTCAGACTTACTTGCTAGAAAGTAAACCCAAGTAAATCGAGAATAAACATCCACAATTACTAGGCAATATCTCTTTCTACCAATACTTTAAGTTCTAGTTGGTCCAAATAGATCCATATGCAGAAGCTACAAAACACGATTAATAGAAACTCTATTTATAGGTTTAAAAGAACTTCTAACCTATTTTCCTAAAACACATGGTGTGCATAGATCCAACTTTTGATAAGTCAGACTCGAAAGTCCACGAACAACTCTCTTAAAGGAGATCTTGGCAATTTGCTTCATATTAATATGGCCAAGCTTTCGATGCCAAATGTTCACTTTATCTTGAATGGATATTAAACACTAAGAACTTTTTGGTTTTTATATCTAGAAGATAAATATTTCCGTGTCTTCGTCCAGTAAAAGATTGAGAAAAATCTTTACTAGTTCCCGAACAAATTCCTTCTTGGAAATTGATTTTAAATCTAGTGTCACACAGTTGACTAATGTTGAGTAGATTGTAATTCAATCCTTCCACCAAGTAAACATTGTTGATTGTGAGATTTTTAATTTTTATAGTTCCACATTCAACAATTCTTCCTTTGTTCTTTCCACCAAAAGAATCTTTTCCACCATTTAATTGCACAAACTTTATAAAACAACTTGAATCTCCTATCATGTGTCTCAAACAGCCACTATCTAAATACCACTTGATTTTTTTCTTGATAATGACTCACAATTACAAAAAGAACTCAAGCTTTCTTTGGTACACATATCTTCTTGGGTCTAGGAGAGTTAGTTTAAATACAATCTCTACCAAATCCTTCTTAACAGGTCTCCAAACTTTAGGACATTCTTTCTCGAAATGTTCTGAGCTGTTACACTTTGAACATTTGAGAGTACTTTAGCAAACAGGTTTTACAAAAACTCTTTGAAAATGATCTTTGTAAAATGTTTTCGTAGGTTTTTGATTGATTCTTTCCTTTACTTTTGGAAAATCAATAAAAGGAATAGTTTCTGGTGTCATATCTAAACCAGATTTGTTGAAATAAGGTCTTTGTACCGAAAGAATCTTTCAAATTTCTTAGATTCTATTGAATTTTTTTTTGCAGTATTTGAAATATCCTTTTTCAAAAAAGTATTTTCCTTCAAAGAGAATCTGTATTTTCTTTCAAATTAACAAAACTTTTGTCTAGATTTTCAAACTTTTCTTTCTAAGAAGTTTCCTATTGCTTAAATTTAGAAATATCCCTCTTTAGTTTGGAAATCCTTTTAAGAGAGGTTTTGAGGCTATGACAAAGTGCATCTATGTACTTGAGACTTTAGCATAAATTTTTAAATTACTAACCTCGATTTCGCTGTCTAAGTTTAAGTCTGTTTCAAAGTTTGAGTCTGATTCTAAATTTTCCATTAGACATATTTTGGCATATTCTTTATCACTTTCTTCACATTCAGTATCGCTCCATGTCTTTGCTTTGAGAGCCTTTATGTATTTCTCAGTTCTTCCATTCTTTTTCTTCAATAAAGGACAATTGGGTCTAATGTGCCCCATTTTTCTTACATTCAAAACAAATCACATATTTATTGATTTCATCATCTATGGCACCCCTCGACGGCCCCGATTCGATTAGGGTCACCACAATTCGCTTACCATTCACTTTTCCTAATAACATATCACTCTGATACCATTTCAATTGCAGCGGGTCCATACAACCTGAGGGTTTACATTTTTTTTTATCGGTCCCTTGCACAATTTATATGTAGAAGCACATCCAACAACTCCCTTCTCTATATTTAGAAAACGATGCACACCTACTAAACATCTTATATAAGTTAAAGCTGAACACGTTTATTTACATAAAGCAGATGGATATCTTTAGTCAGTACATCGAAATGCCAATGTTTCTATACTCGGCTATACTTCAAAAGATGATCGACATCTCCTCCATAATCGTATGCTTAAGGTCCATCAACCAGTGTCGGCGTCCAAAGGTTCCCTCCTTTGCTATCCTTCTCCTCGCGGTCATATCCAACTGCTCAAACCATCTATTAATCTGAAATGTTGGTCCCCAAAACGGGTGAGTACAACCACTCAGCAGGTAAAGAAATCTAATAACAACTTAATGCATCATGCAAATCATACATGCATTGCAGGCGTTACTTACCTTGAAGCCATGCGCATACTATCATGCATCATCATATCATATATGTCATCATCATCATGGCATCATTATATCATACATGTCATCATCATCATGACATCATGACATCACACATGTCATCATCATCATGGCATCATTATATCATATATGTCATCATCATCATGACATCATCACATTACACATGTCATCATGCCATATCATATATCATCATCATGCATATCATCATGCATATCATGCCATGGTTTAATTTCCACTTTTAGCTTTCAATTTGATCACCACATCACCCATTCCTCAAGTCACCAATTTCATCATCCCTTCGGGCAAAAGACCTCCGAGGCTTCCGGCATTCAGCCTCCCAGGCCACCGGGCATCCGACCTCCCACATTCCGGGCATCTCGCATCCCAACTAGCATCACGAGGCATTCCCTTCGGCCAGAAACCTCCAACAGGGCTTCTGGCACCCCCACGTTCCGAGCATCCTGAATCTCCCAGGGCCATCCGGCAATGCATCTCTATACATTCCGGGCATTATTCTCCGCCAC
The DNA here is from genome assembly GCA_016097545.1 of Eucalyptus victrix. NCBI lineage: Eukaryota > Viridiplantae > Streptophyta > Magnoliopsida > Myrtales > Myrtaceae > Eucalyptus > Eucalyptus victrix. The sequence continues at coordinate 11,914,274 of CM027845.1, read as the reverse complement.
AACCACCTCCTCACTTATCATTATCCACATTTACCATTATTTTGATCTCAATTTAACGTGGCATATGGCATGACATCAAACAAGTCATACTTGGCATGGAATTCACACATGCATCTCGATTCAATGTCATACATATACCAAGACTTTATCACACATGCATCTCGATTCAATGCCATACATACATCAAGACCTTATCATACATGCAACATGATAAAATTATTTATTAATAAATTTAATGGAATTTATGGCCAATAAAATAATCTATTTTATTTTTATTTTTCTTTTCATATTTATTTATTTAAATTTCAACTTTTGTCATTTCCATAAATATTAAATTTAACATCAATAAATTCCCAAAATTATAAAAATTACAGAAAATATTAAACAAGCCAATAGGATGATAATTTCATACAAAATACATGGCCAAATAGCATTTCACACAATTTCCCAATTTTCACAAAACATCATATAATTTTCGGATGAAACCAGGATGCACGGTTTCCGAAGAAATTCAATTAAAATATCCATACGGCCTCCAAAAATTACGAAATTTTACCGAGTTATAGCCAAGACATTTTCGTACAACTTTCATGCAGAACTCCAAGCCATATTCTTTTTATATTATTTTATACAGTCTCACGAAACTTCTGGATTCATTACTGTATCGTCCAGTACATGCTTCTCCAAAATATTGAGTTTTAACCTAACTTTCTTCTTCGTTTCCTCTGAAATTTAGGTATGTTATACATCAAGATGTCCTTTACAAGTTTCATGAAGAGATCCAAGTCAAATAACCACATTATAGTCGTCATTTAAGTCCATGAAGTCTCGGGTGTCTCGGAATACATCACCAGAATCACCGTCTTCAAGATCTAGTCGATTTACTAGACTATACTTGTTCATTTCACTTTGAATTTGAGTATGTTGTATTTTAAGATGTCCCCTACAACTTTCATGAAGAAATCGAAGTGAGATGCTCATCACAAACCAACATGCATTCACGAATCCAGCAAGAGGTTAGTAAAAACTCTCCAGATCTGAGGTCTCTGTAGGATGAGACTTTAACCCCTCAAATCTCCATCATTCTCCATGCAATTTCAGTATGTTGTAGTTCAAGATGTTAGCTACAACTTTCATGAAGAAATAGAAGCCAAAATCGGTCTCTAAGCACACATGCGAGCTCAAACAACTTTCTGACTCACATGATCCGAGCAAGAACAGTCATGTGATTCAAGAATAAGCCAATCACACCTCGGTTTTTCTCACTTAAACGCACTCAAAAATTTAACATGCAAACAACATACAAGCATGCAAGAGAAGCTCGAGGACTCCCACTTGCCTCTAGACCGGACGGTTGACAACACACGGCGGCAATCACGGCAGACGAACGGCGAGCGACGGTGAACTCCTTGGCTCCTTCTCCCTCTCTCTCGCACGATCTCTCTCTCTCTCTCACTCTCTCTCTCAGCCGAATGAACCGGCCACTCATCTCTCTCTCTTCCTTCTTATACCCCCAAACTCTCATCATTGACAATCATTGCTTGCCTTCAAACTAGCCAATGCATGGCATTCTTCTTTGTGCCACTTGTCCTATTGCATGCATGGGCTTGGGCTTGGGCTTCTATTGGGCCGGTCGACCACTCCTTTTGGGCTTCTATTGGGCCGGTCGACCACTCCTTTTGGGCCTCTATTGGGCCGGCCAACTTGGCTCATCAAAAGCTTAGGCCAATGGGCCTAAGGCCCAACCTAAAAATTAACCTTTTCCTCTTTTTTTTTGAATTCCTTTCTATAAATATTTTCAAATTCCAATTTTTCATCTTGGCCAAAGTCTTGGGATATCTTGTTTATTGAAATTTAATTTGTAAAGTACATGGCCAAGCATAGATTATTAATCTATCAAATTTAAATTCTCACAATCATATGCATAATTCATCTCAATAAAAAGACTAATGGCTAAAGCATAAGCCATGGGAAATTTTATCACCTAATTAGAGACTTTAACACACCTTATGACTTGTCATAGAATTTTGGGATGCCACATCATCCTCAGTTGATTTGTTTTGAAACTTTTAAGTGCCTTGCTTTTTCTAGTTGAATCTTCTTCATTTTCTATTCAACTTTCTAAATTTCCTTATCATGAGTGCTAGTTCTTCATCGTCCATGTCATATTCTAAATCTATATTAGAATCATCGTTAGATTTTAAAGTAATTGACTTCTTACCTTTAGGATCTTCTTCCTCATTAATTTGCTCCACTTCATATGATTGAAGTGTGCCAATTAGTTTGTCTACAGAAAACGGCATGATCCTCTAGGTTTCTCTTATTGAAGTCTTCACGTGATTCTAGTCTTTGGAGAGTCCATGCAGCAATTTATTAACCTTCATTGGTCTTGAGATTGATTGTTCCTGATATGTTAGGCCATTTGCAATTTCTGTAAATCGACTAAACATATTAGTGATAGATTCTCCTGGCTTCATCTTAAAGGCTTCATACTATTCGAGTAGAATATTGATTTTTGTTTCTTTAACTCGATTAGTTCCTTCATAGGTAAAGTGCAACCTATCCCAAACTTCTTTGGCTATTTCACAAGATGAAATTCTGTTATACTCAATAAGAGATAAAGCATACTATAAAGAGTAGACTTTTTGGAAAGATTTTGTTAGCTTCAAAACAATAAGGGGTTTTCTCTAACAGGAAAAACATTTGAATACATGTCTGGTGCATGTCGATGGTAGTTATGTGATTAAATTTTTTGCCGTGTGTATATCGCTCATCTTCTAATCCGGTGTGGATTTGGAAGATAGGTTTGAGTAGAAATGACTGAACCATGAGCGAGCCGGAGCAGAGAACTCCAAGTAAGCGTACTGTTAGGCTTACGGCTCGGTTAGGTCATCGACTAGGGTCGATACCCGAGGGGCCAAAGCTAGGGCACTGGCATAGGCCAGTGCCAGTGGTGTAGCACCACTGCCTGTTGATGCTGGGGTAGTAGTCCTAGATGATAAGGGAACCATAAAGATTGATCAGGCCTTGGATGCCATGAGAGAGTTAATGGGGCAACAGGCTTGGGATCAAGTTGCCGCATTTACTATCGCTATTGTAGCTACCGCTACTGTTACTATTATTGCCGCTGTTGAGGCCGCAATCGTTGCCGCACCTGCTGCCGTGCCTGCTGTTGTTCCAGTTGAGAACATAGGGGTGTAGAGAAAAATATTGATCCATAAACTGGTAGAGCAGTTTTTAAAGCTGAGTTCGCCAAGATTTTCGGGTACTGGAGACCCCGAGGCCGCCTCATTGTGGATACAGGACTTAGAGAAAGCCTTTGCACTCTTGATGTGCACTGAGGTAGAAATGGTAACCTTGGCAATATATCAATTGCAGGGCAATGCCAACACCTAGTAGAGAGCCGCTAGAGAGATGGTGTTTCCTAAAGGAGTGGTCCCATTATGGGATGCATTCCTTAGAGCGTTCAATGAGCAATACTTCATGAGGAACGCAAGACATTAGAAGATTGAAAATTTTTGTGACTTCGTCAAGGATCAATGAATGTTGACCAATATGGGGCCAAATTTGCGGAGCTATCTCAGTATGCTCTGAGACTGATCGAAGACCTCGAGGAGAAAGCTCAAAGGTTCAAGGATGGCCTTCGATGCGAGCTGAAGTTGCCATTGGTGCCGTTTGATTTGATATCAAGAGGTTTATCGTTGAGCACAGCTACTCAAAAGAAGTTTGAACGAACAAGTCCCCTCATCTAGATTGAGGTTTAATGCTCACCGAAAGGGAATTCGCCAAGAAAAGAGGCCTATGCCGGGAGGTAGGTTTCAAGCCCTACCCAACAAGAAGGGTGGCTTTAGTAGGTCAATGCCAAATAGGAATGAAATGTGTCATTTTTGTGGAAGACAACATAGGTTAGCCCCGTGCTCATCTAGGTCGGGTGCATGTTTTGAATGTGGCCAGCAGGGCGATATAGCTAGGAATCAACTTCAGTTACCACCACCGCCACCGATGGGTCAAATTAGGGGTTATGCACCACAGAATGTGCAGCAAGGAGGTTAGCTAAGACCACCAGTTCATGGCACATTGTATGTTATCACATAGGGTCAGGCAGAGGCTGCGCCTGACGTGATTACAGGTTTGGTTTTGCTGAATGACCAATCTACTTAAGCTTTATTCGACTTAGGAGCAACTCATTTCTTTATTGTCGAGGAATATATTAAATTGTTAGGATTAAGTCCTATATTGTTCGAATCGGCAATTTGCACATCTACACCATTGAAGGATAAAGTTATTGCTACTTTAGGTTGTTCTGGTTGCAAGTTAGCGATTGGCAAGCGAGTGAGGAAATAAATTTGTTAGTCCTAGCCATGTATGACTTTGATTTCATAATTGACATGGACTGGCTCACCAAGCAACGAGCTATAATGGACTGTTATCACAAAGCAATTCAGTTTAACCCGTTAGAGGGTAAGAGCTTCGAGTTTGTCGAGAATCGAGGAGGACCCTCGATTGTCTTGATCTCGTCACCAGAGGCAACTCGTCTGTTAGATGAGAGTTGTCAAGGTTACTTGGCAACTATTAGAGATATGATAGTTGTGGAGTTGAAAATGGAAGATATCATTATGGCACAAGAATTTCTAGATGTCTTTCCAAAGGATTTGCCAGGTCTACCGCCAAAAAGAGAGATAGAATTTGTGATCAAGCGAGCACTCGAGACAGAGCCAATCTCTAAGGCTCCTTATCGAATGGCGTTATTTGAGTTGAAGGAACTAAAGGTGCAGATGCAAGAGCTATTAGATAAATGATTCATTCGTCCCAGTGCATCACCTTGGGGAGCACCAGTTCTGTTTGTGAAAAAGAAAGATGGATTGTCATGCCTACGCATCGACTATTGGCAACTCAATCAAGTAACGATCAAGAACAAGTATCCACTCCCAAAGATTGATGACTTGTTTGATCAGTTACAAGGAGCGTCTATATTTTCGAAGATTGACTTGAGGACAGGATATCATCAACTGAGAATTAGGAAGGAAGACGTTCCTAAGTCAGCATTTCGTACTCGGTATGGTCACTATGAGTTCACAGTAATGCCACTCGGGTTGACGAATGCTCCTGCTGCTTTTATGGATTTGATGAATAGAATATTCAAGGAATATCTGAATCAGTTTGTGATCGTGTTCATTGATGATATTCTGGTGTATTCTAGAAATGATGAAGAGCATGAGAGTCATATGAGACTAGTGCTATATACACTAAGAGTCCATCAATTGTACGCCAAGTTTAGCAAGTGCAAGTTTTGGTTAACTTGTGTCGCTTTCTTAGGGCATGTGATCTCAAGCAAAGGAATTTCAGTAGTGTTATTAATTGCTATTAGCTTAATTAATTGTGTTTAGCACAATTAATGACAGATTAATCGTTAAATAGAATTTTATGTTTGATTTATTGGGTGAAATTATGCATAATTATGACTGTCTGAGCATGTAATGTCATGTTGATTGCTCAAATAATGAGTTTACAAGCTATTTTCAAAGATTGTTTATTTGAAAAGAAAATGGCAAATTTTGAGATGTCATAGTTTGGACGCCGTGTTTTATATGTTAAATGGGGCAATGGAGTTTTAAAATGAAAGTATGCAAAATTTGGCGGGTTGGTTTTAAATAAGTGACTACGTGCAATTATTTTACTGGAATTTTAAATGTAAAGATTTTTCCGAGGTTTGTTATTTCAGCACGAACTCTTTTACATTGGGTTAATTGATGACAAATAAGAATTGGCTTGAGTGTCGACGTGCTTGTGTGGTCACATAATTGAACCTGTCACCCAACAAGAGTTTGGGGATGATGCCCGATATTTATTGGATGACCGGCGGTGGTCCGAATGCCAAGTCGTGGTTGAGGTTGGACCGATGCTCCTTTATAGAATGCTGTCTGGGCGGAGGTTGTAGATGATGCCATGCCCGATGGGGTGGGATGAAGCCTAGTTATGCTAGAAGACCACTGACTCTTGTGTTGGCCGTAACTTGAAGGGTCGTAAGAATCGGAACACATGTGAATGATTGTAATGTGTTGTGCCTAATTATGGAGTAAAATCATTAGGCATGGTATGAAATGGGCAAAAACGGATTTTACTTTATAATCGGGACTCATGTGGATACTTGGTGCATGAGAGTTATGTGTTCTCATTACTGATTATACTTGTTACATTTGTGCTAGTATATGTGATGTACTAATATGCAAGGGTGTGCCAAGGCGAGGTAAGATTGTATGTTGTCGCATGTTTTGGTTGCCTCCAAGAAGAATTTTGCGTCCTAATCGAGGCTTAGGCTGTTAACTTGCTGGAATTTTTATCTCACCCGTTTAAATATTTTCAGGCCCATAGTATGGAGAACCGTCGCATGTGGTTTGGGACCTTGTTGGATCAAGATGTGGGTGTGCCTAGCGTCATTTTTGGCTGGTCTTTGCGTTAAAGAAGTTAGGCTAACCCTGACCCAAGTTTTTGAGATGGTCGGTAGGAAGTGGCCATAGAGAAGTTTTTAATTATTAAACTTCCTTGGGTTAATAGTTCATAAATGAATACTTCTGGGAATGTTTGCTTTATACTACCCCCATTTGTTAGGATTGACTGTGTGATAGTTATATTAAATGCTTCCTTGCATTTAATTGAAAGATAAAAAGAATGGGTCGGTGACATGTCCTGAGATGTCGCAACTAATCGATTGCCGTGAGATATTCGCGCACTCGAGGTTCGGGGCATAATATTACATTCTTCCAAAAGCATCCTGTTCCTCACTATTGTCCCCCACCGCATGATGTTCATAAGGAGCGCGCAATATCCACTTCACTCAGAGATCCACAGACAGAGAAGTCGTTGATCAGGACTAAGAACACATAGAAAAGTGGCAAAAGTGGCATGCTACTCTCGAAGCTTCGGTCGTCTCACCAATTTCAGTTAAGATGAATGGTTAAGCTAATAACCAGAGTAGGTACTATGTTCTGCGCAATGAAGGAAACTGTAAAAGATGTACAAAAAATAGTCTCAGAGAAAAACAAGATACAGAATCACTCCATAATAGTTGAGTTTCTTACTCATTCTTATCATTCTTCCCGCTCACTGGAGAATCATCCTGTTAAGAAAGTGGTTGTGAAGCTGTCTCTTCTGGTTCCATTGAGATTTGTTGCTCCTCAGCACCATGAAAGAAGGGCGAGAACAATTGAAACCTCAGATAACGAAGCGTTCAAAGCACGACAACTAGACCCGTCTGATGGACAGCGAAATTCATAGGCTGAACTTCAAGGTCTGGATAAACCGACTTCCAGAGCAAACGATCATAAAAAGATGGCCTCGCTTAGAAGAGCAGTCGACAAGACCCAAGTATTCTAGTCCTTCACGAGTGCGTCCACTGGCTTTCGTTTTTATGGAAAAAAGCGCAAGAACTGAATGCGATGGGCTTTTTCTGTTGTTCAGAAAGTTAGCCAAAGTATTCATAAATAAACCCATATCAAGTGAATGTGCGCGGTCTCTAAGAAAATGAATTCTAATACAAATAGGAAAGTGAGACACTGACATTTCTTTTCTAGCAGGTTCGATTTAACAAATTTGTAATATATTATTTATTTAATTTTTCGTAGGTGGAAAAGAGGCCCTCCGTGTTAGTTTTACATTGTCTAGTCGGGAGTGGAAACCTTTTATCGCTTTTTCACGTTTATCTTATGTCCGATTGCCGTGCCAGCAGGGCCAGTCAGAGAACCCTACGTCTACCCACAAGCCATGTACTATCATCAAGATTTAAGAGAAACTAGAAAATGGTAACGTCAGTTTCATATACAGGATATCGAAAGCTAGCTATTTGGGAGACCACAAAAGGAGCTCTTTCCACTCTAGCACTCTCTTTAGTTTGCCTGCCGGAGCAGTCCAACGAGATATAGGAATGTGCCAATACCAAGGGGGAAAAGGGGTTGAAAAAGGGTTCACAGTCTTCAATTTTCGGTCGCTAGATTTTGTCTTTGTTGATCGGATGCAACGTAATATTGGGATACGAAATGTTCCATGTGAGTTCAAAGTAATTGGACATTAACTAGCGGTGTGTGATCCTACTAAATTCGATTCATGAGAGAGTGGATTGGCACAGTAAGATAAGTATTGCTTGTGATGCAGAAAATTAGATTAGGTTGACTTTTTCCGTTGTTGTATTCTCAATGGCTTTTCTTTAGTATGAATTTATAAGCTACGAAGTATGGAACTTATTATATTTTAGTATCGGATAGGCTAGGTAATTCATTCTGATGTTCAATCTTTATGCCTTCGTGATATGCAATCACTACTTGGCTAGGCTGCTCATTCTATGCGTAATTAAACGTCATTTTGATACAGCTGTATCCGTTTGAGCGGTACATGACGACCATCCTCTTCTTCTTCATCTTTTCGTTGGTGATCAATGCCTGCCATCATCGTTAAGAAGACTCTCAAGGACCGACTGCTCGGGTTAACATGTGGTTGTTAACCAATTTATGATTCATTCTAGTTTCTTTCAACTTATGGTTGTCTATGGTTGCTTTCAAGCGTTGAGTTTCTTCCAGGGAACTCTCTCACTGGAGCTTCTGCTTTACGTGAGTTTGATTCGATGCGTTAATGTAAAAATATAGCAAGAAGCAATTGATAAGAGAACGAGAACTTGAACCAACTCGCCATCCAGCATTCCTATTAAAGAGGGATTTGTCCTTCCTATCTCCGATTATACACAACCAGCATTTATTAACCACGTTCCATATCACTGACAACTTTAGCAAGATCTATAAATCTAGCGTATTCCGATTTTGACGTACAATTATCCTATCAATCTCAACACTGTTTAATGACTTGTAGCCTAGGGAAAAAAAAAAAAATGGACCCCTAGTCAATAAAGTAAGAATGTTAATGTCCTAAAAAAGGTGTGTTCCTATCGTTGGTTAGCTCGATGTTCTGCATCTTTCGAGTTTTACAAAGCTAATCCACCAAAATCAAACCAATATATTATCTATTTTCGAGCACGGGTTTTTGTCCTAATCTCATGGAAAAGGTAGTTGAAATGTAAACACATATGTATCATAGGGAAGCAAGGACGCTTATGAATAGAATGGCGCACTAAAAGACCTGGCCACGCCATCTTTCCAGCCCAAAACCTGCCTAGGCCCAAGTTGAGTCGTTCTTTTCTTTCGTCTCTTCCACCGCTCTCGTCTCTCGGTCTCTTTGGGTCTCTTAAACTCTGGTCTCCCTCAATCCTTTTCTCTGAATTCCTCTCTAACCATGAACTCCACCATGCATGGTCTTTCTTCCTCTCAGTCTTCATCCTCACGGTATCGGCGATGGCAATTGCTGTTGATGAGGAGGTCTCGAATGCCCGAATCACCAAATTACTAGGCCAGCCGGAGTTGCACGTGGCCCATTTCTCTGGCTATGTCTCCATCAACCGGGAGGTGTCCCTCTTCTACTGGATAGTGGAATCTGCCAGCGACCACAAGAAGAAGCCACTTGTTCCGTGGCTTAACGGAGGACCTGGGTGTTCCTCCGTTGGCTACGGCGCGATGCAGGAGCTTGGCCCATTCCGAGTCTCACCCAACGGCGCAACTCTGGTCGCTAACCCGTTTTCGTGGAACCGAGGTACTTAATTAAGCTACGTTCACGAACATGTAACAGAAATTCCATATTCAAAATGTATGTAACATTTTTCTTTTTTTCATTCAAATTTCTTGTTTTTTTTTTTTTTTTTATTTTTGGCAGAAGCGAACTTCTTATTCTTGGACTCGCTGCCGGAGTCGTTTTTTTTTTTTTTTTTTTTTCAACTGACAATTTTACTCAATACGGAGACAACTCCACAGGTATGTACCTAGTTTTTCTTCTTTTCCCTCTCCAAAGTTCCGCGAGTCTTCTTTTCACCGAATTATAAGAAACTGAAGTTTAACCTTGTCTACTGTGAATGAAATCTAGCCCATGAATCTCATACATTTCTGAAAAAAGGGTTCAAGGGATTGCCAGGTTATAAAGGCCGAGCCTTCTACATTGCCAGAGAAAGCTGTCCCGGTGAGTGTCATTCAATTGTCATTTTTCCAAAGCCCAGATTGAGTCTTTAAACTCATGTTTTGATCTTTGATGTCAGGTCATTATATTCCGTCGTTGGCAGAGATCATTCTGAAGAAGAGCTCCAGGAAAACAAATCCCGTGATGAATCTCCAAGGCATTTTGGTAAGAGGGGTAGGACAGTTTCATCAGTTAATGCATGCTAAAGAATCTCCAAGCCATTTTGGTATGTGTTTTGTGTTTATGGGTGTATTAGTGACCACTAAACCCAATAACGGTGCTTCTTAAAAATGCCTTTCAGATGGGCAATCCTATCTTGGGCTTGGAGATCGAATTGAAAGGCAGAGCTCTATACTATTAGAGCCATGGTCTCATCTTGGATGACACTTACCAAGGGCAATCAAGTACTTTGTGCAGCTCTCTGAAGGCATACAGGATGAAGGCATGTAAGCCCCACTTCATCACATGCTCGAGGAAGCCAGAAATGTTGATGCATTTAACGTACTCAGGACAGACTGCAAGGAAAAGGAGGTAAAATTTTCACTATTCTCTCGTGTGTCGAAACCTCACGAATGATACATATTCACCGTATCATATCTCGTTTTCTAACACTAGCATTTTTCCTGAACAGGTATCTGAGTTTTGTCTCGATTGGATTACCTTCAAGTATATGAACAGGAAGGATGGGCAGCAAGCCTTGCATGCAATGGGAGAAAAGTACCAAAAAAGTCTTAAACATATTGCATTGGTACCAATTCAATCTTAAACTTTTTAATTGGACCAATTCAGTACTAAACATTTTTAATATTTATACCAATTCAGTCCATTCAGCCAATTTTGGCCGGCTGGCACTGACGTGGATGTCGGCCGGTGATTAAACGCTAATGTGGCAATTTTTATTATTTTTTGAATTTTTTTAATTTTGTATTACTTTTTATTACTTTTTTTTTTCTTTTCATCTTCTTCCTAGCGGTGGTTGGTGAGGGCCACGAAGCCCTCGCCTACCACCGCCGCCGATTGTCGCAGCCCTCGCTCGGCCTCTCCCAGGGCCACTGGCAAGGTGGCTTCGCCCGGATCTGGGCGAGGCCAGCCTTGCCCGCGACTAACAAGGCCATGGCGACCATCGCCAAGGTGGAGGTTGATATAGCTAGTATAAGTACCTAGAGGAGGGGTGAATAGGTATATAAAAGATTTTTCTCGATAATTGCACAATACTAGACAGTTGATAGATTTGAGACAAATAATAATCAAAGTAAAACTGAGAGAAGGGAAGAGAAAATTGAACACGCGGTTTATAGTGGTTCGGCTTATTTCAAGCCTACGTCCACTCTTCTACACTGACAGCCTATTGGCTGGATTCCACTATGAACAAAGAGATGTTACAGCGTTGATCTTCCTTTATTTCTCGGTGTAGATGATCTACCACACTCGCTCAAGGTCTCACTAAGTATAGACACTCTCTGTGTATACAATTTTGCTCAAAATGTATCGACTAATAATCAAGGTGCTTCAGACTCTGGAATTTCTCTATCGATCATGCACTAAAGCAACTAGAAAGTCTTCCTTTTATACTCCTTTATGCCATCATACCCGTTGGCACTTACCAAAGGAATTCCTCCAATCTACCCGTTGGACGGAATCAATTAAGAAGATCATTCGAGCTATTAAAGGAACTTGACAATAGCCCATCAATCCTGTTCGCCCATACAATCAAGATCTTGGTTTCCAAGAATAGAACCTTCCAAGAATATTTCGTCGACCATCGAATCTTCAAACGATCGAGATTACGTATAAAAGAATCCGTTACTTTTATCCAGCTCTCCAAAGAATAAGACTAAATCCTTAACCAAATACTTCGGCTCTGGATTGCCTTCGTCACTGGATTAGAAAAACTGTCAATGAGAATAGTCTTGGGTCTTGAGTCTTGAGTGCTGAGTCTGGTAATCTGGAAGTCTTCAGACTCTAAACAGAAGGTATACAAATATCTAGACTAGACTGATAGAAACGTTTTGTCAGCTTTAAAATATTTTGAAAGATTTCTCAAAAAATCTCCCCATTTTTTATGGTGACAAAACTTTCCTGTAGATTTGAACAACTTTGACCTGCAAAAACATTTCTCAAGTAATATGGCTATCTCATAAAGATTAATAAAACAACCAGACTCTGCATCTACAGAAAATTGGTTAGTCTTTCATGAGTAATACCATACAACAACACTTGATATAAATACAAACAGTCAAGCATCAAAATCTACACCCAAGTCAGTCAAATTCAAGTTCACACCCAAGTTTACTTAAGTCATACTCAAAAACAAACATTCAAACACTCAAAAGAAATTTAAAGTCAAAGTTTAGAGAGTTCAAATTTGTAATTCTCCCCCTTTTCGTCATCATTAAAAAAGGTGAGAAAAGAGTCAGGTCTGCTTGGGAATGCGCACGATCTGGAAATCTCCCATCGTCTGGACGATGCCTTCCAGCCTCTTCAAGTCTTCCCTTAAATGAGCTACCTCTTCTCCTTTGGCATTGGTTTGAATTTGAAGAGCGAGGTCTTTCATTTTATCCTCCAGGGTAACCGAAGATGCTTGTCCAGCATTCTTCATGACTTGAATTTCACAGTCCAGAGCATAAATTTGACCCCGCATTTCGAGAAGAACATCAAGGATACGACGAAAATCTGCTGTATTGTCCGTTTGTGTGCTCGCATTTGCTTTCTCGGATGGAGTGAATGCAGACGATGGAGCTTCTATATAATCTTGCAGATTTGGTGTTGACGTATCATGTCCTTCTTCAGGCATTTGAGAAGCCTGAAAATCTTCTGGATCTGCTGGTGAGCGTCTTAGACCTTCACTGTTGGCAGCATGTGGTGTAGACCTTCCTTGCTCGCCATCTCCCCCTGTCTCTAGGACCTCAAATGGGGAAGAGTGATAGTCATGCTCTTCAGAATCTTGATTCCCCTTCTCTCCGGCTTCAGCTGCAGACTTTTCTTTCTCTTCTTCTCCTTCTTCTTCAGCTTCTTTCTCTTTCTCTCGCTGCTCTTCTTCTTCTCTGTTCTTGGCTTGCTCCTCTTCTTCTCTCTGTTCTTCTGCTTCTTTCCCTTTCTTCTGATGTTCCATTGATTTAGGTACAGAACGTCTGGTCCTTATTAATGCAGAGATAGTGAGATCTTCCTCTTCATCTTCATCCTCCAAGATGAGAGTTCTTTTCTTTTTAGATGGGGCACCAATGGGCTCCTTCCCTTTTCTCTTTGAAGCAGAAGGTGCTGGAGTCTTCACTCGGAACTTCTCCATTGCCTTAGAAAGCTCTTTCAGATGCATTTTTGTCAGCATTTTAAAACCTACCACCATTTTTTCGCATGGTCCAACACAAAGAGTGTGGAGGTTCAATATTCAAGTGTCTGAAGATCTTGGTCACCGCGACTAAGGTAATTGGCCATGGCCTTCGCCATTGCTCGTACATGTGAAAGAGAATGGTGTGAGGGAGAGAGAACTTCTTCCCTGAGTTAATTGCGTACATCAATTTTGCCTCGGAATTAGACACGTCAGTTTTGGATGTAGACTTCGGCCTGATACAGTTGATCACAATTTTGTGAAGCAAGATATTGATGGCACGCATCCTTGAATAGGTAATTCTTCCCTCTGTATCCTTATCTTTGACAAGCTCCAATGAGGCACGAGCAATTGAAACTTTGATCGGTTGATAGCGTCCTCGTTCAACTCCAATTATGCCAGCCAACATGTCCACATCTATCACATGGTCCTGGTCTCGAACACTGAATGATATTCTATTTGCATCTAAAAAGCTAAGATTCGAATAGAAGTATGCTGTTAATTGCGCATAACCATCTATGGTATCGGTGCAAAATTGCTCAAGTTGAAGCAGATTGAACTTCTCCCTTAAGTTCACATTAATGGCATCCAAGAAATCGAAATCAACGCTTCTAGGGTTTATCACCCCTCGTTTTAACAGTTTGAAGAACAGATTCTCCTATTCCTTCGATTTAAACAAATCCATTCTTTTTCCCTTCACCTTTGCAGCAATACCCATTCTAGGTTGAAATTCACTGAACATTTTATCATCATCGTTCCTGTCAGTCGGATTCTGTCCCGATACACGAGGGTCACTTGGAATATTCGCAAGTGCTTCCTCAGCTTTTCCTTTGGGAGCAATTTCCAAATCCTCCATTTGTCGCAAAAAGATATACTCATTCCCATAATTCTTATCCTTAAGAAAATCATCTACGTAGTTCAGCGGAGTCCCAGTGCTTTTCAACGCACAATAGAGCTTGTAAATAAAAGAGGATTTTTGGACTCTTATAGGGTCTGCGTCCTCGATTATTTCTTCCTCCGGTTGTTGACCCACACCTTGTGGGGTAGATGATGTTGAGTGATGTGGTGGAGAGTGAATCGGGCTCTGTTGCTAACTCGATAAATCTTCTTCTTCGGTGAGATCAAAATGGGTAGGCCCCTCCCTCATTCTCGGGTCCCCTGTTCCCGATTCTTGAAGACTTCCTCGAAGAAGACATCCTTCCTTATCGTTGAAAGATTCCTTTACTCGCTTTCCCAAGAAAAGATGACAACTTTCTCGAAGATGAACACGAAGTAGAGACAGGATTGGGAGGAGAATGCCTTTTAGGATTTTGAAGATTAGGCAAAAAAGAAAACTGCATATATATAACTCGGTTTAAAAAGGAAAGATCAATCGGCACAAGGAAAGTGAATGCAGACACCTCTTTTTAAAATCATTAACTGCCAAATAGAAGTTAATCCTTTCGAAAAGACAAGATTGCGTTTTCACGGAAATTACAAATTAACCGAACTAAAGATTATAACTTTTCGAGTTTAAATGTAATAACAACTTACAGTTTATAGCCATGAATGTCTGAGTCTAAGGGTTGGAGAGTCTCTAGACTTTAACTTCCTCAAGCTTCAAAATGTTGAGTCTGGAACGGATAAAATCGAATTGATTTTTCTCCAAAGGCTTTGTGAATATATCCGCTAGTTGATTTTTTGAATCAACAAATTGAATCGAGATTTCTCCATTTTGAACATGATCTCTAATGAAATGATGTCGAATCTCTATATGCTTTGCTCTTGAATGAAGGATTGGATTTTTAGTGAGATTGATTACGGCGGGTGTTGTCACATCGATTTACGTGCATGAGTCTTCAATTTCAAAGTCTTGTAGCTGTTGTTTTATCTATAGAATTTGCGAACAACAACTTGCAAGAGCTACATACTCTGCTTCTGTTGTTGAGAGAGCCACAGTGCTTTGTTTCCTTGAAAACCAAGACACTGTCTTGCTTCCAAGCAACTGGCAAGTTCCTAAAGTACTCTTTCTATCGACTAGCAAGGCCATCTACGACCGAATATCCCCGGAAGATTAAAGTCTCCCTTCTTAGGATACCAAAGACCGATGCTTGAAAGATGAAGCAACGTATTTAATAATACGTTTTGCAGCACTGAGATGGGATTCTCTAGGATCTGATTGAAACCTAGCACGGATGCAAATACTCAACAAAATGTCAAGTCTAGAAGCAGTAAGATAAAGAAGTGAACCAATGATGCTCCTGTACAGCTTTTGATCAACTTTCTTCCCTTCTTCATCTTTGTCTATCTTCAAAGAACTTGACATCGGTATATCGATCTTTTTGCAATTTTCCAATCCAAACCTTTTGACAAGATCATTAGCATATTTTTCTTGATAAATAAAAGTTCCTTCAATTGCTTTACTTGAAGACCAAGAAAGAATGTTAACTCTCCCATCATACTCATTTCAAACTCATCCTGCATACACTTAGAAAATTAGTCTGTTGTACCAAGCTCGAGGTGCTTGCTTTAAACCATACAAGGCCTTTTTCAGTCTGAAGACTAAGTCTGGCTTCTTTGGGTCTTCAAACCCAGGTGGTTGTTCCACATAAACTTCCTCATAGATAAATCCATTTAGGAAGGCACTTTTGACGTCCATTTGGAATAACCTGAAATGTTTATAACAAGCAAACGCAAGTAATAGTCGAATAGCTTCTAACCTTGCTACTGGAGCGTAAGTCTCATCATAGTCTATTCCTTCTTCTTGCGTATATCCTTTGACCACGAGTCTTGCTTTGTTTCGTACGACTTTTCCTTTTTCATTCATCTTGTTTCTGAACACCCATTTAACTCCAATAATAGTTTTACCTTTTGGTTTAGATGTCAATTCCCAGACATCATTAATGTTGAACTGCTCGAGCTCTTCTTGCATAGCTTCAATCCAGCTTTCATCAGATAAAGCTTCTTCTATGCTCTTTAGTTCAATTTCAAAAATGAGAGCCACAGCACTAGACTCTTCACGTCTTTTGGATCTAGTGCGAATTCCTTCATTCATTTCGCCGATAATGAGATCTTTGGGATGACTGGACTTATGCTTCCAGTTACTGGTTGATTTGTCTGGTTGATGATTTCTTTCTTTATTTGAATCTTCATGAATAGCTTGATGCTGGTCTTCCAGAGTTTGAGATGCTTCTTGAGTTGTAAGCTTTGGAGGGTCTGGAGCAGATTCAGACTCTTCATAATGAGTCTGACTAGATCCATCTTGCGTAGAGTCTTGAAATTTGACATTCATTGACTCCTCCACAAACTGGCTCTTCTTGTTATAGACTCTGTAGGCTTTGCTTGATGTAGAATATCCAAGGAAGATGCCTTCATCTGATCTTTCTTCAAACTTACCAACTCGATCTTTTACATTTTTCAATATAAAGCATTTGCAACCGAACACATGAAAATATGAAACAATGGGCTTCTTACCTTTGAATAACTCATAAGGAGTTTCCTCTAGAATAGGTCTTAGGAAGACTCTATTGATGATATAGCATGCTGTTGAAACAACTTCAGCCCAAAATCGTGAAGAAATTTTACTTTTAATTAAAAGAGTTCAGCCATTTCTTGAAGAGATCTATTTTTCTTTCCACAACCCCATTTTGCTGATGAGTATATGGAGAGGAGAACACATGCTTAAAGCCGATTCATCACAAAAATTTGTAAAATCTTGATTTTCAAATTCACCTCCATGATCTGTTCTTATACTTGAGATAACACATCTTTTTTCATTTTGAACCTTTTTAGCAAATTTTTCAAAATACGAGAAGGTTTCGGACTTACTTGCAAGGAAATATACCCAAGTAAAGCGGGAGTAATCGTCCACAATTAATAGGCAATATTTCTTACCTCCAATGCTCGGGTTGGTTGGTCCGAAAAGATCCATATGCAGCAAATTGTAGTACATGATTAGTAGAGACATGATTTATTGGATTAAATGAATTTCTTACCTCCTTTCCCAGAATACATGGTGTGCATGGATCGGACTTTTGGAATGGTAATTTGGGTAGACCTCGAACAAGCTGCTTTGATGAGATTTTGGCTAATTGCTTCATGTTGACATGACCAAGCTTTCTATGCCATAAGCTTGCTTCGTCTTGAATTGAGATTAGGCATTGCGATTCATTTGGTTTCACATCCAGAAGATAGATATTTCCATGTCTTCGATGCATGAAAGACTGAGTAGAGTCTCTACTGGTTCCAGAACATGTTCCTTCTTGAAAGAAGATCTTAAAACCAGTATCACACAATTGGCTAATGCTGAGAAGATTGTAATTGAGTCTTTCCACTAGGGAAACATTACTTATTGTGAGATTTCCAATTTTTACAGTTCCAAATCCCACAATACTTCTTTTGTTGTTTCCTCCAAATGAAACTTTTTCACCATTTACTTGAACAAGCTTTATGAAGCAATTTGAGTCTCCTGTCATGTGTCTTGAGCATCAGCTGTCAAGATACCACGTTACCTTTTTCTTGACGGAGACCTGCATTTAAAAGAGTGTCTCAAGCTTTCTTTGGTACCCAAATTTTCTTGGGTCCTTTGGTGTTAGTAAGATAAACAAGATTAGCCCGACTTTCTTAACGGGTTTCCAAACCATAGGACACTCTTTTTCAAAGTGATCCGGAGTGTTGCGCTTTGAACACCCGAGGGCATTTCGACCTACAGACTTTACAAAAACTTTCTTGAAATGATTTTTGTGAGGGTTTTTTCTTAATTCTTTCTTTTACTTTAGGAAAATCAATCAAGGGAATTATTTCTGCTGTCATGCCTAGACCGGACTTATTGAAATAAGGTCTTTGAGCTTTGAAAGAACTTTTTCAAGTTTTTCGGACCCTATCGAAAATTTCTTTGAAATATTTGATAAGTCATTTTTTTAAAAAACATTTTCTTTCAAAAGATTATCTTCTTTTTCTTTAAGAGTATAAACATTCAAGTCTAAACGTTTAACTCTTTCTTCTAAAACGTTTTCCTTTTGTTTTAGAGCTGAGTTTTCCTTTTTAAGTTCGGAAATTCTTTTGAGAGAAGTCTTAAGACTAAAACATAGTTCATCAATATATTTAGAAACTTTGACAGGAATTTTAAAATTACTTGCCTCAAATTCACCATCCGATTCGATCCGTACTGAGTCGAGTCGAATGTGCCATTAGACATAGGTTGGCATATTCATTATCACTTTCTTCACATTTTGTATTACTCCAGATTTCGGCTTTGAGAGCTTTTCGAAACCTTTCAGCTTTTCCTCTTTTCTTCTTCAGAAGAGGACAGTTGGGTCCGATGTGTCCTTTTTTTCTTACATTCGAAGCAAACTACATCTTTGTTTGGTTCCTCATCATCAAATCGACTTGGTCTCTGTCTTTGGAAACTTTGTTTCTTTGAGTTGAACCTTCTTTCTTTTCTATTCAGTTTTCTGAATCTTCTTATCATGAGAGCAAGCTCCTCATCGTCCAGATCATCTTCAGAATCTGTATCATCAGAATCATCATTTGATTTTAATGCAATGGATTTCTTACCTTTTGGATCTTCGTCTTCTTTAATTTGTTCCACTTCATAAGACTGAAGAGTTCCAATCAGCTCGTCTATAAATAGTGGCATAATTCTTTGTGTCTCTCTTATTGAGGTCTTTATGTGATTCCAATCCTTGGAGAGTCCACGCAGTAGCTTGTTTACCTTCATGGGATTAAAAAAATTTTGTCCTTGATTCTCAAGACCATTGACAATATTTGTAAAACGGCTAAACATGTCAGTTATAGATTCTCCTGATTTCATTTTGAAGGCTTCATATTGACCAAGGAGAATGTTAATTCTGGTTTCCTTCACTCAATCTGTTCCTTCATAGGTGATATGTAATATGTCCCACACTTCTTTTGCTGTAACACAAGAAGATATTCTGTTATATTCAGTTGGTGACAAAGCACAATATAAAGAGTAAATTGCTTTTGCATCGAGTGCTTGTTTCTTGTTTATCTCTTCCTGAGTCATTCCGTCGGTCTCAACAATTTCTTTCCCTCTTTCGAGAGGCGATGCGTTGTAGGAGTAATTCATTTTTCTAAAACGTCCAATTCCGGAGGATCCTTTGATCGTAGGAAAGCTTTCATCTTGTTCTTCCAGATGTTGTAATCCTTTCCATCAAAGTAGGGTGGTCTGGTATTGCTTTGCCCTTCCATCAGCCCTGGTGCTAGCATACTAGTCATGGATCTTTTACTCTGAAGTAAAACACTTCAAATAAAGTAAGTACACGAGCTCTGATACCAATTGATATAGCTAATATAAGTACCTAGAGGAGGGGTGAATAGGTATATAAAAGATTTTTCTCGATAATTGCATAATACTAGACAGTTGATGGATTTGAGACAAACAATAATCAAAGTAAGACTAAGAGAAGAGAAGAGAAAATTGAACACGCGGTTTATAGTGGTTCGGCTTATTTCAAGCCTACGTCCACTCTTCTGCACTGACAGCCTATTGGCTGGATTCCACTATGAACAAAGAGATGTTACAGCGTTGATCTTCCTTTATTTCTCGGTGTAGATGATCTACCACACTCGCTCAAGATAAAAGAATCCCTTTTATCACCTAAATCCTTAACCAAATACTTCGGCTCTGGCTGCCGGCGAATAGTCTTGGGTTACGGCCCTCTCTCGGCCTCACCCAAGGCTGCCTCACCCATGGCTTAGCCCAGCTCCCGAGCTCAAATTCCTCCACTTTGTTGTCGCCGGCTTTTGCTCTTCTTCTCCTTCCATGAGCAGAAAGCTGCGAGCAATCCCACCAACTGCTCCGATGGCGAAAGCTGGCCTTGCCTAGATTTGGGCTAAGCCACAGGCAAGGCAGCCCTAGGCAAGGTCGAGCGAGGGCCGCGACCCTCACCGACGACTAGTGAGGGCTTCATGGCCCTCGCCTCCGCCCTGGCGATGGCTGCCATGGCCTCACTAGCCGCCGGTGAGGCTTGCCTCGCTTAGATCTGGGTGAAGCCGCCTCACCAACGGCCCTAGGAGAGGCCGAGTGAGGGCCGTGACCATCACCGACAGCAAGCGAGGGCTTCACGGCCCTTGCCAGCCACTGCCAAGAAGAAGACAAAAAAGTTAATAAAAAATTAATAAAAAATTCGAAAAAATAATAATAATTGCCATGTCAGTGTCTGGTCACCAGCCGACGCCCACGTCAACGCCGGCCAGCCAAAATTGGCCCAATGGACTGAATTGGTACCGATAATAAAAGGTTTAAGACTAAATTGGTCCAATTAAAACGTTTAGAATTGAATTAATACCAATGCAATAGGTTTATGACTTTTTTTGTACTTTTCCCCATGCAATGGCCACCGCATGAACACACCACAGGTTTATTCCTCTATCTTCCATTAATTTCTTTTAATTTTTCTATTAGTTTAAGCTTTGATTAACCACTTGAGTCTTATTAAACTGTCTCTTTTGCCTTGCAATGAAGCTATACAATGGAGCTATAGCTAGGGGTGTAAATGGGTCGGGTTTGGTCGGGTCAGGTTTTGATGTTACCTGACACGACCCAAATCATAAGGGGCGCGTGCTGACCTGACCGGAGCCAAACCAAAACACAGAAGACCCGAAAAGGAAAACCGCTGGTCTTTTGGGGCTCCCTCTCAACTTTTAATGATTGGCTAAACTGCAAATCATTGTGCTCCAAGAAATAACACCCCTCTCGTTCATCTCATTGAACAAACGGCTCAATTGCTCGATGCAACCGCATTTTGCAAACATCTCCATCAGAGCATTACAAATACAAGTCCTGTGGAGAAGCCGGTGCTTGTCTGCATACACGGTAAACCACTTACCAACTTCGAGAGCTCCTAGGTGTGCACAAGCTGGCAAGACGGATACAATACTTATCTCACCCAGTTCAACACCAACCGTTTGCATTTGCCTGAAAATTTCCAGGGCATCGACATAGCTGCCGACTTAAGAGTACCCGGAATCAGTGTCGTCTAAGAGACGACAATCTTGCACGGCATCTCACCAAAGAATTCTCTTGTCCTCATCATTTCTCCCAACCTAACATGCCAGACTGTTCCATGAGATGGCATCCCTTTGAGGCATATCGACACCTTATACGCATCTTCCAAATTCCCGAACTTTGCCTACGTCTATCAAGGAATTCTCCGTCACCAGGTGCCCTGCAGGCCCGAATTTACACACATGGGCATGCACTTGCATACCCAGATCTTCGCTCGCCAACTCTGCACGCGACTTGATCAAGAACGGGAACGTGAACTTGTCAGGCGAAATCTCACCGTCCTCCAGCATCTTCCTATACACCGCGAACATAAGACCGTGCGCGTGTAAGTTCTGATGATGGCATTGTACAGGAACACATTCGGGCCCACCACTGTCCTGAAGAGTGAAATGGCATAACCGAGATCTCCACATCGGTCGGACGCGTCGATCATCATCGTCGCCAGGAAATTGCTCTGCAAAAGCGAGCGCCGGACGATGCGGGCGTGGACCCTCTTCAGCTCCACGACGGTGGCTGTGTTGGAAATTAGCGTTGAAACGCTCACGTGACAAAGAGAAGAGGGAATAGAGGGAGAGGGAGATGGCCCCAATGCCCGCGTGGTACCGGTACCAAAAAAAGCCCACACCGACCTACTTTGACCCGACCCTAATAACGCCGATTGATACTGCCCCTAAACCCGATATAATGTTTGGCCCGACCCCAAAATACCCTAAATTTAGGGTCAGGTCGGGTCGCGCTAGGCCTTTTTGACACCCCTAGCTACAGCCTTCTGGTCGTGAAAAAGTAAATGTTGCCCACTCTGGAGCTACTCATTTGGTCGGGGTTGCAAATTTGGATGTACAGGTGGAGGTGTTAGAATCGAACTAGAATCGAAACTGAACCGAATCGAAATTTAATGCATTATCGGTTCAGTTAATGAAAAACTAACTGTATTTTCATTTCGGTGTGGTTCGATATCGAACTAGAAATTGCTCATCTTCTTAATATTACAAATTACTTCTCTTTACTTTTTTCACTAAAACTTCTTAATATTACAAAATAGAAAACCAAAAAATTGAACTAAACCAAACCAAACCAAATTGAGTTTTGGATTTGGGTCGTGGTTTGGTTCAAAGATAATACACACCCAAATAGCTTGGTTCGGTTCAGGTTTATTGAAATTTGAGCCGAACCAAACTGTTAATGCCCACAAGTAACTAACAAAGAAATTATTAATTAAAGGGAAATAGATTCGAAGTTGCACCAACTTGCACGACAAAAATCGAGTTGTGAAAACTTCATTAATCTCACGTGTTTCTTGAATAAGAACTCTTTTGAATCATCATTTCCATTCTTATCCAAAGGAGGAAATGTGTTTGGTTGGATAGAAACAATTGAGGCTGGGAAATAACATGATGCTTCAAGCTTCAATGCGATCCTGGCCAAGAACTTTACTCCCTTTCAGTTTTTTGGCCGAGTCGCTTCTTTCCGTTCTGCGTCGCTAATGAAGCAGGCCAAGCTTGCTTCTAGGGAAGTTATGCTTTCTGGGTTTTGTCCTTTTTAAGATGGAGACGTAGCAGAAAGTTTAAAAAAAAAAAAAAAACATTGTTTTGCCAAATAATGTTTTTGCAGTTAAAGCAGTCTTTTATTCACCTTGAATATGTTTTTCGTTTGTACGAGTGGAGATGCAGATTCAGCAGTCCCTTTCATAGCCACCCGGATTGCTATTTCTAAGCTGCATCTAAAGAGGAACGCAAAATGGTATCCGTGGGCCCATGATAGAAAGGTAATTTATTCACGGGAAAATTCCAAATAAGGATCTGAAATTGACCAATTTTCTTAAATAAGGACTCGAAATTAATTTTATGTCAAATAAAGACCTAAGGTGAACCCATTATCTCAAATAAGGACCCGAAATAGTTGAATCAATTCCAAATAAGAACCTGAGTTTGCTGGTCAACTAAATATTCGTCGACCATCAAGCATGTGACATTTCTAACGACGGGAGTTTGGGCAATTTTGTCCAAAAAAGTTATAAGGAAAATGGGAAATTTCAAATAAGGATCTGAAGTAGACCAATTTTTTCAAATAAAGACATAAAATTAACTTTATGTCAGATAAAGACCTAAAGTGTAACTCATTGTCTTAAATAAGAACCCAAAGTGGTTGAATCAATTCTAAATAAGAATTTGAGCTTGCTGGTCAACCAAATATTTGTTGGCTATCAAGCATGTGACATTTCTTACGACAGAAGTTTGGACAATTTTGTCCAAAAAAGTTATAAGGAAAATTAACAAATCCTAAAATAGAAAAAAAAAAAAAAAATAGGTTTTCTACGGTCTTCCCATTCCTTGTACCCGTCCTCTGCAAAGTCAAAGACCAAAGTTCTCCCCATTCCTTGTACCTATCCTTCACAAAGTCAAAGACCCAAATTCTCCGCCGGTTGAAGCACGCATTAAAAAAGAAGAAGAAAACCATTTCTTTGTTTGTTTGCGGAGACCCAAATTCTCCGTCGGACGAGCAAGGCGAGGAGCGACGAGAATCGAGTCACGACGATAACCAAGCAGCGATTTGGTTGAGAACAGCGAGGGAGAAGAAAGAAGAAAACGTAAACATCTGAATGAATAACCTAAACTTAATTAATTTAGAATTTTCCATTTTTTTACAATCACAAATTTCTAACAAAATTGCTCCTATTTTAATCGATGGAAAATGTCTGCTGATGAGCTAAGGTCTTTAATAGAAATTAACTTAATTACTTCGAATCCTTATTTGATACAAAATTCACTTTAAGTCCTTCTTTGAAACAATGGATCCGCTTCGGGTCCTTATTTGACACGAAGTTCACTTTGGGTTTTTATTTGAGAAAATTGATTTACTTTAGGTCCTTATTTGGAATTTTCCCTTTATTCATTGCCCTAATGTTCCCACATCTTAAAATGAAATCGGGGTTCAAATATTTTCTTTCCATTTGCTTAAGATCAATTTCTATATTGGTACGATGTTAGATTAGTGGATGGTCTGAGATATACGATGGGATAACCTTTGCGACGATCAGAGGCTGCGGTTATGAGGTCCCCACGTACGCACCTACTCAAGCGCTCGAGGTGTTTGAGCACTTTCTAGTTAACAAGCCGTTGCCTAAATACACAGAGTAATGAAAAATTTGTGGTCACATGGGATTGTATTAAAATGTTCTATATAATTGCTACTATGGAACATAATATACTATAATATAGTATCTCGCATATTTTCTAGTGACTTAATTATGGAGTCCTCTTCGTTATCAGAGCATGATTAATGTTTTCATCCTTTATGAGTGTCACATCTTGAATGGTACCTTTACGAACATCAAATTCAATAAGGGAAGTATTTTTCACTAGCTGGCTTTAAGAAAAATTCTTTCTAACTAGCCTTATGATTGATGGGGATTAACTAGATGGGCAATGCCTCCCATTATATTTAACCAAACAATGATATGAGTTATGTTCATTTATGTCACGCACTGATTAAACTTAAAAATGGTGACTATGAACATATGTTTTTACTTTTTTGTTTGATATGCTACAATTAGAGGTGTTAAATGGGTTGCACAACCCATTTATGGATCCATTTATGGTTAAATGGGTCATTAATGGGTCAAGCTTTTTTCATAAAGCAACCATAATGGGTTTTAATAGGTCAAGAATAAGATATATGGGTTTAAATGGGTTAGAGAGTTGGCCCATTTATGACCCATTTATCAACCCATTAAAAATGAACCCATTTATTTTCACTAAAAATCTCACCATCTCTCCCTCTCTTTAACTTTATAGTTTTTTTTTATAAAAATCGAAATTATAATTATTTTTTAATTTAATTTAATTTAATTTTTTTCTTTCCTTTTTTTTTTTCTTCTTCCTTCGGACGCCAATACGGCGATAGCCGGCGACCAGCCAGGTGAGCCTCAAGCTTGCCGGATCTAGAGCCTCGCCGATCTGGTGAGACTCAAGCTCGCCGAATCTAGCAAGACTCAAGCTCGCTAGCGTCGAGCGAGCTCAAGCTCGCTGGATTTGGCGAGACTCGAGCTCGCTGGCATTGAGCGAGCTCGAGCTCACTAGATTTGGTAAGCCTTGAGCTCACCGGCGTTGGGCGAGCTCGAGCTCAAGGCTCGCCTGTGGCCGGCCGACGGCTGACGCAAAGAAGAAGAAGAATAAAATAGAAAATAGAAAGTAGAAAAAGAAAAATAAAAATAAATATTATATTCTTAAAATAAAAATAAAAATAATTTAAAAATTAATAAATAATTAATAAATAATTAAAATTCGATTTTTTTAAAAAAATTGTTTTAAAAATTATAAAAATTGTCAATTAAATTTGTTTTGTATAAAACCATTTTAGCTACATATATATAATTTTTTAGGTTTCATTAAATAGGTTGGGTATAGGTCGGGTACGGGTCGGGTATGGGTAAAAAAATTTGCATTGTAATAAATGGGTTAAATGGGTCGATTTGGGTGAGACCATTTATGACCCGACTCACCCATTTAACGGGTCTAGCTACAACTAAAGGCAGCAAAGGAGTATTTGGGATAACTAAATAAAAAGAGAGACGTAAGAAAATGTGATTTATGTCCCCATTTTTCTAATATGATTCCATTGTCCGATCTAGGTGATGGACTACAATCTAACTAATCTTTATTAGATGCGGCAGTCTTCCCATCTTGATCCCACTCGACAATTATGTTCTGTTATTAAAACACATTCAATGCAATTCAAGCTGCAAATGATTATTGGGATGATAGCTACTAAATGAATATATTTGGGCGTCGGATTTAGTTGATTACAATCATGAAACTATTGAGAAATATTGGAAAGGAGAAAATATTGAAAAAAGGGGAACTTAATTTTTCTTGTTTTTGAATTGCTCTGCGTATTAAAGAAAAATAGATGCTGCAAATTTTTGTTCAAATGGATAAGTTATATTGAACTAAAAAAAGCAATAGAATATCACTCGTTACAAAAAGGTATTTCTTGCTACTATAGACAAAAAAAGGGAGAATTGTCCAAAAAGTCCTAAACCTATTGAAGTTTTGCCA
This sequence comes from Eucalyptus victrix, assembly GCA_016097545.1. Classification (NCBI taxonomy): domain Eukaryota; kingdom Viridiplantae; phylum Streptophyta; class Magnoliopsida; order Myrtales; family Myrtaceae; genus Eucalyptus; species Eucalyptus victrix. Next base: position 11,887,837 of record CM027845.1, on the reverse strand, counting down.
ATTGAGTCCTAAACCTTTTAACTTTACCAATTGAATCCTAAACTTTTTCACTTATTGCCGATAAAGTCCATACGGCCAATTTTGGCCAAAACATGCTGACGTGGACGCCGCCCGGTGCCATGTAGGACTGTTGGCACTAACATGGGCAATTTTAAATAATATTTTAATATTTTTTGAATTTTTTTCTATTTTTTCCTTTTTTCTCTTTTTTTCTTCTTTTTGGCTTTTTATGGTGGCCAGCCACCGGCCGGCCAGCCTGGCTAGCCTCACCCGCCATAGGCGAGGCCTGGCCGGGCAATAGCGACCCCCGGTGAGGGCACCCTGGCATGACAAGAGCCAACCTCGCCCTGGTCACCACGAGGCGGACGCTCACCTGGGTGAGGGCGACCCCTGCGAGGGCTCCCCTCACCAAATCTGGCGAGGTTGGCTCTCGCCTGGGCCAGGGCGCCCTCGCTGGGGGTTGCTGTCGCCCAACCAAGCCTCGCTTATGGCTGGTGAGGCCAGCCGGCCGATTGCTGGCCGTCGCCTGTGGCTAGTGGCCGGCCACCGGAAAAAGCCAAAAAGAAGAAAATAAAAAAGGAAAAAAATAGAAAATTAAAAAAATCAAAAAAATTTTAAAAATATTAAAATATTATTTAAAATTGTCTATGTCAGCGCCGTCAATCTTACGTGGCACTGGCGACATCCACGTCAGCATTTTCCAGCCAAAATTTGCCGGATGGACTGAATCGGCAAGAAGTGAAAAAGTTTAGGACTCAATTGGCAAAGTTAAAAGGTTTATGACTCAATTGGCAAAACTATAATAGGTTAGGATTTTTTGGACAATTCTCCCGACAAAAAAAGGGACAATAATAACACATATATTGAGTTGAATCGGAATTGCGGGGTCTGGTGAGATCCAAATCTTATTCACCTAATCATGATTATATTTTTTTAATTAGCGTTGTTTCCATATATCATAATATATTAGTATACAGTATTAATTTATGAGCTATATATTATGGGGCTTATGAGTTTTATAAAAATCTTATTCACCTGTTATTATTTCATTCGAATAATCATGGTTATATTTTTTAATTAGGAGTTTCCATATATCATGCATTTGCATGACAATGGATCTATTTGCTCTCATTGACAAATTACCGCGAGTAAATTGAATTCAGTTGATCTTACTTAGTACTGACCACATTCAAACACCGAAAGACCTTAGTGTGATTTATCTAAATTTATAGTGGACTAATGTGATATGTGGAAGAGCTCAAAAGATCAAAAGTGTATATCTCACGTAACAACACATTTATGCAAATACATTCAATTTAACGTATGCATTTTCCAATTTTTTGGATCTATTGTTTTTCATGATAGATCTTGATAATAATTGCCTGTAAAATTTTTGAAGGCATAGACATATTGAAGAAATCACACACCGGTAGGATTTTTCAACCAAAAAAAAAAAAAACTCAAGAGTTTTATCGTAAAATATTGCGTTGCAAATATATAATAAAGAAGAGATTGAGAAGAGAAAGCAAGTGAACACCATAAATAGTAGAGAAAGAAAATGGAGAGACTATTATTTCTAGTATCTCACTATTGTGTTTTTTAGTTGTGATCTTGTACATCAAAACTAAACTCCTATTTATAGGAGAACAAGAATGTACTTATCATTAACATCAATGTATCGAATGATACATGTACTTGATAAGGGAGATGAACGTTCATTGAATAGGGAGATGTACTTAGAATATATGATACAAATGTACCATAATAAGTACATTAGATAAGATGAATATAATGAATATTCATTCATGTATTTCATAACACTTTCCCCTGAATATTCATTGTACTCATTATGAATGTGCATCGAATGATACTGTCTCATTAAAAACCTTAAAAACTGGAAAAACCTAGTGGGACAAAAATCAGACAAAAGGGAAAAAGAGTACAGAGCACAAATGTTATGATATCTCCCTTTTATGGATGCATTAATTACCTCATTAAAAACTTTAAGCTGGAAAAATCCTGTGGGAAAAAACTGGATAGAAAGAAAAAAGAGTGTAATGCATATATAGCCACTGCTGGAGCTAATTAATCTTACATCTTGTGAACTCGCTACATATTAATGCTATAATGCATAGTTCATAATATCTCCCCCTCAGTTGAGCCATGTAGTCACTTTTAGGGTTAATCAACCTTACATCTTGTGAACTCATCGCATACCGATGCTATATACTAATTTCTCAAAACTTGATATTGGCAATGATTTGGTAAAAGATTTGTAAGATTATTTATGGATTAAATCTGTTTAACATCAATTTGTCGACTTTCTTGGAGTTCATGAGTATAGAAAAATTTCGGCGAGATATGCTTGGTCCTATCACCTTTAATATATCCTCCCTAGACTTGTGCAACACAAGCAACATTATCTTCATAAATTATAGTGGGAGAATTTGTAACCGGTATTAAGCAACAAGAATTATGAATATGTGTTATAACAAATCTTAACCAAACACTCTCTTCCAGCTTCATATAAAGCAATAATCTCAGAGTGGTTAAAAGATGTACTTACTAGCGATTGCTTCGTGGAACGCTAAGAAATATCGATGCCGTTATAACAAAATAAATACCCAATTTGAGAGCAAGCTTTATGTGGATCAGATCTATATCTAGCATCAGCATATTCAACTAAACCAGAGTTAGTGGAATCCTTGGAATAATATAATCTCAAATCTATGGTTTATCGGAGATAATGGAAAATATGTTTAACTCCATTCCAATGTCTCTGAGTTGGCTTAGAACTAAAACGTGCCAATAAATTTACTGCAAAAGCGATATCTGGTCTCATACATTGTGCCAAGTACATCAAAGTCTTAATTGCATTGGGATATGGTACTTCAGGACCAAGTATCTTTTCATTAGATTCTCTAAGACAAAATGGGTCCTTTTGGGGATCTAGAGACCTTACAACCATAGGAGTGCTCAATGGGTAAGCTTTGTTCATGTTGAAACGTTTAAGCAATCTTTCAACGTATGGTAATTAATGAACGACTATTCCATTTACTTTATGCTCAAGTTCTAAACCAAAACAAAGTTTGGTTTTACCCAAATCTTTAACTTCAAACTCCATTTTCAAATATTCAATAGTTTCAGCTAACCCTTTTGGAGTTCTAATTAAATTTATATCATCGACATAAACTGCTATAATAGCAAATCCGGTTTTTGATTTCTTAATAAACACGCATGGGCAGATATGATCATTTTTGTACCTTTCCTTAATTAGGTACTCACTTAGGCATTAATACCACATGCAACCGGATTATTTTAACCCATACAAGGATCTTTGTAATTTTATTGAGAATAAATTGCAGGGAGTGCATGCTTCAGGCATTTTCAATCTCTCGGGAATTTTCATATAAATATCATAGTCTAATGAGCCATATGAATATGCCGTCACAACATCCATAAGACGCATTTCCAATCTTTCAGAAATTGTTAGGTTAATGAGAACACGAAATGTAATCATATTCATCACAGGTTAATATATCTCATTATAATCAATCCCAGGTCTCTGGGAGAATCCTTGAGCAATGAGTTGGGCTTTATATCTGACAACCTCGTTTTTTTCATTTCATTTTCGGATAAATACCCATTTATGTCTAATGGGCTTTACATTATCAGGGATATGAGTTACATGTCCAAAAACATCTCAATTAGTTAGGGAAGCTAATACAGCTTTAATTGCTTCTTCTCATTTACGCCAATCTTGCTTTTGACGACATTCAATAATAGATTGCAGCTCATAATCATCATCCATAATTTTATGAGCAACTGAGAATGCAAAAGTATTATCAAAGATGATTTCATTTCGATCCCAAATTTCATTATAATATGTAATGGAATTCTCGGTATTCCCGAGGCTAGTGTTCCTTTCATGGGTTTGCGCCTCTTCAGGGCTAATAAGCTTTTTGGGAGCAAGCACAATGCTAGGCTCTTTTGAAGTGGATTCATGATTCTTTCCCCTTAGTTTTCAAGGAGTAGTATCTTTTGATCCTATCGGTCTACCACGCTTCAAGTGCGGGGGATTTTGATCATTTTAGCCTGTTCTTCGAGAACAGCTATCCTAGCTGGAGAATTTGTAACTGGAATATGAGACTTTGTTACCTTAGTAGCATCATTAAATGCGTCAAAAAGTTTATTGGCTATAGCCTGTAAATGGATTATGCGATGCACCTCGTTTTCACATTCAGGAGTCCTTAGGTCTAATTGAGATAAATTTTTCTCATTCCAGGAGAAAACCTTAACTGGTTTTTGTTTTGCAGTCATGGAAGTTGTAGGTATCCCAATTGATGGAAATCTAGTCTCATCAAAATGAGAATCTTCAAATCTAGCAGTAAAAAGATTACCAGTAGTTGGTTCCAATAACCTAATAATAGACGGTGAATTAAATCCAACATAAATGCACAAACACCGTTGGGGACCCAATTTCATCATTTTTTGTTGTGCTACAGGCACCTGTACTACACAACCAAAAGTGAGTAGATGTGAAATGTCCGGTTCATAAACAAGAATCATTTGAATGGGAAATTGTAAAAGACTAGTAGTGGGGTGTAATCTTATTAGAGTTGCCGTATGCAAAACTGCATGACCCCATACTGTATCGTTGAAATTCATTCTCAATAATAGAGTGTGGGCAATGATTTGGATATGTTTAATCAAGGATTCTGTCAATCCATTTTGAGTATGAACATATGCAATCGAGTGCTCAACCTCGATTCCGAGTGAAGCACAATATGTATCAGAACTCTTTGATGTTAATTCACCAACATTATCCATCCTTATGCTCTTAATTGGATAATCAGGGAATTGTGCACAGAGCTTTATAATCTGTGCAAGTAAATGTAAATGCAACATTGCACGTAGATAATAGGCAAACATGGGACCATCTACAGGATGCGTCCATTAGTACCATAAAATATTGAAATGGTCTACTTGGTGGTTGTATTGGTCCACAAATATCACCCTAAATTTTTTGCAAGAATAAAGGATATTCAAAATTAACATTTGTTATAGAAGGTTTGATAATGAGTTTTTCTTGTGAGCAAGTCTCACAATTATAATCTTTGGACAACAATACCTTTATATCCTTTAAAGGGTGTCATTTTGTATTTTGAATTATCATACGCATCATTGAAACGCCGGAATGACCAAGGTGATCATGTGACATCCAGAATTTTCAACCCTGTCTTCTACTGAATAAATCGGGCATTTCATTGACGCGTCTATATGGTTATTCTCAAAGCCAATCACTCTCGAGATAACTAGACTATCTGGGGAAATTATTAAGGAATTTTACGGCAATAAATTTGAGAACTCGATCAGGAATCGGCTTCTTGACCGTATCCATCTTTAGACGTCACTACGGCACAGTTAAAAATCGATTTGAAATCAGAGATAGAGTGGATCGATAGAGATATGTGACTAATCGTGAGTGACACCACTGAATTAGAAAATTCTCGTCAGCCGACACTAGACTGATTTTCTTATTGTTTTGGTATCCTGTGTCCGTAATTGAATCATTGAGATTTTCACGACAATCAAGAGTTGTCATTGAGTCGAGTGGGTTCATAGTGGCTCAAAGAAAATCGACCACGGGTCATTTGCCTTAAAAAGTTCTGAAAACTACCCGATAGTCTAGGTCACGCTAAAAACGCGCCGAATGAAAATTAACCGCCAATTCGAGTCCGATTTCAGAAATTGAAGTTTTGGCCATGTCACAATAAATTTTAAGAGTATCGACTCAGTCTCATAAGATTTTTCAGAGATTCGGGAAATTTTACGGAAATTGGGCTTGGACATCGTGGAAATTTGGCAGAAGTTCAGATTGGCTAAATTAATGGGAAATTTGAATTTCGGGTTGAGCCTGTGTGTGTCGGATATTTATAGAAAATTTCTTGGGATTTTTCTACATCAAAATTGGACCTCAATTTGGAGAGATTGGAATTGAAATTTAGTTCGAACTTAGTTAAAATCGAATCTTAAGACGGGGTGTGCAACATTGGTATCAGTTTGGATTTTTGGTGGATTCTTGAATGAGGAAAGATGCAGAGACGATCAATGAATGATCAATTGAATTTGTAAGAATCAAATTCAGATAGAATCAAGAGAGAATGGTTATGCAATTTAAGCCATCTCCCCAAATTCGTGTACTGCACCTACCACAACATTTGGACCATTTTGGCTTCTAGAAGAGGGTGTCATGGTGGATCATTGAAGACCAAGTATATATGCATGGCCTAGATTAATTTGTGTAAGATATTTTGTAAAATATCAAGCCAAAAGGCCCCCACCTCTTCCTCATCCTCTCCATCTTGCTGCCGTGAACTACTTCTCTCTCCTTTTCATCCTTTCTTGCGTGCGACACCTCCAACAGCAACTGAAGAAGACCCAGCTGCTTCCTTCGAAAATTTTCCGAGCGTCCACCAAACTGCCCGAGAAGCTCAGCATCCACCGAAACCGAAGCTGCTCCATCGTCCACGCCAGCCTCCACTACCGTTGGTCCCCTTCGGTCAGAGCTTTCCTCGATAGCCTCGCTTGTTGACTGAGCGATCTGGCCAGCAGCAAGTCTGAAGAAGCCCACGAAACCTCAAGCTGAAGCTGCTGTCGTTCGTTGCTTCTCTAGCGAAGATCCCACCGAAGCAAAGTCAATCCAAGCCAACATCTTTAGCTCGATCAGCCCAACGGTGTCAGCGACTGTCGTTAGTCCAGCAGCCAGCCTCCACCGTTGACCCATCAACTTCGTTGAAGCTGCCCGCACTTGTCACCAGCTCGGCCAGCAGTCCAGCGACATTGTTCTCCACCGCCAGCAGCGAAGACCGCAGCTCCTTCACGCGTGTCTTCAAGTTCCAGCAGCCCACGATTGAAACCGCGTCTCCCTTGGTCAATCCAGCAAAGTCTCCAGCAAAACTTCTCTCGATTGTTGACCGCTTGAAGCCACGACTCCACCGAGTTTTGTCGGCCACTCACGCCACACCAATAGAGAAGCCGCAGGAACGGAGGCAGTCAACCACGCCATCCACCGAAGACCAAGACTTCCTCACGTTGCCAGGCGTCCGCCATTGTCCACGAACGGCTTTCGTCTCCAGTCTTCTCCAGCGATTTGGGCCATGTCTTCAGTCCAGCACTTTCAGCAATTCGAGCCCAGCAAGATTCAGTCCAAATGAGGGCCATTTCAAGCCCGCAAGAGTCCAACAGCCCAGTCTTTTTCTAGGCCTAGTTTCCAGCAATCAATTGAAGTCCAGCCCATAATTTGAAGCTCAAGTAAATTCAGTCCAGAAATTTCAGCAGGCCCAATTCAACTTGGGTCTAGCCCAAAAGCAGGAACAAATCTCATTTGGGCTGAGATTTGTAGGGCCAAAGTCTTAGGCCCGGTCCAAGTCCGCCAGTATTGTCGAAAGTTCGATTTCGGCCGCCGTCGCGGTGATCCGGTCTTTGCTCATATCAAGTGAGTTTTTCTCACTAATGCTCTATTAGTTTGCTAATTACGCTTAGGGGTTGGTTATATTTAAGTAAATGCAATTAGGTGGTTAGATTAGTTTAGATCAAGTAAATTAGAGACTTAATGATACATGTTAGGTGGTTAGAAATAGACATTAGCAAGTAGGCATGCCATGTTATTTATGGAACGAGTCTCGGTAATTTTCCGGGTTCGTATCGGCTTCCAATTAGGCTATAACGGGCCTAAGTTGGATTTATTGCACTTATTTAATATTTTTCATAAATATTTAATTAATTATTTATTTTTCGGAAATTAGGGGATAACGATGACCGAAATTTTGTGCTGATTCCAATGGTACTTTATGTTTATTTATTCGAGCATCAGATTATGAAATTTTAGTGAAATTGGTGAATATGAGAATTTATCCCAAAATTGGGAAAATGTCGGTACTTGAAGGGAAAGTAACTGTGTGAGGTTGTGAGTTGGATTAAAGATTGTCAGGTGGGACCGTGATGCCACCAGATTGAGAAAAATTACCAGATGGGGCCATGATGCCACCAAGTTGAGAACATTTGCCAGGTGGGGCAGTGATGCCACCAAGTCTAGAAAATTTGCCGAGTGGGGCCGTGATTCCACTAAAAATAAATTATGCCTATAAGGTCGTGATTCAGAGTCAAGAATGAAGAGTCGGGATGACCATGTAATGGTTTTGATGACATGTAATCGACTGAGTCGATTGATCATTAAGTCGATCTGATTGATTGGGTACTATGATTATCAGTATTTATTATTTGAACTGACTTGCAGGAAGGAAACTGAGGCCAAGGTAAGTCTTCTGACCCATGATGTGCTTAGGCAGCCCTCAGGGCGTATTAGTTTGCTAATCGGGTCTTAGTGGGTAGGACTCGCTGAGACGTGGTCTCATCGGTTATTGAATAACCATTTCAGGACCCTGAGGAAAAGCTGAGGAGGAAGAACCTGAAGGAGAGAAAGCATTTTGAAGTAGAAGATGATCCAGAGAGGAGTCTTGAGTACAACCCGGATGTGGATCGAGATCCCATCCCTTTTGTGAACCCTGTCTTAATGTAGATAGGTGTGAGACTTTTATGCTGTAAATAGTATTGTAAATATACTATAAGTTGTGTTGTTAAGAAAAGTGTGGTTGTGAATTTCGATATGAAAAATATGGCCTGCTTTTCTATCCCATTGTTTTATTGTCTGGGGATTGATAACTGCTTCTACATGCATAATAAATCAAAAGGATGAGCACGTCCCCGAGGATCGGGGCGTGACAGATCATGCCACAGTCCAAACTGATCAGGGTTTACCAATCTCTAGGATGTGGTGATGTAGGTTTCACCAGCCTTAATCATGACACAATACAAACCCATAGAAGAAGCTTCTAGCTTCTCATGGATGGTCTTCAGGCCCATCTTATAAGAGAAAATGCCAATATATTTTTTTATCTTGCTCATAAATAGTCTCAATATGGTACCCATTACGGTGTACATATTTGAAACTGAGCAAATTCCTTTTGGATCTAATGCTTAAAAACACATTCTCAATATGTAGGATGGTGCCATTTGGCAAAATAATTGTGGCATTTCCAAAACCATCAATAATTGGAATAGGACTTGATATTATATGGATTTGTATTTTTCGCAATGTCATACTCGAGAAAAAGTGTCTATTACAGAATATAGTATGTGTTGTTGCACTATCAAGTAAACAAACATCTTCCTTTTTCTGGGTTTTTTCCATTTGCATTTATATTGACAACTTGCAAAACTTCCTTACTCAGTCGGTAGATCTTCGTGCTGATAACGTGTTGTAAAATATTGCATTGCAAATATATAATAAAGAAGAGATTGAGAAGAGAAAGCAAGTGAACACCATAAATAGTAGAGAGAGTAAGAGGAGAGAGTATTATTTCTAATATCTCAATGTTGTGTTTTCCAATTATGATCTTGTACATCAAAACTAAACTCATATTTATAGGAGAATAAGAATGTACTTATCATTAACATTAATGTATCGAATAATACATGTACTTGATAAGGGAGATGAACGTTCATTGAATAGGGAGATGTACTTAGAATGTATGATACAAATGTACCATAATAACTACATTAGATAAGATGAATATAATGAATATTCATTCATGTATTTCATAACAAGTTTTATGGGCGAATTCAAGAGACATGGTGCCTTTGCACCTTATATGACAGTGCACTGATTTTTATTCATTTCAGTCTAAATGTGAATAAATTATATTTAATATAAGTGCACCATAAGTCTTAAAATTTGTCACAAAAATTCAATTGAGTTCTAAAATTTCCAAAAAGTACAATTGAATTCTAAAATTTGTCACAGAAAAAGATGTAGGTAAATTATCATATTGCTCGTTCGGCCTTCTTTTTTTATCATGATAGTCTTTTTGAATATTTTTGCTTATGTATATGCAAATTATCATATTGCTCATTCGACCTTCTACTTTTTATCGTGATGGTCCTTCTATTGAATATTTTGCTTTTGAATCACTATTTTTCTTTTTTAATGACGAGAGAATCCACATGTATAGGCGAATTTGTATCTACCAAATACAGCCCTAACCTCATGGATAATGTAAAGTGCGAGCCAAGCCCTGGCGGATAACTCAAACATGGAGTTTGTCTGCAGTTACCAATAAGGGGAGTCAAATTGGGCATGTACCTAATATAAAAACAATATTGCCACGTCCAATTAACAGCAAAAGAGCAACCAAAAGAAAGTGTGCACACGGACAAAATATATAAATGGACGACGCCATCGCAAGTGTAATATATGCAACCGACCTACAATAATCTCCACAGTTATTAGCCTCAGGTTTCTTTAGTTAGGATTATCTACGATTCTACATGAGGAACCACGATTGTGGATCATCCCAATATTAAGCGCAAAAGGCATTACAATAGTCATAACTTATCTTATCATACTTTCTGCTTTCCTTATTGTTGTTCCCACACGTATTTCTGTAATAACATATATCTCGGCAGACACGTATCCGTTTCTCATAAAATACCTTGAGTCTGCGCTTATCACGATTTGAATTCGGGGTTTCCGCCCATGCGATCTCCAACAGCATGATGGCCACAAGAAATCCCGAAATCGCGTGCTTCGTGGACATTTTCTTTTTTACTTTTTCTTTTTTTGGGTACCTGCAATCAACAAGCTAAAATCTTTGAAATCATAGTTTTTGGTTGATTTAATTCGAGAAAAATTGCTACTATGAGAAAAGAATTGAAGAAAAATGAATACATAAGGAAGTAGTCAAAGCTGAATGAGAAGAGAGCTTGCTGTAGAGCTCATCTTCTTCTTTCTTTGATGGTCTTTTTCATCTGAGAGGTCGGTATTTTTTCCGTTCTGTTTTTACATGCTTTTATGTAACAATAGAGGAATAGAAGATAGCTTCTAGATCTAAACCAACCACTCCTTGAATGACAGCTTAGCACACACATAACAGAAAAATAGAGCTCATGCATATATGTACAAGAAATAACTCTGCTTAAACAAACGACGTAATTTTACACCCTTCTAATTCGACTGACTACTCTTTCACGCCAATCCTCTGTTTCCTCTGCTCCAGTTGACTTTAGTTGCTAAGTTTCTTCCTACTGCTTCCTTCTAAGCATTTGCAGTGCTACATTCTCAACAAGAATTAAGAGCCCTGAGGATAAGAAGGAAGAATAGTCATTGATTCATTCTTATTGGAGCTCACCCACGGATACAATCCTGACGGAAAAAGTGATTTTTTATTATTCTACTCATAACAACCATTTTATAGGAGTAGAGCGTATGTATTTAGTGAGGAAAAGAAGAAGAAAAAGAAATTGAAGCATGAGTACTTTCATCTTTTGAAATTAAAGCGGAAGAAAAAGAAGAAGAAAAGGAAAGAAATAATCTTCAATCAAGAATGAGAGATGTAAGAGATAACATAGTCAATTCAATATAAAAAGGGATGTTAGTAACCATTTAAGGGATGGAAATAATGAGAGTTGTTTTTAAATATATTTTTGGTCAAAGATGTTGATAGAATGTTACTAAGTGGAAAAAGATAAATGATTTCTAGTGAGAATTTCCTTGAAAAGGGAAATGCATGTGTCAATCGAGAAATAAATATCTCTCTTCTCAAGTCGCGACATTGCTTAGGCTTTGCAAAAAGAAGAAATTATTATTTGAAAATCTAATTTTTAGTACTCATATATTCAATAGCATATATTAATTTTTAACCGGCTGAAACTCACCAATTAGAAGGGTGATGAGAGAAGATATTGCTCTCGTAATTGCCCTTGGTTGATACTTGGAGGGACTTATTGTATAATCGACCAATCACAATATAGATATGATATTGACTTGGACTATACTGTATAATCGATCATGCCTGTCCACAGTGTCGGGATGTGCTGAGAAGCTCCACTTTCTTGACTTTTGGACGGCTGTGGGCCATTGCTTGACTCGAGCTTTCCCAAAGACGACTGCAACTCTTCAACTTCAATCGGGATCCTTCTCTCTCTATATATGCATCCCTTTTAGTATGGAGCCTCTCCACCCCATAACCAAAGCCGGACAAAAATCTTCTCTCCATTGCACAACTTGTCTCGACATCAGGCACCAAATGGAGCCTTTCCTATTGTTCGTTCTTCTCGTAATACGAGCTGGGATTAATTGCCATGCCCACATCAATCACCCGTGTGCCACTTCGACATGCAGTGAGATCCGTAATTTAAGCTATCCCTTTCGATTGAAGGAAGATCCAAAAGATTGCAGCGACTCGAGATTCGAGCTAGCGTGTGAAGATAACGACCCCGGCCCAGTACTGTCTTTGTTCGCTGGCCGATATCACGTGAAAAGGATAAACCCGCCCAGCAATTACGGGGAGGTCATCACTGGTTATATGGAAGTGGTCGACATCGGGCTGCAAAAGAGCAACTGTTCCTCCCTTCCTCTCCACCAGCTAATGCCATCAAATTTCAGTGTTGAAGAACATGAACGGTACTCCATCCACTATGGAACCAGGGTGACCATTTTGTCTTGCTCAAAGCCAGTGAGACATCCTTTATATATTGACACAAAACCGTGTATACCTATAAACGGTTCATACGCTGTCATCAGTGCAATGGCCTCGGATATTGAGCATTTTTGCACCATAACCACATCAATAACTGCAGCAGAATATTTATGGGAAAAAAGAACAGAATTGTCCAGGGAGAATCGTACCATCTCCTACAACTACATCCACAATGCGATGGCCGACGGGTTTAATCTCTCGTACTGGGTATGGCCGCTGGGCAAAGCAGCTCACTTTTGCTTCTGGGGCTTCGGTGGGCAAAACCACATACCATTCGACTACTGTAAGTATGTCTTTCCATCAAAGTACTTTGCCCGAATCAATATGATAACATTTGGCTCTTGCTATAGCTCTTGTGCATCAATCGATGGGACTGTGATTGAATGGTAAGAAAATCAAAGTAATAGCTGCAAGTGACGTTTGTAAAACTCCTCACCGTTGAGATTGTGTTAAAAAAACTGAATGAATCGAATTAGCCCTTGAGGGGATAAAAACGACATGCAAATAACTGGTTCATCATGAAATACAATCATCATTCTCCAAGAGAAAATGACGATAGCAGTCATGTCGTGTTGCGTTTTATTCCTATTCAAACAATGATGAGTGAATATAGCAAGTACTGAAATTAAGTTTGTGTTGAGTTCACATTGAACATCTCAAATCTTAAAAAACATTAAAAAAAAAATTGTACTTAGTTCCTTTTAGGAGTTTTTATATTAGCTCAAAGTACCTCATATTTTCAACTGCTGACTTTTCTTTTATATAGAGAGTTTCACAAATTGGGAAATAAAATACTAAGAAAATATTGTCTGGAGCTGGGATTCTACCGTGTCAAAATACTAAGAACCCTCTCACACCCACACCTTCCCCCTCTATCGCTTCTCTCTCTTCCCTCTCTTCTTCTTCTTTTTTTATTTTTTTCCTTTATTTCTTTTTCTTCTTCCCTCTTCTCTTGGTGGGAAGTCTCACCCTCAAGATCCCCGTCGCCGCCAAGCCCTCCTGCTTTGCCATCCACACTTTCTCGTCCCCCTGCTTTTGCAAGATCAAGCTCAAGAGCTTCCCCCTCTGAACCACCCTCCTACCAACCGCCTGATGCCGCCCAAGCACCCTCCCCCCACCCCGACGGCGTCACCTCCCTTCCTAAGGGAAGGGGGGGCGGCAGCACCATGTTCCACCTTAGCAAGTACGATCTCAATAGGCTCACTAGGAAATCCATCTTCTTCGGTAAGGTCCGCCTGAAGGTCTCCGTCTACACGGGCCGGTGTGGGGGCAACCTCTAGGGTGAGCTTTGGGAGGTTGCTCGGGAACGTCTAGGTGCCCCCGGACCTCGTCAGGGCCAAGTCCAAGGCCTACGTGTTCCCCAGCAAAGTGAAAGGGAGACTAGAGGGAAGAAGAAGAAAAAAAGGAAAAAAGAAGAGAGGGAAGAGAGAGGCAACTGATATTGCTAGTATGAGTACCTAGAGGGGGGTGAATAGGTATACAAAAATTTTTCTTGATGATCGCATAATACTTTAGACAGTTGAAGAATTTGCAATAATTAAAAACCAATCGTGAGACTGAGTAAGGGAAAGAGAGAATTGAACACTCGGTTTATAGTGGTTCGGCTTGATTCAAGCCTACGTCCACTCTTCTGCACTGACAGCCAATTGGCTGGATTTCACTATGAACAAAGAGATGTTACAGTGTTGATCTTCCTTGATTTCTCGGTGTAGATGATCTACCACACTCACTCAAGGTATCACCAAGTACAAACACTCTCTTGTGTATACAATTTCGCTCGAACTGTCTCGACTAACAATCAAGGTTCTTCAGACTCTGGAATTTCTCTATCGATCACACTTGAAAACAACTAGAATGACTTCCTTTTATACTCCTTTATGCCATCATAGCCGTTGGCACTTACCAAAGGAATTCCTCCAATCTACCCGTTGGACGGAATCAATCAAGAAGATCATCCGAGCTATTTAAGGAATCTGATGATAGCCCATCAATCATGTTCGCCCATACAATCAGGATCTCGGTTTCCAAGAATAGAACATTCCAAGATTATTTCGTCGACCATCGGATCTTCAATCGTTCTTAGATAAGAATTAAAGAATCTGAAATAATTATCCAACCAAAGAATCTATTCGAGAGGATTGGATCGAATCCTCAACCATATACCTCGGCTTTGGATTTCCTTCGTCACTGGATTAGAAAAACTGTCAGAGAGAATAGACTTAAGTCTTGAGTCTTGAGTCTTAAGTCTTGGGTCTTGAGTCTTGGGTCTTGAGTCTCGAGAGTACAAAGTGTTCAGACTTTAAACTGACGGTCTCCGAACCTCTAGACTTAGACTGAAAGAAACGTTTTGTCAGCTTCAAAATATTCTGGAAAGATTTCTCCAACAATCTCCCCCTTTTTGATGGTGACAAAACTTTCTTGAAGATTTGAACAACTTTGACACAAAACATTTCTCAAGCAATATGGCTAACTCATAAAGATTAATAAAACAACCAGACTCTGCATCCACGAAAATTGGTTAGTCTTTCATGAGAAACACCATATAACAACACTTGAATAAATGCAACCAGTCAAGCATCATAATCCACAGCCAATATTCAGTCAAATTCACACCCAAGTTCAAGTTCTCAAGTCATACTCAAAAATAAACATAACCACAAAAGTCAAAGTTTTTAAATGGTTCAAATTGGTTCTCCCCCTTTTTGTCAGCATTGAAAAGGGTGAGAAAGGAGTCATGTCTACTTGGGAATGCGCACGATCCGGAAATCCCCAATGGATGGACTACTCCTTCGAGCTTCTTCGGTCTTCTCTCAGATGAGCTACCTCTTCTCCCTTGGCATTGGCTTGAAGTTGTAGAGCGAGGTCTTTGAATTTATCCTCCAGAGAGACTGAAGATGCTTGTCCAGCGCTCTTCAAAGCTTGGATTTCACAGTCCAGAACATATATCTGGCTACGCATTTCCAGAAGAATATTCATGATGCTACGAAAATCTGTAGAATCATCCGTCTGTGTACTGGCATTGGCTTTCTCAGATGGTGTGTATGCAGACGATGGCGCTTCTGTATGGTCTGGCAGATTTGGAATCGACGTATCACCTTCTTCAGGCAATTGAGAGACCTGAACTTCTTCTGGGTCTTCTAGAGATTGTCTTAGATCTTCACTGATAGCAGCATGAGGTGTAGACTTCTCTTGCTCGCTAACTCCCCCTGTCTCTAGGACATCGAAAGGGGAAGAGTGATGATCATGCTTTTGATTTCCCTTCTCTCCAGATTCATCAGCAGACTTTTCTTTTTCTCCTTCTCCTTCTTCTTCATCTTCTTTCTCCTTCTCTCTCTGTTCTTCTTCTTCTCTGTTCTGCTTTTCTTCTTCTCTGCTCTGCTGAAGTTCTGTCGGATGAGACACAGAACGTCTGGTTCTTGTCAGTGCTTGGATAGTGGGATCTTCATCATCTTCATCTTCATCTTCATCCTCCAGAATGAGAGTTCTTTTCCTCTTTTTTCGATGAGGCACCAATGGCCTCCTTTCCTTTCCTTTTTGAAGCGTGACTGGATCGAGATTTCACTTTGAATTTCTCCATTGCCTTGGAGAGTTCTTGCAGACGCATCTTCATTAACATTTTCAACCCTACCACCATCTTATCACACGGTCGAACACAAAAAGTATGTGGCAATTCAATGTTCAGATGTCTGAAGATCTTGGTCACCAGACCAGGATAAGGCAATTGTCCTTTGTCTTTTGACACTGCTCTGTACATATGAAAAGAATAGTGTGCGGGAGAGAAAACTTCCGTCCTGAGTTGATCGCATACATCAACTTTGCTTCGAAAGAGACACGAAGTCTTTGACGTAGACTTCGGTCTCGAGACAGATTGATCACAATCTTATGAAGCACAATGTTGATGGCATTCATCCTGGAATAGGTAATTTTCTTATCTACGTCCCTATCTTTGACAAGATCCGAGTAGTACGAGCGAGGTGAGACTTTGATTGGGAGATAGCGTCCCCGTTCAACTCCAACTATGTCCGCCAACATATTCACATCTACCACATAGACTTGGTCTTGAACACCGAATGAAATTCTATTCGCATCCAAAAAGCTAAGATTTGAATAGAAATAAGCGGTCAATTGAGCATACCCGTCTCAGAGCCGAGCAAAAAGTCTCAAGTTGAAGCAAATTCAACTTCTCTCTTAAGTTCAAGTTGATGGTATCCGGGAAGTCAAAATCGACACTTCTAGGGTTTATCACCCCTCTTTTCAACAACTGAAATACACTTTTTCCTGATCCTTGGATTTAAACAAATCCATCCAATTTCCTTTCACATTTGCTGCCACACCCATTCTAGGTTTAAATTCAAGGAACATTTTGTCATCATCGTTCCCGTCAATCGATTTTGTCCCGGCATACGAGGATCACTTGGAATGTTCGCAAGAGCCTCCTCTGCTCTTCCTTTCGGAGCAATTCCCAACTCTTCCATTTTCCGCAGAAAAAGATACTCATTTCCATAATTTTTGTCCTTAAGGAATTCATCTATATATTTTAATGAAGTACCAGAGGTTTTCAACGCACGATAAAGCTTATAGATAAAGGAGGGTCTTTGGACTCTTATTGGGTCGGCATCCTCGATTATCTCTTCTTCCAGATTTTGACTTGCACCTTGTGGGGCAGGAGATGCTGAATGACGTGGAGGAGAGCGAATCGGACTTTGTCGCTGACTTGATAAGTCTTCTTCCTCAGTAAGATCGAAGTGAGTCGGTCCCTTCTCCATTCTCTGTGGTCCCCTGTTTGCGATTCTTGATGATTTCCTCGAAGACGACATCTTTCTTTGTCTATTGGAGGATTCCTTCACTTGCTTTTCCCAAGAAAAATGACCACTTTCTCGACGACGAACAAGGAGTAGAAACAGTATCGGGAGGAGAGTACCTTTTAGGGTTTTGAAAATTGGGCGTAGAATAATTGTATATTTATATATACCTCGGATTTGAAAAGAGAAGTTTAATCGGTACAAGGAAAGTGTACGAACACTTCTTTTCAAAATCAATAACTGCCAAAATTAACTTCTTTTAAAAAAGACAAGTTTTCAAATTTCACACGAATTATATCTGAATGAAAGAACGTACCTTTTCAAGATAAGATAAATGAGAATTCGTACCTTTTAGTTAAAATAGCAACTTACGGTCTTTAGCCATGAATGATTGAGTCTCAGGATTTAAAGTCTAAGAGATCAGAGTCTTAGAGTTGGTGAGTCTCTAGACTTTAACTTCTTCAAGCTTCATAATGTTGAGTCTTGATCGGATGAAGTCGAATTGATTTTTCTCCAAAGGCTTTATAAATATATCCGCTAGTTGACTCTTTGAATCAACAAATTGAATCGAGATTTCTCCATTTTGAATATGATCTCTAATGAAGTGATGACGAATCTCAATATGCTTTGCTCTTGAATGAAGGATTGGATTTTTGGTAAGATTGATCGCTTTGTGTTGTCACATCTGATTTACGTGCATGAGTCTTCAATGCCAAAGTCTTGTAGCTGTTGTTTTATCCATAGAATTTGCGAACAGCGGCTTCCAAGAGCTACATACTCGCTTTTGTCGTTGAAAGAGCTACGGTGCTTTGCTTCCTTGAGAACCAAGACACCGTTCGTTTCCAAGCGGTTGACAAGTTCCGTGCTGCTCTTTCTATCGACTCTGCAGCCGGCCAGATCTGCATCTCGAGTATCCTAGAAGATTAAAGTCTCCCTCTTTGGATACCAAAGACCGATGCTGAAGATGAAGCAACGTATTTGATAATACGTTTCACAAAGCAATGAGATGTGATTCTCTAGGATCCGATTGAAACCTAGCACGAGATACAAACACTAAACAAAATATCGGTCTAGAAGCGGTAAGATAAAGAAGTGAACCGATCATGCTCCCGTACAGCTTTTGATCTACTTTCTTCCCTTCTTCATCCTTGTCTATCTTCTGAGAACATGACATTGGTATGTCGGTCTTTTTGCACTTTTCCAATCCAAACCTTTTGACAAGATCATTCGCATATTTTTCTTGATGGATGAAAGTTCCTTCCTTCATTTGATTTACTTGGAGTCCAAGAAAGAATGTTAATTCTCCCATCATACTCATTTCAAACTCATCCTGCATAGACTTAGAAAATTTCTTGCAAAGACTTTCATTAGAGGATCCAAAAATAATGTCATCAACATATATTTGAACGAGTAAGAAACTTTTGTTTTCCTTTTTGATGAACAGAGTAGTATCTACTTTACCTTTGACAAATCCGTTCTGTAATAAAAACTTATTTAGCCCGTCGTACCAAGCTCGAGGTGCTTGCTTTAGACCATACAGCCTTTTTCGATCGAAGACCGAATCGGCTTCTTTGGGTCTTCAAATCCAGCGGTTGTTCCACATAAACTTCCTCTTGGATAAATCCATTTAGGAAAGCACTTTTGACGTCCATTTGGAATAACCTGAAATTTTTGTAACAAGCAAACGCAAGTAATAGACGAATAGCTTCTAACCTTGCTACGGGAGCGTAAGTCTCATCATAGTATATTCCTTCTTCTTGCGTGTATCCCTTGGCCACGAGTCTTGCTTTATTTCGTACAACTTTTCCTTTTTCGTTCATCTTGTTTCTGAACACCCACTTGGCTCCAATAACGGTTTTACCTTTTGGTTTAGATGTCAATTCCCGGACATCATTAATGTTGAACTGTCGAGCTCTTCTTGCATAGCTTCGATCCAGCTTTCATCGATAAAGCTTCTTCTATGCTTTTTGGTTCAATTTCGAGAGATGAGAGCAACAGCACTAGATTCTTCACGCCTTTTTGATCGCGGTACGGATTCCTTCATTGATTTCGCCAATAATGAGATCTTTAGGATGACTAGATTTGTGTTTCCGATTCTTGGTTGATTTGCTTGGTTGATGATCTCTTTCTTTATTTGAATCTTCATGAGCATCTTGATGTTGGACTTCCTGAGTCTGAGATGCTTCTTGAGTTGAAGACTTTGGAAGGTCTTGAGCAGGTTCAGACTCTTCATGCTGAATCTGGTTGGATTCATCTTGTGTGGAGTCTTGGAATTTGACATTCATTGATTCCTCCACAGACTGGCTTTTCTTATTATAGACTCGTAGGCTTTGCTTGATGTAGAATATCCAAGGAAGATGCCTTCATCGATCTTTCTTCAAACTTACCAACTCGATCATTTGCATTTTTCAAAATAAAGCATTTGCAACCAAATACATGAAAGTGTGAAACAATAGGCTTCTCACCTTTGAACAATTCATAGGGGTTTTTTCAAGAATAGGTCTTAGGAAGACTCTATTTATAATATAGCATGCGTTGAAACACTTCAGCCCAAAATCGTGAAGAAATTTTACTTTCAATTAAAAATGTTCTAGCCATTTCTTGAAGAGATCTATTCTTTCTTTCCACAACTCCATTTTGCTCACGGAGTATACGGAGAGGAAAACATGTGATTAAAACCAGATTTATCACGGAATTTCGTAAAATCTTGATTTTCAAATTCACTTCCATGATCTGTTCTTATACTTGAAATAGCACATCCTTTTTCATTTTGAACCTTTTTAGCAAACTTCTCAAAGTACGAAAAGGTTTCTGACTTACTTGCAAAAAAATATACCCAGGTAAAGCGAGAGAAATCGTCTACAATTACTAGACAATATTTCTTACCTCCAATGCTCTGGGTTCTTGTTGGTCCGAAGAGATCCATATGAAGCAACTGTAGTACATGATTAGTAGATACATGATTTATTTGCTTAAATGAATTTCTTACCTGCTTTCCCAGAATGCATGGAGTGCATAAGTCAGACTTTTGGTATGGCAATTTAGGTAGACCTCGAACAAGCTGCTTTGAAGAGATTTTGGCTAATTGCTTCTTGTTGATATGGCCAAGTTTTCTGTGCCATAGAACTGCTTCATCTTGAATTGAAATTAGACATTGGTCTTCATTTGGCTTTACATCAAGGAGATAGATGTTTCCATGCCTTCGACCCATGAAAGACCGAGTCGAATCTTTACTAATTCCAGAACATATGCCTTCTTGAAAGGAGATCTTGAAACCGGTATCACACAATTGGCTAATGCTGAGAAGATTGTAATTGAGTCCTTCCACTAGAGAGACATTGCTTATTGTGAGATTTCCAATTTTCACAGTTCCGAATCCCACAATACTTCCTTTACTATTTCCTCCAAATGAAACTTTTCCACCATTTACTTGAATAAGCTTTATGAAACAATTTGAGTCTCCTGCCATGTGTCTTGAGCATCCGCTATCAAGATACCACTTTACCTTCTTTTTGACAGAGACCTGCATTCAAAAGAGAGTCTCAAGCTTTCTTTGGTACCCAAATTTTCTTGGGTCCTTTGGTGTTAGTAGGATGAGCATTATTAGGCCATACTCTCTTAACAGGCTTCCAAACCATAGGACACTCTTTTTCAAAATGATCTAGATTGTTACACTTTGAACACCTTAAAGCATTTCGACCTACAGACTTTACAAAAACTTTCTTGAAATGATTTTTGTAAGCCTCTCTCGACGGTCTTTTCTTAATTCTTTCTTTTACTTTCGGAAAATCAATCAAAGGGATTGTTTCAGCTGTCATACCTAGACCCGACTTATTGAGTAAGGTCTTTGACCGAAAGAACTTTTTCAAGTTTTTCCGACCCTATTGAAAATTTCTTTGAGATATTTGATAAATCAGTTTTTAAGAACACATTTTCTTTTGAAATTTTTTCTTCATTCTCTTTAAGAGTAGAAACATTCAAGTTTAAACTTTTCACTTTTTCTTCCAAGATGTTTTCCTTTTGTTTTAAAACTGAGTTTTCCTTTTTAAGTTCGGAAATCTTTTTGAGAGAAGTCTTAAGACTAAAACATAATTCATCAATGTATTTAGAGACTTTGACAGGGATTTTATAATCACTTACCTCAAATTCACTGTCTGAGTCTGATCCAGAGTCTGAGTCTGATTGCGCCATCAGACACAGGTTGGCATATTCCTCATCACTCTCTTCACACTCTGTATCGCTCCAGGTTTCGGCTTTAAGAGCTTTTCGAGACTTCTCAGCTTTTCCTCTTTTCTTTTTCAGAAGAGGACAGTTGGGTCTGATGTGTCCCTTCTTTTTACATTCGAAGCAAACTACATCTTTGTTTGGTTCCTCATCATCAACAGACTTGGTCTACTGTCTCTGAAAACTTTGTTTCTTTGGGATGAACCTTCTGCCTTTTCTGTTCAGTTTTCTGAATCTTCTTATCATGAGTGCAAGCTCCTCATCATCCATATCATCTTCAGAATCTGCATCATCAGAATCATCATTTGATTTTAGTGCAATAGATTTCTTACCTCTTGGATCTTTGTCTTCATTAATTCGTTCCACTTCGTAAGACCGAAGAGTTCCAATCGGCTCGTCTACGAGATAATGGCATGATTCTTTGCGTCTCTCTTATTGAAGTCTTTATATGATTCCAATACTTGGAGAGTCCACGCGAAGCTTGTTCACCTTCATGGGATCAGAAATTTTTTGTCCTTGGTTCTCAAGACCATTGACAATATCTGTAAAACGACTAAACATGTCAGTTATAGATTCTCCTGGTTTCATTTTGAAGGCCTCATATTAACCGAGGAGAATGTTAATTCTGGTCTCCTTCACTCGATCTGTCCCTTCATAGGTGATGTGTAATCTATCCCATACTTCTTTTGCTGTAACACAAGAAGATATTCTGTTATATTCGTTGGAGATAAAGCACGGTATAAAGAGTAAATTGCTTTTGCATCGAGTGCTTGTCTCTTGTTTATCTCTTCCCGAGCCATTCCGCTGGTTTCAATAGTGTCTTTCCCTCTTTCGAGAGATTGATGCAGCAGCGGAGTGATTCCTCTTTCCACAACGTCCCATTCCGGAGGATCCTTTGATCGTAGGAAAACTTTCATCTTGTTCTTCCGGATGTTGTAATCCTTTCCATCGAAGTAGGGAGGTCTGGTATTGCTTTGCCCTTCCATCGCCCCGGTGCTAGCATACTAGCCATGGATCTTTTACTCGAAGTAAAACACTTCAAACAAAGTAAGAACACGGGCTCGATACCAATTGATATTGCTAGTATGAGTACCTAGAGGGGGGTGAATAGGTATACAAAGATTTTTCTTGATGATCGCACAATACTTTAGACAGTTGAAGAATTTGCAATAATTAAAAACCAATCGTGAGACTGAGTAAGGGAAAGAGAGAATTGAACACTCGGTTTATAGTGGTTCGGCTTGATTCAAGCCTACGTCCACGTCCACTCTTCTGCACTGACAGCCAATTGGCTGGATTTCACTATGAACAAAGAGATGTTACAGTGTTGATCTTTCTTGATTTCTCGGTGTAGATGATCTACCACACTCACTCAAGGTATCACCAAGTACAAACTCTCTCTTGTGTATACAATTTCGCTCGAACTCTCGACTAACAATCAAGGTTCTTCGAGACTACTGGAATTTCTCTATCGATCACACTTGAAAACAACTAGAATGACTTCCTTTTATACTCCTTTATGCCATCATAGCCGTTGGCACTTACCAAAGGAATTCCTCCAATCTACCCGTTGGACGGAATCAATCAAGAAGATCATCCGAGCTATTTAAGGAATCTGATGATAGCCCATCAATCATGTCCGCCCATACAATCAGGATCTCGGTTTCCAAGAATAGAACATTCCAAGATTATTTCGTCGACCATCGGATCTTCAATCGTTCTTAGATAAGAATTAAAGAATCCGAAATGATTATCCAACCAAAGAATCTATTCCAAAGGATTGGATCGAATCCTCAACCATATACCTCGGCTTTGGATTTCCTTCGTCCTTTGGATTAGAAAGACGTCAGAGAGAATAGACTTAAGTCTTGAGTCTTGAGTCTTAAGTCTTGGGTCTTGAGTCTTGGGTCTTGAGTCTCGAGAGTACAAAGTCTTCAGACTTTAAACTGACGGTCTCCGAACCTCCAGACTTAGACTGAAAGAAACGTTTTGTCAGCTTCAAAATATTCTGGAAAGATTTCTCCAACAGCAACAGAGCGGAGAGGTGTGGGTGTGTGTTAGAGGTTCTGACCCAACAAGGCCCGGGCGACACACCAGTGAGTGGACTTGTAGTTTGACACGGTGGAATCCCGGCTCCAGCCATTATTTTCTCATAAAACACCCACCAAAAAGTGAGTGCTGTCCTTCCTCGCGGAGGCTTAGGTATGTTACTCCTACCTTAGAAATTAATCAAATATAGGCACAACATATATGTAGTTATTCACATTGAGACAGCAGACTTATTGAATATATTCAACTATTAATTTTTTTGTAAATGTCACGTCAGTTACTTATCACTTATTACCCTCAATTAATCTTTGTTTCAAATATTATTAATTTGTACCTAATTTTTTAGTTAATCAGAATGCTCATACTGATTATATATCTTAATTGATATCTTGCTTTTTGTAGACAATTCTTCTTGGGGTAGGGCGCTAAATGATGCAATGAATATAGTTCCTTATGCCGGCTTTGCCCTCGGTATGGATGATTTTTTCTTCCCTCACATCTACGAAACACTCACGCATTATAGGTGAAGAGAACACTCTTTACATGTGCTTTATAACAAATATACCAGGCTATGATTTACCTTGATTTTAAGGCAAGTTTCTACGCAGCTCACTTCCTGACAGCGAAATTCATATTTGGAGCTCCATGTGTGTTGATACTTCTAGTCAATAAGTGGATGAGACAGCATCAAGCAGTGGACGCAAACATCGAAGAATTTCTACGAGCTCACAATAACTTTTTGCCTATAAAGTACTCTTATTCAGATATCAAGAAGATCACAAAAAATTTCAAGCACAAATTAGGTGAAGGGGGATATGGTTCAGTATATAGAGGAATGCTTAGGAGTGGCAATGAAGTTGCAGTTGAGATTTTGAATAAACCAAAATCTAACGGTCAAGATTTTATCAATGAAGTGGCCACAATTGGAAGGATTCACCACGTTAATGTGGTGCGACTTGTTGGTTTTTTCTTTCATTACTCCAAACCAGCTCTCGTCTATGATTTCATGCCAAATGGATCTTTGGATAAGCACATTTTTTTTAAGGCTGGTGATAATTCTCTTGATAATGAGAAAATGTATGAGATCTCTCTTGGCATAGCTAGAGGGATAGAGTACCTACATCGTGGATGTGATATGCAAATTCTACATTTTGATATCAAGCCTCACAATATTCTCTTAAACCAGAGTTTCACCCCGAAAATTTCTGACTTTGGACTTGCAAGACTTTATCCCACCGATCATAGCATAGTATCATTGACTGCAGCAAGAGGAACCTTGGGATATATGGCGCCTGTGGTGTTTCTCATAAAGCTGATGTTTATAGTTTTGGAATGATGTTGATGGAAATGGCTGGTAGAAGGAGAAATGTAAATGCAACTGCAGAGAACTCAAGTCAAATTTATTTTCCTTTGTGGGTTTATGATCAGCTTGGCAAAGAAAAAGATGATGAAATCATAGATGAGACAGAAGAGGAAAGAGAAACAACGAGGAAGATGATAATTGTTGCTCTTTGGTGTATACAATTGAGCCCTAATGATCGACCGTCAATGAGCCGAATCCTTGATATGCTAGAAGGAGAGATAGATGAACTACAACTTCCCCCGAAACCACTTTTGTATCCGATAGAAACGCCAGTTGATGATGTGGAGACTAAGATTGAACCCGAATCTTCTTCAAATTTTGCCACAATTTCTAGTAGTTATTGGCATGAGCACAATAACAAGAGTGCCGAGTCTTGCTTTGTGTGATGTTTACCCTCTTGTAGAAATGGAATTCAAAATAAAAGTAGTGCTATCACTTGTACTAGATTCTAATGGTATAATCCTCGAAGCTATTTATGGGTATCCACCTTTTTCAAATGTGTTTATCTATTATTTATTTGGATGAGTTAATTTTTAAGAAACTTGTCCTTTTAAGCCTCAGTGTCGATCCGTCCACCGTGGTCCTAAAAGCTCGCACTTAAAATAATTGAGAATATATGGCAAACATGTCTCAATATAGAGTTACAAGTGCTAAAGATGGAGGAATGCCCCGGGAGAAAAATCAACTTAAACATGGATGTGAAGACAACCATGGAATCATAGAGGCCAAGTTGGAATTAGGGAAAATTACTAAAAAAGTCCTAAATATATTGCAATTGTGCCAATTCAGTCCTAAACATTTTATAATTATTTCCAATCAGTCCATCCGGCCAAAAATGGCCGGTCGGCACCATCGATATTTTTTTTAATAATATTTTATTTTTTAAAAAATATTTTATTAATTTTATTAATCTTTTTTTTCCTTTTTTTTTCCCCTCTCCTTCCTTCCTCCTCCTCTCCTCCTTCTTCCCTTGGCTCCAACGACCGGCCAGAGGGGAGGGCTAGCCGATCGTCGAACTGAGGTGGCCGACGAGGTGAGCCCTCGCCATCGCCGGGTCTAGCGGGGCGAGCCCTGCTTGATTTGGTGAGGGCTCGCCTCATCCGGCGAGGGGGGCTTGCCGTTGCGTCTGGCAAGGCCCTCCTCCCCAGATCTGGCGAGGGCTCGCTTCACCCGACGACCAAGAGGCGAGCCCTCGCTAGATCCGGCGAGGAGGGCCTTGCCAGATGTGATCCACGACTACCGTGCCAAGATCGAGGCCGAGCTCTCCAAGATTTGCGACGGCGTCCTCGGCCTCCTCGACTCCCACCTCATCCCCGCTGCCTCCGTCAGCGACTCCAAAGTCTTCTTCGTCTAGATCAGTTCCTGGACCGTTGGCAAGCCCCCCTCACCGGATCCGGATCTCACCTTGCGGTCCCCCGCAAGGCGAGCCCTCGCCAAATCCGGACGCATGCCGTCACTAGGCGCGTGCCGGCCGGCGAGGCGAGCCCTCGCTAGATCAAGCGGGGCTCACCCCGCCAAACCTGGCGACGGCGAGGCCCCCCTCATCGGATCTGGCAAGGGCTCGCCCCGCCGACCGCCTCAGTCCGATGACCGGCCAACCCTCCCCTCTGGCAGGTCGCCGAAGCCCAGGGGAGAAGGAGGAGAGGAGGAGGAAGGAGGGAGAGGAAAAAAAAAAAGGAAAAAAGATAAAAATAATTAATAAAATATTTCAAAAAATAAAATATTATTAAAAAAATGTCACCGGCGACGGCTAGCTGCCACGTCAATGCCAGCCAACCATTTTTGGCGGATGGACTGATCGGGAATAATAGTAAAAGGTTTAGGACTCATTTGGTAAAAAAAATAATTTTAGGATTGAATTGACACAATTACAATAGGTTTAGGACTTTTTTGGTAATTTTTCCGTTGGAATTAGCCCAAAAGTAAGGATCGTGATAAGGGATTTGAATGGGAAAAATATGTAGCCATACGTTATACTACTTATACTAAAAATAGTTGACAATATTAGTGTTTAAGTTATTAAGATGCTTATTGAGAGAAAATAAATGATGAGTGAAACACGAGGTTAGACAAGATTAAGAGTGAATAGTTGATATAAGAGATAAATAACTTTTAGACTCCAAAAATAAATAAGGGACGCGATATTGAGAACAAATAGAAATACTTAAGTTGGAAACTAGTTCTAGAGAAAATGACGGGTTTAACTTTCAATGTTGGTGATCAAAAAAAAAAAAAAAAACTTTCAATGTTGAATTGTCAGTTCACTTAATGACGCAATATTGGATTATCATCAATGTCACTGTTTGGATCCAAATTAGGGCATGGTAGTTCATTTTTCTGGTACTAGAGCTTATTCCTAAAGATAATCAATTTGCCAAAAAAGTCAAATTTAGAAGTCGCAGATGACTATCGTTCCTAACTAGTGTCCAGTAATCCACCACTTGTTATCTTAGCTTTAATGCGTGTACTATAGACCCTGCATAATTTCCACTGATGGAACCATTGGGATGGTCCGCACAAGTGACTTTTCTTAACATGACTTTGTGTTAATTGGTTTACTTGGTCATTTCAATGAAAGACTTTGTCTTGTCACTTTCAACTCAACCTTGTTGGACGGACAATTCCTCGAACACCGCTGGCTAACGAGAAGTCAAGATTTATCAATTCATATAAAGCCTTAGAGTTGGTAACTCCGCCGTGTCAAAACCGTAGTTGCGAAGGAAAAAGTAGCAAGGAGTGGGTTGCAAATATGTTTTTGTTGTGAAATAAATGGAAACCGACAAATTTTGTAATTCAAAAAAAGAAAAGAAAAAACTACTAGAGAAATCAATAAGGAATGTTAAAGCACACACTAAATTTACATAATTTGATGTAAGTGATAATACTTACTCCACATAAAGAATCAATAGTGGAGAATCCACCAACCACTAAGAAATTTATAGAATTATAATCGTTCACATATTCAAGTGTTTCCGTTAAAATAAATTGCAGAGAAAATATCTTGGGACTCCGAAACACTTTTGAAATTATTGGCGGATGTAATTCAATGAATGTCTCGGCCACTTGAAGAAGTCGCGACACACTAGCTGATCAACTACGGCACTCAATTCAGAGGGTGAACTTCCCCAAAACCAATTATGTATTCGATAGATAGAGATGTCAGTTAATGATGTGGGGACAGAGATAGAATTCAAAACATTTTCATATCTTTGAAGTGTTCCAACAATTTTTTGGTAATTCCCTGTCCTAGCACAATAATGAAATTGCGGGATCTTGTTTAGCGTGACGTTTGTCCTTCTTGTAGAAATTGAATGCAAAATAAAAGTACTAAAATCACTTTCACTCGATTTGAATTTAGTGGTATAACCATCCTGACTATCCATTTTGGTACCCACTTTTTCCAAATGTGTGTGTGCGTGTGTTTTTTCTTTTCCGATGAGATTTTCTTTAAGAAAGTTTTGCTCCTTCTGGTATCATTGTCAATTTTCCTCCACCTTCTTCTTAAAAGGCTGCAATTCAAAGAATTGACAAATGCTTAAAAATCAAGATGAGGAATGCGCCCGCAGAAAATAAAATTGAAGCGTGGAAGTGAAGACTGAAGACTACTGACCCGTGGCTAATGCTCGGAAGATGCGCATATTGATAGGGGGGAAGAACGAAACAAACGCATGACCCCCATTCAACTTGTTGGAATAATTAAATAATAAACAATACATTCCCCTAACAGCTTAAACTTTTAGAACAATTAACTATCATCCCACCAAATTTCACATAATATCATAGCTGTCCTCAGTTCAAATCTTTTCAGAACCTATTTGCATTCTCAATTAAATATGTCTACGCTTAGTACTAGGCAGAAATAAAAAGAAAAGATATATAGACATATATATATATATATATATATATATATATATATATATATATATACATATGTATAATCTTTTCAGAACCTATTTGCATTCTCAATTAAATATGTCTATGCTTAGTACTAGGCAGAAATAAAAAGAATATATATATATAGACTTAGCGTAAGGGGACGTGTTGGAATAATTAAATAATAAACCATACATTCATCTAATAGCTTAAACTTTTAAAATAGTTGGTTATGGTTTCACCAAATCTCTCACAACTGTTCCTAAGTTTCATCTTTTTATTTCCTTCACATTTTTTCTATATTCAAACTTATGTATTTTCTTCTCATGTAATTTGACAGAATGCGCAAAGGAAGCAAGATGCAAGAGACGAAAGGATTGAGAGAAGTTTTTCTATTCCTTCAATTGTATTAATTCGATATACAATGTTCTGTATTTATAATACAGAGTGTACATGAAGAAAGGAAATAAAAAATTCTATAAATCAAATCTACAATTCTGTCTAGTATTGATTGATTTGATTAGATCAATTAAGATCAAAATCTGGCGGATGATCAATTTAGATCAAATCCTGCGGATCTTCAGGCATATCTTCCAACACTCCCCCTCAAGCTGGTGGCTTGTAGATATCTAAGACGCCTAGCTTGCTTAGTAGATATGCATGCTGTCTTGAACATAGAGGTTTGGTGAAAATGTCCACTGGTTGTTCAACAGTTCCAATCCCTCTTGTCTCGATTATCCCTTCTTGGATTTTCTCTCGAGTGAAGTGACAATCTACTTCTATATGCTTGGTTCTTTCATGCATTATGGGATTGGTTGCAAGTTTTAGTGCCGACTCGTTGTCACACTACAGTTTTGTCGACCCTTTAACTTGTATTCCAAGATCTCTAAGTAAATCTCGTATCCACACAATCTCACATGTGGTTTTTGCCATGGCTCGATATTCTGCTTCGGCTGAAGATAAGGAAATCGTTGCCTGCTTCTAGGTTTTCCATGAAAGAAGTGATTCTCCTAGTTTAATGCAAAAACCAGAGACAGATCTTTGACTCATAGGGCAAGTCGCATAATCTGCATCACAATATGCTGTCATTTCCATGTTGCATTTTCTAGACAAGAGTATTCCCAATCCTGGACACTTCTTCAAATACTTTACAACCTTCAAGGCAGCATTCATGTGAGATTCCTTCGGTTTGTGCATAAATTGTCTGAGATTTTGCACTGCATACGATATATCAACTCTGGTCATAGTTAGGTATATGAGTTTTCCAATGAGTTTCTAATAACTTGTTGGATCTTTAAGAATAGGATCATCCCGAGATGTTTCCTTGTCATGATCCGCTGCAATTAATCTGGTATTATGTTCGATTGGAATAATTGCTAGTTTGCATCCTGATAAACCTGCTTCTGATATAATTTCTAATACAAACTTCCTCTGACTGAGAGAAATTCCTTAGTGAGATCTGGCAATCTCAATTCCAAGAAAGTATTTTGGTGCTCCCAGATCTTTTATATGGAATGTGGTATGCAAATATTTCTTAAGATTCTCTATCGCAGCTTCATCATTTCCCATAATAAGAATGTCATCTACATATATCATTAAGTAAATAGATGACGTACCTTTAGTCCATGTGAACAAGGCATAATCATTTTTGGATTGTTTGAAGTCCGCAGTGATGAGAGCCTTAGCAAATTTTGCATACCATTGCCTAGAAGCTTGCTTTAGTCCATAAAGGGATTTGCGGAGACGACATACCTTATTCTCCCCCTGTCTTCGTAAGCCCTGAGGAATATCCATATAAATTTCTCCATCCAAGTCGCCATGGAGAAAAGCATTGTGGACATCCATTTGGTGTAAGGACCAATCATGGATTGCTGCAACTAATAAGAAAGATCTAACAGTGACATCTTTAGCAACTGGGGAGAAGGTTTCATGATAATCAAAACCTTCTCGCTGAGTATAACCCTTAGCCACTAACCGAGCTTTGTGACGCTCAATGGATCCATCAGCTCTATACTTGATCTTATAAACCCATTTGCAGCCTATAGACTTTCTATTGGAGGGAAGGTGAACCAGTTCCCAAGTTTGATTATCATTCAATGCCTGTAATTTTGCTGCCATAGCCTGTTGCCATCGGGGATCTCTAGAAGCCTGATCATAACTAGATGGTTCCCTCTCATCGGAAATCCGACTAATGCAACATCGATGTTCAGACGAGAGTCTATCAAACGAGACATATGAGGAGATTGGGTAGTGAATACCTGGCGAATTGAGAGAGGCACAGATATAATCCTTGGTCCAGGTCGGTGGTCAAGTGGCTCATCCCGTACGATGTGGAGGATGCTCTGGAGGTGAAGGAGATGGTTCTCCTATGGCCATGTCTGCCGAAACCTCATAAAGATGGTCCACATTCGACAGAGTTCTAGGCATACCTTCCATCTCTTCCTCATTTTCTGACGGATGAGTTGAATGAGATGATGGGTGTGGAGGAATTGCTTGAGCCGGGGGAATAGCAGGAGCTAGAGATCCTGTGAGAAAATATTCAGGGAAAACATCTTCCTGATGGGAAGAACTACGAGAATTATCTGAAACTGTTAAATTTTCCTTGTTTTCCTGGAATGGGAAAATATCTTCATGGAAAATAACATCTCTGCTCACAAAAAAATCTCCTGTGGATGGGTCAAGAACACGATGACCTTTCTGTAAATTCGGGTAACCCATAAATATGCACCGTCTGGCACGAGGACTCATTTTGTCCCGAGGTCCCACAGTTGTAGTAAAGCATAAACAACCGAAAACTCATAAATGATCAAGTGCTGGTTTTTTTCCATATAATAAGTCAAAAGGTGATTTACCAGCCAGTATTCGAGTTGGCATCCGGTTGATAAGATATGCTGCAATGAGGATACAATCGCCCCAATATATATTTGGAATGGATCCCTGAAACTTCAATGCTCTGGCAACCTCTAATAGATGACGATGCTTACGTTCTACAACTCCATTTTGTTGTGGAGTGTAAAAGCAGGAACTTTCATGGAGAATCCCATGAGATAGAAAAAGTGAGCTGCATTCATGGTTAAAAAATTCTTTCCCATTATCAGTGCGAATCCGTCTGATTGTCTTCCCAAACTGATTTTTGGTTAGAATGATAAAGGATTTTAGATTAGAATACACTTGAGCTTTGGACTGCATTAGAAATATCCAGGTAGCACGAGAATGATCATCCACAATAGTAAGAAAAAACCGCGAACCATCACGATGTGCCGTGTGATAAGGTCCCCAAACATCGACATGAAGTAGTGAAAAGACAGTAGTAGAGTGACTCTTACTGGTGGGAAATGGTGTGCAAGATTGTTTTGCCATAGGACATATATGACATTGAGAATAGGGAAAAAAAAAAACACTATGACCCATTCTTGAATGTAAAAGGAAGCTCTTATCATCGGTCGTAGCATTACACAATGATATTTTATTCAAGACAATTGATGAAAAATCAAATTGATTTGGAAGGTCATTCCAAAAAAAAAAAAACCCTTCTGAGAGATTACCCAAGCCCATCAATTTGCCAGTCGAAAGGGCCTGGAAAAAACAAGCATCAGAATCAAAGAAGACTCGACAGGAATTTTCCTTGCAGACATTGGACACTGAGATAAGATTGAATTGAAATTCATGAACATAGAGGACATTTCGAAGAGTAATTTGAGGACTCAATCGAACAGTGCCTGTCAAGGTGACGTTAGTGATGTTGCCATTTGGCAATTGCACAGAAATAGGAGTATTTAGCTCCTTATGTATATTAGAAAAATAACTTTTATCACAAATAATGTGATCACTTGCTCCTAAGTCCACTATCCAAGCTTTCCTTGAAATAGAATTTATCAGGCAATGAGATATACCTGAAAAGCTGCCTCCTTTACTTGCGATGTCTGCCTTCTGTAGAGCCTGCATCAATTGCTCATATTGTCCATAGGAAATTGGCCGATCATTACTGAGCCCAGTAACTTGGTAAGCTGCAGAATATTATTTCTTTTTTTCTTTTTCTTTTGGCTTTCCATGCAATTTCCAACAATTATCTATAGTATGATGTAGGCGTTTGCAATATTCGCAATATAGTTTACCTCTCCCTTTCGAATTTTGGCCAAAATTCCTTGAAGATGCGGAAAAAATCTGGCAATCCGATGTTGAAAAAATCTGGCCATTGGATGCTGAAAAAATCTGGCCGTTCGATTCTCTCTTCGCGGGATTATATTCACTGTTGGATTCCGCGAAGAGATCAGCCTCCTGGACACCGTTGGATCGGCGAGAGAAATCTGGACCTTAGGTGCCTCCCTTTTTAATCGTCTTCTCGTCGTTCCCGTGAAACCCTAGGCTTTCTTGATTCTCTCTTTCTCGCGTTAGGGTTTTGAAACCCGATCGCTCGCCGCGAAGCGCAAGTGCAACATTGTCGCTTCCTCCTTTGTGCTCCGGCGCCGCGAGTCGTTGGTTTTCTTCCTGGACAGCGAGTTGAAAGATCCTTCCGAAAGGAGGGACGGGATCCATTGCCAGGATCTACGATCGGAACGTCAAGTAATTTTCGTTTAAGATCAAAAGGAAACAAGTGGTTTTCTCCCTCTCCTTTATAGATCTATACTGTTCGAGGGTCTCCGCCGGTCCCTTGAGTTTTTCTTCTGTGGCTTCGAGCTCGTTCCAAAGTGACGATAGCTTGTTGTAACAAGCTGTGACCATCAGATTTCCCTACTTGAATTCACCGAGTTCCTACATGAGTGAAAATTTTTTTGCTTGATCTAATTTTCCATACATTTCTTTGATATTCTTCCACATTTTCTTCGAATCTTCTGTCGGTGGGAGGCCAGCCACGACATCTGGAGAGATGCAATTGCCAATCCACGATCGGATTAGATGGTTGCATTTTCTCCAGTGTTGGGCCAATCGCTCGTCCGAAGGAACAGGCACGGTTCCGTCGAGGAATCCGTCCTTGTCTTTTGTCACAAGGGCTCGCCAGAAATCCTGTGACCATCCGGAATAAGTTTCTGGTCCAGTCAGTTGCAAGGTGATTAATCGTAGTTGTGGACCGTCGGCTGTTGATACGTAAAAAGGATCTCCAGATTCCGGTCAGTCGGTGATTGCCGCGATTGGAAAAGGAAGAAAATTGGGCGAGAAACTCGGGTAGGGATTCGTCCCTGAGCCCGACCGCCAGATCTGATTCCATGACCCGCATACGAGAAACTCGGGTAGGGATTCGTCCCTGAGCCCGACCCGCCAGATCCGATTCCATGACCCGTATGCGAGAAATTCGGGTAGGGATTCGATCCCAAACCCGCTTCATTCGACCCGCCAACTTGTTCTGCTCCGACGGTCTGGTTTGCCCCATTCATGGCTGGTGGACCTCCGTTAGACTGAACGCTACTTTGGTAGCCTGTAATCCCTAGCAATGATGCATTTGGTCCAACGTACCATGGATACGGTACCCATTGGTAAGGATGGCCCACAATGGGCAACCCCATATTTGACTGAGCCGGGAAGAATGGCCATTGCACTCCTTGAGTCTGAGGTTGTTGTTGAGTTGTGGGAATCAACACGAGATGGCTTTGTGCCTCTGAGATTTGTGGCGTAGTTTCCTCTGTGGATGAAACATCAAGGGCTGAGGATGAATTTGCTAGGTGAGCCATGGTAATCGTTTGTGCTTGCTTCTTCTTCCTTTTAGCAAAAAAATGATTTCTTCGTAGATCTCTTTTGCAAATCAGAGAGTTCGAAGAACAACTGGTGTGGAAGTGGGTTCAGAAGCTTGAAGCTCTGATACCATGACAGAATGTGTCAAGGAAGCAAGATGCAAGAGACGAAAGGATTGAGAGAAGTTTTTCTATTCCTTCAATTGTATTAATTCGATATACAATGTTCTGTAATTATAATACAGAGTGTACATGAAGAAAGGAAATAAAAAATTCTATAAATCAAATCTACATTTCTGTCTAGTATTGATTGATCTGATTAGATCAATTAAGATCAAAATCTGGCGGATGATCAATTTAGATCAAATCCTGTGGATCTTCAGGCATATCTTCCAACATAATTTCAATTTCAATATACTTTAATTTCCTCGCAATATATTAACTTTATGGACTTGGATTTTACATGGATTTCCACTCCGTCAAATCCCCTCTTCATCATGCATTGTGCGGGCGAGATGTGCAGCTGCGGATCGCTCTTCATCATCTATAGTTTGGAATGTCTCGGCATATATTGATTTTTCGTCAAATGGTATCATATTTGTAAGATCTCGATCATTCATATGTAAAGTTCTTGGTTAAGGCAAGTTCTTCACAATACCATTTGCATCGAACAATGAGTCTATCTCCTCACTCATAAAAAGGTTTAACCAGCACAAGACCCGCATAGACAAACTCGAATCGGCACATCTTTCACTTTGATCTTAAGGACAAGATAAAAAGGTGATCTTGAGTAATTCAATCATCCTATCCACTTCCTCAATTTGCGCGTAATATCAGAGCATAAAATATGGATTTTACAATAGCAAAAGTTAAATCCTCATTATTTTCCCCTCCGCATGAGTTTCCGTATGAAGCAAACATTTCACCAAACACTGATGTTGATGAGGAACGCAATATCATATTTTTGCATGGTCGTTTCAATTCCTTCACATGCTCTTTAAAGCAAGTAAAAAGGATAAAACAGAAAGGTCGTTCCTTGTACCAGGTCAAAAACTGAAGGCTTTCAATGACTCTAAACGAGTCTCGATTTGGAGAACTTAAAATGGAATGAAATTGCTGCGGAAAGCTAACTCGGGCATGTCTTGATTCTGTAAATGGCAGCCTGTGTGCGTACTAGGAGATGTACTGATTGATACATAGATTAGCATCCAATTACTTGCTTTTATCAGATTTGATGCAGCATTTGTTGAATACCTGATGGGCAAAAGAAAAAATCCATTGCGATGATGCAAGTATGGCGAAAATTAATGTGCCCAAGCCAAACCTTTGCAGGAAGAGATTCCCCAATAGAAACTCCAAACCAAGTAAGAGCAAGGAGGAAGAATATCTAGCTAAACAACGTTAAACATCATGAACAGCTTCAGAGAAAGTAAAGACGGGGTTCGAATCCATGTGGCACAAACTTCGAGCCACTAGAGTCGATGTTTGAAAAGGACTACATTGAAGAGGAATGAAATCTTTAATTGAGGTTCTTCAAGTTCATATTATCGTTATGTTCATTCCTTTAAATTGATGGGTACTTTTTCACATTTACTTTTACAAACTATGGCAACTAGTGCGGTTAAAAAGGCTTTTTAAATTCTCGATATCATAGTTGTCCCCATCTGTTTCAACGCAAACGGAAGATGATAAATCACGGGTCAAGACGATGAGTAAGCAAAAGGCTTGCTCAATCCACCCATGCCCGCCAAGCCCGAAAAGTAAAGGAGTAAGCTTGGACGGCACACACCCTTCATGAGAAAGTCTTAACTCGTCCAACTTTAATTAGTCTGCGAAATGTAAGCCTTTTGGCATGAGCGGGCTTGGGCAACTCTGGTCCAACCCGGCTTGGCCTATCTGGTATTCATTTTTACCCGCCGGAAAATGTTGAGTCTAAGACATGAACATTCTATCCCTTTCTTGTTATTATAAGAGGATTTATTTTTTTTATTTTTTTTGGCCCCTTCTTCTAAGGGGAAGACAGCAAAAGGCGAAACAGCACTCGTGCGCAAGAAAGGGCGAGCCCAAGTTTCTACTTAGGCTAGCTATTTATTGGCAAATTTGTTCACTAGAAATAACCATTTCACTCTGGGTCTTTTCCTGATGACAAAGTCATTCCTTTTGTTTCGTTCAAAATTGATAAAAATAGCTAGTCCTCGAGGGAGTTCCAGTGATACGGAGTTTATGCAACCAATAAAACTCCTGGGGAGTTATATATTTGTATATTGATAAGACTAGTCACTATTATTTGAAGTTCGAATGCACCATTGAGAGAGATGAACCCACGTATGAGAGGCGCGAGCAGCGGGTTACACGGTACAGGCGTATGTACAAGGACGCAGCCAAGAGGCCGAGACGGTATGAGATGTTCAAGGGAAATATTCGACGGATTGAGTCGTTTAATCTAGCGAGCAACCAGCCTTACAAGCTCGGTGTCAATCGGTTTGCCTATCTCACCAACACGAGCTCAGGGCCTCGAGGAACGGGTTCAAGGAGCATATGTATACCACGGAGGCAAAGTTGTCCTCCAGGGACGAGAACGTCTCCGCGGTGCTCTCTTCCATCGGTTGGACGAAAAAGGTAGTCGCGCCCATTAAGAACCAAGAGGACTGCGGTAAGCAAGCAATTAATTACCTACTGAGTTGATTTTTGTTGGTTAATAATGATGACGAGATAAAGAACTACTAATTTCGGTTGAATCTAACATAGCTATTGATTCTTCCAAAACTAACATGAAAATTATGGTATGATTGCATATTGAAATTGATCCCCTACCATGCAGGATGTTGCTGGGCGTTCTCGGCTGTGGTGGCTGTGGAAGGAATCATGGAAGTTACGGCGGGCAAGCTAACTGCTCTCTCGGAGTAAGAACTTTGTGGATTGCGACATCCACGGCGAGGACAAAGGTTGCCAAGGCGGTTTGGATGGATAGCGCCTACCTATCCATCAAGAAGCATGGCTTCGCCAGCGAGGCTCAGTATCCCTACGTGGGCACCGACGGCAAATGCAACACGAAAGAGGAAGCCAAACGGTCCGCGAGAATCAAGGGCTATGAAAACGTCCCCGCCAATAGCGAGGAGGCATTGTTGAAGGCCGTCGCTAATCAGCCGGTCTTCATGGCCATCGATGCCAGAGCTTGTGGGACCGATCTGAACTGTGGGGTTGCCGTGGTCGGATATGAGACGAGCAAGGACGGCACCAAATATTGGCTTGTCAAGAACTCGTGGGGCACAATGTGGAGCGAGGAAGGCTACATTAGCATGCAGAGGGGCGTCGACGTCAGGGAAGGCCTTGGCGGCATAGCAATAAGGGCCTCTTATCTGTCGGGAAAATTATCAAAAAACCTAAACATATTACAACTATGTTAATTTAGTTTTAAACTTACTTTTTTTTTTTGCTAATTGAGTCCTCAACATTTTATAATTGTGTCAATTCAATTCATTCGGCTAAAGTTAGCCGATCAACGCTTACGTTGACAATTTTTTAATAATATTTTATTTTATTCGAATATTTTATTATTTATTTATTTATTTTTATTTATTTTTTTCATCCTTCCTCCTCTCTCTATCCAATCGTTGACTAAGGCAACCTCACTAGTTAGTGGCAAAGGCGAGCTCGTCCTTGCCCAGATCTGGTGAGGGCTCGCCTTGCCGTCATTGGGCGAGGTCAGCTTCACCCTTGCCAGATCTAGAGGGGGCTCGCCTCACCAATGGCTAGGTGAGCTCACTCTTGTCTAGCGATGGTGAGGTGAGCCTCGCCACTAGCCGGCGACCAGCCCTTGCCTCTAATTGGTCACCTCGGTCCAACAACCGGACAAAGGAAGGAGGAAAAAAATTAAAAAAAAAAAAAAAAAAATAATAAAAATAATAATAATAATAATAATAATTCAAAAAAAATATTATTAAAAAATTGTCCATATTAGCACCGACTAATCAAATTTGGCAATAAACTGAACTGACACAATTGTAATAAATTTAGGATTTTTTTTGGTAATTTTCCCCTAATCGTCTGCATAAGTCTAAATAAACTATACACTGCGCACTCAATTACATTGTGAGCATCACATGTTGTGAAGTCCATAGTCCTGAAATTTCCATTTTGAATTGAACATTTTATGTTCTACTCGTTCAAGAAATTTGGGACCACATTCCGCGATTCTATTATATGCCAAAATGGAATTTATGTAGCATGCTTAATGGTAAGAAAACTATTTCGTCGACTTGATCACCAGTCGCTTGCTTCCACAACATAGAATGGTCAAACATTAAAATGCAAGACTAATGTTAAGTCTCGCAAACATGTGCATCAGGAGTATTAAATATTTGTATTTTACTCATGGGTCTCATTCTATTGCGAGATGAGTTTGACATGGAACTCGGAGCTTTACTTTGCCAGTAATGTAGATATTCTTTTCTTCTCCACAAATTGTGAAAATCATAATTTTGGACGGACGGTGTCAAAAAAATCAACAAATTCATTTAAGATTTACTTGCATATGAATTTCACGGAATGATTACCCAAAAAGTCATAAACGTAATGTACAAATGACAATTCAATTCTAACCATTTTAATTTGATCAACTTAATCATAAACCTTACAATGATTTGTTAATGTAGTAGGCCTTGGAGCCAATTTTGGCCGACAACCACTGAACTGGATACCGGTTGTCGTACGTGAAATGGCCAATGCTAACATAGACAATTATTATAACTTTTTTTTTATATTTCTAATTTTTTTTTTGTATTTTTTAAAATTTTTCTTTTACTTATCTTTCTTGTTTTCCTTTATTTTCCTTATTCCTCCACTAGTCGCCGATGATCAGCCTCAGGCGAGGGCCGTCAAGGTCAACCCTTGTCAATTTCAGTGAGACTTGGCCCCTACCTAAGGTCAGATAATTTGAAAAAACTGTCAACGTCATTGTTGGCCGTCTTCCCCATCAATGATTGTAGTCAAAAACTGGCTGGAATGATTACTTTGGCAAATCACCAAAAGTTTAAAATTAAATTAGTCAAATTAAAGATTTTGGAATGAATCGGTACAATAAGATTAGGACTTTTTGGATAAAATTCATAAATTTTAGTTGATGAAATAAAAGTCTTCCAATCTCAAAGAAGGACAAGGAGGATAATCTATAGTTTATCCAAAATTAAATCAAAGTCTACCATCTTTTTCAAGCATTTAGAACAAGCAAACTGGGCACATCTAACCGAATATTTTGCTCTATCATGCTGCAACCAAAGCACAAAGTCCAATTTATAAGTCCAGCGAAAAAAGAGAGGAACTTCAATGAATCTCATGAACCGGTCCATCTCAAATCACTCTCTCCGGCACGTAGATGATTACTGCTTCTCTTAATCTGGAAAGGATTCATTGAATTTTTTATGAACAGCTTGGATTATTCAGCAAGGCGAAGGATCCACAACCAACTTCATAGCGCGCTCCGAAACTTCAGGACTATAATTTGAGGGTTAATGTCAGAAGTCTGTGTGCCCGCTCATCCATTGATCACTTTTAACTTTTCATGGCTCTTTAAACATTTGCATCTGCTGGTGAAGTCATGGGATCCTTCAGAAACCAATATTGCCTTCTACTGACATTGATCTTCCTTTTGGGAGCTTGGGCTTGCCAAGCCGTGGGTCGGACCCTCCAGCGAGACGTTCCCATGTACGAGGTGCAGGAGCAGTGGATGACGCGTTATGGGCGAGTGTACAAGGACATGGACGAGAGGCAAAGCCGCTTCGAGATATTCAAGGTGAACGTCCGACACATTGAGTCGTTCAATTGAGGAAGTGGCAAACCTTACAAGCTCAGCGTCAATCGGTTTGCCGACCTCACAAATGAATTCAAAGCGAGGAACCGATTCAAGTAGCACATGTGCTCCACCAAGGTCGCATCTTTCAAATACGGAAACGTCACGCAGCGCCTTCTAGCATGGATTGGAGAAAGAAAGGAGCTGTGACGCCTGTTAAGAACCAAGGCCAATGTGGCAAGTTGATGGAATTTAGTACATGAATGAGCATTATTTGCCTTCGCAAATTCATTAATTCGACATTCTTTGACACAATATGTTGTTAAAACCCCTAATGTTCTTATAGTTTCTTCTCCAAGAATGTTGTCGTTCTGATTTGATTGTCCTGTTTCCATTGCACAAATTGTAGGATGCTGTTGGGCTTTTTCAGCCGTGGTGACTGTGGAAGGAATCGATGAAATAACCACAGGTATGTTGATTTCTCTCTCCGAGCAAAAGTTGGTCGACTGCGACAACGGTGGCCAGGACCAAGGATGTGAAGGTGGCTGGATGGATAGCGCGCTCCAGTTCGTCGAGAAACACGGCCTCACAACCAAGACAAACTATCCCTACGTGGGCACGGACGGCAAATGCAATGTCAAATCCGAATCGAACTGCGTTGTGATCATAAAGGGCTGTGAAGACGTTCCCGCCAATAGCGAGGACGCATTGCTAAAGGCAGTCGCCAATCAGCCGGTTTCCATGGCCATCGATGCTGGAGGATTCGAGTTCCAATTCTACTCCAGCAGCATGTTCACCGGAGCTTGCGGGACTGACTTGGACCATGGAGTTACCGCGGTCGGACACGGGACTAGCGATGACGGCACCAAATTTTGGCTGGTGAAGAACTCATGGGGCGAGGAATGGGGCGAGGAAGGATACATAAGGATGCAGAGATGTCAACGCTAAGCAAGGCCTCTGCGGCATAGCCAGGAAGGCCTCTTACCCTACTGCATAAGTATGAATGAAGTCTACATGACGTACAGATTTTCTACGTTGTGTGTTTACTGCATTGGTGTCATCTCGGGAAGTAACTTGAGTTCATGTAAATATTGTGTGATTAGAATGTGATATCGAAATTTCTTATTTTGTATCTCTACTTGTTCAAGAAATGTGGAACTAAATTGAACTCGGCATCACTAAGTATATGCTTAACGCCCTTTTCATTTTGATATCACGAGGTGTCTAAGCATTTCGCCCATCTATAATTTATTTAAGCAAGCTCTCGATTTAGAGACTCTTGTGATTAAACTTCCGCTTATCAATTTCATGAGATCCCCTTCACGCAATACTCAAACACAGAACAAGTTCACCGTCATTACATCCGAGATCTTCTTCCCACAATTTAACGTCTCTCTCTCTCTCTCTCTCTCTCTCTCTCTCTCTCTCTCTCTCTCTCTCTCTCTCTCTATCTTCAAACTATGTAGAATTCAGTTCTCTTTCAATTGTGGTCAAGTTTTTCTTTTTGATCAAGGTTTTCTTTTTATCTACACATATGTAACTTCTTTTCATTCAGTTTGAATTCAAGATGAATAATTGACATAATTATCAGCACCTCACGCTCTATTGAACGGCTAAAAGGAGACGTTGAAATCGGAAAAGAGCAGCATTAGGGACTATTAGCTTCCCGTCCTGAATCATCTTTTCTAGCTACAGATTAAGCCATCGCGGATGTTAGATTTCGAGGACAATCGGCAAGCCATCCATTTCAGGTCGTGGCTGGGTTGTCTGCTTTCGGCAGCGAGCGAAGAGCAACCTCCGTGAAATCGCTCGTCGTGGATGGTACTTACCGACAGTTTTTCCAGATTTAGAGACCGGTTTGGCCATCCCTCTTTTGAGTATAAGTTTAGGATGTTATCATTTCCTTTTGTCTATACTACTCTAACTCTCAACTTATTCTCAAACTTTTGTCTTCCCTATTTGCATAGTATAAGAGTTGAACCCCATACCTGAAACTAAACGTCATCATCACCAATACTTAAGAATGTGGGAAATCAAACTCTCGAATTCACTTTTACTAATTCAATTTTAAAACTTTTAATTTTGCTAATTCAGTCTTGAACATTTTCATATTTTATTAATTGAGTCTATCCGGTTAATTTTGACCAGAAATCGCTAACATAGACGCCAACCGTGCCATTAACGTAGGACAACCGACGTTCTTGTCAGCAATTTTCAACTAAAATTGTTTAAAAGAATTATGTTGGC
Organism: Eucalyptus victrix; assembly: GCA_016097545.1. NCBI lineage: Eukaryota > Viridiplantae > Streptophyta > Magnoliopsida > Myrtales > Myrtaceae > Eucalyptus > Eucalyptus victrix. Next base: position 11,845,226 of record CM027845.1, on the reverse strand, counting down.
CAATCATCAAAAAGTTCTAAGCTAAATTAGTCAAATTAAAAAGTTTAAAATTGAAATGACATCCATACAATAAACTTACAATTCTGCCGGTAATTATCCCATTAACTTTGTATGCCGCAAAAATCCTTTCAACCTACAAATCGACTATAGACGCACAAAGGGCTATATATGGGCACATGTGGAAATTCCACAATTTTTTTACCTCGACAGTAAATTAGAAATAATTTCATTATATTTTTTTGGGACTAAGTAGGGGTGGAGAAGCAAGACACTCAAGCAGCCTAATCCTCCATTCCGCCGTTTTAAATACTCACATGCACCCCCATGCAACTCCAGCGCGAAAGGTCATTGTCTGTAGCTTTGTACTGATCAGATTTGACGTCATGCTGCGAGTTTGGCCAAGAACGAGCGATAAGAACACGTTACGACCGAAGCAGATAGTCCTATATGTCAGCCCCACAAACAGAAACTTGGAGCTTTCCGTGACATGAATCTCACGAGCCGAGTCCATCGCAGAACATTCCCTCCGACACGCAAATGGAAACGAATTCAAATCTAATCTGACGTGCCCATCAGGACAGATTATCAGTCAAGTTGATGAATCCACCGCTCAAATTCTTCGTACGTGTCCAAGACATGAGGACTATAAATCTGAGGTGCGAATCTAGGACTCTGTGTGCTCACAAACTTTTCTCCCTTAGCTCTTCTCCATCTCTTACTCCCGACATTCCTTGGGAAGCCATGGCATCGTTGAGAAACCGATGCTGCATCCTAGTGACTCTGATCTTCCTTTTGGAAGCTTGGGCTTGCCAAGCTGCGGGTCGCGCCCTCCAGCAAGACGATCCCATATACGAGATGCACGAGCAATGGATGGCCCGTTACGAGCGTGTATACAAGGACATGGACGAGAGGCAAAGCCGTTTCCAGATATTCAAGGCAAACACACAATCGATTGCGTCGTTTAATCGGGGAAGTGGCAAGCCTTATGAGTGTTAAAAAAGTGATTCATTTTTTGAAAATTCTAGACTACACTAGTGTTGACACCTAAATTTTACTATTGTATTTATGACTCAATCACATACAAGATTATAAATTAGTCACTAAAAAAAGAAAAAGAAACAAAAAAAAAACAAAACAACAAAAAAAAAAAAAAGAGAAAAGAAAAGAAAAGAAAAAAAAAAAAAACCCAGAGGCCCGGCCCGCCGCCCGCCTCTTTTTCCTTTTTCCCCCTTGCGAGGGCCCAGGCGTGAGTCGGCCCATCTTCCTTTCTCCCTTGGCCCGGCCCGCGCCCGAATGTCTTCCTCCCCTGGTGGTCTTCGCGCAGACTTGCGGAGGCATAGAAGCTGCAGCAGCGAGTGCAGGCAGCAGAGGATCAGGGTGGCAGGCTTTCGGCGTGATCTGTGCGGGTCGGGGAAGCAGACCGATCGACAGGCTGGCGAGGCAAGAGCCGGGCACACCGATCGTTGACCTTGAAGGGCTCGGGGTACCTGCAAAGAAAGGAGCAGATAAGCATAAAAGTCGAAAAAACACAGCAGAAAAGAGGGGAAAAAGGAGACGAAACATAGAGAGAAACAGAGGAGAGGAACCGGAGGGAGGAGGGAAGCTCGAGGGAGCAGCTAGCCGTTGCCGGAGGCCCGAGCCGTCAAGCCTGTTGCCCGCCGTCTGAACCGGGAGGGGCGAGAGGCCGAAGACGAAGCCGAGACAAAGCAGAGAGAGAGAGAGAGAGAGAGAGAGAGAGAGAGAGAGAGGAGGAGTCCGAGCGAGGAAGTGACTAAGGGAGAGGAAGGGAGCTTCAGCTGTCGCCTCAGCCGTTGCCTCAGCTGCACGCGAGCCCCGCTTGACTATCCCTCGGCCAACGTCCTCAAATTGGATCCGGTACGTCCTCTTTGCGCCTTGTTTTCACCCGGTTCTGTGCATCCCGAGCCGGAGTTTGCGTTCAAATGGTTTGCGTGAACTCCGGCCCTGTCCACTCCCTCTTTGGTTGCTGTATGTCTTATTATTTGTTGGTGAGAGTCTCGGTTTGAGTTCGGGTCCTAGTTGAGCTAGAAACGCATGATTCGGGAGCGCCCTCCACCTATTTGATAGAATGCCACAACGAGATCCAGTCTCCATGGCTTTGTCTTTGACTGAAATCGAGTTATCCGAGCGTGTCACGCTCTATTGTGATGTTCCGGTGGTGATGGGTGACCTTGGGCGTCGGTCATGTGGTCGTTCGCTACGTCGTTGTTGCTTGTTCGGTGTTTGGCCGAGGAGGGTATGCTCGGCCGATGATGGTGATGATCTCCGGCCAACTAGTGGCCGGCGGAAGTTCGGCGGTGGAAGGGTCACCAGTTGTTCCGGGCTGCGTTGTTGTTTGGCTGAGTCTCGATGAGGCCATGTTTTGGGAAGGGAAGCTTCGGACGTGCAGTGGGCAAGCACGAAGGAGAAGAAAACCAAAGGGGAGAAAAAAATGAAAGAAAAAAACAAAAGAAAAGGTAAAATATAGAAAAAGTAAAAAAGTAAAACAAAATATGGAAAAAGAAAGCAAAAATTTGCTTCGGGAAGGAGGAATGCAGAGAAAGGAGGGCAGCAGAAAAAGACAAAATAGAAAAGAACAAAAAAGAGAAAAGAATTAAAAGAAATTAAAAAAAAAAAAAAAGGGAAAAGAAAAACCAAGAAAAACCAAGAAAAATCAGAAAAAAAAAGAGAAGCAAAATAAATAAAAAAAATAGAAAAATAAAACGGCAAAAGCTGGCCTCGGGAAGGGCAGCCGGGCAGAACGTGCAGGGGAAAGGATGAAGTGAGGAAAAAAAAATAATAATAACAAAAAAAATCTTTAAAAAAAGGGCTGTAAAAGAAAAATGAAAAAAAAATGTTTTTTTTTAACCCAAAGGTGTTGGATCCGGGTTTGGGTTGGGCCTGTGGGCCGGATTGGGTTTACCCGGTCCGAACCCATTTTATTGAAGTATAATAATATTAAATATTAAATATATATTAAAAATAAAAAAAATCAAAATCAAAAATTTTGAAAATGATAAAAATTCAAAAAAATTTCCGGAATTTCAAAAAACTCAGAAAACATTAAAAATTTCGACTTTTTTTTAAATTTAATTAAAAGTTTAAAAAAATAAATTAAATTAAATTGAAAATTTCGAAAATCCAAAAATGATAGAATTTGGTTAGGAATTGCTATGTATTGCCGCTTTAGTGTAATTAAGCCTTTATTTTCTTGCATGTTGTTTTTTATCGTATGTTTAATTTGCGTGTTTTGTGTTTAATTTGCACGTGTTTAATTTTAGGGCAAATATGATCTTGGTAGGTATAATTATTACTTTATTGATTGCACACATGCATGCTCACCTTTTATGTTAGTAGATAGGTATGAAATCAATCCAAACTACCTGAGAAAAATCATTTTGTTAAAATGAATAAGATTAGGTACTGAAATGGCACTAATTGGTTAATTAGTGTAATCAAGTCCCCAATCCTAGACTCTCTGGTTGCGTAGGAAGTGAGGCACGCTCCCGTGCCTCACTTGGTTTCTAGTCGATCCCAATAGGCTAGTAGCGACTTATTTTGTGTAAAATTTTTAAGAATATCCTAACGTCACGCTAGGTATGGGCTTGGGAGAACTTGTGCCTAATCATGGGCCTTAAGTCCGTCCTTTAGGCAAAATTTTCCTAAACCTATTCCCACCCCCCGAGGGTAGGTCGCAACAACTAGACTACACAATAAAGAAAAATGGCAGCAACAATGTGTTCAAGACAAAGTTGAAGATTCTAGTACGTTGGAGAAATTTCTAGTACATGTGCATACAAGAAAAAGGCAAGAAAACTCTCAAATAATGAAGAACTTTCTAGTACGTGGGTAGCAGACCACGTGGGTAGCAAATAGACAAAAGAAAAGCAAAGGAAAGTTAACAAAAGCTGCTGGGAATAGAAAAATGTATAAAAATTGATAAGAGACCAGAAGATGTGGAAGAAGCCGCACAAGCAGGAGATAAAAAGCAAACTTGTAATTTTATATTGATTTTTGTACTAATGTCGGTGGAGGAAGGCAGTGCTCATGCCTATAAATAGGAGTTGGATGTCTGTTGTTCCTTGTAGCAAAAAAACCAGACACGCTCCTTCCCTTGTAATATCAACTTCCATAATAAAAGTTTCTTTTTTACCTATACTCCCTTGCCATTGTAGTCCACTTTTATTCACACTACACACTTGCACAAACACTCACCTTCTGCAAAAACACCAACAGCGGTATCAGAGCCACGTCTTTTGGTTGGTATTGGGCATTTGTCCTACTTACCCATTCCTAAAACTACCCTTTCCAAAAATACCCACCAACTAAACCATGGCCAACTCTACCTCATCTTCATTTCCCATCCCCATTTTTTATGGGAACAACTATGACTTTTGGAGCATAAAAATGACTACATTCTTCATGGCCCAAGACTTATGGCACATCGTGGAAAAAGGTTGCGAGGCTCCGCTAGAAGGTGCAAGTGTTTTGAAGGATCAACTACAAAAGGATGCAAGGGCGCTATATTTTATCCAACGAGTGCTCTCGGAAACCGTATTTCCAAGAATTATTGGAGCGAGGACTGCAAAAGAGGCTTGGGATATACTACGAGAAGAATTTCAAGAATCAGAAAAGGTACGCACTATTCGCCTTCAAACTCTAAGAAGAGATTTTGAGAATTCTAAAATGAAAAATTATGAGACCGTCCAAGAATATTGTGGAAAGTTAAAGGAACTCGTTAATCAAATGAGAGTCTATGGAGATGAGATAACTGATCAAAGGGTTGTTGAGAAAATATTGGTGTCGCTTACCAAAAAATACAACTCCATAGTTACAACTATAGAAGGAATTAAAGACTTGACGACCCTATCAATAAGTGAATTAATTGGCTCTCTAGAAGCATATGAGAAAAGACTAATGGCACAAGATGAAGATTCAGTTGAAAGTGCCTTTCAGTCTAAAGTAAATATATACGGAGGAGCTCATGGAAAAACAAAAGAGGAGGAGAAATTATAAAAAAAGGAAAATTATCCACCTTGTGGTATTTGCAAGAAAACAAATCATTTGGAGAAGGATTGTTGGTTTAAAAATAAAAAACAATGTCGCTTTTGTAAAAGATATGGCCACGTAGAAAAAGATTGTCGCTCGAAAACAAATAATCGAGCAAACTATGTAAAAAAAAAAGAAAGTGAAGAGAATACATTCTACGCAAGCCAAGCGGCAAATGACAATAAAAGTGAAACATGGTACATCGATAGTGGGTGTAGCAATCACATGACGGGGAATGAACCTATATTCACTGATATTGATAAGTCAGTGAAATCCCAAGTAAAGTTGGGCAATGGTGCATTAGTAGATGTCAAAGGAAAAGGCACCATCGCCGTGGAAATGAATTAAGGCCCAAAATATATACATAATGTATATCTAGTCCCTCGTCTTGCACAAAATCTCTTAACTGTGGGCCAAATGATACAAAGTGGGTATTCTCTATATTTTAATAGAGATATCTGCATTATCTATGATAAATATAAAAATATCATTGCCTATGTTAAGATGAAAAATAAAAATTTTCCTATTCAATGGAAATATGTCAAAGATATAGCCATGAAAGCTCAACTTGATGATTCATGGCTATGGCATCGAAAATTTGGCCACTTCAATTTTGTTGGACTAAAAATTCTCCATCAGAAAAATATGATGAGAGATTTTCCAACTATCACAGAAATTTCAGATGTTTGTGAAGGCTGTCTTCTTGGAAAACAACAAAGACAGTCATTCTCATCTGGAGGTGCATGGAAAGCTAAGAAGCCATTAGAACTTGTCCACACGGACGTGTGCGGTCCGATGAGGACACCTACACCTAGTCAAAATAAATATTTCATCCTATTCATTGATGATTACACAAGAATGACGTGGGTATACTTTCTTCAAGAAAGATCTGAGATTTTATCTATCTTCAGAAAATTCAAGAACCACGTCGAGAATCAAAGTGGCCAAAAAATCAAAGTCCTAAGAAGTGACAGAGGCACAAAATACAATTTAAAGGAGTTCAATAAATTTTGTGAAGATGAAGGAGTCCATCATCAACTAACTGTTGGCTACGCCCCAGAACAAAATGGAGTAGCTGAAAGAAAAAATAGAACTGTCATGGAGATGGCAAGGTCCATGCTAAAGGAGAAAGGCATTCCCAACACTTTCTGGGCTGAAGTAGTTTATACTGCTGTATACCTATTAAACAGGTGTCCAACTAAAGCCGTTCAAAATAAAACTCCAGCCAAAGCATGGAGTGGACGGAAGCCTTCAGCAAAGCATCTCAAAGTGTTTGGATGCATTTGTTATGTCCACATCCCTGCTCAAAAAAGGAGTAAGCTAGATGAAAAGACAGAAAAAGGAATATTTCTTGGCTATAGTGACCAATCAAAAGGCTATCGGATTACAACCTAAGAACTAAAAAGCTTATGATTAGTTGAGACATCGAGTTCGACGAGAATGCTGCCTGGAATTGGGAGGACGAGAAGATCGAGAAGAAGTATATCACCTTGTCATACATACCACCTGCTCAAGATGAGTCAACGTCACAAGAAGAAGGAGAAGTACCGGATTCCACTACTCACGACATAACTCCACCAAGCTCTCCAAGAGTAACACAAGAAGAATCTACTCCAGAGTCTCCAGTACTAAGGGTAAAAGCCCTTAGAAGAATTTACGACACATGCAACTTTGCTATTTTTGAACTAGAAAACTACAAACAAGCATCCAAAGATGAAGTCTGGAGAAAAGCCATGGAGGAAGAGATCAAGATGATAAAAAAAAAAAAATGAAACTTAGGAGCTTGTCGATCGACCCGAAGACAGAGATCATTGGTGTCAAGTGGGTCTATAAGACGAAGCTCAACGCGGATGGATCAATCCAAAAGCATAAAGCAAGGCTTGTGGCGAAAGGATACTTGCAACAACCAGGTATCGACTATACTGAAACTTTTGCTCCCGTCACTCGCCTTGATACTATTCGAGCACTTATAGCCTTAGCGGCACAAAAAGAATGGAAGATTTATCAACTAGATGTGAAGTCGGCGTTCCTAAATGGATATCTTCAAGAAGAAATTTATGTAGTTCAACCAGAAGGCTTTATCCTCAAAGGCTAAGAAGAAAAAGTTCTCAAACTCAAAAAAGCCTTATATGCGTTAAAACAAGCACCACGTGCATGGTATAGTAGAATCGATGAATATTTCATCAAGCAAGGATTCAGGAAGAGTATGAGTGAGCCGACACTCTACATCAAGACTCAAGGTAAGTCCGATACTCTCATTGTCTCTCTGTATGTAGATGATCTCATATATACAGGAAACAATGAGACAATGATCCGAGAATTTAAAGAAGAAATTATGAAGACATTTGAAATGACGGACTTGGGCTTGATGAACTATTGCCTTGGTATCAAAGTCAATCAAAATGAAGGAACTTTCATCTCACAAAAGAAATATGCAGAAAAGCTCCTTGAAAAATTCAAAATGAGTAATTGCAAAATAGTGGCAACACCACTTGTGATGAATGAGAAACTATTGAAAAATGATGGAGCTGAAAAAGCAGACGCTTCACTCTACAGAAGCCTAATTGGGAGTCTACTATATCTTACTGCTACACGGCCAGATATTATGTACGTGACAAGTTTACTATCACGGTTTATGTAGAGTTCAAGCCAAATTCATTTTGGAGCAGCCAAGAGAATTCTAAGATACTTACAAGGAACCATTGATTATGGTATTTGGTACCGACCTAGTGCAACAACTAAGTGGATCAGTTATACTGATAGCGATTGGGCAGGATCATCGGATGACAGGAGGAGCACAACTGAATATTTTCATGGATATCTAAAAAACAAAAATCAGTGGCACAGTCCACTGCAGAAGCAGAATATGTTGCGGCTGCTACAACTACTAGTCATGCAATATGGTTTCGAAGAATTTTAGAAGACATTGGAGAACCACAAATGGAATCAACGCTAATATTTTGCGACAACAAGTCCGCGATTGCAATATCAAAAAATCCAGTCTTTCATGGAAGAACGAAACATATTGATATAAAATATCACTTCATTCGTGAAGTGCAAAGCAAAGGAGAGATCGAGCTAAAGTATTGTAAGACTGAAGATCAAATTGTGGACATATTCACTAAAGCACTACCAGCAACAAAGTTCGAAACATTGAGAAGCATGCTTGGAGTATCACAAAAATGGATCAAGGAGGAGTGTTAAAAAAGTGATCCATTTTTAGAAAATTTTAGACTACACTAGACTACACAAGAAAGAAAAATGGCGGCAACAATGTGTTCAAGACAAAGTTGAAGATTCTAGTACGTTGGAGAAATTTCTAGTACATGTGCATGCAAGAAAAAGGCAAGAAAACTCTCAAATAATGAAGAACTTTCTGGTACGTGGGTAGCAGACCACGTGGGCAGCAAATAGACAAAAGAAAAGCAAAGGAAAGTCAACAAAAACTACTGGGAATAGAAAAATGTAGAAAAATTGATAAGAGACCAGAAGATGTGGAAGAAGCCGCACAAGCAGGAGATAAAAAGCAAACTTGTAATTTTATATTGATTTTTATACTAATGTCGGTGGAGGAAGGCAGTGCTCATGCCTATAAATAGGAGTTGGATGTCTGTTGTTCCTTGTAGCAAAAAAACCAGACACGATCCTTCCCTTGTAATATCAACTTCCATAATAAAAGTTTCTTTTTTACCTATACTCCCTTGCCATTGTAGTCCACTTTTATTCACACTACACACTTGCACAAACACTCACGCTTCCGCAAAAACACCAACAACGAGCTAAGCGTCAATCAGTTTGCCGACCTCACGAATGAAGAATTCAAGGCGAGGAACTGATTCAAGTCACACATGTGCTCCGCCGAGGCCGCATCTTTCAAGTACGGAAATGGCACCGCAGTGCCTTCCAACATGGATTGGAGAAAGAAAGAAGCCGTGACCCCTGTTAAGAACCAAGGCCAATGTGGTAAACTGATCGAATCTATTGATGCTATTTGACCATTTGTTGAGTGAATATGTAGTCAAACTGCCTATGATTCTTATGGCAGCTCCAACAATATTCATGTTTTAACTCGATTTTCCATTCATATGTAGGATGTTGTTGGGCTTTTCAGCCGTGGCAGCGGTGGAAGGAGTCCATGAAATAACCACAGGTTAGTTGATTTCCCTTTCCGAGCAAGAGTTGGTCGACTGCGACGTCCGCAGCCAGGACCAAGGATGCGAAGGCGGTTGGATGGATAGCGCGTTCCAATTCGTCGAGAAGCACGGCCTCACTACTGAGATGAATTACCCCTACACAGGCACGGATGGTAAGTGCAATGCAAAACGCCGTGCCGTGACCATAAAGGGATATGAAGATGTTCCTGCCAATAGTGAGGAGGCGTTGTTGAAAGCTGTCGCTAACCAGCCGGTTTCTGTGGCCATTGACGCCAGAGGATTTGAGTTCCAATTGTACTCCAGCGGCGTGTTCACTGGAACCTATGGGACAGATTTGGACCATGGTGTCGCCGCCATCGGGTACGAGACCAGCGATGACGGTACCAAGTACTGGTTGGTGAAGAACTTGTGGGGCGCGCAATGGGGGGAGGAAGGGTACATAAGGATGCAGAGAGATGTTACCGCTAAGGAAGGCCTCTGCGGCATAGCAATGAAGGCATCTTATCCTACTGCATGAGTCTGAATTCACTACACCGGAGATGAGCTCGTGTGATGTAAAGACTCAAGATTTCCCACTTTCTATGTTTATTGCATACAGCGTCTGGTTGCTTCTAAATTTCACTTGTATGTGTGATTAGAAGGTAATAATACTATAAAATTGCCTATTTGAAAATCTCTAATTATTTGAGAATTCTGAAACCAAATTCAACTAAGCACTTGAGCTTAGTATTCATACCAAATTGTACTAGGGTGAATGTTGTTGTTCGTGCAAAATTGGGAAAATTATCAAAACAGTCCTAAACTTATTATAATCTTTCTAATTTAGTCTTAAACCTTTTTTTGGAAGGCCAATTTAGTTTTAAACATGCAATTATATCAATTCAGTCCATCTGACCAATTTTAGCTGATCGGTAATAACTTGTTTGTTCAATGCTAACGTGAACAATATTTTAATAATATTTTAATTTTTCAAATTTTTTTATTAATTTTTTTTTCTTTTTTATATTTTCATTCTCTCTCTCTCTCTCTCTCTCTCTCTCTCTCTCTCTCTCTCTCTCTCTCTCTCCTCCTTCCTTTGGCGTCTTGCCGGCCAATGGTGAGGCTCACCCCCCCGTGTCTTGCCGACCAATGGTGCTCTCTCTCTCTCTCTCTCCTTCCTCCTTCCTTTGGCGTCTTGCCGGCCAATGATGAGGCTCACCCCTTCGTGTCTTGCCGACCAATGGTGAGGCTCACCCCCACTGGCTACTGGCAAGGGTGAGCCTCACCTAATGATGATGAGGCTGCCCTCTAGGCAAGGCTGCGATCTACCCATGGCTAGCAAGGCTCACCCAAGCTAGAGGCCGTGCAAGGTTGCAGCCTCTAGCGAGGCATGACAATCGAATTATCTATTGGGTTTGCGTAGAACTCTTTTGTCTCCTACCTACAAATACCGATCTTTTTCGTGCTAGTATATGTCAATAAATTATATATATCTTGGTTGATTTTAAAAGCTATTGGTAAGAAAAAAACAATCCCAAATTTTTTCTCAAATAACTTATTGGTAACTTAGCAACAATTTTATGGGATTACTAATATTTTTATAATTTATAAATACCAATCTTGATTTAATTTATCAAAATTTTTTGGTAAGGTTAATTTATCAAATTTATTTGCATAACTTACTAACATTTTGAATATAAATGAATTTACCTATGGTGAAACCGCCATGTGTTTTCTAACCAAAAAAACTGCCGTGTGTTTGTCTATTCGAGAGAGAGGGAGGCGGGCCACAATCGTGACAAGAGAGGATAACATCGTGGTGTGGTAATTGCGTGATGGTGTGAGAAATAGCTTTTCCCAAAAAGTCTAAGAAAATTTTCTCTTTTAGGGTGGGATCACTAAGCACATAAAAGAAGTTCAACACCTTCGTTCGAAGAGATTGTCAAGAGGCTCTTAAAAAGACTAAGAATATTTTCCCCTTTAGGGTGGGACAACTTATATTGCGAAGGGGTATAATCAACAGGAAGAAATTGATTATAAAGATACATTTTCTCCTGTAGTGACATTTACCTTGATTCGCATTATTCTGGCAATAATGGCTAGTCTAGATCTTAAGTTACATCAGATGGATGTAAAGATTGCTTTCCTCAATGGAGAATTAGAGGAAGAAATATATATGGAACAACCTGCTGGTTTCATAGTAAAAGGCCAAGAAGAAAAAGTATGTCGACTTTTGAGATCGATATATGGTCTTTAGTAGTCATAAAGACAATGGTATATACGTTTTCATAATGCCATAATGGCATATGATTTTAAAATGATTGATGAGGATCATTGTGTATATATCAAAAGATCCAAGGATCAATTTGTGATCATATCATTATATGTTGATGATATACTGATTGCCGGAAGCAATATGGAGTTGGTTAATACTGTCAAGAGATGGTTATCTTCTAACTTTGAGATGAAGGATATGGGTGAGGCTGCATACATTTTTGGAGTTAAGATTTCGAGAGATCGTTCGAAGAGATCATTGTCTCTTTCGCAAGAAACCTATATAAATAAGGTTCTTGAACGATTTAGTATGCAATATTGTAAACCCATAGACACTCCTATTGCAAAAAGGTAAAGGATTGAGCCATAGTCTATGTCCAAGGACTCCACAAGAGAAGGAACAAACGAAATATGTTCCTTATGCTAGTGCTGTTGGAAGCTTGATGTACATTATGATGTGTACAAGACCTGACATATGTTTTGCAGTTGGAATGGTGAGCAGATACCAATCCAATCCAGGGCAAGCACATTGGAAAGCCGTTAAGAGAATACTAAGGTATCTAAAGGGGACTGTTGATTATACGTTGAGTTATTAAGGAAAGGATCTGCAACTCAAAGGCTATTGTGATACTGATTGGCGAGGAGATTTAGATGAAAGAAAATTTACCTCTAGGTTTGTTTTCTTACCGAATAATGGCATCATATGTTGGAGCAGTAAGAAACAAAAGTGTATAGCATTGTCCACGATAGAAGTTGAGTTCGTGGTATTATCAGCAGCAGTATAAGAAGATGTTTGGCTTAAAAGATTTTTTGGATCATTTAGGTGTTATTGGAAGTGCTGCAGATTCATTATTGGTTAACTGTAATAGCTAAGTAGCAAAAACGTACACCAAAGATCCAAAATATCATGACAAGACCAAACACATAGATACCAAGTATAATTTTGTAAAAGATATGGTTGCACGAAAGGATGTGAACTTAAAGTACATACTGGTAGCAGATCCTATAATAAAACCAATACTTAGATATGTGTTTTTTGGCCATATGAAATCTCTAGGATTGCGTATAAACTGATGTACTGAATATTGTATTTTCCCTAAGTGTTCACATTTGATGAATTTGTGTTTTCATCATTAATGCCTATGAATCTTTGTTTGATCTTTATGCATCTTAATGCTTAGTGCATTACTTTAAGTTGAGAAGTATGTCGGACAGATATAAGATTAGCCCACTCACACGGGTAATCGCCTCTATTTACTATGTGATAAATAGAGATGAGACTGTTTTTAAGCTTATTATCTAGGTGATAATCGAGAGCTCAAGCTTAAAACACGTATGTCGCCTTAACTAAGTGTTAAGATGAGGATATAATACTTATTATGTCTGAAAGTAGAATACCCCACATGTTTTACTTTATCTGTCTAAGATGCCAGATGTGAGTTCTGATGAATTTGTGAATGAGTAGATACGTGAACTCAAGTTAGACATTGGGTATGTCTGAACTATCATCTGTACGGTATTGAAGGTGTAGACATACGCTCCATGGGAAATGAGTTAATACCGTAATACGTATTTCATACTACGTATGCATGAGACGACCAATAAGAGTGGCAAAAGTTTGATCTCAACTTTTATGTCGTGTGAGACTCTTGAGGAAGAGAGTTCCTCAATTTCTTAGTCCCCTCATAACTCTTACTTATTCTCAAGATTTCTATTTAGTATTTGCTATCTTAGGATGTTACCAATGGTCATGAGTGATTCGATCTAATGGGGCATTTCTAGAAAAGCGAGCTGGACTGAAATTGAGAGTTTGAAGGAAAGAGGAAGATCGATTTTGGAGAATCACATTGTAGTTTTGTATTCACCGGTTAACCAATTATGATTGTCTTTGTGATAATCATAATTGTGAATACAATAAATATATATATAAATATATATATATATATATATATATATATATATATCATTGTTTAAAAGAGATCAAGTGAGATATAAATGTGATCAATCGATCTAGGGTACTGCATACTAAATCTACTCAGGATGTGATGCCCATTATGAGCTGCTATATATTCCTAACAGATGTATGGCAACGAGCTCTCAAAGTATGCTGGTCGCATGGATTATTCACCGGTATGAATGTTGAAAAGAGAAGAAGAGGATTCTGTTCGGCCCACCATGTTAAGTGAGAGTCTATGATGGATTTTTCTCTGATGGGATTGAGTAGGGCCTGTCCACCCATGTTGGTTTTTGGACCACCATGTGCAAGTGGGAGATGATGGATTCATGAGGTGGGCTTAAGGCCCATCCGCTCAAGTTGGGCCCAAAGAGGCCCGGCCCACGGGAATAGAGCCCGTGGATGGGGGAAGGTATAAAAGGGAGGAGAGAGAGAGAGAAGACACCACTTGGGAAATCAGAACGTACATACGTTCCTCTCCCTCTCTCCCTCCAAGAAAAAGAAAAGAAAAAACGCTTAAGGCGTCCCGTCTTCCCTTCAAGGCAAATTGGCATCATCGGATCAGAATTTCTTCCTCGGCCTTTGGCATTGGTGTTTAATCTGTGGCTAACAAGGTACGCTCGAATCCGTGGTGTGCTTTACGATCGGTGATACGTGTTATTCCCGGGTTTCGTCTTCCGTATTAATTTATGGGTTCGATTAGGTGTCGAATCCGGTTTTCGGGGATCCGTTATTCCCAACAACATCAAACCAGAGAATATACTGTTGGATTTGGAACTCGAACCACAGATTGCTGATTTCTGCCTCGCGAAACTCATGGGACGGGAAGCCAGCAGCGTCATTACCACCGGAGGGAGCCAGAGGGTACCTCGCTCCAGAATGGATCTTGGGAGGAGCAATCACGTCGAAAGTCAACGTCTTCAGCTATGGAAAGCTGCTCTTTGAGATCATATCGGGAAAGTGAAACATTGAGGAGCTGAACAGTGATATGGGCGATTATCTACCGCTCCAGGTAGACAAATCAATAGCCAAAGGAGAAGAAGTCTTGCCATTCGTTGACCGCAGATTGAACGGACAGGTGGAGATGGAAGAATTGTGCAGAGCATGCAAAGTGGCTTGCTGGTGCATTCAAGACAGCGAGCGTGATAGACCAACCATGTCTCAGGTATTTCAGATTTTGGAGGGGGTTATGGTAGTAGAAAAACCTCCAATCCCAAGAACTTTCTTGCGACTTGTAGGAATTAATGAGAGTGCAGCGTAAAACAAAGCACTATCTCCCTTTGTAACTTATGGGCATGATGGAGCCCCAATTCATCCTCCAGGGCCATGGACTGGGTGGTCTTGAAACCGCATCATGCTTACCAGACTTGTCATCACTAACTCCGATTGGCCAAATGGGAAAGGCAAACCTTCTGGCTCGTCTCTAAAAGAGGAAGCGGAGATTTTCCAGGTATACAATGAAGAAGCTGTCCAGTAGGATTTAATTGCTTTTATGCTATAATTTTTGGATTTGGTTGCGACCTGTGACTATAAATTGTGACTTTCGTTGACACTACATACTTGAAGAGATTTTAAATAAACGGAGAAGTAAGCTTCGATGTCATAGTGCAAGCAATATGGGCAAGACAAGCTTCAACGTAAATCGCTAGACGAACCTTGATCTGAAATGGAAATGTTTTGTGCAAATATAACCAACATTTTCATAGGCAACTTTTGGAAAAAGAAAAAGAAAATTGGACATGAAGTAAACATCAGGTTTTGCTCACAATAGTCTCCAATTTCCCAGTGCACCAATGAGACAAAAACAAGTGAAATCATATAAAAATCAAAACCCAACTGGCAACGTCCCTTATGCTTTTATTTTTCTTTTCCATTTTTTTTTTCATAAAAATCATGGGATTTTCTTAAAATCAAGAAGCAAAGGGTTTTAAACTTGTGGCATAAGTTCAAGGAAACGATGTGGAAGGGCTTACTTGAGCCAAAGGCGAGTATACACTATCTATGGAAGTAGGGCAAGAAACAAAAGGTTTCACGGGCGAGGCAGTTTCCTAGGTATGGCCAACTCAGAAAACAACAAACTATTCATGATTTTTCTTTGGGCTTTATATACCTGAACCTGCTAAGCGACCGTGCCAGACCTAGAGGTCGCGTTCGGGTGGATAGTGGCCTCGGCCTCAAATGTGGATTTTTCTTTTACAGCTTACGTGACATCTTTTATCTTTCTTGATCGAAGCAGATTTAAACCGTCGGAACAGAGACTTGATTTGGAGTAGTTCGTATATAATCGTCTGCCGATCTAGACAAGTGGTTTCCTCATAGAGTTCACACGAGCTCATTGTGTCTATACAAATGAAAAGTTTAGGAGTTCCGAGTCATGAACAAGTTTTGGCATGACCTTTACAGGCTCTGCTTGGACCATACTGGGACGACCATTTGGAACTAAAAATATTGACAAAGCTTGCCTTGTGGACAAGTCTACAATCCAGTCTCACGATTCCATTGAAGGAGGAAAGTGTTCTGTTCTTTCTTTTTAGCTGGGTTTTATTCGGTGGATTGGATGATAGATAAACCAACAAGTCACCGTTCTTAGTACTGGAGCATGTGCAATCAACTATGATAGCGAAAAGGTTGGAAGATGTGGCAAAATAAGGTGACAGCCCATTAGTTTCCTTATATGATAAAGCATCATCTAATAAAATATGCAATTACTCGTCTTGTGGTCGAGCAAGCGTTTTCATCGGGCCTCAGCGGTGCCCTTGCAATGCTTTCCCGGCCATCTCTTTCTCTTAGTTTCCTTTTTTCTCGTTGCCCTCTTAACTTTTGATTTACTTTCTGATGTAGCGCACACATGTCTTTAAAACGATAAAATTTGAAGGATTAAACGAAAAATTCCCATTACGTAGTGACAATGAGACTTTTTCTTGATATATGTGTGGACCGCACCTTACTCTAGTTAGAATTTCCTTGAAACGATAAAAGCATCACGTGTGAGGCGACGAGCAAAATTGTCGTATCTTCTCCGGTTAAGCTCCATTTTCCGGACTTTGGACGGCTCTGAGTCATTTGCTCGATCTGGTCTTTTTCAAAGACGATTCCAACTCTTCAACTTCAATCCCGACCCGTCTCTGCAGGTGCGTCCCCTATTTTTTTTTATCGTATAACCAAAAGCCAAAGACAAATCTCTTCCAATTGTAGAAAAGACTTTACTAACATAACAGTTTTTAAATACTATAAGAATAATAATTTATTGTGAGTTACAAATTTTTGAAAAAGTAGGTTCTATAATAATTTATAATTATTTGTGATTTATTTTTTTATGATTTAGAATAGACTGTTATTCTCATAGTACATTAAAGAATGCCCGCTCCTTGAATTTAATTTTTGGTCTTCACCAGCGGCCTCACCAAGATTTAGGCAAGGCTTGGGGGTCATGGGCAAAATTTCAATTCACCTATCGCTATCCCTTTCTGCCCCTCTTGACAAAACTTCATTGTCTTTTTACAGATAAAGAGGGATGTGGAGACGCAGGGAGACTTCATCAGCTCCCTGATCAAAGAGGTCAAGAGAGCCGCGTTCACGGACATCAAGGAGATCTTGCCTTTCGTCAAATGGCTCAATGATGAGCTCTCCTATTTGTTAATCGTTCCCATGCAAGATGGAAACAATGCTCTGCTTCTTCTTTAGCTTTGGCAATGGCTCTTAAGTAAAAAATTGATTTTCGATTAGGTGGATGAAAAGGCAATCGCCATGGCCTCGCTAGTTGAAGGCGATGCCACCTTTGCTTGTGGTAAGGCCAGGGCGAGGCTGCTAGTGAGGGTGGGCGAGGGCCGCAAAGCCCTTGCTGGCCACTACTGGGTAAGGAAGCCAAAAAGGAAGAAGGAAAAAAAAAGGAAAAGGAAAAGGAAAATAATAAAAAAGTTAATAAAAAATTTGAAAAAATAATAAAAATATTATTAAAAAATCGTCACATCAATATTTGTTAAACAGCCAGCATTCATGTCAGCATCAATCGATCGAATTTGATTGGATGAACTAAATTGACTTAATTACAAAAGGCTTATGATCGAATTGGCTCAAAAAAATATAGGACTGAATTAACGCAATTACAATAAATTTATGACTTTTTGATCATTTTCTTGCCAAAATAGTCAAATTTAGAAGTTTCAAACAAGTTTTCTACCTAATTAGTGTGAAAGCTATCCATAAAGCAATCCACCACTTGTTATGTTAGTTTCAATGCGTGTACTACAAGCAACGTAATTTTATTTGAAAATGCTAGTATGAACACCTAGAGAGGGATGAATAAGTGGAAGAAAATTTTCATGAAACGCAGTAAAATATTTTGCTTTTGAAATTGAGTCTGAAGAGTAATAGACTTTAACCAAGTTCAGACTTTAGCAATTAAATAGAATTACGAACAAAATAAAAGAGTTCAGGGAAAAGAATAAGAACACATATTTATAGTGATTCGGCTTAGATCAAGCTTACGTCCACTCTCCTACGCTAACAGCCTTCTGGCTAGATTCCACTATGCAATCAACAAGAGATTACAACTTTGAGTGCAAACACTTAGTAGTAGATCACACTATTTCGCTAAGTCACTCTTTTGGTATTTCTCTCACGATCATAAACATTTAAGCTCACGAAAGACAAGTGTATGATCGAAGATCACCCAGACTTTGCAATTATAAATTCTACGCTTCGTCTCTTACTTGCTCATCGGTCCTTGATTTCCTTAAATACTCCTCCACTTCCAAACTAGCCATTAGACAATATCTAGAGGATCCTCTTTTAATGTACCAATTGGATAGATCTATATTTAAAAGATTTAGTAACTGTTGAGTAATAGAAGTAGAATCTCAAATTGATTCTAATCACCCATACAAACAGAATCTTGGTTTCCATAAGTAGAGCTTCTCCGTATGGAAAGTTCTTGTTTTTAAGATCTAATTGTCAATCAATTAGATTAAGTCAATCAAATCTATCTTGATGTATAATCCAAACCAGATTACTAGCCGTTATACCTTTGGGCCTATATTACGTTTTGTCAAGTTATTTTATTCTGAACATGCTTCGTTCTGAATCTGCTACATTCTGAACTTGTGTCTCGTTCTGGACCTCGTCACGTTTTGGACTTGTGTCTCGTTCTGGATATAAAGTCTGAGAGTGTTCTGTCTAAAGTAGAGTTTGAGTACAATGGACTTTACAATCTGGACGTAAGTCTGAACATAATCTGCTTTTGAATAGATTTAGTTTTAAGGTGTGAATACAATTTGAATAAGTTTAGCTTTAGCATAGAGTTTGTCTTTTGGTTCTTCCAAGTATAAACTTTGAAAATATCATTTACATGTTCTATCATCTGTATAGTCCATTACTCAACTATTAAATACGTTAGTAGCCTTTGATTTATTTTGTCATCTTCAAAACATCATGAGGAATTTCCCTAACACTACTTATGGAACCTTTAGTGGTTCTACACAATTTACTTTTCTTGGCTTGACTTTGTGCTGATTGGTTGGTTGAATTGGTCATTGCAAAGACAGATGACCCAACTGATCTTTTCGATCATTATCAGACAAAGGAACCTTCTCCGAAATGCTACGCGTTTTCTAGTCGACTAATCTAATTGAAAGATTCAAAAGCAACTGCTAGAATTATGGTCACCCACAAGAAAAAGGGCAAGTATCTTGTCACTTTCGACTCAACCTTGTTCGACGGGCAACTCCCCGAAGACCGCTAACTATTGTGAAGTCAAGATTTGTCCCTTCAAAGAAAGACTGAGAGTTGTTAACTGCACCGTGTCAAAACTACAGTCGCGAAAGAACGAGTAACAAGAGATGAGTTGCGTAAGGGAAATCCAGAAATGTTTTTGTTGCGAAATGTGTGGAAGCTGACAAATCTTGTATTTTGAAAAAAAAAGTACCACAAGATGAAACTACAAGAGCAGTTAACAATGAATGCTAAAGCACGCATGAGATTTACGTGATTCAATTTGAGTATTAACATCTACTACACATAAAGAGCCTGCATAAGAGAATCCACAAAACATTAATGGATTTATTGAGTTATAATTGTTATACGTTCAAGTATGAAACATGCCGAGCATCAACCTGCTCATACGACCAATTGGATAAGTTTGAAATGGTTTGGTGAATTGGAGAAGCAGCAATGCGTGAGACGAAGAACACAAGGCCTCACCACTTGTCACTCCCACATGAGGGTTGCTTAGCCCGCTTGACAACCTTGCTAGGGTCGATCAACTCGTGCCCTAATCTGGGCGAGGCTCCTTTGCCTGCTCGCAGTAATGAATATGAATGAGCAAGTGTCGCCCATTGTCAAGCGAGAGTTCCCCTCCCCCTGCTTAATTTTTTGCCTTTTTTATTTTTTATTTTTTTAGCATTCAGTTTATAGAAAATTGTCTTGTTAAGATTTTCATCACGCAAATTTGATGGAATTAATGAATATTGTCAATCACATCAATATGATAATTTTTAGGATTTGATTGCATAATTTTGAAACTTAATTCTATATTTAGGCAAATCAAGAATACATAGAAATCATGCTTTTGGCAGGAGCAAAGCCATTGGTCTTTTTCATTTGCAAATTAAATTTGGAGGATTGACAAAGCATTTCCATCACGTAGCAATAATGAGACTTTCTTGGTGGACGACGTTGACCGAATGTTATGTAGGGGAAAAAGAGAGATCTCTTCCGGTGAGAATTTCCTTGAAACATCATGCAATGCATGTGTAGTGAGAAGAACAAATATCTATCTTCTTTGGTGGTGACGTTACTTAAACTTTTCGATAAAAATAACCCACTTTGAAAATGAAATTTTCAGCACGCATAATTTTCGGTGGCTTGTTGTGATTTTTATGTATATTTCAATACTTCACATATATTTTAGAAAATGTATGATTGTAATTAGGTCTATATTTTCATTAATCCTCAATTGAAAAAAAAAAAAAACTTTATCCAACTGTTCTTGTGAATAGTGGGTTACAAGCCGTTAACATCATATATATGTTAAATTAACTTTATATAAATGTGGTATGTCCATATTTAAAACCCACCAATCAAAGGGGTGGTAAGAAAAAAGGATTGTATGATCAAATAAAAAATAATTTATGATTTATAGAGTATATAGACCAAAATTATCTCAACCGACAACGACGTGGGCCTTCCAGCGAAATTTACATAGTACGGTTGACACTTATGTAGCACCAACACGCGACACGACATGATATGACACGCGACACGTCATTTCTTAAAAAGTAGAGAATTCCGACACGTTCCGACACGTTATATATTAAATATATATTTTTATTTTTAATTAATTTGATTCAAATTCACAAATAAGTAAATAAATAAATAAGAACTTATAATAAATTTACACTAATAATATTAATAAATCTATTCATAAAAAATTTAAAAAACATATTCATAATTAATACGTGTGCATATTTAAAAATGTATATTTTAATTTAACAAAATTATTCCCCTCCAATCCTCTCTCCTCATTTCTCTCTCCTCTTCTCCCACGCCACCACCCCAAAATCCCCTCCCCCCTTCGATTTATGCGGATCTGACCCCACACTCTCTCCCCTCCCCTTCCCCCTACGCCCCCACTTGCTCCCTGCGGCCCCTATCAATCACCCCCAGCCCCCTCGGTTTCTTCCCCTTCTCTCTCTCTCTCTCTCTCTCTCTCTCTCTCTCTCTCCCCCTTTCCCCCTATGCCACCACCTGCTCCCTGTGCCCCCCATCACCTGCGCCCCCATCAATCGCCCCCATACCCATCGGTTTCTTCCCCTTTCTCCTCTCTTTTCTCCCGCTCCACCTCCCTTTCCCCCCACGCCACCACCTACTCCCCTGCGAGGCTGCGCCCCCCATCAATCCCCTCCATTCATCTTCTTCCCCTGCTCTCTCTCCCCCTCCCCTCCCCCACGCCACAACCAGCTCCCCCGCCCCCTCATTTTCTTCCTCACGATCTTCTCAACTCTTTTGGTCGCCTCATCGCTGTCACCTTCGGCCCTTCCTCCTTCGCAGCAACTGCAGCCTCACCGCCGGCCCTCCATCGCAGCCTTGCCTCAGTTTATGCTCTTCCTCTCGCTGTCGCGGCCTCATCTCCGCTTCCTCGGCCTCTTCCTCGGCCTCACTTCTACCCATCATCATCTTCTTCAACAATCTCTCTCTCGGACATGCATGTCGAGAAAAGTTGACCGCGTGTCAGATTTCTCGACACGCGTTGACCACGTGTCCGAACGTGTCCGAGCGTGTCGGACACGACACGGAAGCCTCAGCAACGTGTCCGTGCTTCATAGGTTGACACGACATTTATCCGCATTATCAATCCAAGCCACACACGTTCCATCGCGTAGTAAGCTCTAATTTCTTGACTTTGGGCGGCTCTTGACGGGTCATTTCCTTGACTTGGGCTTTTCAAAAGACCTTACTCCCAGTCTTCCAATTCAATCACGGTACGTCTCTCTAATTGCGTCCCCTTTTCTGCCGCGCCCCGCACCAAATAACCAAAGCCAAACAAAAAGCTTTCTGCACTTTATAAGTTCTCTCAACTCAGGTACCAAATGAAGCCCTTCCCATTACTCCTCCTTCTCATAATACAAGCTGGGATTAGTTGCTATGCCAGGAACAATCACCTATGTGCCCCTTCATCATGCGGTGAGGTTGGTAACATACGCTATCCCTTTCGGTTAAAGGATGACCGGAGATACTGCGGTGATTCGAGGTTTGAGTTAACATGTGAAGATAACCGCACGATACTATCTTTGTCTGGTGGTCAATATCATGTGAAATTGATACGCCTTCCTAGTGATGAAGGTTCCACTGATTGGGTTTATGGGGATATTGAAGTGGTGGATGTCGGGCTGTGAAAGAGCGACTGTTCCTCCCTTCCTCTCCACCAGTTAACGCACTCTAATTTCACTGATGAAGACGGAGAATGGTACGGCCCCTATGGAATCGGCGTGACCATTGTGTCTTGCTCGAGGCAAGTGAGATCTCATTTATATATCAGCACCGAACCATGCATAATTACAGAAGGGTATCATTCATACGCCGTCATCTCCGCACGGGCATCGCATATTGAGGATTTTTGCACCATAACCAAGTCAATACTTGCAGCCGAATACTTGTGGGATAAAGTACAGTATCCGGAGAATCGCACAATCTCCTACCACGACATTCACAATGCGATGGCCGACGGGGTTAATCTCACCTACTCGCTGCAGCAGAAGAAAACGTATCAGTTTTGCTTCTTAGGCTTCCGATACCGAGGGACAAAATGCATATCCTACTACTACGGTAAGTGTGCCTTTCCAATTGAGGTTCTTTACCCTATCAATATGCTAATATATGGTTCTAGCTATAGCTCTCGTGCCTTAAAGTGACGGACTGCGATTGAGTGGCATGAAAATCAAAGTAACATATACAAGTGAAGTTTGTAGAACTCCCGACCATCATGATTGAATAAGCAAAACCAAATCAAACGAATTAGCCCTCGAGGGGATTAAGATGGCATGAAAGCAATTGTTTCATTGTGAAATACAATCGTCATTCTTCAAGAGAAAATGACAGTAGCAACCATGTCGCGTGGTGTTTTATTCCTATTCATAGAATGATAGTTGAATCCTGTAGTATAGAACCCATTATAAATTTTCGTTCATTTTATGAAAAATAACTTTTATGAAAATGTTTTTCGGATTTTCCGACATTCGGTTCATGAAAAATAAACAAGTCAAGAAAAACATTTTCCGTCAATAGGATAAAGAAACTTCAAAAGTGGGGAAACTGATTGTTATTTTTTGGAAAGAGGAAATCATTTTCCCCCTCTTTCTTTCACCATCCTTAATTTAATTTAATTTAATTTAATTTAATTTAATTTAAATTCATTTTTTTTTTTTTCCTCCTTTATTTTTCTTCTTCTTCAGCACATCGCCACCACAGTGCAGGCCAGCGAACTTGTTACTCGCCTGTGGCTAGTGTCTGGCCAAGGAAAAGAAAAGAATAAAAGAATAAAAGAATAAAATAAAATAAAATAAAATATATTTACAAATTTGAATTTTTTATAAAGCAAAAAAAAAAACAGAAAACATAAAAAATTATCAAAAGGAGTGCACATAAGAAAATTAAATCTTTCATACCAAATGATAGAAAATATTTTCCATTTTATTTTCAGATTTAAGCTAAACACCAGAAAAATATTGTCATTTTCCTTGATTTTTTTTTTTGTGAAAGATATTTTCCAAAAATGTCACATTTTCCGTGAAAACGAACAAGTTTATGCTTTTCGACAGAAAAAAAAACCTAAGTTTGTGCTAAGTCGACAATGAACATCTGGATTGTTACAGAATATAAGAAAAATTGTGTTTACTTCCTTCCAAAAGTTTTTGAATGAGCTCAAAGTACCTAATCTTTCCTCTTATATCAAGAGTTCCCAAAATGGGAGTAAAAGCCCGCCAGAAAGTTAATGGTGTGCTTCCTTGCGGAGGTCAGGATACGTTAATCCTACCTCATAAGTTAATTAAGTATAGTCACAAAAAGTATTTAATTGTCATAACCAAAATTATGTAAAACATTCAGAATCTCTTGAAAGCAAAATTTGTTGATTTACTATATCTTTAGGTTCAAAGATGGGATGTGTTGAATATTTACTACTATCAATTGTTGAATATAGTATGCAAATGTAACATTAGTTATTATCCTTAGTACATCTTTGCTTCAGATGTTAATATGTACCTAATTTTTTCATTTAACTAGGATAACAATACTTCTTTCCCTGTACTTATTTTTCATTCGTAGCTTAGCTAGTTCTGATTACATGTCTTCGTGAATCTCTTGCTCTGTAGACATATCTTCCTGGGGTACGGCGCTAAATGTTGCACTAAATACAGTTCCCGATGCCGGTTTTATCTTCGGTATGGACGATTCTCTTTTCCTTACATCTGCAAAACACTCACACTATATGTGAAGAAAATTCTTTGTATGTGCTTTCTGACAAATAAAATAAAAACTATGCTCGACGCTAATCATAAGGCAATTTTCTACACAGCTCACTTCTTGGCAGCAAAATTCATACTTGGAGCCCCATGTGTATTGATACTTCTAATCCATAAGTGGATGAGAAGGCACCAAGCAATGGATGCAAACATCGAAGAATTTCTACAAGCTCATAACAACTTTTTGCCCATAAGGTACTCTTACTCAAATATTAAGAAGATCACAAAAAATTTCAAATACAAATTAGGTGAAGGGGGATATGGTTCTGTGTACAAAGGAATGCTTAGAAGTGGCAACAAAGTTGCAGTTAAAATTTTGAATAAACCAAAATCTAATGGCCAAGATTTTATAAGCGAAGTGGCCACAATTGGAAGGATCCACCACGTTAATGTGGTGCAACTTGTTGGGTTTTGTTTCGATTATTCCAAACAAGCTCTTGTCTATGATTTCATGCCGAATGGATCTTTGGATAAGCACATTGTCTATAAGGATGGAGAAGATTCTCTTGATTATAAGAAAATGTATGAGATCTCTCTTGGCATAGCTAGAGGCATAGAGTATCTACATCGAGGATGTGACATGCAAATTCTACACTTCGACATCAAGCCTCATAATATTCTCCTAGACCAAAGTTTCACCCCAAAAGTTTCTGACTTTGGCCTCGCAAGACTTTACCCCTCTGATCGCAACACAATAACATTGACCGCAGCAAGAGGAACCTTGGGATATATGGCGCCAGAGCTATTCTATAAGGACATTAGTGGCATTTCTTACAAGGCTGATGTTTATAGTTTTGGGATGATGTTGATGGAAATGGCCGGCAGAAGGAGAAATGTAAATGCAAATGCAAAGGATTCAAGTCAAATTTATTTTCCTTTGTGGATTTATGATCAACTCGGCAAAGAAGAGGAACTTCAAATCGTAGATGCCACAAAAGAGGAAACAGAGACAACGAGGAAGATGATAATCATTGCTCTTTGGTGTATACAATTGAACCCCAATGATCGACCATCGATGAGCCGGGTTGTTAATATGCTAGAAGGAGAGATCGATGAACTACAAATTCCCCCAAAACCACTTTTGTATCCAGCAGAGACGCCGGTTGCTGATATTGATATTGAGGTTGAACTTGAATCTCTCTCATTTTCTTCAAGTGTTCCAACAATTTCTAGCAGTTACCAATATGAGCATAATAATGAGATTCCGCGATCTTGTTTTGTGTGATTTTTTCCCTGCTGTAGAAATTGAATGTAAGCTAAAAGCAGTACTTGTACGCGACTTTGCTGGTATAATCCTCGTGGCTATCTGTTGGTAGCCACTTTACTCAAGTGTATTTTCCTTGTTCTCTTGTTTTTTACACAAGACTAATATTGAATAGTAGATACGTGAGATAAATAACTTCAAAAAACTTCAAAGATAAATAGGGAGCACGATACTGCGAACAAACAGAAATTCCTAGGATGGAGACTAGTTCTCATGAAGATGATGGGATTGCCAGTTCACTTAATGCAAAGGGGTAATGACTTAGACAAAATTGTTAGATGAAGCTCAAGTGAACAAAGTTTATTAGCATCAACTTTGCTCCATGTTCTCATGCTTGTCTTCACAATGGAGCACTTGCAACATTTGGATGTTGAAATCAATTTCAACAGAGATGCCTGACTTGCAAGGATTCTGATTCAATATAGGATACGGTAATTTAGCTTCACGACACTAAAATGGATTCTTAGAGAGAATCAATTTGCCAAAAATGTCAAATTCAGAAACCGTAGAGAAGTTTACTCCCTAATAAATGTGAAATTAATCCATAGAGGAAAATGATTACCTAACCACCCCGTTACTTTATAAAATTGATGGTGAATTGTCAGCCGCTAATCTTAAAAAAAAAAAAAAAAAAAAGAGCACTGGCTGGTCCGATTTTATATTTTTTGGAACTTTGACTGGGTGCGATTTCCTCGTTTGAAATGTTTGTTTGTTTTGGGAAAATTTCATAATAATGGATAATATTTTTTGAATATCGTCTTTCAGGAAATGATTTTCTCGAAAATGCTTTGATTTCCCTATTTTAGGTTAGAGATTTGTTTTCCTAATTTTAATAATGTACATTATCTTTGATCATTAATAATTTTTCATTGATCGATCATTTTCAGCAAACCAAATGCGCAAAATTCCAAAAAACTCATTCACTTCTTTCATTCAAAGAGACACCCTCGCAATCTCACCCCAGTTTTCTCTTTCACACAGCCGACGGTAATTTTCTTTGTTGTTCTAATGTAGAGGCAAAGAACAAACTCGACACAATCACTCACTCTCGCTTTGTATTGTGACAGCTTGGGTAAAGAATAGGATTCCGCATAGCATATCCATGTCCTTTACATCCGACCCCTCAAGAAGCAGCTTCAGGCGATGCCATTTAGGCGGCGGGGATAACAGCGACGTCGATTCAGGCATTTCAAGGTCGGAATCTTCCTTAGTGAAGAAGCTGCCTGAGTTGCTGAGGCGAGCTGTCGCCGATTGCCTCTCCTCCACCGTTTCCTTTGAAGCTTCCGGAACTCTTCCAGTTGCTCTTGAATTTCGGTTCTTTCTTATTTTCTATTGGTCTTGCCGACTTGTTTAGATCTTGCCAAGTTTTAATGGAGGAGGTGTCCGAAATTCTAAAGAACCAATGGAAAGTCAAAAAAGTCACCGGTCTCCCGTTTTCCTCCATTGAAAATTGCGGCTGCCATCAGATGGTGACCCCATCCATAAATTAATCCAGAACTTGCTATGCTCGGCTGACTGCGTGCACAACGATGTCTGCCTAATTTCCACTTATGGTACCTTTGGTTTGTCGACACACTTTTTTTTACTTTGACTTTGTGTGATTTGGTTGACTTGAGCGTCTCGATGGCAAAGAGAACCTCCCACCCACGTCCATCAGACAAAGGAAAACTCCTCTGAAATGCTACTCGTTTACTAGCCAATTACTGGACAGATTTGAAAGCAACTGCGAGAATTCAAGTCGCCCCAAAAGAGAAACAGCCGGCAGTCACTTTTGACTAGCCTTGTTGGACCGGCAATTCCCCGAAGATCGCCGGCTAATTAATTAATTTTTTTTTTTGTTTCATTCTCGGCTAATTTCCAATGTAAATTAATTTCCACGCAAAACCTTCACTTTTTGCACTATGATGCACCTGGATTTGCACTTGGATCCCACTTCATCCACTTTCTGAGTGCGCAATGAAATTGTAGAACAATCTTGATCGCTCACCTCAGCTCAAATTCACTTCATGTACTTTTTGGATAGGACCCTCGTGTCATCTTGTCAATTGAGAGTATAAAGCACACCTCAATATACCTTACCCTCTCAATAGCCACCCGATCACCCGCATTTATGGCGGCCATCCTTCCCCCAAGAAATCTCTCACCTGGACCGCATGTCCCACATGAAGAAAAATAGCAACTCTCTTATGTTTAAATTAATTAGGAGGTTGCTATGCCACAGTGGAAACACAGTAAGCCGCCTATTTTGCCAAGCATGTGATGTACGCGGATCGGATTTTGCAAAGTCAGCAAGAAATTGATGAATGGACTTTGGGTCAGATTGAGACAAAAAAAAATCAAAGTTTGCTATGTTGACTGAAAGAAGAAATAACGGGGGATTGACTGAAACAGCCATGAAAGCATATGGGGCACGTTGGAATTAGATAGAGATAATGATGGGAGTTGAATGGTTGAATGAGACAACCATGGAATCGTATGATAACTTTAGGTCAAACTTTGTGGGCCAACTAGGGGTAAGCATCGGTTTAGGGTCAATCTTGGACCGATCCTGGACCACCCAACCCTAGGGGAATTTGGTCGATCCTTGGTCCTAGGATTCCTGGACCAGTATTATGCGGGTTGATCCTCGATCCTAGAAGTTCAAGGTCGGTCCAACCCGGACTAATTCTAACTCTATATATATATGAATTTTTTATTTACAAAAAACCTTAAAATAAAAGTTGTCAACAACATTAAACAGTTATTTAGTGAGGAGTTCAAGTAATTTTACATTATTCTATAATAACTTAGATTTTTAATGTCTTTTACAGCATCAATAGTCATAATTTATAAATGAGGAAAACATTTTTGTGAGAAGTTCTTACAGCGTCCAATAAGGCATAAACAACTTTTTACGACATCCTCCTCTAGTATTTGTTCTCTTCTGTCTTATTTGTATCTTTAATTTGCCAAAATCGAAAGAAATAACTTTTTTGCTCGCCACTCGACACTCACCTCACTCACTTTGGGTCACTTGTGCCGCTCGTTACTTGATGCTCACTTAGCTTATTACCCCCCTCGCTCAACGTTCGATGCTCACTCTATTTGACGCTCACCCCACTCGACCCTCATCGCTTGCCTTTCTTAGCTAACCTTGTTCATTATCAAACCCACTAGGTCGGTCCAATCCTCGGTTACCCTTTCAAGAAGTACAAAAAATGAAATAAAAAATCATTGGTTGCTTTTCGATTGACTTTGGAATTGGACCAAACCCTTAAGGAGTACAAAAAATGAAATAAAAAAATCATCGATTGGTCCCGAGTTAACCCTGAAACCGAACCGAATCCACTGGATATGTTCGATCCTTGGTCCCAAGCTCAATAGGGTCGGTCATCGGTCCCAAAAATTGAGGACTAGCAGTGTGGGTTGGTCCTAGGGTTAGGGGTCAACCGGCCCAACCCGGACCATACTCACCCCTAAGGCCAACCATGATAATATCATGTACCAACCTTCTTGGACTGGCAATTCCCTAAAGACTGCTGGCTAACAAGTAATGAAGATATAATAAGTTCTCAGAAAACCTAAGAGTTGCTAACTCCTTGTGTCAAAACCGCAGTTGCGAAAGAAAGTGCAACCAAAGATGAGTTACCTAAGCAGAAACACAAAATTGTTTCCTTATCTTTTGCTTCTTTTCTCTGTTTCATTCGGCCCCTCTTTGCCCACAAAGTTCGACCTAAAATTATCATACGATTCCATGGTTGTCTCATTCCACCATTCAACTCCCGTCATTATCTCTATCTAATTCCAACTTGCCCTATATGCTTTCATGGCTGTCTCGGTCAATCCCCCGGTATTTCTTCGCTCAGTCAACATAGCATACTTTGTTTTTTTGTCTCAATCCAACCCGAAGTTCATTCATCGGTTTGGTTTTGTTAAGGGTGTTCATTAGAGAGAAAATATCCAAATATTAAAAATTACGATACTTCAAGTCAAGAAAAGTAATTGTGTGGACCAATCAAAGGTTGCATCAGTGGAAACTATGCAGATAAACCCGGCCAGCAATTACCCGGCCAGCAATTACGGGGAGGTCATCACCCAAAGTTCATTCATCGTAATTTTTTCCGATGAGATTTTCTTTAATAAAGTTTTGCTCCTTCTGGTATCAATGTCAATTTTCCTCCACCTTCTTCTTAGAAGGCTGCAATTCAAAGAATTGACAATACATGGCAAACACGTTCCAAAATAGAGTTACAAATGCTCAAAAATCAAGATGAAGGAATGCGCCCGCAGAAAATAAACTTGAAGCGTGGAAGTGAAGACTGAAGACTACTAACCCATGGCTAATGCTCGGAAGATGCGCATATTGATACGGGGGAAGAACGAAACAAACGCATGACCCCCATTCAACTTGTTAGAATAATTAAATAATAAATAATATATTCCTCTAACAGCTTAGACTTTTAAAACAATTAACTATCATCCCACCAAATCTCACGTAATATCATAACTATTCTCAGTTCAAATTTTTTCAGGACGTATTTACCTCATCAATTAAATATGTTTATGTTTAGTACTAAACAGGAAAAAAAAAAGACTTAGCGTAAAGGGAAGTGTTGAAATAATTAAATAATAAACAATGTTTTCATCAACAGCTTAAACTTTTAGAACAATTGGTTATGTTCTCATCAAATCTCACACAATTGTTCCTAAGTTTCATCTTTTTGTTTCCTTCACATTTCTTCTTTATTCAAACTTATGTATTCTCTTCTCATGTAATTTCAATTTCAATGTACCTTAATTTCCTCGCAATATATTAACTTTATGGACTTGGATTTTACATGGATTTCCACTCCGTCAATTCCTCTCTTCATCATGCATTGTGCGAGCGAGGTGTGCAGCTGCGGATCACTCTCCATCATCTGTAGTTTGGATTGTCTCGGCATATATTGATTTTTCGTCAAATGGTATCATGTTTGTATGTTCTCGATCATTCATATGTAAAGTTCTCGGTTAAGGCAAGTTCTTCACAATATCGTTTGCATCGAGCAATGAGTCTATCTCCTCACTCATAAAGAGGTTTAACCACCACGAGACCCGCATAGACAAACTCAAATCGGCACATCTTTCACTTTGATCTGAAGGACAAGATAAAAAGGTAATCTTGAGTAATTCAATCATCCTATCCACTTCCTCAATTTGCGCGTAATATCAGAGCATAAAATATGGATTTTACAATAGCAAAACCTCAATCCTCATTATTTTCCCGTCCGCATGAGTTTCCGTATGAAGCAAACATTTCACCAAACACTGATATTGATAAGGAACTCTATCATATTTTTGCACGGTCGTTTCAATTCCTTTACATGCTCTTTAAAGCAAGTATAAACGGATGAAACAGAAAGGTCATTCCTTGTACCAGGTCAA
Source organism: Eucalyptus victrix (assembly GCA_016097545.1). NCBI lineage: Eukaryota > Viridiplantae > Streptophyta > Magnoliopsida > Myrtales > Myrtaceae > Eucalyptus > Eucalyptus victrix. The sequence continues at coordinate 11,814,137 of CM027845.1, read as the reverse complement.
AAACTGAAGGCTTTCAATAACTCTAAACGAGTCTCGATTTGGAGAACTTAAAATGGAATGAAATTGCTGCCAAAAGCTAACTCGGGCATGTCTTGATTCTGTAAATGGCAACCTGTGTGCGTACTAGGAGATGTACTGATTGATACATAGATTAGCATCCAATTACTTGTTTTTATCAGATTCGATGCAGCATTTGTTGAATAACTGATGGGAAAAAGAACAAGTCCATTGCGATGATGCAAGTATGGTGAAAAATTAATGTGCTCGAGCCAAACCTTTGCAGGAAGAGATTCCCCGGTAGAAACTCCAAACCAAGTCAGAGCAAGGAGGGAGAATATCTAGCTAAACAGCGTTAAACATCATGAACAGCTTCAGAGAAAGTAAAGACGGGGTTCGAATCCAAGTAGCACAAACTTCGAGCCACTAGAGTCGATGTTTGAAAAGGACTACATTAAAGATGAAATAAATCTTTAATTGAGGTTCTTCAAGTTCATATTATCGTTATGTTCATTCCTTTAAATTGATGGGTACTTTTTCACATCTACTTTTACAAACTATGCCAACTAGTGCGGTTAAAAGGGATTTTTAAATTCTTGACATCATAATTGTCCCCACTTGTTTCAACGCGAAAAGAGTTAGAAGCGTAGGCACATGATAAATCACTTATGAGTCAATAATGAGACTTTCTTGGTATACGATGTTGATCAAATGTTTCGTAGAGGAAAAAGAGAGGTCTCTTCTCATGAGAATTTCCTCCAAACATCATGAAATGAATGTATAGTGCGAAGAACAAATATCTATTTTCTTTGGTGGTGACGTTACTTAAGCTTTCTGAGAAAAATAACCCACTTCAACATGCATAATTTTCAGTGGCCTATTTTTATTTTTTACGCATATATCAATACTTCACATATATTTTTGAAAATGTATGATTGTAATTAGGTATATATTTCATCCATCCTCAATTGAAAAAAAAAAAATTATCCAACCGCTCTTGTGAATGGTGAATTACAAGTTGTGAACATCATTTATATGTTCAATTAAGTTATATGTCCATATTTAAAACCCACCGATCAGACGGGTGGTAAGAAAAAAATTGTACGATCAAATAAAAAAATAATTTATGATTTATAGAGTATATAGACCAAAATTATCTCAACCAACAACTACATGGGCCCTCCAGCGAAATTTACATAATACCGTCGATATGACATTTATCCACATTATCAATCCAAGCAACGTACGTTCCATCACGTACGAAGCTTTAATTTCTTGACTTTGGGCGGCTCTGACCGATGACATTTATCCACATTATCAATCCAAGCAACGTACATTCCATCACGTACGAAGCTTTAATTCTTGACTTTGGGCGGCTCTGACCGGGTCATTTGTTTGACTTTGGGCGGCTCTGACCGTGTCATTTGCTTGACTTGGGCTTTTAAAAAGACCTGACTCCCAGTCTTCCAATTCAATCACGGTACGTCTCTCTAACTGCATTCCCTTTTCTGTCGTGCCTCCGCACCAAACAACCAAAGCCAAACAAAAAGCTTTCTGCATTGCACAAGTTCTCTCAACTCAGGTACCAAATGAAGCCCTTCCCATTACTCCTCCTTCTCATAATACAAGCTGGCATTAGTTGTTATGCCAAGAACAACCACCTATATGCCTCTTCATCATGCGGCGAGGTTGATAACATACCCTATCCCTTTCAATTGAAAGACGACCTGAAAGGTTGCGGTGATTCGAGATTCGAGTTAGCATGTGAAGATAATCACACGGTGCTATGTTTGTTCGATGGTCGGTATCACGTGAAATCGATATACCCTGGTGATACCCTGGTATCACGTTCCATTGATTATGGGAATATGGAAGTGGTAGATGTCGGGCTGCGAAAGGGCGACTGTTCCTCCCTTCCTCTCTACCAGTTAATGAGCTATAATTTCAGTGATGTAGACGCTGGATGGAGCGTGCCCTTTGGACCCACGGTGACCATTGTGTCTTGCTCAGAGCAAGTGAGATCTCATTTCTATATCAACACCGAACCATGTATAGTTACAGAAGGGTATCATTCATACGCCATCATCGACGCACATATAACGAAAATTGAGGATTTTTGCACCATAACCACGTCAATATATGCAGCAGGAGCATATTATTTAAGGCGGCAGCGGCAGAAACTATGGAATCGGGAGAATCGCACAATCTCCTACAACGACATTCACAATGCGATGGCCGACGGGTTTAATATCAGCTACTCGCCTCCCCAGGAGAAAACATATAAGTTTTGCTTCTTAGGCTTCCGATACCTAGGGACAAAAATGATGAAATGCACAATCTTCCGTTCCTACGAGTTACCCTGTAAGTATGCCTTTCCAATTGAGGTTCTTTACCCTAGCAATATGCTAATATATGGCTCTAGCTATAGCTCTTGCGCCTTAAAGCGACGGACTGGGATTGATTGGCATGAAAATCAAAGTAACATATGCAAGTGAAATTTGTAGAACTCCCGACCATCATGATTGAATAAGCAAAACCGAATAAAACGAATTAGCCCTAGAGGGAATTAACATGACATGCAAATAATTGTTTCACTATGAAATACAATCGTCATTCTCCGAGAGAAAATGGCAGTAACAACCACATCATGTGGTGTTTTATTCCTCCTAATAAAAAGATAGTTGAAAGTTGCAATATAGAAACCACGAAAAAGCTTCATTTGTACTGCGAAAAATAGATTTCAAGAATTTTTTTTTTTTGGATTTTCCGGCATTCGGTTAATGAAAAATAATAAGTTAAGGAAAACATTTTTCCATCAATGAAAAAACACCTTCAAAAGTGGGGAAAATGATTTTTATTTTTTGAAGAGAATAAATCATTTTCCCTCCTCTTTCTTTCACCACTCATTTTACTTATTTTATTTTTTTATTAATTATTTCTTTTTTAAATTAAAATTTTTTAATTTTTCCTTTTGCTTCTTCTCTAGCTGGTTGCCCACCAAGTGAAGGCCGATAACTGGCCATAGGTGAGCTCGAGTGTCGCTAGATCAAAAATTAAAAAATATATATATCAAAAGCAATGCAAGGAGAAACATCATATTTTCGTACTAACTAATGGAAAATATTTTCCATTTCATTTTTAGATTTCAACCAAACATCATAAATATGTTGTCATTTTCATGGAAAATGATTTCCAAAAGAGTCCCATTAAGTTTGTGCTTTTCGACAAATAAAAAACTAAGTTCGTGCTAAGTCAACATTGAACATCTGGATTTTTACAGAATATAAGAAAATTGTGTTTAGTTCCTTCCAAAAGTTTCTATATTAGCTCAAAGTACCTTTTTTCTTATATCAAAAGTTCCCAAAATGGCGAGTAAAAGCCCACCAAAAAGTTAGTGGTGTGCTTCCTTGCGAAGGCCAGGATACGTTAATCCTACCTCGTAAGGTAATCAAGTATAGTCACAAAAAGTTATAAATTCTCATAGCCAAAATTGTGTAAAAAAAGTAAGAATCTCTTGAAAGTAAAACCTGTTGAGTTACCATATTTTAGGTCTCAATGGGGCCAGAAAATTCACTAGATGAAATATTTAGGTTCAAAGAACATATTAAATATGAGACAGGATGTTTTGAATATTTACTACTATTGATTGTTGGATATAGTATGCAAATGTAACATTAGTTATTATCCTTAATACATCTTTGCTTTTTTTTTTTTTTTTTTTTTTTTGGTCGGTTAATACATCTTTGCTTCGGATGTTGTTAATTCATACGTAATTTTTTTAGTTAACTCGGATAACAATACTTGTTTCCCTGTTCTTTACCAAAAGAAAAAAAAAATACTTGTTTTCCTGTACATATTTTTCATTCATCGCTTAGCTGATTCTGATTATATGTCTTCATGAATCTCTTGCTTTCAGACCACGGATCTTATTGGGGTACGGCGCTAAATGTTGCAGTCAATACCATTTCTGATCCCCTTTTTATCTTTGGTATGGATGATTCTCTTTTCCTCACATCTGCGACACACTCACGCGCTAAATGTGAAGAAAACACTTTTTGTACGTGCTTTCTGACAAATTAAAAACAATATGCTTTACGCTAATCTTGAGGCAATTTTGTACGCAGCTCACTTCCTGGCAGCAAAATTCATATTCGGAGCTCCATGTGTGTTTATACTTCTAATCTATAAGTGGATGAGAAGACACCAAGCAATGGACGCAAACGTCGAAGAATTTCTACAAGCTCACAACAACTTTTTGCCCATAAGGTACTCTTACTCAGATATCAAGAAGATCACAAAAAATTTCAAATACAAGTTAGGTGAAGGGGGATATGGTTCTGTGTACAAAGGAATGCTTAGGAGTGGCAATGAAATTGCGGTTAAGATTTTGAATAAACCAAAATCTAATGGCCAAGATTTTATAAGTGAAGTGGCCACAATTGGAAGGATCCATCACATTAATGTGGTGCGACTTGTTGGTTTTTGTTTCGATTATTCCAAACAAGCTCTTGTCTATGATTTCATGCCGAATGGATCCTTGGATAAGCACATTGTCTATAAGGATGGAGAAGATTCTCTTGATTATAAGAAAATGTATGAGATATCTCTTGGCATAGCTAGAGGCATAGAGTATCTACATCGGGGATGTGACATGCAAATTCTACACTTCGACATCAAGCCTCATAATATTCTCCTAGACCAAAGTTTCACCCCAAAAGTTTCTGACTTTGGCCTCGCAAGACTTTACCCCTCTGATCGCAACATAGTAACATTGACCGCAGCAAGAGGAACCTTGGGATATATGGCACCCGAGCTACTCTATAAGGACATTGGTGGCATTTCTTACAAAGCTGATGTTTATAGTTTCGGGATGATGTTGATGGAAATGGCTGGTAGAAGGAGAAATGTAAATGCAAATGCAGAGAATTCAAGTCAAATTTATTTTCCTTTGTGGGTTTATGATCAACTCGGCAAAGAAGAGGAGCTTCAAATGGTAGATGCCACAGAAGATGAAAGAGAGGCCACGAGGAAGATGATAATTGTTGCTCTTTGGTGCATACAACTGAACCCTAATGATCGACCATCGATGAGCCGAGTCGTTAATATGCTAGAAGGAGAGATCAATGAACTACAAGTTCCCCCAAAACCACTTCTGTATCCGACAGAGACGCCGGTTGATTATGTTGAGACTGAGATTGAACTTGAAACTCTCTCATCTTCTTCAAGTGTTCCAACAATTTCTAGCGGTCACTGGTATGAGCATGATAACAAGATTGCGGAATCTTGTTTGGTGTGATATAGTTTCTCATGTAGAAATTGAATACAAGTGCTATCACTTGTGCTTGATTTACTGGTATAATCCTCAGGGCTATCTATTGGTATAGCACTCATGATATATTGGTGTTTAATAAATTTGGACACAGATGCCTCACTTACAAGAATTTTGATTCAATTTAGGGCACAATAATTCAGTTTTAAATATATGAAAGTTGTGTAATCTCTGCATAATTTCCACTGATGCAACCTTTGATTGGTCCACACAATTTACTTTTCTCGACTAGACTTTATCTCTCACGTATCATAATTTTAAAATTTGGATATTTTCTCTCCTATGAAAAACCTTAACAAAACCAAAAAATGTTAAGATCCTAAGATATTGCTCTCTGTGTGTATGTATATCTATCTATATATATATATATATATATATATATATATATATATATATATATATGTTTACAATTTCTTCATATTGTGTCAATAACTTCTATTTATTAATTAGTAATTCAAATATTTCCTTATAAGGCGACTTTGTAGAATCTTCTAAATGTCAATTTTTTCCCAAACATGCAAACCATGTGCACTTTTCCTAGTACAAATTAATTCAAACAGTGGCAATTATCTCATTAATTTTTTTAAACATGGACTCATATTAGTTGATTTTGTTTCATTTGTCACCATCGTGCGATGAGAAACAGATTTAAATGAAATATTGTAGCATTCTGTTATGAATAATGAGTAAAGCGAGATGTTATAGCAATATATTTTCAGTTAAAATAATTTTGATTCAACATCAGGCTCGGTAGTTCATTTTTACGATACTAAAGCTGATTCCTAGAGACTAGAGAGAGTCAATTTGCCAAAAATTGTCAAATATGGAAAACTAACTTCCTCATTAATTGGAAAGCCATGTACAACAATCTCTGCATAATTTCCATTGATGCAACCTTTGGTTAGCCCACACAATTTACTTTTCTTGACTTCACTTTGTGGCGATTGGTTGACCTGGACATTTCAATGACAGATCACCCCCAATTGATCTTCTCGATCAAATAATTCCAAAGCAATTGCTAGAATTTTAGTCGCCTCCCTTGAACTCCGGCCAGTGTCTTATCACTTTCGACTCAACCTTGTTGGACTGGCAGCTCCCTGAAATACCAGTGGCTAATGAGAAGTTGAGATTTACCAGTTCACAGAGAGTATTAGAGTTGCTAACTCCACCATGTCAAAATCGTAGTTTTGAAAGAAAGAGCAACCAAAGATAAATTGCATAAATGGGAATCCAGAAATGTTTTTGTTGTGAAATATATGGAAGTTAACATAAGTTACAATTTAAAAAACCAAAAAAGTACGAGAGAATGAAATTACTAGAGAAGTCAATAGGGAACTCTAAAAGCACACAAACGGTTTATGTGATTCTGTTAAAGTGTCAATACTTACTCCATTTGGAGACTCACAAACAGAGAATCCACTAATCATTAAGAGATTTATAGAGTTATGATGGCTCACACACTCAAATGATTCACGGTCTTATATTACACTCCAATAAAATAACTCACGGAGAAATTACCCTGTGACTCCGAAACACTTTTGAAATTATTCGAGGACGTAGATCACATGAACGCCTCAGCTACTTCAAGAAGTCGCAACACACTAACTTCTTAACTACCATACTCAATTCATAGGCTAAGCTCCCCCAAAATTGCTTCTATGTCAAAATATTTGTCGATAATGTCTAGACAAAGATAGAATTTGAAACATTTTCATGTTTTTTACATGTCCCAATAATCTTTAGTAGATATTGGTATGAGCACAATGACAAAGAATGCAAAATCTTGAGCTGTGTGATTTTTCCACTCTTGTAGAAATTGAAAGAAAAATAATAGTTTTCACCAAAAAAAAAAGAAAGAAAGAAAGAAAAATAATAGTACTGTCACTTGTGCATGATTTTCGTGGTATAATCCCTGTGGCTGTGTATCGGCACCCATTTTTTTCCAAATGCGCCTTTTCTCTTAGAAACTTATGGTCCTTTTAAGTCTCAGTGTCAATCCTTCCTCCTCTGTCCTCCTAAAAGCTTGCACTTAATAGACATGAAAATAACCATGTTTCCAAATAGAGTCACAAGTAGAGGTATCAAAATGGGTCATTGATTCATTTTTGGACTCATATTCTAGTTATATGGGTTGTATATGGTCAGAGGCTTTTAAAAACCCAACTAAAAATGGATCAAAGGAGTAAGTCTAATTTAAATGGGTCAAAAATTGTGACCCATTTTCGACCCATTTAAAATATCAAGTGGGTTGGAACCTTAAAACCCATTTCTAAATTTTCAACTCAAGCCCCACACAATCTTTCCCTCTTTAGCTTTATAAAAATGTTTTTTATATAAAAAATCGAAATTATAATTATTTTTCATATTTCAATCTTTTTTTTTCTTTTTGTTTTTTTTTCTTTTTCTTCCTTCCTTAACCAGTGGCCGACAAGGTGATGGTCGGTGATAGGCCAGGTAAGGCTTGAGCTTGTCGGCATTAGGCAGGGCCATGGCCTCGCTAGATTGGTGAGATCAAGCCTTGCCTGACGCCAGCAAAGCCTTGACTTTGCCGCCGACTAGTGAGACTCAAGCTCACCAACGTCAGGTGGGGCCTTGACCTCACTGGATCAACAAGATCGAGCCTCGCTCGATGCCAGCGAGCTCGATCTCACCTATGGCCAGTCGCCGCCGTTGTCATGGGCGACAAATGGAAGAAGAAGAAAAAAAAAAGAGAAAAAGAAAAAATAATAATTAAAAAATATATTTTAAAAAAATAATTAAATATTCGATTTTAAAAAAAATATTTTTAAAAAAGAATTATAAAAATTTTCCATTAAATTTGTATCGCATAAAAGTGTCTTAGAAATACTTTTTTTTTCAATAAAAAAATCATAAAAATGAGCTTTCTTAAATTTAGTTAAAGAGTTTTCATATTACAATTTTTAATTACTCAATGGTATGTTCACTTCAAACAAGAGAAGCATGTGCATGGTCTAATTATTTATAAATATTTCAATTTATAGTTTTTTTTAAATTTATTTTATTTACTATTTTTAATTTAATTTGAAGTTTTAATCCAATTAGCATATAATAGATATGGGTTTTCCTATCATATTAATAGGTTTTAGCAATACGGGTCCAATCGGGTATGTGTTGGATATAGGTTAGGTCAGGTATTGGTCACTTGATTTATACTATATGAATATGGGTCAAAACGGGTTAAATAGATCAAATATTGGTCGATTCATTTTTTAACCCGACCCAACCCACCCATTTGACGGTACTAATGGCAGGGACATCAACGTAGCCGTTGATGGTTAGCGCAAGATTGCTTCAGTTTTTCATGTTGCATTTTCCACACTTCGCCGCCGTAAGACCGTGTTTCTCGATGAATTGGAATGCGCCATCCGTTCAACCGCTTTCCCAGCTCTGATCCTGCGCCGCCGACATCACAGTCGACCAACTCCTACTCTGACAAAGGAATCAACTTACCCGCAGAAATGTTTGCTACCCCGTCCGCGGCGAGGGACGGCCGGAAACGCCCGACAAAACCCTGCATATTATCGTTTGACAAGCATTGAGGGAGCAATAAAGACGGTCCGAACTATCGTGGATTTGCAAACGTTTTTCTTGAATGCTTTCCTCGTGGCCTTGAACCCTTTCATTGTGAGGCCTGTCATTCGGTTCACTCCGTAGCTTGTAAGGCCTGTCAATCGCTCAGTTAAATGAATCGGCGCGCTGCGCTCTCTCCTCAAAATCTCGAAACGTCCTTGCCGCTCCTGGCCATTTCTGTAACGCGGCCATTTCAATACCATCCGTTGCTCTCGTGCCTGCGGTACATGGGACCATCATGCTGGTGCCGGAGGTCGCGGCACAAGGAGGCTTGATAGGCCCAAGCTCCTAAAAGGAAGATCAGCGTGACAAAGGTTGGTGATAGATCGCCGTCTTGCCTCTCACGTCAGAGCTTAATGTCAGTCACGGCCCGACCGCCAACATGGCGACCTTGATGCCAACTGGACATCTACCATCTGTTTCTTTTATAATCTTTTTTCAAAATTCGATGAGCTAGATAGAGGGTGAGCGGATCTTGGAGAAGGGGATGTAGTTTGGATCTTGCATGTGGGAAGATGCATGATCTATCCGAGAATCTAGTGCTTGTTTTGAGCTCTTTATCTGCTGACTCCACGGCAATCGGATTACAGTAAATGAGGTGGTTGGAGCACGATGTGAAGTTTGTCCTGAGCCATGGCTGAAAAGTGAAAAGTTTTGAGACCCAACATGGTTTAAAACTTAATTGGTACTAATACAATATGTTTAAGACTTTCGTGGTAATTTTTCAACCTAAAAATCAATGATTTTCCAGGTAATTGTTTGCCAGAAGATTCGGCAGCTTTCAGGTTTATTAAGGCACAAGTCAAAACACAAACGAAGCCATTTTGAACACTGATTCTTTGAAAGGGAGGATCTGTTCTTCGGAGTAAAGATTTCATGAATTCTCACATGCTCCTCTTCAATCCTTCATTGCACGCTGGTTGCTAAATTGTTGCATGCGGAATGAGTCGTTTTACATTTTATGTAATTTGACATGACAGCTTTAAATCGTTCTCGATAATGTATCAGGATAGATGTACCTCGCAAGTTTTTCTTGTTCGCATTATGAACCCGTACCTAGTTGAATTTCATCCTAAGTTTCTTCAACAAGAAGATTTTTCAAGTCGGAAGTTCAAATATCACTTCTTAAAAACACACAACTAATACATACAAATGTATATATCTGCAGCATGTCAAGCAGAAGTGAAAAACAAGGCCTTGAACTGAAAAGCTTCACCATATTTACAGTACACACGGATAGGTGGCTCATTATAATCTACGCGGTAGGATAAGAGGCCTTCATCGCGATGCCGCAGAGGCCTTCCTTCGCACTGACATCTCTCTGCATCCTTATGTATCCTTCCTCGCCCCATTCCTCGCCCCACGAGTTCTTCACCAGCCAAAATTTGGTGCCATCATCGCTTGTCCCGTATCCAACGGCGGTAACACCGTGGTCCAAGTCGGTCCCACAAGCACTGGTGAACACGCCGCTTGAGTAGAATTGGAACTCGAATCCTCCGGCATCGATGGCCACAGAAACTGGCTGGTTAGCAACTGCCTTTAGCAATGCCTCCTCGCTGTTGGCCGGGACGTCTTCATAGCCCTTTATGATCACGGCATGGTTGGATTCCGATTCAACATTGCATTTGCCGTCAATGCCCTTGTAAGGATAGTTCACCTCAGTTGTGAGGCCATGCTTCTCAACGAATTGGAATGCGCTGTCCATCCTGCCGCCTTCACATCCCTGGTCCTGGCCACCGACGTCGCAGTCGACCAACTCTTGCTCGGGGAGAGAAATCAACTTACCCGTGGTTATTTCATTGATTCCTTCCACAGCTGCCACGGCTGAAAAGGCCCAGCAACATCCTACATTTTTTCAACGGAAACAGGACATTCAAATCAGAACAACAGACATTCGTGGAGAAGACACCGTGACAACATTTGGCGTTTCAACAACATCCTCGCTCTAAGAAGGTCAAATAGATTGGCGAAGGCAGTTCATGAACTAATCTCCATCAACTTACCACATTGGCCTTGTTTCTTGACTGGTGTCACGGCTCCTTTTTCTCTCCAGTCCATGCTAGAAGGCACCGCGGTGATGTTTTCGTACTTGAAAGAAACGGCCTCGGTGGAGCACATGTGTGACTCGAATCGGTTCCTTGCCTTGAATTCTCCTGAGGTCAACGAACTGATTGACGCCGAGCTTGTAAGGCTTGTCGTTTGCCTGATTGAACAACTCGATACCTCGTACATTCACCTTAAATATCTCGAAACGGCTTTGCTTCTCTTCCACATCCTTGTACACACGCCCGAAACGGGCCATCCATTGCCCATGCATCTCGTACATGGGATCGTCTCGCTGGAGGGTGCGACCGGCGGCTTGATGAGCCCAAGCCCCCAAAAGGAAGACCAAAAGCACCAGAATGAAATATTGGTTTCTAAACGATCCCATAACTTCGCTAGCAATGTCAGGAGTGAAGGAGAAGAGCTAAGTGAATCAGTTTGGGAAGGGAGCACACAGAATCCTAAGATTGAAAATCAAATTTATATTCCTAATGTTTTGGATCGTACAACAAATTTGGAGGTGGATTCATCGACTTGCCCGATAATCTGTCCTGATGGGTACATCAAATTAATCGGATGAATTAGCTTTAATTAAGAGAGGCAGTAATCAATTATCAACGCCAGAGAGGGTGTTGTGAGATAGACTTGGCTTGTGAGATTCATATCATGGAGTCTTACTTCGTTTCTGTGCGAGGCTTCGATTTCAGCATGTCTTTATCGTCTTTTTGGGCAAATTCGTAGCATGTTCAGTCCCCACAAAAATTTCTCACGTCAAACGAAACAAATGATAACTTTTAAAAAGATTGTCTATCACACTTCACAAGAGATAACCTTTAGTGTCAGCCGAAAGGTTAGGATACCTCGTGTAAAAATAAAAAGGGCCTTAAACATTTGGTTAGTGGTGCGAAGCTCAATTTGGCTTCGTACTTTTTGAACAAGGAGATATGGGATTAGTTCAAAAAAAAAGAACAAGGAGATATGGGAAAGTTCAACATTACTTTCCAATCGCACAGCATATAGATGCACTTAATTTACTTCACAAGATGAAAGTACGTAATAAACACACCAAGTAGAAAATCTTTACGTATTAAAAAAATAACAAATTCGTACAAGATTTACATCGAGTTCCAATTTTCTTCGAGTGACATGCGCACAGGAGCTTGTGGGACGCATTCTGACCGTGGCATCGCTGCCACTGGATACGGGACAACCGGTACGGGGCCAAGTTTTGGCCGTTGAAGAACTCGTGGGGAGCAAAGTGGGGAGAGGAAAGATTAATACGGATGCAGAGGAATCTCGATGCTAAGGAAGGCCTTTGTGGTTTAGCAATGAAAGCATGCTTAAGCTCCAAATCAAGCTACATATGCAAGCTCAGCGCAAAGATGTCTAAAAAATCAAGCTGCATATTCGAAACAGATAGCTTCAATCTTCGCACTACTCGCAGGACATCAAGGCAAGGGATCAGTTACACTTGTTTATAACGACGCCCGTTGAACGACTTCTCTCCCTTTTAAGGTAACACCTATTCAACAACCTTAAGGCACAACAACCACGTAGCCCAATGCTAGATAGAATCTACCTAGCCCACCCTCGATATGACTAGATCGATGTCATTATAGCATGACATTTCATCTTAAATCAGGCTAATACAGCTCAGGTTCCATCCTCTTGTATAAAGAGACTTCTGCTTGTTGAGATCACATCAATGTAAATAAGCAGTATGGAAACAAATGTCGGTCATCTTTGAGCAAAAAGATTATGACGATTGACACATCCAACACGTGAAGAAGTTATTACTCAAAATCAATAGGGCAAAATGGTTCATGATCTGTCATTAGCTCAACAGGCACAAACTCGTCGCAATTCAGACAAGGCATACAATGGAATAACCCACATCACATAACCTACTTAGATGCACGATACAACTCCCTCAAATACAGTACCATATGCAAAGTTGCGCTTTAGCTTATTCTCAAAGCTTCAATTAGCAGACTGCCTCAGCTCAGGTCGGACAAAGTCTGCAATTGCAGGCACAGAGATATCAACTGTAGGTCTCAACTGTGCGCAAACTTCAATTACTCCATGCACCGGATCTGAGAAGAAGTTGCTGATGAGGTCCCGGTTAACTGGGGCACCATTGTCCACAGCAACTAAAGCTTGTTGAATCAGGATGTAATCAAATCGGGGAGCCCACTTCCTTGACCCAAGACGAGCTGTGGTCGAACAATTGTCGACCATAAAAGAGACTCCACGGGCATGCATGAAGGGGTTCAAAGAATCAACTGATTCTATAACACTCTCATTGATGATCTCAGAGTAGGAGTGTCCTTTCTTCCTCAAGATTTCAATCTGAACAGATATCACACCTCACAAGAGTAAGACACTAAGATGAATAAAGGATCTCCTCTTTAATTACTTTGCTTATAGTTGTAAAACTGTACTAGTAAGGCACATAAAAGAATCTTGATGTGCATGCAGTAGATTAAAGCAAGCCATAGTGCGCATTTCTGTCCAGATGAGAAAATAAAAAAGCTTAAGATGGTTTCTAGCCCACCAAAAAATAAAAAAATTCGATACAACTAGAGGAGCCTTGAAACTCAGAAACTGAAGAAACTAGCGGGGGAAGTATTCATCTTCCATGAGATTAAGATTACCAAGCCAACCATATTGGCAACAAGATATAAAAAGAGATCCTCACCTGGGCCATCATCAAGGCAACAAAGACACCAGCTGTGAAAGGATATAATGGGCCAAGGTCACCAGCTGGTCTTGTTGCTCGCACACGCTCACCCACTTTCCACATGCGGGTCTGATCTATCTTGCCCATCGGGAAAGCAGGTAGACCATGCTTTTCCTGAAGAGAAAGGACAAGAAAATCTTAATCTGGAAAATGGATGAGCATCCACTTTATACTTTTGCTCTATCAAATTGAAAGTCAAAATTTATCAAAGTAAAACGTACATAAAAGCGCCGTCCAGCAAGAACAACGCTGCGAATCTCACTACCACTGGCAACATCTTCATAGCACTCATACAAGATGTCCATGCAAGGATAGTACGATGCACTGTATGCCTTCTCAAATTCTTTTTTTCCTTCATCGGACAGTGAATTGTAAACAGCCAACATGCCCTGTTGAGAAAATGACCAGAAAACAAAATTAAACGCATTGACCCAGTAACAGGCCATACACATCTCTATAACAATGGTATCAGTGGCATCCAAGAGTAAGGGAAAATAGAAAGGAGCTGCTATCAAATTTATCACCGAAAAACAACCTTTGTGGAAATGGTCTTCGATATGATGCCCGTTATGCACTCAACGGTATTGTTGTATGCCAGATCTTCACTCATTCCATTTCCAGTGTACCTTCTGAACAGGGATTCCCCAACTCCATGAACGGCACCAAGTAAAATGCCTAAGAGCAAGGCAAGCACAAACCAAGCACCATTCGCATACTTGCAACATAGAAATCCATAGAACTGTTATCTGTAATTGTCAATAGATATTTTATTTAGGATTCATCCCGATTAAGGAAGCATGGAGCTAAACTCACCACGCTCCCCAAAGATATCACTTTTGTACTCCTGCTCCAAAGTTGTCGCATACTTGCAACATAGAAATCCCAATTTCTTCATCTTGTGCCAATAATTTCGAGAGAAGTACAGCCCATGTGCCAAAACTTGGCACGAAAGGATACTTAAGTGTCCAAAGTTAGGAAAGTGACACTTAAGTGCCAAAATTGAAGCAAAATTGATCACTTATTACGTTGAAAAATCGCCACATAAGCGTTTTGGCCGGATTGCCGTTTTGCACACTGACGTGGCTAGACAGTACAAAAACGACATTGTTTTTGTGTTGATGTGGTAAAAAAATATTATAAAAATTAATTAAATTAAATTTAAAACTAAATTTATTTAAAACATTTACAAATACAAATACAAATATTAAAAAAAAAAAAAGAAAAAGGAAGGGGGCGGCAGAGGGCTGAGCCCTTGCTACCGCCGCCATCGGGAAGGGCCGGCAACAGAGAGGGGAGGGTGGGCCAGGGTCACCAATCCCGGTTGACCAGCGGTGAGGGCCCACAAGCCCTCGGCCCCAAACTGGGCAAAGGTCGTGGCCCTCACTCGGCCAGGCCAAGGGCCTCCTCTTGTTGGGGGTCGCCTCAGCAGGCAGCGGCCCTTAGCCCTGCCAAGCAAGGGTCGTCGACCCCCGCCAGATCTGGGTAAGGGCCATGAGCCCTCACCCTCGATTTGGGCTAGGGTCACGGCCTTCACTCAGATCCAGCGGGGGTCGGCAACCCTGGCTCAGCCAAGCCAAGGGTCGCAACCCTCATCTAGATCGGGGCCGAGGGCTTGTGGGCCCTCGCCACCGATCGGATGGGGTCACCGGCCCCTAGCCAAGGCTCAGCAACAAGGGCTCAACCCTCGGCCACCCCTTCCCTTTTTTTATAATATATATATATATTTAAATTTTTAATATTTGTATTTTTATTTTTAAATGTTTTAAATAAATTTAGTTTTAAATTTAATCTAATTAATTTTTATATTAATTTTTATCACGTCGATCAAAACAATGCCATTTTGCACTTATTTCGCTGGAAAATCGCAATGTCAACATTTTAGCCGAATTTTGCCAAAGTGGCACTTAATTTGCTCCAGTTTTAGCACTTAAGTATTATTTTCCTAACTTTTGGCACTTAAGTGTTCCTCCGTGCCAAGTTTTAGCACTCCAGATGTTCGGCACTGCAATAACTTCATTGGATTAATAAATAACTTAAAAAATTTCCTCATAAGGCGATTTTGTAGAATCCTCTTAACGTCAAATTTTCCCAAACATGCAAAACGTGTGCACTTTTCCGAGTACGAATTAATTCAAACAATGGGAATTGTCTAATTAATTTTTGTAACCATGAACTTAGATTAGTTGATTTCGTTTTGTTTGTCATCATCGTGCAATGATAAACATATTTAAATGATATATTGTAGCATTCTATTATAAATAGTGAGTAAAGCGAGATGCTATGACAACATATTTCGCTTACAAGTACTTTGATTCAACATCAGGCACCGTAGTTCATTTCTAAGATACTAAAGCTGATTCCTAGAGGATGTCAATTTGCTAAAAATGTCAAATATAGAAACCAAACTTCCTCATTAATTGGAAAGCTATGTACAACAATCTCTGAATAATTTCCATTGATGCAACTTGGTTGTTCCACAATTTACTTTTCTTTGGTTGACTTTGTGGCAATTAGTTGACTTGGACATTTCAATGACAGATGAAACTCCCAACTGATCTTCTCGATCAGATAATTCCAAAGCAATCGTTAGAATTTTAGTCGCCTCCCTTAAACTCCAGCCAATGTCTTATCACTTTTGACTCAACCTCTTCGGACTCGCAATTTCCCAAACGACCGCAGGCTAATGAGAAGTTGAGATTTATTAGTTGCTAACTCCACCATGTCAAAAGGAAAAATCGTCCAATAAATATATTATACTTTTATCAATTCAGTCCTAAACCTTTCAATTTTTCTAATTGAATCCTAAACATTTTCACTTTTTATCAATTGAGTCTATCCGATCAATTTTAATCAGAAATTACTAACTGTAGATAGTTGTTCTTGACGTGGCAATTTTTAAATAATATTTAATGATATTTTAATAATATTTTGAATTTTTTTATTTTTTTATTTTTAATGTTTTGGAGAGAAAGCCGGCGAGGGTGGCCGACCGACCCTCACCGGCCCTAAGCGAGGGCGTCCAAACCTTGGCAAGATCTAGCCACTCACCTGGGGTTGGCAAGGGTTGCCAAGCCATCGCCTAACCAGATTTGGTCGACCACTCATTTGCAGCTAGTGAGGGTCGCCAAGCCCTACCTAGCCAAATTTGGCGAGGGCTCGCATGCCCTTGCTTTCATCAATGAGGGTCATCAGCCCTTGCCTATGGCCGATGAGAGTCGGCAAAAAATTAATAAAATATTATTAAAAATTGCAATGTCAACTCCAGCTGTTCATGTCAATAATTTTCGGGCAAAATTGGCAAGATATACTCAATTAGCAAAATGTGTAAGGGTTTACGACTCAATTGGCAAAATTGAAAGATTTATGACTAAATTGGCAAAAATACAATAGGTTTAGAATTTTTTGGACAATTTTCTCGTGTCAAAACCGTAGTTGCGAAAGAAAGAGCAATTGCAAATGAGTTGCATAAATAGAAATCTAGAAATGTTTTTGTTGTGAAATATATGAAAGTTAACAGATTTCACAAATTTTTTTTTCATTTTTTAAGTATGAGAGGACAAAATTACCAGACAAGTCAATAAGGAACACTAAAGCACACATATAATCTACATGATTCACTCAAAAGTGTTCATACTTACTCCATGTGGAGAGTTAGCAACAAGAATCCACTAATCAGTACAAGATTTATAGAATTATAATCACTCACACATTCAAATATTTCACAATTCTAGATTACGTCCCAATAAATAATTCAGGGAGAAATTACCTCAATATTGTGAAACACTTTTGAAATTATTTTAGGACGTAGACCACATGCATGCCTCAGCCACTTCAGGGAGTCGTGACACACTATGGGCGTGAATGATAACCATTCTTGCCAGAAATTAATTTTTGGAAGAGAAATATAATTTTTTTTTATTTCTATTTCGAGATGAGTTTCTAAGCAAAAATACCTATTTGATAATGACACAAAATTTCTACTCTAAAAATAGAAACTCGTTTGATAACGACACAAATTTATTTCCTTTCGAACGGTGGCGGATTGTCAATTGGTTGTGACAGACGGCGATCGGCAACGGCAGCAACCGGTGGCGGGCAACTGGTGGTGGCAATCGACGGCGGGCGACTAGGCAACGGCAGCCGGCGCGGCGAACAGTAGTTAGCAATGACAAATGGAGGACCGATTGACGAACGATGAGAAGAATTTTTATTTCTCATTTCTCATTTTTGTTGTAGAAATAGAAAAGTAGAAACCCACCCCGTTGGTGGCAAAGATGGTGGAGTTGCACGCTAGCCCCCCGCAAGGCTAGAGTTCAACTCCCCACCTTGTCATTTGCACGACTTACCTGTGGTCAATGGAAGGTGGGTCCTTGCGGGTCGCCTCGGTTTATGCCGTTGACTGTTGGCTATATAGCGTTTCCTAGGTCACAAAAAAAAAAAAAAAAGTTGAAAATTTTTACTTCTGATTTCTATTCCAAACCTATTTCTGGAACAAAAATCTATTTCAGAAATAAAAAAACTGAATAATTTTATCAAACGGATTTCTACTCCAAAAACAAGTCTGAAATAAAAAAATTATTTCCAAAACATAAATTGGTGATTGTGCACCCCCTAACTCATCAACTACCAAAGTCAATGCATAGGTTAAGCTTCCCCAAAAGTCACTTCTATATCTTATAAAGATCTATGTTGATGATGTCAAGATTGAGATAGAATTTGAAACATTTTTATCTTTTTTACATGTCCCAATAATTGCTAGCAGATATTGGTATGAGCACAATAATGAAGATTGTGGAATCTTGTGTTCAGTGATTTCTCCACTCTTGTAGAAATTGAACGAAAAATAAAAGTAGTACTATCACTTGTACGAGATTTTCGTGGCACAATCCCTGTGGCTATCTATTAGCAACCACTTTCTCCAAATGTGTCTTTCCTCTATGAAACTTTTGGTCCCTCTAACTCTGTGTGTCAATATCGGTTGTCCTCCTAAAAGCTCGTATCTAAAAGTTAGGAAGCACCGCTACTTTTTGAAAGCTTTTGTGTCGTGTCAGACCCTCTTCGACACTCTCAAAATAATCGATCAACACGTGTCGGAAAATTCGACACGTAATTAAGTCTCTTGACACTTTTCGATACTCAAGTTTGGAATTTCGCCACCTGAATTGGAATTCGGACATATGATTTTCACAAGCATAAGTCAATTTTAAAATTTTTTAATAAATGATGAGTCAAAATGTATATATATGTAAAAAAATAAAAAATAATAAATAAATAAAGAAGAAAAACCTAATTTTCTCTTCCATTCTCTTTTCGACTCTCATTTCCCGTGATATACAATTCACATTTCTAGTTTGTTTTTTCTTCTCTTCGACACCCAAGTCCTGGATTGTGTGTTTTTTTTTCTTCAAATTTTATGGATTATTGAAATGGAGTTGAATTTATTAAATCGAAATAATGAATGATATTAACAAATAGTAAATTAATGTTTTTAATATAAATTCATTATAGGCTTTTAGCCTTTTATTATTATTATTTATTATTTATAAATTTGAATCAAATTAATTTGATTGAAATAATCATAAAATGAAATTTATCATGTATATATAAAAAAATATACATTTAATATATAACGTGCCAAAATTCTCTATTTTTTGAAAAATATCGTGTCGATGTGTTCAGCTGTGTCGTGTCACGTGTTGTCTATCGGTGTCGGTGCTACTTAGCTTAAAAAAACAGATAATACATGGCAACCATCTTGCAAAATTGAGTTACAAGTGCCCAAAATGGAGGAATGCACGTGCAAAAATATTAACTTAGTCTATATCTATTTAAAAAAAATTATTTGAAATAACCTTCCTAAAAATAATCACTTTAATTGTTTACAAGAATGAATGAACTATTTTTACCATCCACAAAAATATTGAGACATATATTATTGTTTGATGATGAGACTATTTTTTATTAACTAATTATTTTGAGATATAAGTAATTATTTTATGAAAATATTTTATAAATAATTTATTTTTTGCAATATAAATAGAACCTTAAGCATGGGATTGAAGTAACACGCGGCTAATGGTCAAACGATGTGCACGTTGATGTAATGGGAACAACTGGATAAACCCGCGATCACCTTCAACTCGTCTGGTAACTCTTCGGGTTATTAAATTTCCAGTGCATTTTAATTTCCTCATAATTAATTTACTTTTTGCATTTAGGTTTTGTTTTATTTTGGGAAAAATGAATAATTTGGAATACATAATTTATATCGCTCAGAAAAATGATTTAATGAAAAATATTTTCTTGTTCATGAAAATATTTAGTCATTAATTATTGTTAATAACAAAAATATTTTTTCTTAACTAATTATTTTACATAATATTATCTACATCATTCATTTTATGTGGAATAAATGGAGCTTTCAATTCACATAAATTGCATTCCTATCAAATCCCCACGTCATTCACTGTAGAGTAATATGGATTGCTCTCCATCATTTGAAGTTCTGATGATCTCTGCACATATTGACTTTTCGTCACATGGTACTATCTTTGTACAATCTTGATCATCCAGAGGTAAAATTCTTGTTTTGAGTATGTTTTCCTAGAGTGGATACCTAAATTTTAGTGATCTGATCATTTTTTTATTATATAGAAAATTATGGATTAATTTTTAATCCCTAAACAAAAACATTGGAATTAAATTGCATAGCATTTAGTTTTAGAAATATTTATTATTTAGTTTATATTTTTTCAGTAAAATACATTAGCATTGGATCAGCGGTGGACAATTTTGAATTTGAAATTTGACAAGTTGAGCCTGAGAAGCCAAAATTTGGCTAGCAATAAGGGAGTATGGTGGCCAAAAATTACATAGGGAAATAGGCCAAAGTAAATTTAATTCAATCTAATTTCAACTGGTAAGAGTTAATTAAATCTAGTCTTGAGCTTAAT
Organism: Eucalyptus victrix; assembly: GCA_016097545.1. Classification (NCBI taxonomy): domain Eukaryota; kingdom Viridiplantae; phylum Streptophyta; class Magnoliopsida; order Myrtales; family Myrtaceae; genus Eucalyptus; species Eucalyptus victrix. Next base: position 11,793,484 of record CM027845.1, on the reverse strand, counting down.
TCGGCCAATTACATTGAAAGGCCTAAGCTAAGCCCGTATAATCGAGGTTTGACCAAAGTTTGCATTATAAATAGAACACTATACCTCACGTGTCGAAGGTTGGTTCACATTCTCTAAATATAGAGAGTAACATTGTTAACACCTAAATTTTGACTAAGTATTACATAGAAAATTATGGATCAACTAACCCTAGGAAAAATGATTTTTCGTATCACCTAAGTATTAGTATTATTTACATTTACTAAGTTTTATTTTCTAGTTTATTTTCCCTTATTTTACCCCATTTTCGGATAATTATATTCAAAAAAGCCTTTGGGGCTGGGCCTGACCCTAGCCCCTTTTCTCTTTTCCTCATGGGCCCAGGGCCCATCTCCCCCCCCAGTTTGCTAACTTCGCGGCCCAGCCCTCTCCTCTTCTTCCTCTTTCCTTCCTCGCTCTGGACACAACGCGCGCAGAAGAAAAGACAGGCGCAGCCGCTCAGGCTACCTACGGCAGAGAAAGGAGGATAGACAGGCGAAGATGAAGGGATGGGACACCGGTTCGGCCAAGAGAGAGGCCGGTCGGCGAGCCAAGGACCGGCGGCAAAAGCTCCTCCGTCGACCAGACCCTCCTCGCCTATAAATAGGCAGGTTGTGAGCTCATTGGAGGAGGCAGGCAAGCTCAGAGGACTTCCCCAGAGAGGGGACGCCCGAGAGTAAGCAAGCCGGAGAGATCGGACAGAAAGCGAACGAGAAGCGAAATCTGTGAGTGTGACATCTGTGAGGTCTGAGAGGGATCCGGCCGTGAAAGAGAGAGAGAGAGTGCAACTGAGAGAGCCGCCGTTGGCCGCCACTTCCGAACCAAAACCGGCAATCTGCCACTGCTTCTTCTCCACTTTGAAGCCACGGTAGGTCCCCATTCGGGTGGTGTTGGTTTTTCCGATTTGAGGTCGGCTTCCCTAGAATCCCGGCTCGTGGGCGCGCGGGGTTGGACAACTATATTTGCCCGAACACATGGCTACATGTTTTATTTTTTGTTTCCTTCTCGGCTAATTTCAATTTCCTCGCAAAATCTTAACTTTTTGCACTTCGATTCACCTGGAATCCCCACTTCATGCACCTTCTGAGCGCGGTGTGAAAACGTGAAGCGATCTTGATCTCTCTGTCTTCTTAAGTTCAGATGGTCTCGGCATAAATAGATTTTTGGTCAAATGGTGCTCTCCTTGTATGATCACGAGCATTCACACGTAAAATTCTGATTTCGTGTGAGTTAAGCAAATTTCTCACGATACCGTTTGCATTGAGCAATGAGTCTCTCTCTATATCCACCGATCCATTACAACCTCCGTCCTTCCCACCAAAACCTACACCTTAAAATTCAGCTCTCATCCTTAATCCTAACGTTTAATTTAATTGGGAGGTTGCTTAAATTGGGCTTGTGACGTGCGCATGCCACGGTGGAAACACAGAATAAGCCTTCTACTTTGCCAAATGAGCAGAAATTGAGCATGTGTGTCAAGTGGATTGGATTTTGCAGGGTCAGAAAGAAACCGATAAATGGACTTTCGGTCGGACTGAGACAGAAAACCAAAGTCTACTATGTCGAGTGAAAAAGGAAATAACAGGGGATTGACTGAGATGACCATGAAATCATATAGGGCAAGTTGGAATTAGCCCAAAATGAGAGATAATGACAGGGGAGTTGAATGGTTGAATGAGACTACCATGAAATCGTATGATAACTTTGGGTTTAATTTTATGGACCAACCGTGATAATATCATGTATCAACATTGTTGGACCAGCAACTCCTCGAAGACTTCTGGCTAATGAGAAATCAAGATTTTATCAATTCTCGAAAAGCCTTAGAGCTGCTGACTCTCCATGTCAAAACCGTAGTTACAAGATAAAGAGCAACAAGAGATGAGTTACATAAGCAGAAACACCGAAATGTTTCCTTATCTTCTGCTTCTTTACAAAGTTTCATTCGGCCCCTCTTTGTCCATAAGCACAGATACCGGTGAGTCTCTCTCTGGGAAACCAGACATTAATCTCTCAAGGAGGAACATTTGAGATGGGCTTCTTTTCACCGGTTAACACTGGTAACCACTACATTGGCATTTGGTACAAAGGATTACCTCAAAAGACTCTGGTTTGGGTTGCGAATAGGAACCGCCAGTGTCCGACCCATTCTCTTCAGGGTTGACACTCCTTTGGGAGGGTAATTTAGTCATACTCCCTTCATCCAAGCATCAAATCTGGTCGACTGGTTTGACATCGCTCATGCCTAATTCGACTTCAGGAGTGCTTTTTGACAGTGGAAACTTCATTTTGAGGAAGACTTCCGATGTGTCTATTGCTTGACAGAGTTTCGATCATCCGACTGATAACTGTGGTTGCCTGGTGCCAAGGTTGGATTCAATAAAGTTACGTCCAAAAGGACAGTTTTGGTGGCATGGAGAAATTTACATGATCCAGCTCCTGGGATGTTCTCTGCATTTGCGGGAGCGGAAGGAAGAGCTCAGTGTTCGCTATATAAAAGGTTGGAAGCCTACGGGAATAGTGGCGACTGGACTGGTGATGAATTCAGGCATCAGCGCTGTAATGGTAGAAACGTGGTATTTTTCTCCTTTGTTTCAAATGAGAATGAGGCCTACTTCATATATTCCTCAGTTGCTCCTTATGATCTTTCTAGGGTCGTGCTGGAACCAACGGGGCTGCTGAATCAATTAATATGGGCAAAGCATATCCAGAAATGGAGGGTGCTTTGGACACAGCCAACCCTTGAGTGTGAGACATATCCCTTTTGTGGTGCTTCTTCTAACTGCAATCAGAGCGATGCACTGCTTTGTGATTGCCCCCTTGGATACTTAGATGATCCGAAGCTGGAAGATCGTCTGGGCCGTTGCAAGAGGAGAAATGCGTCAAAATGTAGTGGTGACAGGAAAGATAAATTTTCATCATGCCTAATACACGCTTGCAAAAAACTCTGTTTCATGGTGGAAAACCTCGAAACATGCAGGTTATTGTGCTTGAGCAACTGTTCTTGCAGTGCTTATGCTTACACTGCCAACTGTCTGATATGGACGGATGCCAAATTTGTAGTTGAACATTCAGCTGATGATGCAATTTCAAGAGATTTCCATGTCCAGATCGCAGCGTTGGACTTGGAGGAGAGTAAGAAACGGGGGAAACCCACTTCAAATTTCATAACAGCAGTTGGAGTTGTGTCCGTAGCTTTTCTGGTGGTCCTTAGCATGTCGCTGGTGGCTATTAAGATGAGACGGCCTGCTTATGCAGCAGACGATCATTTGATGCATTTTGAATATCGAGTTCTGAAGAAGGCAACAAAGAACTTCTCTGAGAAAATTGGGGAAGGTGGAATTAGTTCTGTTTTCAGGGGAGCACTGCCAGATTCAACTCCCATAGCAGTGAAGAAACTCATGAACCAAAGCCAAAGTAACGAACAGTTCCTTGCAGAAGTTAGAACCATTGGAACAATACAGCATGTCAATGTCGTTCGTCTAATTGTTTTTGTGCAGAAGAGTGAAAAGGTTCCTAGAATAAGAGTACTTGGCAAATGGTTCACTAGCGGCTCATTTGTTTTAGAAGGGTTCCAAAACCCTCGATTGGAAAACCAGATACGGCATCGCCATCCGGATTGCTAAAGGATTGGAGTACCTCCATGAGAGGTGTCGGGATTGCATCATACATTGTGACATCAAACCAGAAAATATACTGTTGAATTCGGAACTAGAACCACAGATTGCTGATTTTCGCCTTGCAAAGCTCGTGGGACGAGAAGCCAGCCGCGTCATTACCACTGTAAGGGGAACCAGAGGATACCTTGCACCAGAATGGATTTCAGGAGGAGCCATCACGTCGAAAGTCGACGTTTTCAGCTACGGAAAGCTGCGCTTTGAGATCATATCCGGAAAGAGAAACATTGCGGAGCTGAACAGTGATATGCGCGATTATCTACCGCTCCAGGTAGCCAATTCACTAGCCAAAGGAGAAGAAGTCTTGCCGCTCGTGGACCGCAGATTGAACGGACAGGTGGAGATGGAAGAATTGTGCAGAGCATGCAAAGTGGCTTGCTGGTGCATTCAAGACAGCGAGCGTGATAGACCAACCATGTCTCAGGTATTTCAGATTTTGGAGGGGGTTATGGTAGTAGAAAAACCTCCTATCCCAAGAACTTTCTTGCGACTTGTAGGAATTAATGAGAGTGCGGCATAAAACAAAGCACTATGTCCCTTTGTAATTTATGGGCATGATGGAGCCCCAATTCATCCTCCAGGGCCATGGACTGGCTGGTCTTGAATCCGCATCATGCTTACCAGACTTGTCATCACTAACTCCGATTGGCCAAATGGGAAAGGCAAACCTTCTGGCTCGTCTCTAAAAGAGGAAGCGGAGATTTTCCAGGTATACAATGAAGAACCTGTCCAGTAGGATTTAATTGCTTTTATGCTATAATTTTCAGATTTGGTTGCGACCTGTGACTTTATAAATTGCGACTTTCGTCAACACTACATACTTGAAGCGATTTTAAACAAACGGAGAAGTAAGCTCCGATGCCATAGTGCAAGCAATATGGGCAAGACAAGCTTCAACGTAAATCGCTAGACGAACCTTGATCTGAAATGGAAATGTTTTGTGCAAATATACCGAACATTTTCATAGGCAACTTTTGAAAAAAAAAAAAAAAAATTGGACATGAAGCAAACATCAGGCTTTGCTCACAATATTCTCCAATTTCGCAGTGCACCAACGAGACAAAAACAACTGAAATCATTTAAAAATCAAAACCCAACTGGCAACGTCCCTTATGCTTTTATTTTCCTTTTCCATTTTTTTCATAAAAATCATGGGATTTTCTTAAAATCAAGAATCAAAGGGTTTTAAACTTGTGGCATAAGTTCAAGGAAATGATGTGGAAGGGCTTGCTTGAGCCAAAGACGAGTAAACACTCTCTATGGAAGTAGGCCAAGAAACAAAAGGTTTCGCGGGCTAGGCAGTTTCCTAAGTATGGCCAACTCAAAAAACCACAAAACATTCATGATTTTGCTTTGGGCTTTATGTACCTAAACCTGCTAAGCGACCGTGCCAGACCTAGACGTCGCGTTCGGGTGGACAGTGTCCTCGGCATCAAATTTGGATTTTTCTTTTACAGCTTACGTGAGATCTATGTTTCCTGATCGAAGCAGATTTAAACCGAACAGAGACTTGAATTGAAGTAGTTCAGATATAATCGTTGGCCGATCTAGACAAGTGGTTTCCTCATAGAGTTCATACGAGCTCACTGTGTCTATACAAATGAAAATTTTAGGAGTTCCGAGTCATGAACAAGTTTGGGCATGACCTTTACAGGCTCTGGTTGGACCCTACTGGGACGACCATTTAAAACTAAAAATATTGACAAGGCTTGCCTTGTGGACAAGTCTACGATCCAGTCTCACGATTCCATTGAAGAAGGAAAGTGTTCTGTTCTTTCTTTTTAGCTGGGTTTTATTCGGTGGATTGGGTGATGGATAAACCAACAAGCCGCCGTTCTTAGAACAGGAGCATGTGCAATCAACTATAATAGCGAAAAGGTTGGAAGATGTGGCAAAATAAGGTGACAGCCCAGTAGTTTCCTTATATGATAAATCATCATCTAATAAAATATGCAATTGATCTACTCTTATCGACATTTCTGATCCCTTAGAGAAGTGGTGAATTACTTGCTCAGTCGGTGATGTTCTTGCTTAGTGTTGTGGCAGACTCACCAACGGTGTGTAATGTGGCTGAGGTTGGGAAGAATATGAGATTGAGATCCTCGTATGGAAGTGTGCAGAGAAGGCTGATTAAGATTTGGGGCGTTATAGTGGGTGATCAAAATAGCGACCAAAAAAGAAAAAAAAAAAAATTGGTGAATGATTGTCAATATTCATTGCATGCAACATCACTCACTCGAGGTTAAAGGGTGAATTTAAAGGGAAACAAAATATAAAGTAGTCACAAGCCATACTTTATTCTTTTGGACAAGTGTATTTGAAGTCTTAAAACATATCATGAAACGATGTTAAGCTAAAAGTGCATTTAAGTTTTAAAATTTGTTTGATTAGTTCAATTGAGTACTTCTAAGAGTTTTTCTCGTTTCAATGACGGAAAATATTAATATGACTTTTTTAGTAAGAGATGATGTTATGTCCACTTTGCAATATTGAATATCTCTGTCTGTGTGCAACGAGACTGGCACCAAGGCTGAGTTAGGGGGCCGGTGCCACCCCCAACTATGCCGACAACCCTCGTTGAGGTATAAGTGAGGAACACCGGCCTTCGTAGCAACATAGGTCCTTCAGCAGCGTTTCTACAGAAACTCTTTCTCCCCAAACGCTCAACATGATGCATCATACACTCAATCCCCAACGTAAATCTCACTGGCATGTCCAACCGGAGAAAAGGTGAGAGTTGCATTGAGAGGAAGAATCTCTTCACGGCCACCAGAAATTAGTCTTTAGATTCGAAAGGCCTTCAATTTGATAAGCGAGTGGCTTTCTTATGATGCTTGGAGCTTGTGGAAGTGGAAAGGTATCTTGTTATGCTTGGATTGCATCGAAGGTGAGTCCGTAGAATTGGAAAGCGAGCCTGTGACCACCGCTAATTCGACCAAGCCCAGTCGACTTGGGAAATTTGCCAATGGCATACAACTAACTGGATAGGCTTGAAAATGCCCTGGTGAATTGGAGAAGCAACACCTTTGAGACTAAGAGAACGTAAGGCCTCAACTCTTTCACCACCAGGCAAGGGTTGATCGGTCCTTGCGATCTCTACTAGGGTCAGCCAGCCTTTCGCTGCTCATGGTGATGACTAGTAATCTTGTCTTGTGGTTGAGCAAGCGTTTTCATTGGGCCTCAGCGGTGCCCTTGCAATGCTTTCCCGGCCATCTCTTTCTTTTAGTTTCCTTTTTTCTTGTTGCCCTCTTAACTTTTGATTTACTTTCTGATGTAGCGCGCACATGTCTTTAAAATACATAAAAAGGTCACATTAGCAATTTTCATTATTCAAATTTAATGGAGCTAAGGAAAATCGTCAATCACACCAATTTGATAAATTTCAAGATTTAATTGTTTTTTTTGAAAATATTAGGGCTGGATTACATTTCAAGTAAATCAAGAATAGTGGATAGTCATGCTTTTGGTGGGAACAAAGCCATCCCTCCTGTAAAATAAATTTGAAGGATTGACAAAACAAAAGATAAAAAAAATAAAATAAAATTCCCATTACGTAGTAACAATGAGACTTTTTCTTGATATATGTGGGGACCGCACCATACTCTAGTTAGAATTTCCTTGAAACGACAAACGCATCATGTGTGAGGCGACGAGCAAAATTGACTTATCGTCTCCGGTCAAAGCTCCATTTTCTGGACTCTGGACGACTCTGAGCCATTTGCTCGATCTGGTCTTTTTTCAAAGACGACTCCAACTCTTCAACTTCAATCCCGACCCGTCCCTCCAAGGGCGTCCCCTTTTTTTTTTTTGTATAACCAAAAGTCAAACACAAATTTCTCCCATTGCACGAAGGACTTTTCTAACCTAACAGTTTTTGAACCATGAAAATAATAATTTATTATAAGTTACAAAATTTTGAAAAAGTAGGTTCTACAATAATTTATAATTTTTTGTGATTTGATTTTTTATGATTCAAAATAAACTGTTATTTTCATAAGTACATTAAAGAAGGCCTGCTCCTTGAATTTAATTTTTGGTTTTTACCAGTGGCCTCGCCGAGATGTGGGTGAGGTTTGGGGACTGCAGGCAAAATTTCAATTCGAGTGTCGCTATCCCTTTCCGCCATTCTTGACAAAACTTCATCGTCTTGTTACAGATAAAGAGGGACGTGGAGACTCAGGAAGACCTCATCAGCTCCCTGATCAAAGAGGTTGAGAGAGCCGTGTTCACGAACATCAAGGAGATCTTGCCTTTCGTCAAATGGCTCAACAACGAGCTCTCCTATCTGGTAATCGTTCCCGTGCAAGATGGCAGCAATGCTCTGCTTCTTATTTAGCTTCGACAATGGCTCTTAAGCAAAAAATTGATTTTCCATTAGGTGGACGAAAGGGCAATTGCCATGGCCTCGCCAACTACGGACAATGCCGCCTTTGCTTGCAACAAGGCCAAGGCGAGGCTGCTAGTGAGGGTGGGCGAGGGCCACGCGAAGCCCTTGTCGCCTACTGTTGGGTAAGGAAGCCAAAAAGGAAGAAGGAATAAAAAAAAAAGAAATAAAAATAAAAATAAAAAATTCGAAAAAATAAAAAATATATATTATTAAAAAATCATCACATCGGCGTTTGTCAAACAAACAAATCCACGCGCATCGACCAACAAAATTTGGATAGATGAAGTAAATTGACTTAATTACAAAAAATTTTAAGATCGAATTTGCTCAAAAAAATTTAAAACCGAATTGATACAATTATAATAAATTTAAGACTTTTTTGGTAATTCTCTCGCCAAAATAGTCAAATTTAGAAATTCCGGACAAGTTTTCTTCCCAATTAGTGTGAAAGCTATTCATAAATCAATCCACCACTTGTTATGTTAGTTTCAATGCGTGTACTACAAGCTGTGTAATTCTACTTATGGAACATTTAGGGGTGCACGATAACCAAAATTTCTGTTCCGGAAATAATTTTTCTATTCTAGACTGTTTTAAATAAAACCCGTTTGACCTACTCGGTTTTCTATTTCGGAATAGATTTCTATTCCATAAATTGATTTGGAAGATAAATCAGAAATAATTTCTCCCACTAAACCATAAATTCAGTGAGTCCTCCCTCATCTCCTCTATATCTCTGCCTCCTCCTCCTCCTCCTCCGCCTCTCCTCATTTTATTCATTTAAAAATTAAAAAAATTATTTATCATTTTATTTTTAGTTTATTAAAAATAATTTTATGAAATTTATTAAAAATAATTTATTTAAATAAAAATAATTTATTTTTATTTGCCTTGAGTGTTTTGCCAAATAAATTTATTTTAATTTTTAATTTTTATTCATTTTAAAATAAATTTATTAAGTAAAATAAAATAAAATAGAATAAATAAAATAAATTTATTTGTAAGGATATTTTTATTTTATTTTTTATGATTTATTTTATTTTATTTTATTTTATTTTATTTTATTTTATTCTTTATTTTTTTTGTTACTAAATCATTTTTATTTTTTATATAAAAGGTCATCGGTCGTCGTCATCGCTGTTCGAAAGGAAGAAATTTAGTGTAGTTATCAAATGAATTTCTATTTTTAGAGCAGAAATTTTGTGGCGTTATCAAACGGTTATTTTTTACTTAGAAACTCTTTTAGAAATAGAAATAGAAAAATCAATTTACTGTTCTAAACTATTTCTGAACGAATGGTTGTTATGGCCCCAAAGGTTCTACACAATTTTTTTCTTGACTTGATTTTGTGCTAATTGGTTGGTTGACTTGGTCATTGCAAAGACAGATGACCCAACTGATCTTTTCGATCATCATCAAACAAAGGAACCTTCTCCAAAATGCTACACGTTTTCTTGTCAAATAATCTAATTGAAGGATTCGAAAGCAACTGCTAGAATTATAACATGATGCATTTTGAATATCGAGTTCTAAAGAAGGTAACAAAGAGCTTCTCTGAGAAAATCGGGGAAGGTGGGTTTAGTTCTGTTTTCAGGGGAGCACTGCCAGATTCAACTCCCATAGCAGTGAAGAAACTCATGAACCAAAGCCAAAGTAACGAACAGTTCCTTGCAGAAGTTAGAACCATTGGAACAATACAGCATGTCAATGTCGTTCGTCTAATTGTTTTTGTGCACAAGAGTGAAAAGGTTCCTAGTGTATGAGTACTTGGCAAATGGTTCGCTAGCGGCTCATTTGTTTCAGAAAGGTTCCAACACCCTCGATTGGAAAACCAGATACGGCATTGCCATCCGGATTGCTAAAGGATTGGAGTACCTCCATGAAAGGTGTCGGGATTGCATCTTACACTATGACATCAAACCAGAGAATATGCTGTTGGATTCAGAACTCGAACCACAGATTGCTGATTTCAGCCTTGCGAAACTCATGGGACGGGAAGTCAGCAGCGTCATTACCACCGTGAGGGGAGCCAGAGGGTACCTTGCTCCAGAATGGATTTCGGAAGGAGCCATCACGTCGAAAGTCGACGTTCTCAGCTACGGAAAGCTGCTCTTTGAGATCATATCGGGAAAGAGAAACATTGAGGAGCTGAGCAGTGATATGCGCGATTATCTACCGCTCCAGGTAGCCAATTCACTAGCCAGAGGAGAAGAAGTCTTGCCACTCGTGGACCGCAGATTGAACGGACAGGTGGAGATGGAAGAATGGTGCAGAGCATGCAAAGTCGCTTGCTGGTGCATTCAAGACAGCGAGCGTGATAGACCAACCATGTCCCAGGTATTTCAGATTTTGGAGGGGGTTATGGACCGGTAGTAGAAAAACCTCCAATCCCAAGAACTTTCTCGCGACTTGTAGGAATTAATGAGAGTGCGGCATAAAACAAAGCACTATGTCCCTTTGTAATTTATGGGCATGATGAAGCCCCAATTCATCCTCCAGGGCCATGGACTGGCTGGTCTTGAATCCGCATCATGCTTACCAGACTTGTCATCACTAACTCCGATTGGCCAGATGGGAAAGGCAAACCTTCTGGCTCGTCTCTAAAAGAGGAAGCAGCGATTTTCCGGGTATACAATGAAGAACCTGTCCAGTAGGATTCAATTGCTTTTATGCCATAATTTTCGGATTTGGTTGCGACCTATGACTTTATAAATTGCGACTTTCGTCAACACTACATACTTGAAGAGATTTTAAACAAACAGAGGAGTAAGCTCCGATGCCATAGTGCAAGCAATATGGGCAAGACAAGCTTCAACGTAAATAGCTAGACGAACCTTGATCTGAAATGGAAATGTTTTGTGCAAATATAACGAACATTTCCATGTGCAACTTTTGGAAAAAAAAAATTGGACATGAAGCAAACATCAGGTTTTGCTCACAATAGTCTCCAATTTCCCAGTGCACCAACAAGACAAAAACAACTGAAATCATTTAAAAATCAAAACCCAACTGGCAACGTCCCTTATGCTTTTATTTTTCTTTTCCATTATTTTCATAAAAATCATGGGATTTTCTTAAAATCAAGAAGCAAAGGGTTTTAAACTTGTGGTATAAGTTCAAGGAAACGATGTGGAAGGGCTTACTTGAGCCAAAGGCGAGTATACACTATCTATGGAAGTAGGCCAAGAAACAAAAGGTTTCGCGGGCGAGGCAGTCTCCTAAGTATGGCCAACTCAGAAAACAACAAACTATTTATGATTTTTCTTTGGACCTTATGTACCTGAACCTGCTAAGCGACCGTGCCAGACCTAGACGTCGCGTTCGGGTGGATAGTGGCCTCGGCCTCAAATGTGGATTTTTCTTTTACAGCTTAGGTGAGATCTATGTTTCTTGATCGAAGCAGATTTAAACCGTCGGAACAGAGATTTGATTTGGAGTAGTTCGGATATAATCGTCGGCCGATCTAGACAAGTGGTTTCCTCATAGAGTTCATACGAGCTTATTGTATCTATACAAATGAAAATTTTAGGAGTTCTGAGTCATGAACAAGTTTGGGCATGACCTTTACAGGCTCTGCTTGGACCCTGCTGGGACGACCATGTGGAACCAAAAATATTGACAAAGCTTGCCCTGTGGACAAGTCTACGATCCAGTCTCACGATTCCATTGAAGAAGGAAAGTGTTCTTTCTTTTTAGCTGGGGTTTTATTCGGTGGATTGGATGATGGATAAACCAACAAGCCATCGTTCTTAGTACAGGAGCATGTGCAATCAACTATAATAGCGAAAAGGTTGGAAGATGTGGCAAAATAAGGTGACAGCCCAGTAGTTTCCTTATATGATAAATCATCATCTAATAAATATGCAATTGATCTACTCTTATCAACATTTCTGATCCCTTAGAGCAGTGGTGAATTACTTGCTCAGTCGGTGATGTTCTTGCTTAGTTTTGCGGCAGACTCACCAACGGTGTGTAATGTGGCTGAGGTTGGGAAGAATATGAGATTGAGATCCTCGGATGGAAGTGTGCAGAGAAAGCTGATTAAGATTTGGGGCGCTATAGTAGGTGATCAAAATAGCGACAAAAAATAAAATAAAATTGGTGAATGATGTTATTTCGGCAGAAGAACAGCCCAAGTGCCATAATTTGGTACGGGAGGACACTTAAAGTACCATAACTTTAAAATGGTACACTTGAGTGCCAGTTTTGAAGTTAAATGGAACACTTAAGTGCCACTCCGGCGAAAATCCAGCCAAATGGCTTACGTGGCAACTTTCCAGCGAGTTTGGTCCAAAACGGCGTTGTTTTGCACACCGACGTGGCGGAAAAAATGCAAAAACGACGCCGTTTCGTATCTTACATGTAAATAATAATATAAAAATTAATTAAATTATATTTAAAATTAATTTTATTTAAAATATTCATAAAATTTAAAAAAAAATTAAAAATTTTAGAAAAATTTAAAAATTTAAAAAAATTAAGAAAATTTTTAAAATTAAAAAAAAAAGGGGTGGAGGTCGAATAGAGCAAATGAGGGCTGAGCCCTTGCCGCCGCCGCCTCCCCACCGTCGCCGAGAAGGGCCAGCGACAGAGGGGGGAGGGTCGGCTGGGGTTGCCGGCCCCCGGCCGACCAACGGTGAGGGATGTGAGCCCTCGCCAACCCCTGGCCAAGACCCATCTACCCCGGCCGACCCTCCCCACTCCGTCGCCGGCCCTTCCCGGTAGTGGCGGGGAGGCAGCGAGGGCCCGCGACCCTCGCCCCACGCAAGCCCTCCCCTAGATTTGGGGCGAGGGTCGCGGGCCCTCACCCAGATCCAGCAAGGGCTCACGGGCCCTCGCCACCTCCCCGCCGCCGTTAGGAAGGGTCGGCGACGAAGTGGGGAGGGTCGGCCGAGGTCACCTAGCCCTAGCTAGGGGCTGGTGAGGCCGACCGACCGATGGCGAGGGCTCACGAGCCCTCACCCAAATCTGGGGCAAGGGTTGCAGCCCTCGCCGTCGGTTGGCCAGGGGCCGACGACCCCAGCCGACCCTCCCCCCTCCATCGCCGACCCTTCCCAGCAACGGTGGAGAGGCGGCGGCGGCGAGGGCTCAGCCCTTAGCCACCCCATTCGACCTCCCCCTTTTTTAAAAAAAAATTCTTAATTTTTTAAATTTTTTAAATTTTTCTTAATTTTTTTTAAAATTTCTGAATATTTTAAATCTAATTGAATTAATTTTTATATTATTATTTACACGCCGGACACGAAACGACGTCGTTTTTGCATTTTCTCTACCACATCAGCGTGCAAAACAACGCCATTTTGGACCAAAATTGCCACGTCAACCATTTGGCCAGATTTTCGCCGGAGTGGCACTTAAGTGTCACATTTTACTCCGATATTGACACTTAAGTGTACCATTTTAAAGTTATGGCACTTAAGTTTCCCTCTGTGCTAAGTTATGACACTCCAGGTGTCTCAACCTTTGCTTTTTCAATAGTCATTACTTGTAACATCACTCACTTGAGGTTAAAGGGAAAAGAAATATAAAGTAGTCACAAGCCATACTTTATTCTTTTGGACTAGTGTATTTAAAGTCTTAAAACATATCATGAAACGATGCTAAGTTAAAAGTGCAATCAAGTTTTAAAATTTATCAAATTAGTTCAATCGAGTACTTTAAGAATTTCTCTCATTACTTATATGACTTATTTTTAATAAGAGATGATGTTATGTCCACTTTGCAATTTTGAATATCTCTCTTTGTCTGTGTGTAATGAGAGTGGCGCCAAGGCTGGGTTAGGGGTGCGGTGCCACCCCCAACTATGCCGACAACCCTCGTTGAGGTATAAGTGAGGAACACCGGCCTTCGTAGCAACATGGGTTCTTCAGCAGCGTTTCTACAGAAACTCTTTCTCCCCAAACGCTCAACATGATGCATCATACACTCAATCCCCAACGGAAATCTCACTGGCACGTCCAACCGGAGAAAAGGTGAGAGTTGCATTGAGAGGAAGAATCTCTTCACGGCCACCAGTAATTAGTCTTTAGATTCGAAAGGCCTTCAATTTGATAAGCGAGTGGCTTTCTTATGATGCTTCGAGCTTGTGGAAGTGGAAAGTATCTCGTTATGCTTGGATTGCATCGAAGGTGAGTCCGTGGAATTGGAAAGCGAGCCTGTGACCACCACTAATTCGACCAAGCCCAGTCGACTTGGGAAACTTGCCGATGGCATACAACTAACTGGATAGGTTTGAAAATGCCCCGGTGAATTGGAGATTCAACACCTTTGAGACTAAAAGAGCATAAGGCCTCAACTCTGTCACCACCGCCCAAGGGTTGATCGGCCCTTGCGATCTCTACTAGGGTCAGCCGGCCCTCCCCTGCTCATGGTGATGACTAGCAATCTTGTCTTGTGGTCGAGCAAGCGTTTTCATCCGGCCTCAGCGGTGCCCTAGCAATGCTTTCCCGGCCATCTCTTTCTCTTAGTTTCCTTTTTTCTTGTTGTCCTCTTAACTTTTGATTTAATTTCTGATGTGGCGCGCACATGTCTTTAAAATACATAAAAAAGAAGGTCACATTAGCAATTTTCATTATTCAAATTTAATAGAGCTAAGGGAAATCGTCAATGACACCAATTTGATAAATTTCAAAATTTAATTGTATCTTTTGAAAATATTAGGGCCGTATTACATTTCAAGTAAATCAAGAATGGTGGATAGTCATGCTTTTTGTGGGAACAAAGCCATCCCTCCTGTAAAATAAATTTGAAGGATTGACAAAACAAAAGATCAAAAAAAAAAAAAAAATCCCACTACATAGTAACGATGAGACTTTTTCTCGATATATGTGTGGACCGCACCTTACTCTAGTTAGAATTTCCTTGAAACGACAAACGCATCATGTGCGAGGCGACGAGCAAAATTGACTTATCGTCTCCGGTCAAGCCCCATTTTCTGGACTTTGGACGAGTCTGAGTCATTTGCTCGATCTGGTCTTTTTCAAAGACGACTCCAACTCTTCAACTTCAATCCCGACCCGTCTCTCCAAGTGCGTCCCCTATTTTTTATCGGATAACCAAAAGCCAAGCACAAATTTCTCCCCATTGCACTTTGCTGACATAACGGATTTTTAGTACTACGAGAATAATAATTTATTATGAGTTACAAATTTTTAAAAAAGATACGATAATAAGTTATAATTATTTATAATTTTACTTTTTTATGATTTATAATAAACCATTATTCTCGTATTACATTGAAGAAGGTCCACTTCCCGAATTTGATTTTTGATCTTCACCAGTGGCCTCGCTGAGATTTAGGCAAGGCTTGGGGGCCGCGGGTGAAATTTCAATTCTCATGTCACTATCCCTTTCCACCATTCTTGACGAAACTTCATCGTCTTGGATAAAGAGGGACGTGGAGACACAGGGAGACTTCATCAGCTCCCTAATCAAAAAGGTCGAGAGAGCCGCTTTCACGAACATCAAGGAGATCCTACCTTTTGTCAAATGGCTCGACGACGAGCTCTCCTTATCTAGTAATCATTCCCGTGCGAGATGGCAGCAATGCTCTGCTTCTTCTTTAGCTTCAGCAATGGCTCTTAAGCAAAGAATTGATTTTCGATTAGGTGGATAAAAGGGCAGTCGTCATGGCCTTGCCAGTCGTGAACAATGCCACCTTTCCTGCGGCAAGGCTAGGGCGAGGCTGCCAATGAGGGGGGGCGAGGGCCACGAAGCCCTAATTCAAAGAAAAATATTATTAAAAAATCGTCACATTAGCGTATGTTAAACGGCCGGCATCCATGTCAACGCCGCCCAACCGAATTTGGTCAGATGAACTAAATTGACTTAAATACAAAGGACTTAGAAATGAATTAGCTCAATAAAATTTAGAATTGAATTGACATAATTACAATAAATTTATGATTTTTTTGATAATTTTCTCGTCAAAATAATCAAATTTAGAAATTCCAGACAAGTTTTCTTCCTAATTAGCGTGAAGCTATCCATAAAGCAACCCACCACTTGTTATGTTAGTTTCAATGCGTGTACCACAAGCTGCGTAATTGTACTTTAGTGTTTCTACACAATTTTACTTTTCTTGACTTGACTTTGTGCTGATTGGTTGGTTGACTTGGTCATTGCAAGGACAGATGACCCAACTGATCTTTTCGATCATCATCAGACAAAGGAACCTTCTCCGAAGTGCTAGGCGTTTTCTAGTTGAATAATTTAATTGAAAGATTCGAAAGCAACGGCTAGAATTACGGTCAACCACAAGAGAAAGAGCCAGTGTCTTGTCACTTTCGACTCAACCTTGTTGGACAGGCAAATCCCCGAAGACCACTAGCTATTGTGAAGTCAAGATTTGTCCGTTCAGAGAAAGACTTGAGAGTTGTTAACTCCACCGTGTCAAAACCGCAGTTGCGAAAGAATGAGTAACAAGAGATGAGTTGCGTAAGGGGAAATTTGGAAATATTTTTGTTGCAAAATATGTGGAAACTGACAAATCTTGTAATTTGAAAAAAAAAAAAAAAAAGCACGACAGGACGAAACTACGAGAGTAGTCAACAAGGAATGCTAAAGCACGTATGGGATTTACATGGTTCGATCTAAGTGTCGACACCTACTACCCATGTAAAGTTGTCAAAAATCCACAAATTATGAATGGATTTATTGAGTTATAATTGTTACACGTTCAAGTATGAAACATGCCGAACACCAACCTGCTCATACGACCAATTGGATAAGTTCGAAATGGTTTGGTGAATTGGAGAAGCAGCAATTCGTGAGACGAAGAACACAAGGCCTCACCACTTGTCACCCCCACGTGAGGATTGCTTACCCCGCTCGACAACCTTGCTAGGGTCGATCAACTCATGCCCTGATCTGGGCGAGGCTCCTTTGCCTGCTCGTAGTAATGAATATTTTTAAGCAGTTGTCACCCATTGTCAAGCGAGAGTTCCCCTCGTCCCTTTTAATTTTTTGCCTTTTTTAGTTTTTAGCATTCAGTTTATTGAAAAGTTTCTTGTTAAGATTTTCATCACCCAAATTTGATGGAATTAACGAAATTGTCAATCACGCCAATATGATAATTTTTAGGATTTTATTGCATAATTTTGAAACTTAATTCTATATTTAGGCAAATTAAGAACACCTAGATGAACGCCTAGAAATCATGCTTTTGGCAGGAGCAAAGCCATTGGTCTTTTTCATTTGCAAATTAAATTTGTAGGATTGACAAAGCATTTCCATCACGTAGCGATAATGAGACTTTCTTGGTGTACGACGTTGACCAAATGTTACGTAGGGGAAAAGGAGAGGTCTCTTCTAGTGAGAATTTCCTTGAAACATCAAGAAATGCATGTGCAGTGAGAAGAATAAATATCTATCTTCTTTGGTGATGACGTTTAAGCTTTCTGATAAAAATAACCCACTTAGAAAATGAAATTTTCAGCACACATAATTTTCAGTGGCCAATTGTGATTTTTATGTATATTTCAATACTTCACATATATTTTTGAAAATGTATCATTGTATTTAGGTATATAGTTTCACTCATCCTCGATTGAAGAAAAAAAAACTTTATTCAACCATTCTCGTGAATAATTAACTGTCATCCCACCAAATCTCACATAATATCATAACTATCCTCAGTTCAATATTTTTCAGGACGTATTTGCCTCATCAATTAAATATGTCTACGCTCAGTACTAGACAAAAAAAAAAAAAAAAGACTTAGCGTAATGGGAAGTGTTGGAATCATTAAATAATAAATCATGCATTCATTTAATAGCTTAAACTTTTAGAGCAGTTGGTTGTGGTCTCATCAAATCTCACACAACTGTTCCTAAGTTTCATCTTTTTATTTCCTTCACATTTCTTCTTTATTCAAACTTATGTATTCTCTTCTCTTGTAATTTCAATTTCAATGTACCTTAATTTCCTCGCAATATATTAACTTTATGGACTTGGATTTTACATGGATTTCCACTCCGTCAAATCCTCTCTTCATCATGCATTGTGCGGGCGAGGTGTGCAGCTGCGGATCACTCTCCATCATCTGAAGTTTGGATTGTCTCGGCATATATTGATTTTTCGTCAAATGGTATCATGTTTGTATGATCTCGATCATTCATATGTAAAGTTCTTGGTTAAGGCAAGTTCTTCACAATATCGTTTGCATCGAGCAATGAATCTATCTCCTCACTCATAAAGAGGTTTAACCACCACGAGACCCGCATAGACAAACTCAAATCGGCACATCTTTCACTTTGATCTGAAGGACAAGATAAAAAGGTGATCTTGAGTAATTCAATCATCCTATCCACTTCCTCAATTTGCGCGTAATATCAGAGCATAAAATATGGATTTTACAATAGCAAAACCTCAATCCTCATTATTTTCCCGTCCGCATGAGTTTCCGTATGAAGCAAACATTTCACCAAACACTGATGTTGATAAGGAACTCAATATCATATTTTTGCACGGTCGTTTCAATTCCTTTACATGCTCTCTAAAGCAAGTAAAAACGGATGAAACAGAAAGGTCATTCCTTGTACCAGGTCAAAAACTGAAGGCTTTCAATGACTCTAAACGAGTCTCGATTTGGAGAACTTAAAATGGAATGAAATTGCTGCCAAAAGCTAACTCGGGCATGTCTTGATTCAGTAAATGGCAACCTGTGTGCGTACTAGGAGATGTACTGATTGATACATAGATTAGCATCCAATTACTTGTTTTTATCAGATTTGATGCAGCATTTGTTGAATAACTGATGGGAAAAAGAACAAGTCCATTGCGATGATGCAAGTATGGTGAAAAATTAATGTGCCCGAGCCAAACCTTTGCAGGAAGAGATTCCCCAGTAGAAACTCCAAACCAAGTAAGAGCAAGGAGGGAGAATATCTAGCTAAACAGCGTTAAACATCATGAACAGCTTCAGAGAAAGTAAAGACGGGGTTCGAATCCAAGTAGCACAAACTTCGAGCCACTAGAGTCGATGTTTGAAAAGGACTACATTAAAGATGAAAGAAATCTTTAATTGAGGTTCTTCACGTTCATATTATCGTTATGTTCATTCCTTTAAATTGATGGGTACTTTTTCACATCTACTTTTACAAACTATGCCAACTAGTGCGGTTAAAAAGAATTTTTAAATTCTTGATATCCCAGTTGTCCCCACCTGTTTCAAGGCGAAAAGAGTTAAAAGCATAGGCACATGATAAATCACTTATGAGTCAATAATGAGACTTTCTTGGTATATGACGTTGACCAAATGTTACGTAGAGGAAGAAAAAGACTTCTCATGAGAATTTCCTTGAAACATCATGAAATGCATGTGTAGTGCCAACAACAAATATCTCTCTTCTTTGGTGGTGACGTTACTTAAGCTTTCTAAGAAAAATAAACCATTTTGAAAATTAAATTTTCAGCACGCATAATTTTCAGTGGCGTATTGTGATTTTTTATGTATATTTCAATACTTCACATATATATTTGAAAATTTATGATTGTAATTAGGTATATATTTCATTCATCCTCGATTGAAAAAAAAAAAAATTATCCAACCGCTCTTGTGAATAGTGGATTACAAGTTGTGAACATCATTTATATGTTAAATTAATTTATATGTCCATATTTAAAACCCACCGATCAGAGGGTGGTAAGAAAAAAAGATTGTACGATCAAATAAAAAAAAAAATAATTTATGATTTATAGAGTATATAGATCAAAATTATCTCAACTAACAACTACGTGGGCCCTCCAGCGAAATTTACATAATACCGTCGATATGACATTTATCCACATTATCAATCCAAGCCACGTACGTTCCATCACGTACGAAGCTTTAATTTCTTGACTTTGGGCGGCTCTGACCGGATCATTTGTTTACTTTGGGCGGCTCTGACCGGATCATTTGTTTGACTTTGGGCGGCTCTGACCGGGTCATTTGCTTGACTTGGGCTTTTAAAAAGACCTGACTCCCAGTCTTCCAATTCAATCACGGTACGTCTCTCTAATTGCATCCCCTTTTCTGTCGTGCCTCCGCACCAAACAACCAAAGCCAAACAAAAAGCTTTCTGCATTGCACAAGTTCTCTCAACTCAGGTACCAAATGAAGCCCTTCCCATTACTCCTCCTTCTCATAATACAAGCTGGGATTAGTTGTTACGGCAAGAACAACCACCTATATGCCCCTTCATCATGCGGCGAGGTCGATAACATAGTCTATCCCTTTCAATTGAAAGACGACCCGAAAGGTTGCGGTGATTCAAGGTTCGAGTTAGCATGTGAAGATAACCGCACGGTGCTATGTTTGTTCGGTGGTCAGTATCATGTGAAATCGATATACCCTGTTCTTAATTATAATTCCATTAATTATAATTTTGATGAAGGGTATATCAAAGTGGTAGATGTCGGGCTGCGAAAGGGCGACTGTTCCTCCCTTCCTCTCTACCAGTTAATGAGCTATAATTTCAGTGATGTAGACGCTGGATGGAGCGTGCCCTTTGGACCCACGGTGACCATTGTGTCTTGCTCAGAGCAAGTGAGATCTCATTTCTATATCAACACCGAACCATGTATAGTTACAGAAGGGTATCATTCATACGCCATCATCGACGCACATCCACCGGAAATTGAGGATTTTTGCACCATAACCACGTCAATATATGCGGCAGATTATTTATGGCAGGCAGCGGCAGAATCTATGGGATCCGGAGAATCGCACAATCTCCTACAAAGACATTCACAATGCGATGGCCGACGGGTTTAATATCAGCTACTCGCCTCCTCAGGTGAAAACATATCAGTTTTGCTTCTTAGGCTTCCGATACCTAGGGACAAAGGTGATGAAATGCATATACTATGACCCCTGTAAGTATGCCTTTCCAATTGAGGTTCTTTACCCTAGCAATATGCTAATATATGGCTCTAGCTATAGCTCTTGCGCCTTAAAGCGACGGACTGGGATTGATTGGCATGAAAATCAAAGTAACATATGCAAGTGAAATTTGTAGAACTCCCGACCATCATGATTGAATAAGCAAAACCGAATAAAAAGAATTAGCCCTAGGGGGGGATTAACATGACATGCAAATAATTGTTCCACTGTGAAATACAATTGTCATTCTCTGAGAGAAAATGGCAGTAACAACCACGTCATGTGGTGTTTTATTCCTACTAATAAAAAGATAGTCGAAAGTTGCAATATAGAAACCACTAAAAAGCTTTGTTTGTATATTAGAAAATAGATTTCAAGAAAAAAAAATTGTGGATTTTCCGGCATTCGGTTAATGAAAAATAATAAGTTAAGGAAAACATTTTTCCATCAATGAAAAAAACACCTTCAAAAGTGGGGAAAATGATTTTTATTTTTTGAAGAGAAGAAATCATTTTCCCTTCTATTTTCCCTTCTCTTTCTTTCACCACTCATTTTACTTATTTTATTTTTTTATTTTATTTTTTATTTTTTTATAAAATTCAAATGTTTTAATTTTTCTTTAGCTAGTCACCCACCAAGGGAAGGCCAATAACTAGCCATAGGCAAGCTCGAGTGTCGCTAGATCAGGGACACTTGAGCTTTGCTAGAGGGCGGCAAGGCTCGAGGCCTCATAGATTGGTGATGCTCAAGTATTGCCAAAGCCGATGAGCTCGTTCCTCACTTGTGAGCCAAAAAGCCGAGGAAGAGAAAAAAAGTTTTATAAAAATGTAAAGGAAAAATATAAAATAATTAAAATTTTGAAATTTTTAAAGATAAAAATTAAAAAAATTAACAAAAATTTTAAAAAAATTATCAAAAGCAGTGCAAGGAGAAATATCATATTTTTCATACCAACTAATGGAAAATATTTTCCATTTTATTTTTAGATTTCAACAAAACATCAGAAATATATTATCATTTTCATGGAAACTGATTTCCAAAAACGTCACATTAAGTTTGTGCTTTTCAACAAATAAAAAACTAAGTTCGTGCTAAGTCAACATTGAACATCTGGATTTTTACAGAATATAAGAAAATTGTATTTAGTTCCTTCCAAAAGTTTCTATATTAGCTCAAAGTACCTTATCTTTTTTCTTATATCAAAAGTTCCCAAAATGGTGAGTTAGTGGTGTGCTTCCTTGCGAAGGCCAGGATACGTTAATCCTACCTCGTAAGGTAATCAAGTATAGTCACAAAAAGTTCTAAATTCTCATAACCAAAATTGTGTAAAAAAAATAAGAATCTCTTGAAAGTAAAACCTGTTGAGTTACCATATTTTAGGTCTCGATGGGGCCAAAAAATTCACTAGATGAAATCTTTAGGTTCAAACAACATATTAAATATGAGATAGGATGTTTTGAATATTTACTACTATTGATTGTCGGATATAGTATGCAAATGCAGCATTAGTTATTATCCTTAATACATCTTTGCTTTTTTTTTTTTTTGGTCGCTTAATATATCTTTGCTTCGGATGTTGTTAATTCATACGTCGGATAACAATACTTGTTTCCCTGTACATATTTTTCATTCGTCGCTTAGCTGATTCTGATTATATGTCTTCATGAATCTCTTGCTTTCAGTCCAAGGATATTATTGGGGTACGGCGCTAAATGTTGCATTGAATACCGTTTCTAATCCCGTTTTTATCTTTGGTAAGGACGATTCTCTTTTCCTCATATCTGCGAAACACTCGCGCTAAATGTGAAGAAAACACTTTTTGCACGTGCTTTCTGACAAATAAAAAACAATATGCTTTACGCTAATCTTGAGGCAATTTTGTACGCAGCTCACTTCCTGGCAGCAAAATTCATATTCGGAGCTCCATGTGTGTTGATACTTCTAATCTATAAGTGGATGAGAAGACACCAAGCAATGGATGCAAATGTCGAAGAATTTCTACAAGCTCACAACAACTTTTTGCCCATAAGGTACTCTTACTCAGATATAAAGAAGATCACAAAAAATTTCAAATACAAGTTAGGTGAAGGGGGATATGGTTCCGTGTACAAAGGAATGCTTAGGAGTGGCAATGAAATTGCAGTTAAGATTTTGAATAAACCAAAATCTAATGGCCAAGATTTTATAAGTGAAGTGGCCACAATTGGAAGGATCCATCACATTAATGTGGTGCAACTTGTTGGTTTTTGTTTTGATTATTCCAAACAAGCTCTTGTCTATGATTTCATGCCGAATGGATCCTTGGATAAGCACATTGTCCATAAGGATGGAGAAGATTCTCTTGATTATAAGAAAATGTATGAGATATCTCTTGGCATAGCTAGAGGCATAGAGTATCTACATCGGGGATGTGACATGCAAATTCTACACTTCGACATCAAGCCTCATAATATTCTCCTAGACCATAGTCTCACCCCAAAAGTTTCTGACTTTGGTCTCGCAAGACTTTACCCCTCTGATCGCAACACAGTAACATTGACTGCAGCAAGAGGAACCTTGGGATATATGGCGCCTGAGCTATTCTATAAGGACATTGGTGGCATTTCTTACAAAGCTGATGTTTATAGTTTCGGGATGATGTTGATGGAAATGGCTGGTAGAAGGAGAAATGTAAATGCAAATGCAGAGAATTCGAGTCAAATTTATTTTCCTTTGTGGGTTTATGATCAACTCGGCAAAGAAGAGGAGCTTCAAATGGTAGATGCCACAGAAGAGGAAAGAGAGGCCACGAGGAAGATGATAATTGTTGCTCTTTGGTGCATACAACTGAACCCTGATGATCGACCATCGATGAGCCGAGTCGTTAATATGCTAGAAGGAGAGATCAATGAACTACAAGTTCCCCCAAGACCACTTCTATATCCGACAGAGACGCCGGTTGATTATGTTGAGACTGAGATTGAACTTGAAACTCTCTCATCTTCTTCAAGTGTTCCAACAATTTCTAGCGGTCACTGGTATGAGCACGATAACAAGATTGCGGAATCTTGTTTGGTGTGATATAGTTTCTAATGTAGAAATTGAATACAAGTGCTATCACTTGTGCTTGATTTACTGGTATAATCCTCAGGGCTATCTATTGGTATAGCACTCATGATATATTGGTGTTTAATAAATTTGGACACAGATCCTCACTTACAAGAATTTTGATTCAATTTAGGGCACAATAATTCGGTTTTAAATATATGAAAGTTGTGTAATCTCTGCATAATTTCCACTGATGCAACCTTTGATTGGTCCACACAATTTACTTTTCTCGACTAGACTTTATCTCTCACGTATCATAATTTTCAATTTGGATATTTTCTCTCCTATGAAAAACCTTAACAAAACCAAAAAATGTTAAGATCCTAAAATATTGCTCTCTGTGTGTATGTATATCTATCTATATATATATATATATATATATATATATATATATATATATATATATATATATATATGTTTACAATTTCTTCATATTGTGTCAATAACTTCTATTTATTAATTAGTAATTCAAATATTTCCTTATAAGGCGACTTTGTAGAATCTTCTAAATGTCAATTTTTTCCCAAACATGCAAAACATGTGCACTTTTCCTAGTACAAATTAATTCAAACAGTGGCAATTATCTCATTAATTTTTTTAAACATGGACTCATATTAGTTGATTTTGTTTCATTTGTCACCATCGTGCGATGAGAAACAGATTTAAATGAAATATTGTAGCATTCTGTTATGAATAATGAGTAAAGCGAGATGTTATAGCAATATATTTTCAGTTAAAATAATTTTGATTCAACATCAGGCTCGGTAGTTCATTTTTACGATACTAAAGCTGATTCCTAGAGACTAGAGAGAGTCAATTTGCCAAAAATTGTCAAATATGGAAACCTAACTTCCTCATTAATTGGAAAGCCATGTACAACAATCTCTGCATAATTTCCATTGATGCAACCTTTGGTTAGCCCACACAATTTACTTTTCTTGACTTCACTTTGTGGCGATTGGTTGACCTGGACATTTCAATGACAGATCACCCCCAATTGATCTTCTCGATCAAATAATTCCAAAGCAATTGCTAGAATTTTATTCGCCTCCCTTGAACTCCGGCCAGTGTCTTATCACTTTCGACTCAACCTTGTTGGACTGGCAGCTCCCTGAAATACCACTAGCTAATGAGAAGTTGAGATTTACCAGTTCACAGAGAGTATTAGAGTTGCTAACTCCACCATGTCAAAATCGTAGTTTCGAAAGAAAGAGCAACCAAAGATGAATTGCATAAATGGGAATCCAGAAATGTTTTTGTTGTGAAATATATGGAAGTTAACAGAAGTTACAATTTAAAAAACAAAAAAAGTACGAGAGAATGAAATTACTAGAGAAGTCAATAGGGAACTCTAAAAGCACACAAATGGTTTATGTGATTCTGTTAAAGTGTCAATACTTACTCCATTTGGAGACTCACAAACAGAGAATCCACTAATCATTAAGAGACTTATAGAGTTATGATGGCTCACACACTCAAATGATTCACGGTCCTATATTACACTCCAATAAAATAATTCACGGAGAAATT
This sequence comes from Eucalyptus victrix, assembly GCA_016097545.1. Lineage (NCBI taxonomy): Eukaryota > Viridiplantae > Streptophyta > Magnoliopsida > Myrtales > Myrtaceae > Eucalyptus > Eucalyptus victrix. The sequence continues at coordinate 11,767,920 of CM027845.1, read as the reverse complement.
ACTTGTGACTCCGAAACACCTTTGAAATTATTCGAGGACGTAGATCACATGAACGCCTCAGCCACTTCAAGAAGTCGCAACACACTAACTTCTTAACTACCATACTCAATCCATAGGCTAAGCTCCCCCAAAATTGCTTCTACGTCAAAATATCTGTTGATGATGTCTAGACAAAGATAGAATTTGAAACATTTTCATGTTTTTTACATGTCCCAATAATCTTTAGTAGGTATTGGTATGAGCACAACGACAAAGAATGCAAAATCTTGCACTGTGTGATTTTTCCACTCTTGTAGAAATTGAAAGAAAAATAAGAGTACTATCACTTGTGCATGATTTTCATGGTAAAATCCCTGTCGCTGTGTATCGGCACCCATTTTTTCCAAATGCGCCTTTTCTCTAAGAAACTTATGGTCCTTTTAAGTCTCAGTGTCAATCCTTCCTCCTCTGTCGTCCTAAAAGCTTGCACTTAATAGACATGAGAATAACCATGTTTCCAAATAGAGTTACAAGTAGAGGTATCAAAATGGGTCATTGATTCATTTTTGGACTCATATTCTAGTTATATGGATTGTATATGGGTCAGAGGCTTTTAAAAACCCAACTAAAAATGGATCAAAGAAGTAAGTCTAATTTAAATGGGTCAAAAATGGGACCCATTTAAAATATCAAGTGGGTTGGAACCTAAAACCCATTTCTAAATTTTCAACTCAAGCCCCACACAATCTTTCCCTCTTTAACTTTATAAAAATGTTTTTTAATAAAAAATCGAAATTATAATTATTTTTTATATTTCAATTTTCTTTTCTTTTTTCTTTTTTTTTTTCTTTCTTTTTCTTCCTTCCTTAACCAGTGGCCGACAAGGTGACGGCCAGCGATAGGCCAGGTAAGGCTCGAGCTTGCCAGCATTAGGCGAGGCCTATGTAGCACGGACACTCTCCGGAAGCCTTCGTGTCGTGTCCGACATTCCGACACGTGTCCGACATGCTCCGACACGTCCCGACACGCTCTGACACGTGGTCAACGAGTGTCGAAAAATCCGACATATGGTCAACTCTCTCCGACACGTTCTGACACGTGAGTCCAGAATTTCGACACGCGATTCTGACACGCATGGGGTCAATTTTAAAAATTTCTAATACTTGAGAGGTCAAAATATAAATATACACAAAAGAAGTAATAAAAGAAGTAATAAATTTGCTATAAATATACACGCACGGGGTCAATTTTTTTTCAGTTTTGTTTTTTTATAATTGTTTTAGTTTTTTTAAAAGTCTTTTACTATGAAAGAAGTAATAAAAAAAATGCTATGTATGATAAATAAATAACTTTAAAAATATCATTTCAGCATTTTTCTTTAAACAATGTTTTTTTTCCTCTAAGTTTTATGTATTATTGTAACAAATTAAAATAATGAATGATATTATTTAATATTTTTCATGTAAATTAATTCTAGGTTATTTTTATTATTATTTATTTATGTATTTATATATAAAAATATATTTAACATACAACGTATCGGAACGTGTCGAAATTCTCTATTTTTAAGAAATGACGTGTCGGCGTGTCGTATCGTGTCGTGTCGCGTGTCGCGTGTCCGTGTCGGTGCTACATAAGGCGAGGCCACGGCCTCGCTAGATTGGCGAGATCAAGCCTTGCCTGACGCCAGCAAAGCCTCGGCTTTGCTGCCAACTAGTGAGACTCAAGCTCACCAACGTCAGGCGGGGCCTTGACCTCACTGGATCGGCGAGATCGAGACCCACTCGACGCCGGCGAGCTCGATCTTGCCTATGGCCAATCACCAACCATTGTCATGGTTGACAACCGACTGAGGAAGAAGAAAAAAAGAAAAGAGAAAAGAGAAAAAGAAAAAGAAAAAAATAATAATTAAAATTTACATTTTTAAAAATAAATAAATATTTGACTTTAAAAAAAATTAAAAAGAATTATAAAAAAATTTCCATTAAATTTGTATCACATAAAAGTGTATTAGAAATAATTTTTTTAATAAAAAAATCATAAAAATGAGCTTTCTTAAATTTAGTTAAAGATTTTTCATATTACAATTTTTAATTACTCAATGGTATATTCACTTCAAATAAGAGAAGCATGTGCATGGTCTAATTCTTTATAAATATTTCAATTTATAGGTTTTTTAACTTTTTTTATTTTATTTACTATTTTTAACTTAATTTGAAGTTTTAATCCAATTAGTATATAGTAAATGTGGGTTTTCCTATCATATTAATAGGTTTTAGCAATACGGGTCCGATCGGGTATGTGTTGGGTATAGGTTAGGTCGGGTATTGGTCACTTGATTTATACTACATGAATATGGGTCAAAACGGGTTAAATGGATCAAATATGGATCGATCCATCCATTTTTTAACCTGACTCAAACCTGATCCGACCCACCATTTGATGGATCTAATGGCAGGGACATCAACGTAGCCGTTGATGGTTAGCACAAGATTGCTTCAGTTTTTCATGTTGCATTTTCCATACTTCGCCGCCGTAAGACCGCGTTTCTCGATGAATTGGAATGTGCCATCCATTCAACCGCCTTCCCAGCCCTGATTCTGCGCCGCCGACATCACAGTCGACCAACTCCTACTCTGACAAAGGAATCGACTTACCCGCAGAAATGTCTGCTACCCCGTCCGCGGCGAGGGACGGCTGGAAACGCCCGACAAATTATCGTTTGACAAGCATTGAGGGAGCAATAAAGACGGTCCGAACTATTGTGGATCTACAAATGTTTTTGTTGAATGCTTTCCTCGTGGCCTTGAACCCTTTCATTGTGAGGCCTGTCATTCGGTTCACTCCCTAGCTTGTAAGGCCTGTCGATCGCTCGGTTAAATGAATCAGCGCGCTACGCTCTCTCCTCGAAATCTCGAAACGTCCTTGCCGCTCCTAACCGTCTTTGTAACGCGGCCATTTCCATACCATCCATTGCTCTCGTGCCTGCTGTACATGGGACTGTCGTGCTGGTGCCAGAGGTCGCGGCACGAGGAGGCTTGATAGGCCCAAGCTCCTAAAAGGAAGATCAGCGTGACAAAGGTTGGTGAGAGATCGCCGTCTTGCCTCTCACGTCAGAGCTTAATGTCAGTCACGGCCCGACCGCCAACATGGCGACCTTGATGCCAACTGGACATCTACCATCTGTTTCTTTTATAATCTTTTTTCAAAATTCGATGAGCTAGATAGAGGGTGAGCGGATCTTGGAGAAGGGGATGTAGTTTGGATCTTGCATGTGGGAAGATGCATGATCTATCCGAGAATCTAGTGCTTGTTTTGAGCTCTTTATCTGCTGACTCCACGGCAATCGGATTACAGTAAATGAGGTGGTTGGAGCACGATGTGAAGTTTGACCTGAGCCATGGCTGAAAAGTGAAAAGTTTTGAGACCCAACATGGTTTAAAACTTAATTGGTACTAATACAATATGTTTTAAGACTTTCGTGGTAATTTTTCAACCTAAAAATCAATGATTTTCCAGGTAATTGTTTGCCAGAAGATTCGGCAGCTTTCAGGTTTATTAAGGCACAAGTCAAAACACAAACGAAGCCATTTTGAACACTGATTCTTTGAAAGGGAGGATCTGTTCTTCGGAGTAAAGATTTCATGAATTCTCACATGCTCCTCTTCAATCCTTCATTGCACGCTGGTTGCTAAATTGTTGCATGCGGAATGAGTCGTTTTAAATTTTATGTAATTTGACATGACAGCTTTAAATCGTTCTTGATAATGTATCGGGATAGATGTACCTCGCAAGTTTTTCTGGTTCGTGTTATGAAGCAGTACCGAGTTGAATTTCATCCTAAGTTTCTTCACCAAGAAGATTTTTCAAGTCGGAAGTTCGAACATCACTTCTTAAAAACACACAACTAATACATACAGATGTATATATCTGCAGCATGTCAAGGAGAAGTGAAAAACAAGGCCTTGAACTGAAAAGCTTCACCATATTTACAGTACACACAGATAGGTGGCTCATTAAAATCTACGCGGTAGGATAAGAGGCCTTCATCGCGATGCCGCAGAGGCCTTCCTTCGCACTGACATCTCTCTGCATCCTTATGTATCCTTCCTCGCCCCATTCCTCGCCCCACGAGTTCTTCACCAGCCAAAATTTGGTGCCATCATCGCTTGTCCCGTATCCAACGGCGGTAGCACCATGGTCCAAGTCGGTCCCACAAGCACCAGTGAGCACGCCGCTTGAGTAGAATTGGAACTCGAATCCTCCGGCATCAATGGCCACGGAAACTGGCTGGTTAGCAACTGCCTTTAGCAATGCCTCCTCACTGTTGGCCAGGACGTCTTCATAGCCCTTTATGATCGCGGCACGGTTGGATTCCGATTCAACATTGCATTTGTCGTCAATGCCCTTGTAAGGATAGTTCGTCTCAGTTGTGAGGCCATGCTTCTCAACGAATTGGAATGCGCTGTCCATCCTGCCACCTTCACATCCCTGGTCCTGGCCATCGACGTCGCAGTCGACCAACTCTTGCTCGGAGAGAGAAATCAACTTACCCGTGGTTATTTTATTGATTCCTTCCACAGCTGCCACGGCTGAAAAGGCCCAGCAACATCCTACATTTTTTCAACGGAAGCAGGACATTCAAATCAGAACAACAGACATGCGTGGAGAAGATACCATGACAGCATTTGGGGTTTCAACAACATCCTCGCTCTAAGAAGGTCGAATAGATTGGCGAAGCCCGTTCATGAACTAATCTCCATCAACTTACCACATTGGCCTTGTTTCTTGACTGGTGTCACGGCTCCTTTTTCTCTCCAGTCCATGCTAGAAGGCACCGCGGTGATGTTTTCGTACTTGAAAGAAATGGCCTCGGTGGAGCACATGTGTGACTCGAATCGGTTCCTTGCCTTGAATTCTTCATTCGTGAGGTCAACGAACTGATTGACGCCGAGCTTGTAAGGCTTGTCGTTTGCCTGATTGAACAACTCGATACCTCGTACATTCACCTTAAATATCTCGAAACGGCTTTGCTTCTCTTCCACATCCTTGTACACACGCCCGTAACGGGCCATCCATTGCCCATGCATCTCGTACATGGGATCGTCTCGCTGGAGGGTGCGACCGGCGGCTTGATGAGCCCAAGCTCCCAAAAGGAAGACCAAAGGCACCAGAATGAAATATTGGTTTCTAAACGATCCCATAACTTCGCTAGCAATGTCAGGAGTGAAGGAGAAGAGCTAAGTGAATCAGTTTGGGAAGGGAGCACACCGAATCCTAAGATTGAAAATCAAATTTATATTCCTAATGTTTTGGATCGTACAACAAATTTGGAGGTGGATTCATCGACTTGCCCGATAATCTGTCCTGATGGGTACATCAAATTAATCGGATGAATTAGCTTTAACTAAGAGAGGCAGTAATCAATTATCAACGCCAGAGAGGGTGTTGTGAGATAGACTTGGCTTGTGAGATTCATATCATGGAGTCTTACTTCGTTTCTGTGCGAGGCTTCGATTTCAGCATGTCTTTATCGTCTTTTTGGGCAAATTCGTAGCATGTTCAGTCCCCATAAAAATTTCTCACGTCAAACGAAACAAATGATAACTTTTAAAAAGATTGTCTACCACACTTTTATTAATTTGATCATAAATTTTTTAATTATATTAATTGAGCCTTAAGTCTTTTTTTCATTTTATCAATTGAGTTTACAGGCCAAATTTTGTCTAAAAATCGCTAAGGTGAACTACATGACACAACCTATGTTGACATAAATGACATTTAATATAGTTTTAATATTTTTCGAATTGTTTTATTCATTTTCTTTTCTTTTTCTTTTCTTTTTTCTTTCTTTTCTTTCTCTTTCCTTTTTTTCCTTCCTCTTCCTCCGGCCAATCATTGAAACTCGGCTGCCTCAAGGAAGGGAAAAAAAGAAAAGAGAAAAAAATATTAAAATTCAAAAAATATTAAAATATTATTAAAAATTGTCCATCTTAGTGCTGACCATACCACGTAAGCCGATCAACATTCATATTAGCAATATCTAGTCAAAATTAATCAGAATGACTAAAAGACACTAGGCCAAAATAATTAGAATTAAATCGACATCAATAAAAGATTTAAAACTTTTTTGATACTTTTCTCGCAAAGGTTTAGGGATGGTGGATCTTGTAGATAAATTATTGACCTATCATTTATTTGAAGTTGCATGGAAAGTGCGAGACTTCACAAGAGATAGCCTTTAGTGTCAGCCGAAAGGTTAGGATACCTCGTGTAAAAATAAAAAGGGCCTTAAACATTTGGTTAGTGGTGCCAAGCTCAATTGGTTTCGTACTTTTTGAACAAGGAGATATGGGAAAGTTCAACATTACTTTCCAATCGTACAGCATATAGATGCACTTAATTTACTTCACAAGATGAAAGTACGTAATAAACACACCAAGTAGAAAATCTTTACATCACGTATTAAAAAAATAACAAATTCGTACAAGATTTACATCGAGTTCCAATTTTCTTCGAGTGACATGCGCACAGGAGCTTGTGGGACGCATTCTGACCGTGGCATCGCTGCCACTGGATACGGGACAACCGGGACGGGGCCAAGTTTTGGCTGTTGAAGAACTCATGGGAAGCAAAGTGGGGTGAGGAAAGATTAATAAGGATGCAGAGGAATCTCGATGCTAAGGAAGGCCTTTGTGGTTTAGCAATGAAAGCATGCTTAAGCTCCAAATCAAGCTACATATGCAAGCTCAGCGCAAAGATATCTAAAAAATCAAGCTGCATATTCGAAACAGATAGCTTCAATCTTCGCACTACTCGCAGGACATCAAGGCAAGGGATCGGTTACACTTGTTTATAACGACGCCCGTTGAACGACTTCTCTCCTTTTTAAGGTAACACCTATTCAACAACTTTAAGGCACAACAACCACGTAGCCCAATGCTAGATAGAATCTACCTAGCCCACCCTCGATATGACTAGATCGATGTCATTATAGCATGACATTTCATCTTAAATCAGGCTAATACAGCTCAGGTTTCCATCCTCTTGTATAAAGAGACTTCTGCTTGTTGAGATCACATCAATGTAAATAAGCAGTATGGAAACAAATGTCGGTCGTCTTTCAGCAAAAAGATTATGACGATTGACACATCTAACACGTGAAGAAGTTATTACTCAAAATCAATAGGGCAAAATGGTTCATGATGTCATTAGCTCAACAGGCACAAACTTGTCGCGATTCAGACAGGGAAATACAATGGAATAACCCACATCACATAGCCTACTTAGATGCACGATACAACTCCCTCAAATACAGTACCACATGCAAAGTTGCGCTTTAGCTTATTCTCAAAGCTTCAATTAGCAGACTGCCTCAACTCAGGTCGGACAAAGTCTGCATTTGCAGGCACAGAGATATCAACTGTAGGTCTCAATTGTGCGCAAACTTCAATTGCTCCATGCACCGGATCTGAGAAGAAGTTGCTGATGAGGTCATGGTTAACTGGGGCACCATTGTCCACAGCAACTAAAGCTTGTTGAGTCAGGATGTAATCAAATCGGGGAGCCCACTTCCTTGACCCAAGACGAGCTGTGGTCGAACAATTGTCGACCATAAAAGAGACTCCACGGGCATGCATGAAGGGGTTCAAAGAATCAACTGATTCTATAACACTCTCATTGATGATCTCAGAGTAGGAGTGTCCTTTCTTCCTCAAGATTTCAATCTGAACAAATATCACACCTCACAAGAGTAAGACACTAAAATGAATAAAGGATCTCCTCTTTAATTACTTTGCTTATGGTTGTAAAACTGTACTAGTAAGGCACATAAAAGAATCTTGATGTGCATGCAGTAGATTAAAGCAAGCCATAGTGCGCGTTTCTGTCCAGATGAGAAAATAAAAAAGCTTAAGATGGCTTCTAGCCCACCAAAAAAAAATCCGATACAACTAGAGGAGCCTTGAAACTCAGAAACTGAAGAAACTAGCGTGAGAAGTATTCATCTTCCATGAGATTAAGATTACCAAGCCAACCATATTGGCAACAAGATATAAAAAGAGATCCTCACCTGGGCCATCATCAAGGCAACAAAGACACCAGCTGTGAAAGGATATAATGGGCCAAGGTCACCAGCTGGTCTTACTGCTCGCACACGCTCACCCACTTTCCACATGCGGGTCTGATCTATCTTGCCCATCGGGAAAGCAGGTAGACCATCCTTTTCCTGAAGAGAAAGGACAAGAAAATCTTAATCTGGAAAATGGATGAGCATCCACTTTATACTTTTGCTCTATCAAATTGAAAGTAAAAATTTTTCAAAGTAAAACGTACATAAAAGCGCCGTCCAGCAAGAACAACGCTGCGAATCTCACTACCACTGGCAACATCTTCATAGCACTCATACAAGATGTCCATGCAAGGATAGTACGATGCACTGTATGCCTTCTCAAATTCCTTTTTTCCTTCGTCAGACAGTGAATTGTAAACAGCCAACATGCCCTGTTGAGAAAATGACCAGAAAACAAAATTAAACACATTGACCCAGTAACAGGCCATACACATCTCTATAACAATGGTATCAGTGGCATCCAAGAGTAAGGGAAAATAGAAAGGAGCAGCTATCAAATTTATCACTGAAAAACAACCTTTGTGGAAATTGTCTTCGATATGATGCCCGTTATGCACTCAACGGTATTGTTGTATGCCAGATCTTCACTCATTCCATTTTCAGTGTACCTTCTGAACAGGGATTCCACAACTCCATGAACGGCACCAAGTAAAATGCCTAAGAGCAAGGCAAGCACAAACCGAGCATCATTCGCATACTTGCAACATAGAAATCCATAGAACTGTTATCTGTAATTGTCAATAGATATTTTATTTAGGATTCATCCCAATTAAGGAAGCATGGAGCTAAACTCACCACGCTCCCCAAAGATATCACTTTTGTACTCCTGCTCCAAAGTTGTAGCAAATGTAAATGGAGAACCAAGTGCAACTGACCAACCAAGGGCAATGTCAGTGGCTCTTCCATCAACATCCTGTATTCAAGAAACAATTAGCACCTTTTAAGAAACTTAAGTCTCCCATTTTTGCTAAAGTGTGTTGGGAAGAAATGGGGCCTATATTTTTGTTCAGCATGCTCACCTGGTGGACTCCAAAACTGGAATTGATTCCAGCACCATTTATCTCTTTGCCTTGGACATAGAGTCTCCTTACAGAGGGACCCATCCCCTTGGGGCACACAGCAATCACGCTGATGTTTTTGGGGAAGTCAAGTCCCATAGATTGCAAATGCCCCAAAAGGAACCCGTGGGACAGACCGAGGATGCTGTTTGGCTTCATGTGAGAAAACACTTTCTCATAGTTATCCGCCTGCGGCATTACATGGAATTGGATATTCAGAAAACAGGGGAAAGAACTAAGGAAATAAAGTAGTCTAGGACTCTAGGGACAGTGGTGGAAGCCAAGTGCAAAGTTAAAGCTTCTTTGGCTAGTTTCATCAGTATTAAATAAATGTCACAAACCTGTGCAGCATCAGAAATCAATAGCAACACAAGATCACTTCCTGAAATGGTTTCCCATATATCACCCAGTGTCCCATTCTCCTCAGAAAATCCTGCAGCACGAGCTTCAGCAAAAGATCGGGAACCTTTTCTGAGTCCAATCTGTAAAAATGATATGGTGAGGTGAACTTTCCAATTAAAATGAGAGCCCAGATAAACCCAATCAAGAACTGTGGGACAGTGAAGGGATTGATTGTGACTTTTTAAAATTATTTACATAGCCTAAAGAGAAATATTACCTTAACCACGATATTAGACTTTGCTTCAGCCAGAGAATCTCTCAGATTTTGGGCTTGAGCAGGACCCTAGAAAAGCACCCTCATTAACAGATGGTAAATACAAAAACCAAGTATGCACAGAATGTGAAGATGTTATAACCAAACTCAACAAAAAGGTTCGAAGATGAAACCCGTTTTGTACATGTTGTTTACCATGCTTGTACTGGAAAGAGTATGGATTTCACAACCTTCCTAGAGACTCTAATAACTCCCAAGATTACACAGCCCCTAGGTTGTGTCTCTCTTTTCCAGTTACGTAACAACTCAGCTTAGCAACCATATCACACTGATTATATTGTCAACAAGTATGTTGTAGCTCTTTTAAGATATAGCAGAACAGCCAACAGAAAAGCCACTATACAAATGTCCGATGGATGTACCATCACTCTCACAGTGCACCGAGCCACCTAATCTAGGTTATTTTTTCTAAGGAAGGAAAATGAAAAACCAAAGTTTAATGAGTTTCCTTCCAGTTGATAGTTTGAAGGATAAACCCAAGATTCTCCTCTATCACTATACAGAAATTCCGCACAATAAAGAAATACTTCAAAGACCTCTGAGAGCTGAAGCCCACATAACGCCCCAAAAGAAGTAGAGACAAGAGAAATTGCCAAAATCATGAAAGAACATCCAATAAAGCAGCTAAACCGACCAAAAAAAAGTCAGAAATGAAAGAAGAGCCGAGAGATGGTACCTGAGAACCCCAACCAATAACACCAATCTGCTTAATTCCCTTGAACGCATCGGGCAGCAGCGGGAACAAGTCCCTTCCTCCTCTCACAATGTACTGCAACATGGTGAAGAAAAGAACAATCAATCGGTATTTCGACAAAATCAAGCGCAGCAAAGTTTCATCCTTTTCCATCATGCACCCAGAAAGAAGCAAACCCGGTTTCCTTAGAAATGCAAACGGTACGCACGCACAACGGAACAATCAACTTCTACCCAGATGTCCATACATAACCAGATACATTCAGAACAAGAACAGATACAAACACGTCGAGCCAGCGAAACCGGAGCCAAAAAAGACACATTTCTAAAATCATCTTCCCATCATTTCTCTGCTCGACACTCTCCATGTCCCCTAAAACTCTACGCATAACGCACGGTCACTTAAAGGAAAGCCGCACGAAGCTCATCTTTTCTACGTAAATACTTAATGATCGGAACAGCAAACAACACCTCGTCGTGACCGGCAAGCGTGACCTTCTCCTTCTTGAACACCGAGGTCTCGAAATCCAGCGGGATGAGCGGCTTGACGGCCGGCACGGACACCATGCGAGCGCCCAGGGCCGAGCCGCCGGCGCCATTCCCGGGGGCGGCGGCGGCGGCGGCGGCCCTGAGGGCCCGGGAGGAGCCGGAGGACGAGGAGAGGAACCCGAGGCTGAGGCTGAGGCCGGCCGGGGAGGGCTTGGCGAGGGCCTTGAGGGATTTCGAGGAGGCCGCGGCGGAGAGGGACGGGGAGAAGGAGGTCGTCGCCGCCGCCATTGTCGAGAGCTGGAGAGCTTAGGAAAGGAAGCGGGTTGTTTGCGGGGAATGCAGAGAGAGCAGGGGACGAAAGGCTGCTTATTTTCGCAGGCTTTTTATAGTCGAGGGATTTTAGTGGATTCAGGACAACCCCGCCTCCGGATGCGGGTCGGGTGACAAATGACCCGCTCCAGTTTCGCAAGTTCGGGTTCTCTTGAAAGTGGCCAATGGCCAATATTAGGGATGAACGGTTCTCGGTCCAGTTCAATCTCTCTCGAAAAAAAGGGATAGGTTTCCGATTGAAAACTAGACCAATTCTCGGATGGTCCAATGAAATCGGTGGGAGGCCCGATTCGATTCTTAAGTGATCTAATAGAATTTGTCGTATCTTGTATTTTGTGTAGAAAATCTCTAAAACATGGTGGGTAGCGGTTGGATGGAGGAGGAGGCTCTCTACATAGGAGGTTTTTCATGATTTTGAGTAGAGAGAAAGTGTGCTTTTAGGAATGTTAGATGTAGAGAGAAAGAGTGTGCTCTTTTTTTTTTTTTTTTTTTTTTTTTGAACAAGAAGTACGATATACGATTAAACACTTAGCCACTGTTTAGGTGAGTTACATCAAGAGCATCATAGCATAATAGATCTAGAAAAGCAGGCGGGGGTTGGGATAACCAATTAGGGGGGAGAAAATTAGATTGGCAGGCCTTTGCAAGCCAATCGGCGGGCCGGTTAGTTGCTCGATCACAATGGGCCAGAGAGAGGTCTCGGAATTTCTGCAATTTTGTTCGGGCCCGGTCCAATAGAGGCTGAAGTCTCCAGTTCACAACCATCGAAGTGGTAAGAGCTTGCACGAGTGAGGAGTAGTCAGAGTGTACTTCCAGAGAGAGTTCCGCACGGGATGCTAGCAGATCTAGGGTTTCAAGCAGGGCCAAAGTTTCTGCCTGCTCCGCCGATTGCGCCTCCACCACTCTCGCAAAACCGTCCATCAAGCATCCTCGAGAGTCCCTGCAGATGCACGCCACAGCTGCTCTGTTTTGTGGTAGTCCTCTAGTCCCTGTTTCCACAACGTGGGGCTCGGCAAAAGAGGCGTCGAAGTTTACCTTCAGCTGATGAGGAAGCGGTGGTAACCAGCGGTCAGATCTTACAGTAGGCCTCCTTACTTTCTGCTGTTGGTGGGTTACGGAGTTGACTGTCGCATGGAGGGTTTGCACCTGAAGCACGGCCTGTTGTGGATGCAGGGGACGCCGCTCGATAGGGGTGAGCAGCGGTCTAGGGTTGACCCTGAACCGACCATGGACCGGCCCAACCCTACCGGTCCTGGTCCGATTCCCAAAGGGATTGGGTCGGTCCTTAGTCCTAAAATTCCAGGACCAACACTGTGCGGGTTGGTCCTCGGTCCTAAGAGTTTTGGGTCGGTCCAACCCTGGACCAACCCCGTATATTATATTATATTATATTATATTATTTTATATATTCAAACCTAAGTAAAATGTATGTTATATTATATTATATTATATTAGGATGTTCTATCAATAGTACTAATAGTAATTTCAATTTAAAACTTTTGTTGAGTATCAATTATGTGTCGTTTGTTTTGTTTTTAGGTTTTTAGAAGTTCAAGTGAATTAACAAGATGTGAAGTTATATATTCATAGTTTATATTAAGTATTTTTAAACTTTTTATAGTTTAATTGTATTTTACTAATGAATTTCAGCTGCACTTTGCTTTTCAATTTGTATCAAATGGTATAAGTTTTTGAAGAGTAGAGTAGTACGCAATTACTACGGTGATTTGCTAGTCAAGTGGTGTGAAACTCATTTTTTGATTGAGTGGACTTTACATGATCAAACGCAGTAAAACACTATTGCATATGATGTTATGAATATTAAAGATAGATGATTATAAGAACTTTCCATGTTGTCCCATATCTCGATGAGTAGTTAACAGGTATGAAATTTATATTATTGTGTCATCTTAAATTTGCTAAATATGTATTGTTATTTATAGTTTAGTTGCACAATGCCGCATTGTGAATGGATGTGTAATTTGAATTTGTAGGTTTGCTTTTTTAGGGAGTATAAAAAATAAAACGAAAAAAAAAATTATCGATCGATCCCAGGTTGACCTTGGAACCGGACCAAACCCATTGGGTTGGTCCAGTCCTTGGTCCCACGCTCAATAGGGTCGGTCCTCGGTCCTAAAAATTGAGGACCAACACTGTACGGGTTGGTCATAGGGTTAAGGGGTGGCCCGGACCAACGCGGACCATGCTCACCCCTACCGCTCGAACAGGAACAGGTTGCTCCCCTTCCAGATGCTCCAAAGGACAGCTACTACCAGTTCGAACTTCTTTGCGAGGTGAGGGTTGCTGTTACAATTTACCAGCCAATCATCGAGTCAAGATAACCCATACCTTGAGATCTTGATCTGTAGAGGTTCAGCACTCCAGATCTGGTTTGTCCATGGGCAAAGTAGGAGGAGGTGTTCAATAGTTTCAGCCTCCTTTTTGCAGAGAGGGCAAATGGGATCTGGTACAATCTTTCTTCGATATAGATTTTCCCAAGTAGGTAGAGCATTATGGGTGGCTTGCCGGAGAAAAACCTGATTTTTGGAAGAGTTTTTACTTGCCATATCGGTTTCCATAAATGGATTTATGTGGTGCGATGTGGTTGCCGATTGGTCTTTGTTTACTTGGATGTTCTCCTCGATCGTGTGATAGCCGCTCTTCACCGAGTAGATACCGATGTATCCAAACTAGTTTATCTCGTATCATGTAGTCCTCCAATAGGTGTAGCAAGTATTTCTTTGGCGATCGAATCGAACAGCGATTCGACTAGCTCGGTGTTCCATGTACTGTTTTCAGGTTCAATTAGATCCGCCACATGTTCCGGTTTGTTTCTTGTTGCCGGGCCTCCAATTGGGCCGCTTGGTATCCATTTGTCCATTCTGATTGATAGGTTTCTACCATTCCCCACTGAGTACATGATGTGTGGCCTAATAGAGTCCCTACCCCGAATTATACTCTGCCAACCCCATGAGGGTCGGGATCCATGACCAGCTTTCTAGAAATCTCCATGAGGATAATATAGGCCCTGCATCACTTTGCTCAATAAGGATTGAGTGTTTTGTGAGATGCGCCACGCTTGTTTGCCCAGCATGGCTGTATTGAAAGAAATTAGGTCTTTAAAACCTAATCCACCCTCTTTCTTTGTGGTTTTCAAAGTTTGAAAGAGTGTGCTCTTAAGGAGTTACATGTTTTGCCTTTTCCGTGTAATGAAATATGGGAGGAAGGGGTAATTTTGGGATTGTACCGTATGAATGTTGGTCTTGAGAATGATGGAAGACGGAGAGGAAACAATAGGTTACGCCATGGAAGGAAAGCAAGGGCAAGAGGGCAAATACATGGAAAAAGGACAGTCGGTTGGGTTCGGTCTCCACGGTTCATGGTCCGAATATTTCCTGTTGCTCACTCTTAAACAGCATTTAGCAATAACATATTCAATTTCAATGACAAGCTTATTAAACATCTACCCAATAATGGATATGCAATGTGATTTCGAATAAGCGTGACCAACTGTGCAATTTTTAGATTGGTACGGCAGGATATTTTCACTCCAATTTGTTGTGTAGGATGGAGGCACAAAAATTACATAGCGTGTAAAATAAAGACGCAAACTTAATGAGTGGCCAAGTCAAGCGGAGTCGACTTCTTGTTTTTTTTCTCATTTGAAGTATAGTGCTACAGCTCTACTTGGGCGACGCATTCGGCACACTTAAGGAGCCACCAACCATAAAAAATCGTCAATAAAAGAAAGAAACGTGAGAAGCAAAACATAGAATTATATTGCTTTCGTCGGTCACTTTGTTTACCCCTTTGCTAATAGGAGGATAGGGAAAATCGATGAAGCTAAATGGTAATGTGGAGTTTATAATGCATAACTCTCATTAAGTTGATCTTTATTAGCATCCTTTTCTACAATAAAGAATATTAATATGATAAAAAAAATCCTATTGTGTGAAAAATTGATCTAATTTCAATCTAGTTCGAAGCAAGCATTGGATCCATCAAATTCAAATCGGACCTTTCCTTATAAGTTCCCGGGTGGGTACCAACCCATCTCGGGCTTAGACTCAAGTCACGTGCTCAATGAAAAAAATAGAAAAAAATAATAAGAAGAAAAGTATCTCACGGGTGTGTGCAACGGCGTGCGTGCGTGGGGCACGAGTTTTGAAAATTATGGGGCTGGCGAGGGTGGTGAAGATGCCCTCGCGTTTTTCGAGCTTTTAAAAAAAAAAAAATTTTATTGAATTTTATTTTTTTTTTTGGCAGAAGAGTAGTCGTTTCCGAGGCTTTAAAGACCAGAAATCGGATCTTCCGTCGATAGAGTAGTTGAAAACTTGCCATAAAAAAGCAGTGTGATATCTACGGCCAACATGTCCCGTTTTCTAGGTCTTTCGCCTTCGGATTGAAAAGATAGAAATTCCATAAATCTCGTGTCACGTTCACTCATGACTTTTTGATCAATGAATTTTCTCTTTTTGTGTCAAATTCAATCGATCAATTACAAACTGTAGTTTTTTCAATCCATTATTTGTATGCTATAGTTTTGAAAAGAAAACGTTTCATAATATATACTATAAATTTTAGTCACGTGACTCTCATTTTCCCCACCCACCATGTACGCAGTACCAAATTACTTTTTTTTGTTAAGGCATGGCTTAACAATATATGAGTTCTTCAACCACTCCACTTTCTTTCTCTTTTATCTTCCCCACAAAAATTAACACGAGTATAGAAGCTTCCGCCTAAGAAAAACCCTAGACGGCTCTCTCTATCTCTCGTGCACGGATCCACAGCCATCGGAGGAGCTTGACATCGGAGGAGTCCGGCCTGTACATCATTAGCATCTATAAGGATCCATGCCCTATTCTATGGCATTTGAGATATGGAACATAGAAGATACTCAAATGAGTTACTTTAGTACTTAAATATAAGTGATTTTTTTTTCTTTTTTGTGAAAAAAAGTGTGTATTACCCGGAAAGGAAGGCTGAACATTTGAATTGCTAAAGTCAATTTAAAAAAAATGTGTAACTAAGCAGTGAAGCTGTGTATTTTTGCCAACTAAAGAAAATGAGACTCCTAAAATAGTCGAGTCGAAAATGAGCTCCCTAGGGTTCTTATTATTTTACATTGATATCGGTATTGAAATGGGCATTAGGCCGTATTATTTGTCATAGCCTATAGCGTTTGTCCAATAAAATAAGTACAAAACGTGTCGAATTTGTACAAGCTATATAACTCAATACTAGATGTCGGAGTGGACCCAAGTATTATGTCCAACAACAACATGATTACCTAACTACTTGTTAGGGTTTCTTTTTCCTTTGATTAACATTCTTTTGGCGGCACTAAATTAGCACAAATCAATATCAGACATATTAAGGAGATATTAAGTAAATAACTAATTAGATAAATACGACAATTACTCTCATGAACTTGGGTAATCGATCATATTGAAATTCAGCATGGTTCTTATGAATAATATCTCATTAGTAAGATCCGGATTTTTATAGCCTTTTTACCCTCGAAAAGCTTCTATTGGTAGGCAGGCGCAGGTGAGGTCGTATAAAGTCCGCATCTGGGGGCACAGAGATGTCAACCGGAGGTCTCAACCAGGCGCAAACTTTGATCGCTCCATGCACCAGATCTGGCAAGAAATTGCTGATGAGGTCACGGTTGATTGGGGTGCCACTGTCCACAGCCAAAGTAGCTTGTTGAGTCAGGATGTACTCGAACCAGGGAGCCCACTTCCTCGACCCGAGGTGAGCCATCTTTGAAGAGTTGTCGACCATAAAGGCAATGCCGTGGGCATGCATGAAGGGGTTCAAGGAATCGACTGATTCTATGACGCTCTCTCATTGATGATCTCAGAGTAGGACTGCCCTTTCTTCCTCGTGATTTAAATCTGAGCATACATCACAACTCACAAGAGTAGGACATCCATGAAGGATCTCCTGTTTCATTGCTATGCTTTATGGCTGTACAACTGTACTAGTAAGGCATACAAATTGACATGAAGATTACCAAGCCAACCAAATTGAGACTAAGATATAAAAAGAGATCTCACCGAGGCCATCATCAATGCAACAAAGACACCAGCAGTGAAAGCCTGAAAGGATACAACGGGCCAAGTTCGCTGGCTGGTCTTGCTGCTCGCACACTCTCACCCACCCACTTTCCACATGTGGGTCTAGTCTATCTTGCCTGTCCGGAACGCAGGTAGACCTTCTTTTTCCTGTAGAAAAAGGATAAGAAAATCTTAATTGGAAAAGGGATGAGCATCCGCTTTACACTTTTGTTCTATCATACACTTTTGTTCTATCAAATCGAGAGTCGAAATTAATCAAAAAAAAAAGAAATACTTAAAAGGGCCATCAGCAAGTACGATGCTGCGAATCTCACTACCATTGACGACATCTTCATAGCACTCATACAAGATGTCCAGCAAGGATGGTATGCTGCATTGTATGCCGTCTTGAATTCTTTTTTTCCTTTGTCCCAGTGAATGGTAAACAGCCAACATGCCCTGTTGAGAAAATGACCAGGAAACAGAATTAGACACATTGATCGAGTAACTGGCCATTTACACCTCTACAACAATGGTAACAGTGGCATCCAAGAGTAAGGGAATATAGGAAAGAGCAGCTATCAATTTTATCACCAAAAAGCAACCTTTGTTGAAATGGTCTTCGAGGTGATGCCAGTAATGCACTCAACGGTATTTTTGTATGCCAGACTTCGTTTTCGGTGTACCTTCTGAACAGGGCTTCCACAGCTCCATGAAGAGCGCCAAGTAAATTGCCTAAGACCAACGCAAGCACAGATCAAGCATCCGTGGCATACTTGCAACATAGAAATCCATAAAACTTATATTCATAATTGCAGATAGACACCCTATGATCATATTAAGGCTTCATCCCGATTAAGAATGGATGGAGCTAAACTCACCATGCTCTCCAAAGATATCACTTATGTACTGCTGCTCCAAAGTTGTGGTAATTGTAAACAAAGAACCAATTGCAACCGACCAACCAAGGGCAACATCAGTAGCTCTTCCATCAACATCCTGCATTCAAGAAACATTCAGCACCTCTTAAGAAATTTAAGTCTCCCATTTTCGTTTAAGTGGGTTGGGAAGAGACAGCACTATATTTTTGTTTCAGCATGCTCACCTGGTGGACTGCGAAACTGGAGTTGATTCCAGCAACATTTATCTCTTTGCCTTGGACATAGAGTCTCCTTATAGATGGACCTGTTCCCTTGGGGCACACACCAATCGCGCTGATGTTCTTTGGGAAGTCAAGTCGCGTGGATTGCAAATGCCCCAAAAGGAACCCATGGGACAGACCTAGGATGCTGTGTGGCTTCATTTGAGAAAACACTTTATCATAGTTATCAGCCTGCGGCATTACACGGAATTGGAGATCCATAAAACAGGGGAAAGAACTAAGGAAATAAAGTAGTCTAGGACTCTGGAACACTGATGGAGACCAAGTGCAGAGTTACAGCTCCATTGGCTAGTTTCATCACTTTGAAATACACATGTCCAGGTAAACAAATGTTACAGAAGTGCGCAGCATCAGAAATCAGTAGCAACACAAGATCACTTCCTGAAATAGTTTCCCATTGATCACCCAGCGTCCTGTTCTCCTCAAAAAATTGTGCAGCATGAGCTTCAGCAAAAGATCGGGAACCTTTTCCGAGTCCAATCTGTAAAAATGATATGGTGAGGTGAACTTTCCGCTTATCATGAGAGTCCAAACAACCCCAATCAACAACTGTGGCACAGCTAAGGGATTGTTTGTGACCAACAACCTTTTTAAGTTATTTGCATAACCTAAAGAGGAATATTACTCTGACCAAAATATCAGACTTCACTTCAGCCAGAGAATCTCTCAGTTTTTGGGCTTGAGCAGGACCCTAGAAAAGTACCTTCGTTAACGGATAGTAAAATCAAAAACAAGTATGGATAGAATGTGAAGATGTCACAACCAAACTCAATGAAATGATTGGAAGTTGGAAAACCATTTTGTACATGTCATTCACCATGCTTCTACTGGAAAAAGTATGGATTTCACAACCTCCGTAGAGACTAAACTCCCAAGATTACATAGTCCCTTGGCTGTGTCTCTCTTTCCAGTTACGCAACAACTCGGCTTAGCAACCACATCACACTGATTATATCGTCAACAAGTATGCTGTAGCTCTATTAAGAGATAGCAGAACAGCCAACAGAAAAGCCACTATCCAAATGTCTGATGTACTATCATTCTCACATTAAGCCGAGCCACCTTTCCAAGGTTATCTTTTCTAACGAAGGAAATTCAGAAACCAAGGATTATAGAGAAGCACCTCCCAGTTGATTGTTCGGAGTATAAAGCCAAGCTTCTCCTCTGTTACCACACAGAAAATTCACAGAAAAAGAACTACTTGGACCTCTAAAAGCCGAAGGCCACATAATGTCCCAAAAGAAGCAAGACAAGGGAAATTGCCGAAATCAGGTAAGAATATCCATTAAAGCTGCTAAACCGACAAACAAAAGTCAGAAACGAAAGGAAAGAGCTGAGAGATGGTGACTGAGAACCCCAACCAATAACACCAATCTGCTTAATTCCCTTGAACGCCTTGGGCAGCAGCGGGAACAAGTCCCTCCCTCCTCTCACAATGTACTGCAACAGGTGAAGCATAGAACAAATCAATCGATATTTCGACAAAATCAAGAGCAGCAAACTTTCATCCTTTCCATCATACACCCAGAAAGAAGCAGAACCGGTTTCTTAGAAATGCAGATGGTCCGCATGCACGACGAAAGAATAAACTTCTACCGGGATATATTCAAAACCCGAACGGATACAAACACGTCGAGGACTAAAAGAGGCACATTTTTCAAATGATCTTCACCTAAAACTTCATGCACGACAGGCTCAAACGTCGCTGAGAAGAAATTCATACGACGCTCATCTTATCTACGTAAAATACGTAACGATCAGAGCAGAAACATTAGCTCGTCGTGACCAGCAAGCGTGACCTTCTCCTTCTTGAACACCGAGGTCTCGAAATGCAACGTCGGGAACGGCTTGATGGCCGGCACGGACACCATGCAAGCTCCCAGAGCCGAGCCACCAGCGCCATCTCCGCCGAGGCTGGTAGCCCTCAGAGCCTTGAACGAGCTCGAGGAGAGGAGAGGAACCCCATGCTGAAGCCAGCCGGGGAGGACTTGGTGAGGGTCTTAAGTGATTTCGAGGAGGCCGTGGCGAAGAGAGATAGCAAGATGGAGGCTGCCGCTGCCATTGTCGCAGGAATCGAGAGGGAAAGACTTGTCACATTCGGTTTGATTTAGATTTTTTTTTTTTTTTACCGATGAGATGATACAAATGAGGAGGTGGAGGAGTCATATCCATAAATACTCGTTAGGTTATAAATGTAATCTCTGTTTGATCACAATGGAGATTTCATATTTTATCTGTCAATTACTCTCATTTATTATAAAATATTTTAGGATAGAGCAGATTTTGATATACGGTCTACTAATCATTTCATCTACCAACTACTCTAATTTATTACTAAACTGTTTCAGAATAGAGCAGACATAAAATACCATCCGCTCCTAGAATATTTTAGAGAACACAAGACAAACTCAAATTCACAGTCCTTCATGCTAGAATATCTCCAATTCTCCTCCAGCTAATTAAGGGACACCCTCGTCGCATCTTTGATATCAAATTGCTTCTTGAACCACCAAAAAGTTTCCACAGGTTCCTAACTTGTTTCACTCCCAAGAAGACCCTTTCATTGGATCAAGTATTCTCACTTCGACGGATAATACCTCTTTCATATGACTCAATCCATCATGATGAAATCAATGTCATGATCATATGAGGTTTTTGTCTCAAGATGTGCCCATTGTGACTCTCCTTGATTTGGTCTTTTTTTTCTACATAAAAAGGTTTAAGCATACTCATATGGAAGACTGGATGTCCGTATAGTTTTGCCTAGAGAGCTAACTTGTGTGCCACCTTCTCAACTTGTTGTAACACTCGAAATGGCCTTCCATAGCGAATGATCACCACTTGATGCACATCACAGTATCGAAGAACTTGGCCAATATCGGGTCCCAAGTAGTATTCTTCTTGCTTTCACTTCTTATCGGCTCATTTTTTAGTGCACTTCGAGGCCTTATGTAGACGACTCCACACGAAATCTGCTTCTTCCTCCCGCTCCTTAGTGAACTTGCAAATGGATGGGCTACTCCCTCAATATGCCATTGGAACCATACTCAGAGTGTGCGATTGCTAACCCATCACAATCTTAAACGAACTCTGGTTCGTGGACTCACTCCATTGCAAGTTGTAGGAGAACCAGCTACGTCAATTAGCTTTGCCCAATTCGCTTATGTTGTGCTCATATAGATATAATTTTTTTGATTGGTTGCTCGAGACTCATAATTTCTTAATTGATTATTTGAGTACCATAATTTTGAGGAATAAAACATTTCACCACAAGCATCATGAATTTTAATGTCATGTATGATTTGCTAGCAATAAACACCAATGTCACTTAAGTAAACGTTTTACAAGAGTCGTGGCACTCAATTGTTTGATTAAAAATTTATTGCACCAACAAGTGCTACATAAAAGTTACAGTAATTGGACTATCATTTTTCACATCCACTCTCTAAGTATGAGATACCAGCTTCATATTAAGGCATGACCGAACAACTTTTTGAGTTCTTCAATCGCTTCACTCTCTCTCTCTCTCTCTCTCGTAATCTTTCTTACAAAAACTAACTAAAGGATCGAAAGTTCCTCTTAAGAAAAGCCCTAGAGGGCTTCCTCTCTCTTTTGTTATAGGTTTTATATTTTTCACATAGATGTAGATATAAAATTGGCATTAGACCGTATCATTTGTCCTAGCCTATATAGTAATGTCCAATAAAATGTGTGTAAAATAAATGAAATTTTCGAGCAAATTGAAATATGAAGTTCTATATCTTAATAATATATTTTTCAAGTAGATCAATTGTATTATGTTGTACAAACATTCACCAATCAACAACATTATAATTACCAAATTACTTGTTAGGATTTTTTTTTTGTTTGATTAAGATTATTTTGGCAACACTAAAGGTGACGCATCAACTAGGTATGTGATGTATGGTTAGATTTCTTGTTGTCGTAGACAAAACATTTCTCCATTGGATGTATGTGGAGAAACTCTTTTCCAAATTAACACAATTTAATAGTAAAATTAATTAAATAAATATTTCAATTATAATTATGAATTGTGCAATCGATATTTTGAAATTTGAAATGATTCTTATGGATGATATTCAATAAACTTCTAAGGATATATTTATTAGTAAGATCCAATTTACAAAGTAAATAAATAAATAAAAAGGAAAAGAAAAGGCTAGAGGAGCAACGTTGTCATTGAATGTGATGCAGAGGGAGCCTTTTACTTTTTTTTTTTTTTTGGTAAAGAGAGGGAGCCTTTTACTTTTGTAATAGCTCAACCAATTAAAAACGGGGACCATGTCCATGAAAAGCATGAACACTACTGTGTCAATTTATTTTATGAAATGTAAATAATTTAAAAAATATTTCTTTAAAATAATTATTTATATATTTTATAAAATGAATGAATGAAAAAAATATTTATCGTGCCTACAAATATATTATTATCAACAAAAATATTTTTTATTAATCAATTATAAGCGATATAAATAATAATTTTATTGAAAAATGTTTTTAAATTATTTATTTTTATGAAACAAATGGAACCGTCTTAGGTGAATTAACTCACAAATGGTATATAACGCACTTTGTTGCTGAGGGGCAGACTGATTTCATTAATGTGGATCTTGGTCCACGAGCTGACATTTCTGCTTTTTTCATCATCGATGAGGACAAAATAAGCTTCAGAGAAAGTGGGCGCAGTAGAGACGTGCGTGACTTGGGGAGGAAAACGCTCATTTTTCTCGTTAATAAGATAAAACTATTCTAGACCTCATAAATTCCTAATCACAGATGCTAAATCATGATAATGATCGGGAATTTCATTGGTGAAAAAGATATCTGAACGATTGCATCGTCTTATGCTTCAAAAGCCACTCAATTAAGTGAAAATTCATGCTGTATCAACACTAGATCTAATTTTAATTGTTTTAGGGTGCGTTTGGGAAGACTTTTGGGGAAAGTCTTTAGGAAAATACAAAAACCTTTGAGTTAAATGTATTTTTCAAAATACAAACTGTGTTTGGTAAATTGTAATTTAAAAGTCCTTTGTGAAGTACCTTTGAGCAAAATGGTGTTTGGGGGACAAAGGACTTTTGTGAAAAAAATTATTAAAAGAAAAATAAAAAAATAAAAAAATGAAAACCGGCAAGAAGGGCAACAGATCCGGCGGCCACGGCGACTCCCGGCGACCTCCGGCGACCCCGGATCCGGGCCGGCGAGGTCGCGCGACGCCGTTGGGACCTCCGGCGACCCCGGATCTGGGTCGTGGGAGGCAGGTCTGGTCGCGCGACCTCTGCGCGTCGCCGGAGGTGGCGCGACCAGATCTGGTCGCTGCGAGGTCGCTCGACCTCCGGCGACTAGATCTGGTTGTACAGAGGTCGCGCGACCTCGCCGCGACTAGATCTGGTCGTCGCGAGGTCGCGCGACCTCTGGCGACCCAGATTTGGGTCGCCGCGAGGACCTGCGACCTCTGGCTGACCTGCGACCTCCGGCGGCTGGCGGCGACTCCCGGCGTCCTGGAGAAGATGAACAATGCTCATACGAGACCACCGCCCGCGGTGGAAGCGTTGGTTAGGGCTTGGTACCCCAAACGCAGGGGGAAGGGTTCGAACCTCCGTGGAAGTGATGCTTCAATGCATAACGCGCGTCTTACCTGCGCTTGGGGGTCAGCGGTGGGGGCCCCCGGCGCTCCAGGGTTTACTCTCCCCGCGAAGCGGCGTTCGGAGGTTCCCTGGGTCACCAAAAAAAAAAAAAACAAACAATGCTCATACGAGGGCACGCACCGGAAAAACAAAAAATTCGTGAGGACAAATTTGGAAAAAAAATAAGTGAACAGTGATCCCCAGCATGCCGAGAATGTTGAAAGCCCAAGGCAACCTCAAGGCTGCCTTGGGCTTTCAGCCTTCCCAAGTATTTGCTTTCCCATAAGGGACTTCGAAAGCTGGTTCCCAAACACCCAATTTTTGCCCTAAAGGCCTTTAGACCCCTAAAGATCCTTGGCAAAGTGGTTGCCAAACGCAACCTTACTCTATGTGAACAATGAGCTTTTGATCCTGTGAATTTTACCTTAAAAAAAACAAAGTAAGGCTCGATCAAAAGAGAGAAGGGACCGAGTTGCACACTCATAATTAAAAGGAAAGTGGGAGGTCTTTTAGGAATTTTATACTTTTGAGGATGTAATTCCATATAATCCAATACTTCATATTATTTGTGTTATTAGGTTATCACATTTTTAATTTGCACGATATAATCTTTACACATTTTTTCAAGTCATGTTGAAATTGCAAGATTGATTATGCTAAACAGCAAATGGTGTGCCATCTTCAATATTAAACCAATGATCACTTTTGGCATTCCTTTGTCATCTTGATTGGTTTTCTCTTAAAGCCAAGAGCTTTTAACCGAGTAATCGTTACATTTAACCTTTTGACCGAATATAGTAGTCATATTCAATCGTCATTCTATAACTTGTCAAGTTATTCTAAGGTTATGACACTTACTGATTATTGTCGATGAGATGGTTGCATCCAAAGCCACTTTGTGCCAAGCTGACCATTTGCACAACTCACATTATATAATATCCCATTATGCCTTTAAAACAAGAATAATGTGAATCGTAATTTGCACACGAGTAAAACTTGCATACATACGGGAAGCCGCAACATGGTAAAGCGTATAGAAAGAAACTCTCAAATATTATTCTTCAAATTCAATGCAAAAGCTTGTCTTTAACAATGGGAATAAAATCAACATCTAAACTTCAAATGCTTACAAATTCTAAAAAAGTTGTAATTCAAAGGCTACTGTGGAAAAGAAAACAGACCATCCAACAAATCACATCAGGCTCGTATCCAAGAAATTCAGGAGTGACACAGAAATGTCCCAGCCTAAAGTGGAAAAAGTGGAGATTATTTGACCGGCGCAGAGGAAAATTTCCTCACGGAGCGGAGCAAAAGGAAAGAGAAGTACCAGACAAAGTTCAAATGGAACGCAGAACGACAAACAGACAGATGGAAAATGTAAAAAGAACGGTGAGACAATAACAAAAGGCAAAAGCAAACGAAGGAAAGGAAAGTGGACCCGAGCGAGGTTTGGTCTGGTTTGGCTCCATTTGGAAGCGAGTGTCTTGGTTGCGACCCCGTGGACCACGTTGTCTGTAATTGCAGCGCTGCAAGTGAGGTGAAGAACTCTCCACAGACAAGCCTCGATCCTTCACATGGCTTGATGAACAACGGTCCAGACTTCGGACCCAAGAGAACTCGTGCGACAGTTGTCGGATTTCTTCCTGCTCCAGCAACCATTTTCGTCTTTGCTCTCTGCCCAGAATCGATTGGAGTGAGTCGAGCTAGAAAGTCTCGATCTTTACGTTTTTCGACCTGATCCATATTCAAGATTTATTAGAGCCATTGCTGGTTCACAGTGGTGGTGATTCTTCTCTCTGTGAGATCCTACATCTAGCGGGTTCGAGCTCGAGGATGAACGACTCGGATTTCGAGGTCTTGAGCGATGATCCTCGGGTTAACCCTGGGATTAGAGCACTGCAGAGAAATGGGTCGTCGTCGTATTCGTCGTTGGTGCTGGACAGCGAGAGAGGAGAGCTCGTCGAGGCCTCCGTGAGCGCCAAGAGGAAAACGCCGCCTGCCGAGAGGAATGTTGATGCCCTGAAGAATCACAGTGAGGCGGAGAGACGGCGGAGAGCGAGGATCAACGCGCATCTCGACACGCTTCGTGGGTTAGTTCCCGAGGCAAAGAAGGTAAGACATTGTCGCAGTTTCTGTGGTTGTTGGTTTGAGGCGTTACCAGTTTTAGCTGGTCCGATGATGTTGACTGTTTGAATTGCTAAGGGCGACTTGGGGAAATTGTCAGAAGAAAGGGCATGATTTTTTAGGAACATGTCGGTGCTTATAACGTTATTGCTACTGTCTGAATCTGAAGTTTTCTCAGGATTTTTTAACGAAATTTTTGAGCGGAGTTTGTGTTACTTGTGCTGTCATGTTTCTTATTTAGTATGATATTCGAAAATATTTTTTTTGTCTATTGAATGTTTAAGATATATATGACGAGAAGCAGTCTAAAAGGAGTCCTTTCAATCCGTGTTAATTGGACTTGATATCTTGATTGTTGAGAAATGGCTCGGGCAGTGCTCTAATTATCCATCTTTGACATACTGAGATTCTCCTGAAAATGGACAAACGGCCACATTTCAAAGTAGTCATTTCTGTGGAATGCGATATAGTTGATCTGTAAAGTGGTAGTGAAAGAAGTCATTTCAAATGGATTCTCCCTGCCAGCGCAAAATAGAAAGAGTCTGCCCTTCAAAAGTTGTGTCCCCCCAACATCCATTATAAATAGATTTTTGCTCTATTGGCTGGTGAGACAACTGGGGTTTTTCTGTTTTTGAAACTTGAATGCATGGTGAATCTCTGGTCTTTTTTGTAGTCAGGGTGTTGCTTTGTATTTCCAGTGTTGCTGTAACTTAAGATTTATGGGAATGTTAGCTTAATTGCAAATTTGGATGTCACAGATGGACAAAGCAGCGCTGCTTGCCGAGGTTGTCAACCACTTAAGAAAGCTGAAAGGAAATGCCCAAGAAGCCATGCGGCAGTATGTGATACCAACAGATGCTGATGAAATAAAGGTGGAGCAAGAACAGGGTGAAGTAGTGGATTTGGAATTTGAAACAATCAAGGCATCACTTTGTTGTGACTACAGACCTGGACTTCTCTCCAATCTAAGGCGAGTGCTTGTTGACCTTGGGTTGATTGTGTTGGGTGCAGAGGTTGCCACCCTTGAAGGAAGGATGAAAAGTATTATGGAACTGACAAGCCATGAAGGAGATAAGACATTGTGTCAGGTTCTTTCAAGTTCTCTCCGTTTGGCCCTTTGTTCAATGGTCAATCAGTTCTCTACTTCAGAGGAGTCTCCAAGGCCCTCAGTGTCGGACAAGAAGAGAAGGGCTTAATTATCCTGTTGTGAAAGATCTTGAAGAAGCTAGAGAAATTTGACTTCCATGATAGTCTGACTTTTATAGTATATGGAACATCCTTCGGTAAGAGCTGCATCATAAGTACTGATAAAGTTCCATGTGTTCTTTTCTTCCTTCTTTAGTGAGGTGAGCTTGTAAAGATGTTTTGTGCCTGAAGCTATAACCAACTGGATTATCGTTGGTACTTTGAAATAATTCAGGGAAATTATAGTTGAGTGTCGGATCTGTTGTACAGAAAGTTTTCCTGGATGCATAATGCACAACTGGCTAATGGACCCTTGTCAAAATAGATAGTTCTCTGTTAATGGACACTCATCAAGCTACAGCTGCCTATCCAGCAAATAGATGCCAGGAATCTCGAGCAGTTGTGAAGTGATCAGTGGAATAATTATAACTTTCACTTATGGGTGTGGAATTTCATCCCTAATCAAGCGGTCAAGTGTTCTGATGTCGAGTCAGCAAACTGGTGATAATCATCAGGAGTTAGCTCCCATCTGCCACCACGTCCGGACCGTCTATGCATGTTTGTTCTGCAGGTGTTCACCTCAAGTTACGAATTTAGTTTGCCAAGACTTGGGACATTAGCAAACAAAGCCTGCCTCAACCAGAGACTGGATCGCTTGAGGGGGTGGTTAATACAGTAACAGCATTGGGGCATAAGAGAATCAAGCAGATTGCTACGGGAGCAACTAAGGAGCCAAGTTGGCATCGAGACTCAACAGCACATCTAAAGATCGCAGCCTGCTAGATGATCTCCACCGGACCGGATGTCTCAGCGAGTCCCTTGGCCGACTTTGACATGATTTCGATGAATGAGACTTCCTGGCGTCTTCCAAATGAAGATATTAGATGCCTTCAGAAATGTTTTCCAATGTGAACTCTGTCGGATGCTAGAGTCAAGATGTAATGCTCCTGTTATTGTCGCTCCAAGTGGCTGATCTGTTTAGAGCAACTTCTATCAGCAAGCGTGCACAGTGTGTGCTGTCCTGACTTTATTGTTCCCAAATTCTGCTTATTTCGCCTAAGTTCTCTTTTAACTTTAATCAGCATCAGTGGCGAAATCGAGCGTGGTTTGCTTGCAACCGTCGAATTCTTTGAGGAATTAAAAGCATATCCTGCTGTGAACAGTCAACCAGAATAAGGATGGTTCGGGTATCACAAAGTCTAGTTAACCCAAAAAAAAAAAAAATCGGTCATAAAAGATCAAATTTTTTTCCTTCTTCGGGTGTTTTTTCGCTGGTCGAATTACTGAAAGCAGAAAGATAACCGCACATGGAAAATCATCAAGAATCCCCTCTCGTCCACGTGTCAACACACTATTGCTCCACTGGATTTCGACGCCACGCAGACAACGCATTAGACAGTTGACACCGTGCGGCTTCTGGTTCCTCGTCCTCCTCCCGTCTGCATCTTCACTCTCTCTCTCTCTCTCTCTCTCTCTTCCTCTGTGAGTACTGCCATGGCGCTGTATGCGAACGCCCACAAGCTCTATCTCGCTTCGCCGGCAAGTGGGCACGATGCAAGAACCAGGAGAAACGGCAAGAGAGCAAGAACTCTGGCGACCAGAGCTGCTGCGTCATCGTCGTCGTCCGCCGCGGAAGTGGCATACGAGAAAGGACAGCTGGAGAGGCCCAAATGGGCGGGAGAGACGCCGCTCTCTCGCCTCGTCGGGGCTGTCATCTCGTTCAAGCCTGTCTACTCTCTTCTCAAGCTCGGCGCTCGGCAAGTCCTCGTCAGGTGGTCTTCGTTCTTATTCCATCTGTCCGACTTTATTACTCAATGAAACCCGACTCTGCTTCAATTGCATTTCCAATTACACTGAAAATGTGCGCCCCGTGTTCGCGTAGTTCGGTATGTTAGATGGATTGAGAATAATGGGGCATGATTTTTTCAGTATTTGAATGGATTGGTGGCGGTGCATGTAATCTACAGAATGCAGTAGTGCAAGCGAATCAGTTTTGGTTTTTGTTGGGATTGAGTGTAGGATGCGTTATGAAGTCCAGCTTCATGGTATTGGTAAAAATGTGATGTTGGCTAGCCAGGAGCTCCGAAGGAAGGGGATGATAATCTGTAACAATTCTTCTTCTTCGGTGAAAAAAGGTGGATTGGGATGAGTATTGGTTGATTGCTGCAGTTTGAAATGTTGTTTTGTTGGATCACCATGAAGCTCTAGAGTCAAGGCCAGGGGTCACCGCAAATGGGTTAACGACCTGGTTTTCTTCTGGGGTCGGGATTTTGAGAATGCAGAAAAGCTGAACACAAAGGAAGAAGCTTTATTCTATTACTTTTCGGAATCTGTCAAAGAAACTCTTGATCTTGAGACTCCAAAAAAAGCGGGAGATGCTAACCCTGTACTTTGACATGCCAAATGAACAGCACAGCTGAGAAGAATGGTGTCCCTTGGCGAGAGATGACGAGACGGATTCTGGAATCAGATGTTTATAAGGAGCTGGAAAGCATTCAAAACCCCTCACTTGTGTACCCAGATTGTAAATCTCTCGATTCCTTCAAATTTTTCTTCTCCATATGCTTTTCCTTAGATACGGACTTGACCCTATGCACACATATGCACTCTCTTGTTAAGCATATTGCACCAAAAAGGCGGAAAGGCCTCACGTAGGCCAAGCTTTTCACTGCAATTTAAGTGACTAATGAATGACAAATGACTTTTCTCTAAACAGATTATCTGAGTCCTTTCCATGCTTATGATGAGGGTAACCTTTCATGGATGGTGAGTACTTGGTCTTTATAACTTTTATCTTCTTTAGCAATCATTTTGAGAACACAATTAACTGCCTCTTTCAGAATAATCCTTTGCTCTGTTGAAAGTGCTTTACCATTTATTCCGGGAAGTAGAAGAAACTTTTTACAAACGGTCTTTTACATGCTTTCTATTATGAAATTATCAAAACATAATAATGAGGATACAACATATCCTTGTAAAGCAATTAATACAAATCAAAGCAGTCGTAAACTGTTGCTGCCCAAAAACTTCGCAGGCTGCAGCAGAAGCAGAGCCTGCCACAACGTCAATGTCTATACGAGCCGTACCTGATGCTAAATCAATAGATGAGGCAACTCAAGTAGTGCGTGGAAATTGGCTTAAGGCAATTGAAAAGCACCATAGACAGCACTCTGGTGGTTCTATGGTTCGAGACATTCTGGATATCGGATGCTCAGTAGGTATTAGCACTGGTTATCTCGCCAACACATTCCCTTCGGCAAAAGTCACTGTATGTGTATAAGCATGTACTCCAATCAGATTAATCTGTTTCCCTGCAGATTTCATTTTGCATAAGCATAACAATCTCTATTGAAATGCATTTGCTTTGTAGGGTCTAGATCTGTCGCCATATTTTCTTTCTGTGGCTCAGTTTAATGAGAGAAAGGGGTCCCAAAGAACAGTACCAATTCAGTGGATACATGCTAATGGGGAAGATACGGGCCTGCCATCCAAATCATTTGACCTTGCTTCAATTTCTCTAATGGTAAGGTTCTCATCCAGTTAGCAAATAGATCTCATAGCTTTCTAAACTTTTAGCTATTGGCACATTGATTTGATTCTATTTAAGCCCATTGTATCTATAGAAAACTAGCAAAGCTTGAAGGACTGATGAGTACTGTCACAGTACCCGCATGTTTTACAATGTAATAATGGATACTTAACATTTAAATTCTCAAGAATCTATATAATGAAAGAGTGATATATCTGGTTGTCATTATTGCTTAGTGGAAGCATCTGGTCCGATTGTTTTTGTCATGCGACAGGGCTGGCAACTGCTGAGAGATGTTCAATATATATTTTATGTTTGATATATTTGTTTCTTTTCCGATTCTTCTATATGCAACATGTGTTAGCACCTGCTTCCATGCTTCTAACTAAAGAATTACGTGCAGTTTCATGAATGTCCTACTAGAGCAACAACCAATGTAATAAAGGAATCGTTTCGGCTACTTCGACCTGGTGGCACCATTGCCATAATGGATCAAGCGGTGCGTAATTATCTCGTGTCACTCACTGAAGTTTGTTATTGCTGACTCCTTTCTCCATAATGGAAATACTGATATGATTTCCTTTACTCGTTGATGCAGCCATCCTCTAAGGTTCTTCAGGTATGGTTCAGATTCTGTAAATTGTTTTGGTTTCTTCGAATGGAAATTTTGCAACCGCAAGTATCATCACTACCTGCTTTCCTTGTTGATGGCATGTTTGTCACCCACGCAAATTTTTTCTTTCATCCTTTTCCACAAATTATTCTAAATTACCAAGAATTGATTAACGAAAAAAGAAAGACATCAATTCCTCAGAAAATATAGTAGAGGCAAGTGAAGATTCTAGGTTTCACTAGCAGGGCGTTTTGTACGAATGAATATATGAATGCCAATATTAAGGTGGATATTAACTTATTTGTCATAACATTCATGTCCATATAATTGGGCTTGAGTTCTTATATGAGACTCTTAATGTTCTAATTAGTCAACATTCGACTGGTGAGAACATTGTCAACTGCTGAAGGTCACATAGTTTATGCCTCACCAGTCCTAGTACTAAATGGCTTTCTTGTACGATTGTCATAATCTATTCTTTGGGATTGCTGACGTATATTACCTGGAGCCTCCATCACAAAATTGACATTGAAAAAAAAGCAAGAAAAATGAAAAATGATTGTATGAAGTCTAGTTCTAGCTAAGTTGAAAATAGGATCCTAACTGCTACATGCTAGAATAAACTGCACAGTGATTCGATCATGGTTTTGATTGGATTAAACTAAAGTATTATAACGGAGCACTAAGTCATTAAATCTTGGAGAGAATCGGCCTTGTAAACAGAAATTGGGAACTGAGCAGTTTTGAAAGGAGCTACTCATCATCAGCGACATGTTCGTAGGCTGAAACATATTTTTCTTTGGCCATTTAACATCAGCAACTTTATGCCTCATCTTTACTATGTTCTGCAGAACTTGTCGCCTGTGCTGTTTACACTGTTGAAGAGTACCGAACCCCACTTAGACGAGTACTGTCTTACTGATATGGAAGGAACACTAAGGGAAGCGGGGTTCGTGAATGTAACAGAGGTCCTAACAGATTCAAGACACAGAACTGTGACGGCATCCGTGCCTCATTAAATATGTGGTTGCGAGGATGTTTTTTGGCTTCCAGAGCCATGGTAAATGGCGAAAAATAAGATGCCATTTCTCTAAACCTTCATATTAAAGCTGTATGAGGAAAACCAGACAGTTTTGTAAATGATTGTTGATCATTGTCCGGCTCATTATCCAGAGTCGCATGTTGAACAGCTGTTGCTTCTAAAAAAATTTCTTAGATTTCTTGTTTCATGAGAACTTTGGATCGCGAGAATCGTCCTATCAAACATTCAAGAGCCTTTTCTCTTGGAAGAAGAGACAATGTTTGTACCTTCTCCACAGTGCTAAAGTGATTTACTCATACAATGTGTCTTCAAGGTACTGTGTTAAAGGACGTATTCTCCTTGCCATGGATACTTCTGATCAAACCACAGCTTATGATGGGAAAAATGGTGAAAACTTGTTCTTATAATTCAAATTAATACTTAATGATAAAAATACAAAAAAGAAGAAGCTGGAATTCCATTGAATTGGTACAAATAATATCAAATAAACTTTTTTTTTTTGGGCGATTTAACTGTACCAGGTCGAAAAGGAAAACTTATTGTTGGTTGTCAACGCTCCAAGCCAACTGCACTTGAGCTTATTTTCGCAGAAGATCTCATTTAACCTATATGCATGAACAGATCTCATTGGATTACCACCTTCAATGTCAACTGCTTTTTTAGGGCCATTCTTGTTCCTCTCACCGATACAGTGGTTGTAGGAAGACAAATTGGACATTTAGCAGTAGAATATACATATGCACAGGCTCTTTTCCACACTAGACCTTACTTTAGTGCTCACATCTCACTTTCAACTTTATCAAAAGGTCAACGGTCACTTGTTTATTCCGCCGGCCTTGACAAGCACGGCTTGCTTCCTTCTACTGCCCCCTGAATCCAACACCAACCCGATTTTCAATTTCCAGATCCGAACTGAAGAAGATGGCACCACCCACGAAACTGTCTGGAATTTGCTCTCTGCTGATGGGTCTTCTCTTTGCCTACTCTGCATCCGTTCAACTAGATGATCCAGGTACTCTAACAGATGATTTTGACTACAGTCCCGCGATCATATATACCGGTTGATGACTACATCCATTTTCTTGCAAATCTGTCAGATTGGTACTTCTGGTTGCCTCTGTATTCCTTTGCCTGCCTCGTGAACCTGGTGAACCTGGTCTTCTTCGCGTCCAAACTGGTCCCAAGCATTGGGAAGCTGGCGCTTTTGCTCGGGCTGTTTCTGTTCATGAAGGTGGTGGTGGAGGAATATTGGCACGAAATCACCGGTTTCTGGTCGCTGGACATGAGGGAGAGAATTGTGAGAGAGAAATTCGGGAGCGGGCTGGTTGCGTTCTCCATGTTTCTGCATCTTGAAGCCACATCCAATGAAAAGGATCTCTTTACGAGGAAGGATGAAGGAGTTGCCAAACGTATTGAACTTGGTGAGACTCTTTTGCCCACCCTCTGTTGAGTTCTTGGATTTCAATTGAAGCCAATGGATTGGCATTGACTTTTGGCAATGATCTTTCGTAATTTCAGGACAGATGATCTCGGTGGGCATCGGTTACGGGCTGTCCTTGGTCTTCTTTGCAATCCACAAGGACGGAATGAAGTTTTGACTGAATGAATCTCGAAGGGACCATGTAAACCCAGAGATGGTCATATTTGTGTCTTATCAGTGTGAGCGCGAGAGATCTTCGATATCACTGTTTGATATGTATCTACAACCTTCGGTTTGCAAGGGAAGGATTTGTAATTCATCTTCTGACATGAATGCCAGCACGATCCATTCGAGCAACAGTACTCCGGCAGGTCAAACTTTGACCAGAATAGTTGTAAATGCAACAGAAACGGATGTACATCCAACAAAATTATCCACGGAATGAGTTTGTTCAGTTAGTTCTTTGTCAACTGGAGCAGTAAATGCAAACACAAATCGTCGTTACCATCCAAAGTAGTCATGAACCTCTTGTTTTCGAGCAAATATAGAGTCGTGTCGGATGACGTGCTGACATACCATCTTCAAGGTATTCTGCTCTATTACTTGATCACGGGCTGGAAGGTCCCGGCCCGCCCAGCCCGTCCAAGCCCAAAGGGCAAAACTGCGGGCTTGGAACAATTTAATTTCCTTCCTCGGCTCGGCTCGTGCTCCGCTGGTCAACCTCGTCCAAGTTTTATCGTGAACGATAACCTCTCCTATGTTTTTTTTTTTTTTTTTTTCTTCCTTCCGTTTCCATTCACAACGTGGCAGACAGGAATTCCAGGTAAGCTCCCCCCGCTTTTATGGGGCGCCAGCTCGGACGACACGTGTCGAGAGCTGAGTCCGCTAACTCAGCGTGTTATCTCTCGTTCTCAACACGTGGCGCCGTGCCAGTTGACACGTGTCTCCTGCCATGCACGCCCACGTCCATCGATCTCACCCCCTTCTTCACCTTCTTCTTCCGAGCGCTCTGCTAAATACCACCGTCGTTCTCGTTCCATGTCTCTCGTCAGTTCTCAACTTTTGAACGTTCAAACGCACACACGACACGCACAGACTCGAGAGAGCAAACATGGCTTCGGAGCAAGTCTCGCGAAGAAGAGAGAACACCACGAACGAGCGAGAGATCCACGTGGAGACGGACAAAGTCCCCAAGATGACGATCCACTTCGAGTCCCTCGCCGAGAAGGCGCAAGCATCGGACCCGGCTGGCGGGAAGGAGGCTCCGCATGGCGAGGCTCGTCTGGAGCGAGAGGGGAGAGAGACTGCAAGACAGACGGAGACTACGGCCCGGCACGATCGAGAAGTGATGGAGAAGGAGAAGGAGAAGGAGA
The DNA here is from genome assembly GCA_016097545.1 of Eucalyptus victrix. NCBI lineage: Eukaryota > Viridiplantae > Streptophyta > Magnoliopsida > Myrtales > Myrtaceae > Eucalyptus > Eucalyptus victrix. Next base: position 11,732,403 of record CM027845.1, on the reverse strand, counting down.
GTAGTGACAGCAAGCACTTGGAGTCCCTGGCGGCGAAAGTGAAGAACATCGATGTGGGAGGTCAGAAGGGGGCTTATGAGGGTGGTGAGAGAGAGGGTCGTGGGACGAGAGGAGAGTCGCTGGCGGAGAAGGTGGAGAAGATAGAGATTGGCGGAGCGCCCATGAAAGGAGTGAGTCGGGGTGAAGAGGGAGAGAAAAAGAGAGAAAGAGGAGGCCAGGAGGCGAGGGAGAGGAGCGAAGGCGGTCGTCAACATCATGGGGAAGGTGGAAGGAGGACGGAGAGGGAGACTTATCAAGTTGAAGAGAAGGGAGGCCGAATGAGAGGAGACAGTGCCCCAGGTAACCCCTCGACTGTTTTGGTTTTTTTCACATTGGATTTTGTCGAAGGATGTTCGACAGGAATGAAGATCTTGGAATGATGCAGCTATAATACACTCGTCTTTTGAATCACTTCATGACAAACTCGTATTAACACGCTCATCACATGCTTCTATAACAACCATGTAGAACAAGGTAGAATGAAATAGGCTGCGCAAAGAGAAAGAGAGCAGCATTGAATAGACTTGAATCAAGAACGATTTTGTTTTAGTTTCAAAGTCCAGACGCGGTTGTTTGGAATGTAGATAGCATAGATTAGTAACAGTTATCCATTTGTCATAGAAGTTCAATCTTCGTAAGTTGGGCGGCTCAAATTTCGTTTGCTTTATATTTCATTTCTGTTTGGATCGGCCTTACGAGTAGACACTATGCGAATAGATGTCACTTTGACTCACTTGGTAATGCTTTTCCAGAAACGGAAAGGAAAGGTGGCGAGGAGATGCAGGGCCCAAAAAAGGGCCACGAAGAAGAAGCACAACCTACTCTAGAAGAAGTTTCGAGATTAAGAGCATTGGCCCAGCAGAATTCAATGGAAATACTGAGAGCTGCGGAGGAGCGCTACAACCAAGCGAAAGAATCGGCGAATCAAGGACTTGGTACAGCTTCAGAGAAGGCCACTCAAACAAAGGACACGGTCCTTCAAGGTGCTCGCGCCACGTCTGAGTACATGGCAGAGAAGGGTGCGAGGGTCAAAGACACAGCCGTAGAAAAGGGTCAGCAGGGTCTTGCGGCTGCGAAGGAAACCGTGCTCAGTGCCGGAAAATCTGCTAAGGACTACACCGTTCCAAAGGCAGAGCAAGCTAAGGACTACACGATGCAAAAGGCTGCAGAAGCCAAGGACTACACACTTCCAAAGGCAGAGCAAGCTAAGGACTACGCAATGCAAAAGGCTGGAGAAGCTAAGGATAAGACGGTGGAGATCTCCAAAGGAATTGCTAATTACACGGGAGAGAAGGCAGTTGCAGCAAAGGAAGTGGCGGTGGAGACCAGCAAGGGCGCGGCAGAGTATGCAGGGAAAGCGGCTGTGGAAGTCAAGGATAAGACAATTGCGGCTGGGTGGGGAGCTGCTCATTACACCGCCGAGATAACGGTGGAGGGAACGAAGGCTGCCGCCAGGGTCGTTCAGGGAGTCGCTGAGAAGGCAGGAGAGGTTGCTCTCGGTGCGGGACATAAGGCTGCAGAGATTGCTGCCAAGCCCTTGGTTGCAGCAAAGGATGTGGCAGCTGCGACGGGTGAAAAGGCCAAGGAGTATACAGCCAGGAAGAAAGAAGAAGCCGAAAGACAGCTCGAAGCCAAGAAGTCAGCCGAAAAGCAGGTGTTTAGTAAACTAATCATGCGAATTCTAGTTGTTGTGCGTTCTTGATGATGTTCAATTTAGTTTAACAAAGAACAGACTGAACACTGAGTGAGAATGGTAATTATGATGGGCTTTTGCGCATAACTCGTGGACTATAATAACTAAGATCAAGAATATTAGGATCTTATCAGGTGTCTGGCGGGTTCTGGTTATAGTGGAATGTCCTTGAGTCTTGGATTATTTTATGTATGAGATAATTGCTATGTTTCCTCATTCAATAGGAAATTGAAACGCTTCGCAGGAAACAGAAGGGGCTGAACGGCCCAAAGATGTAGTGTCGCAAGCCAAAGAAATGGTGGAAGGGGGGCTAGAAGAGCGAAGGAGACTACCCAGGAAATCCTCAAGGGATCGACCGAGGAGGGAAAGATGGGGACCGGCGAGCAGGTCGCTCAGGGCAAAACAGAACACGGAAACACCGAGGAGCAGCAGCCCGGAGGGGGTGTACTTGAACGGCCCAGAGGTATAGTCACACAAGCCAAAGAAACGGTGGAAGCAGGGGCTAGAAAGGCGAAGGAGACTGCCCAGGGAATCCTTGAGGGATCGACCAAGGAGGGAGAGATGGGGACAGGCGAGCAGGTCGCTCAGGGCAAAACAGAACACAGAAAGACCGAGAAGCAGCAGTCCGGAGGTGGCGTACTGGCTGAACAGCCCAAAGGTGTGGTCGCACAAGCCAAGGAAATGGTGGAAGGAGGGGCTAGAAAGGCGAAGGAAACTGCCCAGGAAATCCTCGAGGGATCAACCGAGGAGGGAAAGACGGGGACCAGTGAGCAGGTTGTTCAGGGCAAAACAGAACACAGAAAGACCGAGGAGCAGCAGCCTGAAGGCGGCGTACTGGGAGCAATTGGCGAGACTATAGTGGAGATTGCGCAGACAACCAAGGAGTTTGTGGTCGGCCAGGACGAGCCAGGAGGCGAAGAGGCAAACCTCGTTTTCTCGGCCTCCTCAACGGACAGTAGCGAGCAAGGAGAGCGTAAGCAAGACCGCAGTAAATAGAGGTTGGCCACAAAAGGTTCATAGCTCTGCTTTGATTTAGGATGGGAAGAGGAATGTAGAGTTGAGAGGTGTGCCATGGTGAAAACGTGAGAGGGCGAACCTGCGAAGCAAATAAAACAGTTTTCTAGCTCTTGTTCTTGTGAACTGGTGGATGTACAGATCAGAGAATGTTGTATGGTGAGCTTTCGTGTAATAAAACGACTCTGGAATGGTTAAGATTTCCATTTCTGAGTGACCCATCTTGCTTTCTTCTTATGACCTTAAACACGTGGACATAAAAATGACGATGAACGCCAGGAAAAGTGAATCAAGAAAAAGGGCTAATCATACCCATGTCTGCAACTGTAAATGAAAAACGAATTGACTTCAACCATTTGTTCTAGACATTGCAGAAGATCGGATTTCCCTTTTTTTATTACATACAAACCCAACAATCGCAGAGATACCCCCATGAAATCCACGTACGGGAAAGAGGAGAAGTACCAGTCAGCTCTGAAAAGCAGAAACGGTCATCAAATGGTGATCGGTATGATCAACAGGGTATCTGAGAAGTGAACCACTCCATGACGTGAAGGGGGGCTTTGATCAGCTCCAGCGCGAACTCCACTAGCAGGGTCACGCACAGGAAGCAGGGGCATATCAGAGTCAACAGCAATCTGCAGCGTCGCCCACCATTTTTCTCATCTTATTCAATCCATGCAGAGTTCAAAACCCAGGGACTAAATCTCAAGACAACTGGTAGAGAGAGAGAGAGAGAGAGAGAGAGAGAGAGAGAGAGATGAAACGTACCCAACGACCCAGACGATGATGCCGACTATGGAGACAAGGAGAGAGAGAAGGGCGAAGGGAAGGCCAAGCAGGAACGCCAGCGGCCTGCAATCATCTCCGCAGCACATTCTCGCTGGCTCTCTCTGTCTCTCCCTCCCGAGCTCTGTCCTACTGCCTCTGATGTTTCTTTCTCTGGAAAAAAAGTTGATGCGACGGAAATATACGCTTTTTAGTTCTCTGTGCGTAAAGCTCGGTTTCAGGAACGACTTCCCATCACCCGTAGTGCTCGAAGGATACCCGCCGATGATGCTGTCCTGCGATTGCTTCGCATTTTCGTCACGCTATCGAGAACCCAGGAAAGTTCGTGATAAAGTTCGAGACTTTTGGTTGAGGCGTGAGCTGTGATCGCAGATGCTGCAATACGTGTAAGGCCTGTTGGATCATCACGTGGAATTTAGCTTCGGCTGATGATTCTCATTCCTATTCTCGACAGGAATGGGCTGCATTATTATATGTGCATTATGGGTGGAAGCGCCACGTCTCTCCTGTCTAAGGAACACAACACATTAGTCATCTTTGCTACGATTGATTTCTTCGAACTTAAGATAAAGTTCTAATGTGTTCAATTCAATCACGCATCATCTTGGAATGTTCTTCTAAGAAATATTGTCATTGCCTCCTCCCTCCCCCCTCCCTCCCTCGCTCTCTCTCTCGTTTTTTTTTTTTTTTTTTTTTGACTTCTCATATTCTTACTCTTTGCGTAGTAAGAGATTCTATCCGGTCTACACCACATCTAGGCATATATTAGGCCCTTTTGAAGTTCTAAAATGTATATATCCCGTTAGAAATCAGAGGGAAATACTCGCCTAGACCCAAAATATATAGTTGCAATCCCTCACCATGTGGGATATGATAATTATACCTGTCCAAAGCTCTGTATATAGGCTCACCAGAGTCCAAGGTCTAATAAGTAATCAGTCATGAAGAGACCCAGCATAAGGACCAAGGAAGAAGGCGCACACAGCTTTAAGCTGACAGACATCGCGCTGCAAAGTATCCTACCAATATTGATTTGTCCAAGATAAGCTAAAAAAAAAGTAAAAAAATAAAAATAAAAATAAAAAGGTGCAACAGCGAAGTTAGGAAGTATTAACTTATGTAGTATTTACATCTCAATAGGAGTGTGGAGAAAGGCACAGAACAACATGCCTATGATATCGCACTGAAATCATGAGAAGCGATCAAAAGTTGAAATACCACGTCCTCTCCTCAATGAATTCTTGAATTTCTTTTATGCTTGCCAAGGTAGTTGCTGATTTAAAGAAAGGTCTTCCTTGAAGTTCCTGATAGCAAGGAGTCAATTTTCACCTGGCATTCTGCACCGCCGCTGATGTACAAAGCCAGTGGTCGAAAATATTTGTACCCAAGCAATTGGAGTGGTAATACGAGTGAACTTGTTTCACCTGATCTGAACGAAATCATCAGGCGGGTCCACTTGAACTAGAGTTCTCACTCTCTATAGATATGATGTGAGCCAGCCTATCATATACCTGCCATGATTATTTCACCATCATAAGTGACAGGTATCTATGAAACTCGCAAACAATTGGTCCAATCATCTGAAAGACCTCTCATACCACAGAAAGCTGCTCCTTCCCATCTTGCTTATTTGTCGATGATGATGCGTACCTTGTGAAATGGTTTAAGGAGAAAATCAGAACAAGGTAATAGGAAAGCACAAGATTTTGATTGCCGTACTCTGTTAATACGTTTTCCCTCACCAGTCACGAGGAATACCAGCTTCGTCTCGAGCTGAATAATTGAAAGGGCCCTTCAACTCTACGCCATACTCTGTCAATATGTCTGCATGAGAAAGTTGAATCAGCAATGGTTTATGGGTTCATAACATAGGCCTGAGGGAGTAGGTCCTGAACCTTTGAAAGTGGAGCAAGGAGCACGGTTCATTTTCCAACAAATGGAGATAAACCAATCAACACCAACGGCTACATGAGCCATTTCCTCGTCAGCAATCCTACCCACAATTTTAGATGTCATGTTGTCACCAAATCCAACCAATTTTTGCACCAAACGTGGCCCAGCATCAAGCCCCCTGGCCTCCTGAATGAAAGGGAAAAAGAAATTCTGTACGTTTTAAGTAGGCATGGCAATTTGTAATCAGCAGCTATACTGTGGAACTACATAAGATATGGCAAGTTGGATGATCTTCATTTTCAAATTTTAAGCATGTTAATGCTTCATACTGGGGTGAGCAGAACAGCATCCAGGTGAAGCGCACTCTTCTTCTCAACCTCTGGAAGGAACTTTTTAAAGGACAAGAAGAATGTCCAACTACCACATAGCAAATTTAAGCAATGACAAGAAGATGGCACAGTATAACGGTGATGCCAAAGAATTGAGGAGCTAAATCAGGAAAAGTATACATAACCTTATTTCTCATGGCAGAGGAGAAAATTGTCGGAAACATTAGAGGGTCAAGAACAATAAATGCAGGCCTTGGGTGAGTAGGGAGAAGGAGTGCCTTCATGTCATACTTAACATTACGAGTGAAAAGACAAATGGAATAGCAAGAGTCTTTGGGCCCATCATTGGAAGAGAACGCTTTGTGAATCTCGTCATAACAAACAATCAATGACTCAAATGTTAAGGGATACCTGAACCAGTGGGATTACTGCCAAACGAGCAGCAACGTTATCAGAGGATTTCTCACACTCTCTCCAAAGCAAATTATGAGCAGGCATATCTCCATACCTAGGTAAACAAAGAGAATATGATGAAGGAATACTGGTCGCACAGGCTATAATGAATTTGCTAACCCAAAAGTTCCCCTGACCTGAATCCAAGCTCCAGCAGCCTCTGAGAGCACCAAGCAAAATGGCGACTCTCATCATCAGCAACGCGAGCAAAGTCCGCAAAAAATCCTTCCCCAAGAGTCTCCGAGAATGGTGAGAACCGAACCACAGTATCCCATGCCAAATCAATTGCATTCAGCTCCACATGAGCCAGATTATGCAGCATATAGGCATTAAGAGGTAATCCTGATACTTTAGGGGGCGGTATATCCTTTGGGGAAACCTATAGTAAATAACAGACGAGAAGACGGTTGAGACCCTTAATCTTACAGACAGGCGAGCAATTTTACCATGTAAACAGCATCTCAAGATCCAAATCTCGACTCCTTAAATTCTAAACTGGCAAAAAGAGTGAGAGATCGATCATCAGCGAGAGACCAAGGTTCCAATCACACGGAAGGCAGAAAACATTCTAACGGTACATTAACTAGGCAACATGAATTTTTTTCGTGTATTGCAAGTAAAAGCAGATGATAGTCCCTGCATTGCTCCAGCATTCACAAAGAATGCACTTTCCCGGTTTTAACTTCAGGTCAAGCTTACTGAGACTAACGGTACTAGCAATTGCAGTACGATACCTCCCCAATGATGCTCCGGAAATAAGAAACAGTAACTGCCGGAACTATAGCACACCATCGATAAAGTGACAACACTAACCCCAAAACGCACTGAAAAAACCAACTCCCAGAATTCGAAACCTTCGAAAGTCGATGCCTTTTCGACAATTCTCCAGAAAACAGAAACAAGAGTTACCAGTTCCGGCTTCGCAGGCCTGGCCGGTCTATCGGGGGGCCGAGAGACCCCGACGGGCAGATTCTCGCCGCGCCACCTGCAGTACGCGAGATGGGAGAGCTCGGACTTCGACGCAGGGTCGCCGGTGGCAAGAACGAGCGCACCCATTTCGGCCAGGGAAGAAGCCGACCCGACTGCGCTCCGTCCCGCGTCGGGCGACGGAGGGGGCGGTCCCGGCGGAGGCTGCGGTCCGTTGGGTCCCCAGAACCGGTCGTGGTTCAGCGAGCTCTCCCGCCATGGCCGGAGGCCCGGCCAGGGCGTGTACTCGATACGAGACGGCGGCGAGGAGGAGGAGGAGGTCGAGGAGAAGAGAGGCTTGGGCCTGAGGGCCGATGACGGAGACCATCGGAGAGAAGGAGGGCATGAGGCCGCGAGCTTGAGGTACTGCATCATCGTGTCCACGAGCCTCTCTCATTTCATTGCGTTCCCAAAAAAATAAAAGAGAGGTCATGGCTTTTTTCTTTGTCAAAAAGAAAATGACTTTTTTTTTTCGTCAAAAAGAAAATGACTTTTTAAAGCAAAGTTTTACCTTTTTAAACCTATGCTAAAAATTTTTTTGACCCAAAAAAGGAATTAAAAAATTGGACTAATTTGATAAATTTTTTAACTTGATGGTATTAATAAACTTTGATGGTTTTAATTAAAATGTGATCTCTATGGGCATCAAATGTCCTTGCATTCCTCACATGGTGTTGCATAACTAGAGGGACGACTCTTCGATTACAAGATATTATGTGAAGCACTAACTAACTCAACATAAATCCTAATAAATTCCACAATCTCATATCAAACATTGAATTACCATACAATCTTATTTGGTAGTAACGACCTTCGAAGAAGTGACGGGAAAGTCTACTTTCCCCTTATGGCTAGGTGTAATTTTATCTTGGGGAAAACTTTTAAAGTTTTAAGTCTCATAATTCAAGCAAAGAAGTTTTAAGGCATACTTAGATTCAAAATTATAAAGTAGACTGAATCTAAAGAGAAGATAACTTTTTAAAGCAAAATTATATCTTTTCTAACCTATGCAAAATTGGTTGGAATTTTAAAAAATTGAATTTGATCGCATCAATTCCATAAATTTTAAAACTCGATGGTATTAATCGAAAATTTTGATTGCATTAATTGAAAATGTAATTTCGCGATTAATTTTAAGATTTTCCATACAATATTTTTAGGTGCTGATGTTCGCAAACCTTTGAGAAGCTGCAAGCGTTCATCAGAGGCTCTGGCTCGAACGATCGCTGCCCATGGCGGGATGGTAGCCTTCTGCCGAAGCTTCAGCACCGCCCGCTCGTCCCTCCGATCCGTTCTTCCCGGACAGCTCTCTCTGCACGCGGCGGACGGCGACCTCGGACGGCCGTATGGGTACTCCTTCCCCTTCTTCGAAGACAGGCAGCAGCTCGAGTCCCGCCTCGTCTCGCTCCTCGACGGCTGCCGCGGCCTCCCCCAGCTCAAGCAGGTCCACGCGCACCTCTACCGCAAGGGCCTCGACCAATGCTGCTACGTCGTCACCAAGCTCGTCCGCACCCTCACCGAGCTCGGCGTCCCCGTGGGGTCGTACCCGCGCGCCGTCTTTCGGCAGGTCGAGCGCCCCAACCCGTTTCTCTACACCGCACTCATTCGTGGGTACGCGGCTCAGGGGCCGTTTGGGGAGTCCGTCGGGTTGTACGCGAGCATGAGGGAGGAGGGCATCGGCCCCGTGTCCTTCACGTTCACGGCGCTGCTCAAGGCGTGCGGCGCGGCTCTTGACTTGAATTTGGGGCGCCAGGTGCATGCCCAGACGATGCTGATTGGTGGGTTCTGCTCTGATTTGTATGTGGGGAACTCGTTGATCGGTATGTACGTGAGCTGCGGCGATTTGGGTAGCGGGCGTAAGGTGTTTGACGAAATGCTGCACAGGGATGTTATTTCCTGGACGACGTTGATAGTGGCGTACACGAAGACGGGCGATATGGCGTCTGCTGGCGATTTGTTTGATGGGTTACCGGTGAAGGACATGGTGGCTTGGACTGCTATGGTTACTGGGTTCGCGCAGAACGGCAAGCCGAGGGAGGCGTTGTGGTTTTTTGAGCGAATGCAGGATGCTAGAGTTGAGACTGATGAGGTTACATTGGCCAGTGTTATCTCGGCTTGTGCTCAACTAGGTGCCTCTAAATATGCTAAATGGGTTTGGGATGTTGCCACAAAATCTGGACTTGAGCCGACTGAGAATGTTGTTGTGGGATCGGCTATGGTCGATATGTACTCAAAATGTGGCAATATAGAGGATGCATACATGATCTTTAAAGGCATGAAGAAACGGAATGTGTATACATATAGTTCAATGATTCTAGGCTTTGCGATTCATGGCCTTGCTCAAGCAGCGATGCAACTGTTTGATGAGATGGTAGAAACAGCGACAAAACCTAATAAAGTTACTTTTATAGGTGTACTCGTAGCTTGCAGCCATGGTGGAATGGTTGATCAGGGCAAAAAAATATTTTCATCCATGGAAGAACGCTATGGTGTTGTTCCAGATGGTGATCACTATGCTTGCATGGTTGATCTTCTTGGTCGTGCTGGACATTTAAATGAAGCATTTAAACTTACAGAGACGATGCCTCTAAAACCCCATGGAGGGGTGTGGGGAGCACTTTTGGGGGCATGTCGTATCCATAGGAACCCTGACATTGCTCAAATTGCTGCAAGCCATCTTTTTGAGCTCGAACCTCATGCAATTGGAAACTATATGGTTCTATGTAACATATTTGCATCGGTTGGTAGGTGGGATGATGTTTCAAATGTGAGGAAGTTGGTGAGAGGGAAGGGATTAAAGAAGAATCCTGGATGTAGCTGGTTTGAGTCAGAGAAAGGGGAGATACACGAGTTCTTTGCAGGTGAAACAAAGCATCCGAGGTCAAGCGAGATAAATAAAGTGTTAGAGGATCTTCTGGAGAGATTAAAGGGACATGGTTATCAACAGATCCTGAGTTCAGTGGCTTATGATGTAAGCGAGGATGACAAGAAGCGAATATTGATGGCTCATAGTGAAAAGCTGGCTCTGGCATTTGGGCTGCTGGATTCTAGCGAAAATTGCCCTATCAGGATAATGAAGAACCTCAGGATATGTGAAGACTGTCACTCTTTCATGTGTGCCGTATCTCACATTGTTGGGAGGGAGATTATTGTGAGAGATAACGTGAGATTCCACCATTTTAACGGTGGGACTTGTTCTTGCGGTAATTTCTGGTGACCAGATCAAGCACATACATCGCTGGAATTCTTTGTCGTGACAGTTGTACGTTATTATTCTTATCTATAAATGGCCTCCTGGATTTGCTTCTTGTGATTTTACTAATACAATCACGCTATTGTTAGGTTCTTTTCCTTAGAGGGCTCAAGAGAGATCGCTTTGGTGAAGTGCTTTGTCGGGCCGGTTCAGTTCTCTTCTCCCGCATACTTGTATTCCTTTTTTAATCATCTAAACTAAAGATGCAATCTCTCGAACTTTTGAGGTGATGGCGCGAGTTCATAAAGCATAAATGCTGAGAAAGTCTTGATGCTATTCCCACATCTCAAAATTTGAGTTCGACAAGTTTGAGCTTCTTTTAGGCCTTCCCTTTTGCCTTTCCTTGCCTTTTTGGATAGCAGTATGGTAATATATGCGGTCTGGCGGTATTTTAGGTTAACTTCGTGGCACCTTATCACCTACGGATCCAATCAACATTGCGCCCATCATGGTTAAACGAATGAATTCGAAACAAGTTACTTTCTCTGGGATTAATCTCAAAAAATTTGTGCAGAACAGAAACCGAACCCGTGACGAGCTTGACACTGATTTAGGTTAACCTCAGTGGCGGCGAATGCCCTGTTCAAAAGCCAAAAAGTCCGTGCAATGGAGCAAAGCTGATTTGCAGAGTCCTTTTTGGTGGGTCTCTCTCACTCTCCCTCCACTATTTAGAAAGAGTCCAAATCTCTTCCATTGGCTAAGTGGAGGAACCTCATATCCTTGTATTGCATCAGAACACATCAGCACGAGCGTAAGATTCTTCTCGTCCGCATTTGCAGGTGCCCTTTTCCGACCAAATCATAGGTTTTGTCGAGCGGCTGAAAGTGAAAGCCATCTTGTTCTGAGTGGCGACTAACTTATATTATTCAGACCATGCACTAATCAGATATTGCCTTGAAAGGCTCTCGGTAGATTATTGGGGGAATCCAGCCTACCAAGGTCAAAAAGAATGAAAGGTTATAGCTCCACTCCACCTCAAATCCATGGCAAGCAAAATGGTGCAATGCCCTGAAATCACATCGAAAGTGATTACTGACACTACAATGTTTTTAGCAAGCTACATAGTTCATTCCAATTTGGAACCTTTGCCCTACATAGGAAATAATTGAATACGGAGAAACACTTGTGTGGACCGATTCTAGGGATGTTGTGAAATCCACGCAGGACTTGTATAGAACTTACTACTAGTCATGATCAAGATTGATTCAGTTTACTGTATAATGAATATATAAGGAAGTATTTTACTTGAATTTGAAGCAACCATATACTCTGCTTATCGAGTTGAAATGAAAATGCTAGTTCGGGCAAACATCATAATTTGTGAGTATCGCCAATAGTAAAGACCATGTCCATCATATCAAACCCACAGCATTGGGACTTTTGATGCCTCACATGCATGGTCAATGCCTTTTTAATTTGTCCAACTACCTGTATCACTTTCATATTTGACTGATTAAAGTCTGCCATACTAATTGCGTAGATGAGTGTAGATTGTGTTTAGCTACTTGTAGTTGATGGAGATTTTGTGAACGAAACACCCCTTATACAACTAACTAATGAGGATAACTTTACACTCATTAATATGCCGTCTCTTCTTGTATTATAGTATCATTAAATTAGAGAGTGAGTTATTTCGAATTTAGCATACCATGACTCATGATATAGTATTGTATTGTATGTTACATTACATCTCGCGATTATATAGTGCTACATTGTGAGCATTGCATACATAAGCCATTTTTTTTGAGAGAGAGAGAGAGAGAGAGAGAGAGAGAGAGAGAGAGAGAGAGAGAGAGGTAGGTTTCGAATACTGAATATAAGTTGAAGACTAGTGAGGAAAACATCATCGTTCCCACATGTAATATTCTCATAACTTAGGAACTATAAGCGAGAGAAAAACGTAGGACTCTTGCTCCTTCTGGTGCAAGGGCAACGCATGTCACCTCTTTCATCACCATATTCATTATTATTCCCTCTCTCACATTACCGCGCGGTTTGGTTTCTATGGCTACGTTTATAGAAAATAACCCTCTCTCGCGCGGTTTGGTTTCTATGGCTAGCGAAGGGCGGAAGGGCTGTGAATGTGATGCTGCGGGTCGGGTCCTCCGGGCGCTGCCCTCGTCGGGTCTGCATCCATGGTCGAAGCCCACTCAACAGAGCTCGGCTTGGCTCCATCGCCGTTGCCGAGTTGATGCAAAAGAAGACGGCCATCATTCCTCTTATCAACGAGAGCACGTCCCTGTGCATTCATGACGAGAAACACAAAAAGAACTGCGGCAAGTAATACCCGCCTCGCATTCGAAAAACCAGCCATGTGCGAATGTGGAAAGATGCGAATGAGCAGAAAGATGCGAACGTGGGTACAGTAGGAACTTGAGCTACCATGCAAGTCCCAGGCAAAGGATTCTTCTTCTTTGTGTGCTTGACCTGAGCGTTGGATCGCTCTATTTATAGACGGACGATGAGAGAAAAAGGGTGGATGAGTTGAGACAACCGTGAGTCACACTGAGTCACACTGAGTCACACTAGCATTCGATTTTGTCCTCGATACCACATGATCCTGGCATTAATTGTCCCCCTCTGAGATATGTAATTCTGCTTATTGTGAGTGTCCCATCGCCATAGGGCCGTACCGATTTAAAAACTTGGTCATTTTGGATCTTCACATATTGTTGCCGCTCCTTCCTTTTTCTTGGATGAGCCTCCACGCCCACCCAAAAGTCAAAGAATAAAAAAGGGTACTTAAATCCAAAAAACCCGGTCATCATTGCCTTAATGCCACTGTTTTTTGGACGGTGACTGTAAACAAATAGCCGATCTTTCATTTTCTTTCAATAAAGAATTTCGGATAGGCACAAAGATTATTCAAGCCACGTCACTTCTCTACGAGATTTATACAATGATCATTATGTATAAGTTTTGTATTAGATCTTCTAACATGATATCAAAGTCAGATTCTCTATCTTAATTTATTTTGCATGTGCGGCCGCTTTCTTATTCGCTTGTCTAATATCCAATCCAATGTTGAAGCCAGCTAGCCCTTTATATTGGTTGCCTCTCTATCCTTTCTCTAAATTGTTGGTAATCTTTCAAGTTCAGTAAGAAAAGACATTGACTATATAGATAGGATAAGATGCCATTATAAAATAGTTTTCAAAAAGTAACCTTTCTCGCCACTCAATTAACCTAACTAAACAAGCATGGGGTTGGGCTTGAGAGCAAGAAGCAAATGATTGAGAAGGCTTTTCCCAACCTAGGTGAGGTTTGAAATCCTTTCCCTATTTGTCAAGCTTAGATTAGAAGCCAACTGAAAAATGGATGCGCTCTACTAGTGTGGCTCGCTTTGCTTTTGTCGCGGAGCTCACTGCTTTTCATTTTGTTAGAGTAGATGCTTGTGGAGGAAATCAATCCAGCCACAGGTTTTTCTGCGGCTACCCTATTACTACTTCATCCCTATCGAAGACTCCACGGCAATATGTTTTGGGTTGGACTTTTAACAAATATAGCATATTAATTAGGATATATAATTGCCCAGTATAGTCCCTGCGGTCCAGTTTTGAGTCTTGGCCATATGATCCCCCACATACACATTCACAGGACCATTCTCCCACTTTCCCTCACCAAAGAGTCTCTCCATGCCCTAGGAGAGTCCAAAGTGGAGTTGCAATGGTCGGTATCGGATCAAATCATCAGCATTTGGGAATATTTTTAGCTCAGTTATGCAGTACTCGTGGCAGTAGGGGAGATCGGTGGTTAAGATCATAGATGGTACAGGCCTCTCGGTGCTCGTGTAGTGTCCTCGACAACACTCAAAAAAACTCTTTTCATCACTTGGAATCTCTTCATGTCTCTCCCTCTAACCCTCCCCTTTTCTAGCTTGGCCGCGCTCCAACGCAGTTTTTGTCAGATGAGCAATTTGAAGATGCATGCAATGATAGGTTATAAGGATGAAAATGGAGATGACAACTCCAAGTCCTCGACAAGTTGCCCCATCCTCGTATCGTGTCTTTGTGGAGAAGATAAGATGGGGCAGCAGGAGATCTCATTCCCATTCGCACACCTTCCCTACGGTGACAATCCACGTGGAGTAGCGTCCATGGCTTGGGCGACCTCGAATGAGCACGGCTTTCAAGCGAGTCCTTCTCGACAGGATCTCTTTTGGCCAATCTCTAATCAATCGCATGAAAGCAGATCAAGTAGAGTAGGGATGAGCACGGTTCAGTTTGGTCTGATTTGGATGGAAAAATTGAGTTAAACTGCAATAATATGGTTCTGAAAATTTTAAAACCGAACTTAACTATATAAGGGTCTGAAATTAGATCAAATTGAATAGAGCTCATCATTTTTTATTCGACTTCCCTTATCCGATGAAGTTAAATTTCATATAACATTTAACTTTGAATGAGCTTGAATTGGTTAAAGGCTCAAGCTATCATCTAAAGATAGAATAGCATTATAATGTAACAATTACTGCTACAACACCGACTTATGCATAGTTTGGAGGGAAATTCCAAATAAGAGCATGAAGTGTCTTCATTTTTTCAAATAAATGCATGAAGTGAATGTTGTGTCAAATAATGACCTGAAATGACTAGGTTGGTCTCAAATAAGGGCTTGAAGTAGTTATATGTGACTCTCTAGAACATCACGTGCGACACACAAGATACTAAAGGACTTGAGAAGGGTTAGGATCGCCTAACTTCAACACTATCATCCTATATCCAAAAGCCTGTCTATATAACACCAAAGCTAAAATCAAATGATGAATGACCTCTCTCATCAATGGCCCATCAAAAATGTAGTCAAGGGGACCATCAAATCCTCTTAGTGGTCCCAACCAGTCGCCGTCAAAGATCGCGTACCAAGCTATATATCGGTGCGGAACCAACTCAGCAAGTCCCATGTTGACTCAAGCTTTAACATACACAAGAACCATATAAGATAATATCACTTCTTTATAACTATACTCAATGTGAGCTGGAGCTCTAAAAAGTAGCGGTGGTGGAAGAACCATCCTAAAAGTCTGAAAATTAAAGAAATGCCCAGTAAATGAAATTCATAAGTTTAAGATAAGAGATCCACCAATCACTCAACCTGGCATCACAACAATCGTGAATTCAAGACAATACAAAACAACCATGCATAAGGAATGCAATGATAAAAGTATTATCTTTCCTATCATAATATGTCAATCAGACAACCATAAAGCATAAGATTGATCGCTCATGTGTAAGCAAATTTCATATTATATATCACAAGTACCGCAATATCTTATCAATTTACACATATGAACTCATGTTTGTCACTGGTCAGGACTATCTCGATTCACGAGATATCTTGACTAATAAGGCATCATCACCACTAACTCATGCGGGACGGAATTATATATAATCATTTGCCATGCCTCAGCCTATCAATCACGAGTCTCCTCTACATTAATGAGGATTAATACACTATGACAATGGCCATTTATTAACATCACACCATGGCTTCACAAGCCATATCATATCATGATTCCCCGAGTCATGTCATCATAAAATTTCATGTCATATTAACCTTGTATAGCATTTGCTAACTCTAGAGTCTCATACATACTCATATAAGGGAATTCGCTTGGTGGCGATGAGCGAACAAACCGTGGCAAAGGTCTTAATCACGAAGTATCAAAGATATACATAATTAATCACAATACAATAAGTGTTAGATACTTTTCGATGTTCATAATTGCAGGTGACAACACATTACTCTCTTGGCATTCTCATACAATCATGAAAATCAATCAATTACGTACACTTTAACAAATAAATGTTCTTTTTCTTTTCACCAAGCCATGATCATTCGGTATAGAACTTTTACTGGTTTATCAATTCTTGATATCTATTTAACAATAAAAACTACTACTCCAATAATTAAAGTAACTCATAAATTTACATTTTCTAATAAAACCACCCTTGATTAAGCTCACTTTTTCCACGAAAACTAAGGAGTATTTTCTATGATTCCAAATTCTTAAAAACTAGACTATTGCCCTAGTAAAAATTCTCAATTTATAAATTTACCCCTAACTTCCGATTTTCAACCGACCAAGTAATATTAATCAAATTAGAAACTAAAAGCTATCCTTTTTGTTATCTAAGACATACTAACATTTTATTTACACAATAGACACCCCACATATTTTACAAAACTATTAAAACAACTCATTTTTGGTTAATTTGTTCAACTAGTTCCAATTTTTACATAATTTTCACATCATCTATTAACTCTAAAAATAACTTTATCACTTATCATAATAAGATTCCACAAGCTGTGAACAGTCCTCAGAAGTTTCAGTTTTTGCATATTCATCCGTTAACTTGGTGAAATTATGAATTTGCCCCTAAAACCCCTAAACTCATTTTTTTTAAACCGATTTGATTCCCTCTTAATTAATCTTACTTAGAAATCCACTTATCAAAACTAAAAAACATAAGATAAACCTGTTAACAACCTTATCTCCATTTTCAAAATTTCAAAATTACCCCATGTTTTGTAAAAAATTTACCAAAACACCCCTTATTATGCCAAGTTTTACTATCTTCATATTTTTCCCATTCAAGTTGCTACAAAACCTTTTAGAAATCTCTCAAAGACACTCTAGACATATGAATAGCTTTTTACTACAAGCATAACAATCACTATAACTTAACATACAACTATTGCAACTTGCTCACGCATAGAATAAAATCTATAGTAAATAAACAAACAATCAATCAATCAAGCTCAAGAGTACTAAGTAGATCATTCTAGCTTAGTCCTTAGGTTTTTCACTTACCTTGAGTGAAATCTTCAACAAACAAAGCATTTACTCACCTTGAAATCAAAATAATTATTAAAATTAACAAGTGTCATTCTTTAGAAAACAACAAAGCTTATTTGATAAAAATAAAAGGAAAATGTTTGAATTTACCTTGTAAGACACTAAACTGAAAAAAAAAAAAAGAAAAAAAAAAAAGGGGTTTGGACCTTGTCTTGAAAGAGAGAGTGAAATAAAACTTGAACTTGAAGAAGTGAGGGAGATGGAGATGCAAGTGAAAGAGGCAGGGAAAGAACGCATTATCTCTTGTCTTCCACACTTATTCTCTATATTTAAGAATGGCTGGAAGTAATGTTTATTAGCCTTGGTTAAAAGTAATAATGCCAATTAACTAGAGTTAATTGTAGACAAAAAAACTTCTAGGGTTAAGATAATGTCATGCATAAGGTCATATAGATAAGTTCAAAGGATTTAATTTAGACATGTGGATAAAAAAATGTGGTTGAGATGAAGACATTTGTCTAAGTTCTCATAGTGACAAATGGCATGGTTTAATAAAAAGATTGAGATATTATGTTAATTTGGACAAATACTTTACATTGCAGTAAATAATCAAGGAAATCAATATTCATTTGAAGCATTAGTAAATCAAAAAATTATTCTGAACCAGCTACAATTATTAACAAAGGACATAGAACAATAAGGAAACCTTAACTTAGTAAAAATTTAATGTTTGAAAATTATTCAATACGTATTTAGGAGTGTATTGATTCTTGCCGATAGTTACTATACTAATTATATATCCTAAATATCATGAACTATAAAGAAATTTCATGCGTTTAAAATAAGAGGATGACCTTGCTGGCCAGCTAAATATTCTAGTTGGTTAAAGGCATTTTCATTTAAAGACAAATTTAATTTTAGATTTTTTTTTTTTCTCCTTTTTTTTTTTAAAACAAAAAATTCGACAAGAGACGACAAAGGTTTGATCGTCGATTGTTGGGTGAGGGCCACCATCCTCGCCAAATCTAGGCAAAGGTCACCTCAACCCATGCCCTCACTAGCTGTGAGCGACCCTCACTTATGGCTTTTGAGGGTAGCCTTGCCAACCACTAACAAAGCGGCCCTTACATATATCTGGCGAGAGGGCCTCAACTATGTTTCGTGAAAGCGACTCTCGTCCAATGCTCTTGGGGCATTACAATGGCCGCCCATTGCTTGAGACCAACCACCAACGAAGAAGAAATGGAAAACCGAAAAAAAGGAAAATAGAAAGAAACAAAAAAATGAAAAAAAAAAAAAAAAACAAGAAGAAGAAAAGATTCAAAAAAAGGTGAAGGATGAAAAGGTTCTTGACTAATTGGAAAGTTAAGTCCTTTTTTCAAACTAATATAGCTACTTATAAAATTCATTTGAAGTCTTTATTTTAGACTCTTATTTGAAATAAGATTCACTTTATTTTTTTATTTGAACAAATGAAGACATTTTAAACCCTTACTTGGAATTTTCCCCATAATCTCACATTATGGCATAACTCATAAAAAGAGTTTGATTCAGTGCAATTTGGAAAAATAAAATAAAATCAAACCAAATAGCCAAATTTTAGTCAGCTTTGATTTACAAACCGAAATTATTGAAATTACGTCTTGAGGACTAAGCTGACGATCAGTTGATTTGGTAGTTTGAATCGAATTATGCTCGTTCCTCATTAATTAGAAAAAAAAAAGTTGGACTAGAGGATAAAGGGAAAAAAAAAAAGCCAAAACCCTAGAAAAATCTCAGCTTGAATTGAGCTCGACAAGCTCGCCTGGGGCTAAAGGTCTGGACTTTGCAACGCTGGAAACTGGAAACGTCGAGTTCAATAGTCCCGTCTGCGCTCTGACCCAGCCGCGTTCCCATTTTTCGCTTGCAGAAACTAAGGCATTCTCTTCCTTACTTCACTCTCACCTCTCTCTCTCTCTCTCATGATTTGTACTTGGTCGACTGAGGCTGTCGCTATCGGTTTGCGCGTCCTGCAAATTGGAGCTTCAATTTCAAAAAATTTGATCTGGAAATGGAGTTTTAGGGCTGAAAGTTGGAATTTTTGCGCCAAGGAGTGAAATCCAGAGGGCTAAATCTTTTTCCCGTATTCTTTTCGCTAGAGGGTCGATAATGCGGGAGAGACCCTGTTGCTTCAAATGGTTTCATAATTTTTTTATTATCTGGAAAGTATTAATTTTCTCATCGGCATGGGTTGTCGGAGTTGTGGGGAGTTTCATAAACGGGTACATGGCTCCCATGGAGAAAGATTGTAAATTTTGGCATGGCATTGAAGGGGAATGGTTACTGGGGTTCTTGCTTGTTGAATCTTAATGCATCGTGCTCTTTGTATGCTGGGAAATCTTAGTGCTTTTTTAGAGAGTTCGGTCCCCCTTCGTATGGTTGAAATGTCAACTCAGATTACATTGGTGTTTGGCTGTTATCGACTGTATCGGGGCTGAGTTGATCGCCCGAATTTTCAATCGGTTGTTACTTGAAATCTCACTGCACCACTTGATTTTGTCATGCTTCAAATTCTTCAGCTAAAGCTAATGTTGATTCATTAGGTATTCAATGTGTTCGATCTTTATTTTTCTGAACTTTGGAACTTAAAATGTAGACTTAACTGTTCCTTTGCTTGCTATTTTACTTTCATAAAAAATTATTGAAACATGGTTTTACGGTACTTCCCTATCCCCTTTTCTTTTTCAATCTAAGAAAGGAAAATTATGGAGCAGTGAAGTTATATGGGATGAAATTACCAGCTCAATGACTTACTGAGTCCCATCTTCTCTGAACTAACGTGTTTAGCTACCCATAGTTGACGGAGATTTTGTGAATGAAACACCCCTTATACAACTAACTAATGAGGATAACTTTGCACTTTTTAATATGCCGTCTCTTCTTGTATTATGGTATCATTAAATTAGAGAGTGAGTTATTTCAAATTTAGCATACCATGACTCATGGTATAGTATTGTATTGTATGTTACATTACGTTGCGATTATATAGTGCTACATTGTGAGCATTGCATGTATAAGCCATTTTTTGTGAGAGAGAGAGAGAGAGGGTGGGGTAGGTTTCGAATACTGAATATAAGTTGAAGACTAGTGAGGAAACATCATCGTTCCCACATGTAATATTCTCTTAACTTAGGAACTATAAGTGAGCGAAAAACATAGGACTCTTGCACCTTCTGGTGCAAGGGCAACGCATGTCACCTTTTTTTTTTTTTTTATTGTGGTAACCAGCATGTCACCTCTTTCATCACCATATTCATTATTATTCCCTCTCTCACATTATTCTTGTTCGCGAACACCTTGTACGTAGAACTTTGGCTACGTTTATAGAAAATAACCCTCTCTCGCACGGTTTGGTTTCTATGGCTAGCGAAGGGCGGAAGGGCTGGCATGGTTATGCTGCGAGTCGGGTCCTCCTGGCGCTGCCTTCGCCGGGTCTGCATCCATGGTCGAAGCCCACTCAACATAGCTCGGCTTCGCTCCATCGCGGTTGCCGAGTTGACGCAAAAGAAGACGGCCAGCATTCCTCTTATCCACGAGAGCACGTCCCTGTGCATTCATGACGAGAAACACAAAAAGAAGTGCGACAAGTAAAACCCGCCTCGCATTCGAAAAACCAGCCATGTGCGAATGTGGAAAGATGCGAATGAGCAGAAAGATGCGAACGTGGGTACAGTAGGAGCTTGAGCTACTATGCAAGTCCAAGTCAAAGGATTCTTCTTCTTTGTGTGCTTGACCTGAGCATTGGATCGCTCTATTTATAGACAGACCATGAGAGAAAAGGGTGGATGAGTAGAGACAACCTTGAGTCACGCTGAGTCACACTAGCATTTCGATTTTGTCCTCGATACCACATGGTCCTGGCATTAATTGTCCCCCTCTGAGATATGTAATTCTGCTTATTGTGGGTGTCCCATCGCCATAGGGCCGTACTAATTTAAAAACTTGGTCATTTGGATCTTCACATATTGTCGCCGCTCCTTCCTTTTTCTTGGATGAGCCTCCACGCCCACCCAAAAGTCAAAGAATAAAAAAGGGTACTTAAATCCAAAAAACCCGGTCATCATGGCCTTAATGCCACTGTTTTTTTGGACGGTGACTGCAAACAAATAGCCGATCTTTCATTTTCTTTCAATAAAGAATTTCGGATAGGCACAAAGATTGTTCAAGCCACGTCCCTTCTCTATGAGATTTATATGATGATCATTATGTGTAAGTTTTGTATTAGATCTTCTAACATGGTATCAAAGTCAGATTCTCTATCTTAATTTATTTTGCATGTGCAGCCCCTTTCTTATTCGCTTGTCTAATGTCCAATCCAATGTTGAAGCCAGCTACGCCCTTGTATTGGTTGCCTCTCTATCCTTTCTCTAAAGCGTTGGTAATCTTTCAAGCCCAGTAAGAAAAGACACTGACTGTATAGATAGAATAAGACACCATTATAAAATAATTTTCAAAAAGTAACCTTTTGCACCACTCAATTAACCTAACTAAACAAGCATAGGGTTGGGCTTGAAAACAAGAAGCAAATGATCGACAAGGCTTTTCCCAACCTAAGTTAGGTTTGAAATCCTTTCCCTATTTGTCAAGCTTAGATTAGAAGCCGACTGAAAAATGGATGCGCTCTACTAGCACGGCTCGCTTTGCTTTTATGACGGAGCTCATTGCTTTTCAACTTTTTATTAGTAGATGCTTGTGGAGGAAATCAATCCAGCCACAGGTTTTTCTACGGCTACCTTATTACGACTTCATCCTTATCAAAGACCCCACGGTGATATGTTTTGGGTTGGACTTTTTAACAAATATAACATATTAATTTAGGATATATAATTGCCTAGTATAGCCCCTGTGGTCCACTTTTGAGTCTTGGCCATATGATCCGCCACATACACATTCACAGGACCATTCTCCCACTTTCCCTCCCCAAAGAGTCTCTCCATGCCCTAGGAGAGTCCAAAGTGGAGTTGCATTTGGGAATAATTTTAGGTCAATCATGCAGTACTCGTGGCAGTAGGGAAGATCGGTAGTTAAGATCATAGAGGGTACAGGCCTCTCGGTGCTCGTGTAATGTCCTCGACAACACTCAAAAAACTCTTTTCATCACTAGGAATCTCTTCATGTCTCTCCCTCTAACCCTTCCCTTTTCTAGCTTGGCCGCTCCAACGCCGTGACATGTTAAGTTTTTGTCAGATGAGCAATTTAAGGGATAAGTACATTATCAATGCCATAAGTTGTATACGGCGCTCACTTTGGTGCCAAAAGTTTCTGTCGGATCACTTAAGTGCCAAAAAGTTTGAAAAACGATCATTTTAGTGCCAACTCCGATCTGATTGGTCGGAAATCCGACGTGGCACTTTTTTATTCATTTTTGAAGCTGATGTGGCTTGCTGGAGAGTACAGTCAATATCCTAACACCAAAACGACGCCATTTAGTGTCTTCCCCAATTCAAAACCCTAAATCTCCGGCCATTTTCTGTCCTCGATGGCCCTCGAATTCGGTGGCCGTGGCTCTGGCCCCGACCCCGACCCCGACGATGGCCACTCGGTGGCTATGGCTCCGACCTCGAACCCGACCCCGATGATGGCCACTCAACGGCTGCGACCCCGACCCCGACGATGGCCACTCGGCGGCCGTGGCTTCGACCCCGACCCCGACCCTGACGATGGCCACTCGGCGGCCGTGGCTCCGACCCCGACCCCGACCCTAACCCTGATAATGGCCACTCGGCAGCCGCGGCTCCTACCCCGACCTCGACCCCAACCCCGACCCCAACCCCGACGATGGCCACTCGGCGGCCAAGTTGAAGGCCGTGGTCTAGCTGGTGCTCGGGGAGGCCGCCGACGAGTGCGCTGCCATTGATGTCTCCCTCTCTATCTCCAATCTCCCTTACGAGTGTTTGGCCTGCGTCTTCCAGTACCTAGGCTCTGGTGACCAGGGCTGGTGCTCCCTCGTGTGCCGTCGAGGGTGTCCGAACAGCGCCAAGCAATGACGGCTAGCAAGCAATGGCCGAGCGAGCTAGATCGGAAAAACCCTAATTTCAATCCCCAAATAATAATAAAAAAATCCCAAATGAGTTAAACGGCGTCGTTTTTGTGAGGCCATCCACGTAGAACCGCAAAATGACGTCGTTTTCTTAAGGAAGACCGAAAACAATGTCGTTTTAAAGCAACCGGAACTTTTAAAAAAAAATATAAAATCCACGTAATTAATCTGGCCGGAATCTCTCGCCGGTGGCACCAAAATGATTATTTTTTCTCTGATTTGGCACTTAAGTGATCCGACCAAATCATAGATTTTGTCGAGTGGCTGAAAGTGAAAGCCATCTTGTCCGAGTGGCGACTAACTTATAGTATTCAAATCATGCACTAATCAGATATTGCCTTGAGAGGCTCTTGGTAGATTATTGGGGGAATCCAGCCTACCAAGGTCAAAAATAATGAAAGGTTGTAGCTCCACTCCACCTCAAATCCATGGCAAGCAAAATGGTGCAATGCCCTGAAATCACATCGAAAGTGATTACTGACACAACAATGTTTTTAGCAAGCTACATAGTTCATTCCAATTTGGAACCTATGCCCTACATAGGAAATAATTGAATACGGAGAAACACTTGTGTGGACCGATTCTAGGGATGTCGTGAAATCCACGCAAGACTTGTATAGAACTTACTATTGGTCATGATCAAGATTGATTTAGTTTCCTATACAACGGATATATAAGGAAGTATGTTACTTGAATTTGAAGCAACCATATACTCTGCTTATCGAGTTGAAATGAAAATGCTAGTTCAAGCAAACATCATAATTTGTGAGTATCACCATTAGTAAAGACCATGTCCATCATATTAGACCCACAACATTGGGACTTCTGATGCCTCACATGCTTGATTAATGCCTACAAAGTTTAATTTGTCCAACTACCTGTATCACTTTAATATTTGACTGATTAAAGTCTGCCATACTAATTACGCAGATGAATGTTGGTTGTGTTTAGCTACCTATAGTTGACGGAGATTTTGTGAACGAAACATTCCTTATACAACTAACTAATGAGGATAACTTTACACTTTTTAATAAGCCGTCTCTTCTTGTATTATAGTATCATTAAATTAGAGAGTGAGTTATTTCGAATTTAGCATACCATGACTCATGGTATAGTATTGTATTGTATGTTACATTACATCACAATTATATAGTGCTACATTGTAAGCATTGCATGTATAAGCCATTTTTTTTAGAGAGAGAGAGAGAGAGAGAGAGAGAGAGAGAGAGAGAGAGAGAGAGGTAGGTTTCGAATGCTGAATATAAGTTGAAGACTAGTGAGGAAAACATCATCGTTCCCACATGTAATATTCTCATAACTTAGGAACTATAAGCGAAAAACATAGGACACTTGCACCTTCTGGTGCTAGGGCAACGCATGTCACCTCTTTCATCACCATATTCATTATTATTCCCTATCTCACATTATTCTTGTTCGCGAACACCTTGTACCACGTAGAACTTTGGCCAGGTTTATAGAAGTAACCCTCTCTCGCACGGTTTGGTTTCTATGGCTAGTGAAGGGCGGAAGGGCTGGCATGGTTATGCTGCGAGTCGGGTCCTCCTGGCGCTTTCTTCTCCGGGTCTGCATCCATGGTCGAAGCCCACTCAACATAGCTCGGCTTGGCTCCGTCGCGGTTGCCAAGTTGACGCAAAAGAAGACGGCCAGCATTCCTCTTTTCCACGAGAGCACGTCCCTGTGCATTCACGACGAGAAACGCAAAAAGAACTGCGACGAGTAAAACCCGCCTCGCATTCGAAAAACCAGCCATGTACGAATGTGGAAAGATGCGAATGAGCAGAAAGATGCGAACGTGGGTACAGTAGGAGCTTAAGCTACCATGCAAGTCCAAGGCAAAGGATTCTTCTTCTTTGTGTGCTTGACCTGAGCCGTTGGATCGCTCTACTTATGGAGGGACGATGAGAGAAAAAGGGTGGATGAGTTGAGACAACCGTGAGTCACACTGAGTCACACTAGCATTTCGATTTTGTCCTCGATACCACATGGTCCTGGCATTGATTGTCCCCCTCTGAGATATGTAATTCTGCTTATTGTGGGTGTCACGTCGCCATAGGGCCGTACCCATTTAAAAACTTGGTCATTTTGGATCTTCACATATTGTTGCCGCTCCTTCCTTTTACTTGGATGAGCCTCCACGCCCACCCAAAAGTCAAAGAATAAAAAAGGGTACTTAAATCCAAAAAACCCGGTCATCATTGCCTTAATGCCACTGTTTTTTCGGACAGTGACTGTAAACAAATAGCCGATCTTTCATTTTCTTTCAATAAAGAATTTCGGATTGGCACAAAGATTGTTCAAGCCACGTCACTTCTCTACGAGATTTATACGATGATCATTATGTACAAGTTTTGTATTAGATCTTCAAACATGATATCAAAGTCAGATTCTCTAAATTTATTTTGCATGTGCAGCCCCTTTCTTATTCGCTTGTCTAATATCCAATCCAATGTTGAAGCCAGCTAGCCCCTTATATTGGTTGCCTCTCTATCCTTTCTCTAAATTGTAGGTAATCTTTCAAGCTCAATGAGAAAAGACACTGACTATATAGATAGAATAAGATGCCATTATAAAATAGTTTTCAAAAAGTAACCTTTCTCGCCTCTCAATTAACCTAACTAAACAAGCTTAGGGTTGGGCTTGAAAGCAAGAAGCAAATGATTGAGAAGGCTTTTCCCAACCTAGGTTAGGTTTGGAACCCTTCCCCTATTTGTCAAGCTTTGATTGGAAGCCAGCTGAAAAACGGATGCGCGCTACTAGCGCGGCTCGCTTCGCTTTTGTTGCGGAGCTCGCTGCTTTTCATTTTGTTAGGAGTAGGTGCTTGTGGAGGAAATCAATCCAGCCACAGGTTTTTCTACAGCTACCCTATTACTACTTCATCCCTATCGAAGACTCCACGGCAATATGTTTTGGGTTGGACTTTTTAACAAATATAGCATATTAATTAGGATTTATAATTGCCTAGTATAGTCCCTGTGGTCCACTTTTGAGTCTTGGCCATATGATCCGCCACATGCACATTCACAGGACCATTCTCCCACTTTCCCTCACCAAAGAGTCTCTCCATGCCCTAGGAGAGTCCAAAGTGGAGTTGCCATGGTCGGTATCGGATCAAATCATCAGCATTTGGGGATATTTTTAGCTCAATTATGCAGTACTCGTGGCAGTTGGGGAGATCGGTGGTTAAGATCATAGAAGGTACAGGCCTCTCGGTGCTCGTCTAGTGTCCTCGACAACACTCAAAAAAAACTCTTTTCATCACTTGGAATCGCTTCATGTCTCTCCCTCTAACCCTTCCCTTTTCTGGCTTGGCCGCGCTCCAACGCCGTGACATGTCAAGTTTTTGTCAGATGAGCAATTTGAAGATGCATGCAATGATAGGTTATAAGGATGAAAATAGAGATGACAGCCCCAAGTCCTCGACACGTTGCCCCATCCTCGTATCGTGTCTTTGTGGAGAAGATAAGATGGGGCAGCAGGAGATCTCATTTCCATTCGCACACCTTCCCTACGGTGACAATCCACGTGGAGTAGCGTCCATGGCTTGGGCGACCTCGAACGAGCAGGGCTTTCAAGCGAGTCCTTCTCGACAGGATCTCTTTTGGCCAATCTCTAATCAATCGCATGAAAGCAGATCAAGTAGAGAAGGGATGAGCACGGTTCAGTTTGGTCCGATTTGGATGGAAAAATTGAGCTAAACTACAATAATATGGTTCGGAAAATTTTAAAACCGCACTTAACTGTATAAGGGTCTGGAATTAGATCAAATTGAATAGAGCTCATCATTTTTTATTCGACTTCTCTTATCTGATGAAGTTAAATTTCATATAGTATTTAACTTTTAATGAGTTTGAATTGGTTAAAGGCTCAAGATATCATCTAAAGATAGAATAGCATTACGATGTAACAATTACCACTGCAACACCCACTTATGCATAGTTTGGAGGGAAATTCCAAATAAGAGCATGAAATGTCTTCATTTTCTTAAATAAATGCATGAAGTGAACATTGTGTCAAATAATGACCTAAAATGACTAGGTTGGTCTCAAATAAGGGCTTGAAGTAGTTATATATGACTCTCTAGAACATCACGCGCGACACATGTACTTTTTGATTTTTTTTTAATAGCAAGTGGAAGCACCACAAATACATTACCATACAACATACAAGAAGATTATCACACAAATTAAATATTATACATAATATTTCATAATGTTAACTTTATATTTATAACCCATAACAAACAACACATAAAATACCAAAAGACCTGAGAAGGGTTAGGATCGCCTAACTTCAACACTATCCTCTTATATCCAAAAGCCTGTCTGTATAACACCAAAGCTAAAATCAAATGATCAATGACCTCTCCCATCAATGGCCCATCAAAAATGTAGTCAAGGGGACCATCAAATCCTCTTAGTGGTCCTAACCAGTCACCGTCAAAGATCGCGTACCAAGCTATATATCGGTGCGGAACCAACTCAGCAAGTCCCATGTTGACTCAAGCTTTAACATACACAAGAACCATATAAGATAATATCACTTCTTTATAACTATACTCAATGTGAGCTGGAGCTCTAAAAAGTAGCGGTGGTGGAAGAACCATCCTACAAGTTTGAAAATTAAAGAAATGCCCTATAAATGAAATTCATAAGTTTAAGATAAGAGATCCACCAATCACTCAACCTGGCATCACAACAATCGTGAATTCAAGACAATACAAAACAACCATGCATAAGGAATGCAAGGATAAAAGTATTATCTTTCCTATCATAATATGTCAATAAGACAACCATAAATTGCATAAGATTGATCGCTCATGTGTAAGAAAATTTCATATTATATATCACAAGTACCACAATATCTTATCAATTTACACATATGAACTCATGTTTGTCACTGGTCCGGACTATCTCGATTCACGAGATATCTTGACTAATAAGGCATCGTCACCATTAACTCATGCAGGACGGAATTATACATACTCATTTGCCATGCTCCGCCTATCAATCACGAGTCTCCTCTACATTAATGAGGATTAATACACCATGACAATGGCCATTTATTAACATCACACCATGGCTTCACAAGCCATATCATATCATGACTACACAAGTCATGTCATCATAAAATTTCATGTCATATTAACCTTGTATAACATTTGCTAACTCTAGAGTCTCATACATATTGATATAAGGGAATTCGCTCGGTGGCGATGAGCGAACAGACCGTGGCAAAGGTCTTAATCATGAAGTATGAAAGATATACATAATTAATCACAACACAATAAGCATTAGATACTTTTCGATGTTCATAATTGCAGGTGACAACACATTACTCTCTTGGCATTCTCATATAATCATGAGAATCAATCAATTACGTACACTTTAACAAATAAATGTTCTTTTTCTTTTCACCAAGCCATGATCATTCGATATAGAAATTTTACTGGTTTATCAATTCTTGATATCTATTTAACAATAAACACTACTACTCCAATAATTAAAGTAACTCATAGATTTACATTTTACAATAAAACCACCCTTGATTAAGCTCACTTTTTCCATGAAAACTAAGGAGTATTTTCTATAATTCCAAATTCTTAAAAACTAGACTATTGCCCTAGTAAAAATTCCCAATTTATAAATTTTCCCCTAACTTCGGATTTTCAACCGACCAAGTAATATTAATCAAAATATAAACTTAAAGCTATCCTTTTTGTTATCTAAGACATACTAACATTTTATTGCGGGAAATTAACACAACTATTTTGGCCTTGGTCCCCAAAGTCCCAAATGCTTCCAATGTGAATGATTTTCGGCCAATTGCTTGTTGTAACACATTATACAAGTGTATTACCAAGCTTATTGCTAATCGGCTCTCTCAGGTGCTACCTTCTATCATTAGTCTGCCCCAAAATGCTTTTGTAAAAGGTAGACACATCAGTGGCAATATTTTACTTGCTTAGGAGCTGTTTTGTGGTTTTCACAATGATCCTTACTGGCCTAATTGTGTTATTAAAGTTGATTTTAGGAAGGCCTACGATACGGTGGATTGGAGCTTTATTGAATTGTTTCTGCAGGCTTTCGGTTTCCCCCAGGAGTTCATTGCCCGGGTTATGATTTGCATTTGTACCCCCAAGTTCTCGGTTGCAATTAATGGGGAACTCCATGGGTTCTTTTCAAGTGGGAGGGGTATTCGTCAGGGTGATCCCATGTCGCTGTATATTTTTACTCTTGTGATGGAAGTCTTTACAGGTATTCTGGACATTCAAACTTCACATCCGGACTTTGGCTTTTACTGGCGTTGCAAGCCCACCCAACTTTCTCATCTTTTCTTTGCTGATGATGTACTACTCTTCACTGAAGCTAACTTATCATCTATTGATCTTCTCAAGAATGGTATCGAGAAATTTTCTAGCTGGAGTGGGCTGATTCCAAATCTTCGGAAGAGTGAAGTTTTCCTTTCTGGAGGCTCCTCTGACCTTCATGAGGATATCCTAAATAAGCTGGGCTATCAGTTGGGCACCTTTCCTTTCCGCTATCTAGGAGTACCGGTTATTTCAGCTAGATTAAGGAAAGCTGACTGCGTCTCCTTGGTTAATTTAATCACGGCTCGTGTTCAATCCTGGACCAATAGATTCCTCTCCTTTGCGGCGCGTCTTCAACTTATAAGGTCGGTGCTTCATTCTATACAAGTCTTTTGGGCTAATGTGTTCTTTCTGCCATGTTCAGTTCTAAATCGAATTGAGCAAATTTTCCGCCAATTCTTGTGGAGAGGCCCTGAGATGGGTGCAAGTGGTGCGAAAGTCTTGTGGTGTAATGTTTGCCTTCCCAAAAATGAAGGGGGCTTAGGTATTCATACTCTAAAGGAGAACAACATTGCGTCCATGCTCAAACATATTTGGATTCTTTTCTCGGATAAAGAATCCATGTGGTGTAAGTGGATTCATTCCAATTTCCTGAAGCGGAAAAATTTTTGGGTGGTTCCTTGCCCTACTCATTGCTCTTGGGCCTGGAGGAAGTTATTAGATCTTCGTGATCAATTTCAGCAATATTTCAGATGGAGCATTGGAAATGGGAGGTCGGTCTCCTTTTGGTTCGACCCTTGGCACCCAAATGGTCCTCTATACAAGATCTTTTCTAATCAGGATATTTATCGCTCGGGTATATCCCGCTCTGCTTCGGTTGCTGATGGTTTTGCTACTCCTATGGGCTGGTATATCATTCACATCATGGCTAATTGGTGGAATCCCCTTCCGATATTCAACCAAGAGGAGGATCGATTTTAGTGGCTTCCATACCCATCCGGTCGTTTCTCCATTGCTTCTGCCTGGGATTTGATCTGTCCGAAGCATAATGTCATCTCGTGGGCTTCTTTTGTTTGGAATACTACCTTGCCTCCAAGATATCAAACGCATCTTTGGCTTATTTCACGCAATCGGCTGCCGACTTAGGTTTTGCTCATCTCTTATGGTAGGATCCCCCCTACAAATTGCCCCCTTTGTTCATGCAGACTTGATTCTATAGATCACTTGTTCTTTGCGTGCCGTGCTTCGGATAGTGTTATTTCATTTTGGGTGGCAAGATTCAACCTAGTGTGGCGAAACAAGCGTTGGGTGGATAATTTGGCTTGGGCTTCCAAGCGGTTTATGGGCAAGAGTTTTTATCAGATCCTGGCTCGGTTTAGTTTTGGTGCAATGTGTTATATCATTTGGAAAGAGCGGAACAATGTGCTTTTTCGGAATTAGACTCTCTTTCTTCCAGCGATGAAAATGCATCTTCAGAAGGCTATCAAAGATAAGGCTATGACCTTTAAGCATGTTCCCGATGTGCCCATGAATAGAAGACTTCAACGAAGCTGGAACATCCATCCTTCTATTTTTGATTGATGGAGGTTTTCTAGTTTTTGTTGTCTTTTGTTTCCTTTTGTTGTTGTTGCTCCTCTTTTATGGGAACCATGGCACCCTTACACTCGTTCTAGACTTTTGTCTTCTTGAGTGTCTGTTTTTGTTGGTGCCAGGCCTCCCTCTTGTCTTCTTTCTTGCAAAATCAATTTATTACTTACCTTTACCAAAAAAAAAAAAAAAAATTTTATTTACACAATAGACACCCCACATATTTTACAAAACTATTAAAACAACTCATTTTTGGTTAATTAGTTCAACTAGTTCCAATTTTTACATAATTTACACATCATCTATTAACTCTAAAAATAACTTTATCACTTATCATAATAAGATTCCACAAGCTGTGAAGTCCTCAGAAGTTTCAGTTTTTGCATATTCATACGTTAACTTGGTGAAATTATGAATTTGCCCCTAAAACCCCTAAACTCATTTTTTTTTAACTGATTTGATTCCCCTTTATTAATCTTACCTAGAAATCCACTTATCAAAACTAAAAAACATAAGATAAACCTGTTAACAACCTTATCTGCTTTTTTGAAATTTCAAAATTACACCATATTTTGTCAAAAATTTACCAAAACACCCCTTATTATGCCAAGTTTTACTATCTTCATATTTTTCCCATTCAAGTTGCTACAAAAACCTTTTAGAAATCTCTCAAAGACACTCTAGACATATGAATAGCTTTTTACTACAAGCACAACAATCACTATAACTTAACATACAACTATTGCAACTTACTCACACATAGAATAAAATCTATCGTAAATAAACAAACAATCAATCAATCAAGCTCAAGAGTACTAAGTAGATCATTCTAGCTTAGTCCTTAAGTTTTTCACTTACCTTGAGTGAAATCTTCAACAAACAAAGCATTTACTAACGTTGAAATGAAAAATAATTATTAAAATTAACAAGTGTCATTCTTTAGAAAACAACAAAGCTTATTTGATAAAAATAAAAGGAAAATCTTTGAATTTACCTTGTAAGACACTAAACTGAAAAAAAAAAGGGGGGGGGGTTTGGACCTTGTCTTGAAAGAGAGAGTGAAATAAAACTTGAACTTGAAGAAGTGAGGGAGATGGAGGTGCAAGTGAAAGAGGTAGGGAAAGAAGGCATTATCTCTTGTCTTCCACACGTATTCTCTATATTTAAGAATGGCTGGAAGTAACATTTATTAGCCTTGGTTAAAAGTAATAATGCCAATTAACTAGAGTTAAATGTAGAAAAAAAAATTTCTAGGGTTAAGATAATGTCATGCATAAGGTCATATAGATAAGTTCAAAGGATTTAATTTAGACATGTGGATAAAAAATGTGGTGGAGATGAAGACATTTGTCTAAGTTCTCATAGTGACAAATGGCATGGTTTAATAAAAAAGATTGAGATATTATGTTAATTTGGACAAATACTTTACATTGCAGTAAATAATCTAGGAAATTGATATTCATTTGAAGCGTTAGTAAATCAGAAAATTATTTTGAACCCACTACAATTATTAACAAAAGATATAGAACAATAAGGAAACCTTAACTTAGTAAAAATTTAATGTTTGAAAATTATTCGATACGTGCTTGGGAGCGTATCGATTCGTGCTAATAGTTACTATACTAATTATATATCCTAAATATCATGAACTATAAAGAAATTTCATGTCACATTATAGCAGTTTAAAATAAGAGTATGACCTTGCTAGCCAGCTAAATATTCTAGTTGGTTAAAGGCATTTTCATTTAAAGACAAATTTAATTTTAACTATTTTTTCTTTTTTTTTTTTTTTTTTTTTAAAGAAAAAAATCGACAAGAGCCGACAAAGGTTTGATCGTCGACTGTTAGGTGAGGGCCACCGTCCTTGCCAAATCTAGGCAAAGGTCACCTCGACCCATGCCCTCACTAGCTGTGAGCGACCCTCACTTGTGGCTTTTGAGGGTAGCCTTGCCAACCACTGACAAAGCGGTCCTTGCATATATATGGCAGAGGGCCTCAACTATGGCTCGTGAAAGCGACTCTCTTCCAACCCCCTTGGGGCACTACGATGGCCGCCCATTGCTTGAGACCAACCACCAACGAAGAAGAAACGGAAAAAAAAAAAAAAAGAAAATAGAGAGAAACAAAAAGAAAAAAGAAAAAAAAGAAGAAGAAAATATTCGAAAAAAGGTGAAGGATGAAAGGGTTCTTGACTAATTGGAAAGTTAAGTCCTTTTTTCAAATTAATATAGCTACTTATAAAATTCATTTGAAGTCTTTATTTTAGACTCTTATTTGAAATAAAATTCACTTTATATTTTTATTTGAAGAAATGAAGACATTTTAAACCCTTACTTGGAATTTTCCCCATAATCTCGCATTACGGCATAACTCATAAAAAGAGTTTAATTCAGTGCAATTGGAAAAAAAAATATCAAATCAAACCAAATTACCAAATCTTAGTCGGCTTCGATTTACAAACCGAAATTATTAAAATTACGTCTCGAGGACTAAGCTGACAATTAGTTGATTTGGCAGTTTGAATCGAATTATGCTCATTCCTCATTAATTAGGAAAAAAAGAAGAAGTTGGACTAGAGGATAAAGGGGAAAAAAACCAAAACGCTAGAAAAATCTCAGCTTGAATTGAGCTCGACAAGCTTGCCTATGGCTAAAGGTCTAGACTTTGCAACTCTGGAAACTTGAAACGTCGAGTTCAAGATGTTAGAGAAAACTCCTTAACTGTTTTGAAGCTGACAAAACCTTTCCAAAAGTCTAGTCTAAAGACTTGCACACTTAAGTGTTATAGTCTAAAGAACTCCAAACGCTACTCTCAAAGTCTGACCACACTGACATGTTCAAGATCGAAGAGTGAAAACTTATCCAGATGCGGGTTTATCTTCAAGGATTCAGTTCGTATAGTTTATGGAAGATCTTATGGCTGGATATAACATCTTATGATCAATTATTCTTATTGAAATCAATTCGGATAATCAGATCTCTTGAAAGGCGAAGTATACTTGGAAGGTTCTACTTATGGAAATCAAGATCCTGATTGTATGGACGAGCATGATTGATGGATTTTTATCACATTCCTAAAATGACTCGAGATCTCCTTAATTGATTCTGTCTAACGAGTAGATTGGAAGAACTCATTTGAAAAGTGCCAACAGTAGTAAAGGCATGGAGGAGTATTTAAGGCGGACTCTCTAGTTGTTCAAGTGTGTGCATGAAAGAAAAATTTCAAAGTCTGAAGTTTCCTAGTTCTTTGCTATTTCAATTGTCGAGCTTAACTTGTATTCAAAAGAGAGAGCAAACACTTGTGAGACTTTGGAAGAATGTTGTAGAGTTTCTACACTGTAAAGTCAAGGACGTGAGACTATAAAAACTCTTTTGATTCATAGTGAAATCCAGCCAGTAGGCTGTCGGTGTAGAAGAGTGGACATAGGCTTAAACTAAGTCGAACCACTATAAATTTTGTGTTTCCATTCTCTTTCCCTAAACTCCTTACTTTAATTCGTAGCTTTATATATTTGCTTATAGTTGATTACATTTTCAATCTATTATCTTCTAAAGACAATTTACTTTCATTAAATCTTGCGAAAATTTTTTTTACACCTATTCACCCCCACTCTAGGTGTTCTTACTAGCCCTTTCAATTGGTAACAGAGCTCGTGTTCTCATTTTATTGAAGTTTTTTTACTTTTAAGTTAAACATCTATGGCTAGTATTTTGGCTCCAAGTTTGGTTGAAGGTCAAAGCAACACCAGACCTCCTTACTTTGATGGAAAGGAATATAATTTGTGGAAAAACAAGATGAAGGCATTCCTAAGATCGAAAGATCCCCTGGAATGGAATGTAGTAGAAAAAAGGGATTATTCCCAAAGTTACATCCATCTCAGAAAGAAGAAAAGAAGTTGCAAACGCTAGCGAAATGGCATAAGAAGAAATAACCAAAAGACAAGCTTTTGATGTTAAAGCCATTTACTTTTTATATTGTGCTTTATCTCCTATTGAGTATAACAAAATTTCATCTTGTAAAATAGCCAAAGAAGTCTGGGATAGGTTGCACATTACCTATGAAGGAACTGATCGAGTTAAAGAAACAAAAATCAATATTCTGCTCAGACAGTATGAAGCCTTCAAGATAAAGTTAGGAGAATTTATCACTGATATGTTTAGTCATTTCACATAAATTGTAAACGGTCTAACATATCAGGGACAGCCAATCTCAGGACTAATGAAGGTTAACAAATTGCTGCGTGGACTCACCAAAAACTCGAATCACGTGAAGACTTCAATAAGAGAAACCCAAAAGATTATGCCGCTTTCTGTAGACGAACTAGTTGGCACACTTCAATCATATGAAGTGGAGCAAATCAATGAGGAAGAAGATCCTAAAGGTAAGAAGTCAATTGCTTTGAAATCTAACGATGATTCTGACACAGATTCAGAAGATGATATGGACGATGAAGAACTAGCACTCATGATAAGGAGATTCAAAAAGTTGAATAGAAAGGGAAGAAGATTCAACTAGAAGAAGCAAGGCACTCAAAAGTTTCAGAACAAATCAACTAAGGATGATGAAGTCAACAAAGATGTGATCTGTTTTGAATGCAAGAAAAAGGGGCACATCAGACCCAACTGTCCTCTGTTGAAGAAAAAGAAGGGAAGAATTGAGAAATACAGAACGGCTCTTAAAGCAAAGACATTGAGCGATATTGAATGCGAAGAAAGTGATGAAGAATATGCCAATATATGTCTAATGGCAAATTTAGAATCAGACTTAGACTCTGAAACAGATTCAGACTCAAACTCAGACAATGAAATCAAGGTTACTAATTTAAAAATTCCAGCTAAAGTCTCGAAGTACATTGATGAACTTTGTCTCAGTCTCAAAATCTCTCTTAAAAGGATTTCCGAGCTAAAGAGGAAGAATTCTAAACTTAAGCAACAGAAAACTTTTTGGAAAGAAAAGTTTGAAAATCTAGACAAAAATTTTGTCAATTTGAAAGAAAATGCAGATTCTTTTTCAAAGGAAAATACTTTTTTGAAATAGGACATTTCTAATATTACAAAAAGGTTTTCAATAGGATCTGAGAAGTTGGAAAAAATTCTTTCAATATAAAGACCTTATTTCAATAAATCTAGTTTGGGTATGACTTCAGAAACCATTCCTTTAATTGATTTTCCAGAAGTAAAGGAAATAATCAAATAAATACCTACAAAAAAATTTTACAAAAATCATTTTCAAAGAGTTTTTGTAAAACCTGTTGGTCGAAGTGTTCTCAAATGTTCAAAGTGTAATAGCTTAGAACATTTTGAGAAAGAATGTCACAAGGTTTGGAGACCAGTTAAGAAGGATTGAGCAAAAATTGTATTTTATACTAACTCCCCTAGACCCAAAAAGATATGGGTACCAAAGAAAGCTTGAGTTCTTTTTATAATTGCAGGTTACTATCAAGAAAAAGATCAAGTGGTATTTGGATTGTGTGTTCGAGACATATGACAAAAGATTCAAGTTGTTCTATAAAGCTCATGCAATTAAATGGTGGAAAAGTTTCCTTTGATGGAAAGAGTAAAGAAAGAATAGTTGGATGTGGAACTGTGAAAATTAAAAGTCTCACAATCAACAATGTTTCCTTGGTGGAAGGATTAAATTACAATCTACTCAAGATAAGTCAACTATGCGTACTGGATTCAAAATTAATTTCCAAGAAGGCATTTGTTCAGGAACTAATAAAGATTTTTCTCAATCTTTTATTGGATGAAGACGTGGCAATATTTAGTTCTCAGTATCTAATATCCATCAAAGATGAAGCAAACATTTGGCATCGAAAGCTTGGCCATGTTAATATGAAACAGATTGCCAAAATCTCTTATAAGAAACTTGTTCATGGACTCCCCAATCTGACTTATCAAAAGTCTGATCTATGCATGCCATGTGTTTTCGGAAAACAGGTTAGAAGTTCTTTTAAATTTATAAATCAAGTTTCTACTAATCGAGTTTTGCAGCTTCTGCATATGGATCTCTTTGGACCAACCAAAACTCAAAGCATTAGTGGAAAGAGATAATGCCTAGTAATCGTGGATGATTATTCTTGTTTTTCTTGGGTTTACTTTCTGGCAAGTAAGTCTAAAACCTTTTCTCACTTCTCAAAATTTGCCAAGAAAGTTTAAAATGAAAAAAAAAGGATATGTTATTTTAAACATACGGACAGACCATGGAGGTGAGTTTGAAAATCAAGACTTTGCTAAATTTTGTGATGAATCTGGTTTCCAGCATGTTTTCTTTTCTCCATATACTCTAGAGCAGAATGGAGTTGTGAAAAAAAAAAATAGATCTTTGCAGGAGATGGCAAGAACTCTTTTAATTGAAAGCAATATTTTTCTCGATTTTTGGCTGAAGTAGTTTCTACATCTTGCTATATCATTAATAGAGTATTTTTAAGGCATGTTTTAGAGAAAACTCCTTATGAAGTTTTTAAAGGGAAAAACCAAATGTTTCTTATTTTCATGTGTTTGGTTGTAAATGTTTTTTTTTTGAAAATGCAAATAATCGAATTGGTAAGTTTGAGGAAAAATTAGACGAAGGAATTTGCCTTTGTTGGAGAAATCTTCTTGAAGTGTTTTGAAGCTGACAAAACGTTTCCATCAGTCTAGTCTGAAGGCTTGCATACTCTGCTATTTAAAGTCTGAAGACCTCCAGACAGCCAGACTCAAGACTCAAAGTCTATCCTCATTGACAGTCTTTAATCCGTTGAAGAAAGGTTATCCAGAACTGGATATTTCATTAAGGATTTAACCTTATCAACTGGAGAAGATCTCGTGACTGGAAAAGACATAACGGAATCCTTTGATTGATCGAAGATTGACTCGATGATTGAAGATCCGGTGATTGTTTAAATATTATTGGAAGGTTCTACTTATGGAAACCGAGATCTTGATTGTATGGGCGAACAGGATTGATGGGCTATCGACACGTTCCTTTAATAGCTCGGATAATCTTCCTAATTGATTCCGTCCAACGGGTAGATTGGAGGAATTCCTTCGGTAAGTGCCAACGGATATGATGGTATAAAGGAGTATATAAGGAAGACGTTCTAAGTTATTGAGGTGTGCGCGATAGAAGAATTTCAAAGTCCGAAGCTCCTTTTTGTTTAGACAATTCCTTTGAGCGAATACTTGTATACAAAAGAGAGTCTATATTTGTGAGAAACCTTGAGGAGGTGTGGTAGAACATCTACACTGTGGAATCAAGGCAAAGTTGTGCTGTAACTTCTCTTTTGTTCATAGTGAAATCCAACCGGTGGGCTGTTAGTACGGAAGAGTGGACGTAGGCTTAGAATAAGCCGAACCACTATAAACCCTATGTCCAATTTTCTCTTCCTTACTCTCTTTACCTTGATCGTATTTCATTTTGTTAATCAAGAGAGAATTTCCTTTCTATCGTTTGCCAAGAATCGCTTCCGTATCTCGATAAATTGTTTGTGCACTTATTCACCCCCTTTAGGTGCTTATACTAGCTATCTCAATTGGTATCAGAGCTCGTGTACTCACTTTGTTTGAAGTGTTTTACTTAAGAGTTAAAGATCCATGGCTAGTATGTTGGCTCCAGGGCTGGTAGAAGGGCAAAGCAACACCAGACCGCCTTACTTTGATGGAAAGGACTACAATATATGGAATAACAAGATGAAGGCGTTCTTAAGATCAAAGGATCCGCTGGAATGGGACGTTGTAGAAAAAGGAATTGTTCCCAAAGCTGCTCCTGTCTCAGAAAGAGGAAAAGACACTGTTGAGTCTAGCGAAATGACTCAGGAAGAGATAATCAAGAGACAAGCTCTTGATGCAAAAGCAATTTATTCTTTATATTGTGCTTTATCACCTACTGAATATAACATAATATCTTCTTGTGATACAGCCAAAGAAGTCTGGGATAGATTACACATTACCTATGAAGGAACCGATCGAGTGAAAGAGACAAGAATCAACATTCTTCTCGGTCAATACGAAGCCTTCAGAATGAAATCAGAAGAATCTATAACTGACATGTTTAGTCGTTTTACAGATATCATGAATGGTCTTGAAAATCAAGGTCAACCAATTTCTGATCCCATGAAAGTGAACAAGCTACTGCGTGGACTCTCCAAGGATTGGAATCACATAAAAACTTCAATCAGAGAAACCCAAAGAATCATGCCACTGTCTGTCGATGAGTTGGTTGGGACTCTTCAGTCTTATGAAGTGGAACGAATCAATGAAGACGAAGACCCTAAAGGTAAGAAATCTATTGCATTAAAATCTAATGATGATTCTGATGTAACAGATTCTGAAGACGACATGGATGATGAAGAACTTGCTCTCATGATAAGAAGATTTAGAAAGCTGAACAGAAAAGGAAGAAGATTCAATTCAAAGAAACAATCAAAATCAACAGACCAAGTCTGCTGAAGATGATGAATCAAACAAAGATGTAGTCTGCTTTGAATGTAAGAAAAAGGGACACATCAAACCCAACTGTTCTCTTCTAAGGAAGAAGAAAGGAAAAACTGAAAGATATCGAAAAGCTCTCAAAGCTGAAACCTGGAGTGATACAGAGTGCGAAGATAGTGATGATGATTATGCCAACATATGTCTAATGGCACAATCAGATTCAGAATCAAACTCCGAGACTGATTTAGATTTAGAAAGTGAATTCAAGGTAAGTAACTTCAAAATCCCTATTAAATTTTCAAAATACATTGATGAATTATGTTTTAGTCTTAAGACTTCTCTTAAAAGAATTTCCGAACTCAAAAAAGAAAATTCTGCTTTAAAACAACAAGAGAATGTTTTGAATGAAAAAGTGAAATGCTTAGACCAGAATGTTTCTTCTCTCAAAGAAAGTGAAAATAATCTTTTAAAAGAAAATGCATTCTTGAAAAATGATATTTCAAATATTTCCAAAAGATTTTCTCTAGGTTCTGAAAAACTGGAGAAAATACTTTCTGTTCAAAGACCTTATTTCAATAAATCTGGTTTGGGAATGAATGCTGAAACTGTTCCTTTAATCGATTTTCCTAAAGTAAAAGAAAGGATTAAGCAAAGACCCACAAGAGATGCCTACAAAAATCATTTTGAAAGGAACTTTGTAAAACCAATAGGTCGCAATGCTCTTAAATGTTCAAAATGCAATAGTGCATATCATTTTGAGAAAAAATGTCCTATGGTTTGGAGACCTGTCAATAAAGTCTGGATAAAAACCGTATATCAGACTAACTCAAAAGGACCCAAGAAAATATGGGTACCAAATAAAGCTTGAGTTTCTTTTTGAATGCAGGTCACTATCAAGAAAAAAGTGAAATGGTATCTGGATAGTGGATGCTCGAGACACATGACAGGAGATTCAAATTACTTCATAAAGCTCGTTCAAGTGAATGGTGGAAAAGTCTAATTTGGTGGAAACAACAAAGGAAAAATAGTGGGATTTGGAACTGTAAAGGTTGGGAATCTCACAATAAGTAATGTTTCTTTAGTTAAAGGGCTCAATTACAATCTGCTCAGTGTCAGTCAGCTTTGTGATGCCGGTTTTAGAATCAACTTTCAAGAGGGTATTTGTTCAGGAACCAGTAAAGACTCTACTCAGTCATTCATGGGTCGAAGACATGGAAATATCTACCTCTTGGACGTGAAACCAGATGAATCGCAATGTCTAATCTCAATCCAAGACGAAGCGAACTTATGGCACAAAAAACTTGAGCATATCAACATGAAGCAGATAGCCAAAATCTCAGCAAAGAAGCTTGTTCGTGGTCTACCCAATTTATCATACCAAAAGTCTGATCTATGTACACCATGTATATTGGGAAAACAGGTAAGAAATTCCTTTAAACCAATAAATCAAGTTTCCACTAACCGTGTACTGCAGCTCTTGCATATGGATCTCTTCGGACCAACAAGAACGCAGAGCATTGGAGGTAAGAAATATTGCCTAGCAATTGTGGATGATTACTCACGATTTACTTGGGTATATTTCTTGGCAAGTAAGTCTTAAACCTTTTCTTACTTTGAAAAATTTACTAAGAAGGTTCAAAATGAAAAGGGGTATGTCATTTCAAGTATAAAAACAGACCATGGAGGTGAATTTGAAAATCAAGACTTTGCAAAATTTTGTGATGAATCTGGCTTTCAACATTTGTTCTCTTCTCCATATACTTCAGAGCAAAATGGAGTCGTGGAAAGGAAGAATAGATCTCTTCAAGAAATGGCTAGAACTCTTATAATTGAAAGCAATATCTCTTTACGTTTTTGGGCTAAAGCAGTTTCAACATCATGTTATATTATCAATAGAGTCTTTCTAAGACCTATTCTAGAAAAAAACCCCTATGAACTATTCAAATAAAAGAAGCCAATTGTTTCATATTTTCATGTATTCGGATGCAAATGTTTCATATTAAAAAATGCAAATGATCGAGTTGGTAAGTTTGAAGAAAAGTCAGATGAAGGCATCTTCCTTGAATATTCAACCACAAGCAAAGCATACAGAGTCTACAACAAGAAGACTCAAATTGTGGAAGAATCAATGAATGTCAAATTCCAAGATTCTATACAAAATGAATCCATTCAGACTCATCCTGAAGAGACTGAACTTGCTCCAGACTCAACAAAGTCTAAATCTCAAGAAGCAGCTCAGACTTTAAAGGATCAGCAACAAGTGACTGTTGAAGATTCAAGTGAAGGAAGTGATCATCAATCTGATAAATTAACCAACAACTGGAAACATAAGTCCAGTCATCCCAAAGATCTTATTATTGGCGACATCAATGAAGGAATTCGCACAAGATCCAAAAAGCGAGAAGAGTCTAGTGCTGTGGCTCTTATTTCTGAAATAGAACCCAAGAGCATAGAAGAAGCTTTATCCGATGAAAACTGGATTGAAGCTATGCAAGAAGAACTCAGACAATTCAAAATTAATGATGTCTGGGAATTAACTCCAAAACCGAAAGGTAAATCAGTTGTTGGAGCTAAATGGGTTTTCAGAAACAAGATGGACGAGAAAGGTAAAGTCATAAGAAACAAGGCTAGACTTGTGGCCAAGGGATACAACAAGAAGAAGGGATCGACTATGAGGAGACTTATGCACCGGTAGCAAGGTTAGAAGCAATTCGTTTATTACTTGCATTTGCTTGTCATAGAAATTTCAGGTTATTTCAAATGGACGTCAAAAGTGCTTTCCTAAATGGATTCATCCATGAGGAAGTCTATGTGGAACAACCACCAGGGTTTGAAGACCCAAGGAAACCGGACTCAGTATTCAGACTCAAAAAGGCCTTATATGGCTTAAAGCAAGCACCTCGAGCTTGGTACGACAAATTAAGTAAGTTTTTAATTCGAAATAGATTTGTTAAAGGTAAAGTAGACACTACTCTTTTTATTAAAAGAGAAAGTAAAAGTTTTCTGCTTGTTCAAATATATGTTGATGACATTATCTTTAGATCCTCTAATGAAAGTCTGTGCAAGAAATTTTCTAAGACTATGCATGATGAATTTGAAATGAGTATGATGGGTGAG
The DNA here is from genome assembly GCA_016097545.1 of Eucalyptus victrix. Taxonomy (NCBI): domain Eukaryota; kingdom Viridiplantae; phylum Streptophyta; class Magnoliopsida; order Myrtales; family Myrtaceae; genus Eucalyptus; species Eucalyptus victrix. The sequence continues at coordinate 11,689,653 of CM027845.1, read as the reverse complement.
TTAACCTTCTTTCTTGGACTTCAAATAAAACAATTGGAGGAAGGAACTTTCATTTATCAAGAAAAGTATGCAAATGATCTTGTCAAAAAGTTCGGTCTGGACAATTGCAAAAAGGCTGACATACCAATGTCAAGTTCCTTGAAGATAGACAAAGATGAAGAAGGAAAGAAAGTCGATCAAAAGCTGTATAGGAGTATCATCGGATCTCTTCTTTATCTTACTGCTTTTAGACCTGACATTTTGTTTAATGTTTGCATTTGTGCCAGATTTCAATCAGACCCAAAAGAATCTCATTTGAATGCTACGAAGTGTATTATTAAATATGTTTCATCAACTTCAAGCTTTGGTCTCTGGTATCCAAAAAGGGGAGACTTTACTCTTTTTGGATATTCAGACGCAGACCTTGCTGGATGCAGAGTCGATAGAAAGAGCACCTTAGGTACCTGTCAACTACTTGGAGGCAGGACAGTGTCTTGGTTTTCAAGAAAGCAAAGTACAGTAGCTCTCTCTACAGCAGAAGCAAAATATATAGCTCTCGGAAGTTGTTGTTCGCAAATTCTGTGGATAAAACAATAGCTGAGAGACTTTGGAATTGAAGACTCATGCACGGAGATTAATTGCGACAATACCAGCACTATCAACCTTACCAAAAATCCAATTCTCCACTCAAGAGCAAAGCATATAGAGATTTGACATCACTTTATTAGAGACCATGTTCAAAATGGAGATGTTTCAATTCAATTTGTTGACTTAAAGAACCAACTGGCGGATATATTCACAAAGCCTTTGGAGAAAAATCAATTTAAATCTATCCGTTCCAGACTCAACATTTTGAGGTATGAGGAAATCAAAGTCTAAAGACTTTCAAACTCAGACATACAAGACTTTAACTGCAAGTTAGTCTTGGTACGACCGTCAGACTGTAAGTCTTTCTTTCTCTCTCTAATCTTATCTTGAAGAGGTACGATCATCAGACTGTGTTTAAATTGTTGCTATATTTAATCGACATAATTATTGCATCGTTTCATTTTCAAAAAGGAAGTTATTTTTGAAATGGCTATTTTTGCGGAAAAAGACAGTTATTTTGAAAAGGCATCTTTTTATTTCCTTTGTGACGGTTCGTTTATCTCTCTTTTTAACCGATCATGCACTGTTGATTTCTCTTCACTTTACTCTCAAAAACCCTAGAAAACATCGATCCTCCATTCCCGTTTGTCTTCTTTGTTTAATCTTCAAAAAGTTGTCATCTTTCTTGGGAAAGTCAAGCCAAGAATCTTCCAAAAACTGAGAAAGATGTCATCTTCAAGAAAGTCTTCAAGAATCGCAAGCAGGGGACCACGGCGAATGAGTGAGGGGCCTACGCACTTCGATCTTACTGAAGAAGAAGTGTCTCCAGAATAGCAACCGAGCCCACAACATTCTCAGCAACGTCATTCTCCTCCATCTAGTCCTCAAGGCGTTGATCATCAACAACAGGAAGAAATCATCGAGGATGCAGATCCTGTAAGAGTTCAAAAGCCGGCTTATATTTACAAGCTATATTGTGCCTTAAAAGGAACTCGTACTCCTTTGAACTATGTTGATGATTTTCTTAAAGACAAAGGATATGAGAACGAATATATCTTTCTGCGAAAAATAGAAAGTTTGGGAATTGCTCGTAAAGGGGTGGCTAAGGAAACCCTTGCGAATATCCCAAGTGATCCTCATGACTGGGGGCCGAATCCTGTAGATGGGAATGATGATGACAAATTGTACAGCCAATTTCAACCGAAAATGGGTGTTGCAGTTGAAAATTAAGGAAAAAGGGGAGATTTGTTCAGATCGAAGGAACAAAAGGATCTGTACTCGAAATTGCTGAAGCGTGGGGTAATAAACCCTAGGAGTGTGGATTTTGATTTTCTGGATGCTGTGAATGTAAACTTGAGGGAAAAGTTCAGTTTTCTTCAACTTGAAAAGTTCTACTCTAACACTACAGAGGCCTATACTGAATTAACTGCATATTTCTATTCAAATCTTAGCTTTTTGAATGCGAACAGATTCTTTTTCAGTGTCAAAGATCAAGACTATGTTGTGGATATGGATATGCTGGCAGATGTGTTAGGAGTTGAAAGAGGAAGATATCAACCAATCAAAGTTTCCATTGCTTGGGCCACACTGGAATTGGTGAAGGACAGGAGAACTACTTAAGGATGAGTGCATTCAACATCTTGCTTCACAAGATTGTGATCAATTGCCTTCGACCAAAATCAACTTCCAAGACTGATGTTTCAAGTTCTGAGGCAAAGCTGATGTATGCCATCCTCACTGGGAAAAGGTTTTCTCTCCCTCACACTATTATGTTTCACATGTATAGAGCAATGATGAAGGACAAAGGTCAACTCCCTTACCCAAGCCTTGTTACAAAGTTATTCAGACATCTGAATATTCAGCCTCCGCAAATCTTTTGTGTTTGATCATGCGATCATATGGTGGTAGGACTGAAAATGGTGACCAAAATGCGTCTGAAGGAACTGAGCAAGGAGTTGGAGAAATTCAAGGAGAAGACTCCTGCCAAAACTCATCAAATCTCTTCTGCAGCTAAAAGAAAAGGGAAGGAGCCCATGGTTGCTCCATCCAAAAGAAGAAGAGCTCTCCTCGTTGAGGATGAAGATGATGAGGAAGACATCACCATTTCTGTAATGGCGTTGAAGAACCTGAGCCGTTCTGCTCCAGAGGGAGACTCAGAACAGAGATCTAGAGAAAGAGAACAGAAGGAAGCAGAGGAGAAGGAAGAAGAAGAAAGAGAAGCTAAAAAAGAAGCAGAGGAGGAAAGACCTGAAGAAGAAAGAAGAGAAGAAGGAGAACTTGAGGAACACTCTTCTCCACCTGTAGGCATGGAAACAGGGGGAGATCAAGAGAAAGGTGGGAAGTCTTCATATCCTAATGCAAGTGAAGGAGTCAGTCGCTCACATGCAGACCCAGAGGATGTTTATGCATCTCAATTTCCAAAAGAAGGTCATGAAGTTTCATCGCCAAACCTGCGAGATTATGCTGATCTACCATCATCTGCATTTACTCCATCAGATCGGGCCGAAGCAAGTACTCAGACTGATAATGCAGCAGATTTTCGCAGAATCATGGATATTCTCTTGGAGATGCGAGGTCAAATTTATGCCTTGGGATGCGAGGTTCAAAACTTGCAGAATGCTGGTCAAGTTTCTTCATGTTCATTGAATGATCAGATCCAAGCCTCTCTGTTTAGATTCAGGCCAATGCCAAGGGTGAGGAGATTGCACAACTAAAGGAAGACTTGAAAAGGCTGGAAGGCATCGTTCAGTCTATGGGAGATTTCCAGCTTGTCCGCGTTCCCAAGCAATCTTGACTTCATTCCATTTTCATCTCAACCTTTTTAATGCTGACAAAAAGGGGGAGAGATGCAAGATTTGAACAAACTTTTAATCGTGTGGTTTGATTGGACTATTTGTTGGATTCTTGTTTGAACTCTATTTGACTTTGTTTTGTGTCTGGATGAGAACTAAACTAGACTTGGACTTGACTGCTTTATTAACTACTATTGATATCTTATCTATCACTTATTAGACTAACCTATTTTCTGTGGTTGCAGATTCTAGTGTTATTCATTTAGCCATTTATCTCTATAAGATATGCGTATGTGTTTGAGAAATGTTTTGCAGGTCAAAGTTGTCCAAATCTGCAGGAAAGTTTTGTCACCATCAAAAAGGTGGAGATTGTTGGAGAAATCTTCTTGAAGTGTTTTGAAGCTGACAAAACGTTTCCATCAATCTAGTCTAAAGGCTTGCAGACTCTGCTATTTAAAGTCTGAAGACCTCCAGACAGCCAGACTTAAGACTCAAAGTCTATCCTCATTGACAGTCTCTAATCCGTTGAAGAAATGTTATCCAGAACTGGATGTTTCGTTAAGGATTTAACCTTATCAACGGGAGAAGATCTCGTGGCTGGAAAAGACATAATGGAATCCTTTGATTGATCAAAGATTGACTCGATGATTGAAGATCCGGTGATTGTTTAAATATTATTGGAAGGTTCTACTTATGGAAACCAAGATCCTGATTGTATGGGCGAATAGGATTGATGGGCTATTGACACGTTCCTTTAATAGCTCGGATAATCTTCCTAATTGATTCCGTCCAACGGGTAGATTGGAGGAATTCCTTTGGTAAGTGCCAACGGGTATGATGGCATAAAGGAGTATATAAGGAAGACGTTCTAAGTTATTGAGGTGTGCTCGATAGAAGAATTTCAAAGTCTGAAGCTCCTTTTTGTTTAGACAATTCCTTTGAGCGAATACTTGTATACAAAAGAGAGTCTATATTTGTGAGAAACCTTGAGGAGGTGTGGTAGAATATCTACACTACGGAATCAAGGCAAAGTTGTGCTGTAACTTCTCTTTTGTTCATAGTGAAATCCAGCCGGTGGGCTGTCAGTGCGGAAGAGTGGACGTAGGCTTGGAATAAGCCGAACCGCTATAAACCCTGTGTCCAATTTTCTCTTCCTTACTCTCTTTACCTTGATCGTATTTCATTTTGTTAATCAAGAGAGAATTTCCTTTCTATCGTTTGCCAAGAATCGCTTCCGTATCTCGATAAATTGTTTATGCACCTATTCACCCCCCTCTAGGTGCTTATACTAGCTATCTCAGCCTTAGCTACTCAACCTCAAGCAAAGCCTACAGAATATTCAACAAGAAGACTCAGTCTGTGAAAGAATCTATAAAAGTCAAATTCCAAAACTCTGTACAGAATCAACTGAATTAGACTCAACTTGAAAATTCTGAACCTACTCTAGACCTTATAAAGTCTACTTCTCCTGAAGTGGTTCAGACTTCTGAAGAACAATAACAAGAAGAACTAGTAGATTCAACTAAAGCAGAGAATTAGCAAATCTTCAGACCAACTAGTAATTGGAAGCATAAGTCTAGTAATCCCAAAGAACTCATCATTAGCAACATTGATGAAGGAATTCGTACCAGATCCAAAAGGCGAGAAGTGTCTAGTGCTCTAGCACTCATTTCTGAGATAGAACCCAAAAGTATAGAAGAAACCCTGTCTGGTGAAAAATGGATTGAAGTTATGCAATAAGAGCTCAGATAGTTCGGCATCAACGATGTTTGGGAGCTAATTCTTAAACCAAAAGGTAAATCTATTATTGAAACTAAATGGATTTTAAGGAACAAAATGAACGAGAAAGGAAAATCAGAAACAAAGCAAGACTCATGGCCAAAGGTTATACACAAGAGGAAGGGATAGACTATGATGAGACCTATGCATCAGTAGGAAGGTTAGAAGCAATTAGACTATTACATACTTTTGCTTGCTATAAAAATTTCAGATTATTCCAAATGAACGTCAAAAGTGCATTCCTCAGTGGATTTATCCAAGAAGAAGTCTATATAGAACAACCACCTGGATTTAAAGATCCAAAAGCTACCCAATTGGTTGGATTGAGCTAAAATCACGTCCGATCGATTTTTAACCACGAAATTGAACTCTTCAAATCGAAAAATGCCCTTTATATGGATTAAAGCAAGCACATATTGGAAGTATGCTTTTCTTTTTCTTTTTCTCTCTCTCCCCTTTTCTTTCTCTTTCCTTTCTTTCTTTCTCCTCTCTCTTTCCTTTTCTTTCTTTTCTCTCCTCTCTCCTCTCCCCTCCCCCTCGTGCGAGCCTAGTATAATCACATCTCTATCTCTCTCTCTCTCTCTCTCTTTCTTTTTCTTCTTTCATCCCCGCACGACCAAAAGCAGTTCTTCTTCTCCTTCCTTTTTCTTTTCGCGTGGTAGTTTACTAATCGGGCTTAGTGGGGTAGAACTCGCGTGACGTAGTCTCATCCCGGTTTGGGGAGTAAATTTCTAATTCAAAATGGTTTTATTAAAGGAAATGTGGATACTACTTTGTTCATTAAAAATGAAAGGGTCGAGAAGGTAAAGATTTTCTACTTGTTCAAATCTATGTTGATAATATTATCTTTAGATCTTCTAATGAAAATTTGTACAAGAAGTTTTATAAATCTATGCAGGATGAATTTGAGATGAGCATGATGGGTGAATTATCATTCTTTCTTGGATTACAAGTAAAACAAATGAAGGAATGAATTTTCATTCACCAAGAAAAATATGCAAAAGATCTCATTAAGAAGTTCGGATTGGAGAATTGCAAAAAGACTTATGTACCAATGTCAAGCTCTTCGAAGCTAGATAAAGACGAAGGGGGAAAGAAAGTTGATCAGAAGCTCTACAAGAGTATTATTGGTTTGCTTCTTTATCTTACTGCTTCTAGACCTGACATTTTGTTTAGTGTTTGCATTTGTGCTAGAACCCATGCATCGAGATTAAATGCAACAACACCAGTGCCATCAATCTCACAAAAAATCCAATTCTTCATTCAAGAGCAAATCACATAGAAATTCGATATCATTTCATTAAAGATCATGTTCAGAATGGAGAAGTTATGATACATTTTATTAACTCGAAGAATCAGTTGGCAGACATATTTACAAAGCCACTGGAGAAAAGTCTATTTGAGTCTATTCGCACCAAACTGAACACCATATCTTTTATCAGTTAAAGTCTGAAGATGATTAGACTCAGAATAACCAAAAGTTGCGACTGTAAGTTAATTATGTACTTGTAATTTAATTTTTGGATGAAAATTTGAAAAGGTACGTTTACTTTTTGAATCGTTACTTACTTATTTTATTTTTTTTTAGTTTTGAATTTATGGTAGTTTATCAAAAAGGCAATTTTTCATTTTTAAAAAATTTTTCATTTTTAAAAAGGCAATTTTACTTTTTCCTTTATGACGATCCGTATACTCCATTTTATCTGCTTTATATACTGTCGATTTTCTTCTTTTCCGTTTTCACCACAAACCTTAGAATTCATAACTCCTTTTTCTCATACTTTCTCTCTAGTTTAATCCAAAAAGCTTTCACCTTTTTCACAATCAAAATGAGAAATCTCCCAAAGAAAGTGACAATGTCTTCCCAAAGAAAGTCCTCTAGAATCGCAAGTGGGGGACCATAGCATATGCGTGAGGGTCCTACGCACTTTGATATGACCGAGGAAGAAGACTCTCCACAGAAGCAGCAGCAAAGTCAACAACAGCATTCTCAACCGCGTCACTCTTCTCAACCTAGGACTCAAGTTCCTCCACAGCAAGATGCTGAAAAAGAAATCGTTGTAGATGTTGAACTTGTAAGGACTCTTAAGCCCAAATTTATCTTCAAACTCTACTCTAAGGTAAAGGAGGGTGGTACTGCAATGACTTTCATTGATGAGTTTTTGAGCAAGAAAGGATACAGAAGTGAAACTCATTTTTTGAAGTCAATGGAAAGTATGGGCATTACGCCTATTGGTTTGACAGTAAAAACTTTTGCAAATTTTCCAAGTGATCCACGGCTTGGATCCTTTAATCAGCCTAAAGGGAAAGATGACGATGAAATGATGTTCACAAATTTTCAGCCTAGGATGGGTGTCGCTACAAATGTCCGTGGTGAAAGGACGGATCTTTTTCGTTCTAAGGACCACAAGAGGACTTATTCTAAACTACTGAAGCGAGAGGTGATGAACCCTAGAAGTGTGGACTTTGATTTTCTTGATTCATTGAAAGTGAAACTGAGGGAGAAGTTTGCACTCCTTCACCTCGAACGTTTTTGTTCTGAGACTAATGTTGCTCACCCAGAACTTACGGCTTACTTCTATTCAAATCTATCCTTTTTAGATGCGAATAGATTTTCTTTTACGATTAGGGACAAAGATTTTGTGGTCGATGTGGACACTCTGGCTAATGTGATTGGGATGGAAAGAGGAAGTTTCCAACCAATCAATGTGTTTGTTATTCACGCTACTTTAGAGCTTGTTTAGGATAGGATTGCTGAAGGTAGGATTTCTTACTCTAGAATGAATGCCTCCAATATTTTGCTTCACAAGATTGTGATTAATTGTCTCAGACCCAAATCTACCTCAAAAACTTATGTCTCAAACTCTAAAGCAAAGCTAATGTAAGCCATCAACATTGGCTACAAGTTTTGTTTGCTTCACATTATTCTTATGCACATGTATAGGATAGTAGTGAAGGACAATAGGCAACTTCCTTATTCTAGTCTTATTACTTTTTATTCAAACATTTCAACATTTAACCTCCTAAAATTTTGTGTGTTCGAACCATCACTCCAATGGTAGTTGGACTGAAGATGGTTTCCAAGATGCATTTGAAGGAGTTGAACAAGGTTTTGGAGAGCATTAAGGTAAAGTCCCCTATTAAGGCAAAGCAAGACTCTACAACAGGAAAAAGGAAAGGCAAAAAGCCCATGAGCGCACCAATTAAGAAGAGGAGAGCACTCATCTTGTAGGATGAAAAAAATGAGGATGACATTACTCTCTTCGCATTTGCCTTAAAGAATTTACAGAGTTTTGTTAGCTTTCAAGGGCCAGAGGACCGAGAGCACAAAGAAAGAGAAGAGACAGAGCAGAGAGATGCAAAAAGAGAAGAGAGGAGAACAGAGGAAGAGGAAGGAAGAACAAAGGAAGAAGAGAGAGGAAGAGAATAAGAGGAAGAAGAGGATCAAGATGATTCTCTTGAACCTACATTTGCTGGAGAAGAAAGAGAACAACATCACCTTGGTGTTGAAGAAGAGCAAGAACAAGAAGAAGAATATTTTTCTCTACCTGAAGACACAGAGATTGGGGGAGTTGCTAACAAAAGAGGTACTTCTTCACTTGCTTTTACTAGTGATGATTTTAGTCGTTCTCCTACCACTCTAGAGGATGTCTATGCCTATTAATTTCCTGAAGCTGGTATTGAGGCATCATTTCCAAGTTTGGATGTTCCAGCTGAGGTTCCATCATCAATTAACACTCCTCAAACTGATCATGCTGAAGCGAGTACTCAAACAGATAATACAGCAGAGGTTAAGAGAATGCTCGAGCTTCTTGTGGAGATCAAAGCTCAGCTTTATGGATTGGAGTGTGAATTTCAGAACATGCAGTCGGCACATCAAGCCACTTCAGTCTCTCTACCCGATCAAGTACAAGCCCTTAAGTTTCAAGTTCAAGCCATTGCAAAGGGTGAGGATATTGAGCAACTGAAAGAGGACCTAGGAAGCTGGAGGAGACTGTCAAGTCTATAGGGGATTTCTAAATCGTTCGCATTCCCAAACAACCATGATTTTTACCCAACTCTTTTTATAGTTTTTCTCCACTTTTTGCTGTTGATAAAAAAGGGGGAGAGAGTTTGTGCATATTTGACTTGATTTGACTTATCGTTTAATATTTTTGCTTGGTTTGCTTTTGGTTTGATTTTAATGACTTTAACTGGTATAATTTGGACTTTTGACTGCATAATTGATTTTGAATCTTTTTAACGCTTGCAGCAACTAAGTTTGTAATTTTAATTATGGATGGATAGTTATTTATCATGTAGGATTAAAATCTTTTTCTGTGGTTGCAGAATCAATGCTATCAGGGTCTTAATAAACTTATTTTATATAAGATATCATATTCCGCTTAAGTGTTGTTTTGCAGGTTAAAAATTTTCAAATCTGGATGAAAGTTTTGTCACTATAAAAAATAGGGAGATTGTTAGAGAAAACTCATTAACTGTTTTGAAGCTTTCTAAAGACTTGCAGATTTAAGTGTTATAATCTGAAGAACTCCAAACGCTACTCTCAAAGTCTGACCACACCGACAGGTTCCAAACCGAAGAGAGAAGACTTATCCAAATGCGGGTTTATCTTCAAGGATTCAGTTCGTATGGTTTGTGGAATATCTTATGGCTGGATATAGCATCTTATCATCAATTATTCTTATTGAAATCAATTTGGATAAACAGATCTCTTGAAAGGCGAAGTATACTTGGAAGGTTCTACTTATGGAAACCAAGATCCTAATTGTATGGGTGAACATGATTGATTAGCTTTTATCACATTCCTAAAATGACTCGAGATCTCTTTAATTGATTATGTCCAACGAGTAGATTGGAAGAACTCTCTTGGAAAGTGCCAACGGTAGTAAAATCATGGAGGAGTATTTAAGGCGGACTCTCTAGTTGTTCGAGTGTGCGCGTGAAAGAAAAATTTCAAAGTCTGAAGCTTCCTAGTTCTTTGCTATTTCAATTATTGAGCTTAACTTGTACTCAAAAGAGAGAGCAAACACTTGTGAGACTTTTGAAGAGTGTAGTAGAGTTTATACACTGTGAAATCAAGAATGTGAGACTGTAAAAACTCTTTTGATTCATAGTGAAATCCATCCAATATGCTATCAGTGCGGGAGAGTGGATGTAGATTTGAATTAAGCCGAACCACTATAAACTTTATGTTTTTATTCTCTTTCCTTGAACTCCTTACTAAATTCGTAGCTTTATATATCTGCTTATAGTTGAGTACATCTTCAGTATATTATCTTCTAAAGACAATTTACTTTCATTAAATCTTGCGAAAATTTTATTTACACCTATTCACCCCCCTCTAGGTGTTCTTACTAGCCCTTTCACAAGAATCCCGTATGCACTCTGACCCAACCACGTTCCCATTTTTTGCTTGCAGAAACTGAGTAAGGCATTCTCTTCCTTACTTCACTCTCACCCCTCTCTCTCTCTCTCTCTCTCTCTCTCTCTCTCTCTCTCTCTCTCATGATTTGTACTTGGTCGACTGAGGCTGTCACTATCGATTTGCGCGTCCTGTAAATTGAAGCTTCAATATCGAAAAATTTGATCTGGAAATGGAGTTTTAGGGCTAAAAGTTGGAATTTTTGCGCCAAGGAGTGAAATCCAGAGGAATCTTTTTCCCGTATTCTTTTTGCCAGAGGGTTGATAATGCTGGAGACACCCTATTGCTTCAAATGGTTTCATAATTTTTTTATTATCTGGAAAGTATTAATTTTCACATCGGCATGGGTTGTCGGAGTTGTGGGGAGTTTCATACACAGGTACATGGCTCACATGGAGAAAGATTGTAAATTTTGGCATGGCTTTGAAGGAGAATGGTTACTAGGGTTCTTGCTTGTTGAATCTTAATGCATTATGCTCTTTGTATGCTGGGAAATCTTAGTGCTTTTTTAGAGAGTTCGGTCCCCCTTCGTATGGTTGAAATGTCAACTCAGATTACATTGGTGTTTGGCCGTTATCGACTGTATCAAGGCTGAGTTGATCGCCCGAATTTTCAATCGGTTGTTACTTGAAATCTCACTGCACCACTTGATTTTGTCATGCTTCAAATTCTTCAGCTAAAGCTAATGTTGATTCATTAGGTAATCAATGTGTTCGATCTTTATCTTTCTGAACTTTGGAACTTAAAATGTAGACTTAACTGTTCCTTTGCTTGCTATTTTACTTTCATAAAAAATTATTGAAACATGGTTTTACGGTACTTCCCTATTCCCTTTTCTTTTTCAATCTAATAAAGGAAAATTATGGAGTAGTGAAGTTATATGGGATGAACTTACCGGCTCAATGACTTACTGAGTCCCTTCTTCTTTGGACTGTAAGCTCTGTCTTTTGTAATTTTCAGCTCAAGTATTTTCTCTGATTTTGTAATTGATTTCTGACCAAAAACTAGAATTTTAATCTTTCAGCAAAATTGGTGATCTCGTGTTACTGATGGAAGTCTATGCTTTGATATGATCTTGTGTTGCACAATAATAATGATCTCTCTCTCTCTCTCTCTCTCTCTCTCTCTCTCTCTCTCTGTGGGATCAAAGAAGAATCCTGGATGTAGCTGGTTTCAGTCAAAGAAAGGGGAGATACACGAGTTCTTTGCAGGTGATACAAAGCATCCGAGGTCAAAAGAGATAAATAAAGTGTTAGAGGATCTTCTGGAGAGATTAAAGGGACATGGTTATCAACAGATCCTGAGTTCAGTGGCTTATGATGTAAGTGAGGACGACAAGAAGCGAATATTGATGGCTCATAGTGAAAAGCTGGCTCTGGCATTTGGGCTGCTGGACTCTAGCTCAAATTGCCCTATCAGGATCATGAAGAACCTCAGGATATGTGAAGACTGTCACTCTTTCATGGGTGGCGTATCTCACATTATTGGGAGGGAGATTATTGTGAGAGATAACGTGAGATTCCACCATTTTAACGGTGGGAATTGTTCTTGCGGTAATTTCTGGTGACCAGATCAAGCACATACGTCGCTGGAATTCTTTGTCGTGACAGTAGTTGTACGTTATAATTCTTATCTATAAGTGGGCTCCTGGATTTGCTTCTTCTGATTTTACTAATACAATCACGCTATTGTTAGATTCTTTTCCTTAGAGGGCTCAAGAGAGATCGCTTTGATGAAGTGCTTGTCGGGCCGGTTCAGTTCTTTTCTCCCACATACTTGTATTCCCTTTTTGATCATCTAAACTAAAGATGCAGTCTCTAACTTTTGAGGTGATGGCGCGAGTTCGTAAAGCATAAATACTGAGAAAGTCTTGATGCTATTCCCACATCTCAACATTTGAATTCGACAAGTTTGAGGTTCTTTTAGGCCTTCCCTTTTGCCTTTCCTTGCCTTTTTGGATAGCAGTATGGTAATATACGCGGTCTGGCGGTATTTTAGGTTAACTTCGTGGCACCTTATCACCTACGGATCCAATCAACATCGCGCCCATCATGGTTAAACGAAGGAATTCGAAACAAGTTATTTTCTCTGAGATTAATCTCAAAAAATTTGTGCAGAACAGAAATCGAACCCGTGACGAGCTTGACACTGATTTAGATTAACCTCAGTTGCGGCGAATGCCCTGTTGAAAGGCCAAAAAGTCCGTGGCAATGGAGCAAAGCTGATTTGCAGAGTCCTTTTTGTGGGTCTCTCTCACTCTCCCTCCACTATTTAGAAAGACTCCAAAGCTCTTCCATTGGCTAAGGGGAGGAACCTCATATCCTTGTATTGCATCAGAACACATCAGCACGAGCGTAAGATTCTTCTCGTCCACATTTGCTGGATAAAATTAAGGTGCCCTTTTCCGACCAAATCATAGGTTTTGTCAAGCGGCTGAAAGTGAAAGCCATCTTGTCCTGAGTGGCGACTAACTTATAGTATTCAGATCATGCACTAATAAGATATTGCCTTGAGAGGCTCTTGGTAGATTATTGGGGGAATCCAGCCTACCAAGGTCAAAAAGAATGAAAGGTTATAGCTCCACTCCACCTCAAATCCATGGCGAGCAAAATGGTGCAATGCCTTGAAATCACATCAAAAGTGATTACTAACACAACAATGCTTTTAGCAAGCTACATAGTTCATTCCAATTTGGAACCTATGCCCTACATAGGAACTATTTGAATACGGAGAAACACTTGTGTGGACCGGTTCTAGGGATGTCGTGAAATCCACGTAGGACTTGTATAGAACTTACTACTGGTCATGATCAAGATTGATTTAGTTTACTATACAATGGATATATAAGGAAGTATTTTACTTGAATTTGAAGCAACCATATACTCTGCTTATCGAGTTGAAATGAAAATGCTAGTTCGGGCAAACATCATAATTTGTGAGTATCACCAATAGTAAAGACCATGTCCATCATATTAGACCCACAACATTGGGACTTCTGATGCCTCACATGCTTGGTTAATGCCTACAAAGTTTAATTTGTCCAACTACCTGTATCACTTTCATATTTGACTGATTAAAGTCTGCCATACTAATTGTGCAGATGAGTGTAGGTTGTGTTTAGCTACCTGTAGTTGATGGAGATTTTGTGAACGAAACATTCCTTATACAACTAACTAATGAGGATAACTTTACACTGTTTAATAAGCCATCTCTTCTTGTATTATAGTATCATTAAATTAGAGAGTGAGTTATTTATAATTTAGCATACCATGACTCATGGTATAGTATTGTATTGTATGTTACATTACATCACGATTATATAGTGCTACATTGTGAGCATTGCATGTATAAGCCATTTTTTTTTAGAGAGAGAGAGAGAGAGGTAGGTTTCGAATGCTGAATATAAGTTGAAGACTAGTGAGGAAAACATCATCGTTCCCACATGGAATATTCTCATAACTTAGGAACTATAAGCGAAAAACATAGGACTCTTGCACCTTCTGGTGCTAGGGCAACGCATGTCACCTCTTTCATCACCATATTCATTATTATTCCCTATCTCACATTATTCTTGTTCGCGAACACCTTGTGCCACGTAGAACTTTGGCCAGGCTTATAGAAATAACCCTCTCTCGCACGGTTTGGTTTCTATGGCTAGCGAAGGGCGGAAGGGCTGTCATGGTTATGCTGCTTGTCGGGTCCTCCTGGCGCTTTCTTCTCCGGGTCTGCATCCATGGTCGAAGCCCACTCAACATAGCTCGGCTTGGCTCCGTCACGGTTGCCGAGTTGACGCAAAAGAAGACGGCCAGCATTCCTCTTATCCACGAGAGCACGTCCCTGTGCATTCACGACGAGAAACGCAAAAAGAACTGCGACGAGTAAAACCCGCCTCGCATTCGAAAAACCAGCCATGTGCGAATGTGGAAAGATGCGAATGAGCAGAAAGATGCGAACGTGGGTACAGTAGGAGCTTGAGCTACTATGCAAGTCCAAGGCAAAGGATTCTTCTTCTTTGTGTGCTTGACCTGAGTATTGGATCGCTCTATTTATAGACGGACGATGAGAGAAAAGGGTGGATGAGTAGGGACAACCTTGAGTCACACTGAGTCACACTAGCATTTCGATTTTGTCCTTGATACCACATGGCCCTGGCATTAATTGTCCCCCTCTGAGATTTGTAATTCTGCTTATTGTGGGTGCCCCATCGCCATAGGGCCGTATCAATTTAAAAACTTGGTCATTTTGGATCTTCAGATATTGTCGCCGCTCCTTCCTTTTTCTTGGATGAGCCTCCACGCCCACCCAAAAGTCAAAGAATAAAAAAGGGTGCTTAAATCCAAAAAACCCGGTCATCATTGCCTTAATGCCACTGTTTTTTTGGACGGTGACTGTAAACAAATAGCCGATCTTTCATTTTCTTTCAATAAAGAATTTTGGATAGACACATTATGTATAAGTTTTGTATTAGATCTTCTAACATGGTATCAAAGTCAGATTCTCTATCTTAATTTATTTTGCATGTGCAGCCCCTTTCTTATTCGCTTGTCTAATGTCCAATCCAATGTTGAAGCCAGCTTCGCCCTTGTATTGGTTGCCTCTCTATCCTTTCTCTAAAGCGTTGGTAATCTTTCAAGCCCAGTAAGAAAAGACACTGACTGTATAGATAGAATAAGACACCATTATAAAATAATTTTCAAAAAGTAACCTTTCGCACCACTCAATTAACCTAACTAAACAAGCATAGGGTTGGGCTTGAAAACAAGAAGCAAATGATCGACAAGGCTTTTCCCAACCTAAGTTAGGTTTGAAATCCTTTCCCTATTTGTCAAGCTTAGATTAGAAGCCGACTGAAAAATGGATGCGCTCTACTAGCACGGCTCGCTTTGCTTTTATGACGGAGCTCACTGCTTTTCAATTTTTTATTAGTAGATGCTTGTGGAGGAAATCAATCCAGCAACAGGTTTTTCTATGGCTACCTTATTACGACTTCACCCTTATCAAAGACCCCACGGTGATATGTTTTGGGTTGGACTTTTTAACAAATATAACATATTAATTTAGGATATATATTTGCCTAGTATAGCCCCTGTGGTCCACTTTTGAGTCTTGGCCATATGATCCGCCACATACACATTCACAGGACCATTCTCCCACTTTCCCTCACCAAAGAGTCTCTCCATGCCCTAGGAGAGTCCAAAGTGGAGTTGCCATGGTCGCTATCGGATCAAATCATCAGCATTTGGGAAAAATTTTAGGTCAATCATGCAGTATTCGTGGCAGTAGGGGAGATCGGTAGTTAAGATCATAGAGGGTACAGGCCTCTTGGTGCTCGTGTAGTGTCCTCGACAACACTCAAAAAAACTCCTTTCATCACTTGGAATCTCTTCATGTCTCTCCCTCAAGCCCTTCCCTTTTCTAGCTTGGCCGCTTACCAAAAAAAAAGCCGTGACATGTCAAGTTTTTGTCAGATGAGCAATTTGAAGATGCATGCAATGATAGGTTATAAGGATGAAAATGGAGATGATAACCCCAAGTCCTCGACACGTTGCCCCATCCTCGTATCGTGTCTTTTTGGAGAAGATAAGATGGGGCAGCAGGAGATCTCATTCCCATTGGCACACCTTCCCTACGGTGACAATCCACGTGGAGTAGCGTCCATGGCTTGGGCGACCTCGAATAGGCACGGCTTTCAAGCGAGTCCTTCTCGACAGGATCTCTTTTGGCCAATCTCTAATCAATCGCATGAAAGCAGATCAAGTAGAGTAGGGATGAGCACGGTTCAGTTTGGTCTGATTTGGATGGAAAAATTGAGCTAAACTGCAATAATATGGTTCGGAAGATTTTAAAACCAAACTTACCTATATAAGGGTCTGAAATTAGATCAAATTGAATAGAGCTCATCATTTTTTATTTGACTTCTCTTATCTGATGAAGTTTTTTTTTTTTTTTTGGTCAAATTATCTGATGAAGTTAAATTTCATATAATATTTAACTTTTAATGAGCTTGAATTGGTTAAAGGCTCAAGCTATCATCTAAAGATAGAATAGCATTATAATGTAACAATTACTGCTGCAACACCGACTTATGCATAGTTTGGAGAGAAATTCCAAATAAGAGCATGAAGTGTCTTCATTTTTTCAAATAAATGCGTGAAGTGAACGTTGTGTCAAATAATAACCTAAAATGACTAGGTTGGTCTCAAATAAGAGCTTGAAGTAGTTATATGTGACTCTCTAGAACATCACGTGCG
The DNA here is from genome assembly GCA_016097545.1 of Eucalyptus victrix. Lineage (NCBI taxonomy): Eukaryota > Viridiplantae > Streptophyta > Magnoliopsida > Myrtales > Myrtaceae > Eucalyptus > Eucalyptus victrix. Next base: position 11,672,839 of record CM027845.1, on the reverse strand, counting down.
ACACGTGTACTTTCTTATTTTTATTTTTTTAATAGCAAGCGTAAGCACCACAAATACGTTACCATACAACATACAAGAAATTATCACACAAATTAAATATTATACATAATAATTCATTATGTTAACCTTATATTTACAACCCATGATAATATTCCAAACAACACACAAAATACCAAAAGACCTCAGAAAGGTTTGGATCGCCTAACTTCAACATTATCCTCTTATACCCAAAAGCTTGCCTATACAACACCACAGCTAAAATCGAATGATAAATGACCTCCTCATCAATGGCCTATCGAAAATGTAGTCAGGGGGACCATCAAATCCTCTTAGTGGTCCAATCAGTCGTTATCAAAGATCGCGTACCAAGCTATGTACTGGTGCGGAATCCACTTAGTAAGTCCCATGTCAACCCAAACCCTGACTGTACACTTAACATACACAATAACCATTTAAGACAATACCACTTCTTTATAACTATACTCAATGTGAGCTGGAGCTCCAAAAAGTAACGGTGGTGGAAGAGCCATCCTACAAGTCTCAAAAATGAGCTGAAGTCTAGTAAATGAAATTCCTAAGTCTAAGATAAGAGATCCACCTATCTCTCAATTTGGCATCGCAATAATTGTGAATTCAAGATAGCACCAAACAACTATACATAATGAATGCAAGGATAAAAGTACTATTTTTCCTATCATGACATATCATTAAGACAACCATAAGATCGCATAAGATTGATTGCTCTCATGTGCAAGCAAATTTCATATTATATATAACAAGTACCACAATATCTCATCAATTTACACATATGAACTCATGTTCGTCACTAGCCAAGACCATCTCAATTGATGAGACATCTCGATTAACAAGGCATCATCACCACCAATTCATGGGGGATAGAATTATACATACCCATTTGTCACACCTCAGCCTATCAATCACGAGTCTCCTCTACATTAATGAGGATTAATGCACCACCAGACATCCGCATGACAATGGCCATTTATTAACATCACACCATGGCTTCACAAGCCACATCATATAATGACTACACAAGTCATATCATAAAATTTCATGTCATATTAACCTTGTGGAGAACCATCTCATACGGTATAACATTTGGCTAACTCCAAAGTCTCATACATACTCATATAAGGGAATTTGTTTAGTGGTGATGAACGAATAAACCATGGCAAAGGTCTTAATCACGAAGTATCAAAGACATACATAATTAATCACAACACAATAAGCGTAAGATACTTTTCAATGTCCATAATTGCAGGTGACGACACATTATTCTCTTGGCATTCTCATATAACCATGACAATCAATTAATTACGTATACTTTAACAAATAAATATTCTTTTACTTGTCAACAAGTCATAATCATTCGGTACAAAAAATTTACTAGTTTATCAATTCTTGATATCCATTTAGCAATAGACACTACTACTCCAATAATTAAAATAACTCATAAATTTACATTTTTATAATAAAACCACCCTTGATTAAGTTCACTTTTTCCACAAAAACTAAAAAGTATTTTCTATAATTCCAAATTCTTAACAACTAGACTATTGCCCTAGTAAAAATTCCCATTTTATAAATTTACCCCTAATTTCCTATTTTCAACCAACCAAGTAATATTAATCAAATTAAAAAATAAACGCTATCCTTTTTGTTATCTAAGACATACTAACATTTTATTTACACAATAGACACCCCACATATTTTACAAAACTAAAACAACTCATTTTTGGTTAATTAGTTCAACCGGTTCCAATTTTTACATAATTTACATTTCATATATTAACTCTAAAAATAACTTTTTCACTTATCATAACAAGATTCCACAAGCTGTGAACAGTCCTCAGAGGTTTCAGTTTTTGCATATTCATCCCTTAACTTGGCAAAATTATGAATTTGCCCCTAAACCTCTAAACTCATTTTTTGAAGTGATTTGATTCCCCTTAATTAATCTTACTTAAAAACCCACTTATTAAAACTAAAAATCATAAAATAAACTTGTTAACAGCCTTATCTCCATTTTGGAATTTTCAAAATCACCTCATATTTTGTCAAATATTTACTAAAACATCCCTTCTTATGCCTAGTTTTACTATCTTCATATTTCTCCCATTCAAGTTGCTACAAAACCTTTTAGTAATCTCTCAAAGACACTCTAGACATATGAATAGCTTTTTACTTCAAGCACAACAATCACCATAACTTATACAACTATTGCAACTTACTCACACATAGAGTAAATCTACAGTAAATAAACAACTAACCAATCAATCAATCAAGTTCAAGAGTACTAAGTAGATCATTCTAGCTTAGTCCTTAGGTTTTTCACTTACCTTGAGTGAAATCTTCAACAAACAAAGCTTTTACTCACCTTGAAATCAAAATAATTATTAAAATTAACAAGTGTCATTCTTTAGAAAACGACAAAGCTTATTTAATAAAAATAAAAAGAAAATATTTGAATTTACCTTGTAAGACACTAAATTGAAAAAAAAGGTTTGGACCTTGTCTTTAAAGAGAGTGTGAAATAAAACTTGAACTTGAAGAAGTGACGGAGATGGAGGTGCAAGTGAAAGAGGTAGGGAAAGAAGGCATTTATCTCTTGTCTTCCACACTTATTTTCTATATTTTTTTTTTGGTAAAGGTAAGTAATACTTATTCTCTATATTTAAGAGTGGCTTGAAGTAATATTTATTAGCCTTGGTTAAAAGTAATAATGCCAATTAACTATAGTTAAATGTAGACAAAAAGATATCTAGGGTTAAGATAATGTCATGCATGAGGTCATATAGATAAGTCGGAAGGATTTAATTTAGACATGTGGATAAATAAATATGGTGGAGATGAAGACATTCGTCTAAGTTCTCATAATGACAAATGGCATGGTTTAATAAAAAGATGGAGATATTATGTTAATTTGGACAAATACTTTACATTGCAATAAATAATCAAGGAAATCGGTATTTATTTGAAACATTCAGAAAATTATTTTGAAGCCACTACAATTATTAACAAAATATATAAAAAAATAAGGAAACCTTAACTTAGTAAAAATTAATTTTTTGAAAATTATTCGATATGTCCTTCAGAGTGTATCGATCTCGCTAGTTACTATACTAGTTATATATCCTAAATATTATGAATTATAAAAAAAAAAATTCAGATGTCACACTATAGCAATTTCAAATAAGGGTGTGACCTCACTGGCTGGCTAAATATTCCAATTGTTAAGGTATTTTCATTTAAAAACAATTAAAATTTTAATGATTTTTCTTTTTTCTATCTATTTCTTTTTTTCAAATCTCGAGAAGCGCTGACAAGGGTTCAATCGCCGACTGTTGGGTGAGGGCCACCACCCTCGCCAAATCTGGGCAAAGGTCGCTCAACCTAGGCCATCGCTAATTGTGAGCGACCCTCACTTGTGGCTTTTAAGGGCAGCCTTGCCAACTACTAGCAAAACGACCCTTGCATACATCTGTCGAGAGGGCCTTAGCTATGGCTCGTGAAAGCGACCCTCATCCAACCCTCTTGGGGCATTATGATGGTCGCCCATCACTTGAGACCAGCCACCAACGAAGAAGAAACGGAAAAGCAAAAAAAGAAGAAGAAGAAGAAGAAAAGATTCAAAAAAAAGGTGAAGGATGAAAAGGTTCTTGACTAATTGGAAAGTCAAGTCATTTTTTGAAACTAGTATAGTTACTTATGAAATCCATTTGAAGTCTTTATTTCAGACGCTTATTTAAAATAAAATTCACTTTATATTTTTATTTTAGCAAATGAAGACATTTTAAACCCTTACTTGGAATTTTGCCCATAATCTCGCATTACGGCACAACTCATAAAAATAGTTTGATTCGGTGCATTTTGGCAAAAAAAAAAAAAAAATCAAATCAAACCAAATTGCCAAATTTTAGTCGGCTTCGATTTACAAACCGAAATTTTTGAAATTACATCTTGAGGACTGAGCTAATGATCAGTTGATTTGGCCGTTTGAATTGAATTATGCTTGTTCCTCATTAATTAGAAAAAAAAAAGAAGTTGGACTAGAGGATAAAGAAAAAAAAGCATAAACCCTAGAAAAATCTCAGCTTGAAATGAGCTCGACAAGGGCGCCTGGGGCTGAAGGTCTGGACTTTGCAACTCTGGAAACTTGAGACGTCGAGGTCTCGAGTCCCGTCTGCGCTTTGACCCTTCCGCATTCCCATTTTTTGCTTGCAGAAACTAAGGCATTCTCTTCCTCACTTCTCTCTCTCTCTCTCTCTCTCTCTCTCTCTCTCTCTCTCTCTCTCTCTCTCGTTGTTTCATGATTTGTGGTTGGTCGACGGAGGCTGTCACTATCGGTTTGCATGCTCGATTTTCTATTTACTCGAGTCATGCTCTCCGTTCTGCAAATTGGAGCTTCAATTTCGAAAAATTTGACATGGAAATGGGGTTTTAGGGCTAAAAGTTGGAATTTTGTGTCGAGGAGTGAAACCCAGAGAACTAAATCTTTTTCTCGTGTCCTTTTCGCTAGAGGGTCGATAATGCTAGAGAGACCCTATTGCTTCAAATGGTTTCATAATTTTTTATTATCTAGAAAGTATTAATTTTCTCATGGGCATGGGTTGTCGGAGTTGTGGGGAGTTTCATACACGGGTACATGGCTCACATGAAAAAGATTGTAAATTTCGGCATGGCATTGAAGGGGAATGGTTACTGGGGTTCTAACTTGTTGAATAATGATGCATTGTGCTCTTAGTATGCTGGGACATCTTAGTGCTTTTTTAGAGAGTTCGGTCCCCCTTCATATGGTTGAAATGTCAACTCATATTACATTGGTGTTTGGTGTTGGCTAGGTTTACTCCTATGTGGAGGAGGCCCAATGAGTTGCAAGCCCAAAAAGGACTTGAGCCCATATAATAAGTTACATGGAAAAATAGAGTTTTTCACTATATTTAAAGTGGTAGTCGCAAAAGGACGTATTAACGAGAGAAAAAGAGAAAGCAGAAAATCTGGGGTTGGGGCAAAATCTGATTTACATCAAGCTGGTATCGGAGGTCGATTCGTGGTCTAATTGAGCTGAAATTTTGTTAGCATGTTTGTGGCACAATCTTTTCAAATCTGAACGGTTTGATTTTTCATTTGAAGCTCCCTACATCAGTTTTTTTTTTTTTCATGGATTGATCAAAACTTGCGTTTTTTGTCAGATTTATCCTTGATCTCTTGTGAAATTCATGTGTACTGTCAAGAATTATGTTCTTGAGGTCTTTGCTGCTATATACATCTAGTATTTGCTAGAGAAGAACATTGTTCACCCAATTTTGTTGATAGTGAAGATTTTTGGATGGGCTGCGGTCCCGTGGTTTTTGATCTCCTCACATCGAGGAGGTTTGCCACATAAAAAAAAAAAAATCGTCTTGTGTTAGCGTGCTTGGTATTTATTTTACTCTACTATATTGATTCCTATTAGGTTTACACAAAAGGAAGATTATTTTATTCCGCTGCGTTAATTCGATATTATTCGAATTGTTACTATTCTCCCATCAGAGTGGTATCGAGCTTCTGGTTATTGCTTGATTTTTCTGCCTTGTGTTAAACAATGGAAATGAATATGAGTAGAATGGTTACACTAAATGGTTCGAATTATCATATTTGGAAAGGGAAGATGAAAGACCTTTTATACTTGAAAGATTTTCATTTGCCCATATTTGCCGAGCAGAAACCGGAGAATAAAACTGATGCTGAATGGTCTATATTCCATCGTCAAGTGTGTAGTTATATTAGACAGTGGGTGGATGATAATGTTTTAAACCATATTATTGAGGAAATGCATGCACGCAGTTTATGGGATAAGCTCAAATAGTTATATGCTCGAAAGACTGGGAATAATAAGTTATTTTTAATAAAATAGATGATGGTTCTGAGATATCAAGATGGTACTCGTTTGACTGATCATTTAAATTATTTTCAAGGAATTATAAATCAGTTGGCTACGATGGGAATTAAGTTTGATAATGAGATACATGCACTATGGTTGTTTGGTACTTTGCCGGACTCATGGGAGATGTTCCGAACATTTTTGTATAATTTTGCCCCGGATGGTACGATTCCCATGGATTTGGTCAAAGTAGTATTTTGAATGAAGAGATGAGAATGAAGACACAAGGATCGTCATCTTCACATTTTGATGTCTTAGTTGTTGAGAAAAGGGGAAGAAGTGAGTCTTGAGGTCCGAGAAATAAAGATAAAAGTAGAGGTAAGTATAATAAATTTGCTAATGTTGAGTGTCATTATTGTCATCAGAAGGAACATACTCAGAGGTTTTGTCGCCAGTTAAAAAGGGAGAAACAAAAGGAGAAAGGTAAAGAGAAGAAAAGTGATAATGACAGTGATAACAATCGTGTTGCTGCACTTAAAAAAGGCTTTCTCGTCATTTTTTATAGTGATGTGGTGAATTTTGTATCTCATGAGACCAGTTGGGTAATTGATAGTGGTGCATTTGTTCATGCTATGTCTCGTAGGGATTTCTTTACATCATACAAGTTAGGTGACTTCGGATCTATTAAGATGGGAAACAATGGGCTAGCTCAAGCTGTAGGCATCGGTGATGTATGCATAGAAACCAGCAATGGCACAATGTTAGTATTGAATAATGTTAAATATATACCTGATATCCGCTTGAATTTGATTTCTACAAGCAAGTTGGATGATGAGGGGTATTGCAGCACCTTCAGTAATGGTCAATGGAAGCTCACCAAAGTTTCTCTTGTTGTGGCTAGAGGTGAAAAATATTCTTCGTTGTACATTATGCAGACGAAGTTGTCCACAGACAAAATTAATGCAGTAGACAGCGAAGATGCAGCTAAGTTATGGTATAAGAGGCTCAGTCACATTAGTGAAAAGGGTTTGTTGATATTGGCCAAGAAAAAACTCCTTTCAGGATTAAAAAGTTCGACACTAAAGAAGTGTGCTCATTGTTTAACAGGAAAACAGAACAGAGTTACATTTAAAAGCTCCCCTCCTTCAAGAAAGTCAGGTATACTGGATTTAGTGCATTCTGATATTTGCGGTCCTATGAAAACAAAATCACTTGGTGGCTCTCTTTATTGTGTTACCTTCATAAATGATTTTTCAAGGAAAATTTGGATTCATACCTTGAAAACTAAATATCAAGTATTATATGCTTTTAAGCAATTTCAGACTTCAGTTGAAAGACAGACTAGAAAAAAATTGAAATGCATCAGAACTGATAACGGAGGAAAGCATATTGAACCTTTTGATGAATATTGCAGACACCAAGGTATTCGACATCAAAAGATACCTCCCAAGACGCTTAAATAGCTTGGCTGAGAGAATGAATAGAACACTGGTTGAAAGGGTAAGATGCTTACTTTCACAGTCAAAGCTACTTGGATCCTTTTGGGGTGAGGCTTTAGGTATAGTTGTGCATGTATTAAATCTTACTCTATGCGTTCCTTTAGAGTTTGATGTTCCTAATAGAGTTTGTACATGCAAAGATGTTTCTTATGATTATTTGCGTGTCTTTGGTGCAAAGTATTTGTGCATATTCCCAAAGATGAGAGGTTTAAACTTAATGTAAAAACACGACAATGTATATTTGTTGGTTATGGACAGGATATGCTTGGTTACAAATTTTATGATCCGGTTGAAAAGAAAATTATATGAAGCAGAGGCGTTGTGTTTATGGAAGATCAAACAATAGAAGATATTGAGAAAGCAGAGATGATTTCAGTACCACAGGTTAGTGATAATTTGGTTGATTTAGATCTAGTTTCTCTCACAAATATTCCTACATAGGTTGATAAAGAGTAGTAGAAAGTCAATGCTCCAAATAACGCACATGTTCCTGAACATGTTGAAAGAGATAATACTATTCCTGAACTAGAGGCTCACTTAGATGTTCCATTAGATGTTCCAGTTCGGAGATCTGTTAAAGACCAACGACCTTCCACCAAGTATTCTAAAGATGAGTATGTATTATTGACTAATGCAGATGAAGGAGAGTGCTATGCAAAAGCAATAGAAGATGAGTACAAAAACAATTGGTTTGATGCTATGTGAGATGAGATGCAATCACTTTATGATAATCATACTTTTGAGTTGGTGAAGTTATCTAAAGGTAAAAGAACTTTGAAGAACAAGTGGGTATATAGGTTGAAGTAAGATGAACATACTTCACAACCACGATACAAAGCTAGATTGGTTGTTAAGGGATTCGGTCAAAGAAAGGGTATTGATTTTGATGATATATTTTCTCTGGTAATGAAAATGTCCTCTATCCGTGTGATATTAGGCTTGGCAGCCACCCTAGATTTGGAAATTGAGCAAATGGATGTCAAAACAGCCTTCCTACATGGTGACTTGGAGAAAGAGATATACATGGAATAACTTGAGGATTTTAAAGTGTAAGGGAAAGAGAATTATTAGTGCAAATTGAAGAAAAATCTCTATGGCCTAAAGCAAGCACCGAGGTAGTGGTACAAAAAGTTTACGTCAGTTATAACAGAACAGGGATATAAGAAGATTTCATTGGATAACTATGTGTTTGTCTAAAAATTTTTTGATGATGACTTTATTATTCTCTTGCTTTATGTTGATGATATGTTGATTGTTGGCAGGAATCCTTCGAGAATTGAGTTATTGAAGAAACAGTTGAGCAAGTCTTTTGCTATGAAAGACTTGGGCTCGGCGAAGCAGATTCTTGGTATTAGAATTACCCGAGACAGAGATGCTAAGAAATTGTTTATGTCACAAGAGAAATATATCGAGAAGATCCTTCAGAAATTTTAGATGGATAAGGCTAAAGTGGTTAGTACTCCTCTTACTACCCACTTAAAGTTAAATATGAAGCAAAGTCCTACGACTGATAAAGAGAAGAAAGATATGAAAAGTGTTCCATATGCCTCAGCTATATGAAGCTTAATGTATACGTTGGTATGTACACGCCTAGACTTGGCGCACGCAATTGGCATTGTTAGTCGCTATTTGTCAAATCCAAGCAGAGAGCACTGGAATGCAATGAAGTGGATTATGAGATATCTTCGGGGAACTTCAAATTTGAAACTTAGTTTCGGAACCGGGAAACTTGAGTTAGTTGAATACACAAATTCCGACTTGGCAGGAGATATTGATACTCGTAAATCTACTTCTGGTTATTTGATTTCTTTTGCGGGTAGAGCCATGTCATGGAAGTCAAGATTGCAGAAGTGTGTTGCACTTTCTACAATCGAAGCTAAATTTATTACAGCAACTGAAGCTAGTAAAGAGATGCTATAGATGAAGAAGTTCTTATAAGAACTCGGGTTCAAGCAAAAAAGGTATGTGTTATTTTGTGATAATAAAAGCGCAATTCATCTTGATAAGAATTCATCTTTTCATTCTAGATCAAACATATTGATGTTATATATCATTGGATAAGGGATGTTCTAGATGAAAAGTTGTTAGAACTTGAGAAAATTCATGCAGATTATAATGGCTCTAATATGATGACGAGAACTCTACCAAGAGAGAAGCTTGAACATTGCCAATTGATAGCAAAGATGGTGAATCCCTCCACATTGTCGTGAGGGGGATATTTGTTAGCTGGGTTCACTCTTATGTGGAGGAGGCCCAATTAGTTGCAAGCCCAAAAAGGGCTTGAGCCCATATAATAAGTTATAAGAAAAAATAGGGTTTCTCACTATCTTTAAAGCCGTAGCTGCAAAAGGACGTTGTAACGAGAGAAAAAGAGAAAGCAGAAAATCTGGGGTTATTACAAAGTCTGATTTACATCAAGCTGGCATCGGAGGTCAATTCGTGGTCCGATTGAGCTGAAATTTTGTCAGCATGTTCATGGCTCAATCTTCTCAAATCTGAATAGTTTGATTTTTGTTTGAAGCTCCCTATATCAGGTTTTTCGTGGATTGATCAAAACCTACGTTTTTTGTCAGATTTATCATTGATCTTTTGTGAAATTCATGTGTATTGCCAAAAATTATGTTCTTGAGATCTTTGCTACTATGTACCTCTAGTATTTGCTAGAGAAGAACATTGTTCATCCAATTTTATTGATAGTGAAGATTTTTGGATGGACTCTAGTCCCGTAGTTTTTGATTTCTCACATCAAGGAGGTTTTCCACGTAAAAAAATTGTCTTGTGTTCGCGTGCTTGGTACTTATTTTACTCTACTATATTGATTCCTATTAGATTTACTCAAGAGAGAGATTATTTTATTCCACTGCGTTAATTCGATATTGTTCGAATTGTTACTATTCTCTCATCATTTGGCTGTTATCGACTGTATCAGGGCTGAGTTGATCACTCGAATTTTCAATCGGTTGTTACTTGAAATCTCTTTGCACCACTTGATTTTGTCATGCTTCAAATTCTTCAGCTAAAGCTAATGTCGATTCATTAGGTATTCAATGTGTTCGATCTTTATCTTTCTGAACTTTGGAACTTAAAATGTAGACTTAACTGTTCCTTTGCTTGCTATTTTACTTTCATAAAAAATTATTGAAACATGGTCTTACGGTACTTCCCTATCCCCTTTTCTTTTTCAATCTAAGAAAGGAAAATTATGGAGCAGTGAAGTTATATGGGATGAACTTACCAGCTCAATGACTTACTGAGTCCCATCTTCTCTGAACTGTAAGCTCTGTCCTTTGTGATTTTCAGCTCAAGTATTTTCTCTGATTTTGTAATTGATTTTCTGACCAAAAACTAGAATTTTAATCTTTCGGCAAAATCGGTTATCTTGTGTTACTGATGGAAGTATATGCTTTGATATGATCTTGTGTTGCACAATAATAATGATATTTTGCTTATCTTGTGTCACTTATAGAAGTCTATGCTTTGATATGATCTTGTGTTGCACAATAATATTAATCTCTCTCTCTCTCTCTCTGGGATTAAAGAAGAATCCTGGATGTAGCTGGTTTGAGTCAAAGAAAGGGGAGATACACGAGTTCTTTGCAGGGGATACAAAGCATCCGAGGTCAAAAGAGATAAATAAAGTGTTAGAGGATCTTCTGGAGAGATTAAAGGGACACGGTAGCAACAGATCCTGAGTTCATTGGCTTATGATGTAAGTGAGGACGACAAGAAGCGAATATTGATGGCTCATAGTGAAAAGCTGGCTCTGGCATTTGGGCTGCTGGATTCTAGCGCAAATTGCCCTATCAGGACCATGAAGAACCTCAGGATATGTGAAGACTGTCACTCTTTCATGCGTGGCATATCTCACATTATTGGGAGGGAGATTATTGTGAGGGATAACGTGAGATTCCACCATTTTAACAGTGGGACTTGTTCTTGCGGTAATTTCTGGTGACTGGATCAAGCGCATACATCGCTGGAATTCTTTGTCGTGACAGTAGTTGTACGTTATTATTCTTATCTATAAATGGGCTCTTGGATTTGCTTATTGTTATTTTACTAAGACAATCATGCTATGGTTAGATTATTTTCCTTAGAGGGCTCAAGAGAGATCGCTTCGATGAAGTGCTTTGTCGGGCTGATTCAGTTCTCTTCTCCCACATACTTGTATTCCTTTTTTGATCATCTAAACTAAAGATGCAGTCTCTCGAACTTTTGAGGTGATGGCGTGAGTTAGCATAAATGCTGAGAAAGTTTTGATGCTATTCCCACATCTCAACATTTGAGTTCGACAAGTTTGAGGTTCTTTTAGGCCTTCCCTTTTGTCTTTCCTTGCCTTTTTGGATAGCAGTATGGTAATATACGCGGTCTGGCGGTATTTTAGGTTAACTTCGTGGCACCTTATCACTTACGGATCCAATCAACATTGCGCCCATCATGGTTAAACGAAGGAATTCGAAACAAGTTACTTTCTCCGGGATTAATCTCAAAAAAATTTTACGGAACAGAAATCGAACCCGTGACGAGCTTGACACTGATTTAGGTTAGCCTCAGTGGCGGCGAATGCCCTGTTCGAAGGCCAAAAAGTCCTTGGCAATGGAGCAAAGCTGATTTGCAGAGTCCTTTTTGGTGGGTCTCTCTCACTCTCCCTCCACTATTTCGATAGACACTCCAAATCTCTTCCATTGGCTAAGTGGAGGGACCTCTTGTCCTTGTGTTGCATTAGAACACATCAGCACTAGCATAAGATTCTTCTCGTTTACATTTGCTGGAGAAAATTAAGGTGTCCTTTTCCGAATAAATCGTAGGTTTTGTCGAGCGGCTGAAAGTGAAAACCATCTTGTCCTGAGTGGCGACTAATATATAGTATTCAGATCATGCACTGGTCAGATATTGCCTTGAGAGGCTCTTGGTAGATTATTGGAGGAATCCAGCCTACCAAGGTCAAAAAGAATGGAAGGCTATAGCTCCACTCCACCTCAAATCCATTGCGAGCAAAATCTTATTGGTGCAATGCCCTGAAATCACATCGAAAATGATTGCTGACACAACAATGTTTTTAGCAAGCTACATAGTTAATTCCAATTTGGAACCTATGCCCTACATAGGAAATAATTGAATGCGGAGAAACACTCGTGTGGACTGGTTCTAGGGATGTCGTTAGATCCACGCAGGACTTGTATAGAACTTACTATTGGTCATGATCAAGATTAATTCGGTTTACTACATAACGGATATATAAGGAAGTATTTTACATGAATTTGAAGCAATTATATACTCTGCTTATCAAGTTGAAATGAAAATGCTAGTTTGGGCGAACATCATAATTTGTGAGTATCGCCACCCACAGCATTGGGACTTCCGATGCCTCACATGCTTGGTCAATGCCTACAAAGTCTAATTTGTCCAACTACCAGTATCACTTTCATATTTGACCGATTAAAGTCTGCCATACTAATTGCGCAAATGAGTGTAGGTTGTGTTTAGCTACCCGTATTTGACGAAGATTTTGTGAATGAAGCACCCCTTATACAACTAACTAAGGAGGATAACTTTATGCTTTTTAATACACCATCTCTTCTTCTATTAAGAGTAAGGTATTTCGAATTTAGCATACCATGACTCATGGTATGTTATTGTATTGCATGTTACATTACATCACGATTATATAGCGCTACATTGTGAGCATTGCATGTATAAGCCATTTTTTATTTTATTTTTTATATTGAGAGAGAGAGAGAGAGAGAGAGAGAGAGAGAGAGAGAGGTTTCAAATACTAAATATAAGTTGAAGACTAGTGAGGAAAACATCATCGTTCCCACATGTATTATTCTCATAACTTAGGAACTATAAGCGAGCGAAAAACATGGGACTCTTGAACCTTTTGGTGCTACGGCAACGCATTCACCTTTTGCATCACCATATTCATTATTATTCCCTATCTCACATTATTCTTGTTCGCGGACACCTTGTACCACATCGAACTTTGGCTAGGTTTATAGAAAATAACCCTCTCTCGCTCGGTTTGGTTTCTATGGCTAGCGAAGGGCGGAAGGGCTGGCATGGTTATGCTGCGGGTCGGGTCCTCCTGGCGCTGCCTTCGCCGGGTCTGCATCCATGGTCGAAGCCCACTCAACATAGCTCAGCTTGGCTCCGTCGCGGTTGCCGAGTTGACGGCCAGCATTCCTCTTATCCACGAGAGCACGTCCCTGTGCATTCACGACGAGAAACGCAAAAAGAACTGCGACGAGTAAAACCCGCCTCGCATTCGAAAAACCAGCCATGTGCGAATGTGGAAAGATACGAACGTGGGTACAGTAGGAGCTTGAGCTACTATGCAAGTCCAAAGCAAAGGATTCTTCTTCTTTGTGTGCTTGACCTGAGCATTGGATCGCTCTATTTATAGACGGACGATGAGAGGAAAGGGTGGATGAGTAGGGACAACCTTGAGTCACACTGAGTCACACTAGCATTTCGATTTTGTCCTCGATAACACATGGTCCTGGCATTAATTGTGCCCCTCTGAGATATGTAATTCTGCTTATTGTGGGTGTCCCATCGCCATAGGGCCGTATCAATTTAAAAACTTAGTCATTGTTGGATCTTCACATATTGTTGTCGCTCCTTCCTTTTTCTTGGATGAGCCTCCAGTGCTCCACACACACCCAAAAGTCATTATACGTAATATTTTATTATGTTAATTTTATATTTACAACCCATAATAATATTCCAAACAACACACAAAATATCAAAGAACTTAGGTGGTCGTCGCGGCTGCAAGTGCTGCAGTGGCGTCACTGCTTCGAGCCGCTGGTGGTCGCTGCAGTGTCAGCGACGAAGCTGGTTACAGGAGCGGCGGCAGCGGCAGCAGCACGGCGAGGGGACTAGGAGCGGCGGCTCGGACAGCGTCGAGTTGAGGCGGCGAGGTATCCCTCCTCGGATCCTCCCCCCGACGCCGATTTCTCTCTCTCCAGCTCTCTCCCTCTCCCTGTGCCTCTGCTCTCTTTCTTTTTTTACTCCGTGCTCTCCTCGCTCTCTCCTTCCTCCTCTAGGGTTTCCTGCGCGAAGATGGAGGAGGGAGAAGGAAGGGGGTGGGCGGGCCAAGGCTGGATCCGGCCCGACCCGACCCTTAAGGCATTTTTTTTAAAACAAAATAATTAGTTGTTTTTAATTTAATTTCAATTAGTTTCATTTTCATTTTTTTTTATATGTATGTGCTTGAAAATAAAAATTAGGTGTCAACACCTATCAATCACGAGTCTCCTCTACGTTAATGAGGATTAATGCACTGCCCTACATCCACATGACAATAGCCATTTATTGACATTACACCATTGTTTCACAAGCCATATCGTAACATGACTACACGAGTCATGTCATCATAAAATTTCATGTCATATTAACCTTGTGGAGAACCGTCTCATATGGTATAACATTTGGCTAACCGTAACTCATATAAAGGAATTTGCTCGATGGTGATGAGCGAATAGACAGTGGCAGAGGTCTTAATCACGAAGTATCAAAGATATACATAATTAATCACAACACAATAAGCATTAGATACTTTTCGATGTCCATAATTGCAGGTGACGACACATTACTCTCTTGGCATTCTCATATAACCATGAGAATCAATCAATTACTTATACTTTAACAAATATATATTCTTTTTCTTTTCACCAAGTCATGATCATTCGGTACAGAATTTTTACCGGTTTATCAATTCTTGATATTCATTTAGCAATAGTCACTACTACTCCAATAATTAAAGTAACTCATAAATTTACATTTTTATAATAAAACCACCCTTGATTAAGCTCATCTTTTCCACGAAAACTAAGGAGTATTTTCTATAATTCCAAATTCTTAACAACTAGACTATTGCCCTAGTAAAAATTCTCATTTTATAAATTTACCCCTAATTTCCTATTTTCAACCAACCAAGTAATATTAATCAAATCAAAAAATAAAAGCTATCATTTTTGTTATCTAAGACATACTAACATTGTATTTACACAATAGACAACCCACATATTTTACAAAACTATCAAAAAACTCATTTTTGGTTAATTAGCTCAACTAGTTCCAATTTTTACATAATTTACACATCATCTATTAACTCTAAAAATAACTTTATCACTTATCATAACAAGATTCCACATGCTGTGAACAGTCCTCAGAAGTTTCAGTTTTTGCATATTCATCCCTTAACTTGGCGAAATTATGAATTTGCCCCTAAAATCTCTAAACTCATTTTTTTTAACCAATTTGATTCCCCTTAATTAATTTTACTTAGAAACCCACTTATTAAAACTAAAAATCATAAAATAAACCTGTTAACAGCCTTATCTCCATTTTGGAAATCTCAAAATCACCTCATAGTTTGTCAAATATTTACCAAAACATCCCTTCTTATGCCTAGTTTTACTATCTTCTTATTTTTCCCATTCAAGTTGCTACAAAACCTTTTAGAAATCTCTCAAAGACACCCTAGACATATGAATAACTTTTTACTACAAGCACAACAATCATCATAACTTAACATACAACTATTGCAACTTACTCATGGATAGAGTAAAATCTACCGTAAATAAACAAATAACCAATCAATCAATCAAGTTCAAGAGTACTAAGTAGATCATTCTAACTTAGTCCTTAGGTTTTCACTTACCTTGAGTGAAATCTTCAACAAACAAAGCCTTTACTCACCTTGAAATCAAAATAATTATTAAAATTAACAAGTGTCATTCTTTAGAAAACGACAATGCTTATTTAATAAAAAATAAAAGGAAAATCTTTGAATTTACCTTGTAAGACGCTAAATTGAAAAAAGGGATTTGGACCTTGTCTTGAAAGAGAGAGTGAAATAAAACTTGAACTTAAAGAAGTGAGGGAGATGGAGGTGCAAGTGAAAGAGGTAGGGAAAGAAGGCATTCATCTCTTGTCTTCCACACTTATTCTCTATATTTAAGAGTGGCTTGAAGTAATATTTATTAGCCTTGGTTAAAAGTAATAATGCCAATTAACTAGAGTTAAATGTAGACAAAAAATATATAGGGTTAAGATAATGTCATGCATGTGGTCATATAGATAAGTTCAAAGGATTTAATTTAGACATGTGAATAAACAAATGTGGTGGAGGTGAAGACATTTGTCTAAGTTCTCATAGTGACAAATGGCATGGTTTAATAAAAAGATTGAGATATTATGTTAATTTGGACAAATACTTTACACCGCAGTAAATAATCAAGAAAATCGGTATTTGTTTGAAACATTGGTAAATCAGAAAATTATTTTGAAGCCACTACAATTATTAACAAAAGATATAGAACATTAAGAAAATCTTAACTTAGTAAAAATTTATGCTTGAAAATTATTCGATATGAATTTGAGAGTGTATCGATCCCGCTGATAGTTACTATATTAATTATATATCCTAAATATCCCGAATATCATGAACTATAAAGAAATTTCAGATGTCACACTTAAGTAGTTTCAAATAAGAGTATGATCTCGTTGGCCGGCTAAATATTCCAGTTGGTGAAAGGCATTTTCATTTAAAAACAATTAAAATTTTAATGATTTTTTTTATGCCAAAGTTTATGCCTAGCTCACCTTACGAACACAACACCGACTATACCTTAAGAGAGACTAACCCAACAACCCACTAGCTAGGGCCCTTGCTTAAGTCACAGAACTGCTTTAGGAGTTATGGCAAACTCTAGGAGTCAAACCCTTAACCTAGCGATCAAGATGCCAGGCCTCAACCAGTGCAATCATGCGTGGGTGGAAATGATTTTTCTTTTTTTCTCTTGTTTCTTTTTTAAAAAATTTTGACAAGTGCTGACAAGGGTCTAATTGCCAACTGTTGGGTGAGGACCACCACCCTTGCCAAAACTAGGCAAAGGTTGCCTCGACTTAGGTGCTCGCCAGTTGTGAGCAACCCTCAATTGTGGCTTTTGAGGGTAGCCTTGCCAACCATTGGCAAAGCGGCCCTTGCATATATTGCTAAGAGGACCTTAGCTATTGC
Source organism: Eucalyptus victrix (assembly GCA_016097545.1). NCBI lineage: Eukaryota > Viridiplantae > Streptophyta > Magnoliopsida > Myrtales > Myrtaceae > Eucalyptus > Eucalyptus victrix. The sequence goes on along the minus strand of CM027845.1, from coordinate 11,655,426 downwards.
TCGTGAAAGCGACCCTCGTTCAACCCTCTTGGGGCATTACGATGGCCGCCCATCGCTTAAGACCAGCCACCAACCAAGAAGAAACGAAAAACCGAAAAAAAAAAAAAGAAAAAAAAAGTGAAAGATGAAAATGTTCTTGACTAATTGAAAAGTCAAGTCCTTTTTTGAAATTAATATAGCTACTTATAAAATCCATTTGAAATCTTTATTTTAAACTCTTTTAGAAATAAAATTTACTTTATATTTTTATTTGAGCAAATGAAGACATTTTAAATCCTTATTTGGAATTTTTCCCATAGTCTCGCATTATGTCATAACTCATAAAAATAGTTTGATTTGATGCAATTTTGGCAAACAAATCAAATCAAACCAAATTGCCAAATTTTAATCTGCTTCGATTAACAAACCGAAATTTTTTAAATTACATCTTGAGGATTGAGCTGACGATCATTTGATCTGGCGGTCTGAAACGAATTATGCTCGTTGCTCATTATTAGAAAAAAAAAAAAAGTTGGATTGGAGGATTAAAAAAAAAAAAAAAAAACCCTATAAAAATCTCAGCTTGAATTGAGCTCGACAAGCGCGCCTGGGGCTAAAGGTCTGGACTTTGCGACTCTGGAAACTTGAAACGTCGAGTTCACGAGTCCCGTCTGCGCTCTGACCCTAACGCGTTCCCATTTTTCGCTTGCAGAAACTGAGTAAGGCATTCTCTTCCTCACTTCACTCTCTCTCTCTCTCTCTCTCTCTCTCTCTCTCTCTAGCTATTTCATGATTTGTGGTTGCTCGACGGAGGCTGTCGCTATCGGTTTGCGCGCTCGATTTTCTATCTGCTCGGATCGTGCTCTCCGTTCTGCAAATTGGAGCTTCAATTTCGAAAATTTTGATCTGGAAATGGAGTTTTAGGGCTGAAAGTTGGAATTTTTGCGCCCAGGAGTGAAACCCAGAGGGCTAAATCTTTTCCTCGTGTTCTTTTCGCTAGAGGGTCGATAATGCTGGAGAGACCATGTTGCTTCAAATGGTTTCACAATTTTTTTTTATTATCTGGGAAGTATTGATTTTCTCATCGGCATGGGTTGTCGGAGTTGTGGGGAGTTTCATACACGGGTACATGGCTCACATGAAAAAAGATTGTAAATTTTGGCATGGCATTGAAGGGGAATGGTTACTGGGGTTCTTGCTTGTTGAATCTTGATGCATTGTGCTCTTGGTATGCTGGGAAATCTTAGTGCTTTTTTAGAGAGTTCGGTACCCCTTTGTATGGTTGAAATGTCAATTCAGATTACATTGGTGTTTGGCTGTTATCGACTGTATCAGGGCTGAGTTGATCGCCCGAATTTTCAACAGTTGTTACTTGAAATCTCACTGCACCACTTAATTTTGTCATGCTTCGAATTCTTCAGCTAAAGCTAATGTTGATTCAATAGGTATTCAATGTGTTCGATCTTTATGTTTCTGAACTTTGGAACTTAAAATGTAGACTTAACTGTTCCTTTGCTTGCTATATTACTTTCATAAAAAATTATTGAAAACATGGTTTTACGGTACTTCCCTATGCCCTTTTCTTTTTCAATCCAAAAAAGGAAAATTATGGAGTAGTGAAGTTATATGGGATGAACTTACCGGCTCAATGACTTACCAAGTCCTATCTTCTCTGAATTGTAAGTTCTGTCTTTTGTGATTTTCAGCTCAAGTATTTTCTCTGATTTTGTAATTGATTTTCTGACCAAAAACTAGAATTTTAATCTTTCAGCAAAATCAGTGATCTTGTGTTACTGATGGAAGTCCATGCTTTGATATGATCTTGTGTCGCACAATAATAATGATCTCTCTCTTTCTCTCTCTCTCTCTCTCTCTCTCTCTCTCTCTCTCTCTCTCTGATGATAAATTTATCAATACTCTGTGTTTGTGTCTGCTATTTGAAATGTTTATACCCAATACATTTGTGCATATTTGACTAGTGATGTTCTGTTGTAGGTTTGCCCTTGAAGTTCATGGATCTTTTCAGGAGAAAGCTATGGACAATCGGGTATCATGCTTGAAATAACAAATTGCTTAAGGGGACTCTGTATTTACATTTTCCTTTTTTGTTTAGTCGGTGTTTTTTTCCTCGGTCTTGTAACCTTTTAGTTGGATAAGTGTGCGTTCTTTTAATTGTTATTTGGAAGTTGGTCTGATCATATAAATAAATGCTGTCGGTTTCACTTAAAAAGATGACATGCATATTTGAATTTACTAGATGCATTGAGTATTCAACTGTTGAGGAGTGGTATTACTAAATCACAATTGTCAAGCTTATGAGCTCAAGCTTGCACATGACATGATGAAAATGGAATCGAGTTGAGTTGTGCTTGGTTCATTCAGTTACCTAGCAAAGTTGTGCTGGGATACATACAAAAGATACTCATAAGTTTGGTATGAGTTGAGTGGAGCTTATGTTGAACTGTATGGGCTTGGTTGGGAGTTAGAATCGTAGTCTGGTTTAAGTGCTCTATATGTATGGAATTAATGGACGGGTGACCAGGGCCCTTAGAGATTTTTGGCACTTTTCTTTTCCTAGTTTATGTCATTTAATGCTTGTATGGTGCAGAGGATGGGTAGTTTCTCAACACTTACCCAGCTTTTGTTAATGTTTAGCTTGCCCTATCATTAGTAACGCATCTTGACTATGGAATTGTCTGATGGTGAATAGGATGGATTTGTCTGGAAGAAATTTACTGGGGGATGCTGTGTGTTGTAGAGTTTCTTCATTTAATCACTCTCGTATTTCTGAGGCTGGGTATTCAACTGCAAGACAAAATTTTAATGCTGCAGGTATTATATGCAGCTTACGGTCCTTACCAAGTGCTCTCTCACCTCTCCAGTGATGATTAAATTGTTTTCCTTATATCTCTAATGTGCATATGGAATTTGCAGGAGGTACTGTAAATAGAATATTTGCTCCATATTGTGTATATAAGGGGAAAGCTGCACTCTCTCTGTCCCCGGTTCTTCCTACTTTCAGTAAATTGGAGGTATGTCTGTTCCTTGTCTTTGTTAGAATATATCACAAAACATGTGGTAACTGCTTTGTGCTTTCACTGTATATCCTCTGTATTTAATAGTCTGGTGCTGGTCTTAAAGTCGATAGACATGGTGTCATGATGTTGCGATTTTGGCCTGCTATTGGTGAGCGCAAGTATGATTGGGAAAAGCGACAGGTAAGCATTGGTCTGTTTATCAAGCTCATTTTCAGTTATCCTACATCAAGTCTGTTTGCAAAAATGTTGATGATACAGAATTCTGTATTTGTTGCTTTTCTACAGCTTTTTGCTTTGTCAGCCACTGAGACTGGATCCCTCATAAGTTTGGGTCCAAAAGATTCCTGTGAATTCTTTCATGATCCTTCAATGCTGTCCAGGTTAATAAATTGACTTGCTTCTGCTAGTTCTTTAAATGCCTAGCCTTCCTCTAACTTCGTATGACTTGCCCTTTATCTTTTTTATGTCTGGCTCATTTTGTTTCCCCTATTTCTTTGTTTTATCTTAAATGTGTTATCTACCAAGAGTTTTTACATTTATGTATGCTTGAGCTTCAATAGTTGGGTCTTTTTGGATTGGAAGTCATTACTAACTTTTGTGTAAACATGATGACATTGACAAGAAATTCTTCCTGCAGCAATGCTGGTCAAGTGAGGAAGAGCTTGTCAATTAAGCCTCATGCTGATGGGGGTGGCTACTTTGTTTCTCTGAGTAAGTACTGCGTTTCTACTTAATTTCTAGAAATGGTAAATATGCAGCCCTTCAATAGTGTTTGTTACATTTTAGTTACCTTATACCAGCTGATTTATCTGTAGAATACTTTTATTTCTATTTTCTAGCATGATCATATAACACCTAGGTCTAATTTTTAGTTTGGGTACCTAACTATTTCTCATAATGCATTAGTGTGATGTACTCGCCTTTGCACCCCCTCTCCCTAGATCCTGGGTCCGCATCTGTTCCCAGCCGTCTTGAAGCCAACTTCATATGTAGTGTTTTTCTGTTTCTAGTAATCCACCTCCTATTCTCCTAGCTATAATTCATTGCGGCAATTTTCCTCTAAGACCATCATGCTCAACATTAAAACACCATAGCCATTCTCAACACCATAGCAATTTGCCAGCTAGAGCCTTATTAAAAAGCAACAAAAATTTAGTTCCCATAAGTTGCTTGATTGGATGGGTGTTATTTACTTTTGTTATTCGTGGCTCTTGAAGGTTGGAATTTGACTTCTGATTTCACAAAGTGGCTTAGATCCTTAAAAATATATAATGTGAATACCATATATTACTTAAGCTGATTGGCACATGCTTGAATGTGAACTCTCTCACTTGCAGGTGTTAACAACAATATTCTGAAAACGAATGAGCGATTTACCGTCCCCGTTACAGCGGCTGAATTTGCCGTCATGAAGACAGCATGTAGTGTATGTCTTCACTTATTGTCTTTAATTTCTTTATGGAAATGGTAATTGTGTTTTATATTTTAGCATCTAGCAAATGACTAACTGATCTTGACAGTAACTATGTTCCATACTGTTTTTCTTTTTCATATTGCTTCTATTGATTAATCACCTACAATGTTTCTGTACATTGCAAACTGTTAATAACAAGGAAAATTGGGGAGAAGGAAAGGTTAGGGTGGCGAGTGTTTGGAAAAGGAGAGAGTTTCCTAATTGCCAAATGGGAAACGATAGCAGTCCCTCTCTGCTTAATTAATAACATGGCTTCTAAATGAATCGTTCGAAAGGCTTCTTGGTTTTAAAAACCTTGTTCAGACCTCCTGTAAGCTAACACTAATTTTCTGCTAATGCCTGTTACAGGCCCTCTAAAAATAGTTAAAAGTTTCTCAGCGTGAAGGATATTTATGATTGCCTGCGGTGGAGACTGGAGAAGAATATTGTTTTAGTAGCTGCTCTCATGTCTATTATTCTATAATTTTCTGGGTCACTTCTCTATGGGTAAATAGGCATAGTGGCTGATAATTTGAACGAGAGCACCTTTATGTCTTCCAAATGTTCTTTCATCTTTTCTACTCTAGAAGCATGTACTTTATGAGAGTCTGGTTTTGCAGTTTGCTTTGCCTCACATCATGGGTTGGGACCGGTATACCAATAACCAGCGGCGCGGAGCAGAGGAAAGTCCCTCGAAGGTGGATAAACAACTTCTGGATCTGGAGTGGGATAAATGAATGCTCAAATGGTGGTTTCACCTTTGCTTGAAACACTGCAACTTTTTTGTAAAAATCTGCGCCAACAGTTGCTTAGCTCCAGTTCTGGGTGTTCGACAATGTGTCGTGATCATGTATCGCTCCTAGGTATGTTTTGGAGAGTGCGTTCTGATTATATTTGTATGCGATTGAATTGACATCCTTTTCGCGTACTACTTATGTTGCAATCCGGTTATCTACCATGAGCTTTCATTTGCTCCTTTAGGAGGCTTCTCAGAAGCTGTCCGTTGATGATTGCGTCTTAATTTGCCAATTGATCCATATGTATGCTGCAGATGAAGGCTCCAATCTCGTTTTCGTAGCTTCCCAAATTACTCAAATAGAATGATTTTGTGCTCAGAAATTCCAGTTTATAGATGGCTTCTTTAGCTACGGAATTGATGCAGGGGCAGTGGTTGTGGGTGGTGCTCCTGGGGCGTCGCTTAGCAGGCTGAAGAACCTTGACTGTAATTTCCATGACAACGCATCCCCTGGGTTCCATGATATCATCATGAAGATACCCAAGAAGAGCAAAATCCTGTCTTGCGTGCTGAAAACAACTGGCCATGATCAAATGCTGGTAAATCACAGACTCAGATGAGGGTTGGTTTTAGTAGAGAGAGTCGCCATTGTCGTTCCTTCCCTTTGAGTGAGACGCGGTTCTGCCTCTCGTGCCTCCCCGTTGCCGCAAGGCCATACAACTACAAAGCCCACATTGGCACATTGGTCCTTCCGATCTTCACATCATAGTGCTCTTCCCTTTTCTCAGACGAGCCTCCCGGCCCACCAGAGTGATCACAAGAACGATACTTATGACCACGACTGGTCATAACCCCATTACCGTGGACAGTCTGTCGTACGGTGTTCGTATGTATAAGAGATGGAAAATGCTGAGTTTTTCCTTTTCTCAGTTTCCTTTTCGCTGTTAGGGAAAAAAAATGCCTTTTGGGTCCCGAAGGACGAGATCGCTCGTGTAAATGAAGCAATGATTTCGATTCAAGCCGTTGTGGTACTCATTTGTACGGTTCAAAGTTGCTCATAATAACACTTAGCACAATGAGAATGCATGTATTGCACACGAGTCAATGTACTTCAATTACTTAGGAAGCTCTAGGGATTGAGAAAGTGCATGATAACACATTGTCATGTAATTCACATCTCGCGTTCGGTGCCTTTGCACGAATGATTTACCCTCAGTCATAGTCACCGTCCAAAAGATAAATATGGTGCCAGCGAAAAGGGGGGACAAGAATCTTCCTACCATCGATTGAGAATCCGATTATTTCTCTAGGTACAAATACGTTTTTCTATGATTAACTACCCCGCAGAATTCACAAAGGGCATTGCCTATCTGAAAAGTGGAAATGAGATGAGCTGCCTTGATATCCAGAGAACTAGCACCCTGTTGAATTGCCCGAATTTCGGTCTGCACAGAGAGGATGAATACAGACTCTGGTTCGGCCATGAACTGGCTGATGGAATGAAGGTGGCTCAATATACATGTGCTTCAGGGCGGTCCCTTTGCACCAAGAAAACAGAAAATGGCTAAGCACCTTCAGTTAGTATTCTAAATCAGTCGAATGCAATGAAGAACAACTTAACTGGGTATCTAAAAAAAAAAAAAAATTAACTTCCACTAGTTGTGTATACATCTTCTGAGAATTATTACCACTTCATTGGCCTCAAGCAAACCTCAGTGGCAATACTCTTCCGGCAATGATATTCTGGTGGCAGGTGGATAATATGACTTTTAAGTTATTGAGGTTGCATGCTTTGGACTTAACAACCTCAGTATGCATTCTATGGAATGCGTGAGAATGTGATTCTCACTCTGCTAGCTCTGGCACTCGATTTTTATGCAGCCTCTTGCAGCCCTCAAGAAAACTGCGCCAGACTAGTGCATTTGGTGGGAAAGGCATGCTCATAATCATTTCCTCTGCTTCTTTAAGATGCCCATTTTTGGCCAATAAATCAACCACACCGTGGTAATGATCCATCTCAGGTTCCACCTTGTAATAAGTTTTCATTAACTGGAACAATTCCAACCCTTCTCTTACTAACCCGCCATGTCTGCATGCAGTAAGCACTGCTGTAAAAGCAATACCATCAGGTTGAATACCCTCTGATTCCATCTCCCTAAACCTTTCTAACGCATTATTGGCATAACCATTAGCTCCAAGAGCAGATATCAGCACGGTCCAAGAGATGATGTTTCTATCAGACATTTCATCAAAAGTTTTTATTGTGCTCCCAATGCATCCACACTTCCCATACATGTCCATCAGAACATTGCACACGATTGCGTCACAACGACTAAAATCCATCTTTATCATCAGACCATGGACAGAACTCCCAGTAGCAAGGTTGTAAAGCTTACAGCATGCAACTAAAAGGCTGACAAAGGTGTACTTGTCTGGTCGAACTCCAAATGCGTGCATATAGCTGAAAAGTTCAAAAACTTCTCTGTAATTACCATTGCGAGCACAGGCTTCAATAACGATATTCCAGGACACAACATCAGGGTCTTCAAGTGCAGAGAGCAACTTCAGTGTCTCATGGAACTGGCCTGTTCTGTTATATATACCAGCAACAACATTGCTAGAGACAACAGAAAGCCGTTCACCAGGAGCAGTTACAAAGGCCATGGCGCCAGATATGAGTCCATTTTTGGCATATGAAGTAATTAGAGAGGTCCAGACATAGTCATTGCATTCATAGCCCATTTTCGTAATCAAGCAATGTAGTTGCTGTAGCTCTGAAGCACATGATCCTTTGAGAACAGCAGAAAATGAGAACTCGTTTGGTTGGAATCCCAAGCTAACCATCTTTTGCAGTAAATATAATGAAGTAGAGGAGCTTCTATTTGCATACCCAGATATCAAAGCACTCCAAGACACTACATTCTTCTCGCAAATTTCATTGAAACAATGATGGGCAGCTTTGAGATTTTCAAACTTCACGTAAAAGTCAACCAAAGCACTACCTATAAAAGCATCAGACTGAAAAGCATTTCTAATAATCTTAGCATGCATAAACTCTCCATAAACTTGGACTTCAAATCCAGTACAAGCATTAACAGTACTTACAAAAGTCGCTTGGTTAGGCAAGAGCCCGTCCATGGACATTCTACTAAAGAGTTCTAAAGCCACTTCAGGTTTTCCAGTCTTTGCCCAAGCCCCAATCATTATATTCCATGAAACTACATCTGGAACATGCAGCTCCTTGAACACTTTCTCCGCCAAGCTTACAAATTTGCATTTAACATACATATTGATTAATGAATTCAGAACAGAGGACGCTGACTCGAATCCATTTTTTATCACAAGACCATGTATCTGTTCTCCCAATACCAAGTCTTGTTCACATGAGCACCCCGATAAGATGCCCATGAAAGTGCATTCAGACAAGGCACAGTTTTCTTTCATAATATCTCGGAATAAACATGCACAATCTCCGGGATATCCATGCTGCCCAAACAAAGTCAGCATGGAGTTCCAAGTCACTAAGCTCTTTGAAGGCATACCTTCAAAGACCCCAATAACATCATCCAAACAGCCATGCCTCCCATACAAGTTCAACAAAGCAGTCCCCACAAAAGGGTCGGCATCAAGAAGCCCAGTCTTCATCGCGATCCCATGCAACTGAATCCCGCAACTCAAGTCCAAGGCCTCGCAGGACAACACCCCAGCCAACGAGTGCTGGGTCAGGCCAAACCCGCGACCTCTCATTTCGGAGAAAACAGCCAAAGCCTCCTCCGCATCTCCGCATCGACCGCACGCGGCAATGACGGTGTTAAACGACACCGCGTTTCTCTGGGGAATACCCTCGAACACCTTGCGGGCGGCGGGCAACTCGCCGAGACCGGCGTAGAGGGAGATGACATTATTGTAGAGGAAGATGGGTTGTCTCGAATAGGGTCCGGCCGTGACGGTGAGCGCATGGAGGATCCTCGTCGCGTCGAGAGAGCCGCTCCTCGAGCATGCACGGACAAGGTCGAGGAGACGCTTGGGTTTGAGAGAGGCGCCATTGAAGCTCATGCGCGAGAACGAGCGCGTCGCCGACTCCCTATTCTGAGCAAAAGTTGGGCTTTTAAACGATGATAAAGCCCATTGACAGGTCAAAGTACTCGTTGGGCTTGGGCCTGAATTATTTCCACCCCTGTTGATTTTTTATTTCCTATAAATCCAAGGAGACATTAGCATAATCACAATTGATTTAATTATTGCAAAAATGAAATTATTCATTTTCCGAAACTGCGGGCGATAGGATCAGGCTGAGCGACGGTCTTGATCGGGACTAGGATAATATTCGACGAATAAAAGAAGAATTATTTCGGACCGAATAACTTTTTTGTCAGTTGTCAGGCTTATAATTTAGGGGAAATAAATAAAAATAAAAAGAAACCCTACTATGGAAAAGAAAAAAAAAAAAAAAAGCCCATTTTACGAGAACAAGAAAGTAAGTAATTTCGGAGTGCTTTTTGACACAACCATGCATTTTGGGGGAGATCCTTTTTTCCTTTCCGGTCATTTTACCAGGTCCACAAGTTTGGTAGCTGCTAGACAAAATCACATATATAAAAATATGGGCAAATTATTTGAGGATTTTAGACGCTTTGCAATTAACAAATCTTTAGAGAAAAAAAAAAGTCATGTCAATATCGTCTACCGACTAAATAAAATGTTGCTTTCAATCGATCCAAAGACAGGTCTTTCCAATTGATTCAAAGATAGGACTTGATTTCGATAAAGACATCCAATAAAATCCACTGTTCAAACTCTAGGACAATCGAAAATTGAAGTCAATTATGTCGGTTAAATTCACAAAATTATATGCTTGTGCGGGCTTAAATTCCAACATCTCTTCCATGATCCAGGATAATATTCTTTATTCTTTATAGAAAATGAAATTAGGATGAATCCAAGAAGCTTTGAAATTGATGTGACACACAAGTTACTTCCAACCCCCATAATTTATACTAGATTTTTATAAAAACTCTCCTGTCTAAGGACAAAGATCACATGGATTTGGACAGATTCGGATCAATCTTATGAAACACCATGTGATGTGGACCATGTACAATACAAGCACCAACCTACTCAAAAGTCCTCTGAAAAAGATGTCATAACTAATCCAATTAGATCAAACTCGACATTAGGGTTAAAAAATACAGTTTCCACTTATCCAGTGGGCAAAATTTCGGCGTGCTTTTCAGTAACTTTTTACAATAAGCTTAACAAACTGGGTACCACATGGCGGAATAATTACGGCAAAAGTTGAGCATATAAGGGATCAAATCTTTTGACCCAACAGATATCAAAGATACGGGGGGCGAGAGCATATATTTCTCGGCAAATCGGAGAATATTTTTTGTCTAGAATATATATTATTTATATTATTTATATTATTTATATATATCTACATTTATTTATTTATGGGTGCCATTTGTTGGTAGCAACTTGGGAAAAAAGGGAGGGGCACGGTGTAGGTGGGAATGCTTTTGGATCAAGTGGAGCAAATTGAGAAGAGGTGAGGAAGATTCAAGACCACGTAACGAGCTTTTGTGAACACTTGTGTTTTTGGAGTCAATGTTGAAAATGACCAGCCGAGGATACAGCTAATAAGCTCTATAAATGCAGAGAGAGAGAGAGAGAGAGAGAGAGAGAGAGAGAGAGAGAGAGAGAGAGTTGCCATGGAAGACTTGCAATGTTGGAGTCTCTCTCTAGACAAGTCCAAAATGGATGCTGCTCTCAGCAATCTCTATAATATAAACAGCATTTCGCTGTCGCTAGGGAGGCCATTAAAGAAAATGTGTGGGAGAGAGATAGAGAGAGAGATTGGTTCGGGGGAGATTGTCTAAGCAGTGACCTCATTGATTTGGTTGCTTATTTGTTAGCTGTGAATTAACTCGCGACTTGGTGCCAATTTCATACGAGGATATTTGTCGTCGATGAAGCACATGACACGGACCGTGCAAATTCCGACACTCCAGAGTATGAACTAATTTATTGTCTTGGCCACTAGGTCGGGGCTTTGGCTTGTGTCTAGGTGCATAAGTTTATGTCATAGCTAATGGGTCCGGAATTTATCCACCTAGAATGAGCTTCTTAACAAATCGAAATTTGTGAAGAACTTACATCTAAGTAAAGCAAAAGATCTCATCTAATGAGTATAAAGGTTTCGAAAACACTCGAAAATGTGAAAAGGTATGTCCATGGACAAATTCTACCCTAAGCTTTCTCGAATGATGTTAACTAAAGTCATGCGCATGCCTTTAATAGATTTTTAAAAAAAAGTCCACGAAATCACTGTCATTCAGATCAAGTTTTCTTCCTCTGTTTGTACTTTGTTTGAATTTAGCACTATAGGTCCAATCGATTTCAAAAGGGGGCATCGAAGCCTGCTCTTGGAATATTCAAAGTGCGCACAATTGCGGTCATTTTCCGTGCGACGTTCGGCATGTCAGATCAAGCACCACATCAAGTGGCGCCACCCGCCTAATGAAAACAAGATTAATGTAACTAAATCCTTTTCATTGTATGGTTAACCTTCGCTTTAACCGAAGGATTCCCTAATGGCATGTGCATTGAGAGTCTCTTCTTTACACAAACGAAAAGAGAAAGGGCAAAGAAAGAAAGGCAAAGAGGACCCAAAAGAAAAAGAAAAAAAAAAAAGTTACCATGGGAGTTGGGGAGTCTCCCTTTCGACGGGCGGGGCACGGCTTTGATTGGCGCCACAGCACGCACGCACGCGTACTCAATTATGCGAAAAAAGGGGGGTTCTTCAACAACAATATCGTACGAGCCCCCCCATTTGATGTTGATCGCATGAACACATGCATCGTCCAACCTTTTCCCACTTATTAAATATTTATTCATTATTTTACGTATATGTATATGCATATATATAGTTTTTTGGATTTTCCGATGTCATAAAGTCAAGTAAACTAAGTTGGGGAGATTCTCGGCTGTGAAATTCCAGCTGCGCTGGCCAATGAGTAAAGCCTAAAGCTTTGGCTTTTGCAGTTTGTGTAAATGGTTGTGGCCTCTCTCTCTGTCTCTCTCTCTAGGGCTAGAGCTAGGGTTGGCTGAAAAAAGGCTCTCTTTTGTACGTATTGAATGAAGCTCCCCACATGGTAAGGCTTTATATCCATAAAGGAAGCAAGTGCTTCCCCTTTTTTCTTCTTTTTCTTTTCTTATTTTTTCCCTTCCATAAGTTATTGGACAAATTACTCATATTATTTTTTTGAGTTATGGACCAAGTTATGATGACCCCCCTTGTAGTCTTGAAAGATCACGCAAAGACTTCCATGGAGAGAGAAGCTAGGCTTCCTCAATTAGTGTAGAAAAGTTGGATTGATGGCATGGCTTTGTAATGTTTCTTCGACACTCCTTTTCTTAGGGAAAAATATTGTATATTGGATCATGAATAAAAAGAGAATGGCATCCTTGTGGCTAATTATATCATAAATCACCTTGGATAATGTCAAACAAATGGTGATGGCCATGACATAGGCAGGTTGAGAAAGTGGCGATACGTTGACAGCTAAAGTGGTGGTAGGTGGTTTGTCAAGAATTGGGGAGATTTGAGAGTTTTATGAATCAAAGGATCGGGATTTTCAGTCTACTGAAATGAGTGGAAGTGAATTTCGCATAATTGAATCTTTCGGGGGACATATTCCAAAAATTCAAAGGAAAGAATAAAAAAAAAAAAATCTTACATAGTCAAATTATCCACCATCTAATAATAAAAGATATTCAAGAAACTTCACCCGTCGACGCACAATTTTGTTAGAAGAAAGCCAATCTACATGATTTCATGCAACTATTTTTTTTTTCCTTCAAGCATATCTTGAAAGATAAATCATCCCCTTTTTCTTCTTTGACCCCTAATGCTAGATAAACAAGCTATATTTAGCAAAGACCGTTGTATGAAAAAATGTACGATGATAAGTGACAAGTCAATTTCTCTTTTCAACATGACAAAATTTAGCCACCAATTCACCCAACAAGATTTGAGATACCAATTTCATTATCGAATATTGTGTATCAAGAATTGGGGAGATTTGAGAGTTTTATGAATTGAAGCATCGGGATTTTCGGTCTGCGAAATGAGTGGAAGTGAATTTCGCATAATTGAATCTTTCGGGGGAGATATTCCAACAATTCAAAGGAAAGAATAAAAAAAAATCTTACATAGTCAAATTATCCACCATCTAATAATAAAAGATATTCAAGAAACTTCACCCGTCGACACACAATTTTGTTAGAAGAAAGCCAATCTACTTGATTTCATGCAACTGTTTTTTTTTTTTTTCCTTCAAGCATACCTTGAAAGACGAATCATCCCCTTTTTCTTCTTTGATCCCTAATGCTAGATAAACAAGCTATATTTAGCAAAGACCATTACATGAAAAAATGTACGATGATAAGTGACAAGTCAATTTCTCTTTTCAACATGACAAAATTTAGCCACCAATTCACCCAACAAGATTTGAGATACCAATTTCATTATCAAATATTGTGTATCAAGAATTGGGGAGATTTGAGAGTTTTATGAATCAAAGGATTGGGATTTTCAGTCTACTGAAATTAGTGGAAGTGAATTTCGCATAATTGAATCTTTCAAGGGAGATATTCCAACAATTCAAAGGAAAGAATAAAAAAAAAAAAAAATCTTACATAGTCAAATTATCCACCATCTAACAATAAAAGATATTCAAGAAACTTCACCTATCGACACACAATTTTGTTAGGAGAAAGCCAATCTACTTGATTTCATGCAACTGTTTTTTTTTTTTTTTCCTTCAAGCATATCTTGAAAGATTAATCATCCCCTTTTTCTTCTTTGACCCCTAATGCTAGATAAACAAGCTATATTTAGCAAAGACCATTGCATGAAAAAAAATGTACGATGATAAGTGACAAGTCATTTCTCTTTTCAACACGACGAAATTTAGCCACCAATTCACCCAACAAGATTTGAGATACCAATTTCATTATAGAATATTGTGTATCATTGACTATCCTAAGAGCTGGTCATGCAAAGGTAGCCGGCACTATGCTCAATAGAGTTTGTTCGCATTATTGAACGTAGGCAATTGTTTTATTTTATTTTTTTTAGGGGGGGGGGGGTGAGATGGACCATAGAAGATTGCCACAGGCAGCAAACAGTAAATGCCCCCACCATCAATGACAGCGAATTCAAAAGAGAAACGCAACAATGCTCAATAGAGCTGCGTGCATTATTCAAATTGTTATTGCTGCTTGTTTTGTCTTTCCCTCTCCAGCCAAGAAACATGCAGCGAGGACAATTTGAAAAAGGGATAAGATTGAAAAAAACCAAGCTGCAAAAGCGTCGGAATCCCCTTAAAAACGAAGGGAAAAAGGGCGGGGAATAGTGGCTCGGACAGAAGCATCAGAGAGGGAAAGAGTGGGGGGGCATTGAATGCCTCGGATCGCGAGCTCCTCCTGTTCGGTGGCTGTCACGTTTTGCCACAATCTCGCGAAGCACGAGGACGATGAATCTGACAGACGGGACGGTTTGGCCTCTGCCATTTTCGTCCGCTTCTAGGAATCAACCCACCACCATGTCTCTCTCTCTCTCTCTCTCTCTCTCTCTCTCTCTATGCGACGTGGAACAGGAACCAGCGAACGAGCGTGGAAAGGTTTCGTCTTTGGGACGGGTCCGTGCTGGGGAGAAACCGAACTGGAGCGCGGATCGCGTTTGCCGCCAAAAAAAAAAAAAAAAAAAAAAAAAAAAAAAAAAAAAAAAAAAAAAAAAAAAAAAAAAAAAAAAATTCGGCGTGCCTGCGAGAAAAGTTTCTGGAGCAGCACCGGCCAAAAAGGATTGCATTTTTATGTCTTACTTCTTTTTTCAAAATATCTAATTTTGAAAGGAATTTCAAATTATGTCTTACTCCTAATTTTGAAAGAATCTTTTGAAAGAACGTCTAAATTGTTAGCCAAACTCACGAACTTGCTAATGTTATTATTCAATTTTTCCTTCCTTTTAGAAACTTTCTCGGGATTCTTTTTTCTTTTTTGGAAAAATCACTTTTCTCATACTAATGAAAGATGTTTACATATTAGTATTTTATACACCGTCCTTATTTAAATGGACAACTGACTTGATCCTAGAAGCACGTGGAAAGCCCTTTCAAATGGGACTACTCTCAAGATATGAAGTATCGAGTTGGTTAACGGTATTTCCAATCGCACCTTTGCCACCACCTATAGGTAGACATAGGAGAAATTTTCAATTAGTTTCATAAAACAGTAACTCGCCCACCTAAACTGATTCCCGCATACAAAGTGTTGGAGTTTTGATACAAAATACAACAAAACGGCAACATTTGATATGGTATGATTGATTTAAAATGGTGGAATCTCATATTTGCACTTATAAAATATCTCTCAAAAATCGTCAAATAAATAATAAAAAAATTAAGACTCATACGAGACAACACTACACTTGATCAATCCATACAAGCAGTATATGTAAGGATTCAAGTCATCTTTTCTAATCCATCTATTATAAATTAGATCATATTTATTACTATATGGTTTTATTGGAAGTAATGCGGTGGACAAGCCTCTGATATTTTCACTAAAGTTCCTTTTTGCTTTTATGTTATATGCTCTTGGACTTTCTTCTACGTGTCATGACACAAATGTTTGGGCGGCTGGTCCCATCTTTTTCTCTCCGTTGGAGACGGTGACAGTAGTGGCCCAGCACAGAGAGAGTGGATGGATTTTTTTTTCCCCAGTTTGCTTTAGTATGACATAATGCAGAGATCTAAAGGGAAAAAAAAATTAAGATGCAATTTCTTTACAAAAAAAAAAGAAAAAAAAAAGATGATTTGAGAAAAGCATTTTTTGAAAATAATCGCTGTTATTACTTATAGAAATAAATGAATGAAATAAAATTTTATTATTCACAAAAAAATTTAGACATAAATTATTATCGATAATAGAATATTTTTTGTCACCTAATTATTTCAAGTGATACATGAGATTTTCTTAGAAAAATAGTTTCTAAATTACCTATTTTCCACAAGATGAACAAAACATTAAATTAATTTGTACACCTCAGGCCATTCGGGAACTTGAAATAATAACATTTAACACCATAATTTATAATCGAGAACTTAGCGCTAGATTCTTAAGGTCTTTGTACATTAGGAAGTGACGGAATGACCCAATTGTGGTTGGAATGTCCTATGTTTGGAAAAGTGAGGTGACATGTCAAACACATGATGCAAATGTGTGAAGTGGCATTTCTCAATTTAGATACTTTCCATTTTCTTCATATAAATTGACAGTGAGTACATACTTAAACTCGTGGTTAACGATGCAATTGAATAAGTGCACATGGAGTTTGTCGAGATAGCCAAAAAAGATATTGGATGCTCTTTTGAAGCAAGCTTACAACCAAGCTTCATTTTACTAAGAAATATTTAAATAACTTCTCCATCATTTCGATTAAAAAAGTGAACACCAACCATATTTCACGGTATTAAAAAAAAAAAAAAAAAAAAAGTGATACATTTCCACACGATTGACAAAAGAAACGACTCTAGCCACACACTGTGAACGATAATAGCACAATTATTGATCGAGGATGGATGATTCAACATTCACATAATTACCGCAAGGAAAATTAGCCATTCATATTAAAGAAAGAGTTTCTTCATTTTCGTCTTCATTTTCATACTATATATAAAAATCGATTCTGTTCATTTGATTAGGTTCTTTTCTCTTTTGTCACGTGAAAGTTTTTTGGTGTCCGTGCAATAAATTTCACCTTGATTATAGATTTTATTACTCTTTACTTTCAAGTAACTTATAAATTAAAATAATAATAATAAAGCGGCTTCACGTGCCACTCATGTGTGTTTTGGTTGGTTGATGCTGAAAAAGTTAACAAAAAGCCATCCAAACGAATTAATACACAAATTAGATATTGCATCCATACAAATCCACCAGTATGCACGACCCTATATTTTAGGGAAAGTGACTTGTCAATGTTAGATAAACCTTTTTGGTTCCTACCAATAGATTGCCATACCTGTGGCCATTGTGGATGTTATGCTCATAAGTAGCTTTTCACAATAAAAGAAGAAGTCATTATTATGGCCCCCAATAAAAAAAAATCAAGGCATTGCTTTTTATCTAAGAGCATTATCATAAAAACGAGATAAGTACACTAATGGTGTCATAAGTTGTGTACAGCGCTTACTTTGGTGCCAAAAGTTCCCGCTGGATCACTTAAGTGCCAAATCGAAGAAAAAATAATCACTTTGGTGCCACCGGCAAGAATTTCCGGCCAAAATGATTATGTGGCATTTTTATTTTTAAAAAAAAAAGTTGCTCGACTTTTAAACAATGTCGTTTTCCATCATCTTCAAGAAACAACGTCGTTTTGCTCTTATACATGGACACTCTCGCAAAAATGACGCAGTTTAGCTTGTACATGGGTTGAAATTAGGGTTAGGGTTTCTTCCTCGCCGCTCGGCCACCGTTGTTCGCCTGCCAACACTCGACCACCGTCGCTCGGCCACCATTGTAGATGCTCGACCAGGTGAGCGAGGAGAGAATGAGATTGTTGCTCAAGTAAAAAGTGGCAGAAAAAATAGGAGGCGAGGGCGGAGGAGGAGGAGGAAGAAGAGGGGTTGAAGGTGCCGCTACAGGTGCGCCGCCGCCGCCACCGCTAGTGCCGTTGTTGGTGCTGCTATTAGTGCGCTGCTAGTGTTGCTACTAGTGCCGTTCGCTATTTGTGTCGCTCTTCAAGGAAGAAGACGATGTGCCTCCTCTCTCTCTCCCTCTCTCTCTCTCTCTCTCTCTTTCAATTTGGGGATTTAGGGTTTCGATTTAGGGGAAAGAAGCCAAACGACGTCGTTTTTGTGGTTTAGATGCTGATTGTGCTCTCCGGCAAGCCACGTCAGCCTAAAAAATTAATAAAAAAAGGGCACGTTGGATTTCCGGCCGATCAGATCAACATTGGCACAAAAGTGAGCATTTTTCAAATTTTTTGCACTTAAGTGATCCAATGGAAAATTTTGGCACCAAAGTGAGCGCCGTACACAACTTATGGCACAATTAGTGTACTTATCCCTCATAAAAACTGTATCATAGGAAAAAAAAAAGGACAACAACGCCGTAAGTATCTAAATTTTAACTTGCTTTGCAATCGAATACCTAATTTTTTTTTAATCAAGTAAAATAATTTGTCGAATATGGGTCAACATGAGACCTTCGCTAAAATAAGGGAAAAGTACCGAAAAAATCATAAATCTATTGCATTGGTATCAATTCAATTTTAAACTTTTCAATTGAATCGATTCAGAACTAAATCTTTTTACATTAGTATCAATTCAGTTCATCAACCCATTTTTGGTCAACCTATGTTGATGTGGATACTAGCCAATAGCCAAATGCTAACATGGCAATTTTTAATGATTTTTTTTGAATTTTTTTATTAATTTTTTCTTTTCTTTCCTTTTCTTTTCTCCCTTCTTCCTCCTTGGATTGTTCTTGTGGTGGGCGGCGAGCCTCCTGCGACCCTCATCTACTTGGGAAAAGGTTTAGAACTAAATTAATTCAATTGAAAATTTTAAAACTAAATTAATATCAATACAATAAGTTTAGGACTTTTTTGGTACTTTTCCCCTAAAATCATAGACAGAAAATGTTAGATTGGACAACAACGCTAGTAAATAATCGTTAATTGTTGATGTTGGTGTCCAATATAACCTTTTCAAATAATGTCATGATAACAGAGTTATATTAGACGACCGAGATTATACAAGTGAGTGCGCACACCCCCCCCCCTCCCCTCAAACATATCGCCCCGCACCTAAATGAAGATGGCATCATTTGTACTTCTTAAGCAAGCCAAATCACCAATTGGCCTTAACCTTTGCCAAATAAACGAGTCACGTCGGCAAAACCACATTGACCCACATTTAAAGAGTCGAGGTAGTTGATTGGAAGAACAAAGTTTAGCTACTTGATTTTAAACCAAACAAAAATTCATGTATTTGCGATGTCATTATCAAACAAAATACTAAAATGTCAATCTGTGTGTTGGAATTGCGAACCCACTATCAATAATTTAGGACCCCAGTCCATAATTATATTGTTGATTACATGCTAACCTACACACTGCTATGATAGCATGACATTGATTTAAATCTTGTATTATAACTCAGGCCCTAATATATTTTTTATTACATGCTACCTACCCACATCACCCTGACAGTTCCCTTATATAATACATACATACATATATATATATATATGTATACTTATATATAAATATATATATATATATATATATATATTTTTAAATTCAGGCCATTTACTAGTAGAACGCCCCTCCAAAGTTCAAACTTCAATAATTGGGTCCAACGATGTGGTCGTACCGTCACGCACTTTAATCAAACGCATCACTGACACGTCAAATAATTACCCTAAAGGAGTGGGCTTTAGACCGCTCTCTCAACAAATAAGCCTGTCTCTCGAGTTCCCAACTAGGAGGCAGCCAGGTATAATTCGGACAAAAGCAAAACACAAAAGATGAGATTCGAATGAAACGGTGTATCTATGTTCATTCGATATATTTTATTAAAAGCTAGACTACATTAAATTAGATACATCAATAGCAAGAGGCAAAAAAATAAATAATAAAGAAATTGGCAGCTCCATGTGGAATGTGCAGTTCCACTTTTGTGCTTGAGCAGAGGAAAATGTTGTTTATTATCATATCATATTCATCCGATGTGGTACTGAACTTTTGCTGCTTTCTTATTATTAATTTTGGCACAACTTTTGTTTTTGTTTTTTTTTTGTTTACTCACCTTGATTAGTGTTAATTGAGAAAAAGAAATGATTGATGGTCAGAAAAGGGGTTCAAGGGGATGCACGCACTTTGCAGGAGGGGGCACGTTTTGCCCTTTACTATTTCGTGATTTTTTTTTTTTGTGGGTATTTTTTGCTGACACTGTTTTGTGAAACGCTAGTCATTAGTTGGTTTAAAGCTTCTCTTTTTGTGATATTGGACTGACTCTCGGAGTGGTGGAAATAAGAAGTGCAGAGAGGAAAAGGTAACAGCAAAGCTGTGTAGATATTGTTTTCTATGCTTCCAAGTGGAGGGTAGAGCGTGTGCCTATGTTATTAGCTTAGCCATGACCCTAATCATAGCTTAATGTTAAAATTAATGGCACATTAATTCTAATATTAACACCAGTGGAAAACTATAGGGAGGGGAGAGAGAGAGAGGGTGGCTACGAGCTTCCCCTTTTCCTTAAAGCCAGGGCAACTACCCTTCAACAAATTAAGGGTGTGTTCATTGAACATGAATAAAGATTTAGGGAAAATTTTAAATAAGGATTTTAAGTGTTCTCATTTTTTCAAAAATAACCTAAAATGAGACTTATTTTAAATAAGGGTACAAAGTGCTATTGTTTCTCAAATGAGGGGCTTGAAGTGGAACTTATTTCAAATAAAGGATTAAAGTAACCATATAAATCTCAAAGAAGACTTTAACTTTGCTAGTTGAAGGGCATTTTTGTCTTTTACTTTTTAAAATTCTTTTGCATTTTTTTATTTTTTCTTTTTCATTTTCTTTTTTTTCCCTCTTCCTTCTGCCAATGAGGGTGGCCCTCCCTTGAGGCCAGCAACCTCCGCTGGCCATTGACAAGGGGCGGTGATGGTTGGGGAAGGGAAGAGGAAAAATTAAAAAAGAAAAGGAAAGAAAAATAAAAATAAAAAATCACTTAGAATTTTTTTGACTAAAATGCCCCTTCCTCAATGGTTGAAATAGTCAACACTCAACCAAAAATTCTTATTTGAGATAATTTGGCTATCTTAGGCTCTTATTTGAAACGATTTGGTCACTTCATACCCTTATTTGAAATAATATCTATTTTAAGCCTTCATTTGAAAAAATGAACACACTTCAGCCTTTATTTAAAAATTTTCCAAGAATTATGGCGTGCACTGAAAATTTCATGATTAATGAATATATTTTTAATGAAAATCATTTCCAAAGAAAATGGTTAGTTTTTGTTTATTTTTTGGTTTAGGGAAAATGATTTCCTTCTTATTAAAAGGGAAAGTCATTTTTCCTAAATTAAACTTGTCTTTTTTTTAGTCCATGAAAATTTTTTTCCATAAATCGATTAGTTTTTCGTCATCTAAACACCAAAAAGTTAGAAAATATTTTCCCCGAAAACTGTTTTTCTTCAAAAAAGCGGGCACTTAGATTTTCCAAGAGTAAATGTTTAGATACTCAAAGAATAATCAAAATATTACCAATCTACTTTATTTTATATTAATCTCATCACTTGTCAAGTAATGTTCTAGAAGTACTTAAAGCTATTTGGGAAGACCTGATGCTCGTAACCTTCGTACAACCTTAAAATAATGGTGCTAAAAAATAACATCTCGCATTGCTTAGTTATGAGATTGTAATCGACTCTATAAGCCCACAATCTATTTAATTATAGCTTCAATGTCCATGTTAGGTTTGTGCATTCGAATTCTTGGTATGATATCAGTGTCATTTTTCGCATCTTTCGTACTCCACTTAAGGGTTCGCTAGCAACTCTTCTGCAATGTTTTAGGGGAAAAGAAGGCGAAAAACAAGAGGAGGTGCTCTCATTGATTACACACATGTATATATGAATATGTATACATATAATATATATGTATATATATGTGGCTGTCGAAGTCAACTTTAGGGCATGACAAATTTGGTCATAAAGCTAGCTATAAGCATCATATCTACAAATATAGACGTGTGTCAACTGGTTAAGATTCCTAGAGATTAATTGCTCGCTCTTTCGAGTTTGACTAACATGTTTTCTTCTAGATTGGTGTGATAAAATATCTTTCATGTCCTCTTGTCACATCCTTATCATAGCCTATTAGTCACCAAAAAGGACAAACGAATGAATTATCACACTAGACCAAGACAATTACATGTCAAGAAAATTCGATCTTAAAACGAAACATGTAATCTCGAAATAATTTTTGCACTTCGTTAATGTAATCAAGATATGCAATAATCTTCTTTTGATTAAATACTAATATCATGGTTGTGAAAGTATACATTTTCCCATCCCACACGCAATTGAGTTATCCAAATGACTCAACTTTATTAGGATGTTATTCATATAAATTTTATTGGTAAAATTTACTTAATTAGTCATAAACCTATTGTACATATGTCAATTAAGTCCTAAACTTTCTAATTTTGCCAATTTAGTCCTAAACTATTACGCGAAATTCCAACATAATCATTCCCGCCTATTTTTGCTGGAAATCCCTAATGTGACATTCCAGTCATCATTGATCATCCTACATAGCAAACTACCATTTAGCAATTGCTCACGAAATTAACCGGAATGACTACATTGGAATTTCGCACAAATGCTTAAAATTAAATTGGCAAAACTGAAAAATTTGGAACTGAATTAACATATGCACGATAGGTTTCAGACTGATTCCACGAATTTCCAAAATTTTGTCTCTCTATGAAATGATCCTTGGATTGAGTATCATCAAATCAAGGGGTGTTTGATTGTGACAAATCATTAGTAGAGGATGCTCATGAAATTAGTCAATATCTACCTGCCTAATATTAGTTTGGTGATTAAAAACCTCTTCAATTTGTGAGATACTTGCCCGCGAGCGAGTATACATTTTGGAATTTATCAACACGTATTGCAAAGACTTGTTAAGTAATCAAATAGTATAAATGTGGTAATTTCGGATGTTGCATTTTTCATGAGTTATGTATGAATAACACTGCAAAAATCGAAATTTCTTTATGACATTTGCTTCTTCTTCTTCTTCTTCTTTTGGGTCGGATGCTTTAATAAGCATCTGGAAATCACTTATTTATAAGATACCTCAGGTATTTCTGTGGGGGAGATTTTGCACGACGAAACAGATTTTTTTATTTCTGCTCTCTGACCTAACTTTGCTACACTCTCTGCAGAAGCATCCAACACCTCTTAATATCAACGCCACTCGAGATTTTCCCACTCCGTCATATCCTTACAAAAAAACGCACATTTCGCTTTTACTCCCTCTTCTTTCTCCTACACTTCTCCATCGCTTTCTTCTTCAGCATGGGGTCTGAGGCCTCTTCACCTTTCCCAATCTCATTCCAAATTTCTATGAGATAAGCATGCAAGGCCCTTTCCCTTTATATACGCGATTATACATATGTCTTTAGCCGTGCCGAGCAGCTTCCATATGTCCTAGTTCATTATTTCCTCTTCTAATTGTGCGTACTCTTGAGAGGCACCCTTCAGATCCCCCCCACCTGCCTCCCCTCTGATGCTCGAGGTGGATGAATCATTAATATCACCAGAGAGCCAGCGCTGGGTAGATAGAGAGGGGGAGAGAGAGAGAGAGAGAGAGAGAGAGTCTTGGATCTAGGGCAGAAAGTGCAATGACAGGGGTTTCCTCGGGATCTGAACACGAGAAGCACAGAAGCAGCAAGATCAGTAATGATCAGCTTTGAAGAGTGGTGGTTGCGGTTTGCAGGTGACTAAAGAGCAACAAGAGAGCAAACCAACAAAGAAGACCCACAAAAGCGAAGAGAAGATAGTACAAAGAAGCTGCTTCAAGTTGGGATCTTTTGTTTCTTTTCTTTTCTTCTCTCTCTCTCTCTCTCTCTCTCTCTCTCTCTCTCTCTCTCTCTCTCTCTCTCTCTCTCTCTCTCTGGCAGAGACAAGATCAGAAGAAGGCCTAGGAGGATCTGAATCTTCCAGACACACAGAGCTTATCCACCAAAATTAATAACCCTAGAGAGAACCACAGGCATAACACCAAAAGCAGGCAAGGCCTTATAAATCCCATTAAGGCCGTGTCATTCATTCAGAAGGAGAAGAATCAGCCAAAAAAGAAGGAGGTGTATTCTTTTCTCAAGACCCTTCTTTTATCTTAAATTATGCAAAAAGCTCCAAAACTGTGAAATGGGAATGAAGAGCACAGAAGGAGAGATTGTCCAGGTCCAGGGAGGCCACATAGTTCGGTCGACCGGCCGAAAGGACCGCCACAGCAAGGTTTACACCGCGAAAGGCCCCCGTGACCGCCGTGTCCGTTTGTCAGCTCACACCGCCATTCAATTTTATGATGTCCAAGACCGGCTTGGCTATGACCGGCCCAGCAAGGCCGTCGACTGGCTCATCAAGAAGGCAAAGGCGGCCATCGACAAGCTCGCCGAGCTGCCGCCTTGGCAGCCTAACTCAAGCTCTGTTCCTTCCACCTCCACTGCCCCAGACAGCGCAACACACAATGGGAATTCGGCCGAGATGGCGGTTGCGGAGGAATCGGAGTCTCCCAAGTACAATTTTCAGCTCCATAGGCAAATCAGTGCCAATTCAAGAAACGCAACAAGCCAATTCTTGCCACCGCAGCTGGAGAACGATCAGTCCATGTTGGAGACGATGAAGTCGTTCTTCCCGACGAGCTCGGCCGCATCATCCATCAATTTCAGCAGCTACCCATCCGAGATTATGTCGAGGAGCACCCAGCAGAACCAAGACCTTGGCCTTTCCCTACACTCTCTTCAGTCTCAATCTGCTCTAATTCACCAAAGCGATCCACAAGAGAATGAAATGAGCCAAACCCTTTTCTCGACTTCGGCACCAATGGTGTACGAACCTGGGTTTCAGAGATTGATGGGTTGGGGCACCGACCCATCTGGCACGGACAACCGGAGTGGCGGCAGGTTTCTGTTCAACTCGCCAACGCCGTTGACGCTGCCTTTGCCGCTGCTAAGTCAAGGCTCAGCGGCGTTTCCACAAAGGGGAACCCTTCAGTCCAGTTTCGCACCGACTTTTCGCTCTCTCGACGAGTTTTCTGTGGACTCGGCTGACCATCACAAGTCGCAGGTCATCCATCACCCGTCTTCGCTCTTTGGCAACAGGTTCGTCTCCGATGGACTGCCTGGCTTTTGCATTTCTCCACAAATTCAGAACAACGGGGCAACGCACGATGTCGTTTCGGCGAGGCCATCATCTTCTGCTTCTCTGAGTAATGGCCGTTGATTAAAGAGAGGAAGTGCTCGTCTTTATCACTACTGAGGTACCTAATCTTAAATTCTTCCTTTCTATCAACTTTGTTTATATCTGCTATATTCCCATGTCTTTTCTTTTTGTTTGCATCGAATGACTTATTGTAGGTTGTATGCTTCGGAGTTAAAAAATTTAATGAACTCGTAGAACAACATGGATTCTAAGCACTGCATTCTTTGTCAACTAAATTTAGTTTCCTTCTAAATAGGAATTTGGCGACGGGAGCTGTGGAACCAGTCCACATGTCGACGAAACAAGAGAGGAGATTCTCGTCGTGTCAATTTGTGCTCCTTTTGGAGAAGATCATATCAGGCTTGTTTCAATCGTCTAGAGGGCCTTTCTTTAAATCAATTCCCCAGTTATACCATAATATATTAATTTTGTTGTGAACGGTTGAGTAGGTTTTCTTGCATCAGCTTGATTTGTCTTCTGGAATGTGTTTTGATCTGCATGCTGAGCTCACCTAGAAAGAGCTCAAAAACTTTGAATGGCGATTACACTTGCACAGATTCTTGTTGAGCGAGAATATTCTCTTCTCGGGCCATCTTCATGTCGTGTCTTTAAGTAATTCGCACAAACGGAAGAGAGAGAGAGAGAGAGAGAGAGAGAGAGAGAGAGAGAACGATTACCCTTCATTCTTGGAAAAAGTGAGCAGAGTTGCAGATAAGAGACAAACGTTTTGAATTCGTTAATATTGGGTACAGTTTTGTATCTTTTTTAAGGGGCTCTCTTTTGAACCAGCAAAAAGGGCAACTTCCACAGATATAGTCATTTACTTAGTTCGAAAAGCTCAGTATGATCCATTCGATGGAGATGTTATACTCAGGAAGATCTCAGAAGTTAGGTGGTCTTTTGGGGGCACTCAGGTGCAAATGAGACATGAGCTCAACTTTGCCTATTCATGTTATGTTTTGCAAGAACAAGAGAGTGATGCCCTGGTGTTCTGATGGCTATAATACCGGGATCTCTTGAAGCATTGTTCTAATGGCTACAATATGGTGTAGCAAAGCCAGTAGATTGTCAAATAGAAAATAATTCTATACCCTTTTTCTTTTTCAAATTTAGGGTGACACTTTCATGATAGCACGCAATAACAACTTTGTTTGGATGCACTCCGGAATGCACATGCCCTCGTTTGTTTGGGATGCGTGTGAAGAGCAATCGGTGATTAATTAATTCAATGTGGGGCGGAAAAGATTATTATGCTAAAATGGCGTACCTTCAATGTCTTTCTTGTATAAGCCTAGGTTTTCTCATTATGGAAAATCAAGTTGTATGTTGCAGTGTTTGGATGGAGCAGTATCCGTCATTACTGCATGCTAAGAGAGCTTTTCTGCGCCAGTCTTAGTAAAAGGATTTCTATAATGCACGCAGTTCAGATTAAATGTTGTTTATACAGACTGGTTTAGACGAACGTCATGTGCACTGCAAAAGGTACTTTTTGGAAGAAGAGTCAATTATATGCGCACATCTCTTATGAAATCTTTTCACAGGCTGCGTGCAGAATAAAAATCATTTATTTTTATTCGAATTCTATGAACAAGAAGACGGTCCTCACGTTTCTATAAGCTAGAATCCGGTAGCAGTGCGAAATAGCATTAGCCGATCTCTTTGAAATGGAACAGACTAAGCCGATAATCATCCAGAGCCTTTCTTCATCCGTGGCATATCCAAAAATAGGGTGTGGACTACATTCTGCCTCCCCCCGGATTGTGGGATTTGTCACAAAGTGCCCCCCGACTTTTCAATGCGATATGCCAAAAACCCTTGAAATCGGTTGCCATGTCCCCCTTTGGTGTTGACATCACTTCATTTTTCAGCTGGACTTCTATCGTGTGCTTGTCGCGTGACTGACTATAGCCCACTTTACGAGGGCAAATCTACCCAACAAGAAAAGTGAATTGCATTTGACCTGTCAAGTTTTGGCATTTGTATAGGTTAGTTACCCTGTCCCCTTTAATATTTGTAATTTCTTCATTGAAGTCTTGAAATCAGTTACAATATCCACTAGCTTTGACTTTGGCCAATTTCATGTAAGACCTACTTTTTTTTACTGATTTTTCAAATCTAGCCCGTACTTTCAGGAAAGAAATCAATCAAAATACTAGACTTTGTATTTCATATTGATTATGGCCTTCAAATTTCATCCAAGCTTTCCAAGGTATTATGTAAACAATCAAAATTTGCATATAATTTTCACACGATGACTTCTTAAATCTTGCAATGTAGGGTCAGACGTTTAGCAAATTAAGAGACACAGAGAAAAAGTCTTAGCATTAAGACATGATACGATCTGCACATTAGGTTTATTAACCAAAATTAATGCGTGTATTCTGTAAGTCAATTGTTTTTTCTTGTTAAATAATAAGTACGATTACTTCAATGCTATCATCATTTTATAAGGAACATAATACGAGCATTACATGTTGATGCAGTGTGACAGTGTGCCAAGCTTTATTATTGAAAGTACCAATAATTAACAATATTTTACTTCTATGCAATCTTGTGTGAACAAAATATTCGTATCGAGCAAAATGATTCTATAATTTCTATTACTAATAAATATTTTAGTGAGAAGCATAGCCACACCGCCAGTAGAGGTTACAACACAACCGCACACATACTAGAAGTGGGCAGGACAGGACGACCCTTGCTTAGGTAGCCAAAGTCGATTGCCGGCGGAGATTAGATGAAAAAAAATTGGTCTAAATCAATATCAGGGGGGTTGTGAAACTCATTTCAATACTCTAGGGGGAACATTGAGAACAATTGAAAAGTCAAGAGGCAACTTGTCACATGTGCCAAAACATGAGTGGTAAAATGTAATTTGCCATTTGTTGTTAGCCAAATTTGCTCTCTGCTGG
Source organism: Eucalyptus victrix (assembly GCA_016097545.1). NCBI lineage: Eukaryota > Viridiplantae > Streptophyta > Magnoliopsida > Myrtales > Myrtaceae > Eucalyptus > Eucalyptus victrix. Next base: position 11,627,242 of record CM027845.1, on the reverse strand, counting down.
AGAACAAATTAGTCACTTGACAAGCACATAGAGAGTTCCATTTGAAAAGTGTTTGAAGTCAATGGCCAGGGGGACATTGCAACCAATTTGAAGACTCTAGAGGGAACCTTGCCAAAACTGAAAAATCAACGGGCAATTTGCAACGTATACCGAAGTCCAGGAAAGATCGAGTTCGCACCAACAATATGATGCCAATCTTGGATCATATTCCTAAGGATGACTTCATCATGAACTTGGTAGCACATGAGCTAAATTAGTCAACTTATTGGAAATCAATACAAAAGTGACCTATGCAAATTTCAGTTGTTGAATGAAATAACGGGTATGTGGATACATGATTTGTCGGGATATCAAGAGAATTTAAGCTTCAATCTAATTGAGATGAAAATGATATGTCTACTCAAAATCATTATCAATTCTCCTAGAGTGAGCTTTATATAGAGACTACAAGACTGGGCAAGTTTGGTTATGCTGAAGCCTAAAGTCTATCTTTAGACACCAAGCGAATTAAGCAGATATCATAAGATACCTACTCAAAATGCCCTTTTTTTTTTTTTGGTCAGAAACGGAAATATTTCATTTACTAAGCAAAGATGAGAGGCCCGTAAATAAACATCATTACATAAAAGGTCCAATGAAGTTTGAGAATGGGACAAGGCCCAATTCAGAGATAAGTAATTTTTCTTGTGGGCTTTGGCTACCACTCAAAACGCCATGTTATAAAGTGAAGTTTATCATTGTTAGTCACCAATTCTATTCAACTTGCTTGTGGACGATTCAAGGCCTGTTGGGTTTGAACTTGGGCCGCTCATATTGGGCTCGACCCAAGCCCGAATATTGTCAAGCCCACCCAAAAAAGAGTAATCATTTGGTTGCATGGACCTCTCCTTACTTAACAACCCAATTCTTGAAAAATTGCTTCTTTAATTGTTAAAATAGATTCGATTCGATTTCCACTATATATATCTACAAGAGCATCTCCTTGGCGAATAATTGGTCATGAACAACACAGGTTGGTCTTAATTCATAAAGAGAATTTGCCGTATGAATGCGAATCGCCAGTTGACCGACGGCACATGACAAGTGAATTAATTCTCCAGAATGCCAAGCACGGAATTCAAACTACTCGATTCATGTGGTCAGCCGAGAACTTTGAGAAGCGAAATTGAGGAGGATGCTTCAGGACGTAATCAGAGAAATAAAAAGTTTAGAAAACAAGGTGGGCCAATAAAATCTTGAGACATGACTTATTGCTTTCGGGAGCAATGATGCTCGTTCGGTCATAATAAATGTCAAAGTCATCGAAGCAAACACAATCCTCAAAGACATCGAAGGACATTCCCAGGAGTTTACGGCATGCCCATATTCCACTCAATTCGCTGTGATACGCTTGACATTTTTTGCATGGAAAAGAATAATCAGCTTCGACCCCACGAGTTGAATTTAGCACCATTTTATTTCAGAAAAAAAGGAGAAGGAAAAATTAGATTTTGAGAATTCTTTTGGCTATTAGGTTCTGTTTGTTATGTGAAAAATAACTTTTAGGAATTTTTTTTAAAATTTTCTGGTGTTCATTGCGTAGAAAATGAATTAATCGGGAAAACATTTTCCATCAGCACTGTCGAACATTGAAAAATAATTACGTTTTTCCAGAAAATATTTTCTAGAAATATCACATTTTTTGCAAAACGAATGGATACTTATGCTAATGAAGTGCACAATTTACGGGTGAAAATTTTAATATATCAATTTAAAGTTACTTCTACGGGTTGAAGGTAAATTTTATTATTATTTTTCTCTAATTTTTGGGGATTCAAACAAGTTAAACATTAGCAATCTAAACACTTTGATCAAAAGGAAGAAAAGAAAGAAGAATGTGAAAAGGTTTGGATTCTTGGGGAAAAGAGGCTCTAGCCACCTCTTATACATTCCTCGGAGATCCATCACAAGAATAATGAACTGTCAAGATGTGACGTTTATTCATATATTCCTCGGTCAAAATTGTAAACTATTTTCAACCTTCTCGAATCCTAAACATTCAATGCGAAATTTCTTTTGTTTGATATGTGAACATTTACATTGTTCAATTTTGTGAGATTACTATTAACTGTTTTATAAGTTTAATATTCAAGTAGTGCCCCTCACGCGAGTAGGATAGATTATGACCTAAAATTTGAAATTATACAACAAGAAAGATAAATAAGGGGACTGAAAATAATTGAATTTAAGTTGAAAATATATAATAAGGGAAGCAAAAATGTATTCGGAAAAATTAAAACTTGAGATTTCTCAATGTCATATAAGACTTTGCGATACTAGTGTAGACTAGTGTATAAGCATCTTTTAATCCAATACTATAGAAAATATATAGAATCATTATCAACTGGTTAAAAAACTTACCTTATTAGATGGTTATGATTTGATATATATATATATATATATATCCCATTTCACACTTCAAAACATGCACAATATTAGGTGGATTTGCTGCCGTCCACGGAACAATGATATTTTTGCAAACTTTTCTACAATTCTTAATCGGCTTTCACACCAATCAGCGACCACATTACATGTTAAACAACACCCCCAAATGTAAACAGCGAGAAATTTCATTTTCAAAATTTACCCAAAAAAATATACAAAAAAAAAATTAAATGAAGGGGGAAAGTCAACATTCAACAGTCAACGCTATTGAAAAACGAGGCTCCTCATGTAACCCAAGCTGTCTCAGGAATTCCACGAGTCCAGCGCAGCAAAGCCGAACAAATCCCGGCGTCTTCTTCTTCTTCTTCTTCAGTTCACAACCAAACCACGCATCAACGCCTTCTTCTCTCCTCCTCCTCCTCCTCCTCCTCCTTCATCTTTATCCCTCGGCCGCCTGCGCATCTCATCGCGCCGGCATGGCCTCCGAGGATCATCATGATGAGAACGTGCCGCCTCCATGGATCCCGCGAAGGCTGCCACCGATCCCGGAAAGGCCGCCATGGTACTCAGAAAAGAGAAAGAGCTACGACCTCAACAGCAAGATCATGCTTGCTGCCATCGTCTCCCTCTCGGTCGTCGTCGTCCTCGTCGTCCTCCTCCACATATACGCGCGGTACGTCCTGCGCCGCCAGGCCCGCCGCCGGGCCGCCATTCGGGACCTCGGCCTCACCCTGACCCCCGTGCACCCCAGGGAGGAGCCGCCCAAGCCCGGGCTCGACCCGCTGGTCATCGCTTCCCTGCCCGTGTTCGTCTTCCGACGGGAGGGAGCGCGGGACGAGGTTGTGAGCGAAGGGGCGGCGGAGGAATGCGCGGTCTGCTTGAGCGCGTTGGAGGACGGAGAGATGGCCAGGGAATTGCCCAACTGCAAGCACACGTTCCACGTCGGGTGCATCGATAGGTGGCTGATCTCGCACTCGACGTGCCCGATTTGTCGCACCGAGGCCGAGCCCCAAGCCCAGCAGGAACTGCCGCCGCAGCCTCCCGTCGGGGCTGCACCCACGGCCCCACCCCTGGAGCGCGCGAGCTCCATGTCATCCTGCATCGAGGGTACATCCGACGAGGCAGCGAGGCCGTCAGCTAAGGTCACCGGATCGAGTTCCCGATTCGGTTCATTCCGACGGATGCTCAGCAGGGAAAGGTCATCAAGGAGGATGCCGTCCTGCGGGGCGGAAGACGGTTTAGCAGATATAGAGAGGCAGTGCTGATGATCATTCGATCGGTAATGGTTTTATCTGGCAAAATTCAAGCAGAGAATTTCTCAAATCTTCACTGTTGCTGCTCATACGGTTGAATTTAACGCTACATGCACGTTATTATTTGTATATATATTTTCTTCCTAATACCAAAACGAATTTTGAATCGCGATGCTCGATGAACATGTTTTATTGCACGGCTTCGAGAGGAGGTTCGCGTTTGTTGACCTAAAACGCTGGCAAGATCGTCAATGGCGACGGTATTAGGTAGGGTCTCCATATTGAGCGCCCTTGTCAGCCATTGACATAGAGCTGGTGATTCCCCAGCTTTCTTTTTTTTTTTTTGCTTAAATAAATGGAGGGGAACGGAAGGATTCGCAGGCAGTTGTTAAACGAAGAAGTCGAAGTCAAACCTTTCGGTTGCTCTTGCGTCGTGAGTCGGCAGGGAAATATTCAAATTTGGAGTGTTAACAACGTTATCACGGTCACATGGAGCTACTACCTACACCACCTGAGAAGATTTTGAACCTTGTATACTTCCATTTTTTTCCGAACGCATCTCTGTCTTGATCACGGATTCAAAACGCCTTTCGATTCTAACTAAGTCCAGAGATGACGAAATTGGATCGCCTAGGAAGTGCGGGATATGCATCCCTTGTAGAAAGTGCCAGCAAGAACGAAGGATGGAACCGATTACGGTACCAGGCACACGTACCATATCCAATTGGTCCGGGGATATGTAATGTAGACTATGCATTAGTGATGAAATGTCGCACGCCTAATTAATCGCTAAACAATATATTATAATCACGGGATGCTACTTAAGTCTCATGTGCTGCCTATTTAATAAGATTGCAACTTTACCCTTCTTATTTCAGTCTTTACTACATCTTAATTAAATCTATTAAGTCGTATGTGTGAGTTGCATTAGAAAAGTCTCATATTGAAAAATTGGTGTAGTGTAAAACAATTAACAATCTTAATTAGCCCATAACATATCAGCTTCAGTTTTAGAGTAGTAGGGTCCAAATAGATATACCGACAAACTCAGATTTAGGCTCTTCTAGGTCGAAGTATCGAACTTCTACTATTCGACCCAAAAATCCTCACCACACCCTAACAATGATCTTTCTCTCTCAACCTCCATGACAGACGCCTGTCCTCCCGCCACCGTCACCTTCAGTCCAAGCCACTGCCATGCCCCCAGGTTGCACGATCCCTCGTCCAAGCCAGACGCCTCTCTCTCGAGCGCGCTAGCTCGACGCTACCCAATGGCAGGTAGGGCCGTCGCTTTGGGATCGATGACATGAAAGCAGCGAATAAAGGTGTAGGTGAAGAGAGAGGTGGAGGGGTGTCACGGGCTCTGTCATTGAGGCCAGCAATGGTAATGGCAAGGCAGAGCTCGCTGATGGCGAGGACGGCGAAAGGTACGATGAAGAGGGAAAGTTAGAATTTGAGTTTTGCTCAACTGCGAGGGAGCACGAACTGAAATATTCACGTGCCACCGTTCGCTGGTACGAGACAGCAGATGGGACCGGAGCAGTGTCTCCATCTGCATTCGAAGGCCCGCAACACTAGCTGGAATTATGACTCTCACACGGGACCTTCCAGAGGCAGCTGAGCGCCTTCACCTGATTGAGTTGTAAAAAGCAGATTGAGCAGCAGCTTGATATGAAGGATTTGGAAGCATGAGACAGAGCTTTGGTTCTCCTACCCCTAACAAGATCCTCACTTTTAGCTGGAATTTTAGCTCTTACATTGTGGCGAGTGTATCGACCATCGATCTAGATGAGCTTTTCGACCTACCATCTGGAGATCCATGCAAAAACAAACCGTAGCATTAGTATCCCCCACCATCGATCTATGTCCACATAAGCGTCCCCCACCATCTTTGGGCCAACTATTGTGAGAGGGTTGAACAGGGCAGTATAAAGTCAAATTGGAGCATGAACAAAAAAACAGAAGCAGAAGGAACTCAGCAACTTAGGAAGTTCCTTGAAGGATTCTGTGATTAGTCTTTCAGCTTCAGCATAAGCGAAGAGAGATGAACGGATAGAACACAGATGTCTGTAGTGCTTGAATGCAGGGGAAGTCAAGTGAATAAGATCTAAATTAATGTAAACCCTCAGAACTCAGCAAAAATAGCCATTAATCAACGACATTTTGAGTAATTTCACCCTATATTAATGTAGGAATAAGAAGAAAACAGTGCCCGCAATTATAACCTCAGTTAGAGGCTATGATTTCATCCTCATTAACGTTTTACAGGGATCAAAAACACCATGATACAAAGATACAAGGGGAACAAAATTTCAATAACCTAAATGAAGATAATGAATGAAAACCAGATAAGAAAAAAAATGCCTTATCTACGCCGTTCCACTGAAGCACTTTTCATGATGCTTTGAAGAAGTGCTCACAGATGTTGTCATCATCAATGTTCCCTAATTTACCAGCACAACAGCATTGAACAAATGCTCATGATTACAAAAGAATCCCGCCGTATAGCAATCCGATTGCAGCCACTCAAATTGTCATAGGTGGGCTGAACTCCAACTGCCGTTGATGCACCAGAACGACTGCCATTATTAACAGACAAGCTGTCCCACAGAAACGTAGAAACCATTGTTTTTCATCAGTAACATATACTACTTTTTTTCTGCACCTACACTTACAGGAGAGAATATCACTTAATAAGAAAATCCTACAAGACCAATTTCCTTCTTCAAACTGAGGGTTCAAAGTACCACAATCGCCATATTCGTCATACTGTCGGATAAGAGGCCCTCGACTCTTAACTTAGCGCTAAATCCGAACCGAAAAGAATACCAACATTTCATCCATTACCGACTCGATTTGGACCTATCTAATTTTTACTTCTTCAATCACCAAAGACCGGTTTTCTCTATTCTAAAGACAACCCACAAAAAAGTGCACAAGATCAGACACTCCCACCAACCAGATTGGCCCAAAACCAAATCAACAAATAAACTAAAAAATCGAACCCCTAACTATCATTTGAATACAGCAATTTCAAAACGAAAAGTTCGTTTCTTTGATTACCTAGAGGGGAACTTGCAATTGCCGTGACCTGAAACAACACAAACGAGAATGAATTAGCTAATGGCAGAACAGAATCATTTCAGCACTTACAAGCAAGAAGCTTGTTTTATTATTAGAACATAGCGATTGGATCCGTTCGGCAAGAAGATGACTCAAGTAGACACAAAAGATCAAACACAGATAAAACCGGGCTAAAATCAGATCCAAGGCTCCTACGGAAAAAAACCCAAATGAAATAGACGCCGCCGCCGCACTCACTGGGGTTGATCGAGGTGAGCGCCGCCGTGTCGGCGAAGTTGCAGCTGTCGTCGGTCATGCCGTGCTTCAGGTAGTAGTCGTTGAACGCGTACGACGCCGTCCTCCCGGGGTCGGCGGGGTCGTAGCAGGGCCCGCCCTGCTGGATCGGGCCGCAGTCGGTGCCGCCGGGCCCGCAGGCCCAGTTCATCGCCGACTGCAGCGAGGCGTCGTCGGCGTTGTTCTTCGCCACGCACCACAGCTCCAGGCTCGGGACGCCGGGGGGCCCAGACGCCGCCGCCGCCGCCGCCGCCGCTGCCGCCGGCCGGAGCGGAGCGAGGAGGGCGAGGAGGAGGAGGGCGAGGGGGGCGGAGGAGAGGCGCCTGCGCATGGTGGAGAGTTCGAGAGAGAGAGAGAGTGGAAGTGGCAGTGGAAGTGAGTGGAGGAGAGAGAGAGAGAGAGAGAGAGAAAGAAGGGACGAACTTAGTGAGAGAAACGAGAAAGATGACCGTTAAAGGGGAAGGAGACAGACCGACTTCGGTGCCCGAAACGCAGAAACGACGTGTGAAAGCGAGTTGGCGACAACTTCCCAGGAGTCTGAACCTTGTCGTTTCCGTCTACTGGGGCCTGTCGTTTTGCAGGACCTTGGGGACCCACGCCTCGTGTTTTTCTTTTTGACTTTTACTTTCTTTCTTTCCCTCCCTCTTTTTGCAGACCCAAGTTTTAAAGAAATAGATAATAATTTACGCGGTTGGTCCTTTGTAAGGGCAAGTCCTCGAACTTGTTGGAATTTTTCAATCAGGTCCATCGAATTGGCAAAGATAGCAAACTGAAGCAATTTTCGAATGGAAATCGATTGTCTATATTGGCATCGAGTTTTCGCACATCGAATTGTTGGTTGGGGTTTGAGAAACACGTCGACTTACGTGGTCGGAACTAGTGATTGCAAGCGTGGTAGGAAAAGTTCTAAGTTTGCAGAGTTAAATAGGTAAGTTCGCACTCCTAACATAGCCACATGAGCTGTGAAATTGGCAGGATCCACTCTTCATCGATGGAAAGAATAAATAACCAGGTCCGGGTCATAAGGTTGGGCTTAATATTTTGCCCAAGCCCGAGCCCGAAGTTGGGCTACAATTATAACTCAATAGTCTTGTCCAAGCCTACCCAAAAGTACCTTTTATGCTCTTGTGGCCTGGGCCAGACGAGGAAAGCGTCCGGGATTGCATGTGTTTAACTAAAATAAATTCACAACAGGTATCTATTGGTGTAACTACATAGCTTGGCATTAGAACTCCATTAGCCGAGTACAAAATGCGAGGGTACTATAAAAATGGATGATCTCATAAGAAAATATTTAGATGTACCAAAGGAATAAATAATGCAGCTCAAAAGCGAAGCAAATAATGACCAAAATAGGTTTAGACCATGTAAATCCGAGGGCAGTATAAAAATATATGACCTCCGGTGCATCAGGTGGTGGCGGCGATAGCATCTCTCGCATAGCACCATCTCGACGGACGTGAACAGAAATGAACTCTTGTATGACAGGGCCCCCAGCCAGGCCGATATCATACATAATTAAGCATCGCACTCGGATGAACGTCAATCCGGGCACAGAGGGACAATCTAACTCCGTACACTCCACCTCAACATCAGATGGTAGACCGTAAAATACCCCACGCGAAACAGCAGGTAGCGGCATAGTGCTAATCTGAAATGTTATCCCCAAAAGGGGTGAGTACAACCACTCAAAGAGATAGAAATCCAATAACAACTCAAATGCACCATGCATACCATCATACAATGCATGCATTGCTTACCTTTTTGATGTCAAGCGTATTCATGCATCATCATAACATATATATCATCATCATGGCATCTCATATATCATTATCATTACATCATCATTAACCATGCATCACCATGCATATCACATCATATCATCATTAGGCATGCATCACCATGCATATCGCATCATATCATCATAATCCATGCATCACCATGCATATCACATCATCATTAGCCATGCATCACCATGCATATCACATCATCATTAGCCATGCATCACCATGCATATCACATCATATCATCATTAACCATGCATCACCATGCATATCACATCATATCATCATTAGGCATGCATCACCATGCATATCGCATCATATCATCATAATCCATGCATCACCATGCATATCACATCATCATTAGCCATGCATCACCATGCATATCACATCATATCATCATTAACCATGCATCACCATGCATATCACATCATAGATCAATTTCCACTTTTATTTATCAATTGATCCCCACATTATCTTTTCTCAAATCATCGAATTCACCATCATCACCATCCCTTCGGGCGAAACCTCCGACGTGGATCCCAAGATCCCGCCATCTCATGGCCACCGGGCTTCGGCCCCCACATTCCGAGCATCTCGCATCTCAACTAGCATCACGAGGCATTCCCTTCGGGCAAAAACCTCCGACAGGGCTTCCGGCCTTTACCCTTCTAACCGGGGATCTCGCACCCCAATCCCGGCATCGCGAGTCACTCCCTTCGGGCGAAAACCTCCGACAGGGCTTCCGGCCTCCCACATTCCGGGCATCCTGAAACTCCCAGGGAATCTCTGGAATTATGCCACTCGGCCACCAGATATCATCCTCTGCCACAACCTCTTACTCACATACCATTTTCCTTTTTTTTTTTTTTATCATCCTTTTCATCTTGTTATTTCATGGCATATGATTTACATACATGCATCACAATTCATGATCATTCATACATCAATGCCGTATGACAATACATCATAATTCATGATCATACATGCATCAATGTCATATAGCAATGCATCATAATTCCATAATCATTCATACATCAGTGCCATATAACAATACATCATAATTAATGATCATACATGCGTCATCAATGTCATATAGCAATGCATCATAATTCCATAGGACTCATGGCCAATAAAATAATCCACCTCTTATTTTATTATTATTATATTATTATATTATTATATTATTATATTATTATATTATTATATTATTATATTATTATATTTATTTATTTTCATAAATAAATATTATATTTAATATTTATGATTTTCCAAAAATCATAATCTTCAACCAATCATTAAACAAACAATTAGAATCAAATTTCACATAAAATCCATGGCTAATTTGCATTTTACATAATTCCCCAAATTTCCACAAAATACACACAACATTCGGATCATGGCCAGATTGCACAGTTTTCGAATTAATTCAATTAAAATACTCATATGACCTCCGAAAATTCCCAAATTTTACAGGATGATAGCCAACACATTTTCGTGCATTTTTCATGAAGAACTCTTAGCAAAATTCTTTATAGATTAATTTATATAACTCCACGAAGCTTCTGGAACCTCTACCGTTTCGTCCAGAACGTACATCACCGAAAAACTTAGGTTTGACCCATCAAATCTCTTTCGTTTCTCCTGAAATTCGAGTATGTTATATATCAATGTGTCCTTTACAAGTTTCATGAAGAGATCTAGGTTAAATAACCAAAGTATAATCCTCTTTTAAGTCCTTGAAATCTCGGGTGTCTCGGTTCACTTCAACAGAACCATCCGTCTCAAAGATCTAGCTGGTTAACTAGGCTATACTCATTTTTTTATCCTCAAATTTGAATATGTTATAGTTTAGGATGTTATCTACGACATTCATGAAGACAACAAAGTGAGATCTCCAACAGAAATCAACATGCAACCAAGAAATCAACAAAAGGTCAGTAGGAATTTCGCAGATCTAAAGCCCCCGTGAAATAGAACTTTTGGCCCTTCATATCACCATCGTTTTCCATGAAATTCGAGTATGTCATACCTCAAGATGTTAGCTTCAACTTTCATGAAGACACCGAAGCCAAAATCACATTCCAAATACACATGCAAGCTCGAATAAGATACTGTTTACCACCAACCGAACGGAAACAGCCACATAACATGAACACATTCAACCCTTACCTCGGTTTTTCGCCCAAAATCACACCTAAAACCGAACATGCAACCAACAAAACAGACATGCAAGAGAAGTTAAGGACCCCACTTGCCTCCAAGATGAACAAACAGCGATGAACGGCGGCGTACGGCGAGACACGGCGGCGGCAACTCTCGGCTCCACCTCCTCTCTCTCGGTCCTTCCCCTTTCTCGAACACTCTCTCTCTCCCTCTCACCTTTCTCGGCCAAAATGAAGCAAAGAACCGGCCATCTCTCTCTCCTCATCCCTCTTATACTCCCCTAAAGCTCATGATTACTTGCCTAATGACTCACCAATGCATGCTCTTTCCTTGGCCACTTGTCATTTCTATTTTTGAAATTTGATTTGGGTTAATGGGCTTGGGCTTAGGCCCAACCGGCCACTCCTTCTTGGGCTGGTCGAACTCCCCTCTTGGGCCCAATGGGCCGACTAGCTTGGCCCACCAGGCTTTAGGCTAATGGGCCCAAGGCCCATTTCGAAAATTCAACCCCTTTTTCCTTCTTTTTTTTTTTTTTTGAAATTCTTTTATAAATATTTCTAAATTCAAATTTCATCTTGGCCAAAGTCTTGGGATATTTTTAATTATTGAAATTTAAATCATATGGCCAAGCATTAATCTACTAAATTTGAATTTCCACAATCACAAGCATAATTCATTTAAATTAAAAGACAAATTGGCTAAAGCATAAGCCATAAAATTCTATCACCTAATTAAAGACATTTAACACACCTTAAGGCTTGGCTTTGAATTTCCGGGATGCCACAATATATATATATATATATATTTTATATTCACGGGAATAATTTATGAATATAAGAACATGCTTAGTAACTGCACAAAATTTATATTCCTGGGAAAGAAATGTGTTTGGTACAATTGTATAACTTTATTGTTTCTTTTAATTTGTTAATATTTTTATTATATTTTTCCTTTTTTTCTTTTTTTTTTTATTCTCTCTCCTTCTTCCTCTTTTGTGGCCGATCGCGGTGACTAGTTGGGCGAGGTCTGGCGAGCTCGTCGGAGCCTCGTTAGGCTAAGGTGAGGGTTGGCGAGCTCGCCTAGCCCCTGCGAGGCTCGCCTCGCCATATCTAGGCAAGGCTGAGCCTCACGATGGCCTCGCGATGCTCGCGAGGCTTGACCTCGCCCATGCAGTGCGAGGTCAGCCTTGTCCCGGCCCAGGCGAGGCCAAGCCTCGCCGTGCCTCACCCAGCCATGGCGAGGCTTGGGTCAACGAGCCTCTCCGTGGCTCGACGTCTCTAGGGGCCAACAACGCTCTAGCGAGGTCGCCGGCCCTCATTTGATCAGTTGCCAAATGCCAGCCATGGCCAAGCCTAGTGACCGGCCAAAAGGAAGAAGAAGAAGGAAAAAAAAAAAAAAAGCAGAGAGAAAAATATATTCTAGAAATTATTCCCAAGAATAAGAAGCTACTTTTTTCTATTTCTTGTTTCTGCTCCAAATCTATTCTCAAGAACAAAAATTTTACCAAACAAGTTTCTATTCTTTTTTCGTTCCCCGAAATAAAAGAACAAAAATAGTTGTTCCGAGGAACAGAAATAGATTTTAATAAACAGGCCCTTACAATACAAGATTTGGTTTCCAATTTTAGTGGCAGTCTACCGGTTTAGAAATCAGGATTTACGGAGTTGCAGCAGATCTGCTGTTTTGCTTTGCTGGGTTGTAATTGCAATAGCGGCAGCGAATCACCCACCTTTGAAGTGGACACTTCAATTTTCGTTGTGGGATGTTAAGTGTCAACTTCATCAATATTCACTCGGCCCCCACCTCTCATATCTCAAGCCGAGCTGACGAACCCATTAAGCTTTCGGTTTCGGTTTCAACTTGTTTGATTCTTTTGACATTGACCTAAGGTCGTTTTGGGCATTGACTCATAATATAGAACCATTGATGGAATGGAAGTAGTCCGCTGATGAGGAATGATGAGGTAGTAATCCAACATTTGCAAGAAACAGTGACTAGACATGCAAGTTTCTCCAAAGAAATTTTGCGGATAGACATACAAGTTTCTCTTTGATCATTTCTCAAAGATGGGAAAGATGAAATTGGCCGACCATCATCCACACTAAAGACAAAATTGGCATCTGCTAAGAGAAATTCTTGAGTAGCAACATATAACAGGCCGAACTCATGAACAAAACACATCCAGAGCAAGAAGGTGCCACCCACTTCGCACATCTTGCCATTCAAACAAATGAAAAGCTTCCATAACAGATTCCCTCCCTTGCAGTAGCCAACACATCGTTATTGTGTGAAGAGGAAAAAGTTGCAACATTGTCTCTCTTTAAAAAACAAAATGGAAAGAGATAGCACGAATACAAACACCAAACCACAAGCCATTGTCTTTAGGCTTTCCCTACTAATTAGTTCACAATACCCAATTACTGCACTGCATAACACTCGTTGTTTTGTTTATATTACCTATACCTTCAGTTCCAATGTGAGCGAAAGAGAAACCTTGAAGCAACATTTAAGAGTTCTGCTGCAAGGATTACCCAATGAAGCCCTAGTTCTTTCAAGAACTAATTTACTTAGAACACAACAAACCATTTCTTACTCTCTCTTGTGCCAGTAATTGGTATCCAGAAGTACCGGATAGAGATCATTACCAGATGCAGACAAAGCGGTTCCAGTCCATGGCCCTTCAATAGACATACTCTTGCTGATATTCTCACCAACTGCCTGATCTTCGTCACCTCTAAAATGCTTCCTCATGGCCTCAATTTTCTCCTGAGTCATGATAGCGCCTGCAGAGTCCAGCACTGGAACAGCAACCTTGCCTTCAAGCATGCTAACCACAGATGACATTGGTGGCCTGAGTGCTGGAGTCACATTAGTACACATCAAAGCTACCTTTATCAATGCCAACGCCTCCTCTTTGTTAAAGTGAGAACCAAGCCTCAGATCAACTAGTTCTATCAAATTCTCTCCCTCCTTCAGAAAGTGTGCCTAGATACAGAAATGTAAAGTGAAGGTATTTCCCTTTCAAGCTTCAGGTATTGATCAGTTTGCAAAATATGCTCTAAATACTGAAACAGGAAGAAGTATATCATCTCCCTGGATAATTACGCAGCAAATGCAGTTGATAAGCACCTGCTAGTTCTAGGGTATAAATGGATAAAAAGAATCGAATGAATCAATACAGATCCAACATGATTTTTTTTACCAATTTTAAATAAAAGATACCAGACTACAACATCACTTACTAATGGTTAACTGGTTGCCAAGAAATCATTTACACCACTTTAAAATCGCCAGCTATTGTGGAGTTTTATCAGCACAAATTATTTGTCAGTGTCATTACATGAAACGGCAGACTAGTCTTTCAATGTTCTTGATTATGTAACTCAGGCAACAATCAGATTTAACAAGGACTAATAATGATTGTTTGCTCTAATGATTGCTCACTCAAAGCAAAACAAAATCTAACTTAAGGAGTCAATTATATGAATGTGAAAAAAGTTATAACTCAATCGAAAGTATATGGATATTCTGGTCAAGAAATGGTCTTGAAAACTTTTTAATTTAACAGTAATTGCCAAAATTCAATAGTAGTCGAAGGACTTGTTTGGTGCTAATGAAACTACAGGGAGTATGAAAGTCAAGCATAAAAACATAAAGACTAAAACTGAACTTTCGAGATCCACCCTAAATTATGGGGTCAACTTCCCCAAATTTCAAGGAATAGAATTTTCTTCGCTCCAAAAAAGAAAAAAAAAAAATCTACATGAAAATTCAGAGTAGACCAACATGATAAGAAGAATCGGATTAATTTCAAATAACAAATTGCACTTAACTTCATGACAATTCATTAAGCAAGTTTCAATAGCTGTTTAACTGTGAAACTCCTTTGCAACCATTAAAAGTGCATGTGAGGATTTAAATACGGACATGATCATAATTGAAATGCTAGAGTTGATTACCCAATCGAGTAGATTAAAGCATTCCTCAGTTCTTTGGGAGCTAGTGTTGCTCTGGCCATTAACAACTTCTAAGGCAACAACGCCAAAACTATAGATGTCGGCTTTGTCAGTGAGGTAACCATGCATTGCGTACTCCGGTGCCATATATCCACTGCAGGAAAAAAAAAAAGATCGTTGTTGTTCTTTATAAACTTTTTTTTTTGGTTTGAAATATAAGTATCATTTATAAGATGACGTACGTGAGCTTAAGGGAATTTCCCAGCATTACAAAGATATCTAAGAACGTGCAAAAACGGAGTGAGGGAATCTCCATATAGTACCCAATATTACATTTATTTGGGAAGGCCTAAAGTTTTTGTAATGTGAAGCTCGCCCTGTAACAAGTTTATGAATTTTAGCCACGATGAGGGGGACATCATTTGACTTGTTTGGAATTGTCTATAGTTACGTTTATAGTTCTTTTTGTTGAATGAACGTTAGAGTTAGTAGAATGAACTTACAATTTTATCTTTTCCCTAATTAATCACATTCCTTTCAAAAACAAGTTGACTTTTCACACGCATTAATGCAAACATCTAAAACATGTGAACATGCTTATCAATGTTTTTCCATGCGCATACAATAGAAACATGGGCAAATTTGCTATAATACTAAGTTATATTCAAATTAACAATTACATAAGTCAATATCAGAGTATCATTACTTAATGGTAGAGTATGACACAATTTACATTTTTTTCCTAATTAATGTAAAGAGTGGTGGGACAGTCGTAAAGCTTTGTGTTTAAGCCGAATTTGTTGAGCACCATGCTTTGGGATGATGTGAATCCACCACAAAGCTCCATTCAACTCGCTTTTCTTAAATCAGAATATATGTTTCTATTCCATGCTTTTATGTTGTCACTGGCTCCTACTTAGGTTAACAGGAACAAAAAGCAAGAAACTTACTAAGTTCCAGCAATCTTGGTGCTAATATGTGTTTTGTCCTCCTCATCAAGCTTTGCTAGCCCAAAATCTGATATTTTAGGGTTGAGATCCTTATCCAGTAAAACATTAGTAGCCTTAATGTCTCTATGCACAATCTTCAGCCTTGACTCTTCATGAAGATATGCCAATCCCCTGGCAATACCCACGCATATCTTGTGTCTTGTCCACCAATCCAACTTTAACTGAAATTCTTCAGGACCTTCAATTGTATCAGAAGACATCAAAGCTGCTTTACTGCCATGTCATTAACTGAAGTCAATGAAGCACAATGTGATATCAAATTACCAAACAAAGCGCGAGCAAGACTGTTATTTTCCATGTACTCGTAAACCAGCAAAAGTTGATTTCCTTCAATGCAGCATCCATAGAGTTTCACAAGATGTGGATGCTGAAGAGCAGAAATCGTCCCAATCTCTGTCAGGAACTCATTATTTCCTTGTTGTGATTTGGATGAAAGCTGCTTCACTGCTATAGTGGTGCCATCTGACAGAAAACCCTGCAATTCAACTTTGGCATCAGATTTATGTTGTGAAAATTGAGTTACATTGAATGCTGCTTTCTACATATCTTCTCTCTTGGGAATTGAGGGAATTTGGCTAGCCAATTTTCCAGCATACCTTGTATACAGAACCAAAACCACCTTCTCCTATCTTATTGGCAGCGTCAAAATTGTTTGTGGCAGTTTTAATCTGTCGCAAGGTAAATAAACCAATTTGCAACGCTAGACCCTTCAAATCTGCAACACGTTTTGGAACTTCTATGAATTTGGAAAAGTCAACAGTTAAAGTATGTAATCCACTATCTAACAAAGACATCAATTCCTTCTCAATATTTCAGAAAACCTTTTTGGGATGTTTTGGTATGAGCAAGTTCAGTACAGAATAGCTTAGCATCATGAAAATTATTTTCTAGGAAAGTCTGGCATCAGTTGGCAGTATGTATTTTTGAAAAGTAAAATGAGATTGTCCCCAGGGTATTTAATAGTGAAGGAAAATAAAAATCATACAGAGAACCCCCTTGGAAACGTAGGGTATGGTTTGTATGTTTTAATTTCTCATGCACGTGAAGTTCTGGCAGCTATTTTTGGTGTCTTATAACATAGACTTTGTGTGTATACACACACACACACATCTGAGAAACAATCTACCGTCTCTCCCTATAACTATCTATTCCTTCATTTTTTGGATTTCTAAATAAAAAGTTAGTTCGTTAAGCAAACCAAATGGTTCTATGACACTTTAGCTGTATATCACCTAATAATAATCTTTGGCTTTTTGCGTCGAATCAAATGCACAAATGTCATGCATTAACAGTTTTATGGGAACTGTAAATCTAGATGGAGCATTAATGATCCATTGTCATTACACTTTCCCCAACCAGGAAAGTAAGAAGAAGAAGAAGAAGAAGAAGAAGAAGAAGAAGAAGAAGAAGAAGTATCATGTGCCAACAGTTTGACAGGACAACTGTGCGATTTAGCTGAAATATAAATGAAGCAATGTGACTATCCTCCCTCTCCACCAGCATATGGAAGGGGGAAAATGTATTCAGAGTGCATAACATTCTCATGTTTCTTGACAAATACACGTGGACTAAATAGCGGAGATTCCAGGTAAGCAACTACCTTGTGCCATTTTATCTTTACATCCAAGGCATCCTCTCCACCAAAGGATAACCAGGATAAGGAAAACTACAAAAACTATACCAGCCAGAATCCCAGCCACTGTGCCAGCAGATATGCTGGCTGGGGGATCAAAGCCTGCAATGAAGAAAGAACAAACAAATATTTAGCCAAAACTGTTCAGTTAAATGGGGTAGACGTAAATGCAGAAAAATATCTGTAGCTTCTCGTTGAACACAAAGAAATTGATGGAGAACACAATAATTGAGAATTAAGAGGACATAAAACCGCCCAGAGTACTCCACAGAAACTATCAGATAAATGAGCACCGGAAGATATCATCTATGGAACATGTAATACAAAATACAAAGGGAAAAAGAAAAAAAAAATCTACTCTTCATTCTCAAGGCTGTACTGTATGATACAGGCACAGTGGTCGTAATCCATAGTGGAAAAGTGAACAAGGCTATCATTTCATAGTCGAATGGAAGGATTAAAGATACATAGAGAAAACACGCTCAGATAGAAAGAACACAAAGCAACCTATAACCAATTTTCGACTCTAAGAGAATAATAATAGACCCCGGTCAGCTATTATGCGTAATCGACTTGATCTATAGTGACATATGCCAATGGCCTGAATCCAACAGTAGGCATCTGCAACCAAGCCAAGTAACTGAATAGCCTATTGATGACTTCTGGTGCAAGAAAAAATATGGGTATTCTTTTCAACATGAATATGAGTAACTTTCTCAACAGAGAAGCACCAAGTGCAACATGGAAGCATCCATCTGCGTACCAGGGTAGACGGAGATAGCAGATATAAGAGGACCATAGACTCCTCTGTCAAGTATGGCAGTGTCGGTTCCTTTCCCAGCCCAATAGAAACGTATCTCCAGAGTGCCCTTGGTCACATTGGCAGTAAAATTTCTCATGACCTCCTTTCCAACTCCACCTGCTTCAATCTCAATGTTGAAATCTTTCCACACCAATTTCCCCTGAAATAATATTTCATCTGATTCAAGTTGAGTGTCTCCACACTAAACAAGGTAAAAATTTTAGTCTCCATAGAATGTACAAATTGTGAAAAAATCATCATTTGCAAGTACGAGATATTTGGATAAACTTCCCAAACATAACATATTGAACGCTTTATGTGCTTTATATATTAGAACCAGCACTCCATAATGCTGAGTTTACCTGTATATAAATATTAAAAGCTCTCCTTCCAAGGCTTTGATAACTTTTGTCACCTTTGATCATTATCTCCGCAAAATGAAGGGTTACATTGTAGGGCCCATCCATCAGACAAAAACCGTAATAAGTTAGAGATTTGGCAGAACGTCGTGCTTTTATGTAAAGTTGGGCATCATTCATGGACAGTGTGGATGTGTTTTTAACTTCATTGCTATTGTCATCAGTGAAGTAACCAGTGCTACTGTAGGCCCAGTAATCACTCCTGAAGAAACTTGAAGGTGTAGCCACCCGTGAGTCATCTTCGTATGTGGTGCCCCTTACTTTTGCTTTGCTCCCACCGCAATTTATGAAGAGGTTATACCGATCTGGATGGAGTAAAGAAGCAGCCACAGAGAAAATTCAGTTTCTTCTATTTGTTAATATGGAGTGGACTTTCCAGATACACTAAATAAGCTAGCATTCACTCATTGGAAAATTACATAGAAATTCCTGAGTTATGAGCAACCCATTATTTCATGCAGGTAGCTTTTGAAATTGTAAGGGTAATTATGCATCAATCATCAAAGATTGACACAATAGCCAAGAGGAGAGTTGACAAGGAGATAAATTTGATGAGATATTACAAAGAGTAAGATGCAATATTAGAATCTGATGATAATGATAGGATATGTTAGAATAATTTAAATATAAAATCACGCATTCATCTAACAATTTAAGCTTTTAAAACAATTGGCTGTGATCTTATAAAATTTCATATGGTATCAGAGCTCGATTTCATTAGTTCAAATCTTTTGAAGCCTCATTTGCCTCCCTAATTAATTATGTCCACACTTCATCTAATAGCTTAAACTTTTAGAACAGTTAGCTATGGTCACACAAAATTTCATAGGATATACAGCACGTCAATTTACTTTTTATACAACAATGACTCTGCAGCGTATTAACTTACTCTTTGCACAACGTTGACTCTGCAAACATGAGACAAGTCCACTTGTGGCAGAATATGAAGTTCTGAGCAAGCCAACAAAGATTTTAGTGTTATAATCATCATCATTCTTAATGAAGTTCAGTGCTAAGTACATAAACAATAAAAATGCGTGTCCTTGGAAATCCAAGTCTCTCGTTGAAAAGTTAATCGCAGACATACGCATTCTCAACCTCGGAGCTTGCGAACAAGTTGCTGTAGAGAAAAGACAAAATTAACATTCAGCAGAGAAACGGAAATATTATACACAAACAGGATATAAGTTACTCAATAAGTGCACATTTGAGGGGAGCCCTGGACTGACTGAGGGAAGTAGGACGTACACAGATCGTTCAGGACATTCTGAGCCTCTGGCAATGAAGTTGTTGTATGACAAATCACTACACAGAGAAACAGTCAACCATTTCCAAAATCTCATCAATTTGAAGAATACACTGGAAGTCATTCCATCAAATGATTTTTTTTTTTTTAATAATTCCATCGAATGATTAATATGTACAAAAATGCAGATAAGTTGCAAAATGTGGACAGGTAAGGCAAGATAAAAGGCGAAAACATCACAAGATGATGAAATTGATATTTTATTCCTACTGAAAATATCTTATCTTAGAATATGAAAAGGAGAAAGACTAACTGAAGTAAACGGAGACTTTAAAACTATTTAGTGTATAAAAACATTTTTACTCAGTAACAGTACCACAGTCATGATGTCTAAGGCAAAGAGGCATTAACAGAACTGTGATTCCACCTACTACTACATCTCGTCTTCTAATAAGAAATTATCCAGACCACATTTATCTGTTTAAACTACCTCACAAGAGCTTCATTCCTACACCCATAAGATAATATCAACTTCTCCTAAGTACACTCATTTTGGTTGTAGAGTTTCTCAAATACACAAACCCATAAAAACATTGTTATCAGCAAGAAATAGCCCAAGCAACTAATCATATACTGCAGGTGATACGTTAGACAAACTTTCAAAGAGGATTAATAGGAGGTAAAAATTTTCCAAACATAACTTTAATCATTCCAATAGGTCTGAAAATGATCTACAGCTGGGAATGGCTTTTTGTATAGGGGAAAATGGAGCTAACTAGGCACTTCCAAGAAAATACACTTTATATTCTTTCATGCATATCATCCAGTTCAGCCTCTTTTGTTACATACATCCATCCAATTAACAGATCCCAACGAGGAGAAAGGTACTTATAACGTTTCCACTTATCTCCAAAGGCTACTAACCATAAAGATCCAATATGTGAATGCATTATTGCTTGGTACAGAGCAAGATTAGCCAGATAAAGCTAGAAGCAAATTCATGATTAAACAAGATATTTTCTTCAGGCAGCGAAGCTTACACATTTTTTCCTTTTGCCAGGATCCAATCAGGGACTTCTCCAGTCAACTGGTTTCCAGTTAGATACCTAAACAAGATTATTTGAATGAGTCAGCTCCTCATGTACTTTATACACTCTAACTATTTAAGACTTATACCTCAAAAATGCATTATTTAGCAGATTATTAGCATTTGTTTATTAGTGGTGTAGAAAAAAATCAGTTTAAGTCATGATAACACTATAGAGCTTTCAGCTGGAGATGAAAGATTAAGGAAATCAATGACAGAGGAAAACCCTGATCCCTGCGAAGCTTGGAGCGCCTGGAGAAAGATTACCATAACAGTAGTACACAAAGCTGGACTAGTGAAGGGTACCTCCAAATTAGCTTATCAACTATTTCCTTGTGATAATGTTTTTGTCCTTCTAAGACATAAAATAAATAATTAAGGAAGATGTGCCATTGTCAAGCTTCAATTGTTGGGCAGAAAGATGAAAACCAATGTTAAACAGTCCAAGAAGCTTAGGAGCACAGTTTCTCATCATTCTCAAAACTAGGTATAAGATACCAAGGTCCTCCACAGACCTTCTAAATAGCACTTGAGAGCTGCACTCACCAAACTTCTAGAGCCATTGTTGTGGAAAGAACCAAGTAGAGAGCCTAAGGACTTTTGCTATATTTAATCTCCTATACATCATAGAATAGGCACACAAGACATGCATTGAGTACAGAAACATACAACTGTCAAACGCTAAAGTATCACTGATCCATTTAACTCTTCCAGCGTAAACAAGTAACTTTTTGAAACTTGTGAATCATGCGAAGAATTTATCAAAAGGGCTGCTCTTTAAGCAACAGAATATCAACGATCTACGCCTGCTCCATGACTAAAGTCCCACCAAAATAATTGCTTGACCACTAGAACAACTTGAGACTTTAGATTCTTCTACAAAATAAGAAAAGAAGCCTAAGTTCAGCATCGAAGTACTTACATATATTCTACATTTTCCAGTCTGCTGTAGGATCTAGGGATTTTGCCGCTCAGTTTGTTGAAGCTGAGGTCTCTGCAAAGCAAGTTTATGTGAATATATATTGAGAAGATACTTTTAACTGACTCCCTCAGGACACTCTTTGAGCATACTTCAGACGATTGTACAAATACAGACAACATCAATGAACATACAAAGTCCAGTTTGGATGTTTAGACATACAGGTCAACTGTCTAGTGCCTAAGCTTTCTACTAGACATTCATCTCCAGAGGCATTCATAGCCTAAATCCAAGTTTCAAGTTGGTCACATGCTATAAGTATACAAAACTGCTGTAAATCAAATTTACAAAAGAGGAACAAACATTTCATTAACTAAGGATCTGAACTTGAGCACCAAGGACCTGCACACGGCCTTCGCGGACTCAACCTAGGTGCTGGGGACTAGAGCTTGAGTTTCAAAGACCCAAGCACTGCTTTTATGTACTTGGGGTCGGGTAATGGGGCATTGGGCCTAGGCACCAGGGCTTCGGGCCCAGCCTCGATGGACTAGGCCCAGGCGCTGAAGACCTAGTCCTGAACGCCGAGGACCAAGAACCAGGCGTTGGGGTTCCCGTGTCCAAGTAAAGAGTTGCAGGTCCAAGCACCAATACCACCTCATAGTTTGGAAAATGTTTTCCAACTTTTT
Source organism: Eucalyptus victrix (assembly GCA_016097545.1). Classification (NCBI taxonomy): domain Eukaryota; kingdom Viridiplantae; phylum Streptophyta; class Magnoliopsida; order Myrtales; family Myrtaceae; genus Eucalyptus; species Eucalyptus victrix. The sequence continues at coordinate 11,604,503 of CM027845.1, read as the reverse complement.
CAAAAGAGGAAATCATTTCCTAAATTTAAACATAGATCTTTCATTGACTCGGAAAACATTTTCCATTAACTCATTTTCCTAAGCAAACCAAATGCCAGAAAATCAGGAAAATGTTTTTCGCGAAACAAACAAAGCCATGACAGAATGGCAAAATGTTGCTGTTAAAAGTAGCATTTATTATATCTTACAGAGATGACCACATGAACAAGAAGAATTGACTTGTATAGAGATGCATTTGAAGCCATGCTCTCATTTGAACTATGAATGTTACATCTGACAAGTGTACAACAGTCAAGCATAAAACTCCAGCTAGATATTGTAGGGCTGAGATTCGAGAATGTAAACCACCAGAAGGAAAGTTTCCAGACAATCAACCACTAGAAGCCTCCATTTTGCATTAATGCTCTTAAGAAGTTAAGATAACATATCAAAGCAAAAGTAAATTAGACAAAATGGGAAACCACAACCAAGGTAAGAATTATTGCTGGAAAAGTGAAAAAAAAAAAGAGAGTGTTAGAATATTTAAATAACAAACCACGCTTTCATCTAATAACTTGAGTTTTTAGAACATTTGACAATAGTTCCACCAATTCTCACAGAGAGAAAAAGTCCATATACTTTTGTGCGAAACTGTATATTCTACAGCAGAGGCCACAATCACCAAGAGTTTAAATGCCACATCATTCACAATTCAGCAATATCAATAGAAAATATCAAAACACCATTGAAGTCAGTAAGGGACCTTCAAGCCATCTTAAATGGGTTCTTTAACCGCAACCAATAGTCAACCAAAAACTAGTAGAAATTTCACTCCTTAAGGGTAAAATTATTTATTCTGCTTGGAATAGCCAAAGGGAAAAGCCGCTTTCTACGCACAATAAGTTTAGATTTGTCATATTTGCTAGATAACCAGGTAGCTCTCCAATGAGATTGCAGCTCCTCAGAATCCTATAAGAAAATAACACCGATATTGTCACATTGCTAAGACAATTTGGCTCTTTTGCATAAAGTAAACTATCCGTGAAGGAGCATCGATCTCACAGTGTTTGAATATCTGTACTGTTAAGTTGTGGAACACGAGACTCTGGTCCATCGAGGTCACTTATTCTCCTGCATATCAAAATCAAATAGGAGCTTCATTTGATTGATAACATCTTAAAGAAAGAGAGATCAGATTGAAATGCCAAAATTCCATACTGACAAGTAGTTCAATCGCTCCAAAAGTGCGATCCCAGGGGGAATCGGCCCTTGCAATCCACTTCCTTGAATAGACCTGATGATACAATTCATAGATGGAATTGTCTTGGGGGTATATCTATAAAGACCAATTTAAAAGGGAAAGAAGCATTAAGCCTTACAGTGTCTCGAGATTTCTCAAGTTCTGAATAAAATCGGGTATCCTTCCCACGAACTGATTATCACCAAGTCGCCTACAGTGCATTAAACAACATGATTCATATGAAGGAGAAAGAATAGAAATGGTTAAATATTAGCTGAGTTTGTGGATACTGGAAACTAACAGGGCATATAGTTTCCTGAAGTTAACAAATGTTTGAGGCAGCTCCCCCGTGAAATTATTTGACGTAAGCCACCTGAAACAAGAAAAACCCATGACAACACATTGGTTAATAGAACCTGAATGCTGTATCTCTCAACAGATCACTCCAATGGATAAAATTCCCTCGCCAGATACAAAATCATCAGCGAATAAAAACTCGATGCCTAACACAGAAATTAGCATCAAGAGACTCACAATCCATTTAACCCGGACAAGTTCCCGAGCTCTGGAGGAAGAGGTCCAGAAAGCCAATTGCTTTCGACGCTTCTGAGCGGAATATGAAAGTTAAAATCTTGAAACATCAATCAAATTTAAAACAGCGAAGAGGCCAAAGGCGAGCGTCGGGATGAGTGGTCACTCACAAATACTGAAGTGAGGATATGTTCCCCAACTCCTTCGGGATTGGACCAGTCAATCGGTTTCCGAGTACAGAACTGCACCCACATCATCGCGTTTCCCCCAATCAAACAATAGAACATACACTCGTGAGAGAGAGAGAGAGAGAGAGAGAGAGAGAGCATACAGGTGAACCACGTTCGTAGAGCCCCATTCTTTAGGAATTGTGCCGTTCAGGTAGTTGCGGGAGACATCACTGTTTATAGAGAGAGAGGATGATGAAGAAGAAGATCGAAAATGGGGGAAAGGGGAAATGGCGAAAGAGAGTGCTTACAAGTACTGGAGGAAAGGCAATCTGAACAATCGAGGCGGAAGGGTGCCGGCAAGAGATTGCTTCCGAAGAATTCTGTTTTCGCAACGACACGAAGGCTTTATTCTAGCTTTACTTGAAAACTAGGTATCAATATGATGTTACAAAGTGGCTTTATTACATCTATTGATATGTGTACATAAATCTCAATTGATTCTAAATGAAAAATTCTTCAAAAATTGCCTAAAAAAAAGGTTTTGTTTAAAGCAAATGAATATATAACTAATGTGAAAAGCACGCATCACTCACAATATAGCTCTTCCATGCATTAGTATGAATAACATATGTAATAATGAGAGAATAGCATTAAAATTTTGAAACTACCCTTACAATTAAAGTTAGAGGGAATATAACTCTAGTCACTTTGATATTTAATCATGATCTTTCAGTTTGACATTCCCATTAATCACTAAAAATATAATTTATATAATTAAATGCTAAGCATATAATATGCCATTGTATTGATTAAACTTATAAAAATTTGTATAATCATACTATGAACAATTAATATTATGTTCATAATTACTTCATGAGTGATTTTAATATGATAAGTGATTACGTATTGTTGTTACATTTTGACCAAAAAATCAGCTCATGTTTTTTTTTTTATAATGAAATACTAATATAGTGCAAAAAGATTCAGTTCGGCAGCCAATCGACTCTATAAAAACAAAAGATTGGTGTGCGATTGCTTGATTAATACTAAAGTCTAGCGAAGAATCTACAATGGTATAATTCATGAAATTGAGGGAGAAAGAGACATGCTAGTGACACGGGTGGTGTTGTGAGTGTTGGTGGAATTGTCGCAGGTGACGGCGTTGGTAGTTGTATCAATGTTTTTGTTGTCACCCCATCCACCCTCTACACTGCATGGATCTGCATTGAAATCCCAATCCAATTTCCCTAACGCCTTTGCTATTTCTTTCAACGCATCCACTGAAAGAGAAAAGAGCTGATAAGTAAAAAGGAACAGCAATGTATCATGCAAAACAAGCACAAAGAATGTCAGATTCACGTGTGCTTGAGGTTGAATATATGTATGAAAAACAAGTGCCAAAAAAAAAAAAAAAAATTGCTGCACGTTGGAGTCCAAAAGGTAAAGGAACAATACGATGGGTTTATTTTTTTTCACCTTCGTCTTGGGGCAGCAGAGTGGCGGCAGTAGCTAAGTTAGTGATGCTGAGAAGGACAAGCATAGAGAAGAGATATGGAGCCGAGAAGAGAATCGTCATCATTTCAATCTTGACCTCAACAGAGAGAGAGAGAGAGAGTGAGAGATCTCCTCTTCTTTAGTCGGAGTCTGTGAAAACAAAACTTGGCTAAGCGAGGGAGCAAGAGAGAGATAATTATTAAGTGAGCGATCTAACTTCATGCATTTATACACGAAAAAAGGGAGAGTGGATAAAGACTTTTTCCTCTGGTATATTTGACGACCTCAAGTCTTCCTTGAACATTTGAATATTCATCCCGAATGAGTTTTGGGTTCAACTTTTCTTGCATAATGACTTTCTTGGACCATAAATTTACCTTTAATCTAGAGAGAGAGAGAGAGAGAGTTTTGGTTCAACTTTTCTTGCATAATAACTTTCTTGGATCATAGATTTACCTTTAATCCAAAGAGAGAGAGTCTGTGTTGACACATAAATTTTGATGACTTATTCAGTCATTTATTGCATTAAAACATTAGAGATAGACAAAAATATTAGAATTAAATTGCATAACATATAATCTTAGAAATATTTATTTTATTTTATTCCATTTTTGTATTGAACTGACGATGAGCATTGATTTTTTCAATATTCAATGATACGATGGGATATTTTTCATATATTCAGGCAATATATCCTCGAGGAACATATTTTTTGGTAAGAATGAAGGTTTCGGATGGAATATTTAAAAATGATAAAAAAAGAATATTATGCATGAATGCATATATTTCGACAATATATATTTGGAGGGATTATGTACAAGCAAAATTGGAAATAAAATATTCCATGATGATCAAATTTTTGGCCTATAAAAAGAGTAGCGTACGGAGAGGTGAGGGGGGCCTTTCTTCGTTTCTTTTGAGTGAAAGAAAACAGCACAAAAAGAGTTCTTTCCGTCGGGGGCTTTTTCTTTTTTCCTTCGTTCCTTTGCAAAAAACAGAAACACATAAAAAAAAGGAAGAAAACCCTGCTGAGGGAAAAGTCAATGTCAACAAAACGAGCCATGCTTTTGCTGAAGAAAGTACAGGGGACAGGAGAGGACGGGGAGGCAGAGAAAAAACGTGAGAGGACGTGAGGCAGAGAGGGAAAAAAAAAAAAAGATGAAGAACTGTTCATCTTCTTCGTGAGGTCCTGTCGACGTCCGCTGCTGCCCACTACGCCTGCACCGGCCACCGCGCCCGCACTGCCTCGCGCCGGCCACCGCGCCTCCGCCACTGCCGCTCCGCCACCGCCGCTTCGCCGCTACCTCGCCAACCACCGCCGATCGTCCCTCGCGACGCTCGCAGCGCGCTCTGTCGGGCTCCGCCGGCCGTCCACCTCGCTGTGCCACCGCCTCCGAAGCTGCAACGTTGTCTCTGCCCGTCGGTCCGCCCACCGTCCTCGACGCCTTCCCCCACTCACCCGTCGCCGCGCCCGCCGCTGCCTCTACCCGAAGCTGCGTTGCCGGTCCGCCAGAGCAGCACGCCTCCGTCGCCGTCGCCCTTGCTGCCCGCCTCCCTCTGCCCGACGCCGCTGCTCGCCGTCGCAACAACAACTAGCAGCTCGAGCCCGCCTAGCTCCGCCAGCTGCCGCCGCCCGTCCGCCTCGCACGCTGCAGCCCCCAGTGACTCCGGTTCCCCCCCTCACCGCGCGTCTGTTGCCCCCTCGCCGAAGCTCAGACCGACTGTGACCCACCACCCTCAGCTACCCGCCACCACAGCAACCCGTCCTCGAGCCACGCGGAGCCTCCATCGTGATCCATGAGCCGCCGTTCGCTAAGCTGGATTTGGAAACCGAAACTCGAATTAGGTAAAAATATTGTATTTTTGGGTTTTCAAATATTTTGTTTCTTTATTTATTTGAAATATTCCCTTATGCATTATTGAAATCCCCAACCCCAACATGATATTCGTAACTCGAGTAGCCTTCTAAATTGTGAAATCTTCCTTATTTCGCACTGTGCATATAATTGATAGTCTAATTTCACGCTCGAAATACGACTTGCAATCGTACGAAAAAAAATCGCCAATCCTATTTCACGCTGATCTCATGATTTTATTTAAAATTAGTTAATCCAATCTCATGCGCGAGATACGTTTCGTCAATTTATTTTGAAAATTAAATGGATATGTATGATATCTTGCCTGATTTGTTACCGTGCCATTTTTGATGCTTTTATTTGGTTGCTCCTGTAAAAGGAAAAGCCCAAAAATATATATTTAGATTAGGTTCATGTTGGAATATTACTTGATTTAAGATTATTTTGCATGTTTAGAATAGAAAATTTATTTATTTCGAATTTCTTAAATAAAAATACCAAAAACATTAATTTAGGGTGTTAGATTTTCATTTCATTAATTTAAATTGCACGTTTAATTATGTGACAATTCTAATTTTGAATTTCATAAAAAAGAAAAAGAAAAAAAAACTAGAGTTATGGCATTCTTTGCACGTCATCTAGTCATTGCATATTATGATGAGATTGCACATTTAATTTAATTCTAGATAACATTTGTAATTTACTATAAGTTTAGATAATTTTTCCTATATAGATTGCATTTTAGGTTAGGGATTACTAAGTTAAGATAACATTTTAGTTTAAATTAGGATTTGGCCTAATCTAATTCCTAATATAAGTTGGATGATATCTTAATCTGGATAGATAATTTTTGCAATTTTCTAATTTCGAATTTCATGTAAAATACTCAAAAATTGTCTTAGAATAAATCAATTTCATTCTCTAAGATAGATTGCATGTTTATTAAGAAAAAAATATTATACTTATGTCATATAATTTAAGTCATATTGCTATGTCATATCACTTCATTAGTAGTATGCATTGCATAAAGCATGATTCTCATTAAATAAGTAAAACAAAAATTAAGTGATTGCGTGTTAATTAGAAATTATATCTAGGACTGTTGATGTGAATTCTGATCCTAGATTGTTGATGTGAATTCTGATCTAACATCGCAGATACTTTCATCACCATAAGGTAAGTCTCATAATTTATTTATTGTTTTATTTGGATGTTAAATTGGTGGTTTGCGCACCTGCATGATCACCTCTCTAAATTAAAATTAATTCAAGTTGCCTACAAAACATTTTTTTCGAAATAAAAGAGAAAGGTACCAAAAAAAAGGCGTTAGAAAAATCTAGCGTAATCAAGTTCTTGAATTCACAATCTCTAGTTCATAAGAATAAAGTAAATCTCTAACTATTTTACTTGGGTTTCTAATCGACCGATTAAAAAATAGATTAGTGGCGATTCAAAATTGAAAAATCATTTGTATGTTAAGAACTTGAACCTTCGTGAGTTGATATGAGCTTAGGAGGGCTCGAGCTAAGTTTAGGCTTAGTAATTCATTAGTCAAACCCTAGGTGGTTCACCCAAGGTTAGGTCGCGAGAGAGAGGGAGAGAGAGATGTGATTGCTAAGTGAGTGGTCTTCACGAAAAAGAGAGAGAGAGAAATGTGATTGTTAGAGTGGTCTTCACAAAAGAGAGAGAGAGAGAGAGAGAGAGAGAGAGAGAGAGAGAAATATGATTGTTAGAGTAGTCTTCACGAAAAAGAGAGAACGGACAAAGACTCTTTGCTCTTGTATGTCTGGATGTGAGAGTGATGTGTGAGAGTGAGAGATAGAGTAGTCTTCACGAAAAAGAGAGAATGGACAAAGACTCTTTGCTCTTGTATGTCTGGATGTGAGAGTGATGTGTGAGAGTGAGAGAGAGACGACCCCAAGTCTTCCTTGATTGTAGGGAGAGAGAGAGAGATGTGATCGTTAAGTGAGTGGTCTTCACGAAAAAGAGAGAACAGACAAAGACTCTTTTACTCTTGTATGTCTGGATGTAAGAGTGATGTGTGAGAGTAAGAGAGAGACGACCCCAAGTCTTCCTTGATTGTAGGGAGAGAGAGAGATGTGATCGTTAAGTGAGTGGCGAAAAAGAGAGAATGGACAATAACTCTTTGCTCTTGTATGTTTATATGTGAGAGTGATATGTGAGAGTGAGAGAGAGAGACGAACCCAAGTCTTCCTTGATTGTAGGGAGAGAGAGAGATGTGATCATTAAGTGAGTGGTCTTCACGAAAAAGAGAGAATGGACAATGACTCTTTGCTCTTGTATGTTTATATGTGAGAGTGATATGTGAGAGTGAGAGAGAGAGAGAGACGATCCCAAGTCTTCCTTGATTGTAGGGATATCCATCTAGAATTGAGCTGTTAAGCTTTTGTCCATCTCTTCTTGCTTAATAACCTTTTTCATATTGTTGGTTTATCCAATCCCTCTTTTCATATTGTTCTTCCAATGACAATGGTCTTTTTCATTGCTCTAATTTTGGCGGTCGACACCAAAGTTTTGGTTGTCGACTTAAAGTTAAGTTATATTGAAAATTATGGATTAATTTTTAGCCTCTAAAAAAAATTTCATTAAATTACACAGCAGAGCACAAGTCAACACCAGAGAACGAAGGAGGAGAAGGGACTGCGGGGTAGCCTAAGGACTGGCCAACGTGCTAGAGACTGGAGGGTGAAGGGTCTCTGCTGATTGGACTCTTCTGTAGGTCGAGAGCCTATAAAAGGATGCCTTTGGATGCTGACTAGGGAGTTTGGAGAGGTTCAGGATAGAAGGAAAAAAAAAAAACAGAGAGAGAGAAAAGAGAGGAAAAAAGATCCGCAGAGAGAAATCGAGCGAGTGTCCTCCAGTGACAGACACACTCGAAACTCGGCCGACAACCTACCGATGCTAGCCTTCTTCCCATGTTGAAGCCACAGTAGGTCTTGGTTTGAATCTTGTTTGTTCTTCTTTTGGGTGTGTTGCGTTGAGCTCCCGTGGATTCTGGCTCGGGGGTGCACGAGGTGACTGGACATTGTCTGATCTATCGAACTCACCCTCATTCACTGCCCCTAAGCTGGTTAGGGAGCACCACCGATGGCCCTTTTTTTCCCTTGTCGTTCTGATTTTGTGGCCTGATTTGGGCTCGCTAGATCAGGCTACCGTTGTCAGTAAGTCCATGAGCGTTCCCTAGTCGCTTTAGGTTTGAAGAATTTGGGCTTGTTTTAATGTGGAGAGTTTGAGTGTGATTTGGCATTGATAATGGTGAGCTTAGTTCGGCTTGTTGAGTTTGGGTTTCATTTGGTTGAGTGGGCTTGGAATTTGTCCTGGTTGTGGCCGAATTGCGCTTCAATTGTTGAGCCCATCCCTTTCTTTAGGCTTTTATTTAGAGCCTCACCCCAACGCCCATGGTAGTCCACATCCTGACCAAGCTCTAAGGCCCTACCTGAATACACATCTTCAGAATAAAAAATTATTATTATTTAAAATATTTTAAAAATTAAAAATTAAAAATTAATTTTTTTAATGTATTTTAAGTTATGATAAAGCTTAATAATTAGTTTTTGAGTAGTTGTGTCTTAAAATATATGAAAATCCTTGATAAATAGATTCTGCTTTATCATATTGTTATTTGCATATTTTCATTATTTCGATTGTGCACCCTTTATAATCTATTTCCTTAGTCTAGTTAAGAATACATTTCTTGGACTCATGAATGCTACATGAATACTTTATTTGGTGGTTGAACAAGAATTACCAAAAGGGCATTAGTTGGCTAATTAGTGTAATTAAGTTTCCGACTTTAGATTATCTGGTTCAACGTAAGTAATCTTCCCAGTATTTTACTTGGGATCTAATCGATCCACCTTAAATTGATTAATGTTGTGATTTGCATGTTAAAAACTCAAAACATAAGTTGCGAATTAGTATAAGCTTAAGAGAGTTTGAGCTAGATTTGAACTTAACAATCCATTAGCCAAATTTTTAGCGGTCCATCCAAGGATAGGTCGCAACAATTTTGCTATGACCATATCTCAGATTTAGGTTATTATACAATTTATCGATGGTGGAGTCCAAATTCCATTATTCTTAGAAACTTCATTAGCTCATTTAGGGTTATGGCTGTGGAGACCCAATAATGTGGAGGTCAATGAAATACCCTTCAAGCCCTACAAATCGGTTAAGTTCAAATCTTCGGACCTAGACCCAATATTATTTGCACACTGTTGGTGGTATCATATATGTTAAATATAAATAATGGAAAAAAAATTGTCATATTAAAGTGGTTGCAAAACAAAAATATCATATATGTCGAGTTGGAATCTAATTTAGATAGACGAAATAATAATATCTTAGGATTTTTTGGGACAACAAATGAGTTGTACGATCGTGGAAATTGAAATATTTGGCAGCATAGTCTATCCCATTCATTAATAGGTGCTTGTAAATTAGCATATCTAAGTCTCTGTTGATATTGACAAATGTTTCACCCATTCAACATGGAATTATTCGAAATATATTTGATCAAATTTGGATTCGGAGCGTGAGGGTTTTGTACTTTGACTTGCTTTGGCCTAACATGGCCTCTTTTATCTCCGTTCCATGTTATAAATCTAGACACCAACTGCAAAAAAATCGTGGCACATAAAACAAAAGTTTAGACTCAGACCAAATACTAATGGTTCCATGGGTGAGGTTGTTCACGAGACTTAGGCAAAAACATAATATTCTATGCATGTTTAATCAAATTAATGTCGAGTCATGAAGGGTTATTTTAATATTGTCAACCAACGCAATCATATTGGACCCGCAAGTTTAGGAGAGCTTTGAAAAATTCCAAGTTAACTTTAAATGATGAATTCTAAGCATGTAATTTCGTCATTTACTGCAAACCCCCAAACTTCGAGCTTGCGAACATCCCACAATGGTCGATTAAAATGCAACTTCTCAGAACGCATCGCTGACCCATTCTTTTATCTTTCAGTTAAACGCATGTGGAAGCACTATAAACAAAACCCAATCAAACAAGAAACAACAGGGATAGTAAAAACACAACCAACATTCCCAAAATAACACTTTCATTTATAAACTGTTAACTCTATAAAGTTTTATAATTACAAGCCTTTTTATGATCACTTTCTACCAACCATCTTGAAAACACATAGGGTCAGGGTTAACTTAAACTTCATTAATGATGAGGCCAACTAAAAGTGACACCAGGCATGTCCATGTCTTGATTCATCGAGACCCCACATCACACGTGATGGTTCTCCACATTACATGCCTAAAAATATTTAACAACAATAGGGTGAGATATAAATCTTAATGAGTCAACTCTAAACCTTGATTAGGAAGCAAATTCGCCTTAGAGGCAACCTAAACACGCAAAGGCATACGAACTTACAATTGGTGAACGTAATATTATTTGCCCTCAACAACGAATCCCTTGGGTTGAGACTTATAGATTGTCTCCTCAAGCTCGTCATGTAAAAAAGCGTTCTTGACATCAAGTTGCTTAAGTTCTAGATTCATAAAGGACTACTAATGCAAGTAACACACAAATAGAACTATGTTTTACAACTAGAGAGAATGCTTCATTAAAGTCAATCCCCTTCTTCTGACTAAAAATCCTTTGCTACCAAATGTGCCTTGAATCTCTCATCGTCACTCCCGGAATTCCCTCTTTCATCTTCAATCCCGGAGCTTCATGTTGTCATTTAGCCCTTCTTGCAACCAAACTCTAAGGTTGTTCAATTTCTTCTGCTTCGTCTTTGATAGAATTTGAGTCTTGTTTCTCCTTGTCACTTTCTAAAATGCTTCGGTGTACATCAAAAGATAAAATCGCATGGTTCAGTACTAAAGCCAATAATATCCTGAATAAGTTAAGAGGCGAGAGATCAAAGAAGCACCCATCAAGAATTGCGAACTCCAAACAAGGTGTTTACCTTCCAAAGTCTGGCTAGGATAACTTAGCAAACGATGCAAATAGAGAAGTGTTCTATGTGTACTGTGAAACAATCCCAACATCCCCACATGCGTGATTTTAGCGACGAGGCTGGACTAGAAAAATGTTCTTGTTCCCTACAAAATTTAAGTACGACCCAAGTACAAATCTGTTTTCATACTCACTGAACTTTTATTTGGTTGAGCTTAAAAAGAGTCCTTGAGTGGCATTGCTAGTTGAAAAAGATGATTAAATGCTATCACCATCTAACGGTATGTTGTAGAGAGTGGGAGAATGCGGTGTTCTCTAGTTTGCTGCTTGGTAATGGGATGTCTCTTTCGCGGTCTTGATATTTGTTGGGTCGATTGGCCCAAAATCGCTCCTCGCACTAGGATTTTGTTCTGTTGAAGCCCACAATCACGAGCCATTTGTAAAAACACAGTCCATCTTGCCTATTCACTTGGTGAGATTTGCAGTGGGGGTGAACCGAATTAAGTTACTCGCAAGTAGCTCGGCTACGCACGGCTCGACGTCGATGATTACTCGAGATCAACTCATTTGATTTCAAGTTGAGCTCGAGCTAATAGAGTACCTTGTTGAGCTCGCAAATTCTCAGCAAGATAGGCTCACGAGCTTAATCGAGCTTTTATTAGTACTTTTAATGATATTGCTAGTAAAAAGATAAATGTAAGTATCTTTATAAAGAAATTGTTAATTTCATTGAAAAAATTAAATTTAAAAGATAAAAGAACACACTCGAAATGTTGGCTTTGAGATTGATGACAAGATCAATGTGTATTTAAATGGCTCCTCAATCTTTTCGCTTAAATCACGTTGCTTTTGAAGGACTCCCAACTGACCTAAAATTAAGACATTGATATCATCAGTCAATTTCCTTTCACAATCCATCCATTTGAACAGATTAGGAAAATAAAAATTCAGCATGGTACGTCTAAGATATATAAATTTAGGCCCAATTAAGCTTCGACATTGACGAATACCTCTTATCTCTTTACAATCAAAAGAGGCAAAAAAACTGCTGAACTTTTCTTCACGGTTATATGTGTTAATCGATAATGAAATTATAAATTAATCCCATGTTTAGAGCGTACTAGATATTCACTCTCTTAATTTATGAGTTCTTATTTTTTTGAAAAAAAAAAACCAATATCCACCAAATCTTTTTTTTTTTTTGGGCCAAAGAACGTGATCAACTATTTTAAAAGTTGCAGTTAAATCTTTCATAAATTACTTATCGTTTAAATTTTATCACTTAGATATGTTTCTTTAGATATAATAGGAACATAGATCTCATCATACTAGATTTCATCATTAATTGACTGAGGAATATCCATCCTCCATTTAAAAGTTGTACTTAAACTTCTTAGAATTTTGTTGCTCCACTATTATCATTTGGGATTTGTTTCTTTGCATAAACTGAAAGATAAGGCTATTGGTTGCCCATTTTTACAAAATCAAATGTGTGTCCTCAACAATATTGTCAAAATTTCTATCTAACTGTGTCATCATGCTAGTGCCACCCTCTGTAAAATTCTTATCGGGGATTCGCTAGTTTGACAAACATTATCATATAAAGTAGGATTAGAGATGTACCTTGATGCCATAACATTCCCTTGCAGTGGTTGGTAAAGATCTTGACCTACACATGGCATCATTTGGAGCATTGATGACCATTGGTTTGATCGCATCTGATATGTGGCTCACCATGTAGTTAGTCGTGTTCTGTGGCTGTTCCTTGAACAACCTCCTTGTAGTTGCCACCTTGTTGGAATCTAGGGGAATATTACCGAAAAAAGATTTAAACTTATTGTAATTGTACCAATTCAACCCTAAAATTTATTTTTAACTAATTCAATTTTAAACCTTTTGCAATTGAGTCAATTAAATTCACCTGGCCAATTTTGGTCGACCGGCACTAACATGGACGATGGTTGTTTGGCCAACTCTAATGTAGCGATTTTTTTATAATTTTTTTTGAATATTTATAATTTTTTTATTTTTCTTTTTCCTTTTCATTTTCATTTTTCTCTTCTTCCTCCTTTGGCTTCTTTTCCCTAGCTTGCTGACCACTAGGCGAGGGTCGCGAAGCCCTCACCTAGGCTTCCCGTAGTTGGCCAAGCCATGGCGGGCTTTGCCCAGGTGAGAACTTTGCAACCAAGGCCTCATCTAGTGGTCAGCAAGCCTCACAAAGCCTCCATTGTAGAGAAAATAAGCCAAAGGAGGAAGAAGATAAAAAAAAAAAGGAAAAGTAAAAAAAAAAAAGATAAAAAAATTATTTAAAATTGTCATGTTAGTATTGGATGGACGACCGATGTCCATGTTAATGTCAGCTGACTAAAATTAGCCAAATAGATTGAATTAGCACAATTACAAAAAGTGTAAGACTGAATTAGTTTTTTTTTAAAAAAAAAGTTTATGAACGAATTGACATAATTACAATGGGTTTAAAAATTTTTTGGTAATTTTCCTCAAAATTTGGTGCAATTTCCATCAACTATTTTTCACCAAAGTGTCTTGGAAGATCGACACCTCCCTATCAATTATCCTCAGCTACTCTTCCAACAATTAAGCACTTCTAATGCACAACAGCCTCACTATGGTTTGTGGTAACGGGTTGTTGTTGCTGATAGTATTGTCAAACTCTTATTGATTTCTTGTTCTTGCTATCAACCTCTCCTCAAATAAAAAATGTGTTCCATTAGGTATGCCAAAAAGTATCAGCAAAAAGATGAGTAAATCAACAAAGGATGTGTAGGCTCCTTTGCTGATTTTAAATAGGAAAGTAGATTAGGAGGAATTCAATTTACAAATGCTGGGAGCAATACTTACCAATGATGTAATTAGTTGTTTTTTTTTTTACAAATAGTACGCTTGGGGTATTTATAATCCGTATAAACGGTATGAACTTAAACCTACGAAAACCTTCCTAATCCAATACGCAACTACAATGAGTGACACTATATCCACTACCTTACCAATAACATTGATTCCACTAACTTGATGGTAAACCTGTTAAAATGGGCCATAAATCTATTTCTTAACCTATATTTGATGAGCTAAATTGTTGTATTAGTTAGTTATATTAAGTAAATAAGTTTAAAATGGTAAAACACAAAATAATATGAGTATTAGATGAGTTTACAACTTACTTAGAACTAACCCACATCTATGACTTTCTCTTGCATTACTCGATCTCATGCTCCTTCATTCGTTGATCTTACTTTAGTTTGAGTATGAGTTTTCCTCAATTGGCTAAATATAAAACTATTTTAGCAATATGAATCGGGTATAAGTTGAGTTGGATAAGGATCACTAAATTTACATTACATGGAGACGAGGTTAATTTGGGTTAGACCATTTTTTGACCTAACACAATCCGATGCTTATTCACCCATTTGATGAGTTCACTTGACAACTATATCCCACTCTCTTTCCCATTTGTTGTATTAGTCTTCCTCATTTACCAGTTTTTGCTCCAGCGGTTGATTTTATGTTGTTAAAACCTTCGTCGACTAAACTGAGTATTCTTGTTGATCAAACTATCAACTACAACATTTGGACATTTTTCTTTTTTGTCAGGAGGAGCAAACATCGTTTACATTGATGTTTACATTAATCATTTATTGTAAAATTTGGCAACAATCATCTACTACACATACTTGCACCATAATTCAAAATTTACAATTTTCTGCAAAATCATGTTTGAATTAAACACTAGAATGCATATTACATCAACATACCATATGCATCGAAAGGCAAAAAAAAAGTTACAGAAGTCTGAAATAAATTTACAACCAATCATCATCCTCCCCCAACTCGAAGATCAAATAATTCAGTCTTAAACCTTTTGCAATTGAGTCAATTCAATCCATCCGGTCAATTTTGGTTGATCGGCACTAACATGGACGATGGTTGTTCAGCCAACTTAAGTAGCGATTTTTTTATAAATTTATTGGAATATGTATTAATTCTTTTTTTTTTTTCCTTTTCCTTTTCCTTTTCCTTTTCATTGTGCTCTTCTTCCTCCTTTGGCTTCTTTTCCATGGCTTGTTGACCATTAGGTGAGGGTCATGAAGCCATCACCTAGTCTTGCTTGCGGTTGGCCAGCCCATGGCAACCTTCACCCAAGCAAGAACTTCAAATCAACGCCTCATCTAGTGGTTAGCAAGCCTCAACAGAGCCCCCACTATGGAGAAAAGAAGCCAAAGGAGGAAGAAGAGAAAAAAGAAAAGGAAAAGTAACAATAAAAAATAAAAAAAAATTAAAATTGCCATGTCAGCATTAGCCGAATGACTAATGTCCCCATTTGTGTTGGCCAACCAAAATTAGCCGAACGACTAATGTCCCCATTTATATCGGCCAACCAAAATTAGCCGAATAGACTAAATTGGCACAATTATAAAAAGTTTAAGACTGTATTGGTAAAAAAAAAAAGTTTATGACTGCATTGATATGATTACAATAGGTTTAAAATATTTTTGGTAATTTTCTCGAATTTGGTGCAACTTCCATTAACTATTTTTCAACAAAGTGTCTTGGAAGATCAACACCTCCCTATCAATTATCCTCTACTACTCTTTCAACAATTGAGCACTTCTAATGTGCAACAACCTCACTATGGTTTGTGGTAATAGGTTGTTGTTGCCAATAGTATTGTCAAACTCTTACTAATTTCTCATTCTTGCTATCATAAACTCCTCAAATAAAAAATGTGTTCCATTAGGTGTGCCAAAAAGCATCACCAAAAAGATGATGAAGTACCTTTTAGAACATGGATTGATTGATGAATAAACCAACAAAGGATGTGTAGGCTCCTTTGTTGATTTTAAATAGGAAAGTAGATTATTAGAAATTCAATTTACAAATGCTGGGAGCTATACTTGCCAGCGATATGAATTACAAGAAAGTGAGGAAAAAAGATAAATCTGCAAAAATACATTGAGTTATGTAATTAGTTCGGATTTTTTTTTTGTTTTATGAATAGTACACTTGGGGTATTTATAATCCATATAAATGATCTAAACTTAAACCTATGAAAATCTTCCTAATCCAATCTGCAATTACAATTAGTAATACTATATCCACTACCTTACCAATAACATTGACTCCACTAACTTGATGGTAAACCTATCAAAATGGGTCATAACCCATTTCTTAACCCATATTTAATGAGCTGAATTGTTATATTAGTTAGTTATATTTTGTAAATAAGTTTAAAATGGTAAAATGCAAAATAATATGAGTATTAGATGGGTTCACAACTTACTTAGAACTAACTCACATCTATAACTTTCTCTTGCATTACTCAATCTCACACTCCTTCATTCGTTGCTTTTACTTCAGTTTGAGTATGAATTTTCCTTGATTGGTTAAATTATAAAACTATTTTAGCAATATGAATAGAGTATAAGTCGAGTTGGATAGGAATCACAAAATATACATCACATGGAAACGAGGTTAATTTGGGTAAGACCAATTTTTGACCTAACATAAACCAATGTCGATTAATCCATTTGACGAGTTTACTTGACAACTATATCCCACTCTCTTCCTCATTTGTTGTATTAGTCTTCCTCATTTACCAGTTTTTGCTCTAGTAGTTGATTGTATGTCGTTAAAACGTTTGTCGACTAAACTGAGTATTCTTGTCTATCGAACTATCGACAACATTTGGACATTCTCTTTCTCTCTCTCTCTTTTTTGGTTGTCAATAGGAGCAAACATCGTTTACACTGATGTTTAGCCTAATTGTTTATTGTAAAATTTGCCAACAATCATCTACTGCACGGACTTGCACCAGAATTCAATATTTACAATTTTCTGCAATATCATGTCTGAATTAAACACTAAAATGCATATTACATCCCATATGCAACGAAAGAACAGAAAAGTTACAGAAGTCTGAAATAAATTCTACAACCATCATCATCCTTCCCCAACTCCAAGGTCAAATAAATTCCCAAAAGGCAAAATTTAAGAACAATTCCCTGACAAGCCCCACCTTTCGTACATCCCAACACAAAATCCACCACCCTCCAATATGACTCAAAATTCAAAAGCTACAATTTAAACCAAAAAAGAAAAAGAAAAAGAAAATTAATATTAAAATGGCAGATAAAATAATTAATTAAATAAAATCACTGCATTACACAATCATCACCACCACCACACCCTACCAAATCAGATAAAGCAAGAGACAATATTTATACTTCCTTTTTTTTTAATCATTTCTTTTTTACAACTCCAGAGAGCATCACCCATTTTCTTTTTCATTTTCCTCCTTCTCCTCTTCAATCACGGCTGCACGTGTTCGTCTCTGACCTCCAATCATGTCGCCTTTGATTGGTCCCCACACGATGTGGACACATCACGTGAAGGCACAGATCAACGTCAGATCGAAAGAGAGAGCTAGAGAGCGAGAGGTAGAGAGAGAGAGAGAGAGAGAGAGAGAGAGAGAGAAAGAGAGGGCGAGAGGAGACCAGCCCATCAATAGGCTTTCCACAACACACCCTCTTCCTCAAGCTGGCTAACACATGGGATCTCTACATAAAAATCAATAAATAACCAAAGAAAAAAGCTGGCTGACATGAACTCCAATGTTTCTCCCATAAATACAGATATGAATATGAATACCCAATTAGATGGAAGGATGTAATTTTCATGTTTCAAAAGTTCAAGGAGAAAAAAGCGTTGAACTTGGGAGGCTAATCTCTCTCTCCGTCCTTTTTTGTTTTTTTCAGGGGGGTAAAAGATTAGACTGTCGAGGGAATAATGATAATAATGTTAAGGTACAGAGCCGGGGGGACAGGAGTCAAAAAGTCAAGCGCTGAGAAGCTGCTCCTTACTGTTCTCCAATGGAGGAGGATTATTTGGCTCAGAGGATGGAGGAGGAGGAGGAGGAGATGCTGCGGATGCATTGTTACTGTTGCTGTTAATGTTGTTGTTGCCGTTGTTGTTTTCCATTTTGTGGAGGCTCTGCTGGTGATAAACTTGCCTCAACCTCTCTATTTCCCTCTTCAATGCTTCTTGATGTGCTGCAAAAGTAATAACAATAATGATGACGATAGTTCAAGAAAAATGGAGAAAAAGTTGTAAATTTAATTGGTGGAGGTCGGGGTGGTACGCAAGACAAGCAACGTGTTCGTACGCGGGAAGAGAACAAATGCTTGCATGAGTACTTGTCCTATTATTAATTAGGTTTCCATTCCCACATTTAATTGAGCTGCTATTGAAATTGATTATATCATTAGGCTAAAAAATCAAATACCCTTCATTATCCCTCACATTAAATTCGTATGTACATACATTTGTAAATACCAAACCCATATGCAAAATCAGTATACTAAGCAATCAAAGATTGTGAATATGCATTTAAGCAAGCGAATCATGTCCAACACCTAACATGACGCTTTAAATTAATATTGCATCAATAGTAATATTGATTTTTTAAATTAGTGTTAATATACCTAGCATTATTTATATCGTTACGAGCCCACACACGTTAGCTTTAGAACTTAGAATATAATTGCAAAGCCGGTGATAATTAAGCTTAATTAAAGAAAAAAGATGAAAAGGGGGAACAATTGACTAACCATCTTTGAAAATCTTGTCTTGGGCCAAAGCTGCGATTCTTTGCTTGAGAGCACTGTTATCCACGTTCAGCAGCAAGCGCTGATGATCCAAAAAGGCAACCCTCGGCGACAGCACCGAAACCTCGGCCTTCAATGGCGACCATGCAACGAAGAACAAAATCAATGTCACCCCGCAATCGGCGCTAATTCCTCGGCCATTCCACCATCCATGGCGTAACATAATCACGTATAAAACGACAACAGTTCTTCAGTTTAAGTACGTACTTGCAACGAGTTGACGCTACGTTCGAGTTCTGATATGTATTGCAGCTTCCTCACCCTCGATCTTTGCGCAGATTGTCTGTTTGCTAAGATTCTAATTCCAACCCAAGACCCCCACCCCAGAAAAGAAAAAGAAAAAAAGAGGAAAAAAGAATTGTCACTCAAAACCTATTTAATGAGTCAAACTCAATGGCATTATTTCGCAATGGTAAACCCTACCCTAACATGCATGTTCTGAGATATGATGGTGCTGCTGTTTGCTAGATGACATGTTTCATCACAGTATGATGATGGATATTTATGACCAAGGCAACGGGAAAGAATTATTAATAATTATTGTCAGCTGCATTGTAATTATCCCTGGTCATTTTAATTGGTTTGAGATGAATTTTGTGAGGAATGATGTTGAAATAATTATGATTTACCTCTTGACCCTTTTGGGATCGACGATCCTATCAGCAGGATTGCCTGGGTTTGAATTGGGTGGACTGTTGTCCTGTGAGTCAGATTGGCAGGGGCTTTGCACCTCCTCAGGCTCGTTCTTTGGCCGCTGCTGCTGCTGCTGTTGCCGCTGCTTCTGATCCGCCTGCTTCTCCTCATTGATACTGTTGTGATCGGACGGCGATGACGGGTTTGACGACGACCCTGTGGGGGGGACGGCCACGGCCGACGGGGAGATCTCGTCGGTGAACATGGACATGAACTGCTCGTCGTCGAACCTGTCGAACTCATGTTGGTTGTGGCCGCTGTTGGCGCCGGACCCCGGCGCACTTGAGTTCCGGCAATGCTCAAGCAGCGGGGCCTCGAGGAAGGCGACGGAGTCGCTCGCCGACCTGCGGTGGGACCCGCGGCGCGCAGCCGAGAAGTCGAGGAACTCGTCGACCCAAGAAGGGTTGTTGTTCTGGTGGGAAGCGGCAGGGGCGGCAGCGGGCGGGTTGAGGACCGGGGGCGATTGATGAGACCCCACGAAGGAGAACTTCTGGTGGTGGAGGGAGAAGTCAGGCCAATTGGGGGTCATGTTTGGGATCTTAGGAGGCAATTGGGCCATTGTGTAATCAAAAACGCTACACAATGCCACCCAGAATCCAACGAATGCCAACCGCAAGACAACCCGACTGATCAAAACTGGCTGCAAACCCTCTCAAAAACCGAAGGACCGAAGCTGGGGAAAGGAAAGGAGAGGCCAACACACGAACCACACCACGCCACGCCAATCCCAAGAAAGGTGACGCGGGTGGCGCGTTCGATGTTCGTGTTGGATCAGGAAGGGCGGTGATCGAAATTTCAGCCGACACGAGAACCAAACCAAATGATGATCCCTAAGAGAGCTCCATATAAATAACACTCAAAGGAGAGAGAGAATGTCGCTGCAGGAGAAGGAAAGCAAAGGACGCCAACAAAGAGAGAACATCATCATGGTCTTCATGGGGCTCTTGGTTTCTTATTCTTATCGAATTCCCCCCCTTTTCGATCTGTGCTCGTTGATGATGTTAAATCTCTCTCAGCAACAATCCATCCCTCCCTCTCTCTCTCTCTCTCTCTCTCTCTCTCTCTCTCTCTCTCTCTCTCTCTCTCTCTGTGGATGTGCAGTGGGGTCACATGGGGGAGGAGATTGGACAGCTATTGCACAGCTGGGAAGAGGGAGGTTGGGACTCAACGGTATTACTGGAAAGTCGCTCAGTAGTTTTTATTATCAGAACCCAAAGAGAGAGAGAGAGAGAGAGAGAGAGAGAGAGAGAGAGAGAGAGAATCTGCAACCCACGTGCCCTTGTGACCTCCCTCTTTACTGGTGGTGGTGGTGGCTTCTTCATATTCATCACCTTCCTCCTTATTATAGTCTCCATTATTATTATTATTATCATCTTCCCTACTGCTTGTTTCTCCATATCCCACAATGGAAACATTCCTCTGCAATACCCTCCAGCCCACCATATTCCCCCCCTACCCCTTTCTCCGGATCTCTGGCCGTCCGATCCGATCGCCACTGCCACAATGGGGGAACGGTTCATGTGTGCGCGAGCGAGGTCCATCATTTCGTGACGAGTTTTTTTATATGTAATATGTTACGTTGGCTATGAATAGTGGCTGGTACTGTCCTTTGCTAGCTAGCAAGCTTCACAATTCCATGGAGCGCATGTGCAGCAGCAAGAGAGAGAGAGAGAGAGAGAGAGAGAGAGCACAGAGTGGCAAAACGATTAGATATAACGTGTCCCATTTTGACCCCTTTCAGTGAATGTGCGGGAGGCACAGCCAATCAGTGTAAAGAATCATACGCCTTATTCGGGTCGTTTTCCCGTGGACCCGATATGACAATTCGGGGCAGGAGTACTACACAAGGTCATAAGGCCGGATCAAAACGGGTCGAACTAGCCGCGATTATCAAGCTAAACCCCTCATGAATCTAAAACATCTGCTCATTCACTTAGTTTGCTTTGTCCTGGCCAATTATGCTGCCCTCGTGGAAGCCAGATTAGGAGGCCCCCAGCCTGATGTGCCCGACAACTTAGCCTATGTCAACCCGTACATCAAAGTAGAGCGAAAGGGAAAAGGATTATTTTAGAAGGTGGAGTAGTGGGATTTTGGGGCATGAGCTGTGTGTAACATCGTGGAGAGAGAGAGAGAGAGAGGAGGGAGAGCAATGAGAGGATCATGTCAGGCCATGTGAATTGTTTGCATGCACTAGGCTTTCTTTTTGCTTTGTCCCCAAACCATACTCACATGTAGGGTTCTGTGTCCTCCCTCTTTTCCCATCTCTCTCTCTCTCTCTCCTCTCTCTATCTCCTTCTCAGCACCTTCCCATCACCTCATCTTAGGACTTTTGTACTTCGCTCTTTTAATTAAATCGGTTCATCAGCCTTATTGTTATTATTATAAGTTTTTATTCTTTTTTGGGAGGTAATAAGTATGATTAGGGAGGAAGAGTGCATAGTTTATTCGCCACCCCTCCTTCCATCTCAAGAAAGTGAACCAGCGAATGAAAGCATCGTGATCACTATCTTTCCCTTCCTTTTTTTTTTTTAATTTTAATTTTTTGTCTAGTGATGCAAGTGGATTCGGGCATGTGAGGGTATTACTTATACCCCTTTACTTTCGTTTCTTTAATGCAACATTAAACAACTCTTTCTTTTTTGTTTTAAATGAAAAAACTTGAAGTGGATATTGAAAATTTTTAAGGTTAGAGGATGATGAAGTAATCAAACCGTCTCGTGTCCAACACCCAACATTAGGAAAAACAAAACTGAAAAAAAAAAAAAAGGAAGAAGAATTATCCGCTACGCACTTTTACCGAGAGAGAGGGGACTGAAAATTATGAAATAGATTAGAGCATTTCATTTCTTCTTTTTTTTTTTTTAAAAAATATTTACTTAATAAAGAAACATCGCCCTTATAATTTTCCACTGCATAAGCACTCATGCAATTAAGAGAAGCGTCCGTTGATTATGAATCGACCCTTTCGATTGAGGAATCACTGGGTGTGATTAAGCCTTCCAATTCACTCCATTTGATCGTGTAGGCTCCAATGAGCATATGGTGTCTACGAGCGCTAGCTGAAGGAACATGCTTACCACCATTCTCAAAAGTCCCGAATTAGTCCAGAATAGTTTAGTGCCAAAAAAAAAAAAAGAAAAGTGCATGGCATGCGCAAGCTCACGAAAATATTATATGTTTAAAGCCTTGATCGCTCCACCAATCCCAGCGTGATATGTGGATATGGATGGACATTTTTTAATGACAGCCCATGAAGAGATTACCCACCTCGTGGGATTGGGATATGGTCCCATCTCAACCGTGATTTTCTAAGAGTGAAGGATTCTCGATTTGAAAGATCACGCGCAACTCCCTTTTAATTTACTTGCCACCCCTTAAGAACACTCTTTCGGTCAATTTTGACGTTAGATGAAACTCAATTTTATTTTTTCCTCGACTATAGTGGCATTGTCTTATAAATGATCCGACAACTTTTTCATTTGCATATGAAGAAAAAAGTTGAATCATCGTTTTGTATCGAGCAGTGTCGCGAGAAGGGTCACAAAATGGGCACCTCTAACAGCCATTCTTTCTCTCCAACTCAAGACAAAACTGTCCGTACCACCATCAATGCATAGCTTCAAGTTTGCATTTCACATAATTTACTGAAGAACTTGACAATGAACGGTGAAGAATCTATCTTTCGACTGGTATACATGAAAACGAGCATATTTCTTTGTATACAATGTGGTATCAACAACTGCCACTCCATCTACCAAACTACAGCTTCAACTTAACCCAAGAAGTGTCTTATGGCAGAGTGTTGGTGTTGCAGAAAAAACGACCTGATGGTGACAGCAGCAAAGCAACTCTGTTCATCGTGGCCTCATACCTCAGCCACTTCTCAACTACCACGTGTTCAAAAAGGGATACCTTCTCTTGGGGCCAAGCTTTGGAACACCAGGATCATAACAGCAATTTCTTCATTAATGACTGAACAACTAAGCCATCCTCACATTTGAGCCTTATCACCTCGCCGGATTGTTAGAGTAAAACTAAGTATTTTCCATGTGAGTTTCCTCACCTTGTAGTCCTGTCTCCTTAGAAATAATTACGTGTCAATTTCACATCATGACCACCATGTCAGGGTTCCTATATGAAACATCTAAACATACAAAAGCCTTCTTTGCATTTGATTGTCATTGAACCAACCATCAGCCTGATGTCGTCTAGTGCAGAACCTGGTCCAACTTGCTTAACTACTCAGGTGAGGTTTCGCAATTCAGCAGTCATATAATGGGAGGCACAAATACCACACTAGGAATCCAAATTTATATGGTCAAAGGGGAAACCTGAAAAGAAAACAGAACCTTGGAGATGAAAATGAAGTAGCAACTATCAAGTCAAATGGAAGGTGCTATGGGACAGTACTATTTCCTTTGACTCATGTTATGCAACAGTAGTAAAAGAAATATTACCTCACTGGCATTGATGATTATATAGCAAAACGTGCAGGTTTTCTTCTTTGTCTGTTGCGCCGACGTAAAGCTCGGAAAATCAACAGGCAAATGACAATAAGCACCTGAACTCCAATCACAATCTTCAATCCTGACAAACAACCCCTTATTCATCAGCCTGCTTCTCCATTATGCAAAAAACATTCTATTCATGTGAAGAAAATGGTGTACCTTTGAGCTTTTGGATCATTTCATCTAAGTTCGTTCCATTTTTGGGTTCTTTATTGCCAACGCCCAAAAGGGTAGTCTTTACTGCATAGTTTTCAGCTTTATACTCGACATTTCCTCCCATGATGCACGTATTGGGACATTTGAGCCTTCCATCGTATTCATCACTTCCATCACAGCAATCTATAATGGAATGACCCATGAATGATGTTCAGGGGGAAAGAGAGGACAGAAAATGTTTAACTTCCATTCAGACCAGAGACAAGGTCAAAACACACCCTAAAATATAACCTTTCCTGGAACTTCTGGATCCTGATTATGTTGTTGGAACTTTACAAGTGCTTATAAAGCCAGGTACAATTTCAAATGATCATTTGTACGTTCTTTCCCAACCATTTCGAAGGCCAATGAAAAAGACAGACAGCTTGTCACTATGATATTTTCAGACGGTCATTTCCAAACTCACAATGCTAAAGGTTCAACCCAAATGCGACAGGTAGTAATTTCCAGGAAGTGAACGAGCTCCTCACAAATAATTTTCGAACTGAAAGGAGATTAGGAAAGCAGCTCTAAATAGTCTAGAAAGGATGGAACTCCACAAGTAAAGTCCTTACCACAAAAATAATCATTTACTCGAGAAGAATATATAAACCTGGGTGTACTACCCACATTTCTGCAATAAAACTTCGCCGCCGGACAAGCTGAAGTTCCTGAAAGCAGAAGAAGCGATACTGACTCAGAGAAATGTGAAGTAGCCCACATGCTGAACATGCTGAATTGATTCAGTTGACATATGAGTAATCAATCAAGTAATCAATTGCGATTTTTCCATCGAGAATCAAGTGAAAACTCTAAAAAGCGGACTACAGGCAGTAAGGAAATACACAAACTTCTAAGAGAGTCGTATAGAGAGGATACATGTAGGATGTATCCGAAAGGGAGATATGCAAGTCGACAGTTTCCATCACAATTATGGAAACCAACACTCAGTGGAAACAAGCCAAACCCGCAGTGACAACTCTTGAACTAAAATCACTGACCCATTTCCCTTACAACGCAGCGGGAGTCATTTGAATCCTAGGAAAACTCCAAGGCTAGCGTCAAGAGTAGTATCTACTAATTTTGACTCAAATCCCTTTTCATCAATTAGCAATCAAAATTCAACGCATTGTTTAGGATACTATCCACACAGCACAGCTGGAACACAATAATCTCACGACCCCGACACTGAACCACAACACATAGACACTGTCTTCAATTTGAATCGAAGCCTCACCTGGCTCGTCCGTTCCGTCGATGCAGTCGCAAAAATCGTCGTTCAGACGGTCTTTCCTGAAGGATTTGGAGCCGTCCCTGCATTTGATCACCTCCGCTGCATAAAATTTCTCATCTGCAAAATTCAAATAAACAAACAAAAAAAATAGAAACTTGAAAATCAAAAGCACACAAAACAAGAGATTTCACGCCATTTGAAGATATTGCCTATTCCGCAACCTACTCAAACCTGCTCTCAATCAGAGGGGTCACACAAAGCACCTAAAAGTTTCGAGCTTTCGTCATTTCCGAGTACGAAAAGATCAGGCTCCACTTACCCAGAACCCAATCTCCCAACAAGATGCAAAATTTGTCGAAACCCACAAGATCCCTACGGCACACGGACAGGTAGACGCCCAAAAAAGAGAGATAGAACTAGTACCCAGTGGGTGAACGCCGAGGAGACGCGCGTCGGGATGAAGGGAAGCGCAAGAGGAGGCCACAACGAAGCAGGCGGAGATGAGAGAGACGAGGCCCTTGGGTCGGAGACGAGTCGCTCCGACGGCGGCGGCCATTTCGATCCGAGGAGTTTCGTGTACTCCTAAAGTCGCGAAGGTCATTCGAAGATCATCGTCCCCATGCCGTGGAATTTTGGTTTGCTTGACCTGTGGAGCCTTAAGCGTCAAGTCAACCAAGATGGTCCAAAATCAATTTTAAGGTAAATTTCATGTGAATTTTAAGATGATTTGATGTGCCTCAGAAATTTTCGTGATTCTCGCGTTAAAGGGGTTCGTTTAGTTTCCACACAAAGATTGATCCATAATCTTTAGGAAAATTTTAAATGAGTATATGAAGTATCTTTATTTTTTCAAAAAAGAGTTATTGAAATGACTATTTAGTTTTAAATAAAGATTCAAACTCACTGGTTAGTGAAAATTTTGCTATTAAACAATTAAAGTAGGGGCAATTTGGTCTATGAAAATTTTGTCTTACTCGCCTTTTTTCATCTTTTTCGGGCTCTCTCCTCCTCAAACAAATCAAGGGTGGAGGCACATGATTGGTGCTAGAGTTGATTTGCCATCACGAATCGTAAAGCATAATCTCCTAATTCAGTTCATTTTGTTCAATTTTCATTCTCACTGCTCTAGAGTGCAAACACCAAAGCATGCACATGTTGACAGCAGTTGGGATTTTGACGGTTGGGATTTGTCCCTTCGAATTTGATTATCCTCCAACAAGGTGAAGAAATCAAGGAATAATAATCCACCAAAAAGACAACAAATCCCCTTGCTTCTTTGTTCTTTGCAAGCCATTGTTTTCTCGGCTTTCTGGGTGGGAACAGAAGGCCTGAATGCTCAACTAGGCAAATCCAGTTTATGAAGAGCTACTTTCCCGTGTTGGGCTAATAGTTCACATAGGCCCACCCAAACGCGTTCGCCGGACTCATTGTCGGCCCGATGTACCTGACTTGACCACCCATAGCCCCACCATTGCCATCGCCAGCAGTCGCTCCTGCAAGTTCATCAACCCCTTCATCAATGTCACTAGGGACTAATGGCGAAGGTTAGCGTCCGTGTGCTCTACCTTCTCTAGCATGATGGCATCTTACATTGGCCAGGCGCCACTAGCCTGGGCAAGGAAGCGGTCAGTGTGCTTGATGTTAGGGCTTAGATTAACCTCCATCCAAAGACAAAGTTGCTGGAGTTGCTATCAAAGGCAGTGGTGGACGAAGGGTGCGTCTAGGAAGATTGTTGGGAAAGTCTTTAGGAAAATGTAAAAACTTTTGAGTTAAAATGTGTTTTTCAAAATACAAACTGTGTTTGGTAAATTGTAGTTTGAAAGTCCTTTGTGAAATACCTTTAAGCAAAATGGTATTTGGGGGACAAAGGACTTTAGTGATAAAAAAAAATTATCAAAAGAAAAATAAAAAATTTGACCGGCAAGGGCAGGCGACCGTGGGCGACCTTCGATGACCTCAGATCTAGGGCGGCAAGGTCACACGATGCCGTCGCAACCTTTGGCGACCCCGGATCTAGGGCGGCGAGGTCACATGCGTCGCGCGATGCCACCTTGACCTCCAACGACCTCGGATTTGTGGCGGCGAGGTCTTGCGATGTCGCCTCAACCTCCGGCAACCTAGATCCGGGGCGTCGAGGTCATGGGAGGACCTCGCTGCCTTGGATCTAGGTCGCGGCGGGGTCGCGCGACCTCGCCACCCTCGGATTTGGGGCGGCGAGGTCATAGGAGGTTGCTCGACGCCGCTACGACCTAGATCCGGGGGCAGTGAGGTCGCGCAACCCAGACCTTGAAGCGACCCAAACGGCGCGTGGTCGCACAACCTCGCTGGTGGTTGCTCGACTCTTCGACGACAATCGCCTAGGTTGTCGTGACCACACCGGCATCCCTCTAGCTGTCGCCAGCCCCTCATAGTGAGGAAGAACCAAACCGGCCACCCTCGACGGAGAAGATGAACAATGTCTCCTCACAAGGGCAAAAAAGGGAAAAACAAAAAGTTCATAAGAACAATTTCGAAAAAAAAAATATGAATAGTGCCCGCGTGGGCATGCTGAAAAAGCCGAAAACCCTCACCTGCGCTTGGGCTTTCAGCATTCACAAGGCTAGCATTCTCCAAATGGGGATTAAATTTTTTTTGCCAAACACCCCTACATTAGCCCAAAGATCTTTAGGGGCTCAAAGATCCTTGGCAAAATGGTTGCCAAACGTAGCCAAAGTCGACGGCAAGAGAGAGGAACTTCAAGGAGGAGATCGCGGAATATGAAGGATTGAAGTAGATGAAGAATGAGCACAAGAAAAGAAAAATTGACATGGATAAATTGCCCTTACTTTAGTTGTCGGCCTATAAAGATTTTGTTGGCCGGTGAGTTTGGGCCATTATTGAAAATTAAATCGCCACTCCAAATTCTTATTTTAAAAAAAGTCCATTTTAAGCCCTCTTTTGAGAAAATTTAGCCAATTCATATCTTTATTTAAAAAAATTTCATGAGTTTTTGCTTATAATAGTAAAAGAACACATGTGAATGAGTCATGGTCGCGAGGTTCCTATGACCAAAGGATTGTACCGGTTCGATAAAAATCATCAAATCCGTCTAGGTTTCCCCTAGGGCTTCTAAAATGTTCTTAGAGACGGGCGAAACGATAATTGCGTTGAGTTCTAGAATTCTGTCATAAATGTCAGTGGTAGTTGATAGGTCTGGAGATGCGATCTCGTTCGTCGATCAAAAATCAATCAATGGTTGTAATGAGAGGGCTACTAGTATTAAAAGAGGTGTCCTCCCCTCATTATAATCATTCAAACCATTTCAATAATACAAATTTCCATCCTCCTAAAGCTTCTTTCTCTACTCTTTTCTCTCTCTATGATCAAGTGAGCAAGTGAGCGATCGATCTCAAGAAAAGCTTAACTTAAATGCTCTAACGATCCAAACGATCTGAGTAAACTTAAGTCTTGTATGGTCTCAATCCTAAATAATTGGCCCGTGACAAATGCGTGTTTAGTAAAAAAAAAAAAAAGCTAAATGCATAAAGGGATAAAAAAAAATTGTATAAAAAAATAAACATTTAAACGTGCAAAGAAGGAAACTTAAATGACTACCCCAAATGAACGAGATTTGGTTTCAAAAAGTGATTTGTTTATGGATTAATAGACACTTATCTTTGACTATTTGAATTATGAATTTTTAAACCTTATGTGGGCATTTTATGGAAAATGGATCGTGTGTGAAAAGTATTTAAAAAAGATACATTTGATTTCATGCCAATCAATCTTATCGGAAAAAATCAATTTTGGATTTAAGATCCAGATATTGATTTTAATTGTTTTGATATTCAATGTCTGCTAAATCAAGAAAGAAGAAAGTATCACCACGACTTCACTCATCAAACGATCCCACCATTCGCGGATATACTTCAAGGGGACACTCTATCCTCCCAAGCCTCTGCCTTGATCGTTGTTGCTTCCACTTCAGCGGTCACCGCAAATGTCAACTAACCTGGTATTGTGAATATGAATGGTTCTTTGTTAATTTTAGACAGGAATAAGAAAGGCTTGGAAAGGATTGGAAACCCTTCCTTCACCTCGATCATGCTCCAGTTGCTGCCGTGAATGACGGATGTCTAACTCCACACCGTATTATGAATATGAATGGTTCTTTGTTAATTTGGACAAGAATACCAAAGGCTTGGGATGGATTGGAAACCCAACTAAGAAGAAGGTATTATGGATTAGGCGTGAGTATGGTCCGCATTGGGCCGATCCACCCCTTAATCCTAAGAGCAACCCGCCTCAATTTTTAAGACCGAGGATCAAACCTATTGAGCTTGAGACCGAGGACTGAACCGACCCAACGGATTCAGTCTGATTCCAGGGTCAACCCAAGACCGACTGATATTTTTTTTTGTTTCATTTTTTATACTCCTTAAAAAAGTGATTGGGAACTGGACTAACTCAATGAGTTCGGTCTAGTTTTAAAGTCAATCCAGGATTAACTAATAATTTTTTATTTTATTTTTTGCACTCATTGAAAGAACAATCGAGGACCGTACCGATCCATTGGATTTGATGATGAGCAAGGTCAGTTAAGAAAGGTAAGTGATGAGGGTCAAGTGGAGTAAGTGTCGAACAGAATGAGCATCGAATGTCGAGCGAGGAGCGACAAGCCAAGCAAACATCGAGCAACGAGAGGCACGAGTGACCCAAAGCGAGCGAGGCAAGTGTCGAGTGGCGAGCAGAGAAGTTTTTTTTTTTTTTTTTTTTTTTCGATTTTAGCAAATGGAAAACTAACAGGACAAATAAGACATAAGAGAACGAATACTAAAGGAAAATGCGATGCCTTTTTAGACACCGTGAGGACTCATCACAAAAAAAAATTTCCTCCTTCGTAAATTATGACTATTGACGCCGTAAAAGACATTAAAAACCTTATAAAGATCAATGTAAAATTATTTGAGCTCCTCAATAAATTGCTGTTTAATATTGTTGACGCTATTTATTTTAAGGTTTTCTATATATATATATAGAGTCCGGGTGGATCCGGGTTGGATCGACCCAGAACTCTCAAGACCTAGGACCAATCGCATAATGCTAATCCAAGAATTTTAAGACCAATGACTGACCCAGTCTTCCTGAGAACCGATCAGGATCGGCAGGGTTGGGCCAGTCCAAGGTCGATCCAGGGTTGACTTTAGATCGATGCTCACCCCTATTATGGATTCAGGCCTTTACAACCCAATCCGTAACCTTATTCTTGTTCTTGAAAAGTGCGCTACTCTAAGGCCTTTCACTTTGATAAGCACGAAAGATAAAAGATAAATTTGACTTTGATAAGGAGATGAAAGATAAAACATAAATTTGCAAAGATTGTTGAGATTGTGATTGATTGGGGGTCTTTACAAAGAGTTTGGCTATTTAAAACTCACAATCAACCATTACAAATTTAAAAAGATAACGTCCTAATCCTATCTTAGAAGAAATAACTTCTTAATCCTATTTTGCGGCTATAAAAAGTTACCATGACACTTATCAACGAAAAGATACAATCCTAAAGTAGTGGCGATAAATATAACCACCAGATGTGGATTTGAGAGCGCCCAAGTCCGAGATTCAAGATTTCAAACTGGCAATAGGAAAAAAAAAAATGTTCTAATGTCAATAACTTATTAGGCAAGTTGTATCCATGACTTGTTCACCACTATGACTAAGTCTATCACCTGTCAATTATAGGTCATATTTGGGTGTCAATAAGTCTCTTGGGCACAAATAATAATTATTTCGCAAGAAATTGATTTATGGAAGAGAAATAGATTTTTCTATTTCTATTTTTAAATAATTTTATGAGTAAAAATTTGTGTTTGAAAACAACGCAAAATTTCTGTTTCCAAAATAAATTTTATTTAATAACAACAGAAAATTTCTCCCTTTCAAAGGTCGGTGGATGGCAGCGAGCAACAAGTGGTGGCGGTGGACGACTGGGTAACCAACTAGTAGATAGAATGAGCGATGAGAAAAATAGGATTCATTTTTTTTTTTTAGAAATAGAAAAATGAAATTGCATCACCAAATAAATTTGTATTCCATAAACAAATCTGGAATAGAAAAATTATATTATTTTATAACAGAAATAACATGTTTATAATACGCGCCCTTGAATAATCTCACTTAGATCTTATGTCGCTCCACATGATTACAAATTGCGATTATGTTAAAAGGAACCACATGAAATTCCATATATATAAAGAGTACATGAGTGAGGATGCATCATATCATTTCAAAGATGTCTTAATTGGAGGTCGTAGTATATTTAGAGTCAGTTTTCTGTATTTCCCGTCTTCGCTTCGCATGTAGTAGAGAATCGATTAAAATTGGTCGCTAGATCAGCCACAATTGGATGCATATGGCTTGGTGATTTGCCCATGCACTATCATCAGCAGATGAACAAATCTTTAAAGCACCAATACAAAGTATGTAAAATTGAACTCAAGACAGACGTTACAAACTCAGAACTATGCTAACGCCTATTCTCCGAATGCAGTTGCATAGAGACAATAATTTAGGAAAACCAAAAAAATAAATAAAGAATAGAAACTCTAAAAGGTCGTATAACTATCCCTATATTTCGAACCCTCCGACAACCCTAGAGAATAACAAGAAAGGTGGAAATTCATCGGGTCCTCCATCGACCATCCATGAATGTTATCATCAAGTTTCCGATCCAGATTCTTCCTATGTACCTGTAACATCATCGGCAGTAGCTACATTCGATTAGCCAGCAAGAAAATGTACCGAAACCCTAATCGATCGTAGAAGCAAGCAATGAAACAGTCTGGAGATTATTGTGCGTGCATCCCTGATTTATTCACAGAAGTTGTGCATTAATTTACTAATTTGAGGTACGCTCCCGAAAAGTTCCTTAGTACTGCTATCGCGATCGGGGAATCGAATAGAATAGAAAACTCGGAAGGCATAAATTACCTGAGAGAAAGTAATGTTGATTAAACCCATTAATATCTTCTTGTTGGAGTGGGAGGCCAGAAGCAATCTCTCTTTCTTGTTTCAAATCTTCTGAACTCTGCCCCTGATATGGGATCGAATCGATTATGCAGCTGCCGCTGTCGCGCGCGTAGGTAGTATTCATAGCGGTGCCATGAGCAATCCCTCCCCCGAAACTCGCCATGGTATTCATGCTCGTCCCAGGGTCGAACGCCATCGCGTTCGTGCACTTGTTGTTCCACCTGCCAAAGCTTCGCGCCATGCTGTGGCTTCTCTTGCTAAGCTCCCCTTGCAAGCGTTGCGATTGGATCGCTTGTTTCTGGAGCAAGCTCTTGTAGTATTGGAGCTCGTTTTGTATCCTTTGGTACTCCCCGAACGCACCATGGACCGGGTCCTGCTGCCGGTGCCTGGCCTCCCAGATGAGCGAGTCGGCGACCTGCCGCCGGTCCTGCTCGCGCACGGCAAGCACCATCTTGGTCACGTTGCTGACGCCGTACACCCCGTGCACGGCTTGGAATTCCACGGATTTCTCCGCGGGGAAGTAAGGAGACAGCACGCACTTGTCGTCACACTTCTTCCTTTGGTGCTTGCACGAGGCGCAGGCCGCGTGCGTGCCGCCTATGCCATTGTTGATCGGCCTATGCATGGGTGCTGCATCAAGACGACGGAGAAAGAGATCGAGAACGAGATCAAAAAGAGACTACGAATACGTATATTTATGTTTCGTTTGCTTAAAGAAATCCTACCTTGGATAGAGTTGTCATGAGATTCAAATTTCATATCTGTGTGTATATAAATTCGAAGGGCACTAAAAAGAAAGTGATTTAGAATGGGTCAAGTTGTGTTTTACGTGGACATGTAAAGATTATGTCAAGGTAGGACAGAATATATATCTTGAAGATTGTTGATTAGGGTTTAGGTCAATCATAGAAAGAAAGAGTTCAATTCTAGGGCAACGATATCTAACGATTCCTTCTTTATTAAGTTAATTATGTTCTTTGAAAAGGGAAACAAAATCTTGGTTGGATTTGGCTTCTTTCAATTGAAGACTTGTAAGATAGGGTTTGTTGCATCTGATATCAAATTGATGCCACAGTTTAAAAAAGTAAATTTTTTATTTATCTAATCTAGAAAAACAAAAGAGTGAGGAAAAAAAAGTTAATTAGTAAATAACAATTTCTTGATCTTGTTACCATATTTTAAAAAAGTTACTTCTTATTACTAATTTTGCCAATCTCAATAGTGTTGATCTAACAATTCAAGTATGGATGATATGAGGGGCCATAGTAAGTAGTGTCTTGGTTGAATCTACCGGAGGTTTAAGGCACATAGGCCAAGGAGGTGGCCTAGATGACCAAGCAAGTATCGAGTTTTATGAGTACTCTAAAATATTTTTGGAGGCTATGTTGAAAATGTATGCTTGTATTCTATAGAACTCTTGCAATCAATAGGAATAAGTGTTAGAGATTAAATCCTCTACCGTTAGATAAGGGGAGTTTTACGGTTGCAATGAAAAATGCTCAAGTAAATATAGGAGTTTTCTCCCCTCATTTGTGTTATCCCATAAACTCGATGCAAGGAAAGCAATAGAACATTCTCTCCCAAAGCACTTCTTTCTCTAAAGTTTCTCCTAGCGGTTTGAGATAGATCAAAGTGATATATTGAGGGAAAAGTTGAGAGCTCCGACAACTCTAGTAAAAGATGAACAAGCTAGAAAAACGGAGGACCTAATTTGACAGCAAAATCATGCAACTTGGAAGTATGTAATGACTGAATAATGAAAGTTAGTACAATGCCTGAATAACGAAAGTTAGTACAGTACAGCAAAAGTTTGCAGGGAACCCTAACTAACAATTTTGATTATCAGAAAGGGAAAGCAGAGTCATGGGTCTCCGGGTCATGTTCTTGCTTTGGGGCTTCACATTGACAAGTGTCATGGGCTTCTTTTAGGGGTAGATCAGCCCAACCAGAATCCAATGCAAAACCCTAACTAACCAGACCCACAAGGTGAAGAAATTCCTATAATCTTTGTCCTAGTCCTTACTGTTTTTGTCCACAAATAACTAACAAGACCCACCAGGGAAGAAATTCCCATGATGTTCCATTCTCTGTCCTAGTCCTACTGTCTTTGTCCGCAAATCCTGTTGTAGGGTATTCATCATATTGTATTTGCTAATTAAGCAAGGTATTGTTACAATGATTTCTTCTTCCATTTTCATCATTCAAGTCACTTCCCTTGCCCAACACTTAATCCAACTAACAACCAGCACCAAACACCACCACTTTTGTCGTCCAATGCCTCTGTACTTGCCCTTAAAGAAACAGAAAGCTTTTCCTTTATGCAATCATCATTTTATAGAAAGATACAGAAGATAAAGATAAAGATAAAGAAGGAGGAGGAATTTAGTTTTGCTGCTAAAGTGGGTGCTCAATATTCTCGAGCTTAATAAATTCCCACCTCCCCTCCAATCCTATTCGAATTTGAAACTCTCCTCCCACTTCCATCCCTTTTCTTTGTCTATCACGAAGAGAGTCGATTTAGAGTAGAGAGAGAAGACATTTTCGTTTTTTCAAGACGGAAGAAGAAAAGTAGAATGAGTACAGCGAGATTCATCAAGTGCGTGACTGTTGGCGATGGAGCTGTTGGGAAGACATGCATGCTCATCTCTTACACCAGCAACACCTTCCCCACGGTCTGATGTGTTCCTGGACTTCAATTTTCATGTCTCCTTGTAGGACTTCTGTGAATACTGAATTTTGATATGGTTGTGCAGTATTTTTTTTTGATTGATCGAGAATATTTTGCAAACAATTAGACGTCTTCTTTTGCCATGTTGTAGGATTATGTTCCTACTGTGTTTGACAACTTCAGTGCCAATGTGGTGGTAGATGGAAGCACAGTTAACCTTGGGCTGTGGGATACTGCTGGTGAGTGTCTGCACTTGTTTCATGAAAATTCTTGCTGTACTAACTTTCATTATTCAGGCATTACATAATTACCAATTATATGATTTTGCTGCCCCTTTAGACTGCTAGGAGTGCTCCTAATCTGTGAATTCCCTGTCTCTTCTGGTGCTAGAATATAGTTAGAATTTCGCAAATCAAATTTAACCTTAGTATCTGACCATGTGCTTAGCTTTTATTGAGATTTAACAGACAGTCGTGTGAATGATATGATAGAGCAGATTAGGGAAAATTTAGTTTGATTGAGAAACAGTCGCTTATGCAAACCAATTACTCTGTACTTCTGTGTATTCAGGAAACTGTCGTGTTGAATCATCACACATTTGATAATAGACAGGGCCTATAATTATTTCTATCAACGAAGCTGAAGCTCTCAAATGAATTCGACTCAAGGTAAAATTTATTTGATTTGGGCTTTTCTCATCTTGCTTGCAGGACAGGAGGATTACAACAGGCTGAGGCCTTTGAGTTACAGAGGAGCTGATGTCTTCCTGTTAGCATTTTCCCTCATCAGCAAAGCAAGTTATGAAAACATCGCCAAGAAGGTAAACTGTCTTCCTTATAACACAGTCCATACGATCCATTTCGTCTCACTGCTTATGATCTGACATTCTCGGCTTTTCTTCCTGGCCAGTGGATCCCCGAGCTGAGGCATTATGCCCCAACCGTGCCGATTATTCTGGTGGGCACAAAACTGGGTAATTCCAGATACTCTTTATCTTGCCATAGCTTTTAGCTGATGCCAGTAGCCAAATTCAACGTGTGAACTCTTGGATGTTATGTGTCCTCAGATTTAAGGGAAGACAGGCACTACTTGATAAATCACCCCGGTGCAACCCCAATCACAACTGCACAGGCAAGTTGACAACATCGACCAATGAAGAAATCTTCAATCCAGCGAAACTAACTTCGTAGCTCATTCATTTCAGTCTTTTCTCGTTAGTTTTTCCTCCGTAAATGAACTCTAAATAAACCATTCAACGTTTTGTCAGGGAGAGGAGCTGAAGAAGAACATTGGTGCTGCTGCTTACATAGAGTGCAGCTCTAAGACCCAGCAGGTTCGTTCTCTTCTCCTCCTCTTTAATGTGACAAAAAAGCATCGGCCCTGTTGCTGCTCACATACAGTCCTCTGCATAAACATCTGCAGAATGTGAAGGCAGTCTTCGACGCTGCAATCAAGGTGGTGCTTCAGCCTCCGAAGCCGAAGAAGAAGCGAAGAAAAGCGAGGCCGTCATCATGCATCTTCCTATGAGACATCTACATTGCCCTCATCCAGACGGCGATAGTATGATTCTAGATTATCGGAAACGTGCTAGCTTCCGGGACATATTCTTAAAATACGACCCCGAAATATTTTCTCAAGTTCTGTAATTTTCTTCAGCTGAATACCTGTGCCATTGTATTGGGAGTTGATTCAAAAGATTTACACAACACATTATACGCAAAAGCATAAAGAGAAAGAGGCCAAGGCTTGATCAGTGCACGCTTTTTGAGACTACATAGTTTGCTCTGGTTAAATACTGTCTGGTTCGCTCTACTTTCCGCAAAAATTTATCAATATCACTTGCTCCTAAAATGAAATCTGCCACTCGTCAACCTCAATAATCATGTAAAATCCCATGAATCATTTCATGTATCCTAGTTTTTCCGCTAGAATGAACATGAAATAGAACTACAAATAATAATATCCCACTTAAGACTTTATTTTGCGGAAAATGAATGAATTGGAAAACATTTTCTTGATAATAATCGTTTTTATCTCTTGACTAATTATTTCAAGTAAATACAAGCAATCATTTTTATCATTCAATTTCTGCAAAAACAAATGGACTCTAAAACCACTGAGAACTTGGAAGAGTCCTTTCACTTTTCTTCCTCCAAAGTGCATATGCTCAATCATTAATGCTAAAGACCCACATCGTACTTCGTCAAAACTTGAGAGACCATTCCAAATCCTCAAAATCATTCCAACGTCAACCTCCAACCAATGATCGCCCAAAGTCACAAAGATCATCCAGATGTGACCTCAAAATGAATTGAAAAACCAGAACTGTCTTGAGACTTACCACTAAACAGCATCATCTAAGGGAAAGACGTTACTCATGCAATCTGGGATCTTCGCCAATTCAGAAGCTTGACCGGTAAAGGTAACACAGAATTCGACTGAAAGAGAGAGTATCATAACTCAATTCATTTAGAGCCCTTTGGTATTCCTGGAATTAGGTCCCAAACCGAACAGCAGAAAATCCGGGGAGTGTCGAGGTAGGAATTGTTAAAGTGCCTAACAGCTTGGCGCACT
This sequence comes from Eucalyptus victrix, assembly GCA_016097545.1. Classification (NCBI taxonomy): domain Eukaryota; kingdom Viridiplantae; phylum Streptophyta; class Magnoliopsida; order Myrtales; family Myrtaceae; genus Eucalyptus; species Eucalyptus victrix. The sequence continues at coordinate 11,566,727 of CM027845.1, read as the reverse complement.
TCCTGCTCGGTCCAGAACTTAAGGCTGATGGTAGACCATCCCTGCAACATTCAAACACACATCTAGTAGGAATGAGTGATTCCAAGTTCTTTACAGGTTCCACTTAGAACTAAAACCTACTCTCGAGCACATGTTTATCATTTTTTAGTAAATTGGAATCTATACTTCGGAACCTGGAACCTAGAACTTATCATGTCACAAGTTCCATGACAAAACTTGAAACTCGAACCTATCATGTCACAAGTTCAAGGATCCAACGGGTTTTTTTTTTTTAGTTAAACAAAACGAAAATGAACGCAATAATAATAAATAAGTTTGTCATTCATCAAAGAGAATACAAAATAAACAAAACTATCAATAGAAGAAAATGAATTCTTGGCAAGGAATTCAACTAGATAAAAGTAGAAGTGAGCAGTTCTAAGTTCAGTACAAGTTCCATCTGAAACTTGGAATCTACCTGTTTAACAGGTCCTTATTTTTTGGAATCCGAAACCTACCTTGTATATCCTAAAACTTGGAACCTATTTTATCATAGATTCCAAGGTCTACCTAGGTCCCACTTATGTTATTATTTGAAAGATTACAATTCACTAATTTATAACTTATATTAAGATAAATGAAAAATATGAAAATTAATAAAGTAGGAATCTTAGCTATAAAATGGAAACTCAAACTAGTGCTTCTAACTTATACATTCATCATTGAACAACATGGAATATTGACAGATCGCACAGAGACATGGATCAAAAAAAAATATTAAAACTTATTTTAAGTTCCATGTTACAGGTTCCAAGTTCCAGGTTTCAAGTTCCAAATTATTCTAACTAAGAACCTAGAACCTACCCAATGGTTTCTCATTTTTTAGGACCTAGAACCTACCATGCATACCTTGCATATCTCGGAACCTAGTTTCTACCGGTTCAATTCTCAGGTTTTAGGTTCTACCCTAGAACCATACTCACCCCTAACATCTAGAACCTCAAAAGATTCAAGGAAAAGAGAGATCTCGCGAGAATAACACGGAATGGGGTAAAGGGTAAAAGGCAATGAATACTCAGAGCGATAGATCGTAACATTTGTCATTTCGCCTTTTTGAGAGAGGAGGTTGTGCGTCACATCCTTGGGCAAGTTGTTCATGAAAATGGGCAACCTTCTCGACCTACAAGTGAATAAACACCCATTACGAATTGTTCGTCTGCTCTTTCGAGTTTAGCATCAAAAAGGAACGTATCGAGCCAAACTAGCATTGATTGTTGCATGCTGAGGACAGAGGCACTTGTTTGACCAAAACTAATTAGCTAGGAAGTACCCACACTCTCCATGAGCATTCGTGTCGTCTTAATTACTCTTTGACACTTTGGTCAACGCGTATCGGAAAATCCAACACTTGGTCAGAATTTTAACACATGATTCCGACATGCATGGATCAATTTTAAAATTTTTTAATAAATGAAGAGTCAAAATGTAAATATGTAAGAAAACATTATTGGGAAAGAAGAAAAACGTAGTCTTCTTTTTTCTTCCAACTCTCACTTTCCACGACACACAATTCGCCCCCCAAATTTGTTTTTATGGTCCTCTTTTGAAACACTCTGACATGTGAGTCTAGAGTGCATATTGTTTTTTTTTTCCCGCCAAATTTTATGAATTATTGGAGCGAAACTGAATTTGTCAAATTGAAATAGTAAATGATAGATTAATGTTTTTCATGTAAGTTCATTATAGGCTCTTTTTTATTATTTATTTATTTATGAATTTGAATTAAATTAATTTGATAAAAATAATCATAAAAATGATAATTTATCATGCATATATAAAAATATACATTTAATATACAATGCATCCTAAGGTATCGGGATTCTCTAATTTTTTTTTAAAAACGAGGTATCGGTGTGTCATGTCCTGTTGGGTGTCGGGTATTAGCTAATGAGAGCTTGTTGTAATCTTAACTAGTTTGTTTTGATTGTGTAGGAGATACTCAGATATTTTCTAGAGATACTAAAGATATTTTTCTCCATTCTCCATATCTTTTATAATGATGCATATATTTAAAAGGTTCTTCATATCTTTATTTGGTTATGCATATCTAACATGTTATCTTAGATAATCATCTCATAGATATTCTTTGTTAATATAGTATACATCAAAATTATTGAAAATTTTCTTAATTCTTTATCATTAGCATATATTTCTTATCTAATCGAAACCGAGCGGTGATAAAACAGATTCAAAAAGCTTGTGGGATATTATTCCACATGATATGGATGACGCTCTTTAAAAGTACATTAGATTCCACAAAAAGATGCATTGATATCTTCATGTTACAAAAAAATGATCGACGAGCAGGCTGAGAAACACTATAAAACTCTGGCAAACAAATCAAGTCTCTCTCTGCGACTCGACAGAGGGGCGTCCCGTTCGCCGATCATTCACCGCTCGTAGAGCTGTAAGCGATTAGTATATAACCCAATTAGATTTAAAGCCACTTATATATTTCGCGTGATCAATATTCAAAAAAGGGTAACCGATTATCTATTAGTAATTTACTGACATTTTGAGAAGTCAACTGAAATAGAATTGCAAATTTGCACGATGAAGGAGAATACTCATGGATGGGCTTCGTCCATTGCAAATTTAGAAGGAACGCTGCAATCATTTAGGTAACTTTACTAACAACAGAGGCAGAGAGAGTCGCAATAATTTTAAGTTTGCTTACTATTTTGCAAGAGAGGTTATGATCATCGAGACCTTCAAATTTACGATTACTTTAGATGATTTATTATGTCGATTATCAATCACCATTTACATGAACTTTTATGTAATTTACAATTATTAAGGTCAATTATAAATTATAAGTTGTTTTTTTCTTGCGACAGAAGATCGGTCTTATTGATCGAGCAAACTAAAGTAAGACCCAAACTGTCTTTCGGTCTAGCTATATTTTTTCGAGGGCTACATTATTGTCCTCTAGAATATGTAGACGTACAAGTTTTCTTTTTTTTACTCTAGTAAAAATGAGAAATTATATAAAATGCTTTCACACATTTTATCATTGTTTGGAAGACCTAGTAATTCATAAATTAAAAGTCGCAATTTAAACGTCAAAATTCTAGGCAATCTCTCTATTGGGGCACTTCTATTTTAACTTTTTTTAGATCTATGAATATCTTGCGGGTCTCAACATGGAGGATAATGTTTATTTTGAGCACATCTCTCTGTCTTCCGTAATTACGTCATAATTGTGGAATTTTCCAAAAAAAAGAAGCAGTCATTGTTAACCTTAAGATTTAACGTTTAGCACTTAAGTATCTTGGGATATTGACGTTTCTATCGTATTTTAGTCCAAGATCGCATTGGAATGCTAATTCACCTATTGATGTGACATGCACAAATACCTACCATAATTTGGGGGCCAACTCAACTCATGTTTTTCGCCCGATGAAAAGCACATCATAATTAATGCCCCTTAAGAACATTAAAATCATAATTAGTGAAGTAACATCACTTCGTCTTGTTATTTCTTACCTAATTCTTTGACAATGCAGATTAGCTATGTCTCGCACCATTATTGGCATGTTGACAATTTTAAACATTGATCATGAGCCCAAAAAAACGAAAGAAAGCATAGTCATGTCAAAATCAGAAGTGGCACCTACCTTTTTTCTCTCATGTTTAAAACAATGGCTGAATTTCCCTTCCGGGGTTTCCAAATTCGAGATGTTTCAATGAAATAATAGCAGCAATAAAATAGAAGTAAAAAATTCGATCCCTCCCTCATCCGAAAAAAAAGAGAACAAATTATGAGAGAAAAATAAATTCTTTTAAGAATGCGGAGAACATGGGGAAACGAACCGGCAAAAAAAGAAGAAGTCTGATATTCTAGAAGGAGTTGCCCGTTTAGTTTAGTGAAAGATATTGTTTTGAATATTAAATGGTATCCAATCGGCACACTTCCCTAGATAATGTTCCCAGAGATAGAGAGAGAGAGAGAGAGGACTATCTCCATCAACCGCCATTTTCCTACATACGTGGGCTATGCTCAACCGATGTCGCAGAAATTTCACGTGCCGAGATCGGATCGGATAAATAAGAATCAGTTCTGATCCGATATTTAGTGGGACTCCGTCCTAAAAATTAAAAAGATGACATTAAATATTTTGATATAATTAATAAATTATGTATAAAAATTATAGAGATTAGATTGATCAAATTAAAATTAATTAGTATCACAAAAATATTATAAATCTATACATATAATAAATTTACTCACAACCAATTTTTTAATCACAAAAAAATCCAAATTTGTATAATTGTGATAAATTCTACTGTCAAAATAATAAGTTGTACTATATATGATAGTTGATGAGTGTACCGATCTGAAATTTTTAGATATATCAATTTGTGATTTTTTTTGTAATATTAATCTAATTTTATGGAAATTAACGAAAAATAAATTTATTATAGATATATCGGTTTTATTATTATTGATATTTTTTTGTAATAGTAACTCATTTAAAAACTCATGGCTTAGATTTTATATTAGATTAGGTATATTAATTTGACATTTTTCATTATGATTACCTAATTAAAGGTTCATATTTGATTAAAGTTTTGAAATAATTTGTTAGGTGTCATTATCTTCTATCAAAATCAAATGGATGATCGTTGTTCGGTGAGTAGACCCGCGGATCGACACGAGACCGCCCGGTTTCCCAACCGACACGCCTCTCCGTCTTCCTCCTTCCCCCGCCTTTAAAGCCAATTCTTCTCAGGCGGAAAAGTCAACATCTTTCCGGATTACACTTCGCTTCTCGTTCGCCGGCGACGGAGCTCCGATTCCCTTCTCCTCGCTCCATCGAGAGCCCTTCCGATTCCCCCCCTCCGACGAGGCGACGATGGATCGAGCCTTTTGGCGCGCCCGGGTCATCAAGAACCACCTGACCCAAGACCCGTCTCCCCAGACCCGTTCCCTTTCCGGCGCCCCCTGCCTCGACTACTCCCCGCCCGAGCTGGCCGAGCCGGCGGCCGCCTTCGACGTCGCCGCGATGCGGGCGCTCCTGGACGGGCACAACGTGGCGGAGCGGGACTGGCTGTTCGGGCTCATGACCCAGAGCAAGCTCTTCAACCCCCGGCGGGTGGGCGGCCGGGTCTTCGTCGCGCCGGACTACAACCAGTCGATGGAGCAGCAGCGGGAGATGACGATGAGGAGGCTCGAGTTTCTGCAGGAGAGGGGCGTGTTCGAGGGGTGGCTCACGGCGGGCACCGCGGAGGGCGAGCTGCGGAATTTGGCGCTGCAGGAGGTGACCAACATATTCGACCACTCGCTGGCGATCAAGCTCGGGGTCCACTTCTTCTTGTGGTGCGTCTCGCTTGTGTGGTTTTGAGTTTTTGCTTGGATGATGGAACCGCGATTGTGTTCTCGGGTAGTTGACTTTTAGTTAGCATTGGAGCAAGATGGTTATTTTCATGATGTTGGTACTCATTACTGTTGAACTCTGTACTTGGTCGGGTACGATTTGGAGAATTGAATTGAATTCTCTGTTTATTCTGTTCGTTGTCTGGCAATTTTCGCAGAGAGGGTGGGAATCTCTCTCTTTCGTGGCTCCGTAAGTCTCCAATGTTTTTCTACATATGTTGTTTATGCGCTTGCTCAGCGTCCCGCATTACTTTTCTGCTTCGGTGAATGTGGTGCATCCGTTTGGGGTCTCGTATCCTTTACCTAAGATTAGTGTGATTTTAAGGATGCTTACATCTGTTTGCTTTGATGGGATTTCAGGGGTGGCGCTATCCAATTTTTCGGCACAGAGCGGCACCACGTGAAGTGGTTGAGAGACACTGAGAATTATGTGGTCAAGGGTTGCTTTGCGATGACTGAATTGGGGCATGGGAGTAATGTATGCAACCTTGGTGAACTATGTTATGACCGACTCTCTTTTCTGATGGGTCCTATCTATGAGTGAATTCAATGTGTGTGTTATTCCTGATGATTTTTTGTTTAAACTGATTGCTTGCTATTGGGGTTTGTGCTGTCAGGTTAGAGGCATTGAAACAGTAACGACATATGATCCAAGGGCCAGGGAGTTTATTATTAACACTCCATGTGAGTCGGCACAGAAATATTGGATTGGAGGAGCAGCAAATGTAATGACACTTTTACTCGCAAAATAAAATTTGCTTGCAGTATGTAGCCATGAAATATGACACAGTCTCTTACTTTTTTATCATATTTCTTTGTAGTGAAAGCACCATGTGTCCTTACTATTAATATACTTGTTATTGTGGCTGTGCAGCATGCAACGCACACAGTGGCTTTTTCCCAGCTCAATATCAATGGGATCAATCAAGGGGTCCATGCATTTATAGTACAGATAAGAGATGCAGATGGCAACATCTGTCCTAACATACGCATAGCCGATTGTGGGCATAAAATTGGTCTGAATGGTGTGGACAATGGTCGGATATGGTAATTACTTGTTGTTCATCAGTGCAAATTTTGCTCACATGTGCATATCTTTGTATGGTCTAATAAGTTCCTTCAATGCGGTGGATTAGGTTTGATAACGTGCGGATTCCACGGGAGAACTTGTTGAATTCAGTGGCTGACGTTTCGCCAGATGGGGAATATCTTAGTGCTATAAAAGACCCTGATCAAGTAATTCACATCTAAAATTGCAGACATACAACTTTCTTACATTCTTTTTTGTTTTTTTGTTTTTCTTGACATGTTTGAGCTGTATAGCAGCAGGAGAGCATGTTTTATATGTTCAATGGAGTTTCTCAAGTGATAGTTGCACTTCTATTTTCCAGAGATTTGCAGCATTCTTGGCCCCATTAACGGCTGGGCGTGTAAATATTGCTGCCAGTGCAATTTACTCTGCCAAGGTAATTTTAGTTGAGTGCTTTTGTGAGTTTTATCGGTTATCAAGTTAACTTTAGAATTACTATGCGATGACTGGAGGTGAATGCTATACAAGCATCATGATGTATCTGATGTTCATTTTATCAGATTGGTTTGGCGATCGCAATACGGTATGCATTGTCGAGGCGAGCATTTTCAATTGCACCCAACCAGCCTGAAGTACTATTGCTGGACTACCCAAGTCATCAACGGAGACTCTTACCTCTCCTTGCAAAGACGTTAGTTTCTCTCTTTAATTGCATTAATAGCTGGATGTCTGTGTTTCAATATCATGTCATGAGATGTGTTTTCTACATTGGTTGGATATTGTTAATATTCTATAAAAGACGGTATTTGCAAGTTGCAGCAGACTTTATTGTATCATTGTCACTCCCATCAAGTGACTTTGCCTTTTGGTTTAATTTAATTGCCGTGACGCATGGTTTCAATTTATCATGAATTATTTCAGCACCTTGTATCATTCCTAGAAATTGATATGACCTCCTTTCATTAGTTTTGCATTAGAAAAAATTGCAATATGTCAATTGCCCCATTGCTAAGCCTTTTTTACCCTTAAGTTCAAACCTTCCGGAATGTATTTAGCGTTGTGGGTTCCTTATACTTGTTGCCATTCAACAAGCACACCAGAAATGTCAAGCCAAATTTATCAGTTAATGAGTGCTTGTTTGAATCGCTAACTTTATTGGTGTGCATTATTTCATTAGCTATTATATGATCAGCCTAAAAATATATAATGCCTAACAGTAAAGTTCATAATTCTGAGTCGCTAGTTTGACAATTTGGCATATATTTGTGTTGTTCTGAGCATTATTCCATTCCATTGCAGATATGCAATGAGTTTCTCTGCTAACCACTTGAAGATGATTTACGTGAAGCGGACACCTGAATTGAACAAAACCATTCACATCCTCTCTAGCGCATTTAAGGCTTCATTTACCTGGCATAACATGCGGACTCTTCAGGAATGTCGTGAAGCTTGTGGAGGACAAGGCCTCAAGACTGAAAATCGTGTTGGCCATTTGAAAGGTGAAAAAGATGTGCAGTCCACATTTGAAGGGGACAACAATGTTTTGATGCAACAGGTTGTCACCTTTAAATTCCTACTGCAAAAGGGAAAAAACAAGTTAATTATTTTGAAGTACTTTAGTACATGAGGTGAATTTGTCTATTTGATTTGCTGTTCATTTTCTTTCTGATAGTGAGACCAAGGGAAATGAATATAAAATCATGTTTAGGATCTGTTAGTGTTTAATTCAGAATAGATTGAGTGCTTTTAACTGGTCACTGTTTATGTGGCAGTTAGGTTAAAAATTGGTGACATGACTTTGCAACTTCTATTCTGAACGGCCCTCTAGTTGTAATTTCTGTAAATATGAGCATGTATGGGATGGTCCCTGTTTCTTCTTGTTTCCTACTTTTCTTAGGTCTCTATTTTTGTCTTAAGTAGTGAAAAGTGCAATAGACAATGAATTGCCATCCAAGGACGTAAAATATATGTATAAGCAGCTTTTTTCATTTTAATCATCATTAGGACTGCAAAAGTGAGCATTTCAACTAGTTTTTTGTCTGTTTATTTTTACCTTTGATTCTCCAAAAAGGAAAATTGCAGAGTCGTGAACACAGATGGGTGCAAACATCTGTCACCCTGCAAAAAGTGGGAAAATGAACAAAAAGATCATTTTAAATCTCGTTATATGTACTTGAAAAGGCCTCCATTGAACCGGTTAAGACATGGAGCCCTGATATTTTTGTTGTTCCCTTTTCTTTTTATTCGTTACATTCTTGTAACACCTTGTTTCATCTCATTCTACATCTGTCTTATCAGCATGAACTACTCATCTTAGTTGGTAGTTTGCTTCTGTTTAATTTTACTTGCAATGCAATGGGTGATACTTCCTACTAATTATCTGTGCTCTTAAAAGGTTTTCTCAGTCGAATGTGTGCTATTGTGAATTCAGATAAGCAAGACGCTCTTTGCTGAATATCTAGCGGCTCGAAAGAGAAATAAGCCATTTAAAGGGTTGGGATTGGAACACATGAATGGACCATGCCCCATGCTACCGCAGCAGCTCCCCAGCACTGTGCTTAGAAGTGGCCAGTTCCAGGTTGATGCCTTCCATGTGAGGGAGAGAGATTTATTGAATCGTTTTGCTGAGGAGATATTGCAATGTCAAGCACGAGGAGAAAGGAAAGAGCATGCACTGCTTTCGGTGTGTACATGTTATGTCGAAATGAAGAAATAACAACCCCCAACCCCCCCCCCCCCCCCCCAACTTTCTCTCTGTCTCTGTCTCTGTCTCTTAAATTGTTTTCTTTCACCATCCCAGAGTTACCAGCTTGCAGAAGACTTGGGTCGAGCTTTTTCAGAACGATGTGTACTGCAAAATTTTGTAGAAGTTGAAGAAAATTCACCAGCTGGTTCATTGAAGGTAAATGTGCATTTATTCTCCCCAATACTGACATAACATTCACTTTGAGGAATGAGCAGTTTATTATTGGCCAGTTTGATAGGATTTAATGTAACTAAAATAACACAGTAGGCTATCTATGATTCAAATGAAAAAAAAAAAAATAAGGAATTGATTGGAAAGTAGATCTGCTTCTCTTCTGGCATCTGGTTTTGCAATCATAATAAATGTGAAAAGTGCCAAAACACTAAGAAATGTTGGATGTTAATATCTGTGTCTAATCTTATGGTACTTTATTGGTGAAGCCTTCAGGAAGCTACAGTAAAAAAATCACTGCAAATGTCTAAAGCCCATCGTTGTAGCCAAAATTATAATGCACATTAAACATGTTCTTGATTTGTCGATGATGCCATGATTTTGGGTAGGTATCCATTAGAAAGAGGGTATTATATGCACCTTGAGTTGAAGGATATTTGTTTCCACAAATATTTCGTCCCCTTTATCTATGCATTAGATGACATGACAAGCTGTCCTGTAGTGCTAAGTATACAAGACTTATAAGCCTTGGAGTGCTTTATTGCGTGCCCTTTTGTGCACTGTGCTTTGGGCTGTACTGAATATGCAAATCTTTGTATTTATCGGCAGGACATGCTGGCTCTGCTGAGATCCATGTATGCCTTGACTTGCATGGAAGAGGATGCTTCATTCTTGCGGTATGGCTACTTATCCACTGAGAATGCCGCTGCTGTACGGAAGGAAGTGGCTAAACTCTGCAGCGAGTTGAGACCGCACGCACTCGCTTTGGTCAATTCCTTCGGCATTCCTGATGCTTTTCTGAGCCCTATAGCTTTTAATTGGGTTGAAGCAAATTCGTGGTCTTCAGTTCAACACTAGAGCTTGCTGGACAGCGCCGATACCTAGTTGGCCAGAAAAAATTTGATGCATTGGTTGCTATATATTTTGTATCCAATAAATTCTCAGAAGAAAATGTAGATTGTGTTGCTGAGGTTTCTGCTGTCTTTCCTGCGACACACATCATGTAGTTTGCATCCTGATTATTTCTCTGGTTTCTTGTACTTGGGTCAACGACCCTCCTCATGGGAAAGTATACACTTGGTCATGGAATTTGTTTCCTACGTCGGTATGGATTTGATATGGCCAAGAAATTATCAATAATGGAAGAAAGTGGCTTTGTAATATTGGGGGATAAATATATTATGCTGAGCTTTGAAAGCTTTCATTTGACATATTTTCAGCCGGTTGATAGTCGGTTCCTTCATTCTGGCTTTGCTCCCATGAAGCTTTTCCATAAACAGTAGTTGTCTTTTATGCTGACAGAATGCCAGAAAATTGACCACAATGCATGAAAATGCTTTAGCGTGTGAATTTGAAGCCAGCCATGAGAATTTCTTTATTGGCTTATTCCCAACCGGGCTAAACATGGACCCGCTGTGATAGAGGTCAAACTGTGACAGGAGCTTCAAATTAGAATCAAATGATGACTATGAAAAATGGCTACATGAAGAGGAGATTGATTCCAGAAAACCTGCGGGGTCGGTTGGAAGAGGCCGAAGCCTTCGAGTGTTTCATTCAAGGACCGTGGTCAGTTCACTCGCCTCAAAATGCGCACAGTTCACGAGCTTTAAGTGACATATCGGTTGATATAACGACTGACTACATGAATGTACCGAAAGCATTTATATAGGGGTTGGAGCAACTGCCAAAAACAGATGACAGACTGCACCGTGCTGCTTCCACGAATTTTGGAGAAAATATAGCCAGCATAACAGATTCAGTTCTTTCTCTCCCTCCTCCTCCCTTTAATAGTCTCTTGATCTTCCTCTCTTGTCCTACAGAATCACCGTGCATTTTGACATTTCTGTCCAACGGGTATTCTTCTTGCTTTTCCTTCTTCTTTCCTGGATAGTTTCCTGCAATTTCATGTTGCACTGTGATGTGATAATCTTACAGTGTCATCTTGTTCATGTTCTATTTCATTTCTCTTACGTTTAATTCCTTGCCACAGTTTCCATAATTGATTAGCAAAACATCTCACCCTACATACGCTTTTAGATAAGGTTATAAAAATGCCAAATCTTGAAATATCAAACGTCAAATATTTACGATTTGCATGTTCTAAGCTGAGTACTCTGTTTCCAAGTTTTACAGAACTCCCCAGAAATAGAAAACGTCATTCTAGAATAAACAACTTAATGTTTCGAATATTTTCTTAGTGTTCTTTTTTTAATTTTAATCTTAATATGGAATGTCAATTCAAAATCAGTAAATCGTTAGAAGAGATTAGTCCTTACCATCTTTCTATATATAGTTGTCTTTAAAAGGTAAAATGACATCATGTGATCAGTTGAGGCTTCAAGTTGCATGATCCTACGGATAGCTCGTGATCTGATGTTTCTTTTTCGGATCAAAGAGGTCACGACCGTGTCACGCGAGAGCTTTATGATAAAGTAATCTGCCACCGTCGTAATTCATGTTTGCTTTTCTTTTCCAAGCAAATCCTCAAATGCAACATCCTTGCAAAGTTTTGCTTGAGACGTGCCGTGGCAATACCTGAAGGTCATGCATGATTACGAGGTCTTTTAATTCTCTATTGGATTGGCCAGGATCATCATGGGTGAATCAAGACTGCACATTGCAATGTACCCCTGGTTGGCAATGGGCCACCTGACTCCATTCCTTCACCTTGCCAACAAGCTAGCCAAGAAAGGCCACAAGATCTCCTTCCTCGTCCCTCCCAGGACCCGAGCCAAGCTGGAGCACTTCAACCGCCATCCCGACCTCATCACATTCGTTCCGATCGCCATCCCTCACGTGGAGGGACTCCCTCCTGATGCAGAGACCACCTCCGACGTGCCCTACCCGCTCCACCCCCTCATCATGACCGCCATGGACCACACCAAGCCCACGGTTTGCCAACTCCTTCAGACCCTGAAGCCTCATTGTGTCTTCCATGACTTCACTCATTGGCTGCCCGCCATCGCACGTGACCTGGGGATCAAGTCGGTCCATTATTGCATCATCAGCCCCGTAACTGTCAGCTACACCCTATCTCCGGCGAGGCACCTCAGTGCGCACAAGTTAACGGAGGCCGACTACATGGTCCCCCCAGCTGGCTACCCAAATTCATTAATCAAGCTCCACCTCCACGAGGCGAAAGCCCTGATCGCAATAAGGTACAAGACTTACGGCAGCAATATCGGGTTCTCAGATCGTATGTTCGCTGGATATGTTGAGTCCGACATACTGAGTTTTAGATCGTGCCGAGAAATTGAGCAGCCCTACATTGAGTACCTGAAAAGCCAGTTTGAAAAGCCTGTTTTGCTTTCTGGACCGGTCATACCCGAGCCACCAACATCTGCTCTAGATGAGAAATGGGTCGAGTGGCTAGGAGATTTCAAGGATGGCTCGGTGATTTACTGTGCATTCGGAAGCGAATGCACAATGCAGAAGGACCAATTCCAAGAACTCTTGCTGGGTTTAGAACTTACGGGATTGCCTTTCCTAGCAGCACTCAAGCCACCTTTCGGAACATCATCAATTGAGGAAGCCTTGCCCGAGGGATTCGAAGAAAGGGTTCAAGGACGGGGAACAGTCCACGGCGGTTGGGTACAACAACAGTTGATACTTCAGCACCCAGCCATTGGTTGCTTCATTACGCATTGCGGAACAGGCTCGACCATTGAAGCAATTGTCAACAAGTGTCAGCTCGTGCTATTGCCGCAAGTGGGCGATCAGATATTCAATGCGAGGATGATGGGCAACAACTTGAAGGTTGGAGTCGAAGTAGAGAAAGGCGAAGAAGATGGGCACCTGACTAAGGAATCTGTGTGTAAGGCTGTGAATACAGTGATGGATGAAGGAGATGCATATGGGAACGAAGTGAGAGAGAACCATGCTAAGATTAGAGAAATTTTACTGGACAAAAAGCTTGAGTCCACTTATATAGATTGTTTTGATCAAGAGCTTCAAAATCTGCTCCATTGATGCATCCACTTTCAGCTGTCAAGGTTAGATGACCATTATTGCTGAACAGAAGAAGATGATGAGGAACACCAACTATGGAATTCCGTACGACAAGAAGCCCTTGTCCTATTTATACTGCTAAAGTTTTTTTCATGTTCATCACAAATGTAGAATAAGAGAAATGTCGAAATTACAAGTTATCATCAATAAAAGTGTTCATCTTTACATGTCAAAACACTTGCCATCTAGCAATCCAAACAATTTACAATACAGCCGACCTAAAGATTTCTGTTGTTCACACACACACAAACGCAAGCATGTGCGCACATATATGATCAACATGAATTCCCACGATTTAGTGATGACTAACCAACCCTTTTCAGGAATCCCCACGGAAGCCTTCTAAAGAAAGAACACGTGTAAAAAGAATGACACGCAATTTGTAATCCGACATTGTTAATCATCAGAACGACCACCCAGGCAAACATCTAAAAGGCGTGTGAACAGTAACAGACAGAAACATAAAGAAAAATATTAGCAAAAGGAAACCAGGAAATTATTCAAATCATGCTTCATAGATTCTGTATTTGGGTACAATGTAGTTTAATCTGTTTGACCCAATTAGTCAAAAAAATCAAGGCTCCAGCCAACTGATAGCTGTTCTATATTTGAGTTCACAAAATTGGTCAGTTATAGTATGATCTATAAGTACAGAGATCAAGATGGTCCTGTACTCTCATTTACGGTTGCACATGTTGCATTATACCAGTAAGTCCACGTCCTTCGGCAAGTCAATCCAGTTCTTCAACTCTCTGTCTAAGTATCTCAACTTCTCTAGCTAATTCTTCGTCTCTCCTTTTCATTGCCTACGCCATGGTACACAATGGATTAATAAGGAGAAAGAGCATGGAGCTGTCTATATATATGATGTAGCAAGCAACTTTGTCATACCAGAACAAACATTTCTGTCATTCCTCAAGAAATTTGCTTTCGCCACTACCATGTGAAATTAATAGTGCCGCAAAGTTGATTATGGAAGAAAATTCGGGAGTTAATAGTAGTCACTCAGGACAATAACGGATCATAAGAAAGTTTCTGACATTATATCCATGCTCCTTCAGATGCTCAATTGACACTAAAATAAAACACCAAGTACCTTTATTTGATGAAAGGTAAATTGATGAATGTTGCAACATTGCCAATTAGCCAAATACAATGTAATTTCAATGCATATGAAGCTTAAAACAAATTGATAGGCAAGCCTCACAGAAGCTTCTATGACAACCCAGAGAGAGAGGAAAAGGGAAGCAAGGAGGAAAACTCATATTGCTGGATACCTCTAGTTCCTGTCTGCGCAACTCCTCTTTTCTTGCCTCTGATCTAGAACTTCTTTAAACTTCGAATATAAGAGCTGTTCCGGCCACCTGAGGAAGTGCAAGAATCATTTAAGAACGCGAGAATGACCCAAAAAATGTGAGGTCATAACGATGAGAAAATCAGTATCTTGAATATGCTTGCAGCTAGCACAGTCATCAATTTAGTATTTAACTGGATAGATATATCCCCTGTAGGAGTAACTTTCCAAAAGGAGGAAAACAGAAGCCCTCACTTAAAATTATGTAAAGCACACCCAGTATGACTGCAACCTTTCATTTTGACAAGCTATTGTGCAAAGGATGAACATTCAAGTAAATCACAGAGAGAGCTCATAACAGCTACAAATATTCATTGGACTTATCCAACAGGTAGAATGACGAGTAAAATGTGTCTCCGCCACATTTTCTTAAAGTTCAAGAGAGACAAAAAAATACAGTTGACATGGGCAAAACTTTTTTCACAAGGTACTTTTGTTTTAAGGAAAACGAGCAGAACTTTGGTGTAAACCCAATGAAGGGACAAATATATTAACCGTGACAATCTCTCGAATGCCAAAAAAGCGTAAAAGAATAATCTGAACAACAATTTCCCTAAGTTACCTAATACCCTCCTAAATCACATAAATGTTCCATACCTTCTTGAGAACAAAAAGTAACCATATCATGTAATCTCAAATGATGCTGCAACATAACTAAATACGCCACCACCCAAATATTCTTATTCATATCTTGGAGTCAAAAAAGTTTCCTGATTTTGTTCCATTCATATCCTCTTGCAATAAGTTCACCCGCAAGCATCAATCACCGCAAAATTCAAAAGTATTAGTACATTCCGAGAACACAAACAGTTCACCAGCAAGATCAACAGCAGCCTGGACAGCCTTCTCTTTATTCAAAGGCCGTATGGCAACATCGGTTGCGCGACCATAAATGCGCCTTCGAATTTGCGTGGTAAACCTGTGATTTGCCTAATCGGAAAAAACAGGGGTTTTCCAATCATCTACCTTCGGCAGTCCAACTTGCTCAAAAGTCACAAACGGAACACAAACAAGACCAAAGGTCCAAAACCCAATATCGTGTTTCGCAGAAATTAACGATCAGAGACTAAGAACAACAAAAAATGATTCGACCCATGTGAGGCGATTGCATAAAGAAGGCATCTTTAGCGACGAAAACGAGAGAGAGATCAAAAAGAAAACCTGGGCAAGATTGATGATGAACTGTCTGAACTTGGGGTGATGGGTGGCTTGTTTCTTGATGCGATTGGCGATGGGTTTGCTGAAACGGCGAGGGTTCCTAACTTCACCACCGGCAGTACCATCTCTCTCCTCTCTCGGATTCAGCGACGGAGCAAGAAGACAATGACATCACCCATTACGCTCCGCCGTCGCTGCGGGGGATGCTCCGCCGAAGGAGGGAGGCTGCGGAAATGCTTGTGCGCTCTGGGAGTCCTCTCTACCTCCGTTCTTGATAATTCTTTGTCGAGTGGGCGAAAAAAATACGGAAGTGATGTAAAGTGAAACGAGGAGTAATGCCATTAAAAATCTCAAATTGGTGTCATTATACATCTATTGCAAAACAATTTCACCTCCCAAAAAATCTTAATTTGTACACATTTACTCCTATATTAATTTCACTTTTGAAGTTTCGAAATATATATATGAATCAATATGGGAATATGGACAATGGAATATCAAGAACTTAACTAGATTTTTAAGTGAAAACATAGATTGATACACCCTTATAAATGTTTTCTCCATTAGTATTCCATTTGATTTTCTTTACAATGTATATATATCAACACACGTGGCAAATGACTACAAGATGGATTTTATACTTAATGAGTAGCAAAGTACTCACTAATAGGATTCCTCTTTATAAATAAGTTTTTGTTAATGAGTGCTCCAATTATACTAGTTAAGCTCATACGTGCAATATATGTCATTTTTAAAGTATTATTTTTTTTTTCATTTTGTGTAGAATCAATATATTAAAATAAAGATATTTCTCTATTAGTTATAAATAACAAATGGCCACACGACCTTGATGAATATTTGATATTAGAATGAATATCAATGGGAATTTCAATTTAGATTCACCATTATTATATAAAACAATAAAAAAAAAAAGCTGCTAGAAGATAGGTATCAAGTTCCTTATTCAGTAACATATACTTGAAAATAAGTCCAAGGCTAGGACCAATAGTTTATCCACTCTCGAACGTCAAAGGCGCCCCTGTTCTCGGCCGCTTCTCTATTTTCCTCTGGAGCTGGTGCTACGCCTTCATCCTAGACAAAGGAAGCGTCGATATTGATGCTTAGAGTGTCCGAGTTGGGTGGTTGCCATCGATGCGTGTGGGTGTCGTTGTTCTTTGCTGCTTGTTGCTTTGCTGTTGCAGGTTGTGTAGTTCTCATTTAGAGCTATTGATTTGGACAGGATCTGATGCGGATACAGGGGGTGATGTTCGAAAACAAATCGGTTTCGATCTTTCCAAATGCACCACATAGTAGTGGCGATTAGGTCGAATTTTTGGTCACTGCTTGGATCTTCTTTTTTTGAGTATAGCCATTCATCGAGTTGTGTTAACCCGAGTCTTGAAATTTGGATGTGCAGGGGACTAGCTCACCATAACTTGACTGTCCAAGGGTAAAGCAATAAAGCATTTTCAATGGTTTCGGCTTCCTTTTTGTAGATTGGGCATAGCGGATTAGGTACAATTCTCCTCCTGTGTAAGTTTTCCATGTGCATTTTGGCAAGCATTCTAGAGAAACTGTTTAACTCTAGGTATAGTGTTAGATTTCCAAATAACTTTCCAGAGATTTGGCTTAGCTTAGTGAGAGGAAGATGTTGTGGTTATTGGGTTAGCTGCTTGATTTCTATTGTAGAGATATCCGCTTTTCACCGAATAAACCCCTGATTTAATGTTCATCCACACCATTTTATCTACTGTAGAAGATAATCTTATAGGGGTTGCAAGGATTTCCTTAACTCTTTGGTCATTGAACAACAACCATAACATTTCCTCGTTCCATTTTCTATCCCTTTGTTCTATTAATGCACCCACTTTCTCTAGCTCATGTCTTGTTGCTGGCCCACCAATAGTTCCACTTTTTAACCATTTATCTTCCCTAATTAAAATAGTATATCCATTGCCAACGGTCCACATAATTTGGGGAGCTATCGAGTCTCTCCCCAAGACAATGCTTTGACATCCCCATGAAGGTCTGGAACCTTTTCCAGCTTTCCAAAAATCACATTGTGGATAGTAAAGGCCCTTCATTAGTTGACTTAGAAGGGAAGAGGGTTGCTAAGAAATGCGCCATGCTTGCTTACCTAACATCGCATTGTTGAAAACTAGGAGGTCTTTAAAGTCGAGACCTCCTTCCTCCTTCCTAAGTTTCAATTTATCCCATTTTTTCCAGTGAATTCCAACCACTTTGTTGACATGCCACCACCAAAAATTTACAATTTTCCTTTCAATAGCTTTGCAGATTAACACAAGGATTTTGAAAATGGACATTGCATATTATGGAATAGCCTACACCACTAATTTAATTAATATCTCCTTACCTGTTTTGGACAGCAAGTTATCCTTCCAACTCTCCAACTTTATATTTACTCTTGCAAGAATTCATGCAAAAATATATTTTTTTGAGCCTCCCCAATCCGAGGGAATACCTAAATACTTCCATGTTTTATTTATTCCTGGGACTCTTAGCTCTTCAGCCATATTTTTTCTCAGATTCGTTGGACAGCTCTTTCTGAAATGGATTCCTAATTTGTAAAGATTAATAGCCTATCCTATTGCGAAACAATATTGATGTAGGATAGCTGCCAAATTCTGACATTCCAATACAGTGCCATGGAGGAAGAACATAGAGTCATCCGCAAAGAGCAAGTGTGATAAAGTAGAGCAACTGCTGTTTAGTTTAATTCCTCTAAGAATACCATCCACAACTACTTATTTCATTAGGTGGGATAGGACGTTGGCCACTAAAATAAATAGATAGGAGGAGAGTGGGTCACCTTGTCGAATTCTTCTCATGGGCTTGAAAAAAGGAAGAGAATTGCCGTTAAAGTTGATGCTGAATGAAACCATGGACACACATTGTATCATCCATTGCACCCACTGATCGCAAAATCCCATCTTAATCAAGCATGCTTGTAGGAAGTCTCATTTAATTCGATCATATGCCTTTTGCATATCAAGCTTTAAGACGGCTTGGAACTTATTCTTCCTCTCCCGTGTTCGCAACTTATGTAATACCTCATGTACAATCAAGATATTATCTTGAATTTGTCGCCCCTCCCCCCCCACAAAGGCACTTTGTTCTTCAGCAATGAGGCTCAATAGTAAGGGTTTTAGTATATTTGTCTCCTTTGTCCGAAATGAAGTCGCAACACCAGATCGAGAGGAGTATAGAGATGCGGCAACCAGGGCTAATAGAACAATGCTAGATCTAGGGGAAAGAAGGGGAGTGACTGAGAATAGGGGGGCCATCGCTTGTATTTGCCGTGATTGTCGAGGCCGCCTAGTGGACAGATTTTTCAAGATGGTCGCTGCCTCTTGGCTGAACAAGCGGAAGCAATGGGCCTCTTGGAAACCCTAGATTTCCTCTCCAACAACTCAAACAGAAACCTTCAAGTACACTCTGACCGCTTGATGCTTGTGCAAGCAGTTCAGGAAGAGATGGAACCGAGCTGGGAGGTGGCAAGGCTGGTGGACCGGATTCATGAAAAAATAAAACAATTTTTGGGCCTGTCCTTGGCCCACTGCAACAAAGACTCCAATAGGCCCGTAGACTGGCTTGCAAGAGCCCAAAGAGAGAACTATCTCCCTCAAAACTGGTAACCAACCCCTCGATAGCCTTAATCGATCTATTATGTGCCGATGTTTATGATGTAATTGCTCCGAACTTATCTAAGTAAATGAATAGATATTGCATTTTTTACCAAAAAAAAAATAACTCTCCCCTAGTCGCATCTCGTCTCCCATGGCGGTAACTCAACTAACTCCGTTTTCAATACTAATCTCTCCACAATTCCGTTGATTCACTTCAGAATTGTTCCAATTAAGAATCCGTAGGAAAAACGTCTTCATGAAGAGAGAGAATTTTCAAGAGAAGTAAACCAAACCAATCTAAAGAACATGAAGGAATGGAGGATCCTTGAAAAAGAGATCACTTTCCAATACATTAAGAGAACATAAAGGAATGGAGGATCCTTAAAAAATAGATCACTTCTCAGTACATTAAGAGTCGCTACTATACCATGTACAAAAGGTACAAAATTCACATCCAACTTTGATGTCATCGATCGAATCCAATGAACCTATGACATCCCAAATTTTCACTTCTGCTTTCAATTAAATTAATAGGGCATTTCGTTGATGTGCCTATAGGACTGTTTTTAGAGCTATCACTCTCGAGATAACTAGACTATTTGGGAAGCCATTAAAAAAATTTAATGCAATAGACTTGAGAATTTGACTAAGAATCGGCTACTCAACCGTGCTCATCTGCATAGATCATTGCGGCACAAATATAAGTCAATTTGAAATCAACAATAGGTCAGTTCAACTGAGATTTGTGGTTAAACGTGGGTAATTCTACCAAATTGAGAAACTCGTCGATCGGTACTAGATTGATTTTTCTATTGTTTTCGTACCCTAAGTCCATATTTGAATCCTTGAGATTTTCACGACAACCGAGAGTTATCAATGTGTCGAGTGGGTTTATTATGGCTCAAAAAAATCGATCATGAATCATTTGCACTATAAATTTCTAAAAGCTACCTAGTAGCCTAAGTTACGCTAAAAACACGCCATAGTGAAATTAACCACAATTTGAATCCGATTTTAGAAATTTGAAGTTCTATTATATCACAAATCATTTTAGAAATGTTTACTCGGTCTCAGAAGATTTTTCTGCAAACCGAGACTTTTTGGGAAAAAGTTATCATAGGGCCGTTTTTGTCTAGAAAAAGTCATAAACCAATTTTTATCGCGCAATTGGGAAGCAAGTGGGATCAATTGGTGAGGAAAAATATCAATTTGATCAGTGATGTGCTAATTGAATTTATGAGAGCCAAATTGGATTGAATCAATAGATATTTAATGCCCAATTGAGGGAGAAAATGTGAAATTCGTAGCACCCCATTGCCTAGGCCTTTTGGACCATTTCAAAGGTTGTAAGGTGAGTCTTGGTGGTTGATTTGAGGCCAAGGAAGGGAGCTATGGTTGGGAATTAGTCAATGGGACAAATTGAGAGAAAACAAGGCCAAGTGGTCCCTCTTTGTTCCCTTATCCCTCTCTCTCCCTCATGCCGGCCGACCAACTCTCCTCATCCCTCCTCCTTGTCATTCGAGCACCAGTAGCCACTGAGGAAGCTAGCTGACTAGCCGTCCCCGTTGCATGCCGCCGCCCATCGCCGTAGCCGCTCCCGCCGCCTACGCGCACCATCGCGCCTTACTGCATGTGCCTCCACCCCCCCTTGCCTTCACGCCGTTCCAACAGGCTAAATCGACATCCCAGGAGCTATCTTGACCAACTCAAGCCGCCATGAGCCGCCTCCAACCATCGTGAGCCCTTGTTGTTGGCCGCTCGGCCTCGCCATTACCTCCATCGGTCTTGTTTGCCTCAACCAACCTTGTTTCCTCTCTTTTGCAGCCAATAACAAAGAACAAAGTCAGTGGGTTTCCAGCAACTTGTTGGCCCGTTTTGAGGTTGTTTCGGCCCCGAAAGTTAGGCTCGCTTTGAAGAAAGTCGTCCCCCATTACGTCCTCGTTGATTTGAACCGAACTGGATCGCAAATCAAGTGAGTTTAACTCACTAATCCTCGCTTAGTATGTTAATTATCCTTAGGGTTTGATTAGTTTAGGCTAAGATGGATTAGGTGGTTAGATTATATTAGATTAGTGAATTTAATTATTTACCGATACATATTAGGTGGATAGTTAGCGCAATTAGAGCTTAGGCAAACTCTAGTATTTAACTAGAGTGGTTCGGTAATTTTCTGGGCCCGTCTCGGCTTCCAATTAGGCTTTTCCGAGCCTAAGTCTATTTATTGGCATTTATTTATTCATTTATGTAACTATTTAATTGAGTACCAATTTGTGAAAATTGAGTGTGATTGGTGGATATGGAAAAATATCCAAAAATTGAGAAATGTTGATATTTGAGTGGGAAATAACCATGAAAGATTGTGAGTGGACCTAGAAAGCCGCCGAAATATGGCTATGCCAGTTGGGCCAAAATTCACCACCGAATTTAGAGTCGGTTGTATCCAATCGGGCCGTAATTTGCCACCCGATATAGATTGTGCCCAATTAGGCCGTGATTTGCCACCTGATAAAGGTTGTGCCCATCAGGCCGTGATCTGCCATCTATTAAAGGTTGTGCCCACTGGACCATGATTACCACCTAAAGATAAGTTGTATCTTTTGGACCGTGATTTATAGCCAAGAATTTGGTAGACTATGCTCGTTGAGCCATGAGTAAGAATTTAGATTGAATAGTTGAAACGACAGGAGTGTACTAAGTCAATTAATCGTTAAGTCGATCGATTGATTGATTGATTGATATGGTTGTCGGTATCTGTTATTTGAACTGACTTGCAGGAAAGAACTGAGGCCAAGGTAAGTCATCTAACTCGTAGTTGTGCTTAAGCAACCCTTAGGGCATAATTTTCTTCATAATCAGGTCTTAAGAGGGTAGAACTCACTAAGACGTCGTCTCAACCCATTGTGGAATAACATTTCAAGCCCATAGATGGCAGCCCCGCCAAACCATTTTGGACAACCTAAGAAATTCATAGAGACTAGCTACCACATTCCAATACACGGACACCCCGAGGGCCTTGAGTATGTGCCGGTGAAATCCATAGTTTGGGTTGATGCAAGCTTATCCCATAAGGTGCCTCATCGATAACGATCATGGTACCGCCATTATCATAATGGCCAGAGGGTGGGCCCTGTACCGGAAAATGAGGTACCTCTGCAGATTTTGGAAGTTACTTTTGGAAAGGGTACAGTAGACCCTAAGGGTGGATCAGTGGAGGATGCGAAGGATCCCAATATGGACAACCCAGATTCGCCGATGTACTCAGCAGAAGACTCCGATGAGAACGAGAATGTGGAGCAAGAGGAGTTTGGAGATGATGATGATGAGTAGTCGTGGTTGTTAGATCCCCACCCCTATTTGCAAACTTTGTTTATGACTAATTGTGTAGGACCCGACCTTAGTGGTGGTATTGTAATATATATATGAATAGTGATGTTATGTATATATGGGTGTTGGTTTGGATTGAAATTGTTAGCCCTGCTTTCCTATCACATTGTTTTATTGTATGGGGTTTATATCTGCTTCCGTATGCGTATTTAAAATGAATGGATTGGCGATGCATCCTAGGACATCATTATTATTTCAACCAAGCAAGGATGAGCATGGGCTTGGAGGATCGGGACGTGACAAAACTGATTAGAGACGTCTCCTTCGGTTATCAGAGTACAATCTCCGATCGGCTTTAAGCATCCTGAGTCTTTCCAACTGCTGGCAAAGGAGATCTCCCTATCGTAAACAACCCTCTTGCTTATGATCACTGGACTTTCTTCCTCGGTAATTTCATGTGTCAACGAGTTGAACATCGACACACTAGAGATGCAGTGATACGGGGCTAGAAGGAGGGCTTGTGGCGGTTTATGAGGTAAGTTCATCGGCTTGGTTTTGCAGGTACCTATCCGAAATCGAAGTGTTGGACAAAGATGGTCTTGAAGAGGTTATTGTTGAAATCGATCTGCTCTTTGAAAGCCTATGTCTCGCATCCTTGTGCCATTTCCTGAGACCTTCACTACGCAGTCTGAAAACACAACCTGTCATCATGGAGCCCATCTGCTTAGACACAACATCACAAACGATTATGCAAGCACCTTGCAGAGCATATCTCTACTATTCAAAAACCAATCTCGCCGTTTCTCCAGGCTAGATCCTAGAATGAACCATAAGTGACATGAATGAGACTCTAGGATTTGTGACATTGTACCTGTGAGAGAAGCGCATAAAGGGGCATTGTCACATATCCACACAGGATCTGCACTGCCACACCGATAGAAATCCTTATGGCAATGTCTTGTGTTTCTTGGTTGAATCAAGATGTAAGGCCAAACTCATACTGTTATTGCAAACAGGATCAGCTAACAATCGAAAGAAACAAACGTTTCAATTGACCTTGCTCGAAGAGACTTACCCATGTCCATGCAAAGAACGCCAGCTGAAAGGAGTTCTGCAACCAAATCAAAGAAGAGAAAATGTAATGCCTGAAGTTGTCTTATTTGTTTCTAGTTGTTGTCCATTGATGTCAGCAGCTAGATTCATGGGGGCACTCATTCTTTGAGCCCGTTATACTTTACATGGGAGTTTTTTTTTGGTCGATACTTTACATGGGAGTTAAATTGCTTGCTTTGTTCATTATCTTTTTTCGTTGAAGTGATGAGACAATAGCAATACAAACCTGGATCATGACGAACTGGATGAGATGGAGTTAAATCTTTACTGTTTTTTTGGGGAAAAAGAAAAGAGAGATAGATAGGTCAAGAAAAACTTACTTAGTTCTTATAAAAATGGGAAATGTATTACATTTGATTGCGGTTTGAACAATTGATTTACTTAATTAAAAATAATCAATTAGGTTTATGACGAAACCTGAAAATTGATTACTGATTTAATTTGAGTAAATCTAACAAATAGACCTCAATAAAAAATTGAAGAGTAACAACAAGTGATTGAGTTCAGTAGTTCCTCATATAAAATTATTATTGACAAATAAGTTTAACAAGTTTGTGGGATAATCTCTCGTAATATGCATTTTATTCCCAAAAATGTTTGAAAAGCAATAGGTTCTTGAATGAAAAAAAAAAATTGTAAATCTTGTATAAATCAGTGTAGGGGAAAAAAAATTCAAGAGGCGTTGTATACCGAATTGTATGAAGAATTCACCACAAACGACAGCATATCATCGTCATGCAACGACACCGTTCACACGAGCCAGAAAGAAAACCAATAAATCAACAGACTTACCATTTGGCTTCGAACTCCAGCAAGCCCTTGCACGTCTGTGTCCAGTTCGCTGATCATTCACTGCTCGCAGAGCAGTAATCGATTAGTATATAACCTAATTATTTAATGTCAATTATATATTTCGTGTGATCAATATTTAAATAAGGGTAACCGATTATCTATTATTAATTTACTGACACTTAAGGAAGTCTACTGAAATAGAATTGTAAATTTGCACAATCAATGAAGGAGAATACTCATGGATGGGCTCCGTCGATTGCGAATTTAAAAAGGAACGATGCAACCATGGGTAACTTCACTTAGAATAGATGGAGAGAGTTACAATAATATTAACTTTGGTTACTATTTTGCAAGAGAGGTTATTATTATCGAGACCTTCGAATTTACGATTACTTTACATAATTTATTATGTCGATTATCAATCACTATTTACATGAACTTATATGTAATTTATAATTATTTTAGTCAATTATAAATTATAAGTTGTGTTTCTTATGACAAAAGATCGGTCTTATTGATCAAGCAAAGAAAAGTGAGACCCAAGCTGTCTTGTGGTCTAGCTAGGTTCTTTTTTTTAGGGCTACATTATTGTACCCTAGAATATGTAGATGTACAAGTTTTCTTTCAAGCACTATGTAACATTACTCGAATAAAAATGAGAAATTATACAAAGTCCTTTCGCTCATTTTATCATTGTTTGGAAGACCTAGTGTTTCGTCGATTATAGATCCCACAACGAAATATCTTTCACTAAGTATTATTTTTTGTTTTTTATTTAAGAAGATTTCGGTTCTATGTTAACTTTGAACATAAAGAGTTAAATAAGAATGAGACTATACACCTTATACTCTCAAAATTAAAGAAGTCATTGACTTATCGCACCCTTAATATCAATGATAATTAATGTTGAAACCTAAGCAATGACATCATTCAAACTCACTTTAATATAATAATGAAAACTTATTAAAATTAAAGTGGTCTATACAATAACAAGGTACTTCGAAAACGCTACATATAAACAAGATGCTTAATAAAACACTACTTTTTACTAATTTCGAGGACACAAAGTCGGAATTTAATCGAAATTTAATCAACGATGCTAGAAAATGAGGACAACACCTAGTAGACAATAATCTGAGATGGATTTAAGGACATGACGTCAGAATCTAATCAAAGACACTAGATAATGATAACAACACCTAGTAGACACTGCTCCTAGATGCACATATGCACACGTCAGAATTTAATCAATGACACTAGACAAAGGCAATACCTAATGAACACCGTCCCTAGATGAAGATGAGAACACAACGTCAAAATCTAATCAACGGTGGTGGACAATAGGCTAGCACTAGAATCTAATTGACAGCACTTCCCGAGATATAAACACTCACCGAAAATTGAATCTACAATGGAAATCTTAGGTTACAGTTAGACTAAACTAAGTAAGGATAAAGGCAATATAAAGTAATTTTTTGTGTTGTTTGGGGGCTATTTGTTGGAGTGCTTGCGGTATTTATAAGCCCATTTGATAACTATCAATAGTCTATTACTTCCTCCTTAAGAGTCGCTACACTTTCCATAGTGAACCACCTTATCCATGTTTAGATTTTGACTCATTGGACAACATTCTCGCAGCTTGTCCAGCAAGCATTAACTGCTCCTTCTTTGAGTTTAGCGCCGTTTTAACTATTCCCACATATTTCCACCATCAATATTGTGCCTTCATCAATGATCTTTGGCTTCGACATGTGGCAACCCACTGCTTCATCATAGTATTATTTGTCTTTTTCTGTCAAAATTCAGTCCGAAGTTTTTCAAAGTTCTTAATCATCTACTTATGGACTGAGCTGATGTGAATTATGACTCATGTACAGCTATGATGTTGATTTTAACACTTTCTACTCCTCGTGCCTAGCACGTGCTTGTAGGGATAATTTTGGATGTAAACACCTAGTAATTTCCTAAATTAAATGTCCCAATTTAAAAGTCAAAAGTCTAGACAAACTCTAAATTTTGAATAAAGAAGTCTTTTTTTCACGAGGTCCAACTAAAAATTACTATTTCTTTTTTACTGAATCGACCATAGCACTCCATGGTATGGGGCTTTAACAGGTCTTTTGATAGAGATCAATCGTTTATTTTTGGATGCGTTGACAAGTACTATAATGTGCCTCTCCATGAGTGCCTAGTAACCAATCTGAATGCTACATGAAGAACATAAGCCAGATGACGGAATAGGAAGACCTAGGATGTGGAAGGGAGGTCCATAGCATTTTTTTTTTCCAATGCAATAAAGTTACATAGTGTCTATTTTTCATTGATAAAGGGGTATTTTCAGTAATTCTATTTTAACTTTTTTTAGATATATGAAAATCTTGTGGGTCTAGCATGGGGGATAATATCTATTTTGAGCACATCTCTGTGTTTCATAATTACGTCATAATTGTGGAACTTTCGAAAAGAAAAGGTCGATTTTATCCTTAAGATTTAAAATTTAGCACTTAAACAAATGATTTGTATCCCGGGACATTGACGTTTTTGTCATATCTTATTCCACGATCGTGCTGGCATGTTAACTCGTCCATCAATGTGACACGCACAAATCTCTCATAATTTTGGCGCAAACTTGTACATTTCACCCGGAGAAAGGCACATCATAATGTCCTTGAGAACATTGAAATTCTAATCAAATCTCCAACCTCCCTAACTCGTAATTAGTGGAATAACATCGCATCGTCATTGCCATTTTCTTACCTAATTCTTTAATAATGCAGATTAGCAATATCTCACACCAAGGTTGGCATTGATTATGAGCCCAACAATACGAAAGAAATCATAATCGTGTCGAAATCATAATCGATACCTATCCTTTTCTCTCGTGTTTAAAATGAGGGCTGGATTTTCCTTCCAAGGGTTTCAAATTCGAGATCTTTCTATGAAATAATAGCAGCAATACAATAGAAGTAAAAAATTTAATCCCTTCCTCATCCGAAAAAGAGAACAAAATATGGAAGAAAAAGAGTTCTTTTAAGAATGCCAAGAGTAGAAGGGGAAACTAACCAGCAAAGAAGAATGATATTCTAGAAGGAGTTGCCTTTTTAGTAAGGGAAAAAAACCACTAAAAACCCAAACTTTATCAAAAGTGGCAAATTTACCCCAAACTTTTTTTTTTGTAATATGAAAAACCCTGAATTTTGCCAACCATAACATATTTACCCAAATTTCTTTTAAAACCCCGAACTTCTATCAATGTGACACATTTATCATAAACTATATGGCATTTTGGTCTTTTTACTTTTTAATTTTTTTTCTTCTTCTTCTTCTCTCTTCCCTCCGCCAGCCATGGTGGAGCCGGCGGAGGGAAGCCATTGTCCGGCGAGGGCAGCACGTCGAGCGAGGGTTGCCCTTGCCAAGGCTAGCTAGGGCCGCCCTCACCAACGTCGGGCAAGGGTTGTCCTCGCCTGACGCAGGCGAAGGCGACCCTCATCGATGTCGGGCAAGGGGTGCCCTCGCCAAATCTTGCAAGAGAGGCCCTTGCCCGACCCAGCTAAGGGCTGCCCTCACCCGACGCCAACGAGGGCGGCCCTAGCCAGCCTAGGTGAGGGCGACCCTCTGAGGGCGACCCTCGCTCGACGCTGGCAAGGGCAGCCCTCGCTTGACACTAGCTTCCCTCTGCTAGCTCCGCCATGGCCGGCGAAGAGAAGAGAGAAGAAGAAGATAAAAAAAAAAAAAAAAAGGAAAAGAAAAAGACAAAAATGCCCTTGGTGGGGTAAATGTATCATAGTTCATAAAGTTTGAGGTTTTTCAGGTCACAAAAAAAAAATTATGGTAAATTTGTCACTTTGAACAAAGTTTGAGATTTTTGGTGGTCTTTTACCTTTTAATAAAGATATGGTTTTGAATATTAAATGGTATCCGATTGGCACACTACCTGAGAGAGAGAGAGAGAGAGAGAGAGACGGGACCATCCCTTTCGACCACCATTTTCCAACATATGTGGGCTATGATCAACCGCAGATGTTGCGGAAATTTCACGCTCCATGATCAGATCGAACCAATGAGCGGACTCATTCCCAAATATTTTGATATAATTCGGGAATTATGTACCAAATTTTTTAAAATCAAATTGAACAAATTAAAAATAATTAGCATGACGAAAAATCATCAACTAATATACACCGACAAATTTATCCCGAATGAATTTTTTTAATTACAAAAAATTCAAATTGATATTATTATAATAAATCTCACTATTAGATTGATGAGTTATACAGCAAGTGATAGTTAATGGTTATATCAATTTGAGATTTTCAAATGTACCGATTTTTATTTTCTTCACAATATTAATCCAATTTAATGAAAATTAATAAAAGGTAAATTCATCATAAATTTACCAGTTTGGTTTAATTTATTAAGAATATACTATTGAAATTTTCCATGGTAGTAATCCAATTAAAAAATCATGAATCGGATTTCATATTAGATTAGGTATATTAATTTGAGATTTTTCATAATGATCACCCCATCAAAAATTCATGGGTTAGATTTCATATTTGTTCAAAGTTTTGACACCACTTTTTGGTGTCATAATCTCTTATCGAAACCAAATGGAGGAGTGTTGGCCGGCAAGTGCTCTAGTAGAAATTCATATTAGATTAGGTATACTAAATTAAGATTTTTCATAATGATCACCCCATTAAAAAGTCATGGGTCGGATTTCATATTTGGTCAAAGTTTTAATACTACTTTTCGGTGTCATTATCTCTCATCGAAACCAAATGGATGACTATTGGTCGGTGAGTGCACCAGTAGAAATTCATATTAGATTATGTATACTAATTTGAGATTTTTCATAATAATCACCCAATTAAAAATTGATGAGTCAGATTTCATATCTGGTCAAAGTTTTGACACCACTTGTCCGTGTCATTATCTCTCATCAAAACCAAATGGATGACTGTTGGCCAGTGAGTGCACCAATAGAAATTCATATTAGATTAGATATACTAATTTGAGATTTTTCATAATAATCACCCAATTATAAATTGATGAGTCAGATTTCATATTTGGTCAAAGTTTTGACACCACTTGTCCGTGTCATTATCTCTCATCGAAACCAAATGGATGATTGTTGGCCAGTGAGTGCACCAATAGAAATTCATATTAGATTAAGTATACTAATTTGAGATTTTTCATAATAATCACCCAATTAAAAATTGATGAGTCAGATTTCATATTTGGTCAAAGTTTTGACACCACTTGTCCGTGTCATTATCTCTCATCGAAACCAAATGGATGACTCAAGTTGGCCACTAAATGCATCAATAGAAATTCAAATTAGATTAAGTATACTAATTTGAGATCTTTCATAATAATCACCCCATTAAAAATTGATGAGTCAGATTTCATATTTGATCAAAGTTTTGACACCACTTTTCGGTGTCATTATTTCTTCTCAAAACCAAATGGATGACTGTTGGCCGGTGAGTGCACCAGTAGAAATTCATATTAGATTAGGTATACTAATTTGAGATTTTTGATAATGATCACCCCATTAAAAATTTATGGGTTAAATTTCATATTTGGTCAAAGTTTTGACGTCACTTTTCGGTGTCATTATCTCTTATCAAAACCAAATGGATGACTATTGGCCGATGAGTGCATCGGTAAAAATTCATATTAAGTATACTAATTTGAGATTTTTCATAATGATTACCCCATTAAAAATTTATGGGTTAGATTTCAAATTTTGCCAAAGTTTTGACGTCACTTTTCAATGTCATTATCTCTTATGGAAATCAAATGGATGATTGTTGGCTGGTGAGTGCACCAGTAGAAATTCATATTAGATTAGGTATACTAATTTGAGATTTTTCATAATGATCACCTCATTAAAAATTCACAGGTCAGATTTCATATTTGGTCAAAGTTTTGACGGCACTTTTCGATGTCATTATCTCTTATGGAAACCAAATGGATGATTGTTGGCCGATGAGTGCACTAGTAGAAATTCATATTAGATTAGGTATACTAATTTGAGATTTTTCATAATGATCACCCCATTAAAACTTCATGGGTCAGATTTTAGATTTGGTCAAAGTTTTGACACCACTTTTCGATTTTTTTTTTTATGACCCAGGGAAACCCACACAGTCGACAGCCGGCGGGCAAACCCTAGGGCCGCACGAGGAACCACCACCCCATGCAAGCGATTAAGGCACCAAGCACCTCCGCTAGGTTTCAAACCCCTCACCTTGAGGGCAAGGATCAACGGAGCCTTATACAATGGAGCCACCACGATGGGTGGTCATTATCTCTTATCGAAACCAAATGGATGACTGTTGGCCGCTGAATGCATCGGTAGAAATTCAAATTAGATTAAGTATACTAATTTGAGATCTTTCATAATGATCACCCCATTAAAAATTGATGGGTCAGATTTTATATTTGATCGAAGTTTTGACACCACTTTTCGGTGTCATTATTTCTTATCGAAACCAAATGGATGACTGTTGGCCGGTGAGTGCACCAGTAGAAATTCATATTAGATTAGGTATACTAATTTGAGATTTTTCATAATGATCACCAAATTAAAAATTGATGGGTCGGATTTCATATTTGGTCAAAGTTATGACACCACTTTTTGGTGTCATTATTTCTTATTGAAACCAAATGGATGACCATTGACCGGTGAGTGCACTAGTAGAAATTCATATTAGATTAGATATACTAATTTGAGATTTTTCATAATAATCACCCAATTAAAAATTGATGGGTCAGATTTCATATTTGGTCAAAGTTTTGACACTACTTTTCGGTGTCATTATCTCTTATCGAAACCAAATGGATGACTGTTGACCGGTGAGTGCACCACTAGATATTCATATTATATTAGGTATACTAATTTGAGACTTTTCATAATGATCACCCAATTAAAAATTCATGAGCAGGATTTCATATTTGGTCAAAGTTTTGACACCACTTTTTGGTGTCATTATCTCTTATCGAAACCAAATGGATGACTGTTAGCCGGCAAGTGCATCGGTAGAAATTTATATTAGATTAGGTATACTAATTTGAGATTTTTCATAATGATTACCCGATTAAAAATTCATGGGTCATATTTCATATTTGGTCAAAGTTTTGACGTCACTTTTCGATGTCATTATCTCTTATGAAACCAAATGGATGACTATTGGCTATTGAGTGCACCAGTAGAAATTCATATTAGATTAGGTATACTAATTTGAGATTTTTCATAATAATGACCCCATTAAAAATTCATGGGTCTGATTTCATATTTGGTCGAAGTTTTAACGCCACTTTTCGGTGTCATTATCTCTTATCAAAACCAAATGGATGACTGTTGGCCAGTGAGTGCACCAGTAGAAATTCATATTATATTAGATATATTAATTTGAGATTTTTCATAATGATCACCCGATTAAAAATTCATGGTTCAGATTTCATATTTGATCAAATTTTTAACACCACTTTTCGGTGTCATTATCTCCTATCAAAACCAAATGGATGACTGTTGGCCGGTGAGTGCACCTGTAGATCGAGACCACCAGGTTTCCAGCCAGCACGCCTCTCCGTCATCCTCCTTCCCCCGCCTTTAAAACCACTTCTTCTGAGGCAAAAATGTCAAAATCTTTCCAAATTACACTTCACTTCTCGTTCGCCGGCGACGAAGCTCCAATTCCCTTCTCCTCGCTCCGTCAAGAACCCTTCCAGTTCTACCTCCAACGATGGATCAAGCCTTATGGCGTGCTCGGGTCATCAAGAACCACCTAACCCAAGACCCGTCTCCCCAGACCAGTTCCCTTTCTGGCGCCCTCTGCCTCGACTACTCCCCGCCCGAGCTCGCCGAGCTGGCAAGGTTCGACGTCGCCGCAATGCGAGCGCTCCTGGATGGCCACAATGTGCCGGAGCGAGACTGGCTGTTCGGGCTCATGACCCAGAGCAAGCTCTTCAACCCCTGGCGAGTGGGTGGCCGACTCTTCGTCACGCCGGACTACAACCAGTCCATGGAGCAGCAGCAGGAGATGACGATGAGGAGGATTGAGTTTCTGCTCGAGAGGGGCATGTTCGAGGGGTGGCTCACGGGGGGCACCGTGGAG
Organism: Eucalyptus victrix; assembly: GCA_016097545.1. Taxonomy (NCBI): domain Eukaryota; kingdom Viridiplantae; phylum Streptophyta; class Magnoliopsida; order Myrtales; family Myrtaceae; genus Eucalyptus; species Eucalyptus victrix. The sequence continues at coordinate 11,533,842 of CM027845.1, read as the reverse complement.
GAGGAGCTGCGGAAGTTGACGTTGCAGGAAGTGGCCGACATATACGACCACTCGCTAGCGGCCAAGCTCAGGGTCCACTTCTACTTGTGGTGCGTCTCGCTTATGTGGTTTTGAGTTTTTGCTTCGATAGAGCGACAATTGTGTTCTCGGGTAGTTGACTTTTAGGGCTTGTTTGATAATCAGCCAAATAATGCCGGATTCTATTCTTTTATTCCCGATGGTAATTAACATTGGAGCGGGATGGTTATTTTCATAATGTTTGTAGTCATTACTGTTGAACTCTGTACTTGGTATGATATCGGGAGAATTACCAAAAAAGTTCTAAACCTATTGCAATTGTGTCAATTCAGTCCTAAACTTTTTTTTTGGCCAATTTAGTCCTAAACATTTTATAAATGTGCCAATTCGATCCTACCGGCCAAAATTAGCCGGCCGAAGCGACATGGACGACGATCGAAGACGGTAGCCGGCGAACAATTTTTAATAATTTTTTATTTTTTTACCTTCTTCTTCTTCCTCTCGGCCGGCCGGCGCCGACCGGAGGCGAGGGCGGGCGAGGCTGACCTCGCCGGCCACCGGCGAGGCTCGCCCCGTGGGCCACGCGAAGGCGAGCCTCGCCGGATCCGGTTACGGCCTCGCTAGTGGCCGGCGAGGCCACCGTCGCCAGATTTGGCGAGGCTCGCCTCGCCATGGCCGGGCGAGGCCGAGCCTCGCCTTGGCCGGGCGATGACCGCCTCACCGTCGGCGGGCAAGGTTCGCCCTCGCTTGCCCGGCGAAGCGAGCCTCGCCCGACGGCGAGGCCGTCGTCGCCGCGATCCGGCGAGGCTCGACCTCTCCATGGCTAGGCGAGGGCGAGCCTCGCCTTGGCCGGGCGACGACGACCTCGCCGTCGCTGGGCGAGGCTCGTCTTCGCCGGTGGCCGGCGAGGCCCTCGCCTTAGCCGGCCGGCGCCGCCGGAGGAAGAAGAAGAAGAAGGCAAAAAATCAAAAAAAAATTCGAAAAAAATTCGAAAAAAAAATTGGAAAAAAATTTAAAAAATTATTAAAAAATTGTTCACCGGCCAGCCGTCTCCGGCCCGGCGTCCACGCGGCTCCGGCCGGTCAATTTTGGCCGGAAGGACTGAATTGGCACAATTATAAAAGGTTTAGGACTAAATTAGCAAAAAAAAAAAGTTTAGGACTGAATTGGCATAATTGCAATAGGTTTAGGACTTTTTTGGTAATTATCCCTATGATATCATTATGGGCAATTGAGTTGAATTCTTTATTTATTCGGTTCGTTGTCCAGTAAATTTCACAAACAAGGTAGGATTCTCTCTCTCTTTGGTGGCTTAAGGGCCTATTTGTTAAAAATTATTTTTGTTCCCCAGAACAACTATTTCTATTGTTTTGTTCCGAGGAATGGAAAAAGAATAGAAATGTATTTTGTAAAAATTTTGTTCTCAAAAAAAAAAAAATCGGTCGGGAAAAAAATCGGGAACAAAAAGCCTATTTTTTTTCCCGAGAATAGATTTGGAACAAAAATAAAAAGTAGAAAAAAGTAGCTTCTTATTCCTATGAACAACTTTTCTTTTCTCTTTTTTTTCCTTCTCTTTTCCCTTTTTCTCTTTCCTCTCCTTCTTCTTCCTTTTGGCCAATCGCTAACCTCAGCCATGGCCGGTGACCGACCAACGAGGGCTAGCAAACGGCCAATGATGGTCTGACAATGCCTCGCCATGGCGAGGCCGACCTCACACCGGCTAGGCGAGGTCGAGCCTGGCGGGTGGCCTGGTAAGGCTTCGGCGAAGCTCGCCAAACCTTGCCCAACCGGTCACTGGCCACCAACAACCAGCCACAAAGGAGGAAGAAGAAGAGAAAAGAAAAAAGAAAGAAGAAAAAAAAATATAAAAAAATAAAAAATTAAAAAGAACAACAAAATTATACAATTTTACCAAATGCAATTCTTTCCTGAGAATAGAAATTTTCTGCAGTTTCCAAGCGCGTTCTTATATTCAAAAATTATTCCTAAGAACAGAAACAAAAAAAAAAAAATCATTTCGATCAAAAATTATTTAGAAGTGTTACCAAACGCGCCCTAAGTTTCTTATATTTTTCTGCATATGTTGTTAATGCGCTTGGTCTGCATACTGCTTTACTTTTCTGCTTAGGTGAATGTGGTGCATCTGTTTGGGGTCTCGTATCCTTTACCTAAGATTAGTGTGATTTTAAGGATGCTTACATCTGTTTGCTTTGATGGGATTTCAGGGGTGGCGCTATCCAATTTTTGGGCACAGAGCGGCACCACGTGAAGTGGTTGAGAGACACGTTCTCCCCAATACTGACATAACATTCACTTCGAGGAATGAGCAGTTTTTGGCCAGTTTGATAGATGTAATTAAAATAACACAATGGCACAGCACCTTAACCGAGGGGACTGACTTGCCCAGTTGGTTAAGGTACTGTGCCAAAGGCATGGCAAGCCAGCCATAGGATTTTCACTTACTCCATATCACGCAGGGTGAGGGACAGGAATTGGTTACCCCATGCCAGCCCAGTTGTAGACTGTATTTCCACATACGCAGTGTTTCTGGGATTGGTTACCCACCTTCACTGCCTATGGACCCCCAAATTCCCGATCTATGTCTATCCACCTGACCAAGAGGATGGGGAGGCAAGTACGGGGTCTCCGACCCCAAGGCAGTTCTCTCGCCTTTACCTCTGTTGAGCAATTTAAGGACCTGCTCAAGTCCGAGGCTATCTATGATTTAAATGAAAAAAAATAAGGAAATGATTGGAAAGTAGATCTGCTTCTCTTCTTGCATCTCATTTCGCAGTCATAATAAATGCGAAAAGTGCCAAAACACTAAGTAAGAAATGTTGGACGTTAATATCTGTGTCTAATCTTATGGTACTTAATTGGTGAAGCCTTCAGGAAGCTACAGTAAAAAAATCACTGCAAATGTCTAAAGCCCATCGTTGTAGCCAAAATTATAATGCACATTAACATGTTCTTGATTTGTCGATGACCCCATGATTTCGGGTAGGTATCCATTAGAAACAGGGTATTATATGCACCTTGAGTTGAAGGATATTTGTTTCCACGAATTTTTTTTTTTTTTTGCTTTCGTCCCCTTTATCTATGAATTAGATGACATGACAAGCTGTCCTGTAGTGCTAAGTATACGAGACTTATAAGCCTTGGAGTGCTTTATCGCGTGCGCTTTTGTGCACTGTGCTTTGGGCTGTACTGAATATGCAAATCTTTGTATTTATCTGCAGGACATGCTGGCTCTGCTGAGATCCATGTATGCCTTGACCTGCATGGAAGAGGATGCTTCATTCTTGCGGTATGGCTACTTATCCACCGAGAATGCCGCTGCTGTACGGAAGGAAGTGGCTAAACTCTGCAGCGAGTTGAGACCGCACGCACTCACTTTGGTCAATTCCTTCGGCATTCCTGATGCTTTTCTGAGCCCTATAGCTTTTAATTGGGTTGAAGCAAATTCGTGGTCTTCAGTTCAACACTAGAGCTTGCTGGATACCGCCGATACCTAGTTGGCCAGAAAAAATTCGATGCATTGGTTGCTATATATTTTGTATCCAATAAATTCTCGGAAGAAAATGTAGATTGTGTTGCTGAGGTTTCTGCTGTCTTTCCTGCCACACATCATGTAGTTTGCATCCTGATTATTTCTCTCGTTTCTTGTACTTGGGTCAACGACCCTCCTCATGGGAAAGTATACACTTGGTCATGGAATTTGTTTCCTACGTCGGTATGGATTTTATATGGCCAAGAAATTATCAATAATGGAAGAAAGTGGCTTTGTAATATTGGGGGATAAATATATTCTGCCGAGCTTTGAAAGCTTTCATTTGACATATTTTCAGCCGGTTGATAGTCGGTTCCTTCATTCTGGCTTTGCTCCCACGAAGCTTTTCCAAAAACAGTACTTGTCTTTTATGCTGACAGAGTGCCAGAAAATTGACCAGAGTGCATGAAAATGCTTTAGCGTGTGAATTTGAAGCCAGCCATGAGAATTTCTTTATTGGCTTCTTCCCAACCGGGCTAAACATAGACCCGCTGTGATAGAGGTCAAAACGTGACAGGAGCTTCAAATTAGAATCAAATGATGACTACGAAAAATGGCTACATGAAGAGGAGATTGATTCCAGAAAACCTGCGGGGTCGGGTGGAAGAAGCCGAAGCCTTCGAGTGTTTCATTCAAGGACCGTGGTCAGTTAACCCACCTCAAAATGCGCACAGTTCACGAGCTTTAAGTGACATCGGTTGATATAACGACTGACTACATGAATGTACCGAAAGCACTTATGTAGGGATTGGAGCAACTGCCAAAAACAGATGACAGACTGCACCGTGCTGCTTCCACGAATTTTGGAGAAAATATAGCCAGCATAACAGATTCAGTTCTTTCTCTCCCTTCTCCTCCCTTTAATAGTCTCTTGATCTTCCTCTCTTGTCCTACAGAATCACCGTGCATTTTGACATTTCTGTCCAACGGGTATTCTTCTTGCTTTTCCTTCTTCTTTCCTGGATAGTTTCCTGCAGTTTCATGTCGCACTGCGATGTGATAATCTTACAATGTCATCTTGTTCCTGTTCTATTACGTTTCTCTCTTACGTTTAATTCCTTGCCACAGTTTCCATAATTGATTAGCAAAACATCTCACCCTACATACGCTTGTAGCTAATGTTATAAAAATGCCAAATCTTGAAATATCAAACGTCAAATATTTACGATTTGCATGTTCTAAGCTAAGTTCTCTGTTTCCAAGTTTATAGAAAACTCCCCAAAAACAGAAAACGTCATTTTAGAATAAACAACTTAGTGTTCCGTATATTTTCATAGTGTTCTTTTTTTAATTTTAATCTTAATATGGAATGTCAATTCAAAATCAGTAAATCGTTAGAAGAGATTAGTCCTTACCATCTTTCTATATATAGTCGTCTTTAAAAGGTAAAATGACATCATGTGATCAGTTGAGGCTTCAAGTTGCATGATCCTACGGATAGCTCGTGATCTGAAGTTTCTTTTTCGGATCAAAGAGGTCACGACCGTGTCACAGGAGAACTTTATGGTAAAGTCATCTGCCACCGTCGTAATTCATGTTTGCTTTTCTTTTCCAAGCAAATCCTCAAATGCAACATCCTTGCAAAGTTTTGCTTGAGACGTGCCGTGGCAATAGCTGAAGGTCATGCATGATTACGAGGTCTTTTAATTCTCTATTGGATTGGCCAGGATGATCATGGGCGAATCAAGACTGCACATTGCAATGTACCCCTGGTTGGCAATGGGCCACCTGACTCCATTCCTTCACCTTGCCAACAAGCTAGCCAAGAAAGGCCACAAGATCTCCTTCCTCGTCCCTCCCAGGACCCAAGCCAAGCTGGAGCACTTCAACCACCATCCCGACCTCATCACATTCGTTCCGATCGCCATCCCTCACGTGGAGGGACTCCCTCCTGATGCAGAGACCACCTCCGATGTGCCCTACCCACTCCACCCGCTCATCATGACTGCCATGGACCACACCGAGCCCACGGTTCGCCAACTCCTTCAGACCCTGAAGCCTCATTGTGTCTTCCATGACTTCACTCACTGGCTGCCCGCCATCGCACGTGACCTGGGGATCAAGTGGGTCCATTATTGCATCATCAGCCCCGTAACTGTCAGCTACACCCTATCTCCAGCGAGGCACCTCAGTGCGCACAAGTTAACGGAGGCCGACTACATGGTCCCCCCAGCTGGCTACCCAAATTCATCAATCAAGCTCCACCTCCACGAGGCAAGAGCCCTGATCACAATAAGGTACAAGACTTAAGGCAGCAATATCGGGTTCTCAGATCGTATGTTCGCTGGATATGTTGAGTCCGACATACTGAGCTTTAGATCGTGCCGAGAAATTGAGCAGCCCTACATTGAGTACCTGAAAAGCCAGTTTGGGAAGCCTGTTTTGCTTTCTGGACCAGTCATACCCGAGCCACCGACATCTGCTTTAGATGAGAAATGGGTTGAGTGGCTAGAAGATTTCAAGGATGGCTCGGTGATTTACTGTGCATTCGGAAGTGAATGCACAATGCAGAAGGATCAATTCCAAGAACTACTGCTGGGTTTAGAACTTACGGGATTGCCTTTCCTAGCAGCACTCAAGCCACCTTTTGGAACATCATCAATTGAGGAAGCCTTGCCTGAGGAATTCGAAGAAAGGGTTCAAGGACGGGGTATAGTCCACGGCAGTTGGGTCCAACAACAGTTGATACTTCAGCACCCAGCCATTGGTTGCTTCATTACACATTGCGGAACCAGCTCAACCATTGAAGCACTTGTCAACAAGTGTCAGCTAGTGCTATTGCCGCAAGTGGGCGATCAGATATTCAATGCGAGGATGATGGGCAACAACCTGAAGGTTGGAGTCGAAGTAGAGAAAGGCAAAGAAGATGGGCGCCTGACTAAGGAATCTGTGTGTAAGGCTGTGAATACAGTGATGGATGAAGGAGATGCATACGGGAACGAAGTGAGAGAGAATCATGCTAAGATTAGAGAAATTTTACTGGACAAAAAGCTTGAGTCCACTTATATGGATTGTTTTGATCAAGAGCTCCAAAATCTGCTCCGTTGATCCTTCAACTTTCAGCTGTCAAGGTTAGATGACCATTATTGCTGAACAGAAGAAGATGATGAGGAACACCAACCATGGAATTCTGTACGACAAGAAGCCCTTGTCCTATTTATACTGCTAAAGTTTTTTTTCATGTTCATCACAAATATAGAATAAGAGAAATGTCGAAATTACAAGTTATCATCAATAAAAGTGTTCATCTTTACATGTCAAAACACTTGCCATCTAGCAATCCAAACAATTCACAATACAACTGACCTTAAGATTTCTGTTGTTCATACACACAAAGGCAAGCACATGCGCACATATATAATCAACATGAATTTACCACGATTTAGTGACGACTAACCAACCCTTTTCAGGAATCCCCGCAGAAGCCTTCTGAAGAAAGAACACGTGTAAAAAGAATGACACACAATTTGTAATCCGACATCATTAATCATCAGAACGACCACCCAGGCGAACATCTAAAAGGTATATGAACAGTAACAGACAGAAAAATAAGGAAAAATATTAGCCAAAGGAAACGAGTAAATTATTCAAATCATGCTTCACAGATTCTGTATTTGGGTACAATGTAGTTTAATCTGCTTGACCCAATTAGTGAAAAAAAATCAAGGCTCCAGCCAACTGATAGCTGTTCTATATTTGAGTTCACAAAATTGGTCAGTTATATTGTGATCTATAAGTACAGAGATCAAGATGGTCCTGTACTCTCATTTACGGTTGTGCGTGTTTGCATTATACCAGTAAGTCCACGTCCTTTGGCAAGTCGATCCAGTTCTTCAACTCTCTGTCTAAGTAGCTCAACTTCTCTAGCTAATTCTTCGTCTCTCCTTTTCATTGCCTACGCCATGGTACACAATGGATTAATAAGGAGAAAGAGCACGGAGCTGTCTATATATATGATGTAGCAAGCAACTTTGTCAGACCAGAACAAACATTTCTGTCATTCCTGAAGAAATTTGCTTTCGCCACTACCATGTGAAATTAATAGTGCCGCAAAGTTGATTATGGAAGAAAATTTGGGAGTTAATAGTAGTCACTCAGGACAATAACGGATCATAAGAAAGTTTCTGACATTATATCCATGCATGCTCCTTCAGCTGCTCAATTGACACTAATATAAAACTCCAAGTACCTTTATTTGATGAAAGGTAAATTGACGAATGTTGCAACATAGCCAATTAGCCAAATACAATGTAATTTCAATGCATATGAAGCTTAAAACAAATTGTTAGGCAAGCCTCACAGAAACTTCTACGACAACCCAGAGAGAGAAAGGAAAAGGGAAGCAAGCAGGAAAACTCATATTGCTGGATACCTCTAGTTCCTGTCTGCGCAACTCCTCTTTTCTTGCCTCTGATCTAGAACTTCTTTGGACTTCGAATATAAGAGCTGCTCCAGCCACCTGAGGAAGTGCAAGAATCATTTAAGAACGCGAGAATGACCCAAAAAATGGGAGGTCATAACAGTGATAAAATCAGTATCTTGAATATGCTTGCAGCTAGCACAGTCATCAATTTAGCATTTAACTGGATGGATATATCCCCTGTAGGAGCAACTTTCCAAAAGGAGGAAAACAGAAGTCCTCACTGAAAATTATGTAAAGCACACCCTGTATGACTGCAACCTTTCATTTTGACAATCTATTGTGCAAAGGATGAACATTCAAGTAAATCACAGAGAGAGCTCATAACAGCTACAAATATTCATTGGACTTATCCAACAGGTAGAATGACCAGTAAAATGTCTCCGCCACATTTTCTTAACGTTCAAGAGGGACAAAAAAATACAGTTGACATCGGCAAACCCTTTTTCACAAGGTACTTCTGTTTTAAGGAAAACGAGCAGCACTTTGGTGTAACCCAAATGAAGGGACGAAAATATTAACCGTGACAATCTCTCGAATGCCAAGAAAAGCATAAAAGACTAACCTGAACAACAATTTCCCTAAGTTATCCAATACACTCCTAATCAAATACATGTTCCATACCTTCTTGAGGACAAAAAGTAACCATATCATGTAATCTCAAATGATTTTGAGGCTGCAACACAACTAAACAGGCCACCACCCAAATATTCTTATTCATATCTTGGAGTCAAAAAAAAGTTTCCCGATTTTGTTCCATTCATATCCTCTCTCGCTATAAATTTGCGCGCAAGCATCAATCACCACAAAATTCAATTGCCAGCACATCTGGAGAAGGAATAGGTAATGGGAAAGTATTAGTACATACCGAGAACACAAACAGTTCACCAGCAAGATCAGCAGCAGCCTGGACAGCCTTCTCTTCATTCAAAGGCCGTATGGCAACATCGGTTGCGTGACCGTAAATGCGCCTTTGAATTTGCGTAGTGAACCTGTGATTTGCCTAATCGGAAACAACAGGGGTTTCCTAATCATCTAACGCTGGCAGTCCAACTTGCTCAAAAGTCACAGACAGAACACGGACAGGACCAAAGGTCCAAAACCCAATATCACGCTCGCAGAAATTTATGATCAGAGACTAAGAACAACAAAAAATGATTCGACCCATCTGAGACGATTGCATAAAGAAGGCATCTTTATCGACGAAAACGAGAGAGAGATCAAAAAGAAAACCTGGGCAAGATTGATGATGAACTGTCTGAACTTGGGGTGATGGGTGGCTTGTTTCTTGATGCGATTGGCGATGGGTTTGCTGAAGGTTTTCACGGCGAGGGTTCCTAACTTCACCACCGGCAGCACCATCTCTCTCCTCTCCCGGATTCAGCGACGGAGCAAGAAGACAATGACATCACCCTTTACGCTCCGCCGTCGCTGCGAGGGATGCTCCGCCGAAGGAGTGCGCTCTGGGAGTCCTCTTCACGTCCGTTCTTGATGATTCTTTGTCGAGTGGGGGAAAAAAAAAACGAAAGTGATGTAAAGTGAAACGAGGAGTAATGCTGTTAAAAATCTCAAATTGGTGTCATGATATATCTATTGCAAAATAATTTCACCTCCCAAAAAATCTTAAATTGATATAGCATAACACATTTACTCCTATATTAATTTTGCCGTTGAAGTTTCGAAATATGCATATGAATCAATATGGGAATAGGACAATGGAATATCAACAACTCTAACCAAATCTTCGTGTGAAGACATAGATTGATATATTCTTACAAATATTCTCTCCATTAGTATTGTGTTCGATTTTCTTTACAATGTAAACGTATCAGCACATGTGGCAATTGACTATCTTGCACTTAATGAGTAACAGAACACTCACTTACGAAATTCCTCTTTATAAATAAGATTTTGTTAATGAGTGCTCCATTGCCACTAGTTAAGCTCATACGTGCAATATATTTGTCATTTTTAAAGTAATATGTTTTTCATGTTGTGTAGAATCAATATATTAAAATGAAAATATTTCTTTATTAGTCATAAGTAACAAATGGCCACACGATCTTCATGAATAACCTTCATGAATATTCAAGGTTAGAGTGAACATCGATGGAAATTTCAATTTAGATTCACTGTTATTATAAAAATACTGCTAGAAGATAGGTATCAAGTTCCTTATTCAATAACATATACTTGAAAGATGAGTCCGAGGTTAGGACCAATAGTTTATCCACTCTCGAACCGCTCTCCCCTAGTCGCATCTTGTCTCCCATGGTGGTAACTCGACCAACTCCAATTTCAATACTAATCTCTCCACAATTCTATTGATTCGTTTCAGAATGGTTCCAATTAAGAATCCGTAGCACAAAAGTCTTCGTGAAGAGAGACAATGTTCAAAAGAAGTAAACCGGACCAATCTGAAGAACATGAAGGAATGGAGGATCCTTGAAAACGAGATCACTTCTCAGTACTTTAAGGAGATCACTTCTCAGTACATTAAGAGTTGCTGCTATACCATGTACAGAAGGTACAGAATTCACATCCAACTTTGACATCAGCGATCGAATCCAGTGAACCGATCAGAGACGCCTCCTTCGGTTATCAGAGTACAATCTCCGGTCTGCTTTAAGCGTCCCGAGTCTTTCCAGCTGCTGGCAAAAGAGATCTCCCCATCGTAAACAACCCTCTTGCTTATGATCACTGGACTTTCTTCCTCGGTAATTTCATGTGTCGACGAGTTGAACATTGACGCACCAGAGATGCGATGATATTGCAGTGCGTCTTCAGTCACATTGGCAGGGCTAGAAGGAGGGCTTGTGGCGGTTTCTGAGGTAAGTTCATCGGCCTGGTTTTGCAGGTACCTATCCGAAATTGAAGTGTCGGATGAAGATGGTCTCGAAGAGGTCATGGTTGAAATCGATCTGCTCTTTGAAAGCCTGTGTCTTGCATCCTTGTGCCATTTCCTGAGACCTTCCACTACGCGCTTCGAAAACACAGCCTTTGTCATCCCGGAGCCCATCTGCTTAGACACAACATCACAAACGATTATGCAAGCACCTTGCAGGGCATATCTCTACTCTACCAAAACCAATCTCGCCATTTCTCCAAGCTGGATCCTAGAATGAACCATAAGTGACATGAATGAGACTCTAGGATTTGTGAAATTGTACCTGTGAGAGAAGCGCATAAAGGGGGATTGTCACATAACCACACAGGATCTGCACTGCCACACCGATAGAAATCCTTATGGCTATGTCATGTGTTTCTTGGTTGAAGCAAGATGTAAGGCCAAAATCATACTGTTATTGCAAACAGGATCAGTTAACAATCGAAACAAACGAACGTTTCAATTGACCTTGCTCAAAGAGACTTACCCATGTCCATGCAAAGAACGCCAGCTGAAAGGAGTTCTGCAACCAAATCAAAGAAGAGAAAATGTAATGCCTTAAGTTGTCTTATTTGTTTCTAGCTGTTGTCCATTGATGTCAGCAGCTACACTCATGGAGGCACTCATTCTTTTAGCCCGTTATACTTTACATGGGAGTTAAATTGCTTGCTTTGTTCATTATATTTTTTCGTTGAAGTGATGAGACAATTGCAATTCAAACCTGGATCATGACGAACTGGATGAGATGGAGGAGCCATTTAGGTTGTCTGAACCAGAACAAGTCGTCATTGGGCTTCACAAGACAGGTCCCTCGAGTCACAGAATCTGTAGAGCAACTCTGCACGCACATTTGTGTTATTATCACTTGGAGCTTTGTACTGACAGCTAGAACAATCTGCAAAAGATGAATGAGGCCTAAGCAACGGGAAAAGGGTTTTCTTGATCAGCTCAGCTTTTCACAGACAAAGCAACATGACAAACCACAGGTCGTACCACGAGAGGGATGAAAGGAAGCCAGTAGTAGTTGTAGAACTCTGCACTCAAATCAGGTTGAAAGTGTCAAGCAAATGGATAGCTTTGCTTCTGGCTTAGAGTAGAGTTCTATGAATTGAATACCATTTTACTTGAACATTTAAAAGGAGTTTTAGCATATTCATAAGCTTTGTGCATATTGCAAGGTATTGTCTTACCGTGCGCACCGAAAAATATGAAGAATATGGAGAAGATCCAAATCCAAAATCTGCAAGAATGGTCATTATTACTTCGCCTTTTCCATAAAAGAATAAAAAATCTCATTCATTTTTTCAGTCAAGATGCAGAATCTAGTCCGAAGCTGGACATATACTTGGGGGGAATATTTCACCTTGTTTCAACCACTTTCTTGAAATCATCATCAAAAGCTCTGTTAACGAACTTCTGAAAGTTGAAATCGCTACCTCCAGAGATATTAGCCTAGGAGCAAGTAAAAACAAAGAATACAGTTAGTCATTGAATATGGAGGTGATGACTCACAACTACCTATTTCATTTTTTCATTATCTCTTGAACTATGAAGTAAAAGGACTTTTGTGCAGTAGTGCTTCATCGACGAACTCTTCAAGTCCAGAAATCATTGCTACACCCATGAGTAGATCTCCAACCCAGAGTTGCCAATACAAGGTAGAAGAAGACATCCTCTTACCATGATGAATCCATGACGGAGAGTGAAGTAATCAGCTTTTGATATTGACCCTCTGAACTGTCGGATAAAACAGACCTTGAACAATGATAATAAAGAGTAATTTCGGTCAGAAATCCGAAACAAGACTTGATGACGATACCATAAATCAATGGCCAGACTGAGTTTGGCTCTGTTGGGCAACATGATCATAATCTTTAATGTGTAATTCCTAGGTTATGCATCGTTCTGTATGCCTGCTGTAACAAATAGTAAGAATGCAAGTTCAGTTCATGTATCTATGGGGCGATGGCAGCCTTTGCAACATGTTCTACAGAATAATCCATTCAACGAGAATGATGGCTGTCTCTGCAACTTATATAGGTATCATGACCTGTGAATGAAATTGCTAATTTCAATTATTGATAGGTCTGAAGTGCATGCACAAGTTATTAACTAGGTACTCAATTCTTAGCTCATGATTACGGCGAACTCACTGGCCAAAGTAAAAGAGAATGGCGACTCCAGAATTTCATATGCCGCTGCCCAAATGACGTTTGATCCGTAAACTGAAATCTCCTTGGATCTGCAAGCAAATATAGTAATGCAGAGAGTATATCAAAATCATTTATGGGAATCATTGCTTCCTAGCTCAGCTCCAGTTTCGTTACTGTAAGAGCAACAAATTTCTCAAAATAATCACATTTGATCAGAACATGAATATCTGCATCTTAAAATTGCAACTCTATCTATGGGGCGAGATCAGGAAGACAAGGACCAGTAGAGGAGGTCGAAGCTTACCATGAACAATCTGATGCTCAAGGGTTCGAGTCTCTTCTTCCCACGCCTTCCATTTTGCCATCTGTTGACAAAACCAAACACATCGATCACTCCATCGAAACCGTTCAACTCTGTCGCTAGTAAATGATTGATCAAGATGGTGGCTAGTTCGGATCGTGCTTGAGCTCCGCATTATTGGAGTCCATGAATGTGAGGACACAAGTTCATAATTTAATATGCACTGCAACGATCTTCTAATCATTCGCCAGGACGTTTATTACCTTGGCAATTCCCAGGTACATGGTAACGAGGCAGTAAGAAACATGAAAAACGGCCAACACCGAGATGAAGATGTTGAGCTGCATCGCCCCATCCCTCGAAATTAAAGGAACCAAACCCTGAAAATTTGTCAACCCAAAGGAAGAGCATGCAATCAGTACAAAAAGAAAAAGATGGTTTATCTCCAACGAAATCTAAGGCTGGCAATGCTTCTGAGCATCAGTATTCAGGTTGCTCATGCATTAAAGTATATGTTCTATGAAGTTCACAAATTATTCATCCAAAAATTACTGGCATTAGAAGGTGCTTGAATCTTGTGAGATGAAAAACGTTAAATTATTCATGAGAGACTAGATGAGGTCTTTTTAACATGACTACATGAGTCCCAAGAAACTGCAGTAAGGCTTATAGACAATTCTCAATAAACTATGCGCGGTATTCTCCAAGGATGATGACAACCCAAATGGATGACTAGTTTCTAGAGATTTATCCTATTTTCTCCACCTTTGCCGTGCAAAACGATCCGTCATCTGCAGTTTCAAGTGAGGCTTTGGAGTCTGGCTTCAAGCCTGATGCTGCTGACGGTTGAGTTGCAGACGAAACAGCTGGTTCCGCAAACTCCACTGCATCCTTGCATGGAAGAAACGAGCTCGCCACGGCCTCCGTCACGCATATTTGCGAGATAGGTATCTCTGAAATTGTCAGAAGCAGCGATATGAACCCCATTTTCATCATTTCTGCACATCCACATCAAACATTATAATTAGTTGTTCACCCTACAAATTACGCATGGATGCTAACAAATTTGTAAGAATTGGTGCTTTGAGATGAACTACTACTGAATGTATATGGCGAACAAATGCAAACCATCTCTTTTAAATGTCACAAAAACCAAAGTACATAGTCCTACAACAACGTTGGAGCATGTAAAACTCTGTTTTGTGGAAAAAGGCCACCGTTACTGTTAGATTCATTTTCGACTGACCTGTTTTAATTTTTGCCAGAGCTTTATTGAGAGACTTTCTCCTCCTCTTCTTGAGAACCTAAGACAATCAGCAGAACCACCAATTCAATAACATCAGAACAACAAGTTATCAACAAAGGAGAGAGAGAGTGCACAATATGTAAACTTAAATATGCTGTAAATGAGCACAGACAACAATCTCTAAGTTTACTGATCTCCTACTGCAGGTGAACAAAGTACCTCAGTTAAGTGGTGAAGACCAGAATCGATAACGAAGGAGACGACAAAGAAGAAGAGGCAAAAGATGGAGACCGCCCATGTTGGCGTCTCTTCAAGCCCACTGTTCCCTCCCTCCATCCTCTCTCTCTTTCTCTCTCTCAGGTGTTGATTCCGCTGGGATCCTGCTTTAACTTGGTTGAGAATGCAAGCCAGAAAGGCCAATATATATGCCCGCACGAGCATAAAATATGCATGGGTAATGGTTATTAGCAAATCACTTTATTTTTCGGATATGACTAGTCAGATCAGACCACCATCACCATGTTTTTCTTCGCCGTATGCACTGCTAGACATGGAATCAGAGGACGGATCAAACGTTCAAATCCTGACATTACGTGCCAGCCGTTGTATTTACAACATACTTCTTAACGCTTTTCTCGCGTGTAAGTTGAATCTGGACTCTTTGATCCGTGTTCTAGTATCATATGGGACAGATCATTTTCTCAAAAATTTAGGCCATGGGAAAGAAAGGCAAGAATGCTTACGATTGTTGAACAAGCATCGACTAATATCACTTGATCAAGGGTGCGATGTCGCGCAAGTTATTGCATAATACAAACATTGCATGAAAGACTTAAGACTCAATCTGCTTCAATATTACTAGAAGACAACGTCTCAATATGGTGACATAGATTGCTCATTCATGTTTTCCTATGATTCACGAACATAACTCGAAAATGAACATCGTTTGATTAGGCTCATGACGACTCGTGTTAGAGGTCACACGGCACAACCGTCACTCAAAAGAGTTAACCTCCATTCTACGTGCAGAATTCTCCTTAAAAACAAGCTAATCACCTCCCTAATCACCAGGATGTTTTGGGCGATACATAATCATCGGACAATTCTTACGCACACACAATATAATAAAAGGGAAATTTGTTTTTATGTTAATCAACATTTTCTTTATGACATTTGGTATAAGAATCGCTTGAATGACAGATAAATATACATCGGCAGCCCCGCCATAAATTTCGATGATGCGACCAACGTAAATCTTCACCTAGTACCAAATTTAATATTCAACATTTTTATCACGTTCGCCAACTTAAATTATCTTCGCAAAATATATAATTCTATATTTGGGCGGTACATGCAACATAAAACTCGAAAATGACTTGACAAAAAGAAATAAAGATGACACGTCAGCCCATGTGCTTGGATTCTATATAGGAAAGAAGTATCGTTTTTATTTTAATTATTCCCTCTAATAATAAAAAAAATTGGAAAATATAGGCATAGCTACATACATCCAATCTAAACCACTACCGGTGATTAAATCTTGACAAATTGATTTGCTTCAATAAATCCATTGTCCCAACTCCTTCGTAACATGAACAACCGCATTAGCGATCAAAGCATCCGCAGTCTCTAAGCTTTACAAGTCAATTACTTTTCCATCCTTAAACTTTTTTTTTTTTTTTTTGTGACTGTGAAACCGCCTCACAACCAACAGTCCTCAGCATAAATCATGGGGGCATAGCGCGGGGCCCACCTCTCACAACTTTTTCCATAGATGTGAAGAAGAAAAACGATTGGAGCACTAGAATTGAACGTTCAAAAAAGTTTGGAACCATAAATGCATTTAACCCCAAGTTCCCGGAAGAACCACATTCAGGATCTGTTTATTCTGCGCAAGATACTTTGATGCGGAAAACCTTTTTTTTTTATGAAATATTCGTTTGACCAAAGGGATATTTAAAAAAACCGAAAAAAGTCAACAAGCTTATCACATAGCTTATCATCGTCTGTTTGGTTGCGGTTCTTGTCTGCATATGCGTACGGCAGTCGCCCTCCATGAAAGGTGAGATAGGGCTGCCGTACGGAAAAGTCTTAAAATTGCCAGGAATTCCGTCACGATTCCACCTCGAAGTACCGACCGATTGCACGTTCCTTACCAAATCCTCGCGGACGGACCTTAAAATATCAGGAAAAATGGCCATCGAAGCATCACGAAGTCAAAAGGTCCTGCGGAGGTGAGGTCGGCTTTGGGGATTTGGTACTGAGAAATGATAAGAATATTGTCGTCGCAGTTGGCGCGTCTCTTTCACATGGAAATATACATATGCGTTAGTTATAAAAAAAAATGATCAATACAAGGTCAATGCCGTACACCGTCCGGTTAAATTCTGTACCGTTCTCTTTTTCAATTGATTTTGTCGTGGCACGACGAGGAAGTGACCAGGCCTACTTGAGCCACATCGCTTGAAGACCAATTTGAGTGAGATTGAATAAGGCTATGCAGTTAAAAAGGCCAATTCGGTTCAATTCGGCGAATTTCAACATGATCTCTCTTTTGGAGTTATGGATAGACTTGAGCAACAAATGAGACATAATCTAAGGGTTAGAGATTATTCGAACTCATCCATTGATTGCCTCTAGTCTTGAGTAATACCTAAGACTTTCCTTGAGTGAAGGAGGGGGAGCAAAACGAGCTGAATGTTGAAATAACATTTGGGGATTACATTTTGAATATCTGTGAAGTTTCAAATTTGGGCCTACATTTTGTTGACCCGTGTCCTCTAATTAGAAGTCCAAAGACAAACTTACATATTATGTCAAAGTTCAAAAATCCTTCGTGTCGTTTTTCTTCTCAAGTTCATCAATTAGGGCAAAAAATACTAAAAAGAGACAAAACCTCAAATTCTATATATGCAATTGACTATTCAGTAACCACCTATTGACAATGTTCCATCTTTTGCAATTTCATCGGCCTAAATCTAGTGGTTGAAATCGGCGTGGTCCTACCTTGATTCAACCAATTCACGCCGAACGAACGATTGTACTTAAACGGTTGATTTACCCAAAAATAAAAACAAAGCTGTGTAATATCACGTTGGATTATGGCAAATAGTTAGCTTAGCTTAGCAGCTTATTTCATGGGCTTTTCTTTTGTGGGTCGGATTTCATGGGCTTAAACATCTTCAAAATTCGATCGAAATGAAGGGTGGAAAAGAACCAAACTTGGCCCATTTTCCATATGATTCCAGGCCTACAAGCCCATCTCTCATCTCTAATCCGCAGAAGCCCTAAAACCCTCCCTTCCTCCATTGCCTGGCTTACGATCACAGCCATAAACCCTACAGAGCTCTTGCTTTCCTCACCACCAAGCCAAAGGTAAAAACGAGTTCGTGCGTTGCGTCTCGTTATTCTGCTCAATTTGTCAATTCCCGTCGTTCTAAAAGTGAGTTCGGTTGTGTTTAGATCCACGTAGCAAATTTGAGGGTCGTGCGATTTTGGGGTCTCCTAAATTGAGTTGCAAGTTGGTTATTTTCTAGCGGAATCTTCTTTTCCAAGTGTTGTTTCAATTTGGTCTTTCGGTTACTCGGTGGCCACGGTAATAGCATGTGCTGTTGGTGGCATTCCTTTCCTGACCGTTCCCTTTTCTTTTCTTTTTTTATTCGCAGGGTTGATCAATGTGCGTTGGAATTTCTCTGTATATCGTATAATGGATGTGAGCAACATAAGTCATGTCATGTTATGTGTTGTGTTGTGTTACATCATGGTTGTCAGTTCGGCAAGTTCGTACATCCTAGGCTCATGTACTCTAAGACTGCGTTTGGTCGACTAGATAAAAACCAGGATATGATACGTTTTATCCTATCCCGTGTTTGGTAACTATCTAAGATAGGATAAAGTCGGATATAGAATGGATATAAACCGGATAAAAAAATCCGAGGGGTGGGATAAGGTCGGATAGGATTTCTTTTATTTGAAATATAAAACCCTACGCTTTTTTTCTTTCTCCGTCGTTCACCCACAAACGAGTTTCTATTTCCAAAGTATCGATGTCGAAGCTTTCTCCTCAATAGCTCTCCGATTCTCATCGAAATTTTACGAAAGCGACAAATTTTTAAAGGTAAATAATCATTCTCTCTCTAATGTTGATTTCTAAAGTAGTTGTGCTTGAATTATTCTGCTTATATCGGTGCTTGATTTTGACCTGTAATTATGTTGCTCTTTTTCTGAAAGTCCAAGTGAGTCCCAACAAGTGGAAGAATTATTGAGTCTTTTGGTATGGAAGAAGCATGATTCTTTAAGGGATGTGGAGAGTGGCTGGGGTTTGGTTTTCCAATTTTAGTTGAAAGGTTTCATCTTTGTCATCAGGGGATCGTGCTAAATCAGTGCAATCCAAATCTTTTCTCCACTTGTCTTTGTTACTTAAGTCTAATCGTTTTTCAACTTGTCTTTGGTTGTGATTATGTTTCTTGTTTTTCCCTCCATGCCCAAGTGAGTCCCAATAAGTGGTAGAATTATTGAGTCTTTTGGTATGGAAGTAACGTGATTCTTTAAAGGATATGGAGAGTGGCTGGGGTTTTGGTTTACGGGTTCAATTTTGGTTGAAAGGCTTCATCTTTGCTGTCATGGGATTGTGCTAAATCAGTGCAATCTGAATCTTTTCTCAACTTCTCTTTGTTCGTTAGATCTAATCCTAGCAAATTGGTGTCCAAGTAGTGTAAGTTAAGGCTAGGCATCCTCTGTTGTGTGATGTGGAGACCAATGCTAGTTTGATTGACGTTGTGTGATGTGAGTTTGGTTGTCAGCACAAATTGTTACCTATGTATATATAGTCAGTTCCTATTTTTAATGGGTCATGATCCGTTGGGACCATATTGTATGTAGGCAATAGGGTTATTATTTGTTTATTACCAAAGAGATATATGAATCTGAGCCAATTTCATAGGCAGATGGGATCATCTCATTTTACTTAGTTGATTCAATATAATCCTGATTGGAAATCTAGTTAGGAAATGGGCAAATACCCAAAACAGAAGAAGCTTAGAATATTTCTTAATCTAACTTGTAAGAGAGAAAAAGAATTCATGTTTCAAAGTGAATTTATTGAAATTGAGGTTATTCTAAAAACGTTTGATGTTGAAAGGGGTATCCAAAAGATTATTTCAAAGGAATGGAAAAGATTATTTCTAAAAACGTTTGATGTTGAAGGGGTATTCAAAAGATTATTTCAAAGGAACGGAAAAATTATTATGATGCGTAATTATGAAATCCGATGAGAATCTATTAATTTGAAAAAGATATATTGTTTTGGATGATTTTGTGAATATTAAACCTGCAAATTTGTACTTGCCTAATGTTATTGTTTTTAAAATATCCGAATTTAAATATGTAGTTCACCACACATAGATTGGATAAGATATAAGGATATCCGACTTTAAATCCGTAGTTCACTAAACAGTAGATTTGATAGGATATGAAGATATCTAACTTTAAATCCATAGTTCACCAAACAATTGATGGAATATGAAGAAATCCACGAATTTCTTATCATATCTTATCCAGTCTTATCCCATTTAGAAATCCGAACCACCAAACGCAGCCTAAGGTTAGTACTTTAAGGAGATCACTTCTCAGTACTCTAAGGTCAGTACTTTAAGGAGATCACTTCTCCATACATTTAGAGTCGCTGCTATACCATGTACAGAAGGTACAAAATTCACATCCAACTTTAACGTCAGCGATCGAATCCAGTGAACTGATCAGAGACGCCTCCTTTGGTTGTCGGAGTACAATCTCCGGTCTGCTTTAAGTGTCCCGAGTCTTTCCAGCTCCTGGCAAAGGAGATCTCCCCATTGTAAACAACCCTCTTGCTTATGATCACTGGACTTTCTTCCTCGGTAATTTCATGTGTCGATGAGTTGAACATCAACGCACTAGAGAAGCGGTGATAATGCAATGCGTCTTCAGCTACATTGGCAGGGCTAGAAGGAGGGCCTGTGGCGGTTTCTGAGGTAAGTTCATTGGCCTGGCTTTGCAGGTACCTATCTGAAATCGAAGGGTCAGACAAAGATGGTCTCGAAGAGGTTATGGTTGAAATCGATCTGCTCTTTGAAAGCCTGTGTCTCGCATCCTTGTGCCATTTCCTAAGACCTTCCACTACACGGTCTGAAAACACAGCCTTTGTCATCCCGGAGCCCATCTGCTTAGACACAACATCACAAACGATTATGCAAGCACCTTGCAGAGCATATCTCTACTCTACCAAAACCAATCTCGCCATTTCTCCAAGCTGGATCCCAGAATGAACCATAAGTGACATGAATGAGACTCTAGGATTTGTGAAATTGTACCTGCGAGAGAAGCGCATAAAGGGGCATTGTCACATAACCACACAGGATCTGCACTGCCACACCGATAGAAATCCTTATGGCAAGGTCTTGTGTTTCTTGGTTGAAGCAAGATGTAAGGCCAAACTCATACTGTTATTGCAAACAGGATCAGTTAACAATCGAAACAAACAAATGTTTCAATTGACCTTGCTCGAAGAGACTTACCCATGTCCATGCAAAGAATGCCAGCTGAAAGGAGTTCTGCAACCAAATCAAAGAAGAGAAAAAAAATGTAATGCCTGAAGTTGTCTTATTTGTTTCTAGTTGTTGTCCATTGATGTCAGTAGCTAGACTCATGGAGGCACTCATTCTTTTAGCCCGTTATACTTTACATGGGAGTTAAATTGCTTGCTTTGTTCATCATATTTTTTCATTGAAGTGATGAGACAACAGCAATACAAACCTGGATCATGACGAACTGGACAAGATGGAGGAGCCATTTAGGTTGTCTGAACCAGAACAAGTCGTCATTGGGCTTCACAAGACAGGTCCCTCGAGTCACAGAATTTTCAGAGCAACTCTGCGTGCACATCTGTGTTATTATCACTTGGAGCTTTGTACTGACAGCTAGAACAATCTGCAAAAGATGAATGAGGTCTAAGCAACAGGAAAAGGGTTCTCTTGATCAGATCACCTCGTCACAGACAAAGCAACATGACAAACCACAGGTCGTACCACGAGAGGGATGAAAGGAAGCCAGTAGTAGTTGTAGAATTCTGCACTCAAATCAGGTTGAAAGAGTCAAGCAAATGGATAGCTTTGCTTCTGGCTTAGAGTAGAGTTCTATGAACTGAATACCATTTTACTTGTACATTTAAAAGGAGTTTTAGCATATTCATAAGCTTTGTGCACATTGCAAGGTATTGTCTTACCGTGCGCACTGAAAAATATGAAGAATATGGAGAAGATCCAAATCCAAAATCTGCAAGAATGGTCATTATTACTTCGCCTTTTCCATAAAAGGATAAAAAATCTCATTCATTTTGTCAATCCAGATGCAGAATCTAGTCTGAAGCCGGACATATACTTGGGGGGGATATTTCACCTGGTTTCAACCACTTTTTTGAAATCATCATCAAAAGCTCTGTTAATGAGCCTCTGAAAGTTGAAATCGCTACCTCCAGAGATATTAGCCTAGGAGCAAGTAAAAACAAAGAATACAGTTAGTCATGAATATGGAGGTGATGACTCACAACTACCTATTTCATTTTTTTCATGATCTCTTGAACTATAAAGTAAAAGGACTTTTGTGCAGTAGTGCTTCATCGACGAACTCTTCAAGTCCAGAAATCATTGCTACGTCCATGAGTAGATCTCCAACCAGAGTTGCCAATACAAGGTAGAAGAAGACGTCCTCTTACCATGATGAATCCATGACGGAGAGTGAAGTAATCAGCTTTTGATATTGACCCTCTGAACTGTCGGATAAAACAGACCTTGAACAATGATAATAAAGAATAATTTCAGTCAGGAATCCGAAACCAAACTTGATGACGATACCATAAATCAATGGCCAGACTGAGTTTGGCTCTGTTGGGCAACATGATCATAATCTTTAATGTGCAATTCCTAGGTTATACATCGTTCTGTATGCCTGCTGTAACAAATAGTAAGAATGCAAGTTCAGTTCATGTATCTATGGGGCGATGGCAGCCTTTGCAACATGTTCTATAGAATAATCCATTCAACCAGAGTGATGGCTGTCCCTGCAACTTATATAGGTATCATGACATGTGAATGAAATTGCTAATTTCAATTATTGATAAGTCTGAAGTGCATGCACAAGTTGTTAACGAGGTACTCAATTCTTAGCTCATGATTACGGCGAACTCACTGGCCAAAGTAAAAGAGAATGGCGACTCCAGAATTTCAGATGCCGCTGCCCAAATGACGTTTGATCCGTAAACCGAAATCTCCTTGGATCTGCAAGCAAATATAGTAATGCCGAGAGTATATCAAAATCATTTATGGGAATCATTGCTTCCCAGCTCAGCTCCAGTTTCATTACTGTAAGAGGAACAAATTTCTCAAAATAATCACATTTGATCAGAACATGAATATCTGCATCTTAAAATTGCAACCCTATCTATGGGGTGAGATCAGAAGACAAGGACCAGTAGAGGAGGTTGAAGCTTACCGTGAACAATCTGATGCTCAAGGGTTCGAGTCTCTTCTTCCCACGCCTTCCATTTTGCCATCTGTTGACAAAACCAAACACATCGATCACTCCATCGAAACCGTTCAACTCTGTCGCTAGTAAATGATTGATCAAGATGGTGGCTAGTTCGGATCGTGCTTGAGCTCCGCATTATTGGAGTCCATGAATGTGAGGACACAAGTTCATAATTTAATATGCACTGCAACGATCTTCTAATCATTTGCCAGGACGTTTATTACCTTGGCAATTCCCAGGTACATGGTAACGAGGCAGTAAGAAACATGAAAAACGGCCAACACCGAGATGAAGATGTTGAGCTGCATCGCCCCATCCCTCGAAATTAAAGGAACCAAACCCTGAAAATTTGCCAACCCGAAGGAAGAGCGTGCAATCAGTACAAAAAGAAAAAGATGGTTTATCTCCAACGAAATCTAGGGCTGGCAAAGCTTCTGAGCATCAGTATTCAGGTTGCTCGTGCATTAAAGTATATGTTATAAGAAGTTCACAAATTATTCAGCCAAAAATTACTGGCATTAGAAGGTGCTTGAATCTTGTAAGATGAAAAACGTTAAATGATTCATGAGAGACTAGATGAGGTCTTTTTAACATGACTACATGAGTCCCAAGAAACTGCAGTAAGGCTTATAGACAATTCTCAATAAACTATGCGCGGTATTCTCCAAGGATGATGACAACCCAAATGGATGACTAGTTTCTAGAGATTTATCCTATTTTCTCCACCTTTGCCGTGCAAAACGATCCGTCATCTGCAGTTTCAAGTGAGGTGTTGAAGTCTGGCTTCAAGCCTGATGCTGCTGACAATTGAGTTGCAGAAGAAACAGCTGGTTCTGCAAACTCCACTGCAGCCTTGCATGGAAGAAACGAGCTTGCCACGGCCTCCGTCACGCATATTTGCGAGATAGGTATCTCTGAAATTGTCAGAAGCAGCGATATGAACCCCATTTTCATCATTTCTGCACATCCACATCGAACGTTATAATAAGTTGTTCGCCCTATAAATTACGCATGGATGCTAACAAATTTGTAAGAATTGGTGCTTTGAGGTGAACTACTGAATGTACACGGCGAACAAATGCAAACCATCTCTTTTAAATGTCATAAAAACCAAAGTACATAGTCCTACAACAACGTCGTTGCATGTAAAACTCTGTTTTGTGGAAAAAGGCTACTGTTACTGTTACATTCATTTTCGACTGACCTGTTTTAATTTTTGCCAGAGCTTTATTGAGAGACTTTCTCCTCCTCTTCTTGAGAAACTAAGACAATCAGCAGAACCACCAAGTCAATAACATCAGAATATGAAGTTATCAACAAAGGAGAGACAGTACACAATATGTAAACTTAGATATGCTGTAAATTAGCACAGAAAACAATCTGTAAGTTTACTGATCTCCTACAGCAGTTGAACAAAGTACCTCAGCTAAGTGGTGAAGACCAGAATCGATAACTAAGAAGACGACGAAGAAGAAGAGGCAAAAGATGGAGACTGCCCATGTTGGCGTCTCTTCAAGCCCACTGTTCCCTCCCTCCATCCTCTCTCTCTCTCTCTCTCTCTCTCTCTCTCTCTGGAGTTGATTCTGCTGGGATCCTGCTTTAACTTGGTTGAGAATGGAAGCCAGAAAGCCCAATATATATATATGCTCGTACGAACATAAAATATGCATGGGTAAAGGTTATTGGCAAGTCACTTTATTTTTCAGACATGACTAGTCAGATCAGACCACCATCACCATGTTTTTCTTCGCCGTATGCACCGTTGGACATTGAATCAGAGGACGGATCAAACGTTCAAATCCTGACATTACGTGCCAAACGTTGTATTTACAACATACTTCTTAACGTTTTCTCTCGCGTATAAGTTGAATCTGCACTCTTTGATCCGTGGTCTAGTACCATATGGGACAGATCGTTTTCTAAAAAATTTAAGCTATTGGAAAGAAAGGCAAGAATGCTTACGATTGTTGAACCAAGCATCAATTAGTATCACTTGATCAAGGGTGCAATGTCACGCAAGTTATTACATAATACAAACATTGCATGAAAGACTTAAGACTCAATTTGCTTCAATATTACTAGAAAACAACATCTCGATACGGCAACATAGATGGCTCATTCATGTTTTCCTATGATTCACGAACATAACTCAAAAATGAACATCGTTGGATCAGGCTCATGACGACTTGCGTTAGAGGTCACACGGCACAACCATCACTCAAAAGAGTTAACCTCCATTCTACGTGCGGAATTCTCCTTTAAAACAAGCTAATCACCTCCCTAATCACCAGGATGTCTTGGACGATACATAATCATCGTACAATTCTTACGCACACATAATATAGTAAAAGGGGAGATTTGTTTTTATGTTAATCAACATTTTCTTTATGACATTTGGAATAAGAATTGCTTGAATGACATATAGATATACTTCGCAGTCCTGTTATAAATTTCGATGACGCAACCAACATAAATCTTCACCTATTACCAAGTTTAATATTATCAACATTTTCATCGTGTTCACCAACTTAAATTATTTTCGCAAAATATATAATTCCGTATTTGGGCGGAACATGCAAAATAAAACTCGAAAATGACTTGACAAGAAGAAATAAAGATGACACGTCAGCCCATGTGCTTGGATTCTATATAGGAAAGAAGTATCGTTTTTATTTTAATTATTCCCTCTAATAATAATAAAAAAAATTGGAAAATATAGGCATAGCTACATACATCCAATCTGGACCACTACCGGTGATTAAATCTTGACAAATTAATTTGCTTCAATAAATCTATTATCCCAACTCGTTTGCAACTATCAAAAAGTATTTGTAGTCTCTAAACTTTCTGATTCAATTACTTTTCATCCTTAAACTTTAATTTTGCAATTATACAACTTTTTTCTATAGATGTGGGGGAAGAAAACGATTGGAGCACTAAAAGTGAACGTTCAAAAAAGTCCGTAACCATAGATGCATTTAACCCCAAATTCCCTGAAGAACCGCATTCAGGGTCTGTCTATTCTGCGCAAGACACTTTGATTCGGAAAATGTTTTTTTAATGAAATATTCATTTGACCAAAGGGATATTTAAAAAAACCCAAAAAAGTCAACGAGCTTATCACATAGCTTATCATCGTCTGTTTGATTGCGGTACTTGTCTGCATATGCGTACGGTCGCCCTCCCATGAAAGGTGAGGTGCGGCTGCCGTACGGAAAATTTTGAAAATTGCCAGGAATTTCGTCACGATTCCACGTCGAAGTCCCGATCACACGTTCCTTACCGAAGCCTCGCGGTGTCGTGATGGATTCGATTCGACGGACCTTAAATATTAGGAAAAATGGCCGTCGAAGCATCACGAAGTCAAAAAGTCCTGCGGAGATGAGGTCGGCTTTGGGGATTTGGTACTGAGAAATGATTAGGATATTGTCGTAGTAGGTGGTGCGTCTCTGTCTTCCATATGAGAATACACATGCGTTAATCGAAAAAAAAAAAAAAAAAAATTGATCAATACAAGGTCAATGGCGTACACCTCCAATTAAATTCCGTACCGACCTCCTGTTCCTTCTTTAAATCGACTTTGTCGTGGCACGACAAGGAGGTGACCAAGTCTGCTTGAGCCACATCGCTTGAAGACCTATTTGTGTGAGCTTGGATAAGACTATATAGTTAAAAAGCCCAATTTGATTCAATTCGGCGAATTTCAACATGATTTTCTCTTTTTGAGTTATGGATAGACTTGAGCAACAAATGGGACATAATCTAAGGGTTAGACATTATTCGAACTCATCAATTGATTGCCTCTAGTCTCGAGTAATACCTAAGACTTGCTTTGAGTGAAGGAGGGGAGGGGGAGCAAAATGAATTGAATCTTGAAATAACATTTGGGGATTAAATTTTGAATTTCTATGAAGTTTCAAATTTGGCTCTATATTTTTTTGACTCATGTCCCCTATTTAGAAGTCCAATTGACAAAATTACATATTATGTCAAAGTTTAAGAATCATTCATGTTATTTTTCCTCTCAAATTCATCAATTAGGACGAAAAATACTAAAAAGAGACAAAACCTCAAACTCTATATATGCAATTAACTATTCAGTAACTGCCTACCGACAATGTTCCATCTTTTGCAATTTCATCGGCCCGAATCTAGAGGTTGAAATCGACATGTTCCTACCTTGATTCAACCAATTCACGCTGAACGAACGATTGTACTTAAACGGTAAATTTACCCAAAAATAAGAACAAAGCTGTGTAGTATCACGTTGGATTATGGTAAATAGTTAGCTTAGCAGCTTATTTCATGGGCTTTTTTTTTCTTTGTGGGTCGGATTTCATGGGCTTAAACATCTTCAAAATTCGATCGAAATGACGGGTGGAAAAGAACCAAACTTGGCCCATTTTCCATATGAATCCAGGCCCAGAAGCCCATCTCTCATCTCTAATCCGCAGAAGCCCTAAAACCCTCCCTTCCTCCAGTACCTAGCTTACGATCACAGCCATAAACCCTACAGAGCTCTTGCTTTTCTCACCACCAAGCCGAAGGTACAAACGGGTTCGTGCGTTGCGTCTCGTCATTCTGCTCAATTTGTTAATTCCCGTCGTCGTGGTCGTCGTTGAAATTTGCTGAAAGTGAGTTCGGTTGTGTTTATTTAGACCCACGTAGCAAATTTGAGGGTCGTGCGATTTTGGGGTCTCCTGAATTGAGTTGCAAGTTGGTTATTTTCTAGTGGAATCTTTTTTTTCAAGCGTTGTTTCAATTTGGTCTTTCGGTTACCCGGTGGACACGGTAATAGCGTGTGCTGTTGGTGGCATTTCTTTGCTGACCGTTCCCTTTTTTTTCGCCGGGTTGATCAATGTGCGTCGGAATTTCTCTCTATATCGTATAATGGATGTGGGCAAGATAAGTCATGTCATGTTATGTTATGTTCTGTGTTATGTCATGGTTGTCGGTTCAGCGAGTTCGTACATCTTAGGCTCATGATGCTGTTCGCCGAATCGGTTGAAAGGGGGTGCTGGCAATATGCCGTTTACGGTTGTTGGTGCGTGGAACGTTGGGCATTTGAGAATGTAGTCAAAGAGGATACTTTTAGGAAGTGGTCTTGGTACTCTGGATTAGCTTAGGGTCAGAATTTTTGACCTGTTGCCCGGAAAGATCTTTGGCTTCACTATATTAGAGTGCATTGGGGTGTGGTCATTTAGTTTCCTTTCGTGCTGGGATTTATGATCAAAAGACATTGTGTAATCATCGCGTCTACTACTGATTACAAATGGGATTTATTTTGGCCCTAAGTGGACTTTTCTTTTAATTGCACCGTCTAATCTATTTGTTCCTTATATGAGAAAAGTAAATGGATATGAGGTTTGTCATCTTTGCAGGAATTTATGGTTGACTTTTTCGTGCTTATAGGAAGATGAATTTCAATAACATGAAAGTGCCAAAAGTGCCAGGAGGTGGAGCAGCATCTGCATTGCTCAAGCTGGGAGTGATTGGTGGTCTTGGCTTGTATGGAGCCACTAACAGTCTTTACAATGTCGAGGGAGGGCATAGAGCCATTATGTTCAACCGCCTAAGTGGTGTTAAAGACCAGGTTACTTATTTACCTCTACTTCAGCTTATAATTCTCTTTAATCTCACAGGATTCATGTTAGAGTATCATGAGAGTAGTTTTGTGCTAAACTCTCTCTCTCTCTCTCTCTATCTCTCTCTCTCTCTCTCTCTCTCTCTCTCTCTACATACATATGTATATCAATGGGAACTTGTAGATAGAAAACTGGTCATGCCTTTAGCATATGCTAATGTGCTTACTCTCTTTCCCTACCTTCGACTTGCATTGAAAAATGTTTCTTCATATAGTTTGTTTTCTCAACATTTTTTTTCTACTGCATTAAGGATGCTTGTTGTATTTTGTTGTGCATGCACGTGGTTCTTACTAGGAAGGTGTTCTGGTCATTCTCAGGAATTCTTGGTACTCATTTGATGAAATGTGATACCTTACTGCTTGATCATGAAATGGATGATGGATTATATAGTCTTCAAAGATGGAGATATATGTTTCAAAATTGACTCTTTTTTTTTCCAGTGCTTCTACTGCTGTTCTCGATAAAAAAATTGTTCCAGGAAGGTAACATGCATGGGATCAGGAGATGGTGCTAAAACTAGTGAATTACAAACTTTTGACTAATTTAGAGGAGAGGAGTATAAATGATAGACCTATGGTTTTCTAAATGGAGGTTTGTTTGGATAATTCATCATGCTGAACTCACTGGTCATTTTACAGGTTTATCCTGAAGGGACGCATCTAATGATACCATGGTTCGAGAGACCAATTATCTACGATGTACGAGCACGACCTCATTTGATCGAGAGTACTTCGGGAAGTCGGGACCTTCAGATGGTAATTGTTGTTGCTTTATAATTGGTAATACACTGTCACTATTAGGCAGAGTAGGTATTTACGTAATTTTTCCTTTCAACTTATTTATATAAGGCCACCTTGTGATCTGAGAAAAGACAACCTGTCTGACTATGAGGATATTAGATCTTAATGAAAAGCCTGGCAGGCCTTTCCTAATCATTATGTGTGCATCAGGGACTGTCGGAATCTTCTCCATGGGCATCTTTTTGTTAGTGATAGCAGTAGAAGTATTAACTTCTATTGCATTATAGATATGAACTGATTAACTACCGCCACAATTATCAATGCATATGTTGTGATTGCGGAGATACATTGGTTTTCATGTGACGTTCACCTCATTTGACCATATTCTTCTTTTTCGTGTCGTTGACAATAGTAGATGGTCGAATCTGGTCTATCACTCTACCATCTTATACATCATTGTTCTTCTGGGAGGTAACTCTCATCTTCCCCAATCAAATAAGGAAAAGCAACCAATTGTTGTCCTGAGGGCATGTAGAACCTTTTCTCACTCATTGTAGCTGAGGTAGAAAATTAGTCGTGATTAATGCCAGAAATGAATATCACAGATCATTTTTGCTTGACTTGTGCTGATTAAGTTCACAGAAGATTGCTGACGCACACAATCGTGGGAGCTTCTGCAGCAATGTTCAATTGCATGTGACTGTCAGATTTATTATATTGTTCCATGTTTGTTTGGTAACCAGTGGCTGTTGTTGCATCAGATTGGTTGTTCGCCCAAATCATTACCCTTTGTTAGAATCATTTTGAATGTTAAAGCTTATGCCCATTGAAATTGAGCATCTCTTTTCATGTAGGTCAAAATTGGACTTCGAGTCCTAACTCGTCCTGTACCCGACCAATTGCCTACAATTTATCGTACGCTAGGAGAAAACTATAATGAGAGGGTTTTGCCATCAATAATTCATGAAACTTTGAAAGCGGTGGTTGCGCAGTACAATGCAAGCCAACTTATTACCCAAAGAGAGGTAACAAGCTGTTTTGGTTCTCTTCGGTTCAGCATGTCGATTTTCAATGTGGCATTTACGTGCCAGAAAAAGTGAGAAATTGATGGTGATTTGAATCATCAGCTGCTGCTGCTTTTCTTACTGAAAGTGTGATGTATGCCCCTTTTCTACTTTCTATCCTCTTCACCCTTTTTTCAGTGATCCTGGATTTGGTATGTACCTCGGATAGTAGCAGTGCCTGGTGTTTAAAATCAAGTTCTGGATTTCAGAATCTTAGGTCATAAGATCTCATACCTTGGAGCAGATTCTATTTCCTTATGAAAATAATTTATTTAAGTTTAGAAATTTGTACATTTTGTGATCTTTTATTATCTACGTATAGACTTTATTTTGATTCTAGTGTTTGGGATGATATGGGCCTTTAAAGTAAGGCTTCTGTGGAGTTCCATTAACACAAAATCACTGTTTAATGTGTCCAGGATCTGTTATTTCTCCCTTTGTTAAGGCCCATTCTTATCAATATATTTCTGTAACACATTTGCTAAGAATTTGGTTATCCTGTCTCAGGCTGTCAGTAGGGAAATACGGAAGGTATTGACAGACAGAGCAGCTAATTTCAATATTGCATTGGATGATGTGTCCATTACTACTCTAACTTTTGGAAGGGAGTTCACCGCTGCCATTGAGGCCAAACAAGTGGCTGCACAAGAAGCTGAAAGGGCTAAATTTGTTGTGGAGAAAGCTGAACAAGACAAGAAGAGTGCCATCATCAGAGCACAGGTATGAATCCAGATTCAGCTCGGACTATTTTGGCCTGCTGAAATAACCTAGGCATGCAACTTCAGTTACCTCTATTCTCGGATGGTTCTTTTATTTCGGCCTTTGATTGATCTATTTCCTCTCTTGGTATGTCACAGGGTGAGGCCACAAGTGCTCAGTTGATAGGTCATGCTATAGCCAATAATCCTGCATTTATCACTCTGAGGAGGATCGAAGCTTCAAGAGAAATCGCCCATACAATTTCAAATTCGAACAACAAGGTTTTCCTGAATTCAGACGATCTGTTGCTTAATCTCCAGGCTATGGAATTAGCAAGCACAACCAGTAAGAAGAAATGAGGGGAAACGGCTAATTTTCAATATGGTTAGTTTTAATCCTCCATTCGTCCAATAACAAGAGTACTTCCAACTGTGCATGCCAAGTAGATTTTCCTGACCTTCTGAACTCTGGAAAAGCAATGCTCTCGGGAGGGATATATATTAACTGCTCAGACAAGATTCAAACGGGATACCTCTATCTCTTTATTTGTCCTTTTGTTTCCGTAATTTCAATAAGGTAGGGAATTCCATGACCAACGAAGGTGGTGCTTGGTTTAATCTGGTTGTAATCATCGCTTTGACGAGGTGATTGTACATCGGCAAGTCATTTATTTAATAGGTCGAAGAATTAACAAATCACTTGCTTTGTCATAGTGAGGCAACTGATTCGGCACATTGAGCGTTTCTCTCAATGATTGATTTTGGTTCAACTTGCATAAATTGAAACAGTAAGAGGCTCACTTATGGAGCTGTAGATTGGCAAATGGAGTGACTTTGATCGTTGCTCTTTTGGGGAGCAAGTCAGCTGTGAAATATCCTGTGCTAGTTGGGCGCTGTATCCTGTGCGGTCGGATTGCCCAGCTTGTAATCCTGGTTTTCGATATGGTCAGGGATATTCGAGCAGCTGATTTCCCTATGAACAGGAGAGATCCATACTTGTATGCAGTAGAGACCCAGATCATCTTCGATGCAGACATCCTTCAATGTACGTTCACATTGTGCACCAGTCAGCTCAAACCAATTACAAAATGAAGTCAACATTGTTGAATAGTTACTTAGGATCAGCTTTCTTGTTCTAGATGCTAGTTTAGAGATTTGAGCGTCAATGCTGACGTTTCCACAATATATGTGGCTGTGAGGAGACAAGGTAGGTAAGGCTGTCTTGCCAATGTCTGACGGGGGAAAACTTTGTCCTAAATCGATGACTAGACGTAATCATAGAAAGCTGGCTATCGCGGGAATCATATAGGACCCACATGAGCACTGTAATATTCAGCGGTTGCGACTGTCCGGGGGGGAATCATGCAGGGAGGGCACGAGAATCCCGCACGAGCTCTCGGATGTTCTCGCCAGTGGCGGTTGACTCGGTCTCCTGCCAAACAGGGGCCGAGGCCAGATTTCTCTGGGTTGGTTGGAAAGGTCGTCGACAGGATGTCACGAGAAAGTTAAGGAAAGCATTCGATCCGAATTCGTGGCAGCAGGCTGAACCGTTTGATCGAAAGGGGTAAAGAGGGAGTCGGGTAGAACAGGGCAGGGAGAGTGAGAGAGCGAGAGAGAGAGAGAGAGAGAGAGAGAGCTTTTGGAAATTTGTGGCATGCGTTGGACCACAGAATGATATCCCAGCGCAATCATGGTCATGAGTAGTAGTCAGCAGTCGTAGGATGATCCTGCTTCCATTGCAGTCCACGCCCCAAATTTGGTCGGTTGCTAGCTGGTTCCCACCTTCCCCACGCTCGCCCGCCCGCTCGCGGAAGCATTTTGCATCTGCTACTTCTCTTGACATCATTCTGTCGCCCGCAATTCTCTCATCGCTCTCAACTGCCTGCTCTGTGCATTGGTTGGTTCCTAGCTGCTGCGGCATGCCTGACGATATACCCAAGCGTCCAAATTCGTCACCTCGGACAACTAAAACTTCAACTTCACGGGTGTCGTGCATGTTGAAAAACAAACCATCTGTTTTTTATGTCACGTTGGCTCTTGAATCCAATCTGAATAATATATGTACATATATGTATGTGCATATTTTTGCAAGTTGCACTTTGAAATTTCGCGTGGGGACGATAAATCCAATCAACGGTCTAATCCAAAAACTTAATCAAGAGACGAAGAGATAATGAGTTTTAAATATTCTACAAAAGCCAAAATGGTATTGAAGTATGAGGTCTTGAATTCAAATTTTTCTGGACTCTTTTTTACCTCCCCAATAAAACATTTTCACGCTTAGTATTACGTAAAAAAACTAGACTAAGTGTGGAGGGGAGTTATAGAATATTTAAATATCAATCCATTTCATTTAAAATCTCAAACTTTTAGAAAAGTTATTAGTGATCTCACAAAAGATATCATGTGCATATAAAGAGCATATAAATACACATGGAATTCGACGAACGAGGAGGCTGCACATTCAAAATCAACTAGGGCAAAACCTACGGCAATTAAAATGTTTGGTAGATGAAAAGATGTCATACATATATAAAGAGCATATGAATCACACGTTAAGCAAGCGAGATGCTCTAACAAGATAAAAATCCCCGCAACATTCATGGGTTCTTCGAATCGGGACAAGAAATGGGTGCGGAATCACCATAAAAAAAATAGCGGAAAGAAAAGTGAAAGGCAGGTGAAAGCAAAAAGAGTATATTCCCCAATGATGATCATCCAATCGGATGGGCACCATACGTACGTCAAAAGAGGTGCGGAAAAATACCGGTGGCTCTTAGTCCACCGTTTTCCATTCCATGACAAAATAAAGTGGGGGGTTCAGTGCGGTGCACGAGTCGGTCCAAGTGAAGTCGTCTTTCCACGGCTGAGCAGGAATTGGCGGACGACGCCCCTCCCCCCCTTCTTTCTTCCACGGCGAACGCAATTCGTCAAAGCATCGGTATGCGTTGGATCCGTTGTCCGCCTCTCGTTTCGATTGGAAATGTCATCGGGCATTGCTTTTCTTTATGCAAAGGACACCAAAAGCAAAGTAGGAGAGATGACCATATGTATCTTCTCGACTTTCAATAGTGATGCACTATACAAATATTGCGGCGGTCTAGTCCTCACCAGCCGTCCCACATGACATTTTGCCACACCGACGATTTCAAGCAAAGATTGGTTAGAATGACTAAAATGAAATTTCACGTCGAGATTCATAATTAAATTGGTAGAAATGAAAGGTTTAGAATTGGACTAGGATCCGGATAATAAGATTAAGAATGATTGGACAATGTCTCCTAGAATTATTATACACAATCTACACTGTATAAATTCGGACTTTGGCGCTCTAGCCTTTTCCTTGAGGTGAAAATAAAGCATATAGAATCATTTATTTACTCTTTTTTATTATTATTATTTTATTTAGTTTTGGTAAAGCCTTCTGAATTATTAGTGGGACCACGCCATAAAGAAGGTGCGACCTTTCTGATTAGACCAGCAAAGGAAAAAAAGAAGAAGTAGTTTTATTTTGGGGCCCAAGAAAGAGACGAGACATGTTCATCATTTAGGGATGTGGCGGAGCTACGTCATAATGCTGTCAGCACG
This sequence comes from Eucalyptus victrix, assembly GCA_016097545.1. Lineage (NCBI taxonomy): Eukaryota > Viridiplantae > Streptophyta > Magnoliopsida > Myrtales > Myrtaceae > Eucalyptus > Eucalyptus victrix. The sequence goes on along the minus strand of CM027845.1, from coordinate 11,498,973 downwards.
CGGATGGTCAAAAGTAGGATTCTATCATCTAATATCGATGTGACTGCATCTAGAAAAATAATTAGTCAAAAATATCGGAAAGATGTGGGTCGGCAGCCGTATTAAAATCCAATCGACCGACGAGAATTTCCAGACGTTTTTTGAATTATTATTATATAATTACATCCGATAATTTTCCCATATAATGCCGTTAAGGAGAAATACCTAAAGCATACCTCATTTTAACTTCAATGACTACTTATATACGCCTACTTTTACAAAATATCATTGGCTCACATCTAAGCAAAATCCCGTTTTTACAGAGACCGAATTGCCTTTCTTTGCGCACCTCAGAGTTTTAGTGATTCGATTTTTAGTTGATTCTTTAGTGTTTATATTGGTGTGAATTTAAGGATTGGCATTTCTCAAAAGAAAATAGCTTTTTTTTTTTTTAAATACGTGGACCAGATGATAGTAAGTGTGAATGCGCAAATTGGTCTTCAAAGATTAATCTGGTGCATGTAATCATTACTTTTAAAAGTAGGAATATATCAGCGATCGCTTGTTGACAAGCAAGGTATGTTTTCGATAATTTTTCCTATATAAATTCATGTGGTTTAGGTGAAACACAAGCATAATTTCCTAACCAAGTATCCAACATCTCTTAAAATCAATAAGTCCATAAATATAAACACATAAAATCATATGTTAAATTTCTCGATTTTCTAAAGCATGAAAAATCGAAATTTTTTACTATCTTTCAATTTTTTTATAACAAAAATAAGATCATGATGGAGATTGCATTACACATGGATTGGATTTTACATCTATTAAAAACCCATAACTTTTTGGACTTTATTACTCAAATCTATATCGACCATTTAGCAAAGTCTAGCTAATCCATGCACGATCCAACTCATTATATTAGGTTAACAAATGAGTCTTCAATCAATTTTGACACACTTAGTATATGTTTGGTAACCAATTAAATAGTAATTATTTCTGTTAATTTGTTATTTATAATAAAAAAAGAAATCCGTTAAATAAAATTTTGTTCATAGAAACAAATTAGTTTCTAGGAATAGATTTTGAACAGAATCAAGAAGTAAAAAAAAAAAAAAAAAAACAAGCCTAGACCATTTTATGTTTTTCTCTTTTCTTTTCTTCTTTTCTTTTTCTCTTCCTCTTCTTCTTCCGCCTTGGTCGATGACCGGCTAGACAAGGTCCAACAGCCTAATCATGGTTGGGTGAGGTTCGGCCTTTCTAGTCATTGGGTAAGGTAAGGCCGACCTCACCTATGAGTCAAGCCTTGCGCAGCAAGAAGAAAAGAAAAAAAGAAGAAGAGAAGAATGTAATAAAATTACTGAAAAAATTAAAGAGAAATTTCACATCACAAAATTTTTTTACGTGATTACCAAACGCATTCAACTACTCATAAATTTTTGTAAGAATAAAAAATTTATTTATGAGTAAAAATTATTTTCAAAAATATAATGGTTACTAAAACTCAAATTAAGTAATCAGTTCCAATATATATATATATGGATATGAAACGGAGGGAGAAGGTAAAAAGCAAAGTGACATCAGGCACGCTACCCAGGATGGCGTGGGAACAGGTGGCGTTGTAGCCAATGATCAAGTCACGACAATCTTGCAGTCGGGAGAAACAGAATTCCCCGCGGCGCACGTGGCGGACAAGGAGAGGCCCCGCCGCTGTCCCGTTGGCGGTGGTGCGGTGCGGTACGAGATTGCGTAATATCCGCGCCACGTCAGATTTGACCCATCCCTCCTCCGCGGCTGGCTGTCGAAAGGGCCGCTTCTGCTGGCGCTCTCGCTGACGTCACGCCCTCTTGTTCCCCGGTCAAAAGCCGAGAGCCAGATTGGCAAAATTTCGCGCCAACCCTCTTCGTGAGGACCCTGCGCTCCCCCAAAGTCAAATCTCTTTCCAATGAGTAGACCCGGATTCGAAAATCGTCAAATCAAATAAAATTTTTCTCATATATCTATCTTTTCATATGAAAATTATCTCAATCGGCTAAATGTGACCCACGTGCTGGTAGATTTTTTTAGGTTGTGGAAAAATGAGGAGTGTCGGCTTGACACGCGATTCTCGATTCGAGAATCTTAAGAAAGTTCAAAGGGTAAAATTTTGAATGTTACCATACAATATAGAAAAGCATATCCTTAAATTCACTCATGAGATGCCGATTGGTCAAGTTTCACTATTTCATCCTCGTGTAAATGTGTGTTTTCTTATTTATGAAAATCCATTTAAATTGAGCGGGAGAGAAGTCTCCAATTTGATGCCATTGGTTGGAACACGGAGAATTTCCAACATAACAACTGTAGATCATATGTTGAAATCGTACAAATTGCATTTAAGTTGGTATTGGTCAAAATCACTTGCACATACTAAAGGTCTGAATTGAACCAGTTCATTCATTGGACTTGTATGGTGTTCCATACACCACACTCATGCCCCCTGGTTATTTAAAAAAAGATTGAGTTAATGATTCATGTTAGTTTATGGAATCCATCACTAGGTACTAATTTGGCAACACATATTACCAAATATGGTGCAACGCATTTCACATTTATGAGCTCAAGTTTTTAGATAAATTGATCATGATCCTATAAAATCTCATCCTATTTGAATAAATAGAAGGCCCTATTCTTGAGTTTGAATCTTGCTAGGTCCTTTTTTTTTGCATCTTTTATTATATATTCATAACCCTTAATCTTAAACCAAACTTCAGTCTATAAGCAAAGAGAAGCATTGTAATATTTAAATATTAAGTCACGTATTCATCTATTGATTTAATATCTATAGGAAAAATTATTGAAAATGTCCTAGACCTATTGCATTTGAGTTGATACAGTTTTAAATATTTCAATTTGGTTAATTTAGTTTTAAACATTTCGAAAATTTGCCAATATAGTCCATCCGGCCAATTATGGCCGAAAATTGCTGACTACGGTGAATATGGTTTGGGTGGGTGATTCCCACCTTGGGACCAGAGACCGCCCACTAGAGATTAGTTCCGAAAAATTTGAATCGAGATCCATCCATTGGTTCGATGGATTCACCCGAGAATCGGATTGCTAGTCCGATCCATGAGAGGGTCCATGAAATCAATCCCCAATCCTTGTAAAATTGCATTCAATATATAATTTTCACAATGAACCTAATTCTATTTAGAGCACCAAAGCTTGTTTGGCCTTATATTCAGGTTGAGTTGCAAATTATTTATTTTGATCAAGGATTGAAAACTATAGGGCAGAATGAATAAAAAATACTCATTAGCTAAAAAATTAATTTCTTCGAAAATCATGGTACGATCCTCTTAAGGTTTCTTGACACCAGAAATATGTGGAGAATTAGATTCCATGTCAAAAGTCCTAACATGCACGAAAGTTAAAACATTAATCTTGAATTGGTTATCTCATTCCTCTATATTTGTTTAAGAAAGTAAGTAAATGGATTATTAGAATTAAAAAAAAAAAGTAAAGGGTTAATCCTATTACGTCAATAATGTCCAATATCTACAAAATATGCGCGCGCGCGCACACACACACACACATATATATATTCAATTGAAAAACTATAAAATAATTAAGTAATTGAGATGAACTTTTATTTTAATATATCCCTGGTGGGAGAGCAAGCAGTTCTACACCTAAAATCAAGAATCGAGAATCGTACTTACCGGTTCCACTAAATTGGAACCGAGAACCCAACCGGCTTTTCTAGTCCGGTTTGAGTGTTTCTCAATTCTTTTGTGCACCCTTATCGCTGATGTGAAAGTCAAGTGTTCTATGTGATATGAACAACGTTGACGTGAATAAATTATATTAATTTCTTTAATGCCTTTTCAATTTATTGTTACTTTTTACATTCTTATTTTTTTTTATTTCTTTTTCTTCTTCTTCTTCTTCCTTTGCCGACCTAGCCTTGGTGATCTACCAGTGAGGGTTGCCCTCATTGGCCTAAGATGTGTCATGATTAGCAAAGTTCAGGATTTTTCATGTCACAAAAAAAAGTTTTAGATAAGTTTTCCACTTTAAGCAAAGTTTGGGATTTTTGGTGGTTTTTTCCTTATTAAAATGAAAAAAAGAAAAGTAGAGGGTTAATCCTATTACATCGGTAATGTTCAATATCTACAAATATACATATATTTAAATATATATATATATATATCTAGTTAAAAAACTACAAAATAATTATGTAATTGAGATGAACTTTTTTTAAAATATATTCCGAAGCAGGCGTTTCCACACCTAAAATCGAGAATTAGATTGGTACTTACTGGTTCCACTAAATCGGAACTAAAAACCCGATTGACTTTCAAAGGAACCATCATTCCGGTTCGATTCTGACAATCCAAGCGGTTCTCGATTATTTTGCACACCCTTATTGCTGACGTGAAAGTGAAGTGTCTTATGTGATATGAACAACATTGACGTGAACAAATTATATTAATTTCATTAATGCATTTTCAATTTATCATTAATTTTTATATATTTTTTTATTTATTTTTTCTTCTTCTTCCTCCGCCGACCTAGCCTTGGTGATCTGCCCTCATTGGTCTCAGATGAGGCGAACCTTCGCCAGCCTTTGGACATGGTGACCCTTACTGAGGCTCAGCGATTGGCATAGAAAAGTTGAAAAAACAAAACAAAACAATAACATAAAAAGAACCAATTGAAAAGTACGAAACCATATTTTAAAAACTAATAGAATTTGTCCTCAACCGATCCATCCCCATTTTTTTTTTGGGAAATCCCCTTTCCCGTACGCGTTATATACGCAGTGTGGAAGCGGCTGCCCATAATCGGCAAACCCTAGCTGGTCTTCTTGTCTCGAGCCAAGAAACGTGCACACGTTGTCGCACACGTCATCGCGTATGCATGTGGTGTCGAAAGGCGCTTCTGTTCAAAAGGCTCCAACTTCTTGTCGGTCAACCGATATTCCCCCCCCCCTTCTCTTCTTTTCTGACGTGCGTGGAAAAAACCGCCGCGCACCGCGTGAGCCCACATTACGCATGCCATAACGTGTTCCCCCCTGCCCTAAAAAATCACCCGATGGAAACTTCCTTTTGGCCAATTCGACTTGCACTAAACTTGATATAATGGAACTTTACGTAATCAATTGCATCATATAAATTATTTTACAGGGTTTTAATTGGTTCACGTAATTTCTCGCCGAATTTCATTTTTCTCTTGTCAACAAGTTTCGTCTTTATTTTGACGTGTCAGCTTGCGTTTTTTCATCCGGATCAAAGCCATTACGCACCTTCTAAAGCCAAGGGATGCCTGCATCTGCTGTATTTGTACAGTATCCGACTCGATTTGGTATCTTATCATCAGGGCGATGTGTGTGAATATTGGATTCGACTTTGAGTTGATTGCTAAATTTATCTAATTTAATATGGACTTGTGTGGCCCAGGATAATATGCCCAATGCGGAATAATCTTAACGGTCATTCCTCGTATAATCTGTGAAAGTAAGATGCCATATATAGCAATGCGACCGCCCATCATGGAGGCACATGATTGGATGCCGTTTAGTAATTCACGATTTCGACACCGTTTCATGCATGCGTCCCTTTTCTTTCTTAAAATAAAATAATAATAAAGAAACGCTCGATGCCTTAATAAAGCAACTATCCATCTGAAACTAAAGCGAAATTTAAAATAAAGAAAATCACTTCAGCCGCGAATTTCGCTTAATTGGAATAAAATCAGCCGCATTATCGATTGTAGTTTCATTAAAACGCACTTTGACCACATCAATATGACAAGAAAAGATAATTACTTTTTTTTTATGGGAGAAAAATTCGATTTTTGAGCGACACCAGTGCATACGTCATCGACACGACCGAAAAGAAAAAGGCCAAAGCCTAACCATCCGTTGACGCACTCCTCCTCCTGGTCGCGTGACGTCATCCCTCACCCACTCCTCTCTCTCTCTCCTCTCTCTACATTCTCTCTCCTCCGTCCCCCCATTTATATGCTCCCCCCCAGCTTCGTCCTCTTCGCACACAACGCAAAACGCGAATTCCTTCACTCCTTCCTTCGATAAGCCTTACGCAAACGATCCCATCGATCTCAGAAACCCAAGAGAGAGACCCGACATCATGCAGCAAGCCATCCCTTACGAGCCGTCGCTCTTCCCCGTCCGCGCCGGCGGCGGCCCGCCGAGGAGCCGCCGCCGCCGCCGCGCGCTCCTGCTGAACCCGAGCGTCGTGGCCGGCGGCGAGCAGCAGCGGCCGGCGCGGCGGGGGGAAGACGAGGAGGAGGCGGCGGAGGAGGAGGAGGAGCAGCTGGCGGCGGGCGTCCGCGAGAGTACGCGCCGAGCGGTGGCGGAGAGCGCGGTGGTGGTGTTCGGGAAGCGGGGCTGCTGCATGAGCCACGTGGTGAACCGGCTACTGCAGGGGCACGGGGCGAACCCGGCTGTGCGGGAGTTCGGCGACGAGGAGGAGGCCGCCGTCGTGGGGGAGCTGGAGAGGATCTCCGGCGGCGGGAGTGGGGTCGTTCAGTTCCCGGCGGTGTTCGTCGGGGGGAAGCTGTTCGGGGGGCTGGACCGGGTGATGACGGCGCACATCACGGGGGAGCTGGTGCCGGCCCTGAAGGATGCCGGAGCTCTTTGGCTCTGATGGGGTCCCTGCCTGACGGAAAAGAATTTTATTGCTTCATTTTTTTCATTTCTTTTTCTGCGGATTTTTGCTTATATATAGAAGGGAAAATTTTGTGTTCCTCCTGGTTCAGGAGCTGTTGCATAGAAGGAAAGGCAATTCAGGATCTTCATCATCTTCCTCTTCTCCTTTTTCTCTTCTTGAATTTGGAATTGCCGTGGGAAGCAAATCAGTCGGGAACAAAGGTAGTTTCAGACATCATGGTGGTGGCGATCTTCTTCTTCTTCTTCTTCTTCTTCTTCTTTTTTCCTCGCGGTACGATGTTCGGGCCATTTTCGTTGCCATCAAGTCCTTTGCGTTGTCGATTTTTGATTCGTTGCAATCGAATTCTTCCGTCACGGACGGTGATGATGATATTGTCGACGTGACATGCACCATCTTCGACAGTAGCGAAAGAAAAAATGAAAATTGATGGGGGAGAGGAAGCGGTCCCCTCCTACCACTAGCCAATGATGATGAAACAGCACTCTACCATGGCTGGCCGGCCGTGCCCCTGCTATAAAGAATAGTAAAAATCCTGTCCACCCTTATCGACGAGCGCCGCGCAGCACTCGTCGGCCACTGGCGAGGGTCTCATTATCAAGAGACCCCCACCACTGTCTCTCGCAGTGGTGGCCGGGGCCAGCAACGTCCCGCCGCCTCCTCTCATCCGATCACTTCATTATTGTAGACCCTTTGATGAATAATTTGTCGTGCCAGCAATTTGATAATATATTCATATAGGCGGGCGAAAAAGAGAATCAATTGCGTTAATAGAAAAATCGCCTCGACATCATCCTCACGACCATCAAGCGAAGCGAGGCCCATGCTGTCCGTAGCGTCCATGATTCATTATCGGAAGTTGCCATGATGGATGTTCTTCTCAACCAGTACAGTGGATGATGAAACCGCCTGTCCTGTCCCTCATGTGCGTCTGTCTGTGATGTGATATCCGTGCTGTAAAAAGGCCCACTGCGTTTGCTCGTGCAGGCCGACCAGGCCATTCGAAAATGTTCTAAATGTTCTCACAGGTGGTGCAAAGATCACGATCCACGGTTGGTACGAAGTCGAATCCGGCCAACACTTTACTGGCCTCTTGCACGCTGTAAAACTCGGGTCGAATGCGTCTTAGATGAGCTCGGTTCATTGAATTTGGCCACGTTGCATACCAATAAAAATCAGAATGGACTGTTCTACGAGCCGTCTTCATGACGCGGTACGTTATTTCTGCTTTGCATGGGACTTTCGTGATCGGCAGGATGGCGCGATGGGCCTGTAAGGTAAGAAGTACTGGAAGAATTATCACGGTTCAGGAATCTGTCCCCCCGCGAATGAGACCAACTTGCTTAAACCATAAACATGACCTGTCCAAAAAATCTTAATGCCGATAGACAAATAAAAATCTGAGTTGTTGAACAGACTAAACGAAACTGACGCCTTGATCGATAATCTCGTCAGTCTTTAAGTCTTAGGACTTGGCTAGGATGCTGCCCCGAATACTCAAGACTCCCAACTGTGCACTACCAAGCATTTGCTTGAAAAGAGAAGGATGATCATCCTTGTATAACAATTGAGGGGGATTATAGTACATACATTGAAGACCTCAGGCTACATAACTGCTAAATGGTGTCTAACCATGAGTCAAAATCGTCCAATTCTTTTGATCTAGTGACAGATTTTACCTGCTGGGCTTGCGGTACACCCTGCTGGGTTTGCAGTACACTGTGATGAGTGTTTTGTTGAGCAAAGTTCGGGGTTTCTTCGAGTAAATCATCGAGAAGAACGTCGATCTTAGCAGAATCAGGCACAGGTGCAGCCGCAGAGGAAATAAAGCCTCGTCCAGAGGCCTGTGGCATGGATGTCCGAGTTTGATCTTGAAAAGCAGGGGTGGACTTAGTGAAGCCAAAACCAGATGGTTCAGTCGACTTGGTTTCACTCAAAGAGTTAAGAAGCGCATCGAGCTCAGCTTCTGCAGCTGCTGCCTCAAATGTGGAGTTTCTCTTCTCTGGGTCTATATCAGATTTCTCGATTGACTGATCTGTGGACTCTATCACTATAGTTTGTCCTAAGCTAGAAACTTCGCTAGTATCCACAGAAATATTATCATCCGGAAAGTTTAATACTGAATCTGATTTACTTCTGCCCGTTCCAGCCTCTTTACATTCCTCTTCTTTTCTTTCTTCCCTATCAAAATCATCAAGAGCTAGTCCATCTAACTGATTCTGAGCTGCTTCAGTTTTGTGTGTCTGCATTTGGTCGGAGGCCTTTTCACTGCTCGCAATGTATGGGCCTGTATGCTGTCAATTAATCACATGAAATCAGAGTCTGCTTCGAGATATAGCAGAGCAAAACTTGCAACCAGTGAAAGAGATGATATTAGCAAGTATTTGATATTTGTTGCTCGAGGTGCCACCATACACTTCTCAGGGAAAAAAGTAATCAAACATTTAGCAGATCCTAGACAGACAAAAATTCCTTTACGACTACCATGTGACTTCTGCAGTACATGAACCCATATCAACTTTCAGAAAGCAAGTTAAGATCAAAGAACCGGAAAGATAATCGTCCTGTCCTGATAAATTTAGATTAACAATACAAAGGCACCATATGTAGAGCAGGTAGATTTTTCTTAAATCCACACGGAGACAGTACTTTTTGCCACCAAGCACATGTGGGCAGAGAATCTCAGAGGTACATGTATCGACATTGGATACTGAGACATGCCTTAAATTTGCACAAGTCATTCGTATCTCATGTTAAAAATATTTAGAAGCCCAGTGTCAAGTATCTCAATAATTCTCCCACAAACCTTCCTTCTGCGAGAAGTAGTTACTTGTGGTGACTATCCAGAAAACATGTCATCGTTAAAATCTCACTCCTCAGCGAAACCATTGTAACTAAAGAAGCCTTAATGTAACTTTCAAATCATTCATTAAGTTCTTCCCCAAGAAATTCGAACTTCTAACCATAAAACAGTATAGCTGAATCTTTTCTTTGCCAAGTGATTACCAAACAAAAATATGGAATGGATAAAGTACAAATCCCATCTGTACCCAAAGACTTGCCACATGACACTCACCATTCAATTCAGATAAATTCATATATAACTTCCGCAGATAGATGAGTTGAGAAAGGAGAAGTACCATTTCAGGCGGTAACAGATCTGGCTCAATGAAGAGCAGTTTAGCTAAGTCCACCTTTGCTAGTTGTTCCGCAAGTGCATTCAAGTTCAGGGAAAGAAATGGCGCCTGCATAATACATCATACAGCAGAAGCAACAAACTAAGTGGAGGCAATTTGATAGAAGTGAGACAGATCTCATATTTGAAATGTAACAACAACAAAAATGAAAGTGGCTGGCATGAAGCCATAAGAATTCATTGAAATGGAGTGGAGTTTGTAGATGACATATCACACTGAAAAACTAGAATCAAAGACAAAGCATTAAGCTTATGGACCAGAAAAGTAGACAAAACATTAGTTTATCTCATTTTACAGATGCTACAAGCTTGGACAATGCCTCCCCAAAATATCATGATTATAAAAAAAATCCAGCCTAAGATAACTTTAGGCAGAAATGTAATTTAGCTCCAAGCAAATCAACTTACTTTAAAAGACAAAGTGTTAAGTTTTGCACATAAAAGTAGACAAAACATCAGATTTTCTCATTTTACAGAAGCTAAAAGCTTAAAAAATGCCTCCCCAAAATATCATGATTATAACAACATCCGGCCTAAGATAACTTTAGGCAGAGATGTAGTCTAGCTCCAGACACATCAGCTTGCATCATACAAAATTATTGCCTGTGCTCCACTTGCCTCCCTCCCTCCATCTCTCTTGCTCTCTCTCTTAAAATGTACGGTCATACATCTTTAAAAAAATTAATTTGCACTTTGATAGAGACTATTAGTTAGGCAACAATGAGATCCAATTTGTCCACTGCTATGAAAAAGCAATCACAAATCAAGAACATGTGTACTTGTGAAGAGTGAGGCTGCTCAAATCACACAATGACCACACATATCTCAGAAGTCATAGGTGGTTGAGAACTTGAGATAGACAATCACTTTAATCTACATGATCCCACCAAAGTAATAAGAAGAGCCATCCTTCCCCATACAACTCATTTCGAACTAACAAATTCTTTTAACGAAGACAGAGCCGCATGCAATGCAACTAAAATCCTCAAAAGAAAGAACCTGTCAAACTAAGCAAATGGCGAAAGCAAATAAGGTGATGTACCTCATGACCTGAAGTTGCCCCATCATCATCCACAACGAAAGTGTCCTCATTGGCCCATGACAAGACCGCCTCACCCCTAACTGAAAGCAAAGTACTTGCTCCTCCACCAAAAAATTCTGCCAAAACCCGAGAGAAAGTTACACATTGAAACATAAGCCAAGATTTCGATGAGGGCCACGGCAGAAGTATCAATGCAATTAGCAACAAAACCAGCCTCCCCAAAATGGTATAAATCAGTAATCTTTCCATGAAATACCACAATCATTCATAGATACATCCATCCACCGATGAAATGACTACACTTTCTTCACACCACCCCTCCTGTCTACAAAACAGTACCAACTCCTTCCAAAGACTAACGAGAATCGCCGAAAACATCAAATTCAGTAGTTGGTCCTGATGCAGCAGGTAACAAATAACTACCCAAATCAACTTTTCAACTCCGAGTCAACACGAAGCCAGATCAAATGCCGAAGCGAGCAAATGCGCACGAAACAGAAAATCAAGCACGGAACTTTACCGGGAAGAACATCACCCAAGGACACAAAACTATCCAGAACAGGGTCGTCGGAAACGGACTGAGATTGAGATTGCGATTGAGCCTCGGCAATCAAGTACTGGTAATCCGCCCCTTTACTCTTCGGCGCCGGCACATCGGAGCCCTGAACCCCGCCACCCTCGGCGACGCCCGAACCGATCTCTTCTTCCTCCTCCTCGTAGCGGTCCCAATTCGAGGGCAGCTTCGGCTTCGGCTTCGGCTTCGGCCGCGGCTGGGCTTTCTCGGGAGCATGCTTCCCCGGCGCCGCGCTCGCCCTCGCCGCCGCGCCGCTCGGAGTCCCCGGCGGGGGCTTGGGCTTCGGGCTGGGATGGTGCTTCTTGCTGTGGTGCAGGGAGTGAGCTCTCTTCGATCTGGCCAGAGACTTCGTGTCCATTTCCGGCGAGAAAGATGCTTCGCAACCGCTCGGAATTTTCCCGAGAAACTTTGCAGGCGACGGAAAGCGAGAGAAAAGTGAGAGAAACCGACAATAGACCCGACCCGAGTGCCGATTTCGCTTTGACCCGACTTGGAACGGGATTGTGCCAAGGCCCGCCGCCCATCAAGAAAACAGAAATGCGGGCTTGCCTCTGGCCCAATCGGATCGGTCTGGACCCGCCCAAAGTGATTCTGGGCTTCGTTGGCGTCGGCCAGCCCGTGGCACTCGGGCCATGATTAAAGTCTGCTATCTTCGAGGCTACACAATCCATCTAAAATGCACATCCACTTAAGGTAATAATCCTAAGAGAGTTTCCTTAATTAGGTAAAAATAAAATAAAATCGAGGCCTTATTGCTCCGCTTGCCGATTAGAACTTGTTACATCTGCCTCGAGTTCAAAATTAACACGAGGGAGAGGCAAATACAATCGTTCGATCAAAGGTCAATTAGGGTTGCGAGAGTGTGCAAATAGTCAATTTTTTTTTTTTTTTTTTTACAAAGTATTAGAGGATGTGGCAATTTGCATCTATCTATCTATCTATACCATATAGAAAGTCCAGCCTATTTTAAGTAATGTTCATGAGCTCGAGCTTAAGGCCGGTCTACATTAAAATAATGTGAATATCTCTTGAATAATGCGCAAATTGTATAGAAGAAAGAGGAGTTAAAGACATATATCATTACTCAGTAGCCTTGAGATTAAAATATTGATATAATGTATATGTGTCTAGAATGGCTGTCCTCCAAAATCATAAATATTAAATAAGTCACAAGATTACTCACACTCGTGCGATAAACTATTAACAAAGCAAGATCACAAAGTAAAGCCGAATCCATCTGGGGGCACCGAAGAGATAGGTTATATGCAGGTGTCCTCTTTCCCCCAAAAGAGCACTTCTAAAGCATTAATCCATATAATTCCTATAACTAAGGTCACAAAAATGACCAGGTGGCAGGTGTGTACACTAAGGGCCTATTTGGTAACCATCCCAACAGTGCTAAATTCTGATTCTTTGTTCCCGGAATCAGTTTCGGCCTAGAATCGCCTTTGGTAAAATTTTTGTTCCCGGGAACAAATTTGAATAGAATCAAGAATAAAAAAAAAGTTGATTCTTGTTCCGGGAACGAATTTGAGAATCAAACTCAATAAATTTTCTTCTTCCCTTCGACCATCTCACGGTCGCCGTCCACCGCCGCCCGCCACCGTCCGCCATCCGCCACCGCCGTCCACCGCTGCCGCTGGCCGCCGGCCGCCGCCAGTCCGGCGAGCTCGCCGGAGGCAAGCCCTGCCACCGACGAGCTTGCCGGTGGCCGCGGGCCTCGCCGGGGCTGGGCGAGGCCTCGCCAAGGCCGGGCGAGGCCTCGCCGGGACTGGGCGGGGGCTGGGCGAGCCTCGCGACGCCCAGCCCCACCGGTGGCCTGGCAGGCCTCGCCCAACCCCGACGAGGTCGGCGGGGCTAGGCGAGCCTCGCCCGTCGGCCGCGAGGGCTGCCGGCGAGGCTCGGCCGACGAGGGCCGGCCTCGCTGAGGGCCGGCGACGCTCCGGTGAGGTCGCCGGCCCTCGTCCGTCGGCGGTCGCCGGTCCGGCGGCCGGCGGAAGAAGAAGAAGAAGGTGAGAAAAAGAAAAGAAAAAAAGAAAAAAAGAAAATGAAAAGAAAAAAAGGAAAATGAAAAGAAAAAAATGAAAAAATGAAAAAAAGAAAAGAAAAAAGGAAAATGGAAAAAAGAAAAGAAAACAAAGAAAAAAAGTAAAAAAATTATTTAAAAATTAAAAGAAATTGATTTGGAACAAATTAATGAATACGGTACCAAACGCAATTCTATTCCGAGAATAGAAATTTTGGACAGTTAGCAAACGGCTTAAAATGCTTAGAATCGCTTCTCGAACGAAATAAAAAGAATTAGTTCGATCGAATCGGCTCCCGAACATGAATCGTTACCAAACGCGCCCTAATGCATCTTGCAACAATAATAAGATGAACAACAGTTGCACAATGCAATCTCTAGGCTTAAGTGTCACCTATAAGCCACCTGTCTTATGTTGGCAAATTAGAGAGAGCTTTTAATGGCTTGCAAGCGCCAAAAGCATGACTTCTTTTGAAGCATTGCGGATCCTTAGTTATTCATTTAAAATTCACATTATGACTTTTTAACTATACTTATATATGTAGGGAAAAGTACATTAGAAGTGCCAAAAGTTGTGTACGTTGTTCACTTTGGTGCCAAAAGTTTCCGTTGGATCACTTAAGTGTCAAATTAGAGAAAAAGCGATCACTTTGGTGCTATTGGCGAGAGATTCCAGCTAAATTGATTACGTAACTTTTATATTTAAAAAAGAAGAAGAAGTTGCGGTGGCTTTTAAATGACGTTGTTTTCCATCCTCCTTATGAAATGACGTCATTTTTCCATCATACGTGGACAGCCTCACAAAAACGACGCCGTATAGCTCATATGAGGACTGAAATTAGGGTTTATTTGTTGTTCGCCCACCGTCACTTGGCCATCATCGTTCGTCCGCCGTTGCTCAACCACCGTCATTCACCTGCCGTCACTCGGCCACTATCGCTCGACCACTATCATAGTTGCTCGACCAAGTGAGCAAGGAGAGGCTGAAGTTGTTGCTCAAGCAAGTAGTGGCGGGAAGAATATGAGGTGAGGTCAATGGAGGAGGAGGAAGAAGGGGGGTTGAAAGTGTCGCTGCTGGTGTTGTTCCTCAAGGTAGGGGTGTCAAGAACCGAACCGAAAACCAAACTGAACCGAAAATCGAACCAAACCGAACCGAAAAAATTGGTTTTTTGGTTTGGTTCCCGTTAAAAACCGAAATATCTTTTATCGGTTCGGTTTTTATCGGTTAACCGAACCGAACCGAACCATGAACCAATAAAATCTCTTTTATCAGTTCGGTTTATTCTCTCCCGTCCCGTCGGTCCCGACTCTAGGTTTTATTCTGTCTCGACTTTGGCCCTCTCCTCTCGTCTCGTGTCTCCTCTTGGTCAGCTTGGAGGTGCAACGGCGACGGTAGCAGGGACGACGACTGCAACGGCGACGGCGGCAGGGACGACGATAGCCATATAAAAGCCCCTCGCCACCTCCCTATCCGAGTCGTCCACCTCCAATTCCTACTCCAGTCACTGCTGCTTCCTTGCCCTCTTCCTCTCCTTGTCTCTCTCGAGCCATCGAAGGTACCTCCTCTCTTTTGAGTTCACCTCTTCTCATCCATCGCTTCCTGTGATCGTGGGTCGTCGTCCTCGAGGTTCCGGTTTTTGCTCTCGCATCTCTAGCTCGATGTGCCCGGCTTTGACTTCGAAAGATGCGATTTTTTTTTTTGTGCGGATTGACGTCCTTGTGGTTTGCGAATGGTGTTGGATCTCCGGTCGGTGGTGTTGGTGTCTCTGATCTTGTAGTTGAAGGGACAAAATTACACTGGGTCGGATCTTATTTTCGTAGGGAAGCATGGCGTTGGCTGGAATTGAGCTTGTTGATGGACTAAAGGGTCCTTTCTTTTTCACGCTTTGAAGGAGATTAGATGGTCGGAGAGGAAAGATGTGAAGTGTCTCGCCCGTTTGTCTCCGGGTTGGGAGGAAGCGATTTGTGGGCTCGGGGAATTATTTAGTTGTTTTGTAGTAGCATCGGTTTGCTTTCTCTTTTTTGCCCAAATGGAAGGAAGTATTTCTCATAGATTAGTTCTCGTTCACTTTAATCCAAGTCTTTCGAAGCGATGATTGGTTGGGTGGAGTCTGGTGAACGGAAGGGAAGTGAAGTCGTTTAATTTTATGTTATTGCCTCGATGTAATGTGACTTCATTTTGATTTGCGGGGTTAAGTTACCAAGAGGAGTGAAGATGGCTTATGCTATGAAGCCGACGAAGCCGGATTGGAGGAACCTCGGAGCAATTTTATTTCAATTGTTTTGGTCGGGGTATACAAAAGAAAGGAGCAAAAGATTGTGGTTATTGGGCTTAGTGTGCACACAACTCCCGTGGAGATGCGTGAGAAACTTGCCATTCCCGAGGCAGAATGGCCTTGAGCCATTGGAGAACTCTGTAGTTTGAATCATATAGAAGAAGCGGTTGTAATATAATGGAGATATATGTTGTCGCTTTGTCTCGATCGTGGGGTTAAAGAAGTGACCGAATGGATGTCTAATGTGATTTACTTTTGCTCCTTGCCATGACTATAATTTGGATTCTTGCAATAATTAATTGCCCTATGATACTTGTTTTATGGATGAAAAGCACTAGTTTCCTTTGAGTTCTTGTTAATCCGAGATTCTTTCTTCTTTTTCTCTTCTTCTTTGGTGAACAGAATTCCTGTTTCGTAGCTTTGTCAACATCGATTTTTGTTGTACAATGGGGATGCTACACAGCATCTTTTTGAAGTCTCAAAGCGGGTCTTGATTCTCTTGTCCTTGGAGAAGGACAATTTCCTAGATTAAATGGGTATACTTGCTGAGTGAAATGTGATGTGAGGCATAAAGACTATAGTAGAACATTCAGATGAAAAGATAAGTTGTTAGCATACTTTATCACGATTTCATATGCTTATGGTTGTATTTACGAATCACTAGTGTAAAAAAAAAAACACTTCAAATTGCTACACTACATGTAGGACCAAATATTCCTTCTGGGAACAAATTAAGATTGGAAAAGCTAAAAGCAGGGCAGTTTTTGATCCAGACCAGTTGCCTATGAAACCCAAAAAGTCAAAAGTGAAGCTTTTGCTTCCTTTTGAAACCCAACTAGATTGGAAGCAATGCAAAACTCGAGCCATTTCCAGGCTCAACTGGGACAAGCCCACAAAAGAAACCACATCTCGGGACGCCATCCTCCTTCCAAAGAATTCTCACACAACATTCCAAGCTCCTATCCTCATCATCGCTTCTTATCCTCCCTGGTTTCTTCTTGCTTGACTTCTCTTCGAAGAGAAGTCATCTCGCTTCTCATGATGTGATAATTTCAGGAGAGTGAAAGGGTTGTAACAAGGGAAGAAGGAAGAGATCTAGCTCAAAGACATAGATGTTCGTTTCTTGAATATAGCACAAAAACTAGCGAGAACATCAATCAATGCTTCAAGAGCTTATACAGAAGGTAAGTCATCCCAAAAAAAAAAAACCGAAAACCGAAACCCAAAATTTGAAAACCGAACCAAACCGAACTGTTCGGTTCAGTTTAGTTCGGTTCGGGACTTATTCGGTTCGGTTCGGAAATTTTCTCTAATGGTTCGATTTTTCAAAAAAACCGAACCGAACCGAACCATTTACACCCCTACCTCAGGGAAGAAGATGAGGAGAAGCCCATGCCTTCTCTCTCTCTCTCTCTCTCTCTCTCTCTCTCTCTCTCTCTCTCTCTCTCTCTCTCTCTCTCTCTCTCTCAATTTGGGGATTTAGGATTCTTACTTGGGGGAAAGACGCCAAACGGCATCGTTTTATTGTTTGAATGCTAACTGTACTCTCCGACGAGTCACATCAACTTCAAAAATTAATAATAAAAAAATGTCACATCGGATTTACGGCCAATTAGATCAACGTTGGCATTAAAATGATTGTTTTTTAAATTTGTTGCACTTAAGTTATTCAAAATAAACTTTTGGCACCAAATTTAACGCCGTACACAACTTTTGGCACTTCTAATGTACTTACCTCTATATATGTAAATGATATGATTATCACCGATGAGTTCACCTCTTGATAAAGGATATGGGCCCAACACCATTTTCGAGGTGTGATTGTTAAAATATTCTCTTGTGGTCTTTATTTGTGTCAACAACAATATGCTTTGTTAAATTCTTAACCATGCACAAATGGAGAGCTACAAGCCAATTTCTACACTTATGCCCGCTTTTCATGTTATCAAAAAGAAAAACACGGCCTTTTGATTTTGTTTCAAATTTATCCCGCAGATAATTTTCCTTCCAAAGAACCGCCGAAAACTTGGTGACGTACCGCCCACATGCTGCCATTATGGCAATGTTGCATAATCTTAAAATATAATGACTAATATCTATGATTTAGATATTGCTCCCGACAATTTTCTCTTACCTCAGTTGTGTTTTTTTCTTGAATTCATATTGTTTCAATGTTTTCGTTTGAACTTTAGCTTTTTTTTAATAAAAATTTTATTGGGTTCTTATCTTCTTTTAGCAATTTTTTAATAAAACCATATGTCGGTCTATGTCCAGGTGCCTGCCATCAATGTAATTTTCTTTTCCTCTTCTTGCTCCATAAGTATTTGGTATTCTTTTTTCCCTTTTGTAAAGCATTTTCAAATCTTTGGTTTTCTGGTTATCGAAATATATCCATATTGGCTAGGCGAAAGTACCATGGACGGAAGATTAACGGTGGGATAGATTTGAAAAGAAAATAAAGATCAGGCACTTTTGTGATAATTTGATAATGTTGGGATAAATTTAAAAGTTGATTAGTGGTTGGGCTATTCTCCCGCAATTTGGCCATGGATAAATTACTCATTACAACTGGCTTGTTTAAAAGGGTAATAAAGCATTTGTCTTATATCCAATTCATGCGAAAGGCTATAGACGCACGAAGAACTTCATCCGTTGCCCTAGCTAGATACACCCTCAATGATGAAACTTTTTACAAGCTTTTTCGAAGATCATGCAATCTTTCTTAATAGATATATTTCTTATCAACATTCGGGTTTACAGCTCAATCTCAAATCCAAATAAAAAATGAAGAAATAGATTTATAAAAACTGAAAAGGAAGCAATCATCGCATAATTAAGAAAGAATTTCTCTAGTCAGTGTGCACAAGTCATGTACATAGTGATCATAAATATCTTTCTCCAGCTAGTTGCCTTGCAACAATGTCCTCTTTGAGACCCACCTTGACTGGGCACTAAGAAGACAAAGGTCACTTTTTAATTTATATCACGGTATCTTTTGTGTGTGCAATTGTGGTCTAGCTACAAATTGCCCTTTTAACCTTTACATCAATGGTGGGGAATGTATGGCCCTTAAATGTTTAATGTTTCAAAACCCCATTTTTGAACACAAATTTGTCTCTTGCTATGCCAAGAAATTAATCATCTGAGAGGATAGACAATCACCAACCATGCATGTCTCGATCTTATAGTATAATAGGTTTTCTAAGGTCTTTTATTGATCTTCTCTAGTGGAGCTTTAGTGCTTATATGATAGGCCCTGTTTTGTGCTTTTGCTATGTGTCTTTGCTTTTCTCTATTGTTAATTGCATACTCTTATGAAAAGAGGTAGGGACCATCCTTTCCATGTAGAAGGAAAAGGAGATAGTCTTGTGCTTTTAACTTTGCTTTCAAGCCTAAAAGATAATCTCTAATCTTTTTATAAGAAAATGTATGGAATTGTTGATTGATCTTCATGTAGTGGTGGTCTATTCAATATTATAGAGAGAAGGTGCTCCCATCATCCTAGCCACGAATTTAGTACAAAGTAATGTCCCATAAAAATCAAGAAAACAAAAAGGAGATTAGTTTTTAGTAGATAATTTTAGCCAATCATCATAAAGCAGATCATTATGACGAGAAAATTCACCTTAAGCTAATAATTCTAGATTCGTGGAGTATCCAACTGATAATTGGTCACCTGAGAGGACGCGAATCCAAATTTGGACATATGTTCATAATTTGCACAGTGATTACTAATAAGAAACACTTTCATCGAAAAGAAAGGAAATTAAAGCAAAAGAGAAGCAATTTGGGCACCTTTTTTTTCTTCTTTTTATTGAAAGAAAATTTCATTCGTTTATCAAAATCACATATGAGAGTAACATAACTTCTAAGCAAAGCAAATCTCAAAGAGCTATAAAACAAAAGAAAACCCATAAATCAAAAAAATATAGTCCAGTATGTTATAAGCATACTCTCATTCCAAAAGACTAAATATGTCACAACAATAAATTACTAGAGCTGTCCGTAATGGGCATATGTCGAATCTTCCCCTTCAGAAGCTATGCCTAAACAATCTTCTCATTTGCGATCAACATATTCTAGTGCGAGCTTAGTTTCAGCATCCTCGACATCATTGCCATATGGAGACAACAACAACAATATATTGAATCACTGTAGATCTAATCCCTCTAAGGAAATTCTAGATCTAGATTTAGATTGGAGAGAAAAGTTCTCAAACTTAAATCCATATGTAAATTGAGAAATGAGAGCTTCTGTCGAATCTCGAAAGAGTAATAGAATCATGTCCTAGGCATCCTATTAGTTGAACTAATGTGAAGTTCTCACAAAGATTTTTGCTCCAAGCAGAATTATTCACCATGACGAGCAAAGAAAAGCAACGACAAAAAGAAGATGTCCAACCGGGCAAAAAAGAGACTCCCAAATTAGAACAGAAAAGAAAAAAAAAAAAACAGAAAATCAACACCTAGAAAAGAAAAGCGGGCTCTTAGCTTCAGAAACTAAAGCTGAGAGCCTGCAAATGAAGTTGTTTTGAAGGAGTGTTTTTGGGAGTGTGGGGGTTGCCAGCGGAGTATTAAGGGTTTTTAAGTTGATTTTTGAAATGGCACCTTTCTTTGATAGGATTTATTTGCAGGCTTAACAATTTTCACTTGCATTTCGGAAATCTACGGTTTTTTATTTTTTATTTTTAATGTTAGTGTTACCATCTCGATCATCAAAAGGAAAATAGACTCTACTTAAACTATTACTTCCTTTATGATCGGTGTTCTTGTCCATTTGACCAGAGCCTTTACAGTGTGAGGAAAAAGAACCATCTTGTGATGACTAGTGCTCTAGTCAATGCACAAAAATCTAAGTGGAATTCAATCTTTCTTTCACTAAGTGACGCACAATTACTTTAGTCTCATCATTCATAGTATGAAACTTTCCGTGATGTTAGAAGGCTGAATGCAAAAGTATATGTGTTTATAGCATAAGATTAGAGAAGATAAAAAGGTACCCAAACCCCGAATCCAATGGTTGAACCTGCGATTCGGGCACCCCGACTAGAATTGAGGCGTCGACGGCGTGGACCCAAGCCCTCGCACTAGACTAGAGTCCCCAGTGGCTTGGTACGTGACCCAGGCTCCCAAACTCGAGTTCTCGACTCCCGAACCTTGGACACCAATGGTCGGCCCTAAGATGCAGGCACCCTAACCCGGATCCCCAGCTGCTCAAACCTAGGGCATAGAGCATGCTTCCAAGACCTCAACCGCCACAACTCAAGTCCAGCTACTGCCCAAACCTAGGTCCTAACTATCGACCCCGAGATGGGAACTCACATCAGGTCGCAAGACTATTTTCTCAAAAGTGTATTTCGCTAGTAAATATCAGCAAATGACTTCCATCTTATTTGCAAATGAAACCGGATACAAGTAAATCATACCAAGTTTCTTTAGAATAACTTCCTTTGAAACTGGTTTTTGAAGAAGTTCCTTTTTTCGTGTAACAAACAAACCATTAGTATCGCCACTTACAACTATTGGCTTGAGATTGGAAGAAATTAAAAACAGGATCGATCCCTTTGAGATTGATCAAAATATTGTCACTTACGTTTTTACTCCTAATCAACTAGTTCATTTTTTTCTTTGGACAAAAAGAAAATTTAGTTTCCTTATATTTGGCACAAACGGAAAATAGAATAATGAGATGTCCTTTTTCTTATTCATGGCCAAACTTTTTAGTTTCTTCACCTTTTCTCAATGCAATGTTCTTGCTCCCTGAACACACGTTCAATGACACATCACTTGATGAGGGTATTTACTAATTTTTTAGTACATGTAGCATTACTTGTCTCTCTTTCCTCCAGGAGTCCTCCCATCTTCAGCAACACCATCGCAACTGTGAAGCATGGCCACCGCCGCCATGCTCGCCTCTATCTCTCCCTTTAGGTCTCTCTCTCTCTCTCTCTTAGACATACACAAAATGTTAAGAGTTCATCCGAAATAACTTTTGCTTTTGACTTTTCACTATTTTGGTATCTTGTGATGTGCGCATTTTGACTCTTTGTAATTTTAACATTCTAAAGCTTTCACGTTATATAAACGTTGACATATAATCTACATATAATATTTCCACAGTTTTTTTAAGGTCCGTGTACATTTAAATCTCAGCGGTAAAATGATCCTTTCCTTAGTCCAGTCATCTACGTATGATGGAAAACCAAATTCTGAGATTTTGAGTCGTGGAAATCTCGAAAGTTTTCCTTGTGCTGATCCAATACGCAAACGGCATACTTTCTCCCTCCTATCTTCCCTCTTTCTATCTGTTCCCTCCCTCTTTCATTGAACCTGGCTTTGGTATATACTTTGAGAAAGAAACGATTAATTCGCATCAACACAATCTTCAACAGCGACCCTAGCACACCCCAAAAGCTATAAAGCAAAAGATCATCCCAAGTATATTCACATCCAGAATTTTATAGTGCTTATAATAAAGGTTTTGGCCTACTTTAGTTCAACAAGCAAAGAACTGCTTGGTTAAGTTAGTCAAAGATAATGAGTATAAAAGTAATAAAGCAAACGAGAAAATAAAAAAACTCAAAAAGGGAAAGAAAACTAAAGCAGAAATAGAGAATTGGTCTGGGAAAGGGCACATATTCCTTGCCACTTTTTTTATATGCTAAAGTATGTGGGCTTCTACAGACGTGGATTCCTCGACCTAAATCTGCTCTCCTTTCAGGGTAAATTTTCCAAAGCAAAGAAAGATCCTTTTCCCAGCAATTATACTTCAATTGCCGATATTCGCGTAACTCCGATTTTTGCATTGACTAGTTATTATAAAGCAAAATAATATTGGGTACATAAGAATTGATTTACAAAATGACATAATAAATTACCAGTGGACACTTGGATAATTGGATCGTGTTCGGCATTGTAATGCCGCTATATTACTGTGTAGATGGATTTTACAATGGGATAGACTTTTGAAGAATAGGGGATCACCTTTTTTGTGGAAAGAAAAAATGAAAATAGCTTTTGCAGACTTTATGAAGATTTTACACAAAGGATTTTACTAAAGTTTCTTTTTATGATTCCTGAATATCTTGGTCAGAACTAGATCTCATATTTAACATATGAGCGTGTACTCTCACAAAGTCACAATTTAACATCTTAATTAAGAGAACCTTATGTAATTAATTATACAGTCGATCCACAATTCCAAGATGGTCCAAGTCCTATCATGCTTAACGTAGCTACATATCTCCTTTGAATTAAAATATTTATATAGGTTGCTGATAAAACCCTAATTCGCGCTATACTTTCTTGGAATTCCACACAGAAGAACACATGCTACAAGACAAAACCTAAAATCTCCTTACCAGTATAAACTCTTCCAAAGGGAATAAAAGGAACAGTGCAACTTCACATGACTTGGACTCATCTCCTTGTAAGCTAATTCCATGTAAAGCCCGGGTCACATCCATGCCTAGGTAGTTGGTCCTAGGAAAAAAATCAGTATCTTTTGAACTCTCTCCGTTCGAATTGCTCAAGTGAATATATACAATAGACACGCATCTAGAGACACACTTAGAGAGAGAGAGAGAGAGAGAGAGCATAGCCCTTCCTTCATTTTAACCAGAAGAAGACAACCAAAGAACAAACAGACCCGTGGTGACAACGTTTTGCTTTTCCCCAAAGACTGTTCATTTTGAAATTCCACAAAAGAAAATCGATTCTTTGAATTGTCCCGACAGACAGAGAGATAGAGAGATAGAGAGAGAGAGAGAGAGAGAGTTTGTGTAGGAATCTTGATTTTGTGAGGGCCTTGAAAGTTGTAAGAGTGTGAGGGGGGTTGTTGTTGGGAGGAGGAGAGAATATTCTCAAGTCGCCAAAGTTCAACAGCATAAGTCCAAGGAAACTATCGTAAAGAATTGGGGAATGATTAGATTATGATTAAGGGGGCTGTCAGCAAAAGTCAGCCCACAAGCAGACGCTCTTCTCACGCTTCGAAAAATTCACTGCCTTTGTCAGCTCGCTGTCTTTTAACCTCTTCCCACCTTTCCTCATTTTCGTCTTCAATTTCACAACAGATTCAAAAATCCCCGCATCTATCTATATACATGAATGAGTCCCCATTTTTACCTAATGGGTATAATAGAATAATATTTCCAAGTATTAGAAAAATGGAGGAATAGGTGGCTTTGATGTACATTGTACACGATTTTCTCTATTTAACTAAAGCGAATATACAAAGAAAGCTTTTGGCTCACGGGTCCTTGTTCATTGCATGGTTTGCTTTAGTTTGCTTTAGGTAGAAGCAATTTCTCATTATTTCCGAGTAGGTTAATTAATTACTTACCACTAAATAAAAATAAATAAGAAAAATGAAAAAAAACGAGTGGCTTTTTGCAATTCAAGACCTACCACTCCCACTGTTGTGCCACATGATGGTGGGTTACAAGCAGTATTCAAAGTACAACCGAAAGTTTTATTTTCTTTCCTTAAAGAAAAGCATGTACTAGTGCTTGTGCTGGCAAAAAGGAGAGGAACAAAATATCAATCATTCAGTTTACTATCTACCGATCAATAATTGACCAACCACTCAAACTTAAAGATTGACTCGACGGCCTCCATACACTCACAGGCTCCCACGTATAATATGTATGAAATCCACATTATTACCTATTCTACTTAGTATGATGTTATATAAGGAACTGGGATCCTTTAAATTCATAGGGTAAATTTATTATAAACTTACCCTATTGAGAATTTGACATGTCATTGAATAATCCATAATTCTTTTCCATTTTCTTTCCTCTCCGTTTTTTTTCCCCTTCACCTAACTCCGATTTTGCCTTTAGTGGTAGCCAGTACGGTACTACTTACTAGAGCTGATGGTTGGCTGGATCTAGAACACAACGGCCGGGATGGGAGGCGAAGGCGGCAACAAGACGAGCGTGCGACAGCATCGGTACGGGGAAATGGCCGGTGCCACTGAGGTGACGGCGACCTACCAAGATTTGTTGCGGTGGTGGTGGGGAAGGAGAAAGTCGGAGAGGAGGGGATGCCTAGGATTTCCAGTTTTCTAAATAACTTCTCCTAAATCACAAGAGTATTTTGGTTCAAAAGTAACTTTTCCGATTAAATTTACACCTATCTAAATTTAGAGGATCTCAATCCTTACTCAATTTACTAGGTTCGCTTCAAAATTCACAAGTCCATGGTGCTTAAAAAATTGTGGTTTTCATAACCAAATTACATGTATTTTATTTGCAAGATCAATAATCTTAGGTCATAAAATGGATTAATATGACCAAGTGGATTTGAGATCTTGACAAGGAGATCCATGGTCTCACAAAGAACTGCCATCCGGACGATTATTCCTTTCAATGTCTTTGTTTCGTCGTTTGCATTGGATTTTACCTTGCTTGCCAGGTGGACACGTGCTTGTCGCCACGTGCATGGGAGATTTAAAAGATCCTCATGTCCCAAGAACCCTATGAAAAAAACAAACACTCTTCTTAATCCAAACCCATGAAAATTAGAAAAATAAAGAGTAACTGATGAGCCAGAAACTTAGGGGGAATTTTATTTTAAGTTTTTTGGGAAAAAGGATAATAAGGGGCGTGATTGGATATGTATGCCTTGCCGGCCAAACTCACTCGGTCTCCATCACATATAAATTTCCTTTCTTATTTTTGCATCTTTTTGACCAAGAAAAAAAGCAAGTCCACCATTCTTGGGACGACAAGTACATTTGAAATTGAACTTCAAATGATAGATATATGAAACAGGGAAGAAAAACTTATGCATCATTTGTGTACATGCTTCACATGTAGAATTGAGATTTTTTGTAATTTTAAAAAAAGTATTTTTCTCCTACTTCTCACGGCATATAATCACGTTATTGAAAAGGGCACAACTCACGTTATTGTGTCATAATGGTTGCATAAAATCTCAGATGAGGTTTTTTGTATTTACACGTAATGGGCCTTACTATGTGAGGCAAGTCTGAAAATCTGAAATGTATATTTACAATTCTTTTATAATACTTAGAATTTCTAGAAACTTTTTTCTCAAGACATCAACTTGAAAAATTACAAACTAAGTTTTTACAAGTACACACGAATGTATAATCACAAATGCAGAGATTTTCAAAACTCCTCAGGAGCTCTTATATATTATCGAAAAAAATCTTATTTGATCGGGTTCCAACTGTCAATATTTTATACAGTTTTTTTTTTTTAAATGGAAATAAGTGAATTCGTAAAGGGCTATTGAAAGTGAGAATACAAATAGACAAATGGGAAAAATACAAAAGACTAAGGAGAATTATTGGATAATCATTCCAACCTGCGCGCAAAAGGCAAAGAGACAACCTATTCCCCCGAACCTCATCATAAGTGTCATCATTCACCTTTTCTCCTCTCTGCCTTGCCCGCAACTTCTCTTCCCCCATTCCCTCATTTCAACTTTTCACCACCTCCCACAAGTGTATACTTTCAACATTACTTTACTTAACAACACCATACGAACAACTTTAACTAAAATATTTATATCAGAGAGAGAGAGAGAGAGAGAGAGAGAGAGAGAGAGAGAGAGAGACCCTGTTGTTAGGGTTAAGAGCATAAATATATACCAGCTCTCTCGGGTTTTGTCTGAAATTTCCATCTGAGGTTGCTGTTAAACTCATGTGTGTTGCTGAGCTTTTCTTAATAGACATAAGAGCCAACTGTGTTCGAGAGAGAAAGGGATGTTAGAGAACATGGCCTCACAAGAAGTGATCGCAAATGGCTTTGCTCATCAGAACCCAAGTATTCCTGGATCCAATCCACCACCACCTTCCGCCACCAAGAAGAAGAGAAATCTCCCAGGAACTCCAGGCAAGTTTTCTTGTTATATTTTTCTTCTTCTTCTTCGTCTTCTTCTCCTCCTCCTCTTCCTCCTCCTCCTTGTCCTTCTTGTCTTCTAGCTTTGTATAGTGAAGATTCAGGGGCTATAATTGGGTTTATGCAGAAGTAAAAAATGCTTACTTTGCACCAAAGAAATTCTGGGCATGTAATCTTTTTGTTAATTAGAACATGTTTTTTTTTCCCTACAGATCCAGAAGCCGAAGTCATAGCTCTCTCTCCGAAGACCCTAATGGCGACGAACCGGTTTTTGTGTGAAATATGCGGAAAGGGGTTTCAGAGGGACCAGAACCTGCAGCTCCACCGGCGAGGGCACAACCTGCCGTGGAAGCTGAAGCAGCGGAGCACCAAGGAGCCCAGAAAGCGCGTGTACGTCTGCCCTGAGAAGACGTGTGTCCACAACCACCCGTCGAGGGCGCTCGGGGACCTGACCGGGATCAAGAAGCACTTTTGCAGGAAGCACGGAGAGAAGAAATGGAAATGCGAGAAGTGCTCCAAGCGGTACGCGGTTCAGTCGGACTGGAAGGCGCACTCCAAGACCTGTGGCACCAGAGAGTATCGATGTGACTGCGGTACTCTTTTTTCGAGGTAAACTACTAGTTCTTCGCTCTTTTTCATGTGTTTGCCTTTCTATGATCCAATGACGGCCGAGATGAAACTGGTAGTTTTAACGCAAAGCAAGAAGAACGTTGATAATTAGTTGGGAAAATTATCCAATCACAGAGAAAAAGTTACCACTGATGTTGCAGATTTTGCTATTTGACTTGGACATTTTTTGTGGACTTCCTTTCCAAAGTAATACCGATAAGATTTTTGGTTGAGAAGACTATATTGGAGGTGAGCGAGAAGCTATTAAAAGCAAGGAAGTGGAATCTAGTGTGGTAACTGTGGTTGCGGACTTGACCCTTGATGTGTGCATGGCAGGAGATACATGACAAGCTACGAAAATAGGGTCTTATAATTAGATGTTTGTTTTCTTGTTCCAACACATCCAAGAAAAACCTAAGAAAAGCACTAGTGATCTCTTTTGGATGCGAGTGCTGGTAAATTTCATGGGGATGTGGTCACCGATGATCGACCCGAAAAAAGGTGAGGGAGGATGAGGACAAGGGAGACTAGGCTAGTGTCCTTTTGTTGACCTGTGGTAACCCAAATCTCTATATGTCCCGAAGTTCTTTAATTTCTTGGAAACGTTGGTCACTTCACAGCTGGACAATGGCCGGCTTCTTTTATCTCTTGTCCTCTCCCTTCAATATGTACTAATCAGCATGAGTTTATATGATAAACACAAATAAAAGCTTGAGTTTTTAAAAAGCCTAGAGAAAGCATCATATGGAGTTTGCTTAAAAGCTCCTTCACCATTAATGCGAAAGACAACAATCAAAAGCTTAAGCTTTTGCTGCTTGCCTCTCCTTATATTAAGTAAAACCTTCTTGACCATGTAAGAGCCCGTTTTGACATGTTCCATGCACCGGCGATTTCTCTCACCTTGCAAATTTCGTTTCCACTTCTCAAGTCATTGACTTTCGAAAAGAGAGCTACTATATTTCTCTGTCAGTACCGTGGTAGACCCGGTTACAGTCATGGAATCCTAGCTTTCTTGTGCCACATGCAATCCTTTTTGTTTATTTAGCGACCACTTGTCGCCTTATTGCCGGATCTCAGGCAATGTAAGACTGATTGTATCTGTCAAATAACGTCATCTCGCAGGCGAGACAGCTTCGTAACTCACAGAGCGTTCTGCGACGCGTTGGCGGAGGAGACGGCGAGAGTCAATGCGGCCTCCACCATTCACCCAACGGCCGCCTACCACTTCATGGGCACTTCGCTCCTGCCTCCAAACCCCCCACCGAACTTATCTTCCATCTTCAAGCCAATATCAAGCAACATGAGCACCGAGCCCATGATCGATCACCAACCGAGAAATGGTGGTGGGCTTTCTCTATGGATGGGTCAAACCTCTCAACCCCAAGATTCATCGCTGGGCATCAATTTGCAAGAGATTCACCAACTTGGGTCTCTAAATAATCCCTCAGCAACGCATTTGTATGCCGACAACACATGCCCAAACAACAACCCTCCACCGTCGGATCACAACCTGAGTGGCTGGGTCTTCGGAAGCAGGTTCTCATCAAGCACTGCCTGTGAGGACATCAGCATAAACACTCCTTCACTTCACCACATGAAGGAAGGTCAAAATTACCATCATCATCAGAACACCATCCTAAGCGTCCCTTCACTGTACAGCACTCAGCATCAGCAACCAGCTTCATCTCCCGCGAACATGTCCGCGACAGCTCTCTTACAGAAGGCGGCGCAGATGGGCGCGGCCACCGAGCCATCTTTCCTGGGGAGCTTTGGGTTGAAGCCCAGCAATAATAATGGTCAACAACCTCAGGATCAAGATAATAAGTTTTGCGGGCTTTTTGGGTCAAGCCAAATGCCAAGCTCTGACACTGCAGAGAACATAACACTAAGCACAATGCAAGCATACCCACCACCTGCGAAGCGCAGGAACATCACTCAGAGCGATGATAACAATGCTTCTTCTGGAGGTGGGCAAACTAGGGATTTCTTGGGTGTGGGCGTGCACACCATGTGTAACCCTCCATCCATCAATGGTTGGATCTGACGATGATGATGATGGTGATGGGTGATGGTGATGGTGACGATGATCATGAACAGTGTTCTTTCTCTTTTACATGTGCTCATACAAGCCAATTTGATAAAAAAAAGTTGAGAGTTTCTGGAGGGAAAGTTGGAAACTTTACAATGGGGGGAAGAGAGAGAGAGAGAGATAGAGAGAGATAGAGAGATAGAGGGGCAAGAAAAAAAAGTTGGCATATTTGAGTGCTGATGAATTTGCCCTTAAAAGTTTGGTGTCTTGAGACTGGGACCTTATGGAGGGTCGAAGGAGATATCCATGCATATTCTCTCTCACCTCTTCAAAAGTTGATCATTTCATTTTAAAAACAAATTTAAAAAAGTGGTGGCTTTAAATAGCGTTGTTTTGAGGGAGGTGGGGAACTTAGTGGAGACCAAAGAGGAGCATCACTTTTTAGCTCCATTATTGCAATATAGTTTCATCTCCTTGTTTGTCTCGTCAAAGGGAAAAAAAAATGTGAGAGTGAGACGAATCTAAAGAATGTTTCAGTGGAAACAAAGGCTTGATCCTAGTACAAAGCATAGGGCCCGAAGCCAACTGGTGGTACTAATTATAGCCTTTTTCATATCACTAAAACCATGCATGCAAGCTTAATTTATGTTTATGTGAGTAAAGGATTAGGTGGAGTTGGTTCATGCAAGAACTTGCAGGCGGGGACAGTTGATCTGTGCTGCTTTTCTTCTGTATATAAACGTGTTAATCTGCTGCTCTTTTTTTTCCTTTAGTTCTTCAGTACGTTCTTGTCTAACTCTCTGCCTGTAATGAAGTTATGGTGCAAATGTTTAAGGCTATCGGTAGTAAAGAGTACTTTCTTGCATATATATGTTATTGTGAATTGCTTATTAATTGCAACTGATTACATTAATTTATAGGGTACAGTGCCACAGATATAATTTTTTATTGTTTAAATGAATGATCCTCCTAAAATGAATTATGACATATATAGTTCTAAGAGCCTGCATAGGAACGTTTCCGTTTCTCCCGATTTCTATTTTTTTGTTCCCCGAAACAAAAAAAGAATAAAAATGCGTTTGGTAACGCCAACTTATTTTTCTATTTCTTGGAATATAAAAGTAGTCGGGGAATATATTCGGAACAGAAATAAGAAAAAAAAAAGTAGCTTCCTGTTTCCGGAAATAATTATAGAAATACTTTACCAAAAAAAAAAATCTAGAAATAAGCCATTTTTTTCTTTTCTATTTTTCTTTTGTTCTTCTTCCTTCCCCGCAACCGCCGCCGCCCACCCACTAACTGCTGGCTACCTTCGACCGCCCATGGCCACCGCTGACTAACCGCTGACTACTAATAGCCACTAGCAACCGCTACCACCACTCGACTATTGGCGAACTCGCATCGACGATCAACGCGATTAGGCGGCAATGATCGGTGGTCGGCATTTGGCAGTCCATGAGCAAAAAAAAAAAAAAAAAAATGAATAAATACAAAAAATTTTGAATCATACCAAACACATTTCTATTCTTTTTCTATTTCGAAAATATAAATTTTGTATAGTTATTAAACGTGTTATTTTACTCAAAAAATTTTTCATGAAGTAGAAATAGAAAAGAACTATTTCTAAAAAGAAATTGTTTTCCGGAAGTAGAAATGTTACTATGCACGCCTTAAATGTCCGAGTGATCCTTGCCAAAAGCAGATACATACCTACAACAATATAGTTCTAAGTATATGAGTGAATAATAACCGTTTGACAGATCGTATGTGTGTGCTTAAAACGACAAAGCCCAACTGAATCATCACAAGTGTCGGATATCCAGCGCTCTAATAAAGTATTTCCTTTTGCTACATAAGCAAGGAACCCTATGACATTGTAAAGGCATAAGCGTGTCAAAACAGTCGCCCTCTTTCCTTTTCATGGATGTCAATCTCTTACAGGTTATCTTGAGCCGACCAAACGCCATCATTTTCAAGTGCGCTTGAGCACACGTCTGTAGACAGCGAGTGCACTTTCACTTTTGTTTTTACACTATAGAGAGCTTTTAATCTTGAGTCTATGTATGTGCAATGGCTTTTCTCTTAACCCCACCAGGATTTTACTTTGCCTTTTGCTGATGAAACATGCAGTACAGACATGAAAAAGACCTCAAGAAATCAAAAGAAAAAGATGAAGAGGGTAAAAGAGAAAAAGAGAAGCTAGCGTTGTCCCTACAAAAGAAAGTCCCCTTAGGTTTTTAGATGTTGAGAGGAGCAAAGTGGTCGCGTGGAGTTTGGTACAAGTTAACAGGGCAAG
The DNA here is from genome assembly GCA_016097545.1 of Eucalyptus victrix. Lineage (NCBI taxonomy): Eukaryota > Viridiplantae > Streptophyta > Magnoliopsida > Myrtales > Myrtaceae > Eucalyptus > Eucalyptus victrix. Next base: position 11,467,399 of record CM027845.1, on the reverse strand, counting down.
GTAGACACGCAAAACTATGTTGGAGAGTTTAGTACAACTGAAATTCAAAGCTCCAGCTTCGGCTTTTGAGTCTCTTGAGAGCTACGATTGGTAGAAGCGATTGCAAGGGGAAAAGAGCGATGTTGTTTGCACCTGCCTTGTGCTTATATTAAGAGAAGAAGAAAAAGAAGTGCGAAAAACACATGGGTTTCCTCAGGATATGGAATAGTTAAAAGGGGTTTTTCTTGATGAGAAGTTCAGGACTTAAGACAATGAAAAGTGACAGCGGATGACGTGATCAGAAAAAGAGTTGGACTAAGCAAAGCTTGCACGTCAAGAATTCATAGGGTGCGAAGTGTAGGGTTTTGAAATCGTAAGGTGTGATAATATCAACCGTAAGTTCCGGCAAAGTATAGATTTCAAAAGTAGATTATGCCAAGTGTTACTGAAAATAAACTTAGAACATGAATCTTATTTAATTTTTTTAATAATCCACGGATATGAGCGTAGAGGTTTAGGAATCTAAAGGATTATAGGAATCTTGCAAGTAGAGGTGATTAATACGCGAATAAGCCTGAAAAGTAAATGGATAAGTTTGGGTAATATTCTTATATGAGAAAGTCTGACCTACCTAATTTCGGCTAGAGTCCTACCCTACCCAAAGATTTGTGTTGGCTTGGACTTGAACTGGGCCCATCTAATGATTACCTCTACATAAATTCATATGAATTGATTAAGCTTAGGCGTTTGGCCAGTGTTGGTAGCCCTAACTCAAAGATGTTTGCACTAATTGATGGAATTTGAGTAGGTGGCCTTCAAATTCCAAGATGGAAATCTGCTAATGTCTCGATCAAGAGCGCCAACTCTGAGTTTGCATGATTTGTGCAGAATTTCCTATCTACTCATGAAGTCCATCATTAGGATGCTTTTGTCGAACGACATGGAGAGATGATTTCAGGAGTTCTCTAAAGGACGTGTTAATGAGATACTATCCCGAACCTCAATAGTTATGCATTTCCAACGAGCACTGATGCAATGTGACACCATATGAAACCCTAGTCTCTTTTTCCTAGAAATCATGTAAATACATAGTACATTGGAACTACATATGATTACTATGCAATATCCTATTGTCATGTGATCACACCACCGGCCAAGACCTCTCAAGATTAACAATTGAAAGAAATTTTGTCATACATTATAAGTCATAAATATATCGCATGTGTATATTTGTAACAACTGCTTATTGGCATGCTTTTGACGATAGAAGGAACTGCAATAGTCACTTGGACAGATCAAACTCCAGTTTCATAGTAATGACCAATAAGAAATACTTATTACTAGGCAAAAAACATTTTACTTAAGTTAAAAAGCAAGTTACATGATTCTATTAATCATAAGTCCAAAAAAAAACTACATAACTTACGCAAATAATCTATAATGATCAATGAAGAATTTAATGGAGGAGCAAAACACTTGTTTGAACTTGCATAGTCTTCTTTTTCTTTACTGATTTGAGAATGTAAATCGATTAGAGAATTAAAACTATACATGTCGAATGAAATCGTCATTGCTATGACCTCCAAGTCTTCTTGTTGAAATTAATCTAAAGTATTTTCAGCATTTTTAAGTTTGTTTCCAATGTTTTTGTGCTCTTCATAAAGAGGAAAACCGGAAGAAAATAATTATGAAATAATAAGGTTAGAGAGTATCAATATCCAAAACTCGTTGAAAGGCCAAGTATGCATTAATGTTTCGAAATATGAAGAACATACGGGGCTTTATAGCAGTAGATTTGTAAATTAGGGGGTATCCACAAAATAACCTTAGTTTTTTCTTTTCCCCCCCCCCTTTTTAAATATCGGCTTAATTCCAAAAAAAAAAAAATACCATCTTTAGGTCCAATCCAAACTTGCCCAAACTTTTTTCTTGTCCCAAAAAACTTTCATCAACTTGAAATTGCTACTAGTTTCTTCAAAATTCTCAACATCAATGCTAGTTAAAAATTAAAAGTTCATTATTAGAATTTGCATATTTACCAACACCCTCATTTACGTATAGAACAACAACAACCTTCTAATTTTGATAATTTTGAGAAAAATAGCAATAATTTTTTTGACGCAATGTAAATTTAGAGCTAGAGTGAAAGTTTGTGATTTTTTTAGATTAAAAAAAAAGTTTGGACGGAATTGATCTCGAACCTAAAGTTGAGGCTTTTTAGGGGAATTAGGCTCAAGTAAAGTAGCCCTTTTTGCCAAAAAGGTGGCCATACGCTTGTGGCGCGCAAGTGGGCCGAATGGGCCTCCTAAGTATTAAGCTCTGTTTCATTACTTGGCCCAACTGAGAACGCTTCCTTATTGTAAGATTGGCGGGCCTGATTCAGTCCAACTCAACCCCGGGTGGACTCTGTAACTAAACGGCCCTCCTTAGACCCGCCCAGATTGGTCCTTAGGCTCAAGATCTACAAAGCCCATGAGATAATGGGCCCGCGAGATAGTAGGCCCATCACACTGAGCAATCAAGGGTCTAAGCATGGGACACGCTTTACCTTTCATGCTATGTGTTATTCACGTGGCAGATTAATATAATACAAAGGATTCGAGTGACGTATTGCAAGCTACCAAACAAGACAAGGTATCCAAGGTTCATATTCATATGTGGACTTTTAGATTTATGGAAACTATAAACCATGGCGGTGACCTAGATCCTTTGAATACACGGGCAGATCAACATAATTAAAGCGTCATTTTTCTTAGGATTCAATGATCTTATGCATAGAGAGTATTGCTATGGGCAAATATTGCTCAAATAAATTTCAGATTCATGGGTTTTATTCAATCTTGTTCATATGACCTTAGTGTTATGTGGTGGCCTTCAAAGAGGTAAATTGAAATTGTTAACTTACCCTCTACATTCGGGTGATTCAAATCGACTTTTTGCCAATAAATTGAGAAATGGTTTATACTACATAAATAATGTACACAACTGTGTCCCCCATTGGAAGTATTATCAGTAGTACAGATATGTCCCAACATCAATTTACCTAGTTAAGACTGCTTAGATGAATTCCATGGTGTCCTCAAAATGATCAGATGCTAGTTTCATTTCTCCTCGGTTCGTCTTCAGCTTGAAATACACTTAGTTGACGACGATTGCTCAGATGTCCTTTGTTCTTTTCCTGCGTCCTTCATGCATGAAGTGAGACCTTTTAGGCATAAAGAAAAGAGTGCTAAAGGACAGGTACATTACTTATTATGAGGGTTCGGCACATTCTCTCGCGGAAAAGGCCATACTCATGATGCACGTTGTGGTGAGAGAACAATCCTTAGAAGAAAAATGAAGCTAGTTATCAATTTGATTCATTTGAGGGGAGAAGAGCAGTTGGTGGAGCAAAAAGATACCTGGGGTCAGATTGATTGTGGGGAGTACTATTGAGAAAATATTGCACCTAATTATGGATTCGTTGCTCGATTAGGGTGGACAAACCTTTTGGATCTTGTTAAACTAGGATATTAGTCCTTTGGCAAAAGATAAGCTCAATTACTTTTCTTTTCTAAGTTGGTAGATCTTTAGTGCATACATATTGAACGAATACCCCCTTATCTACTTTCTCAGCTTTGGCAGCACAGTTTATAGGGCACAGGCGAACCATAAATTATGATCTATCTTTTCTTGAAGCCTTGTCCCGTATGGTGTCATTTTCTAATGGTTTCTCTTCTGTAGAATTCAAGCGAGGTCCTATATGTATATATTTCTCATTTATAAATGCAGATACTTGTAGTAACACAAAATTCAATGGCAAACGATCGATCATTTGAGTTTTTGAGTATTTTTTTTTTCCTTCGCGAGAAGCAGTTTTTCAAGTAAGTTAGGGAGGGCAAGAAAAAAAATAGAGGATATCGAGCGTTAGGAAATGCGAAAAATCAGAACCAAACTATAAATGGCAAATTGAAATTCGAAGAAACTAATAAAAAAAGAAAAACCTTACACCTAATAACGATAGAAAAGTTAAAAGACAAGTCATTGGTTTTTTTTCCTTGCAGATTTTTGTCATTTACAGAGAAATGGTTTACCAAAGTGGGGGGAGAAAGAGATTGGAGGGAGACACCGTCGATTTTGTTATATCGGGTGAGGTTTCTTGCTATGCATGAGAAGTCTACGTGAAGAAATAGAATTATGGTTGGCACTTCATGATAGGGCCTCTCCCTCTCTCTCTCTCTCTCTCTCTCTCTCTCTCCTCCTGCTGTCTTATGTGTATTTCTCTATTTTAGCTTTTTGTACACTCTAGGGCGACATTGGAACTGCAACTGCATCTCTCTCTCTCTCTCTCTCTCTCTCTCTCTGTGAGTGCGAGTGCCTGTGTGTGGGTGGGTTGAAAGGTCTCCTGTAAATAAGGTTGCCCCATCTCTACTCAACCCTATTTAATCTTTGGTTGTTTCTTTTAAGCCTAGACAACAGTTTTTTTTCTTCTTCTTTTTTCTTCATTTTCATAAGTGAAAGCTTTCTGTCCACAGAAGTTGGTAAAGGACCCAAATGTACAATTATTCTCCTTCAAGTGTTTCAATTGGTATCGTATGGATCGGCCATACTTAGGCATCGATCGGTGGCTATCCGGTTAACTTCAGAACCAAGCAACGTCTCTTTTCTGTCTCTGCAGATCATACACAACCAGAAACTCCATTTTTCCCCATTTCCATTATTTAATTATTCATCTCTATCTCTCTCTCTCTCTCTCTCTCTCTGTGGGAAGCAAGAGTAAGAAAGGGGGGTTTTCAAGCAGGATGGGTTCTATTCTATAAGATTGCAAAGGAGTAAAAAGTGAATGAGAGAGAGAGAGAATTTAATTCCTTCCCAACCCACAAGAAGAAACTCACATGAATTAAAACAAGCTTTAAGAAGGAGACAAGTTGCTTTTTAACTTCATTCCCTTCTTCTTTCTTTTTTTTTTTCCCTTTTCTTTTCTCTCCCTCATCTGTCACTTTCTCTCTCTTCCCAAGAGAGATATTGTTGTAGTTGGAGTGCATATAGTTTAGGTGACAGGAGAAAGATATAGATCTCGTGTCGAGTGGTATATGGGAAGTGTGAGGAAAAGCGAGACGGAGGAAAAAAAAGCGAAGAACAGGAAATCATGACTTGGTGCAATAATGACAATAAGAGTGATGAGCAGAGAAATGAGAGCGCAACCTCACCACCGCCATCCAACAGTAAGGCCGGTGTTGTTGCCAAGAGGCCTCCAGTGTTCAGGACTTGTCCTTCCTGCGGGCATGAATTTGAAATCCAGGACCAGGTTTTATACCAGTCTCAGTTCCATGAAGAATTTTCGTTATTTCTTCTAGCATAGTCGTCTTGGTTAATAACTCGCCAATAAACTCTTCCTGATGATTCTTTCTTTGATGAACAGACTGGGATTCAGGAATTGCCAGGGCTGCCGGCTGGAGTCAAGTTCGATCCGACGGATCAAGAGCTGCTCGAGCATTTGGAAGGGAAGGTGCGGCCTGATGCTCGGAAGCTTCACCGCTTGATCGATCAGTTCATCCCTACCCTTCAGGGAGAGAACGGGATTTGCTACACCCATCCAGAGAAATTACCAGGTACTGGATAGAGATTGCCTTTCCGGCTTTATGGCCTTCTTCTTTCTTCTTAGATATCTTGAACCTCTCACTGGATTTAAAACATAGTTATTAAATCATCTGAAAAAATGTTAAGAATTGAATTTTACCCTAAACATTCTCTGCGAGACGTGCGTTTCATTTGTTTTGGGTTTCTCTCTCTTGAAGCTTTTCCTTGTTCTCTTGGTCCTCTTCATTGCATCAAACTAAGAACGTAGATGGGTCATCTACTAAGAAAGTAATTCAAGATTTTCTACTGCATACAAGTTATTTGAAATTTCAGTTTTATTAGACCCACAGTTGCTAGATTTCATTGCATGAATGGTACAAGAATCTTCACAGAGACTCGCATACAAGTTATTTGAAATTTCAATTAGAATCTTCACATTGATGAACGGTACAAGAATCTTCACAGAGACTCTCTCTCTCTCTCTCTCTCTCTCTCTCTCTCTCTCTCTCTCTCTCTAGGAAGAGGAAGATATAGAAGCAGGTATCACATTATTGTCCCTCTTCTTTTCAATTATTGAGCCGACGGATTTTAACTTTAACTCCTGGTACATGTACAATACGTACTCAATCGACTATAATTACCTTTGAAAGGAAATCTATTCAAGTGCTTGATTTATTTGCTTTTATGAGATCGTCACTTGTGCTGCATGTAAATTATATCTCATCCATGGCCATAATTCCTTCTCTAGCCAAAAGATCCATCTATTTTTCATGCATTTGTTAATGTTTTAGTAGTAACTCAATCATATTTACCTCGACCATACCTATTCATTGTCTTTAGGAATATACTACATCCAAATCTAAGTAACGTCCACTGGCAATATGAAGCATCGACTAGTCTTCCGTTTGAATTGCCAAGCAGCAATCATTGATCTTTATAAACATTTTTTCGTTGCATAAAAATATGAGATACCTGATTATGTTTATCATGTCTACTAGTATATACGTGTGATTGTCCAAGTTGTGTAATCTGTATGTATATTTCTAATGATGATGAAGGCGTGAGCAAAAACGGCATGATCCGCCACTTCTTTCACCGACCCTCCAAAGCGTACACGACCGGCAACAGGAAGAGAAGGAAGGTCCACACGGACGAGGAAGGCGGTGAGACAAGGTGGCACAAGACGGGCAAGACCCGCCCAGTCTTCATGAAAGCAGAGCTCAAGGGCTACAAGAAGATACTTGTGCTCTACACCAACTATGGGAAGCAAAGGAAGCCAGAGAAGACCAATTGGGTGATGCATCAGTACCACCTTGGCAACAATGAAGAAGAGAAGGAAGGTGAGCTGGTGGTATCAAAGGTCTTCTACCAAACACAGCCAAGGCAATGTGGCTCGCTCATGAAAGACTCATCATCACTTAAGCTGAATGGACAGAGCGGGCACGAGAATGCTAATCTCAAGAACAATCCTGCCCTGGTGGAGTACTACAACTCTTCTTACATATCTTTTGACCAAGGAAGCCAAAATAGGGCAAGCTCTCAACATCAGATGATCCCTCGCCATTTTGCAGTCCATGGTGGGTCTTCTTTTGTCTCTTGAACATACATTTGAGGAAACCCAGAAAACGAAGAGTATATTATGCAATGCTTTTAACTTAAAGTGACATACTGACGTAATATTATCAATCCGACCGAGTGATGATATTTCATGAGCATGACACTTGGTTGTAAGCATTGCATCGATATATTCTTCTTCTTTTATTTGAAAGTAAGGGGACTATTGTTGAATGCATTATGGAATGACTAAAGTAGAATTCTAGAACCAATCATTGAAGAATTGATGGAATAAGTTAATAGGCATTATATGACTCCAAATTCTGGTGGAAAAGGTAGGGAAGCAATAAGGAAGGTCTGTCAGATGAAGGCTACAAGAGGTAGATTCTTCTATGTGGTCATACATATATACATATGATGATTCTTAGGGCTGCTTTTACATTTTATATATTTTTTGCGAACTTTATGCTTAGGCGTATGCTTTGTACAGTGTCCAGGTGTGAGTTTCATGTGGTCCATGACCCTTTTTGAGGGACAGAACTATTAATGTTATGTAACTGTACAAAGCTTATTCTTGCCTCAAAGTAATTGGACACTTCTACCTCTTTTTTTCCCTTTATTCTTCCTTTTATTATGTTGTGATGTGTTACTATTATTGTTACGATCTCACCGTGTTATGAGATGTTAGGCTCTATTTAAATGCACGTCTTTTAGGACTCACAACATCCAAGTATTCCAGTTTGGTTAATCTGCATCGGTGCATGCATGTCATTCTTTCCTCGTGCATTGGGTAAGGCTCCATTAATGATACAATCTGAAAGTTACTTTGAGAACAAGACATTATAATTGAACATGGAATTGTTTGGTAATGTATTCCAATCAACCTTTCAGCCAGCCCCAAGTGTAAATGCATGAAAAATGTGATATAGATCAATAATTATATATATAGAGTCGGTTGTCTACTGATGATAAGTTGGACGGCGAGTATGTAATAATTTCTCTCATCTAACACATTCTATGAATGAAGACAAACGATTGCTAAATTGATGAGCAAGTGACATCCTCCAAGAGAGACATTGCAACCCCCGATCAGATCAAACCTGCCGAAATTCATTCTTGGCTTTGAATAGAAGGAAGCTTATAATATTTCAGATGAAAAGTTATGGTGACTTTTCTGTAGGGCTAGCCCAGCTTCAAGAGCACATTAGGCCCACTGTTGAAGGCCTAATTTGACGAGGCTATATTCAATCAATGGCCCAATCCTCAAATCTTTCATGTATACTGAAAAATAATATGAGAATTGTAGGAAAAATTCTCCAAAAAATTACTTAACCTATTGCACAACGGTCAATTCAATTATAAACCTTTCAATAATCAATTCAATCATAAACCTTTTGACAATTTGTCAATTCAAGCCTAAGTCAGTTCATTATCCCAATTTAGTCCTAAACCATTTAAAAACTTGTCAATTTAATCATAAACATTTTAATAAATTGTTAATGTAGTCATTCGAGTTAATTTTGACCTGAAATTGCTAACGTGATCTAGTCAGTATCGGCCGTGCATGTAAGAAAACATCTTGCTAATATCACGGGGTGGCATTCGAACTCCTCGTCAAGCCATGCCTCGTGTTGGAGGTAGGGGTTAGTGTCTTGCACCAAAAATAATAAAAAAAATTAAGCAAAAAATTGCTCAAGAAAATGTTAAGTCACTCACATCACAAATATAAGTCAAATAAATCATTTTGAATTTCAAATTCACAAAGGATCGGTTTCTCCAAACATGACATTAATTGCATGCTCCTAATAACAATCACTTCTTAAACTTCACACTTTTTTAAGACACAAAATCCTTGTCCTTTGGTTATTCGAAATCCCGATCCTCAAGGCTAGACAAGCATGCCATCCCCAATGTCTTGGTCAAATGCATGCAACGTATTCAACATTTGTCAACACACAAAAAGTACCAATGTCTGACGAAGGGCGGCGCACGAGTGTCGACTAAAATTAACTCGGGGAGGACATTTGTACCATACCTTAATGATATCCTAACCCACGGAAGCGACGCCTGTCTAAATAAACGAATTTATATGAAATGTTAATTAAGCAGTTTAATCTCTGTTGTGGTAAACTTTGGCAGAACGTGACTTGCACTTGCTGAATTGCCAAGAAAACCCTAGTCTCTACTTCAAGCTACTCTCCGCCAAACCCATCGCATGACGAGGGAACAGTGAGAAAAGAAGAGATGGCACGTCAATTAGCATTTGTTCGCCGGCGTGACATTAAAATTTAGGTAAGCCGACCTGCACATCAAGACCTTATCTGCTTGGATTCCCCCTTTCCATCATTATCATAATTGGTAATTATAATTGACACCAACATTATAGTATTGAAAGACCAGAAGTCCCGTCCTAGATGCTCTCCCGGAACATGACAAATTTCAATTCAAACCCTCCCTTTGTATAGACTCAAGCTCTCCTGTTTACAGAGAAACTGTCCAATCAATTCTAGATTCGCTATATGGATGTCAATTTGGTTATAAATTTCTCGATCTTACCAAAGTTTTAATGCCGGTCCTTCCAACCAATTCTTGACATAACTCCTTAATGTAGCGGTGTGCCATGTAGGATGGTTTGCATCGCGATTGATAGGAAATATGATTGAAATATATAAAACTGTTGTGCATATTTCAATTCAATTCTAAACTTCTGAATATTGCCGAAATTTTAATGCCAGTTCTTCCGGTTATTTCTCACCATAGATCCCTGACATGATGGTGTGCTGAAGTTTCAATTTTCGATACAAATCCTTAATGTGGTGATATGTCACATAGAATGGCATGAATCATGGTTTTTGAAAATTATAATTGAAAGACATAAATTCGTTGTACATATGTCAATTCAATTTCACACTTTTTAATTTTGCCGTAGTTTCAACGCCAATTCTTCCAATCAATGTTCATCGCAGATCTCAGAGGTGGTGGCGTGCCACGTAGATGGCCTATGTCGTGATTTGTAGGACATTGAAAGGACTAAATTGGTGGAATTTCGTGCGACCGAAACACATGTGAATCGACAGCACGAGGGTGGTGCATGCCCGTGGACTAATGGAACCTCTTTTGGGGCCTTTTTGCTTGGACCGGTCAAAGGAAGAGCAGCAGCAGCAGCAGCTCAGCAGCAACCACTCCATTGAAATTTGTGGTCGTCCCGCATGAGGACAATTAATAATCACTCGTAGGAATATGCTCACGAAAGTCTTGGGGTGAATAGCGCGTGCGAGGTCCGCTATGGACAAGTAGTCAATATTCACGTTGTAGAAATGAAGATTTACTTTTTCCTTTTTTTTCTTTCTACCTTTAAAATGTATTTTGTTTTATTAAAAAGAATTCGATGAGAATGGAGATATTGGAAACGATATTTGTTTTCGGCTAAAAAGGAATGGAAACAAAAAGAAAAAAGAAAATTAGATTTTGGGAGATTTAGTAAAAGCTCACTTCTCTTATTTTTGTTTGCAAATTGATTCCGATCGTCTCCTTACTTTTCATCGGTTGTTTTCTTTTTCTTGGACAGGAATAAAGGTGGAAATTTGGATGATTCTTACGAACTAAATATATTAATGCTTGATGTCGGTTTTGATATATAGAGTTTTCTCTGGACAAATATTTATTGATTACATGAGATAAACTCTATGTCTACACGTTTTGCAAAAGTAATATTTATGGACATTTTTGCTATATTGTTGGATAATTCACGGCAAAGTTGTTGGACTCAATCAAACGGCTATCAACGAATGACGATGATTGTCAATGAACGATTCACAAGAATCATCGGTCATTCAACAGCTTGTGAAGAGTTCAATAATTTTAAAAATCTAACTTTTCTAATTTCTCCTTTTCACATTGACTTTAAAGACGTAGAGAGTTAGAAAGTAGGCCCTGGTATGTAACAGACCATGATCACTTCTGCCCATAGTTGAAATTATTTTGAGTTGTCTCACTTTGTTTATCAGTGAAGATGACAATTTGGACGGTTCTTAAAAATTAAATATAACAATGCTTGATGTCGGCTTCGATATACAAATTTCCATTTGGATGAATATTCATTGATTACATAAGATTAGCTCTATATCTACATGTTTTGCGAAAATAAAATTTATGGACACTTCTGCCACGTTGTCGGATAATTCACGGCAAAGTTGACGAACTCAATCGAACGGCTAATTATCAATGACCATTGACACAATAACCCGTAAAGATTGCCAATCATTCAATAGCTCATAAAGAGCTCAATAATTTTAAAAAATCTAACTTTTCTAATTTCTCCTTTTCACATTGACTTTAAAGACTTAGAAAGTTAGAAAGTAGACCTTAATTTGTAACACGTTATGATCACTTTTTCTAGTATACACCCTAAAGTAGCCCATAATCTATTAATTAAAACAGTGATTTAAAACTAAGTGAATATTTTGTTCGTAATTTCGCAAGTGTTGCACTATATTCGACGTTTCTATAAATAAATAAAAAGTGAAGGTCTAATTTTTAAATTTTTTTTTTTTTTTTTGTTTTTTTGTTTTTTTTTACATTTCTTGGGTATAATTGGTGTGTGAAAAAGAAAAATTATTCAATGAGCATGGAAATATCGGAAAACATATTTTCATTTTAGGCTAAAAAAGAATGATTTTTTTAATTACATTTCTTGAGCTTTAGTGAAAGCTCGCTTTTCTTATTTTATTTCAAAAATTGCTCGTGGTCATCTCTCTTTTTATCAGTTGTGTTTTTTTTTTCCTTGAGCAGCAATAAAGGAAGAAATTTCAACAATTCTCACAAACTATATAAATACTGAATTCCGCTTGGATGAATTCTAAATTAGTTATTGAAGACTTAGCTCTCTACATCTGAATGTTTTGTGAAATTAAAATGTCCCCACGTTGACAACTCTAAGTCTTTTTCTTTCGAATTTAATATTTAACTTTTCTAATTTCTTCTTTTCACATTGACTTTAGAGATTTGGAAAGTTACAAAGTAGACCCTAGTGCGCGGCACATCATTATCCTTTTCTTTTCTTTTCTTTTTTAAAATGGCATACATCCAAAGTAGCCCATAGTTTATTAAATTTGTAATTTAATATCAAGTGACTATTTCGTATATATTTCTGTAAAGTGTTGCACTATATTCCGCAAAGTGTTGCAAGAAAAGAATAGATGCATTTCACACTACTCTTTTGGAATAATGCTTGTGTTTCTTGCACTTTGGGAATGCCCGATTCTCTAAGTCTCGGTCAAAAGAAGCTCTAGAACCGAAATATATACATATACAGATAGATTCACGCACGAGGGTATTCTCTCTTTCTTTCTTTCTTTTTTCAATTTATTTTCTAGATCTAACTTCTGCGTTAGGTTTAGGTTTGGTTTGAGCTTAGAAAAAATTATTTTTTTTCTCGAGAGCATTAAATTAATTTTGTCTCCTTCGTTTCGATTTTCAAACCTCTACACTGCTAGAGTTTGTGTGTAGGCATGGCTGGATCGCAACTATACTTGCCTGTCATCCTTCATCAATGGCTAAAGATCCTGCCTGAATTACTTTCAATACATGTACACGAAGAAATAAGATATAATAAATAAATAAATAAACAAAGAAAACGGCGCGAGTCTGGCTTCTCGATCGTATCAAGTATAAACAATTCAAATTCGGGCACTTCGCCTGGGTTTTGGATAGCATTTTACCTCATCTATAAGATCAGTGAAGTATTTTATGTGCTCGGACTTCACCCCATACTTTATCCGATCACCAATAAATACGGCGCTTGGCCCAAAAAAAAAAAAAAAAAGAGAGAGGGGCGTTATGCTATTGGACAATATATGCTTGGAAGGTTTCGAGCTTGCCCCTAGGATTTATCAACTTATATATGCACGATATGGTGAATAATGATGTCATATATAGCAGAATTTTGTTAAAGTTTTCTTGACGGCATCAAATACTATGAAAAATACAAAAGGAGGAGAGACGACTTTTTGACCATAGTTTCTTTAACAGAATTTTGGTCCCCCATAGAAGATTTATAGATGACGAATGGGCAGTGGAAATCATTGATTTTTCTGTTTACTCCTACACAAAATGGAATTCGGGGAGTGGGCATGTCGTGGGGGCCCAAAACAAGAAAAGAAAATAATTTCTCGAGATGTAAATTCCGCAATCGTCTTCCTCATTTGGAAACTTAGGATTGCCGCAGAAAAAGGTGCAAAATAAATTTTACATGCTATAGTTCTCCATCACGTGTGGACGAAATAATTGAAGAAGCCAGTCACCCAAAAAAAAAAAAAAAAAGCAAAAAAGACCTAAAATGGTTAAGATGGTAACGTCAAGAGTCAAATTTTAGATTTATGGATTGTTAAATGAGACAAAAAAAATTATATGCTGAATATATTAAATATTTTTAGAGAACATCGCTCTAAGGATTTTTCATTTTCTTTTTAACGGGTGCTTCTCAAAGATGTTTTCTTTCGATCTTTTCCTTTGTATTATTGCTTTTAGGGTTTCAAATGCGACTAGTTCTTTTAAAAATAAGTGTCGACACCTAAAATCACATTAGATCATGAGAAATCTTTTCATTGCATTTAAAAGATTTCAACTTATTGTACAAATATTATTTCAATCATAAATTTTTTAATTTGATCAACTTAGTCATAATTCTTTACTTGAAATTTCAATGTAGTCATTTCCAATCAATTTTCCCTCGAAAATCATTATCAATAATCTAGTTATTTTAAAGACATGCCATCATATTAATAATTTTTGATGAAAATTGACTACAAGTATTACATTGAAATGTAATGCAAATGTTTAAAAAGTTTATGATTAAATTTGCATATGCACAATATGTTTAAGATCAAAGGGACAATTTTCTCCATGGTCATTACAGCTGTTCTCCTAAGTCCAACTACCAGCATCTTTTTAGGAAATTAATAATGGAATTCCAAACATAGTAGTCCCCCCACCGGGAAAAAGGTAGATGGTCTTCATTTTACTACCTTCCGCAATTGAGGGGGGATGCACTTGCAATCAATTCCTGGATTCGTCCCTTAAATGTTAAATCCCAATCAAATCGCTCACCCGTCCCTCACTGATCTTCTTTGACTTGGGAAGCCTCCTGTCGTTGAAATCTCGAACAGTTGGAGGACCAAAGGGGCAAAAAATTCAATTTTTATTAGGCCTTTTGCTGCAAAGTTTTCCTCTCCAAAAATGTCCTTATTCGATCGGCCCCACTTCCACTCACCAAAATTAAATCACGTTTGATTCTGTACTCACGTTTCGTATGCCATTAGTCAAGGGATAATGCTTCTTGATGTGATCTCTCTCTCTCTCTCTCACACACCCTCAAACAGTACTTTTAAAAAAAATTATTTTTGGTTATTTTAGTAAGAGATATAAAAAGGATAAAATGTAAGAAATTGGAAATCTAAGTGAAAGGACAAAATTTGGAATGTACTTTTCTCTTATATATCTTTCTTTTATACTGCAAAGCTAGATTAGGATATAGTTTCCTGCATTACCTTTTATGAAACTCGACTATTCACATGAAACGTGACACTCCACAGCTATTAAGGAAATTGAATAAAAGTGACTACTACTTCACGTGATTTTCCATCCATACACACTTTATTCCCATATTCTCTTTTCTGTCCTCCTCTCTCCTTTTATAGCGTATAACTTTCTTATATATTGAAGAGTTGGATTAACATTTATAAAATTCAGCTCTTCATATGAAATGTGTCACAATAATATGATCCAAGTGACTACTTCACATGACTATTTTGATCTATTGTCACATGTTCCCACGATGCTATAAGAATCAGATAAAGAGTGACCATGTCACATGACTCATACGCCTATTATATACTTCTAATTATGAGAGAATATAAAATTTTGAGAATAGCGAAAAATATGATTTCTTTTTATTTTTTGCTAAACATAATTCCCTTTTTCTTAGACTTGTTTCCATTAATTTCATCCAGTTGTATCCAATCTATTTTTTTTTTCCAAAAAAAGAAGAGAATCTCATCGCTTATCTCCACTAAATATTTGCAACTAAAGAAGCAAATCTCCATCATCTATTCCAAGACTTTCAAAGCCCTCTAAAAACAGTCAAACTCAAACGGTAATACCAAGGAAGAAAGCTTGGGGAAATGGAGAGCACATCCTTTTCCCTCTCGCTTTTGCTGACTCTTTTTGACTGAAGCTTCTCTTTGTCTGGACCACATTCTTAAATTCACTCAACGCCCACAATGGTTTTCTTTTCTTAATTTTCCGACAATAACACAAAAAGTTGACTGAAGTCTCTATTTTTTTATTTAATTATTTATATATTCTTGAGCACAAGTACGGAGACGCCGCTGCCTAAGGATCAAGGAACGACTTGTGAGTCTTATAAATCGATTTAAGTCAAGCACCTACAGCTTTTACAAATACGTCTAGCAAATGGACTTGGTAATCCGATAGCCGAACTATAAATACCCTAACTTCTCTTGCCACCCTGAAGATCGACTTACCGTTGTTTTAATGCATTGAATTTGTAGGACCATAAATACCAAGAATATTTTTGCATA
The DNA here is from genome assembly GCA_016097545.1 of Eucalyptus victrix. Taxonomy (NCBI): domain Eukaryota; kingdom Viridiplantae; phylum Streptophyta; class Magnoliopsida; order Myrtales; family Myrtaceae; genus Eucalyptus; species Eucalyptus victrix. Next base: position 11,451,707 of record CM027845.1, on the reverse strand, counting down.
ATAATATTACAAAATACTATTGTAATCCAATATAATAAAACTGCACGTGCTTTGCGAGTATGAAAAAATATGGCATTGAAAGGATTTTGTAAAATTATTCAATATAAAACATTTAACTTTTCAGTTGATGTAAGGAAATTGTTGACACCATATGAAGAAATTGAAGATATATGTGCGAAAAAAAAATGACAATGTCTCCACTTCTTTTGATATGTTTGTGATGCAAAGGAAGAAACACTTGGAAAGGGATCCCTAGAGATAGTGTTAATTAAATGATAAAGTGCCGGTTACAATATCTTAGGCGCCTATTTATAAGTAGGTCTTAGTTTATGAGATAATCAAATAATTGAAATCAAATAACATAATCAAGAAAAGATATTGATTAAGGGGAAAGTTTTCAAACTGCTACTAGAAAAATCTGTAAAATACGTCCAAAATTTTTTATGTCTTGAAAATAAAAAATAAAAACGTGTGAGTTTGAGATCAAATATTGTAACCCATATATATTTTCGAAGATCCTACAACCTTTTTTGATTTGTGGGACTGTATGCTCTTTGGACGCTCAAAGATTTCCATATAAGTATTTACCAGTTGTTCTACATCAATTTATTCATGAGATTGAAATAAAAACTTGAAGTACATGAGAGATAAAAAAAAAAAAACACACAATTATTAACCATTCGTCCATTTATGGTAACACTTATAGACTAACAAAAAATGCTCCGAGTTGAAGAAAATAATTTTGATCCCATCAAAAGTAGTGGTTTCCCAATGCTTCTTTACGTTATAATACAGGTACATCACATTTCAAAAATCATCACGCTTCAAATTTCAATTAGTTCATTAAATAATTTAACTACATTTTAGTTTCTATTATGATGCATCTGGGATTTGCTTCATTGCAAACCATAAAACTACAAGAGAGCCAATGAGATTCTTCAGTATACATTTTATCTTAACAGCACTACGCTCCGGTTCATTTATTTTGACAAATAATACGAGTTAAACCTCCAACGAAATCTCTAGACGTCGTTTCCCATTGAAAATGGAAAAAATGAATTGTTATTTCGAATTTTTTTTTGTAATGCACTTACTGTACAAAAAAAATCTCTCTCTCTCTTTTTTAGTGCAAGGATACATACCTTAAAAATGGCAAACAGTTAAACTCAGCGTCCAAATCCATCACTGTACAAAACCCATCGAACTGGGGACCCACCACCGTCATCCCCTTCCTCCGGTCGTCTTCCTTCCTTATATCAGCATCAAGCTCCTCTCCGCCATCTTCAACCTCCCTCCCTCCCTCCCTCCCTCTCTCTCTCTCTGTGCGCGCCTCTGTTCCGCAGAGCAGAGCAGAGCAAGAGCACGATGCGGCCGCCCTCTCTCCTCATCCTCCTCCCTCTGTTCCTCCTCTCGCTGCCCCTCGCCGCCCCCCTCAGCCAGGACGGCCTCTACCTCCTCCAGGCCAAGCGCGGCCTCTCCGACCCCACCGGCGCCCTCTCCTCCTGGAACCCCCGCGACCCCGACCCCTGCAACTGGACCGGCGTCCTCTGCGGCCGCCCCGACCGCCGCGTCACCTCCCTCGACCTCTCCTTCTCCCAGCTCGGCGGTCCCTTCCCGCTCTTCCTCTGCCGCCTCCCCTTCCTCTCCTCCCTCAACCTCCGCTGCAACAACCTCAACTCCACCCTCCCCTCCGCCATCTCCGCCTGCCGCGCCCTCAACTTCCTCGACCTCCCCGAGAACCTCCTCGAGGGCCCCATCCCCGGCTCGCTCGCCGCCATCCCGGGCCTCGCCCGACTGAACCTCTCGTTCAACAGCTTCTCCGGCGGGCTGCCGCCGCGGTTCGGTGAGTTCGCCCGCCTCGAGTCGCTCTCGCTCGTGAGCAATCTCCTCAACGGGACGATGCCCTCCTTTCTGGGCAACGTCACGAGCCTCAAGAGGCTCGAGCTCGCTTACAACCCGTGGACGCCGAGCGAGCTCCCGAGTGAATTCAGTAACCTGACGAACCTCGAGTACCTCTGGCTCAGCGGCTGCAAATTGACGGGCCCGATTCCGGAATCTCTCGGGAGGCTACCTCGGCTCTGGAACCTGGACCTGTCCGTGAACCAGCTCACCGGGCCGATCCCGAGCTCGCTTGCCTGGTTGAAGAGCGCCATCCAAATCGAGCTCTTCAACAACTCCTTGTCCGGCGAGTTGAGCCTCGCGTTCTCGAACTTGACGAACTTGCGGTTGATCGACGTGTCGACGAACCAGTTGACAGGGGCGATTCCGGACGACCTGTGCAACTTGCCTCTCCAGTCGCTCAGTCTGTTCGAGAACCATTTGGAAGGGACTTTACCGGAGAGCATTGCATTGTCGGAGAATCTACAGGAGCTCAAGCTGTTCAACAACAAGCTCAACGGATCGCTGCCCACCGATCTCGGCAAGAACTCGCCGCTACAGAGCCTGGACGTGTCGTATAACCAGTTTTCGGGACCAATACCTGAGAACTTATGTGCGCATGGTGAATTAGAGGAACTTATGTTGATCTATAACAACTTTTCCGGAACAATCCCGCCCAGTTTGGGAAAATGCGAGAGCTTAAACAGGATCAGGTTGAAGCATAATCAGCTCTCTGGAACAGTTCCGGAAGGATTATGGGGATCACCTCGCGCGTATTTGCTCGAGTTGGCAGAAAATTCACTTGTTGGGAATGTTCCGGATGCGCTTTCTGGCGCACATAATCTCTCTGTCTTGGATATTTCCAGGAATCTGTTTTCCGGGCCGGTGCCAGATGTGTTCGTGTCGCTGACTAATTTGGTAGAGTTCCATGGTAGTCACAACAATTTCAGTGGTCAAATCCCCAGGAGTTTGGTGCAATTGAGCCGGTTGAGTACGCTCGATCTTAGTGACAATGCACTTTCCGGTGAGATTCCTGAGGGAATCAAGGGGTGGAGGATGCTGAATGAGCTTGACTTGGATAACAATAAGCTGTCCGGTCAAATTCCGGCTGAAATCGGCAGTCTGACGGTGCTTAATTATCTCGACCTATCCGGGAATTACTTTTCGGGGAGAATCCCCGATGAGCTGCAGAATTTGAAGCTCAATTTGCTCAACTTATCAAACAATCAGCTCTCTGGCGACATTCCATCAATGTATGACAAGGAAGTTTACAAAGATAGTTTCGTCGGTAACCCAGGATTGTGTGGAGATCTACAGGGTCTCTGTCCTACAAGGAGCGATGGGAGGAAGTCGAAGTCCTTGTGGATGCTCAGTGTGATTTTTGTGCTCGCCGTCCTTGTTCTTGTCGTGGGGATTTCTTGGTTCTATTATAAGTACAAGAACATCAAGAAGGCTAGGAAAGGCGCCGCCATGTCCAAGTGGAGATCGTTTCACAAGCTCGGCTTTAGTGAGCTTGAGATCGCCGATTGCCTCAAAGAAGATAATGTCATCGGCAGCGGAGGTTCTGGAAAAGTTTATAAGGTCAAGCTGAGCAACGGCGAATTAGTCGCCGTGAAGAAGTTAAGGGGAGTGACGAAAAAAGAGGTTTCGACCTTCGAGCCCGAGAAAGACGGGTATCAAATCGAGGTCGAGACTCTAGGGAAGATCCGCCACAAGAACATAGTGAGGTTATGGTGTTGCTGCAACACGGGGAACTGCAAGCTTTTGGTCTATGAGTACATGCCGAATGGAAGTTTAGGGGATATGCTGCATAAAAGTAAAGGGAGCTTGCTGGATTGGAGGACGAGGTACAAGATCGCGCTCGATGCAGCAGAGGGGCTTTCGTACTTGCACCACGATTGTGTCCCCGCGATCGTTCACAGGGATGTGAAGTCGAACAACATATTGCTGGATGGAGAATTCGGAGCTAAAGTTGCCGATTTCGGAGTCGCGAAGATTGTCAAAGTTGGCAATGGAGAAGAACAGATGTCTGTCATAGCGGGATCCTATGGCTATATCGCACCAGGTCTGTTACTCTTTATCATTTTTACGAAATCTGAATCAATTTGTTTGCGCAATCTACTGTTACATGTTCGAGATCGATTCTTCAGTTCATTGTTTGAAATTTTGTTTTGTGCATTAGGTATTGCATTAGCATCATATTACACTTTCAAATGTCTCTTCAGAAAGAGCGACATATGCTGAACCAATTCTAACGTGAACTGGACTGTGATGCAGAATACGCCTATACTCTTCGAGTCAATGAGAAGAGCGACATATACAGCTTCGGGGTGGTCATCCTGGAATTGGTGACGGGACGGCTCCCAATAGATCCTGCTTTCGGGGAGAAAAACCTGGTGACATGGGTCAGCGCCACCATAAACCAGAAAGGGATCGACGACGTGATTGACCCCAAACTCGACGCCAGTCACAAGGAAGAAATAACCAAGGTCCTCGAGGTCGGCCTCCTCTGCACCCATTCACTCCCCATAAGCCGGCCCTCAATGCGAAAGGTGGTGAAGCTGCTGCAGGAAGCCGGCTCCGGTGGCACGGCCAGGATCGTCAAGAAGGACGGCAAGCTGTCGCCTTACTACTACGAAGACGCCCCCAATAAGGCAAATTACGCATCTGAGAACCCGGTGCGGTACATGAAAGAGCAGGGGAGCAAGTAAAGGGGGAAAAGAAGAACCCCATTTCTTCGCCCCTGAGGAGGCACGAGAAATTGGGGAGGAAGCCATCGGCGCAAATGCCTCGTAACTCTAGGAATCTGTTGGTTAGGCTTGTTCAGGTGTTCCCAAAGTTAGTCCTTAGTTAGGTGACAGGAACATGCGGACAAAGGCCATGTCAACTCTTAACACATGGGATAAGATTCCATCCCAAGACAAAAAAAAAAATCAACTACAGCGGCAGCAGCAGTACTGATTGGCTGGTCCCAGTTTGAATTTTTTGCCCCTTCCGATCGGGTGCTCTTGCGGAAACGACCGGCGTGTGAAGTCACCGATGATGGATGACCAGCCCATCGTCCATTCGGTCTTAAAGGACAGCTTTCATTAATTATTGGCGTTTAGCTTGTTTAGCTTTTAGTGCATGTGGCGTAGATGCAGGGGTGGTGGGGGGACGCTTTGACTTCCATGCCGTCCTGCATTGAAGTGCCCATGGGGTAGCTGTAGCTTCGTTTTTGTACTTTTGTTTCTGCATCTTCTTGGCACGTCCTTTCCATTAAGAAATTGCAGAGGAAATTGACGGGAGGTTGCATATTGCCCCCACTAAGGTTCTCAGGATTTGCAGCAAATTGCCCAGAAACTTTCCAAATTGCTTTAATTTGTCCCTCTGAACCGGCTTGTCGGCGTGTGCGAATTCTTGAAGGTGGTTGTGATGTGTCCTCTAACATTGACTCTAATTAAATTTCACGTTAAGAAACGCAAATTCCTCATAGAAATAAATACATATATACCGGCATGAGAATAATTCAAGAAAAATATCACATGTGACTGAAGTTCCAATGAAAATCTGATTAGAGTTAACGCCAAATATACATTCATATATAGTCTTGAAAAATGTTTTTGAACAGTCACCTTTTTTTTTTTTTCTTGTGAGTATATTATTATTGTAAAGTTAAAATATTAATCTTTTTTGTGTACGCATTTTCATTCCAACAAAACAACCTTTAAGGGCACACATGATAATTATTACGTTTCTTTGTTTTCTTATTTTCCTATTCTTGATAACAAGTTTGAAACATAAATCTGTTTAGCAACATAATTTAATTTTTTTTTTTGAGTAAATTTTTATTTCAAAAAAAGGTTAAAAAAAAATCAAAAGTTAAAATTTTTATTTTTTATTTTAAATTTTTGGAATAAAAGTGAGGAATAAAAAAACTCCTCATTGTTCATTCTTATTATCACCCGCCACCCACTTGTCGTCGGACGCCGGACGGCTATCCCTGGTTACTGGCTGCCAACCTCCTTGCTTGTTGACCATCACCTACCGCCACTCAAAAGGGAGAAATCGTGTTATTATCAAATGAAATTTTATTTAAAAAATAGAAATTTTGTATAGTTATAAAACACATATTTTTGCTCGAGAAAATTGTATGGAAAATAAAAAGTCAGAAATTGATTTCTAGAACAGAATAGTTATCGGTGATAAATGCTGTAATAGTGCTTCAGTTTCTAGAATACTGAGTGCGTGATTTTTACTGTCTTGAAAAGTCAAAGTGCCCTATTTCAATTGTAGTAACTTTGGAAAAGCCATACCAAACACGATGGTTCTCCAGATGTTATAATCAGATTGCAATTATCCGATGAACAATCGCTGTCCGAGTTATTGGTCAAAAGTGTTTCCTTTAAAAAAAAAAAAAAAGACTCACGAAATTTTTTTGGGGCATTTAAACGCGCTAGGCTCAAGCTAATATGGTGAGCAAGCTGCAAAGTCGATGGGCCTGGAAGATAAGATGTTGCAGGCTCTCATGGGTCCGAAGAACCTGCAAATCGAGATGGCCTTCTCTGCAAAGCACCGTTGCGAAGCCCATCATCTTCCGGGCTTGGAAAAGAGAAACACGGGACGGCTAGGAAACCTGCCGACGTGCTTCCGTGTCGAAAATGTTCACGATGCATGGCGCGTTCAGAGGAGAAAACGATTCCAGAGAATCTAAAAGATGAGAATTTCCAACTCATTCTGTTGTTGGCTGATCTTGGTACTCGAATAATTTCTACACCAACAAGCTTTCGTCGTATCAGGCAGATGATCAGGCAAGACTTGCAGCAGATCTTGGAGAAATATGGTGGAAGAAGGAGACTTTCAGGTTGTATACGGTGCTCGTTCTTTGCTGCATCTTTATGATGGGTGTAACAGGAACTGATCTGTAACGCTGCACTGGTGATAACGAAGGTTGAAACGGGACTAAAGTTTCGCCAACAGAAAGTAACGAAAGACAGCTTGCAATGCCTCATTAATGGCTAAGAAAAAACAGCAGTTGAGCTCCTCAAAAACCGGACAGCTTCTGGATATAAGGCGAGAAGAGATGCAACTACACAGAAGCCTCCCAGAAACGAACAGCTTCTCGAAGCTTTTGCTCAAAGAGAGTATTCGGTTTCGATCAAACTTCTCGCGCTCTGTATTTGACGCCACCCAACTGTGAAACCCTTTGACAAGTAACGGCGAAAAACAACAAATCCTTCGCGTTCTGATTTATATATCGTTGTCCAAACTCCATTCGTAGTTTCCTCCATTGCAGTCACCGAGATCCTTGAAATTCGAAGCTCTTGATATTTTGGCTGGTGGTGGAAGAGAGCATTTCATCAGTATTGTGATATCCCTGAACATGGAGGCTCCGGCGCAAGAACAAGGTCAATCCCTACTTCGGATAACCGGTCCGTCGCAAGATCAAGAACCCAGAAGGCAACCGAAGACGCCGGCGCAAAAGGCTGTGCGGAAGACCTTCAAGCTAACCGCGCACTTGGCGAACCTCCTCCCCACGGGGACGGTCCTTGCATTCCAAGTCGTGTCCCCGGTCTTGACCCACCAGGGCAAATGCCCCACCTCCCTGAACCACACCCTAACCCTAGCCCTCCTCGCCCTCTGTGCCGCCTCCTGCTTCTTCCTCTGCTTCACCGACAGCATCCGGGATGAGTGCGGCAAGGTCCGGCATGGGATCGCAACGTTCAAGGGCCTGTTAGTCCTCGACGGGTCGGTGCGGCTCTCACCCGAGGAGGCGGACAGGTACAGGATAAGGCTCCTGGACTTGTTGCATGGGGTCATGTCGGTGCTGGTCTTCACGGCGATTGCGCTGTTCGACCCCAACGTGGTCAGGTGCTTCTATCCCTCGCCGTCGGAGGAGGCCCGGCAGCTCCTCGTGGCGGTGCCGATCGGGGTAGGTGTGGCGTGTAGCTTGGTTTTCCTCGCGTTCCCAAGCAAGCGGCATGGCATTGGATTCCCTCTCTCTCGATGTTGATCATATATCGAAGGTCTTGTGAGTTTTTCAGGTTTTTCAGAATTTTGCTCACGTAAATCAACGGGATGGATGACCTACTTACATGCAATTCAAGAATTGAAAATTCTTCCTTTTTGCTCTTTGCTAAAGATTGGTTTGATCTTGCGAAGTGGAATTATAATTTTCCATGATACATGGCTATGATTTAATATAGTATACACACTCCAATCTTGTAATATGTATTTCAACTTACACGATCAAATAGAGGTGGATGAAAAGAGCTCACTTTTTTACTGGGCCACGGCCCAAAACCAAAGGCCCACTGGCATGGCCTGCCATTCCTTCCCCAATATTCAGACAAGGTAAGTTGATAATTGTAGGTCTAGGACTCCAATTTTTCTCTTTAACCTCTCCCTGTCTCTCTACAGATATATACGCACACACTAAAGCATGAAGATCATTCTCGAAAAGGACGATGTCTTGGGGTCTCTTTCCTTGTGATGGACAGATTTTGGACTCGATACTAGTGAGTCCCATGATCTAGACAAAATTTACACATCAACAATCCTTAAGCTCGACCTTTTCTGTTGAATGTTGGTGATGTTATCATATACAAAAGTTTTCCTTTTTCTTTTTTCTTTTAATCTTATCATGAACTTGGACCTCAATTAAGAGAGGTCGAGTCAAGTAAATTTGACTAGAGAACGCGAGCGAAGATGCTGGAGTTTTTCACGTGAGAGATACCTTTCACGATTTTATCGATATTTGTCCCGATTCGCATCACATTGCACTCACGAATTTCTCTATTTTTTATATCATGCTTTGGCGTGGTCGAATGTAATTGCGCAAATTAATTTCGTGACGCCATCCTCACCACGCCACGAGAGAGAAAAAGTCCCTGACGCGACATCCACTTTTTAATTAACTCGTAATAATTTCCAAAATTACCTGCTGGAAAAAACCCGGAAACGAAAAGCAAACGAGAATCTCCACTCGCGGAGCCCCCCCGCGCGTGAGGCACACTCGCCCCTCCCTCCGTCGGCCACGTCATCATTCGCCGCCGCTTTCGGACAAGCCCCCCTCTCATCGTACCGAAACTCCAGCGGTCGAGAGATCTCCCTCCCGAGTTCCTCAAAAAGTCCCCCAAGAAAGAAAACATCTCCATCTTAAATTAATCGAAAATGAAATTAAAAAAAATTTATATATATATGTATAATCATGCACAGCAGAGGAGAGAGAAAGTGAGGGAGAGAGAGAGGGAGACATTCTAGAGAGAGAAAGCACAGGAACCCTTCCAACAAAGGAGAAAAGCGATTCGCGAATCAATCCAATCCTTCGCTTCAACTTCACTGATCCAATTTCCCGACTCGATTTTCTAGAAAAACCCAAAAAAGAAATTTCGATTTGTTTTTTTCTCGCTTTTCCACACACAAATGCAAAACCCCGTTTCCTCTCTCTCTCTATCTCCTCTTTTTTTTTTTTCCGATGGAATTACTACTGTTATTATTATTGTTGCCCGTGAATTTAATTTCATGCCGACGGCAGCAAGAAAACATGCGCGCGATTAAAGAAACCGCGACAGCCGCTGCCGCCGCATCGGCGCGCGGTCGCGGTCGCCGTCGCCGTCGCGGCTGCTCTTCTTCTTCTTCTTCTTCTTCTTCGCGTTCATCATGGAGATCGTCCTCTCGAAATTATGGCGAGGGTGGTGCTGGTGTCTTTTATGGCTCCAGTTCTCGGGAATTATTATTATTAATATCATTATTATTGTCGCTGGTGCGATATTCCACAAATCTGACCTCACATCGCAATCGACAAAGAGAGAAAGAAAGAGAGAGAGAGAGAGAGAGAGAGGGGAAGAAAAGACTCGAGGAGAAGTTATCAGTAATTTTTTAATTTTTAATTTTCCTTTTCGGTGGAGCGAGAGAGAGAGTAGAGAGAGAAGTAGAGAGAGAAGGAAAGTCTATTGAGTGAATTTATATTCCTCGCTTTTTCGTCAAACCAACAGAAAGTCCTTTTTTTTTTTTTTAAGAGCGGACGGGGGAGTTTCTCCCTGAGAGAGAAGGAAGTTCGCTTCTTGATTTCTAGGGTTTGCGTTCGTCCCCGTGCTCGATTCTGGGTCGGCAATGGAATTCGGTTTCTAGCCCTCCTTGACCACCCCGTTCCGATCCGAGTTTCTCTCTCTTTCTGAGCTCCGAGCAAAATGGAGGAGGAGGAGGTGGCTGCAGCTGCTGCCGGCGCTAGCAGTAGCGGCGGGGGGGCCGCTGCCGGCGGAGGCGGAGGTGCTGGTAGTGGTGGAGATGGAGGTGGTGGCGGTGGTGGGGATGCTGAGAAGAAGAAGACAGCTGAAGGGGAGGGCAAGTCTAAGCGCAAGATGAAGACTGCTTCTCAGTTGGAGATTCTGGAGAAGACTTATGCTGGTGGGAATGCTAATCAGTTTATTTGCACTTCTGTGTGTTGCCCTTTTTCTGATTTGTGTTATTTGATTTATTTGCGCGTATCGGTTTTTTTTTCACTGAAATTGGCGTTGATTCAGTGGAGCCGTATCCGTCCGAGGCGATAAGGACTGAGCTGTCGGGGCAATTGGGGCTTTCCGATAGGCAGTTGCAAATGTGGTTCTGTCACCGGCGTTTGAAGGACAGGAAGGGACCGTCCAAACGGCAGCGTAAGGACTCCCCAGCTGCCGCCGCTCCTGAGCCAATGTCGGTTGGTGGGGAAGCGGCGAATGAGCTTCCCTATGGTGCTGTTGCTGGATCAAGTTCGTTTGCGCCGGCTGTGGATCCTTGGCGAGCTGCCCCACGAGTCGGGACGGCTGTTGCACGAATCAGCGGTGATTATCCGGGGATGAAGCGGCATTACGAGCCAGAACCATCAATGGCTGAGCGCCATGCAATTGCATTTGTGGAAGCACAGTTGGGCGAGCCTTTGAGGGAGGATGGGCCGATTCTTGGCATGGAGTTTGATCCTTTGCCGCCAGGTGCATTTGGCACTCCTATTGGTGAGTTGAGTTCTTTGCCTTTTGAGCATGCTCGTTTGGATGCAGCTATTTTGTTTAAAATCAGGGAATTACAATTTCTTTTAGTGATTGGCAGTTATGTCTTGTGGGTGCATTAATTAGCTATTACAACATTTTGCAAGGCCAGTTATCTTTTAGTACTTGAATGTCGCATGGAGCTTAGATCAAATCTGTTTGTTGGGTGATTAGATGTTAATGTTTTGCAAATTCAATTAGGCGAGTAGGAGTGAAGTTCAGATCGAACTAATATAACTCCACAATGAAGACAGACAAGAGTAGCCAGATAAATGATTGGTGTTTTGGACATGGGAAATAGCAAACTGGAGTACTTCAGTGAGCAGAGAACTTCATCTGTATTGGAACGAGTTCATCTAGAGTATTTCATAGATGGTCGGATTAAGACTTGAGATAAAGGGTCAGAGTAGTATCTAACCGGGGGCCATATCATGCAAAAGAATTTATGCAACTCTTAGTCGAAAACAACTTCTCTTTGAAACATCATGTAGAAATTATGGCATTACGAAGTACAATCTGGAATTAGTAAAGATGTAAGGAAGATATAGGAGAGCAAATTATTGTGCATTGGACAGTCCTTGGTCCAAGGCCTCTGGCCTTGACCTTGACAAAAGGGAAAAAAATGTTGAAGGGTAAATGGGATGTGTCGCCATCTGCAGTTGTTCTCCTACTTTGTGATTTGGAGGAAATTTGGAGTGAGCTACTTGAATTTTATCTTGGTTGTGCAATAAACAATTGACTGCTAAGATCATAGGGCTATTGATTTGGACTGAGACATTTTGGAGTTTACAGGTTTAACTTTGGAGTCCAAAGGCAAAGATTTGACTGACGTCTCTTTAGCTTTGGAGACGTTTCTAAGAATAGGACAGAGTGAACCTGATTGTTGTTATACTGGTTGCCATTTGTGAGATTGTTGTGAAAAAAAGGCTATGCCTTGTAAACACCAAATCACTGCTGTCAGATTTGCAATTTCTCCTCTTTATTTGAGGAGATAAATGCAGAAATATGAATTATTGATCCTTAGTCTCATACAAACAATCCAAGGAGAATTCTCAGTTGTATGCATTTTATTTTCTTGGGAGTCTTTTGTGATAATGTTATGCCTATCGGAAACATACTCTGTTTAGAATATCTTTATCTTGTCCCTAACAATTCAAAACTAACGCTAAGTTACAGGAGAACCAGGAATAAAGAGAACCTTGTTTTCTGATCTGTTGTTACTCGAAGTAAAGATCAGCAACTTATGAAAGAGTTTCTCCATTTCACATAGAATAGAACTGGCTACTTTTTCGACAATCCCTTATGCCACTGCAAGAAGAGGTTTTAGGAGTCGCTTTAGCTGAATATGGGCTAATCTGTATTATGTTGCTGTTTTTGAGAGACTAGAAAGGACTTTTTAGAGTTTGCTTTTATGTGGCTGTTAGCGTGTTAGGGCGTCCAGTGATAACAAGATACTAGCTTTCAGGTGGCTGAATGAGTTGTCATAATTTACTACTTAATGTGTCTAGGGTTCTTTTACTTTGGGGCCAAGGATTTCAATGGTTGAGTCCTTTGAAAGGTTTGAAAGTAATAAGTTGATGTATTTCTTGTCCGACCCATTTTAATCAAGTTCCTTGTGAAAGGTTGTAATGACCCATGAAGCTGCTTTATAACCTCTGGTAACAATGTTGTTTTCTCTGCAGGAGGAGCAGTGATGGGGCAACATAAACAAACTGGAAGATCTTTTGAGGCCAAATATGAGCGCTCTGATGCTAAATTAACTAAGGTCAGTAGGTGTCTGCATGTAGAATGGTGCAACTATGTATATTCAGGACATTTGAATAGATAAGCATACGGGGAGTGGAAAAGAATACTAGTTTTAGATCATTCATGAAGAAGAAACTATATTGAGAGTATAGTAGCTGAGTTTATTTTTGGTTCTATCCTCAGATGATCTGAATTTTCTCCTAGCAGAGTTGGATAATTTAGCGTAGTTTATTGGGATTGGTTAGCTGAAATGAGCCACTCATCCCCTTATTCACAAAAACGAAAAGGAACACCCAACCCCCCTCCCTGCGTGCGAGCACCTCACACATGCACAACAAAAAAGGGTGGGGGGAGGGTAAAAGATTTGACTAAACTGATGTGAATATTCATATTTTCTGTTCTTAGGGTGTTGTGCGTCCAGTCCATGAATACCAGTTTCTTCCAGAGAAACCAACTGTTAGAGCTGAGACATATGAAAGAGTTGTTACACCATACCATGGTGGTTCAGATAGTAGTAACCCACGGATTTCAGCTGGACCTCCGTTCCTGCATGTGAATGAGCCAATGCCCTCTGGATATGGTCTTCAAAATCGGATGCCCACTTTGAGTCTCTTGACTCCACCAGGCAAGCAGGGGCATCTCTTGACATCAACTCCAGGAGAGTATGATTTAGATCCATCAAAAACCTCATCTACAAACTTGGAGATTGAAAATAGGCTTGGTGCTCACTCTGCTTCAGCATTGGACAATCCGATTGTATCATCAGACAGACGGGTCATTCACAATGAGGAACTTTTACGAGCTGAGAGAAAGAGGAAGGTAATCTCATGGTTCTCCAGTATTATGAAGTGTGTATAGGTAGATATCTTGTCTGCAAGATTATTATCTTGAAGAATGTTTCAGTAAGTGTTGTCTCCAAACTATTACCTGCACAGAGTGAAGAGGCTAGAATACAACGGGAGGTTGAAGCTCATGAGAAAAGGATTAGAAAAGAACTAAAAAAGCAAGATATTTTGAGACGAAAGGTACGGGGTGCTGATTTTCAATGAAATTTATTTGTTTTAATGGATATAATCGCATGTCTAAGTTTATATGTTGTCATTTAATACTATTGCACATCTATACCTAGAGAGAGGAGCAAGTAAGAAAAGAAATGGAGAGGCTTGACCGTGAAAGGCGGAAGGAAGAAGAAAGATTACTGCGGGAGAAGCAGAGAGAGGTAGAGAGGTACCAGCGTGAGCAAAGGCGTGAATTGGAGAGGAGGGAGAAGTTCTTGCAGAAAGAGTCTAGAAGAGTAAGCTTGAGGAACTGTGGTTTTTCCTTTCTTCTCAATCTGTCTGTAAACATTAAGTTGTTTCAACTAGTAAATTGCTGGTGCGTTTGTAGGCTGAGAAACAGAGGAGAAAAGAGCAAGCTCGCAGAGAAAAGGAAGCTGCTAGACTTAAAGCTGCTAATGAGAGAGCAATTGCTCGCAGAATGGCAAAAGAATCAGTGGAACTCATTGAGGATGAACAATTGGAGTTAATGGAGTTTGCAGCCTTAAGCAAGGAGTTACCTTCAATTATGTCTCTGGATTTTGAAACTTTGCAAAATCTTGAGTTATATAGAGGTAGGTTGTGCAATCTCTGGTTGGACATGAGGTTCTTTGTGATTGCAGCAGCAGATTATTCTGAAGCTATTTATTGTCCTCATCAATGCATGCAAATTGATCTCTTGCTTTACTTTCATGTTATATATTCGAGAGATTTGATTGTTCTATGGGTGAGGCCTTCTGGAATTTGTTTACTATTGCAGTAGCGGTGATATGCATGAATATAATCTTAAGACTGACTCATAAGCTGGAATGTCCTGGGACCTTGGCTTCTTGACCTGAATGCAAGTAGCCAATGTGTCTTTAATAGGAATTTATGTTTTCACCTTTTCTTTTCACAAGACCTTGTAGATGATAAACCAGCATGCTAACTTTGGCAGGATTTGATCTCCTTAGAAATCCATGCTAGCTATGTGCCAGTAAACTTCCGCAGTTGATTTTTACTATGTATGATGGCAGTCTTCTTACTGTCCTATTGGTGGAACATAAGGAAAACTTTGCATGAACACAATTTTCGAAGCTGTGGAATTTGAAGCTCAGAAGCAACGTTATAATGAGTTGAAGAAGAAAACCTAGGTTGACTGTTGATTAGTGTTAGGCTGACATGTTTGGCTCCAAGTTTCCAACTTTTGGGTTTTTTTTTTTTTTTTTTTTTGATTAGTTTTTACTGAAAATTTTGCATTTGTTTTATAGCCATCCCTAGCTTAATTGAACCAACTCATGAGATACAATTTAGTAATGCTGTCTATGAAGATGTTATCTATTATTCCAGATTCTATGACTGCATTTCCATCCATATCTGTGCAAATGAAAAGGCCGTTTGCAATTCAACCTTGGTCACATTCAGAGGAGAATATTGGGAATCTTCTCATGGTAAGCTTCAGCTTTGCTTCTCCTTATATTTTAGTTTTATTATTGCTTTTCACATGTCCTTTTATCTTCCCTTGCTCCTTTATCCTTTTACTTTGGGAAAAAATGCCAAAAGAACTAATGATTTTTATCCTAGTTAATATGTTACCTCTTACTTTAATTTACATTTAACGCGTATACTTATTAATGATATACTGTAATCATTGCTTTATTTACTATATCATCAAATATCAGGACAAATTCATTTAAATTTAATGCTGTCCCGTTAGATGTCAGATATGTAGGTTCTGGTTGACGTGAGACTATTTGTTGTACCTTTTTAAGGTAGAGGGACGAAGCAAATTCTAGTTCAATGATTAGGGTTATTTTTCTTATACTGTCCAATGTTATTGAGGAGAGCAGAACTTAGGTAGATCACTTCTTAAGACAGCAAACTATGCCTAGGCCTTTCCAAGAAATAGTTGGTTAAGATAGTACCGGTTTTGGAGTTTCATCACAGAAATGATGCACGCGAATTCGAGTTGTCCAAGTGTTAGATCTGTTATCCTGAGTATCATTCTATTTTGCCATGCTTGATCCCCATGTAATTAGCATCAGACTATGAGGCCTCGTGGGCATCTTGCATTAGCATGTTAGCTTCTTTTACACCGTGTTCTCTCACATTCCTTCAAAGACTTTAGGTGTCCCTGTGAGTTTGTAGTTGAAAGTTCTAGCATATAACAATTCTGTTTATTATACATTGCTACTGGACAATTTTTCTCTTCATATGATGAAGTATGATATTTCTAATAATGTAGGATTTGTTCAAAATAACGTTTTCCTATTGTAGATTGCGATATTGTAAAAGCGATTGATATGATACGTGTCGACTCATTTGATAATTAATGTGGCCGTATGCCTTGCTTTCCCAGTGAAAGAAATGTCAGTTTGTGCATGAACCTTTAGAATTTGAAATATTTCACTGCCTTTGTAAATCTTTTCCTGAAAATATCTTGGATTTTGTTTCTTGACTTTAGGCTTGGAGGTTCCTGATAACTTTTGCAGATGTTCTTGGTCTGTGGCCGTTCACACTTGATGAGTTTGTTCAAGCTTTCCATGACTATGTACGTTCTGTTTTCTAACGTGCATTTCATTCCTTAAGGAGTTATTATCTCTAGGCTGGAAGTGCATGAGCCTTCTTGGTTTCACGCTAAGCGTATTTGCCTTGTGGCTCAGGATGCAAGGTTGTTGGGTGAGATACATGTTTCTCTGTTACGAACAATCATTAAAGATATTGAAGATGTTGCAAGGACACCTTCCACTAATGTGGGAGCGAATCTAAATAGTGTTGCTAATCCAGGCGGTGGCCATCCGCACATAGTTGAAGGGGTGAGCTATTTCTTGTTAGTTCCTACGGTTGTTTGGATTATTATTAGATTCACTGTGTGTAAAGAATCCTTTACGCATTCACTAGTAGATGGATGACACGTGTTCTTAAAGATAGTTATGTAAACAAGTTTATCCACTCAAGTTGAGAGTGTGAATTGTTTCTTACTCTGGTGGAGGTCTTAATAAAAATCCTAATTATTTTATGAAGGACATTGTTGTGGAACTTTTTTTGTGCAGAGGAGGAGGGTTGTAGATGTGTTCACTTCTGGAAGTTTAATAATTAGTTGCCAGTGATTTTTCTGATATCATGGTATCAGTTGGCCTTTCTTGTGTCTCTGGCGTTTATCTTTATTCATTTCAAATATAAGAATCGTGGGAACATCCTTAAGCTGCTGTCAGTAAAAATAGGAACTTTCGATCCTTTTACTAATGACACTGCTTCTCAAGCTGGTCGTACATGAGCAGTTATCTTTTTCTGCTTTGCTTGTCATTCATAACCTAAGATTAAGGCATTCCTTGTAGGCATATTCTTGGGGTTTTGATATTCGGACGTGGCAGCGGCAATTGAATCCGCTTACATGGCCTGAAATACTGCGGCAGTTCGTCCTTTCTGCAGGATTTGGGCCCCAACTGAAGAAAAAGAATGTTGAAGCAGCATATATTCATGATGATCATGAGGTGACTTCATATCCTTCAAGAAAGCTACTTGTTTCTTGGATTGTCATTTCGTGTTGCTGTTTACATTTCAGAAAGAGTATAGAAGTTTCAATACTTTGAGAGATGCTATTTCCTTGCATTGGTTTGTTGGTAATGATGGTATTTCCTTCTTGTGTTATATGGCTAGAGTTCGTTCTGTATCTTGTAGTAGGACTTGGAAGGCATGTTAGCCACCCTAGATCTCGCAAAAGAGTAGTTTGAAAATGACTGGGACAACTTCCACTTTTATCTAGAGATTGAAGCTAGTATCTAGTTGTAGGACTAGAACAAGTTGCCATGGATAAGGATAACCATGAGAACACTAATTGGAAAAGTTCTTGAGGCTTTTTCCTTTTTGCATTTTATTTTTAGATCTTAAGAATTGTACTGCAATGATGAGATTCTTTTGTGTGCATTTGTTTCTTCTGCTTGTTTGATGGTCATTTCATTTGCATATTAGTTGTTTTGCAGCCATTTTAAGCCTTATGTTCACACGTATTGTTAGAAACCTCAATATCAGGAAATCTCTTACCCATAGCAAGGATAGTCATTCCTTTCTCAATATGCCAAAACTGAAAAGTGCTGCGTGGAGTTGCCTGATATTTGCGGCTTCTTTACCTTTTTCTGGGTATCTTGAAGTTACAAATGTAGTTGAATTTTTATCTGGTATGTGACTGCAATGGGTGTTGTTTCTTTGAAACAAAATTCATTGCCGCCTCCTGAAGCCATATGGCTTCAGGAGAACTGACCATTTAATTGACTCCTCATGAAGCGGTGCTTCAGGAGTCCTGTGGTCACTCCATCTCCAGGGTGCTTCATTAGTATTTCAAAGAACAATTTCCACCACATTAGCAGAAGAATGGAGAGCATTCATTCATTGTAATTGTCAACAGAAAGCGAATCAGGTGTTTATTGCCATATAAAATTCATGGTTTGAGGAATTAATCTAAGAAATCTCTAGTTGTAGTTGACTGGACAGAAGATCATCAATCTTATGTGTTTAGTAACTGTTTTGCTGTTTGGATCATTGCATCCCAATGTTGTGGCTTCTGAGTTCCAGTTTAAGATTTTAGGTATATTAAGTTGTGGCTGGGGTTGCTCTTCATACTTTCGGGTGATGCTAGTTTGAGACAAACTTATTGAACATCCTTTCCATGTTATCTTTCACGTTGGTTGTATATATTTTAACTGATGCATTGGATTAAGAGTTTTTAAGCCCTTCTAATGGTCTTTTGTGTTTTTCTCCCAATGACAGTAAAGTATTTTCACTTTTTGAAACTATGAATTTTATTAAATTAACTTTATATATGGAATTAAATAAAAGGCATTTCTTAAGCTAAGAGTCAAAGGAAAGGGCTAAAGTTTGCAGCCCTCAACATCCTGAGTTACTTTACTTTGCTGTAGTGAAAAGTGAATACTTTTCACTCAAATGAAGTTGTTTCCTCCAATGCAGGGGCAGGGTAATGAAGGTCAAGATATAATTTCTATTTTGCGAAATGGTGCAGCTGCTGAAAATGCCTTTGCCAAAATGCAACAAAGGGGATTTTCTAATTTACGCAGATCAAGGCATCGTTTGACCCCTGGAACAGTCAAATTTGCAGCTTTTCATGTTCTCTCTCTGGAGGGAGATGATGGCCTATCAATACTTGAAGTCGCCGATAGGATTCAGGTGAGAGGATTTGTTGACTGAAAAATGTTTGATCATGTTGTCCTTAAAGTATTAAATATCCTTTTTATGGTTTCTCTTGAAAGAAATGTGGACTACGAGATCTTACTACTAGCAAGACTCCAGAAGCATCGGTAGCTGCTGCTTTGTCAAGGGATACAAAGCTTTTCGAGAGAACTGCTCCATCAACTTACTGTGTCCGACCTGCTTATAGAAAGGATCCAGCTGATGCTGAGGCTATACTTTCTGCTGCTAGGGAAAGGATTAGAGAATTTAAAACTGGGCTTGTTGATGAAGAGGAAGCTGACGATGCTGAAAGAGATGAAGACTCTGAAAGCGAAAGCACGGAAGACCCTGAGGTGGATGATTTAAATGCTGAATTAAATTCTCAGGTGGAGGTCTCCCAAAGAGATGTCAATCTACTTGGTGTGAAAACTCTTTCGGGTGATGAAAAGGATGATGCTGATGAAATAGACATCTCACAGAATGGCATGGAGAGAGCGAATGGAGATTCATCATTGATGTGTCCTGAAGACTTGATCAAGGATGAAGATACCAGTGCTCCTGTTGATAGAGGTGATGGTGGCATTCAAGATGAAATAACTGATAATCAGCAAGACACCGATATTGATGAAAGCAATCCGGGAGAGCCATGGGTGCAAGGACTTATGGAAGGAGAGTACTCGGATCTTAGCGTTGAAGAGCGCCTCAATGCTCTTGTCGCTATTATTGGTGTTGCAATTGAAGGGAATTCAATACGTAGTGTTCTTGAGGTAAACTAATCTCATTTCACTGAGCATTGGGAAATAATTATTGTACTCCTGTTTGTGGTCTGAAATTTGAGTTACTTTCTAGGAACGCCTGGAAGCAGCGACTGCATTGAAGAAGCAGATGTGGGCAGAGGCACAACTTGATAAACGCCGAACAAAAGAAGACTACCTGCTGAAGATTCACCATCCACTCCAAATGACAAGCAAAACCGAAGCTAACCTTCCAAACATATCATCAGCTGAGGGCAAGCTAAGCCCTTTGCTTGCTGTTGATGGTGGTAATAATGAGATGCCAGTGGATCCTGCTATTCAGCGAGAATCAATGATGGTTCAGCAGAATCCCAGTCCCTTAATAACTTCTGAAGGAAACGTGCAAGTGCAAGATATTCCTGGCGGTTCAGAAAATTTTTCACTGCAGCAAGTAGGATATGCGGCTGAAATGTCCCGCTCACAGTTAAAATCTTATATTGGTTACAAGGCAGAAGAGTTGTATGTATATCGGTCATTGCCTCTTGGTCAGGATCGAAGGCGCAACAGATACTGGCAGTTTGTCACATCCAATTCAAGAAATGATCCTGGCTGTGGTAGGATCTTTGTTGAGTTGCATGACGGGCGATGGAGGCTAATTGATTCTGAAGAGGTGCTGATCCATCTTAAGTGCCCACTTTATGATTGAGTTGTTTGCCTGCATTAGCGGTTATATGTGTGTGATTTGTTATCTATCAATTTTTTCATGCATCTCTCTGGTAAATTAGTATTTATATTGATATTTAGATATTGCTACCTAACATTGTTCTTTTCCCTTGATATAACTTCCCCACAGTTCTAATCAATCTGTGCAATGCATGCAGGGTTTCAATTCTTTGTTAGCATCTTTAGATGTACGTGGGGTTAGAGAATCATATCTTCACTTCATGTTGCAAAGGATAGAGTCATCATTTAAAGAATCTGTTAGAAGAAATGCAATCCGCACTGGTGGCAAGAGAACAAGTGAAGAGAAAGTCAAGAGAGAGGCTCTTGAAGTGCCACATGGCTCTGATGCTTCCATAGGCATTGACAGCCCTAGCAGTTCTGTATGCGGAGTGGATCCTGAGACATCAGAGACCTCCACATCGTTTGAAATTGAGCTCGGAAGAAATCGACATGAGAAAGATGGTGCTCTAAAGAGATATCAGGAGTTTGAGAATTGGATATGGAAGGAATGCCAAAGTCCTTCGGTGCTATATGCCATTAAATATGGAAAGGAAAGATGTGTGCCACTTCTTAATGCTTGTGATCGATGTCATGAGATAAATTCTATGGACTATGATAACTGCCCTTCATGTTATTGGACCTCTACAACCTCGAAAAATGACTTATATCTCTCTGAGTCTGCGGCACCTTCTGAACACAAATTGCACATGCTGTCTGACCCTACTAAGCATGGTCCGGTGTCTTCCCCTGTGAAAACAAGACTGCTTAAAGTGTTATTGGCTTTGGTGGAGGCAAGTCTATCCTATGCTTTTAATATCTCAAGCCCTTTTCACTGTGATGTTTTGAATTGTGCTTCCCTGAAGATTCTTGCAGCTTATGTTTTTCTTAATGATGACTTGTCAGGCTTTTGTTCCTCCAGAAGCTCTTGAGTCCATTTGGACTGACAATTATCGCAAGTCTTGGGGTATGAAGCTGCGAACTTCATCATCAGCTTCAGACCTTCTTCAGGTTCGTCTTAACTTGTGTCGTTATGCTGTTGCTATATTGTACTTCTAGCACCGTTATCCCTTTTCCTGAGAAACAGGGAAACGCCTTTCCCTTTGACTAAATGTGCCTGGAAGCCTTTTTTTTTTCCTTCCCTGGATCTTAAAAGAATGGAGTATGGCTATGCACTCCATTGGTGCTTTTGCATCGTCTTTTTATTGCTTGCTGTCTTATTTCATCCTTTAATTGTCTGATGGCTAGTATATGACAAGACTTTTTCTCCCTAATGGTATTCCTTGCAAAGTATCCTCTCTTCTCTAAACTTGTTTCTTTTTTTCCTTTTTTTTCCTTCCCTCTTTATTTGTTTTCAGGCTTTGACATTGTTGGAGAGTGCCATTAGGAGGGATTATTTGTCCCCTAATTTCGAGACCACTAATGAATTGTTGAGCATCTCTTCTGGATTTGCTACTGATATTTCTGTGAGTCTTGAAGCTTTGATTGTACTCCCATGGATACCCCAAACGACAGCTGCAGTTGCATTAAGGCTCATGGAATTTGATTCAGCCATCTCTTATTCGCTCCATCAAAAGGCGGAGTCTGCAGTAAATGAAGGATCTGGGGACTTTGTGGTGAGTTGCTTTGTCAATGTAATGAACTCTGATATTGTTTATGAGGTTGCATAATGATGAAGGAAGGTACATAGCGGTGGATTGTTGTATGCTGCCAACTTTCCTATAGCCAGTCAATTACCTTAGTAAATTATGATGATAACCATAGATGGCGACGTGATTTCGGTGGCTTTATCACAAATGCTTCATTTTACCACTGTTCAACCATTTACTGCAGGACCTCACAGGTTATTACTTCTGTATTTGATCTCAGTAAGCTGGTCCGAGTTTAACTGGAGTTGTAGGACTATGATTTGAAAAGTTGAAAACCTCTTTTTCCCTTTTGCTTGGCTGTGATAATCTCACATACCATTCAGCTTATCTTGGTGTATTAATTTATCTCAATATCAATCCACAATATAAGCAACCTATGAACATGGCCTAAGAATTTATGCATGAACTTTGTGGCATAAGCTGAATTTTCATCCTTTAAATCCTTGCTGATTGTTTATGCAATTAATGGGTCTGCTCTTCCTTTTCCCAGAAGTTTCCATCAAGATACATGGGCACGAGGAGTTGGCACAACCATGATAGTGCAGCAACTCCTTTTCGAGGTGGGCCTGTAGATGAAAACTGGGCTGACCCTGGGCCGGCACTTGCCAGGTCTGGTCGACGACGGGGACGGGGAACTGGAAGGGGCCTTAGTCGCACAGGTGGCCGGAGATCCCAGAGAAGGATAACTGGTGGTCCTAGGTTTGACTCTGGCAAGAAAGCTAGAGTGGCAAATGGTGAGAGAGGGCGGTCCCGTGGACGAGGTGGACGTAGGCGAGGACGACGTAGCGCTAGAAATCGGCAGAGAGCAGTGAAAAAGGAAGTTCCTGTCTTTGATGAAAGGGATGCCACAAAAGAACTGATGATGGAGGAATCGCCAGGGGTCTTGATTGAGGATGGATGGAATGGGGATGATGGTAATAATGTGGGGCTGAATTTGGAGGAAGCTGAAAATAGCAGCAGTTCAGAGAGTTCAGAATTTGAGGATGAAGATGGGCAAGCGACTGGGTCGTACAGATATGATCTTGCTGCAGATGATTACTCTGGAGGCCTCAATGGCAAGGCCGATGAATTGTCAGAAGCAAGCGATGATAATATGGATGGCAATGAGGAAGTTGAGGAGGAGGAGGACGACGACGAGGATGAGGGAGACGATGGGGGCGGAGATTTAGATGTTCGAGAATACATAAACGGGGAATTCGATGAGGAGGAGGAGGATACAAGAGCCATTGATGGATTTGAAAATGTGGACCCTGATGAAGGTACAGGATCTACATCTTCGGAGTACAGTGACTGAAGGTCCATGTTGCCGGCAGAAAACGGTGCTCCCATCATATTGTTTCGACAGTAGGTTCTTAGTGCTAAATGTATTTAGAGAGAGAGAGAGAGGGTTGTTGAAATCACTCAATGTCAGGGCAATTCTGTCACACGCAGAAGTATATTCGCGGTGCGGTGTACTTTGATAGAGCAAATACTCTACGTACATTTGGTGATAATGAGGAAGAAAAGCTTGGATATTCACTTCTATTCCGATAGCCTAAAGAAGAATTACTTCCATTTCACTTCCATTCGTATTTTGGCTCCTCTCAGTCACTTGGGTTTTTCCTGCTCGGCGCTTGATAATGTGCCCGGCGACATGCTGTGGCTACCGTGATCCGTGATGATTTTGGAGCGGTTGTCGAATGCGCGACGTGGTTATTCTGTTACATGGTCGACAACCAAGGCCTCTTTTATTCCTGATTCTTATGGTCTCCAAATGCTTCTGCAGTTCAACTTGTGTTGTTCTCTTTTGGCGAGACTTAATTACATTACCGTGCAATCATATACTTGCAGGCCGTGATTGATCGAGTTGGAAGCGACCTTTGAGAGAGAAGCAGCGACGACTAATCCAATTGATTTTGTGACTTCATTACATTACCAACCCTTTTTCTTGGGCGATCTAGAAGGCGAAATCTCTCACATCAGCCCCGCTGCATTCATGATTTTTTTGGTTCTAGAGTGCTCCCTACAGAACTAATACCCAAAGGCTACAAGAACGAGGAGCCCGCCTTATCATCTGAACCCGCATTTTGTTGGTCAGTGTTACACCGACATCCAATCATCGATTCGATAGCTAATCAGGATCTTGTTTGATAATCACGAGAGAAAGCTTCACATTAACAAATCGCATTGACAAATGCTCCAAACAAGAGAGATTTCGTCGTATGCGAACTAATCAATTGGTCACTCGTTCCACAATTTGCTAAGGCAGGCACTAAATTACTTTGTGTTCATACAAATTCGGAACTCCAACTCAATGAATGTGGGGGAACATCTAAAACATCAAAATGCTGGAAAAAGAAGAAGAAGAAGAAGAAGAAGAAGAAGAAGAAGAAGAAGAAGAAGATATGTGGCCCTAAAATGAATAAACAATTAAAAAACGAAGAGAAGAAGAAGAAGATGAACACGGAGAGATCGGAATGAATGATCAGCAAGGAATCTGATCGGTGAACCAACTGAGCACTTTGACCGGAGCTTCACCAGATCCACCGCCAGGTTCGCCAGCCAGGCGAAACAGATGCAGCACGGGCACAGGCAACTCAATATCGACCTGCAAATTCCAGAAAAAAAAAGAAAATCCATTAGAAAAAAAACAAAGAAATCAATGAAGAAGGAACCCATCCAAGGCGACGCAAAACTGTCGAACTCGGAAGCGAATTGCGAACGGAGAAAAGAGATTGCAAAAGATCAAAGCTCGATCGCCATCGTCGCTGCGCAAACGAAAGACTTTACGCAAAAGATTCGACAATGCCGATAAATTTTCGCACGCCGTGCAAACAAAAGACTTTACGCAAAAGATTCGACAATGCCGACGAATTTTCGCACGCCGCGCATCGAACGGAATGGCGATCGCGGAGGGAAGGGACTCACCCGACGAGCCAGACGACGGCTCCGACGAGGGACAGGACCAGAGCGACCAGCGCGAAGGGGAGGCCCAGCAGGAACCCCAGCGGCCTGCACTCCATCGCCGAACCTTGCTTCTCCGACCTGCGCGTGATTTCTCCCGGAAAAAGATCTTTCGTGGCGCGGAGAAATAGACGGGGGAAATCGGCGGACGCAGGCTGGCTGGTTTTGAACTTGCGGAACCGGCAACGCGGAAGTACGAACTGCCCCGGTGAAATGACGGGAAGAGCCCTCGGGCGGTTGGCGGCCCCGTGGGAAGAGGCCAGGGGTAGTCTGGTCCAAGAAGGATCTTTCGGAAGGTTCGACTCGGTTTCCGTTAGAGCCGCGGAACCGGGCTCGCCCTGCGCGGGCGCTCTCGTTTTAATTAAAGTTGCGCGTTTGGTTTGGTGATCGTGAGATTTCACGGCAAACGATGAGTGGGACCCCCAGAATCGTGCTGAGGACGTGGCATTCCTTTCAAAATAATGATGATGATGATGATGATGATGATTTGGTTTTGTGATTTGAATTTCCAATTTTGGAGAATGGGCTTAAAATAGGGTCGGTCTGGCTTATTTTGGTCTGCCGTTTTGAGATTTCTTTTTTCTTTTGTGACAAAAATTAATTTGAAGTGAATATAGCACGGATATACCGGTTTGGATTAAATGCGACGCGATACTTCGAGAGGTTTATATAACAAAAATAAGTTTTAGGTAAATATAGCATGTGTGTACCATATTAAAGTTTTTTTATGGTATTAATTCAAATAAAAATACATGGTCATTGTGTATTTTTTTCGAAATTAATATTGGACGAATGACATGATTTTTATTTTTTCAGGGATAATGACACAAATTGTTTTTGAATTTTCAATTTTGGAGAATGGGCTTCAAAGGAAAATGCGATTTACCGATGAGTGTCATGGTCTAGCTTACTGTGGCATGTCCGTGTGAGGGCTTAACACCGGCCGTGCCCCAGACTAGCCAAGTTCATGTGGGTGTGCTCGCCCGACTCACGATCCCAGCACTGGTGTGCATGTGCTGGCGTCTTGGCTCTGTGCCATGGTAATGCCTATTAATGTGTAATCTATTTTGAATAAGCTAAAATAAAATAAAATAAAATAAAAAGGCTGCTACCACCAAAATTACGTCCGTGTCACATTTACTTTAAATCAATTTTTAGGTCAAGAAAAATTCTAAAAATTTATATACTTGTGCAACATTTACCACAAACTGTATACCTATGTCCCATTTACCCCAAGTTGTGGTAATTTTTGAAATTCTTTAGGAATAAATGTGACACGGATGTATTGATTCAAAATTTTTCATGACATTATTAATTTAAGAGCACGAAATGTTAATGGCATAAATGTGCACGAGTTTAGATGAAGTGCGGCATGGTACTTTGAGACTTCTTGTGACACAAAAGGTAGTTTGGGGTAAATGTGGTATGAGCGTACAAATTTAGAGTTTTGATAGTATTAACCTGATAAAAATTAATCGGTTATCATGTTTTTTTTTTTTGTTTTGAAATTAATATTGAACCAATGGCACGATTTTTATTTTTTCGATTGTAATCCGCTGGGACAAATTGGGCTTAGCCTTCGACTAATGATGCCCCTCTTGGTGTTATAACTCCACTTATTCAATCTCCAATGGGTCATCTAACTTTAACTTCGCCTTCAACCTGCCGGATTAGCAGTGGCCAAGATCGTCGTTGCTAAGTGTTGAGCTTCTCAACCTGCCATGGAATGTGATGAATGAAAGCGCAGATGGGTTGACTCTCCCGTGCATAATCCAAGCTTCTCAGTTCTCCATTATCATCCTCTCTTTTTTCCCCCGCTAGCTTGAACATCAAGGGTCGACACGCCACTTGATTTCCAGACTATGATGGTTTGGCGTACAATCACTAGAATATGGACAACAAAAGCTAGAACAAGAATTTGAAACACAAGATTTTATCCTGATTCTTCCTTAAAATAGGGTTACGTCCATCCGGTGGAGATTTCCGCTATAATTAGCATTTCACACATCCCAAACTATTAATAAAATATGGACTCAAATTATTAAAGTTTCTGGGTGGCTCGAGGGTGCTGCCCTCGCGACCTCTGTCGGGGCTCTCCCTAGACCCCATTTGCTCATTGGGGAGTGAGATTCTCATGCCTTCTTATCGATAGGAAATATAAATCACATTTCAACCCAGACGTGTCCTAACTAGTATAACCCCATGCTTAGGTTGGATCCTCACCCTTGGCCCTATTCGTGCTAGGGACAAACATGGTTGCATTAAGGTGGAATTCATGACCTCTTGCCTCATGTGCTATTTCACTTCTTTGTACGGAGCAAGTGTGAGGAAAAGGGGAGCTGAAGAGAGGTGCCAAATCGATGGAGGAATATTCCCCGCATGGATACTGAAAGGGGGGAGGGGTAAAACGGTGCATGATTGTGGTCAACTCCTCCACAAAACAGCTCTGAAAAAAACAAGAACCTAAGACTGGTAGATTTCTAGGCCTACTACTGTCAATAGGTTGTTGCCTTGTTGGTCCACGATTGTTTTTGTCTTCTATGCATTTTTGGGTAGATAATTTCTTCTTTCTGACTGACAAGTAGTGGACCATCTCAACCTGTATATTCACACATCTTGTTGTGATCGGAACTATGTTAGAGAGGGGCGACGAGATTCAAGTTATGCAAAAGCATTACATTTAGCAGACGAATAAAAAATTCGAGGGTTCGCCATACCAAACCTCACGCTTTAGATTTTTTTATTCTATTTACACTCTTTAGAAAGAAAACAGTGAAAAACAGTGAACCATCATACCATTTCTCTCTTGTGATTGGCCTATTTGATGTCTGATTGGGTAGCCACATTCGGGATCAGGATCATCTCTCACGACCGAGACGATTTGTCTGCTTAAGTAATTGAAGTAGATGGAGCCCAAATTGGGCGTTTTTGGCCTCATTCTATTGTTATATTTTGGCAATCTCGATACTATCACCACCTTCCTCTCTGTATAAAAGTTCGCTTTGACAATGGCATTTACTCCAAGTCGGTGCCACCCTCTTATCGTCCCAAGGCCCTTATGGCAAAATTCCTATAAACACATAAATGTCTAAGATGGGATTTTTTTCATTCACTCATGATGGAGAAAAACCGCTGCTAAAATCTCACGGAGCGAATTTAGTATGATTGTAACCTGTCAAGGTAGCTTTAAAAATCAACTTTAGCTTTAACGTATAGAATTTGACTTTTATTTAATAATAAACACCTAAGACCAAAAAAAATATAAAGATAGATTCATTTTCAAGGTCATTTGAAGAAACTGCTAAAATCTCACGGAGCGAAAACGTATTATTGTAACCTAAGGTAGCTTTAAAAATCAACTTTAGATTTACACCCTTTGCTTTTAACGTATAGAATTTGACTTTTATTTAATAATAAACACCTAAGACATGTCAAAAAGTATATAAAGTAGATATTTAAAATCAAAGTCATATGGAAATTTCTAAAAAAATTGAAGCGGCAAAACGATCATAAATAAAAATACTTTTCAGAATCAAAAAAATAGCAAACATATTTTCTGCGAGATTGGAAAAAAAAAGAAAAAACATATTTTCTGAAAAAAAAAGAAAAAGAAAAGAGGATAATCATGATTGACAAATTGCAGACAAGTTTTCTTGGAATACTTTTTTTTTATAACACAGAAACATTTTGATTCCACAATTATGCATGACACTTATCTAGAAAGAAAATTATCCAATCAATTTTAAACATATTATATCAATATCAATTTAACTCTAATTTTTTTTTATAATTTTATCAAATTTAAACTCTTAAAATTTATATAATTTATAAATCATTTTGCGTAAAATTTTATATAATTTATAAATCAATTTTCATCATAAAATCGTTGGCATGATGGCAGTTCATTCATCGCCGTCCATTCTGACCGTGTGAATTAAGCTTCATAAATGTGGTGTACCAAATAAAAAATCACTTTCTAGATGTCTGAGTCAGATCACAGTTTTTAGTCACTTAGGTTTGAATCACCAAATGAAATTATTGTCATTTTGGGGGACCCATCTGATTGCCTAAAAGATTTTGAGGGAGTCCTTGTCACGGCTGGACCACTAAATAAAAGATGTGTGTCCTTTTCCTATCTCCACTTAATTTTCTTTTCCTTTTGTGAGAAATAATGGGTTTCAACCCCACGTTCGTGTTTCCGTTTTTATTTTGCCTTTCTGATTA
The DNA here is from genome assembly GCA_016097545.1 of Eucalyptus victrix. Classification (NCBI taxonomy): domain Eukaryota; kingdom Viridiplantae; phylum Streptophyta; class Magnoliopsida; order Myrtales; family Myrtaceae; genus Eucalyptus; species Eucalyptus victrix. The sequence goes on along the minus strand of CM027845.1, from coordinate 11,422,617 downwards.
TGTGTGGCTGAAATTTAAAGCCCACTTTCCCAATGGAGACAGTCTCTTCGCTTAAAATATCTTCTTTAAGTTGAAGAACTTCTCTTGAGTCTTCCGTCTGCATTCATGCTAGCTAAATTTGCGCATACACGTTATTCAATAGAGGGAGATTACGGCTGCATTTGATCCAGCATTTGCAAGGGACTTTAAATTCAATGCAAATGCTGAAGCCCGAAATTACTTGGAGAAATGTAATTATGTTTTGGTAAATAATTTTAACATTCGGTGAAATCAAACCCCAAAGCTTTCAATTAGTTTTGCGAACATTTTAAAGGTGAGTTGAAAAGTTTAAAAGCCAGCTTCAAAATTGAATCAAACGCAAATTGTTGTATATAAGATTCATTGCTTCTGTAAATAAGAAATATAATATATTTTAACATTGTTTTCCTCATTAAAGTACACGTTTTTGAATTTTTGGCAAACATTTGCAAGTTGCATATAATTTTTACGAAATATTCCTGGGATGAAAGACACCGGCAAACAAATGGATAAATAAGTAATGTTAAAGTTCTACTATCACGGATCTTGAATATATGGATTAATAAAAAAAGCTCGTTTAATTTCCACAAGATAAATAGAAAAAAAGAAAGGGATAATTGTCTAAAATGTCATACTTCTATTATATGAAGGTCAATTTAGTTTTAAATATTTCATTGTGATCAATTTAGTCCTAAACTTTTGAACGATTTACGAATTTAGCTCTCCGGCCAATTTTCAACAATTTCCTGCCAAAATTGATTGGAATGACTGTCTTAGCAAATAATCAACATGTTTACAACTAAGTTAGCCACATTGCAAAGTTTAGGAATGATATAGTTCACTGTTTAGGAACTTTTGAACAATTTTCCTTAAAAAAAGGGAAAATAGCAATTCCCAAATATCACTATCAATGCCTCGGACATCTCTTTATGAAATGAGACAATGAGATTTTGAAACGTGTAACTAGATTTTCATGGTGACTTTTGTAACTTGAGAAAAGAATGAGCTAGAAATCTTTAAGTTGAATTTAAGTCTCCGTGCAAAGCATGATAATCAAGAATGCATAAGCCGAAATTATCGACTTTTAGCCTGATAATTTTTCGTTGGCCGTGACTTTTGCATGATAACTAAACCACTCGTTGCACTTCACAAAGTCCTTGTGAATATCCAGTACACGTTTTCAGATAAGGAATTGTCTCCAATAGATAATGAATGATTGTGTTATCGCATTTGAGTCATCTCCTCATTTAAATGTGTTAAATTTGAAAATTATTGATGTAAACGTTAGCTATCCGATGCGATATGATCGGTACTGACGTGAAATTTTTTCTATAATTTTTGCTTTATTTTTCATTACCTTTTCTTTTTCCTAGTGGCCGACCGCCGGTCACGGGCCACGACTTGTGATGGGTGGCCTCACGCCATCCAGTGTTCTGCGGTATTCAAGAATTAACAAAAACCATGTCCCTGCAGGTGCTCCAGTTGTACATAATGCTAGCGAGAGGGCTCACTTGGCCAAATGTGGGAGGCCTGATGAGCCTCACCTTGGCTTGGGCAAAGGATGGCCCTTGCTAGCCATGGCCTGTGGTTGGTGATCGCTTCTAGAAGAAAGAGAGGGAAAGAAAGAAAAGAAGAAAAAATGTCCACGTTGCGTTGGTTGACCCTCGTCGGCCTAGCCTGGGTGATCGTTAGCCTTGCCATGGTGAGGATGGCCATCATCGGCAATCGTCCTCACCCAAACCAAGGCAGCCTCATCGAGCCTCGCCCTCATTAGATTTGGCAAAGGGAGGCCCTCACAAGGCATGGCCAATGGTCAGCAGCCAGCAATCAGCATGGACAGGAAGAGAAGGGAAAGAGAAAAGGAGAAAAAGAATATACAAAAATTATTTTAAAAAATTATCAACTTAACGTTTGTCATGTCACGTGAGATCAATGATAACGTCAACAATAAATTCCGAAAAGATATGACCAAGGTGTCTAAGCACGATGAAAACCCACATCATAATCAGCTACAAGATCCTTGATCGACAGCATCCTATCAACACAGGACCAAGCACAGGTGCCGAGATCCGTCAGTCCACCAAAGGAAAGGATCAAAGGTCAATTCTTGCTTCGGCCATCTCAAGAGAGCCCCCCATCGCTTTCAATCCCTACACCATCACTGTACCCACGGATATACACGCACGCCTCACCAGTGAATCCATTCAATACCACCTTCATCCTTTCATACTAAGAAAAATTAATCATACTTCACGAGTTCCTCTGATCCTTCTCCCATCTCCTCTTCCCTTTAAAAAGATATTCAGGAAAAAAAAGGGGATCCACAAACCCAGAAAAGGCAAAGAAACAAAAGAGAGAGAGAGGGAGAGAGAGAGAGAAGAGACACGAGGAGATATGATGCAGCAACGAACCCTAGACAGAGACAAGAAAGCATAAAATACAAAATTTCTCGAGTTGTGGTGGAGAGAGCTTTGGAGATTATTTCCCACTCACGACCCTCCGGGAAACCGACAGAGGACAGCACCCCACTCGTCGACACTGTCATCTCTGTCCCTCTGGGTCCGGGGTCCTCCATCTGATCTGATGCCATTTTGTACCAGGGCACGAGCACTTGCCTGCATAAAAGCTCGACCGTGTAGCTAGGATTTCGAAGCTTTCGTATGCGCCTTTTCGTTCCATGCACGCTTGAAGAAGAAAGAGATTTGGGAATGCTTGCCGTGCCTCCTTTGAGGGAAGAGAGAGGCGATGAGACCCGCCGAGGAGAGAGCTGCTTCTCCATCGCCGGCGCCGGCGCCGGCGGAGGAGGAGGAGGACGATGTTGCGCTGTTCCTCAACTTCTCCAACGCTGGCGACTTGCTTGACAGCATCAACTTCGACGACATCTTTGCCGGGGACGATGCCTTGCCGGATTTGGAGATGGACGCGGCCGAGTGCTCTACGGGGTCCGAGAATCAGGCCAAGGCGAATCCAAGCGTGACCTGGGATGGTGGAGGTCCGAAGGAATTATCGGAGGCAGAAGAGAGGTCGCGGTCGGGGTCGGGGTCGGGGTCGGGGTCGGCGGCGGCGGCGGCGGGAGCGGGGGCGGGGGAGGTGAGCTCGAGCGGCGGGGAAGGGAGTGAGAAGAAGAGAGAAAGGCGGAGTGGTGGGAAGAGGAAAGAGGAAGGGGATAGAGGAAGAAGAAGTTCCGCTGCTGCTCAAGGTAAAACTAATCCTCAAGCTCAAGGGAAGAGAAAATTCAAGGTAAAAGAACCAAAACGCAAATGCAATCTTACTCAAATTGCAAACTAATCGTCACTCAGTCATGTAAACTTGCTTGCCATGATCGTACTTACACGATTACGACGCGAGCCGGAGTCCCGGACGACAATTGGCGAGTCGAGGCCGCACGTTGCTCGGTTCTCCGGCTTCCCACTTCGCGCTAATCAAGATTGTTTGTGCTTTATTCGTGTCTCTAAGCGATGACAATTTCTAAATTTGGCTTGTGTAATTGTCTGTGCTTGTGCAGGTGGATTGGACACCAGATCTGCATAGGAAGTTCGTGCAAGCAGTGGAGCAATTAGGGGTGGACAAGGCAGTTCCTTCCCGGATCTTGGAGCTCATGGGCAACGATTCTCTCAATCGCCACAACATTGCAAGCCACCTTCAAGTACAAAATCCATTTGATCTTCCATTTTCTCATGTGTTCTTAGCTTCTTTCATCAATACCATTTGACGAATTCGCTAGGATTTAGCGAAAGAGCTTCTAAATTTTGGTGGAATGTGGATGGATTAATTAAGGGTGTCCGGTTAATTTTAGATCTGATTAAACCGTGTCGGCCGAGGCCAGTGTAGTTTGTTAGACGGCGAGGAGACGTTTGAGTACTGATGTTGAGGTGCGAAATGTGGCAGAAGTACCGGTCGCAGAGGAGGCACCTCCTATCTCTCGAAGCGGACGCAGCAAGATGGAGCAAGAGGCACCAGATCTACGGCGGGGCCGCCGCGGCTGCCGGCGGAAGCAAGAGGGTTATGACGCCTTGGGCGGCACCCGCCATGGGGTTCCCTCCCGCGCCGCCCCCCGTGCACCATTTCAGGCCCTTGCATGTGTGGGGTCACCCGACCTTGAGCCCGTCCCTAGAGCATGGCGCATGGCCGCTTCATTCACAGCCGTCACTTGTTCCTTCTCCACTGCCAACATGGGTGCCGCCGCCTTTGCTGGAACATCCTCCTCCGCCGCCGCCGTTGCCGCCTCCAGACCCTTCCTACTGGCACCAGCAAGTAAGCATAGGACATCCACCCGAGTTCCATGTTATATCTTATGTTTCAAGTAGTGACTTAGCTAGAATTAGAAATAACTTAGGACTCTCCTTATTGGCTTGTCATGGCCTTATATTGGCGTTCCAGGGTGTAGATATACTAGTTGAAATTTTGGTTCCTTCAAGGGTAAGAAAATAAATTTATTATATTTTAGTTGCATAGAATTTTTTGAAAAAATAATAAAAGAATATATATTTATGATGTGTTACACAGAGGAAAAATAAAATTATTTATCAAGTCAAACAATGAAAAGCTTTTAGGTAATGTATCTCCAAGTTGTTTCAAAAAATACGTTAGTATTCCTCTTACCTACTCTTGTATTGCAGATGTTTCTTTTGTAAAATACATAGAAGTAAGAATTGCAACATGGCGATTATTTAATTTAAATCTACGATATTATTGAGGATTGGATATTAATAGGATTTTGTGTTTATTTTGACGTCATAATATTTTACATAGGGCTGTCCGTGAGAGAATATAAGATTTGGTGTTTATGAATTTTTCTCAAATATCTCATGAATCTGTCGTGTCTCCGCACAAATGTAGGTGAAAAAAAAGAACGCTTGAGTAATGAATCCAGGGACACACACACACACACACACACACTATCTTATTAGGAAATTGACTAATTACTTATAATTCTTAATTATTTTATTTATATAATTAATTAATGCCTTTTTATTTTTCATCCCATTCAACTTATTAGAAAAAATGGGTATCAACGTCTAAGCCCACAGTAAACATATGATGAGCCCGAACAAGAAATCCAAGAACACCTATACTGATCATGGCATAAACCATGGTCTTCATCTCCGGTGAAAGGTGATAAGGCCTTAGTGGGCCGGACTCCCTTCCATCTTTACATGTCATATGGATCGATTGATTGGGTCATTCATATAAAAAGTCGACGAGAATGCGTGGGATTTCAACACGAGGCACATTTGATATCTATTCTACCCAGCAATATTATTATATATAAATTTTCTATAATTATGTGTGAAATATTGATGATTATACGTGATTCAATGTTGTGAAGGGATTTGGTTTTGCACCGGTTCCGGGCATACCGCATCATCAAGGTGTGTACAAAATAGATCCTAGCATCGGTGTCTTCACACCAACGGGGCAATTGGCCTCCTCTCAACCTTCATTTGATTTTCACCAGGTAATTAGCCTACAACAATCTCATTCAATCATATACATTGCGATGATTATGCGAATTCGGACCAACTTTTATTTCATTGTTCTATTTGTAATTGTCATGTTCAACAGTGGAGTGAGAGCGTCGATGCGGCCATCGGAGAGGTCCTATCGAAGCCATGGCAGCCACTTCCTCTCGGCTTAAAGCCTCCATCTCTGGAATGTGTGTTGGGGGAGCTTCAACGCCAAGGCATTGCCAGCATCCCTCCCGCTTCCTCCCCTTAGATTGACCTCCTGGCGGCAGCGGCAATATGAGGCCATCGAGAGGAGGAGAATAATCCCTAATTCGACGACATTTCTGGCGCGATAGATATGTACATAAACTCGTGGATGAGTTTGTCCCTTATTGTTGATGGTTTTCCAATTTGCCTCAATGAGATAGTTCTACTTTTTTGGATGCCTTCACATGAGAAGATGATTATAGTTGGTATAATTACATGTGATCGGATTTGAGGGTGTGAAAGGGTGACTCATGGCACAACTAGCTTTTCAAACCGTTCAGGAAATAATTTAGTTTTGGAAAGATTATTATTATATATGAGATTAGATTTGAATAAATTATACACAAAATTACTATATGGTTTTGCTTCTCTACCGCAATACCTTGGGAATTTTAAAGTTTTTAATGGTGAAAAGAAAGCGTAATGGTGATGGAGCAAATCGAGGGTTCCATTACGGCTGCATGACCTTTTATTTTGATTTTAAAATGTTTTTGAAAAGACAGGATGAAGCGTTCATGCTCCTTTGTTTTTTCATGAAAAATAAATGAGATGAAAAATATTTTTTTTAAATAATCATTTATTTAGTTTATAAACATAAATAAACAAAAAAATCTCTATCATTTGAAAAAAAAATAGATATAAATCATTATTGATAAAAATATTCTTATTAACTAATTATTTCAAGCCATTTAAGAGGTGATTTTAGGTAAATATCCATAAAGTCATTCATTTTTCGTGTATAAATAAAAGAAGTAATTTTACCTATTGGATCAAAATGCTTGTGTCTTTGAAAATTTCACCAAATATCCAATCGCTAAATACCTCTCTCTCCCTCCTTTTTCACCACGTCGCTGAAATGCTGGTACCTCGCCACTTCTTCCCGCCTCTTGCCACTGAAGCTTGGCTTGCCGTCATAGTGAAGGCCTACTTGTCACGATCTTATGACCCCCATGACATTGCCACTCAGTCTCGAACGATTCGGGGGACTCGGGCTTAACGATGTTGAATCCGGGCATTGCGTGCCCATACCCTACTCTTGATGCGCAAAAGGAAAAGAAAAAGAAAAATAATCAAATTTTCTCGGTGGTGACGTGTCCAAATTTGAGGGGGAAACTTTACTTTATTCAAGAGAAGGCTAATTTTCAGGATCTTAATTCTTATAAAAAGGCCTAAAAGGCCAAATAAAAATAATCAAAGATGTACCGATCAAGCATCCATCTTTATTTATATAATGTTTGGGCTTGCTAATAGGCCCAAGTTATCTAGGAAAGGAACGGAACGGAACGGAACGGGGAGTGGACGCGGATGTCGAATTATCTTCAAGTGTGTCGCGAAGTTCAGATGCGACAATCTCGCCAAGCAGTGAGCGAGATCTGCGTCGCCAGCGGACCGATTTTCCGTCCGGCGACCGGATGTTCATCGTATGCAGAGAGAGAACGGAAAAAAGAAAAAAGGGAAGAGAAAACACCCAACGGGATCAAACCATCGCCGTAGATAAGACACCATGCACAGGGTACATCCCGTTCTAATCACATTTCGTTTATTGATCGTTCATCAAACATCAGCAAATATCTACAATCCGATCCACGCGGGGACCGCCGGCCGTCGAGATCGCCGATCAAGCGTCCCGCGTCCGACCTTCGTTCTCGTCGTCCTCCGGATCTTCGAAGTTGGGGTCCTTGGCGTCCACGGCGTCCTCCCTCGCGAGCCCCATCTCGGCCCGCGAGCACCCGTCGCCGGACCACGTGAACTTGCCCCCGTGGCCGCCCTTCTTCGGCGACCCGTTCACCCCCGTCGCCGACTTCCGGTCCTTCCTCGCGTCGGGCCTCGGGTTGGCCCTGGGGCTGTTGCTGCTGCTCTTGCCCGCGTTCTTCATCTTGCGATGGATCGATGGATCGATGACCGGGTGGTGGTGGTGGGAAATGGGTGCGAGGGATTTATACTGGACGGAGACGCGAGAGACGACAGAGCGGCGAGGCTAAGAAGAGAAACCATGGACAGAGAGAGAGAGAGAGAGAGAGAGAGAGAGTGAAACTGTGGGCGATAGGAAGGTGTGGGCATGTGATTCGAGGAACATGGCGAAACGGATAAGAACGAGCGCTATCGCTGTCATCATCATTATTGCTGTTACTATTATTTTAATTTATTTAATTCAATCCAACAAATTTTAATTTAATATTCGACGTGGTACATAATTTTAAACATTTTCGTATAATTTAATAATAACTACATTAAATATTTAACAATAGTTCCAAGATCTTATAGAGCAAATTAAATGTTCAAAGATAATATTTATATTTGGTCAAAGTCTAGATATCATTTTATGGATAATTTAAAGTTCAAGGTTGACATTGTACATTAAATCGAAATTCAATGGATTATTTATGCTATTATCCATTATTTCTCCGACAATTTAATTATGGATTCGGAATCTTCTCTTACTTGAGGATTTCGATTGGTCACGTCCGCTGTACATTTGGGTTAATAAATAAAGGTGGGGATGAGGCAATAATATTTGGTTTTGGGTTTGCAATTCAATCCCTAGACATAGAGGAATTCAAGGAAAAAAGTTCGGTCAACTTGATTTATTTAATTAAAGTAATGTGAGTAGTTTTTCTTTTTTGGTCAAAAGAAAATTATATTCATTGTTCAAAATGATGCAGATGTAAATAATTTTCATGACAAAGCAAATTGAAACAGAGTATGAATATTGAAAAACAAAGCTGAAATCTAGAATACAAGGAGGATTGATGGAGCATTTGCAAAGTTAAACACAAACTTGTTTCATATGAACATATCTATCAAACAAAATGGATGGCCAATCACTAAATCTCATGTCTTTGTTAGTGATGAAAGCACACGCCGAAAATTCCTTCTTTAATAATTATGACATTGTCAGTTGGCAATGCACGCTTAAGTTCAGCTTCCTCTATACATCATTATACGAAAACAACTATAATAGATTAAACAAACACAGATCTAACAAGTAGATGAACAAATTTTTATAGTTCAATAACATGCCAAAACTCCTACGATCATCATTAGGACTCAAGGCATAAAACATGTACATAAATAGAATAGAGGGGCATTGAATCCCAAAAGCATATTTATTAAACTCCCAAATCTAAATCAAAAAAAGATAGCACCCAAATCTAGAACTAAATTGAGAGAGTTCAAATTCTTGAATTGAAAACTAGACCGGGAGAAGAAAGCTTCCAAATATAAATCAAGAAAGAAGAAAAAGTAAACAAAGAACAATAAAATGTAAACAAAATCAACTAAAAAGAGGAGAAGGGGAAGGTGAGATTAGCTCAAACCCTCCTCCATTTCTCCCATGGCTAAAGGTTAAGAAAACAATAAAAGAGAGGAGAGAAAAATGATTTTTCGACTCCATCAGAATGGGGAGCAGTTGAAATTGAAGTCTTGTCACTTCAATTGCTTTATACTAGTCATGAACCCGCGCACTGTGCAACAAAAAATAACTCATGCACACATAATAACTTAATTACAACTTGCAGGTTTTCTTTTGTCTTTTTTTTTTTTTTTTTGGATCTTTTACCTTAAAAGTAGTCTCTAGACCAATGCTATGGAGAATCTAAATTGACATTTCCTTAAAAAATGAAAAAGGTTTATTTTAATAATACATCTTGATAAACCTTTTTATGTATATAGAATCAATTCATTGTGATTATATAATAATCGAAATTGATAGATCCTATTGAGTAACAGCATATTTGGTAAAACTACAAATTAATTGTTGAAAATTTAAGTAGCGAGTTTTAAAAAGTGTTAAAAATTAATTAAGATGATGTATGATAATGATCAAAATTAACTGCCAAATGTTATTAACCTATTATTGAAAAAGAAAACAAATGCCATTGTTGGTTGCTTTTATCAATATATTTGGTAATATTGTAATTACCAACAATTATTTTTCTATTAACGAATTGAGCAAATCCTCCCTTGCATACCAGTTTCAGTTTATTTTTTACTCAATTAAATCATTTCAATCAATTTTATTCAAGGTCATGATGAAACTTTATTACATTACTAAAAGTGCTGAATTTTTAATTTGCAGCACTTAGTTGGATAATCAAATGGGCCATAAGTATCATTACAAACATAAGATGAAAACTTTATCAATATACAAAAGCGTAGCGTTAAAGGTACCAGAGATATAACTTGGATAAGTGTAATGTGCTCAATATGGTGTCTACATATATATGTAATAAACTACTAAGAAATATCCATTACCACCCTCGACCATCCTAATGTGCATGCTTGTTCATACAGGACAATAAATTATCAGTGAAACAGACAAAACGTACTAGAAGCAATCTTCTAAGAAAAAACATTTGGAAAATGAATGTACAACAATCACATAGTCTTTCAACTGACTTATTGTAGAAACACGAGATTATAAGAAAGAGGGAAAATTTTAAATAAGACTTGGAAGTGGATGAGTTTTTTTCAAAAGAGGGTCTAAAATGAATGTTGTCTTGAATAAGGGTATAAAGTTGCTATTTGACCTCAAATAAAGGACTAAGCTTGTCAGGTCGAATCTTCTTTGGCTAGCGAGCACATGCTTATTTTGGCAACACAACTAGGGGCATAATCTTCCAAAGACATTTCTTTTTTTTTAAGTTTTGTCTTTTAATCTTTTCACAGTTCATCTTCCCTGTACTTATGCTTGGAGGAAAGTTGCAAGTCTCGAATTCACCTCAATCTTCTTCCTCAAACAACAATGGCGATCTCGAGCTCACCAACAAGACGAGTCGCCTAATGGGCCATGCATTTTACTCTTCCTACTCCGCTTCAAGAACTCTCATGGTGGCGACAAGTCCTCCTTTTTTTCGCCGTTGTCCCTAAGTACCCAAATCTATTGGTCGTGACCTCGCCTTCGCTGTCTCCGCTACCATGGACCTTTGGGCCCTGTCCGGCCAATATCCGGGCCTTCTCAATGCCAATCATGTCAGTTCTTTAACCATCTTTTTGCTGTCGAGTTCACGCTGTCCAGTACTTCAAGTTCGGCAACATTAATGACAACCACGTTGGGATCAACATCAGCAGCTTGGTGTCGAATGCTTCTGCTCCGACCCCCTGTAACGTCGCCGACAATGACTTGAGCAAGCTAGATATTAATCTGAAGACTGGTTGGCGATGCAGGCGTGGATTAATTACAATTCCAGTGACAAAGTGATCAATATGACAATTGCTCCTAGTTTGGCGAAACCCAAGAAGCTAATCTTGTCCTTCAAAGTGGATTTGCCATCGATTTTCCACGAGTTCATGTGTGTTGGCTTCTTTGTTTCAACTAAGGTGCTAGCAAGCTCTCATTACATGATGGGACAGGGTTTTTGCATTGATGATGTAGCGAGAGCTCTTAAGATTTCATCTTTGCAATTGTTATGAGGCACAGAGAATAAGTATCCTTACACAACATAGCAGTATCGGTGTTATAAGATGTTCTTGCAATGTTAGGGGTTCTCCCTATGGTCCTAATCATTCAAAGGATCAAGAAAGCTAATATGTTCTAACAATTAGGCGTGTGTAAAAGAACTGGGAATCGCTCAGAACCGAAATCGAAATCGGCAGTTTCCATGGGAATTAGTCCGGTTCCCATTCTAATTTAATGGAATTGGTGAATATCGGTCCGATTACTAGTTCTATGCGTGGAACCCCGTCCACCCACTCGGACCAAATCGAAATATATGTATATATAATATATATATATATATATATATATATATATATATATATATATATATTTTAAAAGAATTCATCCCAATTACTTAATTAATTTGTAATTTTTAGACTATATATATAGATTGAATGTGTATAATAGGATTAACGCCATACTTCTTCTTTTTTCAATTCCATTTATCCATTTACTTACTTTCTCAACTAGAACAAAATAAAAAAATATAAAGGAAAGGGAGAACCGATTGGAGATATCCACAAGAGCTAATGGATCATCTTAAGAGTATAATTAGGTCTCTTATTAACATTTCCCATGATTAAATTAGGTTGACATTGAAAAAAGATGAATCAAGCAATTAATGTTTTAACTTCTATGGAGGTTAGGACTTTTAACTTGGAGTTAATTTTCCACATGTTTTTAGTATCGGGAAAAATTAAGAGGATCACACCATGACCTTCAAAGAAATTAAGTTTTTAGTTAATGAGTATTGTCTATTCGTTTTGTATTATAGTTTTCAATCCTTAATCAAAATTAATGGCTCGTATTTCAACTCGAATATTAGGTCAAACAAGTTTTGTAGGCATTGGAGACCGGTTACATGGACTCACCCGAGAACCGGACCGAACCGGTGATTCGACTTTTAAGTGGATCTATGGAACCAACGAGTGGGTCACAAATCCAATTTTTTAGAACCGATCCTTAGTGGCGGTTCCAATTCCAAGGTAAGAATTGCCCACACAAATCATGCTCATCCCTATTAGCAGTGAGAGCTCGAAATCAATCCTCACCAGCTTGTCTCATTGGTGAGCTAGAGTGAGTTTGAGACTTGCAACTTCCCTCCAAAGCTCCCACCTAGTATGGAGAGGATGAAGAATGAAAATATAGGAAAATAAAAAGAAGAAAAAAGAAATGTCTCTAAACAAAAATTTCCCTACTCATATAGTCAAAATAAGCATATGCTCGCCAACCGTCGAAAATTTAGCCAATTTGGTGAGTCATTTCAAATTAAATGGTCAGTTTAGATACTTATTAAAAATTAAATGGCCATTTTAAACTTTTATTTGAAATTTTCCCTACAAGAGAGAAAGGGAGACCACCAAACATATTTGGGGATTTTTAGGTCCATAGATTGTAAACATAGTTGAAGATAGGATCTTCCCCTACAATTGAAAAATCTAATTCAATGTCGAGGAATAATAAACAACCATTACAAACGGAGATAGAAATATTTATGTTATTTTTCACCCAACTTTACGTATGCTTTTCCAAATTCTATTCTCTAATGTCTTTTCCCCCATCTTTTCGCTGCCTATTCCAGCCTTTATCAAAACAAAATGGTAAAGAAAAAAACAAAGAAATGGGCGGCACCTTAGGGTTGCTGGCTCTCTCCTTGCGACGATAGAGGATTCACAACCCGCCTTGCCTTTCAATATTTAGCGACAATAGGATTTGCTTAACACTCTCATATCACGGTAGAGAATCCCCGACCCTCCCCACCTTGGCATTGGATGGCGTGGCCAACTACAACAACGACAAAGGGTCGCCTAACCCTCTGTCGATGCTTGCACCGGATCACGTCATCTCGGGCCGTAAATGGTGGGGGTGCCCTTTGCAATGATGCTAAAGGGTCCAGGACGCCCTTGTCGGAGGTGGCGGAGGGTAATGACTCCTTCCGTCCCTTTCTTTTTCTCCATATGATACATATATTTTACATTTAAAGAATTTATAAGTTTGTTTTAAGGGCCGACGTGGCGTTTGGTCGGACAAATTTAAAGCAAAAAGTGAAAGTTCAGCGCACTAAAATAACAGAGATCAAAATTAAGTGACCCGATTGTAAAGACTGCCTGGGCTCGACTACCATAACATAAGTAAAGTTTACTCCCATTTCCTTTAACTGCCATGACAATATTTTCTAGAAACGGGCCAAACCAAAATATCCACCTGGACCGCATCCGCTGACGTGTCGCCGCTTCATTGGACGGCCACGAGCCAGCTGAAACTGCGGACTCTCCTGAAAATACCCTAGCAACAGCACCGGCGCGGGCGAAAAAAGCACGCATTCCTCCGCCGTTTCTCCTCCGCCGCCGCCGTCTCCTCCGCCTCCGCCTCCGCCGCCTCTTCTCCTCCGGTGAGCCTCTCTCCGTCTCTCTCTCTATCTCTAGGTTTGGAGTCGTTTCGGATTCTTCGGCTCCCGCGCGCGCTCCGCCGCTCGTTCCTTTCTACTTTCGCCGCCGGTGCCGATTCGCCGGCGGCAATCGAGAGGGCTCGCCGCCTCCGCGCGCGCGCGTATTTCGAGATGCATTGTCCGCTTAGCTTGCCGTTTGTTCTATTGAGGCCGTCCTCCTCAGGTCGCGATTGCCGAACTGGCATAGTTCGCCTGCGACTGAGCTCGTTGTGCGGTTTTTTTGGTAGTCGGAGAGTCTGAGCTCGATCTTAATGACAATGCACTCTCTCCTGTTTGTGCTTTTTGGATTCGCTCGTGGTGTGGAGCTTCGTCTTCTTTAGGCGTTGGTCTGCGTTTGAATTCGTGCGGTGATGTAGTTGGGTAGAACCTGCGTGCGTTTGTGATTTTCTCTTGTTTCTAGATCCTTGTGTTCCCTGTGTTCATTTTTGGGATTCATCCCTTTTCCCCAAAGTTGAGCACAGTTGTTTTTCCAGAGCAAGACCTGCTCTGTGTGACGTGCGAACTTGCGAGCTTAGTTTGAAGCTGAGTTTGATGTTTGTTTGGGATCCTTTCGATTGTTGTCTGTGAACTTTGGTGAGCAGGATTTTTTTTTGCTTCGGGTTGTATGCTTTTAGGGTCGGGTCAGAGCACACAACCCTTATGATTCAGTTTGGGTTGGGTAACATCAAAACCCAACCCAACCCGTTGACACCCCTAGCAACCGAGGAGTGATGGAGGCTTGTCTTGGCTTGGATAGAATGAAACTAACTTGCATGAACCACACAGAATGTTTAGAAGATTGTGAACTGGTCGGCCCATGGCAACATTGGCCAGTGGGTTTCTTATGTAAATGGATGATTGTCCTGAGGCAAAGTGGGGTTAAAAAGAAAAGAAAAATCAAATTCTCTTCCCTCGCATGTTCCAGGAACCCAGTAAAGTTTCCTTTGAGATGACCAATGTGAATGTTCATATATTCGTTGGGCTACCATATTTCACAAGTTTTGCATATCTTTATTATGTGTTGTGTACTGCACAACTAAATATCATGGTCATTTTTGTTTTTGTTGGTTTTGCAGAAAACCAGGATGAAAGTCAAGCTCTTGAGTATCCTTCGCACAATGCCTGGCTGCGCTTCATGCTGCCCAATACATTCATAAACTGGCCAGTTAATTTGTTTGTTTTCTGCATAAAAGCAATAATAAACAGTCCAGTAATGAGAGCTTTGTTGGCTTTTCTTTGTGCCGTCAGGCTGTCATTTGATTCCCTGTGCTGTCTGACCTAGATTTGATCCATATGTAGCTGTTTCCTAGATATTGCATTTGTTAATTTAAACCTTTTCTCATTCAGGAATGGATCCTTCCACAATCAATTACTAATACATCTTTCATTCTTTTCCTTTTAATTGGCCAGTGATCATATATATCCTTTTTCTTCGCCCCATAAGTATCAAAATCAGTTATTGTCATATTCTTATTCATGAAACAACAAACTTATATCTGATCAGACATACAACTTAGACGAGAGATTTAACTTGTAGTAGGTTCTATGCTCCTGATTTTCTCTCTACTACTACGTTGTCCTCCTGCTATTACTCATTTGTTTTCCTTCTCATTGCTTCTTTTGACGGCCATTTATCTGTTTTTACTATTTGCTTTCATTCTTAATATAAAAAAGGAAGCAATGATATTCTTCACATTGTGAACCATTTCAAGGACAACAGAAGTGAAAAGGTTCTCTTTAATTTGCATAAATTCATTACTCAAACAGGTGCATGCACAATGCATGTGCATTTTTTGTGCAAACTCAAAAACACACGTGTGTGCATGCTTGTGCACAAGAACAGAAGCATGCATATGTGCGGGCACTCACATACATTGAGAATAGCCAGTAGAAAAGGAGGCTTGAATTTTGGATTTATCTGCTTATAATTCCCACATAGAACTTGCCATGGTCAATGTTTTGATTCATTTTCACAGAATTGTTTGGAGACTGACATCAACTGGTAGCAAGCATCTGCTTCATTCTTTTGTTACAAATGTTCTACTCTAAGGGGACAGTTTTCCTTGACCTATTTTTTCCTGAATTCCTGCTGGTGTTATTGAACAGAGTAAGTACTCACCTTTAGCTGATAGCTACAATAGGCATTTGTAGATATGTAATAAAGAGGGAAGGACTTGTTCATTTGTAGTGGCTACGGAACCCTAAATCTTCTGTTTATCTGAACCACAGATGGCATGCTGTCGCTTCATGGACTTGGGATGCCCAGGATGAAACGTGTGGAATTTGTAGGATGGCCTTCGATGGCTGTTGTCCCGACTGTAAACTCCCTGGAGATGATTGTCCACTGAGTAAGTTTTTACTGTTCCCCACTCTTTTCTTAGTAAGGTATGATGTTATAGCTGATATTGCCTCTTGAATATAGATGGAGATTTCCTGCATTTCTCCTCTAAGATGTCTGAAATATCTATACATAGTCAACAAGGCTTCAAGCTAGGCTAAATGCCCTGTACTTTATAAGCAATTCAAGCAAAAACTAAACAGTTGCTGTTTAACATAAAATAGTTGTTCCTCTTCAACATTTGCAGAAGGCTAAAAATTAATTTGGGCGTCTAACTTCTTTGCTTCGCTCTGAGAAGGTCCCATTTACTTGGCTTTTTATTTCTTTTTATGCTAGAAGAGGAGCAATCTTGGATATAGCTCTTGTTTCGAAATGTATTCAGCATTAGTTTGAGGCCAAATCATCCTTCATATTCAAAGTTCCAAGTTGAGCTTTTGTTTCATGCTTTTTTTCAGCTAAGTAAGCTGAGCTTGGATATTCTAAGTTGAGCTCATTGCAATTAGTTAAAACTTGAACAGGAACTGGATGTTTATAATGTTGAATAGGATGGCTTTTTTCTGAAACACGATGTGCTGTCATTTCCGGTCTATGTAACTGAACTCCCATTTCTTGAACCTGTGTCATGGATGTTTTCATATCTCTAAAGATATGGTCACTTCTCCTTTCTTCCCAATTTGCCCTTCTCTCTCCCTCCTTGAAGCCACAAAAAAGAAGAAAAAGGTAAACAAGGGTGCTTTCTAAGAATAGTTATATTGATTACATATTCTGTGATTGTTCTGCAGTGTGGGGTGCATGCAATCATGCTTTCCATCTTCATTGCATCTTGAAGTGGGTAAACTCGCAGACTTCTCAGGCACATTGCCCCATGTGTCGGAGGGAATGGCAATTTAAAGAATGATGAGTCAAAACTCACAAATCTTCCCATCTTTATTGCATCTTGAAATGGGTAAATACAAAGGCTTCGATCCCCATGAGTTAGGAGGAACAGCAATTTTATGGAATTACAAGCCAAAAGTGTATGAAATCCTCCAACTCTTCCTTCTTTGCGCTTGAGTGTTTTTTAATTCACCGAAAGGTATATGTGATTGATCTGTGAGGAATGATGTCACTTTGGAGAAATGTTATGTGAATGGCCAACATTACTTGGTGTTTGGCCCTATCCACTCTGTCATGAATGTCTGATTTATTAGTGGGGTAATGTAATCTTTATATATGCATGAATTGAAGGGATTATCATGATACACGGTAGTCCTTAAGTACCATCTAAAGATTGCAGATTTGCATGTTTTTCATACCTTGCTTTAAACTACATCTGTTCTGGTAATCTGAGTTTTACTTTTCTACAATCGCCTATCGCTGTCAACTAGTTTGGTATCTTTAGGCTTTTTTTTTTTTTTTTTGGATGTCTCCTGACCTGTGCAATTTGCTGAAACTGGACAATGCCTTAAGACTTTCTAACCTATTGCACGGACATCTTCCTTGGGATCTGAAGTGTTCTCAGAACCGGGAAAGACGAGGTGGCTGGATCCATTTCGACTCAAAGCAGGGGTCGATGATACCTCGTTTTGACCACAGAACATTTGCTCAGAAATGGGTGGGCCTTGCTTATGCGCTGCCTGTGCATCATCCTCTTTGCCTGCATGTATTACCAAGTTGCTTTCACCTGAGGGCTGAATAAAACAGTTAAATGGAATACCAAATTCAGGTACCCGTATATGAAAACATCCTCCTCTGTCGGTGTCGCTATCACTGAGATCAGTTCGGTTTCCGTTTCTTATTATCGAAGCACAAGAGAAATCCTCCTCCCACTTGTCATGCTTGAGATATGCCACAGGGACTTTCATTTTGTTGGTCATTGTGAATGAGTGAAGTTAAGAGACGTGGGTCTCAAGTACTATATAGTTGACAAACTTGGTTCATTCACATGTCTCTGTCCGTTCTTCTGATCTGCAATTTGTCTTCATGTAATTCCTGAAACTAGGAAATAGATCTCCACTTGTACGCAACATCAAATTGAACACAACCAAATGTTGCTCTTTCCCCCTGCCGACCATTTCCTGAGATTGGGAAATCATGCTTGACGTATGCCCAGTCACCTCAATTGGATTACAGACCAGTGGCCTTCTTGGCCCCTCGAGGCTTCATACTTGGACGGCTCTCTCTCAATAACGAAAGGAAAATTTCTAATTTTTATCAATATACTTACATGTTTTTTTCTAATTAAGTCTCTTTGTGTTTAAACTCTATTCGAGTCTTTATAGTGTGACGAATTTCATAATCAAGTCTTTGTGATGCAAAATTTGTGAGCTGACCTAACCATCATACTATGTTTTCCTCCACCGGGCATGTCAACTAGATTTGCCCAGATTTTTATGTTGGAATGTGGGAAATCAGTGAAAGTGGAAAGAATTGGTTGACAAGTTAAAAGTACGTCAACTTAATTAGATAAGGCATGAAAGAAGAGGGACGTGACATAAAAATTTTACTTTTTAAAGAAAAAAAAATACCTATAGATACATAATCTTTTCATCTCTCTACACACGCATTAAGTAATTGCCGAAGAATAGTTATTCAATTTACGGACTGTTGTCGCATGTGTTCTTATTGCCACCGCTATCTGTCCTTATCACTTACGACCCCATAACTTAAAACAAGATCTCTCTTGGAAAAAACCCTTTGAGAAAGCATCCTGGATCCAAAAAACCAACTTCATCGAAGAAAACGATTCCTTCAAATGACTATCTTTTCAAACCAAAAGAGTAGACATTCGCTTCATGATTAAGCTTTCGATTTCAGATGCGCTGGTCCATGGGGGACAGGGTTTCGTAAGTTGAAGGCAAAATGCCAACTATGTAGATGTTGATGGTTTAGCGTGTGCGTAGGTCCTTCGCCCACATGGGACCGTCACCAACTTTTACAAAGAATCCTAGCATCTTCCTTTCTTGTTTCCGCTATAAGAAAAGCAAGTACTCTCTGGCCTTTCACTGTAGCTAGGGTTTAGAGCAAGACGTCGTTTTGTACAAAACCGTAAAAAAGGAGAATTAAAATAGGGTCGAAATTGTCATGGTTTGTCCCTATATTTCAGTGTGGGGTTGAAGATAGAGACATTAGATGGGAATTCAAATAAACTTAGACTCGAGGTTCACGCATGTCCCTAGAAAAAAGTAGGAAGATGACAAGGAACGAGAGTACAATTGGAAATAAAATTCCTATGCTTTCCGTTCTATCTTTCAATATTACAATTAGGATCGTGACGGTTTTGGATGTGCTTTCTTTCTTTTTTTCAAATTTCATTGCCTAAGATTGAAGCTAGGAGAATATTATCGCGGGTAATTTGATCATTTGACATTACAAAGGAGAAGCAGGGATGGCGTGTGAATTGGCAACTCCCAACGAAATGAATGAATGAATTATTATGATTATCGCCAAAAATGATTTCATCTTTATATATGGCATCAATCACGATTTCTACTTTTTCGAGATAACAAGAGGATATTTTACTTTTCATTCGATTAATTCAGGCATATGTATTTGGTAATCGACTATGTGGAATGTTCATGAAAGCTATTGAAATTTGGGTATTCTCAAAATTAAATTAATCTTCGGCATCTTTTGAAATGCCAATTTATTTTCCCGACTGGAAGTCATTTATTAAAGAAAGGATATGTTGGACCTCTCTAAGCGGAAGCCTAATTCTCTTTCTCATTGTTCTTTTTTTCTTTACATTTTTTAAATTGGTTCCCAATCTCCAATTCCCATTCTAACTGTCATTCAACGGGACGAACGTGAGCTTGCTTTTGCATAATTATTTGGTTATTTGAAAAGATAGAAAGTGAAGACAAATTTAGGATCCGTTCATTTGAAAAAAAAAATTATTTTCAAGAAATTATATTTCAATTTTTAGATAACAGAAAACTAATCATTCAATAGAAAACATTTTTCAGTGACTAAAACAACATAATTTAAATTGGGGGGAAAAACTTCCCCTTTGGACAATCAGGAAATCACTTTCTCTAAATCACTAAATAAATGTAAATTAATAATTTTTTTAAATGATTTCCATGGAAAAAATCTTCCTTTATTATGAAGTTTTCAGTAAAACAAACACTAGGTTAATTTATTTCTTGAAAAATGAATTATATAAAAAACACTTTCCAAAATAAAATAATTACTTGTATTACTTGATACTCAAGAACCTAAAATCTACTATCTACTCACATTTTGTATGTACTTTTAATTGAACGATTACAATAAATCATGACCTCTATTGATCATCATTTGCTATAATCCATTGATATTTAAATACACGAAAATTATGAAATATTAATAAAGTAAAAGTCTCAATCATGTATATTATTAAAAATAGAAGCCCAAACTAATGGTTTCAGATTACACACTTATCATTTGATGCTATGGAATGCCACACAATCACTCAAATTAATTGACGACATGAATTTGGAAACTATAGTTAAGAAACAAGTCAAAATTTAATCAAAATGACTTCATTAACTAAAAGTGCAATACATGAAAGTAAAGATAATTGAAAGATAATAAATTTGTTTGTTCACAAACACACTATTCTATAGACAAACAATGTTATTTTAATGGTTATATCATAATGCCACTAAGTAGTTCTTCTATGGTTATAGCCATGTTCCCTTATCTTTGAAAATTTTGTGCCCACACTTTCACGATGTCATGACCTCGTTTCCAAATAGTTGTTCCTTTAAAATCGCGTGTTAGTTGCTCCACAACCTCCATCCCTCTCTCTTGATGCCTTAATCGATAATTTGTTGACCTTATTGATCCATACTTTTGTCAACTATCATTAGCCATCCACTATCGACAACTAAACAATACTAGTCATCGATTTGCGTTAATATCAATAATAATCATCGTGATGGTCGACAATGGGGTATATGCTTAATGATACTCTCAACATTCTAGTCATTTGCTTTTATTCATATAGACAACCTGACCATTTTTTAGTGTAAACAACAATTAATATCATTTTATCTTATGTTTCTCATGAGGTAAATATAAAAATAAAAAAATTATCCCAATTTCAAGGAAATACAAGCATTCTATTGATGATGGTTACTATTACAAAAAATCTTAAATCATGTCCATCGTGGCACAAATAATCTAATTTTGTTTATCATTAATAGCTGAAAATTGCTCATCACGACACAAATACTCCCAAATATTTTTTGTGTCATACAAACCCTTAATTTATACTAGTGTGACAAATTAACCATTGATAGGATTGAAAAGGATGCTAAGTTTGGGTTTTTTGGTCATTAAGAAAAGAATATAGGGTATTTGTGTCACGCATACCCTTAACATTTTCTACACAAATGCCTTAAAATTGCTTGTTATGACACAAATACCTCAAATATTTTTTGTGTCATCAAAACTCCTAATTTATACTAGTGTGACAAATTAACCATTGATAGGATTGAAATAGATGCTAAGTTTGGGTTTTTTTTGTGATTAAGAAAAGAATATAAGGTGTTTGTGCCATGTTGGGCAAGTTTAGGGTTTTCTTTACATAAAAAAATTGGAGTCTTTTATGTCATAGTAGATAAATTTTGAGGTCTTTTGTGATATTTACCTTGAAGTTAAATTATAAAAGTTTAATTTTATATGATGAACAAGATCCTAATCTAAGAAGGAAAATGTGATAAGCCATATATCCTCCATATCCTTATACATTTTACATTTATATAAAATTTTTATCATCCTAATAAAACTCGTCTTCTTTTGACGCGACATTCTTCTAATATATTCTATTTTGATATAACACTCAATTAGTTTCAAATATATTGCATGATATCAATTTGGTCATAAACTTTCCAATATTACTAATGTGATCCTAAACTTTTGCACAAAACTTCAATGTAATTCAATTACCATGAAATATTACTAACGTTAAATTATATTTAGTCACCATCAACCATCCTATATGGCACAGTAACGTGGAGAATTTACGGAACGTTATATCAACAACATATTCTCTAAAGAATAATTTATGTCTAAAATAATTTCACGAATAATGACAATATTTTACTCTAATTTACTATCATAAGCAATTCCAGTGGTCGTTTTTTGAAAAAATATATATTTTTCATCATTTGAAAATGTCTCTGCGAAAATGACTCGCGTTTGCTCAAAAAAAAAAAAAAAGAAAACTAGGCCAGACTCGCGTTACTTTATTCGACAAATTGGGACGCTTGTCCCTCCTCCACTCACGAACGTTCTACCATCCACGCAGCGTATCCTCCTTTTAATTAGGAGGAAAACTCATAAATCTCGAGTGGGGTCAATCAAAGAGACGAGATCAAAGGCAATATCTGAAAATCTGCCGACATATCGAGGGCGCCATTTCATACATGAGAAATGAATCCAACAATACAACAAATCATCATAACGCTACGGACAACTAACGACGATTACAGGAAAAAAAAAAAAAAAACGAAGAGAAAAGACACGTTCGAAGAAGAAGATGAAGATATCCCACGAAATCTGCAACCGTTGGATGGAGACGCATCGGCCCATCACGTGTTGCCACCTATCGAGAAAAACAAAAAAAGTGCGACAAATTAGACTTTTCGTTAAAACGCCTAACCTCGCACGTATTCTTCCTGATCCTTTTATTAAATATTTTGCACATTCAAAAGCCCGGAAGTGCCGTGATCTACAACATCTGCTTTGAAAAAAAATAAAATAAGAGAGACCCGCCTAATTAGCGGGGTCCCCATGCATGACTCATCAGATAACTCTATCTGCTATTTATTTTGTAAATAATAATCCCATTTTTTTCTTCTTCTTCTTTTTTTCCTTTTTTACAGCGGACAGAGAGAGTGGGGTCCTTCTAACAATTATTGGACTAATAATATTTTTCAATATTATATCCATATATACATACATACATACATACATATATATATAGAGAGAGAGAGAGAGAGAGCCCTACTCAACCAGATTCAATTCTTGGTAATGGCATAGACGGCATAAATGATACCAGGAAGCCAGCCAAAGAGCGTGAGCACCAAACAGATCCAGAACTCCACCTGCACAGACATACATAAATCAAAATCAAAATCAAAACCAAAAACCAAAAACCCTCCCAAAAATCATATTTCCTTTTTTTTGTCCTTTTGCTGGTATTTTAAGAAACCAGAAAAAATAAAAAACAAAAAAAAAAGAGAAATTTTGCGTCCGAAAATAAGACTTTCAACCCCGCGCGAAACTGGCAAAACCCTTCTAAAAAGAAAAAACCCAGAACTCTCGACTTCAAGGCAAATTACTATTTTTTTTTTTTTTGCTCACTCTAAATTAAAAGCAGAGTAAAAAAGAAAAAGAGATGAGGAGGGCGATCATCACCTGGCAACCAAACTTGAGGAAGACCCCGAGAGGAGGCAAGATGATGGCGAGGAGGATGTCGATGCAGGTCATCGTGCTCTCGTCCGACATTTTTCCTGTTCCTTTCTCTCTCTTCTGCTAGCTCTCTCTTTACCGAAGCGAAGGAGGAGCGGATTCGCTCTCTGCAGAACAGCCCCTTTTTGAACGAGCTCGAGAAAATGGAGAAGAAACAGAGAAATCGAGAGGGAACGGAAGAGGGCGAGAGAGAGAGATTGGAGCGATACTTGCAGGTGGAAGTGAGCAACGGATGGATGGAGGATCGGGGGTCGTACTTATAGCGGCGGGGCCGACACGTGGCGGCCAAGCCAGGGCTTTTGCCTTTCTTGGGCTTTTGCTTGCTTCTTTTATATTTTTATTGTTTTTTGGATCTGTTTATTAATTACTTATAATTATTAATTATTTTATTTATATAATTAATTAATTAATCCCTTTTTATTTTTCATCCCGTTCAACTCATTAGATAAAAGGTTGTAGTAGTTAAGAAAATATTTATGAGCTCTTTACTTGTGTATGGATCAATTGATCACGTTATTCATATTAAATGTTGATGAGAATGTGCGGGATTTTGACATGTGGAACATTTATATTTATTTTATCCAGCAATATAATTATATATAAATTTTCTATAGTTAATATGTGAAATATTGATGATTATATATGATTCGATGCTGTGAAGGGATTTGGTTTTGCATTGGTTCCGGGCATACCACATCATCAAGGCATGTACAAAATAGATCCTAGCATTGGTGTCCTAATGCCAATGGGGCAATTGGCCTCCTCTCAACCTTCATTCGATTTTCATCAAGTAATTAGCCTATGGCGATCTCATCCGATCATATATGCCGCGATGATTATGCAAATTTGGACCAACTTTTATTTCATTGTTTTGTTTGTAATTGTTGTGTTCAACAATGGAGTGAGAGCGTTGACATGGCCATTGAAGAGGTCCTATCGAAGCCATGGCAGCCACTTCTTCTCGGCTTAAAGCCTCTATCTCTGGAAGGTGTGTTGGGGGAGCTTCAACGCTAGGGCATTCCCAGCATCCCTCCCGCTTCCTCTCCTTAGATTGACCTCCCTTGGTGGCGGCGGCGGCGGCGGCTGCAATATGAGGCCATCGAGAGGAGGAGAAGAATCCTTAATTCAACGATATTTCTGGCGTAATAGATGTGTACATAAACTTGCGAATGAGTTTGTCCCTTGTTGTTGGTGGTTTTCTAATTTGCCTCAATGAGATAGTTCTACTTTTTTGGGTGCCTTCATGTGAGAAGATGACTATAGTTGGTATAATTACATGCGATCGGATTTAAGGGTGTGAAAGAGCGACTTATGGTGCAACTAGCTTTTCAAACCATTCGGGAAATAATTTAGTTTTAGAAAAATTATTATTATATTTGAGATTAGATTTGAATAAATTATACACAAAATTACTATAGGTTTTACTTCTCCACTGTAATACCTTGGGCATTTTCAAGTTTTTAAAGGTGAAAAGAAATCGTAATGGTGATTGAGCAAATGAAGGGTTCCATTACTGGTTGCATTGCCTTTTATTTTGATTTTTAAATCTGCTATCGAGTTCCATTGTAAAAAGTAGTGACAATTCCACTAACAACTGCATTTATGGTGACATTTATGGTGACATTTATGGTGAAAAGTAGAAATTGTAATGAAAGGGACAGCTTCGGTATAAGAACTAGAAAGCATTGTAGTGATTTCCGTGGAGGAGAAAATTTTATTGATTTCCATTTGACTAAAAAATATAGGCATTTGTGGGTTTGAAACGAAAATTATTATGGATTAAATTATAATAAATTTTTGAAGTCTAAATAAATACTTGTGACCGATGTGAATATCATTTGAAAGTGAGTAGTTCTAATCCGATTGAACTTTCAATTGATTAAGATGCCCATCGCATTCATATAAGTTCAAAATTCTTAAGAAAATTTGAACAATGTAATTTAAATAGATAATTAGTTAGGTTTGTTGAATTACAAATATCTCATATAACTTTAAGATAGATACTCACACTTAGGAGATAAGTAATTCACCAAAACAAGCATAACGAGTGATATATAGGTGCGTCGCATGGTATTGAATATCTTCCTCTTTTCCACAAAATAAAAAATGAAAGGTTTTCCAATGATAATATATCCCGTTGTTAATTACATACACAAATTTCCTAATACGATAATCGAGAGAATTTTATATGTAATTAATGATAGTACCATAAATTTGACCAGGACTCTCACTTAAGTCACAAGCATTCGAAAGTTTGAACTCGTTCTCTTGGCGATGAGGTAGTGAAGCCCAACCATCATGGCTATCTACGGATGGGTTCGAATCTCAATTCTTTTATCTTTCCACATACCGATAATTTTTTATGTCCACGTTAATCGCTCAAATATTTCACAATAAATGAATTGGGCAATTTCGCAATTACCAAGTTTCCCACGCGTCTGCCAGTTTTGGGCCCGTCGGAGGCCCAAACGATAAATGGGCCAGACCCGTTGTTATTTAGTCCATCTTCAACCTCGCCTAGGCATTCGGCTTTTCTGTCAGTGCGAACCAAGACTCGGGAGCTTTTGCTTGTGCAGGAGGAAATCTCTCTCACCTTCGCTCCAGATTCTCTCTCCTCTCCCCGTCTCCGAAGCCGACGATCCCTTCCTCCGAATCGGCGGCTAGGGCTCCTCCGCGATTGCGCCGGCCGCTCCTCGATTCAGCCGCCGCGCACGGTAGCCGCCCCGATCTGGCCCCGCGCTCCGACATGGCGCCCGAAAAGAACAGCTCCGGCGCCGGCGCCGGCGCCTCCCGCGAGGAGGCGCCCGTCAAGGTCCCCGCGAAGGACCCCAAGAAGAAGGAAGAGAAGAAGGACGAGGACTTGGTGAGTGCGGTTCTCGGCGCTTTGATTTTGGTTTCCTTTCTTTTTCGTGTTCGATTGGAGCGTCGTTCGAATGCGGTATGTTGTGGCTGCGTGAGTGCGGCTTTGTGTTGCTTCGGTTGTGCTGTTGAAGTTGGTGATTTTGATGGATTTAGAGCTGAGTCGGGAGTCGGGAGTCGGGTGCGGTCTTTGTGGTTTGGAATCTTGGCGTATCGTGGAAGTGGTACCGGTTAGTTGCTGAGGTGATTATGGAGGAGCTGGTGCGCGTTAATGAATTCATTTCCGTTAAGTTCTTTGTTCGGGGGAGAAATCTTTTCGTTTCTTGCTTGAAAGGTCAAATTATCTGGTAGGAAAGATTTGCTGTTGCTTCCTGTAAGTTTACAATGACTCGACCCATTCTAATTGTTGACAATAATGAACCAAGACTGTGCTGAGACCGAAACTCACTCGTCGAGCGGTTTCCTTGCGCCCCCCTTCCATTGTTTTATGCTGCCGGTGATTTCTGTAGATGCTATCTCGGGCAGGCTGGTTGATTGGTTGTCTGTGAATGTATTTTCAGTCAGAAGAAGATTTGGCATTGAAACAGCAGCTGGAGCTATATGTGGAAAGGGTTCAGGATCCTGATCCTGGGTTGCAGAAGGTTGCTCTAGAAAGCATGAGGTACTTCTGGTCTTGGAGATATTTTTTTCTTCCATTTCTCCTCCTACTCAACCATTAACTTAAGGGAAATGAAGAATTCTACATTTAGCTTGTCCTTTGTTGGTTATTCCGTCTGCTTGGGGGGACTGGTGTTCTGATTGTTGCAGGTCTGGTGCGAGTATGATATGGCAATTATGCAAAAAAACCTGGCATGCAGCTAGAAGAAGAGTCGAATGGCCAGTTTTAGGAAAATTCGTCAGTAGAAACCGACTATGTAACTATAGGAAGAAAACTAGAGAATTGGCATAGGGCTTTTCTGGGGAGAATTTGTTGTTTTTTATTTTAGACTAGGGAAATCTTTACGGCATGCATTTGTACCGTGAATTTGGATGTTATGAACTATATGAACATTATGTGGATCGAATTAGAGAGGAACTCGCCATTTTTGCTGCTAGAAATGAGACAATCCTTAATAGACACTGGTTGTGGTTGGAACCTAATCATGGAAAGATGTCTCACGAATAGAGTGGCTGTACATGTTTATCTTTCTAACATGGTCTGACGACACCTATAATCGTCTTTGTAGACAAGAAATTCGTACTTCAACGAGTTCAATGACTTCAGTTCCAAAGCCCCTGAAGTTTCTCCGACCTCATTATGGAACTCTTAAGGCGTATTATGAAACAATGAAGGATTCAGATTTGAAGGTGTAGTATGGATTGAAATGGCATCATTTGCTAGGATACTTAATCTGAATTGCAGTCAATGATCTGGTTTACATTGATGCAGAGATACCTAGCTGACATACTCTCTGTTTTGGCCTTGACAATGTCTGCTGAAGGGGAACGGGTAATTCTTCTTGTGACTTAAAATCATATTTTGCTGGGCAACGTATCTATGACTTGCTTGTAGGATGACAAGTTATCGAAACTCCAACCTTCTATATTTTTGTTGCCATTGTTCTTAAAAAACATTTATTCGTAGATAGTCAGTATCAGTATCTTTCGAAATCATGCCTCATGCCTCGCGATGTAAGATCATCCCACTGAATAGCCTGCATTTGTTTTAGGTGTAGTGTAGATGTTTTCCATAACCTTCCCAAGTTCACTTCTCCAACTCCTTTGTAGATTTGATATTGATTTCTTTCTTTTATACATGGTGTTCCAGGAGAGTCTGAAGTACAGGTTGTTAGGTTCAGAAGGTGATATTGGCTCTTGGGGCCATGAGTATGTCAGGTAATCAGTCTTGATGTTGGATTTGATATATGTGATGTTCTATTGGTTCTTTTTTCCCTCTCCTTTAATACTGAAATTTTACCTAAAATTTAAAATTTCAGTATATCTAGACAAAGATGTGGTCTATAATGGTTGCAAGTGAATGAATATATTTGCTTGTCAATGTTAATTCGATGTTTTATGTACCCCAGTGGTCAATGTCCCACCTTTTAAGTTGTTGTTAACTGGGGTATAATGATAAAGCTCTGCTATATTTGTAAAGAGGGACAAGTATTTACTGCTCTGAAGAGTTCTGAATTAACATGATCTTTCTGCGATAGCCTCTTCTAGATGCCTAGTTTTGTTGATACTTCCTGAGTCTGGTACAGCTATGTGCCATTAGTACGAGGATTTTGCTGCTCTGCATCAGCCCACTATTTAAGTGGCTGTGGACCAAAAATGAAACCAAAAATTATTTTCAGTTGTTGGTTGTTTGCTCCAACTTTTCATGAACCTTGGAGGAAATGCTTCTCTTGAACCCATAGGATGGAAAATAGCAGCATCTTGGTTCGTTAGACTGTACATACGTCCATAGTCATTGCTTTTATATTGATTATATGTATTATATTTTATATATATGGGGAACGATACGGTGATGTTGCTGTCTCTTTGTTCTGTCAATTGTGAAATCCTTGCGGAAGGGATTATTTTGAACGTTATTCATTTTCCAGTGCTTGGTGCATGATCTCCATCTGGAGATACTGGGTATTGAGGAATTCTTGTTGTTTTGTGCTTTATCTTGAAGTTACATTGCACTTTGTCTTACCTTAAACTTAACATCTGATCTCAGGAATTTAGCTGGTGAAATTGCTCAAGAGTATACAAAGCGACAGGTAATGTTGGCAAGCTCTTCTCTGTTTTCTTCATATCATGTAAGAAAGGTTTTTAAACTCATTCTTGAAGTGCTTTTCTGTTGCCTGCTTATATTTACATTAATTTACATTCTAGTGCTACATGATGTATAACATCTGGCTTTCACTTATTAGTGTACGCAGGCTTAGTTCTATAGTTCTAATTCCATCAGTGATCCCTATTGACAATACCAACTGCATATGAGATAATTTGTTCTTGAAATTGGTGATCTCGGATATTCTTTGACCAATTTATATGTTTGACAATGCTTTTTTAAACCTTGGCAGAGTGAGGAGGCTCCTATAGACGAACTCATGGAGCTTGTACAACAAATTGTAGCTTTCCATATGAAGGTATTTATCATTGTCTAATTTTCATGTTGGTTGGCAATGGATTAGGATCATTGTATGCGGAAGACACCTTTCCTGGAATTTATTCACAGATAGGTTTGTAACTTTTGATGACGCATTACTAAACCATTTTATTTTGTTGTAGCACAATGCTGAACCTGAAGCTGTTGACCTGTTAATGGAGGTAAAGTAAATTATTCATGCCAACCTTTTATTTTCTAGTGAGGCTGTTTTGAAGTGAATCTAAGAATATTAAAATGACTTCCAGGTTGAGGACCTTGATATGTTATTGAAGCATGTCGACGGCACTAACTTCAAGAGGACTTGTTTATACCTCACCAGTGCTGCAAGGTATTTGTCATCAAAACAGTGCATAACAGTCTGGGTATTCACTGTGGATTGCTCGGGAAATGGTCTAGGAGCTTAGTAGTTGAGGACTGCTTCATGAGTGTGGCTTTTCTCCCTGTCAATTCTCTCTTTTGTATCAATTGCAGATACCTTCCTGGACCTGATGACGTGTCAGTTCTGGATATTGCTTACAAGATCTATCTCAAGTTTGAAGAATACGCCATTGCCCTTCAGATTGCACTGTTCCTAGATAAAATGCAGGTATATTTGGTTAGATATGAATAAACATTTTTTCCTTTCAAGTTGTGTACATGAATTTCTTGTGAGGAGTTCCACAGTGCCGCATATTGGATCTCTCTCTCTCTCTCTCTCTCTCTCTCTCTCTCTCTCTCTCTCTCTCTCTCAGAAAATCTAATCTAACACTTGAAATTACACATGCAGAAAGTGAAGGAGGTCTTCATGTCTTGCAGTGATCTTCTACGGAAGAAACAATTCTGCTATATCCTTGCTCGACATGTGAGTTGTTTCTCAGCTAAATTGACATGCCTCTTTAATCCTTGCTTCAGATATAGTTGGTGTACATGGCAAGATTGTCTGGGGTGAATTTGATAGTAATTTGCTATTCTTTTTTGCAGGGCATTACCTTTGAGCTTGATGCAGATATGGTTCCAGATGGAGATGAAAAAGAGGCATTGCAGGAAATTGTCAACAATACCAATTTAAGTGATGGTTATCTTACTCTTGCCCGCGATATTGAGGTTATGGAGCCCAAGTCTCCTGAAGACATCTACAAGGTTTGAACCGCTGATAATTGTTCATGCTTTTGATGACCTGATCTGGTCTTGGTTAGCAAAACTCATTAACTTATTTTATCATCAATATTTGAGTCAACCTCTTGGATGCATCATGTTATAAGGCACTGCACATGTAATGAGAGCTGTGTCATTGTGCCCTTTCAAAGAGATGCCCTTAGTGTGGACTACTTGCTGCAAGCTTCTTTGTTTTAGCATGTTACTTTTTGTATGTATCATGTGTTACCTTTTGTTTCTGCAAATCTTTATTCATTCTGATATAGCATTTTAACTTCGGGCTATGGATATATGCCACATGTATAGGTGGCATCATATTTAGTTCTTGTCCCTTAGATCATCTTCCAATATGAAATAATTGACTGAAGGCTTAGCAAGGATTACAGGTTGCTAAAGAGTATGACTGATATGTTTTGTCTAATGCATTATATATTCCAATTATTTCTTGATTTCTAAACTTAAGTGCCGTGACATGGTCACTGACATGAATAGAGTGAGTATGGAGGATGATTTTTGCATGTAATTGATATCCTTGAAAATTAGCATTCTTAGTGTGTTGCTCTCTCGAAATATTATGATATACTAGAATATGACTTTTAACTCATTTACCTTGTGCTAATGAAAAATTGAATTGTCACAGGCACATTTGCTCGATGGTCGGGCTAGTGGTACTACAAGTGTGGATTCAGCGAGGCAAAACCTGGCTGCTACTTTTGTTAATGCATTTGTAAATGCTGGCTTTGGGCAGGTAATCAAAGAGAAAACATTATCTTTTCAAGATTTCCATTTTTCAAATTCCTTTGTTGCGTCTGCAGGATAAGTTAATGACAGTTCAATCAGACTCTACTAGTGGCTCTTCAGGAAATTGGCTTTTCAAAAACAAAGAGCATGGAAAGGCTAGTGCTGCTGCAAGTCTGGTGCGTGTACCTTGCTACTTCAGGATATTTTTGCCAGAAATTTCTTTAGGATCAGATTGTTATGATTTTCTCTGTGGCAGGGAATGATTTTGCTGTGGGATGTTGACACTGGACTGGCCCAACTAGACAAGTACTTCCATAGTAATGACAATCATGTTATAGCTGGTGCTCTGTTGGGTGTTGGGATAGTGAACTGCAATATCAAGAATGACTGTGATCCTGTGAGTTGCCTTTATTGTCTGTTACACTGATAACATTGTCTATATGTTGAATCTTATTCTTTTTCTTCGGAATATCTCAGGCTCTGGCGCTTCTTGGTGATTACATTGATAAAGAAGATGCATCTATTAGAATCGGCGCAATTATGGGCCTTGGACTTGCATATGCCGGCTCTCAGAATGAGCTGGTATGTATACATTTGGGAGAAATGACTCTTTTTCCATTGAACATGCATACTTATGCTCATGCAGTCATTTTTCTTTTGATTACCATCAAATCCTTTCTATTTTCTTCCAAGTCATCTCATGAGCAACAGCATTTTTAGGGACTCTTGAATTTTTTATAGGTTTGCTGCTGTGAGAAATATTCTTATTGACAAGCATTAATTTGGTTTTTATGAACTTCATTTTCAGATCCGTGCTAAATTGTCCCCGATACTTAATGACGCTAAAGCACCCCTCGATGTGATTGCATTTACTGCAATCTCTCTCGGCTTGATATACGTGGGCTCCTGCAATGAAGATGTGGCACAGTCAATCATATTTACTCTGATGGACCGCAGCGAGTCAGAGCTGGGAGAGCCTCTTGCTCGTCTTTTACCTCTTGGCCTTGGTCTTCTTTATCTTGGAAAGCAGGTATGTTGATGGAGCCTCTTCAATTCATATTGCTACCATCAGGGCATCTGGGTACTACCTTATTGTTTAACAGATACTGACACATATACTGTTTATTAGTGCTCAGTTTCCTTGAATACTCTTCTTATTTTATAGGAACAAGTCGAGGTCACAGCAGAAGTTGCAAAGACTTTCAATGAGAAGATCAGAAAACACTGTGAGATGACCCTCATTTCCTGTGCATATGCTGGAACAGGAAATGTTCTTAAGGTACCTATCTCCACTATAGTTAATAACCCATTGAAACAACTGTCAGAATAATTTGCTGATCTTTATTGGTGCAGGTGCAAAACTTGCTAGGTCATTGCGCACAACATCTTGAGAAGGGGGAAACTCATCAGGCACCTGCTATCCTTGGAATTGCCATGGTTGCAATGGCTGAAGAACTAGGTCTTGAAATGGCAATTCGTTCTTTGGAGCATCTTTTACAATATGGAGAACAAAACATCCGCCGGGCAGTTCCACTGGCTCTTGGGCTTCTATGCATTGCAAATCCAAAGGTAGTTGACATTCATGAATATTTTCTGAAAAAATCTCAACATGAAGCATACTGTACTACCTTATTGGGTTTTGATAGGACTAAGTTTTTAAATGAGCTTAAGTAAGTTTATGATACCATGATCTCAAAGTATTTATATCATTTATATCAAATCATAATCTAATCTGATTGGAAGCTATATCCCTCGATATGCCACCAATATGGACAAACCATTTCTGCCCATTTTCTGGAGGGAATTGATCCTTATTACAAGGGTGTTGACTTTTTTAATGCTGCAGAACTCAGAATGCTTATAGCTCTTACTTGTTTTATGCTGCGTAGGTTAATGTAATGGACACCTTAAGTAGGCTAAGCCATGACACAGATTCTGAAGTTGCAATGGTGAGAAGAAACAGCTATGCTTTGTTCCCCTTTAGTCATTTGAATTGGAATATCGAGGCTGATATTTTTGGTGTTTCTATAGGCTGCTGTTATTTCATTGGGCTTGATAGGTTCTGGAACCAACAATGCTCGAATAGCCGGGATGCTTCGTAATCTTTCTAGCTATTACTACAAGGACGCAAGCCTTCTGTTCTGTGTAATGCTCAATACAACTGTTCTCTAATTTGCAGATTATCTTTACTAGATAAGGTTATTATTTGACGTGATTTGGCCCCCCTCTGTAGGTGCGGATTGCCCAAGGTCTTGTGCACTTGGGGAAGGGTTTGTTGACTCTTAATCCTTATCATTCAGAACGATTTTTGCTCTCTCCGTAAGTTTTCTTTGCACAATAGATCTGGGATATGATCTGAGATAAGGCACACGTTCTTGAGATTAAACTGAAAGGAATTGATGGTATACTATTAAGTTTCTTTTTAAACATTAACATCGCTTGTTATTCTAATGTGCACTTGTCTGTAGGACGGCACTCGCAGGAATAATAACAATGCTTCATGCGTGCCTTGACATGAAAGCCATCATCTTGGGGAAATATCATTATGTTCTTTACTTCCTTGTTCTGGCCATGCAGGTTCATCTCTAGCTGGAAGTCTTGAATTTGGCATTTGTGCTAATTTCGTGCCCTTTAGTAATTTGCGAATTTTCCTTTGTGGTGTGGCAGCCGAGGATGCTGCTGACGGTGGACGAAAATCTGAAAACGTTATCTGTGCCAGTACGAGTTGGCCAAGCTGTTGATGTTGTCGGGCAGGCAGGTCGTCCCAAGACCATCACTGGCTTCCAGACACATTCGACCCCAGTCCTTCTGGCAGCTGGCGATCGGGCAGAGTTAGCTACTGAGAAGTACTTTTAACTCTCTCTGTAGTAAATTTTCATTTACTCAACTCGGTCATTTGCGGTGCCCTTAAACTGCGACTGCTTCTTGCAGGTATATTCCGCTCTCTCCTATTCTTGAAGGATTTGTCATCTTGAAGGAGAATCCAGACTACAGGGAAGATCACTAGTTGGCCTCTTGTTGGGCAAAATTCTACTTCCACATGGCCCGAAATCTTCTAGGCAAATCAAGTGACTCATCTGCGTCCAGCTTGGGTTCAACTCTTTTGCCGGTATCCTCAAATATCTTTGCTTCCGAAGACGACAGGTGAATCAGCGAGTTGGACGTGGACACAAGGAAAATAGGCCTCTCGAATGTGCCCCGGGAAAAAAGTTACCTTGTTTGTTGAGGGAAAGATGCTTCCTAATGTAGTGCTTTAGATTATTGCGACAACACATAAGCAATCTCTCTCTTTTCGCTTAGAGTTATTCCTGTAATTGATTCGATGCTCCGATCACAATGCTTTCATGTGATTTTTGCGGTCATGCATCCAATTGTCTATGGATGGATATTCGTGGACCGCCTTTCTAACGCAGAGGGAATGTGCTATGAAGGTACATTTTCAGGGGTGTGATGTGAGAATTTATCTAATATCAACAGCAAAAAGTGACTGCGATGCACATTACCATGTGACGGTCGTTCTTTGGACGGTGAATTTCTGACGTTTGGTTAGCTGCGATTCTCTCGGGAATTACAAGTTTTCGTCAGAACTTACGCTATAAATACTCGATGCATGGCAATATTTTAACTTATGAAAAAGAAAAATTTATAAGAAAGAAAAGTGTAGATGCACTCTCGGGCGACCACCAGGCGCGGGGCGACGGGACCTCAGGCAAAAAACTCGCTTGTGGTCAGTGTAACCCCAATGGGCCACTGGCCCGGTGTGCGTGCGGCCCTTGCGAAGCTTTGATTCGGTTTGTGCAGCCTTGGCTAAACGAAGAATAATTAAAATTTTCTGTGGGTAAAATGGAGATGAAAAAGAATTGGTCAGTTGGAAGTTGTTTTCCTAACAGGGTCTCCAAGCCAAAGCAAGCCAGAGGCGAAACCCCGAGCAGTGTCACTAGGAAAATGCAAAGCAAATTCACGGGGCTATATTATTATTATTCATGATAACTGGAGCTTAGGCAAATCATAAAAAAGTGCTTGAAAGAGAAATTGCGATTTTATCTGGGATGCAAAAAGTTACGATATAACTGGCACATGATATTACATATGGATAATGATATAAATTGAACATAAACAAGAAAGTAATATTTAGTCAGCAATTATGATAATAACGGTTGTCACAAAAAAAAAAAAAACACACCCAATCGACTTGAATCTGACCCATCTCTTCATGAGATCAAAATCTACGGTTTCAAAATGCCTCTACCAAACTTCAAGCGACGCATTAAGTCGAGATCGGACTTTGGGCTGGTCTGCGACGAACTTGGGCCGAACCCATATATCAAGAGTCCACTCGCATGGCGGGCTCAAATTTTCTCCTCCTTTCCTCTCCCTCTTCCTGGGCGTTTTAGCTCGCTTCTCTAGCGCCCCATTCTCGGGTTTTTCGGCGATCTCACCAGCGGTCAGAGCTTCTAAAATCGGCTTACTTATGGACAAGGAGTAATCGGCAGACGCCGCGATGAAGGTGAAAGTGATATCGTGTTCCACGAATGAGTTCACCCGAGAGCGCAGCCAAGACCTCCAAGTGAGCCTCTGCCTTCCCAAGCCCTTCCGGAGCATTTTTGCTTTGGTGTCTTCATGATTGTTGGAGTTTTTGCTGAAAAAATCGATCCGAATTCGATCAGAGGGTGTTCCACAACTTTGACCCCAACCTTCGGACCCAAGAGAAGGCGGTGGAGTACTGAGTTCTAAATACTTCTGATTCAGCGAGCTTACCTCTGAGCTCTGCTATTTTTGCACGCATGGCCGCCATCGTGCCCTCCATGACTTCATACGTTATGCGAGCTCTTTCCTTAGAGTTCCCAGCAACTCGTGTTGGAGTTCTCCCATGCCGGTCATGCTCCTCTTTTTTGGCGTCTACTTCGTCCACGATTTGGGTCAGGTCATCGACCGATCCTTGGATAATCCTTGGACATCGGTGATGAAGCCAGCGAGCTTACCCTGAGCTCCACTATCTCCGCGTGCATGGCCACTATCGTGGCCTCCAAGAGTTCATACGTTATGCTAGTTCTTCCCTTAGAGTCCCTAGCGACTCGTGTTGGAGTTCTCCCATGCTGGTCATGCTCCTCCCTTCCGGCGTCTACTTCGTCCATGGTTTGGGTTAGGTCATTGACTAATCCTTAGACATCGGTGACGAAGAATTCTAGCTTCGTTAGGTGTGCAAGGTCCCGTTGGATCCCTTGAACTCAAACCACCATGGGTCTTCTTTCCCTTGGCAATGCCCTTCTCATGTTAGAAATGAGCTCCTCCCTTTCGACGTCTACTTCATCCACGATTTGGGTCAGGTTATCGACCGATTCTTGGACGTCAGTGGCGAACAACTCTAGCTTCTATCATTTGGTGTGCAAGGTCCCTCGTTGACAAGGTCTCCATTGGATCCTTTGAAGTTGAACCACCACGGGTCTTCTTTCCCTTTGCAGCGCCTTCTTAGTAGTCACCACGCCTTAATTGGATCGTGGATCAGCCATTGCGCTTAAAACGAGTCATCACACCTCAATCGGATTGTCACCACGCCTCAACGCGCTTAAAATGGGAGCACTTAAAACGGGAAGTCACCACGCCTCAATCGGATTGTCACCACGCCTCAAAAAATAACGACTTGTGCTTAGAACGACTTAAACTCTAGAGAAGCTCTGGATTGTATTTAGCGAATGAGATGAGTAGGGGAGGAGACCCCTATTTATATAAAAACAAGGCAAACTATATTCGTAAATCTATCTTCGATTTAACGGTGGAGATTATATCTCCCCAACTACCAACTATCCGCATTTATTATATAAGAATACAATTACCGTATCGCTCGCCCGGAGATTACATCTCCCCAATTACCAACTATCCGCATTTATTATATATGAATATAACTATCGTATCGCTTGCCCCTAGGATTATTCTAGAAGACTCAAGAAAATCCTAAGTCTTAGGAATACAAGCCGAGGGTTGCTTGATCCATAGATGTGTCACGGCCATCCCTTAGAACCCTCTTGAATTAGCATTCTTTCGGACCGTGACAAGTGTCACTCGGAAAATGCAAAGCATATTCGCGAGGCTATATTATTATTATTCATGATAACTGGAGCTTAGGCACATTATAAAAAGCACTTGAAAGAGAAATTGCGATTTTATATCGGATGCAAAAAGTTATGATATAAATTTAACATAAACAAGAAATTAATACTTAGTTAGCAATTATGATAATAACGGTTGTCACCAAAAAAAAAAAAAAAAAAAAAAAAAACACACCCAATTGACTTGAATCTGACCCATCTCTTCATGAGATCAAAATCTACGATTCCGAAATGCCTATACCAATACCAAACTTCAAACGACGCATTAAGTCGAGATCGGAATACTACGTATAGCCTAAAATTAATTGACTAGATATGGTCAATTATATAAACAAATTAATTGATATTCCACAACAAAATGACAAACTGTAAATTGATTATAGTACGAATTTTAGCCCAATAAAAATAAACAGATCTAGTACGCCAAAGATATCAAATTATAATATCTATATCTAGTTTGGTAACAACCAATTTTTATCCAATTAATGTTAATAAATAGTGAAAACATCATTGTGATTAACAATGATATAGATATTATACTATAAATAATGACATTGTACTTATAATTATGACTGCAAATCATATAATTTTGTAAATATCTAATTTATTTTATGACAATTAGTTTATAAGCCCTCACTCATAATGATAATATGAATTTTATAAATTATTAATTATAAAATAAAGCCATATTTAAATGATTTCAAATTGATGATAATCATAATATGAAAATAATCATAATTTGAAATTCTAGCAAGGCAAAAGACCGAACAGGAAACTAATAATCAATTTTAGTCAATATTATTAATGACATGAAAAATTGATTAATCATAATATTAGATATTATAAAATCATAATATGTTTTACATTATGGTTTCACATATTACTTCTTTTAAATAACTACCTCTAGCCATTGATGAAATTATATAAACACAGAAACCCCTATCGACACCTAATTTTTTTTAATACATATTTAAAAAAAATGAAAAAACACGAGAGGGGCCGGGTCGGGCTGAATCTGATCAATGATATTGCAAATTGTTAATAAATTCTAGGGGTTTCTGTGTTTATAGAATTTCATCAGTTTAGCATTTTTTAACAGGAATTATAATATTTAAATGTAGGTAATTATTAAATTAATTTGTATTGTGCCTATTTGCATATTATTAACATTATATAGTACGAATTTTAAATTTATTATATGGTAATTGTGCCTATTTGCATATTATTAACATTATATAGTACGCATTTTAAATTTATTATATGGTATGAAATGTGTATAGGAATAAAATTAATATTTACATAGTTATAAAAAGTATTAAAATTCGGTTTTGGATATATTATCGATCAAATATTTCGTCTTAATGTCAACGTTTTTCATTAATTGAGTGGAATTATGTAGATCGGACTTTGGGCCGGTTTGCAACGAACTTGGGCCAAGCCATATATCACGAGCCCACTCGCATGGAGGGCCCAAATTCTCTCCTCTCCTCTGCTCCCCTCCTTCCCTCTCCCTCTTCCCGGGGTTTTAGCTTAGCTTCTCCAGCGCCCCATTCTCTCTCTAGGGTTTTTCGGCGATCCAGAGAAACGGTCACCGCCGGCGAGAGCTTCTGAAACCGGCTTACTTCTGGACGAGCAATATCGGCAGACGCCGCGATGAAGGTGAAAGTGATATCGCGTTCCACGGATGAGTTCACCCGAGAGCGCAGCCAGGACCTCCAGGTGAGCCGTGCCGTCCCAAGCTCTTCCCGAAATTTCGCTGCGTTTCTGCTTCGGTTTCTTCGTCATCGTTGGATTTTTTGCTAAAAAATCGATCCGAATTCGATCAGAGGGTGTTCCGCAACTTCGACCCCAACCTTCGGACCCAAGAGAAGGCGGTGGATTACGTCCGGGCTCTGAATGCTGCTAAATTGGACAAGGTGAGCTCTCTTTTTTTTTTTTTTTTTTTTTAAGGGGACTTTTCGGGTCTGATGCGAAGTTCTTCGTCAGCTTCGTTTTCTGACTGGTTTGCTTCCGTACGTGATCGGTTTTCCGTTTCCGTTCTGCCTACTTATAATGTGGATGTTCGTTCGTTCGTTCTTAATTGTGTATCTTGCTCTGTTCATAACTGGCTAGGTTTTCGCGAGGCCCTTTGTTGGAGCCATGGATGGACACGTGGATTCGGTATCGTGTATGGCCAAGAACCCGAATTACTTGAAGGGAATATTTTCTGGCTCTATGGATGGAGGTATGTCGATGTTATGCTCATCCTGTCGTTGTGTTTCCATTAAGCAGTGAATGAGGATGAGTGTGGTGCAAGTAACTGTTGATTCATTATGATACATCGATGTATGAGTTTGAATTTGAGAAATATAATCCTTTAGGAAGCTGCATGATGTTCGTTTTTAAGTTTTTGATGACATAGTGAGTGACGGTGGAATGGTATTTAGCCCCAAATCTCCGTTAATTGTGACTTCTGCAGCTATTGCTGTTCTTCTTTTCGAGAAATTTCCTGTCCAAGACTCAAAATTTTTCCTGGTTTTACGTTTTTCGTTTTCTGAAATGGGCGGTGGTGAAATCCGTCGGCATACTTGCATCTAAATTGCACGTGCCATCTATCAAACTTGTTTCCCTGCAGGTGTGGACTGTTGTCTTTGACTAAATAGCTGGAAGATAAGCTAATTATATTGTTATTTTCCTTTTACAGATATCCGCCTTTGGGACATCGCTTCGAGGTAAGGCTAGTTTGATGTAATTTTCAGATCTTCATGGAGTTTGTATCTAGTATCTTTATATTTTTGTAAAGGAAAAATGTATAGTGTAAGCATCTGTTTCAAAATTGATGGACAGGCGAACAGTATGTCAATTTCCTGGTCATCAAGGCCCTGTCAGAGGCTTGGCGGCATCTACAGATGGTCAAATTCTGGTATCCTGCGGAATTGATAGCACGTAAGTCCCATTATTGGCACTTGACAGCTGATAAAAGATTTTTGCAATATGTAACATTAATATATGGCAGTTTTTGGACTGGCAAAATTCTGCATGTGTTATACTCCTTACATGGCAAACCTGTCTTTGGTTGTTCAGGGTTCGATTGTGGAATGTTCCTGTAGCTACTCTTGGGGAGTCTGATGGCACACATGAGAACTTGGCAAAGGTATGCTTGTCTGTATTTTGACACCTGTTGGGCCATGAACAGTTGCCCTTTCAAACTAACAGCTCAATTTCGTTGCATTCAGCCACTGGCAGTTTATGTATGGAAGAATGCATTCTGGTAAGTTTTATTGTCATCTACCAATTGCGAAATCCAAATCTTTGGGTTCATTTAGATATTCTTGGTATCAAAATTCTTTTATGTAACACTCAGGGCAGTTGATCACCAATGGGATGGTGAACTTTTTGCTACAGCTGGTGCTCAAGTAGATATTTGGAATCAAAACAGGTGTTTGAAGGCAGTAATATTTCTACTTTTATGTGATGCAACTTAATCTTTTATCGTGACCCTCCATATAATCCTTCTGTGTAGGTCTCAGCCAATAAGCAGCTTTGAATGGGGAACGGATACCGTCATATCTGTAAGATTCAACCCTGGAGAACCTAATGTATTGGCAACATCAGGGAGGTATGTATGCATTGTATTTGTCCCATCCTCCCTTGTCTTTGCTTCTTTTGTTCATGTGGTCCCGTAAGATGTTTATTCAAGGTTTCAATGTACTTTTGTATCCAGCTGTTATGGTTTGTTGTTTGTCAATTTCATCTATGTTCTGGATGCTCAACGAAATATGAACCGCCACCTTATTTGTCTCAATCAGCTTTAAATTTGATAAATATATTTCCTTTGCTGTTAAATATAAGACATAATAATGGCTTTCTTTTTCCTTGCAGTGACCGGAGCATAACCCTCTACGATTTGCGTATGTCATCCCCAACAAGAAAAGTTATCATGAGGGTAATTTGGCAAGTTATCACTTCAGTGTTTTATTAAGAGTGGAATCTTTTGAAGATGCAGGAGAAAAATAATAAGAAAACTTCCACGGAGAAGACTAATTTTTTGAATCAATAATGGTGAATCATGCCAATCAGATGAATTCATACATTCAAATGTTTGTTTTCTTCATTTAGAATATCTTCTCCTTTTAATTTGGAGGTTATCTGAAGAACAACTTAGTGATGTACAGTTTTAGTTATGTAGCCATTGCTAACTCAGCTCTCTTGTTTCAGACAAAAACTAATGCTATTTCTTGGAACCCAATGGAGCCAATGAACTTCACTGCTGTAAGCGCAACTGTTATATCTTGTTTATACTGTGTTGCAATTCTCTTCTGATAGTTTTCCTTCTGGTCTTCTCCAATCTTTAGACAGCGGAGTGTGCTACTGATTGAAAATCTTTCACCATCTTTTTTCCTCTTTCATTGAAGTGGATCTGAAGTTTGGTTGACACTTTGAGTTGTGCAAGACAATGCTATGTAATTAGGGGAATTTCTGTTTGCAAGGTTCTATGGAGATGTGGTGATTTTGTAGATTGGTTGGAACCTAATGGACACTATTGAATGCTATGTCTCAAGAAAAGACAAAAAATTGCGACTGTGGATGCTGAAGGAAGAGGACTTTATTATGTTCTAGATACTATAAAGTACTCCAAATCGCTTATCTATGGTTTTTACATGGGCCTTATGTTTTTGTTGTCTCCCTCCATCTATTAGCTTAAACTTGTTGCTTTTAAATGTGATATATCATTCCTACCGTGTTTTCAGCTTTTAAGATTATAACTCTTGATGGTTGGCATTGTTGAAGGAATTAGCTGCTAGGTCTGAAGTATCTGTCAGAATTTGTTTTGACTGGGTACTTTTATCTAGGAAAAATATGTACAATTTGGAATTGTTTACATTTATCAAATGTGTTGGCAGATTTTCTTGAGCAGAAAAGATAAACAAGCATAGATTCTGAAGGGGAAAAAATTGAGGTGTTGCTTGAATGCTGTCATTAGGCAATGGTTTTTTTTTTTTTAATCTAACCTTGATATGTAGCAACTGACCATAGAAGTCCTATGTTGTTTACATGCTTAGGAAGAAGAGTTTTTCTGTTTTCATACATGCCACTTCAACGCTCAGCATAGTAGAACTTACGGTAAAACACTGCTACATGTAGGCAAATGAAGATTGCAATTGCTACAGCTACGATGCTAGAAAGTTGGAAGAAGCCAAATGTGTACACAAGGATCATGTTTCTGCTGTGTAAGATGATGGATTAGTAGTTTTAGAGACCATTGCAGTCATGTATTTATTGCTGTCATTGTGGATTCCTTGGAATTGAAATCTGTCTCTCTTTATAGGATGGATATTGATTACTCTCCCACTGGCCGGGAATTTGTAACTGGATCTTATGATAGAACAGTAAGTCCAGTGTTACATTTGTTTTGTGTGAATAAAAAAGCTGTGGTCAGTAGAGTCACAATAACCCGTGCTCTTTCTCAGGTAAGAATTTTCCAGTATAATGGAGGTCACAGTAGGGAAGTTTAT
Source organism: Eucalyptus victrix (assembly GCA_016097545.1). Lineage (NCBI taxonomy): Eukaryota > Viridiplantae > Streptophyta > Magnoliopsida > Myrtales > Myrtaceae > Eucalyptus > Eucalyptus victrix. The sequence continues at coordinate 11,379,767 of CM027845.1, read as the reverse complement.
CATACAAAAAGAATGCAAAGGTATCCCCAACTACAGACTTTTGGTTTATAATCTCTCTCTCTTGCCTCTCTCTCTCTCTCTCTCTCTCTCTCTCTTCCTCTCTCTCTCATGTTCATTAGAAATGTCTTTTAGATGGTAGTATCATTGAAGCCCTTAAATGATAGGGGTCCTTTTGAGGTTGGTATTCCATTGGGTAAGCTCGATCTTATGTCTTCTGACTGGGTTGCTTGCGTGTAGGGTATTTTGTGTCAAGTTCAGTTGCGATGCAAGTTATGTCATATCTGGGAGTGATGACACCAACTTGAGGCTTTGGAAAGCTAAAGCCTCTGAACAGCTGGGAGTTGTAAGTAGTTATCTGCGCTGGTTTATATCAATTTCTGAAACTCTCTTTTGACGATGAAGCATCTGAATGCATGCTTCAGCATAGCTGTGCCAGTGCATGAGCAACAGGACATAGTGCACTTTTCTTTCACAAAGAACCATTGTGATTGGCTAAACAATTGTCATTGTCATGCACAGACATGTATAAGATGTCATTGATGGAAGATTAGATTTGAGGCATGGCTAGAAGAAGGTTGTGTGAATGCCAAAAATAAACGGACTGAAGTTGATTCTTTATAGAATGCTGCTCTGAATTGGCAAATCAAGCTCCTCACATTGTACTTGCATGCCATAGGTTCTTCCAAGAGAGCGCCGCAAGCATGAGTATCATGAAGCTGTCAAGAGTCGATACAAGCACCTCCCTGAAGTAAAGCGTATTGTGAGGTAACAATATCTACTTAAAATCCATGTGCTGATGGGTCTTCATGCTTTTTTGACTGTGAAAGATGCCAGCAATATCTGAAAACACCACTTTCTGCTTCTAGTGGGATTTAGCTCATTAGTCTTTTTTCAACCTTCAATTTCTTTGTATATGCAGGCACAGACACTTGCCTAAACCAATATACAAGGCAGGTATTCTAAGGCGCACCGTGAATGAAGCAGATAGAAGGAAAGAAGAAAGAAGAAAAGCACACAGTGCCCCTGGATCTAGTTCAGCAGAGCCATTACGTAAAAGGAGAATCATCAAAGAAATTGAGTGATGCTTCTTCTTTTAGCGTGCTGTGCTGCATGGCATAATATTTGCATTTCTCAAATCTGTATTGTTGGATGGGGCTATATTTCTCAAGAGGTTGCTTTTGAGTGAAAAGCTACCTCACCTGAGAGATGAGATAGGGCGATGATGCACAAGCTCCTTTCAGTCTTAACAATTTTGGTAGAGTACGGCAGTCCTTTTCTATGAAGGGTGGCCCGAGAGTTAGCCAATGTTTGGTCACGCCAGCTTTTGCCTGGAGCATCACAAGTAGTCAGTTTCTGATCTATTGGCGATTTATCAAGACATAATTTGTTTGTATCATAAGCTTTGATCTTTAACTTGAGTTCAAAATGGAGCGGAGGAGATTTTGTTACTTTGTAAATCAAGAACAAAAAACAGGATTTTTTTTAGCGGAACTGGAGTTGAAATTACTGAGCATCAAGGCTCTACTTATGTCAGTCTCACGGTGTGGTTGGTTAAGGGTTTGTTTGGTAGTCATTATGTTTTGGAGAACAATTTATAATAGAAATGATTTTTCTTTATTTTATTCTCTAGATGAAATTCTAAGCATATGAAGACATTTGATAGTTGGCTAAAATTTTTATTTTCGAAATAGAATTACGTTATGTTACTTTCAAAGTTTCTAATTGACATTACTCTCAAAGTTTTTAATTCAAATGATATTCTTTTAATTTTTGTATTATTTATTTATTTTCTTTCTTATCTTCTTCAAGCTTTGGTCGGTCGCCAACCTTGGGATGATCAGTGATCAACCAGATAAGGGTTGGCGACCTCACTGGAGTGTTCTCGGCCCCTGACGAGGTCACGCCTCATCGATGGAGCCTTGTTGGCGATTGGGCGAGGCTAGGCTTGCTCAATCGTCGATGAGGCTTGACCTTTTTGGCCACTGTGAGGTTAGCCTCAGCTTGATCATTATAGTATTGAACTTGATAAACAATTTTTTAATGTAGTCCATTCAACTAATTTATGTTAGAATTGACGGCGATAGTTGTTTGAAATTTGTAGACCATTAATTCAGTCTATAACTTTAATTTGATCAATATAATTCTAAACTTGATAAACAATTTTTAAATATAGTCCATTCAATTAATTTATGTTAGAATTGATGATGTGTCGATCTAGTTAGTTAGTGATAATCGTTTGAAATTTATGCTGACATCCACGTCCAGACTCATGGCATCTGTTCTTCTGCCAAGTCCTCAAGATTGTCCGTTGTTCTTCTCACAAGCTGTCTACTTCATCCAGCACGTGAGCTGCACTTTCTGTTTACACGTCGCTTCATGTCGTTACCAAAAGGAAAAAAAAGCGAGAAAAGGGAGAAAAAATTCATTTCTTTCCTGCAAAGCAATTAGGTGTGCGCGTTGACCCAATTAACAAGGGCCTCAAAGACACCAACAAATCATACCAAAATGCCAAACATAAACAATAGACCCAAAAACACCATTACTTTTAATACAAGAAAAATAAAAAATAAAAAAGACTTTTTTTTTTTTTTTTTAAATGTTGGGGCCGACATTAAACTAAATACGATAAAGCCGGTTAATTCTCAGCGAGGCGTGTCTCGCCGGCCCTCTTTCGGGGAAGCAACCTGCGAACCACTTTCCCGACGCGACGCCTCCACTTACAGGGCAGAGAATTCCTCGATATTTACGAAAACGCCCTCGCCCTCCACGCCTCAAAACCGAGCGACGCGGTGTTGTGACCCGCTCGTCGTCAGAGCACTTCCCGAAAAGCACCACCGTGTCACTCCTCCGTCCGCCGATTTCGCGGAACCGCCGCCGCCGACGGTCGCCGCCGCTGCCGCCGTCGCCGATTCGATCTCCCTCCCCCCCGCACGGGAGCTCCGGCCGCGTGAAGCCGGATGCGAATCGGGGTCAAATGATCCTCCCCAAGCTCGCCCTCCTCCCATGGCTCCTCTTCGCCTTCTCCTTCCTCTCCTGCCGCCGCGCCGCCGATCCGGGCCGGAGCTGCTCCAACTCGAGCTCCCTCGTCGGGCTCGAATCCGAGCTCAGGATGGTCCAGCACCAGGTGCGCGGCACCGTCAGGGTGATCGACGACTGCTCCTTTAGGGTTTCCCGGTTCGACATGCTCTCCGGGTTCGACGTGCATTGGTGGGGCGCGATCGCGCCCGATTTAGGTAACATGACGTCCGGTTACGCCGTCTCCGATCAGGTCTTGAATCGGACGTACAAAAACGAGTCTTTCACCGTTCGTTTGAGGAGTAATGTTAGCTGGGATCAGATCCCGGTTCTGGCCGTGTGGGACTTGCCCACGGCGTCGGACTTTGGACATGTGGTGTTTCCGAATAAATCGGAGATGAGCCCGGCCCCGACCCCAAATCCCGGGGATGGGGCGGTTAGGGTTTATAGGGAGCCGACGATGTTTGAGAACTGTAAAGTGTTGTCTCCCAACTATCGTGTGTGGTGGACATTGGATGTAGATCGAGATGTTATTGATATAGGGTTAGAAGCGGCAATTGGGACGCAGAATTACATGGCTTTCGGTTGGGCAAACCCGGAAGCCACGTCTGAGTACATGAATGGAGCTGATGTGGCGGTGACGGGGTTCACGGAGGAGGGCACTCCATTCGCAGATGATTATTTTATTACGAGGTACAGTGAGTGTACAATTAATAAGGATGGAAATGCAAAGGGAGTCTGCCCTGATACGATATATGAGCCTACCGACCCCGTTGCAGTGAATAATACTGTCTTGGTGTATGGACATAGAAGAGATGGTATTTCCTTCATCAGATACCAGAGGAAGCTGAGTGTTGTTGATAAGAAGTATGATTTGCCTGTGAATTATAAAGACAATGCGACTGTGATTTGGGCATTGGGGTTGATGAGCCCACCAGATACTCTTAGGCCATATTATCTTCCTCAGAATCACGGAGGTGAGGAGTCTGTGCGATTTGGTCATTTGCTGCTGAATGTGTCCGAAAGGGTCGATGATTGTCTTGGTCCGCTGGATGCAGAGGATAAGGAGGATCAGGATTTGATTATTGCAGATCCGAACATGCCTCTTGTTGTTGTGACTGGTGAGGCAATGCATTACCCAAATCCACCAAACCCTTCAAAAGTGCTTTATATCAATAAGAAGGAGGCACCGGTGCTGCGAGTGGAAAGAGGGGTAAAGGTAAAGTTTTCAATACAAGCAGGGCATGATGTTGCATTCTACATCACTTCTGATTTTCTTGGCGGTAATGCCACTTTGAGGAATACAACAGAGACTGTGTATATTGGAGGGCCTGAAGCTGAAGGAGTCCCTGCCAGTCCAATGGAGTTGTTTTGGGCACCTGATAGGAACACACCAGATCAAGTTTACTATCAGTCGTTGTATCATCAGAAAATGGGATGGAGAGTTCAAGTGGTTGATGGTGGTTTAGCTGATATGTACAACAACAGCGTTGTTTTGGACGATCAACAGGTAAATTTTTACTGGACTTTGTCTGAGAAATCGATATCCATTGCTGCCCGTGGGGAGAAGAAAAGTGGTTATCTTGCAATTGGATTTGGTAGTGGAATGGTGAACAGCTATGCTTATGTTGGTTGGGTTGACATTAATGGCACGGGAAGGGTCAATACATACTGGATAGATGGGCAGGATGCATCCAGTGTGCATCCAACAAATGAAAATTTGACATATGTGAGGTGCAAGTCAGAAAATGGGATTATCACAATGGAGTTCACTCGTCCACTGAAACCAGCGTGCAGTCATAGCGACAGGCCAGAATGTGGGAACATAGTTGACCCCACCACTCCTCTTAAAGTGATATGGGCGATGGGTGCTAAATGGACTAATGAGCGCTTAAGTGAGAGAAATATGCATCACATAACCAGTCAAAGGCCTGTGCGAGTGCTACTTATGCGTGGTTCTGCTGAGGCTGAGCAGGATCTACGGCCAGTATTAGCAGTTCATGGTTTTATGATGTTTCTCGCTTGGGGTATTTTGCTCCCTGGCGGAATATTGGCCGCTAGATACCTCAAACATGTAAAAGGTGACCAATGGTACAAGATACATGTTTACTTGCAGTACTCAGGTTTATCCATTGTCTTGCTTGCCCTCCTATTTGCGGTTGCTGAGCTTCGTGGTTTACGTACGAACTCATTGCATGTAAAGTTTGGCTTCACTGCTATATTTTTGGCCTGTGTACAGCCATTAAATGCATATTTTAGACCGAAAAGACCTGCCAATGGAGAGGATGTTTCTTCAAAAAGGATTCTTTGGGAATATTTTCATGTGATAGTTGGCAGATTGGCTATTGTTGCTGGTGTGGCTGCCCTGATAAGTGGAATGAAGCTCTTAGGAGCCAGATATGGTGGTGAAAATGTTCATGGGCTTGATTGGGCTTTAGTTATCTGGTTCTTGATTGGTGCAGTGATAGTCATGTACCTGGAGTACCATGAAAAGCAGCAGCAAAGGGCGAGAATATATGGAAGAAGTAGTTGGGTGTTGGGTAATCTGGAGGAAGATGATTCCTTGGATCTTTTGAGCCCAAGAGGAATTTCTGGAGAAAAGGAGGCTCAAAGTACTGGGAGAATGGAAGTTCAGCTAGAACCTTTGGCCAGATAGAAATTTTTGGGCATGAACTCACCAGTCGCAGTTTCCGTTTTTGGACATTTTTCCATTCATGTGGAAAGCATCAGGCCCTTCTGTCTGTTTGAAAGTTCTTTGCTGCTCGGTAGGAGCCGAATGCGGATCACCTGGTGATTATTTATGCATTGTACTTTTTATACTCAATACATCTACACTGACACAGTGAAAGGTTTTCTAATCATCAGGTTTTATTCTTTTGTTAGATGAGCTGAGAGTATTCCTATTTCCATGATGTGTATGGTCAGTAATGTAGAAGAGCTTCTTGTGATTTTAGAATCAAATTTTGCTCAAGCTGAACAGCGATATGTACCTGTAAATACATGGAGATTTCTTTATCAAAGTTGAAGTTGCCAACTCCCATTGGTCTTTACCCAATCATTAGCTGATTGGATATGGTTCTTCGATTGTCAAATTTTCTGCTTGTGCTTGTGCCATAGCAACCTTCCCAGCTCTTATAATGCTTATTGCTACTAATGATCAATAAGCTATATGCTGAACTAAACTCTTCATGCCATTCCTTTATGATCTTACTTTTACTCTGTGCTTGATCTCGCTTTACTTTTTTCCACTGAGTAATAATCTTGGGGCTAGAGGCTTTGATCTTTTAGTATTTGTTTTCATTGGTGGTCACTCTATCTCCGTTACGCTGCAGTTCTTGTTGTTCTTCCCTTGTAGAAATTTCCTGTCCAGGACCTGGTTTTACGTTTTCCATTTTCCGAAATGGCAGTGGTGAAGCCCTTCACATACTTGCATCTTGATTACACGTCTATCAAACTTGTTTCCCTGCAAGTGTGAACTGTTAATATTAACTAAATGGCTGGTAGACAGCTAATTGTCATTGTTATTTTCATCTTACGGATATCCGCCTTTGGGACGTCACTTTGAGGTAACACTTGCTCAACGTTGTTTTCAGATCTTCATGTAGTTTGCATCCGGTATCTTTATTTGTTTATAACAGAAAAATATATAGTATAAGTATCTGTTTAAAAATCTATTTGACAGGCGAACAGTATGTCAATATTCCAGTCATCAGAGTCCTGTGAGAGCTTTGATGGTATCTACAAGTGGTCAAATTCTCTTATCCTGTGGAATTGATAGAATCTTTATTGGCGCGTGGCAGTTGATCACCAATGGGATGGTGAACTTTTTGATACAGCTGGTGCTCAAGTAGATATTTGGAATTAGAACAGGTGTTCTTGGACAGTAATTTCTCTTTATTTTTGTGATGGTACTTATAATCTTTTATCCTGACACTTCATATTATCCTTCTGTGTAGATCTCAGTCAATAAGCAGTTTTGAATGGGAACGGACAGAGTCATATCTGTAAGATTCAACCCTGGAAAATTGGCAACATTAGGAAGGTTTGTATGCATTTCATTTGTCCCATCCTACTGAAGATATTTTCTTTGTTTCTTCTTCTCACATGCTCCCGCAAGATGTTCATTGGAGGTTTCACATCTGGTTTTGTTATCCAGCTATTGTAGTTTGTTATTTGTCTACTTTATCTATGTTTTTGGATGCTCAACAGATGTGATCCACCACTTTCTTTCGTCTCAATCAGCTTTAACTTTGATAAGATTATTTCCTTTGCTATTAAATTTAAGGCATGTCATGATAGCCTTCTTTCTCCTTGCAGTGACTGCAACATAACCCTCTACAAATTGCGTATGTGATCCCAAACAGGAAAAATCTTCACTGGGGTAATCTGGCAAGTTCTCACTTCAGTCTTTTACTGGAAGTGAGATTTTTTAGAATTGAAGGAAGAACTTAAATTGAAAACTTTCACTGAGGCAACTTATTGTCTGAATTGATAGTGATATAATCTGGTGAAGCATGCTGAGCAGCTTCAGTAACTGAATATGAAGATACATACAACTTTATATACAGTTGTTATTTCTTCTTAATGCAGAATATCCTCTCTTTCTAATTTGGAGATTAGTTGAAGAACAACTTAATCTATGATGTACAGTTTAGTTATGTAGTCGTTACTAACTCAGCTCTTCCTATTCAGACATAAACAAATTCTATTTCTTGAAATGCAATGGAGCTGATAAACTTCACTGCTGTAAAAACTAGTTTGTATTGTGTTGCAATTCTCTTCTGATAGAATTTCTGTATGTTCTTCTCCAATCTCTTAGACTGCAGCTATTGGGTTGCCCAGGGAGTGCACTAGCAATTGAAAATATTTCACCTTTTTGTTCCCCTTTCTTAATTGACATACGAGGAATAAAGCAAAAATATGTGAAATAAAGCATTGAAGTGAATCTGGAATTCAGCGGATACTTTTCGAGTTGTGCAAGGCAGTATTATGTAAATGGGGGAGTTTTTTTTTCTTTCAAGGCTCTATGTGGATGTGGTGATCTTGTAGATTGGTTGGAACCTAATAAAATGCTACACCTAACGCAAAAGATTGCAACTGTTGATGCTGAAAGGACTACTTCAAAGATTAAGAGGTGGTTAGATTGGTTCTTTGAATTTAACCTTATGTTGTTGGTGTTGAACAGATTAAGAGGTGTTTAGATTGGTTTTATGAATATAACCTGGTAGGTTAAAGTATCCAACATCGCATATGGGCCTTACATTGATGTTGAGCATGAGAATTAGGTTTGATCCTGAATGTGTTATGGGCCGATCGATTTACGTTCCTTAATCCGTGCGGCCTTCAAGTAGCTTAGACTCACATGGATAGAGAGAAACTCTAGAGAGAGAAGTTTTAGAGTTGTATTTCACTTGTGAATGAGTTGATACAATGAGAGGAGGGACCCTACATATACAAGTATAGGACAAATCGTATCCATAGATCTCACCTCAATTTGACGGTGGAGATCGTATTTCCCAAACTTCCAAGTATCCACATTTTCTACGTACTTGTTCATTTATTGTATTGCTTGCCTCTAAGAGTATTTTAAAACACTCAAGAAATAGTTAGTCACTCCGAAGGTTGGTCACAATGGCGGTTGGTCACCGCCATTGTGTAGAACTTTCTTGGATCGTTCCTTTTTTTGGGTCATGACACAAGGCTCTTGGTCATAATTTCCACGTGCCATTGGCATTCCTGTGGTTTATAATCTCTCAATAGTTGCTTATTCAATTGGTCAGAGAGTTTAGTTGCGATGCAAGTTCTATTATATCCGGGAGTGATGACACCAACCTGAGGCTTTGGAAAGCTAAAACCTGCGCACAGCTGGGAGTTGCAAGTACTGCTGTCGGCACTGGTTTATATCAATTTCTAAAACTCTGTAGCCCTGAAGTATCTGAATGCGTACTTCTGCGTAGCAATGCCAGTGCATGGGCAACTGGACAGAGAACCCTTTCCTTTCAGTAAGTACCATTGCGATTAGCCAAATAACGGTCGTTATCATGCACAAACATGAAAAAAGATGTTAATATTAAAGCCAGAATCAAGGCATGGGTGGAAAGTTGGTTTTATGAATGCCAAAAATGAATGGACTGATGTTAGACAGAGGCCCAGTAGGAGGTAACCCCCATCCTGGGTCAGTTACCTTACGGTAACCACCAGCAATGATCCCAAGATGGGCCCCTGGTTACATGGTTCTCGAGTCGGTTTCATGGTGTGGTTGGTTAAATTAACTCTCCCTGTTCAGTGCGTTCTAATACAGTTCCGGTAAGAAATGAGGGGCCAAAGCCTCTCTCTGATCCACCCTATATCCCAAATGTCAGTTCCAGCTGAGATGCATCGCCTTTTTTCCTTGGCCATCCTGAGGTGCATTATATTAACTCATCTTTTTGGTGATGGAATTATACGATAGACGATATCGAGTTACTGAAAATGTCGCACCATTGATCTTCACGATAAAAGAACATAACTTCATCTGTGGTGCATGTAAAAAATAGCAATAAAGGGAACATTTTGACCATCCAGGCACCATCGCTTTCTAGTATCCACCATACTAAAGGCGGTCCTCATCCTATCAAAAAGGAAGAAATTTCGCAATCAGATTAATCATTTCATGTCAAACGTTGGAGAAATTTCAAATGAATCAGTGAAGACATAGCTTGTCCATGCTGCATTGGACCTGTCAACTCAGAAGACCTTTTAACATGTTGTCGAAGCAACCAAGCGTCAAATGGTCATAAACCTCGAATAAGAACATGAAAATGGTAATGCCTTTCCCACAGCAGTAAATTGCAAAGACTCTTGACTAGTTAAATTTTTGCAGAAACCAATTTTTGTGAAGAAAGCCTCAATGTCTAACAAGCTCATCATTTCCGTTGGTGACTTAACACTGCCGGAGGGTCGACAAGGTCCTACACTTTTACAGGTCATTATAAAATGGCGGTTTGAGATCAATAGCAGATAGCTTGATTTTCACTAATCATCATGAGAATGTATAGTATGATTGCTTCAAGATTGCAGTTGCAAGATCCTCTATTAAAATTTCAGATGCCACTGCTTGCACCCAATTGTCAATGACAGGAGATCCGGCTAAGCTCGTCTTTTACGATCCTCCTCCTCCTCATCAGAGTCACCACTTTCGCGGAAGCGTGGATTCTTCTCCTACAAAATTAAACGAGACCAAATGATGAAACATGAAGAAACACATACAGCAAAATCACCATCGTTTGTTCTGTTGTCATATATTCATTATCTAAATGTACCAGCCAGCTTTCAGCATGGTTATGACAACAAAAATGGGACATACGAGCACACACTCCCTTCTCTCAACTAAATGAAAACTATTGGTGGTGCCAACAAGTTGCAAGTAATCTGCATGCTTCAGAATAGAGGTACATGGTGAACGGCTATAATCAAAAACCCACTCAAGTGAACCAGCCAGACTAAATTTCTCTATCTCATATTCTTAAGATACAAGTACTGTATCTCCAGTAGATAGATACTTGCAATTTCATGAAAAATAAAGAAACCAAACTGGAATGGATAGACTTGAAGATACAAATACTAATGTTAAACAGTATCTAAAGGTGACATTACCAGTCTCGACTCAGGATCTTGGTCTCTACTGGATTCATGGTCTGACGTCCTCTTTGAAGATTCATATGGACGACGGTCATCTTCTCGGTTTCGTTTCCGGTTATAATCTGCGTTATCAGGTAGAAAGTATAAACAAGTACTGCTCATGAGATTGTTCAAATGTCAAAAGGATCTACAATCATTTTTGCCAATGTTACCTCTACTGTAACGGTATGATCCGCCATGACTCTGGCTTCCACCATGCCTTCCATCTGAAAAAACATATGGTCATAAGATTTCAATAGTAATCTTCAAATAAAAGGCAATACAAAATAGTCTAAGCGGCACAAGAAAAACATGGGCCTTGATGCTGCATTGCATTGTAGAGGTATTGGGTATTTCCAGGCATCTGCTGAACTGAGGTAGAGATTGTGAGTTTAAATGTTGACTAACGACTCATGTAGCATGAAAGCAGCAATTAATTCCCTGAATTTGGTTAATCCCTTTGTGTATTCATCTTGCAACCAGCAACTCATTCGCCACCAAGGATGTAGTACAAAGACCAGCCCATTTACCACGCTAGAGCACACAGATAGATGTAGTGAAACCAGCCCTAGAACACTTACAAGGAGGTGGTATAACAGGTGGGAAGGAGCCCAAAGAACCAGCACCGTAGTCTACAAGCTGCCGTTGCGCTTCCAACTCTTTCTGTACTAACTTTCCATATCCACCTCTACGTGAACATGTTATAGGAAAATTAAATGGCAAATATAAAGTCTTCCAACTATATTTATAAGACAGATTTTGAGGAAAAAATACATCAACAATATTTTTCACACAAGATGATAGTTCAACCAGTACCTCAGAGAGAGAGAGAGAGAGAGAGAGAGAGAGAGAGAGAGAGAGAGAGAGAGATAAATGTGAAGAAGAATGTTACGAAGGATAACTAAAATCAAAATGAGCAATCCAAGAAACTCAATTATATCCATGGATGAAATTATAAACATTTGTATTTATACCATTTATAAGCTCAGCCGAAAAATTCATCCGTATTATAAATGTGAAGAAGAACGTTATGAAGGATAACCGATATCAAAATGAGCAATTCAAGAAACTCAAATTTATCCATAGATGAAATTATAAACATTAATATTTATACCATTTATGAGCTTGGCCGAAAAATTCCTCCGCATTATCAACCTTAAACTTTTAAACACCAAACATTCTTTGGACGACAATATGCAGCAGTACCATTTATTACCATTTGGGCCAAAAGCAGAATGCCAGCACATATCTTCATGCTATTACGTAGTTTACTCTAGAAACCATTTCCACTAAAAGAACTCGCATTTATTTGACCTCAAGAGGACCAGAGCTATTAGAAATATAATTTTAAAAGGATATCTGGATCATAGTCAGTGCGATATTCATCTCGTACCTGAAGAAACAAATTAGAAAGAATGATTTAGTTGAAACAAATTAAGTTGCTCTAGATTTTTAAACAGAGAAAAGAGGCAATCTCACTTGTCCACCACTTCGACCACGGCCCCATTGCCTTCCTTCCTGAAATCCCCAATCAAAATCTACACGGATCGGACGGTCATCAAGAATTGTCCCACTAATATATTTGACAGCATCTTCGGTATCTTCTCTAGAATAGTATCTAAAAGAAATATTAAACAAGATACATTAGAAAACTCGTATACACAGCTAGATAAGTGGGTATAAATATGTCACAGCAATAGGAGCGCCCTCAGTAATGGCTTTAGCTGACACTAATCCAACCAAAGTAAATATAACCATTGTGCTATCATACAAATATGCAAAATTAAAGTCACAGTAAGATGGGATAAAAAGATTGTAGTACAAAGAGCATCTGTTATGATGTCGATGTTACACTAAAAACCGCATTGAGTACACATTGAGCTATTCATTTCCCTTCTGCTAAAGAACACCAGCCTATCCACTTGAGCCATTAGACCTAGCCGATGACATCATTGCTAACAGTTACTGACACCACCAGCTACTAGAACGAATTATCTCGTTAAATTTCACTAATGCAGTACAAAATCAATTAAGCAATTGAAATTAACCCAATGTGCCTACAGTGAACAATCCAAGGAAACTTAAGGACTTTGCAATTAAAGTGAAACTCTATATGAGGTTTTTGAAGATTTAGGCCATACAAAACAAAACAGAAGCCACAAGGTGTTTTGCTATTCTTATCCAATCCCATGATAATCTTCTTGAGTTCTCCAGCTCTGCTGAAAAGCTCGTAAACTTGTTCTTCAGTTGTGTAGAAGGACATATTCCCAATGTAAACAGTGGTAGAAGACAGCAGTGCTTGTTCAAATTCCTCTTGTGTACCAGAAAATTTTCTGTCTCGGTATGCTGAAAGCTTGTTTTGGTCCTGAGATGAAGAAACAAATCAAAAGAAGGCAAGAAAAGGGAATCACTGCATCCTATCACACAGATATACACGCAGATGAATATTTTCTTCGCCAAAGCCAAGTCTATTCTATGTTCATGCATGTTTAATCACCCGCAGAACTCATGAAGAAAGAGGGTATCGAGGGATGCCTATGTTAATTCTCTCAAATATAGACAAAAGCTCCAGCCTAGTCCGCAAAACCTTAACCTCAGTCACACAAAAAGCCCAAAGAGAAATTGTAAAAGTCGACCAACGCATCTCCAGAACAAACTCTTAATTTCGTCGCAGCAATCGTGCTGCAGGCGTCAGAACCAGAAAAAAAGGCATTAGAGAAACATCCAGATAATCTGCTACACAGAAAGCACCGAACGAAAAACACGAAGTCTCCTAAAAGCGGGTGGCAAAAACCATTCGAAGCAAAAGGATACATCTTTCTTCAAAGGGTTTTCATCACGCGCGCTCTAAAGACTTCAATGACCAAATAATCTTCAAAAAACTGGAAAAAAAAAGAAAAATTTGATCCGGAATGCCCATCGTGCAATAATCCAACCCAACCAAACCAGAAAACATTTGAATAATCAGTCCCGCCGGAACTTCCCCAAAAACAAGAGGGTCCATCGGGGCGGGAAAGAACCAAACCAGAACAATCTCCTTCCACAAGCTTTTCTGGAGTAATCTAAACTCGTCCGATCGATCGCACGGAGCAACGCAGAACGCCGCGCAAATGACGACAGAGAGACGAAATTGCGTACCTTGAACAGAGACGCCATCGCCGGAGAATCTACCAAGAGCCAAAGAAAAAGGGTCAGCAGCCGCTCCCAGCTGAAGCGCGAATCGGTAGCGCGAAGCCGGTAATCATCAACGCGAACCCTAGAGCAGATTGCAGAAGGTGTAGAGAGAGAGAGAGAAAGGACCTCGAGAATGGCTGGAGCTACTACTGCTGCCAGTCCCGGAACGCCGCGAGGGAGACGACGCCGTTTTCGGGGTTTCACGGTCGGAGCTCGCGGGTCCGCCATTTCGGGTCACGGGTCGTGATATCGGCCCGCGGGCGGGCATTTTTATTCCTGGACCGGTGTTACCCTATCCGAGCATCCAAACACTCCCCCAGAAGGGTTTTAATGCACTGGCGGCTGCTCCAAAAGCCCTCCTTCGACAACACTTCGTTTGCTCCTCCGTGCACCGATTCCCCCGCGAGAGATGGCCTCCGTCGCTGCCAGATCCATTTTCCGGTCGGCCTCCCCCGCAGCGCCGCCTCGAGGCTGGCGTCCGGCGCCGCCAAACCCGCCCGGTCCGCGCCCCGCGCCGCCGCGACCAACCGGCCCCTCTCTCATCGGATTTTCAGGTGAGAGTCCACCTTCGATTTCGATTCCCGTCCTGTCTATCATCTTCGCGTCTGCGGTTCGGGCTCGATTCCGGAAGGTACGGTCTTTCGTGACGTCTTTCGATTGTGGTCTGAAGGAGCCCCGTGGAGATGAGCGCCTGCGCGGAGACGATGCTGCCGTACCACACCGCTACTTCCTCGGCATTGATGACTTCGATGCTCTCCATCACTCGCCGCTCCTATGGATGGCTTCCCGATGGTAAATTCTCAGCTCCATTTTTTTTTTCCTTTCCAAAGATTGCAACTCTTGCGGAAATTTGAATCGCGCTTGAGCGTTCTGTGGTGGCTTATTTGGCTTTGATTTGCTTGATTGGTCCTTAGGCTATGTTAATTCAGAGCGGCATTGAAGCTTATGTTAGTATTCTAGGCTTTTCTGTGTTGTACCTTGTGACTCTGTGTTTGCAATTAGTAGGTCAAATGCAGACCGAACGTGTATTGCCATGTGCTGCGCGGGCATGTAAATTTTGTGTTTAGATTAACTAGCGTGAACCTTTATGAAGATATAGTGTGGTTGTCTAGGTGGTCTCACTGATGGGTTTCCCTTCTACTTGATTTTTTAGGTATCTAACCATCACTCGTAGGCCACCTTGATAGCCTTTTCTTGCTTTATATCTTCTGGTGAGTTGCTGCGATATATTTGTTTTAATTGATTTTGATCTCCTTTCCCTTGATATAATGAGGACCTGAGGTTATGTTTGTGCAGTTACTTTCAAAGTTAAGAGTTCAAAATTTTTAGGAATTATACGAGGAAATATAGACATTAGAGTACCTATAGAGAAATTGGTGTTCTTATTCAGGGAAAATAAAAGTGCTTTAGAAATGAGAACTATTTTCGTAATTGTAGCTAGTTTTCTTCTAATCTGGAGAAGAGCGCACTTTTAAAAAAAAAAATCAATTTCTAAAGTGCACTAGCATTCCTCAGTCATGTTCATAGTATCTTGGTAGTATTGTAGAGAATCGTGAGGGCACCTTGTTGACTGGATGTTTGTGTTTGTGATCAATACCACCAAGAAATGATGCACCTCTTGTCTTGGACATAATAAAGAAGTGCACACTCCTCTTTTTTGTCAATTTTGTAGGCCGAACCAAGACTAGATGAAGGACAAGAAGCAAAGATCAAACCTTTATATTTTGGCTCCATTCAAATTCCAGTAGTAGCTTTAAGAGTAGGGAGGATATATCTTATGTTGTCATGGAACAGTTGTATTGAAACACGGTTCAGTTTATCAAATAATCTAAGCATTGAATTATCAGAACTTTTCCTTAATTGAACTCTTGTGATCATCTGTTTGTCACTTTTAGATGAAAAATATCCTTTTGGTCCCATACTATGGTTTTGTTGATCTTTGAGTGCTCTTCGTTGCCAGGATTTACAACTTGATGATGATATGCAATTTTATGTGTTATTGTAAAAATTCAAGATAACTCTTGGTTGGAAATGATCCAGCTATCATAGGTTTCGCTTATGAATGAATGTTGTTGCATCACTAGACTTTCATGTTTGGTGAATGGATTTTGAACTTTGGAATGCTGCTCATGTGTGATTTATTACAAGCTTTTTGCATAATTCTTCTGGATGTGATATTCAGACTCCAATAGTTCTTCATTTATTCTAGAATATAGGAATGACATTATTATCAGGAGTTCATTCACTACTCTTTCTCAACAGCTTGCAATGATGACGTGTGATGAGTGCTCAAGGGGTTCATTCTG
Organism: Eucalyptus victrix; assembly: GCA_016097545.1. Taxonomy (NCBI): domain Eukaryota; kingdom Viridiplantae; phylum Streptophyta; class Magnoliopsida; order Myrtales; family Myrtaceae; genus Eucalyptus; species Eucalyptus victrix. Next base: position 11,363,613 of record CM027845.1, on the reverse strand, counting down.
TGCAAATTCTTAGAGCTTAGAAGCTGAATGAGCTGGCAGAGCAGACCAGTCGATACTGTGTGTTCTAAGTCTAGATGGACTAACATCAAGCTAGTTGTAGTTTCTTTGCAATAAGTGATGCTTCACTTGGCAACCAGAGATTTCTGCTAGGCCACTGTTTATATAGATTTTTGGAGGAACTCTTGCCAAATTTTTGTCTACGATCAGTTTTTTATCAAATAGAATGCTGATTCTGACATTCAATCAGCTTGCAATGATGATGTATGACCAAGGCATCGGCACAAGTATTGTCAAAGAGTTCATGCATCTGAGAGATCGTGCAACGAGGTCCTGGCAATCCCATTATGGAATTTTCTCTCTTTTGTTCTCGTTTTCTCCTCTTGACTTTCCTTCTAAAAGTATCCTCTTGGACATTTAGGATCAAAGCTGTCATGTTTTTCAATCTGTTCTTTCTTTATTACCCCGACAATAAAGCTTTTAAAGCTGTATTGCTACATTTCTTCTTTAGTTCATTATGACGATAATGTAATGGCATAGAGCAGTTTGTTTAGACCTTGCAAAAGAATGTCTCCGGATGGCCAACATCTTACAATTCCTCTTTCACAAGGTTGACTATTTCAATGTCCATGGAAAACCTTTAAGGGGTGACTTGATGGAATGAGCCTCGGAATCTAATACCACACCCGGTAACTGGGGCTAAAACAAAAAATCTGCAATATGCGAGGAGACTTGTCAACTTACAGTCTAAATAGAATTTTAGGCAATGACCTCATAATCTGATTGCTCTTTACTTTAGACAAATCATCTGGCCTAGAAATAAGCTTCTTAGTCATAGCATAAGAGAGTGGCCCGTGAAGAGCTACAATTTCACTTTTATTTTGACACTTAAAGAATGCTTAGATTTTGCCAACTATCCAGTATTTTCATTATCTTTTGGCCAAGATATCATCGTGGCTTAGCTAGGGATTGTATGAAGTAAAGAGTGCAATGCCGGTTAATTGCATCTCAAATTATAGATTTTTCCCCTCTTGCTGACCCCACCTTTTTGTTTTTTAGGTCTGTAATTTCTGGCCCGGGAAGAATATTCATGCTGGTCATCATGATTTAAGTTACTATTTCATCTTCTTTTTCTTGGTTTTGTAAGTTTCCAAATCGATTTGCATTATTCACTAGTTGCAATAATGAGCAGGATGAAACAACTTTAGGCGGTTGCCAGCATTTGGGATTGCCCTAATTTTTCTTGAGATTGTTCCCCTTCTTTCAGGAGATGAATTTTATGTCTTTCTTTGCAAATTTCTCCAACCTTACCTAAACTCGGCTTACACTCAGTTTAACGCACGGATTCATGTTTCTTCCCATCATAATTTCGAGGATGTTCATAGCAATTTGTATAGGGACCAACAGTTTGAACTCACTTATGGGTTGCGTAGATTTGTCCTGATGAATAGATTTCAGGAACTAATGCAATTCCTCCCTTTTTCAATCAACTACATACTCGTACTCTATTTGTCTAGACCCCTCAAACGCTTTGGTCACACTTCATGCGGTGCTTCCGGATTGATAATTGGGACTACAATATATACTAACTCGAATTATGATTTGTACTCGAATGAGCAACCGTTTATTCTAAAGTTCAATTATAAAAGAAAAATATGTACTATATTTAGCATTGTAATATTTTTTCCTACTTGCAAAGGACGGAAGGCAACTATAGATACTCGATAGTGATTGGCATTTTGAATTTTAATTAACTCGGATCGAGGGTCCCTGGAGAAAGCTTGGGTTTGTCTCACCATTAACATTTAAGGTTGGGCTCGCTGCCAATCTATGTCCTTATGACATGGGCCCTTATCTCCGAGCCCCGTGCTCTCGACATATGGTGGGATACATATGGATGGCCATGCAGCAAAATCCTGTTCAATGGCCATCTTCCCTATCAACATTCATTTTGAGGAGGATAATTTGCAAGGGAGTGTCACACAGAAAATCTTTCTGGTAGTGACGTATGATTACCAACCTCTCTAGTGTTTTTTTTTTTCTGCTATATAATATAATTTGTAGAAATTTAGTTGGTTCGATTTTGCTTATCTTTCATTTTTTTCGGTAACTAAACATTTGTGCACGTATATATTGTATAACAACTCAATGAAATTAATCTTTATAAAAAAAAAAATTGATAGAGCTCGTCCGAGTCAATAAGATACTTTTCAGTTTTAACCATAACAGAAGAGAAGTATAATAAATCTAAGAAGATGTGATTAGACGAGACTTCTTCACTAATCATTAAAGAAAAAAAATTATAGAAGACACGGAATGGGATTCAAACCCAACCAAATGTTTCACAGTGACGTAAACTCTATTATAAATTAACCATTGCAATATAGAGTAAAGCACAACAAATTGTAGAATATGTGATTAGATAACACTCCGATCACTAGTCATAAAAAGTAAAATAAAAATAGTACAAAACATAAGACTTGACCGCTAAAATAAAATTGAAAAAAAAAAACCCATCTCGAATATGATTAAGACATGAAATTAACAATTCCAAAATATCACGAGGAAAATGCTTTTCGTAGAATAACATATGTATTAATCAAAATCTACTAATTTGAATTTAATCCACTTGACCCCACCCCTGACCCCTCACTTCCTATTCCGCATCTTGTCACCTCCACGTAGTGGGCCCAATCGCCCGTCCATATTCCCATCCCCTCGTAATCCGACGGTCCACGGTGCAGCCCGTCATTCCGCCCCGGCTCTACTCGGCCTCACGCAACCATTTCCTCCGTCGGCTTCCTTAAGCTGGCGGTGTCTGGAAACCGAACGAGACGAGACCGGGAAGGAGAAGAGGAGGAGCTCGGCGGTTGAAGAATTGGCCTCGGATCGCACCCGAAAACGGCCGGAGAGACGCGAATTTGCAGCCCGGATCATGCCAATCCGTCGATTCCGGTGAGCCAATCTCCCTTCTCCGCCGATCAATTCGGTCGCCGGCGTCCCGATCGCCGCCCGTCGGTCGCGTAGTTGAGCTGGGATCCGAGATTGAGAACGCCGGAGAGTGCGGTTTCGTGCTCGACGCCGAATCCTTCACGTCTCTCTCGGATAGGCTATGCTCGATAGTTCGCGCGTTGATCTTTCTTGTTTGTGGATTTGCTCGTCGAATGTTTGTGGCGGGAATTAACTGCGTTTAGCTGTTGGAGCGAGGTTTTGGAGGTTCTATTTTGTTGAGGACGAAAGGTGAGCAATTATGGTAACTCCTTGACGGTTTGAAAAAAAATTCAGATGATGCGGAGTTCGAATTGGAGCTCCGTGCCGGCGATTGTGCGATGATAGATTATATTCGGCTGTCGTGTTCTGAGCTCGTTCGTTAGTGTAAGCAGATATTTGACATGGGTAGTGTAAAGTCCTACTTTTCCACTTTGTGGCTGAATCAATGTTCACGGTTAGCCTCGAGGAAGCACAGGTTTTAAATAACTGCAGGAGATTGAAAAGATTAGTCATTTCACATAATGAGTGCCAATGGCATTGTTTTGTATTGGCTGGTCAAATTTATTATGCTGCTTGATGCATCTAGGCTGTAGACTTAACTCGTTGGCGTTTTGTTGGGATGCTTAGAATGTGGTATTCATGGCCTACTCAGTTGTAGGTATGCGTCATCATATTATCATAGTTGTGAAATCTCATCATCATGAATTGACATGGATGACTTTGATGAAGATTGGCCTTGGTGTGTTGATGCCCTTCGGTTAATTTATTTGGCCATTGGTGTGACTTATGTATATGTTGATGAATATCTCTTATTCAGGATGGGAGCCTCTGGCGGATGTGCTTCTCGTTGTGGCCTCTGAATCTGATAGTGTTGAGATGCATAGAGTTGATTATCTGCTTCAAGGACAACAATGAAGCGATATGTTGACATCAATGACGATGCATCATCTCAGGATTTCTACTGTGACAACCGAATATCCAACAGAAAATACACTATATTGAATTTTATTCCAAAGAACTTATGGGAGCAGTTCAGGTGACACTCATTTTTTTTTTTTTTTTGGGGGGGGGTGGTGGGGTTTGTTTGTGGGGAGACTAAATATTGCTAGTCAACAAATAAAAAACCTAGAAAATTCAGGTGCAAATTGGTTGAGAAACTAAAACAACAGTCACCTGAACATATCCTTATTTAAGGCAGTCTGCTTACACTTCTTCCACTTCCCATAGCCAATATTTATTCTCATTTACTGAAATCAGGTCTGTATACGTATGTAAAACAGTTCTGTTTTTTTTTCTGTTTTCAGCCGGTTCATGAACCAGTATTTTCTATTGATTGCCTGCCTTCAGCTATGGTCACTTATTACTCCAGTGAATCCTGCCAGTACATGGGGTCCTCTTATCTTTATATTTGCTGTCTCAGCAACAAAAGAGGCATGGGATGATTACAATAGATATCTCTCTGACAAAAAGGCAAATGAGAGAGAAGTATGGATTGTCCGTCATGGAGTTAAAAAACTGGTAAATAATCATGCTCAAGTTCCCCTACCTCTTTGTCCTAAAAAAAATCCCCCCTGTTCCTTTTTATTTCCCTTTTTCTGCAGAAGGAAGCTGTTTCTTTCTTTTAAATCTGTTGAAGAATGGTTATCGATCTTCTTAAGTGGTTTTATCTTGTGGACTGGTTTGTCAGTTATTGCATGTTTGCCACTGATTTGAACTTTTCAGATTATAGAAGTCTGGTAGTTATAGTTTCAGTCAGTTGTTATTTTTCCTCTCTGTATATCACAATGCTCTCTACACTGATAATGGTTTTTATTTAGTATACACAATGTAGAAGTATCGTTGTTGCCTGGTTGTTACACAATTTACGCATAGTTCATATTCATAACCTTTGGTTTCTAGTGAAATGATGTCTAGAAAGCAAGGCTCTATATATCTCAAATGTGACCTTAATAGGCTAATGGTGGATTTACCAATTCCTGGCATGGCAACATGATGTATGCTGCCAATGGACTTCCAACCAACTCAGCTGTGTCAACTTGTTCCTGAGGTGAAGGGTGTTGCCAATCTTCTTTCATGGTTCGGCATCCCTTTTGGCTCGATACTTCAACTAAAGCAGGACATGCTGCGTACATTGTTTATGTTGGTCTGTTTGATAGTATGCCCCTAGGGAAGATATACCCTGTTTAGGTTGTTAATGTGATTAGTGGTTCTAAAAACTAAGTTTCATCTTTTTGATTGGAAAAGGCGGTTGTATTTGATAATGGTTCGGTTCCTAGAAGCACAGACAAAGAGGAATTGCGCGTAATATTTGCAGACCTAAGAGAGCAACTTGAGATTATGATAATCTACATCATCTTTATCTTCATCTCCTTTTTGAATTAATAATGGTGGGATGAGAGTGCTTCTCATGTTTCAGGTAAGAGTAGAGTTGTAGAACTATGGGGACCTCATATTTCATCATATAAGTTAAATAAAGAGGACACAAAAGAAATGTTTTGCCTCAAAAAGGAGCGGTTATCTAGTCCACTGGCAGTTGGAGAACCAATTTCAATGATATACAGTTTATTGATATGATAATTCTACTTTGACACATAAAACAATGGTGGTTATTTGTTATTTTAGTTTGATGATGTTGCAGATGTTATACAGATAAGACGGTTATGCTGGATTTGTGCCTCTCTGGGTCTGAAGTTCATTTTTCTTTTAAGCATAACTATAGTTGCTATAATAAGGGTTTGGAGATAGACTTAAGCCCAATGTATCTTAGAATGGGGTCTATGCATCAATGGAAATGTGTGATATTTGTTGATAGTCTACTTTATATCCTGAAGTGACTTTATTAGTACACCTCTGATTTTCAAGAAAATAACTTTGTGCTTACTTTTCTTTTTAATATTGTACTGTATCTTCTAGATTCAAGCACAGGACATTCGTGTTGGTAACATTGTATGGCTTCGTGAGAATGATGAAGCACCATGCGATCTAGTTTTGCTCGGAACGTCCGATCCACAGGGACTCTGCTATATAGAGGTAATGAATGAACCTTTCTTGTGCCTAAATGAAAACCTTGGGCAGCTTTGACTTTAGCCAGGGCGGATCCTCTAGTTTCATTCCTCTTCTATGTTATAGTTAGATGTTAAGCAGATATTAGTGCTGTGCTATCTGTGCGAAAGAATTGGTGTGCGACTCATTAACTGTTGAGCATGCCTGAGAGGGATGATAGACTGCAAACCTAGGTTTTACGGCACATATGCTAGTATGAGGATAGATTAGGATAAAATGTGCTAATAACTTTAATGTTCAAGCTAAAACATGTAAAATCAGGAGTCAAATAATTCATCTAGGTCAGCTGTCCAGTCTACAATCTATTTAAGAAAATAGTTTTAACATCAATCAGTTACCATCCTTGGCACTTGGTTTTGGGTATTGTGCTAAACCAGTCAGTCACCACTTAGATTTCTCCGGCATTTGGTTTACATCTTGCCACTGAGTGCTTTTGGTCATCTTTTCCAAATATATAAATTTCCATGAGAATTATTATTAGCATATTGATGTGAATCTGAATAGAGAAATATGGTGCAGTCCATCTAATTTGTTTGGTAACACTGCTTTTGTGCTAGTGTGAATTCCAGGTCCTTCTTTCAAAACATTATGTAGTCTCTTGTAACATGTGCAGACAGCTGCCCTTGATGGTGAAACCGATCTAAAGAACAAGGGTTGTACCTGCTGCTTGCATGGGAATCGATCCTGAACTGTTGCACAAAATCAAGGCAAGAATGTTACCTATATTTTGGTGAACCTAATAAAGCAACATCCTGGTTTTTTATCCTGGCTAATATTATCAAAGGGATCTTCAACAGGGTGTTATTGAGTGCCCCAATCCTGATAGGGACATCAGAAGATTTGATGCTAACCTTCGATTACTTCCTCCATTTCTTGATAATGATATGTGCCCTTTAACCATAAAAAACACCATTCTTCAAACATGCTACTTGCGGAATACAGAGTGGGCTTGTGGAGTAGCTGTTTATACAGGTGTGTTGGCTAGAACAACTTTACTGCTCAGTATTTTTTTTAATTCTTTGTTTCTTTGTATTTGGCTTGTTAAGAAAAAGGATGAGAAAGATGGGAAGAGATGTGTGCATGTGCCTGTGCATGTTTGCATGTGCGCGTGCATGCACAGAGAGAGAGAGAGAGAGAGAGGGAGGGAGGGAGGGAGGGTGGGATGACATCAAGTTGTGATGACCTGGACTGGATAGACATGCCAAATCTGGAAGACAGCTTGCTGCATTGCAGTTAGCCAGTTAAGTATCAAAATGAATGAGTAACTATGAGCAGAATCTAGATTAATTTGAAATTAGAGAAGGTCCACCATTGCTACAGTGAAGGCAAGCACTGGAGGTTCAAGAAAAGATCTGTAGAAGGTGCTTGGCGGATAGAAGATATCACGATAAAGATACTTCATGATGTATTCAAGTTTAAAAGAAGACATGGATAGGCAAGACTGGAAATTATGTGGCTGTGTGTTTTTAGCTACATATAGGCATGTGGTAAAAGCATGCATTCTTTTGTGAGTTCTTTCGTCATGTAGTTCTTTTTCTCCAACTCTTTGTTTGGGGAAGTAGCATTAGGATGACAATGCTATTGGTGTTTGCTTCTTTTTACTGTCTTCTTTGGGGTTTTGTGAGGAATGATGTACTGGAAAGGGAAGTTTCTGATGAGTCTAATGATTGTAAGTTAAAAGCTGGTAACTTGGTTTTCATGGATACTCGTATTGTGGCAGAATCTGAGAGAGTTCTAATGACATATGCATTGACATGATTGTTTTCTTTTATCACATAAATAATAACTGTTAATGCCTCATCATGAAGGTTGCAATTAAGGTGCATATTTCTTTTTGATTTATTGCTTCAGGTAATGAAACAAAAATGGGTATGAGCAGAGGTGTACCAGAACCTAAGCTTACTGCTGTAGATGCCATGATTGACAAGTTGACTGGAGCCATATTTATCTTCCAAATAGTCGTCGTAATGGTTTTGGGGATAGCTGGTAATGTATGGAAGGACACAGAAGCAAGAAAGGTCAGTGAGATCAACAAGGCTCCTACCATGTACTTTCTTGTTGATTGATTTTCGAGTTATACGGTGAACTTCTTTTCCTGGAAACTTCTTCATGTCATTTGTTGGGACATCTATTTGCTTTGTGATTCCACTGTTTTGGTTCCACATTTTAATTATCTTATTTCCTGCACTGCAAAGTTAAAGTACTTTCATAAGTATCGGTTTTTAAAACTTTGTACTTCAGAGTAATAGTGCATGGCTGAAGAGTAAGTACATATTAAAACAGGTGGAAAGATATCAAACTAAATGCCAGACACATTAGCTAAGATCATAAACATCTTGTTGAATTAAGATCTAGCAATAAAACTCCTGAAGGATACAGTGTAGTTTTTCATAATGTTCTGGAAACTGTGGAAGATTTCCTGGAAAAATTAAACATATTTTAAAGCCAAGCTGTTGGAACTATTTTCTTGACCTTTGAGTTTTTTTTTTCCAAGTTTCTAGTCATAAGCAATGGGATTTGGTAAAAACTAATTGTGTAACCTTAATATCTACTAACAATAGACAAGTGAGGTGCTTTCTGAGTTTATGCACATAAATATTCAGTGATTTAATATAATGGAAATGGTTATATGCTAATCTTCAAATGCTTTGACTTTGTGATCTGACACCAAAACTGTGACTTATATAGGAAGAGGCTCTGGAATGTAGCTCTTGTTTGGTTTTTCCTATTATGCCTCTTGAATTTTTTTTTTCCTTAGTAAACTTAATTCCCTTATGTTTAACTGCAAATTTGCAGCATAAGCTGATTTTGTGTTTCCTTCTTTTTGGGTCCTTTTTTGGTGAAGCAATGGTATGTCATGTATCCACACGAAGGTCCCTGGTATGAGCTCTTGGTCATACCTTTGCGGTTTGAACTTCTTTGTTCCATCATGATTCCCATATCTATTAAGGTGAGATCTCAAGATTATGACTGAAAAATCAAGAAAATTTCTTCTTTTATCAAAGCGTTTTGATCTTTGTTATTGGAAGTTGACCTATTGCAAGAAAGGTAACTTTAACTATTAGCAAAGGAAATATGATGTGGCTTAAGGAAAAAATAGTTCTATTTTATGTTATCATTCTTTCTCTTGACAGTCCTTGCAAATTAAGTCTGGACTCTTAAGGAGTCTTGCAGCAGTTTTTCTGCACATTATGCAGACATAAAGATTGGTTTTCCATCAAATCATAATGGAAAAATAATCTAATTATAGCTTGTAAGGCTGCTATTTACATTCGCACAAACAGCTGAAGTCTATGGATTTAGTGATTAATGAAATGAATACTCGTTAGACAGGTGATCAAAGTCTTGATAAAGTATTAGAGGCTTCTACCTGACTCAGTGTAGGTGGTTGCTCTGGTAGTAAAGATGGAAGTTTGTTGCAAATGCTTAGAGTTGCTTAGTGGTTAGTGCTGGAGCTGGAACTAACTTTTTTAATCAAACCACTTAATTTTTGCTATGCATGGGCAATTGAGCTACTATGTCAACCTTGACTGAATCAAATGATTTTGCTGGTAATGTGCAGCTTTACATAACAAAAAGAGAGAGGTATCTTGGCCTAATATCCTGTGCTCTATTTCAAGCTGGAGATTACAGAAGTGTTTTAGAGAAATTCTGCACTAAAAGAGCTTCAGATAAATTAGTAACTTCGAGACCTTTGAAAAACTTTTGGCAGGTGTCTCTGGACCTCGTGAAAAGTCTGTATGCAAAGTTTATTGACTGGGATCAGAAAATGGTTGACCAGGAAACTGGTATCGCTGCCCATGCTGCAAAGTAAGTTGTTTAACTTAAGAAACCTGTATTAGAGTTTGGCATATCTTGAAAGCAGTTTTATGTAGCAAATGTTTTGTCTCCCCTTGGCAGCACAGCAATAAGTGAGGACTTGGGTCAAGTTGAGTACATTCTGACTGACAAAACTGGAACACTCACTGAAAACAAGATGATTTTTAGAAGATGCTGCATCAGCGGCAAATTTTATGGAAATGAAACTGGGGATGCCTTGAAAGGTTCTGATTCTGTCAAAGCATGCGACATCTTTCATTTTATGTGTTCATTCTTTTGAGTCCTTGGAGCATTAGCAGTTAAAATTCTTGTTGCCATTTTGTACACGAAAACAGTCAAAGTAAAAACGATGTTCTCTAGGTACTTAGAACCATTAGTGGGGATTACCATTGGTATTTTTTGTCCAGTGAGGTCTGGCGAACTTGCTTGCATATTTTTGGTCCAGGAGTGGAGTCATACACTTTTTTTTTTTTTTTTTTTTTTCTGGATCCGGGTTACCATTAAGTCTGGTCCACTTTTTTTCAGGGAATTGGGTGCGTTCAATAGTAAACCTGCTTAGTTAATTATAAGAAAGAAATGCCATTGGCTCTACTTTTCCAGTTCGTTAAAACTAATAGTCCTTGCAATTGCAATGAGATTGATGCATCAACAGGCCTAAAGGATTTTCCTCTTCAAGTTGCTTGAAAACTAAAAGGGAGGGGAAATGGGAAATGATGTTTTTGGTTACTCAACATAAATTGACAGACTAGCTGAGGGCAAAGCAAAAATTCATCACTACCTTTTTCGAGAGATGACATTGTCACGAGTGATCGAGTTTCTCCTTATACAAGTTTTTTTTTGTTAATGTATTTCTTTAATTTAGTTTCTTTCAATTGGACTTATTAAGTGGGCTGGTGGCCGATGGGTAAAAGATTACCGATTTCATATAAACACACAAGCTACTCTTTTCATCTGATTCACATTGTTTTTGACATTCGACAGCAATAGCCCAGGATGTTACGAGTTGCTTCTGTGGAGTACTGTTTCATTAGCATAGAAGTAGCATTGCCTGCTGAATAAAATTCTATCCTTGGTTGAAAGCATTGGGTGGCTTTGTTAAAAAAAGTCTAGACCTGCATGTATATATGCATATATGTGGTTTGTAATACACAAGCAGAGCGCTGGCTATCACCATTTTGTATAATTTGTGTTTAAATCAGATACTCTGTGCCTTTATGGCTCATGGAAGGATATAGGGTCCTGACATCTAATTTTGTCCTCCTTGATATATAGCACTGCTCCATTTCTTTCATTATTTAATTTATTATTTGAGTTGTTAAATGGAAGTGTGCCCTATACTGAGAGTTGGAAGGTAGAAAAGATGTTGCCACGTTTAGATTTAAATGCTCGCACGTCATCTATTTCAATTCCTAATTGTTAGTGGTAAAATCACCTAATTCAGTTCCTAAATATTCCTGTTAATGTAATTTTTGATTCAATCAACGTGATGATGTGGGATCTTACGGTTAAGTCATAGAGGTAATTTATAGCATTTGAAGCTACTTGTTTTATCAGTTGGAGATTATTTCCATAGTTTGCACAGCTATGTAGAATTACCATGCCTAATCAAAACTGCAAACTGATGTTTTGCCTGAATCTCATGCATTCACCATCTAGTATATTTGATCACTTACTGTGACCAGCTTTCTCTTATAACTAGTTTTCTTCTTGTATACAGACTTGGAACTGCTTAATGCTATTGATTCTGGCTCTCCAGATGTTATTAAGTTTCTAACAGTTATGGCAATATGCAACACAGTTATCCCTGTGCAAAGGTGATCCCAACTTCTTTCTGGCCAGATGCTTTTCCATATCTGCAGTTATTTATTTTAGTGGCAATTCACCATATAGATACCATTTGGACATGTGTATCATGTATTTCTGCTACAGGTTTTTATGGTTCCTTTGCTTCTATTTTCTTGCTGCAGTAAAACTGGAGCAATCTCATATAAGGCACAATCTCAGGATGAAGATGCTCTTGTTCATGCTGCTGCAAAACTGCTTATGGTTCTAGTCAATAGGAATGCAAATATTCTTGGTACCAGTCATTTTCTTCTGTCTTTTGTACTCTGCATAGTCATTTTTGTTTAATTAAAATGACTTTTCGTCTATATTGTATCTCGCAGAGATTATGTTCAATGGAATAGGTATCCGTTATGAGGTATTGGAAACTCTAGAGTTCACATCTGATAGGAAAAGGATGTCCATAGTGGTGAAAGACTGCCAGAATGGAAAGATATTTCTGTTGACCAAAGGAGCAGATGAAGCAATATTTCCTCACGCCAATTCTGGTTAGCCCCATCATGTGTTAGAACTTGTCAGATGAAAAGAGTTGTTTAGATGTTTATATGTGTTGTTTATTGATGTTGAGGGACCATCTCTGGTTATACCATACTCAATCATATAAAAGTACTCCACTGCCTATCGGACATTGAAAAAATTGCAACTTGTTCTAGTAAGTGTATTCTTTGGTTAGAATTTATCCGGTTAGAGGTCAAGGATTTTTTGTTTTTGTTTTCTTTAAATATTTTCAGACTTTTGAGTGTCCTTAGGAGCAGGGAGATATTGTTTTTCTTTTGATTGGGGGGTTTGGTTGTATTTCAACCTCAAGTAATTGTATACCCTTTTCCTTTTGATGGTATGATTCTTCAGGAATTTAAAATGGTAGCAGTTTTCAGGGGAATGCTATTGAATCTTCTAGGTTGGAATGTGATGATTTCAGCACATGTCATCTACCTTGTGCTGATAACACCTGCTTCTTATTTGAGGATTTGCGCTCAATGATGAATTTAAAAGTTTCCTTTTCAGATGCCCCATCAACTTTCAGTATAATCTTAAAAAAAGTATCCTTTTTTTTGTACAAATGGAGCTTTTTGCATGCAACCGGTGGCTGGATCACCTGGTGCATGCTTCAAAATGCTACTTTTGCAGTGTTGGAAATTCTACAAAAATAGCCGAATTGAAAGTATACCTGTTTGTACCACCGCCTGTGGTGGCGCAGCTGGCGTCGGGCTCCCTCCCCCTCACGAATGGGAGGAGTTTGAATCCCAGAGGCGTCATGTTTGTGCGACTCAAATGCGGCTGGGTCTATGGTGGTGGCTCAATCCGCCCCGGGTTTACGTCTAGGCTGCCGGCCGATGGTGGTTCCCGGGTCATCAGAAAATGAAAAAGAAAGAAAGTATACCTGTTTGCCTGATTTTGGAATTGATTTCAGTGAGAATTTGACCTAGGGATCAATATTACGGGCCACTTGCTTTGTCATTTCAGATTCAGTAGATGTAAGGTAACTTTGGCAGACTGAAAGAGGTAGTTATGGTGCTCTCACATCTTTTACCTTACACCCTGAAAACCAAGAAAGATACATCAGAGGAGTGTCAATGGTGCAATTTGTAGGTTTCTTAATTGTGAGTTTATAAATTTTTGACAACTTTATTTATTTTCCAGGGCAACAAACAAGGACCTTTGTGGAAGCTGTTGAACAATATTCTCAACTGGGTTTACGCACTTTATGCTTGGCTTGGCGTGAACTAATGGCTGATGAATATCATGAATGGTCTCTATCATTTAAAGAGGCTAGCAGTACATTGGTTGATAGGGAGGTAAATGATACACTAACTATTATTCTGTTATTTTCCTGTCATACATTACCTTTCTGGCTTTTTCTTAGATAGTGTGCCTTAATTTCCTGAAATAATTGGATTTACAGTGGAGAATAGCGGAGGTCTGTCAAAGAATTGAACATGATTTTGAAGTTCTTGGAGTCACCGCAATAGAGGATCGTCTTCAGGTGACTATTGATATGTCTTGTGGGATGTTCTGAATCTACACATACTTTTCCTCTTTCAGAGGGCTCTATTTTCCCATGCTCTTTCTAATATGCCTTTAGGATGATGTTGTATTTAAACAATGATATATCTTACATTACTACTCAGGATGGTGTTCCAGAAACAATTGAGACACTCAGAAGAGCAGGAATAAATTTTTGGATGCTTACTGGTGACAAGCAGAATACTGCCATACAGATTGCACTGTCTTGCAACTTCATATCTCCAGGTTGATTGATTTTCTTTTGTGTTTCAGTTCATAATGCGCTGGAGAACAAGGAAGATAGAATCTAATAGCAGAATCTATGCTTTCCTGACTTCCCTTGCTTTCCATCTCTGGCAGAGCCCAAGGGTCAGCTTCTTCTAATTGATGGGAAAACCAAAGACGAAGTTTGTAGAAGCTTAGAAAGGGTTTTGCTCACAATGAAGATAACTTCCTCAGAACCTAAGGTAAGGTTTATGGACTTCATGTGGTAAATCATGTGGTTTAATATATGTTCACCTTACCACTTTCTTAGTTCAGTCAATTCTCTCTTGCCATGTCTTTGTATAGTATTTTGATGGCGTCATATTATATGCAAAAAAATAGCTTTTGATTGTCTTAATCGAATGTTTCTTGACGATGGATACTTGCCATTGGCAAGGCTTAAACTGAGAAGGTTGAATTAGGTTGGATATTCTTTGGTCATAGTACTTGTATCACTGGGAATCTTTTGTTGTGCTTATGTGTGACATATATTAAGTAGGGTGAATTTCATTACTAAGAGGGTAAAATGCTAGCACGTAATTATTTTGAAGGAGCCATTTGGCCTTGACTTGGCACGTTCACATATGTAGGCATGCATTTTTTGAAGAGTGTAGCCATTTAGATTGGTGTAAATCCTAGCTTTCACCTTATGGGAGCTTTAGGGTGATTGGTCTTGTAGGAGCTTTGGGTTGATCTACATCCAGTGGGCCTCCCTCTAGCAATTAAGTTATCTATTCCTGGCAAAGTTCTAGAATAATAGGTACTATCACAGCAATTAATTCAATACTAGACACCTGTTAGCATTCCAGCCTGTGAAGTATCAAAACTTCTGGACTTCCTTGACAATTTTTGGGTTGGTTTTTCCTGCGGCCACAAGTGACAAACAAGCATAGACAAAAAGTACATTTTCTGTATCCGTTCTAGAACAATACCCTTATTGCTTCTTGAATAATCTCCTTGTTGGTCTAGACTGCCTCTAATCATTCATCTGGATGAAATGAAATGATGATATAACGAGTGTTAAACCACTCAGCTGTTTGTCACTTTCTACACCTGACACCTATAGTTTCAAGCTCAAGTTATTTGTTCAGTGGATCTTCTTGAGTGCAAATTTATTAATGTGACTGTTGGTTTTCAGTAACCAGTTTTTCCCTTGAATTAGGATGTGGCATTTGTTGTTGATGGATGGGCTCTTGAAATTGCTCTGACATATTATCGGAAGGC
This sequence comes from Eucalyptus victrix, assembly GCA_016097545.1. NCBI lineage: Eukaryota > Viridiplantae > Streptophyta > Magnoliopsida > Myrtales > Myrtaceae > Eucalyptus > Eucalyptus victrix. The sequence goes on along the minus strand of CM027845.1, from coordinate 11,348,409 downwards.
TTTCACTGAGTTAGCCATATTGTCAAGGACAGCTATCTGTTGCCGGGTGACACCATCACAAAAAGCTCAGGTAATTCTACTGAGAAGTGTCTATATTTGGTGTTAGATTATGACAGAAGGCTTGGGTACTTGGTAATAGGTTTTGATTTTTATTTTATGTTTTTCGATTATGTAATTGATGTTTTTTTACCAGAAATTTGCATCTCTTTTTATGTGCATATGATCTCATAGCAGATTAGAGAATCATTAGCTTTTTGTCACATGATAGAATAGCAGATCAGAGAGTCACCGGTAGATTGTTTGTTTAATACAAACTGACCTTATTCGCTGCCTAAGAACTTTGCTATTTAATAAATTTTAGATGTGGTAATAAGATGGGGAAATTAAGGGTATGGAGCATGTTAGGCAATGTGCTCTATATACAGTGTGAGCCTGTCTCTCAGTAGTTTGCAACCTTTGGACAAATGGTTGTCTAACATGGTAATGGAGCAAAGATGAAGAGTCTAAATTCTCGTTCTCATCTTTATCTTGTCTCTGTTCTAATTATGGTGTTATGTTTTCACTTGTCTGTTTGACATAGTTACATACATGTTTCACCTGTAAGGCTTAACTAACATTTGACGGCATGTGGTAAAAATATGTTAGATGTACACTATGGGTCCATTTTCATGACAGCTTAAGCCTTGGGGACCAATGGTTGTCTACTAGTACAGAAGGTTTCACTCCTTTTAAGTTGTTGACTTTTAGCGTCATCAAATAATTTAAATTTGCAGGGAACTCCTGTAGCTCTGGCTTCTGCTGGTCCTCTGAATTTCATTTGGATCTGTCTAAAGCTGTTTTGAAAACATCGACATGAGTATCATGATGGGAACTTCAAAAATGATATATAGCAACAAAGCTTTATCTTTGTTGATTATTGTGTTTATCCTCTATTAGAGTAGAATGATCATCATGATGGGGTTAGTACATGACTTGAAGTTGCTTTTTGAGAACTGAACACTTTCAAGATCGGACATAGAAAGTGCAAGTGATGTTCTTTTTTTTTTTTTTTTTTTTTGCAAGTGTTGTTTACTCTTCATAATATTGTGGTAACTGTGAATTAGTTTTCTTTCTTTTAGTAATGTTAATTACTGTATCTTACACTTGTACATGAATAAAATTATGATGCTGGTATAGTAAAAGCCAAAATTACTTATATTAATGCTTAAAATATATCTAACCACTAATTAATATTGTTGTTCCTTTTTTCGTAAATATACATATTCAGTGACATTACGTGTCATATCTTGTGTTCCTCATGCAGCTTGTGCAACTCTTAAAATCATGTGAGTACAGAACCTTGGCCATTGGAGATGGTGGAAATGATGTCAAGATGATTCAACAAGCTGACATAGGAGTTGGCATTAGTGGCAGAGAAGGACTACAGGCAGCTAGGGCTGCTGATTATAGCATTGGGAGTAAGTATTGCAGCCCATGTCCAATGTTCGATCTTTTCTGGTTTGGATGTTTGCATTGACATCAAATCATTTATACTTTATGTTTATGGCTATAAATACATAGAATATGTGGTCATTTGGAGAAACAGTGTTGCTAATTCAGAGAATAGATTCCTATTGGACTTTTCTTGTTGAAAATGCCGAAAGATTTTGGGTAAATCTTTCTACGGGCTGGACCGCTGGTACTACAAACCTTATTAAATGTAATTAGTTGGTATTTCTTCTGTGGAAACTGACCTTTGCTGTAGATAATTGTGACCCTATGCAGTCTCAGTTCTATGCATTAGTAATTGTGTAGCAGCACTTTTATTAGCTAACCATAAAGAAGTCCACATTATTCCGATGGAGAGACCGGTTTGCTGGAAAGGTCTACCTTTAGTAATGGAATAGTAGGATGGTCTGTGAAAGTGGGGAGATAGTTAGATCTAAGTCTTCTCTCTGAAATTAAATGGGGATGACCAGCATACATATGTGGGTCTAGTCAACAAATTTCATGTTCCAGGATATCCTTTCATCTGGCTCAACTTTTGAAATACTTTATTTTTGGGATTATTCTTTGAGAATACGTGGCATGTATTGTTGTTTAGTTTCCTCTATGTGCTTGCTGCCATGGGACTTCTAAATGTTGACTTTTCTGACTGCCGTCTACAGAATTCAAATTTCTGAAAAGATTGATACTGGTTCATGGGCGATACTCCTACAACCGAACAGCATTTCTCTCGCAGTATTCTTTCTATAAATCATTACTAATATGTTTCATCCAAATCTTGTGAGTTCCCATTTTGGTTCCTCTCTCTCTCTCTCTCTCTCTCTCTCTCTCTGCGTGCTATGCAAGCACATCTTATGCTTGTACCTGTTGTTCTAACACAAACACACTACCAGTTTCTCCTTCATTTCAGGTATTTCTGGAACCAGTCTTTTCAACTCAGTCAGCTTGATGGCCTTTAATGTTTTCTACACCAGCATCCCTGTCTTAGTTAGTGTACTTGACAAAGATGTTGGTGAAGAGACTGTTATGCAGCATCCACAAATTCTTTTTTACTGCCAAGCGGGGAGGTGCGTCCTCAATATGTTATGAGATCATGAGTATAGACTTTTACTCTCTTTTGGCTCTTGGTGCAGAAAATCTTCTTTAACGTTACTTCTTGAAACAGGCTTCTGAATCCTAGCACATTTGCTGGATGGTTTGGACGATCGCTTTTTCATGTAAGTGCAGATTTAGACCGTTTCTTGTTCTGTGGTTTTACTTTTTCAGAAAGATTAGCTGAGCTCAGATTCTTTTCTCTTATTCAACAGAATTGAATAATAGTTATGTTGATCTAATTATAGGGACAGCTTATGGTGACCCCCTGAACTTTGGGAAAAATATCTGAGTTGCCGCTGTATGAGTATGGAATTCATAATTTCAATATGGAATTCTAGTATATATGAGTCCCCTTTTCATTGCCCTTAAGTGAAACAAAGTCATGGCTATCTGATTGCACACTGAGAAGATCGTCTTTGGATATACGATAGTCATTTGCCAGCTCCATTCTTAGGAAGGCAAAATATTTAAGTAACACATTTTAGTCTGTTAAGAGGATTGTGCCTTGTGTGGAAAAAAGAAATTGGACCTTACACAATTTGACTAATTACTGGCTGTTGCTTGTTATTCTGTGTTTAATAAATGTGGATTGTAATTGCAGGCGGTTGTCGTATTTGCCATCAGCATACATGCATATGCTTATGAGAAGAGCGAAATGGAGGAGGTATCTATGGTGGCCCTCTCTGGATGTATATGGTTGCAAGCCTTCGTGGTGACACTGGAGACAAAGTAAGCTTCCCAATTCACCGTTTTGCTACTATAAGTTTGGCTTCTTCTGATACCTCATGTTCCCTAGTGAAAAAGTCAATACGACTTCATGCTGAGTTATTTGTTATGCCCTTTCTTCCTTAACTGCTTGTCAATTGCTAACTCCTTAAACTTCGATTGCAAATGCAGCTCGTTCACAATGTTGCAACATCTTGCCATATGGGGAAATTTGTTTGCATTCTACATCATCAACTGGATGTTAAGTGCCATCCCTTCATCAGGGATGTACACGATAATGTTCCGGTTGTGCCAACAACCATCTTACTGGCTAACTATGTTGGTGAGTAATCATTTTGTTGATGCATGTTTCATTTGGGCTCAGTAATCTTTCTTTTGAGCAGTCAAGTATGGTGATGCCATTCTACAGATGAGGATTAATCAGGCTTTGGTAATTGCACGGAATTAAGATGATATGGCGGTGATGACTGAAATAATAACTACATTGCATATTCTCACCGTACAATTTTCACCATAACTCCACCATACCCGAGCAATATGATCTGGAAAAGTGCAAATGAACCAAAATGCACTCTTGATGCTAGATTAAGGTTGCATGCGTTTTTCCTAACCAAACAAGGATTTTTTTTTTCCTTTTGGTTCATTTTGCAGGTCATAGTTGGAGCAGGAATGGGTCCTATTCTAGCTCTGAAGTATTTCAGGTACACATACAGACCTAGTCAGATCAATAAACTCCAGCAAGCGGAACGCATGGGGGGGCCGATTTTGTCCCTGGGAAACATTGAACAACAGCCGAGGCCGACGGAGAGAGACGTTACTCCATTGTCAATCACTCAACCCAAGAACAGAAATCCAGTGTACGAGCCTTTGCTTTCGGATTCTCCCAATTCCACCAGGAAGTCTTTCGGGACTGGAACCCCCTTCGATTTTTTTCAGTCGCAGACTAGACTGTCTGCGAGTTACTCACGAAACTGTAAGGACAACTAGAGATGACCATTCTTTTTTCTTCTTCTATCCTATCAGAACTTGTATAGTACCGGCATAACGAACTTTAGTATGGAGATATTAGAGTTTGTATCATAGAAGGAACACTTGTACTATGATTTTACGAATGATCCAAAAGGTATATTTTTTCTGCTAATGTCTGAGGACAGCACTCGATCGTGCTTATCATATAGCCTCGATGGTTTTCTTAATTGTGTAACAAATAATATGGATGATCCAAAAGGTATGATCCAAAAGTTTACCAGTTGTTACCGTTACGCTTTAGTCTTTACCAACTTAAAAGAAGTTACTAACTGTAGAAAGATTAGAAATTACCTCTCTCATTGCTAAGTTACTAAAAGGAAGGAAATACTACACCTATAGTTACTTTCCTGACGTAAAATTTCTACTGGTCGCTGCGAAAAGTACATATCAATCCCAGAATGAGACGATTGAAGCTGGTAAATCTTGGATTTTAGAAAGGGAGTATGTGAAATATGTTGCCTAGCACATGGGCAAGAGTAGATCCGTGAAATGGATTGTCACACCCCGAATCCCCAGCACGTGCCCATCCCTCTCTCATCAATAATATTTTGCAACTTTCCTAAGACGAGTTGCCGGTCCTTTTCGTTTTATTGCACATGCGGAAGCTAAAATAAATCCCCCGATAGTAACCATCTCCGGATTGAAAAGTAGGACAACAAATTCACAAACAAACATGCATTTACAAACATACTAATTCATGTACAAAGTCTGGTTAAAAGACAACAAAAGACTAGCTTTCCAAAAAGAAACGGTCCTAGCTGACCTACACTTCCGATCACCTCTTCTTAGCTCTAGGTTCTCTACTCGACGACCTTGAAAATGGTTATTCAATAACCAGTGAGACTCTAAGCGCCAATTATGAGGGAAATACGCCTAGAAGCGTCCTAACCATGCAATCACACAATTAGCATAGAATACTTACCTTGCCTCAGTTTCACCCTATAGGTCAGCACAGTTTATACACCTTATGCATAAAATTGATGTACACAACAATTGAAACGCATTACTCAACTCAATAAATCACATGGGTCAAGATTATAGGGCCAAATTGTTATGACACATACCATACCATGTCCACAATTTTGTCCCATAATCCATCACATCTATTGCACTCAATATGCGATCCAATTGATAATTTCGCCCACTCGAGGGTACGGCCTACTTGAAGTTTAGTGGTCTACTGGCATAGTTAGACATCGTCTCACCCCATTGAGCACGGTTATGTCTCTTAGACGACTTTTCCGAAGGAATATAGGTCCAGAATCTACTGCGACCCAAATCCCACCGAGTGGATATCCCATATAAGGTAACGTCTAATCAATACAGTTCGAGGATGGGTTCTCTTAATCAGCACACAACCATTCAATTTCGACTCATTGTACCGTGTATTGCATTCAAATGCCTTCCTTAAAATGGTGATCCTGGCCTGTTTTCTTTGTATTAAAAACGTCATAAAAATAGTCGTGTGTTGATACACGGTCAATTTGAACCAAAAGACTTATATCAATCTTTTTCAAACCTCACTACTTGATATAGTACTTAAAATCTATTTTTGATGTTAAAACCTGACACTCGAGATTTTCTGAATAAATATTGAAATTCATAAATTATGGAATTAAACACTCAAATTTTCAATCAGCACTCAATTTTCACAATTTAACACTCGATTGCAAAAATTAACCACACCATTGGAATCGAACACGAAATTCCAGTCACCGGCTATTCCGGCCTAATTTCCAAGAAAATAATTAATAATTAATTAATTTAGAAAATTAATTAAATAAATCAAATTAATTTCTAAAAATACTAAACTAAGCCAAAATAATTAAATTAAATACCAATACAAACTCGGAAAATTCTCAAACCCTTCTAAACAAATAGTGCAATTTATCTAGGCCTTATCTAAATCATGCTAACCACCTAACATGCTCAATTAAATAATTAAATTTCTATTTTAATTTAAATAACCACCTAATTCCTAATTAAATAAATTAAACACCCCTTAAACGTCATTAGTCTACTAAGAAGAGTTTAGAGCCTAAACTCACCGGTTGATTGGGGAAACCGGTTTATCGTGACAACGACATGACGATGGCCGAAAATTGAGTTTGTAACGGCGTCGACGGAGCTCGGACCGGGCCAAGAATCGGCCCAACAAATCTCAGTCTAATTTGAGATTTGCTTTTGAAACGGGCTAGGCTTGAAGCGAGCTGACCTCACAAGCTTAGGCTGCTGAATTGAGTCGAACTAAACAGGCTTCGTTGATTTCTTGGGCTGACTTCAAATGAGTTGGAATTGGGCCTAAAAACTAGGCCTGCTGGACTCTTGAAGATTTCGTTGGGCTGAGCGAAATTGGCTTGGGCTCGTGGACGGGCCCAACTGCTGGGCTGTGAACACAAAATGGAGAAACGAGCGTGGAAGTTGGGCCAAGGAAAATGTAGAGGCTGAAGACGCTGTTTCATGGGCATGCTTTGTGGATGGTTGAAATCGTGGATTGCTTGCTTGGGCATAGACTGGCGTCGAAGGCATGGACGATGGGAGCAGGCGGTGTTGAAGACACGGACGAAGGGAACTGCTTCGTGGACAGTTGCTAGGATTTGCGTGGGCTGAAGGAATACTTCGCTGGGCTTCTCGAGCGGTTTGGTGGACGCCTGGCAGCTAGGGAGAAGACATGAGCTGGTGGGGCTTCCGTTGTTGACCAGGCGTGGGAACATGAAGCAACTTCGGCAGCAAATGAAGACGCGTGGAGCTGAGGGCTACATGTGATCAACCAACGGGCTTCATGGGCTTGCTGTTGACCAGGGAGACACGCAGCTTCGATTGTCGACTATCGGTGGCTTCACTGGACGCACAAAGGAGTCGCGGGTCAACGAAGCTAGGAGGAGGAGGTTGACGCTGGAGTTGTTGGGGTTGATGGTTGACTCGGACGGATGCTACGGTGGGTGAAGCTGCAGGAGATACTAGTAAGAGAGATGGTCCGTGAAGGGAATTTTGTTGGTGGAGGCGTGCTAGCTGAAGCTGGGGTTTGTTGATTGAGGGAAAACAGGGAAAAATGAAAGCAAATCCGAAGTTGCAGAGAGGAAAGGAGTCAGCCGTATGGGATGTGCGAAGGAGATGGAGGTGGCGTGCATGAGAATTTTGAGAGGGGGATCCAAAAATCATCAAACCTATCTCTTCCATTGATGGCCTTGTCCCCTAAAGTCTACATAATTATCCTCTCATGTCTCCAATTCTTTCTTGAAATAGAATTCCTCAATAATCCAAATTTTGGTGTCAAAATATAGCCCATCAACCATGACCCTAAACCACATCATCCCGAAACTTTTCTCTCAAAATGAAGAGGCCCTTTTCTCTAGAAATGAAGAGAATTTCCTACGTTTTGCTAGCCATGGATGCTAAAACCTAACCCTAAACCACATCATCCCGAAACTTTTTTCTATCTGAATTCTGCCTTTTCTTACCCATGGGCTTGTCTTCAACTATTACAAAACCTCCATTCTTCGAGTGATTATGGACTTCTTTGGAATTGACGATGGGATTGACTTTACGAACTGCTTTCCACTGTTCTTGAAAATTCAATTCTGGTCACGATCACTGTAACTGAAGATGGGCCCTGAGTTTCGATTCCACTTCTGTCAAATTGCTTTTGGTTAGTTTCATGTCCTCCGTCTTCGAATATTCAACTCTGCTTCTCCAGTCTTCGTTTATGCATGTGGGCTTTTGAGAATCCGGCGCATTACATGTATTGTATTGGGGGCTTTTTCTTACTCTCTTCACTACTCTCTATTAGCCTACTGATAGCTCTTGTTTTGATATACTTACTGTGGGATGGAATCAGAAGAGCTTAGCAACTCTGTGCGCTTGGCGGCCCTTTGCTTCCAGATTGAGTAGACTTAACATTGAGAAGCAAATTGATGTTTGGGATGAAGAACTACCTCCTGAAAAATTGGCAGAATGTAGCTTAACATTAGTGGGATGAATTCTGTCAAACCCATCCATAAAATACCCCGCTTTCCATAATATATTAAAAAAGGCTTGGAGAACTAAACAAGTAGACTTTTCACAACGATAATATGGATTTTATGTAATCAAATTTCATTCGGATGCTGACAAACAGCGTGTATTGGCTGGAGGTCCTTGGTTTTTTTTCAAGCCATCTTTTTATCCTCAAGCCATGGCAGCCAACTACTCCACTATATTGTTATGATTTCTCAAAGTGTGCCTTCTGGGTACAAATTTTCAGCTTGCCATTGGAATATATGACTGAGAAGTAGATAGCAAAAGCTATGCAAGATATTGGTCGAGTACTTGAAGTCCGAGTTTATCTTAAAGAGGGAACAACTCCTAGGACAGTTCGTGCAAGGGTTGAACTGCAGTTGTAGGATCCCTTACGATCAAGAAAGTTGATTCGTATGGATGGGAAGCTACTTTGGCTTGATTTTTGATATGAGTGTCTCTCCCACTTTTGTTATTCTTATGGGAAGTTAGGTCATTTTGCCAACTACTGTAAGACGATCCCCTATGATGAAACAAAATTTGAATGAAGGGATAGTATGGTCTATGGTCAGTGGCTTAAGGCTGAAGTCAAACAATCTAGTCCTTATTGGCAATCCTTTTATACACCCCAGATTACAATAGATCAGCATGAAGAGACCATACTTGAGACACCTCCATCACAGCTTCAAAATGTGCCTTTGTTACTTCCACCACCTACTGATGCTGCAACAATATTAGATCCATCACCTTCTCAAACAACTCAGCAAGTTACAGGATCTGGTCACGCGCATGATCAGGTGAAAATTCTAGATGGACCTCCTATTCATATTGCGTTAATCCTTGCATCAATTAAAATGAAGGGGGCCCAATCACCTCCCATGGATAACAAGCAACATAGGAAGATGAAGACTTCAAGATTGACACCTAAAGTAAGGGGTGCAAAAAAACAGAAATGCTATATGCCATATGATCCAAAGGGTTCACTATTGCATGATCTAGATGAGGCTACTTTGATGAAACACCTGTGCTTGACATGGGAGAAGTTCGACAATGGGTGATGGCGGCTGGCCCTCAACAGCCACCACCTCACAAATGAAACTCATATGTTGGAATTGCTAGGGTTTGGGCAATCTCCTGACAATTCAGGCGTGTCGCGACCTCCCCGAAGCGGGTTTGGACCACCTAAGGGTTCGGTTAATGGATTGTTAAGCCTAGACTTAACTCGGGCTCTCCCAAGCCCATACCAATTCGTGACTTATGGTTTAAGTTCTTAATATGCAAATGATGTTTATCATGGAGTCGCCACTAATCTATTTTTTGATGGGTCGATTAGAAACCCAAGTAAAGTAATGGGAGAATTACTTTACTCCTACGAACCAGAGATTGTGAGTTCGGGGACTTGGTTACGATAGATTTCTCTAACGCCCTTTCGGTACCTTTCTTTTTTATTTCAAAAAAATATTTTTGCAGGCAGCTTGAATTGATTTTAATTTATCTTCCTAATATGTGAGGTGATCATGCGGGTGCGCAAACCACCAATTTAACACCCAAGAAAGCGATGAATAAATTGCAGGATTTACCTCATAGCAACGAAAGCATCTACAATGTTAGATCAGAATCCACATCAACAGACCTAGATATGATTTCTAATTAACAGCAATTTCCCTTTTCTTTTTTTCTTTTTTTTTTTTTTTGGTTTTCACTTATTTAATGAGGATCATGCAATATGCAATGCATGCTACTAATCTAACATGGAATGGCATGACAATGTGTTCTAAACTACATGACATGAGTAAAATATTATTATTTTTTTTTTTTGTGTTTTCTTAATGAACATGCAACAATTAAATATGCAAATCAAAATGACCTAATTATAATGACGGGCAATTTTTAATTAAATGAGCCTAATTCTACATGACGTGCACATGATATTTCTATTCCTAAAAATGCAATTTATCCTAAAAATTGAAACTAATTTATCTAAAGACAAATTTTGTATTTTTCATGATATTCGAAATTAAGAAAAACGCAAAAATTACCTAGCTAAATTAAAATTCCAACCAATTTAAAACTTGGGATTAGGTCATACTAAATCCTATTTTAAACTAAGACGTTATTTTAATCTAGCAATTTCTAACCTAAGATGCAAATTGCTTTAAACTTAAAATGAGACATGCAATTCTATTCTAAAATGCATGATGATTTTTTATGAAAATTCGTAATTAAAACACTAAAAAAAAACTACTAGGGTGAAAATTAAAGAGACGTGCTATCTCTTCTAAAACATGCATTTAAAAAAAAAAAAAAAAAAAAAAAAAAAACCTATTACGCAACCTACAAGAAACTAGCATCCTAAATTAATTAAAAAAAATTTTGGGATTTTTTTGTTATAAAAATTTGAAGTAAAAGTCTAATTCTAGATTGACACGTGCAATTCTAAAAACTAATATCCTAAATGCATTTTTTGGATTTTTTATTTTTTTTTAAAAAACTAGATAACTAAATATGCTAACCCTAGCCCTAATCTAACTCGCATTTTTTTGAATTTTTTTTTTTTGCAAAAACAAAAGTTAATTCAAATAACCCGATATCCAATCCAATCAAGATAAGATTAATACCCAAAATTGACAAACCATATTTTGCACATGAGATCGGGTTGGCCAATTTTAAATTAAATCGCGAATCGAATCTCGGACATGAGATTGGATTGTCGATTTTTATACGAGATCGTGAGTCGGATTTACGGCGAAAAATCAAACTCCTAATCCCTACTTTGAGGGGTTATTTCACATTGGAACCTCAGTCATGCATTAATGAATAATCACACTAAAAAAACTATATAAAAACAAACTATAAACTATATAAAAAATAAAGATAAGATGATAATAATATAAAAAAAACTACCTAATGTTCCCCTTTTGCTTTTTTCTTTTTTTTATCTTTGTTTTCTTCTTTTTCCTTTCCCACGCACGGCTTGCTCGTGGGTCTCCAAGGTGGCGCTCCGGCGAGGACCGGCACGGCTCACGGACGGCAGGAGGAGGGTTGTGGAGGCGGCTGGTGTCACGGCTCGGTGGGCGGTGAGCTGCGGGGACGTTGCGTTGCTACGGGCGTCACTCGGAGGCTGGAGGCGTGACGGGGCACGGCGGTGACTGGCGGAGGCGCGGTTCTGCGGCGTCTTCCGGCGGGCAAAGGGCCGATGCAGTCGGCTCTGGCTCTGGCGGAGGCGAACGGGTCGAACTGCAGGTCCAGGCGAGGCGGCGAAGTGGAGGGTGGAGCGCGGGGGTTTTGCTGGTGCGGGCGGTCAGAGGCGCGACTCGCCGGAAGGAGAAAGGTTGCTGGCGCGGTGACGGGCCGCTGCAGGTGCCGAGCGGGTTGCAACGGCGAGAGAGTTCGGGGCTCCGGTGGTAATAGGCAGCTGCAGAAGTGGCCTTGCAGGTGTTGCTCGAAAACTCGAGCTGCAGGAGGCGGGCGAGCGGAGGTGGCACTCGGAGGAGGGTGCTCGCGGCGTTGGACGGTGGCGTGCTCGGAGACGACGAACGGGGCTCGACTGCTGCAGGTCACGAGCAGAGCGGAAGCAGCGGTGGAGTTGCTCGGGCTTGCGGTGGCTCGACTGCTGCAGGTCACGAGCAGAGCGGAAGCAGCGGTGGGGTTGCTCGGGCGTGCGGTGGCTCGGCCTCCGGTCCTGGCGTCGCGGGTCGGCAGCAGAAGCGGCGGAGAAAGAGCCGCGTCGGTTCGTTGTGGGTTGGTGCAGGGGGGGCAGCCGAGCGGCCAAGGAAACTCCGAAGAAGATGAACAGTAGGGGTCTTTTCCTCTCCTTTTTCTGCTGTTCGGTCACTTCTTTTCTCTGTCTCTCTCTCACGTCTCACTCTCTGCAGTCTCTCTCTCTTGCTTTTTCTCCTCTTTTTTTAATCTCCTCCCCCTGACTTCATCTTTTCTTCTTTCTCTCTTACGAGAGTCTCTCCTTTTTTAATACCCTTTCTTCTCTCAACTCGTGTGTCTCCACACGGGCTCTCTTTTTTTAATAGCTTCTGTGAATTTTTTTCATTTTTTTTTCTTCCTGGTGTGGCTTCTTGTGGTCTTATTTATAGGCCGTCCATTGCCTCTTGAAGATAGCCAACATTATTGTGACAAGATACAGCGACAACTTTTCCAGGATTTAAGCTAAACATTGCCCTTTTTTAATCTTATTTTCTTCTGACAAACTCTCCCTTCATTTTTTTAATATCTTCCCCTGACTTCATTTTTTTCTTGTCCGAAGGAGGAGCCCCTTCCCAATGAATATTTTTTAGCTCTCTCTCTCACACTCTTCTTCCCCTCTTGTTCTTCAGCAAGGAAATATTCTAGCAAGCGCCTGTCCCATTTCGTGCGTGTATGGCGATGCATTAATGAGGAGGTTTCTTCTTGGTGCCACCAAAGCTGACATATTGTATAATATTATGGGTTGCTTTTGCTTCTTTGAAGATTTCCCCAGAATCTGCACGTCCACTGAATTTGTGCATGCATTAATAAGGAATAGATAATGGACGTGCGAGAGCTTCTTTCCTCATCATCATTTTCATTTTTTTTTATGCATGTTCAGACCAGCGAAAGAAAGACCATCCTTTTGTGCATGTAATCGATCGCGAGCCCCTGTTTCTTGTTGTCCTCTTAGTACAAATGCAAATGCGGCTACATGAGATGCAATTTTAATATTTTTTCTTAGGGGTTAAAGATTAATCCCTAAATTTTTATGCAATTAATTACTAAACGATTAGTCAAAATTTAGGTGTCAACAAGGCGCTAAAGGCCATGATGACCAAGGAAAAACCCAATATAGTTTTCTTAATGGAAACGAAGAATGGTGCAAAGAAGCTAACTAGTATCTAGTGTGCTTTACACTTTCATAATGCTCATGTTATCAATCCTACTGGTCTGGCGGGAGGTCTAGCAGTCTTTTGGAACAATCAGGTATCCATCGAAGTATTTCTTTCCACCAAGGATTATATTTATATGACTTATAAGGAAGTGCAGGAAGACCGTACTATACGTCTAACTTGCATTCATGCTCCTTTTGATTTTCAAATTAGACAACTTGTATGGGATGAAATGAGAGGGATAAGTTCGGCTAATGTACTACCATGGATCTGTGTGGGTGATTTTAATGAAGTGCTTTATCCGTGGAAAAAGGTTGGGAAAAGGCCGCCTCATCGTTTTTCGTATGCAATCCTTTAGGCAGGTTCTGAATGATTGTGCCCTTATGGAGCTAGAGAGCAAAGGTTGTCGGTTCACTTGGATGAATAACAAGGAGGGTGATGATCTGGTGAAGGAAAGACTAGACAAGGCCATGTGTACACTTGATTGGCGACTACTCTTTCTTAATGCAGAGGTCTTTGCATTACCTGCAGTGGGCTCTGATCATAGCCCTTTGATAATTAATACCTTAGCAAAATATCATCGAAGAGGGCAGAACTTTATCTTTGAATCTTATTGGAATGAAGATGCAAATTGTCAACGAATCATTTTCAAAGCTTGGAAGTTAGTGAAAGTACAAGGTTTTGATCTAACTCCTAAGTTGAAAAAAGTTTCTTTTGCTTTTACATAGTGGAGTCATTCCAAATTTACTAGAGCTTATCTTAAAGTCACAACATTACAACAACGTCTCTAGGATCTCATAAACCAGTAGTATCATAGTTTCAACAGCAATGAAGTAAATCAGATTAAAGAGGAGCTAAGGTGGACTTGGCACCAAGAATAGCAATATTGGGCTATGCGGTCGCGAATTCAATGGTTAAGGTGAGGTGATAAGAATACCAAGTTTTTTTCATGCTGCTACTCTTCAGAGAAGGCGGAAAAATCGTATTATCATGTTGAAGGATGATCACTAGCGATGGATTTGTGATTCAAAGACTTTGAAAGCAATGATAACATCCTTCTTTTCTAGTTTATATATGACGGTGGGAAATAGAGATTATGGTCTCATACTTGCTAAATGTTCGCAAGTTGTCACCACAAAAATGAATGACAGGCTGTTGGATTTGATATCATTAGAGGAGGTTCAACAAGCTACCTTTCAGCTGGGTACTACTAAAGCTCCTAGCCCTGACGGGTTCAATGGCTTATTTTACTAGACTCATTGGGAGGTAATTAAGGATGATCTCTTTCACCTTGTAAAAAAAAAAAAATTCAGACAAGGAGGATGCCTATAGATGTGAACCGAACTATCATTGCTTTGATTCCTAAGATACCTCACCCAGAAAGCCTAGATCAATACAGACCAATTAGTCTGTGCAACTTTGCTTATAAAATTATATCTAAGGTACTTGCTAATCGCCTAAAACCTTGGTTACCTAATCTGATTTCCATGGAATAGTCGGCGTTTGTGAATGGTAGACATATTCAAGATAATATACTAATCATTCAAGAAGTTCTTCACTAGTTCGGAATTCGTAGGAGGTTGAGAAAATTTGATGTCATTCTAAAGATTGATATGAAGAAGGCTTATAACAGAGTAGAATGGAACTTCCTTAATGACTATCTCCTAACAATAGGTTTCCATCCAAGGTGGGTATACTTGATACTCCAATGCATAACTACAACATCCTACAATGTATGAATTAATGGTGAGCTACTTCCTTTCATCTATCCAACTCGCGGCCTAAGACAAGGTGACCCTCTTTTTCCATATTTTTTCATTCTATTAGCGAATGTGTTATCTACTCTGATTACTCAAGCAATCGACATGGATCAGATAAAGGGCATTAAATTAAATATGTGGTGTCCAACCTTATCCCACCTCTTTTTCGCGGACGATGCCATATTTTTCCTAGATGCAAATATTCGAGAATGCTAGAATCTAGCAAATATTTTACATTAGTATTGCATGGCTACAAGACAAGCTTTGAACAAAAACAACTTAAGACTTATTTTTAGCAAGAATTGTCCTTCGAGTTTACAGGAAAATTTGTCGGCTGAGTTCAGAGTACCGATACTACAAAGGTGTGGCAAGTATTGGGAATCCCCTCAGACTGGGGTCGATCTAAAAAGGAAATGTTCTCTTGGCTTTTGGGGAGAATACAAGCAAAGTTGGAAGGATTGAAAGAAAAGTTCATTTCAAAGGGTGGTAAGGAAATTCTCATCAAATCTGTTATCCAGGCAATCCCTCACTATGCTATGTCGATTTTCAAACTCCCTTTTTCTCTTTGTAAAACTATAGAACAAAGCATTGCTCGTTTTTGGTGGAAGAATGATCAGAATAAAGCAGGGATACATCGGAAGAAATGGGATATTATGAAGAGGAGTAAGGAAAATGGCGGTTTAGGCTTTCGTGATCTCGTCGACTTTAACCGAGCTATGCTTGGTAAACAAGTGTGGAGATTGATACAACAACCTCAAGCTTTTGGAGTTAGATTTTTAAGGGGCTATACTATCATTCTACAAACTTCCAAGTGGCAGCTAGAGGTCATCGACCATCTTGGGGATGGCAGAGTATTCTTGTGGGTAGGTATGCAATTTCGCCAAACATTAGATGGTCAGTGGGGGATGGAAGGAATATCAGAATTCGCAATGATAGATGGTTATCAAGAGGCATTCTTAGTGGACCTACAACAAAAAGAAGAACCCAAATTGGTGGTTCATCTCATTGATCCAATCCATAATAGATGGAATACTTCTATGATGAGTAATTTTCTAGATGACGGCATAATTGTAGAGGCCCTAACCATTCCAGTTAGATCGACCTTTGCTGCAGATACACTCGTTTGGACAGCCACAAAGGATGGCAGCCATACGGTGAAAATCAATTATCATGCTTTGTCTTCTATTGATAGAAACCACAGCAATGGTATCGCATCAACTTATTATCAACATCCTAAGCTATTGTGGAAGAAAGTATGGGCTATGCAAGCTACTCCTAAGCCGCATGTCTTTTTATGGTCAGTTTGTCAAAATGCACTCGCCACTATTGACATTCTATTCAGAAAACACATCATTGCCAAACCATTTTGCCAGATTTGCAAACAAAGCATCCCAGAGACAGTTGAACATTTATTTCTATCTTGTTCATGAACTAAAGATATATGGGATCATCCTCAAATCAATATACAGGTAAGGGCTAGATCGATTACTCGATTCGAAGTTTGGTTAACAGAAGTGGCTGTATTGCCAAATTGCATACCTGGTCTGGACCTTGTTGCCAATGTTCTATGGCAAATCTGGAAAATGCGAAACGGTTATATCTTCCTTGGCCAACGTTCGGATCATACATTAGCAATGGAGAATGCCTTATCACAAATGCAGCTTCTTCGGGCTTCTGCATCTCCCTCTCTATCCCGACCTATAACACAACTGCACCCACATCAGCTCTGGAAACTACCGGATCCAGGCATATTAAAATGCAATATTGATGCTTCGTTCAAACTAGGAGACTCAAACGGATCTATGACATCGATTTGTAGAGATCACTATGGACAACTAACTGATATATACATTGCACGATTCCCAGCTGTTTCACCTCTTATCGCGGAGTTTCAGGCTCTAACCTTTGCTCTTCAGCATCTGCTACATCAGGGGCTTCATCAGGCTCATATTGATCTGGAGTCGAACTGCAACATCGTTGTGGCAGCTGTAACAGGGGAGGATCCGCCGCCATGGGAGACGCGCGTCCTGTTTATGGAGGTGACATCTTTTCTCCCTCTTTTCCCTAACTTGAATGTTCGGTTTTGCAAGCGTGAGGCTAATGCTGTGGCCGACTAGGCCGCGAAAGCCTACAATTCGGCTATGCAGGCCCAAGACTAGAACATATCCCCTCCTTACCTTTTGTTAGATCTTGTGTATGTTGACGCTTTAAAGGTTGGTTGTAAGCTACCAAAGATATAATATTATCTTTGCTTTAGACCAAAAAAAAAAAAAAAAACCATAAATTTGAATTTAACTTAATTTAGCTTCAATTTCATCCTCAATTTCCCAAATTCAAAGTCCAATTTCATCAAAAAAAAATCCTAAACAATTTTCTATAAATCCCTAACACTCAAAGGTTCGGCTTAGAAGTTCAAATTTCTTTTAATTTGGCCCATACAAATTTCCGCTAATTTTCCGCAATGTCCGTATCAATTTTCCACAAGAATCCCAGAATCTCTAAAAAAATCTTCGGAAGATGAGTCGACATTCCTAAAATAGCTCGTGACACCATATAACTTTCAATTTCTGAAATCAGGTTCAAATTCGTGGTTATTTTTAATCCGACGAGCTTTTAGTGTGACCTAGTTTACCAAGTAACTTTTATGAATTTTTAGTGCAATTGAGTGTGATCAATTTATCTCAAGTCATAATGTACATTTTTGAAACATTGGCGATTCTCGGTTGTCGTGAAAATCTCAATGTTTCAATTACAAACATAGGATACCCAAAATGTAAGAAAATCAATTTAGTGCCGATCAATGAGAATTTTGCAATTAGGTGGAATCACCCACATTCTGATCACATATCTCGGTCGAATCGACCTATTTCTGATCTCTGATCAATTCTGACAATGTCGTAATGACCCTTGCAGATCAACAGAGTCGAGAAGTCGATTTCTGATCGAATTTTCAAGTCCAATTGCATTTAGATTCCTTAATTGCTTCCCCAGATAATCCAATTATCTCGTGAGTGATCAGCTCAGAGAATAGCACTATCGGTGCATCAATGAAAGGCCCGATTTATTTAATCGAAAATGAAATCTAAAAATTCAAGCTATCACACGAATGAGTTGGATTTGGATTGAGTCGGAAATGATCTGACCCAAATTAATTCATTGAACCTATTTTGGTTAATTTTCATTTGATGCAGATCTCAATATCCAACCTATATTTAATTTATATTATTACAACGTTTTCATATTTAACTCTATCTAGAAAAAAAAATTCATATCCAAATTATGGGGAGAGTGCAAAGTGACCGAATGTGAAATCAAATGAGGGGGGGGAGAGAATTATAGACATGAGTTGGATGAAAATAGGCTGTGAACACCTATATTATTTTGAATGATCATAACCCATTTAGTGAATACAATTAATCCATATAACAAATTAACTTATCAAATGAGAATTAAAGAATGGATTATATGGGGTTGGATCTAGTTATAACTGATCGAACCGGTCTTTGGGCCTATTTTCTAATTTGAGTTCAGGCCAATTCGAACTACTGGACCTCAAATGCTCCGGCCAAGACCTATCCAGAACAAATTTTAAATCAAAAATGGGAAATAAAGCCTCTTTCTTTTTTTTGGAGAAACCCGAATGAAGAAGCCAACGACCATAAGTATGGACCAAAAGACCTCTATGATCACACATCAAACGGCCCGAAAACAATGCTATGTTAGGGTGAGATCTGGCAAAAGAGGAAAGGAGGAGGAGGAGAGGGAGGGGTTGGTGTTGTTTTCAAAGCACGTCAAAGAGCGGACTTTTGAGGCCGAAAATGGCCTCAAAGGCCTTCAGCCTTTGGAAAGCTCTGAATGAGAGTAATCACGGGCCAAGAGACTCCATCCAGATGAAGAAATACGCCCCTTGTCTGCTATTTGATTTTATGTAGAAGTCTTAAAGTTCGAGCTATAGAAGCACAGGACCTTGGCCCGGATGGGTTGACTACTCTACTTAAGGTCAAGCTATAGACCGGGCTGAGAAAAGTCGCGCCCAGTCTTTTCCCATAGGGCCGAAAGATCCCCCTAGGCCCCGCCCAGCCCGCCTGGCCCCTTTGCACCTGTTCCGCCTCCAAGGCAAGGCCAAATGTTTGCAGCTGAAGGTCCTAAATTATGCGAGGATGGGACGTCTAATCTGAAAAAATCTCGAGCAAGACTTCTTGAGTGGATTGATACCTGTTTAAATACTCAATCCATAGACATCAAATATGTAATACTCCTCGTCCACCGGACGGCAACCTTCTAATATCATCTGGTAATAAAATTTGCAGTCAAATCAGCAAGGGAAGGAAAACATAAAAGTAACCAATAATGAGTGCCTTTTTCGGAACTACATGGTGTGCTTTATCAACTAACATGTACTCTGAGTTCAACTGGCAAACCTGTCCACCTCTCTACCTATATATGTATATATACGAGTATGTGAGAGTTTACTTCAATATTGCCAAAGACGGCCATGGAACTTGTCAGGAAATGGAGTTTTGTCTCTGCCGGTATCCTAGAATCTGCAACAAGACATAATTGCTCATTGAAAGGACCATTCATAAACATCCTAGGAGAATATAGTAGCAGAAGCATGAGGTTACTGATAAATGGTGCCAGAAAATTTCAAAAAAAACAAATTAACATGAAGCTCCATTGTGGCATTAACTTACCAGATAGTCATTGATGGATCCATTGTCTGCAATTATCCCTGCAAGCGTTGCTTCCTTTTCCAGAATTTGCAGCTCAGCCTTAAGTGGATCAACAACAGGGAGAACATTTTCACGTTCACTTGCTGAGGATAAAAGATTCAGGCTAGGTCCTTGACGGCTGATGTCATGGTTCCCTTTGACCACCATTATTTCAACTTCTTCAGCTTGCAAAGGTGTTTTGTGAGCAACATACTGCAGAGTAAAGAATCATCTTTCAGAAAGAAAGGAGACAAGTGGCCCAAAAAAATAGACTACAACATTCTACAATGCATAGATTGCATAAAGATGTCAGATTTTCATTCACCTCCAAGCCCCAACACAGGAAAAAGAAAAAGAAGACAAACTGAATCTTAAGTTATCCATTGAAATATTCCACTGAGAGTGCGTTCTTGAAGTCAACACTATTTATGCACTCTTTTTAGAGCTCTCCTGGCCCAAAAATATGATTCTGAGAATAGGTGAATTTCAAAATAAACGAAAAATGAGAGCTTAAAAGCATCATATCATCTATGATTGCAAAATTCAACTTCACTAAGCTTGTGACATTTTTACTAAGCACAAATGCGGATATTGAAGACCAATTGGGTGCCCGTAATTGCTTGTTGAATTTTTGCTTTAAGTCACCATCTGAACATTGCGTAATTAAGAAGTCAAACAAACACCTATCTCCAGATGCAGGTCCCTAGCAAATCATAGACATAATTACAACAATCTTGATGAAAGAATACCCAAAATAATACACTACTGCAGGAAGTGTGAAAAAATAATAATTGAATCGTATTTGCAATTCCAGGAGAAAATCTTACATCACATAGATGTTTAACTGACAGACTCCGCCTGCTGCAGAGGTAGGGCTGCTTCAGAGTTGGAGTACTTTCTTTATCCAAAGAAACAAGCATGAAATATACCTCTAACTGTACAAAAAAGAATCCAAAGTGAGGAGGAGCGTAATGACACATAGAAAGGGAAAAGATGTTCACCATACTTGACTACTTCACCAGTGGTGAATCTAAAGACCTAGGATGGTTTCTCTTTTATGCACTTTGTGAGTGTACTTCAAATAGAAAAACTAAATATCACATGGGCAATGTGAGATTTTGTGGGACCACTACCAACTGTTCTAAAAGCTTAAGCTAATAGATGAAGGCGTGGTTTATTATTTAAATATTCTAACACTCCTCCTTACGCTTAGTCTGGTCTTTTTGCCTAATACTAAGCGTGGAAATTTAATTGGGGAGACAAATAGGGGCCTGGAAGATTCAAACTTAGGACCTCCTAGCTCTGATACCATATGAGATTTTGTGGGACCACTGCCAACTGTACTAAAAACTTAAGCTAATAGATGAAGGCGTGGTTTATTATTTAAATATTCTAACAGGCAAAAATCCTCTGTGCTGTGGATTTATTATTGACTTTTGACAAAGTTTGATTGCGTATAGATTACCTCATTATTTTCCCCTAAACTCTTGAGGTACTCAACCAGCTTGGATAACCGCATGTTCTTAGAGTGCTTGTTGTTACCATTTATGCCACCATGTCTTGTGTGACTTCTTGTACCACCCCTACCCCAAGCAAGCACTTCTGGGTTCCATCCAGGCCCAGGAGAAATTCCTCTGGTATCTCTGGTTGCTTCCAAATCATTATCTGGGCATTCAACATCAGCTGATGAAGATGGTAATGATGAACGTGGTCCTGTCCTTTTTCTCCGACGTCTCTGCCTAACTTCAGTACCACGTTCATCAGCAGAAGATGAATCTTTGCCACCATTACTATCATGTTCATCTTCATTGTCTTCAGAACCTTGATGATCAGTTCCTCGAGAATTCCGTCTTCTCCTAGTAGAAGGCCTTAGATTCCGCTGTGGTCTTCCCATTCCAATACCTGCGTCTTTACCCAGCGAGCGTCTTTTGACAAGTGCTTCAGACTGCCGTTGAAGAATTTGAGCAATGGATGCTTGAATCTGTCAGTTCAGAAAATTAGGAGTGTAGCCGCTATAAATGAACCAACAAAATTTTCATCGCAGCTAGTATTGAGGATCAGAGATTCCACCAATAACTACCCATAATCATGAAAAGCAAGAAAAAATTACAGCGGTATATATTTCGAATCCAATATGCATGCACTGTGACAATTTCCTCTGGTGTTTTATGTTCATATTGAAATATGATGGAAATGGTACAGCCAGCAAGACAGGCAAACTAGGGCCAAAAATTGATAAGTCAGGCTGACAAATCTGGGCGACAAGTTCAACGACCTGCTTGTTGCGATTTCTCTCCTCTTCATGAAAAGCCAACTCCTGAAACAAAATTGCAAAAAGCCAGTCAAGAAAATGAGAAAGCACAACCTAGAACTATCATCTGATCAAGAAAGTTCATAGCCCTTGTCAATTTAATACCTCTTCCTCATATTTGTCGATATCCGGATATAAAGCTGCTATTAAAGCATCAAAGTTGGGATCATCTCTCAGTGAGCGTCGGCTGGCACAGTGAGTGCGGCAAGCAGGACATTCATTGTTCCTGCACAGAAGTATCAAGCAGAACAACATCTTACTGCATTTGTGAGCTGCAAAAGACATAATAAGGGAAGCTTTTCCTTTATTTCATACCCCAGTCGCATCGATTTGTCGATGCATTCCCTACAAAAGCGGTGCAGACATTCCATAACAGTTCGCGTTTTCCGGATGATGCCTGCAAAGATTACCGGATTTGACAACCCTTTCTTGTATGATGTCATTACCAGATGACAAGAGAAGTAATGCTACATATCAACTTCATAAGAAATATAAGTAGCTTTTCATAAGTTGCAAGAGCATGATAAAATCAAATAGGTATCTTGAGATGATGAATTTCAATATCCTTATGATAATCACAACTTAAGGGAAGCATGATAACTAAACTACTGATGGATAACATTATCCAAAAAATCAACTAATTTTTTGAACAAGAAGACCAGACCTAAGCGTAACTATGTTGTTAAACCCTCCCCAAAAAGTACTCTGAAATTACCAATGATACCTTTAATAGGTACAAAAGTAGACTTCCATCTTTCCAAGATCATGGCCAGTCATATTTTTTAACCTAATAGAAGTTCACCATCCTAGTTCTGATTGTCGGTTGGAGTCGTGGTGGGTTTACAGAAGTCTGCAACAGTAATCTATCATGATCTTATAACTAAAGCTCAAGATTAGAAGTCATTGCATGATGTCGAAAATCTGTCCAATAATGTATCTTATTCTCTTTTCAAAACAACCAGAGAGACTGGAGAAGATGAAGTAGTGCTTTCCCCTGAACAAAATCAATACAATGGCACGTCTCAGCACAATTAATTTAGCAAAAAGTCCAAAGTCTAAATATATGGAGTCATCGTCCAGGGAAAACATCGGTTATGATAGAGAACTCATTGTGGGACAATTTGAACTTAAGGCATCTTCTTTACCCAGACTATGACATTAAAAACACCATAGGTGTTGATGCTAACATTTCCACATAAAACTTCTTTCTTTTTATCTCCATAAGCACCAATATGAAAGAGAAAATCCTTGTGTAAGAAGACAATTAGATCAATGGTTGCTTATACCAATCTAGTTCAGAGAGTCAGAGACTCTAATTTTGTAGTAGGCCTCCTGCACAAAGAACTTAAATTAAATGGGCACATCTAGCCTCTGAAGTTAATGAGATTGCCCAGTGCAAAAAGACATAATTATGAACATAGATTTTAAACCTCAATTCCAACAAATCACAAAAACAAAGTTTAATTAGCTCATATCCCTTTTTTTTCTTCCCCAAACTCTACAGAACACGCATTGAGTTATTACAGTCATGCATAATGCAGCAGAAGTCGGCACATGTCACCATCTTTACAAATGATTCATAAAGGATATTTGCCTGGATGCATCCTATAAAGATAAAGCCATACTTATATTAGAATTCAGAAGTATTTAGACGCAAGATGCCAAGGGAAACAGTACCTAGACAAATTGGGCATTGTACATCTTTACGAATGTCTGATAGTTTTACATAGACAAATCTGCAGGAAACAAGAAAAAAATAAGTGATGTCAGCATTCAATATGGAAATTGCTGATACTCTAAAGGGACTATATAAGCCAAAGGAGGAGTCTTCAGTACCAAACAAGATAAATACAAAAGCTAACAGAACAGATCATGCAAGGCCTTTTATCTATGGACATATAAAGCAAGCAACCTCATACACTAACAACCCCCCCCCCCAAAAAAAAAAAAAAAAAAAAAAAAAAAAAAAAAAAAAAAAACCCAAAGCAGGCCCTACCATGTCCTTCCGAAAGAACTTGTCTTCAGATGCATAGAGAATATTATGATGTTGGGAATAGAATGCAGTAATCCCACTTTTATACACTTGACCTTAGAATTGGGGAAAAACGAGACCATCCCCAAAATGATTATCAAAGATAAAGAAACACAAACTTTGCCACACATGCAGCTCAGTTTTCAAGGAGGAGGATTTCTGAACCTGTTGCTGACATAAGCCAAAAGACGAATAGTAACAAAGCCCAAGACCATTCTCCAAATAATCAACTAGATGTGGACATCACAGATATATGTATTTGTAAACTCTTAAGGTTCACATTTGCCACACTTTTCGTGATATTCCAGATACCAAAGTGAGAATCTCTCTGCTTTTCAGATTCATGAAGCTTATAGACAGAGATTCACCCCAAGAAAATCTTTCCAAGATACTTAGGGCTTGCAAGGATTTGATGCACTCCTTAAGGTCCTTAGGTTCCCAGGAGTTGGATTTTGAGACTATCAATGTCCAGATTCAAACTTTTTCGAACTCTTTTAAAAATACAAAGTCAGATGTCGTTCATTCACAGCTGCACCAATGTTTAAGAGTAGCTAGTAATGCGGACCAGCTGGACAGGGTCCATTTCAAAATAGATAATGGGGTCCAACGTTCATTTGCAGCATTGAACAACAGAAGCATATGTGATGCTTGCATTGGTGAATACGTTCAATGAACAAAGATATTAGAATTCATCTCTGTGGGGTCTTTATCAGCCAAAATTTGGACAAAGAGCCCTAAAGAGGAAGTAACCACCATAAGGATGTCAAATACCATCTATAAAGACAGAACTACATGATAACCACGCAAAGTAGCTGAGAGACATGGTCTGTTCAGAGTTTTAGAAGTCTAGAACAGAGAAGGATATTATCAAAAGCAAGTGACAGGCAACTGCAATGGATGTTAAAACTGATGCCCAATATCTTGCACCGTCCATCTTCCACTCAACTCAAATGATCATTTCTGCCACATTAATAATGCACTAGTTAATCTGATGGACGAAGTGCAGGACTCCATACCAGAAACACTACCTATGTCAGCTGTTGTAGTAAAAAATTTCTTATCCTTTGGCACTTTAATTGTTAATAATATCACACCTGGGCTTCATCACTAGTCAAGGATCGCTTTTGCTTATTAGTCCAACTATTCAAAGCAACTCAAAGCAGAAACCAAAGTCCAAATGGCATATTGCCTTCTCCTCACCTAAGTCAGTAGATTAACGATCCTTAACTTATGTAAATGCCTCTTAACATGGATCTTGCACATACATACACCTGAGCCAACTAATAGTTTGACCATAATCGAAGCGCAAAGCCTGTCTTGATAATTTTAAACACCGAACATAACATAATTAAGTTACAGAGACAGAAAGATCAAAAAATCAAAGCAAAAAACTGGAGAAGAACATCAAGGCTTGCCTGTAGCGACAACACACAATTGAAATAAGTTCTGGTTGGTTTCGAAAAACTAAAACTGCCACGAAAATATTGTATGCGATGGTAATACATCTATACGCGGCACAAAAGAAGTCCAGTCAACGTCATTATTTTCCCATCCAAAATTTGGACGCGACGCCAACTTAAAATCGAAATAGACGCACAAAAATAGCAATGCGATATTCATGTGTAAGACAAAACCACGATCTCAACGAGCTGAAAATCCTCTCGAGATGCAGCGTCGGACTGGCAGCAAAGCAAAATGAATTGCAACATGCAATAGTTATTCTCATGCACTGAATCAAGCGAAGCCTGACCACCAGAAGACGCGCCCGAATCGGCCACATCAACAGATCAACACAAGCAACTTCAGAGACGCGGGAGACGCGACATCACTTCACGAAGGAAGCCAAGGAAACAGCGAAATCAAGCAAAGCGGCACAGGCGCGAGCCGCGCGACTAACAAGCAACGACGAGCAACGAAGGAGGGAGAATCCGGAGCGATAGGGATAGATCGAGAGGTGGAGAGGAGTGAGTACTCAGGTTTCTCCTCCGAGCTGGACGACGGGCTCCCTTGAGAATCTGGAGACAAAACAAAGAGCGAGACGAATCACTTCCAATGAGCGCCAAATCCGATCGCATCAATCGCGAGCTCGCGCTCGCATGCCGCGGCACGCACCGCACAGATTACGTATACGAACAGAGAGCTCGTCAACGAGAGAGAGAGAGAGAACGACAAGAAAGAAGGAGAAGAAGCGGAGCTGAGGCGGACCTTCTTCTTCTTCGTCAGCTCCTGCGCCCCCGCCTCCGCCCCCGGCGGCGCCGTCCTGCGGCTCCCCGGCCGGCCGGTCGTCCTGCTCGGGGTCCCCGTCGCGGCGGGATTGCTTGGCGTGCTGGTGGTGGTTGTGGTGGTGGTGGTGGTGGTTGTGGTGGCCGCTCGGTGGCGAGGCGTCCTCGTCGTTCGCGCTCTCCGGCAGGGACCGCTTCTGCGCAGGCATTGGCGCTCGTAATGCGCGAGGCGACGGATGAGAGAGAGAGAGAGGGAGGGAGAGAAGGTAGCGAAATGGTGAAGAAGAAGCAGAAGAAGAAAGAAGAAGAAGAAGAAGAAGGAGGAGTTCCGAGGAGGAGACGAACGGGGAGAATTTATAAGAAGCTGATTATTTTTATCGCTCGCTAGAGAGAGAGTTCGGAGGCTACGGCAAGAAAAGAGAGGAGAAGAGGAGAGAGAGAGGGGAAGCACATGTTGGTTCGGTGGGACGGCCTTTTGTCGCTCAAGGAGGATGGGTATTTCCGTCATTTTACTCATAATTATTTATTTTTTTGTAATTCATTTTCCTTTCGATTTATTTTGTTTTCTCTTTTACGCCTTTTGCTCATCTTTATTCCAATGTGCTGCGCCTTTTCTCGTGTGTTGGGAAGAATTTGCGTTACGTTTCCTTCTCATTCTCCTTTTTTTGTTTTTTTGTTTTTTGCATTGCTCGGAGGAAATGTCTTTTAAATTGGTTTTTTCTTCTTTTTACGGAATTCTGTAGTAAGTTTTCGTCCTAATAATTTACAAATAATACATCTATGCCAATTGAATTGTAGATGATGATTCAAGCGATTGTGTGTGATGTGCTAATTAGGGCAAAACGAATCCATAATATTTCTTTGCTCGTAAATTCGACCTTTATGGAAATCTAATAAAATTCAAGCCTATTTACCTATGGTCCTTATGGTTTGCCTTATATTCATTGCAATTCATACCCACTATACATATCTTCAACAATTATTAAAGTTGTTTCGATTTATATCTAGGGGCACATTTTATTTCCCAAAAGACAAATGATTTGGAAGTCATTTCTTAAAAATGAAGAAAAATTATTTTCATAGTTTACGAAATATTTAAATATAAATTTATCGATAATCAAAATATTTTACTTCGACTAATAATTTTAAGCGGTACAAGTACTCGTTCTCAAAAATATTTTCTAAATCATTCATTTTTCGCGAAACAATCGAAATTTATTAAGTTTAGATTTTTCTTAATCAAAACGAGGAAAAGAGTGGATAAATAGTGTAAAAAAACAATAGTCATGTAGATGTTTAATTTTCTTTTTTATAAATATTTGGCAAGTTAGGACCCGAACAAGTCCTAAAACTGCTTTTATAAATATTTGGCAAGTTACAATTTTATCCTCACATATAAATATACAGATAATGCATAATTAAGGTTATTTTTAGAAAGAAAGAAAAATGGAAGTCCTGCTTCCTTCGTATATAAACTTGCAAGGATTCGATTCTCATGGTTTTAGTAAGTGATAAAATTACAGGTCGAGCTCTATGTCGTTCTTCTTTTGTTTTCTTTTTTATGTTAAGGATACATTTTGACAAAGGAAAATATATTTTAGAAAAAATATTTTGAGAAAATATTTTCTCCTTTTCAAATTAGGAATTCATTTTAGTAATTTTGTGCATACATATTGCCATTAGCCATAGATAGTTTTCCATCGACTAATCATTTTCAATAGACCAAACATGTAAAAGTCTTGAAAACTAATTCGCAAAAAATTCTCACTCAAACAAGTGTACCCACTGAAAATTTCATGATAAACGAAAATACTTTTCATGGGAATCAATTTCTAGGAGAATTATTAATTTTTTATCTTGCTAGAAGGAAAGTTATTTTTCTCAAATTTAAGCTTTTTTTTATTCATGAAAAACATTTTCCATAGAATGATTAGTTTTTCGTCGTCTCAGAATGTCGGAAAACAATTTTCCGGGGAATAGTTCTTCTTCACACAAATGGATCCTAAGTTCGAGCACGAGCATAGCCGATATGTTCCCTTCCCAAAAGATTAAAAAAGAAAAGAAAAGAAAGAAACTCGAGGCATAGGACCGGTTCAAAAGGGGCAGAAAGAAAGGAGTGTGACCCACACGCTTGGAGAGTTGATGCCAAGGTCCGGTGGTCCCGATTCTTAAAAAGAGAGTTTGACTGTTCTCATGTATTATCCACTCAAAGCTCCATCGTAGTTGGCACTATGCAGGATCCCCCTAGGCCCATCGCAGTCAGGCGTGAAAAGATATGGGCCGACACGATGTTCTCCGCGACTCCAGCTAAACCCCGATGGCCAAGGCCGACCGGGTCAAAGGTTTGGAAGGTTTTGCAAATGATGGGCGTCGGATCTTTGGAGCGGATACCGAAATGGGACATGCTGCCGTTTAAAAGAAGCCATGCCCGGGTGCAATTCTACCGCGTCCTGTCGTGATTCAGTTTTGTATTCTTAGCAGTAGCTCACTGTAGCAATGGAGGATTTGTTTCTCGGTCCCGCCCTGACGCCGGGGGGAGCCAAGCCATGTTAGTGGCTTTCGCTTGTGATGCCCATGCTCATGTCATCTTTTGCCATCTAGTGGGACTTATTGAAATTTGTATTGCTAGTGCATGACCCATGATTCGCTCGCAGTTGAAAGAGATTTGAAGAGTGATATATACACTCTTCCAAGGAGGATAGAGAAGAAAAGTGATTTCAGAGCTGAAGAGGGTGAGAATGAAAATTTGTTCAAAAGATTTTAATTAATTATGAGGCTTTTGATGATTTTTTTTTTTTGTTTTGTTTTTGGTCCTCGAATATAGAAATAAAATGAATTGGAAACAGAGGGAGGAAAAGGAAGAGACATTGACAAGGAAATGCCTGTGGATGCAACAGCAACATTATTAGCCAAGCCATCATCGCATCAGCATCAACCGCATTTGCATTTTACATCCTCTGATTTCGAAGATTTATTCTTCACTCCCTCGAGATTTCAATAGAACCATACTTTTCCACTCCTTTTTATTTTAAAATTTCTGAAAGATACTCAATGTTGTTTTTAGATTTTAAAAGGTCAAAGATGATTGTTTGAATCCTAGACCAAAAAAAAAAAACGAATTGTCCAAAAATATTTTTTTATCGTCAAAACAATCATTCATGAGAAATTATTTTCCAAATTGGAATTATCCCTTTTCTGGAAACCACACATGCTCGCGTGCAAAAGCTAAAAAGTTCACTTACCAAGGCCATGATCCTCGCCCCAAGCTCGTGCGAAAAAGACACCACCTACTCCATTCCCCTTCCCCCCCTTCTTCCAGGCAATCGTACAGAGCGATGCGCATGTCCGATTGGCCAAGAACAACATAAACAATACCCATAACGAGTTCAAGACCAGGAAAAAGAAACCAGATACCACCTTCCCTAGGTCCCATCTCCATGAGATCCCTGGAAATTATCAATCCGAAATGCCAACCATTCCGAAAGCAGGCGTCGCAAGCGGATTCCAGATCCGTCCGCTCATGACAAATCATCAGAGTCGAGCAAAGGAGTGTGCCGTTATTAGATAAGAGACAAAACACCTTGCCCACCAGAATCTCAAGCTTAAATTATTTGATCTTATAGGGAGATAACATTCGCCTACAGTACACAATGGCAACTAGCGGAGCAGGCCGATCCGCCTAAACTTCCCTCATTTAGAAGGACTAGGAACCTCAAATTTGAAGTCAAGGAAAGTCATTCTTTCGAGTCAAGAGAGATTATGAATAATATAGATTATCACGGACAAGAATGACAGAAGAGAGAGAGCATCAAACGGTCCGACGGGCTTATCTGATCTGGAAATGTTTGTAGGTGGCATTCTCTTGGATCCGGCCCCGATTATCGACTTGTCCACAGACTAGCTCCTTCATTTGAGTGCTGCCGCCAGCTTTTCCACTAGAGCCCTCGATGTGAGGCTCGGCCGGGTTCTTTCTTCTCCGCTCGTTGTGTCCCGCCAATCGCCTGCGGCAGCTCCTCTTGTTTTCATCGAATTCCAACAGCTCATGGAACCTGCACATCAAGCTCCGAGTTGGAAGAAAAAGATGGGCGAAGATAACAAAATCGATCACGATCGAACCTTATATAAGTTCAAGACAAGACATTTCCTTAGTTATTGTGTGCTTATGAACATAAAACGCACTCACATCGTACATAGGATTAAAACTATGAAGACACGCACATCGATCGGAACTAAGATCATAGAGAGAATTTAGCTTCCAAGACGAGCATATGTACTGCAAGCTCAGAGCCAAGATACATAACTATTTATCCAGTGTAGATTACTATCATGAAAATCCGATCCACCAAGTTTCCAAAGTAGATTGAAGTCAGTCGGACGTGACCGGAATGACGCGATCCAAAATTAAGCAGAGCGAGAATCGGAGTCTCCACACAACTTAGAAAACGACCCGGACAGAAATTATTATCCAATAATTCTCATATAAGGGCTGAAAGATCAAGCGTGCTAGCAGATTTGGTGAAATTCGACCGCAATGTAAGGAACTCCTCGCCCAATTTCCAAGCGGTTCGCTTGCTTTCACTGTGCTCTCGGTAGCACAATCGACGAAAACATTCGAATTCTAGATATTCTATTACTACTATGTGGTCTGAGATTTTATCCTCCAAATTACAAATCTTCGAAATGAACTTAGAACCCTCAGTTCGTAGACATGAATTGATGCAAGAAAAGCATGTGGTTTCTACTTATCTGGAGCTCGTGTTTGAGTTCAGAGTTCACCACTGCTTAAGATCGTACAAGCACATCACACGACACGACACGACACGACACGACACGATACGATGCAATGACACAATATAGACAGGATCACAAGTAAGATCGGACCAGACCTGCTACATTGCTGACAGAACCGCTGGTAAAGGCCGCCAACGACCACCGCCGGAGCCTTGGCGTGCTGCTCGCACACCTTGTGCCTCCGGTGGTACTGCCTCGCCTCCGTGAGATCGGCCGTGCACTTCTCCGCCTGGCAATTCCTCGACGCGGCACCTAACACCGGAGCGTCCGCAGCACACAAAAACGAAAAGGAAGAAAATTCATTAAATCCACTCCCGTCTAAGATATAGAGCTCACTAAAGTCTAAGCTGGCGAACGAAGACGACGAAGAACGCATTGCATACGGCACGTGCCGAGAACCGGAATTTTGCTATTACCGCTCCCGCGCCTGCTCCCGCTCGACGGCGGCACCTTCTTCCTCTTGGAGTCGTCGTCCTCCTCGCCGTCCGCGCCGCCGGGGCCGTCCCCGCACTCGGCCGCGGGCTCGGCCTTCAACTTCTCCTCGAGGAACGCCCTGTGCTTTCCCTTCTCCATGGCCGCCCTCGCGGAAAGAAGGGCTCCGTGGAGCGCTTCCGACGAGCTTGTTTTTGGGGGGGGGGGTGTTGATGAGAGGAGAGGGAGAGGAGAGAGAGAGAGAGAGAGAGAAAGGGGGAGATGGCGATGGCGATGGTGGTGGTGGTGGTGGAGTGGAATTATAAGCGGGGGGGAAAAGGTGAAAAGAGAGGAGGGGAGAGAGAGAGGGACTGGGCGTTCGTGTTTTGGTGTGGGGGTGAGGACCACAAGCTCCATTTTTTTGTTGGTTCTTGATTCTTGAAACTCTGGTTTTCAGAGGCCCCGTTGGCGTACGTATGTAGGGGAGGCGGCGAGTGCGCGTGAACGACAGCAGGAAAAAAAGTGAGAGGCAGAGTACCCCTTGAAATCTTATAACTTATCATTAACATGTGATTAGATTTTATTTCTCGATTGAAATAAAATTTTAAAATTTTCAAAAAATGCAATCAGTTTTGAAGTTAATTAAATTGTTGCAACCAAAAGTATTTCCGTTAATTACTTCTAATTGATATACTGAAATTATTGGTGTTATTTTTTATTTTTATATTTTTCCTAGGTGGTGTTGTGACGTTATTTTGATTTAAATTTTTTAAACCCTAATTAGAATTAAATTTTAGATTAAAAATAAGCTGATTTTGAGAAAACCAATAAATAGAAAAAATAAAAATATAAAAAAGGCGGCAAAGGCCTAGGTTGCCATTGCCTCTGGCAACGGTGGGACAATGGCGATGGAGGGCCATTGGGTCTTGATCAATAGTCACAACCCTCACCAACAACAAGAGAGTGCCCTTTTCGTTGATGATGGGATGGCAGCAACGTCGGTGAGGGAAAATATGACATAAAATTCAATATATATATATAGACTAACATTATCATAATCATTAAATATGTAGACTATATTACGTGACCAAATGATTGATGAGAATGTCGATATTGATCTATATAAATTTTGATTGACGAGAATGATGATATTGATCTATATAAATTTCAAGAGATAGAGAGAGGAGGATAAAGAAAAGGCGCATCTTTTAAGTTAAGCAAGAGGAGTAAGAACTCAAGGGCATGCTTGGAGCACTTGCACAGATCGCATTGGGTCAACCTTAAAACCTTGTAAAGAACATGTATTCCGCATGAATGGTGCACTTATTAGATGAAGTTATATAAAACATATTGCCAGCCAAAGGAAAGATTAATTTTATAAATATCAATAACTTGAGGATGCACATCATTTTATGAATTTATGCATTTCATGAGCACATTTATTCTAATATCATGCGATACCTTTCGAAAAATAAATATGTATCACGCTTGATGTTATTACACGAGTCATTATATTTTCTTGTGTTGATTATGGTAGATAGACCAACAGAGGGACATGATTGATGGGGGCTCAACAGCCTTGCTCGACAACACTAGCAAGAGTCGATGACCTATCGTTGCAATCTTGTTGGCAACTCAGGGGACGGTCAGCATACCTTAGTTTGAGCTAGTATCGACAACCCTCATCAGTTAAAATGACGGAGGTAAGCCGACTTTTCTCTAAACTTTAGGAGGCATCCCTTTCCTTTCCTTTCGTTTTCACTATTAGCTTTTTCATTTTTCGTTTTTCGTCTTCTCCTATTTTCGAAAAAAAAGTACATATAAGCATCATTCTTGTTTGATTAGAGCTAACACGGCACCGATAAGTCAGTTCACATTAATATTTTTATTTCTATTTGATGAAAGGACAAACTCATACACAAAAAGGTGTATACTTCAAGCGTCCAATCAAAAAAAATAAAAATAGCATACGAAGAATAGTATATAAAACGAGTAGATTTTTTTTTTTTTTTCCCTATTGGCAAGGAAAAAGGGAATCAACCTAACACTTAAGACATAAGGAGAAGCACGAGCTCTTGAGTTCAGCTCGGTCGATGATTCTCGTGAGTGGTGGTGGTCCCACCCGCCACTATGAGGAGCGTACGGCCCGCGATCGTATGGGTCTGCGGTCGTGCACGATCGGACCGCCTGGGAGAATAAATGCTCCAATGCTGGCGGGACTCCCTTAAGGAGACCACGTGTCGGACCGTAAATGGACCCGGGGCAGGTCAACAGTTGACTTTGACTCTTCTAACCTCCTTCACGTAGCGCGGGCCAATGGGAGGTCGAAACGCGGCGAGCTCATATGGCGCCGAACGCGTGGAGTAACTGCCCTGCCGCGTCGGATGCTTTTCCCGTTATACGCGAGGGCATCGCTACGAGACGGGGGCGGTGCTGTTTTTTGCTCGCCGTAATTTGGGAAACAAATGGTAGATTATGCTTATTAGATTAATTTTGTAAAATTGATTTTCGGAGTGACGTGGAAGATTATTATTCGGTGTTTAAGGCGGCTCACTTATTTAAACATTCAATAACAGTTTGTCGCATTATTTAGTGAAATTTGATTTTGTAAATAAATTTTAATAAATTTAGTATAGCTGGACATGGAAAGCAGATATTCAGAAGGGGATGATTTCAATCGGATTTCATCAACCGTGAGATTCAGGATTTGTTGGGCTTGCTTTGAGCATTGAAGGCACGTTTGCTTGGTGGAAAAATTTCATAACAAAGAAAAATGTTTTTTGAAAAAATGGAAAATCATTTATGATTAGAGAATTTTCACATTATTTTTTCTTAACCAATCGCTTTCAACTAATTGAACACCGAAAAACTAATTTACAGAAAAATCCTTTGCTCAAACTAATACATCCCAAGAGTAAATAAGCAAGTCAAGATCGAGAAAATAACTGTTTCTTCACGTTGGTCATTTTATATAACAAAACACCTTAATATATCTCATACATTACACAATAAGAAGTTTATGCTTACTCCCTTAGGATAAAGTGAAAAGCTTGATCATCTTAATCATAATAATTGCAAATATACTTTTCATATGCCGTGAGATAATTATTATAGTGTAACATGCGATTTAAATAATTATTTTTTTGTTGTGGCGCCAAAAGTCTGGCTAATCAAATATTTCTGCACATTAATCATCGTTAATATGTTTGCGTAGGCAAACTTGAATTGATTTTTCCAAAATCCACGAGCAATATTGGCTTTTGATAAAATGAACACGTTCATAAGCAAATACGTAACTTCACGGGGAATTTATGACCCGGGATGCGATACGGTGGGGGACCGTTAAATGAAAAGGCCTAAAAAGTTACCGAACATGTGCGCAGACCTAACCACCATCGAACGCGGTACGGTCACGAATGTCCGAACTTACTGTTGATGGGCCCCACGACTTTCTTTGAATTGGAAGCTACGACCATTAAATTACATAAGATCGTCGTAAAAAGCAAGGCAGTTTTCTTTTCTTTTTCTTAAAAGAGGAAATATTAAATGAGAAAACTTGATAGGAGGAGTCGCCCATAATTTGGGAAAACCTGGACAAAGTAACTCTTTTTTTTTTTTTTTTTTTATAATATTATCGATTCTTTCCAATTCTTTACAACATGTGTAGATCGACCACCGAGGCTTGTGGGTTCTCATTCAAAATGGGATTAAATTTGATTTATGTTTGTCACAAAAGCGCTACCTAAGGCCCTTCGAGTATGAAGTATATATGTGCAGCTCATGAGGTGTTTATTCTTTGTGTGACATTTGAACTTGACTAGGTGCTTTTAAGCTCGAAGTTGCAACTCAACAACTTTGTTAGAGCTCTACCTAAATTCGGTTAACCCCACCCTCTCATCGATCCAATTAATTGGGATTGATACGATTCATATGTATTCATGTCGTGAATCCATAGTCAAACATTTTAATGTTGCATCCTTAAAATGCTTTATTAGACCACCATGATAATGTCTTGTCACATTTTAGCAAGTCTAAAATAATGACACATAAGTCATGCCATAGCTTGTCAGTCTTGTAGTTTGGAAAATTTCTTATTAGATTTGAGTTGACTAATCCAAATTAACTATAGTCATTGATCATGCGAATTTTATATGTGGGAGCCACGCAACATTGGTCATGATAAACTCGATTCATATAGATGCTTATTCGGACAATTATTTTTCTTAAGTTTTTCTTCTTTTGGTTCAGAATTTTACCTTTCCTTCGTGGCCACTCTTTTGTAGGCAAGGAAGGCTTTCATTTTTCCAGAAGTGTAGGAAAATGTCTAGTCCTAAGAAAGACATTAAGAGCTTCATCCTAGGTTTGGTCCGAATCTTGAGATCTCTATCATGTAAAACAAGAAGAGAGTATTGTTAGTTACAGTATAAGAAAAACATACTATACCAATTTGGAATATGAGACGTGGGGACATCGATACGTTAAAATAATGAATGCATTCATAGAGCTCATCGTTCGTCATTGTATATCAAATGGACATATTGCAAAGGCCCATGCTTGAGTCTAAAATAATAATGCACGAGTCATATCATAAGTTTTTTGTTGTGTAATTTGGAGAATTTTTCATTGAATCTAAAAAGACCATGATTACTGATTATGTGAATTTCACGTGTGGGGGCTAGGCAATCACTGTCCACGATGAACTTGATCCATATAGATCCAGATTCAGACATGTATTTTTCCTTATTTTTCTCCTTTATTTCTTATCTGGTCAGAGGTTTTCCTAATCCTTAGCCGCCGCTCTATAGTAAGCAAGGAAGACCTTCATTTTTCCAATAGAGCAGGAAGAAATTCAGCTTTCGTGGCACGAATGTCATTTCCGAGAAAGCAGGAGGGCAATGTGGTCATTCGGATAAAACCCTAGGTTAGCCTCGGGCGATTTCCCAATTTAGATTCGCCATTTTCGTCGCTCCGACGCTTCCCCTCTGGTCAGCTGCAGGGAGTGTGCAGTTCGTTCATCGCTCCGCCGGCGGCCTTCTCAGGTCAGTCTCTCCGTCTCTATCGCTTCCTCGCCGTTTCCGATCGCCGTTCCGGTCGCTCGGCGGCGAAGGATTGGATCGGACGGCGGCGGAAATCGCGCGTTCTCGCTGTCCGATGCGGTCTGGTGGCATTTCCGATTACGAGTTCGCTCTCGAGCTCGCGTTGACCGAGGGCAATTTTTCGTGTTCTCTTGTCGATGCGGATCTTTCGTTGGCGCGATCGTCCGGGAATTCGGGCGTAGCCTCGACGTGTATCGCTTTTCCTCCGGGCGTTTGGGACCGGATGTCGCGGAGCGATCTTCGCGAGTCTGGATCGTTTGCTGGTTTAAGTTTTTGCGGGATTCCGTTGTGAAGTTCTGATTTGGTTCTGAGGAGGTTTGTTTTGTGAGGTGCTGCGAGGGGGCTCTTGGAGGCTGTCGTCATTGATATGGAAGCGCGATGCTTGCTTAGTATTAGATCAGTAGGCGGTAAGGGTGGTCTGCTCGCTATCTGTGTGTTAGGATTCCACCGTGTACTTGCATCGCATCTGAAATGTTGGAAAGTTGGATGATGAATAATTTTTGTAATGGCCTCAAATGTTGTTTGTTATGGGAGATAGCCGAGTGAATGCAAATTTTTCACTTCTGGTCAATCTGTTCTGCATTGCCAATGCATGTTGTCTTATTGTTCAAGGCAACAAGTACTTTGCATGCAGATTTTGGGTATCGATAGCTTTTATCGACTCGTGATCAATTGTTAGACGTTGGTCAACTTTGACCGGAGAATGTTCTTTACTTAGACTCCGCTGAAACTGCACTGATGAGTGCTGAGGGCATTTCTCCTTATTGTTCTGGTGTTCATCATCGTTTGCGGTGGACATTGTCATAATTCATGTTGAGAGGCATCATGGAGCATGTTAAATCAAATTCTTGGTTATATGTAACATGAATATCCTCATCTGATGTCCTTTTGTGCGCAGGTCAGCATTTGAGTTGCAATTATGGCAGATGGATCACAGCGTCCGTCTATAATTCAGAAATTACATGGGCAGTCTTACCTCATGTCGAGGCTTTCTCCAAATGTGTGCCCTAGGGGCTATGGTGCGGAGAATCTGACTGGCAGATATACCTATGGAAGGTCACAAAGTTCTTTGCATCCAGCATTTCAAGGCACTGGTCTGCAACTTGTGTCGCCCCTTGATCCTGTTTTTGTTCAAGCTCCCTCGGAGAAAGGTGTAAAAAGTTTTCTGACTGACTTTCTCATGGGAGGAGTCTCTGCTGCTGTATCCAAGACAGCTGCTGCTCCAATTGAACGTGTTAAATTGTTGATACAAAATCAGGATGAAATGATCAAGACTGGAAGGTTATCTGAACCCTATAAGGGAATTGGTGATTGCTTTGCCAGAACTATCAAGGATGAAGGTGTGATTGCTCTCTGGAGAGGCAACACAGCCAATGTCATTAGATACTTCCCAACCCAGGTGATTTTCCTTGCTCGATAATTGGTAGTTAAAATAGCTTCCTTTTTAGCTAATCCTTCATGATTCATTCTAAATCTTGAGTTTCTTAATGTATTAGATAATTGATGGCCATTTGTATTGAAGGGAACTCCATTTACTCTTTAACTGTTGAATTTTGTCAGAGATTTTTCAGTTGGCACTTTTAGTTATTGTGTTATTTTACCATCCATAGTCTAGGGAAATTGCTGAGATGTTTGCTTAATGTTTCTACCAGGCCTTGAACTTCGCATTCAAGGATTATTTTAAGAGGTTGTTCAATTTTAAGAAAGACCGTGATGGATACTGGAAATGGTTTGCTGGTAACTTGGCTTCTGGTGGTGCTGCTGGTGCTTCATCTCTTCTGTTTGTCTACTCACTAGATTACGCCCGGACACGTTTGGCTAATGACGCGAAGGCTGCTAAGAAGGGCGGGGAGAGGCAGTTTAATGGTTTGATTGATGTTTACAAGAAGACCCTTAAATCCGATGGCATTGCTGGCCTTTATCGTGGGTTCAATATCTCGTGTATTGGCATCATTGTGTATAGAGGGCTGTACTTTGGAATGTACGATTCTCTGAAGCCTGTGGTTCTGGTTGGAGGGTTGCAGGTATATAAACTTACTATGTGCATTAGATCATCTTGGACTCTTTTAAATGTAAATGATGAAGGAAATGTTTCCTTGGATATCTTTCTCCTCTCCCCTGTACTTACTTTGTCGTTTTCTTTGGTAAAATCTCTAAGGGTCAGAAGCTGCTACACATATTCATTACTGTGTCTCCAGTTGATCCTGACTTGTTTATGGGATTGGAATCTTCATTTGCTTTGCTTTGATTTGTAATTGAGCCTGCTTCTGAGTACTGCTCTTTACCCCTGAAAATTACTGAGATTGAATTTGAATTTATTTGTCCTATTAAATCTGATGACCTTGCCATTTAGATTAGTTTTCACATGTCAGGTCAACCCTTCTGAAACAACGGCAAGCCAGGGTGGACTGAGTCATGGAATGTTGTTTGCTGCTTAATATCCCTTCTTTTAACTTGTGCCTGCTTGAGTTTTTGCAGGATAGTTTCCTAGCTAGTTTCTTGCTTGGATGGGGAATCACAATTGGTGCTGGACTTGCTTCCTACCCAATTGATACTGTACGTAGACGAATGATGATGACCTCTGGAGAGGCTGTGAAGTATAAAAGTTCTTTGGATGCATTCAACCAGATTGTCAAGAAGGAAGGTTCCAAATCACTCTTCAAGGGTGCTGGTGCAAATATTCTCCGTGCCGTTGCAGGCGCTGGTGTACTGGCTGGATATGATAAGCTGCAGCTTATCTTATTCGGCAAGAAATATGGATCTGGTGGCGGCTAATAGGAGCGTGGTAAGGGAGATGATGACGAATATGAAAGCATTAAGTAGGTTATCCTTTGAATCTTGAAATAATTTGGACAAGGAGAAATGCTTTCATCAATTTCTTCCTTTTTTTTTTTTTTTGAATTGGAATTTGGAAGTAAAGAGTGTCTCAAAGACTAGATGATATGCATGCTTTTCCTTTTCTCCCTGTGAGTTGTCTTGTAAGAGTAAGATTTTGCATCCCCTCGAACCTTTTCGGCAGTTGTTGCTCCTCAGAAGTGCTTGAAAGGCGGAAATCCTATCTCCATGGAAGGTTGTGTTTTATGAATATTTGCTCGAATTTCAGTTTCGTTCATCGGTCTTTCTATTCGTCTGAGCGGAAAGTAAATTATCACCGTGATCGATCGGCTTATGTTGAGCCATTTGGATGGGCAAGCATCACATCGGGCATTTTACCGTTTCAAGTTTCAGGCCTGCCTTGTCTTAAAACTTTGTCGATAGCGGATTCCTCAATCTTTTCTCACTGATCAATTCGAGGAGAGTCGCCATTTCTACAAAATTCCAGCACAACCGAATCTCTTAGGGGTGCATGGCAAATTGCAATTTATGTTGTAGAAGCAATTTTTTTATTTTAGATTTATTTTTGAATAGAAATCCGTTTAATAAATCCATTCAATTTTTCTATTTCTGAAATAGATTCTTGTTCTAGAAATAGGTTAGGAATAAAAATCAAAGTAAAAATTTTATATTCCTCTATTTATGAAATAGAAATGAGAAATAAAAATTCTTTTTATCGTTTGTCAACTTGTCCTTCATATCTCGCTATTGACCATCGTCGCGGTTGCCCGTTGCCGCCGCCGTTGGTCGCAGTTGCCGTTGTCGCCCGTCGCTGGCCACTCGTCGTCGTTGGCCGTTGGTTGTCGGGCCGTCGCTGTCCAAAATGAAAAAAAAATTGTGTTGTTATCAAACGAATTTTTATTTTTAGAGTAGAAATTTTGTGTCGTTATCAAACGGTTATTTTTTTTAGAAACTTTTATACAAATAAGAATAGAAAAATCCATTACTAAAAAAAAATAAAAAAATCTATTTATCTTTTAGAACTTATTTATGGAATAGAATAATTACCATTTATTTCCTTATTAGTTCTGTACAAAAAGAAGCTAGCAAAGAAACACGTCAACACTGTCTCTAACTTCTCGAAAACATTAATTGAAAACATTAATTGAAGAGAGAGAATGGATAGTGTTTAGCGGATGGGCCCCAAATTGGCGGTTGAATGGACTAGTATGAAGCTGATGTATTTATCACCTGAGCACCTAATATTTTCTCGAACTTCTTTATAGTTCTGAAATAGCACTTCCATGTATGAAGCTTGGGGGTCGCAGAGCAAGTGTTTTCATTTGAATTCGTTTCGTCCGTTTCTTCTTATACGCTTCATAACCAAGAAAGCTCTCTGGTCAAGAATCTTAGACAAGATCTGCTCTCGGTCTTGTTCAAGAGGGGGTTTAATAAGGTGTTTAGACCTTTCGTCAAATTACACCTATATCACTTGAATTTCAAGAAACTCCAGGGGGAGATGGAGATGGAAACTGTCTCTCTCCTGCTCCACTCAGAACAACAACGACGAAAACTACAGGGTTAGGAGCCGTGTCCCCATCGAGCCCCGTCGTCCTCCGCCGCCGCGGGAATCGTGCCTCCGCTCTCATCCGAAACAGTGGCTCTCAGGAAAAATTTTCCAATCGCATATCTTGGGCCTGCTGCTCCCGTCGCGGTTAGGGAAAACGTCCCTTTTTCACCAGTATCTTCTGTCGTCTCCTACCTTACGCCGACTAGATATGAACATTATGACAAAACTGAAAGACAGGAAGAGTGTCTGGAACAAGTTCCCGAGCGGATAACTGTCGTTTTAAATGGTCGTTGCAACAGTCCCTCCGAGGTCTCAAGTACGAAAGAACTAGAGTCAACGGGACATGGATTACATGTTTTAAACGGAGGACTGCACAAATTTCAACTGAAAAGGGCACGTTTTCTCGTATAAAACAACCCCCCCTGGTCATTTCACTGCATAGAAAGAGGAGCTTAACCGCACGAATGGCTTCACATTCTTTTACCTTCTTTCTTTCCCATGCTCTCATCTTGTTCTTGCTTCACCTAGCCTTACCATACTACAATGCCGCCGCGAAACACGGCCACACCCCCAGCCGACACTATCGGCACCAGGCTCACCATTCCAACCCCAGACTCTACCATGCCTACATTGCCCTTCAAGCGTGGAAACGCGTGATCTACTCCGACCCCCGTAACTTCACCACCAACTGGTCCGGCCTGTCCGTCTGCAACTACACGGGTGTTTTCTGTGCGAAGGCACTCGATGATCCCAAAATTCAGGTGGTGGCCGGTATCGATCTAAACCACGCCGATATAGCCGGGTTGCTCCCGGAAGAGTTAGGCCTCCTGACCGACCTCGCTCTCTTCCACCTGAACAGTAACCGGTTCTGCGGAGTACTGCCGCAGTCTCTATCTAATCTCGCGCTTCTGTATGAACTCGATCTCAGCAACAACAGGTTCGTGGGACCTTTTCCTTCGGTCGTTCTCTCCATGCCTTCTCTTCATTTTCTCGACATTCGCTTCAATGAGTTCGAGGGGTCATTGCCTCCTGAACTCTTCAAGAAAAACCTAGATGCGCTATTCCTCAATAACAACCGGCTTACGAATGCCATACCTGCAAGTCTGGGCCAGACTTCGTCTTCCGTCCTCGTGTTGGCGAATAACAACTTCGGCGGTTGCCTGCCGCCCAGCATAGCTGACTCCGCCGACACCCTGGAGGAGTTGCTCCTGATCAATATAAGTTTGTCGGGGTGCTTGCCTCCCGAAGTCGGGTTCCTGTATAAGCTGAGGGTGCTGGATGTGAGCTTGAATCACGTCGAAGGTCCGATACCCTACAGCGTCGCAGGACTAGCGCACCTGGAGCAGCTGAACGTAGGACACAACATGATGACCGGCGTCGTGCCTTCCGGCGTGTGCATCTTGCCGAGCTTGGCGAACTTCACTTTCTCCTACAACTACTTCTGCGAAGAGGAAGGGACGTGCATGAACCTGACGTCCAAAGGCATAGCCTACGACGAGAGCCACAACTGCTTGCCCGAGAAGCCGTTCCAGCGGAGCGAGAAGGAATGCCAGGCCGCCCTCGAGCACCCGGTGGAGTGTTTCCAGCATCCATGCACGGGCGGTTTCCGCCGCCCGGCTGCTTTTGCTCCAGCAGGGTTCCCGGCAGCAGCTCCTCTGCTTTCATCACCTTCTCTTTCTCCTTCTCCTTCTCCAAGTCACTTCTAGTTTATTTTTAGACTTGGGGTTGGATATATGGCACTGTATATGCTCTGGATGTTACTGCAAAGCTTGTTTGTTTGGATGTATGTATGTATGTATGTATGTATGTATGTATGTATGTATTACAGCACTTTTACAGTTCATGAAAATTCCAATTTGTGTATATGTCACGCCTGAAGAAACAGATCAATAAAATGAAAATGATTAATAATG
This sequence comes from Eucalyptus victrix, assembly GCA_016097545.1. Taxonomy (NCBI): domain Eukaryota; kingdom Viridiplantae; phylum Streptophyta; class Magnoliopsida; order Myrtales; family Myrtaceae; genus Eucalyptus; species Eucalyptus victrix. The sequence goes on along the minus strand of CM027845.1, from coordinate 11,305,593 downwards.
TTGTCTCTTGAAATTCGGAATATGTTTGATTATAACCAGTCCAGTCCATATACTTTATCGGTGACATTCTTTCATTGACAATAATTTTAATTTTGCTAGCTAAATTGGAATTTTGCTTTGTGGAGTTAGTCGCTGATCATGTTTCGAGTAATCTCAGGACAAAATTCTGATGTTTTTCGTTCCTTTACAAAGTCCTATACTTAACTTCAACAGTCTTTTGTTAAAACTTAACAAATAAAAAATAATTAATTAGCTTTTCCAAAGAAGATACGAATAAACTCGAAAAAGTTTAGCATTTCAAACTAGGTGAATTTGGGATTGTGAACATATTCTCTTTTGCACCAAGTTACATAGTTTTTAACAGAAATATATTGAATGGCATTGTGCGATGCGCCCTTATTGGGTTATCTTAATCTCAAATCTTAATGCGAAAACTGAAAAAAAAAAAAAAAAACATTTCCCGACAATCGTTGAATCAATTGGCACATAGTTAATTAGAAATTACAAAAATCACGTAAGACAAAATTACATCTGGTCTTATTTTTACCACGGCAACGCGTGGGATTTTTCCTCCTCTTTGGAAATCAGATCAGCCAGGTAAGAAGTACAGACAATTTACTTTGCCGATTTTCCAGGAATTTGCATGCTTAGGAAATACTTTTACGTTTCATTTGTTTTGCAAAAAAAAAAAAATAAAATTAATAAACAATTTCGTGAAAAGTGAAAACCCATCGCTTGTTTCACTTGAAATTGTTAAGTCTATCCAGGATGCATTATTCTCATCAACAATTTTATTTTCATTTGATCATATCTATGAGCCATATTAACGATTTTTTTAAGAAAATATTTTTCAAATCATTCATTTTTTCAAAACAAACATTCAATGTACATTCTGAGAACATGATGCAGACACAAGAAATGATACTGAAGAACTTTCCACTTGGTTGTGATTTCTGTACTTATTGAATATACATTGTAAGGAAAGCTAAAAAGTAAGAAAGAATCGTGTCAGCTATTTGACCCTATAGTCTCTCTGATTTAGCATCATCTACTGCATTTCCGAGCCGATTACATCATATTTACCACCTTCTCCCAAAGATGGGCTACAAACAAAATGAGTTGCATCCCGAACCTGCAATCACAAAATACAACTGAAGTCGAGTGAAAGTTCCATCATCAAATTCAGAAATTCATTTGACATCGAAAGGCATTTCACCGAAAGATGTCCTTCCATAATACAGCACTTTCCAATTGCAAAACAGTATCCGCAAGATGTTGATTTAATTAATTTGCGCAGAAGTGCCGAGAAAAGCACATGAGTGAGAAATTGTGAATCCCAAACTGAGAACTTCGTCTGATTTTTGAAAATTCCTACTGCTGTCTCTAAAATTTAGACCAACCAATGCATTCATCAGTTATTTAGATGGCACTGTCACTTACAAGTTGGCGATTTTGTTTGATATTACATAATGTACAAGCTGAACGGTCCTCAGGCTGGCGGTAGTGGGCGTCGGCAGGTTGGGCATTCCATCTTTATGTCCATCCATCTTTGCAAGCAACCTGAATGAAAGAAATGGTCACATGGAGTCACCTGCGAGAGAAATTTCATACTGTCGTTAGCAAAGATAACACACAAAATGAAGGTAAAAAGACCCAAAGTTGCAGAAGTAAACCATGCAATCACTTGACCGCTGAGTTAGATCGATAGAAGTCATGCAAATGACACAGTCTGTACTGTGGCTGGAATCCTGATCAAACCGCCTGTAGTAGCTATATTTCTCTGGCAAAATCTGCAAATTTGCACCAGGATGAGATATCCATAATTGATGAGTGGTAGAGGTGGAGTAGTTTCAGATTAAGAAAATTCTTGCTAATAGAATGAGGAGTTGACAATGACAACCTCTCTCTCTCGCGCTAGTGCACGTGCACTTGCACACTCATTCAAGCAGGCATTTCGTAATTGAGGTTCATAAAATACTCTTCAGAAAACAAAATACCCTTGATGAAATCATTTTCTCTCCTTCACATGTGTTTCTGAAAAGTTCCAGAAAGTTCAGAGACGGTGCAAGCTAAATCCAGAAAGCACGTTGTTCCCGTGAACCATCATATTAAGCAATCAGACTCAAATGCTGAACAAATGCTTCAGATGCTCAAGAGCACCAAAATCCGAATTTAAACAGGTAATTTTTGAGTTAAACTATTTCAACCCAAGGCAAATTAGTAATCAGTTCTTCAGTTGAAAAAGTACAGCCTAACTTCAGTGGAAAATTTGTTCATTAGGGCAATGCATGCCACAAGAGAATTCATTTTTTCCCTCAGTAAAGCTATAATATTTCCCATTGTAACAAATAAGTGCAAGATGAAATGCAGGTTCCCCAAGAATCTCAGCAGTTATCAGAAACATCAACCAAGAAATTGAAAGACATTAAACTAGAGGGTAACTGCAGCTGAAATTTACAAAGACATCCTACCTGACGAGGAATGAACCATCGTGACCCAAAATAATGCTGAAGAAGTAGAATAGATGCTTGAAGTCCAAGAAATACACCCAAGCATATGCACCAGCTTTTGTCAGGCTCAATCCGCATAAAGTTGTATGGGCAGCCAAAAATGTACAATGGGATTGCTAGACGAGTGACAGTCATTCCCAGGATATAATGAGGGTGCAATGGTTTTCTTGAATCTCGGAGAACATTCGTAATTATCTGTGGTACCCAGAATGAGTAAATAAGGAGGAGGATGGGACGAATATAATTATGGAACTCGTACATAAGCAGAATGCCTCCCAAAAGGATCCCATCTGGAAAAAACCCATAATTCATCAGTATAAAGTACACCACTTATCAAATCTAAAAAGTATTGCAACACACAAAAGTTGGTTGCAAAAATTGTCAGGGAAGTGAATCAATACTTGTGCTACAAATAACAGTTCCTCTTACTTCATATTAAGATTTGGCCTAACAACTTGAAACAGCAAATGAAAGATGAAATAATAAAAAACTAGTGTATCAGAAAGTGAACAATTCTCAGTCATTAATTAGCCTGCTGCAATGTCGAACAAATGCACTAAAGGGTAGTTGGGTGTGGCTATTGTCATATCGGTTAACAGGCATTCCTTGTTGGATACACAGTTGCTCATCCATACTATTCTTTCTAGTGACGAATATTACTACATCCTAACCTGAAACTATCCTCTTATCACATTCATACTTTCAAACCCTGGAATAGTACAAAATGCACATCAGAAGTTTGTATTGATAGCAGTACTTACAGAAACGACTGTACAACACCGAGAGCTCACGCCTCATAGTTTCCCAACCCTCTCCATTGTTCATAGGTCGACTTGCTTTCCATATGGCAAGAAGATACCTCATCTCAAAGATTGAGAAAACTACGAATTTGAAAAATGCCGCAGTTGCAAAAGCATTGAACAAGGACTCTGCATTACCAAATGAACATTTTAGGCCATAATCCAGCAAGAGTAGTCATGATCCTATGTGTCCCTGATTACTAAAACAGAACGAAAAACTGCACAGAGGTAGTTAACAGCTCAAAAGGAGAACTCATACATCAATCTAAGTTTTCAAAGAGCAGTCAGATGTAAAGCTGCTTATGGGGGAGCACTGGGGAGTCAAATGTCTTATTGCTCTCATAAATCATGGATGACACTCAACTATTGGTGCAACAATGATGCCTAAGAAAAAGCAAAACTAAGAAGCTACCTAAATTGATGTCCTGACTTACCTACAAGTATCCCTGCAGTAAGATGCAAGAGGCAAAGATAAGCATCCATAATAGCTTGTTGCCCAATCATTATTATTGAGACCTTGGCAGCTCCCTAATGGACACAGAAAAATTAATGAACTTAGTACAAAAATAAAGTGAAAAATGATGACAATTTTCTCATAAAAATGACTCCTTACCGATTGAGTATTGCTATGTTCCATTTGTCGAATTAGAAGGAGAACTTGAAGGAAAGATACCTGAGGCAAGAATGTTAAGGGAAGCACCCAAAAGCTCCTAACGAATCATAACAAGGGGTACTGATCATATGAAAAGGATACAAATGTGACCATCAAGGTGTAATTCACTGCTTTGTTATAGTAAACTTCAATGTTTACAGAAGTAGCATTCAGCAGCAAGGGTGCAAAACAATCCCCATCATCATCCACTGAAGGACTCTCCATTAGACCTTCCATTTGATAATGATCATGTTCACCATCTACAGAAGGTGTGGAGAAATCAATGAGCACAAAGAGGATGAAAATCATAATACTTCCCGATATGTAGAAGCCTGAGAACATATCTATATCTTTTCTTTAAAAGATTTCACCAGAAAGAAAGCAGAGGCAGGGAAGAAATCAGAAGCTCTCCCTAGTCCCTTGACCCTTGGTGAGCATTCATGGAGATATTACACGGAATAAGGAGAAATGGTGTGAAAAAAGAATAAAAATATGATAGGACTCTGAGTGTATCAAAACAGTTCTCATAATCACTTTACTGGCAAGTGGCATCGGCTGCCAACATAGAATTGAATCTTATTTATGTATGAAATGAGTAGAACCACCACAAAATTTGTATTTAAGCATTGATCATTTTTATCGGGTTTAAAATTTAAAAGAGAGATGGTTTTGAAATTGCATGCATACGCTTCTTGGCTTCATTTGTGAATGTTTCACAAAAAGTCTGCAAGAAACATACTTTGACAACAATTATTGTAGATAAAAATATTATGCTGAGAAAGTTTGCATACCATCTTGTTTGGAAGAAGTGTGTGAGATTTGAGCTGCAAATTCAATGTTACAATGTTTCTCCACATCATAGATTGGTGCTGCACGTGATGGTATTCCCTCAAGAAATCAGAAAATCAAATGAAAAAAAACTTGGATGAAAAGGTAAAAGGACAGCTGCTTATTACAATTCTTCCTTCTCCAAATCTTTTTCTGTGGAGATTCTTGAAAAACCTGGGATGAGAAGACTCCAAGCTGCATCAGAATCAAAAGTTGCTGCTGTCAAAACACTCTTCAATTAAATGACAAAATAAGAAGAATTATATCGATAAATACCATCAAAATATTGAAAATTCCAGAAAGAGAGAATATCAGAACAATCAAGAAAATAGCTGGCTCATATTGGAAATGAGAATTTGAAAGATCTTTTGACTTGCATAACTTATCAGTTATCACCAGTGAGGCATAATATCAGTTGCCCCCATTAAGATCTAGTACTAGCAATGGCACTCATCCCACCCAGCACTGTTGGCAAGAAACAAAGAGTCAAACCTCAACTCAAGCATTTCGTTCGGACAAAGCAGCAACAAAATGGTCAGCATACATCATGGGGTATTTTAAGGAATATGAAATTGAAAATGCATCTCGACTGTTTTCCATCTCGGAGAAGGTAGCATTCTAAATGGGATGAAGATCATATTTGTTTGTGGCCTGCAAAGCACAGATCATCTCTCTTAAATCGCTCTATAACCTGTTTGACTTTTACTTTGGAAGATGGAGGAAAAGTCCAACTTCCTCCGAAAGCTATTAGAAGGGTCAGGATGCTGCCAAAAGTTTCTGTTTTTCTGCAGGAAACAGCATTAGCATCTAAACCTTAGGCAACTAGCAGAAAAGGGGTAAGATCTCCATAATTAGATGTTGCTTGTGTCAAAGGGCTATAGGAAAAATGGCTCATCTGTTGATCAATTGCTCCTGGTCAGGACATTTTTAGACGTTGGCAGGGGCTTTTTTGAGCATTAAATGTATTAGACCTGAAACTTAAGCTGTTGGGTAGAGGAAAATAACATGTATCTGACATCTAGAAAAACTTCTAGCAAAATGATGTGAGATATCTCAACACCTCTTATGCAAACTGAATGACACAATGCACATGGGATTGACACAGGCAATAAGACAGCGTGAGAAAAAAAACTATTGGATGGGGTATGGACAACTGAAAACTGATTTGGCTACATGCTTTATTTTCCAACCTGAAAGTCTAAGTTATAAGGGGGAGGAGATGTATATGAAGCCCAGACAAATACAGTAGACAAGTTATATTGTGTAGTTCAAAATAGCAGCTAGAAAACCAGTTTGAAGACAGGCATGAACTTTTGACCAATGAAAAACAAGAAAGGGCTAAAGATGATATCTCTGGCAACTTTTTGGTTATTTGGAATGAAGAAATAGTAGAACTTTTGACAGAAAGAAAGACACTTGGATACTGTTGAAATTCTGGGTTTTTACTTTGAACTTTTGGTTTGAGCGAGAGCCAATCCCTGATGTAACAACTTACTGACTTAAATGATTCAAACTTATATGAATAAAACCGTCAATATGGAGGCAATCCCTTGGTGCCATTTTTAATGCAATAATTTTGATGGACTGATGAAAAGAATGGCCCCATGTAGAACAAGGTTGCAAGGATTAGACTCACTTCAAGCTAATATGGCTGTTCAAAGATTGATTGGTTAATTAGTTATTAGCAATAGACAATTTTAATCAATATAAAAAACAGTATCAAGTTGTTTCCAGCCATTATGATCATAATATTCCATGGTTCAATCCAAGAAACCCGTTTCCTTGGTCAATTCTGTATTCCACTTATCTAGGTTTGGGTATTGTTAAGTCACTAGCTTTTGCATAACACGACTGTGCAATCTAGCCAACATATCTTGTCCAATGAATAAGCAGACTACAGAACAATATTATGTATTGACAAGATATACAATTTCCTCTGCACATGATATGACCAATATCTACAAGAAAATCAGATACTAAAGAAATAGTCAAACTAACCAAGCTAGATCTATTCCCCAAAAAAAGAACCAAACTAGATCTTGTATTTATTTATCTTTTATGTCCAGGAAAAGATAAGGTCTGGTATTCTAAACATTACAAAGCTGTGTCCCAGAATTACAAAACTGGAACCCAAACATACAACAAGTAATGTACATGAAAAACTGTCGAATTATAAAGTCTTAACAGAGAAACAGCTCATTTTGAGAATTATAAAAACCAGATGCAACATGAAGGGAAAAATTTACCAAATGATAAGGATTTGATAATATGTAATCATCATCCTGGCCAAACTCACCCTCTTTCCCACTGCAAGATGGTAATAAATAGAAGTCAGAACTTAAAGTGAGGAGATTAGATGCATGAAAGGGGAAAAAAGAAGAAACTAAACTAATGAGCCTAATCTGCAAATGAAGTAACAAGTGCATACAAATGATTAACCACCATTTAACCAACAAGCAGGTAAGAAAAAATAAAAGCAAATTTCAGTTTCACAAAATTTTGATGCAAGAATGGGGCAACTCTCAGGATATATATGATGAATGACCTGAACTTAGTTTCAAACAAATGAACATTGAGGTCTAATTTAACCATGTGGTCAGACATAAAACATTTGCTACAAAGAAATAAATTCATGACAGACAAATCTGGTTTAAAGATGTTCTCCAAGTACAACAGTAAACACAAACGGATGAGCATATATTCCAAGGAAAAAGTCTGACAACTTACAAAATGCCGTGACAAAATTTTAAGATGCAACAGTGACATTTGGACAATTATGCGCAAATCATACCTATTTGCTACCATTCGAAGCTGTCTAAATGGCCATATATATACACCTTCTATCCTGATTCGAGCACCGCCGACAGTCCGTTCCTTGTCAAATACATCCTGAAAGATAATGACTCCCTAACACCACCAAAAGCAGTTAAAAGTAATATAAGCTAACAATCAAGAGGAAAAACAATCTGTTATTACTACACAGTATCTGCAAAAGTATCAAAGAAGTGCATACTTCCTGATATCACAATGTGGCCAGAAAGTCATGGAATCTATAATATATACTCACGTTATGTCTAGTCCCCATTACCTGAATATAATGTACACCGGCTATTTTCGTTTGGGTACTAACTAATTCAACAATAGAGTTGCCACTAGATCTCTTGAAATCTGGAAACCTCGAAGAGCTATTTGTTGAATCTAGAAATCTCCAAGTACCTGCAATAGTCATGTTTCCAGACACATTCATGTGCCCACTTAGATGAAGAGAAAAAACTGTGAATGAGAAAACCAAAGGCTCAATGCAGATCAAATAAAAGCAGAGATGACAGCTTAGAGCACCAAACTTCCTTATTTGGAAATTCAGAATTACAAGCACTCCTGAAACTCTAAGTAAGGTAAAAATCCATCATTTTTAGAAAAGAATACAATAACAATGAGGTTGATCTAGCCAGAAAATATTTACAAACCTTTGTAAGTTCCACTTATATTCCATTCACCAAGTGAACCCAATTCGTTTTCATCTTTCCTAACAAAAAACCCCTGCAGGAAACTTAACAAGTCAGTATAGTCACCTTCCTGTACTTCCTAATATGCACATGAAACTCAGGAAACATATCATGTCATCAACTAGTTTTGAAAAGGTCATTGAGCCAAGTGTGATGGTACCATAATATATCAGAATAAAAGTTAAAGCAGGAGGGAGGGGTGAAGCCTATTTCAGGGTCACTGAGAAGCTTTTAGTTTTAAGCAATTCATGCAATAGAAAACTCATGTAGAAGAGAATTTTCATGAGCCCAGTATTTCAAAATGAGATGCCAAACATCACAATAGGTATATATATACCCAATATGCCAGCCATCAGTGAATATCACAATTCACTATGCAGGAGGGATGGGCGAAACCTATTTAGGGGTCACTCAGAAGGTTTTAGTTTTAAGCAATTCATGCAATGGAAAACTCATGTAAAAAAGAATTTTCATGAGCCCAGTATTTCAAAAGGAGATGCCAAACATCACTATAGGCATATAAGCCCACTATGCCAGGCTTCAGTGAATTTCACAGTTCACATTATCTTCCTCATTTTTAAACATATGAAGTCAAAGTTACAAGGTTATAGTGCACATCCTTTACAATTTTCACTGAGATGAATGGAAGATTGCAAGGTAAAGTTCACAAGAATATACATAAGTTTAATGGTTACATGATCTTCTTGGACAGGATGTTGAGAAGGACAGTGTTTCAGACCAGGCAACTGCTGCAAAGTCATTAACTAATCCAGTCTTAGGGAATGGTTGAAAGCCAGCTTGTGAATTATTACAAAGCATCCAACAGCATCAAGCCAGAAAAGGAAAAAATGCTGTCAAGGGACTAGGCTCTATTATCAATTATGTTGATGCAAAGGCAACTTAACACAAGAGCTACAATGACCAAGCTTTTGGTCCATGGGATGCTTGATGCACTTTATTCAGGCTCTCCAAGAAGTCATTGGAATTCGTGACAAGCAAAGATCAGCTCTGAATGGAAGATCATAGCATGGTCTCTCCTTTAAAATACTTGGAAGAGATTTTCAAGTTCACTGGTGTACAAGTGTGGATAAGGGAAGAGTGATGGGGTTTTGGCATCAATGCAGCATGTCTAACCTCCTTTTTGTGAGACAACTTTCTCAATTCTGATTAGCTGCTCAAGGATGAGATATTTTAGCTACTTCTAACAATCTCTAGGGCCAATGAGGGTGCAGATTCCAATGTAAGGGAAGGTCAATGGCTTTGAGCTGCACTCAATGCTCAACTTTTTTTTAGCTTACGAGATCCAGAAGTAGCTATGTCTTTATTGAGGGCAATACATCTTGAGGTGAAACTGCCATGAAATTAAATTTTAAGGAAGAAATTCTCCAGAATAAACTAGTTCTACCAACCAGAGCAGGGAATTCAGGGTGAAAGTGTAATCTGAACACATTTTAATGAGCAATGATGGTTGATGATGTAGAGGGAAAACAAAAGGGTGCATGAAACAGAATCAAAACTACTCTGACACTGCAGTTCATTCTGCCAAGTTCCCTGGTGGACTCAGGGGTTCGATAGATAAAAATAGCTTCCAAAATTTTAAGCTTTCTTTTTAACCTTGGTTGCTCAGTCTCTTGACTTGTTTCAAGGGAGAGACTTTGTTTTTCATAATGAGAATTATTTTCACACTGAAGTGCACCTGACCATCCAATCTAACACATCACTCTAGCTCATTGGTGGTAGAGTGGCCCATGTACATGAACTGTAGTTACTACTTACTATCCATTCCCTAGTTATGGAATTTGGATAGGAAAGCAAAACTAAGAACCTAAATGAATATAGTAAGCTCATTCCAGGATAACAGCCCCCAAACCCCGGCATCTCACTCTTGCTTCAACTGTAAGACCAGAACCACATTCAGCAGTATGTGAAACGTTACTGGTACCTGACTGGACAACCTCCTATCCACCTACACATCGTAATCCATCTCGAGAAATGTCAGTTCGCTATGAGCTCACCCACAAAACCTCAAGAACAAATCTCGAGCGCCCCCGCTATAAAGTAGTTCAACAATCACGATTACAAACAAAAAGCAAGATCGAAAACACGCCTCTCGACACGCTGAAAACTCACTAAATTGCCACACAAACTCAATCAACAGTAGAGCCATCAAGCGATCAACCCAAAAGTTCTCGATTCCGATATCGAAGAGAAAAGCGACTCCAGCCTCGGCCTCAACTAAAGCGACGGATTCAATCGTCCACCGGACATGACAAAATCAACGAGGACCAGTCAACTAACCTCGTCGGCCCAAGAGCGGCCCATCTCCCTCAACGGCCGCAGAGCCGCCGCCGGGCGACAGAACAGAATCCCCAGCCACAGCCCCAACTTTATCGCCCCGGCGCGCAACGACCGCAGCTTCCTCCCCGCGGCGACCATCTCCGAAGAAACCAAGAACGAGAACACGAACAAGAACACGAACAAGAACGAGAAGAGCCCTCGATCAGCGGGGTCAACTGCGATCGACCTCGAGCTCCGTCTTCCTCCCTCTCTGACTGCTGCGATCACCGAGCGGGCCGCGAGAAAACGATGCGGAGGCCATGGACGGAGGGGAGGAGGAAGTTTTAGGGAGGGAGGCAGGGACAGGGGAAGGAGAAGTGTTGCTTCGAGTGGAGTCAAACCACGGCAGCAACCAGCCGCAACAACTCCCTCTGGACAATGCGTCAACACCCGATTCGGATGCCGATGGCGAGACCTCAACGGCTTAATCCCAGTTTAAAAGAAAAGAAAAGAAAAAATAAAAGCTCCCGAATTTAATACTGATCAAAGCCACGGACGGCGAGGGACGGCGAGGGCGGACGGCGACGGAGGGAGGCGGAGCCGCCGGAGAAGCGCCCCCCCGCGACGGCGACCTCCGCCGGAAGATGGGATTCCGACCGGAGACCGCAGGAATCGAGGCGGGCGGAATCGAGAGTTGATTGGTGGGGTCGGGATTCGGTCGCAGCTCGGAGTGACCGTCGGTAAAGAACCGGAGGAGGTCGTAGAAAATCCAAAAATAAAAAGGAATAATGCAGGTCGGAGAGAGAGGGGTGGAGTACAGGGCGGGATAAGGTTCACGCGACGGAGGCTTCCGTGGGGGGCACGCTCCCCCCATTGCATCGACACGTGTGTGGACCTCGCGACGATAATCCTCGGTTTCGTAGCCCCTTCGGTGTAAATCACGCGCGTTTCATCGTAATTCTCGTAACCGTGGCGAAAAGTTGAAATTTTTCCTTCTTTGGAGAATTTTCACGAACGGACCTCTCAAATCGGCACAAGCCTGCTTTACAATTGTCTCGTGAATACGATGTTGAAGGAAAATTACGATTGCAAAGGGCGATTAAATTTACATTTAATTAAGAAAAGTTACGATGAGTGAGGAAAATTATCGAAAAATAGACTGTGAAATTTTGCGTGTTGAAAATGAAATTTATGATTGGTTAAATGTTTTGCTAACAATAACTCAAAAGGAGCTGCCGATTAATGTAGATTATTCTTTTTTGCGGAATATTAAGAATCGTAGCAGCTAGAGAGCTTACCACCACCAAAGAGAAATTAGGCTCTCTAAAGAAAAGTCATGAGATGATGTTTTACAGATAAATTAAGATTAATGAGGACAATTATTTATGCCAGAAATGAAAACAATCCATTCGGCAATTTGCCTATAATAGGAAAAGAAACTTATGCTTAAGATACGTAGATTAATATTTTTTCTGAAATATTATGAGTCGTGAAACTCACAATAACAAAAAAAAAAAAAATCCCGTAAAGAAAAAGCTATGAAATGATGTGTAACAGATTAAGCTATGAAATGATGTGTAACAGATTAATCATAACACAAGCTCCCAAAGCAAAATACGTGACTAAAATACAGAAAGTTCCAAAAAATGATTATTGTCCAAATTTCTTTTGAAATTTCAAGAAGAAAAAACAAGTACGAGCCTACTCGCGTAAACTAAATCCAATGTAGCTTTATTCTTAGGCTTCTCCGTACGTGCATTCCTATTAAATTTGAAGGGTCGTTTTCTTATTTTATTTGCTTAATTAGCATAATAATCGAACATTATTAAAGTAAATGGCATCTTATCCTAAAGCAGTTAGCATAAATAAATAAATGAACAAAATAGTTGTGTCAAACGTACCATTTTTTAATATATTTACATGAAGAACGTGGAAGGACATGTATAATGAATTAGGCAATTATACATTAAAAAAGAAAAAAAAAAAGGCAATGACTTACATTATTTATGTGTGTATTAAATTTTCCAATATGAAAGCTCAAACCGCTTATCCAAATAATCTACTTGGAATTACAATAATACCAGTCAACTCTGGCATGGAGTCCTCGCCTTTGTTCCATGGATTTTGACGAGCATCAAAGTACAATTTTACCGATGGAAGTATAAAGTTACATTGAAATATAATTAATTTCTGTTGTTGAGCATATGAGTTTTTTCTTCCCAACCTGCCTTATTATAAAATTAAAACATAACTGAATTATTGAGATCATTTGGTCTGTTCCTTAAGGAAGTGATGGTTCCTCCAGCCTAATTCTCTAAAAAAACCTAAACATTAGGTCTAGTCCCAATTCTATTTCTGTTGCTGAGCATATGAGTTTTTTCTTCCCAGCATGCCTTATTATAAAATTAAAACATAACTGAATTATTGAGATCATTTGGTCTGTTCCTTAAGGAAGTGATGGTTTCTCCAGCCTAATTCTCTAAAAAAACCTAAATATTAGGTCTAGTCCCAATTCTACCCCAAGCTTCTTCTTCTTCTTCTTTTGGCTTAGAAAAACCCCGAACTTTAGCTTAGTCCTAAATCTACCTTGAATTTTTTTTTTTTTTGACTAAAGAAGAAGCCTCAAAACTTAAGATCCTATCTCAAATTTATCCCAAAATTCGTTTTATCCGAAAAAAATAAAAACCAACTTTCAATCTATTCTTAAATCAACCTCGGTGGTCTAGTCCCAACTTAACGTGACATTCCATGTTGACAACAAATTTGCATCAGTAAGGAGATATGGAAAGTTATCTCCAAAATGAAACTATTTTAGGATATGAAAATTAGGGACAACTAACAATGATTTTTGGATGAAGGGCCAATGGAGCAAATTTGGGGTTAGAGTAAAAATTGATAATTTTTCTCTTAGACAAAAAAATAAAAATAAAAAGTTTTGGGCAAACTTGAGATTGGACCTAAAGTTATTTAGTTATTTATTTACAAAGAAAAGTTGGGGGCAGATTTGAACTTGATTTAAAGTTTAGATTTTTTTTTAATAAAAAAGAGTCTGAGACAAAATTGAGATTAGACCTAAAGTTGGAATTTTTTTTTAAAGGAAATTATGCCTAGTTTCTCCAAAAAAATCATGCTTTTGCAAAGATAATTCCAATCACTTTATATGATTGGTGAGATTAAATATTGAATTCAGAATTACAGTTAGTTTTTTAATAAAGTTTCAAAGGAGTTTCAATATTATATTGATTTCAATAAGCGTGGAAGAAATTTTCATAATAAAGTGTACTTCACAAATAGTTAATAATGAAGTATGAACACAAGAGGTATCCATAATCGCCAAAATAATAATAATAATGGCACATAGTTTAAAAATAAATTAATATTATTAGTGATTTAAAAAAATGTTATATAAACAATAAATATGTACCTAGGTGTTACTTCCCCAAGAAAGATGAGATGAATAAATATTGGATTGGCATCTAATCAATTTAGCTACATATGGTAAATGGAAAGGTCTGTTACAAAAATCTTAAATCTATTACACTTTTGTTAATTCAATTTTATATCGTTAAATTTTACCAATTGAATCTTAAATATTTTTGCAATTTGTCGATTGAGTTCATCCAATCAATTTTGGCCGAAAATCATTAATATGGACATTAGCCATTTTACATGACATGGGCGGACTTACGGGGACAAATTTTCATATATTTTTTTTTTCGAATTTTTTTATTGAATTTTTAAGTACTTTTTTTTAATTATCTTTTTTTATTCAAATGGCGATGGGGTCACTAGCCACTAGTTGAGGGCTAGTGACCACTAACTAAGAGCTAGCGACCCCCATCGGCCCTGGGCAAGGGCTGCAAGGCCCTCATTGATTGCTGATGAGGGGTTAAGGTCCCTTGCTAAGGCGAGCGTGGGCATCATGAGCCCTCATAGGCCATGACAAGGGTGTCGCAGCCCTCACTTGCCCTTATTTTGGCTGACAAGGGCCTAAGACAGGGTTGATACACCCTTGCCTCGCCAAATTTAGCAAGGGTTCATAAGCCCTTGCTAGATCTAGTGAGTGCTGCGACCTTCTTCCTTGCTTAGGGATTGGTAGCAGTTGCTAGCCCTTGGTGAGTGACCGATGGTCTTGCTGGCCCTTTAAACAAAAAGAACAAAAGAAAGGAAAATAATAAAAAGAAGGAAAAAAATTATTAAAATCCATCCACATTAGATAGTATCATTGATTGGATTGCCATACGAACAATTTCAAGCCAAAAATAACAAGGTAAACTCAATGGTCAAACCTTGGAAAATTTTAAGACTCAATTAGCAAAATTAAAATATTCATGACTGGATTGACAAAAGTATAATGGGTTTAGGATTTTTTGGATAATTTTTCCTATGGTAATTCTAACTTAGACTTTGTACCATTAAATTTTGTCATCGGTGTTGCTTTGCTAAGAAATATTAGATAAATGGATATGAAATTTGGACTAATTGAAAGAAAAAAAAATAGGGCAATTATGATGAACTTTGTAAAGTTATCGGAACAAGATACCTCTCAACATTTAGCGTATCCAATCATAAATTGAAATGTCGATAAATACAAATTATGGCAACAGCCAACATTATAAACATGCCAAAATAAATGTCTAAAGTCTTGGATCCGTGCAAGGCATCTTGGTAGTTGATGTACATGAATGTGCCATTGCATCCTCACCATTTAATGGGTTGCGAAAATACTTGCGAAAAGAGAAGTGCGACGTCGAAGGTAAACTCAATATTATAAATTCCTTAGAGAATATGTAATATCTGATAGGGAAAGAGAACTATACGATAGTCATGACCAAATGACTACATAGATTGGCATTAAACAATAGTTCTTCACCTAAACCACTCTTTTAACACCATCCTAGGGCATACCTACAAAGGTGGTAAGTGCGTTGGGAAGCTTTCCTTCCAAGCCTTCCAACCGAACGAAACCAAAAGAAGAGACAAAGACAAGCAAACGTCCCACGCAATTCCCATGAAAACATTAGTTTTACCTTCTTCATCAAGAAGACGTGACACCCCCCAAACTTTTAGTTGCGTTTAAGGAATTACCAGTTAGCACCAATTTGACGAAGGTTAATGCCACATTTAATCACTGTACCCGTTGAAAGGTTTCGAAACGGCTGGTGAGAAATGAGGATTTATGGAGTCAGGCGCGAGGGAGGCTAATCAAACGGGGAAGAAAAGAGCCGAAAGAACAAATGCTAATAAAAACCCTAGTCAAAACGATTTGTTGGTTCCAAAAGCAAGAGACTTTAGTAGCAGTGGTGATGGCCGTTGAATCCATGGCAAGCCCACACGTGTCGACATAATTAGGAGGAGAAAAAGTAAAGGAGCAAGGAAGAGATAACGCATGCTAATTGTTAAATTGCTAATTAATGACGTGGAGTAGAGGCCAAATGTTTTCCAACGAGGTTCATCCTTCTGTCCCTGGCATTCTCTGCGCATTTTTCTTGCATGCTCTCGCTCTCAACGGTAACCTCGCGAAATATGGTGTGAAAAACCTCTCTCGGCTCTCTATATATACCTCCTTCCATACCCACTCTTCACCATTCGCCAACTTGCTTATACTCTCTTTCTCTCTCTCTCTCTCTCTCTCTCTCTCTCTCTCTCTGTCTTTCTCTGTCCGTCTGTCTGTCTGTCCGTCTGTCTGTCTCTCTCCGAGCTAGCTCTGATTCTCCTTCTCTAATGGAGTCCACAAGATTCACCGCGTGGCAGTTCGTGGCGGCAACAGTGTGGTTTGCGACTTGCTCGGAAGCCTGGGAGTTCTACGTGGGTGGCAAGGATGGCTGGGTGCAAAACCCTTCCGAGTCCTACAATCACTGGGCGGAGAGAAATCGGTTCCAAGTCAACGACACCCTTGGTAATCCTCCTTTCTCTCTCTTTCTGTTAAGGGCTATATGCAATGTCATACGTTTTCTTGACTTGATGATGTTTGTCCGTTTGTTTTCGTAGTTTTCAAGTACCAGAAAGGGAAGGACTCGGTCCTGGTGGTGTCGAAGGACGATTACAATTCCTGCGACACCAACAACCCTCTTCTCTCCCTCACTGACGGCGTCTCCAGGTTCAAGCTCGACCGCTCCGGCCCCTTCTTCTTCATCAGCGGCATCGCTGACAGGTGCAACGCTGGCCAGA
Organism: Eucalyptus victrix; assembly: GCA_016097545.1. Lineage (NCBI taxonomy): Eukaryota > Viridiplantae > Streptophyta > Magnoliopsida > Myrtales > Myrtaceae > Eucalyptus > Eucalyptus victrix. The sequence goes on along the minus strand of CM027845.1, from coordinate 11,288,849 downwards.
AGCTCATTGTCGTCGTTCTGGCCGTCCGGGGCAAGTCCCCCGGCGGTGCCCCGACTCCATCTCCAGCCCCGCCCGTAGTCCAACCTCCGGTTACGCCACCTCCTCAGCCGGATTCGCCCCCGGGTGCGAGCCCGTCGGATGCAGATGCTCCTGTGCCCGCCCCGTCGCGTTCCTCGGCGTCGAAAGCGGGGTTTCCTTGTGCCGGTGGCGTTGGTCTTGTGATCGCTCTTGGAGTTAGTTTGCTCATTGGTGGCTGATTAAATTGTACTTGGCTTGGCTTAACTTACTCTTAGGGCTGTCTTAGCTAGAATTAGGGGTCTAAAGTCTGAGGATTTTCGTTTTTTCCAACGTTGTTATTTCATATTCTTGATTAATAAATGACTTTTTCTTAGAGGCATTATTAGATAACTCCCAAAAAAAAAAAAAAAAGAAGTTCGAAGTTATAAGTGAAGTTAAGATGCGGAAATTCAGTCCCTTTGCTAAATAAATATTAGTTTGAGTCCCGGAAACTAAAGCACAGGGATTAAGGAAAATTGTAAAGGACGAAAGAATTTTGATTTTGCTTTTAGGCTCGCATTTTCCTCGAGACCCTTTTTTATTTATTTATTTTTATTTGGCTTCAGTTTCATCATAAGGTGAACACTAGCTCGGAAAATCATAAGCATACCAGCCTTTTTAAATTGCAATACAGATCGTCATTATCAAGCATAATTTTCAAATCTAATTACTGCCAAATTCGGAATTAACCAACCCGACTTGGGAATTTCAGTAATTTTCTCCTACATTAATTTTTTTTTTCATTGCGTCAAAGAATTACGAGCACAAAAACTTCCGGCCTCTTCATCTAAGTTCCGTTGCTGAGAATTACTAGTTACGTTTGCTAATTAAGAGGCTAATTAATCCGAGGTTTGGTTTCACGTGAAGTTTGGTCGTGGGAATTTGCAAAAGCTAACATGCGCTAAGGACATCCCCGACATCCTCGCTAGCCGCGCGAGCAAAACCTGAGCGCAAAGACAAGTGCTCGTGACTAGTCCACGTGCCATAAATTGAGGCTTTTGAGGCTTTTCCTAGGAGGACAATCCCCATACGTTCCAAATAGACAAGTTTCGTAGCCTGCAGGTTCTTGTAAGGAATCCCATTAACTTCCTCAGCTTTTGTGTCTGAGTGTTAGTGTCAGTCCGATATAGCGCTTTCGTTGTTGGTGTTCTTCGATTCTCTATGCATTTCATTTTCATCGGAAATTTCCTGTGCCCTTGTCATCATACTCCAACTTGATAGTTTCCGCCGCCCGTTTAGGGTTGAGTCCTAGGATTTGATGGCGGATTTAAAATGCCACCCATAGAGTTTCAATAAAAAATTGTGTTTGTCTAGTGAGTTTGCCATGTGTTTGGTTCATCGATTCTAAATCTCATTATTGGCATAAAACGAGTTAATAAGACCAACACTAGGATCTAATTTATATACAACTTCATAGCAAATAACATTTTAATAGAAGTTGTTCGCAAAAAATGGCTGTGGGATCCCTGTTAAAGTTCGTATGTGGAAGCTTCTCATATTAAACTAGATGTCGTACTGAAGAACTTTGATCCTCGCATTCGTTGGGACCTTGAACAACAGAGTCTATGAAAGAAAAGCTCTCAAGTTGTATGCGATCCATCCAAATTAACATGGACGTGAGTCAATTGAATGAATAGGGAATGACACGTCGCATTTTAAACAGCATTATTGGATGGAAACACGAAAGGGACTAGATTTAGAGAGCAATTGAATGTCGAATTCTTTTTTTTTGGGAGACGAAGATAAAATTTGGGTCAAGATTGGGATTGAAGCTAGAGTTTTTGTTTTTTCACAAAAAAAAATATATATCCGTTCATTTCCAAGCTAACGTGGATGTCAAATCTGAAGAGCAAGAGTCGACCACCTCGTCTTAAGTCATGGTGAGTTGGATTTGAGGTCTCTGTTCAGACGACCGAGTCGTCGCTATTTGGGTAACTACCTTTCTTCAATAATATAGTGAATATGTAGAGACTCTAATGGAAAGATAAATCAGAACTAACATGGTCTTATACCATGATTAAATTTGCAAAAAGAGAACCGTTAGGTATAATTCAGTTTATTTTGGTGAATCAAAATATTATAATTGTGTTTTGTCGATGTTTGCCTGACTAGTTATGTCTTTATTAAATTAATGAAACTGAAAGATTTTAAATACATGAGCACTCTTTATCAAGTGATGTGCCATAAGCATAAGATATTTGTTTTGTTCCTTTGTAAATTGATTGGATCACCACGTCACCAGGCACGTGGCCCTATTGGTAAAGGGATTGGGGTTGGGGTCAAAGAGTACATGGTCCAGATTTCGATTTCCATTAGCACCGGGTACACACACATATATAAGAGGAGTGATAAAAAAAAATCACGATTCTATTTTACCAACATCTGTAGATTAAATCTCGGCAGATCTTTAGAGCCTGTTTGATAAAAAATTGTTTCTGTTTTTGGAACAAAAATTTATATTCTTTTTTTTTCAAGGAACAAAAAAAGAATAGAAACATGTTTGGTAAAACTTTTGTTTTCGGAAACAAAAAAAAGTAGAAAAAAATAGCTTTTTTATTCCCAAGAACAATTTCAAGAATCAATTTTTCTCTCTCATTTTTTTTTTTCTTTTCTTTTCTTTCATTCTTCTTTCTTTTGGTTGGTCGTTGGCCTCGTCCATGGCTGGCAATCGGCTGCCAAGGGCTGACGACCTTGCCGAAGCATCGCTGTGGCTGGGCGAGCTCGAGCTCGTCCAAAACTAGCGAGGTTGAGCTCGCCTAGCCACCGTGAGGCTTAGCTCACCTAGCCAAGGTGAGGCCGAGCCTTGACGGTCGGTGCTTGGCCTTGCCAAGCCAAGGTGAGGTCGACCTTGGCATCGCCTGGGTGAGGCCGAGCCTCGTGGTGGCCTGGCGAGGCTTCGGTGAGCTCACTGACTCTGCGACATCGCCCAAGGAGGAAGAAGGAAAAAAAGAAAAAAAAAAGAAAGAAGGGAAAAAGGAAAAATATATAAAAATATTGAAAAATTAAAAAAATAAAATTATATAAGTTTACCAAACGCGTTTTTATTCCTGGAATAGAAATTTTTTGTAGTTACTAAACGCGTTCTTATATTCAGATATCGTTCATGGGAATAGAAATAGAAAAAATTATTTCTGTTCAGAATTTGTTTTTCGGAACAAAATAGTTACCAAAGGTGCCCCTAGCGACACTTGAACAGGCAATGGAGACAATCGATGTAAGGGAATCTACTAGGAAAAAAAACCCCAAGAAGTGTAATAGCATCCCAGTCTCAAAACTATGATCAACAGTATATAACCATCGAAACACGTCATCTAAGACGCTGTTCGGAACACCATGTCATAATTAGCAACTTCAACTGTAAACTCTTTCTGATATATGAAAACAATCAATTTAACTTCCGAATCTATTGTTGAGGCGCATGCGAGATGGGCGCAATAAGGGGGCTTGTCATTCTTGTCTGCCGTCGAGCACTAGAGAGAAAATTGTGAGATATTATGCTAAAAGCACAATGGTACTTACATTCAACAAAAGAAATTTCAAAAGATCTGCAAGATTTAGCCGAGAAACTATGAAGTAGCTGCAAACTAATCTTCAAGGGGACCGGAACCATCCTCAGGATCTTTCATTTCAATTTGTAGAGATTCATCAAGAATTTCACGTCTGCAGCACACTGGCGAAAGCCTGGGCCTTTCAGATCTTCTCTGCTTCCTTGATTTACACTCACCTCTTAGCCCGTTCACAGATAGAAGGCGCATCGTTTATTCTGTCGTCCTCTGTGTAGGCTCTCTTCGTTAACAAGGATCAAAAGGAACACAGAAGGAACATAGTACACTACAAGAAAACATTAGCAAAGGTCAATCTGCAGGGAAAGGAGGGAATTTGAGAAGAGAATTACTTGCAGCTTCATCAACCATAACCATCGGACTTTTCTAAAGCCCCATGCTTCCTGTGAAATATGGACATCGGAACACGCACGAAAGAACTCGTTGCAAGTCTCTTGAGTTTGAACATATCATCAAGTGGCCCTATCTTGCAAGAAGATGAGATGAGCCATTTTTAGATTTTGAAAGAGATTTGAAGTCCTAATCGCTTCTGTCCACAGGCTTTGCCTCTGCAGCTTTATGTACCCGACTAGTTTTCATGCCTGGGGTTCAGGTTGTAAGGTCCTTAAGGGGACTTCTTCACATGAAAGAAACTAGACTCTAGACTCCAGCGATCTTCTTTCTTTGTTATTGCAGCAATGAATTCCCCATCCAGCTACTAAAGCAGAGTTGAACCCACCAAAATCTTTTAAAAGAAACTAGCATTTATTGTCACTTTGTAACTGGAGTTGTGAAATCCCAGAAGAAATTTTGTTCGAATTCCTGAATCCTGCAAAGATCTGAAATGATTACAAAGCTAGGTGGAAAAACAAGTTACAACTTAAAAACTAGTGTAGCATGCTTATTCATTGGTAAAAAAGTTCACTCTTTTTAACTGATGCAGCAGAGCACGGGGATAATAGTTAATTTTCTTGTTGGGTCAAAGCTTTTGCAGAGTGTCGAGAGGATCGAGCTTATTGATACTGCCCCCGCGTTTGTCGCCTCTCCAGCCAAATCCAAGCAATCCAGATACGTTCAGATAGAGAACATAGGCCCCCAGCTCGAAGCGCTTGGATCACATCTAGACAAATGGAAGCAGGGCTAAGGAATGTGTGCATTGGTGGAAAAACATGGATACTCACATCCCCAGACAAACCAATTACGGTAAAACCTACGGGAAACATGTATGGATTCTTGGGTAATAGGTCTCCCGAACATTGGGTACCTGTCATTAAAACAGGTTTAATATTTTAGAATCAGGCCCGAGCCGAGTAGTGGAAAATATAGCTAGAAAGGCCGTCCCAATAGAAACCAGTCTTTGGGTAGATATACACATTTGAATTTGACTAAATTCCGAAACAGCATGTGGGATTTGGATTGTTTAATACTATTTCGTTATTTTAATTCCTCGTTGGATTTTTCTAACCATACGCTTTGTATATTCTTGCGATTCCCCACAATCATCATCACGCGCAAGAACGCCTCGGCATCTATTTCCTCGTGCAATGCGGATATATTATATAAGCCACTGACCTCGACTCGCTCAGAATCCGCAGAATTCGATTCCCATCACTAGCTTTGATATCGACCCATCTCCCGCTTTTCCGTTGACCTTCAGCTGGGCTCAGTCGCCTTCTTCCGCGAATTCGAATGCGGCTGAGAGGCGCTTGGTTGAAAGCAGAGTGTTGTAAGTCTTAGCTCGAGTCTCGCCTCGGACTTGTCTTATTTCAATGCCTCGTTCTTCAATTTTCCCTTTCTGTGCGTGCTTGTGCGAGTGGGGAAAGTGGGTACGATGCGTTGTGCTGTGATGCTGCTGTTGGTTGCGTGACGGGCCATGTTGGTTCACTTGGTGTGGGCTTTTGGGCTATTGCACGCGACTTGCTTGAAAATATTCCGCTGAGAAAGGTTGTGGATGTTGGGTTCTGCCTATGAAAGGCATTGCGAGCGAGTTACGCTGTTCCCGTGCGCGGGTCTGTTCTGCGTGTAGCTTTTGCTGTGGGTTTGTCCTGTCCTGCGAGTTTCAAGTTGCTTTCAAGGCCGTAGTCTAGTTTGCACGCTAATATGCATATATCTTGTTTCCAGGAATGTCGATTGGAGCTCTCCTGAGGTCTCAAATTGTGAAGTGGCGTTAGCTCGGCGGCATTGGAATGATAAAGACACTGGTCCTACCATGCAATGTAGGCACAACTCGTCCCCTGTAGAACATACTTCGTTTTTTCTATGGTCTTTATGCGAAATACCGTGAATGTTGTTTGGAATGTGCTTCAGTGGATACAGATGATTTTTTCTAAGTTGCCAATTCTCTCTCAATGACATTAAGCGCGGTACTTTTGCTTAAAATTCAAAGTCGTCCTTCTACATTTTTCTTTTTCCAAAAGTTTCCTTGTATTTTTAAAAACAGTCGACCAATTGTCCTTCCATTAATTTGTTCATAAGAGGTACATTTTTTGTGACTGTCACTGGAATGGTTCCAGGACAAACGGTGAACCATTTTAAAATGTAGGACCATTTTGAACAAAGAAAAAGTAGAGGGATGATTTTGAATATCAAGCCAGAGTACAGGGAACACTGGGGATATTAAAATGCTAAATTTCCATTTGTTGAATCCGGGGTCCAAAGTTCAGAAGTTATATTGGTACTTGCTTATTGACTTGTTCACATGTTGGGTTTCTTCACCTTTACCTTATTGTTAGGTTCAAATGCTATTTAGCTTTGATTTTGATACTACAGTTGAGTATCTCATTGAGCCAAATGCAGTTGAAAGTGTGTGCTTCCGCCCACTAGTGCCTGACTACAGTTGATTAGCTTGAAACTTCTTTATTGCTATCATTATCAATAGGTGGTTTTTACTTTTTAAGATAATTGATGATATTTGATGAATGGAAGTTATATGGGTAAATGGCTACACGGTAGAGTGATCAACTGGATTGGTAAAATGTTATGCAAAGGGTAAATTGAGTACATGCTTTAGAGGTCGTTCATTGGAGTTCTGAATTTTATAGCATTCACATTTTTTTCTTTTACTGTAACTTATAAGCATTTCATGGCATTAGAATTAACTTCAAACTTTAATTCTAGTTCATTTTGAACCTCAATGTTAATTCTTCTACTGCAAGCTTCCTTGCAGACCTGTCTTTTACAAAATACATTTATTTCCTTTTAGGCTGTCCTAAATTTATGAAGATATCCATATGCATCATAGGTGTTGAAGTTCAATTCGGCTAAGATTGAAGGGCGTAATCTGTCAAAATCAAGAGGAACCAGGATGGAGTTGACTCTAACACAGCCCGATGATTGGCATCTTCACCTTCGTGACGGGAGTCTTCTTGAAGCTGTTCTCCCGCACAGGTCATCTATTTTTAGCTATATTTCTTTTGTGGATTTGCATAACTCGTATGCATATGTTCTCTAGTCAACACAAATTATCGCACAATGGGAGGTGTCCCTGTATCTTTTGAGCTAGTTGCCTGATGTCACCTTCTTGTGTGTGGTATTTTCTACTTCTCCAGTGCGAGTCATTTTGGAAGGGCTATAGTGATGCCAAATTTGAGGCCTCCTGTCACTACCACATCTGCTGCAGTGGCTTATCAGGAATCCATCATGAGAGCATTGCCAGCCAACAGCAACTTTACTCCTCTTATGACACTTTACTTGACAGATTCCACAAAACCTGATGAGATCAAAGTAGCCAGTAAGTCTTACATTGCATCCAGATTCAGAGCAGTTCCTCATTTCTAATTGAAGCTGTATATGTACACTATTTTGACTTGAAGTTTTCTCTACTCTACTATTTAAGAGGTTTGAAGTTTATTGAGGTTGTCATGCTCATGACCACTGTAAATGTTAACTCTGTTTGGTCTTTGTTATTTGAGTTTCTCATGACACTGCATATTAATTCACGTCGACCATGATCAAGTAATCAATTTTTTTTTTTTTTTTTTAAATAAATTTGCTTTCTTTGTAAGATTTTGATGAAACTACTTGCCGGCTTCTAATTAATAAGATAATAAAAAGGAAAATTAGGCGGAGGCTGATAGATTTCCAAAATGCAATACAGGTGCAGTGCACCTTGTACCTTTTGAGCTTGTCTGGGTTGGCAACTTAATGGAATTAAGCTTTTTGGTTTGCTAAAGATAAATAATTTTTTTCCTGAGGATTATGTCCTTTTGATGGCTCCTTTGTTTTTCTCCTGTCCTTTTCTTGATTGAGATCTTGTCAATGATTCCTTTTTGCAATATCTCTATGCTAGCAGTTTCATTGACATTCAGTGTTCAGAATCCAATTTTACAGAAAATAAAAGTCATTTGCCTCCTCTCTCTTTTCTTATTTCAGAGTTAATTTGTTATTCTTCAGTGTTAGTCAAGAGTCAGTGATGATACTAATTGCATAAGCAGGACAGAGTGGTGCTGTGTTTGCAGTAAAGCTGTACCCAGCTGGCGCTACTACAAATTCTCAGGAAGGTGTTACCGATCTTCTAGGAAAATGCCTTCCTGTCCTTGAGGAATTGGTCAAGCAAGACATGCCTTTGCTGGTAACTTATTTTTTCAAAATTAATTGTTGTTAGCTATCTAGCCTTGAATTTCGATCAAGATTTCAGGTTTGTTACATGTGCAGATGGATTGTATTATGGTATGCCTGCTGCAATTTAAATTGGAGAATAATTAAATTGTAAGAGAACTAAACACTTTACCATGTCTTTGGAAGAGAGGAACAGTGAGAGCTAATGTGAAATTAGGTGAAATCTGACACAATATTAGATGGTTTGGTAGTTTTTATGTATTGGTCATATGTATCCAAAGGTTTTTTTTCTTTGTTAAGGTTTATACTGCTTCTTGGATGAAATTGCTACAGGGTTGTTAAATTAATGGGTGCCTATCTATCCTTGTTTTTAGTAAATCATTATGCAAATGCGATATGCCATTTTCCCTCTTTCATTATGGTGGTAGATTGACTAGAGAAGTTGCCGTTCTTGCTTAGAAATGCTTTAGATGCTACTTGCAGGTCCATGGGGAGGTTACGGATGCTGCTGTGGACATATTTGATCGGGAAAAGGTCTTTATTGACACTGTTTTACAGCCTTTGATCCACAAACTTCCACAGCTGAAGATTGTGATGGAGCACATCACAACATCTGATGCTGTTAGTTTTGTTCAGTCTAGCAAAGAAGGTACAATGCCAATTTATGGCTTTTTACTTTACCCCAAGCCCTCTTCTGACAAAAATTTATAAAGAACTGAAGAATAAGAGAGTGAATCTGAATCTGTATAATTTTTCAGGATTTCTAGCGGCTACAGTTACTCCACAGCATCTTCTCTTGAATAGGAACTCTATATTCCAAGGAGGATTGCAGCCACATAATTACTGCCTTCCTGTACTAAAAAGAGAGACCCACAGTAAGTGAATATTTTTGTATGCTGCTGCTGGTACTGTGTAACTTGCCTTTTGGTCTTGCTAAGCAATCTTAAGTAGCCTGGAGATTTAATGATGGGCTACATGCTGGTTTGAAATTTAAAGTCTGATAGGCCTATTGAGGTATATTAACTGCTGAGCGATCTTCCCTTCCTGAATTTGCATCAATTACACATCTTGCTCAAAATTCCCCTAATCATGATTAGTTATTCATCCTGATTGACACTGACATGAGCTTTTCCAGAGCAGTGTGCTTAAAGCTTATTAATTTTCCCAAATTTTACTTGTAGAAAACTTATTTTCTTGAGATTCACTTGGTCATGTTTGATGCCATCTATAGGACAGGCCATTGTGGCAGCTGTGACTAGTGGAAGTAAAAAATTCTTCCTTGGAACTGATAGTGCTCCTCATGAGAGACAAAGAAAGGAGTGTCCTTGTGGATGTGCTGGTATCTACAATGCTCCAGTTGCTTTGTCACTCTATGCTAAGGTCTTTGAAGAGGTACTTTCCCATCTCTCTGACCCAACCCCACCACCCCACCAAAAAAAAAAAAAAAAAAAAAAAAAAAAAAAAAAAGGAGAAAAGGAAAAAAGAAGAGGAAATCAATTTACCAATCAAGTTCCCAACAGGTTGACAGAATTTGTCCACGGATATGGTCTTGCACCTTTTATTTGATGATTTGTCAAGCTATGATATTGTGTAATGTGAAATTTCTTGTTTCTAGCTGGTATCAGTTTGATGCATCTCAGCCTTTTGATTTGTTTGTGAGATTTCATATTAGACTTGAATATAAACTTCCTTGAAGGATGTCATAGTAAATTTTCCGGTTGACATGTGAAAGTCTTTAAGATTGTTTATTTAAATATCCAATTTGCTTGCTCGAAATGAAAAATCTTTCTAATTCTAACTGCTACATTAATTAGATTTAATACCTATATCATACTTCTATAAGTGAAGGTCTCAAGTCAGGTTAGATATACTTAAATCAGCAATGGTCATGCATCCTTTCTCTGATGACATAGCAGTTAGGAGATTTTATTTGATTTAGAAAAGTAGGAGAAAAGACATAAGCGAGGTAACTGAGAATGCCTGCATTGTGTTCTTGTCTGTAACTTTTCTGTAGCACAGCTATGTGCACTTAGTAGTTAAAAGTCCTGGCTTGTCATTGTAGTCTTGCAGGAATAGTCATTTCTTCCGTGAAAGTTTTAGAATCTGAAAAGAGAAGAAGAGAGTAAGGACATGATGACCATATATTTACTCAATGACTTGATAATATATCACATAAGAGATCTAATTAGAGAGCACCGAGAGAAAACCCTACACCTTGTTCATACTTACCTAATAACCGATTTATAAAATCACTACTCATACATGAACTTCTCGAATCTCAGTTGGCAAGTTTGCCTGAGCTGGTGTTTTAATATTATGTTGCTGTGACATTTAGCTGGATCTAGCCATTGAAAGAAAGCGTTCTCCTATGCTGTTCTCTACTCAAATCAATTTTCTCCTAGTAGGTATTAAGGATTAAAAGATGCATGTTGCCCTTAAATTCAATAGTTTAGTCCTCAAATTCATGTGGATTTGGTCAACTTGTGTTTAGGTTCATATGTTCTGTGTCTTGTTGATGGACACTTCATTAATCCTTGTCATCTATATATTTGGCATTGGTTTTTGCTACCTAAATGGTAACGTATGCTGATAGCAGTTCCTTATTGATAGGCAGGGGCACTTGACAAGCTAGAAGCCTTTACTAGCTTTAACGGGCCGGATTTCTATGGGCTTCCAAGGAACAAATCAAAGATTACGTTAAGGAAGAATCCATGGGTTGTCCCAGAATCTTTCATCTTTCCATTTGGCGAGATCATCCCAATGTTTGCCGGAAAATCGCTTGAATGGCAACCACTTTTTTAAATGACAAGATATGTTCTCGAAGGTACCTTTCCTGGTTAATTTATATTACTGTTGCAAGGTTATCTATTTCTGTAAGTTAACTCTAATAACAATTAAAAAATTGCGTATTCAACACGGCTTGGATAATGTGTGTGGGCGTATCTGCTGTTGGGTGGGTGGGCAGGAGTGGACGTTCATGTACATGTGCATGTGTGCATGCGCTCATCTGCTGATGTACTACCGTGCGGATGTGCAAGCCAAAGTCGGTATTTACGAGTGAGCCTGTGCACGCGCACCTTTCTTTTTGCTTATGGCATTGCCACCCCATTTGTTTTACACATATAGGCATGTCTGGAGTTTCCTACTTTCATTCGAAGGGTAAATATTAATCCATGTCACTTCATTCTTCATTTACGCAATTCGCATGTCCCATCTGATTTCAGCCTAATTTTTGTTTCAGGTAGGGCATTTGCACGTCAGAACACTGGCTTCGTAGACTTGAAGAAGACTTTCAACTTTGTAGCATGGACTATAAAATAACCCGGATTGTCCTCAACGAGATCTCCACCCTTCGTTCCTCAATAAGCATCAAGCTTCTAAACAGATTTAAAACCATGTTTGTGTTGTTTTCTTAATTATTTGCTCTGGGTCAGAGAATTTGAATCAGATTTGGTGTATCCACATGTTAAGTTGCTGGAAGAAGACTTCTCACTTTTAAATTGCTAACCCATGAAATACAATGCGCCGTGGCTTTGGCAGGGCGCTCTCGACCGGAAAGACTTGATTGCAATCGGCTTTCGATCCCTTACTCCCTTGTCGACCACGGAGAAACTTCCTTCCCCAACTTTTCTACCCCCTTCCCCGAAGGCAATGCCGATGTCAACGCACAGGCACCACCTGGGGAAACAATATCTTCCGTCAAAAGTGGATAAAATAAGAAGACCAGCAAATTAGTGGAAGAAAAAACGGCACGTTTGGCTCCACCTTTTGTCCATTCTTCCAATTCCCAAAGGAAGCTTTCACAAGGTAAGGTCTAGACCACCTTTTGAACATCTTATCCGTATGGTAAAGTTGTTCCAATCGAACCCAAGTTCTGGGAATGCACTGAGAAGATATGAGGAAGGTAAGGAGTTCAGAACATGAGAACCAAAAAGTCAATAACACGTGACTTCGCGAGTAAACTTCTCATCGACCTGCGAACAACCGCACTTTGGCGCTGTGATGGAGAAGGAGAAAGAAAGGAAACCATATAATATAAAACACGAATGGTTGCGTGATGTACCAGAAGGACTACATTAGCATATTGTTAAAAAGTTTAAGACTAATATGGCCAAGACTGAATTAGTATAAGTGTAATAGATTTAGGGAGAATTACCAAAAAAGTCCTAAATCTATTGTAATTGTGCCAATTCAGTCATAAACTTTTTTTTGGCCAATTTAGTTCTAAACCTTTTACTTTTGTTCCAGTTTAGTCATTCGGCCAAAATTGCTCGGTCGATCGGGACGTGGCAATGACCGGGCCATTGGCGTCATTTTTTTAATAATATTTTATTTTCAACATTTTTTATTAATTTTTTTTCCTTTTTCCTTTTTTTTTGCCTCCTCTTTCTTCCCCCTTCCTTGCCTCGCCGGATCTGGCGAGGAGGCCTCGCCAAACGCGACGGTGAGCCCCCCTCACCGGATTTGGCGAGGAGGCCTCGCCAGACGCGACAGTGAGCCCCCCTCGCCGGATTTGGCGAGGGCTCGCCGCCCAATGATGGCGAGGCGAGCCCTCGCCAGATTCGGCGAGGGGGCTTCACCATCGCTGGGTGTGAGCTTGCCTCGCGGTCGCCAAGCGAGGCGAGGCCTCACCAGATCCGGCGAGGAGGCCTCGCTAGACGCGATGGTGAGCCCCCCTCGTCGGATCTGGTGAGGGCTCGCCTCGCCCAGCGATCGCGAGTCGAGCCCTCACCAAATTCGGCGAGGGGGCTTCGCCGTCGCAGGGTGCGAGCTCGCCTTGCGGTCGCCGGGCGAGGCGAGCCCTCGCCAGACTTGACGGCGAGCCCCCCTCGCTGGATTAATTTTTTTTTTCTTTTCCTTTTTTTTTTGCCTCCTCTTTCTTCCCCCTTCCTTGCCCCGCCGGATCTGGCGAGGAGGCCTCGCCAGACGCGACGGCGAGCCCCCCTCGCCGGATCTGGCGAAGGCTCACCTCGCCCAACGATCGCGAGTTGAGCCCTCGCCAGATTCGGCGAGGGGGCTGGCGAGGGGGCTTCACCGTTGCTGGGTGTGAGCTCGCCTTGCGGTTGCCAGGCGAGGCGAGGCCTCCCAGATCCGGCGAGGAGGCCTCGCTAGACGCGATGGTGAGCCCCCCTCATTGGATCTGGCAAGGGCTCGCCTTGCCCGGCGATCGCGAGTCGAGCCCTCACTAAATTCGGCGAGGGGGCTTTGCCGTCGCTATGTGCGAGCTCGCCTCGCGGTTGCCGGGTGAGGCGAGCCCTCGCCTGACGTGACGGCGAGCCCCCCTCACTGGATTTGTTGAGGGCTTGCCTCGCCTAGCGACCGCGAGTCGAGCCCTTGCTAGATCTGGCGAGGGGGCCTCGCCGTCGCTGGGTGTGAGCTCACCTCGCGGTTGCCGGGCGAGGCGAGGCCTCGCCAGATTCAGCAAGGAGGCCTCACCAGATGTGACGGCGAGCCCCCCTCGCCGGATCTGGCGAGGGCTCACGTCGCGCGGTGACCGCGAGGCAAGCTTGCGCCCAATGACGGCGGGGTGAGGGAAGTCCTCGCCAGACGCGACGGCGAGCCAGACGTGACGGCGAGGGGGGCTCGCCGTCGCGTCTAGCAAGGCCTCCTCGCCCGCCGACCGCCTTAGTCCGGGATCGCCGCCCTAGCCGGCCGAGCCCAAGGAAGGAGGAGGGAGGAGGAAAAAAATAAGAAAAAAAAAAAAAAATAATAAATTAATAAAAATGATAAAATATTATTAAAAAAAGCTCGCCGGCACCAGCCCACCGCCACGTCGCACGTCCGGCCGGCTAATTTTGGCCGATGGACCGAACTGGAACAAAAGTAAAAGGTTTATGACTAAATTGGTCAAAAAAATTTTAGGACTGAATTGACACAATTGCATTGCAATAGGTTATAACTGCAATTTTTCCTAAGATTGAACTTTGAGGCGGTGCTACAACCATAGAATCGTTTGTAGTTAGCGGTGTGGTGAGTCGGACAGTTGCCGTGTTTATGCCTAATCCACAAACATAATTAGAAACATGGACATGGTTCCTACGATGGAAAAGAGGCAGAACTATTACACAAATGTAGTAAACGTATCTAAGTAACGATGAACAAGATCCCGTGAAACTCACCCTTTTAATATTGTAAATGTACTAGGTTTCATGTAATAACAACTTACTAGGAAAAGAGGCTTTGGTTTAACCAATTAAAAGTATATAGTAGGACTTTTCTAGTATAATAAGTTTTAGGCCGCTATAAGAGTAGCAACATGTTATGAACTACAAATTCTTAAAGGAGTGGACACTACAACCATTTCTAATTACTTTTCTTTTTTTGCGGCCTAAAAATAAGTTGTAATATCACCATAGATTAACGACATTTACATATGCATTTCTTTGTACAATATTACAAGATACGATACTAGACTCATAGAAAGAGGGTTCAATCGGGAGCTGGCTTAATTGTGAGAACTAGCCAGCTGGCTAGTTCTGTCCGGTTCAAATTAGAATAAATATGATATTTCGAGACTTGCTCGACTAAAATCCAGACCCATCGTCTCTATCGTTTTGGATTCGTTTTCAATTCGAAATTCGCATATAATCATTTAGAAATTCTTGTCCCCACAAGAGATTCGTTACAAACATAAATTAATCACATGCTTATATTAGTCAAATGTCCTTGAGGCTTATCTGAACAACTTTAGGGTACATCTTTTTGTCTTGCTGACTAATTTGAATCTCCACTCAAATCATTCTGGTGAAAACGAAGCGCAGCAGCCTCAACAGTTTTTTGCCTTTGGACGGTGGACGTGGTGGGGGAGGGGAGCATCTTCCCTTTGCTTGCAGGAGCTGTAACCAAAAGCCGGCCCTCCCTCCCTCCTTCCAGGAAGCCCCATGCGACAGCAACATGTCAAGCCTCCATAACCAGGTCACTGTTGGTTGACTTGGTCGGTCAAGCCTCTTTTGTAAGGGCGGACAGGACACAGTCGGACGTGTCTCCTTTCTTCATTTACTGTCGCATCCGTGCGTGTCTGGAATCCGCCAAGAGGCCGCAATTCCTACAGCGTCGTCCAGCCGTTCGCACTGGAGCCTTTTAAATACGACGAAAAGGACATCGTAAATGACGCAGGTCGGGTCCACCGCCTTTGTCCGGGCCTCAGGTGCCAGCCGAGAAATTTCCGAACGCTCTAAAGAGCGGACAATATTGAATCCGGTGGTCCCGTGGCCACCGAGCCTGCCGGATTTATGTGGTCTCTGTTGGCTTACTATGTGCCCGAGGTGCGACTCCTACACTATGTGCCACAAGACTAATTTATTGTGAAAATTATCAAAAGAGTTGTAAATTTATTGTAATTGTACATATTGAATTTTAGACTTTTTGCACTTGTATTGATCAGTGTTGACGCGGCACAACTGACATTAATATGATACGACCGACGTTGATGTATATAATTTTTAATAATATTTTTATATTTTTTCAAAAATTTTATTAATTTTCTATTTTTCCCACTTCCTTCTTCCTCTAGCTGGCGAGAGTCAACCTTGTTTATTGATAGTGAGGTGGGCCCTCTTTAGTGGCCAATTGCCTCCGTCTGGTGATCAACCAAAGAAAGAAGGAAGAGGAAAAAAATCAAAGAAAAAGGAAAAAAGAAAAATAATAAAAAAGTTTTGAGAAAAAATATTAAAATAATATTAGAAAATTATTCACGTCAAGATTAGTTGTGCTAAGTTAGCAGTGGCTAGCCAAATTCAGTCCAATGGACTGAATTAACATAAATACAAAATGTTTATGATTTAATTGATAAAAAAAGAAAAAAAACAACTATTGAGGAGTAAATTTGCATCCAGCTTTCGTAGATTCTCTTGTTGTATCTCGTGATGGATTGATTTGGGTGGAAAATGACTATCGTTGATGAGCACATAGGAATGACGCAATCTCCATTATGATGCACATTGCGGAATGACGAAGGCTTTCCTAATCAAAGCAAAACAATGTACAAGGAAGCAAGCAGCGAATTAATTTTCTCCTCCTGAGCAGATCTTGAGGATTCGGGCTATAAAAATTCATCTACAGGAAACATGATTAGCCAAGAAACTGTATCTTCGAGGTTAAAAAACTGACACGGTGCACATAGATTAGTCCCCCGATAGGACTTTGATTTCCTATACTTTTAAGGATGACAATTCGAGCAACTCAGTTGGATTTTAACTAGAGATCAATGGAGATTCCTCGAGGCCTAAGATTTATAAGGCTGGCGTGTGATTTCCTTCAAACATAATAAATTGAAAAGCAATTGACCGAGGAATTTAACAGCAAATCAAGCAATTAACAAACTTTTGCCTGCATTACCGGCCGTGATGACTCCGCTGGGTAGGCTCCAGACTTCTGAAGGGAGAGGTTGAAAGGTCGAAGTCCCTGCAATGCAAGTTGCAGGGAGGCTGGTGGGTCATTTGGTATCTTAAGCGTGATGTCGGGATGGTGGGTCCTCCGCTAGCATCTCCTCAGGGTTTGCTCGCCATCTGTCGGTTGTTCAGAATTCCCTGAGTCATAAAAAAAAAAAAAACAAACTTTTGCCTGCATGATGAGTAAACAAGCGTGTGTATGCCTTGACAATATCATGAACAAAGGGCTTAGCTTAAGTCGTCGTCCGTGGCGAACAGGGCAAGTCTAAAAATGTTGCCCTGGTCTACACGATAATCTGGCAGCCGATGAAGTTTGATTTTCCCGAATTGGAGCGAAAAAAAGAGAGGAAAAGACAAGAATCGCCGCCAGTGCCACGTGTAAAATTAGTGTTCCCACGGTGGAAAATTTTCCAATATGATGGCTAACGATGACGAGTGACGTTGATTCCCTCCAGTTGATGACTTCGCTTTCCCGACGTTGCCCCGCTCGCGTCATCCATCGATTAATTCTTGCTTACGACAAGCTTTGCCACTAAACTTAATTTACAATACTTTACTTCGATTTCCGTCCTACAATGGAATTAAAGACGTACAATTATGTTCCTTTTAAATGAAAAAAAAGCATCTCTTTTGCAATTTCATAGATAAGCCGTACAATTTATGTTCCTTTTAAATGAATAAAGCATATATTCGCAATTTAACAGATAAGATTAGGGGAAAGAGACTGTGAAAAAGTGAGGGTAAAACTTGTCATTGACGAAGAACGGAATGGAGAGTCTTATAAAATAATATATCACATTAAAAGTGATGGATGCAAAAAAAGCAAGAGAAAAGACAAAATATTCCATTCCTTATATCATTAACAACAATCATATTATTCACATGTGAAATTTCAATGTGATATTTTGTAATACCGAAATTACTGAATTACTGAACGCATGATATAAGATTAAGCATCCTCTGAAAAAAAAATTGATAATGAATTTGGGTGAAAGCTCAATTCTTTCAATTGTGCATTGGGTAGTGTTGAAATATAACTCAATACGATCGATATTCGAAGATGGCTCGTTTATAAATCTCTTCCATAAATCCGCTAAGTTTCCTATTCATACACGTGCATCATAAGATGAATTATTGTGTGATTTGGATTAATAATTCACCATACAAGGACTTACATCGTCCCACCAAGTCAAACACAAGTGGACGGTAGCTGTGACGATATCATTTTCTTTGAATCGCTGAAAACGTAACTGGGCCCTTTGTCCTCTTTCCCACAGGGGGCATGAGCTTATATAATCGAGGGCGCCAGTCCGAGGAACACATTTCACACAAGGACGACCATCGTTGTCATCGATACAATATAGTATCTGGTTTTCATGGCTTTGTCCCTCGTGAACGTAATAGGGAAGGAAATGGAGAGGGGTCTTCAGCCTTCGACTTCAAGAAGAACGGAGAGGAAGATCATTGAGAAGAACCGGAGGAATCGGATGAAGCATCTCTACTCCGTGCTCAACTCCCTCCTCCCCTCTCAGCCCTCTGATCAGGTTTCTAACTCTCTCTCTCTCTCTCTCTCTCTCTCTCTCTCGATCGATCGATCGACTGTTCGTGTTCACCTGTTAAACTGGGGTTGCGAATTCGTGTCACTGGAGAAGGACTAATGTAATATCAGTTCATGTCGATTAGCGTCTTTCTTTTGCTTGTCCGGATGTGTCATATCATGTTCGAAATTGTCATCCTCTGCTTTTGTATCCTCTCATCGCGTCGATCCATTTTTATGGCATTATTACATCTCTTGACAACCTCCTGGATCATCGAGCTTCTGAAGTTTTGAAGCTTAGGTACATGATTGATTATTCTGGCATGAAGGTGTACATACGACGTCAATACCTCAAATACTTTGTCCTCTACGTCCATTTGCATCTACGTACACATGTTTGAGTCGTTTCATATTTGAGAGGATCTTTGACATGATGAATAAATGCAGGAAGCGAGATCACTGCCTGACCAGATAGATGAAGCCATAAAATACATAAAAGGCCTGGAGACAGCAGTGAAGGAAGCCAAGGATAAGAAAGAAAACCGGATGGGCAAGAAGAGACCGAGCCCCAGCACAAGCAGCAGCACGCTGGAGGCCGTCAAATCACCTCAAATTGAGATCAGAGGGAGAGATTCTTCTCTGGAGGTGATATTAACTAGCGGGCTTCATGATCAGTTTATCTTCTCGGAGATTCTCCGGATGCTCCACGAGGAAGAGGTCGAGGTAATGAATGCCAACTTCTCCGTCGTCGGGAACTCGGTTTACCACCTGGTCCATGCAAAGGTACGTATTTAATCTCCATTTATTGAAATCGGAACTCAACTTCTCATGGTACACATCAATAATTTTCGAGAGAAGCAGCAAAATTCATTCTCGACCTGAACCGGACGTGGTCGGATTTAGCCGATAAAATTTCTTTTTCCTGATAAAACCTAATTCTTAGAGTAGCTTCATATTTATCGGGAATTTCTTGATGTTTTTGCAGATCGGTGAGTCCAGTTTAGGTGCTGCGATGATAACTGAACGGCTGAAAACATTCGTGAACGGATCCGCGGCCGATGGAGGTCATGAAGAATTTCATCCAAAGTTATGGGACTGTGGACTAAGTCCTAACATATGGAATTTCTAGAACCTCTCGGAAGAAAAATTCCAATGCTTCATCCTGTGAATCTAGTTAACATTGATTAGAATCTTCGATCGAAAAGCTTTTGTTGACTTGTGCTGTGAAAGTGTACTTGAAATGTAGTGCAATGATCTATATTTGGAGATATAATAAAGAAGATTATCATCAGTCTCCCCTCCTTACCTCAGTTGAAGCGCTACTAGTTAGACAGCATGATTAAAATTTGCTGATTGAGACTCCCCCTTTAATTTCATCCGATGCATGAATCATATAGCTGATATTTGCCAAGAATGTTTAGAAAAATGGGTTGGATTGGGTCGAGTTGAGTTGAAATTTACTAATGGGAAAATCAAACTTTGTGATTATTGTATTGATAATGATACAATACTACAATGTATATCCTCAATATACTCAATCGAGAAGGATATTTTTGTGCTTACTATCCAAAGTAATATGTTATATAAGTATTAAACCATCTTCATCCAATAGTTTAAGCTTTTAAATAAGTTAATAGTGGTCCTACAAAATTTTAAGTCTAGCATACATGTGAAGGGAGCATTATAATATTTAAATTTTGAACCATGCCATTACCTAATAGCTTAAGATTTTTTAGCAGTTGGCTCCGAGATTCCAATCTTTCTTTGTCCCTCATTTGCCTCCTTTATTATATATGTCCATGCTTAGTCTTAGGTGAAAGTTTGGGGATAATTATCAAAAAAGTTGTAAATCTATTGTACATATATCAATTCAGTCGTAAACATTTCAATTTAGCCAACTAAGTCATAAACCTTTAGATAATTTATCAATATAGCCATTCCTATTAATTTTGGCTAGCAATCATTGATGTGAATGCCCATCTTTCTACTAAGCCCTCACCAAACTTAGTAGAAAAACAAAAAGGAAAGGGCCGTGAAGCCCTCCTCGAACTTATTAGAAAAAAAAAGGAATTTAAAGAAAAATAACTAAAAAAAAATGTAAAAATTATTCATGTTAATACTTGCCATGTGAAGCCCTACTCACTTAGGGTTTCCTCTCTTCTTCTGAAACCGCTGTCTAGCCCTCTCTTTGTAGTGACATCCCTGATGTCTCCCTATATTTCTATCTCCTCATCTTCAAGACCTCTTTGTTGATTTCATGGATGATGTGGTTGACTTCCTCTGCAAAAGTGGAGAGTTTTGTCTTGTGAGCTTAGAAGTTCGAAGCATGAGTGTCTCGGAAGAATTTGCTCTTTTGGATTTTTTCGCTTGCTTAAGCTCTAATGCTTGCTTTAGATAGTCAAGCGCTCTGCAAGTCTCCGAGGCTCCTTTGTTGCTGTCTTCAATAGTTAGCTTATCTAAAAGTGATTTCGTGATTAACTGGTATTTCTTTTGCGGATTTTCTCTCTCTCCCGTTCTTGACCTAGATTTCTATTTGGATGCTTTTCTAATTCGATCTAGATATAGATATGGGATTTACAAGGGATTTTCTATACTCTTTCAACATGTTAGTGTTGCTCTTATCTTTATATGGTCATGTTGCTGGGTGAAAGGGTTAGTAACAACACCTAGTGGGGGGGGGGGGTGAACAGGTGTGAACAAAAATTCTTTGCAAAGTCAATAGAAATAATTTGCCTTAAAAAAAACACAGATGAATTTAGATTTTAGCGATTAAATAAAACTTCAATCAAAATAAAGGAGTTTATGCTTAAGCAGTTGATTAGAGCTATGAAATAGAATAAATGAGTTGAGGGAAGAGAATAAGAACACAAAATTTATAGTGGTTTGGCTTAAATCAAGTTTATGTCTACTCTCCCAAGTTGACAGCCTACTGGTTGGATTCCGCCAAAGAATTAAAAGAGATTTTATAGTCTTGTGATCTCGAATTCACAGTGAAGAGTCTCTCCTGATCTCTCACAAAGTTTCACTATGAGTTTTTCTCTTTTGTATACAATTTGAGCTTAGTGAATGAAATAGCAAGGAACTAGGAAGCTTTAGAATTTGCAATTTTTCTTTCACGCATTCTATCGAACAACTAGAGAGTCCGCCTTAAATACTTCTTCATGTCTTCACGATCGTTGGTACTTTTCAAAGGAATTCTTCCAATTTACCCGTTGGATAGAATCAATCAAGGAGATCTCAAGTCGTTAGATGATTTGTGATAAAAGTCCATCAATCCTGTTCACTCATACAACCAGGATCTAGGTTTCTATAAGTAGAACATTCCAAGTTTACTTTGCCTTTCAAAAGATTTGATTATCAGAATTGTTTCCAATAAAGATAGTCAATCATATATGTGTTATATCTAGCCATAAGGTCATCCATAAGTCATACGAATTGAATCCTTAAAGATAATCTCGCATCTGGAAAAATTTTCATTTTTTAGTTTGGAAACTGTCAATGTGGGCAAATTTGATATAAAGTCTAGCGATCTTCAGACTTTAACACTAGAGTCTGGATGTCTTTAGACTAGACTTTCTAGAAATGTTTTGTCAACTTCAAAATAGTAAAGAAGTTTTCTCCAACAATCTCTCCATTTTTTATGGTGACAAAACTTTCCTGCAGATTTAAGAACTTTTGACCTGCAAAACAACTCTTAAGCAATACATTATACCTTATAAAACTAAGTTGATTATGACCTGGATAGCATCGATTTCGCAATCACAGAAAACATGTTAATCTTGAAAAGATAAGTCAATTAACTATCCAACCACAATCAGTATTACTAAAGTAAGTTATTGTAGACGTCAAAAAGTCCAACAAATCCAACAAAATTCAATAGTCAAAAGTCCAAACCAAAAAGGTAACAAAAAGTAGCAACCATCATCAAATAGATAATCAAAAGGATAAATCTGCAGATAAATCTGCACACATTCTCTCCCTTTTTGTCAACAACAAAAAGTGGAGAAGAATAAAGAGTTTGAAGAAATTAAGGCTATTTGGGGATGCGAACGAGCTAGAAGTCTCCCATCGACTGAACTGTTTCCTCCAGCTTTCGTAGTGAATCCTGCACATTCTCAACATCTTTTGACTTGGCAGTCTCTTGAAGTTGGAGTTTAAGGTCTTGTACCTGATCATGAAGAGAGACTGAAGTAGCTTTTAGTGCAGATTGGAGATTCTGAATTTTACACTACATCTCATATTACTAAGCCTTTATCTCTACAAGGAGTTCTAGTAGTTGTTGAAAGTATGCAGAATTGGCTATTTAAGTACTAGCTTTAGCACGTTCAGTTTGTGGAGTATTGACAGATGATTGAGCTTCAGCTTGTCGAACATCAAGACTTGGAGAGGATGCCTCAATATTAGCTTCAGGAAAATGGGAGGCATATACATCCTCCGGATTTGCTGGAGATCTGCTCACATCATCACTGGTAAAAATAGGTGAAGAAGATGTACTTATATTTTCAGTAGCTCCCTCTGTCTTTGTGGTTATAGGTCGAGAAGAAAAAATTTCTTCTTGTTCTTTCTTAGCTCCAGAGTGATGTTCTTTTTCTCTTGCATCCCTTGCAGTTCCACTTCGAGTCTTCTCATAATCCTCTGATAAGATACTGCAAAAGTTGGCTCAAAAGAGTCATCTTGACCCTCTTCTTCTTTTTTTTTTCTCATTTCTTCTTCTCTTTCTTCTCTTCTTTCTCTTTCTCTTTCCTTTGCTCTTCTTTCTTCACTTCATTCTCTTCTCTCTACTCTTCCTTCACTTCTCTGCTTTATTTCTTCTTGTCCTATTTTTTCTTTGTCCTTTAGCTACTCAAAAGTAACAAAACTCCGTAAATTTCTCAAGGAAAATGTGGAGAGAGTGAGATCATCCTCATATTTTTCTTCGTCCTGCAAGATAAGGGCTCCTCTTCTTGATAGGTGCACTCATTTGCTCCTTGCCTTTTCTTTTCTTCGCGGTAGAGTCTTGTTTTGTTTTGGTTAGGGACTTTTCCTTCAAGCGCTCCAATGCTTTATTCAGCTCCTTTAGTCTCATCTTCGAAACCATCTTCAAACCTATCACCATAGGAGCAATAGTTTTGACACAGAGAGATGTTGGAAACTGAATGTGAAAGTGTCGAAACAATTTGGTGACCAGTGCTAAGTAAGGGAGTTGTTCCTTATCTTTCACAATAGTCCTGTACATGTGTATTATGATTGTGTGTGGCAGCGAGAACTTCATCCCATTGTTGATGGCAAACATCAGCTTTGCTTGAGAACAAGATACATCTGTCTTGGAGGTTGACTTGGGTTAGATGTAGTTGATTACAACCTTGTGCAGCAAAATATTGGAGGCAGACATTTTGGAATATATAATTCCTCCCTAAGCAAGTTTGTCTCGAACAAGAGACATTGTTGCATGACCAACATATACGTTTAGTGGTTGGAAACTTCCTCTTTCCATACCAATGACATCTGCCAATGTGTCCACATTCATCACAAAGTCTTTGTCCCTTAACATAAAACAAAATCTATTTGCATCTAGAAAAGATAGATTCGAGTAGAAGTAAGCAGTTAATTCATGGTAAGTGACAAAATCTCAGAGCAAAATCTTTCAAGTTGAAGGAGAGCAAACTTCTCCCTCAGGTTCACCTTCAAGGAATCCATGAAATCAAAATCCACAGTTCGAGGGTTCATCACCCCTCTTTTCAACAATTTCAAATAAGTTTTTCTGTGGTCTTTAGAATGAAACAAACTCGTTTCCTTACCATGTACAGTAACAGCAATGCCCATTCTAGGCTGAAAATTCACATACATTCTCTCATCATCATCCTTTACCTCAGGCTGATTAAGGAATAAGTACACTAATGGTGCCATAAGTTGTGTATGGCGCTCACTTTGGTGCCAAAAGTTTCCATCGGATCACTTAAGTGCCAAATCGGAGGAAAAACGATCACTTTGGTGCCACTAGCGAAAGATTCCGGCCAAAATGATTATGTGGCTTTAAAAAAAAAAAATTGACAAGGCCTTCAAATGATGTCGTTTTCGGTCCTCCTTAAGAAAACGACGTCGTTTTACCGTCCTACATGGATGGCCTCACAAAAACGACGCCGTTTAACTCATTGGGGGATTTTTCCGACCTAGCTTACTTGGCCGTTGTTGCTTGGCCTCCGCCGTCACTGGGCCACAGTCACTCGCTCAGCCGCCATTGCTCGACGCTGTTCGGACGCCCTCGATGGCACATAAGGGAGCACCAACCCTAGTCACCGGAGCCTAGGTATGGAAGACGCAGGCCGGGCATTGATCGGGGAGATAAGAGATGGAGAGGGAGACATCAATGGCAGCACACTCGTCGGCAGCCTCCTCGAGCATCGGCTAGATCATAGCGTTTGACTTGGTCGCCGAGTGGCCGTCGTCGGGGTTGGGGTTGGGGTCGAGGTCGGGGTCGGGGTTGGGGTTAAGGCTGTGGCCACCGAGTGCCCATTGTCAAGGTCGGGGTCTGGGGTCGGCGCTACGGCCGTGGAGCGCGGGGGCCATTGAGATTTAGGGTTTGAATTGGGGTAGACACCAAATGGCGTCATTTTGGTGTTAGGACGCTAAAACAATGTCGTTTGAAGGCCTAAGTGATCCAAGGAAACTCCGATGAGCCACGTCGGCATAAGAAATTAATAAAAAAAGGTCACGTCGGATTTCCGGTCGATCAGATTGGCATTGGCACCAAAGTGAGTGTTTTTCAAATTTTTTGGCACTTAAGTGATCCGACGAAAAATTTTGGCACCAAAGTGAGCGCCGTACACAACTTATGACACCATTAGTGTATTTATCCGGATTGATTAAAAGAACTAAACCGTGGATCACTTGGAAAGTTGGCAAAAGTCCTGTCTACCAAACCTTCAGGCGCAATGCTCGACCTTTCCATTTGTCTTAGAAATAGGGTTTTATTCTTGTAACCTCTTTCTTGCAAAAACTAATCAATAAACATCATCGCAATACCACCCTGCTTCAACTTATTATAGAGTTTAAAGAGAAACTGGGGTTTTAACGTTCTTATAGGTTCAACATCTTCCACAATTTCTTCTTTCGCTTGTTGGCACAGAGGATCTTGAGTCGCACGCTGATGTTGTTGAGAATATTGTTGTTTCTGTTGACGAGAATTTTCTTCCTTGGTTAAGTCAAAGTGAATAGGACCCTCTGGCATGAGGAGGATTTCTTGAACTCGTTCGGTTGAAAAAGGTGAAAACTTGTAGAGTAAGCTTGAGAGAAGATATTAACTTATAGAAGTAATTTCTGGATATTCTAAGTTTGACCACCTTCATACTTTAACCAATAGAAGATATGATATTTAGTTTGGTGCGAATAGACTCAAATAGACTTTTCTCTAGTGGTTTTGTAAATATATCTGACAATTGATTCTTTGAGTCAATAAACTAAATCATAATTTCTCCATTCTGAACATGATCTCTTATGAAATAGTGTCAAATCTCTATATGCTTTGCCTTTGGATGAAGAATTGAGTTCTTCGTGAGATTGAAGGCACTAGTGTTGTCGTATTTAATCTTGGTGCACGATTTTTCAATTCCAAAATCTCTTAACTGTTGTCTTATTCACAAAATTTGAGAACAATAGCTCCTAAGAATCACATACTTTGCTTCTATTGTTGATAGAGCTACAGTACTATGTTTCCTTGAGAACCAAGACATCAGCTTGTTGCCCAACAGTTGACAAGTACCAGAAATACTTTTTCTATCAACTTTACAACTTGTTAAATTTGCGTTTGAATATCTAAGGAGAGTAAAGTCTCATTTTTTAGGATACCACAGACCTAGCTTTGGAGTAGTTGCAACGTATTTGATCATCCATTTTGCAGCACTTAAATGAGATTATTTGGGATTTGATTGGAATCTAACACAAATACAAACACTAAATAAAATGTCAAGTCTAGATGCAGTAAGGTAAAAAAGTGAACCAATAATGCTCCTGTGAAGCTTATGGTCAATATTTTTTCCTCCTTCATCTTTGTTCAGCTTCGAAGAACTTGACATTGGTGTCTCTGTCTTTTTGCAATTCTCCAATCCATTCTTGATGAGATCTTTTGCATACTTTTCTTGATGAATAAAGATACCTTCCTTTGATTGTTTAACTTGCAATCCCAGAAAGAAGGTTAACTCACCCATTATACTCATCTCGAATTCATCATGTAAACATCTAGAGAATTTCTTGCATAGATTGTCATTAAGAAATCCAAAAATAATATCATCAATATAAATTTGAACCAATGGAAAATAATTATCCTCTCTTTTTATGAACAAAGTAGTACTACCTTACCTTTAACAAAACCATTTTGGGTTAGGAATTTACTTAACCTTTCATACCAGGCTCAAGGTGCTTGCTTCAGTCCATATAAGGCATTTTTCATTCTATAGACTGAGTCTGGCTTTCTTGGATCTTAAAATCCAAGTGGTCGTTCCACATAGACTTCCTGTTGGATGAAACCATTTAGGAATGCACTTTTTACATTCATCTAGAATAACTTGAAATTTTTATAGCAATAAAAAACAAGTAATAATCTAATTGCTTCTAATCTTGCTATTGGTGCATAAGTCTCGTCATAGTCTATCCCTTTTTCTTGCGTGTATCCTTTGGTCACGAGTTTTGCTTTGTTCTCAACCACTTTTCGTTTTTCATCCACCTTGTTTCTGAAAATCCATTTAGTCCCGATAATAGACTTACCTTTAGGTTTATGAATTAGCTTCTAAACATTGTTGATGCTAAACTGTCTAGCTCTTCTTACATAATTTTGATCTAGCTTTCATCAGACAGGGTTTCTTCTACGCTTTTGGGTTCTATTTCATAAATAAGTGTTAAAGCATTAGACTTTTTTCGTCTTTTGGATCTGGTGCGAATTCCTTTATCAATGTTGTCAATGATAAGTTCCTTGGGATGACTTGATTTATGCTTCAAGTTGTTGATTGGTCTGAGAGTCTGCTAATTCTTTGCTTTAGTTGAATCCTCTAGTTCTACTTGTTGCTGATCTCTAGTGGTCTAAACCACTTCAGGGGAAGTAGACTTTGTAAAATCTGGAGTAGGTTCAGATTCTTCAAGTTGAGTCTGATCCAGTTGATTTTGCATGTAATCTTGAAAATTGACGTTCATAGATTCTTCCATAGATTGAGTCTTTTTATTAAAAACTTTGTATGCTTTGCTTGAGTTTAAGTAGCCAAGGAAAATTCCTTTGTCTGATCTTTCTTCAAACTTCCCCGTTCGATCATTTGCATTTTTCAGAATATAACATTTATGGCCAAACACATGAAAGTAAGAAACATTTGGTTTCTTTCCTTTAAACACTTCATAAAGAGTTTTCTCTAGAATAGGTTTCAAGAACACTCTGTTGATGATGTAGCAAGCTGTAGAAACTACTTTAGCCCAAAATTGAGAGGAAATTTTGCTTTCAATTAAGAGGGTTCTTGCCATCTCTTGTAAGGATTTATTATTCCTTTCCATAACCCCATTTTGTTCTAGAGTATATGGAGAAGAAAAAACATATTGGAAACCAAATTTATCACAGAATTTCGCCAAATCTTGATTTTCAAACTCCCCTCCATGATCTGTTTGTATGCTTGAAATAGCATATCCTTTCTCATTTTGAACTTTCTTAGGAAACTTTGAAAAGTGAGAGAAGGCTTCAGACTTATTTGCCAGAAAGTAAACCCAGGTAAAACGAGAGTAATCATCCATGATTACTATGCAATATCTCTTTCTACCAATGCTTTGAGTTCTGGTTGGTCCAAAGAGGTTCATATGCAGAAGTTGTAAAATTCGATTAGTGAAAACTTGATCTACAGGTTTAAAGGAATTTCTAACATGTTTTCCTAAAACACAAGGAGTGCATAATTTAGACTTTTGATAAGCTAGGTTGGGGAGACCTCGAACAAGCTTTTTGGATGAAATTTTGGCAATTTGCTTTACGTTGACATGATCAAGTTTTCGATGCCAAAGATTTGCTTCATCTTGAATGGATATAAGACACTAAGAGTTTTATGGTTTTATATCCATAAGGTAAATGTTCCAATGTCTTCATCTAGTGAAAGATTGAGAGAAATCTCTACTAGTTCCTGATAGATGCCTTCTTGGAAATTAATTTTGAATTCGGTATCGCAAAACTAACTTATGTTGAGTAGATTGTAATTTAGTCATTCCACCAAGGAGACATTGTTAATAGTTAGGCTTCCAATATTCACGATTCCATATCCGACAATTCTTCCTTTACTGTTTCCACCAAATGAGACTTTTCCACTATTTATTTGAACAAGCTTTATAAAGCAACTTGATTTTTTAGTCATGTGTTTCGAACAACCACTATCCAAATACTATTTGATCTTCTTTTTTATAGTGACCTCAACTTCTTTGTTTGAGTCTGAATCAGAATCTGTTCTATAGTCCGAGTTTGATTTTGAATTGGCTATTTAACATATGTTGGCATATTTTTCGTTACTTTCATCGCATTCGGTATCACTCCATGTTTATGCTTTGAGAGCCTTTATGTATTTCTTAGTTCTTCCTTTCTTTTTCTTCAACAGAGGATAGTTGTGTCTGGTGTGTCTCTTTTTCTTGCATTCAAAGCATATCACATCTTTGTTAGTTTCATTGTCTTCAGTTGGTTTGTTATGAAATCTTTGAGTGCTTTGCTTCTTCTAGTTGAATCTTCTTCCATTCCTGTTCAACTTTCTGAACTTCTTGATCATAAGCGCTAGCTCCTCATCGTCCATCTCATCTTCTGAGTCTGTATCATCAGATTCATCATTAGATTTTAAAGCAATTGACTTTTTACCTTTAGGATCTTCTTCCTCATTAATCTGCTTCATTTCATATGATTGAAGTGTGTCAATAAGTTCATCTACTGAAAGAGGCATGATCCTCTGGGTTTCTCTAATTGATGTCTTCACATGATTCCATTCTTTGGAGAGTCCACATAGCAGTTTATTGACCTTCATTGGTCCTGAGATTGGTTGTCCTTGATATGTTAATCATTCATAATTTTAGTGAAATGACTGAACATATCAGTGATGAATTCTCTAAACTTTATCTTGAAGGCTTCATATTGTCCGAGTAGAATATTAATTTTTGTTTCTTTTACTCGATCAGTTCCTTCATAGGTAATGTGCAATCTATCCCAAACTTCTTTGGCTGTTTCATAGGAAGAAATTCGGTTATACTTAGTAGGAGATAAGGCATAATATAAAGAGTAGATAGCTTTAGCATCAAGAGCTTGTCTATTGGTTAATTCTTCTTATGTCATTTCACCAGCATCTACAACTTCCTTTCCTCTTTCTGAGGTTGTTGTAGTTTTTTGATTGATCTCTTTTTCTACCACATCCCATTTCAAGGGATCTTTAGATCTTAGAAATGCCTTCATCTTATTTTTCCACACATTGTATTCATTCTCATCAAAGTAAAGAGGTCTGGTATTGCTTTGGCCTTCAACCAAACTCGGAGCCAAAATACTAGTTATAGATCTTTAACTCAGAATTGAAAACACTTTAATAAAATGAGCACACAGGCTCTGATACCAATTGAAAGAGCTAGTAATAACACCTAGAGGGAGGTAAATAGGTGTGAACAAAACTTCTTCGCAAAGTCAATAGAAATAAGTGCTGCAAAAGTCCTAAAATTTGTCACAAAAATGCATTTGAGTCTTAAAACTTGCAAAAAGTGCAAATAAATCCTAAAACTTATCAAAATATTTCATTTGAGTTCTAAAATTGACGCCGTTAGCCTTTTTTCGTTAAAAATACTGACGTGGCATTTAAAATTAATTTTTATTTTCCACATGGCTTTTTAATTTTTTTATATTTAAAAATTAAAACAAAGTGAAAATTTATTTAAAAAAGAAAAAAGTTAAAAAAAAAAAAAAAAGGCAGCCTCGCCGGCCTTGGGCGCAGGTAGCTAACCCTCGCCGAGCTCAAGCGAGGGTGCCCAGATTTAGGCACGCTAGCCCTTGCGGGGGGCCGGCGGTTGTTGTCCAGCTTAGGCGAGGCGTTGCCGGCCCTGGGCGAGGCTTAGTCAGCCCTCGCTTGGGGTCGGCGAGCCTCTTTAGCCCCGAGCAAGGGCCGGTGGCCATCGCTCGGCCTAGGTGAGTCGTCACCGACCCTCGCGGGGGGCCGGTGACTGTCGCCTGACTTGGGAACCCTCGCCCGAGCTTGGCGAGGGTTGCTGGCCCTCGCTTAGGGCCAGCGAGGCCTCGCCTTGGCCAGGTGAGGGCCGACCACCCCGCCCCGGTCGCCGCCCCTTCTGGCGAGGCCGGCTTTTTTTTTTTTTTTTTTTTTGAATTATTTTCTTTTTTAAAATAAATTTTCACTTTTCTTTTTTTGTTGAAAATAAGATAAAATGAATAAATCTAATTTTTTTAGTTTTAAATCTATTTTTTAAAAAAATGAATAAAAAATATTAAAAAATCCACCTGGAAATAAAAATTAATTTTAAATGCCACTTCAACATTTTTAATGGAAAATGCTAATAGCGTCGATTTTAGGACTCAAATGAAATATTTTGACAATTTTTAGAACTTATTTGCACTTTTTGCAAGATTTAGTATTCAAATGCATTTTTGTGACAAGTTTTAGGACTTGGGCAACACTTATCCCATTAAATAAAACTTCAAACAAAATAAAAGAGTTTAAGCTTAAGCAGTTGATTATAGCCATGAATCAAAATAAAGGAGTTGAGGGAAGAGAATAAAAACACAAA
The DNA here is from genome assembly GCA_016097545.1 of Eucalyptus victrix. Taxonomy (NCBI): domain Eukaryota; kingdom Viridiplantae; phylum Streptophyta; class Magnoliopsida; order Myrtales; family Myrtaceae; genus Eucalyptus; species Eucalyptus victrix. Next base: position 11,258,013 of record CM027845.1, on the reverse strand, counting down.
GTTTATAGTAATTCAGCTTATATCAAGCCTACGTCCACTCTGCTGAGCTGATTACCTACTGATTGGATTCCACTAAGAATCAAAAGAGATTTTATAGTCTTGCAATCTCGGCTTCACAGTGAAGAGTCTTTACTGATCTCTCATAAAGTCTCACTATGAGTTTCTCTCTTTTGTATACAATTTGAGCTCAACGAATGAAATAGCAAGGAACTAGGAAGTTTCAGACTTTAAAATTTTTCTTTCACACACTCTATCGAACAACTAGAGAGTTCGCCTTAAATACTCCTTCATGCCTTCACGACTGTTGGCACTTTCCAAAAGAATTCTTTCAATTTACCCATTGGACATAATCAATCAATGAGATCTTGAGTCGTTAGATGATTTGTGATGAAAGCCCGTCAATTAGGATCTTGGTTTCTATAAGTAGAACCTTCCAAGTTTACTTCGCCTTTCAAAAGATTTGATTATCGAATTGTCTCCAATAAAGATAGTCAATCATATATGTGCTATATCTAGCCATAAGGTCATCCGTAAGTCATACGAATCGAATCCTTAAAGATAATCTCGCATCTGGTAAAATTTTCATTCTTCAGTCTGAAAACTGTCAGTGCAGGTAGACTTTGAATCTAAAGTCTAGCGGTTTTCAGATTTTGATGCTAGAATTTGGATGTCTTTAGACTAGACTTTTTGGAAATGTTTTGTCAACTTCAAAACAGTAAAAAAGTTTTCTCCAATACTAGGGACATCAAACCTAGGTGTGCACTACCTTTAGCAAAGCAATGGCCACTAAATAGGGAAATCTTGGCATGTGTTTATCATAGATGATGATGCAAGATTCAGTAATAGACTGCTAGTTGTGCTTTGATGCTATGATATATCCGTCTTTATGAAATTAATGTGTCTTTGCAGTAGGCTAAGAATTGGAAGGACATTTGGCAATGGAGTCTAAATAGTTGTTGCAGTTGCAGTAAAAGGGGAATCCATTCGATCAGGAAAGGAAGATGCATTTTCCTAAGAAGAGAATCAAGCGACTTCTGGACTTTCTGTGGCAAGCCCCTCTATCGATTGTGAGTTCCCAGCCATGGGGAGTTCTCTTTCTCCAGTTTGAGATCCAGCTGGCTAGTTTGAAAGTGTTTACTTTACAGGGGGTAATCTAGTAGCAGTACCGGTCCCGATGGTGATCTCTTTTTTTGGGGTCCAGGCCGGTACTTTTCCCATCCTGTGATCAAGGCTGTGATAAAAGCCTGTTTTGTACCAAGTGGATTCATTTTTTAGATTTACTTGTTTTCTAGGATTTGCATTTTATCTTGAAGTTATATATATATAAATATATATATTTTATGTGAAATGAAAAATTTCCTTTCAACTCCAAAAAAGAAAAGAAAAAAAAGCCAGTCATGTTATGTAAGGCAATAAGTGTTTGCCTTAGCGATTGGCAACCAAAATTGGCCATAAGTGGTAATCTTTAAATCGTTTAAGATTAAGTTGATCAAATTGAAAAGTTTATAATTGAATCTACATCTATACAATATCTTTATAACTTATGTAGTAATTTTTCCTGAAAGTCAATAGTCCTAATAAATTTTACAAATAGGTTGTCGATTTGTCAAACTAATTAAAAAAAAGTACACTCGTCTTATGTTTAAAAAGTTGATATATATATATATATATATATATATATATATATATATATATATTTGTATAGTATAAAATTTGCATAGAACGGCGTTTTGCAGTTTAGCCACGTCGTCACAAAACTCCATTCTCTCCCATTTCCCTTACGTTTACTAAAAGATACAAACTAATTGAAAGAAACAAAAAAAAATATTAATATTAATAAAAAAATCGAGGATGCCTACTTGGAAACCATTAACTTCCCCAATAATTAGACAAAAACTCTTATTATTCTACTTTTCTTAAATTGATGTTCCTAAAAAGAATAATGTATAGAGAGGTTATTGGTAATGAGTTATAAATGTTAATTGAAGTGTAATTACTTAATTTTATATGTTGATTAATAAAAAACTCAAATTGATTGAAAAAAGATTTAAAACAATGCTAAAATAATCAAACATGTTGAATGTGCTTTCTTAGTAACCGTTTTAAAGTAATAATATAAAAACCTAAATCATCCGACATTGATGTTACTAAAAAAAATTAAAATGGATTCGTGCAAAGGAACTCAATTATACCACTTATTTAACATTGAGATCATTACACTCTCTCTTTCTCCTCCCCAGGTTCTTTTTCTCTTACTTTCACACATTCTCTTTCTTCATTTTTCATGCGGGGAAGGGTTTGAGCTAAATCTCTCCTCCCTTACCTTTTTCCTTTTTTCCTTTTTGGCTGATTTGATTCTCTATTTTCTTTTTATTGCTTTCTTGTTGAAGATATTGTTGCTGATGCTATTTGATCTTGGTTGTGGGGAATCTTTTTGATTTATATTGTATATTTTTCGTTTCCCTATACATTTAAGCCTCTTGTATTACAAATAGGGCTGTAATTACACATTGAAACATATAGAAAGAGTAACACATATTTCCAAATTTTTAGTTGCTTTCCATTCTCCAAGCTTTTAACATGATATCAGAGCCTCCTGCCTTAGCCTATCATTCGCATACCAACGTGTTGCATTTTCTAAAGGGAGGTATCATGCTTTAAGAACCAAGATTCAAATTCTTATGTGTCTGAGGGTCTCTCAACAATTAGAGACGAGACAACATTCCTACGAAACATCAAATAGATTCATCAGACAATAAGGGATGGTTGGGTACAACCCATTTCAGAGCCCATTTAATCTAACCTTGTACATTTTCTTTCAAGAACGTTCAGCCGGTATTCGTGCCAGTCCGAATGAACCCAAGAGGCCTAGCCCAAAACCCTAACCTCACGGAGCCCAGAAGGAATGGTTGATTAGGAGGAAGCCCACCACATGTTGCTGGGCTCAGTCTTGGATATGGATTGGGTTGGTCCTTATCGGGTCACAATGGATTGGGTCTATCACGACCTACCCTCGGGGAAGGAATGGGTTTAGGGGTATTGCCTAAAAGACGGACCTAAGGCTTATGATTAGGTGCGGGCTCTCCCAAGCCCATATCCTGTGCGACGTTGGGATTTTCTTAAAAATTTTACACAAAAGGAGTCGCCACTAGCCTATTAGGGTCAGCTAGAAACCAAGTGAGGCATGGGAGCGTGCCTTACTTCCTACGCAACCAGAGAGTCTAGGATTGGGGACTTACTTACACTAATTAACCAATTAGTGCCATTTCGGTACCTAATCTTGTTCATTTTAAAAGAAATGATTTTTTGTAAAGCAGTCTGGATTGATTTTATATCTATCCACTAATATGTGAGGTATCATACATGTGCATAATCATTAAAATAACGATCATAGCCATCAAGATCTTAATTGCAGTAAAATTGAACACGTGCAATTGAACATTCACAAACATAATAACATATGCAAATTAAACATGCTATATAATTAACATACGGGCAAATAAATGTCTAATTACACTAAAAATGCAATACATAGCAATTCCTAACCAATTCCTACATTTTTTTAATTTTTGAAATTTTTATTTTTAATTTTTTAAAAATAATAAAATAAACTAAAAATAAAATTCGGGGCTAGACCAGTCGGCTCGTCCGACCCGACCCAAACCCGAATCCAACTCAGTTGAAATAAATTTGTAATTTGTAATTTTTGATTTTTTCAAGTTTTATATCTTTTTTTAATTTTTAAAATGAGTTTTTTTTTGGTCTTTTCCTCACTTTGTCCTTTCCCCTTGAATGTTCTGCTCGACTATCCTTCCCGAGGCCAATTTTTGCCATTTTAGTTTTCTATTTTTTTTTGTTTGCTTTTCTTTTCTTTCTTCTAATTTTTTTTGTTTCTTTATTCTTTCTTTCTTCCCTTCTGGCTTTTTCACCGAACATCCCCATCTATTGTCTTTTCTTCCATTTTTTCTTTCTTTTGTTTGCTTATTTTTCTTCTATGGTCTTCTTCTTCTTGCCACCTCTGCACGTTGAAGCCACCTTCTCTCCTACACCCTCTTCCACCAAAACTCGTCGATCAAACTAGCACCATTTTAAACGAGCCTCACTATCTTTTGTCATCGGCATAACACCGCCCGCACTCGGGCCACCGCCAAGCCGACACCCACTCTCTCACATAAATGGACAAGGAGGAAGACAGGACACAACTTGCACAGAAAATAAGCCTAAATCACAACATATGGCCATAAGTCATAACCACGACAATGTAAACTCGGAATGGACGAAACAAAAGCGTGTAGAACAACAACAAAACACGTCTAGCAACGACAGACACCTATAATAAACAAAGATTCAGAGATAGTTATGGAGGCTTCACTCAGGCATTTATACAAACAGTCACAACATATGGCCATAAGTCATAACCACGACAATGTAAACTCGAAATGGACGAAACAAAAGCGTGTAGAACAACAACAAAACACGTCTAGCAACGACAGACACCTATAATAAACAAAGATTCAGAGATAGTTATGGAGGCTTCACTCAGGCATTTATACAAACAGTCTGCAAGCATTACCAAATGTTTATATTTCCAACTTAACAAGAACTCGAAATGAGTGATATTGCTAGTATGAGTACCTAGAGGGGGGTGAATAGGTATACAAAGATTTTTCTTGATAATTTCTGTATACTTGCGCAATACTTAGACAGTTGAAGGATTCGCGAAGAGTAATAATCAACGTAAGACTGAGTAAGGAAAGAGAGAATTAAACACGTGGTTTATAGTGGTTCGGCTTGATTCAAGCCTACGTCCACTCTTCTGCACTGACAGCCAATTTGGCTGGATTCCACTATGAACAAAGAGATGTTACAGTGTTGATCTTCCTTGATTTTTCGGTGTAGATGATCTACCACACTCACTCAAGGTATCGCTAAGTACAAACACTCTCTGTGTATACAATTTCCCTCAGACTGTATCGACTAATAATCAAGGTGCTTCAGACTCTGGAATTTTTCTATCATTCACGCTCTCAAACAACTAGAACGACTTCCTTTTTATACTCCTTTATGCCATCATACCGTTGGCACTTACCAAAGGAATTCCTCCAATCTACCCGTTGGACGGAATCAATTAAGAAGATCATTCGAGCTATAAAAGGAACCTGACGATAGCCCATCAATCCTGTTCGCCCATACAATCAGGATCTTGGTTTCCAAGAATAGAACATTCCAAGAATACTTCGTCGACCATCGGATCTTCAATTGATCTAGATACGAACAAAAGAATCCATTATATTTATCCAACCAAAAAAGATCTTCTCCAGACGATAGGATTAAATCCTCAACCATATACTTCGGCTCTGGATTTACTTCGTCATTGGATCAGAAAGACTGTCAATAAGAATAGACTTGAGTCTTGAGTCTTAAATCTTAAGTCTTGAATCTTGAGTCTGGTGGTCAGAAAGTCTTCAGACTTTACACTAGACGATCTGCAGATACACAGACTAGACTGAAGGAAACGTTTTGTCAGCTTCAAAATATTCTGGAACGATTTCTCCAACAATCTCCCCCTTTTTGATGGTGACAAAACTTTCCTGTAGATTTGAACCACTTTGACCTGCAAAAACATTTCTCAAGCAATATGGCAATCTCATAAAGATTAACAAAGCAACCAGACTCTGCATCCACAGAAAATTGGTTAGTCTTTCATGAGTTAATACCATATAACAACACTTGATATGAATGCAAACAGTCAAGCAATAAAATCCACAGCCAATTCAGTCAAGATCAAGTTCAAGTTCAGTCAAGATTGCTCAAGTCACAAACACACATAAAAAAAAAACTTAAAGTCAAAGAAATTTAAAGAAAGTTGGTTGGTTGGTTCAAATTGCTTTTCTCCCCCTTTTTGTCAACATTAAAAAGGTGAGAAAGATGTCATGTCTGCTTGGGAATGCACACAATCTGGAAATCCCCCATGGACTGGACTACTCCTTCTAGCTTCTTCAAGTCTTCCCTCAGTTGAGCTACCTCTTCTCCCTTGGCATTGGCTTGAAGTTGTAGAGCGAGGTCTTTCATTTTATCCTCCAGGGTAATTAAAGATGCTTGTCCAGCATTCTTCAAGGCTTGAATTTCACAGTCCAGAGCATAGATTTGGCCACGCATTTCCAGAAGAATATCCATGATACGACGAAAATCTGCAGAATTGTCCGTCTGTGTACTAGCATTGGCTTTCTCGGATGGAGTGAATGCAGACGATGGCGCTTCTGTAAAGTCTTGCAGATTTGGTTCTGACGTATCGTGTCCTTCTTCAAGCAATTGAGAAGCCTGAAATTCTTCTGGGGCTGCTGGAGATTGTCGCAGACCTTCACTATTGGCAACATGCGGTGAGGACCTCTCTTGCTCGCCAACTCCCCCTGTCTCTAGGACATTAAGAGGAGAAGAGTGATGATCATGCTCTTCTGTATCCTTTTCTCCAGATTCAGCTGCAGACTTTTCTTGCTCTTCTTCTCCTTCTTCTTCAGTTTCTGTCTTCTTCTCTCTCTGCTCTTCTTCTTCTTCTCTCTGTTTCTTCTGCTGTTCTGTTGATTGGGAAATAGAACGTCTTGTCCTTATCAAGGCAGTGATTGTGAGATCTTCCTCCTCATCTTCATCCTCCAAGATGAGAGTTCTCTTCTTCTTGGATGGGGCACCAATGGCTTCCTTTCCCTTTCTTTTTGAAGCAGACGGAACTGGAGTCTTCACTCTGAATTTCTCCATTGCCTTAGAAAGTTCTTTCAGACGCATCTTTGTCAACATCTTTAAACCTACCACCATCTTATCGCACGGTCGAACACAGAGAGTGTGTGGCGGTTCAATATTCATGTGTCTGAAGATCCTGGTCACCAGACCTGGATAAGGCAATTGTCCCTTATCTTTCGACATTACTCTGTACATGTGAAAGAGAATAGTGTGAGGGAGAGAGAACTTCTTCCTAGAGTTGATTGCGTACACCAATTTTGCTTCAGAATTAGACACATCAGTCTTTGATGTAGACTTTGGCCTAATGCAATTGATAACAATTTTGTGCAACACAATGTTGATGGCACGCATCCTTGAATAGATGATTTTTCCCTCAATATTTCTATCTTCGATAAGGTCCATTGTGGCACGAGCAACTGAGACTTTGACTGGTTGATATCGTGCCCGTTCAACTCCAAGTATGTTCGCCAACATGTCCACATCCAACACATAATCCTGATCTCGAACACTGAAAGATATTCTATTCGCATCGATAAAACTAAGATTTGAATAGAAATATGCAGTCAGTTGTGCATATCCGTCCGTGGTGTCAGTGCAAAAACGTTCCAGTTGAAGCAGACTGAACTTTTCTCTCAAGTTCACATTCACGATCCGGAAATCGAAGTCGAAACTCCTAGGGTTTATCACCCCTCGTTTCAGCAGTTTGAAGAACAAAGTTTCCTGTTCCTTCGATTTAAATAACTCCATCCTCTTTCCCTTCACCTTCGCAGCAACACCCAATCTCGGTTGAAAATCAGTGAACATTTTGTCATCGTCGTTCCCATCAATCAAATTTGGGCCCGACATCCGAGGATCACTCGGAATATTTGCGAGAGCTTCCTCGCTTTACCTTTGGGAGCAATTCCCAAATCCTCCATTTTCTTCAGAAAAATGTATTCATTCCCATAGTTCTTTTCTTTAAGAAAATCATCCACATATTTCATCGGAGTCCTAGTACTTTTCAATGCACGGTAGAGTTTGTAAATATAAGAGGGTTTTGGACTCTTACGGGTCTGCGTCCTCGATTACCTCTTCTTCTGGATGTTGACCCGCACCTTGTGGGGTAGAAGGCGTTGAATGACGTGGTGGAGAATGAGTCGGGTTTTGATGCTGACTCGATAGTTCTTCCTCTTCCGTGAGATCGAAGTGGGTAGGTCCCTCCTTCATCTTCTGTGGTCCCCTTGTCGCGATTCTTGAAGACTTCCTCGAAGAAGACATTCTTCTTGTCACTGAGAGATTCCTTTGCTTGCTTTCCCAAGAAAAGATGACAACTTTTTTCGAGGATTAATTCGAAGTAGAAACTGGATTGAGAGGAGAATGCTTTTAGGGTTTTGAAGATCAAAAGAGAAAACTATGTTTATATAACTCAGTTTTGAAAATGGGAGTTCAATCGGTACAAGGAAAGTGTACGAATGCCTCTTTTCGAAATCAATAACTGCCAAAATTAACCCTTTTGAAAAGACAAATTTTTCGATTTACACGGAGACTAAACGAAAGATCATACCTTTTCGAGTTTAGATAAAGTAACAACTTACAGTCTATAGTCATCAACGTCTGAGTCGTAGAGATTTGAGTTTGAGATATTTGAGTCTGACGGTTATCAACTTTTTGAGTCTGAAGGTTGGAGAGTCTCTAGACTTTAACTTCTTCACGCTTCAAAATGTTGAGTCTGGAGCGGATAAAATCAAATTGATTTTTCTCCAAAGGCTTTGTGAATATATCCGCTAGTTGACTTTTTGAATCAACAAATTGAATCGAGATTTCTCCACTTTGTATATGATCTCTAATAAAGTGATGTCGAATTTCTATATGCTTTGCTCTTGAATGAAGAATTGGATTTTTGGTGAGATTGATTGCGCTGGTATTGTCACATTTGATTTCTGTGCATGAGTCTTCAATTCCAAAGTCTTGTAGCTGTTGTTTTATCCATAGTATTTGTGAACAGCAGCTTCCAAGAGCAACATACTCTGCTTCTGTTGTTGAGAGAGCTACAGTGCTTTGTTTCCTTGAAAACCAAGATATTGTCCTGCTTCCAAGCAACTGGTAAGTTCCAGAAGTACTCTTTCTATCGACTCTGCATCCGGCCAGATCTGCGTCTGAATATTCTAGAAGATTAAAGTCTCCCTTCTTAGGATACCAAAGACCCATGCTTGAAGATGAAGCAATGTATTTAATGATACGTTTTGCAGCACTGAGATGAGATTCTCTAGGATCTGATTGAGACCTAGCACAGATACAAACACTCAACAAAATGTCAGGTCTAGAAGCAGTAAGATAAAGAAGTGAACCGATGATGCTCCTGTACAACTTTTGATCAACTTTCTTCCCTTCCTAATCTTTGTCTATCTTCAAAGAACTTGATATTGGTATATCAATCTTCTTGCAATTTTCCAATCCAAATCTTTTGACAAGATCATTAGCATATTTTTCTTGGAAAATAAAAGCTCCTTCCTTCAATTGCTTTATTTGAAGGCCAAGAAAGAATGTTAATTCTCCCATCATACTCATTTCAAACTCATCCCGCATAAACTTAGAAAATTTCTTGCAAAGACTTTCATTAGAGGATCCAAAAATAATGTCATCAACATATATTTGAACGAGTAAAAAGCTTTTATTTTCCTTTTTGATGAATAGAGTAGTATCTACTTTACCTTTAACAAAGCCGTTCTGTAATAAGAACTTACTTAGTCTGTCGTACCAAGCTCGAGGTGCTTGCTTTAGACCATACAGGGCCTTTTTCAGTCTGAAGACTGAGTCTGGCTTCTTTGGGTCTTCAAATCCAGGCGGTTGTTCCACATAAACTTCCTCTTGGATAAATCCATTGAGGAAAGCACTTTTGATGTCCATTTGGAATAACCTGAAATTTTTGTAACAAGCAAACGCAAGTAATAGACGAATAGCTTCTAACCTTGCTACGGGAGCGTAAGTCTCATCATAGTCTATTCCTTCTTCTTGCGTGTATCCCTTGGCCACGAGTCTTGCTTTATTCCGTACGACTTTTTCCTTTTCATTCATCTTGTTTCTGAACACCCATTTGGCTCCAATAATAGTTTTACCTTTAGGTTTAGACGTCAATTCCCGTTTTGACATCGTTAACGTTGAACTGCGAGCTCCTCTTGCATAGCTTCGATCCAGCTTTCATCGATAAAGCTTCTTCTATGCTTTTTGGTTCAATTTCGAGATGAGAGCAACAAGACTAGACTCTTCACGTCTTTTGGATCTGGTGCAAATTCCTTCATTAATTTCACCGATAATGAGATCTTTAGGATGACCGGACTTGTGTTTCCGATTCTTGGTTGATTTTTCGGATGATGATCTCTTTCTTTATTTGAATCTTCATGAACATCTTGACGCTGGTCTTCCAGAGTCTGAGATACTTTTTGAGTTGTAAGCTTTGGAAGGTCTGGAGCAGGTTCAGACTCTTCATATTGAGTCTTACTGGGTTCATCTTGCATAGAGTCTTGAAATTTGACATTCATTGACTCCTCCACAGACTGGCTCTTCTTATTGTAGACTCTGTAGGCTTTGCTTGATGTAGAATATCCAAGGAAGATGCCTTCATCTGATCTTTCTTCAAACTTACCAACTCGATCTTTTGCATTTTTCAATATAAAGCATTTGCAACCGAACAAATGAAAGTATGAAACAATAGGCTTCTTATTTTTGAATAATTCATAAGGAGTTTTCTCAAGAATAGGTCTTAGGAAGACTCTATTGATGATATAGCAGGCTGTTGAAACATCTTCAGCCCAAAATCGTGAAGAAATTTTGCTTTCAATTAAAAGTGTTCTAGCCATTTCTTGAAGAGATCTATTCTTTCTTTCCACAACTCCATTTTGCTGAGGAGTGTATGGGGAAGAGAATACATGATTAAAACCAGATTCATCACACAATTTTGTGAAATCTTGATTTTCAAATTCACCTCCATGATCTGTTTTTATACTTGAGATAACACATCATTTCTCATTTTGGACCTTTTTAGCAAATTTTTCAAAATAGGAAAAGGTTTCTGACTTACTTGCAAGGAAATATACCCAAGTAAAGTGAGAGAAATCATCCACAATTACTAGGCAATATTTCTTACCTCCAATACTACGAGTTCGGTTGGTCCGAAGAGATCCATATGCGATAACTCGTAGTACATGATTAGTAGAGACATGATTTATTGGCTTAAATGAATTTCTTACCTGTTTTCCCCGAGAATACAAGGTGTGCATGGATCGGACTTTTGATATGGTAATTTGGGTAGACCTCGAACAAGCTGCTTTGATGAGATTTTGGCTAATTGCTTCATATTGACATGGCCAAGCTTTCTGTGCCATAAGCTTGCTTCATCTTGGATTGAAATTAGGCATTGAGATTCATTCAATTTCATGTCTAAGAGGTAGATGTTTCCATGTCTTCGACCCATGAAAGACTGAGTAGAGTCTTTACTAATTCCATAGCAAATTCCTTCTTGAAAGGAGATCTTGAAACCAGTATCACATAGTTGACTAATGCTGAGAAGGTTATAGTTGAGTCCTTCCACTAGAGAAACATTGCTTATTGTGAGATTTCCAATTTTCACAGTTCCAAATCCCACGATGCTTCCTTTGCCATTTCCTCCAAATGAAACATTTCCGCCGTTTACTTGAACAAGCTTCACGAAGCACTTTGAGTCTCCTGTCATGTGTCTTGAACATCCGCTGTCAAGATACCATTTTATCTTTTTCTTGACGGAGACCTGCATTTAAAAAAGAATCTCAAGTTTTCTTTGGTACCCAAATTTTCTTGGGTCCTTTGGTGTTAGTAGGATAAGCATTATTAGGCCATACTTTCTTAACAGGTTTCCAAACCATAGGACATTCTTTTTCAAAGTGATCCTTACTGTTACACTTTGAACACCTTAGAGCATTTCGACCAACAGACTTTACAAAAACTTTCTTGAAATGATTTTTGTAAGCCTCTCTCGACGGTCTTTTCTTAATTCTTTCTTTAACTTTAGGAAAATCAATCAAGGGAATCGTTTCCGCTGTCATGCCTAAACCAGACTTATTGAAGTAAGGTCTTTGGACTGAAAGAACTTTTTCAAGCTTTTCGGATCATATCGAAAACTTCTTTGAAATATTTGATAAGTCCGTTTTTAAGAAAACATTTTCTTTCAAAAGATCATCTTCTTTTTCTTTAAGAGCAGAAACATTTAGGTCCAGACTTTTAACTCTTTCTTCTAAAATGACTCCTTTTTGTTTTAAAACTGAGTTTTCCTTCTTAAGTTCGGAAATCCTTTTTAGAGAAGTCTTAAGACTGAAACACAGTTCATCAATATATTTAGAGACTTTGACAGGAATTTTAAAATCACTTACCTCAAATTCATTGTCTGAGTCTGATCCAGAATCTGAGTCTGAGTCTGAATGTGCCATTAAACATATGTTGGCATATTCATTATCACTCTCTTCACATTCTGTATCACTCCAGGTTTCAGCTTTGAGAGCTTTTCGAAACTTTTTAGCTTTTCCTCTTTTCTTCTTCAGAAGAGGACAGTTGGGTCTGATGTGTCCCTTCTTCTTACATTCGAAGCAAACTACATCTTTGTTTGGTTCCTCATCATCAACATACTTGGTCTGCTGTCTCTGGAAACTTTGTTTCTTTGAGTTGAACCTTCTGCCTTTTCTATTCAGTTTTCTGAATCTTCTTATCATGAGGGCGAGCTCCTCATCATCCATATCATCTTCAGAATCTGCATCATCAGAGTCATCATTTGATTTTAATGCAATAGACTTCTTACCTCTTGGATCTTCTTCTTCATTAATTCGTTCCACTTCATAAGACTGAAGGGTTCCAATTAGCTCGTCGACAGATAAATGCATGATTCTTTGCGTCTCTCTTATTGAAGTCTTTATATGATTCCAATCCTTGGAGAGTCCACGTAGTAGCTTGTTCACCTTCATGGGATCAGAAATTTTTTGTCTTTGGTTCTCAAGACCATTGACAATATCTGTAAAACGACTAAACATATCAGTTATAGATTCTCCTGGTTTCATTTTGAAGGCTTCATATTGACCGAGGAGAATGTTAATTCTGGTCTCCTTCACTCGATCTGTCCCTTCATAGGTGATGTGTAATCTATCCCATACTTCTTTTGCTGTAACACAAGAAGATATTCTGTTATATTCAGTTGGAGATAAGGCACAATATAAAGAATAAATTGCTTTTGCATCGAGTGCTTGTCTCTTGTTTATCTCTTCCTGAGTCATTCCGCTGGCATCAACAGTTTCTTTTCCTCTTTCAGAGATTGATGCAGCAGTAGGAGTAATTCCTCTTTCCACAACATCCCATTCCAGAGGATCCTTAGATCGTAGGAAAGCTTTCATCTTGTTCTTCTAGATGTTGTAATCCTTTCCGTCAAAGTAGGGTGGTCTGTTTTTGCTTTGCCCTTCCATCAGCCCTGGTGCTAGCATACTAGCCATGGATCTTTTACTCTGAAGTAAAACACTTTAAACAAAGTAAGAACACGGGCTCTGATACCAATTGATATTGCTAGTATGAGTACCTAGAGGGGGTGAATAGGTATACAAAGATTTTTCTTGATAATTTCTGTATACTTGCGCAATACTTAGACAGTTGAAGGATTCGCGAAGAGTAATAATCAACGTAAGACTGAGTAAGGAAAGAGAGAATTAAACACGTGGTTTATAGTGGTTCGGCTTGATTCAAGCCTACGTCCACTCTTCTGCACTGACAGCCAAGTTGGCTGGATTCCACTATGAACAAAGAGATGTTACAGTGTTGATCTTCCTTGATTTTTTGGTGTAGATGATCTACCACACTCACTCAAGGTATCGCCAAGTACAAACACTCTCTGTGTATACAATTTCCCTCAGACTGTATCGACTAATAATCAAGGTGCTTCAGACTCTGGAATTTTTCTATCATTCACGCTCTCAAACAACTAGAACGACTTCCTTTTTATACTCTTTTATGCCATCATACCGTTGGCACTTACCAAAGGAATTCCTCCAATCTACCCATTGGACGGAATCAATTAAGAAGATCATTCGAGCTATAAAAGGAACCTGACGATAGCCCATCAATCATGTTCGCCCATACAATCAGGATCTTGGTTTCCAAGAATAGAACATTCCAAGAATACTTCGTCGACCATCGGATCTTCAATTGATCTAGATACGAACAAAAGAATCCGTTATATTTATCCAACCAAAAAAGATCTTCTTCAGACGATAGGATTAAATCCTCAACTATATACTTCGGCTCTGGATTTACTTCGTCATTGGATCAGAAAGACTGTCAATAAGAATAGACTTGAGTCTTGAGTCTTAAATCTTAAGTCTTGAATCTTGAGTCTGGTAGTCAGAAAGTCTTCAGACTTTACACTAGACGATCTGCAGATACACAGACTAGACTGAAGGAAACGTTTTGTCAGCTTCAAAATATTCTGGAACGATTTCTCCAACAATGAGATCGAGATTCTTCGAAAATGATAAAGACCTACGAGGTTAGAGGGACCAAAGCTCATGCGAATGGGTCACTCATGAGCTCCGGTCCGACGCCCTACAAAAACGGAGCATACATGACCGGAGAAAACCTACCTGATTTGATTCGGCGAAGGTACTGCGGCGAATGGAGGCTAACTGATGAACCATCGATGATAGTAGATCACTCTCTTGGACTCATGCTCTTGTGGGTTCTCTCGGCCAAAACCAATGCCGAAGGATGTGGAAAAAAGGGGGTGAACCGCGAGATTCGTTGTGTCGGTTTGTGTCGAGGATGGCTGGATGACGTTCCGCCGGGCCTAAATTTCAGCCCCCTCCCTCTCTCTTCTGTGTCCCCTCGACTCTTCCTCAGCTCTTTCGGTTTCTCACAGTTCCAGAAGAAGGGGGTCAAGAAGCGAGATCTTGTGCACGGTCGAGCCTCTCTTTGGCTCTCCACCCTCTCTCAAGCACTTCTCTCGCCTAAGTTCTTGCTCTTGAGCACTTCTCTCGCTCCAGCTCTCACTCTCCAGCACTTCTCTCCCCCCAGCTCTCACTCCCAACACTTCTCTTGCTACACTTCTCTCGCCCCCAAAGACCAACCCCGAACCTCCTCTCTTCTCTTTGCTTTCTTCCTTTTAAGCTCGGCCAACGATAGGCGCGCACATGGCTCCTGCCACTGCTAGCCTGTCGCGGTCACTTGATCTTTGTCCCTGGGATTACGCCGTCCTTTGCCTTCGCGATCCTCGGCCTCGTGATCCTCTGCTCCTCTGTTTGTACCCTTTGCTACTGTGTTTTTCTTTTGTAGGTCTAGGCATGGAGACAGGCTGGAGGGGGACGACTAGTCGTGGTGGGTCGAGCTAGTGGGCCGCATGAGTAAGAAAGAGGCTGGGCCCAGGCCAAAGGGAAGAAGGGCCAGTCCAAATCCGGCCTAACCCGACCCTAAGCATTTTTTCTTTCTCTTTTTATTTATTTATTTATTTTTGTTTTAGTGACTAATTCCTAATCTTGTACATAATAAAATTGTAAAATTTAGGTGTCAATAGCTATCCCTCTTTGAATGAGAGTTCGAAGAGGTTCTATTCAAAGACAAAAGACACCTAAATTATTTTGGTGATAGAGAGACTCTAGATGCATAGGCACGTATCAGGCCGACGGAAAAGACTCTTAACTACGGAAGTGCGTCTTGTTAATAAGAGGAAGAAAGACTCCGGGTTATAGAAGCACGCCATGTCATAAGAAGGACTCGGGGCTACGGAAAGCCCATTGGGTCATAAGAAAGGGGTTGAAGGACTACGAGTTACGGAAAGCCCACCGGGTCATAAGAAGGGGGTTGAAGGATTCCGGGCTACGGAAATCCCACAGAGTCATAAGAAGGGGGTTGAAAGACTCCGGTCTACGGAAATCCCACCGTGTCATAAGAAGGGGATTGGACTCCGGGCTATGGAAAGCCCACCAGGTCATAAGAAGGGGGTTGAAGGACTCCAGGTTATGAAAAGCCCACCGGGTCATAAGAATGGGATAGAAGGACTCCAAGCTACGGAAAGCCCACCGGGTCATAAGAAGGGGATTGAAGGATTCCGAGTTACGGAAAACCCACATGGTTATAAGAATGAGGTTAAAGGATTCCGGGTTACGGAAGGCCCACCGGGTCATAAGAAGGGATTAAAGAACTTCGGGCTACAGAAAGCCTACCAGGTCATAAGAAGGAGGTTGAAGGACTCTAGGCTATGAAAAGCCCATCGGGTCATAAGAATGGGGTTGAAGGACTCTAGGCTACGAAAAGCCCATCGAGTCATTAAAAGATGACATAGTTTAAGGTTGATCATGAACCTTTGGAGATGGCATGGTTTAAGGTTGACCATGAACCTTTGGAGATAGCATGGTTTAAGGCTGATCATGAACTTTGGTTTTTAGGGAGGCACCCGCTAACCCCTTTGAAAATTGCATGGCTTCACTGAGGAATCCTGTCAAACTCACTTGAGTGAATATTATTAGAGACTTCATAAGGAGATGTATTGGCAATATTGTAACATTAATTGAACAAGTTAATCAAGCTAAGTCCGACTGTTTTGGAAAAACATTTGATTTCAATCAGCATCATGTGGCGCAAAATTGTCATCTTGCTCGTGGATATATCATTAATCATCAAATTCTCTAGGAGTCAAGTTCTTAGCAAGATGATCACAACTCGTGAAAAAGGCTCATTAAGCATGCCAAACTAGAGCTTCTTAGTCAGAAAGGGCTTTTCACGCACTTTTGATAAAATGATTGCTTGATCCCATCCATTTATGTGAGAGATAACTAGTTGCTGAGGGTATCTCACATAACCCAGATCAAAGGCTTTTAGAAACATTTGCGATGAGCACAATATGATCGATCAAAAAGGTCTTTTGAAAGGACCGCAATATAGGCTCATTTAGGGCTTACACAAATGAATTATTGCTTTGAGGCCAATAGGGGAACATTTGTTGTTATCTTCGTCGGGTTTACAAGTTGAGAACTTGAAAGATAAGACAAGATATAATTACTTCCACTTCTTCAAGAAATAGCTTCTTTGTGGCATTCTCATTTTCACTCGAAACATCCCAATCAAAAGAGATTTCGGAAGAGGGTTGTAATGTTGGCTCGGGAAAGGCTTGAAAGGCTTAAAATTCTCAAGGGGGTTTTTAAGAGTTAGTGATCATCATAGTATCGTGACCATGTCATTTGATCTTTCGAAGTCACTTGGCTTTTGAAACACAGCGCATCTCGAAAGTCCCTTGATTAATCATTTTTGCATGGAGGTTCGCTCCTTTCCTTTGCACTTGCGATGATTTTTTTACACAGGCACTTGGACTTTGATAATTTTTCTTTCATATAAGATGCAGCTTTTAGTTCTTTTTTGACGAGCATTGACATTACTTTTACTAGGCACATTGCTTTTTCATGCCCCATAATTTATCGAACTTTTTGCTCTTTGAACATTTGTAGCTCTTATGACTTTCGAGATGCTTTTTACATTTTCTCGTGACTGTCAATTGAATTTGGTCAATTCTTATGACTTGCCTTAGTGAAAAGGATGATCACCGCTCGGGTTCAGAAATGAATAATCAGGCCCAAATTGGTTAAAGCAATAGGTATCAGTGTTTGGGTAGAGAAGGAAATGCTCTTCTTCACCTTGGGATGAGTCAAGCTCTGATGAGAATTCCTCTGAAGCTACCACCCGAAGATTAAGGCAAGTGAAAGTAATAAAATCTTTCTTAATCTTTTGCTCCACAACACGACCGTAACCTCCTATGTTGCCCCAATGTAAGGTCATTCTCGACAAAGGTACTTTGAAGGATTGTCTTTATTCGGCTCAAAAGGGTAACAAGATGTCAGCTCAAGGCTTGAGATTGATGAAGGAAATGCCTTTATCATTTCGATCTTTGCACTCAATGCGAATGAATCATTCATCCTAAGAGAGGGTCACCTTTCACTCAACTCTCATAAGTGTTTAAAGGATGTGTTTGGAATTAGCTTGCCTTTCCTCATCCTAAGTATCCTCTGCTTGGCATGATTAACATCTCTATTTCACTTTGCTAAGATTCTCTGAGTAGATTAATCTCCATAGGGAATTTTGATTCAAAATGAATAATCCATAAAACGAGAAAACAATTTTGAGATAAAAAGGATGCTCAAAAAGTTTGTAGAAACTTTTTTCTTTTCTCAATTATTCAATTTTTGTTTCTAGGAAAGCGCCAAAGGTTCTCTTTTGTAATGGAAATTCTCCTCTCTCTCTCTCTCTCTCTCTTTTTTTTTTTTTTTTTCTACTTTAAAAAAAATGAGAAGAAGGGTACTTACCTGTGGCATGGCGACTTGGTAACCTTGTAAAAATGTAAAATAATATGTTAGTGGAAAAATCTTTAGGGATTGAAATGTTGGAAATGATACATTGTTGCCCTTCATTTGCTTTCATCCTTTGGGTGCTAACATCTCTTGTATTCACCTTTGTGGATATTTGGTAACTAGACAATACCCTTCCCTTGCATTTGCCTTTAAATGTTTGATGTTTTCTTGATTCCTTGGTAGAAGGCGCTGCTTCTACGGTCAAGGTGTAGCTTTTTTTATTTATCACCCTGTAAGAAGGGGAGATGGAACGAGTTATCTCTATACTTAGTTAGGTTAAACTGAGGAACAATACATCCTTTTTGATGAATTTGACAATGTTGTTCTAGCATGCTTCATTAATGGGTGAATGAGAGATTTTTCTCTAAATCAAACGTTGTTCTCCCACTTGTTATATGACAAACCTTTGTTCCGTTTGAGTTTGTCCAATATCAAAGAAAAGAACATGTCATTTTTTACACTAAAAAGAATCAAGTTTAGGAGCGAGATACTGCAAATTAAACATGCTATATAATTAACATATGAGCAAATAAATGCCTAATTACACTAAAAAGGCAATACATAGCAATTCCTAACCAAATCCTACATTTTTTTAATTTTTGAAATTTTTATTTATTTATTTTTTAAAAAATATTTTTAATTTTTTTAAATAATAAAATGAACTAAAAATAAAATTCGAGCCCAGAATGGGTTGGGTCCGGTCTGACCTGACCCAAACCTAGATCCAACTCAGTCGAAATAAATTTGTAATTTGTAATTTTTGATTTTTTCAAGTTTTATAGCTTTTTTTTAGATGACTTTTTTTTTTGGTCTTTTCCTCACTTCATCCTTTCCCCTGCACGTTCTGCTCGACTGTCCTTCCCGAGGCTAGTTTTTGCCATTTTAGTTTTCTATTTTTTTTTCTTTGCTTTTCTTTTCTTTCTTCTAATTTTTTTTGTTTCTTTATTCTTTCTTTCTTCCCTTCTGGCTTTTTCACCGAACATCCCCATCTATTGTCTTTTCTTCCATTTTTTCTTCTTTTGTTTACTTCTTTTTCTTCTTCGGTCTTCTTCTTCTTGCCACCTCTGCACGCTAAAGCCACCTTCTCTCCTACACCATCTTTCACCAAAACTTGTCAATCAAACTAGCGCCATTTTAAACAAGCCTCACTATCTTTTGTCATTGGCATTAACACTACCCGCACTTGGGCCACCACTAGGCCGACACCCACTCTCTCACATAAATGGATAGGGAGGATGACAGGACACAACTTGCACAGAAAATAAGCCTAAATCACAACATATGGCCATAAGTCATAACCACGACAATGTAAACTCGGAATGGACGAAACAAAAGCGTGTAGAACAACAACAAAACACGTCTAGCAATGACGGACGCCTATAATAAACAAAGATTTAGAGATAGTTATCGGGGCTTCACTCAGGCATTTATACAAACAGTTTGCGAGCATTACCAAATGTTTATATTTCCGACTTAACCGGAACCCGAAATGAGATCGAGATTCTCTAAAAATGATAAAGACCTACGGGGTTAGAGGGACCAAAGCTCATGCGAACGGGTCACTCATGAGCTCCGATCCGATGCCCTACAAAAATAGAGCATACATGACTAGAGAAAACCTACTTGATTCGGTTTGGTGAAGGTACTGTGGAGAATGGCGGCTGACTGACGAACCATCGATGATAGTAGATCACTCTCTCGGACTCATGCTCTTGTGGGTTCTCGGCCAAAACTAATGCCGAAGGACGTGGAAGAAAGGGGGGAACCGTGAGATTCGTTATGTCGGTTTGTGTCGAGGACGGCTGGATGATGCTCCGCCAGGCCTAAATTTCAGCCCCTCCCTCTCTTATATGTCCCCTCGACTCCTCCTCAGCTCTCTCGGTTTCTTACAGTTCCAGAAGAAGGGGGTCAAGAAGCGAGATCTCGTGCATGGTCGAGCCTCTCTTTGGCTCTCCACCCTCTCTCAAGCACTTCTCTCGCCCAAGCTCTCGCTCTTGAGCACTCCTCTCACTCCAGCTCTCACTCTCCAGCACTTCTCTTGCCCTAGCTCTCACTCTCCAACACTTCTCTCATCCCCAAAGACCAGCCCCGAACCTCCTCTCTTCTCTTTGCTCTCTTCCTTTTAAGCTTGGCCAACAACATGCGCGCATGGCTCCTGCCACCGCTAGCCTGTCGTGGCCGCTTGATCTCCGACCGTGGGATCACGCCGTCCTCTACCTTTGCGATCCTCTGGCCTTGCGATCCTCTACTCCTCTGTTTGTACCCTCTGCTACTGCGTTTTTCTTTTGTAGGTCTAGGCATGGAGACAGGCTAGAGGGGTATGACTAGCCGTGGTGGGCCGGGCTAGTGGGTCGCACGAGTAAGAAAGAGGCCAGGCCTAGGCCAAAGGGAAGAAGGGCCAGGCCAAATCCGGCCTAACCCAACCCTAAGCATTTTTTCTTTCTCTCTTTTTTTGTTTTTATTTTAGTGACTAATTCCTAATCTTGTACATAATAAAATTTTAAAATTTAGGTGTCAATAGGGTCTATCAAGTTTTGGAGGAAATCTCTACTTGACCTATGGACCCAATTTTTTCTTGTTTGCAGGTCTCGCCTGTAGCTAGCTAGAACATGAAGATTCACGAGACACATCCACTGTCGACGAACCCAAGCTCCACCTCATAGTGTAGTAGCTCTTGGGACCAGAGAATTAGTCTATATTGTCTTACGAGCTCTAGCAAGCATTGGTGATCAAAGACAAAGATGAATTGCTTGACAGCACTATTCCAGCCCTGTTTGACAACCAACTTGCACGACAATGGAGGAAGTGCAATAAGCTCATGCAAACCTCGATAGGGGACTACCTCATGGTGGAGGTCACCATCAAACTACCCTTGGTTGAAGACAAGAAGGGATTTTGGGAAAACTTGTGAGAGATGTATGGGAAGCTCGATAAGGCTAAAATTTTCTTGTTAACTCAAGCCCTATTAGAGCTCAAACATAGAAATCTATCAATTTCCATTGTTTTCAATTGTCTTCTCTGTGGAACGAACTCGAAATGGTAGAAGAGAAGTTGGAAGGACCTGAGACTGCTTTGGCATAATACCGAGCCATGAAAGAACATGAGAAGGTAACAAGGGTGTTGTTCTTGCAGCCAAAGCTTTGCCGGAGTAGTGATTGGCTGCATCGAGGTTTTGCCATGGAAGTTTTTGCAAAACCTAGGCACCACAT
Source organism: Eucalyptus victrix (assembly GCA_016097545.1). Classification (NCBI taxonomy): domain Eukaryota; kingdom Viridiplantae; phylum Streptophyta; class Magnoliopsida; order Myrtales; family Myrtaceae; genus Eucalyptus; species Eucalyptus victrix. The sequence goes on along the minus strand of CM027845.1, from coordinate 11,236,694 downwards.
TAGGGTTCCTCAAGGAAGAAGAAGATGTTTTTCATTCATTTGAATGAATGGCCATGATATGCTTGCTTGATTAGACGGCTTAGGGTATGCGCAACAAACGAATGAATGAGATTTAATCTTGGGATCTAACGGTGCAGGATTTTCAATGAGATCAAATAGCTCAACTCTAATCCTCACCGTGCCTCAATCTAACAGCCCACATAATACCAAGTTAAAACCTACCTAGAAAAGGATCAAACGGCTCGAATTTTGCCACATCATTAAACAAAGCTAGTTCCAACAAAGGAAAAGGTAAATTTTGTGATTATTACAAATGTCCTTCTCACACTAAAGAAAATTGTTAGAAATTGCATGAAAGCTAGTAGATAAGAAGGAACGGGACCTTCTTGCATCAAATACTAAGGTCATATATCAACAATGACTAGTTTCAACAAATTATGAGGGCTCTAAATCGGACATGAATTTAGGACAAGGCGGCCAATTATGCAGGTATTTTCTATTGTTAGATGAGCACTATTTCGAACAAAGTAGGAATTATATATTTAGGTGCTGGTGACCATAGTCTATGATAAATGTTTCTTTACAAAAATTGACAAGCCTTCACCTTGTACCTTCATTTTCCTTCCAAAATATAATGATACTTCAGTTTCTAAAATTGGGGATGTTGAGCTTAGTTCTTCCACCACACAAAAAAAATGTCCTATTCATTCTTGATTTCCAGTTTTATCGGCAGAAGTACAGCCCAAGTGCCATAACTTGGCACGGAGGGACACTTAAGTGCCATAACTTTAAAATAGTACACTTGAGTGCCAATTTTAAAGTTAAATGGGCCACTTAAGTGCCACTCCGGCGAAAATCCGACCAAACGGCTGATGTGGTGAGTTTCGTGAGTTTGGTCCAAAACGGCGTCATTTTGCACGCCGACATGGGCGGAGAAAATGCAAAAACGATGCCGTTTCGTGTTTACGTATAAATAATAATATAAAAATTAGTTAAAATTAATTTTATTTAAAATATTAAAAATTAAAAATTTTAAAAAATTAAGAAAAATTTAAAAAATTTAAAAAATTAAGAAAAATTTAAAAATGTTAAAAAATTAAGAAAATTTGAAAAATTTTAAAAAATTAAGAAATTTTTTTAAAAAAAGTGGTGGGGGGGAGGTCGAAGGGGCGGCGAGGGTTGAGCCCTCGCTGCCACCACCTCCCCGCCGTCGCTGGGAAGGACCGGCGACGGAGGGGAGAGGGTCGGCCGGGGTCGCCGGCCCTCGGCCCCCGGCCAACCGATGGTGAGGGCTGCGAGCCCTCGTTGGATCACGGCAAGGGCCGCGACCCTTGCCCCAGATCTGGGCGAGGGCTCGCGGGCCCTCGCCGCTGGTCAGCCGGCATCGCCGGCCCTTGGCTAGGGGCCGGTGAGGCCGGCCGACCCTCCCCACCTCATCGCCGGCCCTTCTCGGCAGCGGTGGGGAGGCGGCGAGGGCCCACGAGCCCTCGCCTAGATCCGGCGAGGGTTGCGGCCCTTGCCGCCTCCCCACCGCCGCCGGGAAGGGTTGGCGACGGAGTGGGGAGGGTTGGCCGGCCTCGCCGGCCCCTGGCTAAGGATCAGCGACACCGGTCGACTGGTGGCGAAGGCCCGCGAGCCCTCGCCCAGATCTGGGGCGAGGGTCACGGCCCTCACCGCGATCTGCGAGGGCTCACAGCCCTCCCCGTCGGTCGGCCGGGGGCCGGCGACCCCGGCCGACCCTCCCCCCTCTGTCGCCGGCCCTTCCCGGCAACGGCGGGTGGCGGCGGCGGCGGTGAGGGCTTAGCCCTCAGCTGCCCCTCGACCTCCTCGTCCCCCTTTTTTTTTTTCTTAATTTTTTAAAATTTTAAAATTTTTCTTAAATTTTTAAATTTTTTAAATTTGTCTCAATTTTTTAAATTTTTTAAATTTTTCTTAATTTTTTTAAATTTTTTGAATGTTTTAAATAAAATTAATTTTAAATCTAATTTAATTAATTTTTATATTATTATTTACACATAGACACAAAACGGTGTCGTTTTTGCATTTTCTTCGCCACGTCAACGTGCAAAACGACGCCGTTTTGAACCAAACTTGCCGGAAAATGGCCACGTTAGCTATTTGGCCGGATTTTCGCTGGAGTGGCACTTAAGTGTCCCATTTTACTCCGATATTGGCACTCAAGTGTACCATTTTAAAGTTATGGCACTTAAGTGTCCCTCCGTGCTAAGTTATGGCACTCCAGGTGTCCCAACCTGCAATTTTATCTCATTTTTGTGTTTAAACTTTGTGAAGAAAACTCTTGTTGGGTCTTTTTTGATTTTGATGTCTGTCTCTTTTAGGTCCTTTTTGACCGGGACACTGATGGGCTTGGATAGAAATCATGGGGACTCCATTTTTGAATCACATTTCCCAAGACTTTTGACGTTACATCTTTTCCTTTTAATAATAGCATAGCATCTTATGTAATGTCAAAAATAACAAAAACATATCTATTTATCTCATCAACGTTTGGGCCACAGTGCCATTTTTTCTCATCCCAAATGCCTTATATGTCCATTAGCTAAACAATCTCGAATGCCTTTCTAGAAAAACACATCACGTGCCAATCGAGCTTTCTCACTTTTGCACATGGACATCTAAGGATCATATCACACTCCATATCGTGATGGATCTAATTTTTTTCTCAACATTGTGGATGATCATACTTGAGGAACTTGGGTTTTCTTATGCAATCCAAGGCTCGAGTACTTTCTGTCGTGACCTCTCTTTTTCCGTTTGAGGAAAAAGAAAGAAGGTTTAGGGTTATTTGTCTAAAGAGGCGGACCAATGACCCTAGATTAGACACGAGTTCTCTTAAGCCCATACCTTGCACGACGTTAGATTTTATATTTTAATTCTTAACAACCTATGTATTTCTAGGAGTCGCCATTATCCTATTGGTGTCGGCTAGAAACCAATCAAGACGCGGGAGTCTAGTCTCGATTCATATGCAACCAGAGATTTTTAGGAATGGGGACTTGTTTATGCTAATGTTTCTATTAGTGGCCCTACGGTACCACTAACTTGGAAAGTTGTTTATCTAAATGGCCACACAATATTGATTACTAATTATAATTCTTATAAAACCGCTACGTGTCCATGCAAATGTTTTTGTAGGTTTATTTTCCTTAATGTCTAGACTAATCCTAACATAATTTAGAAGAGAAATTTACACTCAAATTAATGAAAAGCGGTGCAAAAGTAAACATTCAAGAAATTAAAATGACTTGAAAGTAAATGCAAAAAAAAAAAAAAAAAAAAAAAAAAAAACTGGATACAAGTCTGGGCAAATAATATTACACGGCCTTGTTATCATGCCCTAGGACATGACCCCATGAGCAAAATGGGAATTTAAATATGCATGAAATTACTCTAAATGCATGAAACTACTCTAAATAATTTTAATCTATGCAAAATGGATTATAAACAAAAATGATTATAAAATATCAAAATAGCATTAAATTAGGAAAAAATGACCTTATAAAATTAATAAATTTTCATAGATGTCATTTTTGCCTTAATTTGATACTATCTATCACTTATTATATATATATATTATATATATATATATATATATATATATATATTTGAACTTTTTGAACTTTTTGATTTTTTTTAAAATAATAATAATTCCCTAAATTGATATATGCTAACATTGAACAACACAACACATGAATATCACAATAATCAAGCTTAAATCGACCCTTTCAAAAACGAAGATTGGTTCCGACATTTTATCGAATAGTTGGCTTGCATCAAATCACCTCAAAACAACTTCCTCGGGCCATGTTCGTAGCCTTCAATCTTGACCCATAAGCAATCTCACGTGGAAGCAAAGTATCAATGATATACACATGCAAAGAACGAGTTTAGCTAGAAATCACAGCTTGGAACACACAAGAACCAAACTGAAAACAATCTCCAATATATGGGTTGGAGCTGTTTTGCAAATCTGGTTTTGAACCCAAGTCAAACAAACATATCATGTGCCTAGATTGAAGCCTCGACAACCATCATATGCAACATCTATATGAAATATTACTCAATCCGGATGAAAATAGGTAAGATGGACTTTCAAATGTAACAAACATCACAGAGAATGATCAACCGGACACATCAAAGTGCACTCTCCAAGAAGCATACATGCATGATCTATGCTGGCCAACAATGTCTCAATGTGGACTGGCTTGGTTTTTGGCTCATGTTATAGACGGTCTCATGGTTCACAAGGAGATTTAAAGACTAAATCGGGTTGTCTTATGCATCATTTGTACTCCTATATAACATTCATCAAAGTCACAAAAAAAAAAAAAAAAAAACAACGCATGCAAAGGGGAGTAACAAGTCAAGCATGTAAGGGTATTGAAGAGGTTTTAAATACTTAAAAAAAAATTTCAACCTCGAAAATCAATTCTCCGGACTAGTTTTCCTCTTGATTTTCATGATCAAAACATGTTCAAACTCGAAAAAAAATGCATCTCTTAGTTTCCTTTGCAAGTGACCCTTGGCCAAGGAAACCAAGAAATTGTCTTCTGGGGGGCACGTGGAAAATGGCCCCTTCAAACTGAAAGTGAAATCTGCAGAAGAAAAAACTGACAACGAAGGTTTTCATTGACCTAAAAAATTAAACTTTAAAATCTCTTTTGTTGGCCAAATTTAAGCCAACCCAAATTGTATGTATTCTAGTTTGGGTTGTAAGTCATTTCTTTCCTCATTTGTCTCTCACTTTTCTCAAAAACACTCACTTTTCCTCACTTGTGACTAATCGGGCTCAACACTTAGACAAATCTTAGGACTCCCTTGGCCCACCAAGAGGGTATTCCCGACCAATTTTTGTCCAATTGCACTTTTAATTATGGTCTTCCAATCACGTGTAGAGATCAAGCTGATTGGATAGCTGAGGAGGATATGGTCGGGCCACCAAGTTGCTTACTCAGCAGTTCCGAATTGAGACTAACTTGTGGACTGAGATTTGGTAGCTTTTTTGGGTGCTTTAGGGTGCGTTTGAAAAGGTTTTGGGGAAAATTTTTGGAAAATACAAAGGCCTTTGAGTTAAATGAGTTTTTCAAAATATAAATTATGTTTGATAAATTATATTTGTAAAAGTCTATTATGAAAGACCTTTGAGCAAAATAGTATTTGGAGAAATTAAATTTACAAAAGACTTTTGTTATTAAAAAAAAAGAGAAAAGAAAAAGGAGAGTTGGCCGGTGACCGCCGACAAAGAGCTAACAGTTGTTGGTGAAGGGTAGGCGGTTCGGCGATGAGCAAGCGCTCCGACAAAGTCACGTAATCCTCGGCGAGGGTCTCCATGTGGCTCAACAAGGGTCGCCGCAACCCAAATCTCATGCGATTTGGGTTGTAGCGACCCTTGCCGGATGGTCGCATGACTCGCCATGCCACAACCTCTGTGCGGAGGTCATCGGGGTCGCGGGATCTAGGTTGTGGCGACCCTCACCGGACAATCACACGACCCACCACACCGCGACCTCCATGCGGAGGTCACATCGTGAGATTTGGGTCACGATGACCTAGATCGCGAGATTTGGGTTGTGATGACCCTCACCAAACAGTCACGTAACCTCTGTGCAGAGGTTGCCGAGGCCACACGATTTGGTTGCGGCAACCCAAATTGCGATCTGGGTTGCGGTGACCCTCATCGTGTTACGACTACCACGAGGCGACCCTCATTGGAGGGTTTTGTGAACTTAGCCGAACTGCTTGCCTTTTGCTGCATTGTCTGCCCTTCGGCAAACTACCTATCCTTCACTGACAACCACGCATAAATGCTGGTCTTGTTCAACAGAGAGAAGGGAAGAAGATGAAGAAGAACATATATTGAGGGCAAAATCGGAAAAACAAAATATTAGCGAGAATAATTTCAGGATAATTTTTTCATTATCCCCCTAGGCTAGGATGTCGAGAAAGCCCAAGGTAGCCCCTAAGTTGCCTTGGGCATTCAACCTTTTTAAAGGCTTGCATTTGGCAAAGGGAGCTAAAAAAAAAATTACCAAAAACCAAGTATTTGGCCAAAGGGCTTTGAACACCCAAGGGGCTTTGGGAAGGTAGTTCCTAAACGCACCCTTAATCCATCAATTTGGTTGTGGTTTTTGATCAATTAGCAAGCTCATATATAGTAGTTTAAGATCTTGATCATTTTTCACAATTGTCTCCTCCCAATTTTTCAAGAAAGTCCCTTAAAGTTGACCATTTTCTTGCCCGAGAATACCCAATTGAATGCAATTTGGTCCTTTTTGCCCAATTCGATTAATTAGACTTAAACCAAGTTCAATTTCAACTCAATTGAGGGCCAAGATGATGATTTAAGGGCTCGGGCGCAAATTTTGTAAAATTTGCGAATTGATCCCTCAACTTTTGGAAATTGCATTTTGGCCCAAACTTGCCATTTTAATTCCAATTTGACCTCCTGGGCTTGGCTAGTCACATTTAGATCATTGGCCCGGGCTTTTTTTCTTTACTTTCTTTATTTATTTATTTTAGCAAACACATCTTCCATTTAAAAAAAATGCCTAGATAATCTATATGCAAGAATTGGACATGAAATATTTTTGTGGAAAAACAAGTTCCCATTTTTTTGGAACTAATTTTTGGGTAAAAATTTAGGTGTCAACACTTTCTCATCTCAAGAATTTCCTTATCTCGATTAAAAGTCAATTTAACAAATATGTACAACAAATTTGCATCGATAATGCTTGTGAATTCTTTAATCATGGTTGCTCTTCATCATTCCTTTCCAATGGAATTCTTAATGAAAGTTCCTATGAGTACACTCTCCAACAAAATGGAATTATAGAAAGAAAATACCGTCATCCATTAGAAGTTGCTCGAGCTCTTAAATATCAAGCCTCAATTTTAGAAAAGTTATGGGGAGATTGTGTGGTCACAATTAATCAGATGCCATTTCATGTTCTCAATGGAAGAACTCTTTTCCAATTATTAATTAGGAAACGTTCGGCATTCATCACTTTCGTGTTTTGGGGCATTTATGCTATGTGTTCACTGTAGACCCTCGGGACAAAGTCCCCATGCCCTCTAGTGTGTATTTATAGGATATCCTACTCTTCAAAAGGGATATTTGGTTCTTGATCCATCCATTGGACAATTTTTCATTAGCAGATGTGTCATTTTTCATGAAGGTATTTTCCCTTTCTAGGACAAGTTATGTTCATATCAACAGGACAATTTTGTTACATCTCATCATCTATTTTTAAGTGAAGATCATCCTCCACAGGCACCGGTGATTATGCTTCTATAGGTGACACCTCTTATAGCATCTTTTTATATTGATGCAAGAGTTGTTGGTAGTTTGCTTTATAATCAAACCGAGATGTATCTTGTTCCACATTAAAAAAAAAATGTGAGTATGCACATGGATGAGATTTGACACTAACCAGCGATCATTATTTATTAAAATTCGGATTTATTTTTATAAAAAATTAACCATACTGTTTCATTGAAAAAGTGCGATTGTTCATGAAGGAGTTACAATTATTTTTTATTATTTAATTTAGAATTTCATATTTCTTCTAAGGGTTATCTTATAGTTCATATTTGTTCAGATAAAACTTCTTAATTCTTGGAAGGTTGTGTCTATTTGGATATAACTTCTTGTTTTTTACTATAAATTATGGATGTGTTTATTCAATGATGATCCTCCTCTTCTAATTTCATTTTCTTTTAAAAAATATATATGGACATGTTTTCCAATTGTTTCCATTGAGAGATTCCGGAGAAAAACTAAAATGCTGTTTAGTATTCTTAATCGAGGTTTTGTTATATTCTGGAAGAAATTTGCCGGTGATCATTAGCAACATTGTGGGGGCAAATACTTTCTTAAAAAAAGTGATATTGTACCTCAAAGTCTGACTTCATTATTTTACCCAATTCATTCGAAGATAGTCCCAACAATTTAAGGAATTAATTATTGCAACAATGGAGTCAAAGTTGATTAAATTCAAGTTTTACTCGGCGCTTTCGTCTTGCTTTGCCACTAGTGCATTTTTGCTCGAATCGAGAACCAGGCTTCCGCACAAAATGGTATAGCATCACTGGAGGGGGCGAAAGATGGCATTAAGGATACCATGGATGAGGATACCGAGGGCTCTGGGGACAAGGATGATTTTGTTTTGGAGGAAGCAATCAATGAAGGAAATCCTGATGGATATCAATCGATACAAAAGAAGATGTGCATACGGAGGAGACTTCGAAATCTTCGACAAAGGAAACAAATATATCTAGTGATCACATGCCGTGATAGATGCCTTGAGGTTGTCTGTGCTGGATGGGTACACCATGCAAAAAAAGTTCAGTGCTGCATTAGTGCGGCTCATTGGAATTGTCTCCGCAAATTTTTCAGAGGAGCCACAGCCTCTCACCTTCGTGTCCAACTTCGAGCATGCCGGGACTCTGATCCATGAGATCGAGTGCAAGGTATGGCTCTAATTACACCTTTTGGAAGGTTTCGATTTATACTATTTTGTTGATTCCGTTTTGTTTAATGGATTATTATAGTGTTGTTACATGCGTGGGCTGATATGCAGTGCTCTATTTATGAAAGCAATTTGGAATACGGGCATGATGATGATTGATTTTGTCTTAGTTTTTGAGATTTCTCTTTCCCAGAAAATGGTTGTAAACTCGTAACAATCAGATCTTTGTTTGGTGGGCTGCTAATGCCTAGCTATGCAGAAAGGCTTGAGCATTTCATGGAGAGAGAGGTTGGTTATGGTGGCGGTGGCGAGATTGAGCGTGCGACTTTCTTGTCGCTGTGGTTGTCCAGGTTCGTCTTCTATTCTTTCTACGAGAAGCATTTTGGTAAGCAAAGTTTTGCCAGTTCCGCTCAGCCCTACTGTTCTCGCTAGTCCTTGCCATAACCTAAGGCTTCTGAAGGATGATGCTGACACTTGCCTAGATTCAATCTCTATTTTAGGGCCGTTTAAGCTGGTGCAGTTGTGGGGTACAAGAGGTTTCCGCTCATAGCGTTGAAAACCCCGAATGGTTTCAAACTTGCAAACCTAGGTGTGCTAGATGGTCCAGAGTAAACTTCAAGTTCAATCTTTCGTCGATGAGGTCAGTGCTCGAATTGCACACAACTTCCAGAGGCGGCCTCACACTGGCAAATTTGAGAATTGGCGGCATTTATTATCGAACTATAGAGATACCAAAAGGTATGGGGCAGGAGGTATAGGGCAATGGTTCATAAACTTGTAAAAGGTCTAAAACCAGAAGTAGAATTAATGTCCATGATGGATTAAATTTAGAAGTTGAATGTACAATGCTTTCGTTTTGGTTAATTACTCATTTCTTTCTATTACTACTCATGCCCTCACTATTTAGAAAAGAAAGCTAACATTATAGCTAATTTTTTGTGGCTTTGCATATCTTGATAATTGCTTTCTTGAATGGAGATTTAAATGAGAAAATTTACATGGAACAAAACAGAGAGTTTTGTTTTTCTTGGACATGAAGGGAAAGTATATAGATTGATTAAATCTCTTTATAATATTGATGATATGCTTATTGTTGGAACCAATATGATTGGAGGCATTGAGACTAAGAAGTAAAATGAAAGACTTGGGTGAAATGGATACTATCTTTGTAAAGTTAAAAAAACATTGTGGGAGTTATTCTTTAAGCCAAAGTGATTATGTGAAAAGATGTTGAATAAATTTCAACATTTTATTTTCAAAGAAATGGGTACTCCATTTGATTCCTGTAAAGGGATTTTAGTGTGAGTGCTATAGGGTTTTTAATGCATGCGATACATTGTACTAGACACGATATGACTTATTCTGTGTGCAAGTTGAGTAATACTAGTAATTCAAATGCAGAATATTGGAAAGCCGTTACCATAATTTTTTATTATCTTATTGTTCTATGATAATTCAGCTATATTAGAAGGATACATTGATGCTAGTTGGGTTTTGAGTGTGAGAGATAAACAATCCACTACTGGATAGATTTTCACATTTGATGGTTGTGCAATTTCTTGGACAAGTGAGAAACAAATGTGCATAACTCACTCAACTATGCAATTTGAATCATTGCTCTAGTAGCAACTAGGAAAGAGGTTAAATGGATTATGGATTTGTTGTTGGATATCAAATTATGACCTAATCCTATGCCTCATATTTCTATCTATTGTGATAGTTAGGCTACCTTGGCAAGAGCTTATAATAGCACTTATAATGGTAAGTCTTGATATATTAGTCTAAGACATGAGTACATGAGATAATTGATTAAAAATGGTACCATAACAATTATCTACATGAGGTCAAGCAATAATCCTACTAATCCCTAACAAAAGCTTTACCAAGAGACATAGTAAATATGATCTCTCAAGAAATGTGATTGAAACCCTTTAATTAAAATCACTAGTAATTGTAACCTGACCTTTTTTTTTTTTGCTAGAACATCACTAATTATAAGGTTTAATGGGTAAAACCAAGTTATTGAAAGTGATTGTTTAATTAAAATGCTAGCCCTAATATGAGAAGTTTGTATCGCTAGTTAGGTTTTGTAGGTTGAATTAAATTCTTAATAATGCATAGTAAATTTGTGATGTGATAATAGTAACAAAATACATGATAAATACTTCACCTATATGAACTTAGAAGTGGTACTGTTTCTTACAAAAGTTAGAATTGCCTTCTAGAGAGTTCATATAATAGGATCAAGCACAATGTCATAATAGTGCGGAGTAATATAAAATTTCTCGTCAAAACAAGAGGTTAGTATATATGCGGTATGTCCAATTCTATTATTTAAAAATACAAATTTAAAACTGACCTACTTATTACTTTGATAGAATTTCAAGATACTTGCACTAAATAAATGTTTAACTCAACAAAAGACCTTTATGCATGTATATTAATCTCACGGAAATTTTGGTTATGTATTTTTAACATTTTATTTTTGAATTTGTGTTTTACAAACAAAGGGGAGGATTGTTGATAGTTTGTTTGTAAAACAAACTAAGATGTGCTTTGTCCCACATTGAAAAGATGTGTGTGTCCACGTGGATGAGATTTGGTACTAATTGATGATCTATTTTTATTTATTAAAATTTGGATTTATTTTTATAAAAAATTAACCATAGTGTCCAGTTCAAAAAATGGGATTGTTTACGAAGGAGTCATGATGACCTTTTATTTTTTATTTGGTTAATTCCGAATTTTATTATTTCTTCCGAGGGTTATCTCAAAGTACATATTTATTTAGATATAATTTCTTAATCCTTAGAAGGTTGTGTCTGTTCTGATATAACTTCTTGTTTTTTGCTATAAATTACTAAGTGTGTTTGTTCAATGATGATCTTCCTCTTCCAATTTCATTTTCTTTAAAAAAGATAAAATATACAACCACCTTTTCCAATTGTTTCCCTTGGGAGATATTGAAGAAATATTAGAATTGCTATCTACTATTCTCAATCTAGATTTTGTTGCATCTTGGAGGAAATTCGCCAGTGACCATTAGCAATGTTGTGGGGTAAATAATATTACATCTGAAAGTCTAATTTTATTGTTCTACCTCAAAGATTTTTCCTAGTAAGACTTACATTGGATATGAAAAATTAAATATCCAATCATCCATCACTAGCAATATTTGAGAGACTTGTACTTTTAGAATCACCTATTTCGATAGATAATCCCTCTGTTGGGTCACAGGATAATGTTCTGTTTGTAACAATTAATCCTTGGCATTCAGGCTGCACAATCCGACCATCCATATGGACAATAGATTACATTTGCTTATCCTTGGACAAATCTGGTACACAATATCCTGTTTCCTCCTATGTTAGTTTTGTTCATCTCTTGTCTAAACATATGTGCAACATTAGTAGAATTTCTAAGCAATAGGAACCTTCATCCGATGACAAGGCAGCCATAGATCTTCGTTGGCGATATGCAATGGAAGATGAATTAGAAGCTCTAATGGAAAACAAAACTTGGGATCTTGTTCATCTATTGCCTCATCAAAAACCCATAGGTGGCAAATGGGTATTCAAGATCAAGTACAAAGTGGATGGGTTCATTGAATGTTATAAAGCCAGATTAATCACGAAGGGATTCACACAAAGGGAATGATTTGACTATACGGAAACTTTCTCTCCCATTGCAAAAGAAGTCATGGTGCAGTCTTTGTCTTTTTCTATTGCCACTCTTCGTGACTGGTCCCTTCACTAGATGGATGCCTACAATGCTTTTCTACACGGTGATCTCGAAAAAGAAATTTATATGGATCTTTCATCGGGATTTCGTAGATAGGGGGAGGATAACGTGTGTCATTTTTGTAAGTCCCTATATGGGCTCAAACAAGCTTCTTGTCAATGGTATACCAAATTCACTATTGCACTGTTGACACCTAATATTTTAGAAAATAATAAATAAAATAAAAATTCGATTTTAGAATTTTTTGTTGAAAATATATCTTCATTTCAAAATTAAAAAAAAAAAATCAGTTTTTATTTGATTTTGGAACCTTTTTTATTGTTAGAGTTGTTGAGTGAATATCTCACTCGTAAAAACAACTCTGAGCCTTCCGCTATAAATAAAGGGCGAGGTTTCGGAACCAAGGGGGGCTCCTTCATTTGGTTTTCAGAAAGTTCACAAAAGAAAACGGAGTTTTGGTAGGGAGAAAAGTCAAAAGAAAAAAGGTGGAGAGAAGAGAAGATACAGAGAGAGATGACGTGAGGGAAAGTAGAAAAGTGAGAGTGAGGGGGACGTCTGAGGGATCGGCGAGAGAGAGACAGGTGAGAAAGAGTGTCAGGTGAGAGAAAGTAAAAAAAAGGGGCAAAAAGATGGACTACTGTTCATCTTCCTTGTAAGTTTCTGTCCCTGCTGCCCATTTCCTCTGCGCTGCCAAGACTGCTGCCGCCGCTCCTGCGCCCCCACATCGCCGCCGGTCCAAGATCCTCTGCTCGCACCGCCGCTCAACTCCACCAGCATTTGCCGCCAGAACTCCACAGCCGCGAGCACCCTCACGATGACCCCACACTCCCTGCTGCTGCAAATCGCGACACCAGCAGCCTGCCTCTGGCACTGACGTCAGCAGCCGTTCCGTCTCTGCCCGAGCACCGACCCCGACGCCACCACACTTCTGTAGCTCGAGTTTTCACCATTCATCACCTTGCGAAGCTGCATCACCGGTCCTTGAACCCCCTGATCGCCGCGCTGCTATTGTTGTTCAGCCACCGCACCTTTGCAACGCGACCCCGACGCTGCGTCACCTCTGCTCGACCCGGTGCCTGACGTTTCCCCCTTGCCGTCGCTGAGCACCACCAGAACCCAACGCCTGCGCCTTGCCTCCGGCGACCCGCGAACTCGAATGCTTGCAGTGCTCGTGTCCAGCTCCGCTCGCCGATCTCCCTGTTCTCGCTGTGCTCGACACCGTGGCACTTGACTACAGCCGGTCCAGATCCGTACACGACCTACCTCTGCAGATCGCCCTCCGCCTCACCATACGATGCCCCTAGACCGACGCTCGTCCTCTCACGCCGGTAGCCGCCACACCAGCAACTCGTGAAGCCACCTGCTCCCTCCCCTGTTTTGTTGCAGGTCCGGTTGCTACCCGAGCCTCGCTGGAGTTCCGACGACTACCTTACTCCAGCCACGACGACCCATCACTGAAGCACCGTTGCTGCTCCCATTTTCCAAGCCTTAGGTAGTATATTTTTATTTTTTTATTTTTTACTTATTCCATGTTATGTTAGTTTTTTTTTTTAAGTTTAATTATTTGAATTGTAGTATTGTATGTTAATATTTGTAGACCCTGTAGACATTAGGAGTTTTATCCCAAATTAAGGTAATTATTAATTTGACCTGTAAGATGACGGGTCTTTTTTTTTAATTACTTTAATTTCTAGGAATTTTGAAAACATTTCAATCATTAAATCATTATAGAGTTAAAATAATTGTTAATTTAATCAGTGAGACAACGGATTATTTTTTTGGTTATTTTAATTCTTATCTTCATTCTTTTTAAAATAATTACTTGTTTGGAAAGATAAAAAAATCAAAAAAATCAAAAATTACATAAAAATCTAAATATTGCATTAGAGCATTTAGGTTTAGTAAATTAGAATTGCATTTATAGGATTATAATTTTTAGATTATACTTTTAGATGGGTGATTTTTGTTAGGGCTAATTTTAAATAATGTTGGCATGTCTTGATTTTTTTATAGCTTTTAAGATAAGATATAGTTTAAGTTAAATTGATTCCTGAATTAAATTAGAATATCATTCACTTTAGTTAGTCTAATTAGTTTTCTTATTAATTCCGAATTTCAATAAAAAAATCCAAAAAATATTAGGTACATATTAATTAATTTGCATAATAGGTTTAATTGGAATTTGTTTATTAGTAAAATATGGTCATATCTAGAACTTAGGTACTTAGGTCCATACACATTTCATATTAAAGCAACACACCTAGATATTTTTAGATTAAGTCAATTTTCATTTAGTAAAACAAAAAGAGGAACAAAAAATGTTATGCATGCCATATGAGTTATAGTTTAATTGTTTTTTTTTAATAAAAAGGAAAATGCTAAAAGATGATCATTGCACCATTAAGTTACTTTCTTTTCAATAAAAAACATTATGTCATTAAAAAAAAAAAAGATCATTTCCTTGGTTAGTTAATAGGTTAATTCATAATTAATCTCATATCATCATTATTTAGCATAGGTTGCATATATGCATTAAAAAATGAATCATCATAAAGAATCATAAAAGAGCATGCATGTAGAAATACCACGTCATACATCCCATATCACGTAGCACATGCATATTTAGGATTACATAAATTAGATTGCATATATATAGTGATATTTAAGTCATACCATATGATTTACATCTCGCATGTCATTAAAATAAATTCATGCATATTAAGTTAGATTAAGATTGCATAATAATAAAAATTAGGTGTCATGTCATTTAAAAATCATGTTTAAGGCATGCATTTTTATTAGCATTTTTTTTATTGAATGTTATTTTATTGATTGTGCACTCATATGACCATTTGCATGTTAGTAGCTTAAATTTAAATTAATCAACATTGCCTGCAAATTTTTTTTAAAATAAAAATAAAATGTAATGAAAGGGCGTTAAACTAATCTAGCGTAACCATGTCCCTGGATCTACTGAATCTCTAGTTCGCAAAAGTAAAGTATTCTCCCATACTTTACTTGGGTTTCTAACCAATCATAATTGGTTAGTGGCGGCTCCAAATTGAATATAATTGCATGTTTAAATAGATTAATTTCTTAACATCAAGTTGCGATTGGTAGGACTTGGGAGGGTCCGTGCCAAGTCTTCGGACTTAGTAATCCATTAGCCTTCTTTAGGTAATTCACCTTCAAAAATTCGGGAAGGTCGCGACATGCACTTGCAACTGCAAAATTCTAGCAATCCAAGCACAACTATGCTTTATTCACAGGGAGACAAGGTATATTGTTAATCTACTTGCTTATATATGTTGACAATGTACTCATTATGGGGAATAATGCATCCAACACTAAGAGATTTAATAAGTAGCTACATTCTACATTTCATATTAAGGATTTGGTACCTTCTAAATATTTCCTGGGGATAAAAATTGCATGATCAAATAAGGGCATCTATCTTAGCCAACACATATTTATCTTAGAAATATATTGAAAGTGGGATTGTCAAGTTTTAATCTAGCTACTATTCCAATTGAGCGGAATATCTAGTTGACAACAATTGAATATGACAAATGATTGCCCATAAACAAGGATCTTTTGTTTAAAGATCCTTTTGCTTATCGAAGACTCGTTGGAAAACTTATCTATTTGACCATGGCTAAACTTGACATTTGCTATGCGGTACAGATTTTTAGTCAATTTATGTACACCTCCAAATAGTCTCACGTGAATGGAACATCAAAAGCTGTAAAATACTTGAAAGGGCATCCCGAATTAGGAATATTATTATCTTAAGATAGCAACATGGAGATGATAGCATATTGTGACATGAATTATGCTAGTTGCCCCATGAGTAGAAAATATGTTATTGGTTTTTGTATAAATCTGGGAAATTTTTCACTTTCATGGAAGATGAAGAAACAATTAATAGTTTCCTTATCATCCGCCAAGACAGAATATCAAGCAATGGCATAGACCAGCTGCAAGATAGTTTACATAAGAGGCCTTGGTGTACGGGTAAATGAACCTACTGTCTTATTCTGTGATAATGATGATGCACTCAAACTTGCAATGAACCCAATTTTCCATAAAAGGGCAAAGCATATAGAAGTTGACAGTCATTTCTTTTGAGACAAGATAAAGTGGGGTGATCATAACAAGAAGGATAAGAATGACAAAACAGTTTGCTTGCATTTTTACCAAGGCTTTATGCCAGAGGCAAGATTTGTATCTATTAAGTAAGCTAGGCATCCATGATGTGTGTAGACTACCAAGCTTGAGGGAGAGTGTTAAAGATATGGTTGCCGATGCTAATTGATCTTAATTGATCTTGATTGCATGGAATCTTTTCCATTTATTGTGTATATTATACATTTAAACCTCTTGTATTATAAATAGGATGATAATTACACATTAAAACATAAAGTAAGTGCAACACATATTTCCAAATCTTTAGCTGCTTTCCATCCTCCAAGCTTCGACATTTTTTCCCATTTTGGGGAACTTCTCTCTTTTGATCTAGTTTAAATTTGGAGATTTTTGTTTCTATCCTAATCTAGTTTAAATATGGAGTTTTTTGTGTGTATGATTTTGGGGTTTCGCTTCTCTTGGGTTTTGTTAGTACACAAATCCAATTTCAAAGGTCAAAGGAGCTTTGAGTGGATGTTTCATTTTCATGGGTGTAAGATTTGTATGCGTTCAACTTTGTTACTTTGGACAACGATGATGCTAGGAATGCCAAAACTAGGCGTGCACTGCGAAAGGCAAAGCTATAACAATAGATGAAGATTTTGCTATGTGCTCATATTCAGTGACCGGCCACTGATCTTGATTTGAAGAAGTCATAAATTTGCTTTTTGATTTTGCTAAGAAACCATTGATTCTATAAATGGGTCATTTTGGTGTTGACATGGTAAAAAATTAATATAAAATTAATTAAATTAAATTTATTTAAAACATTAAAAAAAAAATAAAAATAAAAATATTTTATTTTTTTATATATATTTTAAAAAGGGAGGCGGCCGCCGCCTCCCCGCCACTACTACCACCGCCATCACTGATAAGGGTCGGTGATGGAGGGGGGGAGGGTCGGTCAGGGTCGTTGGGCTTTGGCCAAGGGTCGGTGACCTCGGCCGATTGGTGGCGAGGGCCGAGCCCTCGCCTAGATTCGGTGAGGGTTGGTGACCCTCGCTCGGTCGGGCCAATGGCCGCCGCCCGTTGGGGGTCACCTCAACTGGCGGCATCCCTTGGCTCGGCCGGGGTGGGCCATTGACCCTCGTCGGATCTAGGGTGAGGGCCACGTAACCCTCACCTCAAATCGAGGCAAGGGCTTGCGGGCCCTCATCGCTGGTCAGCCAAGGTTGCTAACCCCTGGGCAAGGCTTGGCAACCTTGTTCGACCCTCCCCTCCGTCGCCCTTAGCCGCCTCCTTTATTTATTTATTTATAATTATTAATTTTTAAATTTAAATTTTTAAATAATTTTTATATTAATTTTTTACCATGTCAGCACAAAATAATGTTGTTTTTGCATTATTTGGCAACATTAGCATGCAAAATAACACCGTTTTGCACTTACTTTGCCGAAAATTGCGCATGTCGGCATTTTGGCTGAATTGATACTTAAGTGATCAATTTCTCTCCGATTTTTGCACTTAAGTGTCACTTTTGTAACTTTTGGCACTTTGAAGTGTACTTTTGCCAATTCGCATGGATTAATTGAGTTTTGCAATACCGTATAGGTGATACAAATTATAGTCAATTTGGACTTCTAGTTGTCAATATATATATATGGTGTGGTTCTATCTTATATTTATTTTACAAATCATTATTTAGGTATAAATATACTAGAAGTGTAAAAAATTGTGTATAGCGCTCAATTTAGTATCAAAAGTTTTTTTTTATCACTTAAGTGCCATTTTTTTAAAAAACGTTTTGAGTTGCTGGAAATCTGACATGATTATATTTTATTAATTTATTAGTCATACATGGATCACGGGTGTGTCTAGTTAGCAGATAAATTTTGAACAATGTTGTATAAAAGTTGTAAATAGTGATAATTTAATTGCTAAATTTTGTTTAAAGTGATCACTTTAATGCCAATCATGCCATGTGGAATTGCAACGTGGATTAGTGTTTTTTTTTTTTAAATTTGCCAAGTTATTTTATAATTTTAATTATAAATGCCACATAATCAATTTGGTTGGAATTTCTCGCCGTCGGCACTTAAGTTATCTGTTAAGTAAGCTAGGCATGCATGATGTGTGTAGACTACCAAGCTTGAAGGGGAGTGTTAAAGATACGGTTGCCGATGCTAATTGATCTTAATTGATCTTGATTGCATGGAATCTTTTTGATTTATTGTGTATATTATACATTTAAACCTCTTGTATTATAAATAGGACAATAATTACACATTGAAACATAAAAGAAAGTGCAACACATATTTCCAAATCTTTAGCTGCTTTCCATCCTCCAAGCTTCTGACATTTTTTTCCCATTTTGGGGAACTTCTCTCTTTTGATCTAGTTTAAATTTAGAAGTTTCTCTCTCCCATTTTGAGGAGGTTTTTATCCCAATCTAGTTTAAATTTGGAGTTTTCTATGTGTATGATTTTGGGGTTTTGCTTCTCTTGGGTTTCGTTAGTGCACAAATCCAATTTCAAAGGAGGTCAAAGGAGCTTTGAGTGGAGGTTTCATTTTCACGAGTGTAACATTTGTATGCATTCAACCTTGTTACTTTGAACAACAATGATGCTAGGAATGCCAAAACTAGGCGTGCACTACCAAAGGAAAAGCTGTAACAACAGATGAAGATTTTGCTATGTGCTCATGTTTGGTGATCGGCCACTGATTTTGATTGGGAGAAGTCATAAATCTGCTTTTTGAGCCTATGACTTCTAATCTTGTTTTGATGATTCATCTTCTTATCTAGAGATTGTTTTGTTTTGAATTTGTCTTAATTTGTAATTGGCTCGTGTTTCTCTATTATATATCTACAAAAATGAATGAAATGTTCCTTTGAAAAAAAAAAATCAACATTATTCCTTAAAAATGGATTCATGCCGTATCTATAGAGGTTGTTAGTAATGTCATATCCTTTTAGATATAAGTTGGATAAAAAAGTTTAACTATACGACTTATCAAACATTGATGTCCCTGGATTTTTTTTTTTTTTTAAATTTAAAAATGGACGCAACTATTATAAAAGAGAGTTCTTTTGTTAATAAGCCATTAATGCTGATTTTGCTAAGAAACAATTGAATCTATAAAAGGTGAGTTTTGCAATAAATGTTGTTAATTAGCATGAATTAATTGAGTTTTGCAATACCATATAGGTGATACAAATATGGTAAGTTTGGACTTTTAGTTGTCCATATATATTTATATATATGGTGTGGTTCTATCTTATATTTATTTTACAAATCATTATTTAGGTATAAATACACAAGAAGTGTCAAAAATTGTGTATAGCATTCAATTTAGTATTAAAATTTTTTTTTTGGATCACTTAAGTGCCATTTTAAAAAAAAAACATTTTGAGTTGCTAGAAATCTAATGTGACTATATTTTATTAATTTCTCAGTCATATGTGGATTGTAGGCATGTCTAGTTAGTAGATAACTTTTAAACAATGTCGTCTAAAAGTTGTAAATAGCGATAATTTAAATGCTAAATTTTGTTTAAAGTGATTACTTTAATGCCGGTTAATGTTAAAAAGTGATCACTTTAGTGCTAACTATGCCACGTGGAAATTGTTGCAAATCAAATTTTAAATTAACCAAATTGACCTTAATGACATGCAAATGACTTTTTTTATTTTCTTAAAAAAGCATGCAATCTATCCTAGAGATTGAAACTAATTTATCTTAGGACATTTTTGTATTTTTCATGAAATTCGAAATTAGAAAAATATGAAAATTAACTAGACTTAACTTGAGCTCTCACAAGCCCATACCAATTCATGACTTAAGTTCAAATATCTAGCATGTAAAGAGAGTCACCACTAATTAGTTTAGTAGGTTGATTAGACACCTAAAAAATAATGGGAGAATTATTTCACTTCTATGAAACCAGAGATTTTGGGTATGGGGACTTGATTACGTTAGATTTCTCTAACACTCTTTCGGTACCTTTTATTTTATTTTTGAAAAATGTTTGGCAAGCAGCTTAATTGATTTTAATTTATCTCCCTAACATGTGAGGTTATCATGCGAGTACGCAAACCACCGATTTAATACCCAAGAAAACAATGAGTGGATTGTAAAACTTACCTCATAGCATCGAAAGTATCTACGATGTTAGATCAGAATCACATCGACAGTCCTAGATATGATTTCTAATTAACACGCAACTACTTAATTTTTGTTTTCACTTTTTTAACAAGAATATAATCCATATGCAATGCAATGTTTCTAATCTAATATGAAATGATATGGTATGACAACATGTCCTAAACTATATGAATGAGTGAAAATTTGTGATTTCTTAATGAACATGCAATAATTAAATATGCAATCTAAATTAACCAAATTGACCTAATTCTAATGACATGCAAATGACTTTTTTTTTTTATTTTCTTAAAAAAGCATGCAATCTATCCTAGAGATTGAAACTAATTTATCTTAGGACATTTTTTGTATTTTTCATGAAATTCGAAATTAGATAAATATGAAAATTAACTAACTAGATTAAGATTCTACCCAACTTGTATTAAGGATCAAAGCTAAACCCAAATTTAAACTGAGATATTATCTTAACCTAGCAATTTCAAAACCTAAGATGCAATCTATCTAAAAACTCAATCTAAACTTAAAGTGAAACACATCCTAAAAATGCTCTAATTCTACATGATATATGCATGATGGTTTTTTTTAATTTTTTTTATAAAATTCGAAATTAAACTTGCCAAATAATTAAACTGCCATTAAAAAAAAAAAAATAACATCCTAAATGAATGCATTTTTTTTTTTTTGGATTTTTGTTATTTTGAAAAAATTCGAAATAAACATCTATTCTAAATATGTAAGATAACCCTAAGATGATAAACCTAATCTAACTCAGTTTTTTTTTTTTTTTTTATGATAACAAAGTCGACTCAAATGACTCACATCTAACAAGATAAGATTGTTATCCAAAAATTGATGAACCATATATTGTCGATTTTTAAATCAATCAAATTGTGAGTCGGATTTTAGATGCGAAAATCGGACTATCAATCTCTAATTTGTGGCAATTTCAATTATATGCATCGACAAATATCTCAAATAAGGTAACGGAATATTCGAAAATCAAAATAGATAAGATTTTTCACCTAATTCGAATATTGGTTTTTGAATTCCGATCCTCGAATGGCTACTTGCAATGCAACGTGGCGGTGCTCGGTTGTTCGAAAATCACCCGATGGGCTCCGCGAGACCTCTTGGAATCCACTGGACGATCTGACTCAGTCCGTTAACAATGCTCGGTGTTGCGGTCTCAAGAAAAGAAAGAACACGCTGGAACTTCGGGCGGCTTCGCGGTGAGGGTGGTACTAGCAACGTCGGGTTTTCTCGAGCTCCAGGAAAACCTTGAAGCCTCGTGTTGAACGTGAGTGTGAATGGACACTCTCTGACGGAGTGGTCTCCTTTCTCCCAATTGACTGAGAGTGTGACCTTTGTCTCGAATTTTGCACTATTTTCAATGGCTTTTCATCCAAGGTGCCGAGTCTTCTCCTTTTATATAATGCCTTTGATTTGGTGCTTCGCCATGGATTGTCGAGGGCCACTAGGGCATCAGGATGGAACGAACAAGCGAAGACTGAGTAAGGGACCGGTAATTGATGTGTTTCGGCAAGAGAATAGACGATGCTGATCTGGAAGCAATGGAAGAGAGCAACCACAGTGTTGGTCGTGTGGCTATGGGAGGGTGGCACGAGATAGAGAAGCGACCCGTCGGTGTCGTGGGCTGGTCGGTGGTGAATCGATGGGACCGTGAGATTTACGGCCAACAACTCGTCACGGGCAACAAACGGAGACGAAACAACCGCACGTCATGGGAGCGAGGACTTCACGACGGTGAGAAACAGCGGCCGATCGTTATTGAGGGGCAGCAGGCGCGGTGCGGCAGCTTGTCGAGACAATGGGAAGTCGCAGCGTCGAGATTGGGGGCACTCAGTCAAAGATGACTGAAGAATTTGACCTGCCACTCTCCTCGGCAGTGTATGTCAATATGCGTGGTCGTGTGTTTCTCTCTTTTTGTGGCCGAATATTCAATGCGCGGCCCCCTAAAACCTTAGGGGAATTAACCTATTTATAGGCCACGGATTAGGTTTTTTTTTTTTTCCAAAACCATATCCAGGAAAATTTCTTTTCCAAACGCGATATTTGTTTTTCAAACACAATATTTGCTTTTGAATTGAAATCTCACAAAGATAAATCCGTAAAATCTCTCCGAGGATACGGACTTGGGCCGATTTGCTCGCTTCATGGGCTTAGTCCGGCCTATCAAGTTAAAGCTTAGAACCACTAATTCGAACCTACCTGTCATCGGTCCAATAAATAAATGCAAAAAATGCAAATTAAGAATAAATGCACATAAGTCTATATGCTATGCAATTAATATTTTTTTAGGGATAAAATTACTCCCTAATTTTCTATGCAATAAATAAATGATTGAACCACCAAAATTTAGGTGTGAACACACATGGATTAGTGTTTTTAAAAAATTTGCTAAGTTATAAATGCCACATAATCAATTTGGCTGGAATTTCTCGCTGTTGGCACTAAAGTTATCATTTTTTTTTTCTACAATTTGACACTTGAGTAAGCTGGCAAAAACATTTTGCATTAAAATGAGTGCCATACATAACTTTTAACACTTTTAGTACACTTATCCCTCATTATTTGTATTATGTGCTGTGCGCAAGTTGCAAAACTCCAATTTCTCACTTACACGTTTCCAACTTAGTCCTCGGGAAGATAAGGAATCGAACTCCCCACCTCCCAATGCATTTAAATCATTGATGATTTCCTTCTGCCATCTTTTGTAGACATTCCCATATTCCATTATGATGATTTTTAGATGATTTTATAGGCATCTATTAATTTCCATGTGTAACCCGATTCAATAAGATTAATTTAATTTTAATTAATAATGATTTTATCTATCATATCATCTTATCTTGTATAAATAAGAGGGCTTTGTACAAAAAAGAATAAGAAAAAATAGAGAGCCGGGATTGTTACGTAGAGAGTTTTTGTACAAATAAAATGAATTTTTTTTTTTTTTGATGGAAACCAACATTTATATTCAACATTAAGATAAAGCATCCACAAACACTAAGTCCATAAGTACAGACAGAGGAGAAAGGGCCCATTTAAGGGCTGAGTTGGAGGATTGGGCCTTCGCAGCCTAGTCGGCCACTAGGTTTGCCTCACGACGACAATGTCGCAGCGGGAGATGAGGAAAAGTTGAAAGCAAAAAGATGCTCTCCTCTATCAAAGGTCGAAGCTCCCATGGCGGCGATCGTGTACCGTGCAACACTTCGACAAGATGAAGGCAATCAGAATCAATTTCCAGCCGAGCGTCTTGGAGTCCTTGGTGGAGCACATGTTGAAGAGTAATAAGAAGCACCTAGACCTCTGATTCAAAGGTGGATTTCGCCGGAAAACTTCGCGAGAAAACATCCATAAGTTGGCCTTGATAATCCCTACAAATACATGCCATTGAACCGTCGGGGTTATTAAGCTTATAGCTATCGTTGATATTACATTTCAGGGTTCCCACATTCGGAGGTCACCAAAGCTAATTCGGGTTGATAAAAGCAAGTCCAGATTGCAGTTTAGATGCTGCAGAAGAGATTTGATATGATTTGGCTTGAGCAACAATTGTCGCTACTATAAGGGAAGGGTCTGGTAGCTAGTTACGGAAGAAAAAATTATTCCTCATCCGCCAGATTTGCCATAGGACATTTGTAACAACTTATATTCCAAGTAAGTGATTAAGTGAAATCACATTTTCTGTGAGCCATGAGTCTATACGAGTAGCTATACAAGTTGATTGCAATAGGTTGATTTGCAGATTCAACCAAATAGCTCGAGTCCATGAGCATTGAAAAAATGTGTTCAATGGTTTCAAGTATATTCTGTTGACAAAGATGGCATGAAGGATCAATGATAATATGACGTTGAAACAGGTTAGCTTTGGAAGCAAGGGCATTATGGCAAACCGACCAAAGAAAAGTCTGAAGTTTGGGGACTGTCTTCATCACCCAGATCCTTTTCCAGAGGGATTTCTAATTCCGGTAAGAAGCCGATGCACTATGACTCTGTTGATTGTTGCTTGAGTGTACAATTGCATGGTACTTACTTTTTACAGTGTGCTTACCGTCAGTTGTGGCAGACCATACCAATTTGTCTTATGAGTAAAGAGGTCTAATTGGTATTGTGAGAATTTCTATTGCAATCTGTTCTTCAAAGAAGTTTTGAATCACTAATGTGTTCCAATTGTGGTGAGTCGGGTCAATAAGATTTGCCACCAGAACTGGTTCCTCTTTAGACTTAGGTCCACAGATAATTCCCATAGGTAGCCAACGATCTCTACGAATTTTAATATGATTGCCACTACCAACAGACCAGCGTAGTTCTGGTATAATAGCATCTTTTCCCCGAAGAAGACTTTGCCATCCCCAAGATGGTCTTGTTCCTCTGACGGCCGATAAAAAATCTATCAAATGAAAATAGAGACCCTTAAAAATTACACCCCATAAAGATTGAGGATGATGTAGCAATCTCCAAGCCTGTTTTTCAAGCAGCGCTTTATTCAAAGCAATAAGGTCTCAGAATCCCAACCCTCCTTGCACCTTACTTTCAAAACATCCCATTTTTGCCAATGTATACCCGCCTTATTCTGATTATTTCTCCACCAAAATCGGGGCAATACATTTCTCAATAGATGAACAAACGGAAAGAGGTATCTGAAAAATAGACATGGCGTACTCTGGAATAGCCTGAACAACAAATTTAATATGAATTTCCTTACACCCCTTAGAAATGAATTTCTCTTTCCAGCCCTCTAGTTTAGCATTGACCCGACCTACTATCCAAGAGAATACTTCCTTCTTCGATCTACCCCATTCTGATGGCAACCCCAAATATTTACTAGATCGTTGCAAAACTGGAATACGAAGTTCCTTAGCCATATTTCCCTGTAAAGAGATTGGACAGTTTTTAGAAAAGGTCATCCCTAATTTGTTTTGATTAATCAACTATCCTGCGGCCACACAATACAAATTTAAAATGTTGGCTAAGTTGTGGCATTCCAAAACAGTACCTTCTAAGAAGAAAATTGCATCATCAGCAAAAAAACAGATGTGACAGGGTAGGACACCATCTGTTTAACCTAAGATCTTTGATTTGTCCAATACTAACAGCTTAAGTAATAAGATAATAAAACATTAGCCAAGAGAATAAAAAGATATGGTGATAAGGGGTCACCCTGTCTGAGGCCGCGAGAGGGGTAGAAATAAGGTAACTGTTCCCCATTAAACTTCATCGTAAGAGAAGAGGTGGTGACGCATGCATAATCCACCCAACCCATCTAGGATGAAATCCCAGTCTAAGGAGATAATCATGTAGGAAATCCCATTCCACTATGTCATACGCCTTTTTCATGTCTGTTTTAAGAATTCATTGAACTTGCTAGTCTTCTTTCTTGTTCGAAAATGGTGAAGAACTTCTTGGGCAATAAAAATATTATCTTGGATTTGTTGTCCTTTCACAAAATCATATTGTTCCTTAAAAATCAGAATATTTAGCCAAGGTTTGAGACGGTTAGCAAACACCTTAGAGATAACTTTGTAAGCATAGTTGCACAAACTAATAGGCCGAAACTGTTCCAGTTTTTTAGGTTGAGTTGTTTTAGGAATGAGGGTTATAATTGTCTAATTGAGACCTTTAGGCATTACCCCAGACATTAGGAAATCCTGCACTAATCGGAAAAGGTCTTCTTTAATTGTTTCCTAGTGTTCTTGATAGAATAAACCAGTTAAGCCATCCGGGCCCGAGGCTTTGGAAGTGCCCATCTAAAGGTAGCTTGCCGAACCTCCTCAATAGTAAGCAAAGCTGTGACTTGAGTATTCATGTCAGGAGTGACTACTAACTGGCATTGATCAAGTAAAGGTCTATAGTCCCGAGAACCTTTAGTAGTATATAATTGCAAAAAGAAGGTGAATGTCATATCTTGAAGAGTTGGTAAATCACGTACCCATTGCTGATCATCATTTTGCAGCATAGTAATTCGATTTCTTTGACATCGTTGAATTGTCGATGCATGAAAAAACTGGGTATTCTTATCACTCCATTTTAGCCATTGAATCCTGGAGCGTAAGGCCCAATACTGTTCTTCCTGTTGCCAAGTCTTACGGATTTCTTCTTTTAACCTTGCTGCTTGTGCTTTGTCATAAATGGAATGCTGCTGGTTCACTAGATCCTGTAATTGTTGTTGTAAAGTCAGCACTTTCCGATGACCATTGCTAAACTTGTTTTGGCTCTAGATGAGCAAGGCTGCTGTGACTTTCTTTACTCTAGTGTTGAAATCAGAATTCGGTAGGCACACTGAAGTCCATGCATTAGAAATAATCTCTCTGCATTCCCCATCCTCATTCCAATAAGCCTAAAAAATAAAAGGCCGCCTTCTTCTTTGAATAGTTGGGGAAGTCTAAATTAGGAGAGGACTATGATCAAATCCCACATCGAGGAGTGCATAAACTTCAGCCACAGGAAACAACAGCCTACATTCCATTGAACATACCACCCTATCTAATTTTTCCTTCACTAACTCTTCCCCTTCCCTATTGTTCAGCCATGTAAATTTACAACCCTTGCTTTCTAATTCAGTAAAAGCACAGTCATTGAAAAGAGCTCTAAAAAACTGCATTCTATACAAGTTAGCAGGTCGTTTGCCTATTTTTCCCAAGGATAAAGTACCTCGTTAAAGTCTCTAGCACAAAGCCAAGGAAAGCTGTTGTGGGAATGGATCGCTCGAAGCTCATCCCATACCAATTGACGATGGTGATAGTCTGTAGGAGCGTGTAAAAAAGTGATCCAGATAGTCCTACCTTCTGACCAAACTTACAACTCATGTCGAAAAAGTGTTGTGTGGAACAAATCACCTGTAAAAACACTTGATCGTTCCATAACACAGCTAAGCCTCCAGCCACACCCATCGGATTAATGACATATGAACTTTGAAATTTGAGATTTCGCTGAATTTGTTGAATCCTTCCTTCAATGTACTTTGTTTCCATGAGGAATACAATATTGGGCTTTTCTTTGGTTGTCATGGCCTTAACTACTTGAACTATTAGTTAGGGGATTGCCTAAACCTTGACAATTGCAACATATCATCTTCATTTGTCAAGTGGGGGCTGTTTAGGGCCAGTCACTAAAGCCCGAACATCAGTTTCGTCAGCTAGAAATATAGGAGTGTCCATAAGATTTAGATCAGTAGGTTATGCAATGATGATACTACTTGTGTCAGGTGGATTATATCTACGTTGTTTCTGGGATGAAGTCAGAATAGGTTTCGACCGAATATGCGTCATTTTCTTTGTTACATGTTTTTTCACCGGTTCATACTGAACTCCTTTCAACTTCGTGTCTACAGAGATAAGTGTTGTATGGTCTGATGATGACTGAAGCTACTGATTTGGTGCTTCTGTTGGTGCCTTGGAACACTAAACATCACTGGAATTATTGACTACTGGAAGCATAGATGGTGGGGGCAATAAGAGAACCGTTGGTAGATATGCAAGCGGAGTTTCAAATACAACTTCTTCAACTTGCTCCGACTTGTCTTTTGGGTTATAAAAGGTATTCCAGTATGGACTATTGGCTTTGACTTCCGCTTGGAGCCATGGCCCATATGCCATCTTCTCTTTACCCTCATGCTTGGCCTCATTACAGGGAATGTCTTTGCAGTACATTGCGTAGTGCCCAAGTTTACCATAGGAAAAGAAAAAATGAGAAAGTCTTTCATAACGGAAATCAAGCCAAAAAGGTTGGCCATTTATTCGAATCAACTTCCCTATTATAAGAGGTTCCTGTAAGTTGATGTCAATTCTTACTCGACCAGCTTTTGACAAATTTCCTTCCGTTGAGTCAATCTTAACTTCGATTACCTTACCAATATGCTGTACTGCTTTCTTAATCATTTGCTTAGAACACCATTCTAACGGTAGCCCAAGCACCTGTATCCAAAAGGCATAAGTAGAAAAGTCATAATAGTGTAACGGTGTATTTGGAGTCTAGGGCTTGAAGATAACTAAATGGCCCGAAAATAGCCAAGGGCCCCCATCAAGAATTTGTTGTCTGTTTGCTTGGGATTGGAATTTTGCGATATAAATACCTGCCTCATGCTGTGATATATCCACTAATTCAGTCCGCCAGGCTTTTTTCATTGTAGTTTGGAAGGATGGAAAGTTAATAGATGGATCAAAAAGGATTTTGCCTATAAGGGTTAACCAACATTCCTCTAATGTTTCAGGTGCAAGGTGTTCATCCCAGTCGTCGATTAGCTATTCTGTGGTGAGACGACCCAAGCTAGTACAAAGAGCGGCCAGACACAAGGAATCGGCTTGTTCGTTCGAAGCCATCCAAGATAAAGTCAATACAAAAGGGCGAATTACCCAACTTCATAAAACTAACAAGCTACAGAAGGCAGAGACTATGAAATGCTGTAATCAGGAACAGTCGACTAACAATAATTCAACATCTTCGTTGAATATAGAAGGCAGGGTAAGACATGCAGAACTAACTAGGGAGAATCGGTGAAAAATTGAGTGTACCCGGCTGACATCGGAGGCCAATGGATTGAAAGCCACCCATGGTTGAGCCGAAGGTGTAAAAAAAACGGTGGATGAAACAGAGAAATCAGTGAAGAGATAAAGGATTCCGTTAAATAGCGAAAGTCGAAGAAAAGGAAGCCATCAGAAAGCATTTAGACGAGGAAGAAACGGTGGAAGAGATGGGGATTGAAACTGGGATTTAGGGTTTAGAAAACTACCAAAAAAGTAGAGAGAATTCTGCATGTCGAGAGAATTATAAATTCATACAAATCATTAAATGGCTAATTAATCATAAAATGAATTAAGCCTATCTCGTACCCTTTGACAACTAGCATGGTTCTAGTATCTTCCTCTGGCCATTTGTCTTCCAATGGAACACTCTTCATAGTATTCACATAATTTATGTTATGCAGCTATATTTATAGTTTTTTTTTTTTTGGGTACTTTACTATTGTCTGCCCCTTTATTGGATATTAAAACAGTATGACTGGAAGATGAATCTTTTTCTACGTACTGGGATTTTTCAAATGAACTTAAATGCTACCATGTTGTAATCATCACGTTAAAATAATAATGAATTTAATTTTTAGAATGAATGCAAGTAAATCAGTGGTTAACTAATTTTCTCGGTAATTAGAACTGCATTGATAGGTTCCAAATCAGCAGAGGCGGTGATGATACGGGAAGAGCCGGTCAATTACAGAGTCGTGCCAGGTGACGATGTACCCACAACGAAGGTATGCCACAAGACTGCTTTTCTCTTTTATTTCCCTTGTTTTGATCCTTGTTCTGGATTTTGGCGGACTGTAACTATGTTGACGGATGTAAAGTTTCATTTTTGGGGATTTATTTGGCACATGCTTAAGTATTTCACTGACGACTTGTCCTATCATGGTCAGATTAATTGAATACCGATGGAAAGGTGAAAAAGGCGGGCACGGTTTATATGATCAATGCCGTCAAAAGAAGATAGTCACTGCTTTGAATGCCATAACTGCTTTGCCGTGCTCGTAGAACTTACATTTCACGTAACTGAAAGGAGACGGCCATAACTGTTTCTGTTTCATTTATGAAATCAAGCTGCAATCCGTCGTACAGTCCGTTTAAACGTTAATTCTTGCACGCGTCTTTGGTAGTTCCGATGCACAAACCAGGACGAAGGACCTGGTTGAAGTTCCAGCACTCACTAGTTGGCTAATTTACCGTTTCTTATTCCTTGGGCATGTTCTGTTTATATATGTCTAGGTGTGGTGCATACCAGAAGTCTAAACACGTTGCTGATCTGGTTGTGAGCTCGGAATCAAAGCCGCTGCCTGGGCTTTCGAGTTTCCTTGAACATAGGCATCTTCCGCAGACAAACCCACCATACCTGCCACTCCATAAATTGCAATTTGGAACCACTGGGGCCCCAATGGTCAACCTTCCCACATGGGAAGGGGAGGTGATTTGTTTGAATCTTCATTTTCTTAGAGAGTTAAAGTGGAGATAATTTAGTCTTGGGTGTGAGTTTCTAACTATCCATTATTGGTGTTTTTGCAACAATTTATCGATGTTTTCTTTAGGGTGATAAGGTTTTTGAGATATGTAGCGAGCATCACAACGCAATCTCTTACGACAATAGTATGATTTCTGCCGGAATCTTTACGGCTACGTTTGATATTTTCAATGACTGCAGTCCCACCTAAGAGCCGTGTTTGATTTGTCTGTCCCCCGTTTTAGGTTCTTTGACGTCTCTTGTGACATATCGCCATGATTGTCGTCCCTTCGAGAAGCTACGGATAGCTTGAATCGAACCCGCAAATCAGAGTTGGACCCAGGCAGAACGGCTTGCATGGGCTGGGATACCTCGGATTGGTCCCGTCTTTGCAGCTTGATAAACGCACGAAAGTCCATGGGACCAAAACATGTCCATTTTCGATCGCCAAGTCGCTATCGGCGGAATCGGTTGGGTCAAGGGTCTTCGATAGGGAGGTGGGGACAGTGGTCCGACACATTTTAATTTGCTGTCGTATCCATGCCGGTCCGAAACGCGTGAAGGCCGCAATAACTATGGGGAAAATGCACGCATGACAGTGAAACTGCCAGAGGGGCCGCCATAAATTCATTTTGAAGAGACCGGTAGACTTCTTCAACCGGTTTTTTTTTTTTGACTCCGTTTCTTTCTTTTTATGAATTATACATATTTTTTGAAATAATATCATAAAAAACCCCAAACTGATATACTTATGATAAATTTACCAAAAATTATTTTTTTGACCATCAAAAATTCAAAACTTATATACTTTTGACAAATTTATCTCAAACCTGACACTTTGTGACAAAATTTATCCTATGTTAGTTTTTCGTTAAATTTTATTATCAAATTATTAAGTTAAATGACACGTAACAATTAACCAAGTATATCAATTTAGGATTTATATTCCGTTTGTCACAGTTTACAATTTTTATGATTTTTTTGGTGGTATTAATCCAATTTATCATAGGGTATATTTGTCACAAATTTATCAATTTAGAGTTTTTTGCAGTCGAATAAATTAGTTTGGGGTAAATTTGCCATAAATATACCAGGTTTATAGTTTTTTTATAATCAATCGGGGTAAATTTGTCACAAGTTTACCAGTTTGAGGTTTTTCATGGTAAAAAAAATAGTTTTAGGTAAATTTGTTACAAATATACAAATTTTGGGTTTTTCAAGATATTAATCATTTTTTTTATTGCAAACTTAAATTTAGAGATAAAAATCATAAGAGGGCCTAGGAATCAATGAATTTGTGGCTGCCCTCGAACGACAACGAGAGAAGACATCATAATTACTGCAAGTCGCGTCGACCTCCCTTGTCTAAGCCCCAGGTGCTAGTTGAGATATTTGCAGGGGCATCAAGAAGCTGATGGATCGTATTGAATGGTCTTGAGCCCACCGAATTCATGTGGTCCTTCTTGACTTATTTGTGGGAAGAGCCTGTGGTACAAGGCTTGTTGATTGTATTGATGGGCGCAAGCATGTGTTCGATTAGTCATGATTGGCTACGGATAGTTTAGGTATAGTGGCTTGAGGGCGATCAAAATTGCATCCGATTTATGTAGTTTCTCTATTATATTGCATGATGGATTAATTTGGGTGGATAAAATGACTATAGTTGATGGGCATAATAGGAGGGGAAAAGTACAAAAAAAAAAATTATAAACTTACTGTGTTTATGTCAATTCGGTCATAAATATTTTAAGTAGACCAATTTAATTTCAACATTTTCATTTTGATACTGATTTAGTTTATCCTATCAATTTATGATGGAATTTGCTAACTAAATATCGGCCATCTTTCATGGTACAATCAGTGCAAAAGTGGATAGTGCAAAGAGTGAACATATACGTGTAGAATGACTAATGAAGACTTTGCTAATCAAATAAAAAAAAAATGTACAAGGAAGCAAGCGATGTGTTAATTTTCTCCAATTGAGCAGAGCTTGAGGTTTCGGGCTACAGAAATTCATCTAAAGGAAAGATGATTAGCCAAGGAACTGTATCTTCAAAGTTAAAAAGCCAACACTGTGCATATAGATTAGACATCCAATACGAATTCGATTTCCTGTGCTAAGGATGAAGTTCGAGCCATCTAGTTGGGTTTTGATCAGAGGTTGGTAGAGATTCCTCGAGCCCGAGATTCATCAAGCCGGCGCGCATTTTTTTTTCGAGCGTAACAAGCCGAAAAGCGATTGACCGAGGAGTTCGACAGCAAATACAAGTTAATCAACAAACTTTAATTGCATGAAGAGTATATGTGCGGGTGTATGCATTGAGATTCGCGAACGAAGGGCTTAGCTAAAGTCGCTGTCCGAGGCCGACAGGGTTTAAAAAAGCTTTGAATTGTGGCCCTGGTCTATACGATACTCAGCAGACATTGAAGATTGATTTCCCCGAATTGGAACGACGAAAGAAGAAGAAGACATGATCGATAGTGCCACGTGCAAATTAGTGTTCCCACGGTGAACAAATTTCAAAGTTGACGGCTGCCATTGACTCCTCAGTCGTCGACTTCCCTTTTCCGACATTGCCTCGCTCGCGTCATCCATCGATTATTTCTCGCTTACGACTAGCTTTGCCACTAAACTTAATTTACAATACTTTGTTTCAATTTCCGTCCTATGATGACATTAGAAAAAATTATATTTCCAGTGAGGAAATGCTATTATGTTGTTTTTAATGAATAAAGCATGGATTTGCAATTTCATAAATAAAAGTTGGGAAAAAAGCACATGAAAAAGGCAAAAGTTGTTATTGATGAAGAACAAAATGGTGAGACTTATAGGTTGAGGCATCCCAGGTTAGGGGTTTGACTCCCTGAGTCGTCGCAACTCTCAGAGTAGTTTCGTGATTTAAGCAAAGGCCTTGATGGTGGGTTGCTGGACCAGTTTCTCCCGAGGTATAGTCAGTGCTATGCTCTCAAAGGTGAGCTAGACCAATGAGCTAGGCTGGATTCTCGGCATTAAAAAAAAAAAGGTGAGACTTATAAAATAATTTATCATGTTGAAGTGATGGGCATAGCTTGTGCAAAAAAAGAGAGAAAAGGAAAAAAAAAAAAAAACTCCCTAACGAAGAGCTTATTATTCATGAGTGATATTTTAACACCATACCTCGTAATATAAAAACTACTGAATGAGTGGAAAAAAATTAACTGTCCTTTGAAAAGAAATTGATAGTGAATTTGTGTGGAAACACGGTTTGTCTAATCATGCATTGAATAGTGAGGAGATATAACTCGACTCCATCATATACAAAGACGACTTGTTTATAAAACGCTTCCGTTTATCCCCAGTCCATGCTCGTGCATCGTAATATGAATTATTGCGTGAATATGGATTGATAGTGAACCGTGCAAGGACTTAATATGTCCCATCAAGTGAAACCCCAATGGACGATACCTACCACGATATCACTTTCTTTGAATTGCTGACCACGTACTGTGCACTGTTTCTGGCTCTTGTATAAATGAAGGGATCGGTCCGAGGAACACCCTTCACACAAAGACGACCATCTTTGTCTTTGGTGAAAATATAGGATTTGTTTTCATGGCTTTGTCTCTCGTGAACGTGACAGGGAAGGAAATGGAGAAGGGCCTTCAGCCTTCGAGTCCAAGGAGAACGGAGAGGAAGATCATTGAGAAGAACCGGAGGAATCGGATGAAGCATCTCTACTCCGTGCTCAACTCCCTCCTCCCCTCTCAGCCGTCTAGTCAGGTCTCATCTCTTGATAACCTCCTCGATCATCGAACTTCTGAAGTTTTTAAGCTTAGGTACAGGATTGATTAGGGTGATTGTGATATTATGGCACGAAAGCATACATACAATGCGAATACCTGAAATACTTTGTCCTCTACGTCCATTTGCATTTACATGCATGTGTTTGAGTCATTTTCATTACGAGAGGATCTTTGACATGATGAATAAATGCAGGAAGCGAAATCACTGCCTGACCAGATAGATGAAGCCATACGATACATAAAAGGCCTGGAGAAAGCAGTGAAGGAAGCCAAGGATAAGAAAGAAAACCTAATGGGCAAGAAGAGACCGAGACCGAGCCCAAGCCCAAGCAGCACCGCGTTGGAGGCCATAAAATCACCCCAAATTGAGATCGGAGTGAGAGATTCTTCTCTCGAGGTGATATTAACTAGCGGGCTACATGATCAGTTCATCTTCTTGGAGATTCTCCGGATGCTTCATGAGGAAAAAGTCGAGGTACTGAACGCCAACTTCTCCGTTGTCGAGAACTCAGTTTACCACCTGGTGCATGCAAAGGTACGTACTTAAACTCCATTTACTGATATCGGAGCTTGCCTTCTGACGGTTCGCATAAATCATTTTCCAGAGAAGCGGCGAAATTCATTCTCGACCTGAACTATACATTTATTGCATTCGCTAGCCAATATTTTTCCTGGTAAAACCTGATTCTTAGAGTAGCTTCATATTTGTTGGGAATTTCTTGATGTTTTTGCAGATCAGCGAGTCTGGTTTAGGCGCAGTGATGATATCTGAACGGCTGAAAACATTCGTGAATGGATCCGCAACTGATGGAGGCCCTGAAGAATTTTATCCAAAGTTATGGGACTGTGAACTAAGTTCCAACATATGGAATTTCTAAAACCCACAGATGCAAATTAAACTATGGAGCGGTGTAGGAGGCAAATTTTCCTATGTTTCAGCTTGTGAATTTTGTAAACATGTATTAGAATCTTCGATCTGAAAGCAATTGTTTTATTGTGCTGTAATCGAGTACTTGAAAAGAAGTGCAGTAATCTATATTTGGAGATATAATGGAGAAGATTATCTTTAACCACCCCTCCTTACCAAAGGTCAAGTGTTATTCGTTAGACTGTAGTGTTAATTTCTGTTGCCGATTAAGACTCCCCCTTTAATTTCATCGGATGCAAGAATCATATAGCTTATATTTTCCAAAAATGTTTGGAAAAATAGGATAGATAAGTTCGAGTTGAGTCGAAATTTACTATTGGACAAATCAAACTTAGTGATTATTGTAGAGGCGGGACACCTGAGTGTCATAACTTGACACGGAGGGACACTTAAGTGTCATAACTTTAAAATGGTATACTTAAGTGCCAATATCGGAGTAAAATGAGACACTTAAGTGTCATTCCGGCGAAAATCCGGCCAAATGGCTGATGTGGCAATTTTCCAGCGAGTTTGGTCCAAAACGGCGTCGTTTTGCACGCTGACATAGTAGAAAAAACGCAAAAACGATGCCGTTTCGTGTCTACGTGTAAATAGTAATATAAAAATTAATTAAATTAGATTTAAAATATTAAAAAAAATTTTTAAAAAAAAGAAAATTTTAAAAATTTTAAAAAATTAAGAAAAATTAAAAAATTAAGAAAAATTTTAAAATTTTAATAATTAAGAAAATTTTTTTTAAAAAAATAAGAAAAATTTAAAAAATTTAAAAAATTAAGAAAAATTTAAAAAATTAAGAAAATTTTGAAAAAAAAATTAAAAAAATTTAAAAAAATTTTAAAAATTAAGAAAAATTTAAAAAATTAAGAAAAATTTTAAAAAATTAAGAAAATTTTAAAAAATTAAGAAAATTTTAAAAATTTTAAAAATTAAGAAAAAAAAGGGGGTGGGGGAGGTCGAATGGGGCGGCCGAGGGCCGAGCTCTCATCGCCGCCTCTCCGCGCGGGAAAGGGCGTGACGGAGGGGGGAGGGTTTGCTGGGGTCGCCGGCCCACGGTCGACCGATGGCGAGGGCTTGCAGCCCTCCCCCTCCGTCACTGGCCCTTCCCGGCAACGGCGGGGAGGTGGGCAACGGCGGGGGCTCGCCCTCAACCGCCACCCTATTCGACCTCCCCCCCCCCCCCAACCCCTTTTTTTTAATTTTTCTTAATTTTTTAAAATTTTTAAAATTTTCTTAATTTGTTAAAATATTTTATATTTTTCTTAATTTTTCAAAAAAAAAAAATTTTAAAATTTTTTTATTTTTCTTAATTTTTTAAAATTTTTAAATTTTTCTTAATTTTTTAAAATTTTCTTATTTTTTTTTTAAAAAATTTTATATTTTTCTTAATTTTTTAAAAAATTTTAAAATTTTCTTAATTTTTAAAATTTTTCTTATTTATTTTAAATTTTTTGAATATTTTAAAACTAATTTAATTAATTTTTATATTATTATTTACACGTAGCTACGAAACGGCATCGTTTTTGCGTTTTCTCCGCCACGTCAGCGTGCAAAACGACGCCGTTTTGGACCAAACTTGCCGGAAAGTTGCCACATAAGCCATTTGGCCGGATCTTCGCTGGAATGGCACTTAAGTGTCCCATTTAACTTCAAAACTGGCACTCAAATATACCATTTTAAAGTTATGGCACTTAAGTGTCCATCGGTACCAAGTTATGACACTTGCGCTGTACTTCTATCGATTATTGTATCTATTATGATACACTACTACAATATATGTCCTCAATATACTCAATCAAGAAGGATATTTTGTGCTTACGATTCAAAGCAATAGATTAAAATATCTAAGTATTAAAACAAGTTGATCCAACGGATTAAGTTTCTAAATTAGTTAAAAGTAATTCTACAAAATTTTAAGTCCAACATAGCATGAAGGGAGATTTATAATATTTAGGAAAAAAACCACCAAAAACCCCAAACTTTATCCAAAGTAACAAATTTACCCCAAACTTCTTTTTTTTTATGACAAGAAAACCCAAAACTTTGCAAACTATGACATATTTACCCCCATTAAAGGCATTTTCATCTTATTCTTTATGTTTTTCCTCTTTTTTTTTTTTTTCTTGTTCTCTCTTCCCTCCACCGGCCATGGTGGAGGGAAGCCAACATCCGGCAAGGGCTACCCTCGCCGGCGTTGAGTGCGCCCTCGCCTGTGTTAGGGGAGGGCTGTCCTTGCCTCACCCTTACTCTGTGTCTGGTGAGGTCATCCCTCACATGACGCCGATAAGGGCCTTGGCAAGGGGTGTCCTTGCCGAACTTGGGCAACAGGTGCCCTTGCCAGATCTAGTGAGGGAGGCCCTCAACCAATGTTGATGAGGGCCGCCCTTAGCTAGGTCGGCCAAGGATGGCCCTCGCCCGACGCCGGCGAGGGCTCGCCCGACTTAGCTTAGGTCCACCCTCGCAGGATGCCGGCTTCCCTCTACCGACTCCGCCATGGCTGGTGGAGGGAAGAAAGAAAAAGAAGAAAAAATTTAAAACGTAAAAAGACCAAAATGCCATCTAATTTAGGGTAATTGTGTCATGTGGATAAAAGTTCAGGGT
Organism: Eucalyptus victrix; assembly: GCA_016097545.1. Taxonomy (NCBI): domain Eukaryota; kingdom Viridiplantae; phylum Streptophyta; class Magnoliopsida; order Myrtales; family Myrtaceae; genus Eucalyptus; species Eucalyptus victrix. The sequence goes on along the minus strand of CM027845.1, from coordinate 11,198,862 downwards.
ATTTTGTATCACTAAAAAAAGTTTGGGGTAAATGTGTCACGGTTGGCAAACTTAAGAGTTTTTTATGTTACAAAAAAAAGTTTTTGGTAAATGTATCACCTTGGGCAAAGTTTTGGGTTTTTAGTGGTTTTTCCCTAATATTTAAAATTTGAACTACGTCATTATCTAACAACTTAAGATCTTTTAGCCATTGGCTCCCTAGATTCAAATATTCCTCCGTCCCTTATTTGCCTCATTTATTATACATGATTGTGCTTATTCTTATGCAAAAGTTCATGGATAATTACCGAAAAAATCCTACATTTATTGTATAAATACTAATTTAGTTCTAAACTTTTCAATTTAGCCAATTTAGTCATAAACCTTATGATGATTTGCCAACCTAGTTCTTTTAGTCAATTTTGACCAAAATCGCTGATATGGATGCCTATCCTCCAACCAAGCCCTTGTTGAACTTAGTAGGAAATAAAAAATAAAAATGGAAGGGCCGCGAAGCCCTCCCTGGACTTAGTAGAAAAAAGATTGAAGAAAAAAAAAAATGAAAAAAATGTTCGTGTTAATACTGGCCGGGTTTCCTCTCTTCTTCTGAAGCCATTGCCTGGTCCTCTTTTTGAAGCGACATCCTTGATGTCTCCTTATCTCTCTATCTCCTCATCCTCAAGACCTCTTCATTGATTTCTTGGACGATGCGGTCCACTTCCTTCATGGAAGTAGAGTTTTGTCTTGGGAGCTCAGAAGTTTGAAGCGTGAGCATCTTGGAGAAATCTGCTCGCTTGCTTCGGCTCCGGTGCTTGCTCCAAATAGCTGAGAGGTCTACAAGTTTTGAGGCTCCTCTATTGTTGCCTTCGGCAATCAACTTATCTGAAAGTGATTTTGTGATCAATCAGTATCTTTTCTGTAGCTCTTTTCTCCTGATCTAGACTTAGATTTGTATTTTAATGCTCTTCTATGCCCATCTAGATATAGAATTGGGATTTACAAGGTGTTTCCTATGTTTTTCAACCTATTGGTGTTGATATTTTCTTTGTATGGCAATAGTGCTAGGGACACCTAACCTTGCCATATACTACCTTTTGGCAAAAACGTAGCTACTAGAAAAGGAAATCTCGGTGTGTGCTCCTCACTGATGATAATGCAAGATTCGATAAGTGGTCATTGATTGTGTTTTAATGCTATGATGGATCTGTCTTTGTATAATAAGTGAATCTTTGCAGACTATACCAAGTTAATTCATTTTTTTTTAGATTTATTTGTTTTGTGGGATTTACATTTTTATCTTGAATCTGTTTACCTTTTTATCATGTGAACTGAATTTATCCTTCCAATCAACCAAAAAAATTGCTAGCCATGTAACGTCAAATAGTAAGCACCCACATCAGCGATTGGCGACCAAAATTAACTACGATTATGTAGGTAAATCATTAAAATGTTTAAGATTAAACCGATTAAATTGAAAAGTTTATGATGAAATTGGCATTTGTACATTATATTTAAGACTTATTTAGTAATTTTTCCCAGAAGTTAGTAGTCCCAATAAATTTTGTAAATAGGTTGGCAGTTTGTCAAACTAATTGGAAAGAGCACACTGGTCTTTTGTTTAAAAAGGTGATATATTGGAAAAGTACACTGGTCTTATGTAGAACGGTGTTTGGCGGTTGATCGTCAAAAAATTCCCTTCTCTCCAATTTCCCTTCCCTTTACTAAAATTGCAAACTAATTGAAAAAGTAAAATAATATTATAATTAATAAAACAAAGTTGAAGCTAAAAACCGACCATTAAATTTCATTAATCAAACAAAAAATCTTACGGTTCTACTTATCTAACATTGATATCCTAAAAAGAATAAAAATAGATGTTAACTGAAGTGTAATTACTTAATTTTATATGTTGACTAATAAAAAACCCCAAATTGATTGAAAAAAATTTAAAATAATTTTAAAATAACCAAACATGTCAAATGTGCCTACATAGTAACCATTATAAAGTAATAATATAGGAATCTTAATTATCTGACATTGATATTCCTAAAATACACTAAAATGGATCCATGCAATTACGCCTTTTCTCTTTCATCCCGAGAGTTCTCTCATCTCCTTCTGACCTTCATACAACTTTCTTCTTCAAACTTCATGGAGGAGAGGGTCGAAGTTTAATCTCTCCCTCTCCTCCCTGTTTTCCTTTTTTGCTGTCTTCGAATTTTGAGGAGCTTTTCTTTTCTGATCTAATCTATATTTAAAAGTTTCTCTCTCCCGTTTTGAGAAATTTTCTATCCAATTTAGTCTAGATATGAGATTTTTTACATGTATGATTTTGAGATTTCCCTCGAGTCTTATTGGTGCACAAGTCTAATTTTGAATGAGATCGAGTGAGCTTCGTGAATGTTTCACTCTCACAGGTATTAGATTTATGCGTGTTCAACCTAGCAACAAATAGATATCTCAATGTATGCTCATTATTGAAAATAGATTCGGTAATCTGCCACCAATTTTGGTTTGAAGAAGTCACAAATATGCTCTTTAAGTATGCGATCTCTAGCCTTGTTATGATGATTCATTTTCTTATCTAAAGCTTGTTTTGTTCTGAATTTGTCTAGGATTTATTTGACTTGCTGTTGGATTGCAGCTCTATATTGTATATCCATGGAAATGAATGAAATGCTTCTCTGACAAAAGGAACATTTACATTGTTCCTTAAAGTGGATTCATGCCATATCTATAGAGGTTATTACATAAAAGTTGGATAAACAAGTTTAACTGTACGACTTATCAAACATTGATTTTCCTGGAAAAAATTAAAATGGATTTAACTATTATAAAAAAGAGTTCTTTTGTCATTAAGCCATTAATGCTGCTTTTATTAAGAACCAATTGAATCTATAATAGGTGAGTTTTTGCAATTAATGTTGTTCATTAGCATGTATTAATTGAGTTTTGCAATACCGTATAGGTGATACAAACAACGGTCAGTTTGGACTTCGAGTTGTAGATATTAATACTACATATTTTGGGTAGTGCTTGAGTCAATGTATTTAAATCACCGACGGTTTTTCCGTCGCCTTCCTTTTGCGACAATCTCATATTCCTTTCCGATGATTTTATAGGCATCTAATAATTTCCATGTATAACCCGATCCAGTAGCCCTTACCACAATGTTAGCATTAATTTAATTGACATGTTTTCTTATCTTATATACAAGAGGGCTTTGTACACAAAAATTGATAAAATTCCAAATAAGGAAGCGAAATGTCCTCAATTTCTTAAATAATAGCATGGAGTGAATCTTGTCTTAAATAGAGACTTAAATTGCCATCATTTCCTCAAATAAGGGTCAGAAGTGATCATGTCAATCTAAAAAAATGACCTGACCTCACTTACTAGTTAAGAGCATTTTTGTCCTTTTCTTCTTCTTCTTCTTCTTTTTTTTCTAAATGTCTCCCCTTTTTTTATTTAAAAAAATAAAAAAAAAAAAGAAGGCTAAAACTTAAAAGACAAAAAAAAAAAAAAAAAAAAAAAGTGGGAGGGTTGGCAACCTCAATCGCCTGTGGCCACCTCCCCATAGTTGGTAGGGCATCGGCCATGGCTAGCACGATTGTCAGTGCCTCGACAAGGGCTAGCAGACTCTTGCCAGAATCGGGAGAGGGCTAGTAGGCCCTCCCTTTGGTTGGCAAGGTTGTTAGTGACCCCGCTAGCCATGGCCAACGCCGCACCATGAGGTGGTGGCCAAGGGCTAGCCAAGTGTTTAATTTTTTAAAATTTGTGTTGCATTTTTATTTATTTATTTAAGTTTTAGTCTCTCTTTTTTTTAGTTTTCCTTTTTTATGGGAGAAAAAAGAAAAAAGGAAAAAAAAAAAAAAAGAAAGAAAGAAAAGGGAAGAGAATTAAAAAAAAAAAATGTAAAGGATGGAAATGCTCTTGACCAGCTAGTGATGTTAGATTATTCTTTAAGACTGACATGACCACTTCAGACCCTTATTTGAAATAAATCTTTAGACAAAGAAAAAAAAGTCTATTTCAATCCCTTATTTTTTTAAAATAAGGGCATTTTAAACAAAGTTCACTTTAGGCCCTCTTTTGAGAAATTGAGAGAACTTTGTGCTCTTATTTGAGGTGGGATAGTTATGTAGAGAGTTTTTGTACAACAAAAATGAGTTTTATAAATTAATGCAAATTAGTAAATGGCTTATTGGTTATAAAATTGAATTAAGTCTATCATGTACCCTTTGACAACTAGCATGGTTCTATGAATCTTCCTCCTGACCATGAGTCTTCCAATGGAGCAATGTTCAAAGTATTCGCATAATTTATGTTATGGAAGTATAATTTTAGTATTTCTTTGTACTTTAATATTGTCTGCCTCCTTATGAATCTTTTTTTACGTGCTGGGATTTTTCAAATGAACTTAAATGCTATCATATTGTAATTATCACATAAAAATAATCATGAATTTAGCTTTTAAAATAAATGCAATTAAATGAGTGGTTAACTAATTTTCTCATTAATTAGAACTGCATTGGTATGTTCCAAATCGGCAGAGTGTTACGCGGCAAATGCGAAGGATTTGATGCGGTGGTGACGATATGGGAAGAGCTGATGAAATACAGAGTCGCGCCGGGTGACAACATATTCAGAATGAAGGTATGCTGTAGGACTGCTCCTCTTTTATTTCCCTCGTTCTAATCCTTGTTGTTCTAGAATTTGGCTGGCCGTATCTATGTTGATGCATGTTCAGTTTTATTTTTCTGGATTACTATTATAGATGCTTAAGTATTTCCCTGACGACGCATCCTATTATGGTCAGATTAATTGGCCATCGATGGAAAGGTGAAAAGGTGGGCATGATTTATATGATTCTTTGCCATGTTCGTAGAACTTGCATTTCACATGACTGAAAGGAAGCTGCCATAACTGTTTCTGTGTCATTTATGAAATCAAGTTGCATTCTATCGTACAGTCTATCGAAATGCTGATTCTTGCATGCATCTTTGGTAGTTCCGAATACATTAACCAGTCCGAAGGGCCTGGTTGATGTTCCAGCTCTCAACTAGTCGGCAAATTTACCATTTCTTATTTCTCATAAAGGTTGTGGTTATATATGTCTGAATGTTGTGCATACCAGAAGTCAAAACAAGTTGCTGATCTGGTCGGGACCTCAGAATCAAAGCCGCGCTTGGGCTTTCGAGTCTCCTCGAACATATGTGTCTTCCGGAGACAAACATGCCATATTCGGCATTCCACAAATTGTAACCTGGGTGCAGGAACATGTAACGATTAACCATGTAAGCCTTTCCGACTGTCCATTGTTGGTGTTTCAGCGGCAATCGATTGATTGTCTTCTTTTGGGTGATGAGGTTTCGGAGACTTCTAGGAGCATCGCAACATAATCTCATATGATAATATTTCTGCCAGGGAAGTTTACGGATAGCAGGCTACAGTTAAATCAGCACGTGGAAAGGCTGTTACGGCTAAAGTCGGCGTGACCGCAGTAGTCCTGATTCAGCTTGATATTTGCAATGACCACATTCCCACCTAAGAGTCGTCCTGAATTATCTGTTGCCCGTTTAAGGTTCTTTGACGTCACTTGTCACATGTGTCGCCATGATTGTCTTCCCTTCGAGAAGCTACGCATAGCTTGAATTGAAACCACAAATTAGAGTTGGACCCATGCAGAACGGCTTGCATGGGCTGGGAAACCTCGGATTGGTCCCATCCACAGAAGTCCATGGGACGACAACATGTCGAGCTTCGATTGCCAGGTCGCCATTGATGGAATCGGTAGGGTCAAGGGTGCTTGACAATGAGAGGGAAAGGGAGGGGGGTTGGGGGACAGTCGAATCTGACCCACGTGTTTAATTTGCTGTCGTATCTGCGCCTGTCTGAATTGCGTGAAGTCCGCAATATCTATAGGGGAAATGCTTGCATGACCGTCTCTCTAACGTGTTGAAATTAATGAATCAACATAAGTTCATGCATTTCTTTTTCAACCTTTGACGTTAACGGATGATTTAATGGATGCATTCCTTCAGCCCTCATGCATCAGTCTTGGAATAATTTTATGTACAAATTAATTGATGCATTAATAGATGTATTTCTTCATCCCGATGCAGCAGTTTTGCGGCAGTTTTGTGACGCATTTATGGACAAATAAATGGATAGACACGTGAAGGAACGAATTCCTTCATCTTTGTGCAGCAGATTTTACTCTTATTAAGGGACGTGTTAATGACAGATCTTCTAGAGTTTCTCCGCAACAATACTCTTCAGCTTATGAAAATGATTATCTTTTGAGTCTTTTTTTAATTCATGGCAGATAGAGCATTTGAAAATTAGAATTTCTCTTTGGAAAAATATTCCTCCAAATGTGCTGGTATCTAGAAGTCTTTGATAGAATCTTGTTTGTATAGTATTAATAGAGACGGGGTTGAGGTGTTGTATCTTGGGAGGTATAGTTCTTGAAATTGGTTAACACTTGTTGGTAGAATTAATCGCCTTAAGGAGATTCAGTTAGTCATACTTTCACCTCCTATATAATTTCCTATAAATTTTATTACAATCAAGCAGCTTTGTATTTGGGTTGTGATCCAGCATCTTTATATTTAAAGATCATACAAACATTGGCTTGATCATTATTATATAATTATTATCAATTTTTCAGATTTATTTTTTTGGTTCCACCAAACTGAGTTACTCTTTTTTTTTTTTTTTCAATTTGTGAGTATTATTTTTTCTTCCAATACGTGAAAATTATTTTTCCAACATAACGGTCATGGGGCCGCCGTAGATTCATTTTGAGGAAACCCCTAGACTTCTTAAACCGCTTTTAATTTTTTATTATGTTGCAAGCTTAAATTTAAAGGCAAAAATCAGAAGAGGACCCATAGAATCAATGTTCTTGAGTATGAATAAATAGAAAATAAATTAGATTCCAAAATATAAATAGATACAGTAGAAAATTTTTACAACTTGCTAAGGAGGAGGAGGAGGAGACATCATAATACCGCAAGTCGTGTTGGTCTCCTTAGTCTTGGCCTCATGTTCTAGCCGAGAAATTTCCAAGCATTTCAAAAAGCCGACGGATCATATTGGATGGTCTCGAGCCAACCGAATTCATGCAGTCTCTCTCAGCTTATCTATGGGAAGAGCCCGAGCGAGGCCTGCCAATTGTATTGATGGGGGAAAGTATGTAATCGATTGGTCATGGATTGATACCGATAGTTTAGGTATAGTGTCTTGAGGGCGACCAAAATTGCATCCGATATGTAGATTCTTTGTAATATCGCATGAGGGATTAATTTGGGTGGATAATGACTATAGTTGATGAGCACATACAAGGGGAAAAGTACCAAAAAAGAAGAAGTCAAAAGCCTATTATATTGGCATCAATTTAATCTTAAATATTTTTATCAAACCAATTTAATTTATACATATTCACATTGATATTAGGTTAGTCCATTCAGTACATTTAGGCTGAAAATTGCTAAGTGAACGTTGGCCATCCTACATGATATAGTTGGTGCTAATGTGAATACTTTATATATATATAATTTTTGGTTTTTTTTTCCCTATATACGAGTGATAAAATCTCCATTATGAAGCATATTGCACAGAGTAATTGTAAGGGGCGGACAAATGTGTGTAGAATGACTGATGAAGGCTTTGCAAATAAAAGAAAACCATGTACAAGGAAGCAAGCAATGAGTTAATTTTCTCCACTTGAGCAGAGCTTGAGGATTCAGGCTACACGAATTCATCTACAGGAAAGATGACTAATCAAGAAACTGTATTTTTAAGATTAAAAATCCAACATTGTGCCCATAGATTAGGCACCCGATATGAATTCGATTTCCTATATTGTTAAGGATGAAAGTTCGAGCCACCCAATTGGATTTTGATTGGAGGTTAGTAGAGATTCCTTGAGCCCAAAATTTATCAGGCCGACTCACGTTTCCTTCGAGCATAACAAACCGAAAAGCGATTGACCAAGGAATTCGACAACGAATACAAGTAATCGCCAAACTATATCTGCATGATGAGTATATAAGCGAGTGGATGCATTTAAAATTCATGAACGAAGGGCTTAGCTAGCTTAAGTTGTTGTCCGTGGCCAACAGGACCTGAAAACGTTTAAAAATGTTGCCCTGGTCTACACGATACTCAGACAGACATTGAAGATTGATTTTCCTGACTTGGAACGACAAAAGAAAAGAAGAACACATGAATCGGTAGTGCCACGTGCAAATTCCAACGGTGAACAATTTTCCAAGTTGACGGCTGACCTTGACTCTTCTTCAGTCGATGACCATCCTTTTCGGACGTTGCCTTGCTCGCGTCATTTATCGATTATTTGTCGCTTAAGACAAGCCACTGAACTTAACTTACTATACTTTTTTCAATTTCCATCCTATGATTGAATTAAAAAATACATTCCCAGTGACAACATGCAATTATGTTCCTTTTACATGAATAAAGCTTGCATGCGTGATTCCATAGATAAGAGTGGGGTAAAGAGAATGTGAAAAAAGTGTGGGCGAAACTCGTAATTAATGAGGAATGGAATGGAGAAATTTATGATATAACTTATCATGTCAAAAGTGATGGTTATACAACGTGCAACAAAATGAGAGAAAAGACAATATACACTGTTCCGTTTATGATTAACGAAAAGCTTATTATTCATAGGCGAAATTTTAACACGATATCTTTTAATACTGAAACTACCGAATGAGGGGCAAAAATTAACTATCCTTTGAGAAGAAATCAACAGTGAACTTGACGGAAAACTTGTTTATATTTTTATTTTTTTTTTAAATTGTGCATGGGTAGTATTGAAATATAACTCAACTTGATCAATGTTCGAAGATCACTCGTTTTATATATCGCTTTCGTCAGTCCATTAAGTTTCTTAACCATACTCGTGTAGGGATTATTATGTGAATCTGGATTGGTTATCAACCGCACAAGGACTTAATCCGTCCCATCAAATCAAACACCGGGGCCCGATAACTATGACGATATCACTTTCTTTGAATTGCTGACCACATACTGTGCACTGTATCTGGCCTGTTTGCTACAGTGGAAAAGACGACCATCGTTGCCATTGATGATAATATAGAATTTGTTTTTATGGCTTTGCCTCTCGTGAACGTAACAGGGAAGGAAATGGAGAGGGGTCTTCGTCCTTTGAGTCCAAGGAGAACGGAAAGGGATATTATTGAGAAGAACCGGAGGAATCGGATGAAGCATCTCTACTTCGTGCTCTACTCTCTATTGGTTGTTTGTTTTTAAAACAAATAAAATAGTACTTTAACTTGTCTCGCATAAAAAAGTTGGAAGGATGTGAGTCACAATATAAGTGCTGATCTTTTAACTTGTTCAAATAAAAACAATAGAGAAAAGAACATTACAAGTGCCATAACTTGGCACAAAAAGACATTTAAGTGCCATAACTACGAAATGTACACTTAAATGCCACATTTGAAGAAAAGTGGAGCATCTTGTGCCACCTCCGGCAAAGCTAGCCGGAAATCATACATGGCATTTAAATATTAATATTTCTTGCCGAGATGACCCGCCGAGAGCCGAGTCGCCTCTAATTCATCAAAACAATGTCATTTTGAGTGTTGGTCAAAATAGAACCATTAAATCGGCCAAAATGACGTTGTTTTGGCATAATTTGAATTTTAATATAATATAAAAATTAATTAAATTAAATTTAAAATAAAATAATAATGTAACCTATATTTATTTTTTTAAAAAAACTAGAAATATAGGAGGAGGAGGAAAGGCAGCCAACGGGGCGAGGCTAAGCCCTCACCGCCACCGCCTCCTTACTGTCATCGGAAGGTGAGGGAGGGTCAGTTGGGGCCGCCAAGCCCGACCAAGGGCCGGCGGCAAGGGCCTGCATGCCCTCACCCCAGATTTGGGCAAGGGTACACAGGCTCTTGCTGTCGATCAACTAGGGCCACCGACCCTTAGCCAGGGCTCAACAACCCTAGCCCTTGTCGCCAGCTACCTCCCTCCTCCTCCTTCCCCCCCGGTCAAATGGCGGGCGAGGCGCTCACAAGCCCTCGCCGAGATCCGATGAGGATCGATGGCCCTAGCTTGCTGGGGGTCGCCTTAGTGAGCGGTGGCCCTTAGCCCAACCGGGCGAGGGTCGCCGACCCTCTTCGGATCTAGGCGAGGGCTCGCGAGCCCTCGCTGCTAGTTGACTGGGATCGTCAACCCCTGGCCAGGGCCCAGTAACCCTAGCCGATCCTCCCCCCTCCATCACCGGTCCTTCCCGGCAACGGCGGGGAGGCGGCGGCAGTGGCCGAGGCCTCCCCCCATTTTTTTTTTAATTTTTTATATTTATTTTTAAATATTTTAACTAAATTTAATTTAATTAATTTTTATATTATTTTTTACTATGTTAGCCCAAAACAACGTTGTTTTTGCATTATTTGGCCACATCAGCGTGCAAAACGACATCATTTTGCACTCGCTTTGCTAGAAAAATGCCACGTATGCAATTTGGCCAAATTTTGGTCGAATTGATGCTCAAGTAATCCATTTTGTTCTGATTTTGGCATTTAAGTGTACCTTTCATAAGTTATGGCACTTAAGTGTCCCTTTCTGCCAAGTTATGGCACTCAAGGGTCCGCATCTCAGTTGTGGGTTAGGCTTCACAATTTCCCATATGGGTGCACCATATTAGGTGCTTATAGATAATAATTAGCACTAATCATTTTGCAACCTTTTCCAAAAATATGCTTCTATTCAAAAAGACTGAGATAGGTACATCGGTTTTTTTGAATCAATCATTATCAAGTCTTGTTGAATTGTTCTTTAAAAAACACAGCCATCTTTTTAATTGTTTCCTTTTTAGAGTTCCTAGAGATACTATATGATATTCTCATTTGAGACTTTAATATATCTTGGAGAATTTTTACCAATATTAATTAGCAATGTTGTGGAACAAATAATTTATTAAAGAAAATATTATCAGGCATCAAAACCTAACTCTATTTCTACCTAATCCAAAGCAATTTTCTCTAACATTCCCTCCTCCCCTTTTAGCCATCTACTTAGGTCTCTCTCTCGTGTTCACCTAAGATTGATTTATCATCAGTTCATGTTGATTAGTGTCATTTTTTTGCTTTTCGAGATGTGTCAAATTATGTCAGAAATGGTCACCCCAAATTTTTGTATCCCTTGATTGTGTCAATCCATTTTTATGGCATTATTACATCTCTTGATAAGCTCCTCAATAGTCAAACTTATGAAGTTTTGAGACTTAGGTATAGGATTGATTAGGGTGATTGTGTTATTATAGCATGAAAACGTACATATGACGCGGATACCTTAAATACTTTGTCCTCTATGTCCATTTGATGAAAGTAATTTGAAAGTGAAATGCTCACAACTCACACAAGGAAGAGAATATAAATAGGCCTATAGATTTATTTCACCTTAACTCTAAAAACAATCACTATCTCTAAAAAAAATCGCTCTACCTAGAAATAAAAATAACTCATTATAGATAATGACGAACAAACTCATTAAAGATAACGTAGTAATTATGACTTTTTTCAATTGGGTATTAAACGGTTATCTGCACCAATGAATTTGGTTTAATTTCTAACATTTCCCCTTAATCCAAATTCTCTTTCATTGATTATTCCAAAGAGGCTCTTGAACTTTTGGAAAGCATCAATCTTGAGAGGTTTGGTAAAAATGTTTGTTACTTGATCTCCCATCTTTACATGCAACATTTCAACCTCATTCTCTTTAACATGTTCTCGAATGAAGTGATATCGAACATCAATATGTTTGCTTCATTCATGAAAAAATAGATTTTTGCCAATGCAATAGCATAAACATTATTAACAAAAATCTCAGTTGTTTTCTTCTGCTTCATAAGAATATTTTTTAGTAGTCTTCTCAACCAAATTGTATGATAAACACATGAGGATGCAGCTACATATTCAGCTTCACATGTCGTTAGGATGACATTGGGTTGCTTCTTTGATAACCATGTGAAAGCAGTGTCACACAAGAAAAATATAAAGCTTGTAGTGCTCTTTCAATCATCTATATCTCCTTCATAATCACTATCCGAATAAGGTGTAAGTTGGAAGGATTTAGAGAGATAGCAATGTAGGCTATGAGAAGTAGTACCTTTAATGTACCAAAGTATCCTCTTTATAGTTTTAAAATGAGATGACTTCCGGTTCTCCATATATCGACTCACAATTCCAACACTATACATGATATCCGGTCTCGTACATGTCAAGTATCTCAAACTCCCAATCAATTTCTATAATATGACGAATCAACATCGACATTGTCATTAAACTTTGAAAGCTTGGTTCCACACTCCATTGGTGTATTGACCGGAGTACAATTCTTCATATTGAATTTTCCAAGGATTTTTTTTGCATATCATTTTTGGGAAATAAAAATCCCCTCGGTACTTTGCTTCACTTCAATCTTAATGAAATAATTCATGAGACTGTTATCAATCATCGCATCGATCATCGCCAGATTTTTTCCTGTAAAAACAAGGTCATCAACATATAAACAAGCAAGTAGAACATCACATTTTTCTTCTTCAAATAAAGTGCATGCTAGTATGGACATCGAGAAAATCCATTTGCCTTGAAATATGCATCGATTTTGGAATTCCATGCTCTCGGTGCTTGTTTAAGTACATATAAAACTTTCTTCAACTTCGACACTTTGTCTTCATGACCTTTGACAACAAACGCCTCAGGTTGTTCAACATAAATCTCTTCTTCAAGAATGCCATTCAAAAATGCTGATTTGACATCTATTTGATAAATTCGCCAATCACTTTAAGTAGCGATAGAAATAATCAATCTAATTGTTTTTATGCAGATGACAGGGGCAAAAACTTCATCATAGTTGATTTCGGCTTTTTGCTTGTACCCCTTCGCGTTCTCCTTTCTCATTCTTCTTGGCCTTCTACACCCATTTAACTCCAGTCGATTTCTTATTCTTCGATAGATTAGTAAGCTCCTATGTTTGATTCTTCTCAATGGCATCAATTTCTTCATTCATAGCTTTTCTCCATTTTTCTTCTTTGGCCGCATCATCATAGACATGCGGTTCATAATATGCAAGAAGACATACAAAGTGAACCTTATTGGTAGCTTCATATATGTCAAACAATCTCCTCGATCTTGATAGTAACGGTTCATCAACAACATTTGAAGAGATAGGTGATGATGAACTCGAAGAAGATATTAGAGAAGAAGGTGTAGAATGATCTTTCAATTCCGTTTGATCCGTATCACCACAAAATTCACTTCTTCTTTTTGATTGTCTTCCCATGAGCCATTTTCATCGAACTTGACATATATGCTTAAATACATTTTCAAAGTGTTAGGATCAAATAAATGGTAAGCTTTGTATGAGGAGTCATTCCTAATAAAGATGAGTTTTTTGCTCTTGCCTTCCAACTTTGATTTTTTTTTTTTTTTTTGTCCAAGACATGAGCATAAGCAATGCTCCCAAAATTCTCAAGTGTGAAACACTTGGCGTTCTCCCGATCTATGCCTCTTGTGGAGTTACGCCTTCAAGTCCATATGTGCACATCGATTTTAAAGATATATTGCATACAAAATAGCTTCAGCCTAAAGCTCATTAAGCAAAATTTTGGGATAAGTACACTAATTGTGCCATAAGTTGTGTACGACGCTCACTTTAGTACTAAAAGTTTCTACCAAATCACTTAAGTGCCAAATCGGAGAAAAAACGATCACTTTGGTGCCACCGGCGAGAAATTCCAGACAAAATGATTACGTGGCATTTATATTTTAAAAAAAAATTGACAACTCTTAATATTGTCCACGGTGGATGGCATAAAACGACGTCATTTCCTTTTCTTCGTAAGAAATGACGTCGTTTTACCATCCTACATGGATTACCTACAAAACAATCATATATAGTGGATTCAATATGGTAAAAATGACGTGAGCCAAAAACGGTGTTCGTATAGGGTTTTCGCTCGACACCGCCGGCCGTAGCTTGCTAACCTGCCATCATTCACTCACCCGCCGTCGCTCGGCCACCACTGTAGTTGCGCCGTCATTCACGTTTGTTCATTGGCTGCGTCCTCAACTCTTGCTCATTCAGGTTTGTCATGTTCTCTACATGGATCAATTTACTAAAAAATTTAGGGTTCCAACGGGCAAGTTAGGGCGTGGAGGGCAAATTAAGGGCTCGGCTCAAGGGGAAAGTCGTGGGGACCGAATAGAAAATTTGAGGATTTCGTCATTCATTCCATTTCTTTTATGGGGATTGAATAGAAAAATAAGGTGCGGAGGGAAAATGGGGCTCGGCTCGGGAGGAAACAGTGATGGGACCGAATTTATTCAATTAATTGGACTGCTTCTGTGGGAGAAACAGGAGGATCGAATGTGACTAAATTGAAAAATGGGTGGTGGGACCTCACTTTGTTTATTCAATTCGATTTCTTTTGTTTTTGTAAAAGCACTGAATTTGGGAGATTAGTTGCATTTGTTTCTTGACAACAAAATGACAATGACTTCCATGTGAAGTTGCCGATTCTATTATATGGTCCCAACAAGTAATGGCATTTGTTTTTTTTTCATTGAGTGCAACATTGACATGGACGCGAATCAAATAGGCATCATTGTTTGTTATGGTGGAGAGTTTCTTATTAGCACCAGTGATTGGGAATATACTGGTGGAAATGAATGTACTATTTATGTCAATGTTCGGAAGCTATCATATATTGATTTTCTGAGGGATTTGGTGTATTTTTTACGATGTAGAGTGCAAAAACTACATTACTGTGTTCCTGGGAAGGAATTGAATGATGGCTTGAGATTTTTTAATGACGATAATGGTATTAAAGATATAATTTCCTATTATCTTCACGGTGAAAAAGTTAAGGTATATATTAAGTATTATAGTGATGGTGAGGATGAGGATGAGGATGGGGATGAGCAGACCACCACTGAAAGAGAAGAAGTGAGATCCTATTCAAGCGAGTAATCAGGTCGGAGATGAAAGGGAAAGAACTCACATTGATAGAGATGAACAAACAGTGACATGTTTTGAAAGCTTGGGTGAAGATTTGGGTGAAGATTTAGGCAATGAGGACTTCATTGGATTAGAATGGGAAATTGCTTTATCCACTAAATTAAAAGATAAATATTTTGCTTTAGTAAATTTCCCAAGTGACGAAGATGATGATGAACTCGCACAATCAAGACAAAAGTAAAGGGAATTTTTGAGAAAAAGAAACTTGCACCTTCAGCAAAGAGGCCTGAGCCAGTAAATGGGGATGGAGTTCCAGTTGAAGGTAATAGAAGTGAAGATGAAAAAAGCTGTGGCGTTGAAGTTGCTTGTTCGGAGAATGAGCTTAACAATGATGATGAAGAACCTACTCGTCGAAGAAAAAGTAAGTACCATTGCTATGATCCGACTGTTGATAAACATATTTTGCCTATGGACATGAGATTTGACAATGCCAAATAGTTCAAGGAAGCCATTGTAAAGAACTCCATTGGTGAACAAAGGAGTGTTAAATTCATTAGAAACACGAAGGAATTTGTGAGAACTAAGTACTCACAACCCAATTCTCCATGGAAGCTCTATGACATGCTGAGTAAGAATGTGTCATTCCAAATTAAGTCATTACAGAAGGAGCATACTTATCCAATTATTTTTAACAATAAAAGGGTAATGAGTGTGTGGTTATCGAAGCATTTTTTCAACACTATCAAAGCAATGCCTAGGATGAAAAGTTCTCAATTTCAATAGTTAGTAAATGAGCAAGTAGGGATTAATGTGTCAATGAATTAATGCAAGAAAGCTAAGATGAGGGTGATGAAAATACTGATAGGTGGGTATAATGAAGAATATGCGCAAGTATGGGACTATGCTGGCAAATACATGTTTCAAAACCCATCTAGTAGAGTGTATTTAGAGATTATGGAGAGACCACTCCCTGATCTTAGGCCTAAATTTGGTAAATTTTATGTCTGTTTAGATGCATGCAAATGGGGCTTCTTGGCTGGTTGTAGAAGAGTTATAAAATTAAATGGATGATTTCTAAAGGGTTTGTGTAAGGGGGAGTTGTTGGCTGCTATGGGGAGAAATGCCAATAATAAAATATTTTTGATAGCTTGGGTGGTGGTGAAGATAGAGAACAAGAATATTTGGTTCTGGTTTCTCAAAAATTTAATTATTGACTTTGAGATAACCGATGGGGAAGGATGGACATTCATGAGCAACCAACAAAAGGTAATTTCATTGTCAATTAATTCACTCCATTTTAATATTAATCATTTGCATATTTTCCTAACTTATATTTATTGGTTTGAATTTTTGTAATGACTTATAATTGCATTAACTGAGTTGATGTCACATGCTGAGCATAGAATGTGCGAAAGGCATATATATGTAAACTAGACAAAGAACTTCAAAGGAGATAGGCTTGAGAAGCAATTCTGGCAGATAGTAAAGAGTACCAACATGGCTGATTTCAAATTAGCCAAACAAGGATTGTTGCAGCTAACAAAAAAGGTTTTGATGCACTCTTCCAGATAGAAGCTAAGCACTAGTGTCGGGCCTTCTTCAGCGAAGAGTTCAAATGCGATATCATTGATAACAACCTTAATGAAGCTTTCAATGGCAAAATTTTAAAGGCTAGGTGCAAACCAATCATTAACATGCTTGATGATATTCGAGTGATGGTGATTACTAAATTGCATAGGCAAAGAGATGAGGTTACAAAATGGACTAAAGACTGTGACCCTAGGATTATGAAGAGATTTGATGCAAACATTGCTACTAGTAGGTTCTGCCATCTAGTTTGGAATGGAGATAATGGATATGAGATTATTCAAAATCAAGATAAGTATGTTGTCAACCTAGATAGAAGAAAGTGTTCATGCCGAGACAGGCAACTGAATGGAATTCCCTATGCCCATGCAATTTATGCTATTCAGATGAAGCAAGAAAACCTAGATGATTACCTACATGATTGGTACAAAAAAGTCCATACCTTACTTCATACCAATTCATAATGCAGCCTATTAGAAGTAGTAAATTTTGGGAGCTATCAAATCATGAAAACCATCTACCTTTGCCGCTGAAGAAGCAAATTGGAAGGCCAAATAAGAAAAGAAGAATGGAACAGGAAGATGCATCAAGTCAGAGGATGAGTAAGATTGGCTCAAAGATGAAATGCTCCTATTGCCACAAGGAATGACACAATAAGAAAGGTTGTGAGCTGAAAAAGCAGCATCAACAGCAAGATGTAATTGCTAAAGGTAGGATAGAAGGCCCTACTAAGAGCTTCTTGTTGGGCTTAGTGAAGGTATGACATAAGGCCCTGCAATAGTGCCTACTAAAGGGCAAACAGAAAGCCCTGCTGTAAGGTAAGTATTCATCTTTACCTCAGTAACTTTACATTTCCTATTCGATAGAGTTTGATGGTTGACCATGTATACTAGCTTCTCTTGTGTTTTTCCTCTATCATACACTTTTAATTTGATAAGTTTTCTCCATTTGTTTCCACCACGAAAATGAGTAAATGTCTAATTATTCATTGTAGTTGGTCATGATCCTAATATAGTACATTGTTGTAAGGCCTTCTAAAGAGCCGGAAAAAGGCCCTATGGTATGCTCAAGTGTAGGGACAGGGACTGGAACAGACGGACAGTAACAACAACTGAGTCCACCGTTGAGCAAACGAGAAGAAAAAAATTTCATGTAAGTTGTAAATCGCTATGTTTGTCTTTTATGGGCTGAATTTTAAATTTATTATGTGTTTCTCAGGTCAGAAGACGAGTAACTGCACAAATTGCAAAGGCTGCTCCCCCATCTCAATTGTCTCAATTCTATCAAATGTCTGCTAAAAATGATGCACCACATATCATGCAAACAAGAGGGGCTATTAGAAAAAGATTAAGGCAATATGGTTATGGGATTTATACAAATGAATGAACTGGAATGACTATTTTGAATGTAAGATTTGTGGGCCTTATGCATTTAATTTGTTGTACTTCAATTTATTCGGTTGACAATATCGCTATATTCTTGTAGCTTGGGAGAACTTTGGAGGTACTTCTCTCTCAAGATGAGCAAACTCAAGAATCAAGGGCGCAACTAAAGAAGAGTGCTCCAAAAAAGAAGACAGTGGGTATGGTTGCAAAACAGTCATCCAAACAGAACCCAGCACCAGTTCCATTTCAACCAATGATTGGGCGTGATAGTGATGATATTGACCAACACATGACACATGCTAAAACAAAAATAGCCACCGTCAAAAACAAGGAAAATGAGGTGACAAAACGTCCAGTTAAAGAACCTGCACATCCAACTTGAAAGAGTACTCAGATTATGAATCAATTCAAAGTCTCAAGACGAAAATGAGCTTAGGGTGTTGTCCATATTGATTGATGGGAGGATGTTGGACTTGGTCTTTTTTTATGTGGTGCTTTGATGGGAGGGTGCTGAACATAGTTTATGTTTATTTTTATGTGGTGCTAGACATGATCTCTCTTTTTATGTTTTCTTTTTTTAAGAGGGTGCTGGATATTATATCATTAATGGTAGTTGTTGCCTCCATATTGCCATTAATTTTTTTTAAGAGAATGCTAAACCTTCAGTGATTGGGGAGTGAAGTTCATGTTTTTCTTTTCTTTTGTAAACAATCAATCAATATTAATGACAATAGTTGTTTATGTATATTTTTTTGTTGTTGGTGCAATGTTCTTATGAGGTTGCTATTATTTTTAGATTTAAATGTGTGCATATAGTGTTGCTAGTTGAAGTCGTCGATGCATTGATGCTATATGTGGGGTTCTGATTGTATGTGCTGGAATAAGATGCAGTTTTGGTTGCTGGTGCATCTCATTGTAGGGTTCTTGTGTTGCAAGAAGATGCACCTAGCAAGCCAACTGGTGCAAGAACAAGATGCAGGATGCACCACGACGGGTGCAAGTTTGAAATTGGCACTCAAGCGATCACTAGTTACAACTTGTGCAATAGAAGTGATCGCTTTGTAATCGCGACTGGCACTTAAATGATCATTTTTATAAAAACTTAACACTCGAGTGATCACTATTTACAACTTTTGACACTGAAATGGTCAATCGTTAATTTGCCACCATCCCTTAATTTTGTCATGGTTTGCAATTGTAGTAAACCAATAAACCAGCAAACCATTACAACGATAAAAATGCAGCAACCATTCTATTTGAAGTAAAAACTAACCAAAACAAACATTGCCAATACACAACTAAACAATAAAAAGTGCTCAGAACTAATGCATTCTAACTCCAACTTTCTATTTCGCCATGGTTTGCAGTTGCAGCAAACCAACAAACCAGCAAATTAGGAGGGCAAATAAAAACTGCAGCAAGCAAACATTGCATTTCTGAAGTGCTCACAATTAATGCATTCAAATTCCAATCTTGTATTTCTACCATGAATTACAACAAAACCTTCTACTTTATACAAAAATGGTAGACATACAAACTTCGACTATGGTAGACATAAAAATTTATTCTCATTACTTACTTCACATTTGAATAAACTACACAATAGAATAAGAACACAATCAACACTCGATAAAAATTTCTTTCAATTTTCAGCCTTGAAACCTTCATCTTCAAATGGTCGACCAGAGATGTTAAACCCTTCATTTAAGTTTATATTGAGTCGACATCCTCCAACTCGTTGATTAACGCAGGTGGAGGTTGATTTCGGCCTTCAAGTAACTCCAGGATCACCTCTATCACTCGATAAGAGAATTTCCTATCAACCCATTTGAAATATTTGCACTTCGAGTCTTCTCTATCTATACCGCACCCATGGAATCTTCTCTCAGGATTCAACCGAGTCCAAGATGTTCTTCTTGAACTCGGTAACCCACAATAACAATAACACTCACCATCTAATTCTCTTTTTTTATAGGAATGTGAGCTGTTGCTGAAGCTTTTGCCCTCCATTTGTAAGAGCGAGCTGATAATTTTGAGAGAAAATCGAAGTATACACTCGAATTGGTCGAATTAGGGATTTAGGGTTTTCAATTTCCGATTCTACTCGAATTTTGGGATTTAGGGTTTCTTATTTGAGGAAAAAGACGCTAAACGATGTTGTTTTGTTGTTTTGCTGATTGTATTTTCCGATGATCCACGTCGGCTTCAAATATTAATAAATAAATAAATAAGCCACGTTGAATTTCCGGCCAACCAAATCGGAGTTGGTACCAAAGTGAGCGTTTTTCAAAATTGTTAGCACTTAAGTGATCCGGCGGAAACTTTTGGCACCAAAGTGAGCGCCGTACACAACTTATGGCACCATTAGTGTACTTATCCCCAAATTTTTGCTCTTTAACATGCTTCAAACCATGTCAAGGATGGTTCTATTTTTTTGTTCAGCTATGCCATTTTGTTAAGGAGAATACGAAGGTGTCAAGAAACGCCAAATACCATGATCTTCATTGAATTTGTTAAATATAGCCAAGGTGAATTCTCCACGACGATTAGTCGTCATAGCTTTGATAAAACAGTCACTCTCATTTTCAGCCAAGTTCTTGAATTGTTTGAACATATCAAACACCTCTGTCTTTTCTTTCAAAGAATACACCCAAGTTTTTCAAGCAAAATCATTAATAAATGTAACAAAATATCGATGATTATCATATAAGTGAGGAGTGATTGGGCCACACACATTAGAATGAATCAACTCAAGTGGCTTCTTTGCTCGATAAGCCGCTTCCTTCAAAAAGCTAGTTCTGGAATGCTTACTGATAACATTACCCTTCACATAGTTGATCAAAATGATCAATATGTGGTAAGCCATAAACCATCTTCTTGCGAGAAAGAAAATTGAGTCCATCAAAATTGAGATGGTCAAACCTCAAATGTGACAATCATGAAGGATCATCCACACATGCTTTCAGACATCGAGACATATCATTTTTTATGTTGAGAGTAAACATCCTATTCTTCGACATCTTCACATTCACAATCAGTTTGTTATTCCTATATCTTAGCATAAGACTAAGATTTTTCATATGAACAACATAATCTTTCTCTAAAAGTTGTCTCAAACTCAAAATATTGCTTGACATTTTCGAGACATAATAAATATTAGAAATAAACTGATGTGCACCATTTTTCAAGCAAATCATAATTGTACATTGGCAATCGACAAGAATTTTGGAGTTATCACCAAAAGAGACTTTCCCCTTTAATGAGTGCGGGACACCTGGAGTGCCATAACTTGGCACGCCGGGACACTTAAGTGCCATAACTTTAAAATGGTACACTTAAGTGCCATCATCGGAGTAAAATGGGACACTTAAGTGCCACTTCGGCGAAAATCCGGCCAAATGGCTGACGTGGCGACTTTCCGGCGAGCTCGGTCCAAAACGGCGTCGTTTTGCACACTGACGTGGCGGAGAAAATGCAAAAACGACGCCGTTTCGCGTCTACGTGTAAATAATAGTATATAAATTAATTAAATTAGATTTAAAATATTCAAAAAATTTAAAAAAATTAAGAAAATTTTAAAAATTTTAAAAATAAGAAAATTTTAAAAAATTTAAAAAATTAAGAAAATTTTAAAAATTTTAAAAAATTTTAAAAGTTAAGAAAATTTTAAAAAATTTTAAAAAATAAGAAAATTTTAAAAATTTTAAAAAATTTTAAAAATTAAGAAAATTTTAATTTTTTTTTAAATTAAGAAAATTTTAAATTTTTTTAAAAATTTTAAAAAATTAAGAAAATTTTAATTTTTTTAAATTAAGAAAATTTTAAAATTTTTTAAAAATTAAGAAAAATTAAAAAAAAATTAAAATTAGAAAAAAATTATAAAAAAGGGGGGATGGGAGGCGAACGGGCGGCTCCCTTGCCGCCGCCGCCGCTCCTCACCGCCACCACCTCCGCCGCCGCCCCCCCCCACCCCCCTTTTTTTAAATTTTTAAATTTTTTTAAATTTTCTTATTTTTTTTTAAATTTTTTAAATTTTTTAAAATTAAATTTTTAAATTTTCTTATTTTATAATTTTTTTTAATTTTTTAAAATTAAAATTTTTTAAATTTTCTTATTTTTTTAAATTTTTGTAAATTTTTTACATTTTTTTAAATTTTTTTAAATTTTTTAAATTTTTAAATTTTAAATTTTTTAAAATTTTTTAAATTTTTTTTCAATTTTCTAAATTTTTTTTAATTTTTTAAAATTTTCTTTTTTATAAATTTTTTTTTTAAATTTTTTAAAATTAAAATTTTTAAAATTTTCTTATTTTTTTTAATTTTTTAAAATTAAAATTTTTAAATTTTACTTTTAAAAAAAAAATTTAATTTTTTTTAATTTTTATGCTGATTTGGAGCTCCGGCGAGCCACGTAGGCGAAAAATAATAATAAAATATTGCTTGGCGTAGGATTTCCGGCAAGGGTCGCGGAGGTGGCACTTAAGTGTCCCACTCGAAAAAAATCATAATTGTACATTTGCAATCGACAAGAATTTTGGAGTTATCACTTGAAGGAGACTTTCCCCTTTAATTGTCTCTTCTAACTTGGTAAACATCTCATTTCTCCCGCACATGTGATTCCTTGCCCTAGTATCCAAATACCACATATAAGTTTGACCTCCTTCATCTTCTTTGAACACCTATAATAAAACTTGATTGTTCTTGTTGATACTTGATTTTTAGTAGACGCATTATTAAAATATAAAAAATCAAGATTTGAGTTTCTGATCGCGACGGAGTCCCATTTCTCGACCAAAAAGTGTTGTTTTTATTTCTTTCTTTTGCATTATTATTCTTAAACAATTTTTAGTTCATTTTCAAGAAAAAAAAAACCCAAAAAATCAAACGGTTAACTTTTAAGTTGACTTTTTGGCCAATTCTTTGATCAAAAGTCAATTCCCAGTCAAAAATTAACTCTTTGCTCAAAAAAATGTCATTTAGCCTTAATTTGACTTTTGTCAAATAATTTCTCAAAAATTCAAAGAGTTGACCAAAAAATCGACCTTTTAGGAAAAGTTAACTAAATGGTTGGCTTTTGGTTAAACCTTTGACCAAAAAAATAGAAAAAAATATATTTAAAAAATCTACAAAAACATTTCTTTTAATGTTAATCTAACTTGTATGTCAAAAATTTCACAAAATTCGATTAAAAAGCTTGATTTATGAATTTTACAGTTTTAAGATTCCAAATTGACCAAAAATAAAATTACTTTTATTCTAATAATAATTAGGTGTAGCTCTTTCTTTGACATTAGGTTTAAGAATTGTTTTAAATTCGCTTGTGCATTTAATTTCACAATTTACAGGATCAAAATGCGAATTGCCGCTTTAAACCCTAATTAGGGGACCGAAATCAATTCTTAATGACTTGCGAATAGACGATTGTTTCTCAATCATTTTCTTAAAATAAGTCTAAATCCAAAATCGATTTTGATAAATTCACACCAAAACTCATTAATTTGAAGAATTTTATCCTTTAAAGCATTATAAAATCAAGCAATTAAGCTTCAATCAACAAAATTCGAATTGACTCATTCATGACTATGGTTTAATATCATGAATCTAGGTCCAATTTTAATATTGGGCTTAGATTCATTTGTGATATAAGCTTGAGCACTTCAATTTAAGGTCAATTTGAATATGATAAGTGATCTTACATATGGGTAGCTCATTAGATAGAGCAATTGTAACATTAATTGAGTTCAATTTTAGTTAATTTGCAATTTTGCCCATTGAATTGCAAATTTTACCATTTTAGCCTTTTAGGCCCAATTCAAAACATCCATGGTTTTGACTATTTATTTTTCATGATAATCATTCAATTAGGTCAATAAAAGACCCCTAGATCATGTTCATAAGGTTTGATTAACTTAATTGTAACTTAATTGGCCAATTTCTTCTTTAAAAATAAAAGTCCTTTCAATTTGGTCATTTAGGGATCAAATTGCACAAATTTTAGACCCACGGGGTCCAAAGTTGACAAGACAGCCGGAATTGAACCAAATTGTTCAAAATCCAATCGAATCGAACCGAACCGGTCTAACTAATTTGATCGGCTGCCGATGGGGCTGGCCAGTTTAAGCCCTTGCCAACCAATTCTTAACCTCTGGCAACCGATTCTGAGATCCTCTTAATGTCAATTTTACTTCTGCACCTTAAATTTCTCAAAATTTTATAGATTGACCTTTGAATTTCATCAAATTGCAAATCGATAAGTGCTACAGAAGTCCTAAAACTTATTACGAAAATACAATTGAATTTTAAAACTTGCAAAAAAATGCAATTAAGTCTTAAAACTTGTTAAATTGTTTCAATCGAGTCCTAAAGTTAACGCCGTCAACTTTTTTAACATAAAATGCTGACATGGCATTTAAAATTAATTTTTTATTTAAATTAGATTTAAAAATTAAAAAAAGAAAAGTGAAAATTTAGTTAAAAAAGAAAAAATTCAAAAAAAAAAAAGGCGGCCTTGCCGGAGGGGGGCCATTCTGCCGGTCTCTCAGGCGATCGGCGGTGGTGATGACGGTGGTGACGTAGGGGAGGAGCTGCTTTATCTTTTTATTTTTTAACAATTTTAAAAATAAATTTTATTTTCTTTTTAGTTTTTAAATCATTTAAAAATGGAATAAAAAATAATTAAAAAAGCCATCTGAAAAAAGAAAAAATATTTAAAAGGCCGCGTCAACGCCATGTTAGCATTTTCCATTAAAAGAGCTAACGGTGTTAACTTTAGGACTCGATTGAAACAATTTGATAAGTTTTAAGATTTGATTGCACTTTTTACAAGTTTTAGAACTTAATTGCATTTTTGTGACGAGTTTTAGGACTTCAAAAATCTTTTATCCCAATTGCAAATTAACCTATAATTGGACTTTTTGACGCAATTTCCAATGTTAGCTTGGTTTTTTGCAAATCAAATCCATTAGATTAATTACCGGATACCCGACACTTCGAGATTATGATGGAGCCTTTGAAATTGATTTTGGATCGTCGAATTGAAATTTCAATCGTCGAATCGAATTGATGGCTGAAATTGCTTAATATAAATGAAATTTTCCTCAATTTTCAATGGCTTTTTCATTTTGCACAATATTCTCTTTCTAGAGGCCTCTCTCTCTCTCTCTCTCTCTCTCTCTCTCTCTCTCTCTCTCTCTCTCTCTCTCTCTCTCTCTCTCTATTTCTCTTTGTTTTTGGCGCCAAAACCTTGAACCCTCATCCCTTTCTCTTTCTCTCTCTCTAACCACCGTCAATTTAACCCCTCATCGACGGTCACTTCATCGATGCTTCTTGCTAACAATTAGTTCATTGTATTTCTTCTCCACTCACAAGTTTGGATTGCTGAAAAGCCATTGGCAAATCTAGATCGGTAATCTTCTAGCCGGCGCTTCAAGGACCGACATCGAAGCAAGTCATCGTCTTGATCGGTTCAATCGATCGAACCAGCAGCCACTGCCAGTGTTCCCTCTAGCCAACTACTCCCAATTGATGCTCGAGGATCTTCAACCTCACGATGGTTGAGGACAGCTTGAAGGATTATTGGAATAGCTTCGGTGATCATCTTCCTTCTAAAAGTGCAAAGATCAGTCCAAATTCGGATTGATTCTAGTTTCAACCACTAGACTAGCAATCTAGCTAGCTTTGTGGCAATCCATGACAATCTAATCTACATCTTTAAAGATCGAAGATCGATCTGGAGGTTCGATATTCATTTGATCGTGGTCATAATTAACCAAAAAAATTGTATCGAACAATAATTTCTCAGTCTCAAACCTCGTGAAGTGAGGCCGGATTAGCCAACCGAGGCTATGGTTCAATATTAGTGATATATACTCATAGATGATTTCACTAAAGTTTGAATGTGATTGATTGAATGAGTGTGGATGATTGAACTTGATTAGTCTTAAATCTGCAATTTCATAGCCTTAGGACTGACTTACTATTTTGACCAAAATGAGGTTGCTCAAGTCCTCTTAGAATTAGATAATAGACATCCCAAGGTTCGAAATGGTAGATCGTATGCCTCAATTGAGTATTGTTTGACCCTTGGAAAACATCTTCGAATATGAGCAATTCTGCTGTAATTCAATTGGATTTTCGATTTTGTTTTTGTTTCAAAATGAGACTTTGCTATTTTTGTGTAGCCTTTTGTGATAATTTTTGGACAATCTTTTCTTCATGAGTTTTGTTCCAAATTGGTTTGTTCACATTTTATAAATTTTTCATGATTTTTTAATGTGCTTTAACTAGGCCAAATCTACTTAGATCCAAACCTAAGTCAATTTGTTCCATATTGATCTCTAATTTTGCCATTTTTGTACTAATTTTTGTGTTGAGTTCTGAAATAACTTTCCTTCATGAAAGTTGTTTGTATTAGTATTTTTCATATCTTGTATTTTTTTTCGAAATTTTTATACATGTTTAACTAGGTCAAAATCACTTAGATCTAAACATAGGACAGTTTGTCTTATATTAGTCCAAATTTTATTTTGATGAAATTGAGTCCACAAATTCACCTATTTGGTCTCAAATTCTTTACGAGAGTTATAATACATGATACATATGTTCAATTGATGCATTCTTTGCAAAGTCTTGACATTGGCAAGTGAGTCAATTGCATGAATTAAAGTTAAAACGTGCTACATCGGTACATAGTATAAATATACATCTTTGTTTTGTCATTTTTGCTGTGATTCGTAGGATCACATTTAGGTTTTGAATTTTAATGAGAAATGTTCATCATTGTATGTTCTATATGTAGAATTCTTGCACGTCTTGAGATGGTTGAAATTATGCATGTTCGGTGAAATCAATGTTGAAATGAAATCTTGCCATTTATGCATCTTACCATGTTTGTTTGAGAAACTTAGAAATTAAACTTTGAAATAATGTCTTCTTGGCACTTAAACCTCACATTACAAGGTTTGAGTATATGTTCGCGTCATTGCATTTGAGTGTTATTTTACATGTTAAATTTGTGCCGCAAGAGCATATATTCACTAAAAAAACTCTCAAGCATATTTATTAATACATTACTTGAATGATTTTGAGATTTATTAATGCATGTTTGTGTTCTGATTTTTAGTTACGGGCATGCACGCCTTTTGAAATCTTGATCTTAGAGCACCTAGTTGACCTAGTTTGGACTCGAGCCCTTCTAGAAAGTCGAAAAGCACACCTAGAAGTTTCCAATGCCACTGATTTCTTGGTAATCACTCATTTGAACTACTTTCTATTTTTTTCAAAACTAAATCAGAATCTAAACATGGGTTCATATTCGGGCCCCTGTTCTAACCCCTGTTTAGACAGACTTTTAATATTTTTGTTCCATTTTTTCTATCAGGATTTTACATTTGACCTCTTAATAAAACTTGTTTATCTACATATTGTATTGTGTGAAAATTTGGTGATTTTTAGACTTGTTTTGATAGGACAAATCATTGTGATATTGGCTGAGCATCTTGCTAATTTGACAAATTTCTGACATGTTGTTACTCGTTGTCCAATTTTTGTAAATCATGTGTAGATTGTTTAGGTAAGTATTTTCACGAAAATTGTTTATTATCATGTCATACATATTATGAAATTTTCCATAGCTAGATTATCAATGAATATTACTCAATTTTGTTATCTTTACATCCTTACTTTGAACTCCCTAATATAAACATGATTGTGATTGTTTAGTTATACCTTTCAAGTTAGTTTGTGCATGAAATTAGCCATGCTATTTTCATAAAAGTTGTTCTAAATGTTTTGATCTTTGTTATTAAACAATTGACATTTTCAAATTACATCTTTCAAAAAATACTTTAGAACATGTGATGTTTCTCAAAAACAATTTCTAAGAAGTTTTTCTCCAAAATTCGAGTTGGTTTAAGGAAAAATCGTGGTTTTGACCATATTCAAAATGCCTATAACGCTTGTGAGTACATTTATGTGAGTCCTGGGCTAGTCTTGGTAGTTGAATATATTATATAGCCTAAAAATTCTTTAATCTTAAATATTTTCAAACATTTTTTATGTGAAAGTTATGGTTTGAATTGTATTCAAAATACCTGCAACGCTTGTGAGTACATTTATGTGAGTTCTGAGCTAGCCTTGACAATTGAATGCCTTTTATAATGAAGACATCACTTTGTCTCAAAACTTTTCATGGATGATTTTGAAATCTATTTTTGAAATATCACATGTACCCCGTATACATATAGTCACACCATCTATTGAAACGTATGTGTTTATGATTGACACATGACTTTTGTAATAAGTGATCCACCAATGGCTTACTCATCCGTTTGATTGATTGAGAAATAAAGTTCAAAAAACCTATATGCATGTTTAAATTTCTGCAATAAATGTGACTTTTAAATGAATAGTACGGTCAATGCATGATATCAAGAAAAAAACCCTATCATCACATAGATCACTTAGTTAAGAGACTTAGAAGCATTATTAGTCATGTGAGAACACAATTGGTCAATAATTGCTATAAGTCACAAAAATGGATTGAGTAGGTGTTTTAGTAGGACCATCGCATGAAAGACAAAAGTCGACCTCGAGGCCCCAAAATTTGACTTTCATATTAAACTTTCTTTAAATTATTAATCTTGACATGATGTCATGTTTTTTATTGTTTTGATATGCATGCTTGTTTCTTTCCATTATATGCACCTAGTTATAGATTTCCTAGATTAGGTTTAGAATAGGATCTCGAAGATGAAGAAAGCGCGAAGATGGTGGAGCTCGATGTCCATTCCGACTGTTATCATGTATTATTCATTTTTCCGACATATGTCTCAAGTTATCTTTGTTATATAAAGCCTGATGAGTTACGGGTTTTCTCTCTTCCTCTTATCTTTTTTTCAATTATATTTATCTTTTATATTTTCTAAGATTGCATAGTAGATTTACTACTTTCTTTGATAGTTTACTTACCGTCTTATAACTTCAATTCCATTGATTGCTTTCTTTTCTTATTTTCTATAAATATGATAGTATGAAAATTACCAACCATGCATGATCATTTAATTTGGGACTAACGATCCCAAAAATGTAAGAAGAAATGTATAGACACATTAGAAAAACACAACATATTGTTTAGGTATCGAAATGGCGCTAATAGAAATATTAGTGTAACAAGTCCCTAAACCTAGATATTTTGTCGCATAGGAATCGAAGAAACACTTCCAACCCTCAATTGGGTTTTCTAGCCTATCGTTGTCTCAGACATATGGGTCACAAATGGTCCCACCCTCAAAACGAGGCTAGTGGCAACTCTCATCTTATTTTTAGGTTGTCATAAACAACTAGACCGTATAAATAAACCCATCACGCAGGATACGAGTTTCGATGAAACTCATCATGGTTTAGCATACTCGATATGTGAGTACCCCAAAGGATGAAGTGATGTCATCATTATGGGCAAAGCATACTATCAAGAGGGCTACCATGATAAAAGTATCCTTAAATCCAATATCCACACCCAATCTCTTCTCTCAAGGTGTGTCATTCGTGTGGATATGGATCATGACACTATGTTGTCATGCGAGGTGCGAGTTTAAGAGAACTCGCGATCTCATGAAGGGAACTCACGAAATGCTTGATCTGAAAGGTGAAGTGATGATGTATTTTAGAATGCAAGCCATGAGGAAACTCTCATGATTAAGTACCCATAAATCCAACATTTCCCTATTTTCTCTCCTTGTGATTTTGAGGGATTGAGAGCGACGAGATCGGGTCGCAATAGGCATCATTCACCAAATTTGCCTTTTCATCTACTCTACTACTCTCCTTATTCTAGCGGTCATAAGCATAATGGCCGAGTTTATTACAATGATAACATCGAATTTTAGATTTATCATATCATTGGCTTGTCGAGTTCTTTCCTCTTCCACGAACACCTCTTTGATACTGATATCTACCATCACTTCGAGCAGCATCACCTCTGCTTCATCCATAACCTCTTCCTTAAAAGCAACCTTGGCCTCAACCACGATCACAATTTTGGTTTGTCCCACAAGTTTGCACAGGATCTGTTCCTTGCTCCTTCTCATCTTGGATGGTCAAATGCGTTTGGAGAGCTTCCTCCACCAATTCAATCTTTTTTCTTCTGAACCTTTCTTCATAGGCTTGTAATGAACCCATAACCTCATCAATCATCATGGCATCCAAATCTTTGGATTCTTCAATTGCAATAGCAATGCGGTTGTACTTCTTGTCTACCAAAGTATTTTCTCAACAATACAAACATCTAAAACGTCTTCTCCGTTTCTTTTCATCTAGTTAATGATCGCCAAAACTCATGTGAAATAATCAACAATAGATTCAAATTCTTTCATATGAATTACCTCGAATTCACCTCTAAAGGTTTGAAGGTGAATCTTTTGAACTTTTTGCACTCCTTGATGTGTGTTGTGAAGAATCTCCCATGCCTCCTTAGCAATAGCAACATTCGAAACATTTTCGAACAAGGAATCATCTAAAGCTTGATAGATGATTGGAAGGGCATATTGATCGTTTGAACAAACCTTCTCCAAGGCATTCCTCTCGTTCTAGTTTTGGTTCAAGGTAGCTTCATCATTTGGCTCATCATAGCCAGTGTTGACAAGTTCACACACACCGTAGGTGCCAAGTAAAGCTTTCATTCTAACAGCCCAATTACCATAGTTGTCTTTGGTAAGACGAGGCTATTGAAGAGGAAGCTAATTGTTTGTTGACACCATGATCACAAACTACAAGCTCTTATACCACTTTGATGAAAATAATTTGAAGGTGAAATGCTCACAACTCACACAAGGAAGAGAAGATAAATAGGCCTGTAGATTTATTTCACCTTAACTCTAAAAACAATCACTACAACTAGGAATATACTCGTTATAGATAATGACTAACATACTCATTAAAAATAACGGAACAATTATGACTTTTTTCAATGCGGATATCAAACAGCTGCACCAATAAATTTGGTTTAATTTCTAACACCATTTCCATGTACATGCACGTGTATGAGTGGTTTCCATTACGAGAGGATCTTTGACATGATGAATAAAAGCAGGAAGCGAAATCACTGACTGAATGGATACACGAAGCCATAAGATACATAAAAGGCCTGGAGACAGCAGAGAAGGAAGCCAAGGATTAGAAAGGAAACCTAATGGGCAAGAAGAGACCGAGCCCAAAAACAAGCAGCAACCCGTCAACGGCCATTAAATCTCCTCAAATTAAGATCAGAGTGAGAGATTCTTCTCGGGAGGTGATATTAACTAGCGGGTTACATGATCAGTTCATCTTCTTGGAGATTCTCCGGATGCCCAACGAGAAAAAGGTCAAGGTACCAACGCCAACTTCTCCGCCGCGGTGAACTCGGTCTACCACTTGGTCCATGCAATGGTACGCAATTAATCTCCATTTATTGAAATCGAGCTTGCCTTCTGAAGGTCCACATAAATCATTTTCAAGAGGAGTGGCGAAATTCATTCTCGACCTGAACTAGATATTTATCGTGTTTGCTAGCCAACAAAATATCCTTTTTCTTGGTAAAACCTAATTATTAGAGAAGCTTCATATTTGTTGGGTATTTCTTGATAATTTTGCAGATCAGTGAGTCCGGTTTAGGCACAGTGATGATATCCGAACGGCTGAAAACATTCGTAAATGGATCCGCAGCCGATGGAGGTCATGAAGAATTTCATCCAAAGTTATGGGACTGTGGACTAAGTCCTAACGTATGGAATTTCTAAAACCCACAAATGCAAATTAAACCATGAAGCGATCTTGTTAGAAGATATGCAGCTTTTTGGTAGTTTATGATCTGATTTGATTATGATTTTGTGTACATCAATTAAGGATTAGATTTAGATCTAGATTGATATAGATTGATACATAGAATTTTTTATTTCCGATAATTGTACAATCCTAGTCTTATATCTTAGGAGTCTGTACATTCTCAATACAATTTGAATACAGAAAATCTATCACTCTCTCGGCTTCTTCCGCCTCAACCTTTTCTTCTTTCTTCTCTTTACTTTCTTTCATGGTATCAGAGCCTGTTCTGTTCTCAGCTTTCGCTCCAATGTTCCATCTCGACCTTCTGTCCAAAATTCTGACCTACAAAACAGAATAGTTTCAGGCATTAGTGTTTCTCTCAAGGAAGATTTTTTAACTTACCATGGCTAATCCACAGGAAGAAGCCTTAGCCATCCATGACCAGCCCGCTGAAGGAGTCGTTCCTCAGATCTCGCAAGCTCAGAATTCACCTGCAATTCTCCCTTCAATCAAAGGATCTTCAACGATGGGACAACTTCTGTTCCAGGCCCAACCCATTCAGTGGCGGCCCACGTAGGCTCAGTTCGGTATGGGGCAACCCATGATGGGCCAACCTTACCAGTGGATCCCTTATCCGCTTTACCTTGGGCCAAGCCCAAATTCGTCATCGCTTGGATATGTGGGCCACCAGAGCCACGTCCAAACCAACGCGGGCCCGCCAACCACAAGTGGGGCAAGCCCAACCGAATGAATGGAGTGGACAGACGGGTCAGGCGAGCCGGGTATGGGAACAAATCCCTATCTGGGTTTTTACAATGTGGATTATCTGATCAGGTCAGGCGAATTGGGTCTAGGAGTGAATACCTACTCGAATTTTGCACCCGATTTTCTACCGTTTCCAGTGGCGGCGCTCACCGGACAACTGGAACCCGGCGATCCACTATTTGTTTCCAGCGCCGACGGACCAGAATTGCGGCTAATCAGCCAGCAGCTGACCGGACCAGAGAATTACACGAAGTGGTCACAGGAATTCCAGCGTGCCCTAGCGACAAAAGACAAGGAAGGTTTCCTCGACGGAACCATTCCAGTGCCTATCGAAGAGCGATTAGCCTGACTCTGGAGGAAGAGTAATCGCCTGATCCGAACATGGATCGGCAACTGCATCTTCTCAGAGGTCGCGCCTGGACTCCCACCAACAGAAGATGCAAAAAACATGTGGGATAACATCAAAGAGATGTATAGGAAGTTAGATCAAGCAAAAAATTTTAACCTCATGCAAGAACTTAACGACTTGAAGCAAGGGAACATGATGGTCACAGCCTGTTTTAACAGGCTCTCGTCTCTGTGGAACAACCTCGAAGCAGCTGAG
Source organism: Eucalyptus victrix (assembly GCA_016097545.1). Taxonomy (NCBI): domain Eukaryota; kingdom Viridiplantae; phylum Streptophyta; class Magnoliopsida; order Myrtales; family Myrtaceae; genus Eucalyptus; species Eucalyptus victrix. Next base: position 11,165,719 of record CM027845.1, on the reverse strand, counting down.
GAGAGGCTCAAGGGCCCAGAGTCGACAATCAAGCAGTATAGATCCATCAAGGATAGGGAGAAAGCTACACGCTTTCTCCTTATTCTGAACGAAACATACCTCGTTTTTCGCTCACAGATCCTCGCCATGGATCCAATGCCACCGATTGGACGGATCTTCCAGCTCGCTGTGCAAGAGGAGAATCAGCTGCTCGTGACGCCAGAGCACACCAGGAGCGACGAGAGCGTCGCACTCTCTGCTCGCGGTGAGCGGCGAGACACGGCCACCAAAACCCTAGCCCTAAATCGAGAGAAAGAGGGGCGAGTGAAATTAGGGTTCGCCGAAGAGGAATCTGGGGTCTTTAAATACCCTCGAATGGACGGACGAGATAGGATGCAAGGATCAGACGGTTCGCAAGGACTTAATCTTGCGATCAGATCCAACGGTGGACAGGAGCCCGCGCTTAAAGGGATGAATGGCCATATTTTTGCCACATCATCAAGGAATTTTGCGAAAAATTTCAAACGAAAGGGTAAATTATTTTGCGAATATTGCAAATGTACTAATCATATGATTGATAATTGCTGAAAATTGCATGGGAAACCCGGTGAAAAGGAGAGAAAAATTTTAGCAGCTTATCAACTTAGTGGACCGACTGGTAAAAATATTGATCAGCCCATTTCATATGATCAGTATCATCAACTGATGCAAGCACTGCAGAAAATGGATACTTCCAACAAAAGAGGGAGTTTCTCAGGTATTACACATTGCTTGATTAATTCTATCTCCAGAAAGGCATGGATAATTGATTCAGGGGCAAGTGGTCACATTATATGTGACAAGGGATTTTTTTCAAGTATAAATGGCAAATTGGACTATCCTATTTCCGTGGAATTACCCAATGGGAATGTTACTTTTGTCAATGTGACAGGAACAGTGAATCTAAGTTCCCAGATTATTCTTCAGAATGTTCTTTATGTCCCAGAATTCCAATTTAATCTGATTTATGTATCAAAAGCCTACCAAGAAAATTCATGTCGAATAGTTTTCAATGCTGACACCTGTTTATTTCAGGACCTTTCGACTGGGAAACCAATGGGCTTGGGTAGTCTCTCTGAAGGACTTTTTTTCTAGACAAGTAATTTCAATTCTTCCTGCAATTCCCTGAATAAATCATCATTGTGTAACTTGATTAGCAATGATAAAAATCTTATTATGCATTTGAGATTAGGTCATAGTGCCTCTTATCCTTGTCCACAATGTCTTATATGTCCCCTTGCCAAACAATCTCGTGCACCTTTTCCATCCAGTAGCTCTTTCGAATTAGTGAGATTTTTTCCTTGATTCATGTGGATATCTGGGGACCCTACCATACGATAAATCATGATGGGTCTCGTTATTTTCTCACTATAGTAGATGATTATTCTCGTGCGACTTGGATTTTCTTGATGCAGTCTAAGAATCAGACTTATTCTCACTTAAAGGTTTTCCTAGCATTATCCCAAAATCAGTTTGGAAAGATCATTAAGCGGATATGTACTGATAATGGAAGAGAATTCTTCAGCCATGATTGCTCCTTGCTATTTAACACACATGGCATACAACATGAAAGCTCATGTGTTTATACTCCACAGCAAAATGGAGTGGTTGAAAGAAAGCACCGTCACCTATTGGAAGTCGCACCAGCCCTGAAGTTTCAAGCATCAGTCCCAGCTAATTATTGGGGTGATTGTGTAGCTACTGCGGCTTATTTAATAAACCGCATGCCCACTCGGCTACTTAAAGGGAAAACTCCCTTTGAATTGCTATTTAAGAAGAAGCCGAAGCTACAGCATCTCAAAGTCTTTGGTTGTCTATGCTATGCTGCAACAATAGGACCTCGAGACAAGCTAAGTCCACGTGCACGGAGATGCATTTTCATGGGATATCCCAACTTACAAAAAGGGTATTGTGTTCTTGACATTTCCACAAAGGAATTTCTTGTAAGTCGTGACATCATCTTTCATGAAGATATTTTCCCTTTCTCTAAGAAAGTATCTTTAGATGAAACCACAGAAACCATATCTCACGGCCTCTTATCTTATGAAGAATTACCTCAAGGTCCCACTTACATACCGCTAGCAGAGTCGAGGATTGTTCATCCTATTCCTCCATTTATTCCAGCAACAGCATCAACTTCAACTGAAAATCCTATTGGCTCTGAAGATGTTCTGGAAACAAGACTCGACAACTCTCATGCTATTGAGGAAGATACGGATATTCTTTCGCCATCCCCCACTGAGGCATCTCCTTCTGTGGAAGTTCATTATCCATGACGTTCTGGTCGTGCCACACGACCCCCAACCTGGAGTAAAGACTATATATGTGCTACTCACAATTCTTCAAGTACTCAATACCCAATCTCTTCCTATGTTTCTTTCCATAGATTATCACAGGAACATAGATGTTGTGTTAATCGGTTATCACAAGAAAGGGAACCGTCTAGTTATCTTGAGGCATCCATTGATCCAAAGTGGCAGCAAGCTATGAAGGCAGAACTTCAGGCACTAATTGATAATAACACGTGGGATCTTGTCCCACTTCCGTTTGATCGTAAACCAATTGGCTGCAAATGGTTCTACAAAACAAAATATCGTGTTGATGGCTCCATTAAACGATATAAGGCACGCTTGGTAGCTAAGGGATTCACACAAAAAGAAGGTTTTGATTATCACGAGACATTCTCTCCAGTTGCCACAGATGTCATAGTTCGTTCTTTTTTTACTGTTGCCGCCATTCATGACTGGACCCTACATCAAATGGACGTGCACAATGCCTTCTTACACGGTGACCTAGACGAGGAAATATATATGGATATTCCTCAAGGCTTACGGAGACAGGGGGAGAATAGAGTATGTCGTCTCCGTAAATCCCTTTATGTATTGAAGCAAGCATCCAGACAATGGTACGCCAAATTTGCGAATGCTCTTGCAAAAGCAGGCTTCCAACAATCTAAATATGACTATGCTTTATTCACACGGACTAAAGGTATGTCATCTATTTATTTGATGATATATGTCGATGATATTCTTGTTATGGGAAATGATAAATCTGCTATAGATAATTTTAAGGAATATTTACATGCCACCTTCCACATTAAAGACTTAGGGGCACCTAAATATTTCCTTGGAATTGAAATTGCTCGATCTGATCAAGGAATTTCCCTTAGTCGGCGAAAGTTTGCATTGGATATCATATTAGAAGCAGGTTTATCAGGATGCAAGCTAGCCGTTATTCCCATTGAACAGAACACTAAGTTGACTACTGCGGAATATGATAAGGGCATATCTCAAAATGATGATCCCATACTTAGAGATCCATTAGGATATCAAAGACTTGTTGGAAAGCTCATATATCTGACTATGACTAGACCCAACATCTCATATGCAGTTCAGACACTTAGCCAGTTCATGCACAATCCGAAGCAGTCTCATATGGATGCTACCCTAAAAGTTGTGAAGTATTTAAGAGGGTGTCCAGGACTGGGAATACTTCTTTCTAAATAGTGTGACATGAAGATGACAGCGTATTGTGATGTTGATTATGCTGCATGTCCCATAAGTCGAAGATCGGTCACCAGATATTGCATCAAATTGGGAGAATCTCTCCTCTCATGGAAGACAAAGAAGCAGCCTACTGTATCGCTATCTTCAGCCGAAGCAGAGTATCGAGCTATGGCTAAGGCCACTTGTCAGATAGTGTGGATACGAGGATTGCTTAAGGATCTCGGAGTACAAGTGCATGGACCAACAAAGTTACATTGCGATAATGATGCGGCTCTCAAACTAGCAGCAAATCCTATAGTTCATGAGAGGACCAAACATATAGAAGTGGATTGTCATTTCACACGAGAAAAGATCCAAGAGGGAGTGATCGAAACAGAAGGAATTAGGACAACGGAGCAGCCAGCAGATATCTTCACCAAGCCTTTGTGTCATAAACAGCATGCATATCTATTAAGCAAGCTAGGTGTCTTGGACATCTACAAGCCATCAGCTTGAGGGGGAGTGTTAGAAGATATGTAGCTTTTTGGTAGTTTATGATCTGATTTGATTATGATTTTGTGTACATCAATTAAGGATTAGATTTAGATCTAGATTGATATAGATTGATACATAGAATTTTTTATTTCCGATAATTGTACAATCCTAGTCTTATATCTTAGGAGTCTGTACATTCTCAATACAATTTGAATACAGAAAATCTATCACTCTCTCGGCTTCTTCCGCCTCAACCTTTTCTTCTTTCTTCTCTTTACTTTCTTTCAGATCTCGAAGGCAAGTTTTCCAATGTTTCAGCTTGTGAATTTTGTTCCAACGTACAGTCTGTCGAAATGCCAATTCTTGCATACGTCTTTGGCAGTTCCGAATACACAAATTATTCTGAAGGGCCTGGTTGATGTTCTAGCTCTCAACTAGTTGGCAAATTTCCTTTTTCTTATTTCTCATAAATGTTGTGGTTATATATGTCTGAATGGTGCGCATACCAGAATTCAAAGCAAATTGCTGATCTGGTTGGGACCTTGGAATCAAAGCCGCGCTGGGCTTTCGAATCTCCTCGAACATATGCATCTTCCAGATACAAACCCGCCATATCCACCGTTCCACAAATTGCAATTTAGGTGCAGGAACATGTAACGATTAACCATGTAAGCCTTTCTGACCGCCCATCGTCGGTGTTTCTTCAGCTATCTATCGATTGTCTTCTTTTTGACGGTGAGGTTTCTGAGACTTGTAGGAGCATCGCAACATAATCTCCTGCGATAATAGCATGATTTCTGTTGGAATCTCTTACAATCATGGCAATAAATGTGGCGAGAGACGTCAGAGAACCTTAAACGGGCACCAGATGAATCAAGACGACTCTTAGGTGGGAATGCAGTCATTGCAAATATCAAGCTGAATCAGGACTAATGCGATCACGCCGACTTGGGCAGCCTTTCCACACACTGATTGGAGTTGGACCCGTGCAGAACGGCTTGCATGGGCTGGGACACCTCGAATTGGTCCCATCTCTGCAGCCAGATGAACCACAGAAGTCCACGGGACCACAACATGTGGAGCTTCGATCGCCAGGCCGCTATTGGTGGAATCGGTTGGCTCAAGGGTCTTTGATAAGGAGGGGGGGGACAGTCGAATCTGACCCAAATTTTTAATTTGCTGTCGTGTCTGCGCCCGTCTGTAATGCGTGAAGGCCGCAATTTCTATGGTCGAAATGCTTGCATGACTGTCCGTGTAATGGTCATGGGGCCGCCGCAAATTCATTTTGAGGAAACCCCTAGACTTCTCAAACCGCTCTTAAATTTAAAGACAAAAACCAGAAGAGCGCCCATAGAATTAATATTTTTTAATATGAATAAATAGAAAATAAATTAGATATTAAAATATAAATAGATATATGTAGAAAAATATTACCACTTTATAACTAAAATGGGAATAAAAATTCCTTTCACTTGATGTCAATATAAAGATTTATTAAATTCGGAAGATGAAATAGCACTTGAATCACTAGCTTTATAATTAATAACGGAGTCATTGTGCAATGAAATGACTCCTCATTCCTTTCACTTGTATCAAGTTGCTCTAAAAGAACTCTCCGGTGACCTAAAATTAAAACTAATGATATCGGTTATGCATAAAACAAAAATGATTTTCTTGTCTTATTTAAAGAGACAAATCAAAATAATAATATTCAAGAACATTGATTATGTGGGCCTCTTCTGATTCTTGTCTCTAAATTTAAGCTTTTAATATGGAAATATAGAGGTTAATAAAAGAAGAAGAAACCAAGTGAAAATTATGACCGGTTTAAGGAGTTTATCGATTTCCTCAAAATGAATTTATGGCTGCCCATACCCTATCATTTGACAGTGGACGGTCATGCTAGCCGCTCCCTATCAATAGGGTCATCCGTTCGCACTAAAACCTCAAACAACAACGAAAGAAGACATCATAATACCGCAAGTCGCTTTGGCCTGGGGTGCTGGCCAAGAAATTTCCAAGTATATCAAAAAGCCAACGGATCGTATTGGATGTCTTAAGCCCACCAAATTCATGCGGTCTCTCTTGACTTATATGTAGGAAGAGCCTGAGGTGCGAGGCCTATTGATTGAATTGGCAGGGGTATGTATGTTATCGATCAGTCATGGATCGATACCTATAGTTTAGGTATAGTGTCTTGAGGGCAACCAAAATAACATCCAATATATGTAGATTCTCTGTTACATTGCATCATGGATTAATTTGGGTGGATAATGACAAAAGTTGATGAGCATATAGGAGGGAAAAGTACAAAAAAAAATCATAAACATATTGTATTTGTATCAATTTATCTTAAATACTTTAATTGAATCAATTTAACTATAAATATTTTCATATTGACATTGAGTCAATTCATCCGGTCAAAAATTGTTTATTAAAGCCAACCATCCTACGTGACATAATCGGTGTTGACATAAATATTTTTAATAACTTTTTGTACTTTTCCCCACATAAGAGTGATAAAATCTCCGTTATGAAGCATATTGCACATAGTAGTTGCAAGGACCGGACAAAGAAAACCATGTACAAGGAAGCAAGCAATGAGTTCAGCGTTTGAGGATTTGGGCTACAGAAATTCATTTATAGCAAAGATGATTAGCTTAGATACTGCATCTACAAGATTAAAATGCTGACCTGCGCATTTAGATTAAAAACCCGATATGAATTCGATTTCCTGTACTTTTAAGGATGAAAGTTCGAGCCATCTAGTTAGATTTTGACCGGAGGTCAGTAGAGATTCCTCGAGCCTGAGATTTATCGGGCCAACCTGCATTTCCTTCGAGCATAACAAACCGAAAAGCGATGGACCGAGGAATTCGACAACAAATACAAGTAATCACAAAACTCTATCTGCACGATGAGTATATAAGCGAGTGTATGCGTTGAAAATTCATGAACGAGGGGCTTAGCTAGTCTAAGTCGTTGTCCGTGGCCAACGGGGTCTAAAGAAGTTTTAAAATGTTGCCCGGTCTATACGATACTCAGGCAGACAATGGAGATTGATTTTCCTGAATTGGAACGGCAAGAAAAAGAAAAAAAGAGGACATGAATCGACAGTGCCACGTGCAAATTAGTGTTCCAAAGGTGAAAAATTTTCCCAAGTTGACGGCTGACGTTGAGTCATCGGTCGATGACTTCCCATTTCCGACGTTGCCTCGCTCGCGTCATCCATCGATTATTTCTCGTTTAAGAGAAGCTTTGCTACTAAACTTAAATTTACTATATTTCTATTTCCGTCCTATGATTTTATTGAAAAAACACATACATTCCCAGTGACAACATGCAATTATGTTCCTTTTACAAGAATAAAACTTGTATCCGTGATTTCATATGTAAGAGTCGTGGAAAGAGCATGTGAAAAATTGTGGGCGAAAGTTGTAATACGAAATGGAGAAATCTATAAAATAATTTATCATGTCAAAAGTGATGGACATAGCACATGCAAAAAATAAGAGAGAAAAAGACTATACTCCTTTCCGTTTGTGATTAACGAAAAGCTTATTATTCATGGGTGATATTTCAACACAATACTTCGTAATACTGAAACTACAAATACTGAAACTACAGAACGAGTGGCAAAACATTAACTGTCCTTTGAAAAGAAATCAACAATGAATTTGAGTGGAAACTTGGTTTGTTTAATTGTGCACAGGTGATTTTAAAACATAACTTGAATCTATCAGTATTCAAAGATGACCCGTTTTATAAATTGCTTCTGTTAGTTGGTTAAGTCTCCTACTCCATACTTGTGTATCATAACAGGGATTATTATGTGAATCTGGATTGATAATCGACCGTACAAGGACTTATCCGTCCCATGAAATCAAATGTTAGGGGACGATAGCTATGACGATGTCACTTTCTTTGAATTGCTGACCACATTCTGTGCACTGTATCTGGCTCTTTAACCTCTTTTCCACAGTGGGAAAGACGACCATCGTTGTCATTGATGATAATATAGAATTTGTTTTCCTGGCTTTATCTCTCGTGAACGTGATAGGGAAGGAAATGGAAAGGGGTCTTCACCCTTCGAGTCCAAGGAGAACAGAGAGGAAGATCATTGAGAAGAACTGACGGAATCGGATGAAGTATCTCTACTTCGTGCTCAACTCTTTATTGGTTGTTTGTTTGTAAAACAAATAAAATAGTGTTTTTATTAGTCTCACATAAAAAAGTTGAAAGAATATGGACCACTATATAAGTGTGGATATCTTTTGGCTTGTTCAAATGAAAACAAAGAGTCATGGGTTAGACCTCACAATACTCCGTGCGGGTCCACAATATTAGGTGCTTTTGAATAATAATTAGCACTAATCATTTTGCAACATTTTCCAAAAGTTGCTTCTATTAAAAAAGACTGAGATAAGTACGTCAATCTTTTGGAATCAAACATTATCAAGTCTTGTTGAATTTTTCTCTCAAAAACAGAGCTATCTTTCTAATCGTTTCCCTTTAAAAGATCCTCGAGATATTGGGGAATTGTTATATGGTATTCTCAATCGACACTTTGTTGTATCTTGGAGGAGTTTGGCAAGTATTAATTAGTAACATTATAGGGCAAACACCCACCCCGTGGTGAACGAGTTGGTTTGCGCCTTGACCCCTCAGCCAAAAGGGTAGAGGTTTGAAACTTCTCGCCCCCATTACACAACTTACCTACAACGCCCTGGGAGGTGGGTCCCTACCGCGCCGCCCCAGGTTTATGTCACCGGCTGCTGGTTATACTGCGGTTCTCAGATCACCAAAAAAAAAAAAACATTATAGGGCAAATACTTCCTTAAAGAGAGCGGTATCACACCTCAAAGTCTTATTCCATTTCTACATAATCCTAAGCAATTTTCTCTAACACTCCCTCCTCCCCTCTCTCTCTCTCTCTGTCTCGATAGTTCGTGTTTACCATTAAACTAGGGTTGCGAATTCATGTCCCTGCTAAAGACTGATTTATCATTAGTTCATATCAATTAGTGTCATTCTTTTGCTTTTCGAGATGTGTTTAATCATGTTGGAAATTGTCACCCCTGGCTTTTGTATCACCTAATTATGTTGATCCATTTTGATGGCATTATTACATCTCTTGATAACCTCCTCCATCATCAAACTTGTAAAGTTTTGAAACTTAGGTACAGGATTGATCAAGGTGATTGTGTTGTTATGGCACAAAAGCATACATACGACACCAATAGGTGAAATACTTTGTCCTCTACATCTATTTGCATGTACATGCATGACAATGATACGATAGGTGAAATATTTTTTATTTTTTTCTTTTTTCTTTCCTTTTTTTTTATTTCTTTGTCCTTCTTCCATCTTCCTTGGCCAATGGCCAACCACGGTGACAACCGATGACCAACTAGGCAAGGGATGAGCTCGCTAGAGTCCTGTGAAGCTCAAACTCACATATGGCTAGTGGGCAGTCGCCATGGCTAGCGACTGGCTAAAAAAGAAGGAATAAGAAAAAAAAACAATTAATTTTTATTATATATATTTATATATATATATATATATTAAAAAAAGGAGTGTACGAAGGAAAATCAAATCAAATTTTCAATATCGAATGACACAAAATTTATTCTCATTTATTTTCAAACTTTAAGCAACCAGCAAAAAAGATTGTTATTTTTCTAAAAAATGATTTTTTGGAAAACATTTTTAAAAAATGAAGCTTCATTTAAAAAAATTATAAAAATTATCCACAAGATTTTATTGCATAAAAGTGTTTTATCAATACCATTTTTATATTAAGAAATCATAAGAAACAAGCTTTTCTAGATTTTGTTAAATGGGTCGACAAGTATAAGTGGGGTTGGGTATGGATTGAGAAATTTTTATTACAACAAATGGGTCATAAACGAGTTAAATGGATCAATTTAGATCGGACTATTTATGAACTTACCTGACCTGACTCAAAGCAACTTGCCTATTTGACAAGTCTAGCTATAAGACTGCTTCTCTTTTATTTCCACTGTTATAATCCTTGTAGTTCTAGATTTGGCTAGCTGTATCTATGTTGACGTATGTTCAGTTTAATTTTTCAGGATTAATATGATACATGCTTAAGTATTTTGCTGACAACACATCCTATTATGGTCGGATTAATCGTATTGGAAAGGTGAAAAGGTGGGCATGGTTTATATTATCAATGTAGTGGAAGGAAGATAGTTACTGCCTTGAATGCCATAACTATTTGCAAGTTGATACATTTAGAAAGAGGATAGTTGCCGCCTTACTTTGTCATGTTCTTAAAACTTACGTTTCACATGATCTGAAAGGAGCTACCATTAAGGGTGAGTGGTTCCAAATTTCATATAGGTTCCACTCGGAACCTTCAACCTACCCATTGGAACAAGATTTCTTATTTTTCGAAACCTGATCTACCCTATCACAAATTTCAAGGTCTACCCAGATTCCACTTATTATAACTTATATTCAAACATATGAAAAATATGAACATTAATAAAGTAAAAATCTTAGTCATAAAATGAAAACTTTGACTAATGCTTCCAGATTATATACTCATCATCAAAAGGTATGGAATATTAGAGGATCATATAGAGATAAGGACCAAGAAAAATATTAAAACTTATTCCAGGTTCTAAGTTACAAGTTCCATGTTCCACGTTCCTCCAACTAAGAACTTAGAACTTACCCATCGAAATAAGTTTCTCATTTTTTGGAACATAAAACTTACACTGCATATTTTGGAACCTGAAACCTATAGGTTCCCATCGGTATGATTCTCAAGTTTTAGGTTCTACCCTGAAACCATGCCCGCCCTTAACTGCATTAAATGTTTCTGTCATTTATGAAATCAAGCTGCATTCCATCATACAGTCTGTCGAAACATTAATTCTTGCATGTGTCTTGGGTTGTGCTGAATACACAAACCAGTCCCTGGTTGATGTTCCAGCACTAGTTGGCAAATTTATCGTTTCTTATTCCGCAGGCATGTTATGTTTATATACATCTCGTGCATGCCAGAAGTCACGAAAAGTTGCTGATATGGTTGGGAGCTTGGAATCAAAGCCACCGCTTGGGCTTTTGAGTCTTCTCGAACACATGCATTTTCTGTAGACAAACCCACCATATCCGCCGTTCCATAAGTTGCAATTTAGGCGCAGGAATATGTAACGATTGACCACGTAGGCCTTTCGGGCCACCCATTGTCGGTGTTTCTGCAGCAATCTATCGGTTGTCTTCTTTTGGGTGATGAGGTTTCTGAGACTTGTAGGAGTATCGCAATGCAATCTTACACGATAATAGCATGATCTCTATTAGAATCTTTACGGATAAAAGGATAAAGTTAAATCAGTGTGTGAAAAGGCTGGCACGGCTATGTTTGATATTTCTAATGACTGCATCCCACCTAAGAGTCGTATTGATTTGTTTGTTGCCCGTTTTACGTTCTTTGACGTCTCTTGTCATGTGTGTCGCCATGATTGTCTTCCCTTCGAGAAGCTATCCATGCAAAACAGCTTGCATGGGTTGGGAGACCTCGGATTTTTCCCATATTTGCAGCTTGCTAAACCCACGAAAGTCCATGTGACAACAACAGCTCCAGCTTCGATCGGCAAGTGGCTTTCAGCGGAATCGGTCGGGTCAAGGGTCTTTGTCATTGATAGGGAGGGGAGGACAGTCGAATCCAACACATTTTAATTTGCTGTCATTTCTGTCCGTCTGAAATGCGTAAAGGCCGCAATATCTTTAGGGAAATTCTTGCTTGACTGTCCGCTGCAAAATGGCAGGTTAACGGTCAGAGGGGCTGCCATAAATTCATTTTGAAGAGACCGGTAGATTTCTCAAACCAGTTTTAATTTTTGAGTCTGTTCGTTTCTTTCTTGTTTTTTGACTTCTATAATTCCTTATTGCAAGCTTAATGATCTTGAATATGAAGAAAGAGAAAATGAATTAGATATCAATATATAAATAGATACAAGTAAAAAAATATTATCATTTACTAAAAAGAAATTATTGGATATAATTTTTTTGGGGTCAAATTTTATAAAAATCTAATTGAAAAGCTCTTCAAACGTTAGTTTTGTAACCGATAATGAAATCATTGTGTAGGAGTCATTCCTTTCGCTTAAATCAAATTGCTCTACAAGAACTCTCTAGGGACCTTAAATTAGGACCAATGATATCAGTTATACATTAAACAAGAACAATCTTATTTAAAGAACAAATCAAAGTAATAAAATTCAATAACATTGATTTTGTGGCCCTCTTCTAATTTTTGTCATAATATTCAATAATATTGATTATGTGCCCCTCTTCTCATTTTTGTCTCTAAAGATAAGCTTTCAATAAGGAAATATAGAAGTAAAAAAAAAAAAAAACCTTGGAAAAAAATTAAAACCCATTTAAGAAGTGTACCTGTTTCCTCAAAATGAATTTGTGACTGCCCTCGTACCGTTACACTATCATTTGGTAGTGGACGGTCATGCTAGCCGCTCCATATCTATAGGGTCATTTGTTCGCATCGGAACCTTGAACAGCGACAAAAGAAGATATCATAATACGCAAATTGTGTTAGCCTCCTTTGTCTTGGCCTCAGGTGCTAGCCATAAATTTCCATATCAAAAAGCCGATGGATCGTATTGGATGGTCTCAAACCCACCAAATTCACGTGGCCTCTCTCAACTTATCTATTGGCAGAACCCAAGGTGCAAGGCTTGCCGATTGTATCGGCGGGTACAAGTATGTGGTCGATTGGTCACGGTTCAATACTAATAGTTTAGGTATAGTGTCTTGAAGGTGACCAAAATTACATCCGATTTATGTAGATTCTCTGTTATATAAATAGTTGATGAGCACATAGGAGGGGAAAAGTACAAAAAAAAAAAAAAAAAAAGTCATAAACTTATTACATTTGTATCAATTTTGTTTTAAATCTTTTAATCGAATCAATTTAATTCTGAACATTTTCACATTAATATTAATTCAATCCATCTATGCTAGAAATTACTAATTAGATGACCAACGCTAACATGGATATTTTTTAATAATTTTTTATACTTTTCCCCATAGTGGACTGATACATTCTCCATTATGATGCATATTGCACATAGTAATTGTAAAGAGCTAACAACACGTGTGAAATGATTGTTGAAGACTTTGCTAATCGAATCAAAACAATGTACGCGGAAGCAAGCAATAAGTTAACTTTCTCCACTTGAGCAAAGCTTCAGGATTCAGGCTACAAAAATTTATCTATAGGAAAGATGATTAGCCAAGAAACTGTATCTTCAAGGTTAAAAAGCCGATACAGTGCACATAGATGAGACACCCGATATAAATTTTAAAAATGAAAGTTCGAGCCATTCAGTTGGATTTTGACCAGAGGTCAATAGAGATTCCCCTAGCGGGAGTTTTATCAGGCTGATGTGCGTTTCCTTCGAACATAACAAATTGAAAAGCGATTGACGGAGGAACTCGACGGCAAATACGAGTAATCAACAAAATTTATGTGCATGATGAGTATGTAAGCCTATGTATGCATTGAAAATTGATGAACGAAGGGCTTAGCTTTTTTGTCCCCCTTTCTAAACAAAGGACTTAGCTTAAGTCATTGTTCATCACTAGAGGTGTTAGATGGATGGGTAGGTTGGATTAAAGATGGTCCAATGCATATTGACCCATTTAACCCTTACTGATGTATTTTTATGTAATGCAAATTCGATGACCAATACCTGACTTCATCAATATTACTAAAATACATCCATACTTAACCTTAATTGTGAAAATAAATGCCAACTCATTTAATCTACTTTAAGTTGTTCGTGATAACATGTTATTTGGATAAAATATGAAGATGTAAGTAGATTAAAAAAATTGTAAAAACAAAAATATCAAAGAGACCTAAGCTAACTACAGTCTTTTATTTATTTAAAAATTGAATTTTTAATTATCTTTTTCCTTTCTTTTTTCCTTCTTCTTCGCACAGTTGCCTGCCACGGCAACAACTGGCAACTAGCTACAAGCCTCGCCACTAGCTAGCGAGCTCAAGCTTGCTTGAGGCCAACGAGCTTGAGTCTTGCCAAATCAAAGAGGCTAGAGCCTCACCAAAGGTCCATGAGGTTTCAGCCTCACCAAATCAGCAAGCTTGAATCTTACCAGATCGAAGAGGCTCCAACCTTGCAAAATCAGTGAGCTTGAGCTCCAATGGCCAACCACCAATGAAGGAAAAAAGAAAGAAAAAAAAAATACAAAAAGTATAAAAAAAATTAAAAATCAGAAAATTTTAAAAAATAAAAATAACCTGTTAGTGATTCACTTAAAACTTGTTAAATAATCCATTTATGACCCATTAAGTTCTTTTGTAACCCATTTATGACTTATACCATTAAATATGAGTGGATTCTATACCCATATTGTCACCTCTACCTGTGGCTTGCAGGTTGAAAAATTCATAAAAATGTTGCCTTGGTCTATACGATGCTCAGGCAAACAATGAAGATTGATTTTCCTGAATTGGAACAAAAAAAAAAAGAAAAGAAACGAAAAAGAGAGACATGAATCAGCAGCGCCGCGTGTAATTAATGTTCTGACTAGGAAAATTTTTCCAAGTTGACAGCTGACGAGCGACTTTGACTCCGCTTTGGTTGATGACTACCCTTTTCCGACGTTGCCTCGCTTTCCTCGTGCATCAATTTTTTTCTTGCTTAGGACAAGCTTTGCCACTGAACTTAATTTACAATACTTTATTTCAATTTCCGTCCTATGATTGAATTAAAAAATATATACATTCCCAGTGACAACATGCAATTATGCATCTTTTTGAATGAAGAAAGCACGTGTTCGTGCTTCCATAAATAAGAGTAGGGAAAAGAAAATGTGAAAAATTGTGCGCAAAACTTGTCATTGACGGAGAACAGAATGGAGAGATATATACTAGTTTATCTCATCAAAAGTAAGGGACATAACACGTGCAATAACACGAGAGAAAAAGACAACTCTTTGTTCCATATACGATTGACGAAAAGTTTGTCATTCACAGCGATATCTCAACACAATATCTCGTAATACCAAAATTACCAACGCGTGGCAACATATTAAGGGTGGGTTTGGTTTGATACAAAAACGGTTTTTGGGGAAATGAAAAGGCATTTAACCCATTCATGGGCAACCGCGTTGGTATTCGTTCTCCCCTACTTCAATGTGGTTGAGAGTTCAATCCCTACGGTGCTAGTGATTTAAATGAGAGGCCCTGATGGTGGGTTACTAGGCTAGCTTCCCCCGAGTTATAGTACTATTGGACCTCCACCACGGAGGCCTGTGAGACCCCAAATCAACATAAGCCAACAAGGGCATGCTTCGGTGGATCTTCGGTCACCCAAAAAAAAAAAAAGCATTTAGGTTAAAGCCTTTTGGGGAAATACAAATTATGTTTGGTAAAATATCCATTCTAAACTACAAAGGGTTATATTAGTGTTTGGCAATTATTCTTTGCAAAGGGCTTTTGGATGCAATTTTATTTATTAAAAAGTCAAATTACCGATCTTTACTAGACCATCATTGAGCTTTCAGCCTTCTCAGGATCAGCATTTGTCCGAAACCCCTTGAGAAAGCTTGTCAAATACCCTAGCATTTTTCCAAGAGAATTATGAGGCTGGAAACTCTTTGAGAAAGCTGAATCAAACGTAATTTAAGTATCCTCCAAAAAGAATGACGGTGAATTGCAGCGAAAACTTGGTTGGTTTAATTGTGCGTCAATAGTGCTGAAATATAACTTGACACATTCCGTATTCAAAGATGACCCGTTTAATAAATCACTTCCGATAGTCCGTCAAGTCTTCCATCCATACTCGTGCATCATAGCAGGGATTATTATGTGAATTTGGATTGATAATCAACCCCGTACAAGGAATCTGTCCATCAAGTCAAACAACAGTGGACAATAGCTAAGACGATGTCACTTTCTTTGAATTGCTGACCAGGTACCGTGCATTGTATCTGGCTATTTAACCTCTTTGCCACAGCGGGCAAGACGACCATCGTTCTCCTTGATGATAATATAATATTTGTTTTCATGGCTTTGTCTCTCCTGAACGCGATAGGTAAGGAAATGGAGAGGGGTCGTCAGCCTTCGAGTCCAAGGAGAACGGAGAGGAAGATCATTGAGAAGAACCGGAGGAATCGGATGAAGCATCTCTACTCCGTACTCAATTCCCTCCTCCCCTCTCAGCCGTCTGCTCAGGTCTCTCTCTCTCTCTCTCTCTCGCGTGATCTTGATTGTTCGTGTTCACTTGTTAAAACTAGGGTTGTGAATTCATGTCACTGCAAAAGACTGATGTATCATCGGTTCATGTCAATTAGTGTCATTCTGTTGCATTTAGAGATGTGTCAATCATGTTGAAAATTGTCACTCCCCCACTTTTGTATCCTCTAACCATGTCGATCCATTTTTATGGCATTATTACATCTCTTGATAACTTCCTCGATCATCGAACTTCTAAAGTTTTGAAACTTATTACATGATTGATCAAGGTGATTATGTTATGATGACACGAAGGTATATATACAATGTTGATACCTTAAATACTTGGTCCCCTACGTCCATTTGCATGTACATGCACGAGTTTGAGTTTCATTATGAGAGGATCTTTGACATGATGAATAATGCAGGAAGCGAAATCATTGCCTGACCAGATAGATGAAGCCATAAGATACATAAAAGGCCTGGAGACAGCAGTGAAGGAAGCCAAGGACAAGAAAGAAAACCTAATGAGCAAGAAGAGACCGAGCCCAAGCACAAGCAGCAACACGTTGGCGGCCATTACATCACCTAAAATTGAGATCAGAGTGAGAGATTCTTCTCTGGAGGTGACATTAACTAGCGGGCTACATGATCAGTTCATCTTCTCGGAGATTCTCCGGATACTTCACGAGGAAAAGGTCGAGGTACTGAACGCCAACTTCTCCGTGGTTGGGAACTCGGTTTACCACTTGGTGCATGCAAAGGTACGAACTTAATCCCTATTTATTGAAATCGGAACGCTCTTCCCCCCACCAAAAAAAAAAAAAAATTGGAACTTGCTTTCTCATGGTACACATCAATTATTTTCAAGAGGAGCGGCAAAATTCTTTCTTGGCTTGAACCGGATATTTATCATGTTCGTGGTAGGATTTAGCTTAAATTTCCTTTTACTGATAAAACCTAATTCTTAGTATAGCTCACTTTTTATCGGGAGTGTCCTCATTTTTTCGCAGATCAGCGAGTCCACTTCAGGCGCTGCGATGATATCCCAACGGCTGAAAACATTCGTGTACAGAGCCGCTACCGATGGAGGTCATGAAGAATTTTATCCAAATTTGTGGGACTGTGGACTAAGTTCTGACATATGGAATTTCTAAAACCACGAATGCAAATTAAACTATGAAGGCATCTCGGAGGAAATTTTTCCAATGCTTCAGCTTGTGAATTTTGTAACCATTTATTAGAATCTTTAATCGAAAAGCTTATGTTTACTTATGCTGTGAAAGAGTGATTGAAATGAAGTGCAATAAGCCTTTCGATGATTTGTCAATATAGTCATTCTAGTCAATTTTAGCCAGCAATCATTAATGTGGATGTTCGTCATCCTATTGAGCCCTTGCTGAACTTAGTAGAAAAACAATAAGGAAAGGGCATGAAGCCCTCCTTGCACTTAGTTGGAAAAGAGGAATATAAATAAATAAATAATAAAATGCAAAAATTGTGCCAATGCCGGCAATGCGAAGCACTACTCTCTTAGGGTTTCCTCTCTTCTTTTGAAGCCGCCGCCCAGCCCTCTTTCTATAGCGATATCCTTGATGTCTCCCTATCTCTCTATCTCCTCATCTTCAAGACCAATTCGTTGATTTCATGGACAACGTGGTCGACTTCCTCCACAAAAGTGGAGAGTTTCGTCATGTGAGCTTAGAAGTTTGAAGCGTGAGGTCCTCAAAAGGATTTGTTCTTCCGGATTTGGTCGCTCGCTCTGGCTGTAGTGCTTGCTATTGATAGTCAAGCACTCTGCAAGTCTTCAGGGCTCCTCTACTGCCAACTTATTTAAAAGTGATTTTGTGATCAACTGATATCTCTTTTGTAGTTCTTCTATCTTGATCTAGACCTAGATTTAGATTTGGGTGCTCTTCTATTCCCATTTATAGATTTGGGATTTACAAGATCTGTTCTGCTCTCTTTCAACATGTTAGTGTTGTTGCTATGTCTATAAGGTAATGATGTTGGAAACATTTATTCTTGACGCATGCCACCTTTTGGCAAAGCCATAACTACCAAAGAGGGAAATCTCAACATATACCTATCATTGATGATGATGCACGATTCACTAATCAACCGGTTGTGCTTCTTTTTTTTTTTTTTTATGATAACCGAGGACTCCACCATAGGCCCCTCGTGCCTAGACGGCACGAAAGGGCTGGGCCCCCATACCTTAGGGGAGACTAGCACGGAACCCCACTACCATGGCCCCTCACTTAAGACGTGTTAGTAGCTGCGGAGTTTCAACCCTAGGACCTCTGAGATAAAGTGCCCAAAACTGAACTAACTTAGCTGCAAACCGGTAGGTAGCCGGTTGTGCTTTGATCCTATAACAAATCTATCTTTATAGAATGAGAGAGTGTCTATAGTCTAAGCCAAGTTGGTTCATTTTTCAAACCAAAAAATGACGCCCATGTTATGTAGGATAGTAAGCATCTACATCATCGATTGGCAACCAAAATTGACCATTAGGATTTTATTGGTAAATCATTAAAAAATTTAATATTATATTCATCAAATTGAAAAAATTATGATTGAATTTGATATCTTTATAATATGTTTAGAACGTATATGGTAATTTTTCCTAGAAGTTAGAAATCCCAATAAATTTTACAAATAGACTTTCAATTTATTAAACTAATTGGAAAAAGTACACTCATCTTAATTAGACATAAAGAATCTTATTGTTTTATTTATCTAACATTGATGTTCTTAAAAAGAAAAGAGTATAAAGAGGTTATTAGTATTGAGTTATAGATGTTAACTTAAGTGTAATTATTTAATTATAAATGTTGACTAATAAAAAACCCAAATTGATTAGAAAAGATATAAAATAATGTTAAAATAATTAAACACGTTAAATGTGTCCACTTAAGGCGCGCATGATAAAATTTTTATTTCTCTGTTCCCGAAACAAATTTAGAACAAAATCCGTTTGATAATACAACTTCATTTTTCTATTTCTAGAATAGATTTCTATTCCAAAAATTGATTTTGAGCAGAAATTAGAAGCTAGAATTTTTAGCTTTTCAATTTTTGGAACAAAAGTAAAAATCAAAACTCTTTTCATTGTTCACTCTCGTCATCACCCATCACCCACTCGTCGCCCATGGTATGCCGGACGTCCATCGACCGTGTCCTACCACCAACCACCTATAGCCGACCGGCCGCCAACTACTGGATGCCAAACTTCTACCACCCATAACCAATCAACGGCCGGCGTCCCGGTCATTGACCACTTGCTACTAGATGCCGGCTGCTAACTACTGGACACTCGTCGCCGAACGTCGGACGCCTAACGTCGAACACCAAACATCACCAACCGGCCACCCACCACCGGATGTCAAATTTTGGTCGCCCATCGTCGATTGTTGGCCGTTGAATGCCACCGCCAAACGCTAGACACTGGACGCTGAATGCCAGCCACCTATCACCAAATGCCAACTGTCAATGGCTAGACACTCGCCACATCGCCGGAGGCCAAACACCACCACCGAACGCCAAACACCGCCGATAGAAGCTAAACGATGGATGCCAGCCGCCTACGATTAGTCATTGGCCACTCGCCACCAGATGCCAGCCACCGACGGCTGGACACTCGTCGCCAAACGTCGGACCCTCGTTTATGAACATCGGTCGCTCGCCACTAGATGTTGGACACCAAACACCTATCACTTGACGCCGACTATCGCCGCCCTTAGAAATAGAAACTTTTTATTATGTTAGCAAATGAATTTCTATTCCAAAAATAAAAATTTTGAATCATTATCAAACACATTTCTTTGCTCAACTCATCCAGGGTGATTTCTATTCCGCCGCGCCGCCCTTAGTAACATCAATATCCAATAATTAAGGTTCTTATATTAGTACTTTATAACAGTCACTAAAGGCACACATGATAAAATTTCTAGAATATAAATCAATTTTTCTTCCCCGCACGAGTTGAGCAAAGAAGTGTGTTTGATAATGATTCAAAAATTTTGTTTTTGGAATAGAAATTTATTTAATAACATAATAATTTGTCTATTTCCAAGGGTAATGACAACCGGCATCTAGCAACGGCCGTTTGGCACCCAATCCAACGTCCGATGGCGAGCAGGCGGTGTTCAGCAACAAGGGTCCAACATTTGGCAATGAGGGTCCGGCGTTCAGCAGCCAACATCTAGTGTCAAGTGGCCAACGACCAACCGCAGTCAACGTCCAATGTCCGGCATCCAGCGATAGCATCCGACAACCAACAATCGATGATGGGCGGCCAAAGTTTGATGTCTAGTGGTGGGCGGCCAATCAATGAGTGTCCGACGGCTAGTAACTGGCATCTAGTAGCAAATAGTCGATGACCGAGACGCCAACCGCTCACCAGCGATGGGTGGTCAAAGTCCGGTGTCCAGCAGTGGGCAGCCGATTGGCTATGGGCGGCCGGTAGCAGGCAATGAGTGGGCAACAAGCAATGACGAGAGTGAAAAATAAAAATAATTTTGATTTCTCACTTTTGTCCCGAGAAAATTGAAAAGTTAAAAATTCTAGCTTCTGATTTCTACTCAAAATCTATTTGTGGAATAGAAATCTGTTCTATAAATTAAAAAAAAAATGAAATTGATTTATCAAACGGATTTATTTTAAACTTGTTCCGGGAACAGATAAATAAATAAACAAAGAAATAGAGATTTTATCATGTACGTCCTAAGAAACTCTAAAATGGATTTGTGCAATGGAACTCAATTACACCACTTAAATAGCATTGACATTGTTCCTTAAAGTGGATTTATGCCTAATCTAGAGATGTTATTAGTAATTAATTATATCCCTTTTAGATCAAAAGTTGGACAAAAAGTTTAATTATTCAAATTATCAAATATTGATGTTCCTCAAATAAAATAAAATGGATTCCACTATTACAAAAGAGAGTTCTTATTTTCATTAAATCAATTGAGAAATAAGAAAGATTTGCGAAAAGAGTAATTGTATATATTTTGATATATCATAATAAAGATTACATCAACCTATTTATAAACTTCATGAAATGATTAAATAAGATAACATGTCAATCAAGATATGCACATCAAATACAGCTATATGCATAATTTCGAGAAATACTAAAAACCATCAGAATTATCCTAGATATATAAACAAAACCATTAATGTTGATATTGTGAAGAACCAATTGAATCTATGATAGGTGAGTCTTTGCAATTAATGTTGCTCATTAGCATGTATTAATTGAGTTTTGCAATGCCGTATGGATGATACAAATCATGGTCAATTTGGACTTTTGGTTGTCAATATTAATACTATGCATTTTTTGTAGTGCTTAAGTTGATGCATTTAGATCACCAACAATTTCTTTTGAGTGCCAAACACCTGAAATGCCAAAACTTGACATGGATGCACACTTAAGAGCCAAAAGTTAAGAAAGTGACGCTCAAGTCCAAAATCGGAGCAAAATGGATTGGTTAAATACCAATGGTGAGAAAATCTTGCCAAAATGCTGACGTGGCAATTTTCCGACAAGACAAGTGTAAAATGATGCCGTTTTACTTATTGACGTGGCTAGACAAGTGCAAAAATAACATCGTTTTGCTGCTAACGTGAATAAATAATTAATATAAAATTAATTTAATTTAATT
Source organism: Eucalyptus victrix (assembly GCA_016097545.1). Taxonomy (NCBI): domain Eukaryota; kingdom Viridiplantae; phylum Streptophyta; class Magnoliopsida; order Myrtales; family Myrtaceae; genus Eucalyptus; species Eucalyptus victrix. The sequence goes on along the minus strand of CM027845.1, from coordinate 11,143,796 downwards.
TAATACCAAAATATAAAAAGAAAAGAAGAAGAAGAAGAAGAAGAAGAAGAAGAAGAAGAAGAAATATGATGTAGGCGGCTGAGGGCTCAACCCTTGCCGCTGCAACGTCCCCACCATCACCGGGAAGGTCAATGACAGTTGAGAGAGGGTCGGTGGCGAGGGCTAAGCCCTCAACCGCCTGCAACTGTTCATCTTCTTCCTTCCTCTTTTTTTTTTTAAAGATAATTAATTTTAATATTAAAATTCAAATTCGCGTCAAAACGATGTTATTTTTGCCTTTTTTTACTAAGTCAACTCTCCGAATGAGCCACGTAGGCAAGTAAAATTAATAAAAAAAAAAAAATAAATGCCACATAAAATTTCCAATGGGATTCACCGGAGGTGATACTCAAGTGTCTCATTTAAAAAAAAAAATAGTACTTAAGTGTCACTTTTCTAACTTTTAGCACAAGTTAACGATCTAAATGTGGGTGCATGACAAATGACAAGTTGGGGCCAGAATTTCTATTCCATAAATAATTTTTTTGGGCCAAGAATTCAAATTGAGCCAAAAGACCACATTTGTATTGAATTGGGTATTTTCGGATAAGAAAATGGCCAACTTTGAGGGACTTTCTTGCAAAATTGGATGGAGATAATTGCATAAACTTATTCCGTTTTTTAAAGCACTCTATTTCTAGAATAGATTTGGTGGCTATCCTCCTCAGTTCCAGAAATATATTTTAATCAAAAATCATAAGTAAAAATTTTTTACTTCTCTATTTCTAGAACATAAATCAGAAATAATTTCTCCATGAAATTTTCTACTAAGATGAATATGCTTAGAAAAAGTATTGCCAATAAGATGGCAAGAGATCATAATATACCGAAGATTCCATGAGATCGTGTTTTCAACGTTTGTAATGTATTTCTATTATTTTGTATTTGGGGATTCCCAATCTTTGTTTTTGTAATGTTATACTGTATTTGATGATTCATATCTCAATTCTTGTAATGTGATATTCTATTTGAGAATTTCCCTTATTTGTAATGGTCCTTTATGACAAGTTCTATTACACTTCGTAAAATTCGCCGATTTTGTAAAATTTGTCGCAAATTGCCAAATACACTTCTTTGTGTTTCTTTCTAAAACGATTGCTCAATATCGTAAACCGTGGCGGTGATCGACATGACACACTAGCATGAAGGGGATTAGAATATGGTTGCCCACCTACATTCTACTAGAGTTTTTGGAACCTTCTATCATGCTCAAAAGTAATGCATATTGATTTCTTTTTTCTATTGTATGGAGACTATTGATAACTATATTGTTTGACCGTAATTGCCTATCTAGGTGGATGCTAAAGAATTTTGTGTGAAAATTTAGAAAATTTGATATAAAAAAGCTCTTACTTTGTATTTTTTTTTTTTCAAAAAATTTCTTGGAGAGACTTTACTATAATTTTAAAAAAAAAAAAAAACTCTTACTTTGTATTTGGAACAAAATGGTTGTTATGCGCGCCCTAAGTATCCCATCATGTCAAATTTTTGCATTTGGGGTGCACTTTTGCCATTTCTTTCTGTCGCCATCTTTTTGCGACAATCTATATTCTTGAAGGCATCTAATAATTTCCATGTATAACCCTATTCAATAGCCCTTTACCTCAAAATCAGCTTTTATTCAATTGATAAGTACTTTCGATTAAAAAAATTGATAATTACTTCATTCATCATTTTGTCTGATCTCATACTTATAAGAGGGTTTTTTACAACAACAACAATAACAACAAAAAATCGAGATGGGATTGTTATGTAGAGAGTTTTTGTACAGTAAAAAATGCGTTTTATAAATTAACACATATCATTAAGTGGCTGATTAATTATAAAATGAGTTAAGTCTCTGATGTACCCTTTGACAACTAGCATGGTTTGATGTATCTTCCTCTTGATCATTTGTCTTTGTCTTTATCTTTTTATTAAAACAGTGTAACTTGAAGATGAATCTTTTTGTACGTGCTAGGATTTTTCAGATGAATTTAAATGCTATCATATTGTAATTATCACATAAAAATGATCGTGAGTTCTGGTTTTCAGAATGAACCCGCGCAAAGCACTCGTAAGTAAATGGACAGTAATTTTCTCACTGATTAGAACTACATTATTAGGTTCCGTCAGCATAGTGTTTCACGGTAAATGCGAAAGATTCAACGAGGTAGTGATGATATGGGAAGAGCTGGTCAATCAAAAAGTCTTGCCCGATGACGACGTGCGCAGATTGAAGATATGCTGCAGGACTGCATTTCTCTTGTATTTCTCTCGTCCTGATCCTTGTAGAATTTGGCTAGCTGTATGTATGTTAGCGATGTTCCGTTTCATTTTTAGGATTACTATGATACTTGCTAGTATTTCGCTGACAACACATCCTATTATGGTCAGATTGATCGGATACCAATGGAAAGTTAAAAAGGTAGGCATGTTTTATACAATAAATGCCGTCGAAAGAAGATAGTCGCCACCTTGAGTGTCATAACGGCTTGCAAGCTAATCCATTTAGAAAAAAGATAGTCTCTACCTTGTTTAGCCGTGTTCATAGAACTTATATTTCACATGACTTAGAGGAGACTGCCGTGACTCATTTATGAAATCAAGCTGCATTCATCGTATGGCCTGTGGAAACGATAATTCTTGCATGCGTCTTTGGTAGTTCCAGATACACAGACCAGTCTGAAGGACCTGGTTGATGTTCCAGCACTCACTAGTTGGCAAATTTACCATTTCTTATTTCTTATACATGCTGTGTTTATAAATGTCTAAATGTGGTGCATACCAGAAGCCAAAACAAATTGCTGATCTGGTTGGGAGCTCGGAATCAAACTGCGCTTCAGCTTTTAAGTCTCCTTGAATATATGCATCTTCCGGAAACAAACCCACCATATCTGCCATTCCATAATTGCGATTTGGGCGCAGAACATGCAATGGTCAACCATGTAAGCCTTTCCGACTGTCCTATGTCTGTGTTCCTGCATCGATTGTCTTCTTTTGGGTGATGAGGTTTATGAGACTTGGAGCATCACAACGCAATCTTATACGATAATAGCATGTTTTTGTCGGACAGTTTATGGATAGAAGGATATGGTTGAATCGGTGCGTAAGGCCGTTATGGCTATGTTGATCCAAGTCGGAGGGACCACGGTAGTACTACTCAGTTCTTTCATGTCTCTTGACACATATCGCTATAATTGTCTTCTAGACCCATGTAGAACAGTTTGTATGGGCTGGGAGACCTCGGATTTGTCCATTTTTGCAGTTTAATAGGCACCAAAAGGGAGAAACGTGCTCCATACTCAATCTTTCATCCCGAATCGGCAAAAACTAACCTCAAATTTGGAAAGAGCACAACGAGTAACTTTAGGAACCGGTTTAGAAAGGCCTAAGAACCTGTCCAAAAGAGGTCCAACCGGTTAGTCAAAGGAATGAATCGGTTTGCTCAACACAGTTTGATGGCTGCTGATGTGGTGCGCCTTGCTGAAGTGTGTCGATGACGAGGCCTTCCGATAGGATGTATGCAGAGTGATGTGGCAGAGGAACTGTTGAAGATCAACCTCAATGAATGAAACACGTAAAGCGCATGACTTGGTGATCCGTGCCTAAACCTGGCGCACGCAGCTACAGCACTGAAACGAGTGATGACCTGGTGGAGGAACAACGGTAGACGAGGGCGATGGTGGGTGAAGGGTGCTTTGGCGGCGACACTGGTAATCAACACTACTTTATGCGAGCAAGAATGTAAACTAAGTCCCCATGGTAGAAGTGATTACAAACTCTGAGACGAATAGAAACGATTCCGACATCATGTTAAAATGTATAATCTAAAAAGTTTAACGTATTAGATATGATAAGAGTACTAATATTGTAGTTAGCTTGTCCGAAAGAAAAATGCTTTTCTCTAACCCATCAAAGTCCATCGAGTTCGGGTCAACATTCCCCCGCTTAGACTAGCATCTCGGTCTTATGTTGGAGGCTGCACAGTTCGATCCCAATTGAGAGACCTGGACGGCGTCCGCCACGTCGCAACCCCTCTGCGTTAGCCCTCCTGCTATGACATGGCCCTTCTTGTCCTTCAATTCGGTCGCGCAATGATAAATGCGCAGCTCTTTTGCTCCCCCGCCCTTCTTGTCTTTCTTTGCTCCGGACTGAAGACAATTGGGTTGCAACGGTAATCCGACCTTGGCCTTCGTTAGAAGCTGGAGCCAGCATAGCAGCACCGCCGTGGTAGATATCGGATTTTTCAATCAGAGTCTGCAAATTTCTCAGATATTTAAATAGCATTAGGTTCAGTTCTGTTGCCTCATCCAGCTTGACCTTGTCTGGAAATTACTATGTGCAGCATCATAAGCATAAACAAAAATATTAAACTGTCATACACCGTTACCTTTTATTTTATCGCTGGAAACAAAACTAAAAAGAAGAGTTTTCTGATCATGAAACGTGAGCTAGCTAGACCTTAGTTAATTGAGTAATGTTTCCCCTCACTGAAGGGGCCAAATTGAGGACCACTAGATGATCCATGATGTAGGACAAATTGAGGATGATAAGTTGGAAAGAACAAATTCAGCACCATTGGATGAGAAGTAAGTTTCATTAAAAATATAGATAGATCCACCACTAGATTTATCCATAATTCATTCTTTTCTCCAACCATTCCTTATCCACCCTTCTAAAGCAAAAAGGCAGATGCTTCTCAACATAATAGTAAAGAATGGCATCATAACCATTCACAGTGTTGGGAGGACCCAAGGAGAATATGACATAAAGCTATCGTTAGCAGTGGCGAATCAGACATGAATGAGTTAAAATCGAAAAAAATATTACCGTGGTGCGGGCAATCAAAAAAGGAAGATTTTTTCCATTAAAGAAAGTAGCAGAGGTGGAAGAGTTTCGCGAAGAGATTCTTTTACTTTCAGGAAGATCTTGGCTTTTTCTTCTTCTTTTTTTGGTTCTAGAACTCTCAATTTACTCTTACACATATGCCCCACCTCTTTGCAGAGCACTAAACGTCCCCTACTTTTGAAAATATGAGAAATCAAACTCCCTACCTCTCCTTTCCCGTATGGAAAGGATAGCCATTAGAGTAAACTCCAATAGTTGATCTTGGCAAGAGTTGATGGCCTTTAACATGCAACAACGGATCTCTAGACATCGGATATAGTAGGTAAGGAATTCACCAAAAGGTGAATGATAGTTATTCCTATTTAATGCAAGAAAATGTTTCCATCATTTGTGCTTATGGAATAGGTGCGGTCGGCAAGATGGCCAATTTGATTTGCATGTTTATAATAGACTTTGGGTCACTGTGCTTCAAGATTTTAGCATGTACGCACTATAAGAAAAGATTGTCAATGTGGTTGGACCAGACAAGGACATGAAGGGAAGGGCAAGCATATTGTATGGATGTTGAAGTGCTCCGTCATTATTTTAAATGCCCTGTGCATGCATTTGGAGTTGAAGAATGTGGAAATTCCAATTAAAATGAAAAGCATAAAGTTGGTACTAAGAATATCACTAGATGTGTCATATGATGTTTTGCCAAAAGCATATCAAAATAGAATTTCTTAATAGAAAAGAGTGTTGGAGGTTATTTCCAAAGACACATCACTGTAGGGGAGAACTCCCTTCGGAAGCTGAACAAATTGCAAGGTATTTTCTTTATGGGTGTTTTGTCAGTCATTTGAGATTGTTGAGAAAGGTACATCGTGAAAATAAGAAGACTCGAGAATGCACAATATTTCCTGCATTTGATACTTTGTGTTCAAATAAAAACTCATATAATTCCAAGAATAAATTTCATAGTCTTCAATAGACAAGTGTTTCTTAGGAAAAACTGCCACCTAGTCCAACCAGGTAACACCGTATTGGATAAATTGAGAAAGAGATATGTCAGAAGCTAAATCCCGAACCGTGCGACACTCCGACTTTGAATTGCCTTGTTTGGCCTAACTAAGCTTTCCAAGTATGTCCTTTCAAGGCCTGCCAAAAGGGAAAATTATAAAGTTATGTTCACACAATTTAAGGGAAAATAACCAACTTGAGTGCTCTCATGCTGGTCTTAGAAAAATTCCGAATCTGACCCGACCTAATGAACGAAAAAAACCTACTAACAAATCATGCAAAACCAGTCGTGATGTGGGAAAAGAATGAGTGTGATATCCTAAGCCACAGGCTTTGAGTCAAAATCCAAAGACAAATACCGTTGCGAAAAACGAACAATTGAACAATAATATGACAGAAGAATAAAGTAAATTGGACATTGGATTTACGTGGTTCGATCATAAAGACCTATGTCCACAGGGAGAGCAGCGACGAATTTCACCATAAATCAAGCGATACAAGAAAATTACACACTCGAGTTACTCAAACACTCAATCGGTGTTTCCTAAGCTCCAATTACACCCAATAACGCACATAGTGTTTAGTCTCAAATTCATTGTGAAATAATCTCTCAATCTCACGAAAGAATTACACACAAATCTTACTACAAGATTTGATCGGCTACAAACACTAATTTTTTCTTGGATGTAATTGCACGAATGAAAAAACTAGCCAAGCACTCGTTAGAATAACGGCACTTCAACAATCTTTAAGAACCGCGAGCTCTTCTGAGACAGACAAACAGCCCATATAAATATGTGCATGTATCTCATTCTCAACAAAAGGCATGCTCGTTGACTAACTCCAACATGGAAAAGAATTCCATGCAATCCAAGGTAAATTTGGTCAACAAAGTCAACAAATAACAACTATCTCTTCACCGACTTCAATTGATAGAGGAAAATCCAAAGTCCAAATCTCCTTGTGAATCCTTCTTGGCGATAATAATTAGGAAATCATTATCTGTAATTTCCTTCTACACTTTCTTCCATCGCTAACTATAATTCACCAAAAGAAGTTAACTTTATTTAATTTTGGACATCCGCAAAATATCCAATTTGAATATTCAGACTTTCGCATTGGGCTCAAACTCAAGAAATATTTTAACAATCTCCACATTGGCTCAACGTTTGAGCCAAGTCGCAATCACTTCAAAAAAAATTCAAACTCTGCCACTACTTTCCCATTGCCCCCGATGGACTCAACCACCACAGATTTTATCCAAGTCCAAGCATCACTTGAACTTTTCCATAACTAAAGACCTCATCAGAATACCAACTCTGCATGCACATTTAACTGCTCCGCAAAGATTTTCCGACACAATTTCCTTAACTCACAGATAAAGCAAAACCATTGTTGCATCCATATCTGTTAGAAGATCGAATATGTACCTTGTTAATTTCAGCAGTTACGGCAACCATTGACTCTATAGGCTCCACCTCGCTATAAGCACCATCCGTGTCGATTACTAATACCCATACTCGCTACCTTAGGAGTTTCTAATTACAACTCCACCTCAAGCCGAACACCATTCAGATCCGTTTAAATACTGCTATAATCACTCCTAGTCAGAAGTACTGAAGACTCGTCAAACGTAACTTCTCTACTAATAATAGGTGAATTTAACTCCGAGCACCATAATCGATAACCCTTCTCACCTCGTGCATAGCCTAGGAATATGCACTTTCTTACCCTTCCATCGAGTTTACGATCACTCGCTCAAATATAACATGGGCAACCAAATATTTTAAAAACAGAATAATCAGCAACATTACCTGACCACACTTCTTCGAGCGTTCGATATCCAATCGCAATCAATGAAGATCTATTCATTAGATAGCATGTCATACTTAGTGCATCCGCTAGGAATGTCTTAGCCATACCAACATTAGAGAGTATTTTATAGGTCATCTCTAACAACGTTTTGTTCATTAATTCCGCAACATATTGTGGTTAATCAGCATTAGTGTGATGTTTCACTATGCCTTCTTTCATGCAGAATTCATTTAACAGCTTCGAGCAAAACTCTATGCTACTGTCAGTCCACACATGCTTGATCGTCTTATTAGTCTCCTTTTTAATCAAAACTATCAACTATTTAATCCCGACAACAACATCAAACTTGTGCCTAAGCATAAATACTTACGTCTTCATCAAATAATCATCAATTACTGTTAGCATATATCTAGCACTCTTTCTCGAAGGAAATCGCGATAACCTGCGAAATTCAAGTGAATTAACTCTACAATTTTCATGGTTTCTTTAACAGACGTACTAAACTACACTTTCCGCCATTAATCTAAATCACAAGACGTACATACATTCAATTCATTAGAAACATAACCACATAGTAGATTTCTTTTACTTAAAACCTTCAGGCTTCTCTCGCCAATGTGCCACAAACGCATATGCCATAATATAAACTTTTAAATAGATGCATCCGATGTCTCCGCAACGAAATTTGTCATTGTCTCACCTTGAAACTCATACAGGCCACCATGCTTGATTCATTTCATTATTATCGAAGCACCTCGAATAATTTTCAGAATTCCACATTCTGAAATATATTGATACCTAGCTAAATCCAAGGCACTCAAGGAAATTAAATTCTTCTTCAACTCTGGAACATGCCTTACTCTAGTCAATGTCCTCACAAGACCATCATGCATTCTTATTCTAACATTGCCAACACCGACAACCTTGCATTCAGCATTATTCCTCAACTGCACTTTACTTTACTATTATCCATGCACTACTAAGTAGTAAACTAGTTTCTATTTGGTGTAACATGAAAAAAAAAACAACCAGAATTCATAATCCATCCATCAAACAATGAATAAGCAATGACAGACAAGACATAATTAGTATTATCTACTACAGCTGCAACACTCAACTGCACTTTACTATTATCCATGCACTACTAAGTAGTAAACTAGTTTCTATTTGGTGTAACATGAAAAAAGAAAAAAACAACCAGAATTCATAATCCATCCATCAAATAATGAATAATCAATGACAGACGAGACATAATTAGTATTATCTGCTACAGCTGCAACACTCAACTGCACTTTACTATTATCCATGCACTACTAAGTAGTAAACTAGTTTTTATTTGGTGTAACATGAAAAAAAAAAAAAAAAAAAAAAAAAAAAAAAAACCAGAATTCATAATCCATCCATCAAACAATGAATAATCAATGACAGACGAGACATAATTAGTATTATCTGCTACAGCTGCAACATTATCTGCAAAATCAACTATAATTCACTTACGTTTATCATTCTTTAGCTTAAGGCAATTCCTTCTAAGTAGCCCATCTTGCCACAGCTCCAACAAACAACATCACCAGTTCTAAACTGACTATGCTTTTTCATATTAGTATTACTCTTACCAACACATGTTCTAGATCTTCCTCTATTTTCACCTACTAAAGTAACAAATACAAGTTCACTAGATTCTCTTTTGCGGATATCCTCACTCAAATCAAATCTCGAACTCCATCAAATGTCAAACTTGTTGACCGAGAGGAATTACTAACGGTAGTAACAATAGTATTCCAACTCTCAAGCAATGAGGATGACAGAATCAAAGCACGTACCTCATCTTCAAAGTCAATCTCAACTGAACTCAATTGACTAACAATCACATAGAATTCATTGATATGATCTACAACTGACGCACCTTTACTCATTTTCAAATTAAACAGATGTCGCATCAAATAAACCTTGTTGATCGCAAAGGGTTTCTCATACATATCTAACAAGGCTTACATCAAATTAGTACCGGTCTTCTCCTTCACGATGTTAAACGCGACATTACGAACCAACGTCAGCCAAATAACACCCATAGCTCATCTATCCAGCAAATCCTAATCAACTTGCTTCATCGACTCTGGTTTCTCCCCAAACAAGGGCAAGTCTACTTTCATCTGGTAAAAATAATCTTCAATCTACATCTTCTAGAAACTAAAATCATTCCCATCAAATCTATCAATTTTCACCTTACCTTCTTCTACCACCATCGATTCACTTCAACTTAGCCAAACCTAGCTCTGATACCAATTGTTGCAAAAACAAGCGATCGAATAATAATATAAACAGAAGAATAAAATAAATCGAACATCAGATTTACGTTGTTCGGTTGTAAAAACATATGTCCACGTGAAGAGCAACAATGAATTTTACTATAGATCAAGCGATACAAAGAGATTACACACTCGAGTCACTCAAACACTCTCTCAATGTTTTCTAAACCTCAATTACACCCAATAACACACACAATATTTAACCCCAAAATTCCTCACGAAATAATCTCTCAATCTCACAAATGAATTACACACAAATCTTACCACAAGATTTGATTAGCTACAAACACTAATTTTTTTGTTGGATGTAATTGTATTAACGAAAAAACCTGCCGCTAGAATCACGGCGCTTCAACAATCTTTGACAATAGTGAGCTCTTCTGCGACAGATGAACAACCCATATAGATATGTGCATGTATCTCATTCTCAACAAAAGGCATGCTCGTTGACTAACTCCAACGTGGAAAAGAATCCTATGCAATCCGAGGTAAATTTGGTCAACAAAGTCAACAGATAATAACTATCTCTTCATCGACTACAATTGATAGAAGAAAATCCAAAGTCCAAATCTTCTTTTGAATCCTTCTTGGCGATAATAATTAGGAAATCATTATCTATAATTTCTTTTTACACTTTCTTCCATCAACAACTCTAATTCGCCAAAAGAAGTTAATTTTGTTCAATTTTGGACATCTACAAAATATCTAATTTGAAATATTCAAACTTTCGCACTAGGCTCAAACTCGAGACATATTTTAACAATTACAATAAGCGAAACAATCAGTTAAACCCTTACACTAATCCAGCAATAAGCACATTTCAGCCTTGATTACAATGGGACCGAGTGAGTCATACATGATTTGCCCACCAACATTATATGATTCTTCATAATCTCACGCAAAAAAGCTCCCTAAGTGGTGAATTTGACAACCTCAACCGCATGTTTAATAGTAGAACCACTTCACAAATAAGAGAGAAAATTACCAAAAAAGTCTTTAACCTCAAGCAATTGTGCTTATTTAGTCCTAAATTTTATTTTCTTATCAATTTAATCATACACATTTTGGTTTTGTATCAATTCAGTCTATATGGCCAATTTTGGTTGGCCGCCACTAACATAAATACCGGTTGTCAGTCGATGCTGATGTGGATAATAACACAAATTCACTAGGAGAGATGACTCATTTAAAGGCATGCGAATCCTTCATGCAGAAAGAGTTTTGAGGGACGTTAATTCATGCACATCGGATGGCAAATTTGGCTAAAACAAGCATGGCATGAGATATGATCGATAGATGTGGAAAATTCATATAAATTTGTTTTCATTTTATCTTTTTTTTTTCCTTTATTTTCCTGAACAAAGAACTTCACACTGAATATGTCGGGTAATCCCCTCAATCTCACGCATCCACACGCATTCTTCACCTCAGGAAGTGAGCCATGCAACTATTAGTTCCAGCAAAAAGGTTTCCTAGCAAACCTCTTAGTTTTAAATTTTTCAATTGTAATAGTTTATTCCTAAAATGTGACAATCAAAGAAAAAGGGGAACCAAAATGAAAGAATGAGAATTGTTGAAGACTATGATCCCTATTTTTGCATATCCTTTTTTCCATTTTAGTACATTGAGTTATTTACAGTGTTTTTCATTTAGCTAGATTGTACATTATAATGTGTGATTTTACCCAATCATAAAAGAATTTAAATTTAGTCTAGTACTAATCTCCAAGAATTGACGCAGTTGGTTTATGGTTCTGCAAGATGTTTCATGGTTAGTTGTGCCTCTGCGCTTGTGCCCCTACATTATAAATTGAAAAGAAAAAAAAAACACATTTGCCTATTAGGTTTACAATTACTTGACAATCTCAAGGCAAGCAAAGACGATCAGGAAACCGGAAATCCCGATCGATCTGGACTAACTAGCTCAATGCCAAGAACTTCACCTTGTGGTCCCTAGTGAAGCGGCCCAAAATGTGAGGGATGTTCATGAAGGTCCGTAATGAAGAGGAAGGATTGCATCAACCCTCTTTTGACTCCATCAATTTCCTCTGCAGTCCTCAAACATAAGTACTATATTAATTTTGCAAGTCTAGTACCATGAAAAACCTCCAATTTTATATCCAATCCCAATTCTATATTAAATTTTTTGTTATTAAAAAAAACTCCCATTTTAGATTCAATCCCAGTTCTACCCTAAATGTTTGTTTGTTTTGTTAAAAACTTAAACTTTAAATCTAATCCCAATTCTACTCTAAACATTTTTTGTCTCTTAAAAACCACCATCTTTTACTTGTCCCAAATTTGTCTCCGTTAACCATGCATCCAAACAATCGAGAGATGGAAAATTGCTTAGTAAACTATTTGAGCATTCCAATCCGAGTGTCTTGAGCACGAGCTCTCCAACCTTAAGAGAAGGAAGACTCCCAAGCACAAGAGATTGAAGAGGGAGTGCAAAATTGAAGATTTTCGAGCAAGAGTGAAGGAAGTATCTCTTAAGAGCAACAACAATTAAAGAAAGTCAACCCTATTTGCTATAATTTTACCTAGATTCTTCTAGTTTTTGCCCAAACTTTAAATCCAATAGGATGTCATTTTGGCTGTTTGGCTGACATGGAAATTCAACTCCAAAAGACATTTTCTTAGATATGAAATTTAAAAAGGAAACAAAAAAAAAACGGTGACATGGAAATGTCACATCACTAGGACGATTTTTATCGGTGTACAAAAGAACCGGGACCCGCTCGGCCCTCTTGGAACCAAACCGAAACCGTTCGGGACCGGTGGTTCTTGAGAGAACTTATATGATTCCCGATTCCAATATATAGGAATCGATGGGTACCAGTCATGTTCTTGGTTTCATAGGCGGATCAGCCCACCTGGACCGGACCAATTATATCATAATAATATATTAATTTTTAATATTAAAATAAATTTCAAAATTACTAATTAGCAAACCTAAATATTAGGGCTCCATCTCCTCTCATGGTTTCTATGTTTTTATAAGAATTTAGTAAAGTGTGTAAGCTGCCTTTTAGCAACTCAACAAATGACTTCTTCAAAGGATACTTCCGGAACTCACATAGGACACTGTGTTCAAAAATATGTGGAGTACCGATGAAATTGTTTCTACAGAAAGAATTAAGTAAAGCAAAAGTTGTAATAGATTGAGCACTGTTAGGGGATAAAGGAAAAGATGATCTACATATGACAATCATCCAGAACCTTGAACTTAAAGAATATTTTAGATTTCAACTAAAATTATTCAAAAACGGGAACAAAAATCTATTGCTCTTCTTTGGTAGTGTTTTCCAATAAAATAAACAAAAATGGTACCCTTAATTAAGCCGATTCGATTTAAAGAAAAATATTACTCAATATAAAGAGTATTCACGGCGGGATTTAGAAAACGATATTATTATTGGTGAGACTGGTTCCATAGATCCACCCAAAAACTAAACCGGACCGGCAGTCCGGTTCTTGGGTAGATCCATGCAACTAACAGGTGATTCCCGGTTCCAAAAAATTGGAACTAGTCTTTACTAGGCGATTCCTAGTTCTAGGCCAAGAACCGCCCACTCGGATTATGCACACCCCTAACAATTTTGGACGAAAAGCTAACAGGTAGATATAGGACTCAAGTAAAAACAAGTGGTTGTTTATGAGACAAAAAAAAAAAAATTGTGATAGAATTTGGACTTGATCTAAAGTTTGTGGTTTTGTATGGAAAAAAAAAAAAAAAAAACAAGATAGAATTGAAGCCAAACCAAAAGTTTGGGTCTTTTTATGAGATGAAAAAATGTTTAGGATAAAATTAAGATTAAAGCTAAAGTTTGGGACTTTTAGAGCAGTAGGCTTAACTTTGCATATGTTGGCTTTTGTTCTTACGCTTTTGGTATATGCTTTTATAGATGCAAATTAGACAGAGTACAAGATTTCTTGCTTTTTCTTGCAAAATTATATTTCTACAATCAAAAAAGGGCAAATTGAAAAGGGAAATTCAACTTTTTAAACTTCAGTATATTTTTCGAGCCTCATACCTAATTCTACCCTCTTAACGTTTAATGTCTGAGAGATACTAAGGTCCGCACAAAATCTTAAACGAAGCAATTTAAGGACTTACTCAGGTTCAAGGTGAATCGAAAAGGGAAATTCAACTATTTAAACTTCAGACAATAAATTCCCAGAAGTTGATGACCATTATTAGATTAAATTTCCAAAAATATATTATTTCATAACGTCTCATTTAATTCCTTTCTTTTACTGCATAAGCTAGAGAGCCCTGTTTAGTAATAATATCTAAAAGGGGCGATTACATTGTACGAATCGAACCTACAACATTCAAGAAATCAAAATAAACTAAATTAAAAGAAAAGGGGGGGTGCAAGTATGGGCAAAACTCAAAATTTATTGGGATCACTCAATCATTTCCTCCAAAATTTACATAACTCTATAAACGACTATCCGGAGCAACGGGCAAAACTTCTAAAAAAACCATGGATTACGGGCAAAACTTCTAAAAAAAACCATGGAGTTCTTCTTCCACACACTCAAAAGAAAACCTCATACAACTTCAACCGCAGTACATCGCAACTTGGGCAACATCTCAAGCATGTCGAAAGTGAGCAGCGAGGCCCTCGGCTTCGCAGGCCGGGCTACCGAGAGCCCGGCCGTGAGAGGGCCCGGTGTGGAGTGCTCGCACTTGCCGAGCCACTTGGCTTGCATGTACTTATGCTTCCTCCACGGCCCCATGTGGATCCCCTTCTCCTTCGTGCACCTCTTGGCGGCCGCACACAACGCCTTGATCAGCGGCCTCAGCCTCTCGGCTTTCCCGATGAAGACATCCGGCAGCCGCCTGACCAGCCGGTTGTAGCCCTCACAGGCTCTCGCCATCTCGAACTCCGCCCGGAAATTGAGCTCGATTATCACTCTCACCGTCCCTTTCTTGGGACTCGATTCGTCCACCACTTCCAAGTATGTGTGCTCACCTGAGGACCAAATTGAGCAAAAATTTCAGCAATTTGGTCATTCCATAAATAAATAAATAAATATTGCCAAAATTGCAAACCCACCCACCAGCTGGAAAAGGGTGTACTAATCAGTAATCACATTACCATGCCAGATTTGAAAGATTTGTATAATTCAAAGATAATCATTCTATAATTACCTGACGGGATATCCGGTGAGCTCCTCCATTTGGATTTGCATATGGTGCAGTCGAATCCATTGCGCCGGAGCCGGTCACAAACGTCCTGCCGCAGGCAACTCCGGCAACCCCCCGAGGCGGATTTGAGACAGTCGCACTGCGAATCGTTCCAATTCAATTCCATCAAGCATTCTTTAGTGGCTTGCCTGATCCTGGACTCGATCGAACTGGTCCGGCACAGCGTCGCCTGCAAAAGTGAGAAATGTTCGCCATCAGTACATATTCGGAAGTCGGAAAAACTGGTCAAAAACTTCCGACAACTGATCAGTCGATCACTAAATTACCTGAACAAGATGTTCCTGGGACTCCCAGAATTCTCTGCTCTCTTCGGCGTTGGACGACCCGCCGTCTTCCTCCTCATTCTCCAGATCCTCGAACCCGTCGCCGGAGCTGCAGGAACTCTCCGGGGACGCCGCGCCTTCGTCCAGGAACCCGAAGAAGACTTCGAGCGAAGTCTCCGGCTCGCCGGGGAACTCCGCCTTCCCGTTGAGATTACGGTAGGCCGCCGAAGTCTCAGCCATGGACGGGAAGTGTTTTTGTCGGATCGGAAGGAGGACCCTTTTTCTTTCTCGCGGTTGCGAATTCCTCGACCACGTGTGCCCACGTATTTATAGCGACGAGTCCAGAGCTCGGTGGCTCCTCGCCTCGTCGGCGGGGCCCGCGGCGGGGTCCTAGGTGGACGAGCAGGGCGCCGCGAACATGACTGCCCATTCGACGCTGACGTGGCGGGACGGGATTGGGTCTTGGGCGGGGTGATGGCATTTGGCATTGGATGGTGTAGATCGGACAGCTTGGTTCCACGTAGGATTGACCAAGCGGATCGACCTCGGCGGCCCCGGGGGGATGTTCTTGAGTCTGTGGATATGCTCGAATATTCTGATTTTATTATTTTTAGGGCGCTTTTCCTACTGTAAAGTCTCCTGCGAGTTGCCACATATTTATTATTTATTCGGGCAAAAGCAATATTTAATTGGGTTAAAATAAAAATAAGAAAAAGAATTGGCGAGGTCTATCACTCTATCCTGATCCCTGGAGATTTGTGGGGCCCACAAGTCCATCATGAAGTAAAAACATAGCTATAAAATTTTGCATGTTGATGATGCTAACAGGTAAGCACTTGTCAGTCATCCTCTCCGCAGGAAAAATAAAAACGAGCAAAATTATTTTTTGGGGGGGATAAAAGATTAATTTATTATGAATGAGGATATGCCAGAATCACCACAGACATGTCGTATAATTTGCGAATCAATATTATAAATTAATAGGGTTGTGTCTTCAAAAGTGCATTCTATTGTCGAAAAAAAATCATAGTCTTCTTTCTACTAATATTAAATATGGTCAAGTTAAGCTAGTAAGAGAACCTTATTTGATGCCCGTGAACAACGATGACTGTGAAGATGAGTTGAGTTAAAAGATTCGGAAATCCCATTAAATAAAAAGAATTGCATAAAGAAAAAATTGCAATAAAGTGGGATATTTATGTGAAAGGAAGAACCAAGTTAATCATCTATATAATATAGAGTAAAATCTAGTGTCATCTCAATAACCAAAGAATAAGTTACATATGAGAGTATTACATCTCTAGCCAAAAAAAAAAAAAAAAAACTTAAAATATCTAATTACGACAAGACTTATTCTAAATTTTAAGGCACGAGTAAAAACTCACTCAAAGTTGTTTAGATATTTTTGAAGCACATATGCTTTTGCTTTTATGATCCTAGAAATGATATCAAATCAATCATTCATCCGGTGAAAGGGAGTCGACAAGTCCTTTTCTCTCTCCATCGTCTTTTTCAACCTTCAAACATGGATTAGGATTTGAGCTGGTTTAATCCTCTCCTCCCTATTTTAATGATTTATAGTTGTAGTTGTTGTTGTTGTTGTTGTTGTTGTTATTTTGCTTTTCTTCTTTCCCAAATTTGATTTGGGAGCTCTCTTCTCCTAGTTGAATTTTCAATTTGAGATTTGAACTCTTTTGATCTAGTTTTAAATTTGAGTGTTATCCTCCCTCAATCTAAATATGTTTCTAGGAACTTAATACCTCTTTACTATGTTCATGTATAGGTTTTTTACCTTCAGCTTCAATGATGATCATAAGAGCTTTGGTGTCTTATTGAATCACAAAGATTTGCTTCTCTACATATTAGATTTATGTTTATTCAATCTATTTTGGTTGTCTCTATATGACGATAGTGTGGAGGAAGTCAAATTTAGGCATGCACCACCAACTAGCAACGTTGTAGTTATTAGAGAAGGAATTTCCAGTGAGTACTCATTACTAATAAGGACACTAGATCCAATGAATGGTCGCCAATTATTTTGCTTGACATATCAATTCTTATGATATGAGTGTGTACTTAACTTTGCTCATATTTCATTAATTCTCCTTGTTTTTTGGATTTGGCTTTACTTGTCAATATTCTTGCCCTACTTCAATTTGCTTTGTCATGAAGACTATGTACTTCTTATGTATACATTTTGAGCAATGAATGCAATTTTCTTCTGATTTGGTATGTTTAATCTCCAAAGATGAGTCTCCATCACCTTCTCATTTTATTATGGGGTACCACAACTTATGTTGAACCAGCTAATCATCTGTATAGTCTCCATATCTTATGATATATCCATGTATTTTGTTTACACAACAATTCATCAGAGGGAAACTACCCAATCAGTCTTAAGCCTATTGTGCGGATATAGTTTAGTCCTAAAACTTTGTAATTTTATCAATTCAATCATAAATTGTTGCACAAAATTTCAATATAGTCATTTTGGCCAATTATTATCGAAAATCGCTAATGTGATATAGTGTCATGTAGAACGGCCGATAATAACTAGACTACTGCATCAGTTATTTCCTACCTAATATTGATCCAAATAGCTAAATTGGAATCTCATGTAAGGTTTAGAACTAAGTTGGCAAGATTGAAATATTGATAGGTAATTTTTCCATTCGACAACCATAAGGTTCCTCTAGAAGGTAATTTGAAATTAAGATGGTGATGGGTAGCTTATCCAAACAACTGAGCGGGCCCCCATTGTTCCCACTAGACAAAATTAACATGGGATTAAACTACACTAATCCATAATTAAATGAGACTTAAGATAAGGATCAATGGCATATTCCACATCAGTGCCGAACCTTGTGCTCACAACGCGACAGAAAACCCTTCCTGCCAAGTTGAGCTCGGCCGATTAAATATGAATGCAAACCGTACTCGCGGATCAAGAAGACAAAGTCGATGGCCTATGATTGCCCCCTTTGCTTTACAGGTGTTTGGGATCCCGGAAACAATCAAGTCGAGATGCGGTGGGCGAAGCGGTGGTTTCTTGTGTGTTTTGGTTGTTGGTGAAAGAGATTGGGGGAGGTGTTTCGGCGGTGGCCGGTCGCCGAGTCGCTCAAGAATCCGGGTGGAAGTGACTTGTGTACGATCAAATTCATCCCCTGGTTTTCTGCCCGCGGACGGTAATGCTGACTCGTAGCTTGGGTAAGGATGACGTGTCCATGTGAGTCCGGTGCATCGCCGGATCGTGCGAGTCCCATTTGAGAGCCTGCCTCATCCAACAGTCCCATTAAAAAAAAAAAAAAAACAACAACAACAAAGAGAGAGATGGGCTCTATTTCTTTTTATTCTTTGATCATTTGAGTGCGTCTCAAGTTCGAATGTTAAGATGCATCTCATATCTAGATGTCGATATTGTGGCGCACTATAATAAGCACATTCAACATCACTAGGACAATCGTAAAATTATAGGTAGACAGAATATAATTTGAGAGCTGACTACTTGAAGTTTTTGGATAAGTATACCCACCTTTCAAGTTTACTCCTTCACGAAAAAATAATCACATGCGGTCAAACCTAAACGGACCCAAAATCTGTCCATGGAATGACGATATAATCACATGCATCGAATTCCTATGTGCCTAATTAGCACTTAACTCTAAATTTCAATGAATTGTGAACTAAATTTGCATAATCTAATAATTATGTCAAGAAAAGTAACAAAAAAGTCTTAAACATATTATATTTGTACTAATCTAGTTCTAAACATTTTGATCTAGTATCAATTCAGTCTTTTTAGCTAATTCTGGTTGAATATTGTTGATCTCAACACCGGTTTGCTCATATGACACGACTGGCACGATTTGAATAATTTTTAATAATATTTTTTAAATTTTTTATTTATTTTCTTTTATTTTTCCTTATTTTTCTTTTCTCTCTCTTTCCCTTTTTCCCCCTTTCTCTTCCTTTAGCCAATCGTTGAACCTCGGGGATCGATCAAAGGTGAGGGCTAGCAAGGGAACTCACTAGAGGCCATGACCTCACCAAATTTGGTGAGGTCCCTCACCCATCACCCATGACCGGTGAGGCTCAACCCTCATCAAATTCAGCGAGGGAGAGCCTCGCTAGCCCAATGTGAGGCCGGCCCTATGGTTTCTAGTGAGGGCTCAAGTCTTGCTAGTGGTCAACGAGGTCCCTTGCCAATTGTCAAACTTCAAGGACTAGTTGGAGGAAAAAGGAAGGAAAAAAAAAAGCAAAAAAAAAAATTAATTAAATAAATAATTAGAAAGAATATTAAATAATGCTGAAAGTTATTCATGTTAACCCCCTTCCTTTCCCGCCTAACCCTAATGCCCTTACTCCAAGAGCGAGTAGCCCTTTATGAAATAGCAGCGGAGGCGTGAGCAGCAAAAGCCTCTTCTACTGTTCCTGACCCTCACCCGAGAGAGGGGAGGAGCTTCCTTGAGTTGAGAGATGGGTTAACAATGCTAATGGTTTTGTCTACCCTTTCTTCTGATTGATATCCGGGAGTCACTGAACTTAGAATAGTGAATCCAGTTCAAGCAGAATCATAAGAAGAAGCCCTTGTTGGAGTTGTAGGAAGAAGTGCTGCAAGAATGGCTATTTCCGCTCTTGGAGGAGCGATATTTTACTACTAAAACCAGCCGTATCACGTAAGCCGATTGATGCATCCACATCAACAATGTTCGGCCAAAATTAGCTAGAAAAATTGAATTAGCACTAGGTCAAAATACTTATGATTAAATTGATATCAATGCAATAAATTTAAGATTTGCAGACTCATTTATGTCACATTTGACTCATGTGAGATTAGTTGCGCCTGACAATACCTCGAAACAACAACGGGGGGTTTTCCTTCAGGAGTCCTTCGTCGCTCCACCATGTTCAGTGGGCTTGGAAAGAAAATGACAAGGAATAACTCGCAAAAAAACTCAAAGGCACTCCAATTATATTCATACACGTGGAACTCGGTACGCGTTTACAATATTCCACCACGTTTCTCACGAAAAAATTCGACATGGAACCCGCTCTTTCCATGGCCCTTCGATGGGAAGGGAAAATTACAAAAGCTGATTAGAAATTGGGTTCAAGTGAAGCAATTCGAGTGCCTTTTTAGTGGCAGGCAAGATCATGAAAAATCCCCTGTTTCTTCGAAAATTTCTACGCTTGTGGACGTCAATCCAAGTCAACATCCTGTAGTCTTTCTTTTGATTTTTCTATGGCATCTTCGGATTATTCGCATCACTATTGTCTAAGTGCGAAAAAAGGGCATCTGAAGCGTCATTGTGGGGACAAAGAGCCTGCGTAATCGAGCAGGAACATGTTGCTTTTCCCCAACATCATTAAAAAATTTCATGATGAAAGCATGTCCTTTTCTAGGGTTACATGATTGAGGGACTGTGTGTCAATTACACTAATCTGTCAATAATTCATGCTACCTGTACCAATCAATTTATTTTGTTTATTAGGTGAGAGTAAATTAATCGGTTTGCAGGTGGCTTTCACCTTCAGAAAAACCCAAAATAGTTTAATAGACAAAGAGATGAATGGGTGGAGCGGTTCTGTTGTTGTCTAACATAAGTCCGATTCCCATTTTTGTTTGTTTTGTTTTAGTCATTATTATGATATTATTCGATGCGAACGGACATGTTATTTTTCTGATAAATCGTGATACGTGAAGCCGCGGACATGAGGAAAACATCGAAGTTGAACAATGGATTTCCATCATTTGAATGACATCTGCCCCAGCGTGAGATAATTAGGAAGTGTTAACAACAGGACATGAGGAAAACATCGAAGTTGAACAATGGATTTCCATCATTTGAATGACATCTCCCCCAGCGTGAGATAGTAAATATCATTGATTGATATGGTAACTTTTATAGTCATATCATAAAATTTATAAATAGGCCGATGTAATCCTCGTTATGAAGATATTACATTATACATAAATTGCTCAAATATATCTTCAACATTATTATGCTCACTTTTTTTTGGTCGGTATTATGCTCAACTTAGTATCAAAAATTTCCCAAATTTATTTTTTCTGCTTTATCATTCTTAGCATTGCATCCATACATCCCAAGCAAATAAATCCATTACTGCCACTTGACAATGTTCACCCAAGTGCATCATTTCTATCTAAGGTGGTTGAGCTACGACATCTCTAACACGTCACCAAACTGAGGTTTTTCTTCTTCTTTTTCTTGGATGTATTATTCGATGCCATGAAGACGCATCATCAAACTTTCTCTTAGCGAAGTGCCAAAGCCTAGTTATTCCACTTGCTATAACCATGTAAGCCGTATTAGCCACGTTTAAGTTACTATCCCGACAACAAAGGACACATGCTACTTGACTCTAATACCTCTAATTCTCGACTTTTCACTTCTTTTTTCAAGAAACTGACCCCACCACTAGAGAAATTTTCTTGTTAATGAAAGCTGGAGTCATCACATGCGCAATAACGCATCGCCTCACCTTGAATCCGTTAAGCTCATTTTAATCAAAGATCTTGTGATATTGTTTGGATTTTTTTTTCAAACTCAAGTTGATTTGTTTGAATTCACCTTTCATTTGAGGGGATATTAGCGATATTAGGAGATTTATTTGATTATGAATATCTTTATGTATTACGTATATATCTCATCTAATAGTGCATAGTCTTGATTGATATGTCACTCATCTCATAAAATCTATAAATAGACCGGTGTAATTCTCATTATAAAGATACCAAATCATACATAAATTCATTAAATCTTTCTTCTGCATTGAGTCTCAGTTAGAAGAATTACTCAATTAATCTTAATCTATTGTGTGGATATTAATTCAATCATAAAATTTATATTTTTGTTAATTTATTCATAAACATTTATATAAAATTGCAATGCAGCCATTCTGGTCAATTTTCATTAATAATCTCTAACGTGTTGTGTCAACATTGTCAACTGTCTTACATGACACACCATCACATCAACAATTTTAGGCGAAAATTAACTAAAAAGATTGCATTAGAATTTTGCATAAAGAGCTAAAATTAAATGAATAAAATTGAAAATTTTAAAACTTAATTAGCATCCGAATGACATTACAATAGAGCTATAATAAATTGGACAATATCTCCGAAGATATTTAAGCAGAGTGGGCCGGCGGCAATCATTATTTTGTAGGTACCATCCCAAGATATTTTTGGGTAATCCTGCATTATTAACCTAGATATTTTCAGGCAGTCCTCACTCCGCAATATGGCTGTTATTTACCTTTTGGCATCGTTGATTTGAAAGCCGATAATGACCTGCTAAAAATATCATCCTCTCTCTTGCTTTCCGGTCGATTAAGACTGGCTACTGTAAATTGGCTAGCTCACAATCTACTTTTGGTCTATCGTGCATTGAGGGAACTTCTGACTTCGGACGAGACGGCGTGTGCATCTGTTCATGTGGCGTTCTGGGAAAGATGGTCTTGGTCTTTCTTTCCTCTGGTGTTCAATTTTGAGGAGAAAGAATGTTCATTGTCGATTAGATTTGTCATGTGGGAGTCATTCGAAAGTGGTTCAATTCTATAAATGTATGCTTTGATTTCATAATTTGGTTCGACTTGCTCAATCTATAGATGCTATGAACAAAGTTTATAGGAAATAGGAACATTTATTTGCCTATTTATTTTTCCTCGATTGAAAGCCTTTTTTACATCTTGAGCAATGACGTTTTTCATAAAAATTAATATGCAAATTTTCTAAAATAGTCGGATACGGGAGTTCTTTTCCTTTCTTTTTATTGGATTCAGGAGTTAAATGATGATAAGACTGGTGCTTTTTCCACAGGCGAGACATAAGGGCGTATCTGATAATTGCACTAAAGATAGAATATAAAAATTATCTGATTTAATTATCACAATTCGCCAAACAGAGTAAAATTCAGAGATTTTATCTCTTATCTTTATCTTGCCTGGTTTCAACTAGAAATTCGGACGGCCAGATGATTCTTAAAGTTGATGGGACAGAGATTGCAAAGCAATGGGATAATCGACGGTGCTTGCTTTCGAAGGGTTTCAATCATCTCCCGACATCGGCTTTCGTAAAAGCTTCTCAAGCTTACTTTACTTGCAAACTCAGGTGATGTCCTGATTCCTCGACCAATCCCAATTTGACGTATGCACTCCATGCAGGGACGGATCTAGCATAAAATCCTGGCGGGGCCAAAAAACATAATACAATATCTGTCTCTGTGTGTGTTTGGGTTGTTTTTCGTTTCTTTTTTTTTTTTTTTTTCTTTTTTGTTGGGGGGGGGGTGGTTGTAGTTCTATGAACATGGTATTAGATCAACGTGGGTTTCCTAAAACACGTATGTCATAAATGTATTTTGAAAATAATACTCTATGAACTAAGCATTTGGTTCAACTACCCCATGAATTTACAGTATTGCCTATCCATGTGCTTAGTCGAATTCTACTAATGAAATTTTGGGATAGAACTTGATATTATTTTGAATGAGAAATATCACAATCCAATAAAGGAGTACGCCATCAGAACTATTAACTCATGGGGCTATGCTGTATTGGAAAGCCCCGAATGGGTCAAAAATCTAATAATATCCACAACATATATTGTGTACGCGCCCCACAACTATACATAAATTGCACATGCAACCAGCCACGGCCCTCCCCCTCCTTTGGATAATTGCGCACCGATCCCCCTCTCAGTCTGCTAAGTTGGCAGATATATTATTCATTTGTGAACTTGCATGGACGAAAGCTTTTGAAACTTTTGGAGAGCTTTCGAACCTCTCCTGATCTTTGTGTACACTTTCTCCTTCTTTTATTATTATTTTTTTTTTTTGTACGTTTTATTGCGTGTGGTGCTTTTGGCAGTTGGCGCCACTTGATGAAAAGGTACTATTTAATAACTCGATTTCCTTGTCTCCAAAGGACGACAAAATCAATATTGGCAAGATGGTGAACATTTACCTACTGGTGATCGTGCCACTTTATCAGTAGGTCGAGAAAGTATAGTAAAAATTATATTTTAGGGCGACTTTGAGTGAGCAATCTAGTAGGCACGATGTGACAAACAAAGCAATTTATTGCTTTAAAAAGGGTTTTATTATAGAAAATTTGTAAAAGCTTCCTGAGACAAGCGCTCGTATCTAGATTCAGATTTGGCGTGTAATTATGATGATCAGGATGGGTGGATCGGTAGCACCACGCTGGTGATGCAAGCACTTAGAAATTGAGAAGAATGATCAAACAAGCGAATTACTTAATTATGATATTATAATACGGTCTATTTACGTGTCTCGGATCAATTTAGAGAAAATCCAGTTCAGTATACCTTATCAACCAATCTAGACATGAAACTGACCACGTACAAGAGACATATAATATGACAAAACATCCGAATTATATACAGAATATACGGTGTATTAGGAATATATTCATAATGTCTAAAAGATATTCTTTAAGGGGTGGATGGTGACCCTTTGACGCCCAACCTTCTCAACACAGACGTAATCAATAGCCAAATTGGGGATCGTGTGTAAGGCACTCCTGTGAGGATGTGGAAGAGAGACACCAACGTTGCTGTCGACTGTCGAAGTATTGATAAGCAATTATATTCAAGGAGATAATGAGAGTTTGGCGGAACTCAGGTATCAAATAATTTATGGAGAATTTCATTGGGGTAAATTCCATCCATGATCAATGAATTTAAATGGAATTTGCAATCGGATTGCTGCACTTTTACATATTTCAATCATCAAATGCAATAGATTTTCATCTTTTTGCAATCGATGCACTTTATCAGGAACTCGACTAAATCAAACTATTGAAGTAGCAAGCACAACATCTAACCCAAAAAAAGAAGAAAAAAAGAAGTGATGGGCACAACCGATTCTCAAGATGCAATGTCTACTCGCCTTGTCATTGCCACTTCAGTAGTTCGTGAGAATTGACCGGATTCCAATTGGAGTGCATAAATTTTGAAGAAACGAAAGTTCAATGCATTTGAAATTATAGTCATTGAATCTGAAGTTCAATTGAATCCGAAGTTCAATGATCCAATTGTAATTTTCTCCAATTAGTGACCTCGCATGAAATTTGCTCTTCTCTATAGACGAAATCTGAAAACAAAAAAAGAATCCTATGTATTGTTGTGGTAGCGTATAGCATGATGATTAGTCATATCCGTCGCCTTTGTGATTCAATTAAAAATTGATTATATACGAGAATGGATTTACTCCCACCTCCTTATTATAGGAATTCAAGTAACATCAACATGGCTGGTATTGGTCCTATAAAGAAGATTAAAGTTAATAATAAAGTACCGACATGGGATTATAGTATAGTATAACTGAAGATAACCTTGGAACGACTATTATAAATACTAGAAGTCGTGGGCTTTTTCTAAGTTTTGTGGTACACATTAGAAACCCACATCTGCACTTTTTGTGCTTTTCAACCACACCTGCCATGAGGTCCGATCAAGTCCTGCTTGGCTGGAATTTATGAGTGAAAGTGAAAGCAAAAGTGACAACAGCTCAACGTTGCAAAGGAGTGATTAATTAGTGCGCTTGCTAATGGCGAAGAATTAGAACCTAAAATACATGTGTTTAAAGGTCATAAAAATAAAATTCATAGTGTTTTTTTTCAGTGGTGAGGTGGTGTATGGATCAACTTTTGCGCATTTCCATTGGTTCACTTTTATGGGCAATCTTAAAAGCACACTTCTCCACATCAGCTTGATGCATTTGAGAATTTACTCATAAAGTGCTCCCAGCAAAACTTCAACTCAAGACTATAATGAGAGGAGTAAACTCTCTCGTTATCTAAGTGAGCAACTTATTGATTATATTTTGTGATTTATCATTTTAATCAATTTTTTTTTCTTGGAATTTAGTGCATGTTCTATTGTTTTGTGCAATGTCATGGGTTTATTATGGGAGAATGTGATGGGATAAAAGGGCTTCTGGAAGTTTCTGAAATGTGGTGTGGACTATATTATTTGGCTTATTAACTCGATGTGTAGATGAAACAATTTTTGAAGTCAAATTTCGCAAATGAACGTGAAAAACCTATAAATAAATGTGAAAAATCAAACTCAAAATCTTTTACTTTGTTACCAATTTGAAATTATATGTGCAACTGTTTACTTGAACGTTTACACTGGCAAGCATAGGATGAAATATAATTCATCTTAACCAAGACAGACTTATTCCCAAGGCATTCACTTAATAGCATAAATTATCGGTCAAGGAATGAAATTAGCGCCTACCATATATATATATATATAGTGGTGGATGGTTTTACCTCCCTAAAGTTAATTTGAAAAAGGTAAGAGCGGTCACTTTTCTCTATCAAAGGGCAAAGCAGCATATCATCCCAGTTTTGGTACTTGAGATTTCACTAATGAAAAACAAAAATAGGCTAGTTGCAATTGATGCACTTTATTAGAAACCTGCTTCAGCAGTTCATGAAAATTGACCAGATTCTGCTCGAAATGCAAAAATTGTAAAAGAAAAACAAGAAAGTTTAAGCTTTCGAAATTTGATTATTGAATTCAAAGTTCAATGGTCCGATCGGAAGTTTCTCAAAACTTGATGACCCCCCAATGAAATTTGCTCTTTTTGGTAGAGGAGCTCAAAAAAAAAAAATGTACTTCTCTACATTATTGTGGCCACGTATGGTTTGATAAGCAGGTATGCCTGTCTCCTTCACGACTCAATTAAAAAAATGATTAAGAGTTAATAAAAAGGTATCAACATGAAATTATAGAACTACTGTTACTGAAGATAACCGTGGGAGACCATACTAAAGTAAAGTGGTGGACTTTTTCAAAGTTTTGGATTAGAAACCCAAGAAGTGCGCTTTTTGGCTCTGTAAACTCCACCAATGATTAAAGTTAAAAAAAAAAAAAACAGTAGCCACATGTGAATGCAAGCTACTGTTCCTGAAGGTGATCTTGGAAGTATATCTTAAACAATAGGAGTGATCGTCTCTTTCTAAGTTCTGCGGTACACATTAGAAACCCACGTACGTACTTTTTGACCATTTCTCTCCATTAAAGCATCTCGTATCGCTTGCCTAAGCAATTTTTATGGTCTTTAAATACATATAACCTCCCTCATTTATTAATTCAAACTTTTAGATTGGACAATATGTCATGACATCAGGAGCAAAAAAGTGCAGTCCAGTTTATTTTGTATGCGTGGTCCTCCATCTGTCAAATTCCACAGGTCATCATTTTTAATTTAATTTAAACTTTTTGGTTGAACGTTTCAAAGAACTCCACTTATGAGATGCACTCGAAGTCCTGCTTGGCTGGGACTGAGAGGTGAAAGGGAAAGTTACAAAAACTAAGAAGGTCGCAAAGGAATTGTTTAATGGTGTGCTCACTAATGGGGAAAAATGACAAAGCTGAATTAAAAAAGAAAAATCCTACATAATTACTGAAAGAAAGAAACGGAAGAAGACACCATCCCTTCAGATTTGCACATGATAGTGTAACTACATGTGGTTATAGGTCATAATTATATAAATATATTAGAAATCATAAAATTTATGGTAAAAGTGTGATTGTGTCCCAAAAATTTTAAAAAGTGTAATATAGTTCCAAATTTTTTTAAATTAGTGCAATCAACATTTTTAGTTAACTAAGTTAATCTGGCTAACCAGTTGCATTTTTTAAGTACTTTTTCTCTATTGTGTGGCATTTTTTTATTATTTTCTTTGTCAAATCTTCTTTAAAATAAATTTATATTTAATTTAACCAAAAAAAAAAAAAAAGAAACCAAGCCTAGACAAAAGAGAGCCATAAGCCTTCGTGTGTGGATCATCGGAAGGGCCAGTGGAGGTCGATCGGACTTTGCTAATGGCCAACAACCCTCGCGCGGTTGTAAAAGAATTTATCTTTTTTTTTAATTTAAAAATATTTGAGGAAGAAAATAATAATAATAATAATAAAAAATAATAATAATAATAATAATAATAATAATAATAATAATAATTGATACATCAACATTTTCTGGTAGCAAATTTGATGAAATTAATAGAAAAACTTAATTATACTAATTTTACGAGTTTTAGAACTTGATTGCAATTTTTTTAAAGTTTAGAACCAATTCGTAGTTTCGCAAAAAAAAAATTTAAGACTTCTAGTGCATTTATCTAATTAAAAAAAAAAAAACCATTTTTGTGTTCGTAGGGGGCTTCTATTACAAGTGATATATTTGAGATTTTACTCCTAGAATGATCCTAACAAAGCTTCGACTCAAGACAACAATGAAATGAGCAAATGCTCTTGTCATCGAAGACAACAACTTGTTGTTTACAACTCTTGAATTGTCAATTAAGTTAAACGATTTTTTCCCGAGCATTTAGTATGCGTTTAATGTTTCATGCAGTGTCAAGGGCTTACTTTGGTAGAATGAGATGAGGCTAGAAGGGGGAAAATTGTCCAAAAAGTCCTACACCTATTGCACTTTTGCCAATTCAGTCCTGAACATTTTAATTTTGCCAATTCAGTTCTAAACATTTTCATTTCTTGCCGATTCAGTCCATCCAGCCAAAATTGGCCAAAAAATACTGACGTGGATGCCGGCGGTGCCACGTTGGACCACCGACGCTAACGTGAACAATTTTTAATAATATTTTATTATTTTTTGAATTTTTATTATTTTTTCTATTTTTTCCTTCTTCTTTTTTTCTTTTCTTTCTTTTCTTTTTGGCTTTTTTCTTTACTTTTCCAATGGCCGACCACCGGCCACAACCTGGTGGCTGGCCTCACTCGCCACAAGCGAGGCCCGACCGAGCAAGGAGGAGCCTCGGCAAGGGGAGTCCTCACCCAAGCGCGACCTGGCAAGGGTTGCCTAGGCGAGGGCCGGCCTCGCCAATCTGGCGAGGGGAGACCTCGCCCTCGCCTAGGCTAGCATCGGCCTTGCCCAAACCACATCTAGCGAGGCCGGCCCTCGCCCCCGGCCGCAAGGTGTGGACAATCGGGAAGATGACGACGGTCCTTCCACCCTACTAACGCTGTCGATTCCCGGCGGCGAGTTGAGCGAGTCGGGGGCGAGGCGAGAGGACTCGAGCAAAAGAGATGGAGGGATGACGAGGGCAAGGCGAGAGGACTCGAGCAAAAGAGATGGAGGGATGACGAGGGCAAGGCGAGAGGACTCGAGCAAAAGAGATGGAGGGATGACAAGGGCGAGGCGAGAGGACTCGAGCAGAAGAGATGGAGGGACAAAGACGACAACAAGGACGAAGACAACAACTCGAAAGAAGAGAGATGGAGGGACAAAGACAACAACAAGGATGGACGGCAACGACAACGACGGAGGCGGTAGCGACGATGGCGACAGCGACGACAACATGGTTTGGGCTTGAGTTCACGACGACCAGTGGTCGGCCGTTGCCTGTGGCCGGTGGCCGGCCACCAAAAAAGGAAAGAAAAAAGCCAAAAAGAAAGAAAAAAAAAAGAAAAAAATTAAGAAAAAATATTAAAATATTATTAAAAATTGTCCACCTCGGCGCCAATGTCCAACGTGGCACCGCCGGCATCCACGTCAACATTTTCTGCCAAAATTGACTAGATAGACTAAATCGGCCAAAAGTGAAAAGGTTTAGGACTGAATTAGCAAAAGTATAATAGGTTTATGACTTTTTGCACAATTTTCCCAGCTAGAAGGGCTTCCAAATTTACACGTGAGAGAACTTATAAAATGATACGCGCAACCATTTACTCCAAAAACTTAAATGTTTCAAGTGCGGTGGCACACTATATTATATGACGTGCAAAGTAGATGCATGTGGTCGAAAGACATTTTGAAATCCATTCGCACATAGCAAAAAGGAATCCCATAAATGGTGAGAAATCAAATTTGAATTTTTTAACTCTAATACCAACTTAAAAGTTATATGGGCAACCGTTTACCTTAAAAGTTTTTAAGTTGTTAGAGTTCAAGGCGAAATATAATTTCATCTTAATTAAGAGAGACTTATTGCCAAATCATTCATTTAATACTTAGTAGCATGGATTATTGGTCGATAACAAAATTAGCATCTGAACTTATCGACAAACTAGATTAATTAGAATACATGCCGGTTACATGGTTTCACCTCCCTAAAGTTAACTTTAGAAGTTAGGAGCCGTTCCTTCTCCCTCTCAAATAGCAAAGCAGCATATCATCTTAGTCTTAAGATTTCACTTTCGTCCCTCTTCTTCTATGAGATTAGTCATCTCGATCTAACTAATGAAGAATGAAAGTAGTCCCGCCACAGGCAAGCCCCGAATCAAACCGGTGCCCGAGTGAGGCAGATTATAACCATGGATTTTGCGAAAGGTAATGCCATTTAGACTCTCTCTCTCTCTCTCTCTCTCTCTCTCTTGGGCTCGGCATCGGCTCTCGTCCATGCTATCGCCATGAACGGCTCGTTCATGATTTCATTCATGGCTAAAAGAACAGACGAAGAAGGAGAAAAGAGTGGGTCGACTAGACTTTCGAAGTTGGGTGTGTTGGGCTTTTCTCTTCTCCTCTCCCGTTCGCCGTTCTGTGGTTTTAGATGGGATTAACTCCAAAAGAATGAAGTTCAGACTTCAGCGATTGGATCAGGCTTTTTGAAGTGACAGACAGAAGCGTACGATCGAAAGCCCAAAATTGAAGCACTTCGATCTCGTTCAATTTTATGTGGGTATGAACCTGAAATGCTCTTCATTTTGGGCCAGACTAAGTGTTTCGGCCCAACAATCGCACAGTTTTACTTACTTCTCATACGTTCTTAAATTCTAATAGAGGGTAATAGCACAAATGATCCATGAACTTTAGCTCAATGTGTGATGTGTTTTTAATTTGTTTAATATGATCTATGAACTTTAATCCAATTTGCAATGTTGTTCCTAAACTAAAACTCCGTTCGATGCAGTCCCTATTTCTTATAATTCAAAGACCAAATTGGCTATGTATCAAAAGTTCAAGGATGATATTGACCAAATTAAAAGTTTAGGGATGACAATGCATGATAGACTTAAGTTCAAGGATTATATTGAACAAATCAAAAGTTCAAAAACCTCATTGTACCTTCAGCCAAAGTTTAGGGGTCATTTATGTTAATTTATCTCTAAATTGTTTGTAAAATACATATCAAAATTAAGCTAATAAGCCATAAATAAATAAATAAATAAAGGACCACCTACATAGCATGCTTTCGATGTAGAACAGATCATATATGAAGTGGATTTGTTGAATGAATTGATTGGTTTTTTTAAGGTAAGATTGAATAAGGTTTTGATATCTTGGTTTTACAATTTGACCTGTCACATTTAACTTAGCAATTCGGTCTCTATCTTTCTTAACCATGCAATTAAGTCGTTTCATCTAGATTCTCATTGATCCATTGAATTGTCAATATTGCTAGAAAGTAGACATGCGGTGCTATTATGGCACCTAATAAGAAAATCAGGAAAAAAAAAAAGAGAGAGAGAGAATTCCCCAATCCTTGCAACCACGGCAAGGGTGGCTTGGTCCTCATTGGTGTCGGGTGAGAACCGCATCCCCAATATTTGGTCAGAGTCAACACCGTGCGCCTAATTCACTCTCTCTATCTATGACTTTACTTTTTTATTTTTTTTTTTTCCATTTGGCTGTCTTCTGATGCTCAACTAGTTTAAGCGGCAATTGCTTATCCAAAATCAACTAGGGACGGCCTAGCCCTCTAGTATGCTGACTTTTGAAGCACCCTGTTCCTCCGTTGAAAATTGCAAGTGACCTCTTCAAATTTTCTTTAATCTAATCTTTTTTCTTTTCAAATTTAAACAAAACATCACAATTCTAGAAATGGGCAAGAACGTAAACTATGCAAGTGCTTAAATAAATATCATAAGGTCAAAAGAAAAGAAAAGAAAAGAAAAATTCAAAAACCATGGTGGAAGGAGGAGTAGATGAGAATGTCCCTACCCCATGACGTGAGAAGCACATTAGTCCAAGGTGGCGTCCATGATTGGTTTACTAACCTTTATCTCCAACACCAAACCATATGATAATAATAATTTAATCATAATTTGTTACTATGATTATTATTATTTATTGTTGCTTTGAATTTCGCACAGAATCTCCCATAAAGTCTTCTCAAATAACCATGGGGACGACAACATGGCAGACACCCATTCTTTCACGGAAAAGCACAAAATAGTCAAAAGTGGGAATAATCGCGCGGACGCTTTTCATTAAATCGAATAAAATATCCTATCTGCGATGTCCCCTGTCACTAGCTGTCTCCACTTCCCATATGATGAAAAAGGCAATAATAACATCTGGGAAATTAAGGGGGCAGCTCTGAAATTGAGGATGATGTTGACCCAACTTGTTCTTTGCTTTCAGTGCAATGTAAGCTCCATTTGGGATGTCAAAAATGGTCAATCAAGATTAAAGAAATTTTTTTTTTTAAAAAGACCCCATTAAAAGACAAATTTATTATGATTCGTTATGAATTTTGGAAATTCTTGAGTAATGTGTTCGAAACCCTAACATAATGACAAGATTATTGGTAAGAAAATATTTTTTTTTTCTCTTTTTTTCATTTAGGACGGGAAACAAAATATAAAATTACTCTTACTTGGTGGAATATGAATCAATCATGCGCAACCATTCCATGAAGAAAGTCACATGCCCAATATCAAATCATTAAAGGCACATATAACAAAATTTATAAACCTTTATTTTTTTTTTCAATTGCCTAGAAACAGATTTAGAATAAAAATTCATTTAATAACGTAATTTCAATTTTTATATTTTTAGATCAGATTTTCATTACGAAATAAATTTGGAGTAAAAATAAATACTAAAATTTTTAATTTTTTTATTTCTAAACAAAAATGAGAAATGAAAACTCTTCTCATCATTCATTTTCATCACTGCTCGCCCCCCACTCGCCACCCATGGGATCCTAAATGCCCGCCACTAAATGCCAGATGCACACCATCGATCATCGAACCACCGGTCGTCGCTGGTCATCAAACGCTAGTTACGCGCCACCCGCCACCCGATGTCTATTGCCAAACGTTGGCCACCTACCACCAAACGTCAAATACCGACCGCCCACCACCGGTCGTGAAACGCTCGCCACCTAGCAAATGTCGACCGCCAAACCCCTAGAAATAAAAATTTTATTTTGTCATCAAACG
The DNA here is from genome assembly GCA_016097545.1 of Eucalyptus victrix. Lineage (NCBI taxonomy): Eukaryota > Viridiplantae > Streptophyta > Magnoliopsida > Myrtales > Myrtaceae > Eucalyptus > Eucalyptus victrix. The sequence continues at coordinate 11,110,131 of CM027845.1, read as the reverse complement.
AATTTCTATTTCAAAAATATAAATTTTAAGTCATTATCACACGTGTTTTTTTACTTAAAACTCCTCGGATAATAGAAATTGAGAAATCAATTTATGATCAGAAATTAATTTATATTCCAGAAATTAATTTCTACTCTAAAAATTTTGTCATATGCACCCTAAGCCGACCTTAAACAATTGAAAACGTCTTACTTGCGCTCGCCAAGCAAACCGCTTAAAGCCGAAGAGGTCATTCAAGTGACGATGCAATGCATTTTTTCTCTTAACACTGGTTACAAGCGCTTGCTGCGTGCGCGGCGCGCCATTCAGAAACAAATCAGTTTCTAGATTGACCTTATTCTAATTCTGCTTTATCCTGTCGTAATCTATGTATTACATAGTGTACTAAATGGTGGCCGACTCTTCATTACCAGAGATGCCACCTCGCTACCATGAAAATAAAATAAGAATGAGCAGAGAAAGATGCCGACTATACATATAAGATAAATCCCAAACCAAATGGATGAGCTACCCTGCTAAGCCTCTATATGCGCTTCCCTTCGCATAGGCAGGTAAGCTTGCCCAGCTTTGAAGATATATCTGACATTCAGTAGCTCTTTGCAGGGGATCTACCCGCCATCGTGCACGGACACGAGCTTAGAGTCGACGGCTGCTTGGGGATGATTATTGCCTGCTCTAGCCTTATCAAACCGTGCTCTCCTGGCATGTTCTTGGATTCGACGGTCGTGCTCTTTGAGCATCTGATCCACATTGTTTGATGAGACGAGCAACGGGCCTGAGACGTAGATCTTGTTTCCTGCAGACCCACGTCCGTACTGAAGGAAAAAGAGTAAAACAAAAATTGTTATCAGATGATCGAGCTCGGACATTTGGAAACTAGATTAATGCAAAGTGGCAACAAATATAACAATAAAGAAAACACTGCCTAAAATGCAATTTTCATCAGCAGCCCTGCAGCTATAATGACCCCATGGTAAATTAAAGTGAGCACAGAATTGCTGTCCATATCACCAAAAAAGAAACCATGACAAAGTACCACAAAAGGAGATACCAAGCTGAGAGACTGCTGTGAGAACTTACCAGAGCAGGTTCTTTGGTACTGGAATTTCCATCTTCTCTCGAACGATAATCAATATTCGTCCGCGTATGACTCCTACGGTCCTGCTTCCTCACAGGCTCCATCTCCCTTATGGGTCCTGAAAATCTGCTTGCTTGGTTTGCTGATTCTGACACTAAAGGACCGGATTTTTGTTTGTTATCTCCGGTTCTACTAGTGACTAAACTCGACAGTGCTGATAGATTGGTGTTTCTTGAGACAGTGATTGAATGGCCAAGTTCTTTTCCAGCCTTGGAGAATCCGGGACCTGGAACTAGTGGTCCCGAGAATGAAGCTCTATCTGGTTGCTCTGCGTAATCTTTTCTTGTTTCCTTGGAAACTCGCGCCTGTTTAGGGGGTGCAACCAAGAACCCAGACACAGTTTTCTCTTGATAAGGGCCGAAAATTTCACTTCGGCCATTTGCATTGGAATTGCCTTGTTTGACCTGCAATAATTTCATTCTATGTTACAAAATGACAGAACAAGCTTTGCCAAAAATACAAGAACTCTCTTTCCACATTTTCGCTCTTGGGGTAAGCAGATTAGTTCTTGCATCAGATTTACAGTGATCAGTATCAAGAACTCCTTTTAAATTATCAGAATAGTGAAAAGAAAACACGGATGAACAGAAGTCCTAACAGGTGAACTGACCAAACCTCCTTCGAATTTACTTACAAAGGCATATCCTCTAGACAGAGATCACAAGTGTGTATAAATTCCAAAGGAAAAGTTTATTTTGTTAACATCATCTACAGTGACAGTATGCGAACTACCGATCCATGGCAATAAAGCTCACGGCAATTGCCCACAGGACAATGTGCATTGAGTCATTCATCCGAACTTTTCATCAAGAAATTTGTCAGAATATCGGAACACAACATCCCTACTAAATAATCTGCAGGTACTTTTATCTCTCAAAAGAAAGAAACACTATACCACTCACTATGCTGTATACTCATATTGGTGGCCATATATAATGCTACTGATGTCTCAGCATGAAATCAAGGTATCTTTTTGCAATCACGCTGGCCAGATACAGAGGTTTTCAGCAAGCATGGGTAATCCAGAGGCGATCATTAACAACAACAGTATGATGCCAAACAGGCAGAATAGCAAGTGCAGTATCTGGCACGTCTCAGATATTACAGCAAACATAGAAGTCTGACAGGAATAATCCTCCCTGATTTCACGTTTACCTTGGAATAACTAGGAACCAATGCTATTACAAAAAGAAGTCAATGAATGCTGAAACTCATAGATATGAATAATGTGTGCTACCTGGAATTGTCCTGCACTAGGATAATATGCAGAATTTGTTCGTGAATCTTTGGTTCCTCTCTTTTCAAGCTCATTCTTTCCTCCAGCCGCTCCACGCCTGCACAGATTTGTCAAATGGTCAAATTACAAGCACTGCAAACTGTGAAAATTACATATTTAACTGCAATTACAAGGAAAATGTACTGATTTATACAGGAAACAAGGATGAGACAGGCCATAACTCCACACAAGGAAAGCTTATTCAGGCTATATCGCAAAAATAAGTAGATGCATATATGTTATTAGGTCATTTAAGCAATTTTTTTTCCGAAATCAGGTTAGACATACCGTCTTGCTTCCTCCTCCCGCAATTTCATGTCAATTTCTTTGCTTGGTGGATATTTGGGCAGACTTGAAGGATCACAAGGAAGGGGACTTGCTGTAAAGAACTGTAAAAATTAACAAGAAGCAGAGGTGTCAAATATGGCTTAACATTTCAACAGATGGCAAGAGTTTATCCGCATAGCCCAATGTTAAATGGTTAATCAGTTGTCCAACTTGAATTAGAAAAATCTGAATACCTCACTCCTGAGAGCAAAAGCTGCCGTCCCTCTTTGTGAAGGATCTACAGAGATTAAGGTCTCTAAGAGGCCCAAAGCAACTGGAGGGAGTTCTTTGAATATCTCCGCGACACATCGTCGATAAGGTTGTGGAGGCTTGAAAACAGCTGCATGGGGAAGATGCAATCTTCTCCAGTAATCATCAGACGGTGAACCGCAAAGCTTAAAAATTTTATGCAATTGCTCCACCTAGAAAATAACATCATGTATTAAGTAGTGGGCATAAAGTACATCTGCAACCCAAAAACTAAACAACAAAGGCAGAGAGTACGCTGTTCTCCAAAATAACAGACAAGCACAAGAAAATGCCCGTTAGAGTTATATCTATTACCAAAATTCAAGACTAATTTTCTGGAGCCATCCACATAGGTAAGTGTAAATAAAGGCTACATCTTTAAACTCCAAACATTTGTGCACATGGAGAGATTCTAGAATAGGATACCTCTGTTTTCCCTGGCAATATAGGCTTGCCAGTATAGAGTTCACCTAGTATACAGCCGGTACTCCACAAATCCACCTCAACTCCATAGCGAGAAGCTCCAAGCAAAAGTTCAGGTGGTCGGTACCATAAAGTTACCACCCGGCTTGTCAGCGGAGTGGTCTGATGAGGATCAAAGACGCTGGCTAAACCAAAATCCGCAATCTTCAAGATGCCATTGTTGTCAATGAGAAGGTTCGAGCCCTTTATGTCCCGGTGTAGGACCCCATGTTTATGACAATGATCGAGACCGCTTAGAAGCTGCTTCATGTAACATTTGATCTGCAATGATTATGGACAAGAGTTAACAATATGAGGTTGCCCGTGACACCAAAAAAAATTCTTTCATCAGCTTCATGAGTGAGCCTTATTCAAGTTTTAAAGCTAGTATCAAACCCATTATACAAGTACCTGTGGCTCAGAAAATTTTACATCAGGCCGCGACGCAAGTCCAGTAAGATCGTGCTCCATGTACTCGAAAACAAGGTACAGGCTACAGGACATCCTTGAAGTTATCAAGCCTTCCAGCTTTATAACATTAGGATGATCAAGCATACGCAAGATATGGATTTCCCTCGCCATGAACTTGACGCTCTCAGCATCGAGGTTGTCGAACCGCACTCTTTTCAGAGCCACAATTTTGTTATTAGTGACATCACGTGCCTTGTACACGCTACTGTAAGTTCCTTGGCCAATCTGTAACAGGCAGATCATGTCATAAACAAATTAGGCCACAGTAGATCAGGTGCTGCAGGGTAGTGTTATACAGTATTATTACTGATATTTTGTTATCGTTTCAGGAAGACCTCTTTCAAGAAGAAATAGGTGCCTGGATGGATGCTCATCAAACTTTATGCACATCTACCAAACTCAGTGTTTATCCTCCAAATTTGACCAAATCAAGACGATTAAACTCATAATATTAGGAGCAAATCAAAGGCCGAAAATAATAGAACAAACAACCATTAGATAATCAACAACTACACGATCAAGAATTAAACATACTTTGTCCAGCTTTTCAAAAGTGTCCGCCCGTCGCGGAAGCCATCCCTTGATGGCCTCTCCTGCCACCGCGGACAGCCACACCGGCCACCCGGCTGCCACCTGCTCGCCCTCTACCGCCTTGGGGACCCGACCAGCGCGAGGGTGATCAGCCGCTGCAGCTGCTTCCGCTCTCTCTCTCCTCTGTTTCTGAAGACGATCACTCTTCTTCTCAATCTGATCATCGCAAAACCTAGCAGACCCGTTCACTTTCTTATCGATCAACATAACACTCACATCACCCACCTTATCTCTTGCCCTGAACCCATTCTCTCTCCTCGATGAATCCAATCTTGAAGTTTTCACCTCTGATAATCGCCTACTAGACGATACTCTATCTTTGGGACTCTCTCGGCTGTCATCAACCGCTGAACTCTTAGAATACATGCAACCCATGTTGCAACAATCAAGGAATCACTCTAAAAAGAATTGATCTTTACAGAATTCACTCAACACCCAATACCCATCTCACAATTCTCAAGAACTCCAATCCTCTTTCTATGCCCATAAAGAGAGGACTCGCGAAACGGATAAAGAACGAACAGGGCAGTCGTATTGGCCCAGCAGGAAATTACCCATCACCAACAAAAGAGGAAGCTTCTTCTCCTTGTTTGAACATGAGCAAGAATTGATCAAAAAGAAGACGCTGAAGCCACGCCCAACACCATCCCACCAATTATACCGCCACACGGAAAGACCGGCAACTTGCAGCAGGCAAAAAAGGACCCTCTGTGTACGTGAAAAGAATTATTGACTGTGGGGAGGGGTGATGACAATCCAATCTTTTTGCTCAGCCAGAGACGGAAGCAGGGGAAGGAGCCAAGAAGTAAAGATGGGGGAAGGTATGCAGTAAGTCCACGGAGAGGGAAATGAATGGGTGGGGGATTGATTAGGTTCGGTTTGATCGTTCAACGCGCATTCATAACAGTGTTACGACGGTGCGTTGTGTCCGTGGGTACCAATAAAATAAAATAAAAAATACCATTCCGGCTTTATCTGTGCAATTCTTAAAGAGCGTCAGACGGCTTTGCCGTCGGGCTACTCAGTCAAACATCCTCTCTCTCTCTCTCTCTCTCTCTCTCAACATACCAAAGACGCCAAGGCTGTCTCCATCGTCGCCCTGTTTTGCTTGCGTAATTTCTCATGTGAAAAAAGAGAGAAGCCCTGAACAGTTCAGCAGGATTTGGTTTCGGGGTTCCATCCCAAGAGATTAAAGCTCCTGTTCTGGTTAGCAAAGTCCCCGCGCTCCGCCTTTGCTCGTGCCGACCACGGACCTGACCCGGTCAACACCGACCTCGTGTGTTCTTTTTTTTTTTTTTTGGCCTTTTTGGTCGCTGAACTGGGTTTTTAGTCTTGGTTTTGTCTTTCCTTTCTCGTCAATTCCCATTTTGAGCTGATCAAGTCTCGGTTTTTTTAAGTATTTACCACCTTTCTTGGTCCTCGTTTTCGTTCCTGCTGATGTGAATGCGACCCGGTCGTACACGCGCGGGCACCGAATTCAGGGGTCCACGTTCGGTTAGCCCGCCCGACCCGTTTCTCCTATCTTAGTCATGCATCGCTTGCGCTCGGTGGCAATTTCGTGTGCCTTCGTCTTTTTGCATATTCTAATGCTCCAACGCATTCCAACTTTTTAATCATTTCTGAGGGTGCGTGAGAGAGAAAGAGAGGAGCTCGCAAGCGACACGGTCCGTGCTGTACTCGCCACGGTTCAACATAAGCGGCGGCCGAGGCCGATGAACGGATACGAAGAAGGCAAACAATTCGTAGTCTTTTGTGAAGTATTTTCATACGTTCGGGACATCTAGATATCCATCTATCATCCAATTTGAAAGGAACCCAATCTTCAAAATAAGGCTCGCACCGCATTTCGTCACCATATAATTCTACAGACGGAAAATCTATGTGCGATGGTCGAACACATCGCCATTTACTCGAATATTGACTACCCAAAGTCCGTCGCGTCATTCCGTTAATTCGCTTTCGTCTCTATTCAAACGGTCCTCGAATTTCTATTGCCGCATCAGACACGCCTCTTGATGCCCAACACGGAAGGACGTCTTTGTGTCCATATCGTGGCAAGAAAAAAGAGGCCCGCTCTGTTGTTGTCAAATCTTATGCTAGCAAAAGGAGACATTACGCATAAACATCGAATTGGCCAAAAGCGGACACGGCTCGACAAGATTCCATGTTCTTCGCATTTATCACTTGCGCGTGTATAATCTATCCATACCTCAAATGTCCATAATTTATTTCCAAAAAGAGAAAAAAAAAAAACTTAATTTGCTCGTTACTTGACCAGTCAATACCACTTAGGGGTCAATATAGTTCGAGGATAGAACTTAAAACTTGATAATCGAACCAATGTAATTTATAGGTTCCAAGTTTCAAGATATGTAGGATAGGTTCCAAATTTCAAAAAATGAAGAACCTATTTCTACGGGTCTGTTTCGGGTTCTTAGTTAGAGAAATCTGAAACCTAAAATTTGAAACATGTAATCTAGAACTTGAAACAAGTTTTAATATTTTTCTTTGTTCATATCTCCGTGTGTTCTAGCATATTGCATATCATTCGATAATAGATGTATAATCCTAGAGCACCAGTTTTTGTTTCTATTTTATAACTGAGACTTTTACTTTTTTAATATTCATATTTTCCATGTGTCTTATGGTTAGTGAATTATAACAACAAGTGGTAGTTATTAAAGGTTTTAATTCAATATAATCGTTCAATTAATAATATAAGTCGAACTTGTATAAACCCTAGAATCTTTGATAACGTAAGTTCCATATTCTAGTAGGTTCTAGATTCCAAAAAGTAAGGAACCTATTCCAATAGGCAAGTTTCAAATTTCAAATGGAATTTGTATGAAACTTGGAATCGCTCACCCTTAACCCCATTTCCCCACCTTTTAGAACTTGTCTCGTGCTTACATATGGTCCAATTGGACAATTAGTTGGTGCTAAATATTGCAATCTGAACTTTTGTTCTAACCAAGGATATATAATTGATTTAGAGTTGCCTATGTCTAGCAATTACACCGGCAGATTTTCTTCCTTTTATGCGCTTGGAAATTTAATTGGACACTAGATTAAGTTTTAGGGGACCGTTTCGATAGGATGAAAAAGGCAAATATTGAAATTTAAGTAAGAACTTTAAGTGGTGACAATCTTAGATGCTGGAATTGGAAATATAGATGCTATCAAATAATAGCTATATGGAGTATGAATAATCTTTAGATCTAACATGGAATACGGTGAATATTTATTGGTAGGTTTTAGAATTTTAGCAATGTAATAAACAAGATTTTAAATCTTATCTAGAAGCCTTATTTTCAATTGAAAAAATCAAGTAATTCCTCCATTATTTAACGAGTTATATGATTTTGTTGACTTAGTTGAGTCCTTACAATCAAATTCAATCATAGTCAATATATGCGATTAATTTGATTGAATGATGAGGACGTTGATATTCAATACCTACCGGATCTATTTTAAAATGTCTTAATACAAATTGTAACCACATGAACACAATGAAGTGATCTTCACAATCATCTTTCACCTCAGAGAATGATCAAGAAAAGTACCAAATAACTTCTAAACCCATTACATTTCTACCAATTCAATTATGAATCTTTCATTTGTACTAATTGAATTATAGACCCTTTGACAATTTGTCATATAATCCATCTGATCAATTTTGATTAGAAATCACTAATATTAACAATAGTCATCCTATGTATGATTGTTACTCGATGAGAACAAAATTTATAATTTTTTAATATTTTTTAAATTTTTTATTAGTTTCTTTTCTCTTTTTTTGTTTCTTTTATAAATATGGGTCGGTGAGGGCCAATGTCCCTCAAATACTCACGCCCTCATCGACCAAGAGGGAGGGCTGCAACGCCCTTGTTGGCCATAGGCGAGAGGCTTGCAACCCTCGCCCATGAGGGCATTGAGGCCCAAAACAAGCGAAAATGTCATGGCCCTCATTAGCCGCAACCCTCTCCTGGATCTTGGTGATGGCTTGATGGCCTTATTGGCTCACAATTGGGAAAAGAAAGAAAAGAAAAGAAAAATAAAAAAATTATTCGCGTCAATATTAGCTGCACCACATAAGATGACTGACATCCATATTAGCGATTTCCGGCTAGGATTATATTAGTAAATTGTCAAAAGGTTTTGGACTAATAAAAAAAACAAAAATTGACACAATTGAAATGTTAGGGCTAAATTGTTATACATATAATAAGTTTAGGACTTTTTGGATACTTTTCACGAGAGTGACCTTCTAGATGAGATTTCTTATACTACTATTCAAATCACATGATTTTGGTTGATTCATGTAATCTTCTTCATTCAAATATCCATCTTTCTATATCTCTTTGGCTGGATGTGACACTCACCAAATCATGCATAAATAAACATGGGCAAGTGACTGATGGGATTTATCAAGGTCTTATTAAATTTCGGGAACCCAGCAAATTCAACGAGAGTTGTTTCTAGGGTTGAATCATAATTGCAGATCCAGGAGAGAGGGTATCAACTTCCAAGTTATGGCAGGTAAAGACTTTTTTTGAGAATTTCGAGTCAACAAGGACGACCTTCCTTTGTTTTTGCATGGAAATTTCTTCTATAAATATAATTATACATATGTGTGTGTGGGGCTCTATACTTAGGGGGTAATTTTACATTGATGTTTTTAAGTTTTGGCCAACTATGTGTTTCGTGCGGAATTTCTAGAATTTGTAAGATGTTGCTCCACTTACCAGCTAAACCATTGGAGAAACAAAAACATCATGGATTCTCACTTTTATTGCTTCGAGTGTTAGATAAAGTGCGTCATGAAAGGCGATGACTTTTAGATGAGCACTCAAAGAAATAATAGATAGTGGGTTGATTGGACTCTATCCTATGCTAATTAAGGAGGTACAACTCAGCCAATCTACAATTTCACAGTATATTTACTATTTAGGAGAACCAGTTTTGTCTTCCATTTATTGCGAGTTTAAAATATCCTACTTGCAAATAGATTTGATTCGATTAGTATGTATCTTATCGATCCTATGAGATTAAGGAGGCTCGAGATATGATTTTGACTCTAGACAGGTCTAGACCCAATGGAGTTGATGATTAGTAAAGCCGGCAAAGGACATGTGCATCGACGGAGACATCTTCTACACATAAATCTCAAAAGAAAAGATAAAAAGATGGGGAAAAAAAAGAGGCCGAAACCTATATAAATCAAACGAGTCAAGATCAAGATTCAAGATAAGGTCACACGGCTCAGACGCGTTAGAGTCTTTCCAATAAGCTGAATTTTGCATCGCACTGATTAAATGCATTCCCCTGCTTACGTCTTCTAGAAAAAATGTAATAGGATTAGGACGTGTAAGTACGATTAGTGCACTTTCGTGACATTTTCACTTTTTTTTTAATATTCCCCATCGATCCACCCAATGCATCATCAGACAACATTGCGCACTCGCCCACCCACAATCAACACACACTAGGAAACAGGAGGTGAGTCACCGTCTCTTGCTTGAGCCTCCATTTGTCCTAAAAAAAACTACATTATAGTCCCTCTTTTAAGAACTCAACCTTATAGATTCCTCAACTTTGACTTGGTATAATATTTTGTTGCCCACCAAATATACAACCACCAACTAAACCCTAAATATTGCGGTATGACCAAATGATGATTGGGGGCGTTCTGATTTGGACTTTTTTTTTTTTTTTTGGAGTCAATTATGGCCTCCTTCCTTGACTCTTTATAAACATCATCGGCATTCTCGATCTCCACAATTATTATATATATAAGACCAAGTTGCCTTCCGCCAAAAACGGAATTGAGAAAGAACACCTCCATTCGGATTACCATTCAGCTTCGGCGGGATAATTACCATAGAAATCCTAAATCTATTTTACATTTGTTAATTTGATTATAAATTTTTTAATTTACTTAGTTTAATCCTAAATCCTGTGACAAATTTGCCAATGTATTTCTTCAATCAATTTTGATAAAAAAAATGACCGACATGACAATATAGTCAGCATTGAGTGGACACTTTTTAATGATTTTAAATTTTTTGAAATTTTCTTTTCAAATTTTGTTCTTTTTTTTTTTTCGAAATTCTAGCAGGCAAAGTCCTTACAGCCCTATTGATGGCCAACAACCCTTGCCAACCACATGGAGAAAAGGAAAAAGAAAGAAAAAAAGAAAAAGAAAAAATCATTTTTTAAAATTGCAAAAATCATCTACATCAACACCTATCCTACCGCATAAAACGGTCGGAATCCACGTCATTGACTTATGGAATGATTATATTGACAAACTGTCAAAAAATTTAAGGCTAAATTGACCAAAAAAAAAAACTAAATTGGTCATCATGCAAAATATTTAAGGATCTTTTTTAGTAATTTTTCCAAGCTTTGGTTTGTGAGTAACCGCTAATTTAAATGTTTAATAGAGAGAGACAGAGAGAGTATAAGGAAACCGGTTAAATAGTTTGAGGACGTTTTAAGGAAATTTTTAGAAATAAACAATGTTTGATCACCCCAAGTAATTGATATAAAAAAACCACTTGTGCCATGGCCCAACTCCATTGTCTTAGTCCCAATCTTTCGACTCCCTTATGCAACATTTTACTGTATATATGAAAGAAACTCTGTCTTAATGCGCTGAAGGACCAATACAATGGGCTTTCTCACCGCACTTTCGGTGCCCCTTCGAATACAAGCTGCTCACGAAAAGAACAGACCACATATAAAAGCCACGTAGTTTTCGGCCCATTATGCAAGCCCATCTTCTTCAGAAATCCATATAAAAGCCTGCGATTTTCCTCAATCCTCCCTCTGTTTTTTCCTTTGGTAAGTCTTGAGGATGTGTTTGTTTCAGAGTTCCAATAAGCTTTCGACCTTCAAAGCCCATTTAGAAAATGCGCAACTATTTTTGAAGGAGCTTGCACTTGAAAGCAAGCATTGGGAATGCTGAAAACTCAATACTAGTAAGGACTAGTTTTAGATTTTCAGTACTTGACCAAATATTGAATTCATTTTTTTTCCAAAACTACCCTCACTAATTCTTCAAATTTTCAATTTTGTCCCTCATTATTTTTTTATTAAAAAATGACCAAACCCTTCATTGGTCTAGCAAAGGGCTATGGCCGATAGCAAGCCAAATCTAACATCGGTGGCTATCAGTCGCAAGACCCAGGTGAGGGCCTCTTGAGGCTACCAGACCTAGGTGGTAGTCACCTGCGTCGCGTGACACTTGTTGAAGGTTGCATGACTCTCGCTAGGCCGACGAAGAGTTTGGTCTTTTCTTTTAAAATTATATATATTTGCTCTTTTTTTTTTTTCAATTTTAAACAAATAAAAATTTAAAAAAAAAACTAATATTAATCACCAAATGACTTTTTAAATGTTTTTTCGACCATATGACATTTCTCTCAAAAATTGCTTCTCAAAGCATAGTATTTCAAACGATCTTTGCATTTACCCAGTGAGCTTTCAAAATGTTAAATGAGTGCATTTGAACCAAATGTACTCATGTCCGCACTTTGCATACCCCAATTTCAAAATCCTATATTTTATGCCCCTTGCTTTCCCAAGAACCTATGTCGATGCAATCCCAAGTCGTTGCCAGAATGAATGTAATCGTGAGGGGCAAAATAGGTCGTGTTTCAAGCTACATATGTCGAAAAACCTAGGTCTCATTTCTGCTCCATAAATGGTCATCACGCTACTATACAAAATGGCAGTTACTATCCAGTTACTACAATAATCATTTAGGCGGGCCTGCACAACCCTTAACGGGCCTTTGTGCGCCACAATTAATAGGGCAATTGTCACGAACCAAAGAGTGCCCCATCATCAATTCAAAGGGGCTCAATCACCACCATTAGATCTTAAGGGGACTTAATTTTTGCCTTCAAATTTGCTTGACGATAATTGACGATCTCAATTGTTAGATGAGATCAATCTCCACCGTTGGACTAATTTGACGAGGATCAATATCCTCCACTGTTAGATCAAGTGCATCTTTACCGTTGAATCGATTAAACAATAATTGATATCCTCTACCATTAGATCATGTAAATACCCCCTACCATTAGATCATGTAGAAAATTAATGGTTGTAATTGCAGGAACTTTTGTATAAATAGCATAGCCCTTCCCTCATTTGTATCATCCGCTTCATTTGAATATTACAAGTGTTCTCTAGAGCTTCTCTCTACTTTCTCTCTCTATAAATTCCCTTCCTTAAGTGTGAGAGTGTGAGTGAGAGCAAGCCTCACTTAGACATGATCAGGTGCTTCAAAGGTCTAAGTCTCGCACGGTCCATGATCGAAAGAATCATCCTGTGATACAATTACTAAACAAACAGGTTGGCACTTATAATCATTTACAGTTTAGTTAAAGACAACTGCTTTTTTACTTTTTTCTTTTTTTTTCTTTTTTCTTAATAATCTATAATTACATATTTGAAGATCGATTCCCTGAAAAAATAGAAAAAATAGAGGTCAGAAGAATTTCAATTTTCCTATGACAGAGATTTTTGCTCTGAGCTCAAAGCTGAATATTTTAACATTTGTGGGTGCTTTCGGCATTAGAGCTTCCTTTCCTAATTGACTGTAGCTCATGGCGAAACGTGCTAGATATTGGCGTTTGCCTAGATGATGATAATATTTTGCTCCTCTTCGGAAGCACTTAAAAAGTCAAATCTTGAATTCGCCAAGTCGGTGTAAGGAGTACGCCCTTAAGATCGCATGAAGATGTTAATCCATTGAGGTGCACGAAACCTAATTTGACCGCCACATAACAACCAAAAAAAAAAAGGAAAGAAACATATTGAAATATGAACCCCACATATCGTTATTATCGTACAGAAAAAATTTTCCACGCACGTGATGATCCTTGCATATTAGAAAAAGTTGTTTCATCTTTCACATTATTAGGTTGTCCAACGCTAATCGATAACCAATTAGTTCTCAGTTTTCCCATCTCGACTTATACTAAGCAATCACAGAATTGCGCGAATCTCATGATTCCCGAGGGGCGGTCCTTGCGCGGAGTGGTCCCGGGGAAAACCGGCGACCGTGAGCACCGCGCCAATGGATCCCTCGCTTTCCGAAGAGGTAGTCCGTGCCGTCCGTGGTGCGTCAATCTAGAAGGTGGGGCAAGAAGACTTTGAGAACTGGTTATGCATTCGGTCAAAGCTCGCGGGCGTCTGCAGCAGATTAAAAATGCGATAATCCCGCGAGGCCCCAGGTGACACTCGAGGAAGAATTATTCCACAGTGAAATTCAAACGCGATGGCCGTGGCCCTAGAAAGAAAGCCGAAGACCAAAACGCCATCGTGCAGCTTCCGAGCAAGGTCATCCCTGCGCTACTATTCTTAGTAAAGAAATGTAACCTTTGACCCGTACCAACATCGCTCTGGCCCTATGAAAGTCCTCGCCCCTCCTTATCGACCACTAAAAAGAATCGCTCCCTTCTTTTCGTTCCGCACGATTGTCAGTCCCATCATCTCTCACAGCAACCTTATCTCCCTGCACTTCTCTTTTTCCCCCTTTTCGCCCGGGGGGAAGGAAAAAGTGGCGCATCAATCCTTCGTCGTGTTCCTGCGAGACCCGAAGAGCTGCGGCAGTATAGATCGTTGAAATAGCTACCTTTGTGAGGACTGTTTCGAGGCAAAGCATCACAAAGCACATGGTTGAAGGATCACGAGAATCTCCGTCTCCAAAGCGGTCGTCGTCCCCTTTGCCGTTGCCGGACACGGTCCTTCCGTGGGTTATGAGCCGAAGGGGGACATGGGTGCTTCTCTTCTTGATAGTAAACGTCGTTCTCTGCTGCTGTGTATTGAACTTGGAGAATCTCATCTTCTCTTGGTATAGATGCCAGCAATCATCGTCCTGGTGGACCGCTCTGGAAGCGTCGGCCCTTCTCGGCGCGGCTTTCTGGGCGCTGTCGACCGCGGCCGCTCTCACCGTGGCCGTGCCGGCGATTGCAGTGGCTTGGATAACCGTCGTTGTAGGCTTGGCCTTCTCCGGGAAGTCCCAAAGGACTTTGCTCGTCGAAGGCAGGAAGGCGAGCAGAGAGATCGTCTGGTATATCTGCAAAAACTCGTTCAAGGAAGGTAGAGTCGTGGGCGTGGTTTGTGCCGTTTTAGGTTTTTTCGCACTTTTCAAGAAGGGTTAAAGTGCTAGGGCTTTTGAGAGGAGAAAATTCACTTTCAGATGCTCAGTTCTTTTAATATGTTATCTAGATTAAATTTCTTCTCTGTATAAATGATGTCGATATGGTAACCTCTAAGTGTACGCAACCGTAGCGTCGAGGTTATGTAACCTTTTTTTTTTTTTTGAAGTTCAATAATGTTTCGCATGGAGAAGTGTTAGCTCTTAGTATTTGAACAAGTAAACCCAAGAATGAGGAGGGCTTTCCATTTCATGGGCCGAACCCATTTCTTGCCATAGTTAGAAAGGATTTCCTTCCTTGGCAGAACAGAAGATGCATGAGGTCATTTGGTGATTGAAGAAGTCATAAGCACATAACAAAGAGCACGAGAGGGGTCATTATTGACACACTACCAAATTAAGCATCATCACTTTTCCAATTCATAAAGGCCTTGGGGTTCCACTACCGCGAGACGCGCTGCGAAAGTTCAACAATGATACATCGAACAGCCGATTTTGTTGGATCTATGTCTCGGTTGTTAAGGAATATAGCAATCTGGTCCAGACCACATGGATCAAACCCTCATTGTTTTGATATTGATTGTAACAACATGGGTCGAAACAAAGCAAAATGACCTCCAAATAAAAAACCATTAACATCAAAAGAAAAATGACTTATCATTATACTTATGCTATCCCCATAAAACAAAACAAAAAAAGAAGAAAATTATAAAAAATTTATATGCGACTCTATATCTCGCAATTTTAAAAATAATTTTGAAATTTAAAAGGTTGCAAAGTTTTTTGAGTTAAATCAAGTCAAATTTTAAAAGTCATGAATTTTTAAAGAAATAAAGGGTAAATATTACTGAACACTATAAATTAACCCATTGTAACACCAAGATCTCAAACTTTCTTTTCTATCACTAACTTTTATTTTTGTTGAATTAGTATGAGTTTAGGGTAATGATGACACACACACACAAAATTGAGGAATTGGTGCCGTAATGGGCAAAGTTTTTCTGATTTTTTTTTTTTTTTTTGTGATAGGCAAAAGAGTATATTATCATACCAATACAAGTTTGGGGTTCCAATGACACAGAAAATTTTTGAACACTGGTGTGGCAAGGGCATAATTTAGGGTTTTTTCTACAGTAATTTCTCAAAAATGAAATGTTAAAAGTCGAAGTCATAAGAAATATAGGGATTGATACCCCATAAAATCTCAAACTAATCAATTGATATATGTGTGATAATTTATATCAATTAAGTTATTGTTATGTGTCATTTAATTCAATAATTTAAATATATCACAAGCATGAGTTTTTAATAAGTCAAAATTAATTTAGGATAAATTAATCATAGCTATTATCAATTTAAGGTTTTTAATGATATTAACTCAAAATTGTAACTTGCATGTCCTTCTCTACTCGTGATAAAATGGGTCCTCATTTCCGGTTCTTTGTTCCCCTCTTGTATCCATGCACCATTGAAAGTGCCATGAGTTGTTCTAATGTTTCTAAATGATCTGTGTATCTTTTCAAAGTCGGAAAAAAAAATCTAGCGATGATGTTATTAAGGACTTCATATGTACAAGCGAAGATAAAGCAGACTGTGATGATATTGCAGAGGGTATGGCCATCATTATTGCGGATTCTGGGGAACCGGTTGGTGAGATTGTACATTAAAAAAAAAAAAGTCTAATGGGTCTTTAGAGTCAGAACTACTTTCGTCCTTGGAGTCCCCACTTTTTTTAGCTGTTTTTCTGCTAATGTGCCCCGACCCCCACCAATCAAGAAGCGAAATAGAACAGTCAATAGCATTTGCGAACGAGTTTCAAGCAAAGATTACAATCTAATAAACCGACAAAAAAACAGAAATCACTCGCCCTATTCAAAAAGTAAGAAGTACAAATGACATGACATAAGAATTCAGAGGAAAAATTTGCCAGAAAAATGAAAAGAAGAGGGAAAAAGAGGAAAAAGAGGGGATGCTCATGCCCGCACGAATGCGACTTGGTGAGAGAAAGAGAGACCGTAAGGATAAGTTTAGTAATATTTTTATTCATACTATTCAGAAATAATTTTTTTTCCATTTCTCTTTTCGGAAACTAAAAAAATAGATTTTTTTTAATTTTTATTTCTATTTAAAATCTACTTCATAATCACTTTTCTATTTTGAAGAATTTTAAAAAAATTAATTAACGTTATCAAATAAATTTTTAATTTTTTTCTGTTTCAAGAAAAAAAAAAAAAAAAAAAGATGATTACCAAAAGGCCTTAAGAAGCCCCTCTCATAAAGCAAATAGAAATTTCGTGTGAGTTGAACAGGGTAAAGTTCCTGTCCTTAAACACAGCCGACACCTACGCCTTAAATTCCTTCAAATAATTTGAGGCCCCATGTTCCGTGCTGCAACGTTAGCTGGAGTGCCGACACTGCCCGTCTTGTCCCTTTTCCTATAGTGTACTCTTTCTTGGTACTTAGGCATTTAGATTTTAAAGGCATTTTCGTTTGTAAAAAAAAAAAAATACATTATTATACTAAAAACATAAGTAAGCAGACAATAAATTTATTACGAGTGGCAAGTGAAGCAATTTGGAATTTTTGTTAGAAGTGTACCGATTTAAAATTTTTAGTGATATCATATGTATTTATAAATATCAGTTTATTACTAAAGCAAAACTCAACTCTAATAAGACTAATTAAATCATCTCAGTTTAAACTCTCCAAAACAACCCAACTTTTCTACAGACTTTCTTCCATCATCTACACCACTGTTCGCCACCGTCAGCCTCCCAGGCGCACACAATGCTTGCTCACTCGTTCTTCTCTACACCGTACTTTGTAGTAGATACACCTTATTCTTGGCATTCATTTTTTTTTTCAAAAAAAGGAAGACACAAATGCCTTTCTTTTTTGCTAGGCGATCTTCGTCCTCCAGTTTTTTTTTGTTTCCAAAAGACATTAAAAAAATCGTACATTTTTGTCTTAAAACATATATTGCACCAAGAAAAAAAAAAGTACAAACTAGTTCATATTATCCACCAAGTTAAGCGTTTATATAAGAGAATTCAAGTTGAATAATTGTTCATCATGCTGTGCAGGTAATCAAATGACAATAATGGTTAGGGCAAGACTACAAGAAAGGGACAATGATCACGTCAACTTCCCCATTAATTTAATCGATGTAGGCATGTGCAATCCTCATAGATTTGGCCACCAAATAAATCTTATGCATCATTGCCAAAGAAAAAATTCAAATCACATTAAAATATTATATTTACGGAATAATAAAATCTAACCAAGTCTTTAATCTCTCTGCAGCTGCACACTGAATCTGTAATCTCAAGGCGAGAGAGAGGAGGGACGGGACAGATGTTATAAAGACTAGTTCTACCTACCCAAGACAACCATTAATTTTTAGGAGGTTTGAATTCTATTTTTTTTTTTTTTTTTATGACAATTGGAGTTGACTACCGCATGCCACCCTCAAATTTAGGGATAAAATTGCTTGAGGTCCCTCTAGCATGATGGTACGGTTAGCTAATCATTTCCCAATTGCTTTCCCTGCCCTGAACTCACTGCAAATTGAGAGAGGAAAATCGGATTATGGAAAAATGGAATTCAAAACACTCGGTTCTGATAAATACTAGAGTTATTGAGTAAAGACATGGTTTATCAAAAAAAAAAAGTAAAATAGTAGATTATTGGTTTTACTATTGAGATGTTTATGTTGTATATATAATAAGCTTATTCCATAGAATTTTTTTTTATGCACCGATAATGGTTGTCAAGCCCTTGTTACTCATTGTACAACCCAATTAGAGCCAAATCTAGCCAAAGATCTTGATTTGGGTCCATTATCTAGCTTAGGGCCACAGGCAATGACTAGGGTTGTGCCACCCTAGCTATTGATGATTTTTGGGGTTGCTTGACTGAGGGCTAGATTTGGCCTTGGCAAGGTTGCATAACCTTGGCTTGCCGTTTTCCTATAAAAGAAAGAATATTAATTGCAAAAAAGAAAGAAATCAAAATCCATTAAGCTTAGTTTGTTTAACATAAAATGAATAATTTGAAAAATCTAAAGTTAATCATTTTTATCATTAGCAAAAATGAATAAACAAAAATATTTTGATTATTTACGAAAATATTTAGATATAAATTGCTGTCGATGATAGAAACATTTGTCACATACTAATAATTTCAAGTAATCATTTAAAAAAATACTTTTCAAATCATTTATTTTCACAAAAAAATTATAATATTATTCCCTTTAATCATGGTGCCATTTGTGATGGTTGTTGGTTTTAACGGATTCTCTCCACTCGCCCAGTGTAAATAGTAAAACAGAAAATAATTAGAGAATCTGCCTTGAATTATGTAGGTTGTAACTATTTTGGGCCATCATATGTTGGTACCATTACTGGCACGGGAAAAATGAAAATTCAAAGCTAATTTTACCTTTCCATTTACATGATAGAATAAAGAAAGTGTGAGAAAATTCTCCCATTTTCATTGCCTCACCACCGGCCACTGTTTTCACCGGCGTTTGGCGGAGTTTTCTTCTTTGACTTTTCATCTGTTGTTTTTGCATAAATTGACGGAAAAAAAAAACAAAAAATAGAGATCTTGGCGCATGCGCATAAGATTGCTGAGCATTGACTGGTGAGCAGACAGGTCTCGCAAATTCCATTATAAAAACTCCAACTTTATACTATAAATAGCAAAAAAAGAAAAATGTAATGAAATGAACCATCCATCCATCCCCCCAAACGATTCAGAAAAGAGTGAAGAGGCTAGAAAAATCAATTGGCTGGGATCTGAGGATGCATAAAGATTGATTCAGACATCCCACCGCACTCGCTAAATCTTCTCCATGCTAATGATCCTTTCATGATTCTTCTCTCCTAGGTTGTGACACACTTGTGCTCGACAGCAGACCCACTTGTCTTGTGAGCCATGTGCTTTCTTCTGCACTTCTGCTCTCTCTGCACTCACTCCACCTAAAAGATCCCACATTTCCTTTTGCTTCCTCTGTCTCTAGGCCATTTCCCAAGAACCGAAGATCCCCACGAAGCTCCGAGCTTTTCCACTTGTGGGTTGCCGCAATCTTTCGTGGTAGCTTTGATTGACGGGTCGATTTCTTGATGTGGAGCTGAAACGTCATCTGGGTTGTTCGGCGGCTCCAAGTTGGAATCTTTAGGCAGACCCATTTTTCGGCCAGTGAAGCAATGTACCACAAGTCATCGAGAATGTCCACGGGGCAGCGGTTGATGTACCCGATTCTCGGCATCGCGTCCTGCATCGCTTTCATCTACGTTTCGTTCAGTGATCTGAGCTTCGGCGACTACCATGCAGAGCAGAAGATGGACTTCGTGAGACGGAATGGGACTCATCTCGTGGTGGATGACGGTAAAATGTTTTATGTGAATGGTTGGAACTCGTACTGGTTGATGGATCAAGCGGTGGATGAGTACAGCAGACCCAGGATCCGAGCCATGTTTCAGACCGGTTCGAAGATGGGCATGACCGTTTGCCGAGCTTGGGCCTTCAACGATGGAGACTACAATGCGCTCCAGATTTCACCTGGACGGTTTGATGAGCGAGTCTTTAGGGTATGATTTCTGAGTTTCTAGTTTTTCTTGCAGTGGGTCTTGCTTGTTGCATTCTGTGAATGTTTGAGTGAGCGCTGCATTTGTTCATGTCTGATTGTTGACTTCAATTAGCTTGTTCGAAGGGGCGTGTTCAAAGCTCTCTCTGTCTCTCTAATTGTAGTGTAGTGCTTTGAGATTCTTTCTTATTTCTCCTGGGTAATCTAATCTAAAGTCAGGGTTTTCATTTCATGTTGTGTTAGGTTTCGAATTTTTATCTTCTGAGCTACAGTTAATCGAACCAGAATTAATCACCGATGAAGTGACAGAAGAGAAAGTTGAGCTTGATACAGAGGCAGATTGCCCATGGATTGACGAAATTGTGATTGCTCATAGTGTTTGTTCGCGGGTCACTTCAAGTATAAAGGGGCTTTGTTCTATGGCACACTTGAAACAGAAAACTCGTTAAGGTTTCGGTCATTGTTGTGCAATTTATTGCGCTTGAGGATAAACAGTAAATTTTTTGAGTGCAATTTATCTCCAACACATGGTGTGTCTAGTTTAGCTGTGGAGTTCAACTAGTTCTTATGATAACATTTGGTCATATCTAACTTTTCATGAAAACTTCTTTGAAGAGTAGCATGAATTAATGTGAAGTATCAACTTGATTCATTTTGTCTTCCCATCCTCCCGGAAAGAAATGCCCATGTTTAAATTGGGATTGATGGTGATATGCCACGTTCATTGAGAAAATCTAGACTATTATGGGATGTAAAATGAATGCATTTTACAGTGAAAGCATATCATGCACTGTCATCATCATGATGCCATAATATAATTGCTTCTCAGATTTTTATATGTTTTCAGAATGTGGCCTCATTTTTGTGGAACTCGGGTTCTCTGTTGTTTTGGCATTTCCCTTCAGTCATTTGATGCCCATATGAACGAGTTATGACTAACATTGACCTCAGATATTCAGAAGTTCTAATTCTTTTGGCTTCTCTTTTAATTGGAAAGAAGTTGCAATTCCCATGTTGAGGTCTTATTTAATTGAATACATGAAAAATGAAAAAAAAAATTCTTTAACTTTCCATATAATAGTTCATTAGATCTCATTTCAATAACTGTACACTGTGGCAGGCATTGGATTATGTCATTGCAGAAGCCAGACGGCATGGAATCAGGTTGCTTTTTAGCTTAGTTAATAACTTGGAAGCATATGGTGGCAAGACTCAGTATGTCAAGTGGGCGTGGGAAGAAGGCATTGGTTTAAGCTCGTCAAATGATTCATTCTTCTACGATCCTTCTATTCGGCAGTACTTCAAAGATTATGTCAAGGTGCTTACTCTTTTATGCAACTTCTTTTTTCCTTGAGAAGCTCTAGGCTTGTCCTGAAATTGAGATATTCTTAGAAGGAACTTGTCTATGCTAGCCTAGCAAACTATCGAAGACTTCCTGTGCTTAAGGCTAAAAAAATTTTATGATGTTTCCCTCGGACCATATTTTGGATTAGAGTAAAAGTTGGAGATTGGCCTGCTTAACCTGGTTATTCTGTATGCATGAAGACCCAGCTATACAAAGAAAAGACAATGTATGAATAACTCATATCTGTATCTCCATGCATATAGGGCAACCAGATGTTGTAATGTGCTTGTCATGGAAGAGCATGTGAACTTTGCACCCAATAAATTAAGTACAGTAAGAAAACTCTCACTCTAATGCAGTGGATGTCAGAGAGGATTGGAGACAGAAAGACGATATCACCGAATTTCCTTCTATGATAAAAACCGAAGATCCTTTTTCCTCTCCTTTTGAGAGGGAACTTTCACGTTTTTTGGGATGGCTATGGGTAGGTTGGAGTAGGCAATTTTCTAGATGAGTCATTAATAAGCTAAATATAAAAAAAGCTCCTCATCTTTGTTTTTCTTCCATTGTAAGAGGGTTCATTCAGATCTAATTGCATGGTTCTGCTGTCTACTGTACTGCTCTAGTAGGTGCTGTTTGCAGGTTTTAGGCTCTGTTTAGGAAAAGAAGGAAAATTGGGGCATGAAAGGGGGTGTGGACAATAAGGGGAGTTTTGAAATGTTTGTGAGAAGGAGATGAAGGAAAATTTTAATAGTTGCCACTTTCAGATTTTCACCCTCTAATTTTCTTCTCATTTATTTTTTAACAGAACATTAGACATACATTTTCTTTTTTCCAGGTTATCCTAACAAGGAAGAACACCATTACTGGAGTTGAATATAGGAATGATCCCACCATTTTTGGATGGGAGTTAATAAATGAGCCACGTTGCATGACAGATAATTCAGGTGATACTCTTCAGGTAAGAATATGAACCATGAGGTCTTAGTACTGTCTCTTTGCGCCTACGAAACAATTTAGTGTATAACATATCCGATAACATAATTCCTCCCTTGTCTACTGAGTCTTATGGTAGTTTCTAATCATGTAACATTCTCAACTTAGGTTGCCCAAGCTTTTGGCCAAAACAAAAGCTATGATCAAGCTTAAAATAGTTGTGATGTTTTTGCTGTTTTTGACCAAATAAATATATAGGGTATTGTGGCTATGTTAAAGTCCCTTTCAGAGAGAACATGCTTAGCTCTTGGATTATGATTCTGTATGCTTCATGTTTACTATTGAAGAATGCTTTACTAGTGATCCTGTCAATAAACTTTCCTTGCTATTTACTCGTGATGCTGTTAGCAGTTATCATTAAGTTACTTGTTAAGGTATATCAAATGATAAGAAGGCTTTATTGAGACATTTTGAAATTAAAAAAGCAAACATTACAAGATATCTATCTTTCTAGCAAATTGACTTTTCCAAATCATATTGGATGAGCTTTGGCAAGAAACTGAATGAAAGCAAGTGACATGATTCTCTATTCAATATCAGTTCTAGTGATATGTATAACCAATAACTCTTGTTTATTCTTATGCTGTACTTATAAAATATCTCTCCTTTTCAGCTTTTTTTTTTATTTGTCTAAAATGTTTCTTGTTGCATTGATTATCATTGAACTACAGGATTGGATTGTGGAAATGTCAGCATATGTAAAATCAATTGACAAGAACCATCTGCTGACTGTGGGCCTTGAGGGATTTTATGGTCCCAATAGTCCGAAAAAGCCAACTGTGAACCCTGGAGAGTACTTTTCACTACTTGGATCTGATTTCATTAGGAATTCTGAGATACCAACCATTGATTTTGCCTCTGCGCATATCTATCCGGACCATTGGTAAGCATTCATTGTCAGTGCACTTTATTATCAAATATGGTACAGTAGTTTCACTAAGAAGAAATTGGAAAAAGATCTCTTCTGCTGATTATAACAAGTCTCTAAAACAACAAATTTAGCTTGAATGTTACTATTTTAGATGCTCCATGGTTCGTTGATGCTAAATCCAGTAAAAAGGATGGGCATTTTTGGCTTTTCAAATGATACCAATAAAGTCTGTTATGGACTATCAGATTTGACATCATTCTCCACATTGATGCATATCCTTTTGGTCGATATTTTGAACTCATTCTGATGAACATTTTGATGGCAGGTTTAAAAATCAAGATTTTGAGGAGGAATTGAAATATGTCACATTGTGGACGCGCTCTCACATTGATGACGGTGATAGGATACTGAGGAAGCCAATCATGTTCACTGAGTTTGGTTATTCGACTCTAAACAAGGACTTTGATCCTTCAAAACGAGACAGGTTCTTCAAAACCATTTATGATGTGATATATAAATCAGCGAAGAAACAAGGAGCTGGAGCAGGTTCTTTTGTGTGGCAGTTTTGGGTGGGAGGAATGGAGAAATATAACGATGATTTCGGTATCGTTCCCTGGGAGAGGCCAGAGACCTACAAGCTAATTACACAACATTCATGCAGAATGGCCAGAATTCAGGGATCGGCTGAGCTTAAGGGTAATTTGAAGGAGTTGTGTTCACAAAGATATTGATGGCGTTGATTCTTTTATAGGAGTGCTTTTTTCTCGTCTGAGGCTAAGTATGATTAGGTGCCACTGATGGTGTGAAAGCAAGTGGGACTGGTGATCTTCTTGTACCATATCCTTTACATGTACACATGTTTTAGACCGAATGGATTTCATTTTAACTGCTATGAATTAAAGAAGCTAAGATAATGTGTTTTGTGAGTTTTGAGAGGAATAGAGTTCAGGGCAATAGTTTCTCCAGAAAGGATGGTTGAAAGAGCAGGACCAATATCATGTCTGATAGGCTATCGAGACAAACTTAACCCATTTAGGCGTTGACTGCACTTTTATTAGTTCAAACATGCCAGTCCTAAGGATCTTGTTTATACACCAGCGTCGTTTATATTATAATTTGCTTGGTAATGCATATTGGGAACTACTGGAACTCCTCCTCGAACGATTTGAGGATAACAAGGGCAGCGTCCCTCGCCTTATCCACTAGGCAATACACTAGGCCTTCTCCTTGCCTTCCACGGGAGTGAAGGTGAAGGTGACTCTGTATGGATCACACATGTTGCACAGATCACCATAAATGACACCATATGAAACCAGACTGTCCTGATTCGACCTCCTCTATCTTCTCAATCGATTCCTTCACATAGCTGCATAGAGCTGCACAAAGAAAAATCGTTCAATCTTTTGTAGGGGAGGGGGTCATGGCCCGGGTGGGAACCAGCCAAGCTTGGAAAGCCTGAGACTTCCAGGACAGCCGTCTCTTTTGATGTAGTCAGCAGAAGCACGCACTTCACGGTTGATTTGTCTGATGATTCCGTTGTCTCTGTACATCTTCCATGCTCGCTCTGCTGGGATGTTGAGCACCACGTCCCCTTTCATGTTCCTTCTCTCTCTCTCTCTCTCTCTCTCTCTCTCTCTCTCTCTCTCTCTCTCTATAGTGACTTTTGAGTTGGTTTGTGACCAGTAAGAGGGTGAGACCCTGTATAAGGAGAGCGATCGAGCATTTGCGTAGTCCAGGTGGTGTTGGCTTCTTTAATGAGATGATTGTGACAAAGCCCGAATGAGTAGTCTCCACAAACACCCTGATTTTGCCTATTTTTCCTTTTCTCTGCGTTGGCACTGAGAATAGTGAGGCAGATTATGAAAGTAAATTTTGTTGATCAGATCTCCACCCTTTATGTGTTAAAGGCCACTCTGCTTACGCCTTCTATACTGTCTTTTTTTTTTTTTCAAGGATTTTGTTCTTCCGCTTTATCCGGGAAAAAGAATACATCCGACGTATGATGCAAGGATAGTTGACTGCATACAATTGCAGCTTGAATTCATTAAGAAGTGATTGCATTCCCACCCTCCATTTTTCATGTTCGTTTGTGAAGACATTGCGCTCCCTACTTCAGCAATTTTCCTTGGGGATTCGAAGGCCGGTTTTGAGAAGAAAGGGCTTTTCGATTGTGAACCGGCAATCAAAAGTGAAAATGTCATGATTTATGAATGCTGTGATCTACTCAATGCAACCGTGGCTTCTTCTCTCTGATATATTTTGTCCAACACCAACAGTTTGGATGGGAAAGAAAGCATTTCCGGAGAAACTCGGTCAGTTGGGCAAGCGGGAGGAGGACCATAATCATCGCATTAAACTGCGACATTCTAAACAACAGCCTTTCCTCTAAATAGATAGGGCAACCTGAGAAACACTTTTCCTGCTAATGAAGTAGAACCTCCATCTCCAATAGAAGTGATCACACTTTTCAGATGAGAAATCTCAATCACGAATTTCCCTGAATCTAAATGAAAATACGAAAAGTTTCTGTTGTAGTCGATTGTTCTCATGCTCCATAAAATCAATGCTGTGATGAAAATCAGATCGTTTCACATGAACTGCATTTAACTAAGCGTCGTAAGAGAACTGGTTAAGATATCAAATTGATAATGTGCTTCTTTGCATTCTTGTCAGCTACTTGGACTCTTCCAGAGTTGAAAAAGATTCTTTCGTTTGCCATTCTACGGTTTGGAAAGGATAGCGATCACCGCATTTTGACCTTTCTAGGAAGCCTGTGGTTGCATGTTGATTCAAATCCTAGGGGGCACGTAGAGATATTAGATCTAAGCACCAACATAAGCTCTATCTCAGGAATAGAAATTTTGGACAGATACCAAACGCATTCAAAAACTCAGAAATTGTTCCTGGGAATAGAATAAAATAAAAATCATTTATAAGTAAAAATTATTCCCGATAATAGAATGGTTATTAAACGGGTCCTTATTTCCCATGAATCCTAGGAGTTCTCAAAAAAGACATTGACAGACATCTTATGAGTTTGTCCACTATATACAGAACCGTAACCACTATTTTAGGTCCTTATTAACGCAGTTGAGAATTTTGGGTGCACTGATGGGGTACACTCAAGACATGACCAGAAGATGAAACAAAAACCAAACAGCAGTAAATGACACTGCTCCTCCTCCAAGACATCTGCACTACAGCACTTTGTACTATTTAGAAGAATTTCTCCTAACCAAGGTGGCGTGTTGAGTAGTGTGCAAAAAATTTAATCATTCCATCGGAAGTCGGAAAATCGTGTTGCAAACCATAGGGTTGAAATTCACATCTGTACAAAATTTACTCAACAACACAAACAGGCAAAAGCAACCGTGGCAAAAAGAACGACATACACATTGTTCAAACCAGTTTATCTGAAAATGGTTCCCGTAATGCCGTCCTGCTGTGCCCAGTTAGTCTTGAATCGGGGTCTTCAAAATGACGCCCACAACTAGTCAAAATGACGACATAAATGAAATCAGGCTTGGTCCCATTTTTTCATCATTACACCCTAAGAAAAGGCTGGTAGAAAGCTAGAGAACCAAGGTGGGCGAATTGAAGGCGAAGGGATAACAAGAGAACAGTATCATGCAACTGACTCCCAGTTACCAAGCTGACACAATCAAATTAGAAAATGACTACCACTGGCAGTGGCATCCATTTGACCAAACATAATCCAAAACATTTGATACTTGCAAAGCAACCGTTGACAACTCATCCATGCAAACATGAAACAACTAAAGCACAAGTGAAATTATAACACTCAAGATTTTGCTGCAGTCCAGGTGAAGGCACTTCAGGGAGACGAAATGCATCTTTCTAGTCTAACAATGTGAATACACATATGCATCAATATCGAATACCTTCCTCTATATTATCACCACGCAAACCAAGGAGACATCTAAAACTTATGAGATTAACAAATGATGCAAAAATCAACTGCAATTCTAGCAATCCAACCAGTAAACCCTACTAGAATGACAGCATTTAATACTGAACTTTGGTTGAGGGTAAGGACACCAGTGGGCTTTTTACGACAACATCCATTGAGTACTTAAACTATCTATGCCCTTTAAGATACCAAAGTTAGTTAAAATTGATAAAAACAGGTATTTTTTGGAAATCTAAATGAATTTAACTTCCAGTTTTCTATTCTGCATTAGAAGCAAACAGCATGGTGAAGAATGCTTGGAAAACAAAGAGGTCTGCAGGACTTGAAAATAAATTCTTACCTCAATACTACACGATTAAGGTTGACGACTAGTGCATTTTGCTTTATCAAGCTCCGCGCTCAACATATGATGAAGCAGGACATCAACTCTCTGACTTCTTGTCTTCGTGCTGTATTAAACCAGGAAAAGAAACAAAGATAATGCATCACATAATAATCTAAATCACTTGTAAATCAGAAGATAGGTATCACTAAATAGTGTCCACACGGTACATACCCGACCAAACGAGGCCGCCTGCCCCTTGTTTCCTATATAAAGGGGATTGCATAGATTAATAAAAGCTTGATTCTAATAATAACTGGCCATTGGACAATTCTATGCCGCCAATGGCTCATGTACCTAAAAGTTGTCACAACCTTTTTCAGAGTACTAGATAATACAAACCTTGTCCTGTTCCTCGCAGTTTTCTGATGATTCAAGATCCATCTCAGTAAAGAATGCCTCCAAGACAAAGGCAACAACCTGTAATCACATGGAAATAAAAATGCATGCCCTTAATTTAACAATAGCCACAGAACTCAAGGATACAGTTTCAACCATCAGCGGACATATTTTGCTATTTGACTGAAGATTAAAAAAATCAAGATTTCATTTATCTAATCAATTTTCACTGGTAATACTGTTACAGTCAATCATTAAAACAAGCCAACTCATAAAGTTTCGAGTTCCAATAAGAAGATGAGAATGCTTGACCATGCTGACTATTAACGGAATCTAGAAGAATAAATATAATTGCTAGTCTAACTGCCATATTTGGCGAAATCCTCTCAAAATTGCCCATGCCATTAATTTACTGCAGTGCTAAAGAAGCATAGCTTGTTCAGATATTATTCTCAACATTCATTTCACCTATCTAAAGCATACTGCTTAATGATTGGATATACCATGGTATAGGGGTGAAAGATGCATCAAAATAATGTAGATCAAGAGACTAGGAAGTTAACATTTTTCAAGTCAGGGCTTCTTGTATTAATTGTCTGGCTCAATTCGGATCTCTCTAATGCAAGTATGGAGACCCCGTAAAAAGCTATAACATCTTTAGCTACTAAAGTACATGTGCCAGCCATTTCCAATAATCTACAGCAGTTGAGGTAAAGGTATCTTCTCCAGCACTAACATGCACGAAGTGTACTTTCTGATGATTGGAAAACACTACTATAGAGGAGATGATGCATTAAAGAATATAGAATCAAAAGCCTAGGAAGTTAACAAATCACTAGTCACAGCCCTGTCTAAGTTGTCAATTGCACTCTATCTCTAATGCAAGTATGGAGACCAATAAAAGGAAATTAACATCTTCAGCAGCTACGATACATGTGCCAAACATTTCCCACGCAGCCTACAGTGCTTGAGGTAAAGGTCTCATTCTCCACCAGTAATAGAGAAAATTCTCTTCTCCATAGAGAAAACGAATATGATCTCCAACTTGCGAATGTGTCACACTACATGACCACCTTTGAACTTGATAAGGGAAGAAGAAGTTCCTTGACATAAGCATACTACATTAGGTGGGTGAGGCTTAGATGGTATTGCTCACAAAAACTCTGCAGAGGCTTAGCTGAGCTCAACCAACACAAGGTTCTACAGTCTGCCTCATGCTAGGATGAATGCTTAATACTTAGTCTAAGCAAGTTGATCCAATACATCTACAGCAGAAATAAGTCATTTTGCATGCATGTCCGGCCAGAACTTGATTCAATAAGAAGCAATTTAGCTGGCTTCTTGTAGAAAACAGTGTCTGCTAAAAAATGCCTTTCTCTTCAAACTTCTTGCTTATTTAATTAATGGTCGGCAAACTCTCTTCAAGAGGAAAATGCACTCTAGAATGTTAAAAAAACTCAATGATATGTCCCTGTGAATATCAAATAAAACTCACCAAATTCAAGAGCAGTAGAACGGTTATTAGGTAGAAGCTGATGAAATATATGAGGGTCCAAGAGGTCCCTGTTAGTTCCTTGTAGCTCTGGAAAGTAGCAAGACAATAAATTAATTCATAAGACGCTCTGCCAGTAGGAACAAAACACGATATATCAGATAGTATGTTAGTGACTGCAGCACCTGCATCCACTCTTGCCAGTTGTTCAGGACTAACAAATTGAAAAGTGTCACCATTCCATTTGGATAGTCATTAAAATTGAAAAGCAAATAGCTGAGTTCTGTCAAGAAAAATTGATCCAAATAACAAAATCTACCACCAACTAGCACAAAAGTAGGACATGAAAAATATTTGATGAAGCTTTCTACAAGATGAATACAGAATCAGGGTTATTAGAAATACTCTCAAACCATGGCATGTACAAGTTTTTTGTCCCTTTATGTAAAACAAATTTGCCCAAAAGGGTCAAAAATGATATTAAAGTCTAGGAGGCATTCAGTTTGACGAATTTGCATTTTTTACATAGTCAAGGACAAAAAATTTAGCTGAGTAGCTTCCTTTGAATCCTTGATACATAAAGCTATAACTGCTTATGTAATAAAAAAGTCCGCCCCAAAAGGTTTAAAGATGAAATAAAAATCTAAAAGGCATTCATTTTGAGGAATTTGCATTTTCTAATAATCATGGATAATGAATTTAGCTCCAAGTAGTTTCTTTTAAATCCTTACTGCACAAAGCTACGATTCTGCAGATTAAGTATTCATTATTCTAGCCCTTTTCTTTGAAATCTTAGTTGTCTCTCTTTCATATAGGATTTTCATTGTCAATTGAAAATCATCTACAATTTTCCAATTGAAACATATACTGCATTTTCACCTTTTTGGCATTATTTCAACCCCTTAGAGTCAGCATTTAAAAGAAGTGGAAGAAAAAAAGCTATTTCTTGTGGGTGTGAAGGGACTGGGGAGGGAGGCAGTAGATTTTACAAAGACTTTCAAGATAAATAAAAAAGGAGGGAGAAAAAGACAATACGAAGGATACTCATCAGCCTCAAGATCAGTTTCTTCCAATTTGGAGTTCCCAGCATTGACCATCCCACCAAAGATCTACAGAAAAGAATTTCAACAACAGTTTTAAGCTGAATTAACTTGAGAAGATGAAATAAAGACATGACATTTCATCCTTAATAAATTCAACTTATGACATAAGGACCAACTAAGGATGTGGTTCACAGAAAATTCAGCTGATAATGCTGAAAAAAGCTGTAAGGTTCCTACCAAGAATCATCATACTTATTTGATTTTTAAGAGCGGTAGATGTGTGGTCATTTCGCTTCAGCGAACGGAGTAGCAGAGTCTTACTTTTCCCTTTTTAAAAATAGGAATGCAGGTTTGATGACAATATATGCAAAAAATTAATTGGCTAGAAATGCTCGCTCCAAACTATTTAAACTAAACATGGAAGGAGTCGATACTTCAATATTTCATATTTACTGTAGAAGAAAAGATAGTGCACCTAAAAAATAAGGTTGATGATGAAAAACAAGAACTCGGGAGACCACCCAATATTCTTCACCACAGAAAGATATGTAGGAGATAAACTACTGTTTGCAATTCCAATAAGGAGGAAAAGCAAAAACATTCAGCAGATGATCCAAAGGACAATCCTTTGTTTGAGGACAAAAAGACGAGAGCATCTGATACCTGTTCTGCAAGGGAGCAATAAATGCACATTACACAAAAGATGATTCCAAGGTATGGCATCAAACTTGGTAGGAGAGTCAAGAATGTAGCAACAAAAGCTCGGTAGCGTTTAACATGCATTAGCAGCCTTATCAATCTCAGTAATCTCGCAAGAAGAAGGTACCGAATCCTGCAACAAAGAAACATCAGAAAAAAATTAGAAGTTGTCTTAAAGTGTACACGGAAGGCACGGAATCTACATTACATCTTTCGACTTTGGCAAACTCAAAGTGCCGTGCTGAAATAGCATTGAAGGCACCCTGACAAATTATAGTTAATATTTCAACCCCATCGACTTATGAGTCTGGATGTACCTTCTGTCCTAGTTCGTCAATTCAATATATTGTAATTTATATTAGTTGACCAGTTTTTAATCAAAGAAAGTTCACTGTAAACTGGACACTATACATCATTATGATCAACCCCACCATGTTGTCACTGAGAATTGAAAGAAACAAACAAACTGGGCTACTCCAATATGCAACCTAAACTGATTGTTGAAGTCAGGCTCAGGGTAGCGTTTACGGATAATTGGTTGATATTTAGTAGGAACCAGAAAAGGACTTTTCATTTTACCTATCATAAAATTTTTTTCCCTAAATGTGGATTACATAATTCAAGAAAATCCAAAATTTTCCAGTCCGGTTAAGATTCATGTAATGCATACAACCAAAAGGAAACATAGGATTTGCTCCTAACACCCCAATGCAAGTCTCCCAGCTGTCCTATCTGAGAATCTTTTGGGCACTTCGCCTAGCCTACATACCTTCTGGTCATATCCAAGGGCCTACAGGTGATATCCGTGTAAAATATTGTAACCCACAAACGTGGCCATGTGAACCAGCAAGAACCTCATTAACAAATTGCTCATCCACAACTTAAATGATGTTCCTCTCCAGGAATTTCATGTCTAGATTAGCAGGTACAGTTCCTAAAAGCAGCGCGCCTGCAAAATTTCCCTCATGGACCTAGCATATTCCAAACCGATGCAAAGCGAAGAAAGTAATGGGATATATCAAAAACTTATATCATGCATACCATTCTCCATTTGAAAGAAAGTCAAGTCCATTAGGAGCCACAAAGGTGATAGTTTCTCCAATGACTGCAAAGCAGCAAGTATCAGTTCAGAAATGAGGAGCTTTAACATATCTAGAATAAGGAAATATTTAGACATGATTATTCAACAGCTGACTTGTTATTAGCAGATATGCATATTGTATCTGATAGTCAAATGTAACATACAAACAACCTTGGACCTCAACCATCTTCAATGTTTGTCATATCATCAAGTTATTTTACATGAAAAATTTTACCAAACTCTCTTGAGACACTCTTTAAGTTATATCTTATGAACTTTGAAAATGTAAAGAGATGTTTTGCATGTTCCAATGTCTTGTGACATTTGGAATTACTATACTTCGCTCATTGTTTGTCTTGAAACATGTTCTATATGCATTACTCTCACCAATTTCCCTTTGGACACCCATTAGAAAGTCTCATCAAACATAAAGTAAGTAAAAAGCAGGTGAGCAGCTGCAACTCATTGCAATCAGCAAATTGACAACCATGTATTCTACTATTCGTGATAAGAAATTCTTATAACATATTCAATGAATCATTTATGTCAAACTCTGTAATTGATTAAATACCCAAAGAGTTGCTAATAACTGTACATTTATTTTTATATATCATCTCATATAAATTGGCCTATGGTGAAAATTTACTGTATTTTAATGAAAAAAAGATCTCAACACTAAAATATTCGATGACATCAGCTTTACCTAGAGTCTGTAATTTATTTGATACTAGGGGCCAATAATAATCTTCATTTATTTCTTCTATTTAGTGATGCTTCATTGTATTTTATATACAGCTGATAATGGACTTCCATTTTTCTAGTTACAAACCTGATGAACTTATGGAGAAAATAATGCACTACTGACAATAACTAAATAGAAACTCAATTCTTATGAAGAAAGGCAGTATGTTCAATAATCATATGCATCGCATGGGTATGAAGACCAGTTTTAGACACATACACACACGCGCGCGCGCACATATATACATTCATACATATATACATACATATACAAATACATATACATATACACATACATATACACATACATACACATAGACACACACACACACACACACATCTCAACCACAACAAATTCCAGGTTCAACGAAGCAGGCTACTATTTTCTGAGAATTCAATGGGATTAATATGTCGTTAGGTCTTTGTATAGAATGTAGGGGCATCATTGCCATCATAGTAAGTAAGAACATTTATATGTCAGACAATTATATGCACTGAAAAAATTTATGATCTATCATTGCATGAAAAATTCACCTATCACCCAGGTGATCACAAAATCAAAGCGGTTTTGACCATCCCTCCAATAATTTTCAAATCCAAATGAATAGACTTTCAAAGCCATCTCAAGCACATAGACCCAACCTGTAGGACAGAATAAAGATATCAATCATAACAGCATATTACAAGCCCTTTAAAAGAATTAACCAAAAATCATAGGATATGACAATCAACTGGCACAATACACAAGATTAACAAGTGCCAATGTATTATCTCATGTCTAAGATCTACAATAATTGATGGGCCCAAAAATTGCCAACCAAATCCCAGTGAAAAAGGATATTGAGTAGCTCAAAAACAAAGGAAGATTCCAAATAAGTAGGCAATTAGACAATTAGATGCACAATTGGAAACAATGACCACATGACTGCTTTTTTAAGATCGCTGACAAAGTGGATCTCACTCTGGCATTATAAAGACATCTGGTTCTGCTAGAGAGAGCATAATCAGATAGCAATTCACTAAAAATGAGCATGAATTAACAAATAAATCTTTTCAATGGTTTCGAGACAAAATAGCCATAACACTTGAAGACAATACAAGAAAATATCAGATCCATCCTCACTCACTCGACATCTGTAGACATTTTGAACTCAATGAAAGCACAACCCATTAGATAGAACTCATTAAAGCTGGTTCAAACTGGTATTTGATAAATAAAATTTCACTCTTGTAAGAAGGTAAGTCATACTTATTGCAGCCATTTCCAATTCCAAATAGGAACTATTACTCATATACCATTAAATGACACAGGAATACCCAGCTATACTTACCAAAGATAAACTCTACCTCTTGCCACACTTTTTGGGCAGAGTTGTTTTCAATATCCAGCTGAAACACAACCAAACCATTAGCTCCATTAATATTCCAATAACTACCACAATAATGTACTAAAGGGACTGAGATAAGTGAATTGTTTTACAACAAATGACAAAAGAGAGAATAGAAATAATGATGGTAAGGGGTACATGGTAAGTAGAGTGATTTTTGAGCTTTAATAGTGATAGGTCCAAGATAAGTCCACTGCACGAGAAAACAAGTCATCGCACTTCAGTATAGAATTGCAGGAAAGCCAGCCTTTACTCCTTATTTGAACTAGGCGTGACAATCAATTGGTTAGCATCTGATTTAGATCATGCTTAGTCACCTCAGAGCACGTTATTTATCATGCCATTGACTGAAATTGACTCATCCCAATATGCAAGGAGGAGGTCAGCAATTCCAAGTTCCACAAGCCTGGGTAAATCCAGGACTTTTACACAGGTTGTGCCTATCGGTAACAATTAGTTTCATATTTCTTAAGCTCAGATAGCTTTTATGACACACATAAGCTTTTAATTGGCATCTAAAATTAAACAGAAAAAGAAAGATATTCTTTCAACATTTCATCATCAAGAGACGTGGACTAGACAATTATCACCTTATGAGTCGCTAAAATAATCATATTTGAGAGAGCAATAAGTTCAGCATTCTCATGCATGAATTTGACCATCAATTGTGTATAGAGCTCACTTCAGCATTGAAGACAAGGTAAAATAGAAAATTGTCCAATTGTAGCTCCGTTTTTGTCACATGATCAACTAACCAATTAACTGCAACTATCATAACTGATCATATGCTTCACTATAGTGCCATGCCGGGATTTGTAAAGCATTAGGTTGATGAAAGTTCAAGCCG
Organism: Eucalyptus victrix; assembly: GCA_016097545.1. NCBI lineage: Eukaryota > Viridiplantae > Streptophyta > Magnoliopsida > Myrtales > Myrtaceae > Eucalyptus > Eucalyptus victrix. Next base: position 11,074,698 of record CM027845.1, on the reverse strand, counting down.
TACCGTTGTCTCAACAATCACCGCAACCAGATTCAGAATGAGAGCAAATAATATAGTATATCCAAATTTTTGACTTTTCACAAAACCCTTCAACTTCTCAGAAAATGGAGAATGGTAGATTGATGGAAATTTCTCGAACAGAGAAGGCTGCAAAATGGCAAAACAAATGGGAGTGAAACTCCGAAGCTTCATGCCTATGTTCAGATCAGCAAAAGAAGTAACTCACAGCATCCTCCTTCTCAAATCTGAGGGCAATTGCATTGCAAAGATCAGCAAATTCATCCATGTTGATCTACAAAAGAAAAAGGAGATGGAAAATTCTAATAGAGCATTGACCAGATAACCGACCATGGGTAGATGATCTATCATCATGAAAATCAGTAAATGAAAGTCCAAAAATACAAAAAGAAATGGCAAATCATTTCCATTGTATAATATGGTCAGTTTAATGCGTGCATATGCTTTCCAAAATATGTTGCTCTTTCTTCCTTTTGAGAAGTAAAAAAAAAAGGTAGTTGGCCATGCATATGCAAATTCTACACCAGTGAGATACATCAAAACAGCATATATCCGATCACTTCACTCATTAGGAAGAAGAAAAATAGAAGCAAGAAGTTAGAAAATCATAAAGAGCCTAGTGGAAAGAGTGTTGACATTGCACATATTTGAAACCATAGAAATAACATGTGAAGAGGCAAAGAAGAAAGTCCATTAAACAAAAATGAAACTAATGGAAGAAATGGCAATACTGTTAACCAAAAGCTCAACCAATTTTTTGATACCTTGAAGTCATGACTATCATCCAGCTCATCAAATATTAACTCATAATCTTCTCTCGATATCTTCGGCAGTGTCCTGGAAGAACATTCGAAAGACCAGCATCCAAGGTTAGGAAAACATATAGAATAACCACTTTCTAAGAGAAATAAGATGGCTATTATCTTTGCACCGTAAGGCACGGAAGCCACACTTAATCATAGGCAAGCTTATTACCCAGACATTAGTCAGCGTAAAAGTCAAAGTGACGTGAAAGCAAATTAGTTTTTCTGAGATCCTGATTATTCATGCAAAGTTCAGCAGTTAAAAAGTCCAATAGGCTTTTCTTCATGCTATTGTTGCTTCCAGGCCCTAAGAAGATAGGGTCCTTCTTTACCATCATCAATCAGCTCTAATTCAAAGACAAACATGCTATTTCCAAGATAATCAAGATAATCTTACAGCAGCAATATTGCATTCTTCTTTGTTCGGGACTTCTCTGCTGGAACTATCTCTTCTTCTTTAAAATTTAAGGGCACTGACTAGCATCCCATGACATTTCATAATGCAAACAATTCACCACGCATGTTCTTGCATGTTCTCTGGCAGCTCTTACATATGTATGAATGCTTAACTTGACAAGCTGGAAATTATAAAACGAAAACAAGAAACAATAGTTCTAGTCATCTTGCAGTAGCATGCTTATATACCTGTAGTGATTCAGTTCTTCAAACAGGTGTACGCACTGCTCTTTATTGATATACCCAACGTTCTGCATGCAAAAAAAGAGAAGCGCATCAGAGATGAGTACATGCAGGTATAGATTGACTATAAGACAAGCAAGTACGAGGATAACCCGAACCACTCTAGGAAAACATAAGTAAGAATGATCCCCTGGAAGAAGCAACAGCAAAGTAAGATGAAGAGCTCCAATAATCCATCACTACAGGCTATTTATGCTTCTCACGGAGAGGAAAGAGAAACAAGAAGAGAGGGAGAAGGGGATGATAAAGAGAATATATATTCGTCCTCCATTATTCACCTTCGAGACATACACGGTATATTATCTTTTGTGGCTCATAATTGTGTCCAAGGGCATTATTCAATCAATCATATACATCCAAACCTTTTTAGTATAAAATTAGGTCATCGGAACGTCTAAGAGCTGTTCTTCTCTTCTATGCTGAAGTTAACTTCAGCATAGAAGATGGGAACAGCAAACAACATGTGAGAAGTTTACAAAGAAACCAAATAAATAACAGGTCTTAATGCACATACAAACCCATTTGATTATGTTTAGCTGTTTCTATTCCATGAGTTTTGAGACCTACACCATGAAAACTTTGACTACCACACCAAAAAACGAGAGTACTAGCTCTCATGAATGACCGGCACAAGGAGGTGCATGTTCTCTATAGATAGTGAAAACAAAATGATAAGCAAAAGAAGTTCCTTATGAAAGACATATAACAAAGAGTATTTAAGAGAGGCCAACATACTTACATTCTTATCTATGAGCTTGAAGGCTTTTCCCAACATGTTCTCCCTCATTCGGTCCATCTCAGAAACTTGTTTCACGAGCTAAAACAAATTAACATAATGTCAATATTTTCCTTCAAATACAAATTAAACATTAAAAAGAAAGTTCCCCAAAGAAATTAAGTGAGATATTGAATAGACATATTTGCATGAGTTAATACCCCTTGATCACTGAAACAGCAGGGATGCCGAGAAAATTTACCTGACTCTTGAAGCTGTCATACACGACAGCAAGGACCAAATTCGTGACAAAGTAAACCCCCAGCAGGATATAGAGGACAAAGAAAAGGGAGTACCAACGTGAAACTCTGGAATAAAAAAATATTGAAGTCAAGCAGCTGTATAACATGATCATAATGCAAATATAGAGGAAGTGAGGAAGTTAAGCCAGACCCAAGACCTCGGCCATTCCCTTATGGTACGTAATCCCTTATTCCTTTATGATATGTAATCATCTAAATAACAAAAATGTTTGTTCCAAATTTTAAGACATTCTCAGATAATCGCCAGTCCCAAACAAAAGATCAAGGGCATAGTTATGTGCCCGCCTAGTTTGAAGAAATAAAGAAAGAAAGTCTAGGTGTCCATTATGAAAGAATTCTAACTAATAATTTAATAGAGAATATCCAAACGTAAAATTAAGAGATAGACAAAGACAGAGGGGGACAGAGACAGAGACAGACAGAAGCAATGTCCCCAATTTGAAAATTAGAAATTTAGCAAGCAGACAAAACAAAGCTAAAAGGCAAGCTAATCGCAGTCACATCTTGGGAATATGTAATCCAATAGTTTTGAGGGTAAAACCTAGTTTTTTTCTCAAATGGCTATAAAAGAAGATCTTCTCTTGACAATCAACATGGGAAATTTAACGCATTTACACCAATTTTACTTACTTATATGCCGGTATCCATACATCTGGATTATTGGATGTGGTGAATAACACAAACATCTTATATAAGGTGGCACCATATGAGGTAAATTCAGTCTTTCCCTGTGCGGTATCTTCAAACATGACATATGCTACCCAACTGGAAAACAAAAGAAACAGAAGCAACAGAGCCTGCAGTTTTACCAGAATAACAGGAAAATAAGCAAAACAAAGGTAAAACATCATGTAACGCAAGCTATATGTTGGCATTAATAGAGAAAATACTTGCTAAAATGTGATAATCTATTGCTAACATTAGTGAAATGTGGAGCAATAGCAATTCAAATGAGTAAAAGAGGGACTAAACCAACCAAGACATTTAAGTAGGTCCCAAGCATGCCAGCCAGAATGGAGGTGGTCGCTCGTAGTTCCCTATAATAACAAGGAAAGGTAAAATTTGAGAGCGTAATGTGAAAATGTAGAGATGCAAAGCTGGAAAGAAAGCAGTCCTGCCTATATTTTACTATTCATATCACAAAATTTAGAATGGAAAAATTCCTTTCTTCCTTCACTATGGAATATAAGAAGAGGTGTAATTCTAGACCATTAAAATGGAAAGTATGACCTCAACTATAATGGAGAGTGTGAAAGTATAATTCCAAAATGCAATTGGACTTAAAAAATGACATCTTGTTTCGAACTTTTATTCCCATTTTGAATCGAACATGCAAAATAATCTGCCTAAGGTTTTTCAGATTTAATACTAAAAGCATGTCAAACCAGCTGATTTAAAGAAACATTGTAGAAATAACTCATACCGTACATTCATGATGAAAAAGAAAACTCTAACATAAGGTGCCGCTCTAAAAGGAAGATAATCAAGGGCCACTGCAGGGGATAAGTAGAGGGCATATACTATTAAATCGGCAACCAAAAGCAGTAGGCAAACAACCTGAAAAATCAAGCCAAGGTCAAAGTATCATTCAAATATTTTAACAGCCTATCGATATTGTAGAAATCAACCCCAATTACGAGAAGGTATTAACTGCATAAACAATGCAACTAAGAACATGTGCTTCCACTTAATATTACAAAAGTGCAAGATCACTACATGTATTATCATAAGCACAAGATAGTTTCCCTTAGTTGGTGACTTCATGATAAGATGCCATAAGTCTTAAGGCAATGGAAAATTTACAATTAGACTGACGCCACCATTCTCCCACATGAAAGTAATCAGAGATAGCACTTTCAAGCAGTTTTTTTATCAGACCATTGAATAATGCTCCCAGACACAATACATTGAACATTGCCTTTCATGTGCCCAGGAAATATCTGCTTGAAAGACAACTCAAAGGATAAAGAGCCTGTCCCTTATTATGACTTAAGTGAAGAGAAATTACACATGGAAACTTCTTTTGTCTCATGGTGCACCTTTTGTTCACTCATCTCAATACTTGCACAGTCCACATGTCCAAGGTTACTAGAAACTCCAAAAAAGCGAAGCAGCTCCAAGAAAAGAATGATCATTAAAGAAATGGCTAGGCAAAAGCAAGGCTCTATACCTTTATTTGGTTAAGAGGATTCCTTGAATAGATGCGAAACCCCTCATATGAAATGGGAAAGAATGTATGTACCATGAGTATAACAAGAGTTACGCTCTGCATGAGAAAGAATATCATGAGCTCCTCACACAACAATATCTCAAGTATTTGTTACCATAAGCTGGGTAGAACTCATACAATTTGCAAAAGTACGACAAGTTCTGCAGTTTGATCTATGTAACACCATAGAAAAGATAATGGTCCTCACGGAAGAGACCATTAATTTTTTTCAAAAGAAAAGGCAACCTGAATATTTTACTACAGAGTGTCCATTTATAGGCATAGTGGGGACAGGCACATCAATGAATGTTCATTCGAAGCATGACAAGCATTATATGATTGTATAATCAGGTACGTGCAAGGAAGGACAGATGTATCTAGGACATCCAGTAAGGTAATTTCTTTATGAAGTCTCAATTATTATGAAAAGACTTTTAAATAAACGCCAGGCAGAATTTCATGATGAACCTGCTCCCCCAATGTGAAATTTGGTGAAAATCAATAAATGAAGCGCATAAGGTCTCATTTATATCACAAGAGTCATGAGTGAACTGGCACCAAATGTATCTACAGGGTTTTTACAATTACCTCATATATGAGAGATTCTACACCCGTTAAGTATGGTAACTGTCCCAGGAAAAAGTATTCGCTCTCGCTGCAAGCATCTGCAGAGTATTTGGCACACCACAGAGGTTTCTGTGCAGGGGAGAAGAGTTAGTGCAGTAACCTTGGCAACTTCTGGGGACGAAGGCCCTCTGCCAGTGAAGAAGAGACCAGAAAGCAGACTAACCTCAAAGAAGTTCAGTACTATTAAGGCAAAATAATTAAGGGACCAGATGATGTCAAATTTTGTGAAGACGAAGTAGAGTTTGGCAGCACTCTCGAAATTTGACTGGTCGAGAATTTGAACAGGAAGACCAACACCATCTTCAGCCTGCAGGACGCATTTTCAATAATTCGCACGCGATTATTCAAAAAGAACATCAGCAATGATCATTCCAGCAGGAGGAAAAAAATTATAGGTTCATTACCCAAGATAGGGAATAAACGCATATACAGAACACCTATCCTCAATGATATAGTTTACAAGCTCACGGTTCTCATACGCAAACAAGTCAAAAGGGACTAAAGCAGTGGGCCACGATTGAAACAAAGAAAGCAAGATATCGAAACGGAAGCTGGGCGGGGAAGAAACTCGAAATAGTTGTTTACAAGCTCAAGCCAAGATTAGCTAGAAAGAAGCACTCAAGATTTAATATCCCAAAAACCTGATAATCAAACAAGAGCACATTCCAATGTTTCGCGGCTAAATTGCCGTAGACAAGATCGAGACTTTTCGCGTTCCCGTCACGTAACCCGGTTCTAACGAACTCAACGACTCGGGAAAGATCGCAAACTCAGACCATCTCACCTCAACAGCTAACAACAGCGCAGTGCCATCGGTTAGCGACGATCTCAACGCGGCGAAAAGCGATCGCCGCGAACGCAGCGTCACGACGCCACCTCCGACGGCAATCCGCGATCGAGATAGAAACCGGAAAAAAAAAAGAAAAAAAAAGGACTGCTGATTTCATGCTACGGAAGCCCTCCCATTCGTCGCGCGCCGGAGAAGACGACGCGACGTCCCGGCGCAAATGCAGCACGCGGTCGTCAACCAAAACCGACTCGCGGGATCGAACACGAAAGAGAACGAAAGACGAAGAGAGAGAGAGAGAGAAAGCGAGCTGGCGAGACGGAGTCGCGCTCGCTCGCTCGCTCGCTCGCCGGCGGGGCGCGAGGGGACGGGAGGGGGGGGAGGGGGGGGGGGGCTCACCAGGTCGACGAGAGTGGCGGCCTTCTGGTAAGGGGAGCCGTAGGCGAGGGCGTCGGAGCGGCGCTTGAAGCGGTCCTTCTTCAGCACCGCGTCGCTGCTCTCCCCAACGAGCAGCGGATCTTTCATGACGCCGAAGCCGAAGCCGAAGCCGAAGCCGAAGCCGAAAGGCCTCCGCGCACAGAGAGAGAGAGAGAGAGAGCTGAGGAGAGAGAAAGAGACAGCGCGCGCGCGAAAGAAGATGGCGACGACAGTGGCCGTTGCCTTTTGCTGCGAGGGAAGGTGGACGAGGTGGAGGATGACGACGGGAGGGAGTGAATACGTGTCGATCCCGCGTTCAGGAGGCGCCGGAGAAGATTCAGTACAGTAGCGACAGGAAGTGTCGGCACTTGAGTAACTTTTTGCCCTTTAAGAATTCCTAGAATTAACGTGGATCCTAAGTATCGGATCAGATCAGTGCTGTTTTCTCGGAAGCGATTTCTCTCTCCCCCTTTTCCATTTCCCAGCATCCATCTTTTTTTCCTAATTTAAATGGGGGTCGGCCGGGATATTTTCCATTTCTCTTCTGGGTAAAAGATATGAGGGTCACCGAAGGCTGATCGAGTGTGTAATTTGATTCTAAGACTTTAAATTAATTCAATATGTTCCATCGACTTTATATACATGTTCAAATTAATTCGTATTAACCTTTAAAAAAATTCAATGGCATCCTCGAATTTGAATGAATCGAAAAATAATATTAAATATTATTAAAATTTTATAAATCATGTTGAACGAATTAAAAATTTATTAATCACATTATATATTATATTAAATTCCAGAAATCATATTAAATAAATTTGAAATTCAAAGGTAATATTATATATTAAATTAAAGTTGACCGAAGTGGAGGACTTTTTGTGTCCTTGTCACTCATCTCTTTTCCTTGATATATAAAAGGCTAAGTGAATCGGCGTAGGGGACAAGGGCAACAGAAAGAAGGCCCCCAACTGCAAGAAATAATTATTAAAAGAAATGTTATTATTTTTAGTATTAATTTCTCACTTTAAAATATCTCTGTAGAATTTTCTCTTTCTTCCTTGTTGGCCAGATTTTGGATCGCACATAGACCCGGGAGAGAAGGACCGCCCCTTGCTCACGCACCCATCAATTATGCCGGATTTACTTTTCCTTTGGGTACGGGTGGGGCATACCCGGCTTTATGAAAACTGACACCGTACAAAGTCAAACCGCTCACGTAAAATAATTCAGGAAAATTACAAATGAAAAATAGTAGTGAGAGAGAGAGAGAGAGAGAGCTGAGGAGATGACGCCGGGAAGCGACTGCGTGTCGGGCCCGCGTTCAGGATCGCCGAGAAAAGTAGGTGCAGAAGCGACAGGTTCGGTAAACTTTAACCCTTTAATGCAAATTCGTGGATTAAGAATACCAAGAATTAACGTAGATCTTTAAGAATCGGATCAATGCTGATTCTCGGAACCCAATTTCTCTCTCCTTCTTTGATTTTCATTTTCATGTTTTTAATTTAAATGGGGTAGGCTGGGATATTTTCTCTTTCAGATCAACAATATAAACTTCAACCAGAAAAAAAAATGAACAATATAAATGGTTCTTAAACTTTCACCAAATATATATGTAATTTATGAACTTTAAATTAGTTCGATATATTCTTTATCATTTTGATGCATGTTCAAATTAACTCATATTTTGGATGAAAAAATCAATATTTTTAGGAATTAAATTGAATATATATTGTAACTCTAAAAATTATATTAAATAAATAAAAAATTATCAATCATATTACAAAAATTAAAATTAAAAGATTATATTAAATAAAATTAAAATTTAAAGATCATATTACGCGCTAAATTAAAGTGAAGAATTATTCGTGTCCTTGTCTCTTGACTGTGTCCTTGTCTCTCGACACTTTTTCTTGATATTTAATGGGGTAAGTGAGTCAGTGTACGGGATAAGGACAACATAAAGAAGCCCCCAACTGCACTGCAAGAAATAATTATTAAAAGAAAAGATTTATCTTAAGTTTATTTTATTATTTTAAAATATCTCTGGAGGCCTTCCACCTGTCCACGTACTCATCAGTCACGCCAGATTTTTCGTGGGCATACGAATGGGGCAGACCCTGCTTTTGGAAAATCACACCGGACAAAGTCAAACATCTCACTAAAATAATTTAAGAAATTTTTTTAAAAAATTAGTAGTCATACCCTTTCAAGGGGTCCAAGGGGGAGGGAAGAAAGGCTAAAAGAAATCGACACTCGGTAGTTATAATGAGATAACGGTTTGGTTAAGGGAAAAAGACGTGGATCTAAATCCGTTAGCTTTGCAGACAGCTCAACATCAAAATCCCAAAATATATTATGTGTTTTTTCTGGGTTTTATTTGATACGTGCACATCACCATGAATCAAGGAGGAATCGTGTGGAACGGTGTCCCAACCACAGGTCAAAAGATAAGCCATCCACCTGAACTTTTCTTACAATGCCGTCGTCGCACCACGGAACCTTTTTTTGAACTTGGCGGGCATGTAAGAGTTCAAAAGAGGTCAATGGTTGTAGAATTTGAGTATTTTCTGAGAACCCCCACCGGTGAACGAGCACTAGAATAGAACCGCCATATCGAACACCAAACAACATTGAGCAAATGGAGGCGGTGTAAGCTGCGAAAATGATACCTAATTCGGAATTTATTGTCTTTAAAGTGAATTGGCGACGATTCAAAAATTCAACACTTTTCATCAATTGTCTTCCATATCACTAGTTCATCCTTCATTTTGGATATGCAGGATACCTCATACCTTAAAATGATTTAAATTAAGTTTACGTCTAATCCATAACTCAAAATGAATCAATGAAATAGCTTTGGCATGTTAAAGCTTCATCTCATAGAAAATCAAAGAAATTGGTCCTAATAACAATACTCATCATCATATCCACATGAGTACGATTGCTCTTTTTCGCCACACCATTTGGTTTGGTCCCAAGCATAGTAAACCAAGCTACTATCTTAAATCCTTCAAATATTTGAAAAATGTCTCTTTAAGCTGTCTAGTATTGCTATACTTACCAAAATATTCACCATCACGATCATATCCCACAACCATCATGATTTTTCTCAATTGTTTCTCAACTTCAATGTGAAAAATCTTGAATTTATCAAGAAACTCGGATTTTTCCTTAATCGAGCACAGATATCCATATTGAGAATAATCATCAATAAATGTGATGAAATAAAAATTCTACATTAGGTTCAAATTAGTGTGAATGACCTCAAATAGGTTACAATTTCAGATTGCATTTTCTTCTTTATTTTACTCATTTTATATCTAAAAAATTTACACAAAAACCCTAGGTAAATTTTAAGAGTAGGCTGGATGTTAGGCTTTATCAGCCTTTCGATCTTTTTTTAAAGTTAGTTAAAAATAAAATCTTTTTTTAGAGTTCTAACCAAGACATTTATACTATAATGCATAAAATTGTTCATTAAGTATAGGTCTTTTGGAAACAATATTTTGAAATGTATAAGTGGCGTATATATCATTGAAAGTTAAACACAACCATATCACAATACCTAACCTAACTTATTTGAATTAAAAAACATAAAAATATTATTGCTCTTTATTTTAAAATAGTAGACACACATGTCCAAACAAAATCCAAAAACTAAATTATGTCTAAAAAAAAAAAGGTATGCAAATTCCTTAATATCAAATTAAAACCAAAATTTATAATTAAACTAACATCTCCGAGCTTTGATTCAACCTAATTTAGCCTCTTCTAGTTTATGAATCCTTATACAATAAATGCAACATGATTAATTGCACCGCTACAAGACTTTTGATAAGTTGAATTTATAAACAAATGCCAATGAATTATTACTTGCATGTTCACGCTTGGACAACCATATTTTATATTTGTTGCAGTCTTTCTTTTGTGATCTTTCTACCTATAAAAGTAACGATGGTCACCATCAATCGTAAAGGGTGCTTTCTTAGAATATAGACTATTAGAAAGACCAACAGTTTCATGAATTTCTTTATTGGTATAATTTTTGAACCCGTTACTCTTCTCACTACTAGAATTAAAGGTATACGGGACAATGTGCCCTTAAGTTTCTCTTTCTCATTAACCATCCTTATTATCAGGTCATTGATTAACTAAGTCTCATCTTAGCAATTATAATTAGTCTAGATAATCCTAAAATTCATAGAAAGAGTGTTAAGGCTTAATGCACAATGCAAGAAATGGGAATAACAACATTGAGAGCCTAAAGATTTGTGAACAAATCTATTATCCTTAGAACGTAATCCTTAATTCTACTTAAACCATCATACTTCATGTTGAAGAGTGCTTGTAGATGTATCATACTCTCAATATTAGACGAGACACGATATCAAACAACCAAGACTTCCATCATCTAACTAGCAGTGTAGTCAACCAATTTCCGAAGTATGGATCGCCTCATAAATAACAAACAAATCCAATTACTTTTTTCCCAAGCAATAAAGTGTCCATTTTAGGCTTCTACACTGTAAATTGGACGCCCGTTGGCTTATTTGCAACAAGAATAATATAAACATCTACCAGCTTCATCCCAAATAAAAAATCATTTCTCCATTTCTTAAAGTTTGAACTAATAAAAACTCCAATTATCACAATAGAGTTATTGTTAACAGAAAAAGTAATTGAAAACAAGCAACTTGAAACCGTATAAGTACACAACATATAGTTACATACATTATTGTATAGTCATCTTTAGGCAAAATATATAACGTGCAGTTATATACTCTCCACATGATAGCGACATAGAAATATATGCCAACCTTCCACTTTTGGTGTATGAATGACTAGTATGAATCACTCTTCAATCATATATATCCCTCCATAAAATAATACACAATCACTTACATTGAGAGTATGATCACACATTAAAACATGAACACATTAGAATATGAGACATCCCACAATAATATGATATCAATATTTCTCAAATTCAATTAAGTGTGCCACTTTAGTGGTCACGACTTGATTGAATCTCTATATATGAGAGATATAAATTTTATGTCTCACATTCATCAAATACATGTAATTTTAGGCTTGAAGACAACCGATTTGTCACTAAAATCATATGCATGTCAATTACATTACTCTATTTATTGATACATATTAAACCTCATGCATTCTATCCACGCTCTACACATTCTTGTGTGATAATATATATATATATGAGTTAGCATCTGTATTTCCGAAATCATTAGGGAAAACACACACACACACACACACACACACACACACACACATATATATATATATATGAGTTAGCATCTGTATTTCCGAAATCATTAGGGAAAAAAACACACACAGAGGAAATATGCAAAATACCTTAAAAATACATGTATTTAGGGTTTCATATGTAATTTTACATCCATAAAGGCATCAAACATGTAAAATAAATATATCACAACGTATAGGGAATCTCAATACAAGCATGTAAGCCCCAAGGTCGCTCTAATCGAAGCTCCCACACGTTGCTTGAGCGCACTCTCAACCAGCTTAACCGACTTGAACGATCCAACCGTTGATGGTTGACGATTTGACTAGTGTTGGTTCGACTGATTAACTAATCTAGGTCAACAATAAACTAAGTTGGGTGGTTCAACAGGTTAGATTTTCGGGTCAAGTAACCCAATCGATATCAATCCCAAAATGTTGCATGTGCTAGCATTGCCGCACACCACATGGGGGCGCATGCTCAACACACACGATTGCTTAGCAATGCTTAGGGGCATGTGCAGCCTCCTTGATGGCTCTCTAAGAGTTCGTTTGTTTCGCGGAAAATGGGCAATTTCCGAAAAAAAATTTTCCAAAAGTCATTTTATATGAAAATAACGATATTTTCTGGTGTTCAGCTAAAACCTTAAAAATGTTTCAGAAAATATTTTCTGGTATTCAGTAAGGAAAATATTTTTTAAGACTTCACCACTTAGGCATGCTGTGACATTTCAATAAATTGAGACGGACATTTTGTCGGCACGCATATAATTCTTTTCCTTGAGTCGACCACTCATGTAAAAACTAGTCTATCAGGTAAAGCCGTTAAGAGATTCTAATGCATCAGACTCGAGAATTTGACCAAAAAAACGACCTTTCGACCAAGCTAATCTGCAAGAGTCATTACGGCACAATTAAAAATCGATTAAAGACCGGAGATAGGTCAACTCGACAGAGACATGTGATTAAGTGTGGGTGATTCCACAAGATCACACAATTTTTGTCGATCGGCACTTGACCGACTTTTTTATCGATTGGATACCCTATGTCCATGTTTGAAACCTTGAGATTATCCCCAACAACCGAGAGTCGCCAATATGTCAAAGATGTACATTGTAGCTTGATCAACCACAGGTCAAATGCATGAAAATTTCTAAAGGCTGCTCGGTAAATCAGAACGCGTTAGTATCGTGCCAAAGTGAAATTAACCGTGAAATTGAGATCGAATTCAGAAACTAGAAGTCTTGGTGTGTCACAAACCATTTAAGGATCATTGACTCATCTTCGGAAGATTTTTTCATGTAATCAGAATTTTTCAGCAATTAAATCAGAGAATGGCTAATTGAGCTCGAGAAATTAGTAGGCCCGCCCTTGATCGTGCTTTTGGGACTTAAGTTGGTTTTACGAACAAGGGAAGATGTGAATTGAAGTGTGGTGACATTGGATTAATTTTATGAACTTCAATTGAACTCAATTTGAAGAGAATTAAATGAAATTAAAGAAATTAATGTACAAGATTTTATGCCCTAGCGGAAAATGAAATTTGCACCCATTGGAAGAGGTTGTGGAGGATTGAGTTAGTGGAGTATGACATCACTTGGTGGGCTAGAGTGGATGTTGACAAGTGGAGGGTGAGGATTTGCTCTTGGAAAAGTAGGCTATCACCATCAACTTCTTCCTTGAATTAAGGGAGCTTGTTGGATTTTGAAAAAAGAGGAGAGAGAGAGAAGCTCGACCAGTTGGACCAGTAGCCCCGACGCCCCCTTTGTGCGCCTCCTTCGCCCGCTCGACGCCACCGCTTGTCATCGGAGCCGTCGCCCGTCCACATGCGCCTCACCAGCCAACTCGCTCGTTCCACCGCAGCCCGAGCGCCCCCGAGCTTCCATCATCTTCGTCTATCTCTATCCTTGGTCGCCAGCCACCACCGGAGGTCCCACCTGGCCGTCGGAGTCACCGCTTCCACTCGCACAAGCCGTCGCCGTTCGTTTTCGCCGGTCCCGCGCCCAACTAGTGACCGGAGCACCCTCGACCAACAAGGAGTAACCACCGGAGTTCCAGCCCTAGCCGGATCTTCAAGGCCCGTTTTGGGTGCCTTCTGGTCCTCTTTTGGCATCATCCGGAGGAGATTTATCGACAGCCTCGCCGTCCTCTAGGCCGGGGACTTGTCGGAAAGCGATTCCGGTGAGTTTAGCTCACTAAACCTTGATTAACGAGTTAATTATGCTTAGGATATTCTTAGTTTAAGCTAAGTAAGGATAGGTGATTAGTTTAATTTATTTAATTGTGAATTAGATTAAGGTGTTGGTTTAATTTAAAGTATGTTTAGTTAAGGTTAAATTGAGGGTTATATTAGTATTATGGTGATTTGACATAAAGGAATTTAATTTTGATTTATTTAAATATTTCGAAATTATTAAAATAATTATTATTTAAATTATTAAAATTTATAATAAATTTAATTATTTATTAAATTTCGAAAATTTTGTCAAGACTCTAAATTCTCATAATTTCGCGCTACGATCGCTACTGTATAGTTAGATTTTGAAATTGATGATTGGATATTATAAATTAAGTGTGAATCGTGAAAAATATGAATATTATTATTTAATTAATTTTCGAAATAAATTTAATTATTTAATAAATTCCAAAATTTATTTTGGGACCCTAAATTCTTAGAATTTTGCATTGATCCCTGTTGTGTATTTATATTTTAATTTGATGATTAGATATTGCAAATTGAGTGATGATTTATGCAATTGATTGTTGAATTATGAAACTAAGTGGTGATTGTGAAAACTATATAATTTCTTCAGAAAATCCCGGGTGTCAGGTTTGACACCGAAAATGAATTTTAAGTATTATATCAAACAGTGGGGTTTTAAAAAGGAAAGTATTGGTTTTTGGTTTGAAGTGATGTGTGCCCATGCACGACTACTTTCTTGAATGTTCTAATACGAAAGAAAGAGGCTAGGACTACTATTTTAATTAGAGTACTGAGTGAAATGCACCAATATTGAATTGTCGTGTGCTGGTTGAAAAACTCGGTCGTAATATTGGCTACACCAACTGAACCTTTATTCCTTTAGAAACGCCATCAACAAAGTGACATGGCTCGGGTCATAGTAGAGGTTAGGCCAATTGGATCCATGCTCTTTCGGGAATGCCATTAACGTAATGACGAAGCCACACTCCATGGGGGGAGGCGATGCCTGGCATTAATGTCAGTAGATAGCCAAACTGCGAGCAGGTTATGCCTTGTGTGGCAGTGAATATCAATTGAAACGCATGCTAAGTGTTATTGATGGGTCGGATTATGGAACGGAATCGTGTGACATGGTATGGACGTGTCATAATGATTTGGTCTTATAATCCGGACTCTTATGGTCATTCGAAATGATATTGTTGGCGTTCAAGTGGTTTAAGTTCATATTACTATCTGTGATTGAGTGATTTGAATTATGCTAATATGCAGGAAGAAACTGAGGCGAGGTAAGTTCTCTATGTGGTGTAACTAGGCCACCCTTAAGCGTATTTTCTTTCTAATAGGGGTCGTATTTTCTTTCTAATAGGGGTTTTGGGGGTTGAACTTGCTGAGATAATGTCTCACCCTATTGTGAGTCAACATTTTCAAATCCATTGTGAACGGAGCAACCAGATCACTTTGGTTGGCCTTGAGGAGTTGCAGAGGTGAAGTCAAGAGTATTGAGAACGTGTCCGACTTGTAGGTCATAGGACAATTCATTTTTAAGAGCCGATCTTTTGTGGACTTTTGGCTGTAGGCCTCTGTAGGCCTCTGTTTGTAATTTTGTTGAATTATGAAAGTGTTAAGTTGTGGTTTTACTTCTGCTTTTCTATCCCGTATTTCATTGTCAGGGGTTTTATAATACGTTCCGCTTGCGCAATAATAAATGAATGGGGTCGGTGACACTACCGGAGAATATCACATTTGCATGACTAAGGTGGAATATTGGCACGCTCGAGGTTCGGGACGTAACACATGCATTACTTACCAACCTATAAATTTATCAAATATGAACTTGTCTTTAAATCCAAGTGAACTTACTTCATATCTTTGTTCCCTCATTGTCACCAAACCCTCATCTACTCTAAAAAATATTTGTATGGATTTTATACTTCTATTTTTCTTACCAAAAGAACAAAAAAAAAAAAGGAAAGCATGTCCAGCCCTCATGAGAATCTTCCAATTAAGTAGCATGTTCTCCCCTTATGTCTTTTGTGATCTAATAAACAAAAGAAAAAATAAACAAAGTATGTAGAGCCATTTGCTTGAGTAATGTACAACTGCAAAGTAGAATAAATAAAGAAAAGAATAAGCAAGAGTGCAAAGCGCGCTTAAGATTGACGAGCTCAAGCCAACAACTAGCCAAGAAAGAAGAATATGAGAAACAAAGAAAAGGAAAAAAAAAAAGGAAATTAAAAATAATTCAAATTAAAAAAGAAAAAGAAAATTATAAAATAATTTGAACAAAAAAAGAAAAGAAGAAAAAGAAAGGGAGGAGGAAGTGAGGATTTGTAGAGGTGTGAGAAAAGAGAGGTCAAGTGAAACTTTTCAAAAATGGAAAACATTTTCCCTTAATTTAAAAAAAAAAAATTCCTTTCATGGAAAACATTTTCTCGCAAATTCATTTTCCATAAAACGAACGCCGGAAAATCCTGAAAACATTTTTCAATAAATTATTTTCCGTAAATGAACGAAGCCTAAATGTCAAAATATTTGCCTCGGCCAGTACAATCCATTTATGTAATAAAAATCAATTTTCATTGGACAAAAGATTCCCATAAAAGGCAAAATTTGCACATTCCAATTCCAAACTATGATTGTTCTGATACTACACGTAAACTATGAAAATGACACCTCAAAAACTCCATAGCTAGAATCCAAAACACATAATTGAATAAAAGAGGTTTTTGTATCTAATTCAGAATCCATCATTCTTGATGAAAAGCAACAATAATACGAAGCTCAAGCGCTTTTCCACTATTAGCCTATGTATCCCAATTCTTACCTAACAAATTCCAAGTTACTTTAGTGTTTTATTAGTAGGTCAAGCTCAAAAGAAAAAGGATAGAACCAGTATACATTTTTTTATTTAAATTTTGAATTAAACTAGTATTCAATCAAAGGATACATGATTTTCTAAAAATCATCCGTTTCTTTTAAGTCTATTTCTTCTCACTGGTATTGAAAGAAAAGCGTGGGATATTCTAGCATTTTCTACAACGATAAAAATATCTTTCGTTCAAATGGAAGGTTCTACCATGAATTAGTTTATGAATAAACGAACTAATAATTAATTTTAAAAAAAAAAACTGGTTCTTTTTTTTATTAAGCCCATTCCGGTATGGATCATCCAATTATTCATATCAAAATTTAGTAATTTATTAATTACATATTTTGGTGTAATCATTTGCTCCATGGATATAAATTAACATATTATGTACTAATAATTGAATTTTTTTTTTCATTTTCATCGACTCAATAAGATTGCCCCACGCTCAGCATCATTTGTAAGGATATTTGTATATTAATTAAAAGATCTGAACATTATTTATAGAGTTTTAAGCCATCGGCTTTCACAACATCAATTAATGCAGCCCACATCCAAAAAACTTTTATAGGGGACACAAAAGCTTGTAACATCACAGCAAATGAAGCAGAACAGAAAGTAATATTATGCAACAAGAATCATTCTCGCATTGTACAGGACCTCAGTGTCCTCTAACCGAGATGGCATGTTGAGTAATGTGCACAAAATTTACTCATATCGGAAGTCAGAAACTCGTGTTGCAAATTATAGGGTTAAATTCGCAGCTGTACAAAATTTACCTGGCAACACAAACAGGAAATAGCAACCGGGGCAAGAAGAACTACATACGTATGGTTCGAACCAGCCTATCTGAAATGGTCCATAAAATGCGGTCTGCTGTAACCTGTTATCTCGTATTGGGGTCTTCAAAATCACGCCCGCAACTAGCCAAAATGACGACATAAAAGAAATCAGGCTTAGTCCCATATTTTCATCACCACACCCTAAGAAAAGGCTAGCTGAAAGCTAGAGAACCAGGGTGGGCGAATTGAAGGCGAATAAATAAGAAGGGAACAGTAACATGCAACTGACTATCTGTTACAGAGCTGACACAATCAAATTAGAGACTGACTGCCACTAGCAGTTGCGTATATTTGACCAAACACTACCTAAAAGAAAGAATACGTACATAGCAACCATTGACAACTCTAAATGCAACCATGAAGCAACTATAGCATAACTGAAATTATAGCACTTGAGATTTTGCTGCAGTTCAGATGGAAGGGAGACGAAATATATCTTTATAGTCTGACAATGTTAACATGCATATGCATCAATCATCTATATCTAGTACCTACCTCTATACTCATCACCAACCAAAACAGGAAGCCATCTAGAACTTATGAGATTAACATGTGATGCAATAAACAAATGCAATTCTAGCAATCCAACCAGTAAACCCTACCAGAATGACAGCCTTCAATACTGAACTTTGGTTGAGGGTTTGACGACAACATCCATTGAGTACTTAAACTATCTATGCCCTTTAAGATACCAAAGTTAGTTAAAATTGATAAAAACAGGTATTTTTCGGAAATCTAAACGAATTTAACTTCCAGTTTTCTATTCTGCATTAGTAGCAAACAGCATGGTGAAGAATGCTTGGAAAACAAAGAGGTCTGCAGGACTTGAAAATAAATTCTTACCTCAATACTACATGATTAAGGTTGAGGACTAGTGCATTTTGCTTTATCAAGCTCCGCACTCAACATATGATGAAGCAGGACATCAACTCTCTGACTTCTTGTCTTCGTGCTGTATTAAACCAGGAAAAGAAACAAAGGTAATGCATCACACAATAATCTAAATCACTTGTAAATCAGAAGATAGGTATCACTAAATAGTGTCCACACAGTACATACCCGACTGAATGAGGCCGCCTGCCCCTTGTTTCCTATATAAAGGGGATCGCATAGATTAATAAAAGCTTGATTCTAATAATAACTGGCAATTGGACAATTCTATGCCGACAATAGCTCATGTACCTAAAAGTTGTCACAAACTTTTTCAGAGTACTAGATAATACAAACCTTGTCCTGTTCCTCGCAGTTTTCTGATGATTCAAGATCCATCTCAGTAAAGAATGCCTCCAAGACAAAGGCAACGACCTGTAATCACATGGAAATAAAAATGCAAGCCCTTAATTTAACAATTGCCAAAGAACTCAAGGATACAGTTTCAACCATCAGCGGATGTATTTTGCTATATGACTGAAGAATAAAAAAATCAAAGGATACAGTTTCAACCATCAGCGGATGTATTTTGCTATACGACCGAAGAATAAGAAAATCAAGATTTCATTTATCTAATCAATTTTCACTAGTAATACTGTTTCAGTCAATCATTAAAACAAGTCAACTCATAAAGTTTCGAGTTCCAATAAGAAGATGAGAATGCTTGACCATGCTGACTATTAACAGAATCTAGAAGAATAAATATAATTGCTAGTCTGACTGCCATATTTGGCGAAATCCTCTCAAAATTATCCATGCCATTAATTTACTGCAATGCTAAAGAAGCATAGCTTGTTCAGATATTATTCTCACCACTCATTTCACCTATCTAAAAGCATACTGCTTAATGATTGGCTATACCATGGTATAGGGGTGAAAGATGCATCAAAATAATGTAGATCAAGAGACAAGGAAGTTAACATTTTTCAAGTCAGGGCTTCTTGTATAAATTGTCTGGCTCAATTTGGATCTCTCTAATGCAAGTATGGAGACCCCCTAAAAAGCAATAACATCTTTAGCTACTAAAGTACATGTGCCAGCCATTTCCAATAATCTGCAGCAGTTGAGGTAAAGGTACCTTCTCCAGCACTAACATGCACGAAGTGCACTTTTTGATGATTGGAAAACACTACTATAGAGGAGATGATGCATTAAAGGATACAGAATCAAAAGCCTAGAAAGTTAACAAATCACTAGTCACAGCCCTGTCTAAGTTGTCAATCGCACTCTATCTCTAATGCAAGTATGGAGACTGATAAAAGGAAATTAACATCTTCAGCAGCTACGATACATGTGCCAATCATTTCCCACACAGCCTACAGTGCTTGAGGTAAAGGTCTCATTCTCCACCAGTAATAGAGAGAAATTCTCTTCTCGATAGAGAAAACGAATATGATCTCCAACTTGCGAATGTGTCACACTACACGACCACCTTTGAACTTTATAAGGGAAGAAGAAGTTCCTTGACATAAGCATACTACATTAGGTGGGTGAGGCCTAGATGGTATTGCTCACGAAATACTCCGCAGAGGCTTAGCTGAGCTCAACCAACACAAGGTTCTACAGTCTGCCTCATGCTAGGATGACTGCTTAATAGATACTGCTTAGTCTAAGCAAGTTGATCCAATACATCTACAGCAGAAATAAGTCATTTTGCATGCATATCCGGCCAGAACTTGATTCAATAAGAAGCAATTTAGCTGGCTTCTTGTAGAAAACAGTGTCTTCTCATAAACTTTTCCATGCCTTCTCTTCAAACTTCTTGCTTATTTAATTAATGGTCAGCAAACTCTCTTCAAGAGGAAAATGCACTCTAGAATGTTAAAAAAAATCAATGATATGTCCCTGTGAATATCAAATAAAACTCACCAAATTCAAGAGCAGTAGAACGGTTATTAGGTAGAAGCTGATGAAATATATGAGGGTCCAAGAGGTCCCTGTTAGTTCCTTGTAGCTCTGGAAAGTAGCAAGACAATAAATTAATTCATAAGACGCTCTGCCATTAGGAACAAAACACAATATATCAGATAGTATGTAGTGACTGCAGCACCTGCATCCAGTCTTGCCAGTTGTTCATGACTAACAAATTGAAAAGTGTCACCATTCCATTTGGATAGTCATTAAAATTGAAAAGCAAATAGCTGACTTGTGTCAAGAAAAACTGATCCAAATAACAAAATCTACCACCAACTAGCACAAAAGTAGGACATGAAAAATATTTGATGAAGCTTTCTACAAGATAAATACAGAATCAGGGTTATTAGAAATACTCTCAAACCATGGCAGGTACAAGTTTTTTGTCCCTTTATGTAAAAGAAATTTGCCCAAAAGGGTCAAAAATGATATTAAAGTCTAGGAGGCATTCAGTTTGACGAATTTGCATTTTTTACATAGTCAAGGCCAAAAAATTTAGCTGAGTAGCTTCCTTCGAATCCTTGATACATAAAGCTATAACTGCTTATGTAATAAAAAGTCCGCCCCAAAAGGTTTAAAGATGAAATAAAAATCTAAAAGGCATTCATTTTGAGGAATTTGCATTTTCTAATAATCATGGATAATGAATTTTGCTTCAAGTAGTTTCTTTTAAATCCTTATTGCACAAAGCTAGGATTCTGCAGATTAAGTATTCATTATTTTTGCCCATTTTTTTGAAATCTTAATTGTCTCTTTTTTTATATAGGATTTTCATTGTCAATTGAAAATCATCTACAATTTTCCAATTGAAACATATACTGCATTTTCACCTTTTTGGCATTATTTCAGCCCCTTACAGTCAGCATTTAAAAGAAGTGGAAGAAACATAGCTATTTCTTGTGGGTGTGAAGGGACTGGGGAGGGAGGGAGTAGATTTTACAAAGATTTTCAAGATAAATAAAAAAGGAGGGAGAACAAGACAATACAAAGGATACTCATCAGCCGCAAGATCAGTTTCTTCCAATTTGGAGTTCCCAGCATTGACCATCCCACCAAAGATCTACAGAAAAGAATTTCAACAACAGTTTTAAGCTGAATTAACTTGAGAAGATGAAATAAAGACATGATATTTCATCCTTAATAAATTCAACTTATGACACAAGGACCAACTAAGAATGTCGTTCTCAGAAAATTCAGCTGATAATGCTGAAAAAAGCTGTAAGGTTCCTACCAAGTATGATCATACTTATCTGATATTTAAGAGTGGTAGATGTGTGGTCATTTCGCTTCGGCTAACGGAGTAGTAGAGTCTTACTTTTCCCTTTTTAAAAATAGGAATGCAGGTTTGATGACAATATATGCAAAAAATTAATTGATTAGAAATGCTCACTCCAAACTATTTAAACTAAACATGGAAGGAGTCGATACTTCAATATTTCATATTTACTGTAGAAGAAAAGATACGTCCCGGTATCCTTCCACTCAGGTTGTTTTCTTCTTGAGTGTAAGTTTGGTGCCGGGATTTTCTGTACATTTGCCTTTCCTCAATATAATTATTACCCTTTCTACCAAAAAAAAAAAAAAAAATACTGCACCTAAAAAATAAGGTTGATGAAGAAAAACAAGCACTTGGGAGACCACCCAATATTCTTCACCACAGAAAGATATGTAGGAGATAAACTACTGTTCGCAATTCCAATAAGGAGGAAAAGCAAAAACATTCAACAGATGATCCAAAGTACAATCCTTTGTTTGAGGACAAAAAGATGAGAGCATCTGATACCTGTTCTGCAAGGGAGCAATAAATGCACAGTACACAAAAGATGATTCCAAGGTATGGCATCAAACTTGGTAGGAGAGTCAAGAATGTAGCAACAAAAGCTCGGTAGCGTTTAACATGCATTAGCAGCCTCATCAATCTCAGTAATCTAGCAAGAAGAAGGTACCGAATCCTGCAACAAAGAAATATCAGAAAAAATTAGAAGTTGTCTTAAAGTGTACACGGAAGGCACAGAATCTACATTACATCTTTCGACTTTGGCAAACTCAAAGAAGCAGTGTCATGCTGAAATAGCATTGAAGGCACCCTGACAAATTATAGTTAATATTTCACCCTCATCAACTTATGAGTCTGGATGTACCTTCTGTCCCACTTCATCAATTCAATATATTGTAAATTATATTAGTTGACCAGTTTCTAATCAAAGAAAGTTCACTGTAAACTGGACACTATACATCATTATGATCAACCCCATGTTGTCACTGAGAATCGAAAGAAAGAAACAAACTGGGCTGTTCCAATATGCAACCTAGCCTGATTGTTGAAGTCAGGCTCAGGGTAGCGTTTATGGATAATTGGTTGATGCTTAGCAGGAACCAGGAAAGGAGTTTTCTTTTTTCCTGTCATACAATTTTTTTCCCCTAAATGTGGATTACATAATTCAAGAAAATCCAAAATTTTCCAGTCCGGTTAAAATTCATGTAATGCATACAACCAAAAGGAAACATAGGATTTGCTCCTAACACCCCAATGCAAGTCTCCCAGCTATCCTATCTGAGAATCTTTTGAGCACTTCACCTAGCCTACATACCTTCTGGTCATATCCAAGGGCCTACAGGTGATTTCCGCAAAATATTGTAACCCACAAACATGGCCATGTGAACCAGCAAGAACCTCATTAACAAATTGCTCATCCGCAACTTAAATGATGTTCCTCTCCAGGAATTTCATGTCTAGATTAGCAGGTACAGTTCCTAAAAGCAGCGTGCTTGCAAAATTTCCCTCATGGACCTAGCATATTCCAAACCGATGCAAAGCGAAGAAAGTAATGGGATATATCAGAAACTTATATCATGCGTACCATTCTCCATTTAAAAGAAAGTCAAGTCCATTAGGAGCCACAAAGGTGATAGTTTCTCCAATGACTGCAAAGCAGCAAGTATCAGTTCAGAAATGAGGAGCTTTAACATATCTAGGATAAGGAAATATTCAGACATGATTATTTGACAACTCACTTGTTATTAGCATATATCCATACTGTAGCTGATAGTCAAATGTAACATACAAACAACCTTGGACCTCAACTATCTTCAATGTTTGTCATATCATCAAGTTATTTTACATGGAAAATTTTACCTAACTCTCTTGAGACACTCTTTAAGTTTTATCTTATGAACTTTGAAAATGTAAAGAGATGTTTTGCATGTTCCAATGTCTTGTGACATTTGAAATTACTATACTTCGCTCATTGTTTATCTTGAAAACATGTTCTATATGCATTATTCTCACCAAATTCCCTTTGGGCACCCATTAGAAAGTCTCATCAAACATAAAGTAAGTAAAAAGCAGGTGAGCAGCTGCAACTCATTGCAATCAGCAAATTGACAACCATTTATTCTACTATTTGTGATAAGAAGTTCTTATAACGTATTCAATGAATCATCTATGTCAAACTCTGTAATTGATTAAATACCCAAAGAGTTGCTAATAACTGTACATTTTTTTTTTTTTTATATCATCCCATATAAATTGGCCTATGGTGAAAATTTACTGTATTTTAATGATAAAAAGGATCTCAACACTAAATTATTCAATGACATCAGCTTTACCTAGAGTCCGTAATTTATTTGATACTAGGGGTCCAATAATAATCTTCATTTATTTCTTCTATTTAGTGATGCTTCATTGTATTTTACATACAGCTGATAATGGACTTCCATTTTTCTAGTTAAAAACCTGATGAACTTATGGAGAAAATAATGCACTACTGACAATAACTAAATAGAAACTCAATTCTTATGAAGAAAGGCAGTATGTTCAATAATCACACACACACACACATACATATCTCAACCACAACAAATTCCAGGTTCAACGAAACAGGCTACTATTTTCAGAGAATTCAATGGGAAAAAGGACTACCTACGATTGAAAAAATGTGTGCCGTTAGGTCTTTGTATAGAATGTAGGGGCATCATTGCCATCATAGTAAGTAAGAACATTTATATGTCAGACAATTATATGCACTGAAAAATTTATGATCTATCATTGCATGAAAAATTCACCTATCACCCAGGTGATCACAAAATCAAAGCGGTTTTGACCATCCCTCCAATAATTTTCAAATCCCAATGAATAGACTTTCAAAGCCATCTCAAGCACATAGACCCAACCTGTAGGACAGAATAAAAATATCAATCATAACAGCATATTACAAGCCCTTTAAAAGAATTAACCAAAAATCATAGGATATGACAATCAACTGACACAATATACAAGATTAACAAGTGCCAATTTATTTTCTCATGTCTAAGATCTACAATAATTGATGCGCCCAAAAATTACCAACCAAATCCCAGTGAAAAAGGATATTGAGTACCTCAAAAACAAAGGAAGATTCCAAATGAGTAGGCAATTAGACAATTAGATGCATGATTGGAAACAATGACCACATGACTGCTTTTAAGATCGCTGACAAAGTGGATCTGACTCCAGCATTATAAAGACATCTGGTTCTGCTAGAGAGAGCATAATCAGATAGCAATTCACTAAAAATGAGCACGAATTAACAAGTAAATCTTTTCAATGGTTTCGAGACAAAATAGCCATAACACTTAAAGAAAATACAAGAAAATATCAGATCCATCCTCACTCACTCAACATCTGTAGACATTTTGAACTCAATGAAAGCACAACCAATAATATGGCCCATTAGATAGAACTCATTAAAGCTGGTTCAAACTGGTATTTGATAAATAAAATTTCACTCTTGTAAGAAGGTAAGTCATACTTATTGCAGCCATTTCCGATTCCAAATAGGAACTATGACTCATGTACGATTAAATGCCACAGGAATACCCGGCATATACTTACCAAAGATAAACTCTACCTCTTGCCACACTTTTTGGGCAGAGTTGTTTTCAATATCCAGCTGAAACACAACCAAACCATTACCTCCATTAATATTCCAATAACTACCACAATAATGTACTAAAGGGACTGAGATAAGTGAATTGTTTTACAACAAATGATGAAAGAGAGAATAGGAATAATGATGGTAAGGGGTACATGGTAAGTAGAGTGACTTTTGAGCTTTAATAGTGATAGGTCCAAGATAAGTCCATTGCACAAGAAAACAAGTCATAGCACTTCATTATAGAATTGCAGAAAAGCCAGCCTGTTCTCCTTATTTGAACTAGCCGTGACAATCATTAAGTTAGCATCTGATTTAGATCATACTTAGTCACCTCAGAGCACGTTATTTATCATGCCATTAACCGAAATCGACTCATCCCAATATGCAAGGAAGAGATCAACAATTCCAAGTACTACAAGGCTGGGTGAATCCAGGACTTTTACACAGGTTGTGCCTATCAGTAACAACTAGTTTCATATTTCTTAAGCTCAGATAAGCTTTTATGACACACATGAGCTATTAATTGGCATCTAAATTTAAACAAAAAGAGAGATATTCTTCCAACATTTGATCATCAAGAGACATGGACTAGACAATTATCACCTTATGAGACGCTAAAGTAATCATATTTGAGAGATTAGAGACAAGCAATAAGTTCAGCATTCTCATGCATGAATTTGACCATCAATTGCTATAGAGGTCACTTCAGCATTGAAGACAAGGTAAAATAGAAACTTGTCCAATTGTAGCTCCGTTTTTGTCACATGATCAACTAACCAATTAACTGCAATCATCATAAGTGATCATGTGCTTCACTATAGTGCCATGCCGGGATTTGTAAAGCATTTGGTTGATGAAAGTTCAAGCCATACCGTTGTCTCAACAATCACCGCAACCAGATTCAGAATGAGGAAAAACGATATCATATATCCAAACTTTGGACTTTTCACAAAACCCTTCAACTTCTCAGAAAATGGAGAATAGTAGATTGATGGAAATTTCTCGAACAGAGAAGGCTGCACAATGGCATAACAAATGGGAGTGAAACTCTGAAGCTTCATGCCTATGTTCAGATCAGCAAAAGAATCAACTCACAACATCTTCCTTCTGGAATCTGAGGGCAATTGCATTGCAAAGATCAGCAAATTCATCCATGTTGATCTACAAAAGAAAAAGGAGATGGAAAATTCTAATAGAGCATTGACCAGAAAACCGGCCATGGGTAGATGATCTATTGTCATGAAAATCAGTAATTGAAAGTCCAAAAACACAAAAAGAAATGGCAAATCATTTACATTGTATAATATGGTCAATTTAATGCATGCATATTCTTTCCAAAATATGTAGTTTTTTCTTCCTTTTGAGAAGTAAAAAGGAAGTTAGTTGGCAATGCATATGCAAAGTCTACACCAGTGTGATACATTAAAACAGCATATATCCGATCACTTCGCTCATTGGGAAGAAGAAAAATAGAAGCAAGAAGTAAGAAAATCCTAAAGAGCCTAGTGGAAAGAGTGTTGACATTGCACATATTTGAAACCATACAACTAACATGTGAAGAGGCAAAGAAGAAAGTCCATTAAACAAAAATGAAGCTAATGGAAGAAATGACAAGACTATTAACCAAAAGCTTAACCAATTTTTTGATACCTTGAAGTCATGACTATCATCCAGCTCAACAAATATTAACTCAAAATCTTCTCTCGATATCTTTGGCAGTGTCCTGGAAGAACATTCGAAAGACCAGCATCCAAGGTTAGGAAAATATATAGAATAACCACTTTCTAAGAGAAATAAGATGGCTATTATCTTTGCACCATAAGGCACAGAAGCCACGCTTAATTATAGGCAAGCTTATTACCCAGACATTAGTCAGAGCAAAAGTCAAAGTGACGTGAAAGCAAATTAGTTTTTCTGAGATCCTGATTATTCATGCAAAGTTCAGCAGTTAAAGTCCGATAGGCTTTTCTTCATGCTATTGTTGCTTCCAGGACCTAAGAAGATAGGGTCATTCTTTACCATCATCAATCAGCTCTAATTCAAAGACAAACACGCTATTTCCAAGATAATCAAGATAATCTTACAGCAGCAATATAGCATTCTTCTTTGTTTGGGATTTCTCTGCTGCAACTATCTCTTCTAGTTTAAAATTTAAGGGCACTGACTAGCATCCCATGACATTTCATAATGAAAACAATTCACCACACATGTTCTTGCATGTTCTCTGGCAGCTTTACATATGCATGAATGCTTAACTTGACAAGCTGGAAATTATAAAAAGAAAACAAGAAACAATAGTTCTAGTCATCTTGCAGTAGCATGCTTATATACCTGTAGTGATTCAGTTCTTCAAACAGGTGTACGCACTGCTCTTTATTGATATACCCAACATTCTGCATGTAAAAAAAGAGAAGCGCATCAGAGACGAGTACATGCGGGTATAGATTTGAGTATAAGACGAGCAAGTAAGAGGATAACCCAAATCACTCTAGGAAAACATAAGTAAGAACGATCCCCTGGAAGAAGCAACAGCAAAGTAAGATGAAGAGCTCCAATAATCCATCACTACAGGCTATTTATGCTTCTCACAGAGAGGAAAGAGAAACAAGAAGAGAGGGAGAAGGGGATGATAAAGAGAACATATATTCGGCCTCCATTATTCACCTTCGAGACATCCACGGTATATTATCTTTTGTGGCTCATAATTGTGTCCAAGGGCATTATTCAATCAATCATATACATCCAAACCTTTTTAGTATAAATTTAGGTCATCAGAACGTCTAAGAGCTGTTCTTCTCATCAAATATCTATATCAGATAACTTCAGCATAGAAGATGGGAACAGCAAACAACATGTGAGAAGTTTACAAAGAAACCAAATAATTAACAGATCTTAACGCACATACAAACCCATTTGATTATGTTTAGCTGTTTCTATTCAATGAGTTTTGAGACCTACACCATGAAAACTTCGACTACCACACCAAAAACAAGAGTACTAGCTCTCATGAATGACCGGCACAAGGAGATGCATGTTCTCTATAGATAGTGAAAACAAAATGAAAAGTAAAAGAAGTTCCTTATGAAAGACATATAACAAAGAGTATTTAAGAGAGGCCAACATACTTACATTCTTATCTATGAGCTTAAAGGCTTTTCCTAACATTTTTACCCTCATTCGGTCCATCTCAGAAACTTGTTTCACGAGCTGAAACAAATTAACATAATGTCAATATTTTCCTTCAAATACAAATTAAACATTACAAAGAAAGTTCCCCAAAGAAATTAAGTGAGATATTGAATAGACATATTTGCATGAGTTAATACCCCTTAATCACTGAAACAGCAGGGACACCAAGAAAATTTACCTGGCTCTTGAAGCTGTCATACACGACAGCAAGGACCAAATTCGTGACAAAGTAAACCCCCAGCAGGATATAGAGGACAAAGAAAAGGGAGTACCAACGTGAAACTCTGGAACAAAAACATATTGAAGTCAAGTTGCTGTATAAAATGATGATAATACAAATATAGAGGAAGTGAGGAAGTTAAGCCAGACCCAAGACCCCAGTCATTCCCTTATGATACGTAATCCCTTATTCCTTTATGATATGTAATCATGTAAAAAACAAAAATGTTTGGTCCAAATTTTAAGACATTCTCAGATAATCGTCAGTCCCAAACAAAAGATCAAGGGCATATTTATGTGCCTGCCTAGTCTGAAGAAATAAAGAAAGAAAGTCTAGGTGTCCATTATGAAAGAATTCTAACTAATAATTTAATAGAGAATATCCAAAGGTAAAATTAAGAGATAGTCAAAGACAGGGGGACAGAGACAGAGACAGAGACAGACAGAAGCAAAGTCCCCAATTTGAAAATAAGAAATTTTGCAAGCAGACAAGACAAAGCTAAAAGGCAAGCTAAGTTGCAGTCACATCTTGGGAATATGTAATCCAATAGTTTTGAGGGTAAAACCTAGTTTTTTTCTCGAATGGCTATAAAAGAAGATCTTCTCTTGACAATTAACATGGGAAATTTAAAGCATTTACATCAATTTTACTTACTTATATGCCGGAATCCATACATCTGGATTATTGGATGTGGTGAATAACACCAACATCTTATAGAAGGTGGCACCATATGAGGTAAATTCAGTCTTTCCCTGTGCAGTATCTTCAAACATGACATATGCTACCCAACTGGAAAACAAAAGAAACAGAAGCAACAGGGCCTGCAGTTTTACCAGAATAACAGGAAAATAAGCATAACAAAGGGAAAACATCATGTAATGCACGCCATATATTGGCATCAATAGAGAAAATACTTGCTAAAATGTGATAATCTATCACTAACTTTAGTGAAACAAAATCATGCAAGTGGAGCAATAGTAATTCAAATGAGCAAAAGAGGGACTAAACCAACCAAAACATTTGAGTAGGTCCCAAGCATGCCAGCCAGGATGGAGGTGGTCGCTCGTAGTTCCCTATAATAACAAGGAAAGGTAAAATTTGAGAGCATAATGAGAAAATGTAGAGATGCAAAGCTGGAAAGAAAGCAGTCCTACCTATATTTTACTATTCATCTCAAAAAATTTAGAATGGAAAAATTCCTTTCTTCCTTCACTATGGTATATAAGAAGAGGTGTAATTCTAGACCATTAAAATGGAAAGTATGACCTCAACTATAATTGGGAGTGTGAAAGTATAATTCCAAAATGATATTGGACTTAAAAAATGACATCCTGTTTCTAACTTTTTTTTCCATTTTGAAACAAATATGCAAAATAATCTGCGTAAGGTTTTTCAGATTTAATACTAAAAGCATGTCAAACCAGCTGATTTAAAGAAACATAGTGGAAATAACTCATACCGTATGCTCATGATGAAAAAGATAACTCTAACATAAGGTGCTGCTCTAAAAGGAAGATAATCAAAGGCCACTGCAGGGGATAAGTAGAGGGCATATGCTATTAAATCGGCGATCAAAAGCAGTAGGCAAACAACCTGAAAATCAAGCCAAGGTCAAAGTATCATTCAAATATATATACAGCAAAAGGAATTTCGACATGCGAGATTTTAACAGCCTATCGATATTGCAGAAATCAACCCCAATTAAGAGAAGGTATTAGCTGCATAAACAATGCAACTAAGAACATGTGCTTCCACTTAATATCATAAAAGTGCAAGATCACTACATGTATTATCATAAGCACAAGATAGTTTCCCTTAGTTGGCGGCTTCATGATAAGATGCTATAAGTCTTAAAGCAATGGAAAATTTACAATAAGACTGAAGCCACCATTCTCCCACATGAAAGTATTCAGAGATAGCACTTTCAAGCAGTTTTTTTATCAGACCGTTGAATAATGCTCCTAGACACAATACATTGAACATCGCCTTTCATGTGCCTAGGAAATATCTGCTTGAAAGACAACTCAAAGGATAAAGAGCCCGTCCCTTATTATGACTTCAGTGGAGAAATTACACATGGAAACTTCTTTTCTCTCATTGTGCACCTTCTGTTCACTCATCTCAGTACTTGCACAGTCCACATGACCAAGGTTACTAGAAACTCCAAAAAAGTGAAGCAACTCCAAGAAAAGAATGATCATTGAAGATATGGCTAGGCAAAAGCAAGGCTCTGTACCTTTATTTGGTTGAGAGGATTCCTTGAAAAGATGCGAAACCCCACATATGAAATGGGAAAGAATGTATGTATCATGAGTATAACAAGAGTTACGCTCTGCATGAGAAAGAATATCATGAGCTCCTCACACAATAATATCTCAAGTATTTGCTACCATAAGCTGGGTAGAACTCATACAATTTGCAAAAGTATGACAAGTTCTGCAGGTTGATCAATGTAACACCATAGAAAAGATAATGGTCCTCACGGAAGAGACCATTAATTTTTTCAAAAGAAAAGGCAACTTGAATATTTTACTACAGGCATAGTGGGGATAGGCACATCAATGAATGTTCATTCGAAGTATGACAAGCATTATATGATTGTATAATCAGGTACGTGCAAGGAAGGACAGATGTATCTAGGACATCCAGTAAGGTAATTTCTTTATGAAGTCTCAATTATTATGAAAAGACTTTTAAATAAACGCCAGGCAGAATTTCAAGATGAACCTGCTCCCCCAATGTGAAATTTGGTGAAAATCAATAAATGAGCACATAAGGTCTCATTTATATCACAAGAGTCATGAGTGAAGTGGCACCAAATGTATCTACAAGGTTTTTACAATTACCTCATATATGAGAGATTCTACACCCGTTAAGTATGGTAACTGTCCCAGAAAAAAGTATTCCCTCTCGCTGCAAGCATCTTCAGAGTATCTGGCACACCACAGAGGTTTCTGTGCAGGGGCGGAGAGTTAGTGCAGTAACCTTGGCAACTTCTGGGGACGAAGGCCCTCTGCCAGTGAAGAAGAGACCAGAAAGCAGACTAACCTCAAAGAAGTTCAGTACTATTAAGGCAAAATAATTAAGGGACCAGATGATGTCAAATTTTGTGAAGACGAAGTAGAGTTTGGCAGCACTCTCGAAATTTGACTGGTCGAGAATTTGAACAGGAAGACCAACACCATCTTCAGCCTGCAGGATACATTTTCAATAATTCGCACGTGATTATTCAAAACGAACATCAGCAATGATCATTCCAGCTGGAGGAACAAACTTATAGGTTCAATCCCCAAGATAGGGAATAAGCGTATATACAGGACACCTATCCTCAATAATATAGTTTACAAGCTCACGGTTCTCATACGCAAACAAGTCAAAAGGGACTAAAGCAGTGGGCCACGATTGAAACAAAGAAAGCAAGATATAGAAACGGAAGCTGGGCGGGGAAGAAACTCGAAATAGTTGTTTGCAAGCTTAAGCCAAGATTAGCTAGAAAGAAGCACTCAAGATTTAATATCCCAAAAACCTGATAATCAAACAAGAGCACATTCCAATGTTTCGCGGCTGGATTGCCGTAGACAAGATCGAGACTTTTCGCGTTCCCGTCACGTAACCCGGTTCTGACGAACTCAACGACTCGGGAAACATCGCAAACTCAGACCATCTCACCTCAACATCTAACAACAGCACAGTGCCATCAGTTAGCGACGATCTCAACGCGACGAAAAGCGATCGCCGCGAACGCAGCGTCACGACGCCACCTCCGACGGCAATCCGCGATCGAGATTGGAAACCGAAAAAAAAAAAAAAAAAAAAAAAAAGGACTGCTGATTTCATGCTACGGAAGCCCTCCCATTCGTCGCGCGCCGGAGAAGAAGACGCGACGTCCCGGCGCAAATGCAGCGTGCGCTCGTCAACCAAAACCGACTCGCGGGATCGAACACGGAAGAGAACGAAAGACGGAGAGAGAGAGAGAGAGAGAGAAAGCGAGATGGCGAGACGGAGTCGCGCGCGCGCGCTCGCTCGCCGGCGGGGCGCGAGGGGACGGGACGGGGACGGGGGCTCACCAGATCGACGAGAGTGGCGGCCTTCTGGTACGGGGAGCCGTAGGCGAGGGCGTCGGAGCGGCGCTTGAAGCGTTCCTTCTTCCTCCGCCGCGCGGCGTCGCTGCTCTCCCCGTCGAGCAGAGGATCGTTCATGTCGCCGAAGCCGAAGCCGAAAGGCCTCCGCGCACAGAGAGAGAGAGAGAGAGAGAACTGAGGAGAGAGAAAGAAACAGCGCGCGCGCGAGAGAAGATGGCGACGACACTGGCCGTTGCCTTTGCTGCGAGGGAAGGGAAGGTGGGCGCGCAGGAGGATGACGACAGGAGGGAGTGAATACGTGTCGATCCCGCGTTCAAGGAGCGCCCGAGAAGATTCGGTACAGTATCGGACGGGATGTCGGCACTTGAGTAACTTTTTGCCCTTCGAGAATTCCGAGAATTAACGTGGATCCTAAGGATCGCATCAGATCAGTGCTGTTTTGTCGGAAGCGATTTCTCTCGCCTCCTTTTTCATTTCCCAACATCTATCTTTTTTTCTAATTTAAACGGGGGTCGGCCGGGATATTTTCTATTTCTCTTCTAGGTAAAAGATATCATGGAAAGCTGATCGAGTGTATTATAATTTGATTCCAAGACTTTAAATTAATTCAATATGTTCCCTCTACTTTTTGTACATATTCAAATTAATTCATATTACATATAAAAAATTCAATATATCCTAAAATTTGAACTAACTGAAGGATGATATTAAATATTACCAAAAAATAAATTAATAATTTATTGATCACATTATATATTAAATTAAATTTCAGAAATTATATTAAATAAATTTGAAATTCAAAGGTAATATTAAATATTAAATTAAAGTTCACTAAAGTTGAGGACTTTTTGTGTCCTTGTCACTTACCTATAAAAGGCTAAGTGAATCGGTGTAGGGGACAAGGACAACAGAAAGAAGGCTTCCCAACTGCAAGAAATAATTATTAAAAGAAAAGTTATCATTTTTAGTTTTAATTTCTCACTTTAAAATATCTCTGTAGAATTTTCTCTTCCTTCCTTGTTGGCCAGATTTGGATCACATATGGACCCGGGAGAGAAGGACCTCCCCTTGCTCCTGCACCCATCAATTATGCCGGATTTACTTTTCTTTTGGGTACGGATGCCAGATGGGGGCATACCCGGCTTACGGAAAATGACACCGTTTTACAAAGTCAAACCGGTCACGTAAAATAATTCAGGAAAATTACAAATGAAAAATAGTAGAGAGAGAGAGCTGAGGAGGATGACGGCGGGAAGCGAATACGTGTCGGGCCCGCGTTCAGGAGCACCGAGAAAAGTAGGTGCAGAAGCGACAGGGGTGTCGGCAAGTTCGGTAAACTTTAACCCTTAAATGCAAATTCGTGGATTAAGAATACCAAGAATTAACGTAGATCTTTAAGAATCGGATCAATGCTGATTCTCGGAAGCCAATTTCTCTCTCCTTCTTTGATTTCCCCATTTTCATGGTTTTAATTTAAATGGGGTAGGCTGGGATATTTTCTCTTTTAGATCAACAGTATAAATTTTGACCAAAAAAAAAAAGATGAACAATATAAACAATTCTTAAACTTTTATCAAATATGTAATCTAATTCATGAAATTTAAATTAGTTCGTTATATTCCTTATCATTTTATACATATCCAAATTCATTCATATTTTGTATGAAAAAATTCAATATTTTTAGGAATTAAATTAAACATATATTGTGACTCAAAAATCATATTGAATAAATAAAAATTTATAAATCATATTACATATTAAATTAAAATTAGAAAATTATATTAAATAAAATTAAAATTTAAAGGTCCTATCACGAGGTAAATTAAAGTGAAGAATTATTCGTGTCCCTTGTTGTCTCTTGACTCTTTTTCTTGATATTTAATAGGGTAAGTGAGTCAGTGTACGGGATAAGGACAACAAAAAGAAGCCCCCGACTGCACTGCAAGAAATAGTTATTAAAAGAAAAGATTTATCTTTAAGTTCATTTTATTATTTTAAAATATCTCTGTACTTTGTCGGCCAGATTTGGATCGCATATGGACCCTGGAGGCCTTCCACCTGTCCCCATACCCATCAGTCATGCCCTGCTTATGGAAAATCACACCGGACAAAGTCAAACATCTCACTAAAATAATCTAAGAATTTTTTTTTAAAAATTAGTAGTTATACGCTTTCAAGGGGTCCAAGGGGAGAGGGAAGAAAAGCCAAAAGAAATTGACACTCAGTAGTTATAATGAGATAACGGTTTGGTTAAGGGAAAAATCTAGACATGTGGATCAAGGCTGGCATTTGGAAACCAAACACCCTCTACTTGTTAGCTTTGCTTTGCAGACAGGTCAACATCAAAATCCCAAAATATATTATGTGTTTTTTCTGGGTTTTTATTTAATACGTGCACATGACCATGAATCAAGGAGGAATCGTGTGGAACGGAGTCCCAACCACAGGTCAAAAGATAAGCCATCCACCCTGAACTTTTCTTACAATGCCGTCGTCGTACCGCGGAACCTTTTTTTGAACTTGGCGGGCATGTAAGAGTTCAAAAGAGGTCAATGGTTGTAGAATTTCAGTATTTTCTAAGAACCCCACCGGTGAACGAGCACTAGAAAAGAACCGCCATATCGAGCAAATGGAGGCGGCGTAAGCTGCGAAAATGACACCTAATTCGGAATTTATTGTCTTTAAAGTGAATCGGTGACGATCTCCAACACTTTTCATTCATTGTCCTCCATATCACTAGTTCGTCCTTCATTTTGGATATGTAAGACATCCCAAACCTTAAAATGATTTAAATTAAATTTACGTCTAGTCAATAACTCAAAATGAGTCAATGAAACAACTTTGGCATGTTAAAGTTTCGTCTCACAGAAAATCGAAGAAATTGGTCCTAGTAACAATACTCATCATCATATCCACATGAGTACGATTGCTCTTTTTTCACCACATCATTCGGTTCAGTCCCAAGCGTAGTAAACCAAGCTACTATCTTAAATCTCTCAAATATTCGAAAAATGACTCTTTAAGCTGTCTAGTAGCGCCATGCTTATCAAAATACTCACCATCACGATCATATCTCACAACCATCACAAATTTTTTCAATTGTTTCTCAACTTCAGCATGAAAAATCTTGAATTTATCAAGAAACTTGGATTTTTCCTTAATCAAGCACAAATATTCATATCAAGAATAATCATCAATAAATGTGATGAAATAAAAATTTCTACACAAGGTTCTAATTAGTGTGAATGACCTCAAATAGGTTACAAATTCATATTGCAATTTTCTTAAATATTTTAGTCATTTTATATCTAATACAGTTTACACAAAAATACTAGGTAAATTTTAAGAGTAGGCTGGATGTTAGGCCTTATCAGCCTTTCTAATCTTCTTTTAGAGTTAGTTCAAAAAAAAAAATCTTTTTTTAGAGTTGTAACCAAGACGTTTATACTATAATGCATAAAATTGTTCATTAAGTACAAGTCTTTTGGAAACAACATTTTGAAATGTATAAGTGACGTATATATTATTGGAAGTTAAACACAACCATATCGCAATCCTTGACCTAACTTATTTGAATTAAAAAACTATAAAAATATCATTGCTCTTTATTTTAAAATAGTAGACACATGTCCAAACAAAATGCAAAAACTAAGTTGTGTCTAAAAGAAGGTATGCAAATTCCTTAATATCAAATTAAAACCAAAATTTAGAATTAAATTAACATCTCCTAGCTTTGATTCAACCTAATTTAGCTTCTTCCAGTTTATGAATCCTTATACAATAAATGCAACATGATTAATTGCACCGTAGGTTGAATTTATAAACAAATACCAATGAATTATTACTTGCATGTTCACGCTTGGACAACCATATTTTATATTTGTTGCGGTCTTTCTTTTGTGATCTTTCTACCTATAAAAATAACAATGGTCACCATCAATTGTAAAGGATGCTTAATCTAGACTATTAGAAAGACCAACAGTTTCATGAATTCCTTTACTAGTATAATTTTTGAACCAATTACTCTTCTCACTACTAGAATTAAAGGCATACGAGACAATGTGCCCTTAAGTTTCTCTCTCATTAACCATCCTTATATCAAGTCATTAATTGACTAGGTCTCATCTTAGCAATTATAATTAGTCTAAATAATCCCAAAATTTGGAGAAAGAGTGTTTAAGGCTTAATCCACAATGCAAGGAATGAAATAGCAATGTTGAGAGCCTAAAGATTTGTGAACAAATCTATCATCCTTAGAACGTAATTCCTTAACTCCACTTGAACCATCATACTTCATGTTGAAAAGTGCTTGTAGATGTATCCTACTCTCAACATTAGACGAGACATGATATCAAACAACCAAGACTTCCATCATTTGACTAGTAATGTAGTCAACTGATTTCTAAAATATGGATCGCCTCATAAATAACAAACAAATCCAATTACTTTTTTCCCAAGCAATAAAGTGTGCATTCTAGGCTTCCGCACCATCAATTGGACACCCGTTGGCTTATCCGCAATAAGAATAATATAAACATCTACCAAATTCATCCCAAACAAAAAATCATTTATTCATTTCTTAAAGTTTGAACTAATAAAAACTCCAATTATCACAATGGAGTTACTGTTGACAAAAAAAGTAACTGAAAACAAGCAACATATATTATATAACTTGAAACCGTATAAATACACAACATATAGTTACATACATTATCGTATAGTCATCTTTGGACAAAATACATAACATGCAGTTATATACTCTCCACATGATAGCAGCCATAAAAATATATACCAACCTTCCACTTCTGGTGTATGAATGACTAGTATGAATCACTCCTCAATCATACATATTCTTCCATAAAATAATACACAATCACTTGCTTTGAGAGTATGATCACACATTAGAATATGAGACATCCCACAATAATACGATATTAATATTTCTCAAACCCAATTAAGTGTGCCACTTTAGTGGTCACAACTTGATTGAATCATTGAATCTCTATATATGAGATATATAAACTTTATGTCTCACATTAATTAAATACATGTAATTTTATGGAAGATAGCTTTGTCACTAAAATCATATGCATGTCCATTACATTACTCTATTTTTTGATAAATATTAAACCTCATGCATTTTATCCATGCTCTACACATTCTTATGTGATAATATACATATGAGTTAGCATTTGTATTTCCGAAATCATTAGGGAAAAAAACACACACAAAGGAAATATGCAAAATACAAGCATGTAGGCCCCAAGATTGCTCTAATTGAAGCTCCCACACGCTGCTTGAGCGCACTCTCAGCTATCTCAACCTACTTGAACGGTCCAACCGTTGATGGTTGGCGATTTGACTGGTGTTGGTCCAACCGATTGACTGATCTAGGTCAACAATAAACCAAGTTGGGCGGTTCAACAGGTTGGATTTTCGGGTCAGGTAACCTAATCGATATCAATCCCAAAATGTTGCATGAGCTAGCATCGCCGCACACCACATGGGGGCGCATACTCAACGCACACCACTCCTTAGCGATGCTTAGGGGCATGTGCAGCCTCCCTTGGTGGCTCTCTAAATGTCAAAATATTTGCCTTGACAAGTAAAATCCATTTATGTAATAAAAATCAATTTTCATTGGACAAAATAATTTTTTAATTCCCATAAAAAACAAAATTTGACACATTCACATTCCAATTCCAAACTATAGTTGTTCTGATACCACACGTAAACCGTGAAAAAATCGACACCTCAAAAACTCCATAGCTAGAATCCAAAACACATAATTGAATAAAAGAGATTTTTGTATCTGATTCAAAATCCATCATTCTTGATGCAAAGCAACAATAATACGAAGCTTAAGCGCTTTTCCACTATTACCCTATGTATCCCAATTCTTACCTAACAAATTCCAAGTTACTTTAGTGTTTTATTAGTAGGTCAAGCTCAAAAGAAAAAGGATAGAACCAGTATACATTTTTTTATTTAAATTTTGAATTAAACTAGTATTCAATCAAAGGATACATGATTTTCTAAAAGCCATCTTAGTAATTCCGCCATTTCTTCTAAGTCTATTTCTTCTCACTGGTATTGAAAGAAAAGCGTGGGATATTCTAGCATTTTCTACAATGATAACAATGTCTTTCGTTTAAAATGGAAGGTTCTACCATGAATTAGTTTATGAATAAACGAACTAATAATTAATTTAAAAAAAAAAAAGAACTAGTTCTTTTTTTATTAAGCCCATTCTTGTATGAATCATCCTATTATTTATATCAACATTTAGTAATGTATTAACTACTTGGTGTAATCATTTGCTCCATGGATATAAATTAACATATTATGTACTAATAATTGAATGTTTTTTTTTTTCATTTTCATAGAATCAATAAGATTGCCCCACGCTCAGCATCATTTGTAAGGATATTTGTGTTAATGGGATTAATTAAAAGACTTGAGCATTATTTATAGAGTTCTAAGCCATCCGCCCTCATAATATCAATTAATGCAACCCACATCAAAAAAAAAACTTCTATAGGCGACGCAAAAGCTTGTGACGTCGAAGCAAATGAAGCAGAACATAAAGTAATATTATGCAACAAGAATCACTCTCGCATTGTACAGGACATCAGTGTCCTCTAACCGAGATGGCATGTTGAGTAATGTGCACAAAATTTACTCACATCGGAAGTCAGAAACTCGTGTTG
This sequence comes from Eucalyptus victrix, assembly GCA_016097545.1. Taxonomy (NCBI): domain Eukaryota; kingdom Viridiplantae; phylum Streptophyta; class Magnoliopsida; order Myrtales; family Myrtaceae; genus Eucalyptus; species Eucalyptus victrix. Next base: position 11,034,963 of record CM027845.1, on the reverse strand, counting down.
CAAATTATAGGGTTAAATTCGCAGCTGTACAAAATTTACCCAGCAACACAAACAGGCAATAGCAACCGTGGCAAGAAGAACTACATCCGTATGGTTCGAACCAGCCTATCTGAAATGGTCCATAAAATGCGGTCTGCTGTAACCTTTATCTCGTAAAAAATCACGCCCGCAACTAGCCAAAATGACAACATAAATCAGGCTTAGTCCCATTTTTTCATCACCACACCCTAAGAAAAGGCTAGCTGAAAGCTAGGGAACCAGGGTGGGCGAATTGAAGGCAAATAAATAAGGGAACAGTAACATGCAACTGACTACCAGTTACAGAGCTGACACAATCAAATTTAGAGACTGACAGTGACTAGCAGTTGCATATATTTGACCAAACACTACCTAAAAGATATGATACGTACATAACAACCATTGACAACTCGTACATGCAACCATGAAGCAACTATAGCACAGCTGAAATTATAGCACTCAGAGATTTTGCTGCAGTTCAGGTGGAAGGGAGACGAAATATACCTTTATAGTCTAACAATGTTAACATGCATATGCATCAATCATCTATATCTAGTAACTCCCTCTATACTCATCACCAATCAAAACAGGGAGCCATCTAGAACTTATGAGATTAACATGTGATGCAATAAACAAATGCAATTATAGCAATCCAACCAGCAAACCCTACCAGAAAGACAGCATTTAATACTGAAATTTGATTAAGGGTAAGGACACCAGTGACAACTTGACAAAAACATCCATCGAGTACTTATTCTATCTATGCCCTCTAAGGTACCAAAGCTATTTAAAATTGATAAAAACAGGCATCTTTTGGAAATTCTAACAAATTTAACTTCCAGTTTTCTACTCTTGCATTAATAGCAAACATGGTGAACAATGCTTGGAAAACAAAATTTAGTCTGCAGGACTTGAAAATGAAGTTTTACCTGTATGCTACATAATTAAGGTTGAGGACAAGTGCACTTTGCTTTGTCAAGCTCTGCGCTCAACATATGATGAAGCAGGACATCAACTCTCTGACTTCTTGTCTTCGTGCTGTATTAAGCCAGGAAAAGACACAAAGATAACACATCACTCAATAATCTAAATCACTTATAAATCAGAAGATAAGTATCCCTAAATAGTGTCCAAACAGTACATACCCCACTGAACGAGACCGCCTGCCCCTTATTTCCTATATAAACAGGATCACAGAGATTAATAGAAGCTTGATTCTGAAAATATCTGACAACTGGACGATTCTATGCTGACACTGACACATGTACCTAAAGAGTCACCATGACATTTTTCTAAGTAACAGATAATACACACCTCATCCTGTCCTTCGCAGTTTTCTGATGATTCAAGATCCATTTCAGCAAAGAATGCCTCCAAGACAAAGGCGACAACCTGTAATCACATGGAAATAAAAATGCATGCTCTTAATTTAACAAATTGCCACAGAACTCAACGATACAGTTTCAACCATCAGCTGGCTTTGTCTTTAAGTTTCAATGCATTCTTTTATACAACTGAAGAATAAGAACATCATAATTTCATTGATCTGATGGTTTTCCACTTGTAATACCGTTTCAGTCAATCACTCAACAAGAAGCCACCTCAGGAAGTTTAGAGTTCCAAAGAGGAGAGATTGCAATAAGAAGATGAGAATGCTTGAACATGCTTTGTATTAACAGAATCTAGAAGAGTAAATAGAATTCATAGACTTATTGCCATATTTGGCAAAATGTTCTTGAAATTGACTCTTGAATTGCCCATGCCATTAATTTACTGCAACCGTAAAGAAGCCTAACTTGTTTAGATATTATTCTAAAATATCCATTTCACCTATCTGGAGCATACTGCTGAATGATTGGTATACCATAGTATAGGGGAAAAATATGCATCAAAGTAACATAGATCAAGAGACTAGGAAGTAGAAAGTTCACATTTTTCTAGTCAGGGCACCTTATATTTCCAGCTCAATTTGGATCTATCTCTAATGCAAGTATGGAAACTGATAAAAGGCAATTCACTTCTTCAGCAACATAAGGTACACATGCTGGCCATTTCCAATAATCTACAGCAGTTGAGGCAAAGGTCCCTTCTCCAGCACTAACATGCTTGAAGTGTACTTTTTGATGATTGGAAATACACTAGTAGAGGAAAAGAAGCATGATAGATTGTAGAACCAATGGCCTAGGAAGTTAATGCACTAACTAGTCACAGCCTTCTCTAAATTGTTAAGACTATCTCTAGTGCAAGTATGAAAACCAATGAAAGGCAGTCAACATCTTCAGCAACTACAGTACATGTGCCAACCATTTCCCACACAGCCTACAGTGCTTGAGGCAAAAGGTCTCATTCTCCAACAGTATTAGAGAAAAATTATTTTCTCGATGGTTGCAGAAGCTTAGCTGAGCTAAACCAACACAAGGTTGCACAGTCGTACTCATGCTAGGATGAATGCATGATTGATAGTCTAAGCAAGTTGACCCAATAGATCTGCTGCAGAAGTAAGTAGTTTTGCATGCATGTCTGGCATATGGAATTTGATTTGAGAAGAAGCATTTTAGCTGGCTTGCTTGTAGAAAACAGTGTCTTCTCAAAAAAATTTCCATGCCTTCTCTTATTCTTCTTGCTTGTTTAATTAAATTGTTAACGAACTTTCTTCAAGAGGGAAATGCACCCTGGAATGTTAAACTCAATGATATGTCCCTATGATTATTAAAAAAGACTCACCAAATTCAAGAGCAGTAGAACAGTTATTAAGTAGAAGCTGATGAAATATATGAGGGTCCAAGAGGTCCCTGTTAGTTCCTTGTAGCTCTGGAACATAGCAAGACAATAAAGTAACACATAAGACATTCAGTCATTAGGAACAAAACATAATATATCAGATAGTAGGTAATGAGTGGTAGCACCTGGATCCAGGCTTGCCAGTTGCCCATGACTAACAAATTGAAAAGTGTCACCATTCCATTCGGATAGTCATTAAAATTGAAAAGCAAATAGCTAACTAGTGTCAAGAAAAAGTGATCCAAATAACAAAATCTATCACCAGCTAGCACAAAAGTAGGACATGAAAAATATTTGATGAAGCTATCTACAAGAAGAATACAAATTAGGGTTATTAGAAATACTCTCAAACTATGACATGTACCAGTTTTGTTTTTTTCCCCTTTATGTAGAAGAAATTCGCCCCAAAAGGTTTAAAGATGATATTAAAGTCTACAAGGCATTCATTTTAATGAATTTGCATTTTTTACATAATAAAGGATAAAAATTTTAGCTCCAAGTACTTTCCTTTGAATCCTTATACATAAAGCTATGATTTTTTATGTAATAAAAATGCTCGCCACAAAAGATTTGAAGATGATATCAAAGTCTAAAAGGCAATCATCTTGATGAATTTGCATATTCCAATAATCATACATAAAGATTTTAGCTCCAAGTAGATTCTTTTGAATCCTTAGTACATAAAGCTATGATTCTACAGATTAACTATTCATTACTTCTTGCCTTTTTTCTTGAAATCTGAATTGTCTCTTTTTTATATAGGATGTTCATTGTCAATTGAAAATCAGCTGTGGTTTTCTAATTGAAACATATAGTGCATTTTTCACCTTTTTGACATTATTTCCGCCCTTTACAGTCATTGCTTCAAAGAGGTGGAAGAAACAAAGTTATTTCTTTTGGGTGGAGCAGGGACTGGGGAGGGAAGTGGTGCATTTTTAGAAAGATTAAGGAGGAAGAACAAGACAGTACTAAGGATACTTATCAGTTGCAAGATCAGTTTCTTCCAATTTGGAGTTCCCAGCATTGACAATCCCACCAAAGATCTACAGAAAAGAATTTCATAAACAGTTTAAAGCTGATTTAACTTGAGAAGATGAATATATGTATAAGGAAGACATTATATGTCATTTTTAGTAAATTCAACTTATGAGACTAGGAACAGCTAAGGATATCATTCTCAGAAAATTCAGCTGATAATGCTGGAAAAAGCCATAAGGTTCCAACCATTTATCATCATCCTTATTTGATATTTAAGAGTGGTAGATTTATGGTTATTTCACATCATCTAACAGAGTAGCAGAGTCTTCCATTTTCCCTTTTAAAAATAGGAATGCAAGCTTGATGACAATATATGCATAAAATTACTCTATTGGAAATGCTTGCTCCAAACTATTTAAACTTAACATGGAAGGAGTTGATTTTACAATATTTTTCTGTAGAAGAAAAGATAGTGGACCCAAAAAACAAGGTTGTTGATGAAAAAGCAAGCATGCAGGAGACTACCCAATATTCTTCACCACAGAAAGATATGTATGAGATAAACCACTATTCGTAATTCCAATAAGGAGCAACAGCAAAAACATCCAGCAGATGATCCAAAGGACAATTCTTTGTTTGAGGACAAAAAGAGAGCATCTGATACCTGTTCTCCAAGAGAGCAGAAAATGCACAGTACACAAAAGATGATTCCAAGGTATGGCATCAAACTTGGTAAGAGGGTCAAGAATGTAGCAACAAAAGCTCGGTATCGTTTAACATGCATCAGCAGCCTTATCAATCTCAGCAATCTAGCAAGAAGAAGGTACCGAATCCTGTAACAAAGAAATGTGAAAAAAGAATTAGAATTTGTCTTCAAGTGTATACAGGAGGCACAGAAGCTACATTACAAAGAATAACAAAATTTTCTTTAGCAAACTCAAAGAAACAGTAAACACTCTGTCATGCCAAAATAGCATCCAAGGACCCACCCAGACAAAGTATAGTTAATATTTCATCCCCATCAACATATGAATCTGGATGTACATTCTGTCGTGCTTTGTTGATTCAATGTAGCCTAAATTATATTAGTTGACCAGTTTTTAATCAAAGAAAGGTATCTGTAAACTGGACACCATACATCATTATGATCAACTCCACCATGTTGTCACTGAGAATGGAACGAGAAAAACAAACTGGGCTATTCCAATATGCAACTTAGCATGATAGCTGCAGTCAGGCTAAGGGTTACTATAATGGATAATTGGTTGATGTTTAGTAGGAAACTGTAAAGGAGTCTTCATTTTACCTCTGTATGTCCAATTTTTTCCATAAATGTAGATTACATAATTCAAGAAAATCCAAAATTTTCCAGTCCAACTACAGTTCATTCATGAATATAATCAAAAGGTGGCATGAGGATTTGCTCCTGACTTGCAATTCCAAATATTCCAATGCAAGTCTCCCAGCCGTCCTATCTGAGCATCTTTCAAGCACTTTACTTAGCTTCTAGTCATATTCAAAGGCCTACAGGTAATCTCTCATGTAAACTATTCTAAATATTGGACCATGTTTGCCATCACCATGTGAACCAGCAAGAACCTCAATTAACAATTGCTCATCTGCAACTGAAATGATGTTCCTCTTGAGGACTTTCATGTCTAGATCTATTAGCAGTCTAAATAGTAAAGTTCCCAAAAGCAGGGCACTTGCAACATCCCCCAAATGGACCTAAAGCATTCCAAACTGATACAAAGCAAAAAGAGCAGTGGGATTTATCAAAAACTTATATCGTGCATACCATTCTCCATTTGAAAGAAAGTCAAGTCCATGAGGAGCCACAAAGGTGATAGTTTCTCCAATGACTGCAAAGGAGCAAGTACCAGTTCAGAAATGCAGTGAAACTTCACAATATTTAACATTTCTAGGATATGGAAATATCCAGACATGATTATTCGACAGCTGACTTGTTAATAGCAGATATCCTTGGACCTCAACTATGTTCACTGTCATGCCATCAAGTTATTTTACATCTCTCTTGAGAGACTCTTTAACTATATTTTATGAGCTCTGAAAATGCAAAGGGATATGTTTTACATGTTCTAATGTCCTGTGACTTCAACCAAAAAAAAAAAAATGTCTTGTGACATGTGAAATAACTATACTTCGCTCATTGTTTTTGTTTTGAAAACATGTAGCATTACTCTCACCAAGTTATCTTGGGCCACCATTGCAATCATAAAGTCCCATAAAACATAAAGTAGAGCAGCTGCAACTCATTGCAATCACCAAGTTGACAACCATTAATTATACTACTATGATAAGTTCTTATCGCTTATTCAATGAATCATTTAAGTCAAACTCTAAACTGATTAAATACTCAACAGATGCGTAATTACAGTCCCTGATTTCTTTTATCATAAAATATAAATTGGCCTATGGTGAAAATATGCTGTGTTTTAATGATAAAAAGGTTCTCAACACTAACTTATTCAATGACATCAAATTTACCTATAGTCCATAATTTATGTGAAACTAGGGGTCCAATAATAGTCTTCACTGATTTCTTTTATTTAGCAAAGCTTCATCTTATTTTACATTCAGCTGATCATGGACTTCCTCTTTTTTGCTTACAAACCTTATGAACTTATGGAGAAAGTGATGCCCTACTGAAAATAACTAATTAAAAATGCAATCCGTACAAAGAAAGGCAGTATGTTCAATAATCACATGCAACGCATGTTATGAAGACCTGTTTTATATATCTCAATCACAACAAATTCCAGGATCGACAAAACTGACCACTAATTTCAGAGAATTCAATGGTTTAATAAACTACCCACAATTAGGAAAATGTGTTCCATTATATATTTGTATGGACTGTAGCGGCATCATAGGCATCAATTGTAAGTAAGAAAATTTATATGTTAGACAGCACGCTGAAAAATTATGATCTATCACTCATGAAATATTCACCTATCACCCAGGTGATGAGAAAATCAAAGCGGTTTTGACCATCCTCCAATAGTTCTCAAACCCAAACGAATAAACTTTCAATGCCATCTCAAGTACATAGATCCAACCTGTGGGACAAAATAGAAATATCAATCACAACAGCATATCACAAGCCCTTTAAAAGAATCAACATAAATTCGTAGCAAATGACAATCAACTGATACAAAATCCAGGATTTAACTAGTGCAAATTAATTATCTCACATCTAAGACCTACAATAATTGATGGGGTCCAAAATCGCCAACCTAATCCCAGCGAAAAAGGATATTGAGTACCTCAAAAACAAGGGAAGTTCCAGAATTAGAAGTCAATGAGTCTACAATTGGAAACAATGACCACACAGCTACTTTTTAAGATCCAGACAAATTGAATCTCACTTCGACACTATAAAGACATCTAGTTCTGCTAGAAAGAGCACAATCAGATAGCAGGCCACTAAAATTGAGCACAAATTAACAGGAACTAAATTTTTTCAATGGTTCTGTGACAAAACAGCCATGACACTTTAAGACAGTACAAGAAAATATCAGATCCCTCCTCACTCGCTCAACATCTATAGACATTTTGAACTCAGTGAAAGCACAATCAAAATGCCACATTACATAGAAGAGCCATGTTCCATTCCAGCTGGTTCAAACTGGAATTTGATAATTAAAATTTGCTATGCCATATTTATTGTGATCATTTCCAATTCTGAATAGGAATTACAACTCATATACCAGTGTACAACACAAACATCCAGAGCACACTTACCAAAGACAAACTCTACCTCTTGCCACACTTTTTGGCCAGAGTTGTTTTCAATATCCAGCTGTAACACAACAAGCCATTAGCTCCCTCAATATTCCAATAATTACCACAATAATGTACTAAAGGGACTGAGATAAGTGAATTGATTTGCATAAAATGTTGAAAGTGAAAATAGGAGTAATGATGCTAAGTGATACATGGTAAGTAGAGCAACTTTTGAGCTTTAACAGTGATAGGTCAAAGATAAGTCCTTTGCACAAGAAAACAAGTCATATAGCACTTTGCTATAGAATTGCAGAAAAGCCAGCTTGTTCTCCTTATTTGAATCCACTAGGAGTGATAATAACATCTGATCTTAGTCACCTCAGAGCATGTTTTCACACTATTGACTGACATTGACTCATCCCAATATGTAAGGAAGAGATCAACCATTCCAAGTTCTACAAGCCTGGGTGAATCCCTGACCTTTTATACAGGTTATGCCCATCAGTAACAACTAGTTTCACATATCAAACCTCTTAAGAAACTCAGATAAGCTTTTATGACCCACAATATCTGATAATTGGTATCTAAAATTAAACAAAAAAGAAAGAAATACTTTCAATATTTGATTATCACGAGATGTGAACTAGACAATTATCACCTTATGAGTCGCTACAGTAGTCATATTTGAGAGACTAGACACAAAAGCAATAAGTTCAGCATTCTCACGCATGAACATGGCCATCCATTGCATATAGAGCTCACTTCAGCATTGAAGACAATGCAAAATAGAAAATTGTGCAATTGTAGCTTCATTTGCATCACGTGATCAACTAATCAATCAACATAAAATATCATAACTGATCTTGTGCTTCACTATAGTGCCACACAGGGATTTGTAAAGCATGAAGTTGATGAAGGTTCAAGCCATACCGTTGTCTCAACAATCACCGCAACCAGATTCAGAATGAGAAAAAACGATATCATATATCCAAACTTTGGACTTTTCACAAAACCCTTCAACTTCTCAGAAAATGGAGAATAGTAGATTGATGGAAATTTCTCGAACAGAGAAGGCTGCACAATGGCATAACAAATGGGAGTGAAACTATGAAGCTTCATGCCTATGTTCAGATCAGTAAAAGAATCAACTCACAACATCCTCCTTCTGGAATCTGAGGGCAATTGCATTGCAAAGATCAGCAAATTCATCCATGTTGATCTACAAAAGAAAAAGAGGATGGAAAATTCTAATAAGAGCATTGACCAGGTAAACAGCCATGGGTAGATGATCTGTTGTATGAAAATCAGTAATTGAAAATCCAAAAACACAGAAAAGAGATGGTAAATCCTTTCCGGTGTACAATATGGTCATTTTAATGGTGCATTTGCTTTTCAAACACTAAGCTGTTTTTTCTTCCTTTTGAGGAGCATAAAGGAAGCAAGTTGGCAACACATATGCATATTCTGCACCAGTGAGATACACTAAAACAGCATATATCAGATCACATATATTCATCAGGAAGAAGAAAAATAGAAGCAAGAAGTATCAAAATCATAAAGAGCCTAGTGAAAAGAATGTTGACATTCCACATATTTGAAACCATACAACTAACATGTGAAGAGGCAAAGAAGAAAGTCCATTAAACAAAAGCAAAATCATTGGAAGAAATAGCAATACTATTAACCAAAGGTTTAACCAATTTTTTGATACCTTGAAGTCATGACTATCATCCAGCTCATCAAATATGAACTCAAATTCTTCTCGCGATACCTTTGGCTGTGTCCTGGAAGAACATTCACAAGACCAGCATCGAAGGTTAGGAAAACATTTAGAAAAACCACTTTCTATGAGAAATAAGATGGCTATTATCTTCACACCGCGATGCACAGAAGCCACACTTAATCATAGGGAAGCTTGTTACCCAGACATTAGTCAGAATAAAAGTCGAGTGATCTGAAAGCAAATTAGTTTTTCCAAGATCCCAATTATTCGGGCAAAGTTTAGTGTTAAAAGTTTGATAGGCTCTTCTTCATGCTAGTGTTGCTTCCAGGCACTAAGAAGATAGGATCATTCTTGACTATCATCAATTAGCTCTAATTCAAAGACAAGCATGCTATTTTCAAGATAATCTTACATCTGCAATATCGCATTCTTCTTTGTTAGGAATTTTTCTGCTGGAACTATCCCTACTGCTTTAAAATTCAAGGGATTAGCATGCCATGACATCTCATAACGCAAACAATTCACCACACATGTTCTTGCATATTTTCTGGAAGCTTTTACATATCTCGCAGATGAATGCTTAACTTGACAGGCTGGAAATTATAAAAAGAAAACAAGAAACAATAGTTCAAGTCATCAATGTGAGTAGGATGTTTATATACCTGTAGTTATTCAGTTCTTCCAACAGGTGTATACACTGCTCTTTATTGATATGCCCAACATTCTATGCATGCCAAAGAAGTAACACGACGAGCAAGTAAGAGAATAACCCAAATCACTCTAGGAAAACATAAGTAAGAAGAATCCCCCAGCAGAAGCAACGGCAAAGTAAGATGAAGAACTTTAATAGTACATCACTTCAGGCTATTTACGCTTCTCACAGAGATGAAAGAGAAACAAGAAGAGAGGGAGAAGGGAATGAGAAAGAGAATTATCCACCTCGAGACATCCAAAGTATATTATATTTTGTGGTTTGTACATGTGTCCAAGGGCCATATTCAACCAATCATGTACATACAAACCTCTTTAATAAAAATTATGTCGTTAGAACATCTAACAGCTGCTCTTCTCATCAAACATCTACATCAGATAACTTTAGCATAGAACTTGGGAACAGCAAAGGACATGTAAGAAGTCTCCAAAGCAAACAAATAATTAGCAGGTCTTAACACGCAGACAAATGCATTTGATTATGTTCAACTCTTTCTATAGCATGAGTTTTGAGACCTGTGCCATGAAAACTTCAAGTACCATACCAAAAAATGGCTGTCATGAATGACCGGCACAAGGAGATGCATGTTCTCCATAGATATTAGAAAACAAAATGATAAGCAGAAGAAGTTCCTTCTGAAAGACATGCTTTAAAGAGTATTTAAGAGAGGCCAACATACTTACATTCTTGTCTATGAGTTTAAAGGCTTTCCCTAACATGATTTCCCTCTTTCGGTCCATCTCAGAGACTTGTTTCACGAGCTAAAACAAATTAACTTAGTGTCATATTTTCCTCCAAATACAAAATGAACAATACAAGCCCTATGATAGTAAGTGAGATATTAAATAGACATATTTGCATGAGTTAATACCCCTAATTCTCTGAAATAGCACTGATATTGAAAGAAAATTTACCTGACTCTTGAAGCTGTCATACACGACAGCAAGGACCAAATTCGTGACAAAGTAAACCCCCAGCAGGATATAGAGGACAAAGAAAATGGAGTACCAACGTGAAACTCTGGAAGGAAAACATATCGAAGTCAAGCAGCTGGATAACATGATAATATAAATAAAGGGCAAGCGAGGAAGTAGCCAAACCCAAGACCTCAGTCCATGGAAGGATGGACCACCACTAAGGCCAATCCCTTAGTCCTTTATGACATGTAATCATCTAAATAAAAAAAAAAATAAAAAAAATGTTTGATCCAACTTTTAAGACAATTCTCAAATAATCGCCATTCCCAAACAAAAGATCAAGGGCATATTTATGTACCCAACTAGTCTGAAGAAATGAAGATAAAAAGTTTAGGTTACCATTATAAAAGAATTCTAACTATTAGCTAAAAAGAGAATATCCAAAGGTAAAATTAAGAGAGAGAGAAAGAGGGGGACAGACAGACAGAAAAAGAAGCAATGTCCCCATTTTAAAAAATAAGTTTTTTTAGCAAGCGGACAAAACAAAGCTAAAAGGCAAGCTAAGTCGCAGTCACATCTTGGGAAGATATAATCTAACAGTTTTGAGGGAAAAACCTATTTTTTCTCGAATGACAATAAAAGTTCTTCTCTTGACAATCAACAGGAGAAATTTTTTACTTCAATTTTACTTACTTATATGCTGATATCCATACATCTGGATTATTGGATGTGGTGAATAAAATAAACATCTTATATAAGGTGGCACCATATGAGGGAAATTCAGTCTTTCCCTGTTCAGTATCTTCAAACATCACATATGCCACCCAACTGCAAAACAAAAGAAACAGAAGCAACAGAGCCTGCAGTTTTACCAGAAAAACAGGAAAATAAGCCTAACAAAGGGAAAACATCTTGTAACAAAGGGAAAACATCATGTAACACAAGCTACATATCGGCATAAATAGTGAAAATACTTGCAAAAATGTGATAATCTATCACTAACTTCAGTGAAACAAAATCATGCAATTGGAGCAATAGCAAGCAAAAGAGGGTCTAAACCAACCAAGACATTTAAGTAGGTCCCAAGCATCCCTGCCAGAATGAAGATGCTCGCTCGTAGTTCCCTACAATGACATGGAAAGGTAAAATTTGAGAGCATAATGTGAAAATGCAGAAATGCAAAGCTGGAAAGAAAGACCAGCCTATATTTTACTGTTCATCTAAAATGCTTTAGGAATGGAAAAATTCTTTTCTTCCTTCACTGTGGTAAATAAAAATAGATGTAATTAATAGACCTTTAAGATGGAAAGTACAACCTCAACTATAACGGAGAGTTTGAAAGTGTAACTCCAAATTGTGATTGGACTTAAAAAAATGGCATCTTATTTCGAAGCATTTTTTCCATTTGAAACAAATATGAAAAATAATCTGCCTACGATTTTTCAGATTTGATACTAAAAGCAGATCAAGCCAGCTGTGTTGAAGAAAAATTGAGGAAATAACTCAGGCATACAGTATGTTCATGATGAAAAAGACAACTCTAACATAAGGTGCTGCTCTAAAAGGAAGATAGTCAAGCACCACCACAGGGGACAAGTAAAGGGCATATGCTAGTAAATCAGCAACCAAAAGCCCTAGGCAAACAACCTGATAAATTAAGCCAAAGGTTAAACTATCATCAAAATATAAAAACAGCACAAGGAATTTTGACATTCAAGATTTTAACAGCCTATCGATAGTGCAGAAAGCAATCTCAATTAATAGAAGTTACTAACTGCATAAACAATGCAACTCAGAACACATGTTCATGACGAGATACTGCAATGTAAAAATCACAATAAGACTGAAGCCACCATTCTCCATTTTTTCTATTTATCAAACTGTTGATAATGCTCCCAGTCAGAATACATTGCACATTGCCTTTCATGTGCCTATGAGATATCTGCTTGAAGACAACTCAAAAGATAAAGAGCCCATTCCTCATTATGACTAAAGTGAAGAGAATTAACAAGTGGAAACTTCTTTTCTCCGATGATGCACCTTCTGTTCACTATCTCAGTACTCACAAAGTCCACATGTCCAAGGCTACTAGAAACTCCTAAAAAGTGAAGCAGCTAAAAGAATAATCATTAAAGAAATGGCTAGGGGCGAAAGCAAATTCTGTACCTTTATTTGGTTAAGAGGATTCCTTGAATAGATGTGAAACCCTTCATATGAAATGGGAAAGAATGTATGTATCATGAGTATAACAAGAGTTACGCTCTGCATGAGAAAGAATATCCATGAGCTCCACTCACACAACAATATCTCAAGCATTTCCTACCATTAAGCTGGGTAGAATTCATATGATTTGCAACATTACAAGGAGTTCCCCAGTTTGATCAATGTGACACCATAGAAGATATAATGGCCCTCCGGAAAAGACCATTACTATTTTAAATGGAAAAGGTTACTTGAATATTTTACTACTGAGTGTCGATTTATAGGCATCATGGGCATAGGCACATCACTGAATGTTCATTCGAAGTACAACAAGCATTATGTGATTGTTTAATCAGATACAAGCAAGGAAGGATAGATGTATCTAGGACATCCTGAAAGGTACTTTCTTCATTAAGTCTCAATCATAATGAAAAGAGGCTTCAAATAAATGCCCAACAGAATTTGAAGATGAACCTACTGCCACAAGTGAAATTTGGCGAAAATAAATAAGTGAACCCCATGAGGTCTCATTTATATCACAAGGATTCGTGAGTGAACTGGCACCAAATGTATCTACAGGATTTTCACTCTTACCTCATATACGAGAGATTCGATGCCCGTTAAGTATGGTAACTGTCCCAGAAAAAAGTATTCCCTCTCACTGCAAGCATCTCCAGAATACTTGGCGCACCACAGAGGTTTCTGTGCAGGGGTGAAGAGTTAGTGCAGTAACCTTGGCAACATCTGGGGACCAAGGCCCTCTGTCAGTGAAGAAGAGACCAGAAAGCAGACTAACCTCAAGGAAGTTCAGCACTATCAAGGCAAAATAACTGAGGGACCAGATGATGTCAAATTTGGTGAAGAAGGAGTAGAATTTGGCAGCACTTTCGAAATTCGACTGTTCGAGGATTTGAACTGGAATACCAACACCATCTTCAGCCTGCAGGACATATTTTCCAAAAACCGTGCGTGATTATTCAAGAGAACATCAGCAGTGATGGTTCCAGCTGGAGGAACAAACTTATAGGTTCATTTAACATAGATCACGAGCTCATAGTTCTCACATGCAAACACGTCAGGAGGCACTAAAGCATTGGGCAGCAATCGAAACAAAGAAAGCAAGATGCGGAAACGGAAACTGCGGGCAAAAAAGGAAACTACAAAATCTCGAAATGGCTGTTTACAAGCTCAAACCCACATTTTTGTTTTCCAGAATGATTACAAGCTTAAGCCACGATAAGCTAAAAGGAAGAACTCAAGATATGATATCCCCAAAAACCTACTAACCAAACAAGAGCTAAAAAAGTCAACTTGGAGTACTCAACATAAAACTTTGCTGGTTGCTCTTCTATTTGTTCGAATCACTCGTTTCGATGTTCCACTGCTACATTATCGCGGACGAGATCAGCCTTCCCGCCGCGTAAATCCAGTTCTACTGAACTCCATTACCAGGTGAAAAACATGCAAACTTAGTGTCATCAGACTGCGACGATCTCGACGGCGAAGAGATATCGCCGCAAATGCAGCATCGGAAAGCCATCCTCCGTCCGCCCGAAACATTGGATTGAGATTTGGAACAAACGCATTCTAGACAACGCAACACGCGCTCGCCCACTCCAAAAAAAAACAAAGAAAGAACAGAGGCAATGCTAAGACCAGCTCACGGGATCGAACGGCAGAAAACGAAAGACGAAAGACCAGCTCGTTCGCGCGAGGCGGAACGCGAGGCGCTCACCAGATCGACGAGGGCGGCCGCCTTCTGGTAAGGAGAGCCGTAAGCGAGGGCGTCGGAGCGGCGGTCGAAGCGCTCCCTCCGCCGCCGCGCTTCGACGCTCGCCGCGCCGTCGAGCAGCGGGTCGTTCATGTCGCGAAGAGAGAGAGAGAGAGAATGAGCGATGAGCTCGATGAGAGAGAGAGAGAGGGCGCGAAGGAAGATGGCGCGACCCGAGCGCCGGCCGGGACCTCTACTGCTGCGGGACGAGGAGGAGGAGGAGGAGAGGGAAACTGACACGTGTCGAGCCCGTGTTCGGCGTTCGGAAGATATTGATACACAAGCGACAAAGGTGGCGGCACTTTGGTGCCTTCTCCTTTAATGTATCTTCGCGAATTATATAAAAAAGTGGATCCAGAGAATTAGAAAATACTGTTTTCGAAAGTGAATATCAAAAATTTCAAACTTAAATATATTACACTATATAAGTTTGGATTTTTTTAAATTGCAAAAAAAAAATTTTGAGATAAATCTGTTTTAAAAAATATATTTTAGAATTTTTAGTAACTTTTTTCCTATTTCACTTTTGTATTTTCATTTTTTAATACAGTTCTCCTTTTCCCCTTGATATTTAATGGGCTTGGCGTGCAGAATAAGGATGACACAAAGAAGCCCCCACCTGCAAGAAATAATTATTACAAAAATTGTAATTTTTCGGTTTTCTTTTTTAACATCTGTATGTGAGATGTTGGCCAGACTTGAATCGAATCAAAAGCCTGGGCACTTCCCTGTCCACATGTATCAATCACGCCAGATTTACTTTTCTTGGGTACAGATGGCCCGTACCCATTATGGAAAATGACACAAACAACTCAAACAGCTCACTGAAAAAAATTCAAGAAAATAAACAAAAAAATAATAATAATCATGCGCATTCTAGGGGACTGGGGAAGAAAAGCTAAAGGAAATCGACGCTTGGTGGTTAAGGTTAGGTTAAAGGGAAAAGGACATGGATCTGAATGACCACGCTTTTTAGACAGATCAGGATCAATGCAGAATATATATGCCGTCATTTCCGGGCTTTCTTTAGTGTATTCACGTTACGACGACGTGTCGAAGGTCATGTGAACTGGAGTCCCCACCACAGATCTCAAATGGGCCATCCATCTGAACCTTTTTTGAAGTCAATTATGATGGGCATGCCGCGTGTTAGAGTCAGAAGAGGTCAATTATTGTACGTTTCATACTATTCTAATTTTGAAAATAATTTTTATTTAAAAATAATTTTTCTTATTTTATTTTGGAAATAATTTTTAAATTTTTAAAAACACATGATAACTATTTAAAAAAATTAAAAATAAAAATACATTTGATAAGACTTTTAAATTTTTTATTTTTTTAAAATTTTTAATAATTTATTATATTTTTTTATTTTTTATTTATTTTTCTTTTTTTCCTCTTATTCTTCCTAGTCGCCGATCGCCGGCAACAAGATCCAACGAACTTGCCGAAGCCTTGCCAAGACAGAGTAAGGTCCAACAAGCTCACCAAAGGCTTGTCGAGCCACCCTTCTTTGGCTTTACATTGTCGCAACTCTCCAACAAGGTCACAAGAAAAGACGAAAGAGATGAGAAAATAAAAAAATTAGACTTGATTCTAGGAATTTTTCCTAGAAAGAAGAGGCAATTATTTTTCTACTTCTTGATTTTATTTCAAATATATTTCTGAAAATAAAAAATTTACCAAATAGATTTCTATTTTTTTTTTTTAGGAAACAATATAATAGAATCAACTATTCCCAAGAGTGTTATCAAATAAGGCCACCGTGAGATAGGATTGGATAGGATAGGATATGAAATCCTAGAATTTTTTTATGTCTCCGATGTTTGGTGAATCGCGGTATTGGCTTTGAC
This sequence comes from Eucalyptus victrix, assembly GCA_016097545.1. Taxonomy (NCBI): domain Eukaryota; kingdom Viridiplantae; phylum Streptophyta; class Magnoliopsida; order Myrtales; family Myrtaceae; genus Eucalyptus; species Eucalyptus victrix. The sequence goes on along the minus strand of CM027845.1, from coordinate 11,018,261 downwards.
ATATCATTATAAATGAACATAAATGTTCATAAATGAATATGGTGAAAATATCTTGTAACACTATTCCTTAATTTATTTATTATTTATTATTTATTATATTTTTCCTCTTTTTTATGTTATTTTCATTATTATTTCTTTTTTCCCTTTCATCATTCTTTAATAAAAATTTATCAAATAGTAAACTGTACTAACATATTTAAAATACAAAAATACCTAAAATATATAATAAATATAAATATTTAATTTATAGATTGAATGTTTATTATAAAATAAATTAAAATAAGATTAATTAAAAATAAATTTTTATTTTTATTTTCTTAAATTAGAATTCAAATATTATTTATTGAAATATAATTTCAATTTTGTTAATTTAAAATTTTTTATTCAAAAAAATAACTTTCCTATTATTTTTTCCTATCCACCGAAATAATTTTATCCTACCCCCCGGGAATAATTTTATCATATCCGATTTTATCCTATCCCGAAAAGACTAATAGAATAAATTATATCATCCCGAATTTTATCCCGATCCCAAGTCCTTAAGTCCTTAGTTATCTAGGTACTTTTCGAGAACCCCACAACTAGCAGCACCAAAATACGAACCACCATCTCGGACACCAGACAAGGTGACAACCACTCGCAGAAGCTCTCGAATCGTTTCAAGGACTGCCAGAAAACGAAATTCTTGAGCCCCGCTTAAAGTGTCTTCTGAAAGATTCTTGTTATGCCGGTATGCTGTCCCGCTGCGCTTGCATCGAATTTGAAGATCGAGATCGAGCAGATGGAGGCAATGCACGGGCTGTGACGCCACAGCCGATGAAGCAGGACGGAAAGCAAGATTATGTAACAAGAATCGCTCTCGCATTGTACAGGAGATCAATGTTCTCATCATGTCCCTTCCCAAACTCAGATTAGGTAACAAATATATGCATTAAGCAATGAAAGAATCACAAAAATTACGAATGTGTAACTACCTCATCATGCTATAGTAAGATCACAAAAATCTCCATCGATCGCATGGGTAACTCCCCAGTTGCACACTAATGAATTCAAGCGGTACTCTCAGTAACTAATTACACCAGTAGATGGGGTATAAACAGTACAAAAAAAGAAGCAGAACTATGAACACCCTTGCAATGAAATCCCATCGCAAGGAGCTGGAGAGTCGCCATGGTCATGCCCAAGAACTTTGGATCAAGTCTCTCAGATTCTACAGTATTTCTACATCTCACGTTGACTTCCAGCCTGACCAAAATGGAAAAATGTCTATCAGAATGTCCCACCACCACCAGTACTCAGAGCAGACCAGAAAAGGATCCTCACTACAGACCAATATGCACACCAAAGCTTGTCAGAAATCAGGCAAGACATTGAGTTAATGAGTTGAAAGATGTAACGCAAGGAAAAAAGAGTCAGCAACAAAAACCTGAAACCAATGGGAATGAAGATATTTTGATTGAGCACAAAAACCTGGGGGAGAATCCCCATGTCAATAGTATTAACAACAAAGAAGCAGAAACTTGAACCATACTGCAATTCAAAAATGATTTATTCAAAGCACATCAGATAGATAATCCAGAATTACCAACATGCCAGGTTAAACCCACCTCACTGATCTTAATGCACCAACAACTTGATTCATAAGTTTAACCAAATAACTGAACAAAATAGATAGAATTTTCTATTTGTCTCGAGTTAAAGGATCGACTTGATTGGAAGAAAACCAATGAGGATAATACACATTCCAAATTTCCAAGCCTAATTTTTAATATTTTGTGCAAAAACAAATATATCCCCATCGTGGTCCTTACTATTCCGACATTCATAAACAGGAAATATTGCATTCTTTTTTGCTTAGGCCCTGAAAGGAGAAGGGAGGCTGCAATGTCAACAATGTCTGACAACTGAAAGGAAAACTCCAACGGACATACATTCAGATAACTAAAAAAAGATTTTAACCTGCCACCATTCAGATGGAGGTGGAAATATAGGGAGACGGGGGATGTCAAAAATTGCCTTACTGTTTGAAAAACAAGAGCCATTTTTTTTGTGATGATAACTCAATCAGGCAGCTGACAAGGGCATGCTAGATAATACCCATTTTCCTCTAAAACACTTCTTTTTATAACATCATCCTGGCAAAAATCCAACATCTCTCATTTCAACCCCCTTCAAATTATTGTTAAAAATTGTGACTGACGTTGATAAGAGAGATCAACAATTGTACAAGAAGATATATCAGGCAGGGGTGAAGGACTCCCAAAAACAAAGAATACAGGCAACATATCAGGGCAGTCATATTCCAAAATACTAAACACAGCAGCAGATGACATTGTATCAGAAATCAAGCCAGACGATAAAATAAATAAACTACAGAAACCAGTCAAACTTTCAGTAATTACCTTTGATCACGAGTCAACCTTTGATTTTTTTCCAGTAACAATCTGGAATATTCGTAGGCCTCGACTGAATGCTTCATTAAATAAGATTCGCGTCTGCATCGACTGAAACCCAGGCATCCAAGATAGAAATGCTACTGGGGCCATGACTATGACTCCAAACATAATGTCGTACATCCGGGCCACAGAAACAACACTATCCCAGAGCTTAGTCCTCTGCAGAAATGGTCGGAGCACCTGGGCGATCAATATGATGCCCCACCCAGTTGGGATGAACGCCAACAGACTTGTGAAAATGTCCACGAATTTGAATTTAGTAAACTCCAACAATGCAATTGTCAAGAGAATGCCAAGAATAATAACAAGGAACTGAACAAGCCGATAGTAGATGTGGTCTTTCGCTGCATACTTGTCCTGAGCATATGATATCACCCAGTATACTCCAAAAGTCACAAAAACAAAAATCCAAGATAGCAAATAAACAGCAATGTTGGTACTTCCAGCAGCAATACCAAGCTGGTAGACGATACCATATTGAAAGAAGAAGAAGCGAAGATCCAAAATTATTTCAAAAATCTTTCCCCAAAAGCCAGTGGTTCTGAAGTGGTCCTGCTCCTCATACCACCATCTCTCCCAACTTTGTTCAGCCTTAGCAAACACACCACCACGGTACCATATCCAATTCATAAAATCATCAAAGTCATAGACAGTTTTCAACCAATCAAAACCAGAAGGGTTGAACACAAATGGAGCCAAGATCCATGACATGACAAGGAACCAACTTGTAATGGTCAAGGCGATGTACACGAAAGTGGCTTTGGCAATAGGACTGTGAGTTGCATAAACAATAAGTATGAGACCAAGTTCGATTGCTTTAACAAAATGACTGCGAGCATATAGCCTATAATTCTCGGCAAAGCTCTTGTGCTGCACAACAAAACCCCGGCCAGTAGCGCGGTACTTCGCGCCACCATGAAGAATAGTCCGGCCAAAGAAGTGGGTACGGGTTCCCATCGAAAATGTGTAGAAAACAGATGAAAGCTGGAGCTGCATGGTTATGAAATCCCAGAGTGCTTGAAGAAATCCAAGTTCAAGAGAATTCTCCACTATCATCGGAAGGGCTGTGAATAGACCTAGTTGAATGATAAGCTGCTGATTCAAAATGGTACCAAGTGCTCTATTGTCACTACTGGTGGCAGCCGCCTCAACGCCGCTCAGAGCCAGGTAAAGTCGACCCCACAAAAACGTATACACAGTCAATATAACCAACATTGTGTTGCAAAAGAATCCAACGGTCGTGTAAAAGAAGGAGAGCATGCGGAAGAAGTCTAGCCTATGCCCCAACCGGTACACATCCCTGCTAAGAACTTGTTCACCATTCCCACTGGCAACTTTGGCCTCAAACATGGATACCTGATTCAACCCAACATCCCTCCCCTTCCCTACTTGGATGTACTCATGGTGCGTGACATTACCTCCCCTCAGAGTGCAATTAAAACCGGCAAAAATGTCCTCACTGATGTTAATAACCCGTGAAGCTTTGCTAATCCCACCCCGACTCAAGAACCAAAACCTATCAAACACGTCCGGATGGCCATAGTGCATCCGAATTTTCAAAGGGTTGGCCAAGACACGCTGCCCTAATGTGACAAAACTCGTCTCCTGTGCAGACATAAACCAAGCCAGGGATGAAACCGAGCCAGTAAAAATATGTTCTCTCACTCCCAAGATTGTGGGCTTGCGGATGCCGTAAAAAGCCCTATATTCTTCCAATAAGTTCCGCATCTTGAGTGCCTCCTCAAAATAGTTGTCTTGGTTCATGTCGATGGTCTGGACTGCATCTCCACGAGTGAAAATTGAAGCATGGTTCTGATTCTCCGGCTTCCCCTCTCCAAGTTTCACGGGACCAGGCAGCTTCACCCTGTATATTTCTACTTCCTTCTGTAGCTTCTGATCATATTTCACAAGAACGGAATAATACTCCTTCTCATCCCTTCCAGTGGGTACTTCATCTACATACGCTACCCTCAAGGCTTCATTGTCTTTCATCAGGTACAATATTTCATCGGCATGAGGGTCCTTTTTGGCCTTCTGGGCCCCGTAAATTTGGCAGGCAACCACGTACGTGTATTTCATCATGGCCGTGCCATCCTCGTGGCCTTTAAACAAAGTGCTTACGGAACTGCTTGCTCTGCTAAGGCTCTTGGAAGAAGGCAACCTTCCTGAGCCAAAGCTATCCAGAGTACCATCTCTACGCATCGACCCAAGCTCTTCCGAACCTTCCCTGACATCCATTTCTGATGCAGAATCAAGAAAAACCAGCATCTTGAGGGCCCTATAATAATACATCATCCCCCTCACCGTTCTGCCAAGAGTCTGCCCTCGATATGACGCCCAAAGCCTGAGATCCCTCAACTTGGTCGTCCAGATCTCATCATCCTTTACCATCCCCTCACGACGCATCCTCTCCATGAAGTTTTTCCACTCATCATCATATATTGTCTGCAAATAATATAAAATGGAGATTCCATCCTCGTTATCAGTACGAAGTTGTTCTCTGCTGAATACGACTTCTTCATTGTAGTAGGGAGTCAGAACACTGAAAGCCATCATCTTCTCTACTTGGGGAGCATGAGGCATGTTCATGAACAGTGAGTTACTGAAAAAGGCGATTCGCCTCCGTGCCTCGAGATTCACAGGAATATCATGCATTGAGTCCCGGGAGGTAAGGATAGTGTGCAATCGCCGGACCTGCCTATAGAACTTCTCATCATCTGGCTCAGGCAATACGACTGCGTTTTCAAAAAGCAAACCACTGGATGCCAGACCATCTGCCTTTAGCTGTTCAGGAGTCCTCTTTTCCTTGAGAAAATCTCTAATGGCGATCTCATAAAGTGCCTGCAGCGTGTTCACCACCTTGCTCAGGTCTTTCTTAGGCTTGATCAACAGTTCGACAAGCTTTATAAGATTACTGTGAATCTGAGGAAGCGCAGTCGTTTTGAATGACTTGGTAAACTTCTCGATCTCAATAGAATGATCAATTTCTTGAAAGAGAACAGCCATTATCAAATGCTCTTCACTGTTGACCTTAATTATCTTTAGCAGCAGGTGCTTGACACTATCATACGTTTCAATGACAGCACAGCGCCTGAACTCATTCTTGCAGACCTTATACCACAGCCACTTATCAGGAGCAACCACCAACTCTTTTGCCTGGCCCAGCGCAAGAAGCAGCTCATTGCAAAGCAGAAAACAAGGCCAACGGACGACCCTGACATTCCAGGTATTGGGAGGCAGCTCCAATAACTCAACCTCGTGATCAGAGACAATATCCTCCTCCCTAAATATACTAATGATCTCATTCCATATCAAAGCGAACTTACGTGCCTCCACTTGATTGGACTCGAGCTTTTTAAACGGCCTGCCAAGTCCATATCTCAACTTCAATCGGTGAATGGCATCATTCAACTTGCTTTTCAGGGTGCCCCTTGTATTCAGAAGCTGCTCTTCTGGCATCAGATTAAACTGAATCGCGCTAGCAAAGAATTGGAACCTCAACCTCAACTGCTGAATATTTCGGATCTCACCCAAATGATCAAACAAACCAACTCCTGCTCCCACAAACGAGGAATATATGGAGTACCAAATCTGCAAATCCATAAGGTACATCACCACGACAGGAAGCCACAGCAGCCCGACCGCAAACCTATTGCTATTATTAAAGAATTCATGCCATTCGTACTTCACATCCTTGAGATCCAGCAGCTCTTTTGTCGGCTTGATCATGGGCTTGATCTGCATAAAGTAACTGAAGGAGAACTTTGTGGCAAGCACCAGAATCCAGAACAAAGTATACTTCACATTATCCACCAGACCTTCCCGAAGACCACGGCCCACGAAAATTCTACTCTGGAACCACCAAGTCATCAAGTGAAAGATCCTCCAATTCGTTCCCTCCAGGAAATTGCGAATCCAAGGGATGATAAAGAGAGCCAAGGCTAACAGCTCCGGGATGATGAAAACAAGCGCTGCCTCGAGAAAATTGACCACCCTCGTATTCGCTGCGCCAGGCCATTTCCCATCAGCGTTCTTTTGAGACCAAATGCGCCCATAGAACACCCCAAAGACGATGATCCACACAGCAGCGGCGATGCTCTTCAGCACCATTCTCACTCCAAGCCCCAGCGTCTCCCTCGACACCAACCTGTACTGCATTCCTATATCCAGCAAAGACTGCAGGAACCGCATTCCGCTCCAAGTGATAAACACAGTCAAAACTCTAACCTGAACATCCCTACTTTCCAGTGCCTGCCATGGATACTCCTTCCCCTCCCAAGCAACAATGATGGCCGCCTGCAAAAACAAGGCCAACATAACCCACAATCGGTCGAAGCTCCTAAACAGGTTCCAAAACGACCTCTGCTCCACGAAACCCGTCTTCCCCACGCGATCCCTCCTCGCACTCGTCACGAAGAAGTTACTCCCACCATCGAGCGGCCATTTCAACTTCTCAAAGCACCTCTTACTCCAGAAGTACTCATTGATATCATCGTAATTCCTCCACGCGCGATGCGGCGCGGTCCCATTCTTGCTCCCCTCCACCTCAGCCTTCACGGTCTCGTAAATGGGCTTCACCACCATGTTCAAGAACGCATTCTCCCCCGAGAACGAGGGCAACACGGGCTGCCCGGTAGCCTCATCGATGTAATCCTCCAAGATCTTGTTCAGCTCCATGGCCATATTGTGAAATATGTAACAAATGCATTCGGGCATGAATCGCAAGTTCGCGGCCTCGCCCCAGATGAGAAGATACAGCGACACGTAGAGGAGCTCGCGGCGCGGATCCGGGGAGGAGGGGCGGCGATCGGAGATCCAGACATTGGACTTCTTCCCCAGGTAGGCGCACCACTCGGAGTAGTTCTTCAGCAGCTTCTTCCGGAAGCGGCGGACGACGCGGGGTTCGAGGGAGTCGATGTTGTCCGGGGGAGGGGAGAGGCGCATCTGGAGGTTGGCGAGGTGGAGGACGAGGTGCTCCCGCTGGTTGCGGACGCTGTCCGCCTGGAAGCCGAAGAAGAGGGCGAGCCAGTCGAGGAGGTCGTAGTGGGGCCGCCACGTGGAGAAGGGCGGCCGCCGGAGGTCGCCGACGGAGCGGAGGGCGGCGGCGGCGGCGCGGACCTCGGGGAAGCGGAGGGAGGGGTGGTCGGCGAGGAGGTTGTGGATGGGGATTATGTTGTAGACCTCCTCCTCGCCGCCGCCGCCGCCGCCGCCGCCGTCGGGGGCGGCGGGGGGACCGGGATGGCGGCGTCGGCGGGGGCGCTGCCGGAGGCTCATGGCAGGGGGTGCGCCGGAGGAGAGGGGGAATGCGACGGGAGAGAGGGATCGGGAGAGAGAGCTTTTCCGGCTGGAAGGTGTGGCGGGTGTTCTGCTGCTTGAAGCTTTGGAGTGAAAAAGCTTGAAATTCTCTCGAGCTTTAGGGAAGGCCAAAAGCGATGGAAGGGGCAGAGGTACAGAAAGAGAGTAACGGGCAAACAACAGGATGGGGTGGGGCGCGCCGTTCGTGTTTTTTATTCCGGCTGGGGAGAGGTTCCGTTTATCCGGGAAAGACGGGAAATCTTTCATGGGAATCTATTCATCAGGTCCCAGCTTGGGGATTTTTTTATGAATCATTTTCTTGACTCTATTTTCTAGTTGTTTGGGGGTGGAGACAATTTGAGAAAATTTATTAAAATTTTAATTTTAATATTTTTAATTGACAGTTTATCTTCTATATTTGTTTAAAAAATGAATTTTTAATTATTTGATCTTTTAAAAAATCAAAAAATTTATTATTTTTTACGTCCCCGGGCATTTCTTTTTCATCCCGCCGTTCGTATTTTATTCCGCCGCTGGGGACCATTGGATTTTTCTTTCTAAAGTTCCGTTTATCCGTCGGAACAGTGTTCTCATTTTGACGGCAAAGAAACCTATCTTACATGCCCAAAAAAGAGAAACTTAGAATCCATCCATCATTTCAAAAGGTCTCAGGATTTTCCATTCGATCTTTTACTCTTATTTTCCGCCATTGAAAGATTATAATGAGTTATTACATATTTAATTGATGATATCTTATCATCAAACCCATATTTAAACACAAAATTATTATAAAATATTGATAAAGTAAAAGTCTCGATTATCAACATCGACGAAATGAAAAAATTAGTCGGTTTCATATTATACATTAATCATTAGTCACCATGGAATGTTGTATGATCACGCGAAAACGTAGAACAAGAGAAACATTAAGACTTATTATAATTTATTGATTCTTAGTTCACTTACAACTTATCTTGTCGAAAAATGTCCCGATTTTTTAAATCTATAACCTACCTTACATCTCATAGACCTTTGAACCAAATCGTTCCTATTAGTCTAGTTCTTGAATTCTCAATTTGACCCTAAATTCATGTTTGTCCCTAATAGAAAAATGCAATAGGCAAGCAACTGCTTTCGAGCTTTTATCTCGAGTGCGAATTTGACCTAGTTCGACGAGGGGTGGAAAGTGACTATGGCAGCGAAAGGACCTAAACAAGGAGGAGTGGCTTCTGGCATGCTCATAGCTGAGTTACGCACACGGATTAGAGGCGAGTAATCTAGAATTACATATGTAAAACTAAAATGAGTTATCTATAAGTGTCTGTTAATGTGACAATACCATTTAGTGTTGTAACTTTAATTGTTTATCATGCTCAAATGAGACATCCTCGTAAAATTAAAGAAGTTGAAGGATAAAAGCAAGAAACTCATGAGCCAATTTCACTCAATATATTTGAAATTTGATTAAATAACTATCGCTGATGTCCAATCGAATTGAGAAAGTGTCCTTTTTTTTTTTTTTTACCTCTTCTCATTTTTTAAATTGTAATTACTTTTCGGGACACATATAATGATTCTTTCAATTATATTATATTCCACGAATTTATGTAGCCCTTTGCATCTACATGTGTCAAATAAAGACTCCATTCATAAATTGCCTAACTTGGTGTCCACATAAATACATTTTAATACAGTTCATTATGAAAAGTATTTATATTGAGAATGCCAGCCGTTTAAAATCTTTTGGTAAGTTCTCCTAATTGGTAAGTTTTTCCAAAGATCTTTACATTTAAGCTTTGATTTCAACACTTAAAATTCTAACATTTATTCAATACGAACCTGAAATAAATGTTCAAAATCATTATGAGTATTTTAAATTTTCGCATTTTCTCGCATTTTTGAGATTTCAGAATAACATTTTTGATTTTGGCGATCAAATCATAATCCACGTTTAAAAGTGACCTCATAAAGGCTATTTATTCCATTATCGATTATTGGACTATGGAGAATAAAAGTTCCTACTAATGACACTAATAATGGAATCCCCTTTAAATGCTGTGTCGAGTGAAAGAATCTGTTTAAATTTAACAGTGTCCAATCAAATCATAATATTTAAAGTTTCATCTCTGTCATGCCAATAATGGAAAAAAAGGGTTGGTATCATGCTAAAAGTTAATGCCCTTTTTTACTATTGTACTAAAGCAATTCGACATTTTTCAAATATATGCACTTTTCTATAGTTAGTGCAATTCGTTGCCTTGTTCAATTTCTTTGTTGGATGATTACGTCACATGCACTTCCTATCTTTTGTGCTATCTATGATATGATAGACAATGTCATGTCTGTGTCGCGATATGAATTTTGATCACTTTAGTGAGTGCTTGCATTTATTAGATAGTACACAAAGTAAGTACTTACACTTTCCATTGGACTCAATTTTTTTTTCCATTCATGTTAAGTTAAATTTCGTTAATTTTGAATTATTTTTTATAAAGTGTGCTTAAGTACTCTAGAGACATATATATTATTTTGGCCAAAATTGCAAGATGTTACGTAGGACGGTATCACTGGTGGGTTTCCTTGCTTTTGCTTGAAATTCAAAATGTCCCTCTACTTTTTTCTGTTCAAAATGGCTCTCTACTTTTAAAAGCAAGCCACCATTCACCCCTTGCGTTCCAATATGACAAATTTTGTCAACATGGAATTGATGCCATTAGAATATGCTATCATACACTCAACATTGTTATAAATCGATAAGTCTAACATTAATTTAAAAAGAAATAAAGACTATGCATATCTTGATGTTGAGCTTGTGGCAGCCATGGTTACTCAAGCTTTGCCGTCTCGCAGCCATGGACTATCAAACTCGAGATCGTATCACGGAACAACAGCGAGTAGATATGTTGATGTCAGCAAAATTAATTTATTTTTTAATATTCCTACGCCTGTCATTTATTAACTCTTAAACAATCTTTTACTCATTCAGTCCCCATCGGCATTTTTGATCACTAACTCAGCATTTCAACCATCCCCACCAACAATAATCAATTGAAAAAAAATTAAAAAAATAAAAGAGATCAATCGAGAGACAAAAATCCCAACTTATTAAAAAAAAAATATGCAGTCAATTCCCTGTAATAAAAAAAAAAAATGAAACAGTTTTGAATTTCGTAGTGGAACCGCCCCGGTAACATCTCCACGGTCAAATCATGCCAAGGCAACGTGGAGTGAACGCTATAATGGGAGCGCTTTATTCGTTCTGTCGTGCGATGTTCACCGCCCCATTTGGTACATAAATCTTTTGTTTATTGCATGATGAGATTTACCTTCACTGTTTTTTTATTCATATTCTCGACTGGGACATTCTTGGACTCTGTCGCATAAGTCAAACGACCGTTCGACCGATGGGCACTTGTTTCCAGAATAGAGCCAATAGGTCAAATGCGAAATTTCGCAATTGACGTCTGAACGACCGAGATTCCTTGCCCCATCTGTTGCGCCGGAATTTGATATTTTTGCTTCGCCACTAAGTTTTTTATTTTTATTTTTTTTTATTTTTGACGCCTCGACATTAATTGAATTAAAGGAAAGGGGGCGGTCTTTTTTCCACCCCTTCGGTTGGAATTTCTCTCTGGCGTGCGGACCGTTCCAACCGCTCAGCCAACTCCCCCGAGCTCAGCCGCGAAAAGGCCCTGTTTCGACAGGGGTGGGGGAAAGAAAAGCGGACGAGAAACATCGATGACGTTTTCCGCGTCAGCTGTGTACCGGGTCCATATACTTACATGTGAATTTGCTCCATTGTTAATTTAATAATTTCGGCCATGGATTTTTATATAGGATATTTGATTTAGTTTTCGCAAGGGCTTTCAATTTATAAAGTTCATTGGGGAAAATGTTGGTGATGTTTGGCAAGTTTTTCGAGATAATTTTCGACTAAATCTAACTTTTGAGATGTTGAAAAGCTTAAAACAAGTAGGGATCTATATATAATGATAAAACTAGGGTTAAGTAATTTTTTTCTTCTAAAACTACCGTCACCAATTCTTCGATTTTCTAATTTTGCCCCTTATTGCTACTATTCACGTTCTTTGGGGCCAACAAGGCTAGATCTGATCAGTGAAAAACTGGTGAAGTCGGATCACTCGTGCAATAGCCACCTGACGTCGCTTGCCTGCTCAAGTGAGAGTCGATTGAGTTTGCACGACAATGAAAGATTTGATTTCTTTTTAATAAGAAAAGGAAAAATTATAGTCAAAGCCCTTTGTAATTTTTTTTTGCCAAATATTACATTCACCCGAAGTTGTTTTGCATAAAAAGTGTTTACCAAGTGCAACTTACATTTTTTCATAGGTTTTGACTTTTAGCATGTGCATTCTACCCAAGACCCATTTCCAAAGTAGAATCAAACTCACTCGTAATCTTTGATTTTTTTTTTTTTAATTTTCCTCATTTTGTAACTCTTCGTAACCTCTCGCTCAAATTTCAAAGATATCATGTTGTGCCAAATTGGGTTCAATTATAAAATGCAAAATATGCAATTCCATGGTCTCCATAACTAAAACAATAATACATATAATTAAGTAAAAAAATTAACACATCTCTTTTGAGGTCCATCGTTTTTTATGTAGAAGCATAAAAGTGATAATTCACACTTTTTGCGTTAGGTAAATTACAGGATTAAAATAAAAATTTGGACATTATTTATATAGTTTTTAATCAGGCCCTCTTATTAAGAAACAGACTCAACTCGCCAATCCCATATTTGATTAATTAATAAAGGTGCGAATGGTAACGTTTCTGTTCTTTTTTTGTTATAGGAAACAAAAAAAAAAAGTGTTTTTGTTCCGGGAAACAATTTTTGAACAAAATAACGCGTTTGGTAAAATGTTCTTTGGAATAAAAAATGAATAGAAACATGTTTGGTAAATTTTATTCTTTTTTTTATTTCTTTTAATTTTTTAAACATTTTTATTTTATTTTTCATTTTTGCCTTTCTTTTTTTCTTTTTTCTTTTTTTACGGTCACGACCTCCGGCGACCATTGACGGGGCGGCCTCACGCTGCACTTTTGTCGGGGCGGCGATGCTCCGCCGAGTCGGCCCGACCCTCGAGGGCATCGCCGGCCCTCGACGGCCGATCGCCGGCCATGGCCAAGGCCGGCGACCGATGAAAGAAAAAAAGAAGAAAAAAGAAGAAGAAAAGAAGAAGAGAAGAAGAAGAAAGAGAAGAGAAAAACGTTTCTTCATTTTTGTTTTTCGAATAAGAAATTGACAATTTGTTTTTCTTTTTTTTTTCTCTTATTTTGTTCTAAAAAAAAATTAAGAAATTAATTTCTAATTATAAAAAAATTTTTTTTCAAGAAATTTTATCATGTGTAGTGTTAAAGTTTCCATCACGTAAACATTCCATTTCATCTTAAATTTCAATAAATTACAGCATTAATTAATTGTAGCTCATGTTACAAAAACTCTTACATCCATCACTCCCAAAATCTTAGGTGTCGAGGATGGGATGATTTCCTTTTGCGGAGTGACGTTTTATTTGATCGACGGAAGCACTTTCCACAAAATCAGTTTTCTGGACTTCTGCGTGTCTTGTCTGATCATTTATTACACGATCGGAATAGAAGAGTAATTTTCTTCCTTACGAATATTCTAATTCGTCACAACCACGCTCTTCAACGAACGCGATTCCTCGGGGTGAAACATAAGCTTTCTCTTGCAGTCGACGCGGTGGCGTATCTTACCTCGGTGGCCGACCTCAGTTGACAACCGCTCCCTCGGCCGCGCCTTCTAAAAGGTCAAAACGCGCTCCGCCAAAGAAGGGGAAAAGAAGTACCAAAATACAGAGAGATTTGAAAAATGGGAGCGCCAACTCCCGACATTTTCCATTTTTCGGGGTTAAAAAAGAAGATCTGAAACGCTTTCCATTCCCCACGCAAGCGAGCGGGGCCCAGTAGCCGCGGTCATGCGCCACCACGTGGCCTTGCACATGGCCCCCCGACGGGATCAGTTTAAATGGGGCCCGTAGACAAACCTTCTATGCACCCGGTAACATGGAGTGCAATCGACGTGCTCCGTCGGATGGGGCGAGGTTAGCTCGGGGCCCTTTCGATCTAACAGCGGAGGTTATCTGGGCTCAGATGAAATTGGTTGCGCTCGATAATCGCTCCGGAGCACCTAACGGTGGGAAGTGGCCAACAAATGTTTGAAAAAAGGGCAAAAGCAGAGGCGCTTTGGGGGCTTTTGCTTTTTCCGCCAATTTTTATTCAACTGTTTCTGCCAGGAACACTTTTTTTTTTCCAGATCTGATGACGTGAGAAGAAGAACTCAGTGCGTCTCCACTGTAACCAAGCCCAAGCTCAAGCCCAATCGATACCCACCACCGAGGCTTGACCCGAGCCCATCTGAGAACTCGGCCCGGCTCGTGATTACCGGAATTCGATGTGACCCGCCGATGTCAATTGAGCTTGCTAACGTCTGTAAGTCCAGCCCACCTCCTCCATTTCTGTGCAGGCTCGGTGCTACATTTCATCGAAGTTCTGGGCTGAAAGGGGAAGAACGTGCTATCGATCAGATTCGGACAGCGTCAACGGAGCGCCTGCCTAGCTCCAATGTTCCTTGAAATTTGATCTATTATGTAAGTGACTTCCCAAATTTTTAATTTATTTGATGTGATTTTTAAAATTTTGATTAATGTGTAATGTGATCCTTTAACTTTTAACTTATTTAACATAGTGTCTAAACTATTCATAAATGTTCAATAATGTCCCTAAATTATTGGTAAATGTTCAATATAAACTTTAAATTGTATGAAAATTAATAAAATTTCAAGGATCGCATTGAATAAATTTAAAGTTTAGAGATTTCATTATTGAACAAGATTAAAAAAAAAATAAAAATTATATTACATATTGAGCTAAAGTTTAGATATCATTCATATCGTTTTTCCAAAATGTTTGAGTCTGGTGGCTATTTTTCCCAATTATCATGCATAGATGACCATGTTATGTGAATTTTTTGTTTTTTTTTCCACTATGAAATCCTATGGGGCAGTGAGTTTCGAGGGTGGAGCTGACGCAATGGTGGAGCTTAGTATCATCTGATACTCATTTGAGGATGTTTAGTTTCTTGCTGCCCTCGATATGACGGTACTTTCTCGCTTGTGTTGAAACGGGAAACAAAATAAAAAGGAAGAGAGGAAAATAGATGACCGTACATGATATAATATGCACGTGTGGGCGCGTGTATTTTAATAGGACGTTGGACAAAATACTAATAGAAAATAGATTGGGTCAAGTATGCCAACTTAAAATTATTCGCGAGATGAAAGTTAGTTCAGAAAAAAATGCATAATGGGATGTTGGTCTGAAATTTTGAATGGTATCAACCCTAATAATAAATTTTCCATCATTCATGCAATTGCATAACATTGATTTTGTAGTTTAATGAATAAAATGGTTTGAAACTAACACAATACTTCTACTCAACCATCTTAAGTTGGTCATCAAGCCGACTAGTGGTCAAGGAACAAAGCCACGACAAGAGCCGTACGACTCCCCGTCGTACCTACCGGGTTTTAGGCGAAGGTGGTTCATGCATGTAGCCTATGGGGCGCACAACAATTGGAACAAGGGTTTAAGAAACAGAGGGATTGCATGGAAATACTCTTGTTTTTCTGTTCTTTTGTTTTTAGGAATAGACTAAGAATAAAAATTCGTTTGATAATATAAATCAATTTTTCTATTATTTGGAATAGAAAATTAGCAAGGGAATAGATTTGAAATAGAAGCAGAAAATAAAAACAAAGTAACTTATTATTCTAAAAAATAATTTGTAAATAACTCATTTTCTTTTTCTCTTTTTGTTATTTTCTTCTCTCTTTTTTTTTTTGGGGTAAAGGTAAGTATAATAAGAAAAGCTTAATCTAGATGTACAAAAAATCAGTGCCAAAACAACCACTCAAAGAGACGACAAGTCAGGATGAGAGGAGGGGTGTCGAAGCAAAAGAAAAACACCCGAAGAAGAAAACGGGAAGAACGACAACAAAAACAAGAGCAAAAGAAGACAACCAAGGCTGGGGGCACAAGTGCGCTACTCAGGAGACTTGAAAATGGAGGAATGAAGACCCCAACATCGCTGGAACCTCCTATTCTTAGGGTTGTTTGCAACATTGCTAAATGTGAGCACCTTGTCTTTGATCACTTTGATGAGATAATTCTTCAAAGCTGGCAACTCCAACGTCTCCCCCAAAAGATGATGCTATTGCGCTTCTTCCATATCAAGTAGCACATGGCACTAAAGGAAAACCGTGCTAAGCAGTGAACAAAATCCTTGCCATGAAGAAATTTCGGGGCCCAAGTGAGGTTGTTATTTTCTTCTTTCTCTTTCAACAAGTCGCAAGCCTTGCCACCGGTCGTTGGCTGTTGGCCACTGTTGCCGTTCACCAGTTGTGACTTGCTAAAGGAGGAAGAAGAAGAGAAGAAAAAAAAGAAAAGCCTCAAATAAAATTATTTAAAAATTAGAAGAAATTTACATTACAAAAAAAATTATAGTTCACATCAAACATATTCCCATTCTCTTTCCATTTTAAAAATAAAAATTTTATATAATTACAAATTACATTACTTTACTAAAAAAACTGTTTCAAAAAATAAAAAAGGAAATAATTATTTTTGAAATAAAAATATTACCAAAAACACTGGCAATGCTCGAGTCAATTCAATAAGACAATCGTTCTCGGTTCTCGCCATCAGTAGCTGCGAACAAATTTCGTGTCTTGTGGCGTCTTCTGCTCGCTTTGCGGTTGATATGCGAGTTGAGCAAGGCATCATTCGGGGTTTGGACTCGTGCGCACGCGTCCTCCTCGTAAATTAAGAGAAATTTAAAAGTCAAAATCAATCATTGACGAGGCTAATCTAGCGTCCTAAAAATGTAGTAAAAGCAAAGGCGGTGGCTCCAATCCTTATCTCTAAATTTTTCTAGAACCTTAGACCCGTCCCATTTCCCGGGTCACATCACCACCCCCCGCCACAATGCCATCAACAAAAGTAAAACTAAACCGGCCCATTCGGCACACAATTTCTTTTAAGGAAAAATCACGGAAATAGTCAACAACCTTGACCAAATATATAAGGCAATATCTCAATTTTTAATTTATTTAATATAATTTCTAAATTTTAACTAAATATATATATGTAGTCTCTAAACTTTGACTAAATATATTATGTGATATTTCAAATTTTAATTTATTTAATATAATTTCTGAAATTTAGGTGAATGTATAATGTAGTTTCTAACATATTCAATATTCTCGAACATGTATAAAGAGTCAATAGATTATATTATTTGAATTACTAACTGAAAGTTTATATGTAGAGATGTTAAAATTTTAAATGAGGCTACCATTCTGGATTTGTTTAATGATTTTTTAGGGGTAATCCAAACTTAATCAGTTAAGATCACAATGAAAAAAATTAGATGTTTGGTCATCACGTTACTTAGTGGGCCAGAATTTGTTATGATTTATATCATTATCTCTTGTTACGTTAACGCATGATTCACGATGACGTGGCGCTAGTTTCCCCGAAAACAAAACGTTTCTCCACATTCATTTCGCGAACCATCTAAGTAACCCCTCCATCTCTCTCTCTCTCTCTATCTCTTCCTCTAGCAAGCACGAATCTTCTTCCCCGTCGAACTCCTCCTCCTCCTCCTCCTCCCTCCCCTTCCTCGATCGCGCGCGCGATTCCACGGTCGTCGGCTCGATCGCCGCCGGAGATGGCGTCCGGTTCGTCCGGCCGGCCCGGCACGGGCTCCAAGGGCTTCGATTTCGCGTCCGACGACATCCTCTGCTCCTACGAGGACTACGGCAACAGCCAGGACGCCTCCAACGGGAGCCACTCCGATTCCGCCCTCAACGTCGCCAATCCCGGCAAGGTTTGCTTCTTGCTTCCCCCAATCGGCCTCGCCTCTTTCTGCTGTTCGTCCTTTTTCGGTTCTGCTGCAAATTTCGGCGTTGGGGGTTTTTGCGAGGGGTTGATTCGAGCTCGAGCTGTGGATGAGTTGGTTAGGGTTTCGAGTTCGGCGATTCTTTCGTTGAGGATCGGCTGTTTGATTGTGGGTGGTCCGAACTAGGGCTTTTCCGCTTGCCATCGCGAGAGTTTTTCTCTTCTTGCTAGATGACTTCCTCTTCGTTTTCGTGTGGGTGGAGTTATTGAATCTAGTTGTAGTAGTCATCTGTAGCTCGCGAAGGTTTTGTTTACGATCTCGATGTGGTTTCTGCGGTCGGAAATGTTATCGTGCGTAACAAGATATTGTGCTCTTGAATGTGAACGGTGACGCACTTTGCTTGACTTCAATGTCTTAAAAATAATGTCTTTTGTTTGCAACAATTCATATGCTGGTAATAATAGAATTAGGTGTGGCTAAATGTTGATGAGAAAGTTCTTGAGCTTCTGCTGAACTGGTGCCGGGAAAAAAGTGGGAAAAAAGTGGCGATGTGTTGAATCAATACCACTTGAGGTGGCTTTCCCTGATTAAATTCAGTTTCAGTATTGCTTTGGTAGTTATGTCTGGTCTTTGCTTTGAGTCTGGTATTTTTATAGTTGAAGAGTTCAATGTTAAGAATTGGTACTGGTCGTTGAATGCCTATCTTGTTCCTTCTTACCTTTTGGAGAGTGTGCCGTTGAGCCCTTGGCTTCATGATATTTGCATCTGGTTCTATATACAATTATTGTACTTGATGGGTTTCGAGGATTAGTGCAAAGAGAGAGTGGTAGGCCTAAGGCTACAGAAAGCTCATTAGAATTGTATTAAACATGCAAGAGTTGGCGAAATTTTCAATGGCATCATAGAATGAATCTGGCTATGTTTTATGCTAAATTTTGCAGTTCTAGAGGATCTTGCTGAAAATGCTGAATTACCTGTGCTTCAGTATAATCAATATGACTCTGTGGTTATTATGACCTCCGAAAAATCAGCTATGATCTTGTATTGTGGGTGTTGGCTTGAGCTTGCTGGGTAATGGTAAAATCTAACCCAATGAAGTGCTCTGAACAGGACTTCCACAAAAGTAGACTTGTCCGGCCAATGGTTTATTCTGCTCCTGCCTATAGCCAGCCAGAGGATTCCTTTAATCAAGATTTAATTGCTTCTGTTGAGAAAAGCATGAAAAAACATACGGACAGCCTCATGCGCTTTCTCGAGGGGATAAGTTCACGGCTGTCTGAGTTGGAATTATACTGCTACAATCTGGATAAATCAATTGGAGAGATGCGATCTCAATTGAATCGAGATCATGGGGATGCGGATACAAAGCTTAAATCTCTTGACAAACATCTTCAAGAGGTGAGTTTACTACTTGTAAAGCATCATATATATCCATCTAGTTTCGTCCCCTAGTATGCTCTTGATTTTATTAAGTTCATAATGTGATCATTTGTGAGAGATTATGATTGTCGTAACTCAGTTCTTGTATCTTTACATGGTGAATTTCACATATCACCTAGCTCAATACAGGTTCATGTGGCAGATAGGTGTTGGGAGACTGGATGTGGTTACTTATGTTCTTAGTGACATGGCAAAACAATCATTCATGAATTCAGCAATAGCCATGGATGCATATTTTGGTGTTGCCACATAATTAAATAATTACATAGACCCCCAAAATAATAAAATAAAAAAAATCTTACGTGGTTCTTCTTCTTTGTCATTTTTATTTGCAATCACCATTTGAGCACTTCTGTTTTGTTGAAATTTGTACTCCTTCCTATCTCCTTTTAATTTGCAAGCGTAGTTGCCATCACGGTGAAAGTTACCTAGGCCATGCTTCATGTAATAAGATCTCCTCTTTCTGTGGCTGGGAGTAGAAACTTGTTGGTATGGTGAGAAGATAAAGCTCTTGCATTAAAATTTTGAGATGAATGTTGGCTGGTATTAGTGTGTCATTTAGACAAATGTACAATACTGAGGTCTTTGCTGGAAGTCATTTTATTGCATCTTGAAGAGGAGCTAACACTTGTTGAGCTTGATTGACAACCTGAATGGGCACTGGCAGAAAATTCTTTATCTCATGGGCTAGTACCTGAGAAGGTTGTTTGTAGTCATTCATTGAGAAGTTGTAAAGAGATCTGTTAATGTTTTGGCTTCCATTAGTTCATGAGATTTTAAGTACCGTTCTTTTTTGTTGGATCATTAGGCATGTTCCAGTAACAATTTTTGATAGAGTGTCTCTTTGTATTGATTATGGTGGAATAAAGGCTCTTAAATGCTCCGCCATTTTGTTACAACCAAAATGCGATACATGCAAGAATTGTTGGCATGTGATAAGGCAGATTATTGAGATGTCTGCTTCTTTCTAACTATGCTTTAGCTTCTGATGTCACATCCATTGTCCTTTGACGGTAAACATTATGAAATAACTAACTTACCTGAAATGTCCACGGCTTTTGGCAGGTCCACAGGTCAGTACAGATTTTGCGAGACAAACAAGAACTTGCTGAAACTCAGAAAGAACTAGCCAAGCTTCAGCTTGCGCAGAAAGAGTCTTCCTCTGGTCATGACAAATCAAATGAGGAAAAAACTTCAACACCTAAATCTGACAGCAAGAAGTCTGATAATGCATCTGATGTATCCGATCAGCAGCTAGCTCTGGCTCTTCCACATCAAGTGTCTCCACCACAACCACCGGCTGCCCCTCCATCACAAGCCCCTGCACAGAATGTTTCCCAACAGCAAGCCTATTATCTGCAACCTGGCCAGATTCCAAATACATCGGTACCTGCCCAGCTACCTCAGAGTCAATACGTGGCTGCAGATCCTCATGTCAGGATGTCTCAGCTTCAAGTGGCCCCTCAATCCATGCAACCTCAGGTGAATCAGACACCTGCACCACCACCGACGCATTCATTCCCACAGTATCAGCAGCAATGGCCTCAGCAACTACCTCAGCAAGTACAACCACCACAACAGTCATCTCTGCAACCGCAGATCAGAGCCCCCTCACCAGCTGTTTATTCTCCTTACCCTCCGAGTCAACCCTCCAACCCTCCTCCAGAGACGCTCCCAAATAGCGTGGCGATGCAGTTGTCTTATTCTGGAGTTCCACCAGCTGTATCTAGCCGTGTTGATACAGTATCTTATGAATATGGCGGACCAGGTCGGATGGGTCAACAACAGCCTCCACTTCCCCCTCCCAAGGGCACTTTTGGAGCACATCCTAGTGAAACTTACCAAGCTGCTGGGCCCCAAAGTATGGCACCTCCGACTAGTGGATATATGATGTATGAAGGAGATATGGCAAGGGCACATCATCAACCTCAGCAAGTGCACTTCCCTCAGGGTGCATACCCTCCAACCAATCTACCTGTTCAGAATCCCCATCCAGCCCCAGGTGGTAATTTGGTGGGTCGGAACCCTAGTCACTCACAGTTTGTTCGGAACCATCCCTACGGCGAGTTGATTGAGAAACTGGTGAACATGGGTTTTAGGGGTGATCATGTGGCGAGTGTCATTCAGAGGTTGGAGGAGAGCGGGCAGCCTGTGGATTTTAATGCGGTCCTCGACAGATTGAATGTGCATCCTTCTGGAAATTCACAGAGGGGATGGTCTGCTTAAAAATCTCTAGTTTCAATCACTGGCTTAAAAATTAGTGTGATAGACGGTCTATGCTTTGCATCCCGTTTAAATAAAGAAGTCCAGAATTGCGAGCAAGGTTTCCTCGATTGTTTTGAGATGAGGGATGCCAAAATTGTTGTACATGTCTGATCTCTTTTCTGAACTTCAATGTGGGTTCTCTTTTCATGAACATTGGAAATTGAAAAACTGGATATGACACATGCTGAGGCTACTACCATATATTTCTGTGTTCGTCGTTGCCTGCACTTGTTGTGCAGTTGTTATAAAGAGTATTTTTAGCATTGTATTAAGTAGGCGCACTGGTACCCTGTGTACCTATCCTTGGCTATGCTTCTACTCGGACTATACAATCGAGGTGGTGTGGTGTGTAGTTCTCTTTATCTGGATGAGATACCTTATCCTGTCCAGTTGTCTTTAAGAATTGCGGATGGTAGTCATTATTCAAATAGTTATAAGCCTTTATTTTGCCATGGAGATGCATCTGGATTTTAACTTTGATTAATCGACACTCACATGTCTATAGGTCGGTGGGCCCTTGGTTTGGGTGGTTAATTGAATTCTTGCAGGACTAGTGACGTTCTGTAATTTGTCACTGAAGTTTTCCGTATGCTGCTTTAACGAGATAATTCATAATTCTTGGGCTCTAGATACTTGCTATAATGTCTATTATACTCTATTTATGTACGTCTGAAATTGGAATTCTGTTGAGCTTAAAAAAGAAACAGCCTCTTGGATGGGATTCTCCCAAGCAGTGCTAGTTCCTTTTTAGCTTGATCCGATCAATCCGTTGCAGCTGTCCTTTTGATTATCCTTTAGGGACAAATTTTATATAAATTTTGATCCCTCCAGTGAATAATCCTTTTAAAATGTATCGATTATAGGTACCAACTGTGCAGATAAGTTAAAAGAGGCACGACGAACAAATGTGCGAAGCAGAGTCATTTTCAAATTCTTATCTTAAACAACAGTTGACTAGCTTTTCTTCTTGTTTCTTGCATTGTTTATACAAAGAAACCTACTCTACGGTTTGTCCTTTAGCAGTTGAATTGGGGCCGTGCAATCAGTAAGGAATATGCGAGTGAGGAGCAGCACACTTGTTCGTTTTCATTTGCAGCTTACAATATTTTGGAGCTGTTTAAAAAAGAAAGAGAAAAAGCCTGTACTACCCCTCTTGATTCATTTAAGAAGAACGAAGAAGGAGCTACGGGAACAGCAGTCTAGACGTCAATGACTACTACTTTGGGAGTCTCCCTCTCTCTCTTTCTTGTGGGCTTCACTTGCTTTTTCTTGTACCTCTACAATCTCTTCTGGTGGAAGCCGCTTTGGCTCCGAAAGAAGCTTCAGCATCAGGGAATCAATGGCCCTGCGCCATCCTTTTTCGTCGGCAACATCTTGGACATTAAGAAGATTCAACTGGAAATGCAAGCAGCGAAGAATCGACAAAGCATTGGCAATCGTGTTTCGCATGATTACATGTCCCACCTATTTCCCCACATCGAGAAATGGAGAGCTGACTATGGTAAACAAATTTTCTTCTACTTCAATCATTGTTCACATCATCGTGTCCAGGAGTTTTCACTAGCTATGGCTGTAACATTTGCCAACTATTTATGTTGCGTGAGAAGCACATGTAGTTTAGGACGATCATCTTTAACTGCTGAGAACTCTACGGTTATTGCAGGTCCCGTGTTTGCATTCAACCTGGGGAACATGGTGATTGTATGCATATGCAACTTTGACGTAGTGAGGGAGTTTTGTCAGTGCAAGTCTGCTGAATTCGGAAGGTCTGCATACCTGAGAGACAACAGGGGGATTCTCTTGGGTTATGACAGCATCATCACTTCGAAAGGAAAATCCTGGGCGCTCCAGAGAAAAGTCATTGCGCCTGAATTCTTCAATGACAAAATCAAGGTGTGAATTAGCTGGGCAGGTTCTATCAAATTACATAGCGGCACCATCCTTGCTTGAGCTGTCTTTATTTGCACGTGAAGCAGTTAATTTTTGACAGATTAGCTAAGAGATATGTTACCCTCTCCCTTTTTTCCTTTTGCATAGGGGATGGTGGACATGATGGTTGAATCTGCCATCTCTGTCTTGGAAAAGTGGGAATCCCAAATGGAGGAAGCCGGGGGAGTTGCTTCAGTGCGGGTCGACGAGGATTTAAAAAGCCTATCTGCTGAAATGATTTCAAAAGCATGCTTTGGGAGCAATTATCTTATTGGCAATGAAATTTTTTCTAATATGTTAGTGCTTCAAGATTTGCTAAGCAAGCAGCATGCTTTTGTTGGTCTTCCCGGGGTAAGGTGAGGGCACCTCCTTCTTCAGTGTTAAAATACTCTAATTGGGGAACGCGTTTGTTGAAGTTTGCTTTCAAGTTTCTATGGCAAGTTCTGACTGAGAAGTTTATGCAATCATTCAGACCATAATAATGAGGTAGACATGATTCCACATGTTTAACTTTTGTCAGCTACTGTTTCATATGCCTTGTTACATATGTATTCTGATAAATTCTCAAGAAACCTTAAAACCTCGCAAATCATGCTTCTCGGACAAAATTATTTCATATTAATCATGCCGCTTTTTAACGTTTTCAAAATTTTGGGTATAGGCATATTCCTACAAAGACTGCTCGTGACATTAGGAGGGTAGGAAAAGAAATCGACCAATGTGTTCTGAAGCTGATGGATGATGATGACAATGCCGAGAAGCCGAGCTTCTTACAGGCCTTAGTCAACAAATTTGGCCGTGGATCAAGTGTCATCGTAGACAATTGCAAGGGTATGTTCTTCGGTGGACATGAAACAACTGCCAGTGGCGCTATGTTTGCTTTAGTACTTTTAGCACACCATCCTGAGTGGCAGGAGCGAGTGCGTGCTGAGGTGGTAGAGATCCTTGGAAATCAAGGCCCGAATATGGATAAGCTGCACAAAATGAAATTGGTACTTCTAACTTTTTTCTGCTTATAATGCACACGATTCACAAATCTAAGTATATGCCCACTGGGCAATTGTAGACGTGGGTTATCAGGGTAGGACCTGAACCCTAGCCCCAGTTTTTGTGGTTCACTGTCTTATTCTCTAGCTTAATTACCAATTTTTGCTTTTGTTTATTCTTGCACATACGTTTGAGCAGGCCCATCAAATGTTGCGCTTAGGCTTAGAACTAATCTAATTATAGGATTGCTTGACAATCATTTGTTTTCTCTCTATGTGCAGTTAAATATGGTGATTTATGAAACACTGCGCCTATATTCTCCTGGACCATTCTTGACAAGAGAAACGTCTGAGGCAATGAAGTTTGGGGAGTTTGCGATTCCGAAAGGTGTCAACATCTGGATCCCAATCTCGCTGTTGCAACAGGATCCGGCCAACTGGGGCGACAATGCCCACGAGTTCCATCCAGAAAGGTTTGCAAATGGAATTTCTTCAGCATGCAAGCTTCCGAATCTGTTCATGCCTTTTGGGACAGGGATACGAACTTGTGTTGGCCAGAACTTTGCGATGACAGAACTAAAGATAATGCTGTCTCTTTTGCTGTCTAAATTCACTTTCTCTTTATCCCCGGAGTACAAACACTTGCTGACTTATAAGCTGTTTTTTAAGCCTGAACACGGGGTACAACTGAAGATGGAGAAGATCTGAAATTATCCATCTTGTGTTTGAATGTTTGGTCTGTTGCGTTGGAAGCTGCACCACGGAAAAGCATAGTAAAAAAAACTGTAGCTTCACGTCCTCCTGTGGTTGGTCAGTAGAGCTTACTTCTGTGTAAAAGCTAAGCTTAGTAACTAAAAAGCTGTTGGCTTACAGGGGAAATCAATAAATTTGATGGCCAGCTATACTTTGAATGCATTCGATAATACTCATAGAAAGAGTTTCGTAAAGAATGAAGTTCTTGTTCGATGCAAATTAATTAGTACTGCAAATCTTCTTGACTCACTTATGTTGGACATATTTTAACAAAGAACTTTTGGCTTTCCCTTGAACTCTGTATGTCTTTATTCGGTTCATTATAAATGTAATGGACAAAACCACGAACAAAATCTATCCGAGATCACCTCGAATTGAGGTGGCATATAGTTCTATTTCTCTGAATGGAAAACCTTATACTGTCCAGTTCTCTTGAAGAATTGTGGATGGCAGTTGATATTCGTATGATTTGAAGCCTTAATATGCTATGGAGATGCATTGAGATTCTAACTTCGATCACTTGACACAAGACTTCCCTACTCCTGGGTCGTTGAACGGTTGCAGGCCTACTCGCATTCTGTTATTTGCCACTGAAGATTTCCGTATGCTATTTTAACGAGATTATTCTTTGTCAAACATAAGTTTTAGATGCTGATGTTATATGTGAACTCTATTTATGCACATCTGAACTTGGAATGCTGTTGTACTTCAAAGAGAAATAGCCTCTTAGACGTGATTCTCCCAAGCAGTGCTAGTTTCATTATAATTCAGTCTGATCAATATGCCGCAGCGTTCCTTTTAATAATCCTATGGAAAAAAATTCCCCATATATTTTGATATCTCCAGTGAATAATCCTATTAAAATGTACCTATAATAGGTACCAACTACGTAGATGAGTTAAAGAAGGCAATGCAAATGTCCTTCTTGCCCCCGAGTCCAATCAGAAACCACAATTGACTAGCTTTTTTAATGGTTTCTTGCGTCGTTTATGCAAAGAAACCAACTTTTATCAGTTTGTCCTTTAGCAGTTGAGTTGGTGCTGTGCAATGCGTAAGGAATATACGATTGAGGAACAGCACACTTGGTTGTTTTCCATTTGCAGCTTACAGGTATTTGGAGCTGCCAAAAGAAAAAGAAAATAAGAAAAGTCCTTGCTACCCCTTTCGATTTTTTTAGGAAGAAACAACAAAGAACGACGGGAACAACAGTTTAGACATTAATGACCACCTTCAGGAGTCCTTCTCTCTTTCTTGTGGGCTTGACTTGCTTTTTCTTGTCCTCCTACAATCTCTTCCGTTAGAAGCTGCTGCGGCTCAGAAAGAAGGTTCAGCATCAGGGAACCAATGGCCCTGCGCCATCCTTTTTCTTCGGCAGCATCCCATTAAAGGAGATTCAACTGGAAATGCAAGCCACAAAGAATCAACAAAGCATTGGCAATCACTTTTTGCGTGATGTCCTGCCTATTTCCCCACATTGAGAAGTGGAAAGCTGACTATGGTAAACATATTTTCTCCTACTCCCATCAGTGTTCACATCTTTGTTTTTATGAGTTTTCACCAGATATGCCTGTAACATGTGACGGCTATTTCTATTGTGTAATAAGTGTATGTTGCTTAGGATGTTCATCTTTGCCTGCCAAGAATGACACGGTTATTGCAGGTCCAGTGTATGTGTTCTCACTGGTGAAAATGGTGATTGTATGCATATGCGATTTTGACATAGTGAGGGACTTCTGTCAGTGCAGGTCCACTATATTCGGAAGGTCCGCTACCTGAGAGACAACGGGAATTCTGTTGGGATATGACAGCATCATCACTTTGAAAAAAAAAAAATACTGGAGGCTCCAGAGGAATGTGATTGTGCCCGAATTCTGTACAAAGAGTACATAAAGGTGTGGATTAGATATGCAGGTTCTATCAAAACAGCGGCATTGTTTTTGCTTGAGTGTACTTGTTTTTGCAAGCGAAGCAT
The DNA here is from genome assembly GCA_016097545.1 of Eucalyptus victrix. Classification (NCBI taxonomy): domain Eukaryota; kingdom Viridiplantae; phylum Streptophyta; class Magnoliopsida; order Myrtales; family Myrtaceae; genus Eucalyptus; species Eucalyptus victrix. The sequence continues at coordinate 10,991,216 of CM027845.1, read as the reverse complement.
TTAATTTTTGACAGAAAAGCTATCTATACGAAACTTGTTCGATTCGCTAAGCAGGTAGCACGCATTTATTGGTTTTCCTGTTCTTGCACGTGAAGCTGTTAATTTTTGGCAGAAAGGCTATCTATATGTGTTTTGATTTGCGTAGGGAATGGTTGACATGATGGTTGAATCCGTCTTGGAAAAATGGGAATCTCAAATGGAGGAAGCGGGGGGAGTTGCTTTAGCACGGGTCGACGAGGATTTAAAAGGCTTCTCTGCTGAAGTGATTTCAAAAGCATGTTTTGGGAGAAAGTGCGTTATTGGCAACGAAGTATTTTCGAAGACGTTAGTGCTTCAGGACTTGCTAAGCAAGCAGCATGCTTTTTGTTGGTCTTCCCGGGGTAAGGTGAGGGTGCCTCCTTCTTCAGCATTAAAAAACTCTAATCAGGGCATTGGTCTTGTTAAACTTTGCTTTCTAGGGCAAATTGTGATCGATAACTTTGGCCTAAGCATGGAAATATGTAATTGGGGAAACAAATAGGGGTTTGAAAAGATTTGAACTCTGGGCTCTTGTTCCAATACCATGTGAAATTTGCATGACCCCTACTAATTGTCCTAAAAGCTTGTATTATTAGATGAATATTTGTATTATTATATTAATGTTTTTAACGGAGGCAGACATGATTCCACTTGTTTACCTTTTGTTAGCTACTGTTTCATATGCTGTATTACATGTGTAGAGAAGTTTCTTCTGATAAAAGAGATGTTAAACCGTGTATATCATGCTTGAACAGAAGGCTTTCATATTAATTTTGCCGCTTCTTAACTTCTTCAAAATTTTGGGTATAGGCATGTTCCTACAAGACTGCTCATGACAATAGGAGGATACGAAAAGAGGTAGACCGATCAGTTCCTGAAGCTGATAGGCAGTGATGATTACAATGCGGAGAGGCAGAGCTTCTTAGTGAGGGAGTTTTGTCAGTGCAAGTCCGCTGAATTCGGAAGGTCTGCGTACCTGAGAAACAACAGGGGAATTCTGTTCGGTTATGACAGTCTCATCACTTCTAAAGGAAAATCCTGGGCGCTCCAGAGAAAAGTCATTGCGCCTGAATTCTTCAATGACATAGTTAGGCAGGTCATATCAAATGCACAGCGGCACCTTCCTTGCTTGAGCTCTCTTTGCTTGCACATGAAGCAGTTAATTTCTGACAGTATAGCTAACCTATATGTTACTCGTTTCTTTTGCATAGGGAATGGTGGACATGATGGTTGAATCTGCTGTCTCTGTCTTGGAAAAGTGGGAATCTCAAATGGAGGAAGCGGGGGAAGTTACTTCAGTACGGGTCGATGAGGATTTAAAAAGCCTTTCTGCCGAAATGATTTCAAAAGCATGCTTTGGGAGCAATCATCTTATTGGCAATGAAATTTTTTCTAAGATGTTAGTGCTTCAGGATTTGCTAAGCAAGCAGCATGCTTTTGTTGGTCTTCCCGGGGTAAGTTGAGGGTGCCTCCTTCTTTGGGGTTAGAAAACTCTAATTGGGGCGACAGGTTTGTTAAAGTTTCCTTTCAAGTTTCTACGGCAAGTTCTGACTGAGAAGTTTGTGTTCTTTCAGACAATAATAATGAGGCAGAAATGATTCCACATGTTTACCCTGTATCAGCTACTGTATCATATGCCACGTTAAGTATGCAGCAAAAGTTCCTTCCGATAAATTCTTAAGAAACCTTGGACGCTTGTGACGGCCCATAAACGAAGCATGATCCAAGACCGTCTGTGATTCAGCCGTGTCACACACAAGGGCTTTGCCCGCGGACAGCCCTGATCGATCCATGAACGATCCACAAACTGTGCACAATCAGCCCATGTGCGATACGAGCAAAAGCCCGTGCACGACCAATGACCGACCCATGATCAATGTTCGGCTAACCCATGTGCAACCTGCAGTGGTTCACCTACTTCGTGTCAGGCGGTCATGCTGACCCTGATCTTGCTTTTGGCAAGCGCCCATGGGTTTTTCCAATGCCTAGAGCCATTGGGTGGCCTGCTATGTAGACTTGACATGATGATACATATTCAAACTTCACTATTGGATTGGATTGGATTGGATTGGAGGGATGATCAACGGCTGGGATAAGACTCGAACTTTTATAAATAGGGACCCCTCCCCCTTTAGCTCGTTCATAACAAATACACTTGCCCCTTTGTGCCTACGATCCTTGTTTTCGTGCATGTGAAGGCTGACTTGAGATTGCAAATCCTAAGGCCGCACGGGTGATTGATTGATTGGAAACAATTGACCCGTGACACTTGCATATCATGCTGCCCAGAGAAAAAGCTTTCATATTAATCTTGCCTCTATTTAACGTCTTCAAAATTTTGGGTATAGGCATATATTCCTACAAAGATTGCTCATGACATTAGGAGGATAGGCAAAGAAGTCGACCAATCTGTTCTGAAGCTGACGGACGATGATTACAATGCCGAGAAGCCGAGCTTCTTACAGGCCTCTTAGTCAACAATTTTGGCCCTGGATCGAGTGCCACTGTAGACGATTGCAAGGCTATATTCTTCGCCGGACATGAAACAACTGCCGGTGGCGCTACCTTTGCTTTAGTACTTTGAGCACACCATCCTGAGTGGCAGGAGGGCGTGCGTGCCGAGGTGGTAGAGATCCTTGGAAATCAAGCCCCGAATATGGATAAGCTGCACAAAATGAAATTGGTACTTCTAAATCTTTTTTTGCCTATTATGCACACGAGCGACAAATCTAACGATGTACGCACTGGGCAATTGTAGGCATGGGTTGGTCAGGGCAGGACCTGATCCCTAGCCCCAATTTTTGTAGTTCACTGTATTATTCTCTAGCTTAAACTATCAATCAATTATTATTATTTATTTGTTCTCGCATGTTCATGCGAGCAGACCCTTCGTATGTTGCCCTTAGGCTTAGAAATAATATAATTAAAGGACTGTTTCTCTCGATGTGCAGTTAAATATGGTGATTTACGAAATATTGCGCCTATATTCTCCTGGACCGTTCTTGACATGAGAAACGTCAGAGGAAATGAAGTTTGGGGAGTTTGCAATTCCGAAAGGTGTCAACATCTGGATCCCTATCTCGCTGTTGCATCAGGATCCGGCCAACTGGGGCAACAATGCCCACGAGTTCCATCCAGAAAGGTTTGCAAATGGCATTTCTTCAGCGTGCAAGCTTCCGAATCTGTTCATGCCTTTTGGGACAGGGATACGGAATTGTGTTGGCTAGAACTTAGCGATGACAGAACTAAAGATAGTTCTATCCCTTCTGCTATCTAAGTTCACTTTCTCTTTATCCCCGGAATACATACACTTGCTGACTCATAAGCTGTTTTTTAAGCCTGAACACGGGGTCCAACTGAAGATGGAGAAGATATGAAATTGTCCATCTTGTGTTTTGAGTGTTTGGTCTGTTGCATTGGAAGCTGTACCACGAAAAAGCATATTGCATTGGAAGCTGTACCACGAAAAAGCATAGTCAATATAATTGTAGCATCATGTCCTCTTGTGGGTGGTCAGTAGGGCTTAATTCTGTGTAAAAGCTAAGCTTAGTGTGCTCTTGGCTTACAGGGCATACCAATGAATTTGATTGGCAGCTGTTCGTTGAATGCATTCGGTAATTCTCACATTGAAGGAAGTTTGTGTTTAAAGCGAGTTAATTTAGTACTGCATATGTTCATGACTCACTTATGTTGGACATTTCTTAACTAGGAACTTTAGGCATCCTATTACCTTGAACTCTGCACGCCTTGCTTCTGTTCATTATGAATGTAATGGAAAAAGCTATGTACAAACTCTAGCTGAGATCACCTGAAATCGAGGTGGCGTATAGTTCTCTTTCTCTGAATAGGGAACCTTATCCTCTCTGCTTCTCTTTAAGAATTGTGAATGGTGATTACTTTAATGATTTTTTATTTTAATCTGCTATGGAGATGCTTCCGATTCTAACTTTGATCACTCGACAATCAACAGTTCCCTAGGTAGTTGAGCCCTCGGTCTGGCGGTTAGTTAAATTCTTACAGGCCTAGTCGCTTTCTGTAATTCGTCATTGAAGATTTCCGGTGTTTTAATGAAATAATTCTTCATCATATTCGAGTTCTTGATTCTGCTGTCATATCTGAACTCTATTTGTGTGCTTCTGAACTTGGAATGCTGTTGTACTTCAAAAAGAAGCAGCCAATTGGGTGTGATTTTCCCAAGCAGTGCTAGTTTCATTTTAGCTCCATCCAATTAATCCGCTGCAGCCGTCACTTTTGATTATCCTTCTGGGACAAATTCTATATATATTTTAATCCCACCGGTGAATAATCCTGTTAAAATGTACCAATAATTGATACCAACTACGTAGATAAGTTAAAAGAGGCTCAATAAACAAATGTGCAATTCCAGTCCAATTGGAAACCGCGGGCTACTGGTTATTCTTTTGGTTTCTTGCGTTGCTTATACAAAGAAACCAACCATTATCAGTACTTTGTCCATCAGCAGATGAATTGTTACTGTCTAGTTTCGTTTGCCATTTGCATCTTGCAATTGTTATAGCCGTAGAAAAAGAACCTGTCCTTCCCATTTTAATTTGTTAGAGAAGAAACAAGAGAGCTATGGGGATCAGAAGTTTAGACATCAATGGCTATAACTTGAGGAGTCCTCTCTCTCTCTCTCTCTCTCTCTCTCTTGTGGGCTTCACTTGCCTGTTCTTGTACCTCTACAATCTCTTCTGGTGGAAGCCGCTGCGGCTCAGTAATAAGATTCAGCATCAAGGAGTCAATGGCCCTTTGCCGTCCTTTTTCTTCGACAACATTCCTGATATTAAGAAGATCCTACTGGAAATGCAAGCCACAAAGAATCGACAAAGCAACAGTAATCACGCTTCGCATGATTACCTGTCCCCGCCTATTTCCTCCTCACACAGAGAAGTCGAGAGCTGACCGGGATATTTATATTTTCTTCTACTTCAGTAATTGTTTACATCTTTGCGATTAGGAGTTTTCAGTGCCCATAATTTGTGCTGGCTATTTCTATTTCTAGATAAGCATAAGTAGCTTATGTTTATTGAGATGTACACGCGAGTTGTGTTAAGAAGTCTTGCATTGGAGAATTGATGTGATATTAAGTAATTATTATTTATTATCAACTTAGGTTTTTGAATAAAGGTGGGTTCTTAATCAGTTTAGACAAAGTTGCGCTTCCATCAAATGATATCAGAGTCGATGGTTGATTGGTGATCTACTCTCAATAAACTTAAGATAAGTTGAAGGATTTTTTAATTTAGGGAGAGCAAACATAACAGTGAATTCGCACGTGAGGAGAAGAAAAATAATGGAAGTGAAGGACATATTCGTTCAAATAAGAATAAGTACAATAAAGCAGATACATGTAACACACTGGTTGATCCTTGATAGGGATCCTTTTTTAATTCTAGCGATCTAGATTGCCGGGAAAGGATGCTGGGAAATTGAAGGCCAAGCAAAAATTCTTGTAGCTTCAAATACACAGTTCTGCTGGGGGTAAAATCCCTCAATCTAGGAGAGGATACAGGACAGTGTGTACGGAATGAAGGAGAATCATCACATACAATATGAGCCCAGCAAAACCGGCACCTAGAGCTCCGCTCACGTGGTTGCAGTACTTGGGGACTTGGCCGCAAATCGGTAGCCATCCTGCGCGAACATTTCCATCCTTACCCACTTGAGCAACCGCCAGCGCTGCAGATACGCTTGAAGTCAGTAGCAGGGTGACAACCTGGTTCAAAGTACGAGAAGAAAGGTAAGTTAAAAAGAAGTGAGAAGACTGCAGCAGAGTAAGCATCCTGCAGATTGATTGAGCAATGAAAGAGTTTTACTAGCTTTCGGAGAAAAGAGACGTAGATTAACCGATGAGTACAGGGATTGCAATACCCCTTTCTGGACCTGCTAAATGGACGGCCTCGGCCCTGGCCATGGGCCGTGTGCATAGCCAAAAACACTAAACCATCGTCGTTTTAATTTTGCTGAGGTTTTCGAGCTTACCATATCAAATGCAGCAACTAGTCTCCAAAGCAAGGTCTCTGCTGGAAGAAAGATGACCAGAAAGCTGTAGACGCTAACGACGGCATTGGCAATCATAAAGTACCTAACATCAAAAGCTTCTCGTGACGGCAACTTGAGAAGGAAAGCACAAAGAAATTGGAAAGGGAATGAACCATGCACGATTCGACGAAGTGACTCACTTGAAGGATGGAATGTCGCTGTACTTGGCTTCGAAAGATATGGCAAAGACGCTGGCCCTCTCGTGGCTCGTCCCCATCACGATGGCTGCCGACATGGTCGCCCCTAAGGCGAGGAGCCTCAGCACGAGGCCAAACAGCCTCCCGACCTTGGCCATAGATCCCGCAGCAAAATCGTCTTCACCCTTCTCTAGCGGAGCTCACAACAGCATGTTCCTTCTGGGGGTGGTATTGGAGTCTTAATCTCCGCGAAGTTGGGGAGAACGTCTGAGGTTAGCAGGGTGTTAGGAAGGAAGATGAAGGATGGTTCACTTTCAGGATGACTTCTTCGTTGGGGTTGGTTGAATATGCTCACCTGTCGCCACAATTACCTCCAATGCCCTTCTTTCTCCCAGCACGTGTATTGGCTGTCTGGACCTTTGTCACATACATTACCATTTTCTTGATTTAGATAACCAAAATTCAAGCTTTTAGCTGCGGAGTAGGCCTCTTCGGTTGAGGCTTGAAGGAGACATACATATAGGACAGAGTCCGGCCAGCCAATTGGGCTCTATGACTGATTATGTATATCTTGTGGCAGATTGTTAAAGAGGATGAACTGATATAGAATTCCTAACTGTTTTGTTTGACAGATTGTTAAACAGTCTAGTCGGGTCAAGTTGGGTCGTCTGACCCAAATAGACAATTTTTATACAATGCAAATGTAGTGATGGATATTTGACCTGAGTGATCACTGAGACTTGATCTGATCCATACTCCACCCCAACTTATATTGTTAAAACACTTTCATATATAATTTACTTTACAAACACTCACCTAAATTGAGATAAGAGTATGGAGTGAGCACGGGATTGAGTAAAAAGAAAAAAAAAAAGAATAAGAAAGATGGATTGAGCCTAAGTAAGTTGTAAATCTGTTTATCATCTATTTATCGTCCGTTTAACACCAATATATTGTTTAAACCCATTTATGATTTATTTATTCAATATAATTAATCCACTCATTTAATACCCATCTAAGATAAGAAATGGGTCAATGACCCAATTTAATGGGTCTAGAAAATTCTGGCGTTCTGTTTGGGTAATGATGGAAAGATTCTTGGACCAGTGAATTCTTCAAATCATTAGTAAGTTTCAAATGGTGTTGATGTAAGGAAAAAAAGGGCAATCCGGAAATTGTTGGTGGTAATTTGCCAACAATTCCGATAAATTCCCGACTTCCATATGCGTAGTTTACCAATCTTTTAAAATCATCAAATTCCATACGGAATTACCAAACTCAGGTGGAGTGCATCATCCACTTTTCTCGAAAGAAGATAGCAACTAGTTTTAGATTAACGACCCTAAATTGAGCCACTTATTGACTTTCGTTCGATCCATTCGAAAATACCAACTATTTAAATAATTTCCGAGTTTTGTTTAAGTTGCCGACGATTCTTGCATCAATTCATCAACTCTATCAAGCTACTTACCAACTTTTCCAATGAAATTATAAAATAGATGTAGGTTACTAACTCATTTTTCAGCCACTTTGTACAGTTAATTAAATTGATTCTAATTACCAATTTTCTTAAGTACTTATCGACTTTTATTGGAGTTGCTAGCTCTTAGCTGAAATTATACTTTGTGTGAGTTTTTTCTTGTCAAACGAAATTTTGATTTATTAATAAAATAATGCATGAAAGGATCCATAAGAAAACTTAAAAGTCACCATGCAAACCCTTAGAGTTTCAAAACAAACAAAAAAAAAAAAAAACTAAAAGTCAAAGTATATTATCAAAGCATGGTTGGTAGAGATAATAATGATTGGTAGCTGATCATCGAATTACACATCATCACCGGTCATGAGCACCTATCAAATCTCCATATGTAGTTATGGCTTTGCCTTTTAGAGCTGTGTACCTAGATTCGGTGTCCCCAACACTATCACTATATGGAGATAAATATAAACATTTTGAACAAGCTTAGATTTGACACTAGTAAGAACGAGCCCTTTAGCAAGTATAAGATGCCAAAGTTTTTAATAAAAAACACGTTGAATGAATATAGATTTGACATCAAAATTGCAGTGAGTACTAGTACTATTGAAATTGGAGGCGAAAAAAAGTTGTAAAATCTAAGATTAGAAGAGCAAAGAGCAAAGCTCCCAAACCTAAATTTAAATTGGAAGAGTATGGAAATAAACAAGAGAAAATAAAAGGAAAAGCAAATTGAGGAAGGGAAGGAGAAATCTAGGTCAAATTCTTCCCTTCCAAAAGTTGAAGAGACGAAGAAAGGCTAAAGCTAGTAGAGGGAGAGAGGATCACACAATGGTGCCACATTAGCAAATTATAATCATTGGTATTTCCAAAATGTTCAAATTATAGAGACAGATGTTACTCTTGCATTTCTTAAGCTTCTGAATATCACAATCCGGCAATTGGTAGGGGCAATTTTTTTGATTGAGTATTTAATTTGATAGTTGATTAACATTTTCTTCAAAATGGAAAACATGAGGAGTAACATGTAGGAAAGTTGAGGTTGGGACACGTAGAGTGCTATAACTTGGCACGGAGGGACACTTAAGTGTCATAACTTTTAAAATGGTACACTTGAGTAGTAATAAGTGCCAAACGGGTGACGTGATCATGAGTTTGGTTTAAAACGGCGTCGTTTTGAAAATGCAAAAACGACGCCGTTTCACGTGTAAATAATAATATAAAAATTATTAAATTAGATTTAAAATTAATTTTATTTAAAATATTCAAAAAATTAAGAAAAAATTAAAAATTTTAAAAAATTAAGAAAATTTTAAAAAATTAAGAAAATTTTAAAAAATTAAGAAAATTTTAAAAAATTAAGAAAATTTTAAAAGTTTAAAAAAATTAAAAAAAATTAAAAAAAAAAAAGGGAGGGGGAGGTCGAAGGGGTGGCTAAGGGCTGAGCCCTTGTTGCCGCCGCCGCGCCTCCCCACCATCGCCGGAAGGGCCGGCGACGGAGGGGGGGAGGGTCGGCGGGGTCGGCCCTTCCGGCGACGACGGGGAGGCGGCGGCGGCGGGGCTCACCCTCGGCCCGCCCCTTCGACCTCCCCTCCCCCTTTTTTTTTTTCCTTAATTTTCTAAAATTTTTAAAATTTTCTTAATTTTTTAAATTTTTTGAATATCGATTCGGAGATGTGGGTGAGATGTGAAAAATGTCTTCGGACTCGGGTCTCACTCATTCATTCTCACTAGAAGTTTGATACAAGGGAATGCCATAAAGAGTTTGTTCAGATGGTTCTCGCTAAGAATAAAGATTTATCATCATTTTCAAGAGAAATGCCTGTTTCTCTCTCAATGAGATGAATTAGATGATTCTGACATTTTCTCGCTTGATGGCAGCGGTTTGACTTCTTGCGGCCTGTGCGATCTTTCCTTTTGCGTAGGTATTGCCATTTTTTCTTCTTTCGGAAATGCTTGGAGCCATGTTTGGATTTGTTTATCCAAAGCTTCTTGTAATGCTTTTTCTTTGGAATACTTGCCACAAGTACCATCACAGTCTTGCTTGGAGCATTTGATTTTTAGCTTCTGGCGAGAACAAGCTGATTCAAGACGCTTGTCATTTGTGATGTAGGTACGGACCATCTCGCGCTTTAAACACAAGATAGTTCTTTAGGAATGGAAGTAAGGAAAGCATACTTCAAATTTGAATCTGCGCCGACTTGGTAAAAAAGCTGAAGCATTACGGATAATGCTTATCAAGATGTTTTTTCTAGAGCAGCATCTTCTTTCAAAAAATTCTCTCCTTTTTATCTCTATGAGATCTTCGGGTTTTCCCACAAAGACATGATACAGGAGGGTGATGGCATGGCTGAAATTTGTGACATCAGAAAATGAATCTGATCCTGATTGCCACCAGAGTTTAAGGCTTCCTGTGAATCTTGTAACAAAATTGTACAGGACATCATTCATATCATGGTTGGTGATGGACTGAGTATTCAACCAAGTATGAAATTCTTCAAGTCTTTCTTTGTGATAAGGAATATCGTCAATGGTGAAGAATTGTTTTGCAGCTATGGACACATGGCGAGTAGGATTGCTTATTTGACTATTTTCTAGGTCAGAATAGTTTGATTCCATTTCATCATCCGGAGAATTAGCCATAAATATTGATGAAGTTACTTGTACAATGGGGAGGGAATTAACTGTAGGAATTGAGAATGATGAAGAGGAAGAAAGAGATACTGATTCTCATTCAGTATCAGGAAAAGTTTGTTCTGCCGGGAATAAGGTATCATGATCAGGTTCCGAGTGCCTAAATCCTTTAGAAAGGATTCTAATGGATTTGATAACATCATCTGATTTGCATTTCTCTTATAACAATCGAACTTGAATAGTGGCAAAAATAGACGTTTGTGGTGGTGGAGGTACATACCCAGTTCTAACAGGAGGTGCTAGTGGATCGAAAGGCCTGAACCTTCCTTCTTCGAGGAGTTGGATTTGCTTCTTGAGCTTTTCTATCTCTGGCTATGGACTTTCAAGATAATGATACCCAAGATGTTGTCCTGATTCTAAGGCGTGAAGCCTTTTCTTGAACTCGGACAATATCTTTTTGGTGGTTTCATCATATCTTCGGAGATCTTGTTGCACGTTTCTAATTTTGGAATCAATTGCCTTAAAGGCATTGTTTTGTGCCAACAGAGTCTCGGATTGTCAATTTAGAACAGCTTCAGTAGGAGAAGTCTTTTTCTGTCTCCCATGTTCATCCACATCAGTGGGAGTTGCTATTTTCGGAACATGACGGTATCTGTTTTGTGGATCAATGAATTCCTCTTAAGCAAGAAACGAGAGTTTTGAACTTTCTCTGCTAAGAGGGGGAAAATCAGTTTCTTGGAACATGGCGATAGAAGAAGTGAGAGGTTTTTCTGCTGGAGCCTCAAGTGGGTAAGAATGTTTCTTAGCCCATTTTTGGATTGGCTTATAAAATGGGGAGAGAGCTTGCTTTTTCTGAGGAGGAGATGGTGGAGGTGATTTTGGTGGTTCTTCACGTGTAGTATTGGACCCTTGTGGTGGAGGTGGAGCATAAGAAATCATGTACTGATATTTGTCACACTCACCAAGAGTATCAACGGAAGGATCTCCGTTTAAATACCTTTGATACACCTTATTGTTTGGTATTTTTTGTCGAGGTGGAGATCTTGCAAATGGATCTACCTCGTCAGGGGAATTTGTGCAATGGGAACATTGGCAAAAAGGATCCCAAAAGCAATGACCATAGTTGTCTTTATAGTGATGTCCATCACCGTCAAAGTGTCCAACAAGCTTTTTTGGATCTGGCTCGGAGATTGATTGAGGAATGCATGGTTCAATCATGAAGAGGGTGAGGAAGATAGAGGGACTTTCTTCCTTTACTTTGCCAAATTTGATGGACATAGTTCCATCTTTCTTCCGAACGAACTCTCAGTGTGTGGACCGGAAAAGCTTGTTATGCCGATGTAGCTTTTCGTAGTTGGTAATCCAAGTCTCTGAAGGAGCTTGGCCAACGTATCCTTTGGGATCTGTCTAGGAACATGGATGCATGATGCTTGATTATTCTGCATGGAGATAAACAAAGCATCTTCATTACCATTATTAAAGTTGAGATCAAGGGCATGGTTCTGCACTCTATAAACCATCTGGTAATGGAGTACTGCAGTAATGGAGTATTGCAGCTACATAGCTGGCAGTCTCAGGGGCTCCAGTGAGCTCGACTTGCACTTTTAGAAAAGAGAGTAACTGAGGGTCTGAAAGGGCAATGTTGAAGTTTGGATACAAAGTCATGAAGACTCTTCCGGCATTCAAAGTGGTTTGAACAGTACCGATGCAAGTATGCTGGTATTGTAAAAATCTAGTATCCAACAATGCTATCCTTGCCACAACCGGCAAGCTTTTATGACCATGAAAGGTGAGAGCAACACGAAGAGCGCCATAATGGACATGAGTGTATCCCTGTTGTCCAGGGAACTTTGGAGGGATTTGAAGAGTAACAAAGTACTCCTTTTCAGTAGCAGGAATGGGATGCTGGTCGAATTTGGAGGACTGGACGTACTCCTTTACTTGCTTTGGGGTTTGGTGAATAAGCTGGCGGATGGAGCGAATGGGTGAAAAGGATGTGTGTGGTTTGGCAAAAGCAAAGTAAGGGTTCATAAGGGGAAGTTGGGTTTCTGAGATTTTGGTTTCATCACTAAGAGAGACTTCATAGAGATAGTCTATCTTAAAAGCATTGGAAACACGAAACTCTAGAGAGGTTGAAGATGAAGGAAATGAAGTTAGAGAAACAGGTGCTTCAAGGATTTCTCGTTGTGTAGACATGATGAGAAGAGATCTTCTAGCACTGGATTCACCTACCAAGCGCATGGAATGGATAACCTTAAAAACGAAACCATGGCTCTGATACTAATGAAACTCACTGTCCTCATTTCCCAGTAAAAATCCTCATCTCCAAGTTTGTCAAACCAATCACTCTTATTGCTCTTATTGATACCGGAGCAAGTTGTTCCATTCTAGACACTAAAGTTCTTCCCGAAGAATTATGGACTCTTTATATATGATATTTCAACTCAGCCTCTTTTCTCCACAAATGTCAGAATCACCTTAGTGTTCCATAACCACAAAAATCTTTGGATCTAACCTTCCCAATAAAGACCTAATAATTGGGTGGGACATCATGACTCAAATCTCTCAGCTTCACATTATTCCTAGAAAAGGTCTTAAATATAAAGACTAATTCTCTGAGTTTGTCAACATCCAGAGACTCTTTTCCAGAGACTCTTTTCCATTCAGATGAGTCTATTAGATCCAATCATGCAAAAATTGTTAGAATCTTGTTCGGAATCCCATTCCGAATTTGCTCAGAAATGTGCCCATCCTTTATGGAAAAATCCAGGTCTCCCTCTTAAGAAGAATGAAAATATAAATCCAACCAAGGCGAGTTATACAGGAATGAATCCATCTGGTTTTAGCTCAAAGAGAATGCTGAGAATTATACCTCAAGTCCACACCAGAAGCTAAGGAAGCACTCCAGCAATACAGACAAGCCACATCGTCCCAAGATCATGAAATGCCGCATCGTCCCAAGATCATGAAATGACAGGAACAGAATAGATGACATTGTCCAATCCACACATGATCCCTATGCACGCTTTGGAGGTCCTCTGTCCCAGGATCCCTACGACCAGGGACCTTCGTCCTTATTCCAGAACATGGACATGTCTTTTTATGCATAGCCATCCAACCAACTGGCCTCAGCCAAGCATCCCTGCCGACACTCAAGAAGATGGCCTCAGCCAAGCATCCCTGCCGACACTCAAGAAGATGACAACACAAACTCGGCTCGTGAAGAAGCATCCTCATCACGAAGACTAAGCCAAATCCTTTTACCTAAGACCTTGAAGCCCTTGAACAGAAATATGAAGCACATCTCCTAGAAGACAGCTTAGATGAGTCAGTTTGCGTAGCTCGTGATGGACGAGATCGTTGAAAAGCCGTTGTCCGTACAATTTCACTGTAGCAAAGCACTATTCATTTTTACTGTAGCAATAGGCTAAGGAAGGTACTGTTCATAGTGTGCCAATAATTCCCTCCCGAAAATTTCTGGTGCCTTTGTTTGTATCCGGACCTATGAACTAGGTCCTTGTTTGTGTCTTTGTGACCTCTTATCGTCTATATAAGGCGAGGAGGGTGTAATGTGTTGGCAGTGTATTTTGTAAATCTCTCATGGCTTTCTAAATCTCTCTTCTTCTCCGGCATGGTAGGATCCTCCAAGAAATGCAGCTTGGGTAGGTTAGAACCGATTCCATCCGGGCATCTTTGGGTGTCTCTAGGCTTTGAACTAAAGGCCGTCGCTCAAGGGCTTGAACGGGAGTTGTTCGCCCATTGTGGGAAGGCATACCTACAGAAAATTTTCTTGGTCCTCCCTGGTTCTAAGTCTAGGTCCATTCACAAGCCAATTTTAAATCTAATTTAATTATTTTTTATATTATTATTTAAACGTACACACAAAACGGCGTTGTTTTTGCATTTTCTCCGCCACATTAGCGTGCAAAACGATGCCGTTTTAGACTAAACTCGCCGGAAAGTCGCCACGTCAACCATTTGGCCGGATTTTCGCCGGAGTGGCACTTAAGTGTCCCATTTAGTTATGGTACTTGGGCTGTACTTGTACCTAGGAAAGTTGAACAATATAGCAACCTACATATAAAAAATGCTTGCATGTTTTTTCTTATGAGGAAAAAGAAATTGCAAAGGACATGACTGTAAAAATTATGGAAGATATCATTCCATAATCAATTAAAATCGTCAGCAAATTCAATTACATGAAGGGCAATTGAAATTGCATGCAAGAAAGGCCTGTAGTAGTGCACGCTTCTCGAAACCCATTTATTAGATTCCAAAATTACCATTCCCCCATTATGGATCGATGAGTACGTAACGTGGATCGTTGGATCAAAACGAAAAGAAAAAAAATTCAACCATCGCCTAAATATTAAAAAGACGGTGATTTACGAACGAACGGCTAACAAAAATTACCGATTATAAGATTGCAAATATTAATGATTAAAGAAAATTATGATGTATGAAAATAATTCCTCATTGTCAGACCTTTGAGGTTTTTAGGAAAATGTAACGTATGATAAATTACTAGTCATAAGTGAAAACGATCATCATAAATAGATTATGACACAAAATTAAATTTCTTGCATGTAGATTAGGGGTAAGCAAGATGGACTGATTGAACTTGTTGGTTTGGTCCGGTTTCCACCGGTGTTGGGCGGTCTAGTTCTCGGTTTCAAGGGGGAACTGAATTGCCGCATCAATTGTTTTTTATTTTTTAAATGTGTCACACATGTTTTATGAGACAATCGTTTGGGATAAAGATTGTGCAGCGACTTCCTTGGGAAATTTATGTGATGACTTCCTTGGATTTCCCAAAGATTGATCGTGAAGATTCTAGAAAGAGAAGTGGGGAAATGAACTTTGTTATTGAGGAATTAATTGAAGCGAAGTCTCCGAGTATTATATCAAAACTTTCAATTCGCCCTTCCTCTTATGGCCCTTCCTTTATTAGTCGAGTTTTGACTTGACTATGGAAAATTTTAATACTAGGTGGGACTTGCTTTGGGAAAAGAAAGAGAAAGAGAAAGAGAAAGAGTAATAGAAATGGTCTTTGGCAATTTGTGATAATGTAATTGTATTTTCAAAGGGTGTATTTGATTCTTTGGAAAAATGCAAAGGTAAATGGGCTTTTTGAAACGTTCCATAAATTATAATTTAAAAGTTCATTCAGGAAACAATTTTGATTTAAATGGTGTTTGAAAAAATCACACTTTGTAATGAACTTTTGCTTCTTCTTTTTTTTTTTTTTTAAGAAAATAAATCTCAAAACCAATGAAAGGCTTAAGAGTTGGCAACAAAAAGTCTTGGTGTCTTCAACTTTTCTCTCGCAGGAGAGTTTCCTCTCTGGTAGGAGAGCTCCCTCTACCTTTGGTAGTCACTGAAACCCAAAACCCTAATCTCTTCCTTACAAATTTCACTGTTCCATTGTTAATCATGGCTAACCCACCCAATCGACACCGCAAAATCACTTTTCCCCCTTAAAATCGCCACCTCTTCTTCCCCACAAAACCCTAATCCTCTCCCATCTTCATCTCTTTTGACCTGGTTTTTGTTTCAGCTAGTGCACGCTCTCAGAGATTTTGTAAGCTCTTCAATGGATGAATCGGAAGAATCTGAAGTCCGCCTTGCTGCACTTTGTAAGCCTCTGGGCAAGCTGTGGCCAAGACAAGATTACAGCAGTAGATGATGAAATAACCCCAGAGAAGATTGAAGAATGCAGATTATCTTTAATCGGCCAGTTGCATCAAAATCCAAAGGTAAATATTCAAGCATTTCAGAATGTTAGGCGTCGAGTATGGAAAATGGATAATGTGGAGATATCCCCGATAGCCCAAGGTATCTTCGAGTTCCGATTTTGGTCGGAAACAGACAGGGATAGGGTTCTTCAACAGGGTCCTGGTCTTTTGCAAATCACTTACTCTTGCTGAATTTATGGGAGCCTAATATACCTCCTGCATGTTACAACTTCAAAACATGTGAATTTTGGGTGCATATACATGGTTTACCAATTGAATGGATAACGGAGAGGGTGATAAAAAAAAGTGGCTGGGGAAATAGGCATTGTCTCGGAGGTTAAGATTGAAACTAGGGGATATAATCCTACAAGGTAGGAAAGGCAAGAGTCAAGATAGACGTCCGGAACCCTCTGATTTTAGGTCGATATTCAGCAACAGAGGAAAAAAATTATGGCTGGACTTCAGATATGAAAGATTGCCTCACTACTGTTACTCATGTGGGTGCATGGGACATTACTCTTAAAATTGTGAGGAGGCTCCTTTTACTGAGGAGAAGTTTAAAAACATGAAAGACTTACCCTTTGGTCCTTGGTTGAAGGCGGAAGTTAATGAAGTTAGCCCCTATTGGGACCTATTTTATGGGAAGTCGATTGAAGAATTGATGGAAGCAGAAAACTCCACTGGATGCAGCACCTATTGTGGTGTATAAGGGTAACCCAACAGATTTGGAGAATATAAGTACCAGCAGGGCAAACACGAGCGCGGGAAGGCCAAGATGAAGGAGCCTATGGCTTGGGAAGAGGATATGGATGTGCTGAATCCTTCACAAGAACTGGGAGAGAGTGGAGGTGTATCTTTAGCAGGTAAAGGATCTCTGGAAGCCCGAAACCTGAAAAAATGCAAGAACATGAAACCACATGTTAGTAAAAAACAGAAGAGATATTCTCCTTATGAAGTGCATCATTCCAATAATGAAATCTTAGATGCGACTCAATTGCTGGAGACTCCAATTCAAACTTGGGAAGAAGCACAACAATGGGCTCTGGTGGCTAGCCCTAATAAGCCACCGAGTTACACATGAAAGTTATATGCTGGAATTGTCAGGGTTTAGGCTCCCCCTGACAATTCAATCTTTACGAGCTTTAGTAGCTCAAGAAAAGCCTACAGTCCTATGCTTATTGGAAACGAAGAATAGAGAAGATGTAGTGAAAAGAATGCAGAAAAGACTAAAGTTTCAGAATGGCTTCACAGTAAATCCAAGAGGCTTGGCGGGGGGATTAGCAATTTTCTGGAATGAACAGGTTACCATAACTATAATATCCTGCACTATGTCTTTTATCGACTTAACATGTTACTTGGAAGAGACAAAGCATAGAATGCGCATTACTTTTGTTTATGCACCCACTGAATTTCAGCAAAGATTACAGCTGTGGGATCAAATTTATTAGATGACTAGGCTGAATCGAGACCCTTGGTTGTGTGTTGGAGATTTTAATGAAATATTATATCAATGGGAAAAAATAGGTGGAAGAGCGGCTGAATATTATAAGTGTAAAGCTTTCCAAGATTTTACAAATGCCTGTGCTCTTATGGATCTAGAAAGCAAGGGTTGTGCCTATACTTGGGCAAACAATAGAGGAGGGGATGAGTTGATTAGGAAGAGGCTGGATGGAGCTTTATGTAGTATGGATTGGAGGGTCTCTTTTCCATCTGCGGAAGTTATTGCGTTACCGCTATTGGGTTGCGGAGGAGGACTCTGAACAGATTGTATTGGAAAGCTGGAATTCCTTTGGAGGGGAGAATGTAAATATATCGGTTCGATTAAAAAAGGTGGCTGAAGAGCTAGCGATTTGGAGTAAAAGGAGATTCAGAAATGCAGAAAGACAAATTTTAATGTTGAAGAGAGAGATGCAGGCCATTTCAAACAACGCAAATGCACATTATGACACAAACAGAATGAATTGGCTGAAAATGGAGATAGAGAGACTATGGAGACAGGAAGAAGTATATTGGGGTATGAGATCCAGAATCAATTGGCTCAGATGGGGGGATAAAAATTCCAAATACTTTCATGCAACCACAGTGCAAAGGCGTCAAAGAAAAGAAACAGGATAGTAATGCTGAAAAATGAGCATAATGAATGGTGTCGGGACCCCATACTTTTAAAGGAGATGACAGCAAACTTTTTCAAACTTTTTCAAAGAGCTTTATACTTCTATAGGGCAAAGAAATATCCAACCAGTCATTGACCAAATCCCATACCTTGTAACAGAGGAGATGAACCGTGTGCTGATTGAAGAAGTCACCCTACAAGAGGTTACCACAGCAACTTGACCAGATGGTCTGTGTGGAAAATTCTATCAACATCACTGGAAGGATATTCAAGAAGAAGTATTCAGAGAGAGGTCAAGTCTTTTTTTAACTCAGGAAAGCTTAATCCTGAATTGAATCACACATATATCACCCTTATATCGAAAATGCAAAATCCAGAGAGGTTGGATCAGAAAGCGGAAGATAAATCAAAATGCAAAATCCTGACTTGATAGCAACAGAGCAAAGTACATTTGTAAATGGGCGACAAATTCAAGATAACATCCTAATAGTGCAAGAAGTGCTCCATCAGTTACGCATCAGAAAGCGGAAAAAGAAATTTCATGCGGTGCTGAAGGTAGATATGAAGAAGGCGTATGACCGCGTGGAATGGGATTTTCTTAAAGCTAGCATGCTGAAAATGGGTTTCTGCGATACTTGGGTCTCTTGGATGATGGAATGTGTCTCAACAGTATCTTTCAGCGTCAAAGTAAACGGGGAACCTACAGCTTCTTTTAAGCCTGCTCGCGGGAGAAGACAAGGTGACCCACTTTCTCCATACCTATTCATTATTGTGGCAAACGTCCTATCCATGATGCTGAAAAGAGAAATGGAAAATGGCAGCATTAAGGGTATTAAGTTGAATAGATTCTGCCCATCACTATCCCATCTACTATTTGCAGATGACCTAATCCTGTTTTTGGAAGGCAAATTGGTCGAGTGTCAGAATGTAGCAATGATCCTAAATCAATATTGTCTGGACAAGCTATAAATCTGAACAAGTCTGGTATGCTCTTTAGTAAAGATTGTCCAAGAGAACTGAGGAATAACTTGACTAAAGAAATGAGAGTACCAGAGTTGGAAAAGACCGGGAAATACCTCGGGATACCTTCTGATTGGGGTGGATCCAAAAAGCAAATGTTTAACTGGATTCTTGCACGAGTCAACATGAAATTGGAGGGCTGGAAAGAGAATTTTTTATCAAAGGCAGGGAAAGAAATTCTACTTAAAACTGTGGTGTAGGCCCTACCACAATATGCCATGTCCATTTTTAAAATTCCCCTATCTATTTGCCGTACCATTGAAAAGAAAATAGCAGCTTTCTGGTGGAAAAACAATGAAAACAGGGCAGGTTTACATTGGAAAAACTGGATATTCTTAGAGCAAGAAAGGATGAAGGTGGGCTAGGCTTTCGAGATCTAATTAAATTTAACGAGGCACTATTGGGGCGGCAAGCATGGAGACTAATTCAGAATCCGACTTCTCTTTGGAGTCAAATTTTCAAAGGACTCTACTTTCCACACACAGATATATTACATGCAGAGAAAGGCTCAAGACCATCATGGGGTTGGCAAAGTCTACTCATGGGAAGAAATGCTATCAGTCCCTCGTTACAGTGGGTGGTTGGAAATGGGGAAAAAATCAGCATCAGGAATGATCAATGGTTACCCAGAGGAGTTATTGGAGGACCTACAAATAGAGATGACCCAATACGGGTGTCGGAACTTATAACCAGAGATTCTGCCACTTGGAAGGAGGATAGAGTACAAGAACTATTCGACCATGACGTGTGTCAAGAAATTCTAGCAATCCACCTAAACCCCCAATTTCGGGAGGATAAATTAGTCTGGAAGCCAACCAAAACAGGGAATTTCACAGTCAAAAGTGCATACAACAAGCTCAAAGCACAAGGAGAACATCACAAGCAAAACCATGCTTCTTCATCCTATCATGCTCCACGATCATTGTGGAATAGAATATGGAAAGCAAAAGTTCAACCTAAAGTCAGATTTTTCCTGTGGCAAATTTGTCAAAATGCACTAGCAACAAAGGAGAATTTATATCGGAGACATATCATACCTGAGGCCATGTGCTCAATTTGCAACAAACATCCAGGGTCAGTAGAGCATCTTTTTCTCCTTTGCCCATGGACAAACCAAGTTTGGGAAACTGCTACAGTGACAATACAAAGAGATGGTCAAGGGATTACTCGGATAGAGGAATGGCTAGCAAAATTTCAACATACTTCAGTGTCTTTTTTTGAGCGATTAGCATTCTTGCTGTGGCAAATCTGGAAATCACGCAACGATTGGTGCTTTAGAGAAAAACCGTTGAAACCCAACCACATAATCTCCTCAGCACTGGCCATGGAAGAAAATTTCATCAGATGGATGAAAAAACAGACCAAAACAGAGCAAGCGTCGGTGCGTCCATCCCAATTCGAGGAGGCTTCAACGGAGACCTCCCCCCCAAACCCCAATCCTCTGATGCACAGTACAGAGCAGATCCCGAATCCCATTTCTTTGACGCATAGCAAGACGCAAAATCGGAATCCCTCACCACAAAGCCCGAATCAGGAGCAGATGCTATCCCCCCTAACTCAGATCGGGACACACCCGCAGGACTTACCTCAAAGTTCGACTCCTCTGCCAAAGAGCCCGAAGAAAAACGGGACTCGGTTCCTGCAGCGCCAGGAACAGAGGTCACCACCCCCATCTCAAATCTGGAGGTCATCGACGAGAACATCATCTCAAATACCCACCCCTTCGACGCTCGGCTTAGCCCAAACCCGGAATCTGCCATTGCAGCGATTAAATCAAACTGGGAACCCTCCGAATTTCATCTGGACTCCAACAGGAACCTCTACAAAATACGGCTCACCTCAGATCTGGACTCCCCCGACGCACGGTGTGATCAAAATAAACGTCGATGGCTCCTATCTTCAAGAAACAGGGGAAGCGGCTATAGCTTGCATATGCGGAGATAGCCGAGGAGTCCTTGTTGATGGTTTTGCGCGCACGGTCAGAGTCTCCTCCGTGCTTCAGGCGGAAGCACAGGTGGTGCTACAAACCCTAAAGTTTTTTGAAGGAAGAGAAGAAAAGCAGATGGAGTTGGAGTCAAATAGTTAAAGCGTTAGTCCAAAGTACACCGCAAAGCAACTGGGAAGTAGATGCGATAATATGTGAAGTAAAAGCACGTGTTATTACTTTGCCAAATCTGAGAATAGCTCATTGCCGACGAGAGTGCAACAAAGTGGCGGACTGCCAGCTAATTGGGTTTTTTATCCTCGCTCTTGTCTTTTGGATTTGTTATGTTCTGAAGCTAGTGCTTCTATTGTCCAAACTTTGCTCGAATGAATGCAAAAAATTTCCTTTCCACCAAAAAAAAAAAAAAAAAAAAAAAAAAAAAAAAAAAAGAGTCGGCAACCTTCCCTCACGATAGGGGATTTCAAACAAGCTAGACTACCAGGTTGTAGCTAGATTTGGCCTTGCATAGGATGAAGAAATTGATAAAGATGGTTTTGGAAGAAAAAGATTAATTAACCTTAAGAGATGGCTTCGGAAAACTTGCCAAGGTTGGCGATTCGCTAGAGAGGTCCTAAAAAAAATTGCCAAATCCCCAAAAATATTTTTGAAGAGGCCTTGGCCCAAATCTTCAAGAGAAGTCGCTCACAAACAAAGTTTTAAAAAACCTTTAGCTCATTGCAAATTTAATTGGATTTGGAGCATTTTCCGAATGTTAGTAGCTCTTTTCTTCAACTAAATTCGCATATGCCTTCGTTCTTGGAATGTTCTTGTACTTTGGCATGTCCTTAACATAGCGTCATTTGCAACCCTTTCTCATCTTTTGTCTTCTCATTTCCATGGCACTCACCTTGGAATCATACAAAACAAAATTATCAAATGACTCTTCCTCCATGCTCCAAGGTAATGACCTCTCACTTATGCTTATGCATAGCCTTTTTTCCGATAGTCTTTCCAACTCAGGCAATTTTGCAATAATTACTCCGACTTGAAAAGCTTCGAAATATCCATTTTGAGGGCAAAATTTTGTTGACTAGCACTTGCAACTCATGGACTTCTTCCAACAAATGCTTACGACAAACTTGAAATCAAAATATTTCCTAATTAAATATTTATCTCAACAAAAAAATGTCGTTTTTCATTTCTTTCTTTTGCATTGTCGTTTTTAAGCCTAGCTCATTAAAAAAAATCCGAAAAGTCAAAGAGTCGACTTTTTACCCAAAAATATTCCACTTAGTTTTATTTCACTTTTTTTTGTTTTAATTTCACTTTTTTCAAATCAATTTCCTGAAAATTAAAAGATTTGACAAACCTTTGACAATAAATAAATAAATGCTACAAATACATTTCTTTTAATATCAATTTGACTTTTGTGTCAAAAATTTCACAAAATTCGATTAAGAACCTTGAATTTTTTAGTTGTAGGTTGTAAATCGATCAAAAATAAAATTACTTTTATTCTAGTCATAATTAGGTGTGGTTCCTTCTTTGACATTTGGTTTATGCACTATGCATTCAATTTCACGATAAATCGAGTGAAAAGTTTTTAGCCCTAATTAGGGACCAAAATTGATCCTGACAATTGTTTCACATTAGACCATCTAATGTGACAGAGGCTTAGTACAACCCACGACGAGAATGCCACCTACCATTACAATCTGTTGAAATATCCTGCAACTGCAGACAAGAAAATGAGAAACATACATATGGAACAATTCTCCTTTCATGGAAAGGTTCGATTCTCTACTCATCATTCATCATTGTCGCGGTTTACTTCACCCATCTCAAGTCGCTGTCGTTGTCGCTGTTCTCCTTCTTTCTCTTTGGCTTCTACTTCTCTTACAAGCTTAGGCATGCTTGTTGATTGCTGATGCGCAAACACACCAAGCACACAAAATCAAAAGCCACATTGTTCCTAGCAAATGCTCATCTAGATATGAGATAACAAGATTAATCCACACTAAGCCAACCGAAGCGGGAACCAAAAAGGGGTTGTGCATGTGGTGTCATCAAAGCTTCATGGCAGCAAAAATATCAGTAAAGGAACTCTAACCAAGATCAATTCAATCCAATGTCAAAAGCATGCAATATCCTGCAACAATTGAAATGGCTAGTTAAGCCATCATTGTACCATCTCCCGCTTTTTGAGTGCCAGACCAAATACTAAAGAAGCAACAAAATTCGGACTTGACATTGACGAATGCACATTTTTATTGAAATTGGACAGAGACTATGTACAACAAATGACATGAACTCCACATCGGTCCAAATAATTGTAGTATTGACGAAAGGTAAATCCCATAGATATTCCTCATACTCGGTACAGTTGCAGGCCGCTAAGGAATAGCCGACATACGAGAAAATACATATTAATGAACAAGTTACAGCTACTATTCGCTTTCAATGCACCGGTCCCTTATTTCCAATCAAGCATGTCTAGGAGCCAGAGTACCTCTTCCTTGGAGTTTGCAAATATCTTGATAACTCAAAAATATAAAACTTTTTAGTAGGGATCTGAACCTAGTAGAAGAAAGAAAGACCCTGTTGAAGAATTTAACCATAGTACAAACGGTTAGAGTCTTCTTCAAAATAGCACCAGGCAGGGCATCAGCATCTTAATCCTTCAGGCAAACAATCCAGCAAAGCAAAAACCATCACTCCGCACATAGAATGCTAAAGAAGCAAGATATCAAATTAATAACAGCAGCACAAAACCAGCAATAGCAAGTTAGCAACAATGACAGCAAGAATTGCACAGAAAAAGAAATGAAAAGAAAAAAGAACACACCAACTTCGACAACCGCAACTTCCTTTTGGTGTTCTTCTCCTCAGCACAATCTTCCCTCTCCCCGTCACCCAGAACCGCTTCGCCGAAGCCTATCCACCGAATATCCCATTCACACTCCAATCAACCATTCATTTGAACAAGATAAGCTCGAACAAGAAAGACCCATCAACAGAGAGACCCACCAAGAACCAGAGCACCAAATGAGACACCGCAAAACCACGATATACCCCAAAGAAAGAAAGAAACACCAATTGAAGATAAGCATCCAAGAAACAAAAAAAAGAAGCAGAGATGGCGTCTGAAGAACGAAACCTTACCAAGAACGAGAAGAGCTCCGATGCCTGCCGACGAATTTAAAGACCCTAGATCAAGCCGTCGTGTAAACGCGTGTGTGAGAAGTCGCGGCAGAATTTCTCCCGACTCCGAGGAAAAATCGAAATCGACGGCTCCGAGCGTTTTCCCACTAAAACAATAGGAATCGGCGGCGGCTAGGGTTCCGGTGTTGAGACGAGAGATGGAGACCTGGACGGCGACTATCGATTGATTCGGCGGTGGCTAGGGTTCCGGCGTTGAGACGAGGGGTGGCGACGGCAAGGCGGAGGCGCGTCGACCGGAGGGCGGCAGCGGAACGGAATCCACCAGAAGCGCAGTCGTCGGAGAAGAAGCCAAAGGGGAGGGGTTCTCGAAATTCGAAAACTGTTTAGTGTTTAGTGTTTGTGTTTGGTGACTTGTTTGGAAATTGGAACAAGATGTTAACGTGTTTCGGGCTCGAACAATGTTCCAACCCTAACCCCACCCGAAACAAGCATTCCGCTTGTTTCATGTTTGTTACTGGAACACGGAACACAAAACACGTTTTATATTTGTTTCGTGTTTGGGTGGGTGGAGTTTTTTTGACACCCCTAGTGGAGGTATGGCAAACTCTACTTAATCACTTCACACAAAGATCAGTAGCTAGAGAATTTGAACCAAGAGGGAAATTACAAGCTTGCAAGAAACAAGATGGAACATTATCAATTTGTGATCTTGTAGATGAGATAACTAAGATGTTTGGTGTACTAGAGGGTTTAGGATCTCAATATGAGATAACTAAGATGTTTGCTCCAAACAAACAATGAGAGTATTTATTAACTCATCATACCCAGTCCATTTGACAAGAGGAAATCAAGCAGAATAAATTAGCAGTCCATAGTGAAAATATCTCTAACATGTGAAGGAGGAGGAAAGGAGGAGGGGAGAGAGGATTAGAAGGATATTTAGGGAGTTGGAAACACAGGAAGAGGTTAAATTTGAAGTACATTCAGCTTTCTTTTGGCTTTCAGCTCTTTTTCTATATAGGTCGCCACCCTTGAATTGTGAATTTCTCTTTACTTATAGAGAAAAAAAGAACCACAGCCAGCTAAACTACGAGGTCAGAACAAGTAAGATAAAAACTACATACAATTTTTTAACTATATTATGAAAGATGAAGAATAAACCCATTAGAGGAATTATAATTCATGCAGAAACTTATTGGTACTTCACATTTATAAATGACTCCCTGGAGTCTAACAGCTCAAGTGCCATTTTAAGAACAATTGACCGAACCAAATTCTTCTAGCAATTGCAACAGAATTTTATTCTTCTTCAATACAATGTAAATACTCTAAGAAGTCTTTGACAGGCAACATTCAACATCGTCCTCTATTCAAACTCAATGATTGGGCTCCATTGAACGCAAACCACAGCTCGGTTTAGCCTGAGCATAACCAAGGTAGGTACCCACTCTGATCCTTCATGATTCCATACATATCTACATAAGAACAAAAAAATGCATTAGATACTCGAAAATATGCAAAAGGGAGGCAGAACACAAGGTGGTTCCAATTAGGTAATTTTACTCACAAATTTCGATCATGGGACACTGTTACTATTCTGTTTGACCCAGCACTCCAGTCTATTCCAGAAATATTTGATCATGTTGTGACATTGCATTCCCCATTGTGAGCGCCGAGAACAAAATTCTTCATTTAAACTATTAATTAGCATAACATAAACTTTGGTCATTCAATCTTGTTATGTAGAATGCAAAATTAAATTCTCAAGCAAAGATAAGAACAAAATGAACCATCATCATGTCCTTATTATATGTTCAAGGCAACAAAACATCAGTGAGGTGCATGCTAGAATCTTTCATTAAATGCCGGATATCTGTTAGTCGATGAGATAAGCTTTGTTAGCAAGATAAAACAAGCAACATCAAATTTCAAAGGTGCATCGTTCATTTCCTTGACATCCAAGGGGAAGACAATGTGGAGCTTATGTGGTCATCAAATCACTGTTTGGAAATGACAGTTGACATTGTGGAGAAAGAAGTCATCAATACCATAAACTGGAGAGAGAAAAGAACAATAGAAGAGACAAGCAATAGGAAAGTGGGAAAACTAAAATAGAGTGTCTTCTGGTCCTATTTCTTTAGTTTTGGAGAAAAACAAACATGGCAGGAGAATTACCACGCTGAAGACAAGAAATCAGATAACACAAATGCAATTTTGCTTATCTTTCGGTAAATATAGTTTATAACTTTTATTTCTGTGTTCACATAAATACTGTTTAGTATATTGTCGTCCCTCTATTTCAGTCATTTGAATTCAAAGTCACTTACTCTTTAAGGATGAAGTACTGCAATAATGACCTTTTGGAGAATATGCGCTTGCTCCCACTTGTCTTCCGAAAGTCTGTAAATGTGAACTTCACTATTGTTCAGACAGAATGCAACCGGATGTTATAGTTATCATTAATACAATCTACTGATATGCAGAGACTATAAAGGCAGAAGCATACAAAGAGATTCTACAGTTCAAAGAAATTACAGTAGAACAAGATAGACAAAAAATCCAAAATCAGAAGAATCTCAATGCCTAGTTTTGCATGCTTGATGACAGGATGAGGCAACGAACAACATCTGTTGACATTCCTGAGTTAAAATGAGACTGTGAAAGGTATGGGCTTGATCTCAAACTGAAAAGGTGCAAGGTGCAGAAGACAGATAAGTAGGATTCGATGTAAAAAAATCCATAAAGATTGGTTGAAAAGCATTCTAATTCGGAAAGATCATCAACTAGAAAGAATAGAGTCACTAAGTCAAGGCATTGATGAGGAGAAAAACTAATGCGAGATTTGTCTACAGTCAAGAAGCTTGTCAACCTCTGACAACAACAATCAAGGCATATACTTGCTAGGTTAACTTTATTTAGATTTAGCCAGAACAGTTAAGTTTTTAAAGAACAAGCAAGTAATAGTATATGCAACGCAATAGTGTTAAATATTACCAACACGCATGAAACACCTAATTGACAACAAAGTAGCAATAACCATAAAATGGGCAATAATTAGCATTAAAAAGTACCGATAACTTTTTCTAACTACAAAGTGATTACTCATCTTGGTAGAATCACGAAAAGCTGATGTTCAATTTCGTGTGTTTCATTATTGTCCTAATGAAATTACCTGTTTTATTTGTTCCTAGATTGTCATATCAGACTTAGAAAGCAGAATGAGAATGAAGTAAGTTTTCCGTTGATATTAAACTACAAAAAATATGCTAAGAGGTTATATTTCGATATGCATTATCTTACAATTTATTGTTCGCTTGGCGGCAAGCTTATTTCTCGTTCCTTTCCAGGCCGGAGCAGCCACCAGATTGCACCAAGTTGAAGAAGCTCCAAATTTGGGCAACCAAAATATAGGTCGAGATGAGACTCTTAGGATAATGTCTTTGAGTTCAGGGCACGAACATCACAATTCCAAATGAACTAGGTGCCTTTGCCCATTAATGGTCTCTTTAAATGTCCAAGGAGGAGAAGAAATGTAGAAGTTAAATGTAGAAGTTGAAATCCTGGAAAAAGACAGAAGAAGTCGCCGGCGAGCTCTCAGTCTCTCGAGCCCCGACTTGTAGTACGTCTTACGATGGAGGTTAAGCGAGAAAATGAAGAGGAAGAGTAAATGGATATGGTCATTAATGGTATAAATGGTCTGAGTTAAGACCCATTAATGGTCTCTTTAAATGGGAGTTAAATGAGTCTATATAAATGGGTGGGTTAATGACCCATTTTGACACCTCTAATTTGGGTGCACCGAATTTATAATTTTGATAATAATTCCAAAAAATCACATCATTTCAATTTTAAAATAAGTATCTTGGCCGAGAAGTGGGAATATGTGGTGGATGTCAATAATATTACTAAAATACGCAGGCGAGAGTGCCGCCCGCTCTTGAAGTACCTCCTTTCTCTCTCTCCTCGCTCCACTCTTGCGTGGCCACTCGGAAAAATACGAAAAAAGTCGTAATTATACCGATTCAAATCCTAAAACTTATTTTTTTAATAATATTTTATTTTTAAAATTTTTTATTAATTTCTTTTTCTTTTTCTTTTCCTTTTTTCTTTTTTTTCCTCCTCCCTCTTCCTCCCTTTAGCTCCGACGACCGGCTAGGCCGGCCGATCGCCCTAGCCGGTCGCCGGACTGAGGCCATCCGGTGGGGCGAGCCCCCCTCGCATCGCCTCGCCAAAACCCCGCTGGAGGCGGTTTTGTCGGCGGGGCGATCCGATCCGATGGGTGGGTTGGTTTTTTTGCTTAGGGTTTTGGGGGGTTGATGTTCCCGAGGCTGATCCAGCCCCACGAGGGGCTCATCGCCCGACGACTTCGGCGGTGGCGGCGGCGGTGGCGGGGTCGAGCACCAGGGGACCCGTGCCTCATGCTGACCTCCGATCCCAGGCCGCGGCTCCGCTGACGACCAATCTCTACGAGCGCTTAGAGCGCTTCGTTGACACCGTCACCTGGCAGAGGGAGGAGTGAGTCCCCACCGGATCTGGCGAGGGCTCCCTCGCGGTTGCCGGGCGAGGCGAGCCCTCGCCAAATCCGGTGAGGGGGGCTCGCTGTCGCGTCCTCCTGGCCGGTCGCCGGAGCCAAAGGAAGGAGGAGGGAAGAAGGAGGAAGAGGGAGGAGGGAAAAAAAAAGAGGAAAAAGGAAAAAAAAATTAATAAAAAGAGGAGAAATAAGTGATTTAAGTTTCTTATTAAAAAAAAAAGTTAATGATCATCTCTATTTAGTTTAGTCTCCTAATTTAGTTTGTTTTTCCCCGGAAAAACTTCAGTTAAAAACTTGATGGCATGTTATGTCAAATCTAGCCAAAAAAATTAATTCAAAATAAATTCATCAAATTAAAAAATAAAATAATTAATTAGGAGAGAAGTAAAATAAATTCATCAAATAAAAAAAAAACTATCCTCTTCTTTACTAACAAAAACTATGCATAATGAAACAAAAGAAAATAATTACTTGAAAATCCAAATGCTCCAAACTTAAGTAACTTACCTTAGGAAGGCCAAGCAACCCCCCACAAGCATTTCCCCAAAATAAAAATAAAAGGTTAATCATACATAAATTTTGAATAATGAATGATGATAATGAAAATTAGTCTTTTAGTAATCAACATAAATTTGTTCACTTAGAAAAAAGGACTTTAGTTTCCTAAAATTTACCCCAAAAAATTAATTCACAATACTTCTTATCAATCAAAATAAATTCATCAAATAAAAAAATAAAAAAATAATTATGAGATTTCCGTACCTTGACCAAATCCTTCCCAAGCAAGACCCCCATAGCTTAGCTAAGCTAACCAACCCAAGTGGGAGAAATAAGTGGATTAAGTTCCCAAAAAAAAAGTTAAATCATCCAAGCTTCAAACATCAAAAATGGTCTATTTAGGTAACTCTCTTAATTTTTAGTTTGTTTTTCCCTAGAAAAACTTGAGTTTAAACATTGGGCGGCATGGGAATGGGAGGCATGGGAATGGGCATGGCCATGGCATGTTATGTTTAGTCTCCTTGTTAAATTTACCCAAAATGTTAATTCAAAATAGTTACTCATTTGCTTTACATTTTGTCCACTTATTAATCAAAATAAATTCATCAAATTAAAAAATAAAATAATTAATTAGGAGATTCATCAAATAAAAATAATAAACTATTCATTACTCTTCTTTACTAACAAAAACTATGCATAATGAAACAAAAAAAAAAATTTATGGGAAAATCCAAATGCTTCAAACTTAAGTCAAGCCCCACAGACATAATTCATCATAAGTTACTCAAAATAAAAATAAAAAGGTTAATAATGCAAACAAGACAATGATGATAATGAGAATTAGTCTCTTAGTAATCAAAATAAATCAAAATAAATTTAATCTCCTTAAATTTACCCCAAAAAATTAATTCAAAGTAGTTTATTTTCTCCGCTTATTATTAAACAAAATAATAATTATGACATTTCCCAACTTTTGTGACAACTCCTTATTCCAGTCCAAGCAAGCCCAAGCACGCCGCATAGCTAAGCTAACCACTTCAGGAGAAATGATCTTTAATAATCCAAGATAATGATCATCCAAGCATAAAAAAACTTGAGTTAAAAACTTGAGTTTAAACATTAGGTGCCTCAAGGGCATTGGAATGGGCATGGGCATGGCAATGTTATGTTTAGTCTCCTTGTTAAATTTACCCAAAAAATTAATTCAAAATAAATTCATCAAATAAAAAATTATAAAAATAAACTATGCTCTTCTTTACTAACAAAAACTATGCATAATGAAACAAAAGAAAATAATTATGGGAAAATCCAAATGCACCAAACTTAAGTAACTTACCTTGAGGAAGGCCAAGCAAGCCCCAGGAGCATAATTCATCATAAGTTTCTCATAAAAATAAAAAAGTTAATCATACATAAATTTTGAATAATGCAAAGAAGATAATGATAATGAAAATAAATCTATGTATTGGTGTAGTTTAGTCTCTTAGTAATCAAGATAAATCTGTTTACTTAGTTAAGATAGAAAAATGTTGAGCAAGAAAATAAATAAGTGATATAGCTAGTATAAGTACCTAGAGAGGGGTGAATAGGTATATAAATAAATTTTCTGGATAATCGCACAGTACACTAGACAGTTCATAGATTTGAGATAAACAACAATCAAAGTAAGACTAAGAGAAGGAAAGAGAAAATTGAACGCAAGGTTTATAGTCGTTCGACTTATATCAAGCCTACGTCCACTCTTCTACTCTTTTGCACTCGAGTCCACTCGCTCAATTCCACAATGAACAAAGAGATGTTACTGTTCTTCCTTGATTTCACGGTGTAGAAGATCTACCACACTTTCTCAAGGTATCACTAAGTATAGACTCTCTTTTGTATATACAGTTTTGCTCATTATGTATCGACTAATAATCAGGTACTTCAGACTCTGGAATTTCTCTTTCGTGCATGCACTAGAACAACTAGAACAATTGAAACGTCTTCTTTTTATACTCCTTTATGGCACTTACCAAATGAATTCTTCCAAACTTTCCGTTGGACAGAATCAATCAAGAAGATTATTCAAGCTATTAAAGGAACATGTCGATAGCCCATCAATCTTGTTCACCCATACAATTAGGATCTTGGTTTCCAAGAATAGAACCTTCCAAGAATATTTCGTCTGTCAATGAGAATAGTCTTGAGTCTTGAGTGCTGAGTCCGGTGATCTCAAGATCTTCAAAATCTTCATACTCTAATAGAAGGGTCTGCAATGCATCAGACTAGACCGATAGAAACGTTTTGTGAGCTTCAAAATATTCTGGAAAGATTTCTCAAAAAATCTCCCCATTTTTTATGGTGACAAAACTTTCCTCTAGATTTGAACACCTTTGACCCTGCAAAACATTACTCAAGCAATATGGCTATCTCATAAAGATTAACAATTCAACTAGACTCTTTATCCACATAAAATAGGTTAGTCTTTCGTGAGTAAGACCATACAATAACACTTGATATAAATGCAATAGTCAAATTTCAAATCCACACCCAAGTCATACTCAAAAACAAATATCCAAACAAACAAAAACGATGCCTTCCAGCCTCTTCAAGTCTTCCCGTAGATGTGCCACCTCTTCCCCTTTGGCATTTGCTTGAATTTGAAGAGTGAGGTCTTGCATGGGTAAGAGAAGATGCTTGTCCAGCATTCTTCAGGACTTGTTCACAGTCCAAAGCATACGACAACTGGCATTTGCTCTCTCGGATGGAGTAAAGGATGGAACTTCGGTGTAATCAAGTAGATTTGGCGTTGAGGTATCATGTCCTTCCTCAGGCATTTGAGAAGCCTGAGCGACTCACACCTTCACTGTTAACAGCAATGTGGTGTAGTCCTTCCTTGCTCACCATCTCCCCCTGTTTGTAAGGCCTCAATTGGGGAAGAGTGATGGTCATGCTCGTCAGCGTCTTCTTTCTCTCCCGCTTCATCTACAGACTTTTCTTTGACTACTTCTTCTTCTTCTTCAACTTCCTTCTCCTCTTCTTCTTTTTCTTTCTCTTCTTTCTCCTTTGCTTCTCTGTTCTCTTCTTTTTCCTCTTCTTCTCTCTATTATTTTTCCTCTGCTTCTTTTTCTTTCTCCTGTCGTTCCATTCATTCGGGTACAAAACGACTGAGCCTTTTCAAGGCAGAGATAGTGAGTTCATCCTCTTCATCTTCATCCTCTAAGATAAGAGCTCTTTTCTTTTTGGATGGAGCACCCATGGGCTCCTTCCCTTTCCTTTTTGATGCAGAAGATACTCGAGTTTTTACTTTGAACTTCTCCATTGCCTTATAAAACTCTTTCAGACGCATTTTTGTCTCCACCACCATTTTGTCGCATGGTCGAACACAAAGAGTGTGTGGAGGTTCAATGTTCAAGCGTCTGAATATCTTGGTCACAAGACCTGGGTAAGGCAACTGGTTCTTGTCCTTCACGATTGCTCTCTACATGTGGAAGAGAATGGTGTGAGGGAGAGAGAACTTTTTCCCTGAATTGATTGCGTACATCAATTTCGCCTCACAGTTAGACACGTCAGTCTTGGATATAGATTTTGGCATGTAGATTTTGGCTTGAGACAGTTGATCACAATTTTGTGAAGCAAGATGTTGATGGCATGCATTCTTGTGTAGGTAATTCTCCCTTCTGTATCCCTGTCTTTGACAAGCTCTAGTGTGGCACGAGCAATTGAAACTTTGATCGGTTGATAACGTCCTTTTTCAACACCAATTATATCTGCTAACATGTTCACATCTACCACATAGTCTTGGTCTCCAACTCTGAAGGATATTCTATTCGCATCTAAAAAGCTGAGATTTGAATAGAAATATATTGTTAATTGTGCATAACCGTCTTTGGTGTCGGAGCAAAATTGCTCAAGTTGAAGTAGATTGAACTTCTCCCTCAAGTTTACATTAATGGCATCCAGAAAGTCGAAATCAACGCTCCTCGGGTTTATCACCCCACGTTTCAACAGTTTGAAGAACAGATCCTCCTGTTCCTTCGATTTGAACAAATTCGTTCTCTTTCCCTTAACCTTCGCAGCAACACCCATCCTTGGTTGAAATTCACTAAACATTTTATCATCATTGTTCCCATCAGTCGGATTCAATCCTGATACACGAGGGTCACTTGGAATGTTTGCAAGTACTTCCTAGCCTTTCCTTTGGGAGCAACTCCCAAATCCTCCATTCGTCGCAAAAAGATGTACTCATTTCCATAATTCTTATCTTTAAGGAAATCATCTACATAGTTAGTACCAATGCTCTTCAACGCACAATAGAGCTTGTAAATAAAAGAAGGTTTTTGGACTCTTATAGGTCTGCTTCCTCGATTATTTCTTCCTCCGGTTGTTGACCCACACCCTGTGGGGTAAATGGTGGAGAGTGACGTGGTTGAGAGTGAATCGGGCTCTGTTGTTGACTCGGTAACTCTTCCTCTTCGAAATGGGTAGGACCCTCCCTCATTCTCTGTGGTCCTTTCGCGATTCTTGAAGACTTTCTCGAAGAAGACATCATTTCTTGTCGTTGAAAGATTCCTTTACTCGCTTTCCCAAGAAAAGATGACAACTTTCTCGAAGATGAACACGAAATAGAGACAGGATTGGGAGGAGAATGCTTTTTAGGGTTTTGAAGTTTAAGCGAAGAAAACAAATGACTATATATATATATATATAACTCAGTTTAAAAAGGAAAAACCAATCGGCACAAAGGAAAGTGAAGAGTCGTCTCTTTTTAAAATCGATAACTGCCATTTTAAATAGAAGTTATCCTTTTTGAAAAGACAAGATTCCATTTTTCACGGAAATTATAAATCAATTATAACTGAACTAATGATCATACATTTTCGAGATTGAATATTATAACAACATACAGTCTATTGCCATGAATGTTGAGGGTCGGAGAGTCTCTAGATTTTAACTTCCTCAAGTTTCAAAATGTTGAGTCTCCAACGGATAATATCGAATTGATTCTTCTCCAAAGCTTTGTGAATATATCCGCTAGTTGATTTTTTGAATCAACAAATTGAATCGAGATTTTTCTATTTTGAACATGATCTAATGAAATAGTGTCGAATCTCTATATGCTTTACCCTTGAGTGAAGGATTGGATTTTTAGTGAGATTGATTGCGCTTGTGTTGTCACATCTAATCTCAGTGCATGAGCTGTTATTTTATCCACAGAATTTGCGAACAATAACTTCCAAGAGTTACATACTTTGCTTCTATTGTAGAGAGAGCCACAGTATTTTGTTTCCTTGAAAACCAAGACACTCTCCTGCTTCCAAGCAACCGGCAAGTTCCCGAGGTGCTCTTTCTATCAACTCTTTCTATAAACTCTGCAACCGGCTAGATCTGCGTCTGAATATCTAAGAATATTAAAGTCTCCCTTCTTAGGATACTAAAGACCGGTGCTCGAAGATGAAGCAACGTATTTAATAATACATTTCACACCACTGAGATGAGATTCTCTAGGATCTGATTGAAACTTAGCAGAGATGCAAACACTCGACAAAATGTCACGTCTAGGAGTAAGATAAAGAAGTGAACCGATGATACTCCCTGACTTTTAATCAACTTTCTTCCCTTCTTCATCTTTGTCTATCTTCAAAGAACTTGACATCGGTATGTCGGTCTTTTTGCACTTATCGACAACATCATTGATAAATAAAAGTTCCTTCCTTCAATTGTTTTACTTGGAGTCTATGAAAAAATGTTAACTCTCCCATCATACTCATTTCAAACTCATCCTACATAGATTTAAAAAATTATTTACACAGACTTTCATTAGAGGATCCAAAAATAATATCATCCACATATATTTGAACAAGTAAAAAGCTTTTGTTTTCCTTTTTGATAAATAAAGTAGTATCTACTTTACCTTTGACAAAACCATTATGTATTAAGAACTTACTTAGTATGTCGTACCAAGCTCTTGCTTTAAACCATACAAAGCCTTTTTCAGTCTTCTGAGTCTCGCTTCTTTGGGTCTTCAAACCCTAGTGGTTGTTCCACATAAACTTCCTCGTGGATAAATCCATTTAGGAAGGCACTTTTGACGTCCATTTGGAATAACCTCAAATTTTTATAATAAGCAAACGCAAGTAATAATCGAATAGCTTCTAACCTTGCTACTCTAGCGTAAGTCTCATCATAGTCCATTCCTTCTTCTTGTGTATATCCCTTTGCCACGAGTCTTGCTTTGTTTGTTACGACCTTTCCTTTCTCATTCATCTTGTTCCTGAACACCCATTTAGCTCCGATAACAGTTTTACCTTTTGGTTTAGATGTCAATTCTGAGACATCATTAATGTTGAACTCTCTAAGCTCTTCTTGCATAGCTTCAATCCAGCTTTCATAAGATAAAGCTTCTTTATGCTTTTTGGTTCAATTTTAGAAATGAGAGCCACATCACTAGACTCTTCACGCCTTTTGGATATGGTGTGAATTCCTTCATTAATTTCACCAATAATGAGATCTTTGGGATGACTGGACTTATTGATGATCTTTTTCTTTATTTGAATCTTCATGAACAGCTTGATGCCGGTCTTCCAAAGTCTGAGATGCTCCTTGAGTTGTAAGCTTTGGAGAGACTCGAGCAGGTTTAGACTCTTTATGATGAGTATGACTCGATTCATCTTGCATAGAATCTTGAAATTTGATATTCATTAATTCCTCCACAGATTGGCTCTTCTTGTTATAGACTCTGTAGGCTTTGCTTGATGTAGAATATCCAAGGAAGATGCCTTCATCTCATCTTTCTTTCATCTGATCTTTCTTCAAACTTACCAACTCCATCTTTTGCATTTTTCAATATAAAGCATTTGCAATTGAACGAAACAAGAAGCTTCTTACCTTTAAATAACTCATAAGGGGTTTTCTCTAGAATAGGTCTTAAAAAGACTCTATTATTGAAACAGCCCAAAATCGTGAAGAAATCTTACTTTCAATTAAAAGAGTTCTAGTCATTTCTTGAAGAGATCTATTCTTTCTTTCCACAGCTCCATGCAACTCTATTTTGCGAGTATATGGAGAGGAGAACATATGCGTAAGACCAGATTCATCACAAAACTTTGTAAAATCTTGATTTTCAAATTTACCTCCGTGATCTGTTCTTATACTTGAGATAACACATCCTTTCTCATTTTGAATCTTTTTAGCAAATTTTTCAAAACACGATAAGGTTTCGGACTTACTTGCAAGGAAATATACCCAAGTAAATCGGGAGTAATCGTCCACAATTACTAGGCAATATTTCTTACCTCCAATGCTGCTCTGGGTTCTGGTTGGTCCGAAGAGATCCATACGCAGCAGTTGCACGCAGCAGCAGTTGCAATACATGATTAGTAGAGACATGATTTATTGGCTTAAATGAATTTCTTACCTGCTTTCCCAATATACATGGAGTGCATAGATCAGAATTTTAGTATGATAAATTAGGTAGTCCACGAACAAGCTGCTTTGATGAGATTTTGCTTCGTATTGATATGACCAAGCTTTCTGTGCCATAAGCTTGTTTCGTCTTGAATTGAGATTAAGCATTGCGATTCATCCGGTTTCACATCTAAGAGATAGATATTTCCATGCCTTCCACCCATGAAAGACCGAGTAGAGTCTTTACTGTTCCAGAACATATTCCTTCCTAAAAGAAGATCTTAAAACAAGTATCAGACAGTTGGTTGAGTCCTTCCACTAGGGAAACATTACTTATTGTACGACTTCCAATTTTCACAGTTCCAAATCCCACAATTCTTCATTTCTTGTTTCCTCCAAATGAGATTTTTCCACCATTTACTTGAACAAGCTTTATGAAGCAATTTGAGTTTTATGTCATATGTCTTGAGCATCCACTTCCAAATACCACTTTACCTTTTTCTTGATGGAGACCTGCATTTAAAAGAGAGTCTCAAGCTTTCTTTGGTACCCATATTTTCTTTGGTCCATTGGTGTTAGTAAGATAAATAGTATTAGCCCATGCTTTTCTTGACAGGTTTCCAAACCATAGGACACTCTTTTTCAAAGTGATCCGGGCTGTTGCACTTTGAGCACCCGAGGACATTTCGACCTAGAGACTTTACAAAAAACTTTCTTGAAATGATTTTTGTAAGCCTCTCTCGAGGGTCTTTGCTTAATTCTTTCAGCTGAAAGAATTTTTGACTTATTGAAGTAAGGTCATTGAGCTGAAAGAATTTTTTCAAGTTTCTTGGACCTATAGATATTTGATAAGTCAGTTTTTGAAAGGGCATTTTCTTTCAAAAGACTATCTTCATTTTCTTTAAGAGTGGAAACATTCACGTCTAAACATTTAACTCTTTCTTCTAGTTGTTTTGGAGCTGAGTTTTCCTTTTTAAGTTCGGAAATAAGACTAAGATACAGCTCATCAATATACTTAGAAACCAGTAACATCATGTACACGTGTGGATCTTCATTGTAGCAGCAACATCTTCATCAGTTTTCTTTGATGAAACAGCAACATGGGACCATAAACCATAATTGGTCCCATCCAACTTTATTGAAATATGTGGAGTAGATGACTCATTCAGTGTGTTTGATTCTCGGTTTGATTTTGGCTGAAAATCTCCTTCATCCCTCAAATCCTCCAAAATAACGGTTGCATGATTAGAGGTCTCTCCTTGCCCTATGAGGAACGCATAATCTTGGTGTTGGAAGTAACTCTGGTTGGTAACAACGGAGAGGCAGCATCACAATAATTCGAACGGCTAGCTGTTAGATTGGTCTGATCAAATTCGAGTTTGCAACTCTAATACCGTGCTAAAAAACTAAGAATAAGTAGGGAGAAGAAGAAAAGGAAGAGAAACGATGAAGACGTATTTCTGGGTGTACATGTATAAATTTATAATACAAAAGATAAGAATAGCAAAAAGGATAAGGAGGATTATAGTACCATTACAATTTTCTACTTTATCTTTGAGTATATTTAATTTTCCTATTTTATCTCTAAGTATCTTTAATTGAATCAATTAAGATCAAGGTATCCATCTCCAACACTTAGCACTTCTTCATTCTTCTTTGGAACTCCTTGCCAATATTTCCTTTTCCCT
The DNA here is from genome assembly GCA_016097545.1 of Eucalyptus victrix. NCBI lineage: Eukaryota > Viridiplantae > Streptophyta > Magnoliopsida > Myrtales > Myrtaceae > Eucalyptus > Eucalyptus victrix. Next base: position 10,952,830 of record CM027845.1, on the reverse strand, counting down.
AATTTTGTTGGATGAATAGGGAATGGAGTTTTATAATTTATGTTTCATGTTATGTGTTCAAACTTTTTATAGTCTATAATTGTATATAACTGTTATTTTTGGCAGTTAATAATTTTGGTTGTTCATCTTTAATTTTGAATCTCACAACCTTATATGATTTTGTTTTAAAAAAGAACCTAAAAAAGGAAGTTCCTGGGTAGACCTTGGAGTTGGATTGAAAAAATAGAGTAGGTTCTAATTCCAAGTAATCAGCTAGGTAGGTTTTAGGATTCAAAAATTGGTTCCAGACCTCTCTGATACTATCATGGAACCCATCACTCCTTTACCAAAGTTAGCCTTTAGGGAGGATGATGTAAAGAATCCCTCTCTTTTGGGCGGCAATGGGATGGGAAGGAGCTTTCCTTTTATTAAAAAAATAAAAAAAACTCACGTCATGATTTAGGAATAGTATAGTTTTTATTTAAGTTCATTCTAAGTATTCAATTAAGTTATTCTTTTTGACTCAAGAGCACGATAGGAGGAACTAGCATAATTACAAAGTTGGGAAATTATAGTTTAATTGTCTTGCAATTAAGTTCTTCTTTTCAACCCAGGAGCAAGACAACAATTAGTTGGCTACCTGGAGAGGAACTAGCACAACAATTCACAGCCATAACCCACAACCATGAATTCTTGGTATCGATTTCAGTGTCACATCCAAATACTGAGCATATGGGACATTTTCCGGCTTTCGGACGAAGCCACACACGTTTATGCTAAATGTGGGAGGAACCTGAGTTGGATGTACTTTTCTTAAACATGCACATGCTAAGAGAATGAGAATCCACGACTTGAGTTTAATTTAATTTCATGGATTTGGAAAAGAAAAATGAAAGAAAATGGAGGGGTGCTCGGGCCACATAAAAAGAGGGCGAGGGGAGGAGAGGGAGGGGCGTCTTTTTAAAAAAACCATATCACAGAGACAGGGAGACTGAAATTCACATTGCCCGTGCTTGGTCGACTGAACCGTTGGTTGATTTTTAGGGAAGAGGTACAAAACACTCTTCAGGAAATCTTTGATTGTGAAAATTTTAAGTGAATGGACGCGAATCTGGCTAACAAATCTGGCTAACGTACTCTGAAGAAAAAGAAACAAGTCCGAGGGAAGAGAAAAAGGCCATCGGGGAAGAAGCAGGAAGAAAAATACAAAAGGAGGAGAGAATAAAAGAAATTAAGAAAAACATTAACAAAAAATTAAAAAGGTTGAAATTTTTCGGTTTTTTCTTTTTAATACGAGGTTGGTTGGATCCGGGTAGACGGATCGGGTCACTGGGTCACATCAGGCAAAAGGTCCCAAATCATTCCCGAATAATAATAATAATAATAACAATAATAATAAATTTATAAATCAAAAAATAAAAAATTTCAAAAATTGGTCAAATATTTTAAAATTTTTAGAAAATTCGAAAATCAATAAATAATTAGACTTCTAGAAAAGCTTTAAAAAAATTAATATTATCTTTTTAAAATGGAAAGCGCATTTAAAATTTAAAAATTCGGAAGAAATTAAAAATTTGAAAAATCAGAAAATTCTTAAAATTTTAGAAAATTCGAAATATCATTAAAAATTATAGAAGATTCAGAAAAATCCTTAAAAAATGGAAAATCCAGAAGCTAGAAAAATAATTTTAAAATTTTTAATTTAGAAAATAAATGAATAAATTAGAAAATCGCTAAAAAATTAAAATCTAAAAAACCTGGTCTTTAAAAAATTATTAAATAATTCATTTTTTTTTAAGTCCGAGAAAATGTTTTTGGGTGACGTATGGCTACACAAACAAACAAACTTTACTCCACACACAAACAAACACTCAGTCTTCTTTCTTGCTCCGCGGGAAAACTTTTTATAAGAGAAAGAGTTTGTTTTTTGTTCTTTGGAAAAAATTTTCTTAAAAAATCTTTTCAAAATTTGAACTTTAATTATTTTTAATTATTTCTCAAAGAATTCCAAAGTTTAATTATTTTCATTTAATAAAAAAAAGAAGAAAATTAATATTGGATTTAGAAAGAAAAAAAAAAAAAAAAAGAATCCCATTTATAGATTATAAATTCACCCGGACTCTCTTGCTCATCCTCTTCCTCTTGCTCAAGAATGACTCCGGGCCATTCCTTTCCTTCTCTCTCTCTCTCTCTCGCTCTCTCTTTTTTTAATTTTCTTCCCCTCCTCCCTTGTTCTCTCTTTTCTTTTCTTTGTTTTGGATGTTGTTTACTCAAAACCAGGATCGTTTTCTTGCCTTCTTGCCCGTGATCGACAGTAAGAAAGTAAGAAAGAGAGGAAAGAGAGAGAGCTGGGGTCAAGAAAGACCAAGAAAAAATGGTCTACCCGGATGAACACGCTCTCCCCCTTTTTTCTTTCAATTTTTGGTTTTTTTCCTTTTTTCCTTATATTTTATGATATTTAATTCAAATAATTGAATTCTCGGTTATGTTTTTGTGGTTGGGGCTACTTTTTTCACTATTAATGACATGTAAACGTGGGTAGATAGAATGAGGTAAAAACTCGGAAGTCGACAAATATTGGTTGTTTTGGGAATGTGAAAAAACATTTTCCCTACTCTTTCTTTGGTTATTTTTATTTTCATTTTTTTGTAATTTGAATTATAGTGACCTGCCAAAGCAGAGGCGAGCAACCGGCCAGGCTTCGAGTGAGTGTTCGAGAGTGTGCACTGTGCGCCCGGTCGGGAGAGGAAGATGGCACCTCACCTTATGGTCCCACGAAGACACGTGTCGCCCTCCCACTCCCTTCTTGTTTGCCAGGCTCCAGCATAATAAGACGTACCCAGGGTTTAGGGGTGGTCAGGGAGGGAGCAGCCATTTGTGGTAGTATCTCTGTCTCGTCTGGTAGTCTGTGTGGATTAGGTTTTATAACTCCTTTAATTTGGGTTAAATAATTTGTAATTTTCATCCTGAGTCCTCATTCCTTACTTTCCTCGAGTTTTTCTTTTTTTATGTGAGTAAGTAAATTATTATAGATTCTTATTTTATTCCGTGGGTTGAGTTAGATTAATTAAACGCAATCACATTAAAAAAAAAAAATAAACAAGGAGGGAAAAAGAAATTCGAGTTTTTATCTTAGAAAATTCCCGAAAAAAAAAGGTCCTGAAGCTTCTCTCACTCTTTATCCTGTTATAAAATTAAAAAAAAGAAAAGAAAAGAAAAACTCCAATTTTTGGCACAATTTGGGCCATTTTCAAATTTTGTTGCTCATCCAACAAAAGAAATAATCCAAGAATAGAAAATCGGGCAAATTTACAAATCTAGTAGCCAAAATCTCTAGATAATTTACCCAAGTTTGAGAAAAAATAAAAGAACTTTTATTCAACGCACATAATCACACCAACTTTATGATTACTGTGAGCAGCAGAAAATCTATAGGGAAGAAAAGAAGGATTTATTGGAAAAAAAAAAACATAAGGTTGAATTAAAACTAATCACTAATCAATACCTTTGTTTAATATCATTGCATCTCTCACGGTATGATTTTTCCAATTGATAAACAAGTCATCCATAATTAATTCTTTTGTGGCGGTGGTTTATTTCAATAACAAAAAAAAAAAAAAAGGTCAAAAGAATGGATATCTAGGAGAAAACTTATAGGATGAAATCTTCTCCAACGAATTGTTCATTATCTTTTCCCATTTGAATTATAACCAAATAGATTCACACCATACCACTTACCACTTGGAGGCGGTATGATATCGTGGGTGTCTTCTCAAGTTTTTAAAATCTTTCCACTTCCCCCTCTTTTTTTTTTTAGTTACCTATCTTCACAAATGCAATAAAAAAATAACTATTTAATACTTACATAAAAGGTTAAAGGTTGGTATAGATTTGGATGCATGGAGTTTATAATTAATAATTCCAAAAAATCACATTATTTCAAATTTAAAATAAGTATGTTGAGGAGGCACTTTTCTATCTAAATTTATTAAAAGAGACTATGTTAGAATGATTAGAAACCAAAAACCTCTCTTTTTTAATACAAACTTAAGCTTCCTTATAGTTTTTACCTATTTACCATGAATCTAGTTGCTGATACTTACTTCAAGGAGAGTTTCTTAAGCAAGAGACAAGAGAGCTCAATTTATAATCTAATTTAATTTTTTAAAATTGGATTCTATTTTTTTTCTAAATCCATTATTAATTTATTCTTTATTCTTATTTTTTCTAAAAATAAAAATAATTAAACTTTAGAATTTTTTTTAAGAAATAACTAAAGATTCGTATTTAATAATAAAAATAATTGAAAATTAAAAATATTATTAAAATGAGTAAAAAATAGTTTGTAGGTAATTTTTTGATTTTGAAAAGATTTTTTAAGAAAAGGTTTTCCACAAACCAAAAAGCAAATTCTTTTTCTTATAAAATTAATTTTTTTAATATATATATATATATATATATATATATATATATATATATATATATATATATATATATATATATATATAAAAAAAATTTTGAAAGTATCAAATTTTTTTCTCTAGCCCGATGAGGAGAGGCTAGAGGCTGTGGCAGAGGAAAGGGGGAAAGGAAAAAACCTCCGGCCCACGTAATTCCGTTTTTACTTTCACTTTCGTAGGGAGAGGGAGAGGGAGAGAGAGAGCGGGGCCACAAAGGGACACAGTCTAGTCTAGTCTAGTCGGCTAGGAAGGAGAGAGAAGGTGGCGTGACTGGTACACTCTTGGCTAGGAAGGAGAGGGAAGGTGGCACAGAGCGGCGTAGGCGTAGAGAGAGGGGGAGGGGGAGGGGGACGCAGAGTAGGATATGTAGTTATGATTTGTACGGAAAAGCTTTTTTGCTTTTGCTATGATTCTACACACTCGGGACGGGACGGCACGGCACTAATCCTTGTTAACCTTACCCACCTAATTTAGCCTTTGCCACCACCGCCCCACGGCAAGGGAACCCACGGCTTAAATCCCCACCCCAAGGCCACCACGCGATAGATTAGAATTTAGAATGAGAAAATATGTTCTAAAGCCCTTTTCAGGAGAGGCATGGTCATAGACTCATACTCATAGCTTGAGGTTTCAAGCTGCTCCTGCAGCTGCTCAAGCCTCGCGTGGGTGGAGCCGGTGTGGGAGAGTGGGAGGTCCAGAGAGCAATAAGGCATTGTGGGTTCAAAAATCGAGAGAGCAATAAGGCATTGTGGGTTCAAAATCTTTGCCGAGTTTTTTCCAAGAGCCACGATGGAGAGGGAGGCTATCTGATTCTCCCCCCAGTTACACAGTTACCGAAGAAGAAGAAGAAGGAGACCTTTGCGTTTTAAAGACAAAAGGGAGAAGAGGTCTGGTCAAGTTTCTTGAAAGTTGGAACTTGTTGATAATCTTTTTTGGCTTGTTTGACTGATTGATGGGTTCATAATTACTTCTACTTCTTGTCATGTATTAGCCCCTAAACCAATACATATGTCATTTGATATGAATTACCGTCCAATATAGTATCACCATCTATCAATCCAATCCCCGAATTTTCACAATAAAGAGAGGCAAAAGTGACAATTAGCTAATGTATCTCTTCCACTCAAATTCCAATAAATCAATGCCAAGATACTTAATTATAAATTTTTTGCAATTTCAATGACCACATGAGAAAAAGAAAAAGAATACATTGGACTACCTATTATCATAATAAAATTCATATCATTTATAAAAGCTCAAATATGGTGGCAACATTAAATGTGATCATGCTCCAGAGTTGTTTTTCCTTCTTTGTTGAAAAAGAAAAAGAAAAGAAAAGCAAAACGGGAAAGTGCCTAAGCTTTTTGGGCTTTTATCAACAAAGTTGGAATTTTTGTATTTTCAATTAATTAAGCATTTCATGGAGCTCATCCATGACATCCATGACATCCATCACATTAAAAAAAAAATACATTTTTCTAAGAACTCTTTAGTTTAGTTCTATGAATCCCATATTAAAGTTCAAGTGGGGCTCAAAATTCATATTATATTATTTATAATGCAAGGAGTTTTTTTTTTTTCTCTTTATTGAAAATGAAAAAGTGATGTATTTTCAATTGGTTACACGAATTGCAACATCACCTTTCTGAAAACCGACTATGGGCCGGAAGTGGCGGGACCCGCTCCCGCTCAGACCCAAAAAAAAAAAAAAAAAAAAAATCGCCCTCCACGAAAAATCATATAACAGGGATTCTCCTCTTCCGCCCTCCCTCCCTCCCTCTCACATTGAAGCCGCTAGGGTTTGTGTGGGATCTAGAGCTCCTCTCTTCTTTCTCTCTCCATAAGAATCTGCTGTTATCCGCTTCTCCAGTCATCGTCAGTGTCCTCATTTTGCTAATTCATCATGGCAATGGCAATGGCAATGTTGCGGTGGAGGATCGCAATCCAGAAATTGACAGCGCCTGCACCTCGCCAATGGGCCGGTTCGGCCAGTAGCTCGCTCTCTCCTCTCCCCCCTCTCTTCTTCTGCCACAATCTCTCGCCCACATTTCCTCCTTTCTCCTTCGCGACCCAGCTCCCCTCCACCGTTGCGCACTACTCTGGTGCGCCTGAGCCCAACCAGACGAGACATAGGTCTCAGGTGAGTGTTATGAAGGTTCTGAGCTCTAAAATTTGGATTTGGAATGAATTTGGAAGAGGAAAATGAAGCGAACTGACACTCGGAAAATTCAGTTGTTGCACTTGGGCTTGATAGACCTGTTTTGTTGCCCACAAAATGTGGCAGTGAAAGAGAATCCAACCCTAATTTGTCAGGGTATGGTATAATCTGTTCTCGTTCAATGCTTAAGCCAGTTACTTTTTCTATTCATGCTAATTGAGGATGGATTGGGGTTTTGCTTGCATCGTTTTATGCCTTAGAACTTTGGGTATTTTTAGATTCCGAAGGTGTGTCTTATATGAATTCTTTTCTTTGCAAATTTATTCTCACGCTTTATTGGCTTAGTGTTCCCTCCCCCAAGCAAAAAGTTTGGTGAAAGTCACGAGCATTACGAATTAGTGGATGATGATAGTTTTTTATAGGTTGGGTGATACTTGTTTTGTTTGGACTCTACAACTCCCTTCACAATATCTTACCTCTTTATCCCATATGTTTTATAGATTTTCTAGCTTAATGCTGTAATTCTAATTCGCATCTCCTCCTCTCCTCCTCCAGACATATATTTTGTGGCAGATTCTTGTAATGGAAGTCAATGTCTTGAGTGTACATTAAATGCTCTTTTGATCACTATCACGGGTGCTCTTTAATGGTCCATCCAAGGGGTATCCTTTACGTCATGTGCAGGCATAGGCATGTTTTTCTGCATGCAATCTGTTTCCAGTTTTGATCGCTATAACTTATGAGGTGTCTGGTTTAGACCAAATTTTATGTGGGCATTAATCTGTTTGCTACATCCTTTTGCATCTCTTTTAACTTTTAACTTTTAACTTTTAACTTTTAACTGGACTCAACATATATCCATATATGGATCTCACTTCAGTTGTTTATTAGGATGCTAATGTGCCTGACCACTCTCCCCAACAAGAGTATTTTCATGGTCGGCTTCCATGAAAATCAATGTGAGGTGATTATCATGTAATAATTAGGAGGCCTAATCCATGCCAAGGAAATGCAGAATAATATCCTTTTAGACTCTACATATATCCCTATGGACCTCACTTGAGTTGTTTATTAGGTCGCTAATATGCATGACGACTCTCTAGAAGACGAAAATGCTCGCGCTCACCGAAGAAAGGTATTGCCTTCTTTTCCCTTCCATGCATCTATTCCGTTGTTGAGTTTATGGGCTTCAACGAAAATCAATGTGAGGTGCTAATAACTAGGGGTGTAATTCATCCTCCATGCATTTATTGCCAAGGAAATGCAGAACAATATACTTTTGAGCAGCAGAGACCACTTCATCAACTCACTTACTTTGTCCCATTTTTAGTTAGGAGTATTTTTAGGAGTTGATGACTTTTATGGAGTTGCCCTAGTGAATTGCAGTTTTTGGATGGTCTGGATATGCATAGCATTATTTCTCTACTTTACTTTAGTTTGCCCTCTTTAAATTCCATTACTTCTCTCTTCTCTAGCGTTTTCCCACGATAATGCGTTGGATAGAGAAGTCGCCTGAGGAAATTACAGAGATATGCAGGGCAGCAGTATTGGTAAGACTTATTGCTTTGGATCTCATTGAAAATATTGCGAGTGCTTCTTGCATGTGGTATAGTGGACCATCAGAGAGAAGTCATTACACTTAGCTAAATTTCTGGTTTTCTGCATTAGGAGATGGAACATGCTGAGGAGACATTGGACCATTTTTACCGAGAAATGAGCAAGGAAGTGGAGACAATTCTTCACGAGGGAGACCCGTGAGTATTCTCTCTATTTTTCAACGTTGCGTGGAATTGATCTGTCCTCTGTGGAGGATGACACCAGAGTCGAGACCTGGTTGCTTTCAATTTTTCATTCTGCAGTTTTGATTACTTTAACATCCGGTTGTAGGAGGGTACCCGAGGAACTCTCCAGGAGGGTGGTGGTCACATGCGTGACCGACGACTGCAGTTGTCACTGGAAGCACGTGTACGTGTACGTGTACGTGCTCCGGAGGAAACAGAGGAACCAGGGGTCTGGAGCGAGTGCTGCAAAGGTTAGGGCTGCAAAGGTTCGAGTTCTAAAATTTGGATTTGGAACGAATTCTGAAGATTGTTTGGGAGAAGGCAAATGAAGGGAAAAGGAAATGAGACTTGGAAAATCGAGTTACTTGCATTTGGGCTTGATGATCTGTTTGGTTGCCCACAAAATGTGGCAGTGAAAGAGAATCCACCATAGTTTATTGTCAGATTAAGATTATGTTTAATGTTGGTGCCCTAAATGTAATAAGATGGCTTTGGTTGCAGGAATCATGTAGAGAACTAGAAGTAGAGCTTGCTTTGACTTACTCGCCGTATCTGGAGGTGTTTCTCTCTTCATGCTAATTTAAGATGGATCATGTTGTGGGGTTTCGCTTGCACTGTGCATTGTTCTATGCTTCAGAACGACCTTGATTGCGGTTCCTGTTTTGAGTGCAGGGGACGGCTGCTCATTGGCCTACTGATTACTTTCCGTTTAGAGAGGACGGGGTACCACATAAATGGAAGGTGCGTCTTATATGGATGTTGGGCTTGTTTCTTTACAAAAATTTATCTCACAAGCAAAAAGTTTTGTGATCACAAGCATTGAGTGGACCATGATGGTTTTCAAAAGGTGGTGCGGTGCTTGTTTTGTTTCTTGTTTTGTTTGGCCTTCACAATATCCTACCTTTTTATCCCATAGATTTTCTAGCTTAACACTCTAATTCTAATTCACATCTGGTGGGTTTTCCTTCTGAAGAAGCACCAGAATCGAGTATTTTGACATATTTTGTGGCAAATTTTTTTCATGGGAGAGGATGTATTCAGTGTACATCACATGCTCTTTTGTATGTAAAGGATCAATTTGATTTCATCTCCATCCCTGGGTGATTTCTAATGGTCAATCCAAGGGAGCTTGGCATGTTGTTCTGCAATCTGTTTCCAACTTTGATCGCTACAACCCATGAGGTGTCCCGTTTAAGACCAAATTTTATGTCGGCATTAGTCCCTCTGCTAGATCCTTTTGTATCTCCTTTAACTGGACTGTTATTTATTAGGTTGTAAATTTGTACCTCAAGATATATCCTTTTGGATCTCACTTCTTTTATTTATTAGGTTGTTAATAAGTTTGAGCTCTCTAGCCAAGATGTAGATGAATATGGTGTAGCCCGAGAAGAAGCAAAAAAGTGCGCTGGCTGGTTGATTGCCCAGAACAAGTATTGCCTTCTTTTCCCTTCCTCCTTTTAAGGTGTTCTGTTGTGTTCTGTTGCTGTTTTAAGTGATAGCTGTAGAGACGGTCTATGATACATTCTGGTTTATCCGCATCAATGATTGATACTCGCAGCACAGCATGAGCGCTTCATTTTGGAGGCCAACTATGTCGATTTCCCACACTAGAGGAAGGCCAAGAATCCGAATGTCAATTTAACTCACACATATCTTTCTCGCTTCCCTTAACACTGTTTTTTTCTTTTTTCTTTTTTGGGCTTCTGGCTGATTGCCCCCTGCAAGTGTTGCCTTCTTTTCCCTTCCTTCCCTAAGGTGTTCTTATCTTCTAAGTGATGGCTGTAGAGAGCATCTACGAATTATGTAATAGTTACGGGTGTAATTCATTCTCCATGCATATTTATGAGGAAATGCAGCACAGTATCCTCCTTTTGAGCAGTGGAGACAACTTCATTCTCCATGCATATTTCTGAAGAAATCAATGCGAAGGATGTTGATTTCCTAGGCTAGAGGAGCTAGAGGATGGCTGAGAGTCCAAAAGTCAACGTTGTTGATTTGATCGATTTCTATGGACATTGTGAATCTTCATAGATGATTACCATATTTGACTTGGATTCAGATTACCTTAAGTGGCGATCTTGAATTGCAGTTTCTTAGATGCTCCGTATATACAAAGCATTATTTATGGGTTTACTTTAAATTCCATTGCTTCCCTCTTTGACTTTGCTCTTCGACTGCCACAGGTTAGCCGGCAAGGACACAACGACACTAGCAATGCAACTCTGGGAAAAGTCGCCATTTAATTTTTGGTAAGAATTATTGCATTAGATCTCATTGAAAAATATTGCGAGTGCTTCTTGCATGTGGTATGGTGGACTATTAGTTTGAATAATCGATGGTTTATAAATCCTTGATCGCGTCATGATCTTTTCTTTTTCTGCATGTGGTGTTTATGTTATAACTTGTTTTGTTGCTTTTGTCAGGGCGCGGGCAAGTTCCTTTTTAAGAAGTGGCCGTTTCTACTGTTAGAATGCTTTCGTCTTTGTCTTTGGGTGTCGGGTTGCTGGGGTGGCCATCCCATCCGGTTTCTACTTTAGATGGAAGAAATGAAATGGGAAAAATTCTGTTGGATAACCTTTGTGACGACCTTATTTATTAGATTTATTTAGTGACTTCTATCCGGTGGCATGTAATTTTGGTAACAAGATTCTGGTATTCAAGGTAGATTGTCACCCGTCAGTCGGGAGTAGGTAGGTGGTGGATATATTCTTATAATTCGGTTGGTAGTACTTGTTTTCTAATCTGGACGTGGGAGGTGGTGTTCCTGGAGTGGATGCGTGTGCTGCTGCGGAACTGATTGAATGAGATGGGAAAAGATTAGGAAGGTAGAAATTATGGGAGGATTCTGGTTGAAGTTTAAAATTATGGAGGGGCAAGGTAACCCATAATGAGGAATGCAGGACGTGGTGTAGTAGCGCCTGTGTAGTGGTGGGCGCCTGTTGCGGCATGGTGGGTGGATCAGGTCTGAAGCTAAGCGTGCAATTTCACCAATATTCCAAGAAAATTAAGCTCTTTCATTGATGGCAGGCCTGTAAAATGGTTTATTGGGCTACACGTCTTATTCGTATGAGGAAATCCAACTTCTTGTTAGGTTTGCTTCCAACTTAGAATGGCCTCCTACTTCAAATGCCAAATGCCGGGCAGGAATTTGAATCAAAAGGGCTTAACAGCAAATCCAAAATTTAAATTAAGTATGATAAACATCAAAAGCTTAGGTAATCTTTGATTCTCTTTCCTATTTTAAACTTATTATGTAATCCATCTTTATCCGCTTAAAATAGGCCAAGGTAATCTACTTATATAATATACCTAGATGAGGTTTAGTCCTTTTTCGGTGAAGCATGCTAAGGTAATCTAAGCTAAGTAGCACTCACACTAGCATGCTAAGGTAATCTAAGCTAAGTAGCACTCACGACATTCATTCTGTACCATCACACATCCATCCTCTCGTGTCTAGTTCTATACGGTGTATGATATATTCATTTAGGCCGGGTTAAATTAGTGAAAATTTATATTCTTTTGTTTCCGGATTAAATTCGTGAGAGAAATTCCTTTGGCAAAATTTTTGTTTTTGTAAACAAATTTCTATTTTTTTTTTGTTGGGGAAGTAGATTTGAAACATAATTTGTCTCTAAAATAAGAATCCGGCCAACTTATCTTTATTTTTTCTCTCTCTTCTTTCTTCTTATTCTTCTTCTTCAACGCCACTGCCACCACTCTTACTCAATTCGACAAGCCCACCACCATAGGCGGTGAGCCTGAGCATAGCCATGGCCTAGACCTAGGCTAGATCTAGCGAGGTTGAGCCCAATAGGGCAGCTCACCTAGCCAAGGCTTGGCCCAGCCTGGGTGTGGCCTCGCCAAGGGTCCTCCTCGCCAGGGGTCCGAGCATTCCAAGGCTTAGCACCTGGGAGAAGAAGAGAAAGAAAAGAAGAAAAGTAATAAAATTATTAAAAAATTAAAAGAAAAAGATTTGGATTAGAAATTTTCAAGACACTATCAAACATAATTCTATTCTATTATGGGAATAAAAATTTTAGATAGTTACCATGAGAAATGATTCCTGGGAGGAGAATGGTTACCCAAATGGTTACAAATGTGCAGTAGTCTCCTCTAATGGTTACAAATGTGCAGTAGTCTCCTCTAAGGGTATCCAAACAAAAGAAGGAGGATGATTTTTATGGATTAAAAAATAGTTAAAAGGTTATGAAGAAAATTCTAATTGAATGGAAAAAAAAAAAAAAAAGAGAGTGGATATTAGGAGAAAACTCAAAGGATGCACTAGTGTGGGACAAATTGATTTAATGTCTTTCCCAATAAGAACATAACAATTTGAAAGAAGATTTATGGATACCACCTTGGAGGCAATATGTTAATGTCATGTATTCCACTTCTTACTTCTTTTTGGCTTGCTCTTTTTTATATGCTATGTATACTAGTGAAGTTGAAAAACTATTGGCATGAAATGATATTTACCATAAATATTCGTACGAGTTAGATAGATTTGGCTCTATCAAATTTAGAATTTCAATAATAATTCCAAAGATTTGGCATCTTGGTTTTACCCAAATCAGCTTGAGATGTCTAAAATACTTCATAACTTAACAAAAAGCCCCATAATAAAGAAATGCCTAAATACTTACCATAGGGATTTGGACCCGGCCAAATTTGAATCCTCTTGTAACTCAATTTTTTCAATATGTTTTAATCCCTAAGTTTCATTTTTTTGGGGGACATTCTAAAATTTTGAAACAAAAATATGCAAATTGTACTTTGTTGGTGGTAATACCCATGATTTCCATATGTTGGTAGTGTAGCCCAAAATTAAAACCTATTATGTGTGGCCCTTCATACGAAAAAAAAAACCTTTAACTACATAGGACACACTACACACATAACACATAATAATAGTAGTAATGCATGTAAATATTCCAACTCAAGTTTTGAATTTTAAAAAGGAAAGACTTAGCATAATCGCAATTAATTTTTTTACTATTTTTTTATGATTCTAGTACTTGTTGTGCTACTATTTTGCAATTTTTATATTGATACCTAAAAATTTTATAATCTTAGGACTTGGTAGTTCCCTTGATTATAAAGTATAGGAAATATAGGAAGGAGAAGTTTTATGTTCATTAAAGCCTATGAGTGACCTTGGCGATGAGTGACCTTGTTTGTTTTCTCAGGAAATCAATATCAATTTCTCAATTTATCCTTCCCGAAAAATCATAAATCCTTATTCGAAGAGCGCGGGATTCTTCTAATATATATATTTGTGTGTGAAGAAAATATAACTGAAAAAAATAAATAGAAAATATATCTCATAGAAGTATGTAAATATTTGGGCTAATCCATGAACGATTTTTTTAAATACAATAAGAAAAGAAGAAGAAGAAGAAAGGATCAAGACTAGCGGCTCCATCTTCTTCTTACTATATATATATTTTAATTTTTTAGTTCTCTATGGCGTGCCTTTATTATTTTTACTTTTTTTTGTTAGGTGGTTTTTATTATGCAACGTCTTCTTTCTTTCTTTCTTTCTTTGCAATTTTAAACTTTTTTTTCCCTTTCCAGTCTCCCATGCGTCTCCCATGCAGATCCGTATCCACATTGTCTTTTTCACCATCAATGTCGGTTTCATTGCTCAAGTGGGACGTTGATATTAATTAATTGTAAAAGCTCTTCCTTCCTCCTCCTCTTGATCGGTTTAATTCCTCGAGTGGGACGTTGATCATAAAAACTCTTCCTCTTTTTTAACACCCACTGGTCTCACTTCCTCTCCTATCTTTTCCTCTCACTTCATCCAAGTTCATCCAATCGTCTCTGCTTTCCTCTTTTTTTTTTTTTTTTTTTTTTTTTTTTTTTTTCCGGAATTTTCTAAGACAAGAAGTCGAATTCCCCACGCTTTTTGTGGCTTTTCGGAAATTTTTCGAAGGACCAAAAAGTCGAATTTAATTTTTAACCCTCTAAATAAATAAATAAATAAAAACTCCAATTTTTGGGGGCACAATTTAGGCCACTTTCGACTAGATGATTTACCTATTTGAGAAAAAGTAAAACATAACTTTATAAATTTAGCTCTAGGGAAAAAAAGAAGGATTTATTGAAAAAAAAAACATAAGGTTTGTTTAATATTATTGCATCTCTCACACGCTATCTTAATGGTAAGGAAGCAAACTTTATAAAAAAAATACATCAAAAGAAAAAAAGTCAAAAAGAATGGATATTTAGGAGAAAATTTACGGCTTGGAGGCGGCTTTTCAAGTTTGACCTAAAAAATAACTATTTAATACTTACATAAAATTTGGGTGTAGATTTGGGTGCACGGAGTTGAGAATTAATAATTCCAAAAAATCACATTATTTCAAATTTAAAATAAGTATCTTGACTTTACAAAAGTTAAAAGAGCTAAACTAGGTGGTTAATCCACCTTAGACGGAGATTCCCCCGGAGGAGAGGTTTGATTGACCGTGGCAGTGGAGGTTGATGGAGGTGGAGTAGTTGTGGTAACCAAACCAACAGAGTTACCATTTCACCAAAATTCGAGTTAAATTTGTTTTTTTAGGTACGGGTACACCAGTAATTATATTTTTTTTATTAATTTTCTCATCAAGCTATTTTGGGACTTTTTATTTTGCTAATATTGGGAGTCAAGCTCCTCTCCCGTCTCTCCAGTCTGAGCAAATTAGAAGAGGTCCCAAAAATTAGAGCGGGGAGAAGAAAGGAAGAGGAACCGGCGGCTCAAGAAGCCAAGAAGCCGAGGGATGAGCATGGCCCCACCCAGCACCCACCCTCTGCTGCTCCATGAGAAAGGGAACAGGAGCTAGAAGAGGGAATGACATTGAATAAATAATAAAAAAACTTAATGAATTTGCAATAACAATATTAATAAATATATTACATATTAATACTTAATAATTAATGAGAACATACTTTAACAAAAAAATTATAGATTGAACTGATACTTTAAAAAAAAAAAAAAAATTATAATTAACGCATTTAAAAAAATCTATTATCTTCTATAATAATTAAAAATTATACTTTAACATACTTTAGCTAATTTTTTTGTCCCACGTCCTCATTCCCCAAAATTTCTCTACGCCGGAAGGAGACCATCAGAGTGACGACGAAAGAGAAGGCTTTGTAGCGGGTGGACTGTTGCGGATAAAAAAAGGACGATTCTTGCAGGATTCTTGCAGAGCGCATCGGGGTGCGTTGGGAAGATCATCTTTTCAGCTTTGTCGCTTTGTCGTAAGAAGAGAGAGAGAGGTGAGGTTTTCTTGCAGTAGTGCAAAGGCAAAACGAAGCTCTTCCGCTGCTATCATTTCCTGTCTCCATCCCACTGACACCAATCGGGCGGTTCTTCGAGGTCTTTTGTCAAGTTTTTTTTTTTTTTTTTGTCTTCTTTGCGTTTTGCATTTTGCATCAGGAAAGGAACTCCTTTCCTGGGTATATCGAAATTTCCTTTCCAGTCGGTTTACCTTCGTTAAGCCAAGTTTATTTTGCTCGGTTGCTTTAATCTTTAATCGGTGAATTATCTTTTTGTGGACAAATTTGACATTCCAAGATTAAATGGACTTAGGCATCAGAATTGAGATTAAATTTATTTGATGCGGCTAATTTGGAGTTGGAGGACTCAAAAGCATAATAATGTCATTTAGTTGAGAGAAGCATGGACTCCTTCCAATCATGCTATTCCAATCCAATGATGCCATCTCTAGAGATTTTTATTTTGTTCCATGAAGTTGTCTTTCCTCTTAATCAATCTGCTATGTGTATGTGTATGTGTAGGGCTATGTATACTGTCCCATGGCCAGTTTCCCATTTTTTATACCATCCTCGTGGGTGGCGTGGGTGGCTGACGTGGAAATGTCGGGGATGGATTCTCCTTTAACGATAATCCAGCATACTCTTCGTCATCCATGATGATCATCATCATGAAGTCATGTCCCACACCTTTTCCTCTTATAGGAACCAATGTAAAATGTTTTATTTCCTATCATCATCATATAAAGTTTCTTCATGAGCATCTAATGGCAGCATCTCTTTTATATGGAAGATTGGATTGATACATGTTTCACTTTGCTGGAAGATGGTGTTTAATTTTACTTGGATTTGAATTGAGAGGAGCTTGTTTGAGCTGCCTTTGACTTGGCAGCTCCTAAATTCTAAATTGAATTTTAGCCTTAAGCCTATTTCCCATCCCCCTCTTTTCCCTCACTTTGACTTTCATTGGATTGAGGAATTATTGTTGCATTTACTAAGACACGACAAAAAGGAAGATATAATAAAAATAAAAATAAAAACATATCTTGCAATTTATGGGGTAATTTGGCATCCCCTTGCAAGTCAAGTCTCTCATCACAAGCTTGGAAATAGGGGCTGCTTCTGGCCCTAGCTTCTCTTTATGTGGCTTTGGTGCTAAACAACTTGTTGGGTTGAAAGTCCTAAGCCACAGAAGAAGTGTGGATTAAAGTTCCTCAAATAACCTCCAAATATTTTATTTTATTTCAATCAGATAATTAAGCTTTTTCACTTTGGGATTTGATTACTCGACATAGGAGGTGGCATAAACTGTTGACCATACAGACTCTCTGCTTTAATTGGCCTAAAACCATGGTGTATAAATATCCCTGCAGTTATCTCCAAAGAAATGTATATAATGGGAAGTATTCAACATAATTTTTTGATAAGTTAAATTTGGAGAGGCTTATTATTTTGTTTTGTTTGATTTCCATTTGTAAGTAAACAAGTAAAGAAGAGTAAACTAGTTTGGCATGCTCCATAGATATAACAACCTAAACTTATGGATCACCAACCATTATCTTCTCATTATTTTTATTTTATTTTTTTTTTTAGGATTGAATCCACTTATTTCTCCGGGTTAGCCAAGTTGGTGGGTTAGCTTCCTTGGAGCGACCAAGCGGGTGGGTTGGTCAAGTACATCAGGTCAGGAGGTAGGTCAGGTCAGGTAGGTGAGGAAGGAGAAATCTCATTTTGGTATGCCATTATATTTCTCTCCTAATAGTTATTAATCATTTTATTTTTTATTTTTTATTTGATGAATTTATTTTGATTTAAAACCAAAAGTAAAAGTAAAAGGTTAATTATTTGGAATTAATTTTTTTGGATAAATTGCGGTACTCAAGTTTTTTTTTTTTTTTCATTACTAAACATATCGAGGCGAAGCTATGCCGTACCCATTCTTCTACATTAGGATAAAACTCATAAACATAAACATGTCTAAACATGTCTTTTGCCAAGCTATCCCCTATACCCTTCATTAGCATTTTTTTTTTTTTATGAATTTATTTCATTACTAAATTATCTTCTTTTGCCAAGCCAAACCTGTACACCCACCTACCCAATGTTCTACCACATTGGTAGAGATGAGTTGGGATAAAACTAACTCAAGTTTGTTTTAATGTCTTTTTTGCCAAGCTATCCCCTACCAAATGTTCTACATTAGCTTCTTGAATTAATTTTTGGGTAAATTTAACACAACATGCCATAATGCCCCTTCCAATGCCCGTAGGGTGCCCAATGTTTAAACTTATGTTTTTAACTCAGGTTTTTCCGGGGAAAAACAAACTAAATTAGGAGACTAAACTAAATAGAGATGATCAATTATTAAAGATCATTAACTTTTTTTTTATAGGAACTTAATCCACTTATTTCTCTCTCGGAAGTGGTTAGCTTAGCTGTGGTTAGCTTAGCTAAGCTATGGGGGCTTGCTTGGGGCTTGCTTGGAGTTGGATAAGGAGGGATATGGTCAGCTAAGAAAAAGAGGAGAAGGAAGAGCCGTCTAAACAATTTGACTTTCTATCCCTTTTTTTTTTTTTGGTCTTTCAAATCAAATTCTTTTATGAAATTATTTTCACCTAATCTAATATGCTTAGGCATCATTTGGATTCTAGTTTAAGAGTTTAACTTTTTATAATCTTTTTGGTCTTTAGAAAATTACTTTTGGTATTATTACATGAGTGCAAGCCCATTCCCAATCCACGCCTTATTTTTCTGAATTCTTCATTTTGTTTTGTTACCTCAAATAAATACTAAATTTTCAATTGACCAAAATCTACTAAAGTCATCCGGTACTATGGACCACTATTATATTAATGATGTTGTTGGAGTTGGACGGATTTGGTCTCCGAGAAGAGTTGGATCTGTGGAGTTGGATATACTCTAATACTTTCTAATACTTCCTAATATTGCACCGTAGGCACTCTATTTTATTAAACTTTTTGATCAAATTTCCTGTGAATTTGATTTAATCCAATTCTAGACTAAAATAAGAAGCGTTCTCCCCCAAAATTTCCTTTTAATTGGTAAATAAATATTTGACGAGAGGATTTTTCTTTGTAATTAAGTAGCAATAATTTAATTGTCCTATACATTTAACTTTTTCTCTTCATGACATTTAGGATCCACCATGTGCTCTAATCATTAGAGAGAGTTTTCTTTTCTTTATAATAGGAATTCCCCTTTACTTCATATTTGTATGATGTATGAATGAGCTCTTTTCAAGGAAAAATACAAAAAAAAAAAAAAAAATCCTAATGCAAATAGGATTAGGAAATTCTTTTGTTATGGATTGGATTCCTTTCTAGATCCATGGGGAGAACATTTTTAATAAGTTTTTTCTTTTTATTTTTTTTTCATTTCTCTTTACTTGCGCCCCGCCCCCGCGCCCCCCCCCCCCCCCCCCCCGGACGTTAGGTAGTCATGCCTTCCTATATGAAAACTCCAAGGCCCACCTCATGGCATCCGTGGAAGAGGAAAAATAACTTCTTGTGGCGATGTAACAGAAGTAAAAAAAATAATGAAATAATGAATAGGTAGTTTTTAGCAGGTAGTTCATTATCATATCATTAAGTACTCATCATCATGAAAAATGGATTATATGCCCCAATTGATTTGTTTAAACTTGTATATACCCTCTACAATTACCAAAATCTAGATTGAGGCGACAAGCAAAGGCAAACCAAGGCAAACCAAGGCAAACCGGGTGCTTGGGTACTTTTTAACTGACTTTTTACTTTTTTTAAATTGCAAACATATGCACACAAATACACAAATATTGTGTGTGTTCTTATTTGTTTCTTCTGAAACAAGAATTTGTCTCTTGTGAAATAAGAATTTGTCTAGTAAAATTCTAATGCAAAGGTTTGTCTGCTATTACCTTTCTAAATAATTTTCTAACTTGAACTTATTTTTCTTCCTCCACCACCTTCCTCCACCACCGCCTGCACCACCGCCTGATTACCAATTCGATTTAATAGTGGTCCATACGGCGAAGACAGAGGTTACCGCCTGAATACCAATTCGATGATTACCGCCTGAATACCAATTCGATTTAATAGTGGTCTATACGGCGAAGAGAGAGATTGGCTAAAGATTGGCCAGGTTTGGGTGGTTTGGAGGCGAGAGGTGAAGGGACAAAAAGCAGATAAGTCCATTATTTATCCATAATCCCAGAGCCAGAGGATGGCTCTAATAAAATAAAATATAAATTATTAAAAAAAGCTGATCATTGCTTGCTGAATGCTGAGGACAAAATTTATATCTCTGCACAACAACCAACCTTTTCTCTCTCTCCTCTAGGCTCCCCTATTGCTACTAAAAGACCTCCTATAATGTTGCCTATAATGTTTTACTTGTAAAATTATCTGGGCTGTTTTTGAAATAAAATAAAAAACAGAAGAAGAAGAAGATAAATTGTTGTAAGATCGAAAAAAGTTATTTTTCCTTTATACTATATAAAAATGTCTTTTTTCATTAGTAAATAATTCTACACGAAGTATGTAAAATATTATAGGAAATTATAGGGAATATTATTATGGGGAATTATAGGAAATATTCGAGAATGTACTTTTCTTTAATATGCTATAAAAAAATGTGTGAAATAGTAACTATTCTAAATAGAAAAAAGGAGTGGCCATCATTTTATCATTTTAAACTGGCAATTTTGTTCTAAATAAGGCCCCAAGGCACAAGTAGGAAATGGAGTCAAATAAGGCCTCTTCATAATTTCGTCTTTTGATTTTTTTCTATTTTTTAGTGAAAAAAAACTAAATAAAACTATTTTTAAAAAAAAAAAAGGGAAACCGATAAAGAAAACACCAAGAAAACACCTTCACAAAAAAAAAGTGACCAAAGAAATTCAGCTAAGCCTTGAGCTTGCTGACTCACGTGTTGTGTTGGCTGGTAATCTGGTCATGGCTGGCGAAAGAAATGAGGAGAGGGAGAAGGAGGAAGTAAAAGAAACAAAGAAGAAACTAAAAAAAGATAAAAATAAAAAAATCGATTTTTTATAATTAAAAGTAAGAAATTCATATCGCTACCGAGTCACTAGTTTATTTTCATAATATTACCGAAGATATTGTGTCTCTTCGGAAGATTTATAAAGTCCAAGATGAGGTGCTACGAAGCATGGGAAAGACCCATGAATTCATCAGAGGTCATCAGTCATCGCCGCCCATCTCCTCAAAAAATTATGGTTATTGAGACTGCGACACCCTCTACTTTTATTCCTCTTTTCTTTTCTTTTGGGCTTTTGTTCTTTTGTTCTTCTTTTTTTAAAATTCTCCCTTGGTTGTTCTCAAGTCCAAAAATTAGGGTATTTACTTATCATTTCTTTGCTTGGTTATGGTGGAAAAATGGAAATCTGAAATGATTTTTATGTAAATATCAAGCGCCCAATGCAAAGGACCGTTTTTTCCCTCCTACATTTTCTTGAGCAAAAAAATATCTTAGGAAAAAAAAAAAAAAGCAATCTCGGCTATACATTTATTTCTCCAACTACCCTTCACACAATTTTTAAGCCAAATCCCGCCTTAAAGATCTCAAATTGCCCCTCTTGAATAATCATTTCATCATCGTCTGCTTAGAGTAGAGTAGAGTGGGGTGAGTGAAAAATTGAAGAATAAAGTTGTAAATAAAAAGACACAAATATAATCAATGGCAAGCTATAAAGTGCTTGATATTTTCAAAAAAATCCAAAATATGTGTTTGGTATTTTCAAAATACAGCAACCTCCTAATGGGTGCCTAACCAGCCATAATCCTATCATTGTCAACACAGGTGGCATATTCACAAAGATGTGGATGGAGAATAAGTTCCATGAAAACTAAGTTTGGCAAATGAATAAATTTGTGGGGGGAAGTCTGACAAATATTGATTTTTTTGGGAATGTGAAAAAACATTTTCCCTACTCTTTCTTTGGTTATTTTTATTTTCATTTTTTTGTAATTTGAATTATTATTTTTTTCCTTCTTCCTTTTTCTTCTTCTTCTTCCTGGCTAGTGACCTGCCAAAGGAGAGGCGAGCAACCGGCCAGGCTTCGAGAGAGTGTGCACTGTGCACCCTTGAACGTCAAGGGTGGCGAGGAGGCTTGCTCACGAGCCACCGGTGGAGGAAAAGAAAATAATTATAAATTACAATTTTTTTCTAAAGATGATAATAATAATAATAATAATTTGAGCGGGAGATTATCATTTTCCTAAAAAAAAGATTTATTGGAAAATGGAGCCTAATTAGAGAAATGATTTATTTTTGGAGTCAAGATCAATCCTTCATCATCCATCCTTATCAAGATCTTTACTGAAATTATAAATTTTATAATAAGGACCTCATAGTACAGAAACTTGCACATCACCTTGGTGGACCCAACACAGCTATCCATCCATTTTGACTTAGGATAGGTCGAATCACGCCTCATGCCACTGGACAAAAAGAACAAAAAAACGTGTGGAGACCGGGACGGAATCATGGGATAGAACAAAACGGTGCTCAGGAAGGTGTTTGTTATGTCCCGGGCTCATGGCAAAGGAATGGCCAAAAGCGTAAAAGATGTGGTGAGAACTGTGATTTTTCTTTTGTGGAAAGGAAAAACAAAAACCCTGGTAATTATAAAAAAAAAAAAGAAAAGAAGAAGCTATATTCAACTTATATTCCATCTTTTTTTTATATATATTAAAGATGAAATAGAACTTAGTTCTCCAAGGAAAATTTATTTTTAGCTTTATCTTCTACATATAATCTTCTTCCTTTTTTTTTCAAAATTAAGAAAATAGTAAAGAATTGAAAATTGAAAAAATTAATATATGAGTGGAAAATGTTACTTATAATAGCCTTATAAAAGTATTAAAAAACATTTTGGGCAAAAGTTCTTGCTTCTTTTTCTTTTCTTTATATCTATTGTTTTATTAATATTGATTTGACATTTCTATAGATGGATGGAGTTAAAAAATATCTCCTCCTCCTTCTCTTTTTCATGACCCCAGAATAAATGAAAAGAAATGAAAACAGGCATTTATCTCTTTCCTCGTATCTATTTGGCTTGCTCTTTTTTATATGCTATGCCAGGCTTTATCCCTGCATCCTGTAAGTTTGAACAGACAGTGAGGGCATCATCTCCCCGATGTATAATGAACCGCGCACGCAATCAAGCCATTCGATGAAACTACATCATGTGCAGGCATATTGTTAAAGACATTTTTAGCAGCATTAATATTCCAATCAATGCATTTGCTACTCTAAATCTGAAAATAATCCAGATTTAAGAGCATGTGAATCTGCTCACCCATCTTATCAGTTCTCTGGCATTATATCAATCAACCCAAACTCTGCATAGGCTCTAACCATCTGTGTCCAAGTGATAACATCCCTCGTGGCCATCTTCTCAAACAAGGCCTCCACATCGTCTATGGTTCCGCATTTTATGTAAAATCTGATAAGTGCGGTCTCCATTCCATTCCAATTCTGATGGCATGACCATGAATTTCCTTTACTCTAATTAAACTATTAGTCTCAGCACATTATCAATTTGGTCCATTGGCTGAAAAGATTCAAATGCTCTTTCGTATTGGGCCTTCACCAATCCCGAAACTACAGTATTCCTCGAAGCAATGTGTCTCTTAGGCAATTGGTCAAGCAATTCAAAGAACAGAATCCAGACACTCGCATTTAAGTGCATTAGAAACAAAGAGGCTTTCTAAATAACCCGGGGCAGCCACCAAAGCATGGACTTGCAAACCAGCTCCAGTTCAGTAAGCCGTGTCCACGATACTCATTTTGCTGAGTACCTGAACTCATCAATCCCAAGAAAGCCTCCGCTGCTTCGAGTCCTCAGTCCGCCTTAGCGAGACCAGAGACGACGGCCGTATAAGAAACCACATTGGGATGCGACAGCCCATCGAAGACGCCGTAAGCGTGCGAGGTGCAGCCAAGTTTGAGGCAGGCCACGATGAGCGCATTGCCCAGACTGGGATTTTTCTCAAGCTTGAGGACGAGAGCGTGCACCTCGCCGTATCTTTATGGAGAAGCGAAGCAAGTCAAAGCAGTCGTCAGCATGAGAAATATTGACATGTAAATTCATAAATATTTTTCATCACATTTATTTAAAATTCCAACAAAATTTAATTTTTTTACTGGAAAAGAAAAATTAATGCTTTTGACATGATATTAACTCTAAATTAACAATCTCTTTTGCAAACCCCAAGTTTTCCCATTTAAGACCACCATGTTTTAACAATTATTATATGTTTTTGTGCTTATGTTATTCGATACTGATTTTTTTCCTTTTGTTATACCATGTATACATATATGGTACCTTTTGCTCAATTATTGGGCATGCTAAAAAGACAAATAGATATGATGATTCTAGAATATGAAACTTGGAAAAGGAGTAAATGCGAATTCCATTACCATCAATAGTAAAATATGATACACACATTTTCCCTTTACTTGTCCATTGTTTTTAGTGTTGTTTCTTAAATTTTAAATTTTGAGATTTCACCGACTTTTGTCAAATTGATTAAACCATTCAATTGAATATCCATCATCTGCAGATCTATTGACCATGGAGCAATTATGAACTATACGTCTTATGTGTCCCCAAAGCACGCCACTGCAAGAGTGAAGGATGGCTTGTTTCAGAGTTGTTCTTTTTTAAAGAAAAAGCCTCGTTTCTGGGCTTAATGGACAAGCCTTGTTTCTGGCGGTAGCAGTAAGTTAGGTGCCCATGGTAACACTCACCACTCCAATTTCTTTTGTTCCCCAAAGAAAGAAAAAAATGGTTCAACTAATTAAAGGAGGGAGAAATAGATTTGGATAGTTTCTTGTTCCCCTTCTTTTCTTTTTCTCTTTCTTTTTCCTCACCTCACCGCCGCTCTTGCATCCTATCGTATCCTCCTCGTCGTCCCCCTGCCCATCGCCAGCCTGCTTGCCACCGCCAGCCGACTATGGGCCATGGGTCGCAGTGGGCTTCTCTCTAGAGAAGGAGCACGAAGAGAGGGAAAAAAGAAAAATCTAAAAAAATTAATTAAAAATTATAAGAAACTTTAAGTTAGCCTATTTTTTTTTTTCTATTCTCATTCCCAAAGATTACCAAAATTTTTGCTGGGAAATGAAAAGACTATTTCTAAAAAAAGATTCCGGAACACGCCTTAATATCCTCATCTATATAGACAAATTCATAATAAACCCAAAGCATAAAAGACCAGAGTCGCGCCCAAGCCAAGCAAAAGGCAAATCACCCGGAACAAGCTCACTTTAATCATCTTGAAAGATTAATATAGAAGATCTTGGGACTAGCTCTTAAAGAAATAAGGTATCATGGTCTACATAGTAGCATAGTAGTTGCTTTATAGTCAAATCGATTTGACTACTATGGATGAAGGATAACTAATGGATAATTGCCCTCCCAATATTCCTAGTAAGCAAAATATCAATAACACTGTCCAACCCATAATCCTAAAATAGCTGGGCCAAGAAAATGAATAAAAAAAATACAACTACTACAAGCAAGTAAAATAGCTGTTCAACTAGTATTAACAGACTGCTGAATGAATATGCCATGATACAAAATTCGGTCTCCTAGCTTCCAAAATGGTGATCACGCTGCTGATTTAAGCTTAGAAGTCAGAATCCACACATCCGTTCCTAGTCGTCAAAGAAGATTTAAAACTTGAAGGCTAGTAAGATTTGAAGTTGAAATAAACATGCAAAATCCCTCTTTCAAAAGTGTATCTGAAGCCCTTCTTTGTGTTCTATACACACAATCCTAAACCAAACAATGTGAATCATATGGCAGCCAAAAGGTTTTACATATGCGTAAAAGTGATTTTCTGATCAAGTAGACCCAACAATGTCCTCATATGGGGCGAGCGTGGAGTCGGATGATACCCGTCTCTGTGCTATTCCCATCCTTTTCAATTGTGTGTGTTGGGGGGCTCACACGGTTGGAAGATTTTGGTTTTCTTGGTCGATGCTTATCATGCCACCAATAAGCCCCAATCCACATGGATAAATTCAAGTATGATGTTGTCTGAGCAAAAAATATAAATCAAATAAGTCAAAACCAAAGTCGAGAAAATTGATGACATGAAGCACGAGTCCAGATTCCACCTCTGCAACATTGCCAAAAACTGCATCACCTTCCTCCATGGTTCCCATGGCTTTGGTGGCCTTCATTTCAAAATTATCTTCCGATGGAGCTGGCTTTGACACTATTGCTCCTTGCATCCGTCTCTGTTGTTCTTCTAGCACCTCAGTTCTTTTCCGTTCCTAAAATTATATACCGGAGACCTCTGGTTAGATGCACAACCTTACTCAGTTTGCACTATGTTTGCACTAAGCAACAGTCTGGTCTGCAGGGAGAAAGGAATTTTCCAATGCAGCCCTGTCCTCTTCAGGGTCAACGTTCCCTTGAGTTTCATCACCATGCAGAAGTTGCCCCGGGAAAATGATCCAGCCCCCTCTTCTGACTCCATCATCTCAATGGTTCCGGCTACATGGATCCTTCATCTAAACATCAAAACCATAGGAATTGTAACTTAGTACCCACCCAACTGAAAGCGAAGCTGAAACAAGATTTCTATAGAAAAGTTATTAGTCGACAGAGTCAGGCACACCTTCTTGTATATAGGACTGAGGACACTAGCAGTTTCTGGATTATCAACGACATCCACAGACGTTGAAGATGCTTGCGCAAAATATTCTCATGAAATTCTTTCTTGAAAGCATATGTTTCATTCAGTCAATTTTGACGTACCAAATATACATTCTCAACAGTGAAAGAATATCAAAGTATAATTACCTTTGCCTTGTCTATGTGGATGCAATTGAAGATAACTTCCCAAAACTCCATGACCTTATAGCTGTGCTGGTATGCAATTGAGTCTCAACACCAGCATACCAGCATGTATTCTCGGTTGGTCTTCTTATGCGGATAATCCCCACATCTGCGTGGATGCTAGAGTACGTATCCCCTTCTTCTGCAAGCAACTCAGCAGGAGGCTCCTCCCCACACCCTCTGGCTCGATAAAGTGCATCCTTTTTCCTGGCTTCTGCCAGCTCCCAAAGTGCGTGCTCGGTAAGATAAAGAGATAAGAATCTGCAGACCCAGAAGTTCAACTTTTCCTATGCTACTCTGAATAATTCACCTTTTTAGACACTACTTTCAGGTAACATCCTCGCACTGCTCAAAGACCAAAAGACCATGTTAAGTGTCAATGATCTCTTAGAGCTCATGTAGCAATTCCATGACTAGCATAGATACCAAAATCAAGGATGCTGAGAAGTGAGCCATATAATGACGATTAGAGACTAAATGAAAGATCTCTAGACCATTCGTATGAAAATATAAAATATAAAAAAAAAGCATATTAGCTTCCAGTACTCAACATATGTCAGTGTCTCTGTGTCCAAATAGAGATGCATTTTGATGTCACCGTGAAGCTCTTCCATTTCTTTCGCTGTTAAGCCCTGAATCAAATGCAGTGGCCTAGACAGCTAAGCTACCATAATAATAAGCCTCTCCAAATTTAACTTATCAAAAAATTATGTTGAATACTTCCCATTATATACATTTCTTTGGAGATAACTACAGGGATATTTATACACCATAGTTTTAACAATAAATGCACTTCATGGCCAATTAAAGCACAGTCTGTATGGTCAACAGTTTATGCCACCTCCTATCGACCGCTGAAGTCGAGTAACAAACTGCTGAATCAAATCCCAAAGTGAAAAAGATGCACTCCAAAGCAGCTTAATTGTCTGATTGAAATAAAATAAAATATTTGGAGGTTATTTGAGGAACTTTTATCCACACTTCTTTTGTGGCTTAGGACTTTCAACCCAACAAGTTGTCTAGCACCAAAGCCACATAAAGAGAAGCTAGGGCCAGAAGCAGCCCCCTATTCCCAAGCTTGTGATGAGAGACTTGACTTCCAAGCGGATGCCAAATTACCCCATAAATTGCAAGATATGTTTTGTTTTTTTTTTATATTTATTATATCTTCCTTTTTGTCGTGTCTTAGGAAATGCAACAATCTCAAAAGTTTCAGCTCCTAATTCCTCAATCCAATGAAAGTCAAAGTGAGGGAAAAGAGGAGGATGGGAAATAGGCTTAAGGCTAAAATTCAATTTAGAAAGTAGCAGCAGCCAAGTCAAAGGCAGCTCAAACAAGCTCTTCTCAATTCAAATCCAAGTAAAATTAAACACGATCTTCCAGCAAAGTGAAAAATCTATCCATCCAATCTTCCATATAAAAGAGATGCTGCCATTAGATGCTAATGAAGAAACTTTATACGATGATAGGAAATAAAACCATGTAAAATATATTCGGTTACTATAAGAGGAAAAGGTACATCGGAATAACATGGACTGTCCGACACTACATGTTGAAAGATCATGGATGACAAAGAGTATGCTGGATTATCCTTAAAGGAGAATCCATCCCCCGACATTTCCAGGTCAGCCACGAGGATGGTATAAAAAATAGGAAACTGGCCATGGGATAGTATACATAGCCCTACACATAGCAGATTGATTAAGAGGAAAGACAAGAAATTCTCATTCATGGAACAAAATAAAAATCTCAAGCAAAATCTAGAGATCGCATCATTGGAACGAGTCCATGCTTCTGTCAACTAAATGACATTATGCTTTTGAGTCCTCCAAATTCACCGCATCAAACAATTTTAATTTCAATTCTGATGCCTAAGTCCATTTGATCTTGAGAAAATATTGGGTACCCTAACAGTGCCACGCAATCAGTGCTCTGAACCATTCAGATCATGACACCTGGACAAGTGTCAGTCCACGTCGTCCACTTCTCCGTTTCAAACCAACGGCGCGAGAAGTTCTCCCTCTCCTCTCTTGAGCATAAGTCCTCTGACGCTCTCTCTCCTCTGCAGATCGTCTCTCTCCTCTCTCTCCTCTCTGTCTCTCTCCCCTCCGCCTCTGCTGGTTGCTTCCATCGTCCCCGCCGACGCCGACGCCGACGCCGCCGACGCTCCTCCGCCTCCCTCTCGCGACCTCCGCTCTGCTCTCTCTCCCCCCCTCTCCACGAAGTCGTGCCTCTCTTCCAGCGAAACGCGACGCTGACGGCCCTCCGCCTCCGCCTCCGCCGGTTGCCTCCGTCGCCCTCGACTCCCACGCCGACGCAGCCTCCGCCTCCTCCCCCTGGACCCGACTCCGACGCCGACGCCCCTCCGCTGGTTGCCTCCGTCGGCGTCGGCAAGAGGGAGGCGAAGGGGCGTCGGCGTCGGCGTCGGGCGCGTAGGCGGAGTCCGTTGCCCCCGACTCCGACTCCGACGCCGACGCCGACGCCTCCGTCTACGCGCCCGACGCCGACGCCGACGCCCCTTCGCCTCCCTCTCGCGACCTCCGCTCCGCTCTCTCCCTCTTTCCTCTGCGGAGCGCCCAACCCCGACGCCGACGAACCCCTGCTCGCGTTTTGGCCTCCCTCTTCGTGAGCGAAGGTCGCTCTGCTCGCTCTTTCTCTTTCCTCTGCGAAGCGCCCCCTACTCCTGAACGCGGACGCCGCCAACGCCGTCGCCTTCCCAAGCCCCACCGATAGGCATCCCATTGGCGACTCCCGTACGTCCCAAGGTTCGTTTTCTTTTTTTGGATTCTACATGGTAAATTCGGTGCCATGTTAATACTCTATGGCTTTTCTTCTGGGATATTTTGGGTTGTGTGGATAAAAGCGGTTAGTGCATGATATTAGAAGAGCACCGACTAGGCGATGTAATGATAGAAAATGCTCGACAAATTGATATCTATGCATGTGTTCTCAGTTAAGTTTTTCTCTATCCATGCCATCCTTTCTATCTGATTCTGGAATTAAACTTTTTATATCAGGATGTTAGTGAATTCTGTGAAAAGACTTCGAATTAAGAGGACTTCTGAGGCTAATGGACTTGGTACTGAATTACAGAGTCAATTTTCTGAGACTTGATCATGTACATGGTTTTGTATGATCATGATATTTAAAGCATTGTTGAGGATGAGTGCTAACCTTAAGCTGGGTAGCTCTGAAGCTATCCAGGTCCCTATAGAGCATGGTTGTGAACTTTTGAGTGAACGGTGTGTATAGCTTGCCCATTATACGGTTGTGGAAATGAAAAGACTGGATAAATGGAGCATTTTGAAAATCATGGTTGCTCCTCTTGGTGTCCCTTTTCTTTATCTTTTTGTTGAGGTGACACTACCCTTTCCCAACTTTTGAAAATCAAACTTTGGAATGTCCTATGTATGTTGTGTGTACATATATTCTTGCAACTTATTTCTTGTTGATATGTGAGAGAGAGATGGACACTATTCTTTCTTGTGGATTGTTTATTGGTTCTCCATATTCTCTGCGAGGAAATGAGATTTCATATTAAGAGTCTTTCTGATCAAGCCCACTTGAATTGCTTATCAAACTGGAATTTTGGATGGCATGAGATTTGGCATATAAAAGGCCGCAAGTCTAGTATTGAGGTTGAAAACTGAGGTTTTCATTTTCTTTGGAACTGAGGATTTTCTGTTTCCTCTGAACATTGATCTTTATTCATTGCTGCAACTTTCAGCATATCCATGGGTCAGAGAAGGAGGAAATGCATCAGATATCCCTATGGATATATCAGTGAACAATATGAGACAATTTGTGAAGTACGGTCGACTGAAACAATTTGCTTTACGGGTAACAAAACTGCTCTGTAAGATTTGTTCAAGGAGGAAAGGATATTATATCATGTCAATGTCTAACAAATATTGCTTGCAGGCACTAGCAAGCACACTTGATGAAGAGGAACTTGCTGACCTCAAGGATCAATTTGCTGCAATTGATGTAGATAAAAACGGTTCTATTAGTCTTGAAGAAATGAAAGAGGTATCTATTTCTTTCTCATTCCACATTCACTCTGATGAATATTTTAATTACATCATGATCATGAGTGTTGTATGCATGCAGGCCCTTGCTCAGGATCTTCCCTGGAAGATGAAGGAACCACATGTCTTAGAGATTCTTCAAGCAGTAACTTTTATCTTTACCTTTGTTATGGCCTTGTTTTCTCCTTGTGTATTAGCAATTGAGATTTGTTTTTCTGGTGGGTTTTGTGGAATACCATTTCTGTCAGTTTCACTTTCTTCTTTTATTGTTTTGGTGATTCTCTTTTGTTCATATTCGATGCTTGAAGCTTCCATTTAGTTCTTGCTTCATGTTTCATCATTTTGAAAACTTGCTTGTGTTGTTAGCCAAGAAATGTTGGACTGATTTTTTCGTTCATAAGATGAGCTGCTGCCAAGCTTATAGATTTTGCACAAACATGTGAGTCCTGAATGGTGCATAAGAATCTCTTTTATTTTTCCTTCATGTAGATTGATAGCAACACGGATGAGCTAAGTGGATTTTACTGAGTTTGTTGCAGCTACTCTTCATGTGCATCGAATGGAGGAACATGACTCAGAGAAGTGGCAGCTGCGGTCACAGGCCGCTTTTTGAAAAATTTGACATTGATCGTGATGGTTATATTAACCCCAGAAGAACTTCGACTGGTAATTTTGACTATCTTCATTTATTCATCCCTTCCACATTCATTTGCCCTCTAGTTCTCATTTGTGTCACTATGGGTATGGGTAGAGTGAAAATTAAATTATGTAGACAGGGCTAAATGTATTTGTTTTAATTTGTAACTGAATTTTGACCCTGTCTCTTGGGAGCTTGAAGTTTGTTTCTTGCAAAATTGCCCAAAAGTTGGGATAAGTCGTCTGTCTTTTTGCATATTGGGCACAAAATAGTAGCATAGCTACTTTCTGTTGCAGCTTCACATAAAGAAACTGTTCAGCTCGTGTCCTTGATAATTTGGTTATTGTCTCATCTGAAAATACTAGCCGAATGTATTGCCTCTTGTTGTATATTCTGCACAAAGTAGTGGCGCAGGTTTTTTTATGTTGCTTGGTACAAAGAAATGGTTAAGCATGTTAACATGTAACCTTGACATGATGCTCCCATGCCCTTTCAGCAGACAGGTTTGAAAGGCTCCTTCGGTCCTCTGCTAGAGGAAGCCGACGTCGACAAAGATGGGAAAATAAGTTTATCGGAGTTCAGAAGGCTGTTAAGAACTGCAAGCATGGGCTCTCAAAATTGGCCGAGCCCATCTGGTTATTGGAATTTGAGGAAGATATAGATCCATTATGGAGCTTTTGGGTGTTAAAAAGAGAGGAAGGAGCACGGGACTGGTTACGTATTTTGGTTACTCAAGACATACCGAGCCAACCATGATGACTGCCTCTGTACCATGGCCAGTGGAAATCCCTGTACAAAAGTTAGTATCAAGGGATTTTGCATGGCACCCCAAGTTAGCCGAGAAGTGCTTGAGGATGAAGGTTTGGAGAGATTGCTGGCTGTGGTTGTTTACTTGGTGAGAGGGAAGGGCTATACGGGCGTACGTCTTCTAATGAGTGTGGGATTGTGTAGGCTGCGAGTGTATATTTAACGCCCTCGAATTTGGGGGCCTGTTATATTACAGAATGGGCAATGCTTTTTTACTTGTAAGGCCTTCTCCCCAATTTTTTTGGCATCGCAAATGAATTAAATGTAAACATTTTTCAGTCTCTCTCAGAGATGGGCAATGCACCTGTTTTTTCTATGAAGGATTTAGAGATGTATGCTGAGCAGAGCCATTAACGAAAATAAATTGATCATATTATTTAGGGTGACGCTTCTTGGTTTCAAGAGCCATTCATCATCGCGTTGAATCATGGCCAATAGAATAGCGAATGTAGGAGGTGATGCGTAGAACATAAAGAATTCGCCTTTTTCTGCTCCAGTCAATGATGTTGGGAATACCCAAAAGCGTATGCTAGCTCGCATCTCCATCGGTATTCGTTACCTCTTGACGACAGCATCTCTGGAGACTTTTTATCCAATAACCACCAGGGCATCGCAAATACACGATGCGAATGACTCATGCAGGAGTACAACCTGGCTTATGCCTCATGGCAGGTCAAAAGTTGCAAGATAGTTTGGATGCAAAATCTGAGCTCCAATCAATTATGTCATGGTTGCTGGAGCTAAACCCTTAAAAAAGTAATGAATGTGCCCTTCATTGTTCAAGTTTCAGGCATATGCTCTGAAATCTGTATAAACTAAAAAAATTCCCTGTAAGTTAAGCAAACGCAACGTAATATACAACTGACCAGCCTCGGTTAACTAGGGTACAAACTACGAAGGGACTAGAAAATGAGTTAGGCCTGTAACAGGAAAAGAAAATTGTGGCATTAAGATTTTCTGGACTTAACTCTTCATCTACTGGACTTTGGGTTGTCACTAACACTATTGGAGGAACTATCTGGAAAAGCCTGAGATGAGGAAAGCTTGCTCGACGAGCTCCCATCAGTAAAATACTTATCTCCTTCCTCTGGGTCTGCTTGCCCTTCTTTTCTCCGGATGTCAAGTCCTGCATAATATATACTGTTATGCATATTGTGCCAATTTACAGAGTAGATCTAGCTCTGGTTCAGAATATAAAAAAACCTGCTGTGATGATGTTCCAGGCATCTTAAGTTCAAGGTCTGTTGCCACGTCATTTGAATCTTCGTCTTGCTCTGCAATGCTGCCCCTTTGATGATCTGAAGACCTGCTTTTGGAGTTTTTTTTATTTGACAAGTGAGAACTGGAAGCATATTGGGTTGACTGCCGTTCAAATGTGGGATTGGCAGGCATTGAATTTGGGATAAAGGTAGAACACGGAGCGGGAATAGCACTTGCATTCTGATTTCCAAAGAAAGGGAAAGGCTGAAGTTGTGAGTGCATGGGTATTGGACCTGGAGTGACGGGTATTGGAACTGGATATGAGTAGGCTGGACCCATGACGACGGATGGATCCATGGCAGCCCAAGGGTGCATAACCCTCATCCTTTGCTGGTACTGGACATTAAGATTTTCAACTTCAGATTTTAAAGATGATTTCTCTTCTCTAAGCTCATTCTTCTCCTGCATCAGCTGGTTGTAATGCAAAGTTACTATTAGCATCAAGGCAAACAATGGACATTAGAACCTCAGGATACTGGATGAAGATAAAATCACCTCATGAGATTCTTCAATAAGAGCTGTACATTCAGCTTTCAATTTGCTAACTTCTGTGGTTAAATCCTTCAGCACCTGGATTGTGTCCGTAAGAATGGTTGCCTTGTCATTCTTAGGTCAATCAGGATCTGTAGTTCATATAGGAAAGGCAAAGCAGTTGTTCAAAAGTCTAGCATGAACAAAAAGGCAGCTCTAATTACAGAGAAATGGCGCATGCTAAATAATATAACCACAGCATTTATGTCCCTGCAGTAGCAAACCAATGCAATGATTTTGTATAATGCCTCCTTCCCAAATACCCTTTTGATGAGACTTCGATTTTGTTTCTCCACAGTTCATCTGGATCAGATTAAGAAGCCATGGGTGAAACATCTTTTAGCCTCTGAGAGAAGAAGGTTTGTCTTTGAACATCTTCTAGCTAAGCGCGTTCAGCATCACTCTCGACTACTGGCGTGAAGCCATTTTCCAGTCCATGACCGTTTTCATCATGGCCTTGAATTCATCATAACTGATTTGACCATCCTGGAATACATCCATCACAGAATGAGCACTCTATTTCGTATATGAACAAGATATACACAGATTCCAAATTGTAGGTTGTTCTGGTTATGTATTATCTTATCTAGATCAGCATCGAAAATGATGTCTTCAATAAATTTTTCGTTGTTCGGACCAAGATTGTCATCTATCAAAGCTTCTTTCAACTCATCAAATTCAATATATCCGCTTCAATCCTTGTCGAAGAATTCAAAAGCTCGAGTAAGGTGGTCATTGTTGCCAATCCTTCTCAAGTGGACTGACATAGTCACAAACTCCTTTAAGTTCGGTGTTCCGCTTCCATCTTCATCAGCCTGTTCTCATATAAGATGGAGTTCTATTTTTAGATGCTAATACAAGAAATTGTGACTCATCAAATTATTAGAAACCCACTTGATTTTACAAGAAGTTCTATCAATTATGTGAAATGGTGACACAACCTCATGATCAAATCTTTGACTAACTGATGAAAAATATATTTTTGTATTATGTAATCCATCCTTAATCTTCCAAATGCCTTGCAATTTAAGCAAAATCATGCACTTCACAGCATACAATGCGTCGACATGGAAGAAGAAAACATAAACCATGTCCAAAACAAAATGTGCTAAGCTGTTGAATAGGTGATCTTACTGCATCCATCAGCATTTGCACATCAGGATCAGCAACTTGCTGTCCATATTTGTGCAGGCCATGTTTCAACTCTTCAAATGTCAGATCTCCATTTTTATTGGTGTCCATCACGTCGAACAGCTCTTTCATATGATCCACTTGCTCATCAGGCAAATTGTCTACTACTACCTACATTAACAATGCAGGAAACACAATTCGAGTTTAACTTTGCACTAAGAGCAGCAATGAAATCCAACAAGGCAATGTTCAAGGACTCACTCTGAGAACTTTCTTCTTGAACTTATTCATCAAAGAGAATTGCTTTATCCTCGTCCGGACATTTTGTCCTAGTGAAAAGTGAGAGCCATTTGTTCATGTGCTTGATGAAAAGTTCACAAGCAATTCGACTAATTCCCTTTATGGCAAAACCAAAAAAGAGAATGAGAAAACAAGAAACATGGACACTAAAGTTAGATACAAAGCATGAGCAGAGGAGCAGAAAACGCTTATCAATAAAAGAAATGCAACCGTTTAATTCAATTCCAGGGTGTTCATGAATCTAGATACACCCACCAACTATTCCAAGAGATCTCAAGTAATATCAGCTTCCCCATGTGTTTAGTTCATCGAAAGAGTCACATTAGTTCAGTGTCAACTCTTCCTATAATTTTTCTTGACGAACAGCATCTAAGATTAACTAGCTTTCAACAAACAAAAATGCCGTGACTCCCAACTTGTCCAACTTCAACAAGATCAAAATTTTCAGCAAAACCCACTTTCTTGCTTGTTCCCCACCAACGCTCATAGCTCATGCGAACCCGCTTTCATTCAAAAATCATACCGTTCGCCATATACGGGACGTGGGGTCGACCACTCCCGCGTTAATCTCTCACAATTCAGGCGAAACCTCACGGCCCGATTCCTTTCTTTTACTTGTAACATCCCCAACCACTTCCTGAAACCAAACGACGAGGGAAAAAACGAAAGCAGAGAAGGGATGATGACATACCGAGAGAGGACAAAGGAGGCGGTTCGGTGTTGGGGTGATCATTGTGGGCACATTTCTTCTCGCCTGGAAGTCTGCAATGACGGAATAGGCGATTGTGCCCCCCCCCCGGGGGAAAATCTTGAAACCCCCCGGACACAAGCGATTCAACAGCTCGGTGGAGCGAAGCAGCGAGATTACGTCGGGCTTCGACTTGACGGGTCGGCCTAAGATCATGTATCCAGAAGTGGGCTCATCTTCGAATTTTCCAAGAACGGAAAAACCGGACAAGGGTAGAGAGAGAGAGAGAGCCGCAGTTTCACTTCTCGCGTTGCTGCGCTTAGAATCAGAAGCAATAAACCAGTGAACTTCTAATCGCAGATTTAGGTCAAGCTTTCTCCCCCAAAACAAAGATGCGAACATAAAACCTCGGGAAATAAAATCGAACCTGACTCGCAGATTTAGGGCTTCTCGAGCGACAGCTTCGAGCAGGGCGGAGTCATTGCTTCTTGGTCGTGAGACGGAGAGAGGCGAGCGAAATCGGTTGTCGGGAGAGAGCGCGATTTTAGGAAGAAGTGCGCCGAGAGAATGGAGCCCTGAGATGAGGCTATCGAGTGGAGAGAGAAAGGCCGTAGTTGGGAGGGAGCGACGGTCGTCGGAGGAATCGCTAGACCGGAAGGAGCGTCGGAGGAGGAAGAGAGAGCAAAGAGGAGAGAGAAGACAGAGGAGAGAGAATGCCCTTTTCACTTTTTTAAATGCCCGCGCGTTGGTTTAATTTGGAACGACGTCGGAGAGAAGAGGGAGCCGAGGGAGCCGAGGGAGCCGACGTGGACCTGCCAGCGGACAGGTGTCGACCTGTGAATGGATCAGAGCACGGATTGCGTGGCACTGTTAGGGTACCTAATATTTTCTCCTCAACGAAGGTAAACAGACTGGAAATTTCATGACAAGATATACCCACCAGTTCCTCATGCACAACGTAAAGAAGACAAAAAAGACAAAACTTGACAAAAGGACCTCGAAGAACCGCAATATGCCAGGCTAGGGTTACGCCAGCATCAAATCATGCAGTCATTGGGCAATCACTACAGCGACGATCTCGCAACAGACAAAGAAGCCTGAGGAAACATGGATGGACACGACAGGGTTCAGCGAAATTTACCTGCCGGGACGTGGTTGAGCACGATGCCGGTGCTGGAGAGCGCGTTCTGGATCAAGCTAGGGATCCGATTGGTGTCATCGTAAGTGGGATGGAGACAAAATCTTGGGAAATGATAGCAGCTGAAGAGGTGATGCACCGCTTAAAGCGGACGTTTTGCCTTGCACTGCAAGAAAACCTCTCTCTCTTTTCTCACGGTCACGGCAAAGCTGAAAAGATGAATGCACTGCAAAAGCCGGGCATCTTCCCAACGCACCCCGATGAAACTGCAAGAATCGTCATTTTTATCCGCAACACTTTTTATCCACAACCCAGCATCGGGAAGGTCCCGGATTGGCTCCGGCTCTCCTTCTTCTCTCGCTAAAGTTTTCATGTGAGTCCACCGCCTCGAATTCAAGAAATGCGAAAAGAAAGCCTTCTCTTTCATCGTCACGATGGTCTCCTTCCGGCGTAGAGAAATTTTGGGGAATGAGGACGTGGGAAAAAAAAAAATTAGCTAAAAGTAATTTTCATTTAAATAATGATAAATTTTAATTATTATAGAAGATAATAGATTTTTTAAATGCGTTAATTATAACTTTCTTTGTTAAAAGATCAGTTCAATCTATAATTTTTTTGTTAAAGTATGTTCTCATTAATTATTAAGTATTAATATGTAATATATTTATTAATATTATTAGTGCAAATTCATTAAGTTTTTTTTTTATTATTTATTTACCGTGCTTTGGAGTTTGGTCCAAATGTCATTCGCTCTTCTCGCTCCCGTTTCCCTTTCTCATGGAGCAGCAGAGGGTGGCTGCTGGGTGGGGCCATGCTCATCCCTCGGCTTCTTGAACCACCGGTTCCTCTTCCTTTCTTCTCCCCTGCTCTAATTTTCTGCAAAACTTCCCTATTTTTTGGAACCTCTATTTTCAATTTATTTTCCAAACACCTTTCTAATTTGCTGAGACTGAAGAGGAGCTAGCCTCCCAATATTAGCAAAATAAAACGTTCCAAAATAGCTTGATGAGAAAATTAATAAAAAAATACAATTACAGGTCGTACGTAAAAAAACAAATTTAGCTCTAATTTTGGTGAAATGGTAGCTCTGTTGGTTTGGTTACCACAACCACTCCACCTCCATCAACCTCCACTGCCACGGTCAAACCACGCCTCAGGGGGTCTCCTCGGGGAGGGGGTCTCCGTCTAAGGTGGATTAACCACCTAGTTTAGTTCTTTAAACTCTTGTAAAGTCAATGTAGGCAAACCTACAATTAAAATATCACTATTCCCACATTAATCACACAAAGAGAAATGAGGCAAGCAAATCTTAAGGATAAACCACCCTCTATCCCATTTTCACAGCTTCTTCAATGAAATATAACTACTGCTTATAATAATAATAATCAAACTTAGCTTCTTTAATGAAATATAACTACTGCTTATAATAATAATCAAAAGAAAATTCAACAAGCTCAAGCTTCACCAAGAGGAGGACCATCAAATAGAAAAGGTAAAGTGAGGCACCATACAATTGAAAAAGTTAGAAAATATAACTAATGTAGGAGAGTTAAGGTAGAGCGCGAGAGCGGAGAGAGGAGAGAGAGAAAGGAGGAACTTCAAGTTTTCTCCCAATTAAATTCGACTTTTTGGTTGTTCGAAAAATTTCTGAAAAGCCACAAAAAGTGGGGAAGGAAATTCAACTTCTTGTCTTAGAAAATTCCGGGAAAAAAAAAAAAATCCTGAAGAAAGCGTTAGACACCGGGTGAGCAAGTTAGCGGGGTTCCCGTTCTCGAGGGTCCTGGTTCTTCCCGGTTCTAAAGTTCGGTTCCGTTCCTTTTTCTTGGAACCGAACCGGAAGGGAGCTGGTTAGAGTTTAAAGTTCTGGTTCCGTTCCTTCTCTTTATTTTTATTTTGATTAATCTGGTTTTTTCTCTCCCTAATTTGATTATTTTATTTTTTTTTATTTGATGAATTTATTTTGATTAATAAGTAGACCAAAAGTAAACCAAACTAAACTATTTTGAATTAATTTTTTTGGATAAATTTAAGGAGACTAAACATGCCATGCCCAAATAAAACTCAAGTTTTTTTTTCTAAGTAAAGAGATTTATTTTGATTAAAACAAAACTAAGAGACTAAACTAAATACACCAACCGTTTTTCATCCTTTTTCAAGCTGGGATCACCATTATCTTTGCATTATTCAAGTATCATTAATTTTTTTTATTTTTTTGAGGAAGAATCAACTTATTTCTCCCTGGTTACTTAAGTGTAGAGCAGGGATTTTTCCATAATTATTTTGTTTTGCATAGTTTTTGTTAGTAAAGAATAGTAATGCTTAGTGTTCATAGTTTCTCTTCTTCTTTTTTTTTTATTACTTCTCTCCCTAATTATTTATTTTATTTTTTTATTTGATGAATTTATTTTACTTCTCCTAATTAATTATTTTATTTTTTATTTGAATTAATTTTGATTAATAAGTGAACAAAAGTAAACCAAAAGTAAAAGGGACTAAGGCTGCGAAAATTCAAAGGATTTGCAAAAGCCCTAAGGAGAAAAATAAAGTCCTTAATTAATATTAGTTTTTTTAAAAAAAATTTTAAATTGAAAAAAATAATGTATGCAAATTTGTAAATATAAATTTTGACAATAATACTAAAAAAATCAAATACATATATAATTTTTTTTTTAATTTTTATTTGCTTAAAATTGAAAAAAAAAATATGTATGCAACTTTTAAAATATAAATATAAATTTTGACAATGCTAAAAAAATCAAATACATATACATACATATATATATATATATATATATATATTAAAAAAACTATTTTTAATTTTTAATTTTTTAAATTAAAAAATAAGGTATGCACATTTTTAAATATAAATTTAAAATAAATGCTAAAAAATCAAATACATACATATATATAAATTTTTTTAAAAAAGACTAAAGCCCGAATTTTTTAATTTTTATTTGTTTAAAATTGAAAAAAATGCAACTTTTTAAATATAAAATTTGATCAAATACATATATATATAAATTTTTTTTCTTAAAATCAAATGTATATACTAAAAAAATCATATATGTAAATATTTTTTTTTAAAAAGACCAAAATATATTTAATTTTTTTAGCATTTACATATATTTAATTTTTTTAACATTATTTTGGCATTTAAATAAATAATATGTAGGGAAAAATCAAAATTATTCCCTAGGCTCTACTTCAAAATGGTTGGTTGCAGGTAGCATTTTCCCAAGTTCAACATACTTACCAAACAAAGGCACCACCACCAAAGGCCCCTAAAGAGTAAATTACTTTGAATTAATTTTTTTTGGTAAATATAGACATGCGATGCCCATTCCTTGCCCTCCCGTGGTGCCCAATGTTTAAGATGGGCCCAATGTTTAAAGTGGATTGATTAAACTGAAAAACAAACTAAACTAAGAGCACACTAAATATAGACAAACTAAACTAAGAGCACATGAAATATAGACAATTTCAAGCTTCCATTATTGGATTATTAAAGATTAGTAAAAAAAAAAAATTGGTAACTTATCATTCATAGTTTCTCTTTATTTGATTAGATTAATCTATTGTTTGATTAATCTAGTGTTGATTAATCTTGTTCTCTCCCTAATTAATTATTTAATTTTACTTCTCTCCCTAATTTTTTTATATGATGAATTTATTTTGATTAATAAGGGGAGGAAAATAAGAAAGTAAATGAGGGAAGAAGAAGTAAACTATTTTGAATTAATTTTTTTTTGGATAAATTTAAGGAGAGTAACCATGTCAATGTTGTAAGTGCGAAGGATTGGGATTTCCTTTTTGAAAAAAACTTTATTTTGATTAAACAAGTAAAGGGAAAAAGAAGAGCTTGAGACCATTTATTTTGATCATCATTATCTTATTTATCTTATTTGGATTATGAAAAAAATTTATATGAGTTGGAAGGTTAGTTCATGGTTCATGGTGAGCTTTAGTTCATGGTGAGCTTTGGTGAGTTTTGGGAAATGGGGCTAATGCCTAGTTAGTAAACTAGTTTAATAGTTTCTCAATTTGCTATTGGTGGCTTGGAATTTGTTTTAGCGTGTGGTGGCTTGGGGTGGGGATTTAAGCAATGCGGTTAAATTAGGTGGGGTCACAACTGGACCAAAGTAAACCAAGGTGGTGAAGCAAGAGGAAGAAGAAGAAGTTTGAATTAATTTTTTTTTGGGTAAATTTAAGAAGTGCCAATGTGGAGTTATACCTAATTATACCTAATTGGGGCCAAAGCAAAGCAAAAAAGCTTTCGAATAGTCCTACCACCATAACTATAACTACATGTCCTACTACATGCCCTGTCCTACCCCAGTGTGCGTCCCCCTCTCCCTCTTGTGCCTCTCTCTGCCTTGCTCTCTCTCTCCTAGCCACTCTCTTAGTATCTCTCCATACCTGTACCAGCACACGATAATGCAGCAAAATTAGTCTTTTTTTTTCCATTTCTTCCTCTTTTTTTCAATCCTTTTTTCCTTTTTTTTTTTCTTTCTTGCTCGGCGGAGGAGTTTGCCTATATGACTTAAAGAAATTATATTTTAAAAAAATAGATTTTTTAAAAAGAAAAAATTAATTTTATAAGAAAAAGAGTTTGTTTTTTGGTTTTTGGAAAACCTTTTCTTAAAAAATCTTTTCAAAATCAAAGTATTACCTACAAAAAAATCTTTAATTATTTGTAATTATTTCTAAAAGAATTCGAAAGTTTAATTATTTTTATTTTTAAAAAAAGAAAATTAATAATGGATTTAGAAAAAAAAATCTCATTTAAAAATAAATAAATTAGATTATAAATTCAGCGATCTCTCTTGCTTGCTCTCTCTCGCTCGAAATCCTCTTCCTCTTGCTCCTCTTGCTGAAGAAACTCTGTTGCTCATCCTCAGAAACTCTCTTCCTCTCTTCCTGAGAATCCCCCTAAAAAATGACTTTCTTCTTCTACATGACTTGGGAGTATGACTTGGAGAATGGCTCCCAGGGTGATCAGCCTCAGCCATCGCTTTCCTCCTCATCCTTCTTCTTCGCTGCTCTCTCCCATTTCTCCCAACTTTCCTCCATTTTCTCATCGACCTCATTTCACTCATCCTTCTTGGCGGCTTTCTCCCAGATTTCCCACCTTTCCTCGACCTCATTTCACTCCTCCACCTCATTTGCTCACGAAGCTGATCCCACACACACATCAAATGAGGGTACATCCAATGGGGATGAAGTCCATTTCATCAAATGGGGGTGAGGCCGGCCTACCATTTTGCCCATTCTATAGTCGGAACTCTATATTTAACAAACATTTTCTTCACATTTTCTTCTTTCAGCATTTCACCATACTTTTATTGGAGGTTATGCCATGCGAAAAGATCCAGAAGTTGAGCGAGTTGAGCAACGTGGTGGTGTCAACGCTCCAGGAGAAAACTAATCTTATCTTTAACAATTTTGAATTAATGTTTCACGATCTTACCTATTTCTCATATGTGTGACAAAGGTCGTACGGGGCAAGAGACAAGTGAGTTCCTTTCATTTTTCCTATTATTCGCTTATTATGGTTGAAAATCTAACTAGTCCTTAAAAATCTCTCAGTTTGATGTTCGATAACTTGTCCTTAAAAATCTGAGAGAGTAGCCTAAAAAATGTCTTTCTTCTGCT
Organism: Eucalyptus victrix; assembly: GCA_016097545.1. NCBI lineage: Eukaryota > Viridiplantae > Streptophyta > Magnoliopsida > Myrtales > Myrtaceae > Eucalyptus > Eucalyptus victrix. Next base: position 10,910,144 of record CM027845.1, on the reverse strand, counting down.
GCATGACAGGGAGTATGACTCGGAGAATAACTCCTAGGGTGATCAGCCTCGGCCATCGCTTTCCTCCTCATCCTTCATCTTCGCTACTCTCTCCCACATTTCCTCCCTTTCTTCCTCGACCTCATTTCACTCATCCTTCTTGGCTACTCTCTCCCAGATCTCCCACCTTTCCTAGACCTCATTTCACCCCTCCACCTCATTTACTCACAAAGCTGATCCCACACCCACATCAAATGGGGGTACATCAAATGGGGGTGAGGCCGGCCCACCATTTTGCCCATTCTATAGTCGGAACCCTATATTTAACATCTAGATATCATTAATCATTGGGAAAGCAATCACTGGGCGGAAAGCAAAAGCAATCACTGGACGGAAAGGGAATGGGAATGGAATCACCCGGTGATGCAATATCAGTATCTTAGGAACAGTACACAACACCGAGGTAAGGTTACTTACTTGACATAGATTGACTTAAGACTAGCTAACATAAATTTTGTTTCAGACATCAAGGCAAGAGGTGAAAGAGATTATTGCTACTATGAAACCGAGCGGTGTATTTCTTGAGTTGGCGATGCCCGATGGAGTGAATATAATACAGGATTCCTCTAGTGAATTTTATGTGGCTATCCAGCAGGCCAAAAAGTGTGGAGCAGACGTTATATACGGAGATATGAATGAAAAAGTAATAAAACTTGTTTTGGCCCCATTTTATTAAATAAAATGATTTTGTGACATTTTCTTCATATTTTTTTCTTTCAACGTTTTACCAAACTTTTACTGGAGGTTATACCATGCGAAGAGATCCGAAGTTGAGCGAGTTGAGTAACATGGAGGTGTCATCGCTCCAAGAGAAAGTTCATCTTATCTTTAATAATTTTGAGTTAATGTTTGTCAATCGTGACCTATTTCCCATACTTGTGACAAATGTCGTATGCGGGGTAAGAGAAAAGTGAGTTCCTTTCATTTTTCCTATTATTTGCTTATTATGGTTGAAAATCTAACTAGTCCTTAAAAATATCTCAGTTTGATGTTCGATAACTTGTCCTTAAAAATTTGGGAGAGAACAACCTAAAAAATGTCTTTCTTCTTCTGCATGACTAGGTGTATGACTCGAAGAATGACTCCTAGGGTAATCAGCCTCAGCCATCGCTTTCCCCCTCATCCTTCATCTTCGCTGCTCTCTCCCACATCTCCCACATCTCCCACCTTTCCTCCCTTTCCTCCTCGACCTCATTTCACTCATCATTTTTGGATGCTCTCTCCAAGATCTCCCACCTTTCCTCGACCTCATTTCACTCATCCACCTCATTTGCTCACAAAGTTGATCCCCACACCCACATCAAATGGGGTACATCAAATGAGGGTGAAGCCATTTCATCAAATGGGGGTGAGGCCGGCCTACCATTCTGCCCATTCTATAGTTGGAACCCTATATTTAACGTCAAGATATCATTAATCACTGGGAAAGTAATCACTGGGCGGAAAGCAAAAGCAATCACTAGGCGGAAAGAGAATGGAAATGGGATCACCCAGTGGTGCAATATCAGTATCTTAAGAACAGTACACGAAACTGAGGTAATACTACTTGACATAGATTAATTCGAGACTAGCTAACATAAATTTTTTTTCCAACATCAAAGCAATAGGTGAAAGAGATTATTGCTACTATGAAACCGATCGGTGTATTTCTTGAGTTGGCGATACCCGATGGAGTGAATATAATATAAGATCCCTCTAGTGAATTTTATGTGATTGTCCAGGAGATCAAAAGGTGTGGAGCAAACGTTATATACGGAGATATCAATGAAAAAGTAATAAAACTTGCTTTGTTCGCTTGTTATTAAATAGAAAGATTCTGTGACAATTTTTTTCACATTTTCTTCTTTCAGCGTTTCACCAAACTTTTATTAAAGGTTATGTCATGCAAAGAGATCCATAAGTTGAGTGAGTTGAGCAACGTGGAGGTGTCAGCGCCCCAGGAGAAAGCTCATCTTATCTTTAACAATTTTGAATTAATGTTTGATGATCTTGACCTATTTCCCGTATCTGTGACAAAGGTCGTAAGCGGGGCAAGAGACAAGTGAGTTCTTTTCCTTTTTGCTATTATTCGCTTATTATGGTTGAAAATTTAACTTGTCCCTAAAAATCTCTTAGCTTGATGTTTGATAACTTGTCCTTAAAAATATGGGAGGGAGCAGCCTAAAAAATGTCTTTCTTCTTCTGCATGACTAGGAGTATGACTCGGAGAATGACTCCTAGGGTGATCAATCTCAGCCATCGCTTTCCTCCTCATCCTTCTTCTTCGCTGCTCTCTCCCATATCTCTCACCTTTCCTCCCTTTCCTCCTCGACCTCATTTCACTCATCCTTCTTGGCTGCTCTCTCCCAGATCTCCCACATTTCCCCGACCTCATTTCACTCATCCACCTCATTTGCTCACGAAGGTGATCCCAACATCCACATCAAATAGGGGTATATCAAATGAGGGTGAAACCATTTCATCAAATGGGGGTGAGGCCGTCCCACCATTTTACCCATTCTATAGTCGGAACCCTATATTTAACATCCAGATATCATTAATCACTGGGAAAACAATCGATGGGCGGAAAGCAAAAGTAATCACTGGGCGGAAAGGGAATGGGAATGGGATCACCCGATAGTACAATATTAATATCTTAGGAACAGTACACGACATTGAGGTAAGGCTACTTACTTGACATATATTGGTTTGAGACTAGCTAACATAAATTTTTTTTTCAAGGCAAGAGAAGAGATCAAGGCAGTTGGTGATGCCCGATGGAGTGAAATAATAGAGGATCCCTCTATTGATTATTGTTACTAAAAAGTGTGGAGCAGACGTTATATACGGAGATATGAATGAAAAAGTAATAAAACTTGCTTTGGCCCTATGTTATTAAATAGAATGATTCTGTGACATTTTCTTCACATTTTCTTCTTTCAACGTTTCACCAAACTTTTATTGGAGGTTATACCATGCGAAGAGATCCAAAAGTTGAGCGAGTTGAGTAACGTGTAAGTGTCAATGCTCCAAGAGAAAGTTCATCTTATCTTTAATAATTTTGAGTTAATGTTTGTCGATCGTGACCTATTTCTCGTACTTGTGACAAATGTCGTACGCAGGGCAAGAGACAAGTGAGTTCCTTTCCTTTTTCTTATTATTCGCTTATTATGGTTGAAAATCTAACTTATCCTTAAAAATCTCTCAAATTGATGTTCGATAACTTTTCCCAAAAAATCTAGGAGAGAACAGCCTAAAAAATGTCTTTCTTCTTCTGCATGACTGGGAATATGATTCTGAGAATGACTCCCAAGGAGATTAACCTCAGCCATCGCTTTTCTCCTCATCCTTCTTCTTCACTGCTCTCTCCCACATCTCCCACCTTTCCTCCATTTCCTCCTCGATCTCATTTCACTCATCCTTCTTGGCTGCTCTCTCCCAGATCTCCCACCATTCCTCAACCTCATTTCACTCATCCACCTCATTTGCTCACAAAGCTGATCCCCACACCCACATCAAATGGGGGTACATCAAATGGGGATGAAGCCATTTCATCAAATTGGGGTGAGACCGGCCCATCATTTTGCCCATTTTATAGTCGGAAAGAACCACAAAATATCATTAATCATTGGGAAAGAACCACTGGACGAAAAATGCAAAATCAATCACTCGGCGGAAAGAGAATGGAAATGGGATGCTACTTACTTGACATAGATTGATTTGAAACTAGTTAACATAAATTTTAAGACATCAAGGCAAGAGGTGAAAGAGATTACTGCTACTATGAAACCGAGTGATGTATTTCTTAGTTGACATGGAGTAAATATAATGCGGGATACTTTTAGTGAATTTTATGTGGCTGTCCCCAAAAAGTGTATTAAATAGAAATGAAAAAGTAATAAAACTTGCTTTGGCATTTTTAAATATAATTTTCTTCTATTCACATTTTCTTATTTTAACATTTCAAATCTTTTATTGGTGGTTATGCCATGCGAAGAGATCCAGAAATTGAGCGAGTTGAGCACCATGGAGGTGTCAACGCTCTTGGAGAAAGCTAATCTTATTTTTAACAATTTTGAGTTAATGTTTCACGATCTTTCCTATTTCCCATATGTGTGACAAATGTCGTATGCGGGGCAAGAGACAAATGAGTTCCTTTCCTTTTTTCATATTATTCGCTTATTATGGTTGAAAATCCAACTAGTCCTTAAAAATCTCTCAGTTTGATATTCGATAACTTGTCCTTAAAAATCTGGGAGAGAGTAGCCTAAAAAATGTCTTTCTTCTTCTGCATGATTAGGAGTATGACTCGGAGAATGACTCCTAGGGTGATCAGCCTCAGCCATCGCTTTTCTCCTCATCCTTCTTCTTCACCGCTCTCTCCCACATCTCCCACCTTTCCTCCATTTCCTCCTCAACCTCATTTCACTCATCCTTCTTGGCTGCTCTCTCCCAGATCTCCCACCATTCCTCGACCTCATTTCACTCATCCACCTCATTTGCTCACAAAGCTGATCCCCACACCCACATCAAATGTGGGTACATCAAATGGGGATGAAGTCATTTCATCAAATTCGGGTGAGGCCGGCCCATCATTTTGCCCATTCTATACTCGGAACCCTATATTTAACATCCAAATATCATTAATCATTGGGAAAGAATCACTAGACGGAAAGGGAATGGCAATGGGATCACCAGGTGGTGCAATATCAAAATCTTAGGAACAGTACACGACACTGAGGTATGCTACTTACTTGACATAGATTGATTTGAGACTAGTTAACATAAATTTTGTTTCAGACATCAAGGCAAGAGGTGAAAGAGATTAGGCGGTGTATTTCTTGAATTGGTGATACCCGATGGAGTGAATATAATGCAGGATCCCTATAGTGAATTTTATGTGGCTGTCCAGGAGGCCAAAAAGTGTAAAGCAGACGTTATATAGAAAGATATGAACGAGAAAGTAATAAAACTTGCTTTGGCCCCATGTTATTAAATAGAATGATCCTGTGACAATTTCCTCACATTTTCTTCTTTCAACATTTCACCAAACTATTATTGGAAGTTATGCCATGCGAAGAGATCCAGAAGTTGAGCGAGTTGAGTAACGTGGAGGTGTCAACACTCCAAGAGAAAGCTCATCTTATCTTTAACAATTTTGCGTTAATGTTTGTTGATATTTACATATTTCCCGTATTTGTGACAAAGGTCGTATGTAGGGCAAGAGATAAGTAAGTTCCTTTCCTTTTTCCTATTATTTGCTTATTATGGTTGAAAATCTAACTTGTCTTTAAAAATCTCTCAAATTCATGTTCGATAACTTTTACTTAAAAATCTAGGAGAAAGAAGCATAAAAAATGTCTTTTTTCTTCTGAATGACTGGGAATATGATTTGGAGAATGACTTCCAGGGTGATCAACCTCAGCCATCGCTTTCCTCCTCATCCTTCTTCTTCGCTGCTATCTCCCACATCTCCCACATCTCCATTTCCTCCTAAACCTTTTCCTCATTCTTCTTAGCTCCTCCTCCCAAATCTCCCACATTTCCTCGACCTCATTTCACTCATCCACCTCATTTGCTCACAAAGTTGATCCCCACACCTACATCAAATATGGGTACATCAAATGGGGATGAAGCCATTTCATCAAATTGGGGTGAGGCAGGCCCATCATTTTGCTAATTCTATAGTCGGAACCCTATATTTAACATCCAAATATCATCAATCATTGGGAAAGAATGACTGGACGGAAAGGGAATAGGAATGGGATCACCCGGTGGTGCAATATAAGTATCTTAGGAACAGTACACGACATTGAGGTAATGCTACTTACTTGACATAGATTGATTTGAAACTAGCTAACATAAATTTTTTTTTGGACATCATGGCAAGATGGTGAATGAGATTATTGCTACTATGAAATCGAGCGGTAAATTTCTTGAGTTGGCGATGCCCGATGGAGTGAATATAATGCAGGATCCCTCTAGTGAATTTTATGTGGCTGTTCAGGAGGCTAAAAAGTGTTGAACAGACGTTATATACGGAGATATGAATGAAAAAGTAATAAAACTTGCTGTGGCCCCATGTTATTAAATAGAATGATTCTGTGACATTTTCTTCACATTTTCTTCTTTCAACATTTCATCAAACTTTTATCGGAGCTTATGCCATGCGAAGAGATCTAGAAGTTGAGCGAGTTGAGCAACGTGGAGGTGTTAATGCTCCAAGAGAAAGCTAATCTTAATTTTAACAATTTTGAGTTAATGTTTGTTGATATTACCTATTTCCCGTATGTGTGACAAAGGTCGTACGTAGGGCAAGAGACATGTGAGTTCCTTTCCTTTTTCCTATTATTCGCTTGATATGGTTGAAAATCTAACTTATCCTTAAAAATCTCTCAAATTAATGTACGATAACTTTTCATTTAAAATCTGGGAGAAAGCAGCCTAAAAAATGTCTTTCTTCTCCTGTATGACTGGGAGTATGATTCGGAGAATGACTCCCAGGGTGATCAACCTCAGCCATCACTTTCCTCCTCATCCTTCTTCTTCGTTGCTCTCTCCCACATCTCCCACATTTCCTCCCTTTCCTCCTCAACCTCATTTCACTCATTCTTCTTGGCTGCTCTCTCCCAAATCTCCCACCTTTCCTCGGCCTCATTTCACCCCTCCACTTCATTTGCTCACGAAGTTGATCCCACACCCACATCAAATGGGGGTACATCAAAAGGGGATGAACCCATTTCATTAAATTGGGGTGAGGCCGGCCCATCATTTTGCCCATTTTATAGTCGGAACCATATATTTAACATCAAAATATCATTAATTATTATGAAAAAATCACTGGACGGAAAGGGAATGGGAATGGGATCACCCGGTGGCGCAATATCAGTATCTTAAAAACAGTACATGACACTGAGATAAGGCTACTTACTTGACATAGATTGATTTGAGACTAGCTAACATAAATTTTGTTTCAGACATCAAGGCAAGAGTTGAAAGAGATTATTGCTACTATGAAACCCAGCGATATATTTCTTGAGTTGGCGATGCCCAATGGAGTGAATATAATGTAGGATCCCTCTAGTGAATTTTATGTGGCTGTCCAGGAGGCCAAAAAGTGTTGAGCATACGTTATATACGGAGATATGAATGAAAAAATAATAAAACTTGCTTTGGCCCCATGTTATTAAATAGAATGTTTCTGTGACATTTTTTTCACATTTTTTTCTTTCAACATTTCACAAAATTTTTATTGGAGGTTATGCCATGCGAAGAGATACAGAAGTTGAGCGGTTGAGTAACGTGGAGGTGTCAACGCTCCAAGAGAAAGCTCATACTATATTTAACAATTTTGAGTTAATGTTTGTCGATCTTTACCTATTTCCCGTATTTGTGACAAAGGTCGTACGTAGGGCAAGAAACAAGTAAGTTCCTTTCCTTTTTCCTATTATTCACTTATGATGATTGAAAATCTAACTTGTCCTTAAAAATCTCTCAAATTGATGTTCAATAACTTTTACCTAAAAATCTAGGAGAAAGCATTCTAAAAAATATCTTTCTTCTTCTAAATGATTGGGAATGTGATTCGGAGAATGACTCTCAGGGTGATCAACCTCAGCCATCACTTTCCTCCTCATCCTTCTTCTTCGCTGCTCTCTCCCACATCTCCCACCTGTCCTCCCTTTCTTCCTCGACCTCATTTCACTCATCCACCTCATTTGCTCACAAAGCTGATCCCCACACCCACATAAAATGGGGGTACATCAAATGGGGATGAAGCCATTTCATCAAATTGGCGTGAGGCCGGCCCATCATTTTGCCCATTCTATAGTCGGAACCCTATATTTAACATACACATATCATTAATTATTGGGAAAGAATCACTGGACGGAAAGGGAATGGGAATGGGATCACCCGGTGGTGCAATATCAGTATCTTAGGAACAGTACACGACACTGAGGTAAGGCTACTTACTTGGCATAGATTGAGTTGACACTAGCTAACATAAATTTTGTTTCAGGCATCAAGGCAAGAGGTGAAACGGATTATTGCTACTATGAAACCGAGCGGTGTATTTCTTGAGTTGGCATTTCCCGATGAAGTGAATATAATGCAGGATCCCTTTAGTGAATTTTATGTGGTTGTCCAGGAGGCCAAAAAGTGTGGAGCAGACGTTATATACGGAGATATGAATGAAAAAGTAATAAAACTTGCTTTGGCCCCATGTCATTAAATAGAATGATTCTTTGACATTTTCCTCACATTTTCTTCTTTCAACATTTCACCAAACTTTTATTGGAGGTTATGCCATGCGAAGAGATCCAGAAGTTGAGCGAGTTGAGTAACGTGGAGGTGTCAACGCTCCAAAAGAAAGCTCATCTTATCTTTAACAATTTTGAGTTAATGTTTGTCGATCTTTACCTATTTCCCGTATTTGTGACAAAGGTCGTACGTAGGGCAAGAAACAAGTAAGTTCCAATGATTTTTCCTATTATTCGCTTATTATGGTTGAAAATCTAACTTGTCATTAAAAATCTCTCAAATTGATGTTCCATAACTTTTCCTAAAAATCTAAGAGAAAACATCCTAAAAATGTTTTTCTTCTTCTGAATAACTGGGAATATGATTCGGAGAATGACTCCCGGGTGATCAACCTCAGCCATCGCTTTCCTCCTCATTCTTCTTCTTCGCTGCTATTTCCCACATCTCCCACAGTTCATCCATTTCCTCCTAAACCTCATTTCACTCATTCTTCTTGGCTGCTGTCTCCCAAATCTCCCACCTTTCCTCGGCCTCATTTCACCCCTCCACCTCATTTGCTAACGAAGCTGATCCCACACCCACTTCAAATGGGGGTACATCAAATGGGGATGAACCCATTTCATCAAATTGGGGTGAGGCCGGCCCATCATTTTGCTTATTCCATAGTCGGAATCCTATATTTAACATCCAAATATCATTAATCATTGGGATAGAATCACTTGACGGAAAGGGAGTAGGAATGTGATCACTCGGTGGTGCAATATCACTATCTTAGGAACAGTATACGACACTGAGGGAAGGCTACTTACTTGGCATAGATTGAGTTGACAGTAGCTAACACAAATTTCTTTTCAGGCATCAAGGCAACAGGTGAAACGTATTATTGCTACTATGAAACCGAGCGGCTTATTTCTTGAGTTGGCGTTTCCCGATGGAGTGAATATAATGCAGGATCCCTCTAGTAAATTTTATGTGGCTGTCCAGGAGGCCAAAAAGTGTGGAGCAGACGTTATATACGGAGATATGAATGAAAAAGTAATAAAACTTGCTTTGGCCCCATGTTATTAAATAAAATGATTCTGTGACATTTTCTTCACATTTTCTTCTTTCAACATTTCACCAAACATTTAAGTTGAGCGAGTTGAGTAACGTGGAGGTGTCAACGCTCCAAGAGAAAGCTCATCTTATCTTTAACAATTTTGAGTTAATGTTTGTCGATATTTCCTTATTTCCCGTATTTGTGACAAAGGTCGTACGTAGGGCAAGAAACAAGTAAGTTCCATTCATTTTTCCTATTATTCGCTTATTATGGTTGAAAATCTAATTTGTCCTTAAAAATCTCTCAAATTGATGTTCGATAACTTTTCCTAAAAAATCTAAGAGAAAACATCCTAAAAAATGTTTTTCTTCTTCTGAATAACTGGGAATATGATTCAGAGAATGACTCCCAGGGTGATCAATCTCAGCCATCGCTTTCCTCCTCATCCTTCTTCTTCGCTGCTCTCTCCCACATCTCCCACATTTCCTCCATTTCCTCCTCAACCTCATTTCACTAATTCTTCTTGGCTGCTGTCTCTCAAATCTCCCAACTTTCCTCGGCCTCATTTCACCCCTCCACCTCATTTGCTCACGAAGCTGATCCCACACCCACTTCAAATGGGGGTACATCAAATGGGGATGAACCCATTTCATCAAATTGGGGTGAGGCCGGCCCATCATTTTGCTTATTCTATAGTCGGAACCTTATATTTAACATCCAAATATCATTAATCATTGGGAAAGAATCACTTGACGGAAAGGGAGTAGGAATGGGATCACTCGGTGGTGCAATATCACTATCTTAGGAACAGTATACGACACTGAGGGAAGGCTACTTACTTGGCATAGATTGAGTTGACACTAGCTAGCATAAATTTTTTTTCAGGCATCAAGGCAACAGGTGAAACGGATTATTGCTACTATGAAACCGAGCGGTGTATTTCTTGAGTTGGCATTTCCCGATGAAGTGAATATAATGCAGATCCCTCTAGTGAATTTTATGTGGTTGTCCAGAGGCCAAAAAGTGTGGAGCATACGTTATATACGGAGATATGAATGAAAAAGTAATAAAACTTGCTTTGGCCCCATGTCATTAAATAGAATGATTCTTTGACATTTTCCTCACATTTTCTTCTTTCAACATTTCAACAAACTTTTATTGGAGGTTATGCCATGCGAAGAGATCCGAGAAGTTGAGCGAGTTGAGTAACGTGGAGGTGTCAACGCTCCAAAAGAAAGCTCATCTTATCTTTAACAATTTTGAGTTAATGTTTGTCGATCTTTACCTATTTCCCGTATTATTGACAAAGGTCCTACGTCAGACAAGAAACAAGTAAGTTCCATTCCTTTGTCATATTATTCGCTTATTATGGTTAAAAATCTAACTTGTCCTTAAAAATCTCTCAAATTAATGTTCGATAACTTTTCCTAAAAAATCTAAGAGAAAACATCATAAAAAATGTTTTTCTTCTTCTGAATGACTGGGAATATGATTCGGAGAATGACTCCCAGGGTGATCAATCTCAGCCATCGTTTTCCTCCTCATCCTTCTTCTTCGCTGCTCTCTCCCACATCTCCCACATTTCCTCCATTTCCTCCTCAACCTCATTTCACTAATTCTTCTTGGCTGCTGTCTCTCAAATCTCCCAACTTTCCTCGGCCTCATTTCACCCCTCCACCTCATTTGCTCACGAAGCTGATCCCACACCCACTTCAAATGGGGGTACATCAAATGGGGATGAACCCATTTCATCAAATTGGGGTGAGGCCGGCCACGTCATTTTGCTTATTCTATAGTCGGAACCCTATATTTAACATCCAAATATCATTAATCATTGGGAAAGAATCACTTGACGGAAAGGGAGTAGGAATGAGATCACTCAGTGGTGCAATATCACTATCTTAGGAACAGTATACGACACTGAGGGAAGGCTACTTACTTGACATAAATTGAGTTGACACTAGCTAACATAAATTTCTTTTTAGGCATCAAGGCAACAGGTGAAACGGATTATTGCTACTATGAAACCGAGCGGTGTATTTCTTGAGTTGGCGTTTCCCGATGGGTTAATATAATGCAGGATCCCTCTAGTGAATTTTATGTGGCTGTCTAGGAGGCCAAAAAGTGTGTAGCAGACATTATATACGGAGATATGAATGAAAAAGTAATAAAACTTGCTTTGGCCCCATGTTATTAAATAGAATGATTCTGTGACATTTTCTTCACATTTTCTTCTTTTAACATTTCACCAAACATTTATTGGAGGTTATGCCATGCGAAGAGATCCAGAAGTTGAGCGAGTTGAGTAACGTGGAGGTGTCAACGCTCCAAGGGAAAGCTCATCTTATCTTTAACAATTTTGAGTTAATGTTTGTCGATCTTTACCTATTTTCCGTATTTGTGACAAAGGTCGTACGTAGGGCAAGAAACAAGTAAGTTCCATTCATTTTTCCTATTATTCACTTATTATGGTTGAAAATCTAACTTGTCATTAAAAATCTCTCAAATTGATGTTCCATAACTTTTCCTAAAAAATCTAAGAGAAAACATCCTAAAAAATGTTTTCTTCTTCTAATGACTGGGAATATGATTCGGAGAATGACTCCCGTGGTGATCAATCTCAGCCATCGCTTTCCTCCTCATCCTTCTTCTTCGCTGCTCTCTCCCACATCTCCCACATTTCCTCCATTTCCTCCTCAACCTCATTTCACTAATTCTTCTTGGCTGCTGTCTCCCAAATCTCCCACCTTTCCTCGGCCTCATTTCACCCCTCCACCTCATTTGCTCACGAAGCTGATCCCACACCCACTTCAAATGGGGGTACATCAAATGGGGATGAACCCATTTCATCAAATTGGGGTGAGGTCGGCACATCATTTTGCTTATTCCATAGTCGGAATCCTATATTTAACATCCAAATATCATTAATCATTGGGATAGAATCACTTGACGGAAAGGGAGTAGGAATGTGATCACTCGGTGGTGCAATATCACTATCTTAGGAACAGTGTACGACACTGAGGGAAGGCTACTTACTTGGCATAGATTGAGTTGACACTAGCTAACATAAATTTTGTTTCAGACATCAAGGCAAGAGGTGAAAGAGATTATTGCTACTATGAAACCGAGCGGTGTATTTCTTGAGTTGGCGTTTCCCGATGGAGTGAATATAATACAGGATCCCTCTAGTGAATTTTTTGTGGCTGTCCAGGAGGCCAAAAAGTGTGGAGCAGACGTTATATACGGAGATATGAATGAAAAAGTAATAAAACCTGCTTTGGCCCCATGTTATTAAATAAAATGATTCTGTGACATTTTCTTCACATTTTCTTCTTTCAACATTTCACCAAACAATTATTGGAAGTTATGCCATGCGAAGAGATCCAGAAGTTGAGCGAGTTGAGTAACGTGGAGGTGTCAACGGTCCAAGAAAAAGCTCATCTTATCTTTAACAATTTTGAATTAATGTTTGTCGATCTTTACCTATTTCCCGTATTTGTGACAAAGGTCCTACGTAAGACAAGAAACAAGTAAGTTCCATTCCTTTGTCATATTATTCGCTTATTATGGTTGAAAATCTAACTTGTCCTTAAAAATCTCTCAAATTGATGTTCGATAACTTTTCCTAAAAAATCTAAGAGAAAGCATCCTAAAAAATGTTTTTCTTCTTCTGAATGACTGGGAATATGATTCGGAGAATGACTCCCAGGGTGATTAATCTCAGCCATCGCTTTCCTCCTCATCCTTCTTCTTCGCTGCTCTCTCCCACATCTCCCACATTTCCTCCATTTCCTCCTCAACCTCATATCACTAATTCTTCTTGGCTGCTGTCTCTCAAATCTCCCAACTTTCCTCGGCCTCATTTCATCCCTCCACCTCATTTGCTCACGAAGCTGATCCCACACCCACTTCAAATTAGGGTACATCAAATGGGGATGAACCCATTTCATCAAATTGGGGTGAGGCCGGCCCGTCATTTTGCTTATTCTATAGTCGGAACCCTATATTTAACATCCAGATATCATTAATCATTGGGAAAGAATCACTTGACGGAAAGGGAGTAGGAATGACATCACTCGGTGGTGCAATGTCACTATCTTAGGAACAGTATACGACACTGAGGGAAGGCTACTTACTTGGCATAAATTGAGTTGACACTAGCTAACAGAAATTTCTTTTCAGGCATCAAGGCAACAGGTGAAACGGATTATTGCTACTATGAATCCGAGCGGTGTATTTCTTGAGTTGGCGTTTCCCGATGAGTTAATATAATGCAGGATCCCTCTAGTGAATTTTATGTGGCTGTCCAGGAGGCCAAAAAGTGTGTAGCAGACGTTATATACGGAGATATGAATGAAAAAGTAAAAAAACTTGCTTTTGCCCCATGTTATTAAATAGAATGATTCTGTGACATTTTCTTCACATTTTCTTCTTTTAACATTTCACCAAACATTTATTGGAGGTTATGCCATGCGAAGAGATCCAGAAGTTGAGCGAGTTGAGTAACGTGGAGGTGTCAACGCTCAAAGGGAAAGCTCATCTTATCTTTAACAATTTTGAGTTAATGTTTGTCGATCTTTACCTATTTCCCGTATTTGTGACAAAGGTCGTAAGTAGGGCAAGAAACAAGTAAGTTCCATTCATTTTTCCTATTATTCGCTTATTATGGTTGAAAATCTAACTTGTCCTTAAAAATCTCTCAAATTGATGTTCGATAACTTTTCCTAAAAAATCTAAGAGAAAACATCCTAAACAATGTTTTTCTTCTTCTTTTAATGACTCGGGAATATGATTCGGAGAATGACTCCCGAGGGTGATCAATCTCAGCCATCGCTTTCCTCCTCATCCTTCTTCTTCGCTGCTCTCTCCCACATCTCCCACATTTCCTCCATTTCCTCCTCAACCTCATTTCACTAATTCTTCTTGGCTGCTCTCTCCCAAATCTCCCAACTTTCCTCGGCCTCATTTCACTCCTCCACCTCATTTGCTCACGAAGCTGATCCCACACCCACTTCAAATGGGGGTACATCAAATGGGGATGAATCCATTTCATTAAATTGGGGTGAGGCCTGCCCATCATTTTGCTTATTGTATAGTCGGAACCCTATATTTAACATCCAAATATCATTAATCATTTGGAAAGAATCACTTGACGGAAAGGGAGTAGCAATAGCATCACTCGGTGGCGCAATATCACTATCTTAGGAACAATATACGACACTGAGGTAAGGCTACTTACTTGGCATAGATTGAGTTGACACTAGCTAACCTAATTTTTTTTTTCAGGCATCAAGGCAACAGGTGAAACGGATTATTGCTACTATGAAACCGAGCGGTGTATTTCTTGAGTTGGCGTTTCCCGATGGAGTGAATATAATGCAAGATCCCTCTAGTGAATTTTATGTGGCTATCCAGAGGCCAAAAAGTGTGGAGCAGACGTTATATACGGAGATATGAATGAAAAAGTAATAAAACTTGCTTTGGCCCCATGTTATTAAATAAAATGATTTTGTGACATTTTCTTCACATTTTCTTCTTGCAAAATTTCACCAAACATTTCTTGGAGGTTATGCCATGCGAAGTGATCCAGAAGTTGAGCGAGTTGAGTAACGTGGAGGTGTCAACGCTCCAAGAGAAAGCTCATCTTATCTTTAACAATGTTGAGTTAATGTTTGTCGATCTTTACCTATTTCCCGTATTTGTGACAAAGGTCGTATATGCGGGGCAAGAAACAAGTAAGTTCCATTCATTTTTCCTATTATTCGCTTATTATGGTTCAAAATCTAACTTGTCCTTAAAAATCTCTCAAATTGATGTTCGATAACTTTTCCTAAAAAATCTAAGAGAAAACATCCTAAAAAATGTTTTTCTTCTTTTGAATGACTGGGAATATGATTCGGAGAATGACTCCCAGGGTGATCAATCTCAGCCATCGCTTTCCTCCTCATCCTTCTTCTTCGCTGCTCTCTCCCACATCTCCCACATTTCCTCAATTTCCTCCTCAACCTCATTTCACTAATTCTTCTTGGCTGCTCTCTCCCAAATCTCCCAACTTTCCTCGGCCTCATTTCACTCCTCCACCTCATTTGCTCACGAAGCTGATCCCACACCCACTTCTAATGGGGGTACATCAAATGGGGATGAACCCATTTCATCAAATTAGGGTGAGGCCTGTCCATCATTTTGCTTATTGTATAGTCGGAACCCTATATTTAACATCGAAATATCATTAATCATTGGGAAAGAATCACTTGACGGAAAGGGAGTAGGAATAGGATCACTCGGTGTGGGGCAATATCACTATCTTAGGAACAATATACGACACCGAGGTAATGCTACTTACTTGGCATAGATTGAGTTGACACTAGCTAACCTAATTTTTTTTTTCAGGCATCAAGGCAACAGGTGAAACGGATTATTGCTACTATGAAACCGATGAAACCGAGTGGTGTATTTCTTGAGTTGGCGTTTCCCGATGGAGTGAATATAATGCAGGATCCCTCTAGTGAATTTTATGTGGCTGTCCAGGATGCCAAAAAGTATGGAGCAGACGTTATATACGGAGATATGAATGAAAAAGTAATAAAACCTTCTTTGGCCCAATGTTTTTAAATAAAATGATTCTCTGACATTTTCTTCACATTTTCTTCTTTTAACATTTCACCAAACAATTATTGGAGGTTATGCCATGCGAAGATATCCAGAAGTTGAGCGAGTTGAGTAACGTGGAGGTGTCAACGCTCCAAGAGAAAGCTCATCTTATCTTTAACAATTTTGAGTTAATGTTTGTCGATCTTTACCTATTTCCCGTATTTGTGACAAAGGTCATACGTAAGGCAAGAAACAAGTAAGTTCCATTCCTTTTTCTATTATTCGATTATTATGGTTAAAAATCTAACTTGTCCTTAAAAATCTCTCAAATTGATGTTCGATAACTTTTCCTAAAAAATCTAAGAGAAAGCATACTAAAAATGTTTTTCTTCTTCGAATGACTGGGAATATGATTCGGAGAATGACTCCCGTGGTGATCAATCTCAGCCATCGCTTTCCTCCTCATCCTTCTTCTTCGCTGCTCTCTCCCACATCGCCCACATTTCCTCCATTTCCTCCTCAACCTCATTTCACTAATTCTTCTTGGCTGCTCTCTCCTTAATCTCCCAACTTTCCTCGGCCTCATTTCACCCCTCCACCTCATTTGCTTACGAAGCTGATCCCACACCCACTTCAAATTAGGGTACATCAAATGGGGATGAAGCCATTTCATCAAATTGGGGTGAGGCCGGCCCATCATTTTGCTTATTCTATAGTCGGAACCCTATATTTAACATCCAAATATCATTAATCATTGGGAAAGAATCACTTGACGGAAAAAGAGTAGGAATGGGATCACTCGGTGGTGCAATATCACTATCTTAGGAATAGTATACGACACTGAGGTAAGGCTACTTACTTGGCATAGATTGAGTTGACACTAGCTAACATAAATTTTTTTTCAGGCATCAAGGCAACAGGTGAAACGGATTATTGCTACTATAAAACCGAGCGATGTATTTCTTGAGTTGGCGTTTCCCGATGGAGTGAATATAATGCAGGATCCCTCTAGTGAATTTTATGTGGCTGTCCGGGAGGCCAAAAAGTGTGGAGCAGACGTTATATACGGAGATATGAATGAAAAAGTAATAAAACTTGCTTTGGCCCCATGTTATTAAATAAAATGATTATGTGACATTTTCTTCACATTTTCTTCTTTTAACATTTCACCAAACTTTTATTGGAGGTTATGCCATGCGAAGAGATCCAGAAGTTGAGCGAGTTGAGTAACGTGGAGTTGTCAACGCTCCAAGAGAAAGCTCATCTTATCTTTAACAATTTTGAGTTAATGTTTGTCGATCTTTACCTATTTCCCATATTTGTGACAAAGGTCCTACGTAAGGCAAGAAACAAGTAAGTTCCATTCCTTTGTCCTATTATTCGTTTATTATGGTTGAAAATCTAACTTGTCCTTAAAAATCTCTCAAATTGATGTTCGATAACTTTTCCTAAAAAATCTAAGAGAAAGCATACTAAAAAATGTTTTTCTTCTTCTGAAATACTGGGAATATGATTCGGAGAATGACTCCCAGGATGATCAATCTCAGCCATCGCTTTCCTCCTCATCCTTGTTCTTCGCTGCTCTCTCCCACATCTCCCACATTTCCTCAATTTCCTCCTCAACCTCATTTCACTAATTCTTCTTGGCTGCTCTCTCCCAAATCTCCCAACTTTCCTCGGCCTCATTTCACCCCTCCACCTCATTTGCTCACGAAAGTTGATCCCACACCCACTTCAAATGGGGTACATCAAATGGGGATGAACCCATTTCATCAAATTGGGGTGAGGCCGGCCCATCATTTTGCTTATTCTATAGTCGGAACCCTATATTTAACATCCAAATATCATTAATCATTGGGAAAGAATCACTTGACGAAAAACAAACGCAATCACCGGAGTAGGAATGGGATCACTCGGTGGTGCAATGTCACTATCTTAGGAACAGTATACGACACTGAGGTAAGGCTACTTACTTGACATAGATTGAGTTGACACTAGCTAACATAAATTTTTTTTTTCAGGCATCAAGGCAATAGGTGAAACAGATTATTGCTACTATGAAACCGAGCGGTATATTTCTTGAGTTGGCGTTTCCCGATGGAGTGAATATAATGCAAGATCCCTCTAGTGAATTTTATGTGGCTGTCCAGACGTCAAAAAGTGTGGAGCAAACGTTATATACGGAGATATCAATGAAAAAGTAATAAAACTTGCTTTGGCCCCATGTTATTAAATAGAATGATTCTGTGACATTTTCTTCACAGTTTCTTCTTTTAACATTTCACCAAACTTTTATTGGAGGTTATGCCATGCGAAGAGATCCAGATGTTGAGCGAGTTGAGTAACGTGGAGTTGTCAACGCTCCAAGAGAAAATCTCATCTTATCTTTAACAATTTTGAGTTAATGTTTGTCGATCTTTACCTATTTCCCGTATTTGTGACAAAGGTCGTACGTAGGGCAAGAAACAAGTAAGTTCCATTCATTTTTCCTATTATTCACTTATTATGGTTGAAAATCTAACTTGTCATTAAAAATCTCTCAAATTGATGTTCGATAACTTTTCCTAAAAAATCTAAGAGAAAACATCCTAAAAAATGTTTTTCTTCTTCTGAATGACTGGGAATATGATTCGGAGAATGACTCCCAGGGTGATCAATCTCAGCCATCGCTTTCCTCCTCATCCTTCTTCTTCGCTGCTCTCTCCCACATCTCCCACATTTCCTCCATTTCCTCCTCAACCTCATTTCACTAATTCTTCTTGGCTGCTCTCTCCCAAATCTCCCAACTTTCCTCGGCCTCATTTCACTCCCCCACCTCATTTGCTCACGAAGCTGATCCCACACCCACTTCAAATGGGGGTACATCAAGTGGGGATGAACCCATTTCATTAAATTGGGGTGAGGCCTGCCCATCATTTTGCTTATTCTATAGTCGGAACCCTATATTTAACATCCAAATATCATTAATCATTGGGAAAGAATCACTTGACGGAAAGGGAGTAGGAATGGGATCACTCGGTGGTGCAATATCACAATCTTAGGAACAGTATACGACACTGAGGGAAGGCTACTTACTTGGCATAGATTGAGTTGACACTAGCTAACACAAATTTGTTTTCAGGCATCAAGGCAACAGGTGAAACGGATTATTGCTGCTATGAAACCGAGCGGTATATTTCTTGAGTTGGCGTTTCCCGATGGAGTGAATATAATGCAGGATCCCTCTAGTGAATTTTTTGTGGCTGTCCAGGAGGTCAAAAAGTGTTAAGCAGACGTTATATACGGAGATATGAATGAAAAAGTAATAAAACTTGCTTTGGCCCAATGTTTTTAAATAAAATGATTCTCTGACATTTTCTTCACATTTTCTTTTTTCAACATTTCACCAAACAATTATTGGAGGTTATGCCATGCGAAGAGATCAAGAAGTTGAGCGAGTTGAGTAACGTGGAGGTGTCAACGCTCCAAGAGAAAGCTCATCTTATCTTTAACAATTTTGAGTTAATGTTTGTCGATCTTTACCTATTTCCCGTATTTGTGACAAAGGTCGTAAGTAGGGCAAGAAACAAGTAAGTTCCATTCATTTTTCCTATTATTCGCTTATTATGGTTGAAAATCTAACTTGTCATTAAAAATCTCTCAAATTGATGTTCGATAACTTTTCCTAAAAAATCTAGGAGAAAACATCCTAAAAAATGTCTTTCTTCTTCTGAATGACTGGGAATATGATTCGGAGAATGACTCCTAGGGTGATCAACCTCAGCCATCGCTTTCCTCCTCATGCTTCTTCTTCGCTGCTCTCTCCCACATCTCCCACATTTCCTCCCTTTCCTCCTCGACCTCATTTCACTCATTCTTCTTGGCCGCTCTCTCCCAAATCTCCCACCTTTCCTCGATCTCATTTCACTCCTCCACCTCATTTGCTCACAAAGCTGATCCCACACCCACATCAAATGGGGGTACATCAAATGGGGGTGAAGCCATTTCATCAAATGGGGGTGAGGCCAGCCCACCATTTTGCCCATTCTATAGTCGGAACCCTATATTTAATATCCATATATCATTAATCATTTGGAAAGAATCACTTGACGGAAAGGGAGTAGCAATAGCATCACTCGGTGGCGCAATATCACTATCTTAGGAACAATATACGACACTGAGGTAAGGCTACTTACTTGGCATAGATTGAGTTGACACTAGCTAACCTAATTTTTTTTTTCAGGCATCAAGGCAACAGGTGAAACGGATTATTGCTACTATGAAACCGAGCGGTGTATTTCTTGAGTTGGCGTTTCCCGATGGAGTGAATATAATGCAAGATCCCTCTAGTGAATTTTATGTGGCTATCCAGGAGGCCAAAAAGTGTGGAGCAGACGTTATATACGGAGATATGAATGAAAAAGTAATAAAACTTGCTTTGGCCCCATGTTATTAAATAAAATGATTTTGTGACATTTTCTTCACATTTTCTTCTTGCAAAATTTCACCAAACATTTCTTGGAGGTTATGCCATGCGAAGTGATCCGAAAGTTGAGCGAGTTGAGTAACGTGGAGGTGTCAACGCTCCAAGAGAAAGCTCATCTTATCTTTAACAATGTTGAGTTAATGTTTGTCGATCTTTACCTATTTCCCGTATTTGTGACAAAGGTCGTACGTAGGGCAAGAAACAAGTAAGTTCCATTCATTTTTCCTATTATTCGCTTATTATGGTTCAAAATCTAACTTGTCCTTAAAAATCTCTCAAATTGATGTTCGATAACTTTTCCTAAAAAATCTAAGAGAAAACATCCTAAAAATGTTTTTCTTCTTCGAATGACGGGAATATGATTCGGAGAATGACTCCCGTGGTGATCAATCTCAGCCATCGCTTTCCTCCTCATCCTTCTTCTTCGCTGCTCTCTCCCACATCTCCCACATTTCCTCAATTTCCTCCTCAACCTCATTTCACTAATTCTTCTTGGCTGCTCTCTCCCAAATCTCCCAACTTTCCTCGGCCTCATTTCACTCCTCCACCTCATTTGCTCACGAAGCTGATCCCACACCCACTTCTAATGGGGGTACATCAAATGGGGATGAACCCATTTCATCAAATTAGGGTGAGGCCTGTCCATCATTTTGCTTATTGTATAGTCGGAACCCTATATTTAACATCGAAATATCATTAATCATTGGGAAAGAATCACTTGACGGAAAGGGAGTAGGAATAGGATCACTCGGTGGGGCAATATCACTATCTTAGGAACAATATACGACACTGAGGTAACGCTACTTACTTGGCATAGATTGAGTTGACACTAGCTAACCTAATTTTTTTTTTCAGGCATCAAGGCAACAGGTGAAACGGATTATTGCTACTATGAAACCGATGAAACCGAGTGGTGTATTTCTTGAGTTGGCGTTTCCCGATGGAGTGAATATAATGCAGGATCCCTCTAGTGAATTTTATGTGGCTGTCCGAGGCCAAAAAGTGTGGAGCAGACGTTATATATGGAGATATGAATGAAAAAGTAATAAAACTTGCTTTGGCCCCATGTTATTAAATATAATGATTCTGTGACATTTTCTTCACATTTTCTTCTTTTAACATTTCACCAAACTTTTATTGGAGGTTATGCCATGCGAAGAGATCCAGAAGTTGAGCGAGTTGAGCAACGTGGAGGTGTCAACGCTCCAGGAGAAAGCTAATCTTATTTTTAACAATTTTGAGTTAATGTTTCACGATCTTGACCTATTTCCCGTATGTGTGACAAAGGTCCTACGTAAGGCAAGAAACAAGTAAGTTCCATTCCTTTGTCCTATTATTCGTTTATTATGGTTGAAAATCTAACTTGTCCTTAAAAATCTCTCAAATTGATGTTCGATAACTTTTCCTAAAAAATCTAAGAGAAAGCATACTAAAAAATGTTTTTCTTCTTCTGAAATACTGGGAATATGATTCGGAGAATGACTCCCGGGATGATCAATCTCAGCCATCGCTTTCCTCCTCATCCTTGTTCTTCGCTGCTCTCTCCCACATCTCCCACATTTCCTCAATTTCCTCCTCAACCTCATTTCACTAATTCTTCTTGGCTGCTCTCTCCCAAATCTCCCAACTTTCCTCGGCCTCATTTCACCCCTCCACCTCATTTGCTCACGAAGCTGATCCCACACCCACTTCAAATGGGGTACATCAAATGGGGATGAACCCATTTCATCAAATTGGGGTGAGGCCGGCCCATCATTTTGCTTATTCTATAGTCGGAACCCTATATTTAACATCCAAATATCATTAATCATTGGGAAAGAATCACTTGACGGAAAGGGAGTAGGAATGGGATCACTCGGTGGTGCAATGTCACTATCTTAGGAACAGTATACGACACTGAGGTAAGGCTACTTACTTGACATAGATTGAGTTGACACTAGCTAACATAAATTTTTTTTTTCAGGCATCAAGGCAATAGGTGAAACAGATTATTGCTACTATGAAACCGAGCGGTATATTTCTTGAGTTGGCGTTTCCCGATGGAGTGAATATAATGCAAGATCCCTCTAGTGAATTTTATGTGGCTGTCCAGGACGTCAAAAAGTGTGGAGCAAACGTTATATACGGAGATATCAATGAAAAAGTAATAAAACTTGCTTTGGCCCCATGTTATTAAATAGAATGATTCTGTGACATTTTCTTCTTTCAGCGTTTCACCAAACTTTTATTAGAGGTTATGTCATGCAAAGAGATCTAGAAGTTGAGTGAGTTGAGCAACGTGGAGGTGTCAATGCCCTAGGAGAAAACTCATCTTATCTTTAACAATTTTGAATTAATGTTTGATGATCTTGACCTATTTCCCGTATCTGTGACAAAGGTCGTACGCGGGGCAAGAGACAAGTGAGTTCCTTTCATTTTTCCTATTATTCGCTTATTATGGTTGAAAATCTAACTTGTCCTTAAAAATCTCTCAGATTGATGTTCGATAACTTGTCCTTAAAAATCTGGGAGAGAGCAGCCTAAAAAATGTCTTTCTTCTTCTGCATGACTGGGAGTATGACTCGGAGAATGACTCCTAGGGTGATTAGCCTCAGCCATCGCTTTCCTCCTCATCCTTCTTCTTCGTTGCTCTCTCCCACATCTCTCACCTTTCCTCCCTTTCCTCCTCGAGCTCATTTCACTCATCCTTCTTGGACGCTCTCTCCCAAATCTCCCACCTTTCCTCGACCTCATTTCACTCCTCCACCTCATTTGCTCACAAAGTTGATCCCCACACCCACATCAAATAGGGGTACATCAAATGAGGGTGAAGCCATTTCATCAAATGAGGGTGAGGCCGGTCCACCATTCTACCCATTCTATAGTCGGAACCATATATTTAACATCCAAATATCATTAATCACTAGGAAAGCAATCACTGGGCGGAAAGGGAATGAGAATGGGATCACCCGGTGGTGCAATATCAGTATATTGGGAACGGTACACGACACTGAGGTAACGCTACTTACTTGACATAGATTGATTTGAGACTAGCTAACATAAAAATTTTTTTCAAACATCAAGGCAAGAGGTGAAAGAGATTATTGCTACTATGAAACCGAGTGGTGTATTTTTTGAGTTGGCAATGCTCGATGGAGGGAATATAATACAGGATCCCTCTGGTGAATTTTATATGGCTGTCCAGGAAGCCAAAAAGTGTGGAGCAGACGTTATATACGGAGATATGAATGAAAAAGTAATACAACTTGCTTTGGCTCCCTGTTATTAAATAGAATGATTCTGTGACATTTTCTTCATATTTTCTTCTTTTAGCGTTTTACCAAACTTTTATTGGAGGTTATGCCATGCGAAGAGATTCAGAAATTGAGCGAGTTGAGCAACGTGGAGGTGTCAACGCCCCCGGAGAAAGCTAATCTTATCTTTAACAATTTTGAGTTAATGTTTGACGATCTTGACCTATTTCCCATATCTGTGACAAAGGTCATACGCGGGGCAAGAGACAAGTGAGTTCCTTTCCTTTTTCCTATTATCCGCTTATTATGGTTGAAAATCTAACTTGTCCTTAAAAATTTCTCAGATTAATGTTCGATAATTTGCTAAAAGCTGCTTGACGTCATGCTTCACTACTCGTGGTGATTGGCGGAGCGCACATCCTTGGACTCTCTAGGCATCTCATAATGGATGCGGATGAGATGGATGATCTCATGGCTAGAGAGGATCATGTCTAGAGAGGGAAGAAGAAG
Organism: Eucalyptus victrix; assembly: GCA_016097545.1. NCBI lineage: Eukaryota > Viridiplantae > Streptophyta > Magnoliopsida > Myrtales > Myrtaceae > Eucalyptus > Eucalyptus victrix. Next base: position 10,886,026 of record CM027845.1, on the reverse strand, counting down.
AAGAAGACTAGCTAGAGAGACCGAGAGGGAGACTGACGAGAGAGGAAAAGATTGGGGGTGGGGGGACAGGAAGGCTTCTCTCGCGCTATCTCTTTTTTAATTTCTTCCCCTCCTCCCTTGTTCGCTCTTTTCTTTGTTTTGGATGTTGTTTATCCAGAATGTGGATAACGAGGATCGTTTTCTTGCCCGACAGTAAGAAAGAGAGGAGAGAGAGAGAGAGAGCGCTCCGGTCAAGAAAGACGAAAGGAAATCCAGGTCTTTTGCGGAAGTTATTTTTGAATTATTCAAAGTTTCATTAACTTTTTTTTCTGAGGAACTTATTATGAGCAAAGACTCAATAGACTTAATTCTCACCTAGTGGAGGAATCGCCTCATTTACATTGCATTTGGAATCTTTTTTTTTTAATTTAAATTCTATAGTAATACGCTGTAAATATTGGGACCATGGCCCTCCTTATCCGAAATTTGATTTCCCCTTCAGTGTAAAACACACCTAAGGCTACTTAATCCCTAATTTTGGGAAAAAATGAAACTTTAGTAAGACAAGTGGTGGGGAGACAAGCGAGGTTAGAGGGAAGAAGAAGAAGAAGACTGGCTGCCCAGAGGGAGACCGACGAGGGAGGAAAAGATTGGGGGCGGAGGGGGAGAGGAAGGCTTCTCTCTCCCTCCCTCTTTTTTAATTTTCTTCCCCTCCTCCCTTGTTCTCTCTTTTCATTGTTTTGTATGTTGTTTACCAAGAATGTGGAAAATGTGGAAAACGAGGATCGTTTTCTTGCCCGTGATCGACAGTAAGAAAGAGAGGAGAGAGAGAGCTCCGGTCAAGAAAGACCAAAGGAAATCAAGATGAAAAAATGGTCTACCCCTTAGGAACAAAGGGCATGTACCCCTTAGCATCAAGACGCTCTCCGCCCTTTTTTCTTTCAATTTTTGGTTTTATTCCTTTTTTTTCTTATATTTTTTCTTCCTAACTGGTAATCACAACTTCACAAATATTTTCTTATTTTTCTCGTGTTTTTTTTTTCATAATGGTCCCAATTTTAAAAAAATGACCCTTACTTAAAAACAATTACTTAAAAATAATGGGCTCTTTCCCTCCCCAATTGAAGAAAAAGTTGCCAATTCAAGAAAAAGTTCTTACAAATTTAAGATTCTCTTCAATTCTCTCTTTGCTATGCAAGGGCATTTCATTGAGAATCAAAATAAATCAAATCGACACCCCGGATTGGTTGCTAACATAAATATTACTTCAAGTTGCTTCAAGTTACAATTTTCATATATTCCTTTTATTTTGTTGATAATCTTGTAGCGCTCACCCATATTCATGAAATTGTATTTTGAAAGTAATGTATTAGTATTATTTCGACTATTATAGGATTTCTATGTTGTTTTCGTATTATTTTGACTATTATTTTGTATTTGAGGATTTTCTATGTGTTATCTAATCAATTTCTATTCCTACAAATAGAATTTTATTATATTATGAAAGGGATTTGTGTTGTAGAAATAGAAATTTTGGCGCCCATCTTATTCCACCAAAAAAAAAAGACTACTCATACTTTTCTGATAAAAAAAAAAAAAGGCATGCTTCCTGAAAAAAAAATTCCTAATAAAATAGAATTGCATATGAAAAAAAAGGCAAGTATACAAAATTCGGACCTAGAAATTGAGTTTTATCCCAAGTAAGGGAATGTAGAACATTGGGTACGGCATAGCAAAAGACATGTTTTAGTAATGAAAATAAATTCATAAAGTAATTAATAATTATTAGGGAGAGAATTTAGTTTACTTAGAAAAAAACAAAGTTGAGTTTTATCCCAAGTGAGCTCTAGGGTACGGCATAGCTTGGCAAAAGACACGTTTAGTAATGAAAATAAATTCATAAAATAATTAATAATTATTAAGGAGAGAATTTTTGAGTTTTATCCTAATTGAGCTCTACGAATGTAGAACATTGGGTACATCATAGGTTGACAAAAGACATGTTTAGTAATGAAAAAAATTCATAAAATAAAATAATAAAATAATTAATAATTATTAGGAAGAGAATTAGTTTACTTAAAAAAAAAAACAAACTTGAGTGTAGAACATGCCATAGCTTGGCCAAAGACATGTTTAGTAATGAAAATAAATTCATAAGATAAATTCATAAAATAATTAATAATTATTAGGGAGAGAATTTAGTTTACTTAGAAAAAAAAACAAACTTGAGTTTTATCCCAAGTGAGCTCTACGAATGTAGAACATTGGGTGCGGCATAGCTTGGCAAAAGACATGTTTAATAATGAAAATAAATTCATAAAATAATTAATAATTATTAGGGAGAGAATTTAGTTTACTTAGAAAAAAAAACAAACTTGAGATTGGCAAAAGACATGTTTAGTAATGAAAATAAATTCATAAAATAATTAATAATTATTAGGGAGAGAATTTAGTTTACTTAGAAAAAAACAAGCTTGAGTTTTATCCGAGCTCTACCAAAACATTGGGTACGGGCAAAAGACATGTTTAGTAATGAAAATAAATTCATAAAATAAAAAATAAAAAATTTAATAATTTTACAAAAAAACAAACTTTACGGCAATTTATCAGGACCAACCCAACTCGACCAACTCCAAGGAAGCTAACCAACCAACTTGGCGAGAGAAATAAGTGGATTCAATCCTAATAAAAATAAAAATAATAATGATGATCCATAAGTTTAGGTTGATAAATCTATCCGGGCATGGCATGGCATGTTTTCTTGTTAAATTTACAAAACTAGTTTACTCTTGTATGAAAATAAATTCATCAAATATAAAAAATAAAATAATTAATTATGCATTACTCTTCTTTACTTACAAAAAAATGAACTATGGAAATCATTTCTTGAAAGAAAACAAAATAATTATGGATTTAATGGCTAGTAACTTACCTTCACGAGACGCCACGCAAGCCAAGCAAGCCAAGCAAGCCAAGAAAGCCTCGGCGAACGTCGTGGGGCTGTCTTTACTTACAAAAAAATAAATGAACTATGAAATCATTTCTTGAAACAAAACAAAATAATTATGGATTTAATGGCTAGACTCAAGTAACTTAGCTTCACCATACGCCAAGCAAGCCATTCTCGGAACTTTTTTTTTTGTTTCATTTTGAGATTTGAACTATAAAGAAGAAGTTTTATTTTAATTTGTTCTAGTTGTTGAGCTTAGTGTACCTTCTGCTTCTGCTGCCGATACTTGATGTGTATAGTATTATTTTGCATTGGATTGCAGGTCTTGCAATGGAGTGAGATGCCTTATAAGATGTGTAGAATTCCAAAATTGGATTATGCAGAAAGTAAAAGGTAAGCCCAGATAAATAATCAAGTAAGCTTGTGGCCATGAAAGAAATGCAAGATAGAGAACAGACCAAGGTGGCGTGAGAGTCATCCATCGTCCTAGCAGAAATATGGCTGATGCAGCAACTAGAGAAGGAAGAAGGAAGAAAACCGATGAACTCATACTTGACCAATGTGAGCACATAATCTACCAAGTACTCCAATTCATTTTACAAACAGGACAAATGGTTAAATTTCTTAAGATGAAGGAAGGTGGTATTTTCCTAAGCTCACTACATACCTGAGAAACGAAATATTGGATTCTTTTAGAATGCAGATAACTTCCAATGAAAGTGAAAGTGTGAAAGTAAAGCAAATGAAGAACTTAAGGAAAGTTTTGGAATATGGAAGCCAACCCTCCATATACCTGTCACACAGCAATGTATTGCTAATCTTTTACATCCTAATAGACAACTAAATTTATAGTTTTCTAGAGAAAACATAGTCTAATTTATAATTTCGTGATTAATAACTACCGTTGCATAATAATGAAGCTTGAGCAACTTGAGCAAAAATGGGGAGGAAAAGAATTGAAAAGAGAAAAAATGCAGAGGAAAACCTACTGTCTCGTCATCCATCAGCCGGTAGGCCCCGGCCGGAGTCTCCGAGGTGTCCCGCGTCACCCCCAACCGGATAGCCAAGCGGCGAGCAGCCTCCACCCAGGGGACGAGCGGTGTCCAACAGCGGTGTCCACGGCGACCGGCGAGGCAAGCGAGGGGTGACAGTGTCGAAGGAGGTCCGGCGATGGTGACGAAGACAAGAGTCTCACGGCACCAACGGCGGCACGGACGACGCGGCGAAGACGGCGGCAGTCGCGGCTCAACCCACGACCAAGGGGGGAAGAGCTCGGTTCTGCTGGAGGTGGTGGCGGTTCGGAGCAACGACGGCGCGGTTCGGTGACAAGTGTTGCTTGGCATCCTACCAATAGGAGTATGTCCTCTTTCTCAAATTTTTGTGGTGTTGGACACTTGCAACAAAGCTTTGTATCTTTTTACTGGCTGCATCCGTGAATGCCTTTGTTATTTATGGTCATGCCTTCTGCTTACAATTTATTTGGGTTACTAATAGTCACTCTGTCTGTTTAAGTGAGAGTTCATGAATTTTTTTAGGGCAGAATATGATCTTATTCTCCATATACCTGCATTTGAAAGCTGTTAGGAATGGTAACCATTTTCAGCAGGAAATAGTTAAAAATGCGCAGTGCAGTGCTGGAGAAATAGATATGAAGACAGTAAAATTGAAATGGTTCACTAGTAAGATTGTTATTCCCTGATGAGGATTTTGTATGACACGATATAAGTCTGAGAATAGACTTTGTGATTTGGAACGGGAAAAAGAGTTGATGAGCCTTCAGTCAGTCATTGATTTAGGCATTTTCTTAAGTTAATTCATGTAGTCAAATGCTATTTGAAAAGAGTTTGAGATAGGATTTGAGACTCAAAGCAGGACAAGGGGATAAAGATGTACATGTTGACTCTTCTCCTTTCCTTTTTAATATTTAGGGCTAGCACTCCTTCGATATAAATTATCTATTTATCTTTAGGTCTTGGAATCAAAGTCCACATTTGGATTCTCTCAAATTGATTGAGTTCTTCTTGCAAAGCGAAGATCCAACCATCATCGCCTAAAGCTTCCTTGATATTTTTGGGCTCAATTTGAGACAAAAATCCATATTTGGAAATTGATCAATGCGAGGAACTAAGGCAACATGTCCATCTTCATTTCTGAACGAGGAACTGTTCCCATCTTTAGTCCAATGCCACTGAGTAAGAGTTCCATAGAACCATTCCTTTTCTAGGACGTTATTCTGACAACAGTAGCTGTAGAAGCAATTGTTATAGAACTAGTAGGATTGCTGGCTTCCGCAGAGTCTGCTTCTACATAGCTACATTTCCAAAAGCAGTTTCTCCAGATTCTGCATCTACAGAATTTGCTTCTACAACAACATGATCTTGGGCAGGGATTAGATTTCTCAAGGAATCATCAAAGGCGACAAGAATATACTCTTCAAGGGTTTTGGTTCTTTCGTTGTATGAACTAAATGCTTCACATAAAATAGCATCGTCAAACCTTCCCACATGATCGCTAGCACTACTATCACAGAACGATTCAAAGTGCCGATGGCTTCTAATGCACGAAATGCTAAAGCCCATTCTCCTTTTGGACTTTTTAGTAAGTTTAGGAAATGCATGCAAGGCACCATTGTTATGAACTAGGAAAAAAGAGCCCAAGTAAATCTAAAATAAATCTAAACCTGCTTTTTCTTATGCAAGCAGTCTCAAAATGGAAATATTAACCTTGTTATAAAATAATTAAACTTGCTAAAGAATTATAAAAAGTTACATGTCATTTTCCAAAATCTAGTTGTATAATTAACTTTTAAACCAGTAATGTACAGAATAAAACCCCTCCATTGGCTTTCTATTTACTATTTTAGGACGATGGAGGTGTCCCACTATATTTTTTCATGGACTTAACATCCTAGCTGGCACAAAGATTCTATGAATTGCTTTCATTGAGCCGTGGCTGCTTCTCTTTACATAGTTAAATAAACATCATATGAATGAAGTAAGACTTAGTAAAGTCATTGTTTAGAAAAGTTACTAAGCCGTGGCACAGATTGCAGTGATGCATCGCTGCATTGCTGCCAAGGCAGTTGGAATTTCTTCCGCCCGATATGAATTGTGAGATTTGACACTCCAAAGGGACATTATTTGTTAGATGTTAAGCTTTGAGATGGATATGATATGCTATCTTGATACCTTTGGGAAGAACTTGCATATGGTCGAAACGTCGATCCTCTTGATTCTCATTCAAGCTATTTAGCCTGTAACTTTGACTTAACCAGGATTCCTATTGTTCATTGCACATCAGCGTCCCCACCATTACTATCTCTTTGACTTCCAAAACCAGAATTCCTGAACCTCTTTGTCCATAGTAGGCTAGATTATTGACTTGAGGAATAAGTTTGCAACCTTGTTTCGAGCAAACATCTTAGTAATCTCATATTGAGATCCTCACTTGATTTGTATTCTTGAGGTACCTAGATAATGTTCCATCTCGTTTCTGGCAAGCTTGTAACTTCCCTCTTAGTTCAAATTCTTTAGCTACCGATTTTTGTGTGAAGCGATTAAGTAGAGTTTGCCATAGATCCATGATGATACAAGTTGATCGGTTCATACTTTCAGCTTCATGACCTTCAACCTCAATCTGCAATGTTTGAGTAGGTGGTGGAGTTTCACCATTGATGAAGCCAAAAAGCTCTTGACTTGGCGCAAGAATATGTGGAATTGTGCTTGCCAAAGAAGGAAGTTGTCTTCAGCTAACTTTATCGCGACAAAGTTGGAAATATTAACATGGATTGGGAAAGGGTATTTCTGTGTTCAGGTAGGCTCGATACCACGTGAAGATGAGTAGAATGAACGGAAGAAGAAGATGAAAATGAATGAAGAGTTTTGGATTCTCTCTTCTCTGTACGAAGGAAAGAAGAAACATTCATATGAGAGCTTATATCCCGCTTGCTCTGTTTCTCTTATTTATATTACATGATCTAAACAAAGAAGAAACAAAACTAAAACATAGAACTAATGGAGAAAAGGTCAAACCAATTAAAGTTCTTAATCTGTTTATTCTGTTCCATTCATAATTGGACATGTGGAGTGGAAGTTGTGCCACCGACTCCATTCCTCCTAGTTGAACCAGTAACATCATGTACACATCATGTACACGTGCGGATCTTCATTGTAGCAGCAACATCTTCATCCATTTTCTTTGATGAAACAGCAACATGGGACCATAAACCATAATTGGTCCCATCCAACTTTATTGAAATATGTGGAGTAGATGACTCATTCAGTGGTGTGGTGTTTGATTCTGGGTTTGATTTTGGCTGAAAATCTCCTTCATCCCTCAAATCCTCCAAAATAGCAGTTGCATGATTAGAGGTCTCTCCTTGCCCTATGAGGCACCGCATCATCTTGGTGTTGGAAGTAACTCTGGTTGGTAACAACTAACAATGGAGAGGCAGCATCACAATAATTGGAACAACTAGCTGTTAGGTCTTTGGTTGGTCCGATCAAATTTGATTTAGGTGGATTTCAGAATCTCCTAAGAACAAGTAGGAAGAAGAAAAGGAAAAGAAAAATGAGAACAATGAAGACATATTTCTGGAGGCAAATTTTCTTCTACTTTTCTTTCATCCTTGTACATGTATAAATTTATAATACAAAAGATAAGAATAACAAAAAGGATAAGGAGGATTATAATACAATTACAATTTTCTACTTTATCTTTGAGTATATTTAATTTTCCTATTTTCTCTCTAAGTATCTTTGATTGAATCAATTAAGATGGTTCTTTGGAACTCCTCGCCAATATTTCCTTTTCCCTAATTTTGTTGGATGAATAGGGAATAGAGTTTTATAATTTATGTTTCATGTTATGCGTTCAAACTTTTTATAGTCTATAATTTCATATAACTGTTATTTTTGGTAGTTAAGAATTTTGGTTGTTCATCTTTAATTTTGAATCTCACAACCTTATATGATTTTGTTTTAAAAAAGAACCTAAAAAGGAAAAAAAAAAAAAAACAAGTTCCTAGGTAGACCTTGGAGTTGGATTGAAAAAGTAGAGTAGGTTCTAAAACCAATTCCAAGTAATCAGGTAGGTTTTACGATTCAGGATTCAAAAATTGGGTTCCAGCTCTTAAACAAACTTACCGATCGTGGAACCCATCACTCCTTTACCAAAGTTAGCCTTTACGCATGATGTAAAGAATCCCTCTCTCTATGTCAATGGAAGGAGCTTTCCTTTTATTAAAAAAAAAAAAAAAAAACACATGATTTAGGAATAGTGAAGTTTTTATTTAAGTTCATCGTTAGTATTCAAATTTTAGGACAAACTAACAAAGATGACGGTGTGTCATTAGCTTTCATGATTAATAATAATAACAAAGCTCATAAATTATAATTTAATTGTCCTGCAATTAAGTTATTCTTTTTGACTCAAGAGCACGATAAGAATTAGCTCGGAACCTGGAGAGGAACTAGCATAATTACAAAGTTGGGAAATTATAGTTTAATTGTCTTGCAATTAAGTTCTTGTTTTCAACCCAGGAGCAAGACAACGATTAGTTTGTCGTGGTATCGATTTCAGTGTCATTAATCCAAATACTGAGCATCTATTATTTGGGAATGGATTTTAAAACTAAAGGACGAGATTATCTATTTTGATTTGATGAAACTAGAGGGTGTTTGTATTTATAAATAAATTTACTTTAGCTCATCCGACATTTCCGACCAAGCCACACGTTTATGCTAAATGTGGGAGGAACATGAGTTGGATGTACTTTTCTTAAACATGCACATGCTAAGAGAATGAGAATCGACGACTTGAGTTTAATTTAATTTCATGGATCTGGAAAAGAAAAATGAAAGAAAATGGAGGGGTGCCCGGGCCAGATAAAAAGAGGGCGAGGGGAGGAGAGGGAGGGGCGTCTTTTTAAAAAAAAACTTTATCACAGAGAAAGGAGGAAAACTGGAGAGAGGGAGAGAGGCGATCTTGTTCTAGAGTGACTGAAAATCACATTGCCCGTGCTCGCTCGATTGAGGTACTCGGCCAAAAGGAGGTTCGGTCATTGTTGCATTATTGCAGAAGAATGAGCATAAAAGCCACGATCACCGTTGGTTGATTTTTAGCGAAGAGGTACAAAACACTCTTCCCGAAATCTTTGATTGTGAAAATTTTAAGTGAATGGACGTGAAACATGTCGTTAAGGGCTCCTATAATCACCATAAATCTGGCTAACAAATCTGGCTAACGTACTCTGAAGAAAAAGAAACAAGTCGCAGGGAAGAGAAAGGCCATCGGGGAAGAAGTAGGAAGAAAAAGAGAATGCAGCAGAAAAATATAAAAGAGAGAGAAAGACAAAAGGAGGAGAGAATAAAAGAAATTAAGAAAAACATTAACACAAAATTTAAAAGGTTGAAATTTTTCGGTTTTTTGTTTTTAATCTAAGGTTGGTTGGATCCAGGTAGACGGATGGGGTCACTGGGTCACATCAGGCAAAAGGTCCGAAATCATTCCCAAATGTAATAATAATATATATTAATAAATGTATAAATATAAAAAATTTAAAAAAAATTCAAAAAAAATATTTTAGAAAATTTTAGAAAATCAATAAAAATAATTAGATTTCTAGAAAAGCTTTAAAAATTATTTTTTTAAATGGAAAGCGCATTTAAAATTTAAAAATTCGGAAGAAATTAAAAATTTGAAAAATTATAAAATTCTTAAAAATTTAGAAAATTCGAAATATCATTAAAAATTTTAGAAGATTCAGAAAAATCCTTAAAAATTGGAAAATCCAGAAACTAAAAAAATAATTTAAAAAATTTTAATTTAGAAAAAAATTAAAATAAATAAATAAATAAATTATAAAAATCGCTAAAAAATTAAAATCTAAAAAAACTTGGTCTTTAAAAAATTATTAAATAATTCAATTTTTTTTTTTTAATTCCGAGAAAATGTTTGGGTCACGTATGGCTACACAAACAAACAAACTCTACTCCACAAACAAACAAACAAAGTGAACGCCCAACAATTTCTCCTCCTCCTCTTCCTTTTTTTTTTTTTTTTCAAATCACTAGCGCCAAAATTATTTAAGAACAATGTTTCTTTTTTATTTTGAAAAGGTTAATAAATATTTGCATTAACATTAGGAATATCTTTTAAGTGATGATACTTTCATACTTATTATTTTATTTTAGGAGTAAATTTTCTTGGAAGCATTTTGCTTCCTTTCTAAAGAAATCAGTGAAAGAGTTTAGGGGTGATGCTGAATTCTCACCCGGTCAAAGCCTCGCTTGTTAATAGTGTAAGCTATTTTAAATAGTGATTTGTAAACTATTTTAAATAGTGATTTGCAGGTATCTAATATTAAAAATGCGCATTTGGGGAGGGTCGAGGAGGAGCCAGGGAGAGCCAGCCAGTCGGATACCCATTTATATGCCAAAAAATGGTGTGTGATACCAAGTTTTTGTTGTAAAAAAAGTTTTAGAGTAATAGCACCATTGGGAATAAGAATAAGGTAAAAATGTGAGTTTTCTTGGTGTCATAATTTTCTTTGGAGATAAATGTGTCCTGAGTTAAGGTATAATTTAAGGTTTTTGGTATTTGAACGAGACATGTACTATACTAAAATTAAATATATAATGCCAGGCAAACAAGGAAAAAGGAGACAAGGAAAAAGAAAGAGGCCATGTGAAAATACACTCTAAGGGGTGGCAAAATATTGGACTTACCAAAAGAGTGAATCACTCTTTGTTCAAGCCTGTTGCTCTTTTTTTCATTTATTCTCTTTAGGCTTCTAAGTTAATAAATATCCTTAACCATGAAGACAAATCCATAAATGATAGACCAGGCTTCAGTCTTAGCCCAAGCCACAGCCAAGTTAAGTCAACGATTTCACCCTTCACCACAATCACATCACCAAAAAAAAAAAAAAAAGGAAATGGAAATTCGACTTTTTGTCCTTCCAAAATTCGGGAAACATGGGAAACATAAAAAAGCCGGGCCAAGGAAATTCTACTTTTTGTCTTAGAAAATTCCGGAAAAAAAATAAAAGTCCAGAAGAAGAAAGCGGAAGACAGGAGCTTTAGAAGTTGAATCGTTTGTCTCTCTCCTCCTCTCTCACTCTTTATCCTCCCTTCCTTTCACTTTCATAACCTTTCACTCTCATAGCCCAGGATATTTCCTAAAAATAATTTTTTCAATTAATAAATTCATATAAATGACCCCATACATTTTTAATAGGTTCCATTTTGTCCTAAATGCTTACCTGGAAAATTTGATTTAGCCTATGGAATTCCCTTCTTTTTATCCAAAAACACAATAATATGAGTTTATAATCTAATTTATTTATTTTTTTAAAATCCGATTCTATTTTTTTTCTAAATCCATTATTAATTTCTTCTTTTTTCTTTTTTTTTTAAATAAAAATAATTAAACTTTCCATTTTTTTAGAAATAATTAAAGATTTGTTTTTAATAATAAAAATAATTGAAAATTAAAATATTATTAAAATGAGTAAAAAATAGTTTGTAGAAAATAATTTGTAGGTAACATTTTGATTTGGGTTAATATCCTGAAAAACCCTAAACCGATACGTTTGTGACAAATTTACCCTAAACTAGTTTTTTGACTACCAAAAACCCAAAACTGGTATACCTTTGACAAATTTACCCAAAACTGGTACACTTGTGACAAATTTACCCTCTGTTAGTTTTCGTTAAGTTTTATTCTCAAATTATTAAGTTAAATGACATGTAACAGTTGACCGGTATACCAATTTAGGATTTTACGCTCCGTTTGTCACAGTTTACAATTTTTGTGATTTTTTTGTGGTATTAATCCAATTTAGCATAAGGTATATTTGTTACAAATTTACCAGTTTGGGGTTTTTTGCAGTCAAATAAATTAGTTTGGGGTAAATTTGTCATAAATGTACTAGTTTAGGGTTTTTTTTTTATAGTCGATCGAGGTAAATTTGTCACAAGTATATCGGTTTGAGATTTTTCATGATCAAAAAAATAGTTTTAGGTAAATTTGTCACAAGTGTACCAATTTGAGGTTTTTCGGGGTATTAACCCTTTTGATTTTGAAAATATTTTTTAAGAAAAGGTTTTCCAAAAACCAAAAAACAAACTCCTTTTCTTATAAAATTAATTTAAAAAAATCTACTTTTTATCTTTATTTTGAAAATATCAAATTTTTTTTTTCTCCAGCGACATAATTCCGTTTTTACTTGTACTCCTACTCGTACGGAGAGATACTCTCGGCTAGGAGAGAGAGGGTGGCAGAGAGCGGCGCACAGAGAGACAGGGAGAGGGGGAGGGGGACGCAGAGTTTGTGACGCAATGGTAGTGACAGGACATACATGTAGTTAATGGTTTTGGTTTGTATTAGAAAGCTTTTTGCTTTGCTATCCCTTGCTCCTTTTTGTCGCCCAGGCTCATAATCATAGTAATTAGGTATAATTAGATGGCAAGAGAGCAGAACTCGAACTCGACATTGGGCACGGCACTAGTGCCTTGTTTGACCGATTGATGGGTTGATGATTACTTCTTGTCATGTTCGTGTCCTCTGTTCATGTCCTCCGTGCAACTCTTCAATATAGTATCACCATCTATCTATCACTAATGTATATATATTAGGGTGAAGATACTTAATTAGAAATTTTTTGCAATTTCAATGACTACATGAGAAAAACAATACATTGGACTACCCATTATCATAATAAAATTCATATCATTTATAAACTCAAATATTGTAAACACACTAATGTTGGCAACGTTAAATGCGATCATGGGGAGAGTTTTTTTTCTTCTTTGTTGAAAATGAAAAGAAAAGCAAAACCAGAAAGGGCTAGGCTCTTTGGGTTCTTCACATGAGCTAATTCCATTTCATCAAGTTCATGCACCACAATAGAAAAAAAAAAAAAAAAAAAACCTTTTCTAAGAAGTCTCAATACGCTCTATTATAGTAACATTCATATTATTTATAATTTATAATTCATGGGATATTATTTATAAAGTAAAATTCATATTATTTATAATTGCTCCGGTCATTATGCAAGGAGTTTTTTTTTAATCTTTATTGAAAATGAAAATAAAAGCAAAATGAAAAAGTGACTATGCCATTTGGGTTTCGGTCATAGCCGGAATTATTTTTTTTTTCAATTGGTTACACTAATTATTTGTAACATCACCATTCTGAAAATTTTCAGACTCCGCATCAATATTTGATTGGGCCGGACGTGGCGGGAGCCGGCCCACCTTATATTTTCTGCGAGATCAACCATCCCGCTCCCGCTCCATTATCTAACGAAAAATCATATAACTTCTCCGAACGAGGAACGAGGGATTCTCGAGTCATCGTCAGTGTCCTCATTTTGCTAATTCATCATGGCAATGTTGCGGAGACCTTTCCATGGATGGAGGATCGCAATCCAGAAATTGACAGCGCCTGCACCTCGCCAATGGGCCGGTTGGGCCTCTCCTCTCCCCCCTCTCTTCCTCTTCTTCTGCCACAATCTTCCGCCCACATTTCCTCCTTTCTCCTTCGCGACCCAGCTCCCCTCCACCGTTGCGCACTACTCTGGTGCGCCTGAGCCCAACCAGATGAGACATAGGTCTCAGGTGGTGAGTGTTATGAAGGTTCTGAGCTCTAAAATATGGATTTGGAATGAATTTGGAAGAGGAAAATGAAGGGAACTGACACTCGGAAAATTCAGTTGTTGCACTTGGGCTTGATGACCTGTTTTGTTGCCAACCCTAATTTGTCAGAGAGGGTATAATCAGTTCTCGTTCAATGGTTGGGTGATACTTGTTTTGTTTGGACTCTAGAACTCCCTTCACAATATCTTACCTCTTTATCCCATAGGTTTTATAGATTTTCTAGCTTAATGCTGTAATTCTAATATATTTTGTGGCAGATTCTTGTAATGGAACTCAATGTCTTCAATGTACATTAAATGCTCTTTTGATCACTATCATTTTATACAAATTTAGAGGATCAATTTGATTTCATCTCCATCTTTGGGTGGTTTTTAATGGTCCATCCAAGGCGTATCCTTTACGTCATGTGCAGGCATGTTTTTTTATGAGGTGTCTGGTTTAGACCAAATTTTATGTGGGCATTAATCTGTTTGCTGCATCCTTTTGCACTCAACATATATCTTATGGATCTCACTTGAGTCGTTTTGAGTTGTTCATTAGGTTGCTAACGTGCCCAAGGACTCTCCCCCAACAAGTTGAGTATTTTCGTGGTATCCCAATAGAGATAGAGGTATTGCCTTATTTTCCCTTCCTATTTGTAAAAATCCAATGTGAGGTGATTATCATGTAATAATTAGGGTAGGGGGCATAATCCATTCTCCATGCATTTATTGCCAAGGAAATGCAGAATAATATCCTTTTAGACCGAAATACATCCTTTTGTATCTCTTTTAACTGGGCTCAACATATATCCTTATGGATCTCTCACTTGAGTTGTTGTTTATTAGGTTGCTAAAATGCCCAAGCACTCTCCCCGACAAGAACGAGAGTATTTTGGTGGTTAGCCAATAGAGGTATTGCCTTCTTTTCCCTTCCATGCATTTATTGCCAAATAAATGATACTTTTGAGCAGCAGAGACCACTTCATCAACTCACTTATGTTATTGCATTTTTAGAGTTGATGACTTTTATGGAGTTGCCCATCTTGAATTGCAGTTTTTGGATGGTCTAGATATACAAAGCATTATTTCTCTGCTTTACTTTAGTTTGCGCTCTTTAAATTCCATTACTTCTCTCTTCTCTAGTGTTTTCTCCTGCTAATGCGTTGGAAAAAGTGTTCATATGAAGAAAGGAGAGAGATATGCAGGGCAGCATCATATTTGATTTCAGAGGTAAGATTTATTGCTTTTAATCTTATTGAAAATATTGCGAGCGCTTCTTGCATGTGGTATAGTGGACCATCAAAGAGAAGTCATTACATTTCGCAAATTTCTTATTTTCTTTCATTACCACTGTTGATTGATATTTGATTGGACAAGATCATATTCACTTTCTACCGACTACCAGTATTTAAATTGAGAGAATTTTAAAACTTGAGGCAAGTTTCACCCATTCTTTGTCATGGGAACCTTGATATTGTGATACATGTCTCCTGTTCTCTTTTGGTCTTTCCCTTTTGCCGCACAAGGCTAATACATCCAGTTACTCCTTTGAATTCGATCGATTCAATTGACTCACTTGGGAATCGGAATGGACAAATCGACTAACCAGGTTTTAGGACCTCCCATCCGAGAAGCTCATAACCGATTCCTAGTTTGGAGAGGATTGGATCGGAACTGGTCACTCTTAATGTGGATGCGATCCTTTTAGGCAAATTACCAATTACAACTAAAACTGAGACCGGTTCCCCCACTATACCTGCGTACGGCGTCCCAGGAAATTAGGAACACCAACCTTTGCAGCGCGTGCCGCTCACGTGCTAGATCTTCGCTTCTCCGCTTTTCCACTTCCCGACGGAGAACGGCCAGAATCTGAGAATTTTCCCGAGAAAAATGGCGCTCGCTCACTCCCTCGCTCCCCTCGCCAAAACCTCGAAACTGCCATCTCTCCCCAACCCTCCCGCCGCCATTCCCAAATCGTCCT
Source organism: Eucalyptus victrix (assembly GCA_016097545.1). Classification (NCBI taxonomy): domain Eukaryota; kingdom Viridiplantae; phylum Streptophyta; class Magnoliopsida; order Myrtales; family Myrtaceae; genus Eucalyptus; species Eucalyptus victrix. Next base: position 10,870,474 of record CM027845.1, on the reverse strand, counting down.
TCTTCTCCCTCCCCCTCTCCGCCCGGAACCACAAACCCTTCTCCGGCCCCCGCCGCCGGAACCCCCGAATCCAATGCCTCTTCACCGGGATCGTCGAGGAAATGGGCCGGGTCCAGCGGGTGGGCCGGGTCGACGACGGGTTCGTCATGCGGATCGGCGCGCGGACCGTCCTCGAGGGCGTCGGCCTCGGCGACAGCATCGCCGTCAACGGGACGTGCCTCACGGTCACCGAGTTCGACGCCGCCGGCTTCGCGGTCGGGCTCTCCCCCGAGACGCTGCGGAAGACGTCCCTGGCCGAGGTCGAGGCCGGGTCGGCCGTGAACCTGGAGCGGGCGGTGCTGCCGACGACCCGGATGGGGGGCCACTTCGTGCAGGGCCACGTGGACGGGACCGGGGAGATCGTGTCGATGGAGCCGGAGGCCGACTCGCTGTGGGTGAAGGTGAGGACGGAGAAGGAGCTCCTGAGGTACGTGGTGCCGAAGGGGTTCATCGCCGTCGACGGGACTAGCTTGACGGTGGTGGACGTGTTTGATGAGGAGGACTGCTTCAACTTCATGCTGGTGGCGTACACGCAGCAGAAGGTGGTCATTCCTATGAAGAGAGTCGGGCAGAAGGTGAATTTGGAGGTGGACATATTGGGGAAGTATGTGGAGAGGCTCCTCAGTAGCGGGTTCGTCGATTCGATAAAGGCTCGTTGATTCCGAAGGTGATGATCTCTCTCTGTGGGTGGTATGTTGTTTTGTCTAATTCTATAGTTGAAGGTGCATTGATCTAATCTAAGCCGTTTGCTTCACTGTTAACGGGATTGTTTGGGTCTTTCATTCGCGCAAATCATTGCAGATACCGTGCACGACGGTTTAATATTGTGCGAAAAAGTCGTTAGTTCTTTCATGTGAGGGCTTGAGTGGTAAGATGGGAAAGGGGGCTTTGTGACTCCATACTTGCGTAGACTTTGTCAGTTCTTGAAGTTAGAATTCAGTCGTTCGATCGGTGATCACCTACTTTAGTCACTAGTCGCAAGACCCTTGTAGAGGTGTACAAGTGTTGCAGTAACTGACTTGTCTAGAGACGAACGTAACATGAGACATAAGAATGGCATTTTGATGTTGTGTTGCACTTGATAGTGCTTTTTGTCGTATCTATGTTCAATTTATTTTCTATTTCATTTGATAGTTATTTTCAATTGTGAGTTATGACTTGTGAACTTGCTGTTAAGGAAGAGTATATGTTTTTATTTGGAATATAAATATCATAAAGATATTTCAAAACTAAAGAAGTTTTTCAACCAAGAATAGTATACTTCTATCGCAAATTGCTAATTGCTAGTTTTATGTAGTGTCATAAGTTCTATATTGCTGTCATTTGCATGTTGAGGGAATAGATATGCTGAAAATTAAGGTGATAAACTGACTAAAGGTTTCCTTTTCCCATTGACATCCTAAGAGAAGCAAGAAGGTGGTATTGGTTAAAAATAGGTTAGAGGAAATGAAATGCCTTCAATTCCTGACCCATCCTTTTCCATCCTCTTTCCCCTCTGCTTGTGTCATTGTTTCCTTGCACTTCACTTCCTTCCACCACAACAACTGTCCACATAGATAATCCCTTCATCGTTGGCTCTTTCTAAATCATCAGTGTGCAGTCAATATGTGCATCATGTTTTAGTGGCAGTAGGGAAGTCATTGATAGTAAGCGGAGTGTATGTATCCATTTATTCAACCGAAAGATTTGAGACCGAGAAGAGAAAATCGATCGTATAGCTAGAATATTGCAAGCTTTGAGTTTTTATGTGATGTTTTGAGTCACAAAGTAAAAAAGAAGGGGGTGGGGTTGGAGAGGTTACTGCTGATGTGAATGCTGTGGGCTGAAACTCCCTTGGCTGAGGATAACCCCATGCGGCTGATGAGCTGAAGCACCTTCCTAGCCTTCCCTTGATAGATCTTGGTGAATTGCATTCTCATTACTGACTGTACCATGCCCAATTTAGCTTGGGTATTCAGTTTCTCAAGTGAGATATACGGATCATTTCAGCGCAGCAACTGTTTTGAGCCTGTGGTGGCCATCATCAGGACAATGGCATCAACACCTCACCAGTATGCGTACGGGAGGCCAACTCCATCTTCAGAGATCCTTAAACGATAATCATCCCATCTCCAAATTCCTAACATAGACATTCCAACACCACTCCCACGGATCATGTGTATAAGCCATTCTGCATCTAACTTCATCCTAATGTCACAAAGTTCCACTTTTTAGCCTACATGGGAATGTGAGAAGTCGAAATGTGACACTTTCCTCACCCAACTTCTGCAATGCCCTTGTTGTGGGCTATTTAGTCGCTTGCTTGTGTTCTTCAACAATTACTGCCACTCTTTTGAGACTTACATGAATGGCAAAGGCTCATTCAACACAACAAGTCACTCCACCCCATTGGTTGCTTCTCTCGATCTAAGTTATTTGGAATCTCTAGTCACTTGTGCTCTCCCTGACAAGTGTGGCATCCCGAGCCAACTGCACTTTCTTGGCAATACCTTTTTCAACCAAGGCTTCTCTTGATCTTAGCAACCTATGGGGTTCTCTCTTCTTGGCATTCGCCCTTCTAGTTGGGGAAGCATGCTCTTATACCTTTGTCACGAGCCAAAACTCTCCTGGCCGAGGACAAGCTCATGCGATGCCTGATGAGCACAAACATTAAGCTGATCTTCCCTTGATAGATCATTCTGAAGGACAGTTTGGCAAATGGCATCGTCATCCCCAATTTGGCTCGAGTATCAAATCTCTCAAGTGGGACATATAAATCACTTCGGCATAGTGGTGGGTTCAGCCTGGCGTGACCATCCACAAAACTTCACTCAGCCTACTTAGGTATGGGAGAAATTCGACCATGACATGTAGACCTCATCATTTGCTGAGAAGATACCTCCAACGATTGGTTAATGTGTGAAGATAGTGGCACAAACACAAGATGCTGGCTTAGTGGTTCAATAAATGTAGAGGTTTGTGCTGTTGGTGAGTTGTCTGTTGGTGAGTTGAGTGCCATACATGTGTTTGATTTTCTGTATCTTTGAGTGCAAGCAATTTTATACTTGCTTGGTGGGGTCACTTACTTTGTCCACAAGGTCACTGGGATGTTTTGACACTCATTGGATTTTCATCCTCAGCATCCCTGGTACAGCGCCTTGCATCTCACAATTGGGAGAGTTCAAATCACTATCAGTTCACCCAAAAACCAAGGCTACTGGCCCCCTTATAGTGATACTTTTTCTTGTAGCTGTTTGAGGAACCATAGATTGTGGCATGCCCTTTCCTTATGGTTACAAAGCTGTTCTGCACGTCTCTGCATGTCCCTTGCCAAGTGTGTGATTTCTACAGATAGTTTCTTTTGACTTTGCTTTTCTGCCTTTTCCAAGTTCTAATGCCTTCGTATGAGCTAAGGCTTGAATCGCCTTTATAGATGATCTTTATCTTCTTTTGATAATTGGTTGAAAGTCAATACCCTTATTTTCTTCTGTTTGGTGACATTGAATTTCATCTTAACTTTAGCATGTAGCAGAAAGGAGCAGCTTCTTTGAATGCTGGGATAAGGATCTCTACATTCAATGCTTTGCAAATGCCAAAATGCTGGCGCTCTGTGCTTTAAGTTGGCCTTTTATTATTTCCTATTTTTGTGTTCATATTTTTTGCACTTTTCTTTATTTCTCCATGATTTTTCAAGGCATACGTGAGAAAAGATTGCAGCTTAAATGGAACTTGATTGTTCTTCTTCTCTTGGCAGGGATGACACTGGATGGATGCTACTGAAAAGTCTGTTTCTCTGATGTTAGTGTTGCTGTAGAACTGTGCTTGGAGTTTTGTCTGCTCTGAAATAAACGAGTTCAAGGCTTGACATGGATTTGTCAAGCAGCAACACGCTGCCTCAATCCGTATCGTTTCCAGTGCTCATGCCTCTTCTCCACAAGATTCCAATAAAGTTGTAGCAAGCTTTGCTGAATTCAGTCTCCAGGTGGCATTCATCCCTTGGGTAAACAAGAATTGGCCTGGTGGTGACATTTCTGTATGAGATGTAACTTGTTTTTTTCTTCAGTCAAAGAGATTTACCTTTTAAGATGGTCAAATTTGTTTCCATGACATTGAAATAATCAAGATTAAATTAACGGGTGCCCTGCAGTGCCCACTTCATGCTTCTGTTCAACTTCTGCCATCATGGCTATGAATAATTTTATGATGCCTGGTTCAGTTGGGGCAAGGAAACACTTTCGGTGTGTTCACACACGGGTGAATGCTCATTAGGGGCTTGTGTCAAGTTGCTCATTTTTCTTACCGTAGATGGCGCTTCATGTAATGCCACAGTATTCAAAAGGAAGGTTCTTTTGTTTTGTATGTATTAGCAGATATTAGTTGCTTCGTTGTTACCTTCATGTACTTCTCTTCAGAATTCCCTGGTTTTGGGGTGCCAATCCTGGCAACCATTGTTTTTACCCAAAGTCAAAGTTGGAAAACAGATCACCGATGAACTCCTTTCGGTCCTGCCCATTTCAAGGTGTCTAGGATGGCTGTGAGAAGCCATTACAATTTGGTTGAATTTTCTTGTACTGGTCTTCTTCTAGAAAAGAAAGGTGCCATGAGCAGGATCTTGTCTCAGACACCTATCCACATGACAAGATTGATTGTATAATGTTTGTGCCGTAACTGTATTGGCATTGTCTGGTCTGATTTGAGATGAGGCTCCAGCCGTTATCGTTCCTTTTCCTCACTTTAAATAGGAACCTGTGCCGCAACTTGTGCTGTTTTCTGTCCATATGGTTCTTCTCCACCGAAAGTCATTTTATCATTTTCCTTTGCCTTGACCTGTGGGAAGTGGATCATTGTGTCACTGTCTGCCCCGTTTTTTGGGCTTCACGATAGGGAATGGTGGGGAGGTTCCAGATGGGGCTTTTGCTTTCTGAAATGGGGGTTTTTCTCTGCCTCTTGCAAAACCACACCACTTGCCTTGTCACCCTATTCCAAGTCATATCCCATGCTTGTCCTTGTCCACACTTACTGGAATCCCCAGAGGATTTCCATTTTTCTTACATGGCTCAGGCTTCTCTTACATATAGGCTCTCTACTTTTAACCTTTTTTAAGTAATTAAATGTGGCTCATATTGGTAGGCAAATCCCGTGGTACTTTTTTCCGGTGTAATGGTCTCTGTACTTTTTTGTCCACTTAAACAAATCATGTTGGATGAGACAGAGGCACCAGTCAGTCCTAAATGTTCATGCTTGAACATGAATCACTACCATGAAAGCATTTCTATGGAACTGATCATGGAAGGCTTTGGGCCCCTCCAGTACCGCACATCATTCATTATTGGTGCATCGGGTGGCTCGCAACATGCTACGAGCTGTCTTTTTTCAGTCATTAGCGGTTGATCTTCCCCCTGCGTTACTGGTGAGGAGGACCGACCCTCAAGTCAAGACTAGCTTATGTAGAGAAATAATCAGCATGAATCCTTGCTGACTATGCATCCGGGATCGTCTGTATGCATTCGAAAATGAACCTCCGGTTTCTAAAAGGTGGAGTGGGACCTGAAGTCCAGAAACATGAGACTGAATCGAGTCGCCACCAGCCGTTTCGGATTTAGTTTCCTGAAGCGAGTCCAAGCGGACGCTGCTCTGCTTCGCTTTCTTTATCAACTGTCTTTGAATTAATTAGTTACCTTCGTTGGTCATCCATCTACAAGCGGACAAGCTTTGCCAACGCAACGAATTTTGTTGTATGAGCCGACAAGGAGGACTCCAAATAAGTTCGTCGGCAGCATCCTATGCCCAATAATTTCGTCAAAATTAGTTTAAAAACAATAACCATCTTATAGCTTTCGGACAAGACTCCACATATGCGCAGCGTTTGTATTAGGCTGATTGGGACTCGAGCACGCGTCTGAACACGCCCGGAATTAGGGATCGCACTACCGGAAATTCCCGTTCTTTTGCTCGAAAATCAAAATCTGTCGTTTCATTTCTTTTTCCCCAAAAGATGTCCCTCTACTCTCCGTAAAATGCCACCAATCGCTCCTAGACCGCTGTAAAGATGGATTTTGTGGACGTGTCATTACCGCCGTAAAAAAATATGCTGACGCGATCGCCTTTACAAATTTGCTGACCTAGTTTTTACTTTTCCTTTTTCAAATGTTTTCTCTCTCTCCCCCCCTGCCTCCCCTTGGCTCTATCTTCTTTTGCATTTTTAATTTATTATGGCCCCTTTTTTATTATTTAAATTCTACTCATTTAACCCACGTAAGCTTCCCAATCACCAAATCTTTCCCGGGTGCCAACCCAAAAGAAAAGAAAAGAATGGGGCAACTTTCTGAAAATAAAATATAAATTAATTAAATTAGCACATGGCCGGTCTAAAAAAAAAAGAAAAAGAAAATAAAAGTTTTTTTAAGAATGTTTTAAAAATTTTAAAAATAAGATCCTCGGAAAAAAAAATTAAGAAAAAGGTAAAAATTTTAAAAAATTTTAAAAATTAAGGAGATCATCGCCCTATTCCTACAAAAATCTTCCTCACCCTCGTTCTTCATTTTATAACGTTTTTCCTTCATGGGCTCCCTCGTAGATTCCTCGTCGTTGTCGTGTTTTCATGGTCAAAAGGCAAGCATAAGCAATCCTGATATATCAAATTGAGCGGTCGACAGACGTAGTCAATGCTGCTTGCATCAGAGCAAGAGACCATGATCCTCAATATTCAAATGGATGGATGGAGGAAGAAGAAGGATCATCTTTTGTGGGGCGTGACTTCGCCATTAAAATTCACAGACGAAGATGAGCCGCACTTTGCTCTTGTGGAGGACCAATGGATTCCTCCTCTTGCTTTTGTGGGATCTTACTGTGCATAATTTTTCGACTTTTGGAATTGGCATTTTCTATCGCCATCACCATCATTGGTGCATTTGATCCTTTTCTTCCGCTCCAATTGCGTGGCACTTTTGCTTTTGATTCAGGGAATCCATTCACTTTCACATAGTCACTTCATTTAGTTGGTCCTAAGAAAAAAGAGTGCAGAATGAATGTCTGCATACTATTTTCGCATCTGTCATATCATGATGCCTTGCATAATGCATGATATGGTGTAGGCGGCCAAAAGAAAAAGGTGGTGCTTTGAGATATTTTGATTGGAAAGTCCGTCCATTGCTTTTATTCTCATCCCCAACTTTCTTGTCTAGAGAATTCCACAGAGTGAATCCCATGAGATATCGACTTAGCAATTTGGGATATGATTGACTATGAGTGGGGCACACGAGTTTGGACCTAATTTCTCATCCCATTATGCACAAGTCATGGACTAATTAAAATGGATCATAAACCCATTTCTTAATTCACATTTAATGGATTCAGTCACTATGTAAATAGGTTATGAATGAGTTTCAAATGGCAAAATCCAGAAAATATGTGACAGCTGGGTCAGGTATGAGTTATTATCTTTGTATTGCATATAAATGAGTCAATTTGAGTTGGAATATTTTTTATCCAACTTACCAATTTGACAGCTTTCACGAGGAGTTCCATGTCTCATCCATTCACTCGTGGGTAGGTTTGCGCCTCACTTGATTTATTAGGTTAGGTAGGGCAGGGATTTGATGGATAGGGATCTGTCCATTGCACGACCGGGCTTCCCTTTGCCATTAAAAAAGAAGAAGAAGAAGAAGAAGAAGAAGAAGAAGCAAAACAGGACTAATTAGCAAAGTCGAGGTAGGCTTGTTTAGCTCGTAACCGTGCCGATGAGACTGTCAGATCGGCAGGTGCCGATAGGCTCTGAATTTAGGAAGTTGATCCCCACGAACCTCCGGAAAGGCTTGTGTCTTTTTCATCTCCATATCTATCCGCCAATCAAGAGAGCGCCCTCCGAACATGCATGGCCAATTGATAACGTGTGAAACCGACGCGGCTCGCGTGGCCTCATCCTCACCATACGAGTGTCGCCGTCTGATTGGGTGGTCGTGGTCGTGGTCCCTCGCTCTGGCGCGGACAGGACGAGCTTCTAAGCCCACTCGTCCAAGGAAAAAATCAACATCGACGTGCCGCGAAAATATTTCGGTGCGTTTCCACTTTTGACACGAGGGTGTCCCTCCCTTTTACGAAACTGCCCCTCCTGCTCGATGTTATTTTATTTTTATTTTTAGCTTGTCTAATGCTCTCATTCATCATTAAACTTTTATCTTTTCTCCTTACTTACATCTGAAACTAAATGCCTCCATCCCTTACTCCTGAAAAAGTGGGAGAATTGGTTCCTCATCTCTTACTTCTTATGAGAAGATGGTGATCATTGAGGCAATCCCAATGATTTAGATATAGTTTATTTGTCGACCCAAAAAGTGTTGTTCGAGACCCATTGAGCATTTAATTTTATCTTCACGGATTGTGTTGGCACCACTTTCATTGGAATTCTTGATGATGGCTCTAAGGGAATGTTTGATTATGCTAATTTGAATCAAAATCTCATACACCCACTTAATAAGCATGCTCATATCCTATCCGATTATGCTTGATGAAAGATGTGGGGTTTTTCGATAATGTCACATTTTTATTCTGTGCAATGTGAGCCAATAACATGGTTAACCTTACAATGATACAATTGTCGTCCATAATATCAATCAAGTAATCTCCTCTCTCATGAATAAAATTATGAGCTTGTTTTGATTCATTACCAAATAGTTTTTATGTTGCTATTATTTCTTTACAGTGATTAAGAATGTGCTAACAAAATCGAGATATTGGCAATTGGTTTTTCTAACTTAGAGACGGATCTCAACTCAAATACAAATTAAACTAATACAAACATCATGGTTAAAGCCAAATGGTCTTATCCAAATAAACCTTTCTCTCTCTCTCTTTTTTGAAAACTTAATTTAAATCTTACAAATGGCGTGTTTTGATTTCTTTTGTTAACTCAAAACATCTAAACCTTTTGTAATATACATATGTCAACACACAAATTCACGTGCAATTGTCGTTTATAAATTATTTGATACATAAATGGATAACATTTTGAAATCTTTTCAGGAAAAGATAAAGTTTCTTTCATTTTTTTAAAAAAGTAGAAGACCGACACAGGAGGCGAGCCGCAAAGGTTGAATTTTTTTTTTGAATTTCGATCCTTTTCTTCGCCATATATTTCATGTTGCTATTGTTTCCGATTGGAACTTGGATTTTGATTGGTGCCTAGACTTCTGCTCGGACACTCTTCTTTCGGGATCGTTGACTTGGACTTCGGCGGGAAAATTCTTCAATTCAACCTGACATCATAGCCTGACTAGTAAACTGGCAATCGCGTATCGAGATTGGCCCAAAACGCAAAATAGGCCGATGGCCTAGGGGTAAAACGGTAATCTCGCACCCCACGAGGATTCCGATCGCCGGTCCGCCGGAACTTCCGTTATAAATATCGCCCTGCGTGCCGTCGTTTCTCCCTCAAAGCCTTTTCCTCGCACTTTCTCGCCGATTTTCTCTCGACAGTCCGAATTTTCTCGGCCCCGCACGAAACTTTCTCGCCTCGAAACCGGCTGCGCGAGAATCCAATCCAATCCGACGATGAAGAAATCCGGCGTCCTGGCGGCCTCGGTCGCGGCGGCCTCTGCCACTGCGATCACGGCCTCTTCTTCGTCGCCGTCGCCGTCGCCGGCGTCGTCCACCAACTTCAGCTGCAGCTCCAACTTCCAGTTCTCCCGCCAGGTACGCGCCGCGCCGTCTTTAAGCTTTTCTCGGCGCGATCGTTGGCTCGGGTTTGGTGATTCGAGAGAGCCCGAGGCTCTCCGCGAGTTCCCCGAATTGCAATTCGCGGGGGGTGGGTGTGGGCGATCTCTGACCCTGCGCTTTGTGTTTTGCTTGGTTTCTTCTCAGGGCGACGGCGAGAGGAGGGATCGAGAGGATGGCGCGAAGCCGAAGCCGGCTTCGGCGGACAAGTTCGCCCCGAAGTTCGACGGGCTGAGGTTCATCGAGACGCTGGTCACTGCTCACAGATGATGCGAAGTGGTCCCCCCGTTCTTCCGAAGGAGCGAGGGAGCACGAAGAATTTGGTTTTTTCTCTCTCTTCGGTTCCTTCTCTTCTGGGTTCGTACGGGATTGTCTAGGGGATTCGCAAGAAGCTTCCTTTATTTGAGGAAACCAGCGCATGGTTGGGGGGATTTGTTGTTTGCAGCAGAAGGCAAAAAAGTTTCCTGGGCTGTGGCACACTTCCCTTTTTAAGGAAAAAAAAAATTCATATTTTTGCAGCTTGCTGTTTAGCTTTCATTGTACTGATCTGAGAATATACTGATGATATATCTAATGAGACATGATTCTGCCCTCTTTATGTTCTTTCCGATGTTGATTCATTGCCCTGGATTCGATTGCGCAGGAGGGATTTCTTCGGTTCTGGTCGGCCTAAGTTAAAATGTCTTGAAGTTCCTGCCTTTGATTAGTAATGCCGATATGAATTTTTTTGTCCCCTTACAGCTTAGATAAGTTCGCGGAATAAAAAAATCGTGGCTTGCCTATAGGCAGGCTCGATCGGCATGTGTGGCGCTCCGATTCAGTACTTAGGGATTGGTAGAACGCCTTGCCGCGTAATTTGTCTCATACGTCATTCATCCTCTGTCGGGCTTTGTCAAAATATGTTTTCCTCATCAAGCATCCATCGGGTTTTTCGTTTGGATGATGTTTTGGTGAAGCATAGCATGAGAACAGGGCATTAGCATCCGGGCTGTTAGAGGATATTCCCAAGCATATACATTAGATGGTTTAGGGGACTAACTGGATGATGAGATCTTCTTAAAGAACTCGGATTTACTGTCAGGAGGGAGTTCAAGATCTGAACCATTGCAACCTTTAATCGACATCATCTATGATTTTTAGATAGTTTCACCTGGATGGCAAGTGATGGAATACAGTTGTCCCCTGCCTATTCTTTGTTTCTCACTTCCCTTAAATCTATGCTTTATATCTCAAAGCTGTACCGCAACATTTTCGACCACAGCGACAAGTTACTTATGACTCTGGGAAAAAGCTTTCCCAGTGGTTAAGCCGAGGATTCCGTGGACCTTCCTCACCATATCTCTCCTTTTCATCCACTTCATCTTTGGAAAAGGGAAGAAAAAGGATAAAGACATGCCACCAATCTCGACAGAATGATCCCTTCACATTGACATGTAAATCTCACGGACCCATCTCTTTAGACATTAGTCAATTCCTCACCACGTGAAGCCTTCTATCATTTCGCATTGTACAAGAGCAAGTGCACACGACGATGCCCCACCCAAGGTCAAGTCTTGGTGACCATTTGAATTTAGAAAACGTCATTGAATTATACTTCGATGCAGACAACTTTTTTCTCTATTTTTCTTGGTTAAATTCCTTTGTAACTTCGTTTAGTGGGTTGAGATTTTTTTGATGAATGGACAGCGTGCAATATGGTAGCATTCCTTCAATTTTGTAAAACTAAATTTACTTTAAATATTCAAATGAAAATGAGAAGTGGGATTTTCAGAGGCGCGCAGCTTGAATTTTGCTTTTCTTAGTAGCGTGCCTTTCCTGCAAAGGAGTTGGCCAGGACCGGTTCTTCATGTCTTTTCTCGAATGAGACATTTGACTTTTGGGGTTGTTCTTTTCCTTCTTTCGGTGATGCAACCTCTCTGTACTTGACATGATGAGGCATTGTAAATGTCATCTTTGGCCAATGAGCTGCTTCCAATCAAGAAGTCCAAGCTACTAAATTGTCTCTAGCCTATATTATTTTCCAATCACATGGCTTCTAGAAATCGGACAATCCGCATCCCAAGATTCGAGTATCTTGGCCAAGATTGGAATAAAATTTGGTAAATCAATGAAAATCACATCCATCCTCTAAATAAAGGTCCTGCTAAAAGAAAAATTGACAATCTGGCTAATTTATACTTTTGTTGGAATGCACTACCTCCGTTTGAAAAACGTTGCCATGGGAAGATTTTACTGGACCAAATAAGTCTTATTTGTAGAATAGCTCAGAAACCTTAAGCATCTATCCTTGTTTTGTCGTGTGATTGGGAGAATAGTCTGCTGCGAAAAAGGATAAGCACAAATAATTTGTCAAGAATGGAACTCTAGGATCTGAGTGAATCAGATGACATGAGTGTAAATCAAAACCTACCAGTTGAAATCCTAGCTGCGTCAGCTTTGGCAGATCTAGAAGGAAAGAAATTTATGTGTCTTTTAAAACTGGAAACCGAACCACCTTTGGCAGAATTTCTTGTTGCTTTTAGAGTTTCAAGTGACGAATGTCCTGTGCCGATAGATTTTTAAGCTGTCAAAGTAGCATGTGATAGGTGAGAAACTTTAGTTTCACCAAAAGAAGGGAAATCTAATGAGCAGAATGATATCAAAGCGCAATGTATGATAGAAATTATATAATTAGGGCAATGCTAATTGACCTGATTTCTATCACAGTATCAAACCACCATTGGAACTATTGATCACAACATAGAAGAAAAATATCAGATCATACCATGTGTGTCGAGAGAGAGAGAGAGAGAGAGAGAGAGAGAGGGGGTTGGGGGAGGGGATTATGTAATTTAGAGCAGCAAACAGTGAGAACAACAAGAGAGGACAAGAGGCAAACGAAGCATCAAGAAGCTGCGAATGAGGCCCAGCTGCCGTTGTTTCCGGTGGAGATGACGTTTAGAACCCTAGTTACACGCAGTTTGTTTGAAACCATTCCCGCAATGAGTTGATTCCAAAGCTTGTAAGAGTTTGTTTGTTAACTTGCTAAATAGTAACTGGTTATATTATTTTGGTTTTGGTAACAAAAAAGAGCAAAGAAATCCATTTGATAAATTTCTAAGAATAGATTTTGAACAGAATCATGAAGTAAAAAGATGTTGCTTCTTTGTTCCTGGGAACAATTCCAAAATCAAGCTTAACCTATTTTTCTTTCTTTCTTTTCTTTTCTTCTTTTCTCCTTCTCTATTCTTCTTCCTCCTAACCAGTCATTGGCCATTGTTGGCCACTACCATTGCGTCCAATGGTTGTTGGCGATCGATTGGGCGAGATCTGGCGAGTTCGCTTGGCCATCAAGAGCCTCAAACTTGCCCAAGTGGCGCGAGGTTGGCCTCGCTCGTGAGGTTTAGGCTCATGGTGGCCTAGCGAGCCTCCGGCAAGCTCGCTAGACCTCACTTAGCCGGTTGCCAATGATCGGCCACAAAGAAGGAGGAAAAAGAAGATAAAAGAAAAAGAAAAAAGAAAAAAATACAATAAAATTATTAAAAAATTAAAAGAAATAAAAAAATTAAGAGTCTTACTATACACATTTCTATTTTAGGAATAAAAATTTTAGACAGTTATTAAACACTTTCAAATATTCAGAAATTGTTGAGGGGAGCAAAATAAAAAAATATTTTTCTAAATAAAAGTTATTTTCGGAAATAGAATGATTATCAAATACACCCTAAGCATAGGCTGTAGGGGTGATCATGGGGCTGATGTCATTCAGAGGTTGGAGGAGAGTGGGCAGCCTACGTATTTAAATGCTGTCCTTGATAGGTTGAATGTTCATTCTTCTGGAAATTCACAGAGGAGATGGTCTGCCTAAAAATTTCTAGTTCCAACCACTTGCTCAAAAATCACTGTGATAGTTGGTTTATGCTTTGCATCGCATTTAAATAAAGAAGGCCATAATTACCAGAAAGGTTTCCTCGATTGTTTTGAGATAAGTGATGCCAATATTGTTGTGCATTTCTTATCTCTTTATTTAAATTCAACCTGGGTTCACTTTATTGTTCAATTTATGAATATGGAAAACACAGAAACTTGATATGACCCGTGCTCAGGCTATGACCATATATTTTTGCGTTCATAATTGCCTGTACTTTTTATTTTAGAGTATTGTTAGCATTTCATTGTCCCAAGTTGGGCGGCCCCCGCTGGCAATGTGTACCCATCTTTGGGTATACTTCTACTACGGACCATGCAATCGAGGGGCGTATAGTTCTCTTTCTCTGGTTTGGAAACATTATACTGTCTATTTCTCTTTAAGAACCGTGGATGGTAATTATTATTCTGACCATTTTGAGCCTTAATTTGCCGTGGAGATGCATCGGGATTCTAACTTTCGTCGCGCGAGACTCAGCATCACCCTAGGTCAGTGAGTCCTTGGTCTAGCGGCTAGGTGAATTTTTGTAGGCATAGTCGGGTTCTGAATTCGTCGCTGAAGATTCTTGTATGCTGTTTTGAAGAGAATTCTTTATGATATTTCAGTTCTAGAGCTGTTCGTATATCCGAACTCTATTTGTTTAAATCTGAATTTGGAATGCTGTTGTACTTAAAAAAGTAACAGCCTCCTGGGATGTAATTCACACTTCCGAATTAATTTTAGCTCGATCCGATCAATCCACTGCAGCCGTCCTTTTGATATCTTTTAGGGACAAGTTCTTGATCTATCCAATGAATAATCCTATTAAAGTGAACCAATAATGGGTACTGACTATGTAGATAAGTTAAAAGATGCATAATAAACAAATATGCAATCAGATTAATTCAACCCCAAGTCTAATCAGAAAACATAGTTGACTAAATTTTTTGTAGTTTCTTGCGTTGTTTATACAAAGAAGGCGACCCTTTAGTACTTTATTGTTTGTGGACGTTGTACGTTGTCCTTTAGCAGTTAGGGATCTACGAGTGAGGAACAACACACTTGTTTGTTTTCCATTTGCAGCTTACCATTTTTTCCAGCTGCTAAAAAGGAAAAAGAAGCAGCCTGTAATACCTATTTTGATTCATTTAAGACGAAACAAGCAAAAGCTACGGGAGCAACAGTTTAGATATCAATGACTATACCTTTAGAAGTCCTTTTCTCTCTCTTTCTTGTGGGCTTAATCTGCTTGTTCTTGTGCCTCTACGATCTTTTCTGGTGGAAGTCGCTGCGGCTCAGAAAGAAGCTTCACCATCAGGGAATCCATGGCCCTGTGCCGTCCTTTTTCTTCGGCAACATCCTTGATATTAAGAAGATTCGACTGGAAATGCAAGCCACAAAGAATGAACAAAGCATCAGCAATCGTGTTTCGCATGATTACATGTCCCGCCTATTTCCCCACATGTAGAAGTGGAGAGCCGACTATGGTAAATTAATTTTCTTCTACTTCAATCAATGTTCACATCTTTGTGCTCAGGAGTTTTCACTAGATTTGTCTGTAATATGTGCCAGCTATTTCTATTGTGTGACAAGCATATGCAGCTTAGGAAGATCATCTTTGCTTGCTGAGAGCGCTAGGTTATTGCAGGTCCGGTGTTTGCATTCACACGGGGGAACATGGTGATCGTATGCGTATGCAACTTTGACGTAGCGAGAGAGTTCTGTCAATGCAAGTCTGCTGAATTCGGAAGGTCTGCGTATCTGAGAAAAAAACAGGGGAATTGTGTTGGGTTATGACAGCCTTGTCACTTCAAAAGGAAAATCCTGGGCGCTCCAGAGGAAAGTCATTGCGCCTGAATACTCCAGTGACCAAGTAGAGGTGTGCATTAGCTGGGCAGGCTCTATCAAGTTCACAGCGGCACAGTTCTTGCTTGAGCTGTCTTTGTTCTTGCACGTGAAACAGTTAAATTTTTACACAGAAGCTATCTATATGTTACTTGTTCTGCTTTGCATAGGGAATGGTGGACATGATGGTTGAATCTGTCGCCCCTGTGTCGGAAAAATGGGAATCTCAAATGGGGAAAGCAGGGGGAGTTGCTTTGTTACGGATTGACAAGGATTTAAAAAGCCTCTGCCAAAATGATTTCAAAAGCATGTTTTAGTTAGGAGCAATTATGTTATTGGCAATGAGATTTTTTCCAAGATGTTAGTGCTTCAGGATTCGCTGACCAAGCAGCAAGCTATTGTTGGTCTTCCAGGGGTAAGGTGAGGGCACCTCCTTCAGCGTTTAGAAACTCTAAGACACATTCCACACGTAGCAAAAGCACCTTCTGATGAATTCTCAAGAAACCTTAAGACACATGTATGCGGTGCTTCCTGGACAAAACGATTTCGTGTTAGTGTTGCTGCTTTTTGACTGTCTTCAAAATCTTGTGTATAGGCACATTCCTACGAAGATTACTCGTGACATCTGGAGGATAGGAAAAGAAGTCGACCGATCTATTCTGAAGCTGATGGACGATGATTGCCATGCCAAGAGGCAGAGCTTCTTACAGGCCTTAGTCAACAATTTCGGCCGTGGATCCAGCGTCACCCACTGTAGGTAATTGCAAGGCCATGTTCTTTGTGGGACATGAAACTACTGCCACTGCTGCTACCTTCGCTTTAGTACTTTTAGCATACCATCCTGAGTGGCAGGAGTGCGTTGCGTGCCGAGGTGGTACAGATCCTTGGAAATCAAGCCCTGAATATGGATAAGCTACACAAAATGAAATTCGTACATCTAAATCTTTCTTGCCTACCATGCATATGATTCTAGAATCCAAGAATATGTGCACTGGGCAGATCGTTCATGAAGCGAGCTTCCTTGCTAGATTTTTAGTCTATGTATCGACATGTAAGCTTTATGTGAATACAGTAGCCACATGTACCCCTTAGGCTTCAAAATAATCCCAAGTATGGGACTAATCGCCTATCATCTGTTTTCTCTTGATGTGCAGTAAAATATGGTGATTTATGAAACTTTGCGCCTATATTCTCCTGGACCATTCGTGACAAGAGAAAGGTCCAAGGAAATGAAGTTTGGGGACTTTGCAATTCCAATAGGCGTCAATGTCCGCCTCTCCTGCTCACTGTTGTGTCAGGATCCAGCCAACTGGGGCGACAATGCCCATGACTTCCATCCAGAAAGGTTTGCAAATGGCATTTCTACAGCATGCAAGAATCTGAATCTGTTTGTGCCTTTTGGGACGGGGATGCAGACTTGTATTGGCCAGAACTTCGTGATGACAGAATTAAAAATAGTTGTGTCTCTCATGCTGTCTAAGTTCATTTTCTCTCTATCCCCGGGATACAAACACTTGGTGACGTATAAGCTGTTTTTCGAGCCTGAAAATGGGGTACAACTGAAGATGGAGAAGATCTGCAATTATCTCTCCTGTACGAATGGTCTGCTGCAATGGAAGCCAAAGCACGAAAAGTTATAGTCGACAAAATAGCAGCATCATGTTCTCTTGTGGGTGGTCAGTAGGGCTTACTTCTGTGTCAAAGCTAAGCTAAGTGACTGAAAAACTCTTGGCTTACTGGATATCAATATATTTGACGGGCGGCTGTTCTTTGAACGCATCCAGCAATCCTCATAGAGATTTTCCACAGAAGGAAGTTCTTGTTTAATGCAAGTTAATTAGTACTGCAGCTCTTCTGCACTCATGTTGGAAATTTCTTAACTAGGAACTTCAGGCATCCCATTACCTGGAACTCTGTACGTCTTGCTGCTTGCTGTTCATTTTGAATGTAATCGACAAAGCCATGTAATCCAGCCAAGAACACCTGAGTGGTAAGTTATTAGATGTGCAGTTTTGTTTTATACAGTGATTGCAAACCTGATTGTTCATTAAGCTTTTCAAGTCTCTTGATGTTGCCGTTGCCTTTTAGGGGAAGAAAAATAATGAAACTGATAGACGTGTTCATTTGAACAAGAATAAATACACTAATGCAGATATTTATAACACGCTGGCTGATACCCCTGAAAGATGTATAGATATTTACTTTCCGTTACGAAAAAATTTCTGAGTGTTTTTCAATGTTACCAATGAATGATGGATAGTTATTTACCTTTTCTCTTGTAACTTCACCTAGACACAAGTTATGCCCCTTGTTAAGTGCATAAAAATTCAGTGTTCTTTATAAAAGAGTACTAACTGCACAAAAAGGAAAAAAGTTATTTACATATTCAACTGTCCGAATGACAGAAATTTTAGGTGTTAAGAAGTCACATCTCAGGCATGGAACACTCAGTGATCGAAGTTCTCTCCCCTTTTTTCTTTTCTTTTTCCTTTTTCCTTTTCCTTTTCCTTTTCGATCTTTTTGGTTCTTCCCCAACCGGCCAGCCCACGCGGCAAATCTCTCACGCACCCATCGCCGCCATGAACCCTCGCCGTCCCACCTACATCTGCCGGCAACATTAATCTCACTCGGTGGAGTTGTCAGGTGCACCTAAATCTCTATCTCTCTGCGTGGAGCTTGCAACCGCCCCTATGGAGGTCGTGACCTCCGTCGATTCACTCTAATGAAGCTAACTCACCTCACGCGGCCTCCATGGCCGCAGCAGCGGGCATTGGCTCCATCGATCACTCAACTTTCAGAGGAAAATCTCATGCGGCAATCTCTCATGCTCGGATATCTCCAGTGTTGTTCAGGGTCATCGGATTACGTTTGCCACTAATAGTCTAGCCAGTAACGAAGACTGAGATTGAACTGATCTCCAGCCTCTCGTGCTTGGACAGATCAATAAGAACAGGGGACTAATTAAGTGAGCATGCATGTTCTTGCATTTATTAAGGTCTTTTCACCCAGGTCCTAATTAGGTGAGAATGTGCATACCTCATATCAGGACCCAGGGACGGTGCATCAAGGCACGTACTCAACGCTCGTTTGAAAAGATCAGTCTTCAATGAGTAGAAGAGGGTTGGAAAGGGCGACCAACATTGGTAGCCCCCTTAGGGCTTACCATAAAAATTCAACACTCATAGTCAGAATGTTCATTTTGAATTATAATTACTGCTCGTTATAAGCTAGCTGGATGAAAAATGGAGTAAAATCTGAGTGATCCATGTGTCTGGTAAACAAATCGAACTTAAGCCACCGATGAGTAAAGATTTCTCGAGATCGATAGTGTCCAATACAAATGCAGTTTTTGATTATTATACTTAATTATCTTTGCCGCAAAGTTAGGGTTTATCAATAGTATCCAATTTCTTCGGAGGAACAAAAGTAATAGATCGTAGTGCTCTCCTTGTACGCGAAAATGGGCTTCCATCCCTTAGCCAAAGGTAGGGGAAGAAAAGACTATGCTTTTGCTTTAACATGAGCAATGCCTTCGACTGGTCATGGTAACTTTGTGACGGACGAAACTGGTCCTTTTCAAAATATTTAAGCTTAGTTTGTTTCGCGAAAAACATTTTCGTCATCTTTTGGCGTTCGGATCACTTAAGAAAATGTTTCTCTATTAAAAAAAAAATCTGTACTTAAAAACAGAAAATGGTTTCTTGTTAAAAAATTGGAAATTATTTCATAATATGACTAAATATTGGTACTTGGACTAGAAATTTTACGTTTGGACACGAGAACCCAACTCTTGCTCCTAAGCCATTAACAACTGATATAGGTTTTAGAGGTCAAGGTTAGGCCCACCAGAGACCATCGAGGCCAAACCCGAGTCCATAGAGGTTGGGCCTAGAACCTCAGTGCCTAAGCCCAAGTCTATAGAGATAGGGCTTGGGACACCAACGCCTATGTGTGGCACCTCGACGTCTGCGCCCGAGTCTAGAGGTTCGGCCCAAGACCCTAGTGCTCGTACTCAAATCCCTAACTCCCATGCTTGGGTTCATTGATGTTGAGCTTGAGACATTGGTGCATGTGCCTTGAGTACATCGAGGTTGGGCCTAGGTCCTTAGTGCTCAAGCCTGGGAAAATTATTCAAAAAGTCATAAACCTATTGCATTTTTGTTAATTTAGTTCTAAACTTTTTAATCTTGTTAATTGAGTTTTAAACCTTGACAATTTCCCAATTGAGTTCATTCGGCTAATTTTTGTTGGAAGATGCTTATGTGGATATTCAATTAGTGCCGATCGTCCTACGTGGCCGGATCGGCGTTGACGTAGATGCTTGATTTAATAAACGATCACTTTTTTTTTTCTTCTAAGTGAAAATTCCCCTAAATTAGAACCCTCAAACACTTGACAATGTTAGCTCTGACCTAATTTGCTCGTCCACTCAAAAAATTAGAACCCCATAGCGCTTGACTCTAAAAATCTGCTCGACGATGGTGGACAACGCTCGACGACACTCAGGAGGAATAGGGGATTTCCGCGAGTAGCTTCCAAGGGACCTTGACGACAACAACTTAGCAAAGTAGGAGGAGGTAGAGCAGTTTGAATCGTTCTCCATCAAATCGACCAAAACTCCCCATTTCGGCTGACACCTTTGTTTGTCGCATTCTCACATTCACCCATTCAAATCATGCGGTTTGTGTAGTTGAAGCATGAAACAACTTTTCACCCTTTTAATCCATCCGATCTTCGTGCATTAGCACTTTTTTTTTTTTTTTTTTACTTTTGAAATTATGTGGTTTGTAAGATAGGTCAGATATATGTCAAATATGTGGAGGTTTGTGTAGTTTGTAGTATGCTATGCTATTTATGTTTCTCCATCTTTACCTCAATGTGTTGCTTGATGAATCACTTCTTCCAGAGCCGAAATTTGCAATTTTAGATTTTGCAAGGTGTTACTCTTCTCTATGGAAGGAGGTAGGTTAATGTTGTTTCGTTGAAATTTTGCAGGTTGGTGCTATAAAATGTGGCGGGATTGCTAGATTCATTCTTGTGACGTAGCTCAATTTATTTGTGTAAGTTAGTAATTTATGCATGGATGATGATTATGAGTTCAAAGACCAGCCTAATTGCTTCACCAAAATCCTTAGTGTAGATGGTTAGAAGTTGGTTTTTTATATATGCAAAGTAGCATGTAGCCATTGGTGAAGAACTTAGTTACGATTACAAGTTTCCTTTGGAAGGAAAAAAGATATCCTGTAATTTGGTCCTTGAAGATAAAACTTCTTAGTTTTGCATGTCTTTTAACTTTGTTTTGATTTAAGCATGGTACTTCTTTCTTAGAATTTGTTAATTTATTTTATATATTAACTTTAGTTTTAGAAGACTTGTGGGGTTACTGTTTTAGTGAATTCACATGCGTATAATCTATTTTTTTTATTTGAAACACAACAGAGATATGAATTAGACAACTCATGCTTTTCATGGTCTCTCAACTTTGGAAGAGTAAGAGACACTGCAACTTTGGTTCTAGAAGATAACAGTTTTAGTTCTACATGTCTTTAACTTTATTTTACTTTAAGCATGGCACTTCTCTCTAAGAACATGTTGATTTCATTTATATTGACTTTTAGTTTTAGAGGACTTGTGGGGTTGCTATATTAGTGAATTTGCACGCTTATAATCCATTTTTTATTTGAAACATAGTAGATATATGAATTATATAGCTCACACTTTCCATGGTCTCTAAATTTTCGAAGAGAAAAATATACCTTACAACTTTGATACTATTGACACTCGAAATTTTTGTTGACGTTTTAAACATTCATTTTGCAAGAAAAAAAAATAAAGAGCAAAAAAAATGAATAAAAAAGAATGAAAACATTAAAAAAAGGAAAAAAAAAAGAGAAAACAAAAAGAAAAAAAAGGGAAAACGCTAATATATATATATATATATATAGGGGGGCCATTCGACGAAGGGGGGTTGTCTCTCTCTGAAAATCGACTCTCTCTCTCGAAGAACCGTTTTTTCCCGCTCTCTTGCATACGCTCTCTCGGGGATTTTTCTCTCTTTCTCGGGTGGCTCTCTCGGGATCGGCAGGATCTCCATTCGACTCCGGGGATCTCTCTCCTTTCTCCTCCTCCGCACCAGAAACCCTAGGCCGGAAACCCCCGATCTCTGCCGGAATCGGAGTTCATGAGCAGGAGAGGAATCGACTGGACTCCGAGAAGAACTGGCGACAGTGACGAAACACCGCACGCTCTGGAGTCTCGCCTTAACGGAACCGCCGCTCAGAGAGCAGCTTCCCCTCCGATCGAATTGCGCCTCCGTCGCCGTCGCCGCCGTCGCCGTCACCGTCCTCTCGGCGAATCTTGGTTCCCGCCGGCCTCGGACGGTCATCTTCATGCCTGCGTTTACCCGAGGTTCGCTGGCTTTTCTTGACTTCCTGTGCCGAGATTCTTTTTGCGTGTCAATTTTTGGTGTGAGGAGCTCTCTAGTTGAGTCGGTGCGATGTTCGGACGCTTACTTTGGCGGACTGCCTCAGTCTCTCTGATCTCTCGGTTTTCACTTTTCTTTCCTGAGGCGAGGGTTTTCCTCCATTGGCGGGTGATCGAAGATCGAGCGTTGGCGGTTGGGGATCGTGAGGATTTGGTTCTTTCTCGGAGATCGGACGTTTGCTCGCTTGATGGGTGGTTCTCTTTCTAGATCGCGCTCACCGGATCAGGTTCTCTTTTTCTATCTTTCTCTCTCTTGATTGCTCTGTATCGCGCACGATCTGTCGCTCTCCCTCTTGGATTGCTCTGTGGTTCGATTGCTTTGTCTCGTGTTTCTTTTATGTAGAGCAATAACATGGATTTAGCTTTAGTTTTCATTCGGTAGTTTCTGTAGTGTTCTGTCAGCCCAACATAGAAGTGTTGCGACTTGTAAGTGATCATGGCTGTGGTTGGTGTTAATATAGTCTCGCTTTGCACATGGTATGGCACGCCGCTAATATCGAGTGACAACATGCTGGTCATGACGGTGAACTCCACGGGTGCACTTTTTCAGTTGGCATACATAGTTTTCTATGTGACATATGCAGATAAACAGAAAAAGGTTGCTGGCCCCTTCACATCTGACTTTTTCTGATGCAAATACTTTGGCAGCAGATTTTAATGGTCATAACTTTTGATTTAAGCTGCCGTTTGTGTTATGTTTGAATGTTTTTTTAAGCAGATGATGATGTTGGGATTGCTCTCGGCTGTTCTTGGCATTTTTGCAATTGTAGTAGTTATGAGCTTACATATACCAGATGCTGACCTGCGGAGGGACATTGTCGAGATTATAAGTATTATCTCCAGCATATTTCCTTCAAATTTGATGATGCATTGAATCAAAAATTTTGTTTTCTAGTTGTTACAATCAGCATGATTGGATATTAAAACTTAGATGGGTAGAGATATATTGTTAGCCACAGCAACAAAGAAATTTAAATGTCTTGAAACAGGAAGCATGTCATCTTGCTTGTTCACTTCATTCAATGGTCATTTTCAGGCTCCATAGGACTGATAGATATATCCCTGCATTTGACTTTCCTGTTTGGCCATGTTCAGAGATGTAAGAAAGGTGGCAAGCTTAACTTCCACTTTTATAGATATAAGAAAGGTGGGTTGCTTTTCTTACCTATTTTTATATGTTGACGCTGGTGCCATATTTTGGTGTTACGCAAGCTTTTCAGCAAATCCATCTTAGTCCAGAGAAGTCCTAAATTTTTCTCATCTATACAGATGCTCACTTTAAATACATGAGGTTTTTTTTTTTTTTTTTTAAATTTAATTTTATTGCTTTACTTCTCATTTTGATCAAAGCTGGTAGATCGCCTTATTTGACTTCAAGGTCTTCTATTGATCTGAAGTAGACTTCTTGAATTTTTCATAGACATATAATAAGCTTGATTTGGCAATCGTTTGCCCTGTCATATGTCTGTTGCAAAATAGAAGTCGACGTCTTCATGAATTCTGCTCCTCATATCATGGTTTGTGTTTTTGTGAAATTGTTAAGTCAAATGAAACTCATTAGTTTGATGAGAACTGCCTTGAATTGAATTTGTTTTTGTCTGAATGTTTGCTGTTCCAGAATGACCTTTATGTGTTCATCGATGTTTATAAAATTGTGTGTTTTGAATCTGAAAATAAGGTCATGTGACTTGAATGCTCGGTACGTTATATGCTTCGCATGTGATCGTTAGATGAATGATTTAGGTGCGACCCATAATAATGTTGAACCTTGGGATATCATCTAGAATTTGATTTAGGGACTTCATGACTTTAGTCACCATTTGTGAAAATAAAAGATGTCTTGTTTTTTCGGTCGTTTTGATATGCATGTTTGTTTCTCTCATTTGTATGTACCTAGTTATTAGCGTCTTAGATTAGGTTTAGATTAGGACCCAAAGATAGAGAATGTGAAGATGATGGAGGTCGATGTCCATTCCGACCGTTGTCATGTACTATTTGTTTTCCCGACATATGTCTCAGGTTCTATGCATTGTATAAAACCCGATGAGTTGCAGGCTTCCTTTATTTCCCAATTGTTTTCTCTCTTATATTTTTAGAATTGCATGATTAGGTTTAACAGCTTTTCTTGATTGTTTACTTCATGTCTTGCAATTTCATTTTCATTGATTGTTTTCCTTTCATTTCTTAGGAATATAATAGAATGAAATTAATCCACTACGCATGATCATTTAGTATAGAATTGATGATCCCAAAAATATTAAAAAAACGTATGGACATGTTAGGAAAAACACGATATACTGTTTAGGTACCGAAATGGTGTTAATAGAAATATTAGCGTAATCCAAGTCCCCAAACTTAGATATTTGGTTGCGTAAGAATCAAGGGAACACTCCCGACCCTTGATTGGGTTTTCTAGCTGACCCCAAAAATGAGGCTAGTGGCGACTCCTGTATATTTTTAAGTTGTTAAATACCTAGATCGCATAAATAAACCCGCCGTCGCGTGGGGTACGAGCTTGGGAGAGCTCGCGATTTCATGAAGGAACTCTTGTGATCAAATATCCCTAAACTCGACCTTTTCCCCTTTGACATTCAAGGGTGACGAGATCAGGTCATGACAAGTACTAGAAGATAACACTTCTTAGTTTTACATGTCTTTAACTTTATTTTGCTTTAAGCATGGTACTTCTCTCTCGGATCATGTTGATTTCATTTATATATCAGCTTTAGTTTTAGAGAACTTGTGGGGCTTCTATTTTAGTGAACTTACATGCTTATAATCCATTTTTTAGTTGAAACACGGTAGAGTTATGAATTAGAAAGCTCATGTCCTTCACGGTCTTTGAACATTGGAACTACTATAGTGGTGTTGACTTTTCTCATCTTATTTCCTCTATCCAGGTGTCGTGGATCATTTAATTAAGAACCGTTAAGCATTATTGACGTGGATTTATTGAAGTTTGTGTTCTTGTTTTGTAGTTTTAGAACATGTAGTGAATTCATGGAGGGATATTCAAATTCATCATAGACGATGGCGTCATTCCCTCCAATTAACAATGATACATTTGTGTTTTGCTATTGTGGCCTAAAATCTACTCTACAAAGAGCAATGCCGAAGGACAATTGGGGAAGAAGATATCATGGTTGCCTGAAATACAACTACAAAAATAGAGTGGAAAATTATAGATTTTTTTTTTTATTTGGGTTGATGCGGAAACCAGTCAATCGACAATGAGTGTCTAAAATTTTTTATAAAAGCAATATTGAAGAAGAACTAGTGTCGACCTATAATAAGGAAGATGTCAATTCGATGGATGTTGAAGTCAAAGTTCTTAAGGCACAATTGAAACATGAGAAACAAGATATGGCAAAGTCGAAGAAAGAAAATTTCAGATTAAAGAAAATGTTGATTGTATTGTCGATATCTACTATAATATTCGCTCACATGTTATTTGGAAATTTAAAGGTCAAGGATGTGATGAGTTTGCCATAGTATGTTATTGTGAATATATTTTGTATTTGTCAACTTATAAATGAATTTCACTTTTGAGGTCTCAATATTAGTTTCTTCAATTTATATATGTCTGCAATCTTGATTTCAATGTTCTATACATGGATTTGGAGCTTTTAGTAGTTCTTTATGCAATATTGCCAAGTTCTTATGTGGGGAGTGCTATATATATCACTATAATATCATGTAACATAGATTTTCTTGCAAAACCTTACATGGAAAATAGTTTAGCTATTTATTAGGCAAGCATCCTGATGAGTGTATAATAAGTACATGCAAAGTGTCATAGGTACAGGCAAAAGTCTCATTTTGAGGTGTACAATTAGCATAGATCCCTATGTAATTGTGAGATGGATGTAGAGTTTTTGATTTATTAAGTGCTTATAAAAAGTCTTCATCCTTCATTTGGGGCTTCATGGAGATGTTACTGACATCCCAAGTTATGAAAGTAATGATTGGCACAAGCAAAGTATCCATACTTTAGCTTATTGACTGCAAAATGAGTAAATAATAAGCACATGTAAACAAGAATTTGATTGAAGAAGATAAAACCCCAAGTTATCAAAATGAATAAACCATAACACCACTTCACTAAACCAACCCATCGTAAAAAAAAATAAAATAAATAAAATCCACAAATGCTATTTCAATAAACTTGTCAATGATGACAAAAAGAAAAGAACCACAGCACCACTTCACTAAACCTGTCATTAACAATAACACAAGAGATAGCCACATCACTTCTCTCATCTCATCTTCACCACAAAGAATAAAAATAGTCACGTCACTTCCTTGAACCCAACCACACAAATGGCTATCATTCTTATAGGTTAGAGGTGCTTCCTCTAAATGTATTTCTTCTTTCTGATGGCCTTAGTACTTTAACTGGAACTTCAATTGGAGCTTCTTGTGATGTTGAATTAACCTGTGCTTGTAAATCATTTTTTTTTTTTTTGTCTCTTGTCCTGTTTGACACTTTACTCTTAACCTAGTAGTATTAAAATTCAATAGTTCACAAATTTTGTTCATAAAAATGCAAATCTAACAACATGGAAGTATTTACTTTGGAAGTGTTTGTGATGACGTTGACCCAACCTTCTTAGTGGGGCATGTCAAACTATTATGTCTCGTTTTCTTGCAACTTTGACATATCATCTTCATTCCTCTTCTTGACATTCTAATACCACTTGCGACCTCCCCTTCTTCTCTTTTTCTTTTTTGTTTGTGTCTGCCAGGCTTCACCTTTATTGGAAGTGGTTTAGGTGCTTCCTTATTATTATTTTTTCAAAATTCTCTCCTCACAGGCTGCATTATGTTATGATATGTAGCTAAGAACTTTGTTTTTTTATAACACTTATCTACATAATCATATGTATCCTCTTGCTTATTGTATATAGTAGAAATGGCATGGGAACAAGGGATGCCGGTTAGCTACCACCTCTTACAAATACACTTTCTCTTGAACACATCTATCACATACTTTACATTCTTATCCATAACCTAATATCCAGCATCACAATTTCATATCACCCGACAATAAGTTGCACCAAATCTATTTTCTTTCAATTTTTTTACAATCCTTTGACCATATCCCTTCTCCACCTAGTACATGAATTCCTTTGTCTATGCATTCTTGCCATCATCATTTTCCTCATTTCTTCCAACATGTTGTGAAATGAACTTACACCTAACATATGCTATTCTTCCATTGAATACCTCACATAGGTTGTTGTCAACTATGTCACATTTGACATTGGTAGTGAAAAAAGCCATATATTATTGTTTTGGCTCTGTTTAAAGTAAGTCATCATATGTCAGAAGACTGATTTTCTTTAATGTCTGAAAATGTTTGTCATAGTCAGTCATAGTACTACTTTTAGCACACTTCCAAAAAGTCTTTGCATTTGTATCCCTTTATACTTCTTGCCCAAATTGGCATAAATGCCTTGGCACACATTATCACATTTTATGCTTAGCTACTAGCAATAGCTCAGACACAGCTTGTATGAGGCCCTATAAAATATGATTTCAAATGTAAAGCATACATTACATTTATAATCGTCTAAAAGTAATAACAATAAAAAAGAAATAAGAAATTTACATTTTGCTTGTCACTAATTATGACCTATCATTGTCCATATGTGTTTGTAATTTTGAGATCCCATATCAAACTCGTCAAGAACCAAGCCTAGGTTTTTGCACTCTCAATTCTAACAATTGCTCAAGTAATTGGGGATAATTGATCATTAGCATTCCTTCCAATAGCACACAAGATTTCCCCTTTACGATTTCCCTTTAAGAATCAACCATCTAGTTCCACAACTTTTCTAAATCTATAAAGAAAGCATTTCTTACATGCCGCAAAACATATATACATTCTTTCAAATAACGCCTTAGACTGCAAATCTAGCTTTTCAACTTTAACTATAATAACACTTTCAGGATTTGTTGCTCTAAGTTCCATTGTATAATCCCACAACTTTTCATATTATTTCCTATAATTTCCCATCAAAACTTTATAGGCAAGCAACTTAGCCTTCGTACATTGATTTATACTTACATTTAAGCCCAATTGCTGCTTGATAAGATCTTTCAAAGCAAGGGTTTCGATAGTTGGCATTGTTCTAATTATAGCAAGATAATGATTTGCCAACTAATAACTTGTCACCTTCTTATTTTTGAAGCTAATGGTACATGTATGTTCTTCATGATACGTCTTCACGTGGAATGATCCAGTTCTAATATCAAAGGATGCATAGATCTTTCAAGTACAATTCTGATCAACATATTTTGCCATGATATACTTCTTTTTATTCTTGATTAATTTTATCTCTCTATGCTCAGCCACTGAATACTTTATGAGAGTATCTTTGAATTGCCTACCATCATCAAACCTCATACATGTCATAAACACAGGCACTGCAGAATTAGGATCATACCTTGGGAACCGACTTCTCCTTCCTGTAACAACTTTAGCTTTTTCACCTACATCAGATCCCAATCTCTCGTCAACATTAGTGTCATAGTATTCTGTTCGGTAATCGGCTTCGACCATAGCCATATCGAATTGTTGGGTATTAGATGATTCGGCTATCGATTCTTGAGATGGTACAAATCCCACGAAAGATTCCTCTCTAATCTGAGCCTTTGCAACCCTCTTGTCAACTTCTCTAATATTTTTCATTCCTTTCATGAGGTCCACATCATCATCAGTTAGGATTCGAACATCGATGAGGATGTTTGTGTCTTCATCTTCTGAATAGGTTTCTACATCATCCTTGTTATCATCATTAGTCACTACCTCATTACCTAAATCAATGTTCTTATCATGACCAATACCCTCACTAATGTCCTCACCAGCACCCTCACCAATGCGAACACCTTGACTAACACCCTCACCAGTATCTTGACCATCACATTGACAAGCTTTGTCACCTACCTCATCATCAACATATTCTTCATATATCTTAATTAATACATTATGGAAATAATGGAAAACTAGATCAATAACATTGTTATCATTCCACATGTATCTCAACCCATTTTTTAGAGACTTCTTAGGAAATTTAAAATAAAGTTTTTCGAATTTATGATTTACCCCATCCTTGAGATCTCTAATGAACCTTTCATAGCTAATTGATTTGATATCAGCATGTATTAAGTCCATATTTCCCCAACATATTCCAACATCGGGCAATTAACAAGTTTTCCACCATGGAAAAGGCAAACCAACGCTGTCATGTTGCTCATCTCGATCATACAAAAAATGCATATATTATAAGCAAACTTGTAATAGAGGGACAATATAGTAACACATAAAAATAACAAGTAACGACATAAAACAATTTAATACGAGCATGATTCCAAGCAAGGGATCCATGGAGATAATATTTGTGTGCTTGAATTAAATCTATATAATTGTTGTTGTGCTTAATTGATGATTTAGGAAATATTTTGACACTTCTCATGAAAACATAAAAAGTGCATATACTAAATTAATTTGCTAACGAATTTAGGACATTAATAATGATGGTTTTAATTGGATGGTTCAAACTTAATTTAGCATATGTTTTAGTGTGAATGATGGACGGAGGTTGAAACTAAAGTACACTTGTAATGGACATTCAACAATTTATGAATTTCCACTACAACATTAGAACAAAATAAAAACTCTATATTCATTCCTAAATTTCATGAAATAGAATGCTGTGAACATCTCGATGAAAGAGGCATGTTTCGATGATTAACAAAGTTTGTGATCCACCACAATCCAACCAACCAAGCTTTTATCACTCTAAAACAATTATTGAATTTGCTAAGTTTAATCAAACGAGTGCCGTAGATACATTAACATTATCAAGGCATCATTCACATTCACTTAAATTTCACGTTCATTTTTTTCGTTCACACTTGCATGGATTCGGTTGTCAAAAAGTCATATCCTTTTGTGAGGTAGCTAATGGAAGTTCTTGCAAAAATCCCGTTCGCATGCACTTTCTTTGTTCCCATAAGCACCAGTCATGTGGGGCCTTTCACATTCAACAACCAGTCAACCCCAAACGCTCACCAGTATTTTCTCTCTCCAATATAAAAAAACATTGAAACAAATTTCTCTTTGATACTAGGAGTCAAGCATATTATACTACACACACTTAATCTAGGACCATAAAACATACATTTTTGTTGTGCTCACTAAGTGTCGATAGTGTGAGAAAATCGAGACCACAAAATATCGAGTTTGTTATGGAATCTTGAAAATGAATCGAGTCTCGATCAGGTCTTCATGTAGAATCAGGTATTCATGTCGAATCAACGGCCATCATCGAGCGTTGTCCACCGTTGTTGAGCAAATTTTTAGAGTTAAGTGCTATAGAGTTCTAATTTTTGGAGTGGGCAAGCAAATTAGGGTCAGAGCCAGCATTGTTGAGTGTTTAAGGGATTTGATTTGGGGAAATTTTCCCTTAGAAGCAAAGGACAAAAAAAGACATCATCATTTTTTAAGTCCAGTGTCCACATCAGCATTAATCCGGCCACGTAGGATAGCCGGTGTTGACTGGATATCCACGTAAGCATTTTTTGGCATAAATTAGCTGGATTGACTCAATTTGGCAAATTATTAAAAGGTTTAGGACTCAATAAATAATATTGAAAGGTTTATGACTAAATTGACAAAAATGTACCAAGATTTATGACTTTTTGGACAATTTTCCAATTCGAGCCTCAGTCCATGAAAACCACGTGTGAGTTCATAAAGGCTGGCTTTGGGACCATGAGCCCTAAAGCTTGTACTTAGGTTCAAACCCATCAAGGCTAAGCCCGAGACCCTAGTGCTCGTGGCTAGGTCCTTGGTACCTGAGCTCAAGACCCTAGTGCCCATGCTTGGATTTGCTGTGCCTAAGCTTGGGTCCATTGAAGCTAAGGTTTACGATTTTTGTGCCTAGGATCGGGTCCCCAACGTTAATATTTGACTTTTCAAATAAGTGGTGGGACCCATTTTTGTTTTAAAACCAAAAGAAAAGAAAAGAAAGAAGGTTGAAAAAGTCAAATAGAAGAGGGCTTAGCTCTTTTAAGAGAGCCCGAAGCAGTTAGAAGAGAGAAAGAAAGAAAGAAAGAAAGAAAGAAGAAGAAGGAAGAAAAGAAAAGAGGTTTGGTGTGTGCATGCCACGGACAGCTCATCAAGTCAACTTGACTCCATAGCGCAATGTTGGGTAAACACTCGCGCCCCTCATTCTTCCAATTGGAGTAGTTTCGAACTTAGGGCTTGACATTTGGAATTATTAGAGATTTGTGAGGTGAAATTCAATTTTTTAGTCGTTAAGCAGCGTATCTTTATAGAAATGATAATTTAGAATGTTGTGGAGCTATAAGATTTTATAAATCTTGATTTGAGTTTACGGTTTGCCTAAAATAAAAATTTTGAAGTTTCCTGCATTCGATAAACAATGTGCGTCCAGCAATTTCGGACCTGTATTTTTATTGGTTTTTGGCTTTATTTTGAGACAATCAAGTCGGGATTCTTGTAGTATGTTTGAAGAGCTCTCTTTTGACTATATGTACATTTAGAATGTGATTCGGTTGAAAAAGTTATGGCGTGATCAAATTTTGCACTCAAGTTTTGCGTTGCGAATGGCTTGAATAATTATTTTGAGTGTGATTTATTAGCGCATAGAAGTTGTCTTATTAACATTTAGGCATAATATAACCATTTAACAGTTGACATAGCGTGTTACCCAAATTTAATGTTATTTCTTGCTTGATAGAATCGTGAAATCGACAGTTTAAGTAACATGTGTTATTTGATTTTGGGGCATCCTCAGGTGAGTAGTATTGATGTTTTCTTTGGTTTTGTGAAACTCATGTATTGAGGTAAAAGTAACTCAACATATACTTATGTATGGAAGTGTGGAACCATTTATCATATAAAGATGGATAGAGTATTTGGTACTTTTGAGTTATTGTGAGATGATTTGATCAAACTTTTCTTGAACGGTTATGCATGCTATTTTGGTGCATTTGATTTATGTGATTATGTGATAACTATTGAAAGATGATATGTGTTGTGTTGATGAAACCAATTGTGATGTGAATGGGTAAATGACTAAGCGCTACACAATAATGAAATTTCATATGAGTCACTTCTAGGGCCTTATAGTCAAGGGCTAAGTGCTACATAACGACTTGAGTTGCCTATGAGCCACCTTTAGGGCCTTGCGTTATTGACATATGTAGTAAAAGGCTAAGTACTACATAATAACATAAATTTGTGGGAATTACCTCTAGAGCTTTATATTATTACTATATGTGGAGCAATGGCTAAGTGCTACATGATAACGTAAATTTGTGGAAGCCACCTCTAGGACCTTAAGTTAGATATTAAGTGTGGAATGAACTATTAATATGAGATAGGACGAGTTTAATTATTGAACTAAACTAGTGATGCTCGTTTTGATATTATTGATGAACATAAATTCTACTATTTGATATGGCCAGGTTGAAGTAATATGTAACACATTTTAATCATGCAAGCTATTATATTTTGGTTTGACATTAATGAATCATGTCTTTGAGTTCTAAATATGTAATGTGGAGATTTGATATGCTTTTATCGTATGTACCACTCATTGAGCTATGATTGCTCATTCCACTCATCTTTCATGTTTTCAGGTCCCAGGGTTAGCAGCAAGTAGGATGAGAGTGCTATTGAGAAACTTTAGGATGAGAGTGCTATTGAGAAACTTTTGAGAGTTATATTTTGGGGCATGGTTTAAGGAGTTTTTTTTATATAGTTATTGTACGTTGTTGGGTTGGTTGAGTTTTGAATGTACATATTTTTTTTTAGTGGATTATAAAAACTTTGGTCTTATAATCAATCTGTTGGTTTGTCTAATATGCATATATGTTTGGAGATATACATTTTGATATCGGGTAATTGGTTATACTTGAAGCTACGTCTTTCGTGTGGAAGGATGACCGTGTCATCTTCTTTTCTTGCAATTTCAAGGTGTGACACCAACACTTGGGCCTATGTCCATCGAGGGTGGGCCTAGGACCTAGGACACTTGATGCCTAAGCTTATGTCCACAATGCCCTAACCTGTTTGTGTCCCCATGCCTAGGCTTGAGTCTCTAGTGTTTGTGCCCATGTCCTCATGTCCAAGACCAAGTCCATTGAGGCTGGGCCCCAAACCTCTGTGGTAGTGCTTGGGTCTATTGAGGGTTAAGGCTAGGACACTAGAGCTCATGCCTTGGTCCCCAACGTCTGGGGTTGGAACCCCATAGTCAAGACCATGTCCGCCATCCCTAGTGTCAATGTTCAGATGCTCAATTGCTCATGCGCAAGTGACTAATGCCTGAAAAGTGTAATTTTAATAAAATTAAATCAAATTTTCCTTACTAAATGAAGAAAAGTTTTTTAGTTTATTTTCGGGTTTTCATCAAAGTTTATTTTCGAATTTCAACCAAACACTAAAAAATATTATTATTTTCTAAAAAATAACTTCTTGAAGAATATTTTTTAAAATATCATAATTTTTGCGAAATAAATGGGTCAGTAAATCTTTCTAGTGATCCAAATCAATTCGTGGCTGCTCATTTTATTGGAATTTCTGGCTGTGGCTTTTCACACAGCTAAAGCATCCTGCCCCATTTGACACCGTGAGTCACGGGCAGGCATCAAATGCTCTCGTCGTGCGAAAGCCCCCACAACATTGTAGGAGGACTCTAGAGCTTGTTCCTTTGGGTGCTTGATTATTTTATTACGACTTATAAAAGAGATTCACTCGTGACACACGCGGTATGAATTCCTCGAAAGAGCAAATCATGAAAGCCCGTAACTTGCACACCCTCCCATCTGCAAACTGTTCAGGAGGATATTATAAAGTCACTACTAATGAGTGTAAAAGCAGACGAAATGCAAATTTCCTTCATGCTCATGGTCGATTTTCCTCTTAAAATCAGGACATTCTCACATGTCTTAGGCTCCTTTCGTTATGCGAAAAATAATTTTTAAGAAAACGTTTTCCATTTTTTTGGGCATACATTCATGAAATATAAATTGATCGGAAAAACATTTGCCGTCAATGGAAAAATGTCTGAAAATGTTTTCTGCTTTTGAGAAAGAGGAATGCATTTTCCACATCCTCTTTCACCTTACTTTCTTTTTCCAAATACCATTTTCTTTTATTTTATTATTTTTATATTATTTTTAATTGAATTTTAATTATTTTTATTCTTTTATTTTTTCTTCTTCTTCCCTAGCCAATTGCTCGCCACAAGCGAGTTTGAGCCTCGCCACGGGATTGTGAGGCTTGACCTCGCCGGTATCTAGCGAGCTCGAGCCTCATCGCATGGCAAGACTCAAGCTTGCCTATTGTTGGTCGCCGGGTTACCGGCCAAGGAAGAGGAAGAAAAAGAAAAAGAAAGAAAAAAAGAAAAAATAATTCAAAAACAATTTTAAAAAATAAAATAAAATTTAAAAATAAAAAAATTAAAGATAACAAAAGGTCAATTTAAAAATACTAATGAAACAATTATTGAAAGGAGTGCATTGAGGAAAATATTCTCCTTACCAAATGATAGAAATATTTTTTACTTCATCTTTATATTTCAACCGAACATTGGAAAATATTGTCATTTTTTTTTTTTAAATGACTTTGCTATAAAATGTTTTCCAGAAAATACCATATTTTTTGCGAAACAAATGGAGTCTTAATTTTTTATTTTTCCATTTGATACATTTATTTGATTTGGTATATAATTAAAGAACTGCATTGCCCGAAATAGTATGAAAAGGAATTCGAGAAAACCGTGGGGTTTTTATGTTCAGTATCAATATTTTATTTGAAATCAGATCCTCAAAAAGAGTCGATCAAGATTATGAATTGAAACTGAAGATTTGATTCCCATTTTCTTTTTCATTTGTAATAAGGTCAGAAAGAGAATAACCTGCTTTTTCACCAAGCGAAATCACTGAAAATTTACGGATCGAAGAACTTCAGAGTGACAAAAGTCATGCCCAGAACAAATACCATCTGCTGTTGTTGGGAGATGGCAGCGGATGCGGGGCCCATAGTAAATGCATGTATATGTAAGGTCGCGTTTGGCGAGCGCACCTCACGAATGCGGTCGATCTGCTAAGTTCCTTGTTATTGCATACGAGTCCTCGGAGAGAGCATACCTTGGACCAATAAGTCATGGCAGTAGAGATAAGTCTGCAAGATGGTGCTCTCTGGGGACACAGGCAGCAGAGATTGGAAGCAATGTTGACGCAAGACTCCGTCTCATGCAATGAGACGACGACCCAGGAAGTATTCACTTTGCCAAACAAGGCGATGCGGACGAATTCATCCGAGTCGTAGAACGTTACTGTTCCGAGGGTGACCGACGTCTGTGTCTGTGGGTCATTCGGAGCCCCTCCCGGAATTCATTGCTCCACATCGCTGCGGGCCTCGAGAGAGACGAGATGCTGAGAGCCATCGTCAACCACTTTCCCGACAATCTCTTAGCCGAGGAAAATTGCAGGGGAGACACTGCGCTTCATTTGGCCGCCAGGGCCGGAAGGGCCCCTGCTGCCCGAGTGCTCATTGGCCGAGCATTGGACGTCGGTGAGGGCGAGAGGCGGCGGAATCTCGTGCAAGTGAAAAATCGCAGGGGAAACACCCCGCTGCACGAGGCCGTTATGAACAACCACCTCGAAGTGGTTGAGATCTTGATAGGTGAGGACTTGCAACCCATGTATTGGAAGAACGAGGAAGGTAAATGTCCGATGACTCTGGCCGTCGAGAGAGGCAACTTGGGGGTTCTCGGGCTTCTGTTGGCAACGCCACTTGAGCCATCATGCATTCAAGGCGAGTCGCCCGTTCATGCGGCTGTCTTACACGGCAAACTCGGTAAATTCTACTCTTTTCGCAATTCTCGACGTCATCCGTTTGCACGATGCGAGGAGACATGGAAATTAAACCAGTTATGGTTTGGCACAAATCGGTTCTCGTCAACCTGCTCATGAAACGAGATGGAAATTAAACGAGTTATGGTTTGTCATGTTCATATTGAGGCATATCAACACATTTATTAAACCTGCCGTGTTCAGGCAAATTATATTCATGATATACCTTTGTTTTGACATAATGATTTACCCAACACAACTCGAATCGCCGATCCTACCTTCTTCCTTCTTCTACTTTTTTTGTTTTTTGTTTTTTTTTTTAAATTTTTAAATTGAACTTTTGCTTTGTGCCATATGAAACAAAATCTCCTCCTACCATCTCTCTAATTGATGAGTTACAAATATGCACATCCTCCATACATATGTACATACGTACATACATACATACATACATACATACATACATAGACACACACGTATATTTCATAACCTAGGATACAGGTATGAAAATGAAGAAAAAAAATTCACTTATTAGAATTCCATTATCTAGAGACCAATGAAACACTTGCGGGCCTCATAAACCAATTAGGTCCAAACTTTTGAGCTATGTAGTTGGCTCCAATGTCAAGTAGTTTGCACTCAATTTATGGGATTTGAATGGGTAAGCTTCAGTTTGATATTTAAATGGTTTAAAACTTCTTCTCATGCACAGACTGGATCTTAGTCTAAGCTTAAAGTTTGGATATGTATACATACATGGAGGTAAAATGAGGGGTCTAGGAAGACGGTAACTTAGGATCTTTTTATTTGATATCATGTGCAATTTTATGAAATTATTATCAATTGTTCAAAAAATTAAGCTATTAAATGAATATGTATAAATGATTTTTTCTGGCACTTAATCTAGACATGTTGAGGGAAATTTGGGAGAAAAATCCAAAATTGTTTGGATTGAAAGATGATGGACAGGGCACTCCGCTCCACTTGGCAGCATACATCAATTACTGTGACGGCATCAAATTCTTGCTCAAAGAATTCGCCTCGAGTGCAGTCGAATATGATAGAGACGGCTATTTTCCGATTCATGTCGCTTGCAAAGAGGGTCATGTTCGAGCAATCAAGGAGCTGCTTCGGCAGTGGCCAAATCCGGTGGAGTTGATCAATCAACATGGACAAAACATCCTTCATGTCTGCGCCAAGCACGGAAGAATCCAGGCAGTGAAGTACATACTCGGGAATGCCGACCTTGAGAAGCTTATCAACGAGAGAGACAACGACGGGAACACTCCTCTGCATTTGGCCTCGTTGCCGTGGCACCCCGTGGTTCTGCTTGATCTCGTGCTGGACAAAAGAGTTGATTGTAAGCTTCTGAACAACGAATGCTTGACGGCTCACGACTATGCGAGAGAGCAAATGCAAAGAAGGGATTCTATGATTCGAAAGGTGCGCACTCACTAGAAATTCCAAAATCAAACATTAACAATCGCAAAATTAAGCAAATCTTTTCTATCTTCATGAGGTATGTACGACAACTCCCAATTACAATGACCCCGTGTTTTCTTGTTTGGCCCATGCCTAGGCATTACCCTCAATGATTATGAAATGTGTCGAGGCACCTCCAAGTATTGATTTGGCAATCCATAAGTCAAGATATCGAGATATTTTGGCGGAATATACAGTCCGCTCTCTCCAAACCGGAGGTGTATTTAGGGTACAGACAGATGCTCGTTCAATTGTCGCCACGCTCGTGGCAACCGTGACCTTTGCGGCTGGTTTAACGGTTCCTGGAGGTTTCATCGAGAGTTCTGGAGCTAACCCAGGAACGGCTACAATGCTGAACAAGGGTATGTTCCAGGCCTTTGTCATTTGCAACACCATCGCGATGTATACTGCCATGGGCGTGGTTATCTTGTTGTCTTGGGCACAACTTAATGACTCTTACATTGCTCTGACTGCCCATATGATGGCAATTGAGGGGCTGTTGTTAGCTCTTGGAACAATGTCTGTAGCATTTATGGCCGGTGGCTACTTGCTCGTAAGCAAGCTCACTTGGCTCGCCTCTCTCGTCCTGTCGATCGGAGCTGGTGCCCTATGCCTTCTCTGCAGTCTGTACATGGCAATGTACGCTTTTTTGCTTGTAAATAACCGCTATGTCCACTACATAATCCTCTATATCATCCGCCTAGGAGTCATGATATCGGGACTTGTGGCTCCCTTCCCCGATTTCATGCAAGATGAAGACTTGCAACCTGCAGGTAAGAATGGGACAAGGACAACTGGGACGTCGAATGGGAATCCCCCGACCACTTAGCCTCTGTCCAGTGGTACTTAGCCTTGCCAATCGATTCGAGGCAAAATTTTATTTATGTCGCCTATCTTATCCGTGTTGAGCTTCTTTGCTTTACAAGTCGTGTGGTCGAGTTTCAAGAATCCAGTTGCAATTGATGGAGACAGCCTTCTCTTTCCTTTTGGTTGACCGTGGAAAAACCGCACCGTCCTTGCTTGCCTGGGTGGTAAATAATGGAGACGCTGTTATTTCACTCTGTATACGGATGTGTAACTATCGGTCTACTTGGGTGTGGCGTTGTATGGTACAGACGAGTAAATCAGAACTGAACCTTGCTGAGTCATAAAGAATGGTTTCTTTTTCACTTTAGTTCACCTTTTGCTGTGTTCTGTCATAAAACCAGACAAATCACGGGAGAAAATGAGGACAACATCAACGAAATTAATCATTTCCAAGTATGCTGCCGAAAGAGGACAGGACGAGATGAGTGTATAATGAGGAGATTGGCAGATGGTGTCCAAAGAATGTCCCATCAAAAGGTTGGACTGCATTTGTGATCAATGCTTTGATTCTTGCTGTGGAATCCCGTTTTCTGATGATATGGCATTTCAATGGGGAAAAGAACCGGTTCAATGAACGCCATCAACGTGCACAATCTAGTTACCTACACGTCCCTTTCGAAAACGAGGAATTATGATAACTAGGGAATTGTAATCTGTTCACATTGTTGTACAAGATTTTTGAAGTTACTGTTTATTCTGATTGTTGTTGTTATTGTTGATGTTGGAATCCTATATTATTGTATACTAGCTTGGATTTATTGCCATTCTTTTGGTCCAAGTTTAGTTTTTATTTCGAAAAAGTGAAAGGCAGCAATCTTAAGGGAAAAATGTCAAAAAGTTTTAAACTTATTATTTTTATATCGGTTTAGTCCTAAACCTTTTAATGGTGCATAATCTTAAACTTTTTGACTTGATGTCAATTCAGTCCTCCGACTAATTTTTATAAGTTATTACTGATATGAATGTTAGTTGGCTTACATGGCAGCGTTGGTGTGGAAAATTTTTAATAACATTTTAATAATTTTTCAATTTTTCTCCTTTTTTTTTTCCCTCTCCTCTCTTTTTC
This sequence comes from Eucalyptus victrix, assembly GCA_016097545.1. Classification (NCBI taxonomy): domain Eukaryota; kingdom Viridiplantae; phylum Streptophyta; class Magnoliopsida; order Myrtales; family Myrtaceae; genus Eucalyptus; species Eucalyptus victrix. The sequence continues at coordinate 10,831,223 of CM027845.1, read as the reverse complement.
CTTTTGCTGGTGAATGGCCATCGGCAGATCAATAAGAACAGGGGACTAATTATGTCACGCCCTGAGCCTCGAGCGCGTGCCCATCCCTCTCTGGTCGATAATAATTTGCGACCTCCCAGGATGAGTCACCGACCCTTTCCATTTTATTACACATGCGGAAGCGAAAAGAAATCCACTGACAGTAATCATCTCGGGATAGAAAAGCAGGACAATAGATTCACAAACAAACATGCTTTTATATATACACTGAGTCATATACACAGGTCTATGGCCAAAAGACTACAAAAGACTGGCCTTCCAAAAAGAAGCGGTCCTAACTGACCTACGATTCCAATCACCTCCTTTCAGCTCCAGGTCCTCCACTCGACGACCCTGAAAATGTTGTCCCACAACGGGGTGAGATATCATCTCAGCGAGTCTAAGCTCTAAACCCCAATTAGGAGGGAAATACGCCAAGAAGTGTCATAATCACACAAGCACACAATCAAGGAGACTTACCTTGTCTCAGGGATCCACCCTGCAGGTCAGTATAATTCAAATACTCAATTAAACAAGTCAATTCAAATTCACCATCAATCAGTCGATTCATTCGACTCCATGCCATCAATGTCAACCATATATTATGTCGATTCGAACACTGCTCGCCTAAGCTGAAATAGATATACTCATATATCATTGCTCCCCAAAGCTGATATCTAAAATTTGCTCACCGAAGCTGCTAGATCAAATAGTGCTCACCGAAGCTGCTAAATAACAAGTGCTCGCCGAAGCTGATGTCTAAAGTGCTCACCGAAGCTGCTAAAGCATTATTGCTTGCCATTTCTCACCGAAGCTGCTAGAGACTTATAATGACGTTAACGCTCCCCGAAGCTGTTATAGATCCATATTGCTCACCTAAGCTGATTTGGTACTCAAAGACCACTTTCGGTGTCAACACCCGACACCTGGCATTTTCCAATTAAAATACCAATATATCACAATCATCACTCAATTCGACAATACATCATTCAATTGCAGAAACTAAACACATCAATGCAATCAGCTCGAAATTCTATCGAGCGGCTCTCCTGGTATAATTTCCGGAAAAATAATTAATAATTAAATAATTACCGAAATTAATTAAATAAATCAATTTAAATTCTAACAATACTAAGCTAGGCCAGAATCATTAAATTACTAACCAATACGGACTCGGAGAAATTCCCGAACCCTTCTAGATAAATAGTACAATTTATTTAGGCCTTAGCTAAACCATGCTAACCACCTAACATGCTCAATTAAATAATTCAATTTCTAATTTACTCTAACTAGCCACCTAATTCCTAATAAAATAAATCTAACACCCCTTAAACGTTATTAGCCTACTAAGCGAGTTTAGAGTATAAACTCACCGGTTAATTGCGGAAACCGGTTCACCGTGATGACGACGCGACGGCGGCGAAACCTTAATTTTCGGCGGCGTCCGTGAACTTGGGCCGGGCCTAAACTTAGCCGAACACAACTCAGCAAGGCTGAGTTTAGGTCTTGGGCTTCTGCAGGTTGCTGGTCGCGGGCTTGGGCCTTCTTCTTGGGCCCAAAATGGGTTGCTAAAACCAATTGAACTTGTTGGAATTGGGCCTTGTTGAATTGGGCTGAAGACCCAATTAATTAGACTGTTCTGTTGGGCTACTGATGGACTTCAAATGGGCTGGCTTTACGTGAAGATGGGTTGCAGAAGAATGGTAACTTGCTGGGCCGTTGATGTGGGCTGAGCTTTGGGGATGCTGGGCCTGACTCGGTGAAATGAAGCCATGCGAAGGTGGGCAAGGGAAATGCGAGCAGGCGGCGCGAGATGGAGACGCGGGGCAGCTTCGGTTTTCGCTGCGGGATCCGCGGACGTGAGGGCAACAACTTCGCTGGAATCTCGCGGAGTTCAAAGATGCGGGCTTCAAATGGAATAGCTTCGGTGGAGATCTTCGGCTTCGCTGGCGTGTGGACAACGCTGCTGGCAGGAGATGGGCTCGGTCCAGCTGGCGTGAGCAAAGGAAAGAAGCTGGGAGCAAGTGGCGTTGATTCGGTGGTTTGTGGCTTCGTTTGCTGCACTCGGTGGTCAACTAAAGAGAGGGAGAGCTTGGGTTGTTGACCGATGATGGGGCTTCGCTGGCAACTGGATTTCCGTGGTAGTGAGAGACACGGACAAGGAGAGATTTCGGTGGAGCGAAAGGCAGATGGAGAAGCAGCTTCGGCCACTTGTTGGAGTCAACACACGGGCAGCTTGCTCGTGTCTTCCATTGACTGTGGGCGCTGGAACTTGCTGGTCAACACTCGGCAGAAAGAAGCAGGGCTCGTGGACGTGGAGAACAAGAGATGGTGGGAATGGCAGAGAGCGTGGGAATGGAGCTTCGACAAAAACGAAAGGAAGAAAAGGACATATGAAATTGGTCTTCAGCTCATCGCACGAAGGGAAAGAGGCGGTGGAGAGGCGTGTGAAGGAAGCCAAGGAGGGGCCCATTCTCCTCAATCCTTAGCCATTGCTTTAATTGCTTGTCCCTTTCATAATACTTTCTAGCCAATTTTCCATAAATGGCTCAAATTAAAGTCTAAAATACAGCCCCCAAGCTTAATCCGAATTTCACTAAAAATGAGCTTCAATCTCTCCACTCAATTTCTTCACCAATTCTCTAAGTTGAGGTCCAATTTCGCCAAGGAAAAATCCCGAACAATTTTACGTAAGTCCCCGACGCTCACATCTTCGCTTTAAAGTCCCAATTTCCATCGATTTAGCCCATCTTAATTTCCGCCGACTTTCCGTAACGTCCGAATCAATTTTCCGCAAAAAATCGGAATCTCGAAAATTTCTGGAGAGTAAGTCGACGTTCCTAAAATAAATTGTGACACCTCGGAACTTTCAATTTTTGAAATCGGGTCAAATTTGCGGTTATTTTCAATCCGCGCGCTTTTAGCGTGACCTAGTCTACCGGATAACTTTTAGGAATTTTTGGTGCAATTGACCTGTGATCGATTTATCTCGAGTCACAAAGTACATCTTCGACACATTAACAACTCTCAATTGTCGTGAAAGTCTCGAGGTTTCAATTACGAGCACCGGGTACCAAAACGACAGAAAATCAATTTAGTGCCGATCGATGAGAATTTTTCGATCAAGTGGAATCACCCACAATTTGATCACATATCTCAGTCGAATCGATCTATTTCTGATTTCTGATCGATCTCTGACGGTGCCGTAATGACCCTTGCAGATCAACACGGTCGAGCAGTTGATTCTTGGTCGAATTCTCAAGTGCAATTGCATTTAAATTCCCTACTTGCTTTCCCAGATAGTCCAGGTTATCTCGTCGGTGATCAGCTCGAGAATAGCACTATTAGCGTTTCGATGAAAGGCCCGATTTATTTAATCGAAAATAAATTATGAAAATTCAGGCTGTTACAAATTAAGTGAGCATGATCAATAAGAACAGGTTGCGGGTGCCAATAATAGTCTAGCCAGTATCGAAGTCTGATATTGAACTGATCTCCAGCTATTAAGGCCTAATTGGACAGATCAATAAGAAAAGGGGACTAATTAATTGAGAATGTTCTTGCAATCATTGAGGCCTTTTCACCAAGGTCTTGATTGGGAGAGAATGTGTATACCTCAAATCAGGTAGGCAAACTCTGAAGAGACAAGTCTTGAATCAGTAAAAGAGGACCGGAAAGGGCGACAAACTTTGGCGGCCCCCTTAAAACTTGCCATAGGAGTTCGACAATCGGGACAGTCAAGACTTTCGTTTTGAGCAATAATTACAGCTCGCCGTACTACCAGATGCAAGTTGCAGTAAAATCTGAGTGATCCATAGATAAGTAAGGATTTCTTGAAATCGAGGGGCGAGTAGAAGTTCAAACTTCTGACCGAGGGGCTCCATAACCCTTGGAATTAAACCTTAACCGGATTGATGTGGTGGACATAAAGGATCACTTGAACAAAGAAATAGAAAAGATAATTCATGTGTTTTTTTTTCATATTTTTCAGAGTAAATCTTATTGTTTCGAAGTCACTATATTGATACCTCGGTTGCCCTCACTTCTGGAACGAAAAGAGCTATGCTTGAGCGAATGTAATGAATGCGTAGTGAGGCAAGAGGATGCTAAACATGCAGAATGGATAAGTATATGAAAGAAGTGTTTGTGGGGAAGTGTTTTAATGGAGAACGTGTTATGCGATGCGTTTGAATGAACACAAGGATAGGATAGATGAAGTTTATTGCACAAAAAGGAATGATTCACCAGCTAAAAATAAAGAATAGGAGGTGCACTATCAACAAATTGGGTAAGAACCAAAAGGAAAGTCACTCACTTGAGAGGAATTCTCATGTATTCATCAAACTTCTAAATTTATACGTTTGAGAATTCACCTTTATTTATGAAGGAACTAAGGCGTAAGAACCTGGCAACATTAAAGACATGGGAACCAGCCAAAGACATATAGGGATAATATTGGTACCGCAATTCACATCCTAAGAACAGTGCTCCAAGGCATGTAGGTGTACTTAGAAAAAAGTTGTGAACCTATTATTATGATGTTAATTTAGTCATAAACTTTTCAAAGGCCAATTTAATTCTAAATCTTTTAACAACTTATCAATGCAATCATTTAGGGCAATTTTGGTGGAAAAACGCTGACATTAACGTCGACTATTTTACGTGGCATGGCTATTGCTGATGTGGACAAAGTTAGAATTGCATTAAAAAATCCAAATTTTTTAAAAATTCATTTGATTTTAAAGTTTTTTTTATAGCTTTTCTTTTTATTTTTTTTAATTGTTGGGTTGCAAGGGTAAATTGAAAATTTGCAAACATTGTATACGTCATTACCGACTGTACATGGTATGATTGGTGTCCATGTTAATAATTGCCAACAAAAATTGGCCGAAATGACTAAATTAACAAGTCATCAAAGGGTTTAGAACTAAACTTACCAAATTAAAGAGTTTAGGATTGAATTGGGATCCATACAATGGGTGTCAGACTTTTTTGGCAATTTTCCCAAGGTATATATTCAATGCTATTTGAAAAGATTTGTTTTGGATAAAAATAACAATGTTGGAAAGGGTATCTAACATCGTCAACCCCTAAGTAGCACCGCCACTGACACGCGATACACGACACGACACGACACGACACGATACGCCGACACGTCGTTTCTCAAAAAACAGAGAATTCCGACACGTTTAGACACATTGTATATTAAATTTATATTATCATTTTTATTAATTTTATTCGAATTCACAAATAAATAAATAATTAAAAAACCTAGAATGAATTTACACTAGAAACATTAATCCACAATTTATTAATATCATTCATTGTTTCAATTTGACAAATTCAACTCTATTCCAATAATTCATAAAACTTGGAGAAAAAACAAGCAATCGACATTCTGAACTTGCATGTTAAATATGTCAGAAGAAAAAAACTTAGAAGGTGAATTGTATGTCATGGAAAGTGAGAGTTAGAAGAAAAGAGAAGACTAGGTTTTTCTTCATTTTCCATTTATTATTTTTATTATTGTGTTTTATTTTTTCACATATATACATTTTGACATCTCATTCATTGAAATTTTTTAAAATTGATATCGATATCGGAATCACATGTCACAAACTCATACGTTGGAATTCCGACTCGAGTGTCAGAGAATGTTGAAAAAGTTGACCAGGTGTCGGATTTTCCGACACGCATTGACCGAGTGTCGGAGAATGTTCGAGAGTGTCGGAAAGTGTCGAATATGTGTCGAAATGTCTTGAAAAGTGTCGGTACTTCATAGTCAACCCCTCTTAAGGCTTACTACAGAGTTTCACACGGATGGTCAAAATGTTTGTTTGAGTCATAGTTACTGCTAGTTTGAGCGAGCGTCGTACCATTAGCTGCAAGTTGGAGTAACGTTGAAGTCACTCTTGTGTTTGGTAAAAAAATTGACTTATTTCTTTTCTTTTCTTTTTTGTTTTACTGTTGGTCGACAAAGGTCACCGGGTCTTCATCTTTGGTCGGCAATCCTCGTTAGCCAATTGTGAAAAAAATTATAAAAAAAAAGTAAAAAAAATAAAAAATTCATAAAATTTTAAAAATTTTGAAAAAAATTGTTTATGTTAGCGTCGACTATACATAGCAAGTCTAGCATCCATATGAGTGATTGTTGGGGAAAATTGGCTGAAAATACTAAATTGACAAATTGCCAAAACGTTTTTTTATTAAATTGGTTGAATCGAAATGTTTAGAATTGAAGTGGAATTTGTATAATAGATTTAATATTTTTTTTTTGGTAATTTTCCCAAGGCATGTACCCAATTATATTTCAAAAGATTAGTTTTGGATAAGAAGAACATGGTTGGAAAGAATACCAACATAGGTGACCCCTCTTAAGGCATATTACGAAGTTTCACACTGATAATCAAAATGTTCATTTTGAGTCATAGTTATTACTTGTTCTGAGTGAGTGTTGTACCACTAAACGAAAATTAGAGTAAAGTCGGAGAGATCCATGTGTTTGGAAAAACAAGTTGAACCAATGCCATAGATGAAATCGGATTTCTTGAGATTGAGGAGCGATTAGGAGATTCAAACCTATGATAAGGGGGCTCTAAATCCCTTGGAAGTAAATCTAAGTCAACTCGGCCAACAACCTTGGTGGTCCCTGAAAGTATTAGTAGCATGAGAAAAAAAAAACGCATAGATTAATTTGGCGGACATAGTGAATCACATGAAAAATAGTGAGAATTTGTGTGTGTTTTTCCTTATTATCTAACATAAGTCTCAATGTTTTCCAAGTCACCGTAAAGATACCTTGCTTGCCCACGCATTTGGAATGAAAATAGCTATGCTTGATCCGATGTAATGCATGGTGAGGACTAGAGGATGCTAAACGTGTAAGATGGACAAGTGTCTGGAAGAAGTGTTTGCGGGAAAGTGTTAAAATGGAGAATGTGTTATGGGATGCGTTCGAACGAAATAAGGATAGGATAGATGAAGTTCATCATCAAGCTCGTTCATTAATTATTCAAGCAAGTGGGAATTTCAGTCACAAGTTAATCCAACAGGTCTAAAACGTCCAAGAAAAAGGCATCACGATGATTATGCCCCCAGGTTTGATGGCATGAGGTTCATTGAAATACTGGTCAATGCTCATACATGATACGATGGATATCATATGCTAATCAAGATCGCTATTCATATGACTTTTAGGTGTTATTTATTTTTGTGATCCCACATTTTAGATCCGCATTTTCTCCTAAAGGTTGCAACTATTCGACACGCTTCGTACCCTTTCGTTGACAACCGCTCGTCTTGATGGGAGACGATATATATAAAGAACGTACGTTCATTTCTGACGGGTGATCAAGGTCTAACACAAAATTCTCACATTTAGAATACACCATCAGTACGTGAGGAGATTTGGTTAGTAGAGTGCGCCTATTGCTTTCTTGTTTTTCAGGAGATTCGACGAACGTGAATGCAAACAATGGCTGGAGGTTTGTCTACAAACGATCTTGGCTTCCGCATATGAATTTTTTATGTCTTTCATTAGGTCCTGCTTATAAGAGTAAATTTGTGAATTGATATTTCCTTATTTATAGTATCGTTGGATTTACATTGGCTTTGCCACGAAAAGCAAATTGAAGATGAAGGCTTCATTTGTTTTGTAGAGAATAAATGATTTTGAAAAAAATTTCTTGAAATTGATCACTTGTATTACTTTATATTATTAGTTAATAAAAAATAATTTTATTACTGAAAACAATTTATGTTTAAATATCTTTGTGGACGATGAAAATGACAAGTGCGACAATCAATCAATTTTAGAAAAATACGCTTCAAATCATTCATTTTTCATGATAAATGGAGTTGAACTCTTGATACAGGTTTTTGGGATAGCACTGACGGCATGACCAATCACAGGCCCTTGTCATCTTTAATGGAGTTTTTGGTCGATGCAGGTCAAGCAAGACCCTCTGACCCCTCACGACGCTTGCCGTGAAGAGGCCAGGGGGTGATTTCCAACAGTACCCATACAGCCGAGAACGGTATCTGCGCAGACCGTCGTGTTGTCTTTAATCTCAGCGGCGAAAGGGCGCGCGAATTGCTTCAAAGCTGTGCCAAAAATCTTGGCTGGACACCATGGCGGCGCGCACTGGCTCTTGATGATAGTGCAATTTTGGCTCTCCACATCCTCGGGACAACCTTCAGAAAAAAAGGGGTTCAAATCGTAATTTGAAGTAAGATCACAATCAGAAAAATTTTAGGAAAGGGGAAAACTACTGAACAGGCATCCAGACAAATGCTTTAAACAATTTAGGGTTTGCTGGGACCGTTGGATGCGTTACATGCCCACTAGAGATTATCCATACACGAGGCAAGATTATTAGTATATTAATGACTATGAGCTAGATATTCATTCAGAAAACAAGGAAGATTCGACTAGGAATGCCAGCCAAAAGAATCAACAAAGCATTGGTAATCGCGTTTTGCATGATTACATGTCCCGCCTATTTCCCCACATAGAGAAGTGGAGGGCCGACTATGGTACATATATTTTCTTCTACTTCGAACAATGTTCACATCTTTGTGCTTAGGAGTTTTCACTAGATGTATCTGTAATATGTGCCAGCTATTTCTATTATGTGACAAGCATATGCAGCTTAGGAAGATCATCTTTGCCTGCTGAGAGCGCTAGGTTATTGCAGGTCCAGTGTTTGCATTCACACAGGGGAACATGGTGATCGTATGCGTATGCGACTTTGATGTAGCGAGAGAGTTCTGTCAATGAAAGTCTGCTGAATTCGGAAGGTCTGCGTATCTGAGAAAAAACAGGGGAATTGTGTTGGGTTATGACAGCCTTGTCACTTCGAAACGAAAATCGTGGGCGTTCCAGAGGAAAGTCATTGCGCATGAATTCTCCAGTGACAAAATAAAGGTGTGCATTAGCTGGGCAGGCTCTATCAAGTTCACAGCGGCACAGTTCTTGCTTGAGCTGTCTTTGTTCTTGCACGTGAAGCAGTTAAATTTTTACATAGAAGCTATCTATATGTTACTCGTTCTGTTTTGCATAGGGAATGGTGGACATGATGGTTGAATCTGTCGGCCCGGTGTTGGAAAAATGGGAATCTCAAATGGAGAAAGCAGGGGAAGTTGCTTCATTACGGATCGACAAGGATTTAAAAAGCCTCTCGGCCGAAATGATTTAAAAAGCATGTTTTGGGAGCAATTATGTTATTGGCAATGAGATTTTTTCCAAGATGTTAGTGCTTCAGCATTCGCTGAGCAAGCAGCAAGCTATTGTTGGTCTTCCAGGGGTAGGGTGAGGGCACCTCCTTCAGCGTTTAGAAACTCTAATCGGGGCGATGGTTTTGTTAAAGTTTGCTTTCGATTACGAGTTGCGACTGATATAGCTAGTACGAGTACCTAGAGGGGGGTGAATAGGTATATAAAAGATTTTTCTTGATTATTACGCAATACTTAGACAATTGAAGAATTTGCGATAAGTAAGAATCAACGTAAGACTAAGTAACGGAAAGAGAGAATTGAACACGCGGTTTATAGTGGTTCGGCTTGATTCAAGCCTACGTCCACTCTTCTGCACTGACAGCCAATTGGCTGGATTCCACTATGAACAAAGAGATGTTACAGTGTTGATCTTCCTTGATTTCTAGGTGTAGATGATCTACCACACTCACTCAAGGTATCACCAAGTATGAATACTCTCTGTGTATATACAATTTCGCTCAGAATGAATCGACTAATAATCAAGATACTTCAGACTCTGGAATTTCTCTATCGATCATGTACTTAAACAACTAGAACGTCTTCCTTTTTATACTCCTTTACGTCATCATACCCGTTGGCACTTTCCAAAGGAATTCCTCCAATCTACCCGTTGGACGGAATCAATCAAGAAGATCATTCGAGCTATTAAAGGAACCTGACGATAGCCCATCAATCCTGTTCGCCCATACAATCAGGATCTTAGTTTCCAAGAATAGAACATTCCAAGAATACTTCGTCGACCATTGGATCTTCAAATGATCTTGATACGAACAAAAGAATCCGTTATATTTATCCAACCAAAAGATCTTCTCCAGAGGATATGACTAAATCCTCAACCATATACTTCGGCTCTGGATTTCCTTCGTCACTGGATCAGAAAGACTGTCAATGAGAATAGTTTTGAGTCTTGAGTCTTGAGTCTTGAGTCTTGAATCTTGAGTCTGGGATCAGAAAGTCTTCAGACTTTAAACTAGACGATCTGCAGATATCCAGACTAGACTGATAGAAACGTTTTGTCAGCTTCAAAATATTCTGGAAAGATTTCTCCAACAGCGACTGATAAATTCACGCGTCAATTCAGAGAATATCATTGAGGCTGACATGATTCCACATGCTAACCTTTCGTCAGCTACTATTTCATATGCCGTGTTACACATGTAGTAAAAGCACCTTCTGATGAATTCTCAAGAAACCTTAAGACACATGTATATGGTGCTTCCCGGACAAAACGATTTCATGTTAGTGTTGCTGCTTTTTGACTGTCTTCAAAATCTTGTGTATAGGTACATTCCTACGAAGATTAATCGTGGCATCTGGAGGATAGGAAAAGAAGTCGACTGATCTATTCTGAAGCTGATGGATGATGACCACGATGCCAAGAGGCAGAGCTTCTTACAGGCCTTAGTCAACAATTTCGGCCGTGGATCCGGCGTCACCGTAGATAATTACAAGGCCATGTTCTCTGCGGGACATGAAACTACTGCCACTGCTGCTACCTTCGCTTTAGTACTTTTAGCATACCATCCTGAGTCGCAGGAGTGCTTGTGTGCCGAGGTGGTACAGATCCTTGGAAATCAAGCCACGAATATGGATAAGCTACACAAAATGAAATTGGTACATCCAAATCTTTCTTGCCTACCATGCATATGATTCTAGAACCCAAGAATATGCGCACTAGGCAGATCGTTCATGAAGCAAGCTTCCTTGCTAGATTTTTAGTCTGTGTATCGACATGTAAGCTTTATGTGAATACAGTAGCCAGATGTACCCCTTAGGCTTCAAAATAATCCTAGTATGGGACTACTCGCCTATCATCTGTTTTCTCTTGATGTACAGTTAAATATGGTGATTTACGAAACTTTGCCCCTATATTCTCCTGGACCATTCGTGACAAGAGAAACGTCCGAGGAAATGAAGTTTGGGGACTTTGCAATTCCAATAGGCGTCAATGTCTGGCTCTCCTCCTCGGTGTTGCATCAGGATCCAGCCAACTGGGGCTACAATGCCCATGACTTCCATCCAGAAAGGTTTGTGAATGGCATTTCTTTGGCATGCAAGAATCCGAATCTGTTCATGCTTTTTGGGATGGGGATATGGACTTGTGTCGGCCAGAACTTCGCAATGACAGAATTGAAAATAGTTCTGCCTCTCGTGCTGTCTAAGTTCATTTTCTCTCTATCCCCGGAATACAAACACTCGGTGACGTATAAGCTGTTTTTCGAGCCTGAACATGGGGTACAACTAAAGATGGAGAAGATCTGCAATTATCTCTCCTGTATGAATGGTCTGTTGCAATGGAAGCCGAAGCACAAAAAGTTATAGTCGACAAAATAGCAGCATCATGTTCTCTTGTGGGTGGTCAGTAGGGCTTACTTCCGTGTCAATGCTAAGCTTAGTGACTGAAAAACTCTTGGCTTACTGGATATCAATATATTTGACGGGTGGTTGTTCTTTGAACGCATCCAGCAATTCTCATAGAGATTTTCCACAGAAGGAAGTTCTTGTTTAATGCAAGTTAATTAGTACTGCAGATCTTCTGCACTCATGTTGGGACATTTCTTAACTAGGAACTTCAGGCATCCCATTACCTGGAACTCTGTACGTCTTGCTGCTTGCTGTTCATTATGAATGTAATGGACAAAGCCATGTGCAAAATCCAGCCGAGAACACCAGAGTGGTAAGTGATTAGATGTGCAGTTTTGTTTTATACAGTGATTACAGACCTGATTGTTCATTAAGCTTTTCAAGTCTCTTGATGTTGCACTTGCCTTTTGGGGGAAGAAAAGTAATGAAACTGATAGACGTGTTCATTCAAACAAGAATAAGTACACTAATGCAGATATGTATAGCACGCTGGCTGATACCCCTGAAAGATGTATAGATATTTACTTTTGGTTACGGAAAAATTTCTGAGTGTTTTTCAATGTTACCGGTGAATGATGGATAGTTATTTGCCTTTTCTCTTGTAACTTCACCTAGACACAAGTTATACCCGTTGTTAAGTGCATAAAAATTCAGTGTTCTTTATAAAAGAGTACTAACTGCACAAATAAAGAAAAAGTTATTTACATATTTAACCGTCTGAATGACAGAAATTTTAGGTGTTAAGGAGAAGTCACATCTCAGGCATGGAACACTCAGTGATCGAAGTTCTCTCCCCTTTTTTCTTTTCTTTTTCCTTTTTCCTATTCCTTTTTGATCTTTTTGGTTCTTCCCCAACCGGCCAGGCCATTTGGCAAATCTCTCACGCACCCATTGCCGCCATGAACCCTTGCTGTCCCACCTCCATCTGCCGGCAACATTAACCTCACTCGGTGGAGTTGTTAGGTGCACCTAAATCTCTATCTCTCTGTGTGGAGCTTGCAACCGCCCCTATGGAGGTCTTGATTGTGGCATCCTAAAATTTCATGTCAACCCCTAGATGTGCTATGATCCATGAATAAGTGATGGAAGCACCATCAAATTATATTGTAGCCATTTGATCCATGATTTGCAATAAGATTAAGGCTAAGCTTTTTAATGGATAATTATTTGATATGAAAGAAAATTCTATTCTTGGCCATGTGTTTTATAAGTTAGAATTTATTGATTTATGATTTCAAGTTTTATGGCCAAGTGAATAAGTGTAATTAGGTATTTATATAAGTGGAGTTTAGAGTGGATTAATAAAAGAGGAAGTGGGCCAAAATTCTTAGGCCAAGACCAGCCCACAAGACCCCACCATTTGGCCATTTAGGCTTGGCCCATGAAGCCCAAAGGAGGAAGGGCTGCTGTCAGCCAAAGGAGGGAGAGGCCAGCCCATCTTCTAGCCCATCATCTTGCATGGGAAAAATGCCAAGTGGCTAAGGGGTTTGGCCAAGTGGCATTTGCATGCAATCTAATGATTGCAAATCATTGCAAAAGGGAAGAAAAGAGAGGGAGAGTGGGCGGAGTGAGCGAGGAGTGCCGAGAGGGAGAGAGAGAGAGCTACCATGCGAGAGAAGGAGAGGAAGAGAGGAAGAGAGAAAGGAAGAGGGAGGCCGTTCACTGCTGTCGAGCCGCCAAGTCCCGCCGTCGAGCTCGCTGTTTGCTTGCTATGTTTTGCTTGGATTAGAGGCAAGTAGAGTTCTTTGATCTACCCTTTGCTTGCTGTGTTTTATGTGTGATGAATGGTGGATTTCGGATGTGGATGAAGTGTAAAATTTCGAAGCTATAAGACTTGTGTTCTAGCCTAATATTCTATTTCTGGAAAAACAGTCTGACCTTTGATGATTTCGTGAGTTGCATGCGATGTTCTAGCGGGAATCTGACTTTGACTTCTTAATGAAAGTTGTAAAGGACTTCTTATAGAATAACATATAAAAATTTGAGAGGAAACTAACAAGTATATGTTGGTGAAACCATTTTTCATTGGAGAAGCTAGATCTGGAAACTGTTATGCTGACCTAGTACGATTCTGTGAATTTTATAAAATTATGCGGTCCGAATTTGATCTTGTGTTCTTGATAAGAGTTGTATAAAAAATCTTGAGGAATAACATACTAAAATTTTATGATAAAAGAACAAGTAATGATCGGGGAAAACGATTTTCTATGAAGAGGATGAGTCTAGACAGTGAACCGAGAGTTTTGGAAAGTTATGAAAATTATATATTTTAATACAGAAGGAATTAGACTTCGATTTATTCATAATAATTTTACCTCTAGATTTCAGCTATGACATATTAAAATATTTTAATTTTTGGAGTTCATTTAAGGGTTTAATCGGAATTATTTCCAAAACTGTGCAAAAGTGGTGCTGGAATTTCTTTTGCTGTGATATGTGGATCTATGTGATTGATGTGGAACTTTATTGACATGGTGTTTTTCACAAAATATCTTCCTCTAGATATTTTTTACATCATGTTAAATTTTCAGAAATTATTGAGATCGTTTACTAATTTTCCTAGAATTTTTACTAAAGAGGTGCATTCTGTTTTATCCGAAAATTTCCTCTATTTTTAAAAGCCAATGAATTTCTTTATGAAATGTGATATCATGGGTGATTTGTGTACTGCATATGTGGTGACATTGGGCATGTTATATGACATCAAAAAGCCGGTTGAGACCTTTGATATTGTTGCATTGAATGCCATGTTGAAAATGAGACATATATGTTATCATAAATTGAGATAATAACGAGACCGTCAGAGGTGTAAACCGACGATGCCCCGAGAGTGTCGGGATGCTTGGAGGTTTGTGCCGGAGGGTCCTCGGGAGTTTCGAGATGCCTTGTGGTATACAGTACATAATGTCCAGGGGGAATGCCTGGTAGTATGGCGATACGTAATTCCGGAAGCCTTGGAGATTTGTGCCGGGGGGATTCCTCGTGATGCTAGTTGGGGTGCAAGATGCCTAGAAGTTTGTGCCAGAGATTCCTCGCGATGCCAGGTTGGATGCGAGCGATAAAGTGAGGGATGCAAACACTGGTTCCTAGAAAAAAAAAACTGATGAGATCCTTATGAAAGATAAGAATTGAAATTGAATCGTATACATGGGTGTATGCATATGGCATGATGCATGATCTATTTGTGAAAGTAAATTGATGCTATTTGATATTGAAAATGCAATCATGAAGGCATGAATGGATCTCATGGTGATGTACGCTTGATAGCATGGATGATATGAATCATGGTGATATATGCACGATGGCATTGTGAGATATGCTTGACTGCATGGTGGTATATGCACGATGGCATGGTGAGATATGCATGACTGCTTGGTGATATATGCACGACTACATGGTGAGGTATGCTTGATAGCATGAATGATATGTGCTTATTCGTGATATCTTGATTGTCTTGCTTGTTGCATTGTGTAGTTTGATGGATCTTTACTGCTGAGTGGTTATACTCATCCCTTTGGGGACTAACATTTCAGATTGACAAATGCCTATATCACCCGTCACGCATGGTATGTTTTATGGATTACCGCACGATGTCGAGGTCGAGTGCTCGGAGCACCCCTGCATCGGTGTACATGGTTTGGTGTTTATTCGCGTCCGTGTTTTGGTCATGTATGATGTGGGCTTATATGATGGCCTCGTTGTACATAAGTTTTTGTCTGTCCATGTTCGTTGAGATGGGAGGATGATGGGGATGCTGCCGCCGCCGCCTATTGATGCACTAAGATGGGTGTGATAGGAGCGTGTGACTAGTGAAGATTGACACTTTTTGGGATGACCGACACTAGCTGATGGATAGATGTTCACGTTTGATGTATAGTCGGGTTCTTTTTTGGGTTTAGCCGAGCTTACTTAAAGTCTTGGTCCTTTTGTTGTACCGACTTGTGAAATCCATCTTACTATGTAAATAAAAGTGATTTGGCCCTAAAATGCATATATATATATATATATATATATATATATATATATATATATATATATATATATATATATATATATGAAAAGTTGTAATTTGTGTCTATTGCATCGTATTATTTAGTTTGTGTATGGGTTAGGGAGATGATAAGTATGCTTCCGTTATATGAACTGCACTGGGACCGATCTAAAAGATGCGAACCCCCCGGTTTTATGGATCCGCTGCAATTGAAATAGTATCAGAGTGGAATGTTATTAGGGCATGTGATAGGTGAGTGAGCTATGGCCGACCCTAGCGGATCGGGGGCTGTGGCGAGGGGTGCTACATTGACCTCCGTCGATTCACTCTAATGAAGCTTACTCACCTCACATGGCCTCCATGGCCATAATAGTGGGCATTAGCTCCATCGATCACTCAATTTTTAGAGCGAAATCTTATGCGGCAACCTCTCATGTTTAGGGTCATCGGGTTGCGTTTGCCACTAATAGTCCAGCCTGTAACAAAGACTGAGATTGAACTGATCCCCAGCCTCTCATGCTTGGACAGATCAATAAGAACAAGGGACTAATTAAGCAGGCATACATGTTCTTGCAATTATTAAGGCCTTTTCACCCAGGTCCTAATTAGGTGAGAATAGGGGTCAGCATTGGTCCAGGGTCAACCCTGGACCGACCCTAGACCGGCCCAACCCTGCTGGTCCTATTCCGGTTCCTAGGGAGACTGGGTCGGCTATTGGTCCTAGAATTCCCTAACTAGCGGGTCGGTCCTCGATCCTAAGAGTTCCGGGTCGGTCCAACCTGGACCAACCCGATTTTATAAATAAATAAATATATATATCTAACATATTATTTATAATTTTTTTATATAGAGAAACCTTAAAATAAACGACGTTAATAACATTAAACAGTTCTTTAATGAATAATTTTACATTGTTACTTAATAACTTAGGTTTTTAATATTTTTTACGGCGTCAATAGTCATAATTTACAAATGCGGAAAATATTTTTGTAAGGAATCTTCACGGCGTTCAAAAAGGCACCTTATAGCATCCTCCTAGAGTATTCGTTTTCTTTTGTCTTATTTGTCATTTTAGTCTTCAATTTGCCAAAATTGAAAGAAACAACTTCTCCGCTTGTCACTCAACACTCACTTTGCTCGCTTTGGGTCACTTGTGTCACTTACCGCTTCGTGCCACTCATCGCTTGATGCTCACTTGGCTTGTTGCTCCCCGCTCAATATTCGATACTTATTCTGTTCGACGCTCACCCCACTTGACCTTCATCACTTGCCTTTCTTAGCTGACCTCGCTCATCGTCGAACCCATTGGATCAGTACGATCCCCGGTTGCCCTTTCAAGGAGTAGAAAAAATAAAATAAAAAATTATTGGTTGGTTCTAGGTTGACCTTGAAATTGGACCGAACCCATTGGGTCACTCTAGTTTTTAATCACTTTTTTAAGGAGTACAAAAAATGAAATAAAAAATTATCAGTTGGTTTTGGGTTGACCACAACCGAATCGAACCCATTTGGCTGGTCTGGTCCTTAGTCCCAAGCTAAATAGGGTTGGTTCTCAATCTGAAAAATTGAGGACCAACACTGTGTGGGTTAGTCCTAGGGTTAGGGTATGGATCGGCCCAATTCGGACCATGCTCACCCCTAGGTGAGAATGTGCATACCTCAAATCTGGGCCCAAGGACGGTGCATCAAGGCACGTAATCAATGCTCCTTTGAAAAGATTAGTCTTTGATGAGTAGAAAAGGGTTGGAAAGGGGGACCAACATCAGCAGCCCCCTTAGGGCTTATCATAAAAGTTCAACAATCATGACCAGAATGTTCATTTTGAACCATAGATACTACTCATTATAAGTTAACCTGTCTGTATAGCTAAATGAAAAATGGAGCAAAATCTAGGTGATCCACGTGTCTGGTAAACAAGTCTAACTTAAGCCACGGATGAGTAAAGATTTCTTGAGGTCGATAGTATCCAATACAAATGCAGATTTTGATTATTATACTTAATTATCTTTGCGGCAAGGTTAGGGTTTGTCGATAGTATCCAATTTCTTCGGACGAACAAAAGTAGTAGATTGTAGTGCTCTTTCCTTGTACATGAAAATGGGCTTATATTCCTTTAGCCCAAGGTAGGGGCAGAAAGGACCATGCCTTTACTTTAACATAAGCAATGCCTTCGACAGGTCATGGTTTGTGGGGGATGAAATTGGTCCCTTTTGAAATGCGTTTCGCAAAAAGTATTTTTCTCATTTTTTGACATTTGGATCACTTGAAAAAATGTTTCTCTATTCAATGAAAAATCCATACTTAAATTCAAGAAAATGATTTCTTATTTAAAAAATTAAAAATTATTTCAAAATATGATTAAATATTGATATTTAGCCAAGAAAACCCAACGCTTGCTCTTGAGCTATTGACAACTGATATAGGCTTTAGAGGTCAAGGTTAGGTCTACTAGAGACCATTAAGGCTAAACCCAAGTCCATAGAGGCCGGGCCTAGAGTATCAGTGCTTGGGCCCAAGTCTACAGAGGTTGGGCTTGGGACACCAATGCCTGTGCTTGGGACCTCGGCGTTCGTGCTCGAGTTTATAGAGGTTGGGCCAAAGACCTTGGTGCTCATGCTCAATTCCCTAGCTCCCATGCTTCAGTCCATTGAGGTTGGGCCCGAGACCCAATGCATGTGCCTTGAGTACATTGAGGCTTGACCTAGGTCCTTAGGGCCCGTTTGGTTCAACTTTGAGAAAATGCAAAGCCATTTCCTCAAGTATCTTTCAGTGAATGGGCATTTTGTGAAGGCAAGTGTGTTTGGAAACTCATTTTTGTGTATATTTTGCAAAGCTACTTTAAAGTGAAAAGAAAAAGGAAAAAAAAGAAATGAAAAGAAAAGGGAGGAGGAGATGCAGCAACTGTGTGGAGGGGAAAATGGTGGGGCAGTAGCTTGGTAGTGGTGGGGAGGTGGCGTCGCCTGGGTCGCTTGACCTCAGGAGGTGGTGCTTGGGTCACGCGAACCAGGCGATGCTCAAGGTCGCCTAACCTTAGGCCGCCTTGATTGAGGTTGTACGACCTCAGGCAATGCTTCTCGATGGCCAGATCTGGTTGCTTGCAGCTGAGCGCCGCCCGCCAACTGAGTTTGAGCAGTGGAGCAGCAAGTCCAACAAAGGAGATGAACAGTGTTCTTGAGGGCAAAAGGGGAAAACATGACTATTAGTAAGGGTAATATTGGAAAGAAAAAAATTATTAACCCTTAGATTAGCATTCCGAAAAGGGAAAATGTTACAAATGGTCCATATACTTTTATTTAATGTGCAATCACAAATGGTCCCTATACTTTTATTTAATGTGCAATCTCGTCTCTGAACTTTTAATTTGCTCAATTTGGTCCATGAACTATTGATAAATGTCCGATCTAGTCCCTAAACTTTCGATTTGCTCAATTTGGTCCCTGAACTATTGATAAATGTCCGATTTAGTTATTCTGCTACTGTTTTTCCTTTTTTTTCTTCTTCTCTCTTCCCTTCGCTGGCCATGGCGGAGGGAAGTCGTCGTCGAGCGAGGGAGCACCCTAGTGTTAGGCGTGGGGCTCCCTCACAGATCCCCTCGCTTGCTAGATTTGCGAGGGAGCCCCTCACTAGATCTGGGAGGGAGCCCCTTGCCCGATGCTGGCGAGGGCGACCCTCGCTGGACGCCGGCTTCCCTCCGCCATGGCCGACGGAGGGAAGAGAGAAGAAGCAAAAAAAAAAAAAAAGGAAAAATAGTAACAGAAGGACTAGATTGTACATTTATCAATAGTTCATAGACCAAATTGAGCAAATCGAAAGTTCATGAATGAGATTGTACATTAAGTAAAAGTATAGGGATCATTTGTGACATTTCCCTTTTTCGAAAATGCTGAAAGCCCATAGCAGGTCTAGACTTGCTTTGGGTTTTCAGCATTCCAAATGTTAACATTTGGTAGATGGAGACTCACAAACATGAACCAAACGCAAAATATTTTCCCTAGTCCATGGAAGCCATGCCTGGGTTCACAAAGGCTGGGCTTGGGGCCAAGAGCCCCAAAGCTTGTGCCTAGGTTCGAACTCATTGAGGCTAAGCTCAGGACCCTATTCCCCGTGCTTTAGTCCTTGGCACTCGAGCTTAAGACCCTAATGTCCATGCTTGGATCCTCTGTATTTGAGCCTTAGCCCATTGAGGCCAAGGCCTAAGATTATGGCGCCTATGCTTGAGATTGGGTCCACAACACTTGGTCTTGTGTCCATCAAGGTTAGGCCTAGGACCCTTGACACCTAAGCTTATGTCCACGGCGCCCTAAATCAATTGTGTCCCCGTGCCTAGGCCTGACTTCCTAGTGTTTGTGCTCATGTTGTCACACCCGAGATCAAGTCCATTGAGGCTGGGCCCCAAACCACCGCACTAGTGCCTAGGTCTATTGAGGGTCGGGCCTAGGACCCTAGAGCTCGTGCCTTGGTCCCCAACGCCTGCAGTAGGGACCCCGTGGCTAGGACCGTGTCTCCAAACCCTAGTGTCGATGTTCGGATACTCAGTTGCTTATGCTCAAGTCATTAATGCCCGACAAGTGTAATTCTAATTAGAAAAGTTAGATCAAAATTTTCTTTACTAAATGATGAAAACTTTTTTAGTTCATTTTTGGGTTTCAACTAAAGTATATTTTCGGATTTCAACCAAACACTAAAAATATTATCATTTTCTAGAAAAATGACTTCTTAAAGAATATTTTTTAAAATGTCATAATTTTTTTGTGAAATAAATAGGCCAGTAAATTTTTCTAGTGATCCAAATCAAACTCGTGGATGCTCATCTTATGGGTATTTCTGGCCGTGGCTTCTCACACAGCAAAAGCGTCCTGCCCCATTTGACGGCCGTCAGTCACGGTCGGGCATCGATGCTCCTGTCCTGCGGAAGCCCCCACGACATGAATTCTTCGAAAGAGCAAATCATGAAAGCCCGTAACTTGCACACCCTCCCATCTACAAACCCTTGCGGAGGATACTATAGAGTGTAAAGGCAGACGAAATGCAAATTTCCTTCAAGTTTATGGTCGATTTTCCTCTTAAAATTCAGGACCTTGTCACGTGTCTTAGGCTCTGTTCGTTGTGCGAAAAATAAATTTTAAAAAAATATATTTTTCAGATTTTTCAGCATATATTTCACGGAGTCAGAGAAAACATTTGCTATTAACAGAATAAAGTCTTCCAAAATAAAGGAAAATATCTTCCACTCTTGAGAAAGAGAAAAATATTTTCCACATCTTCTTTCACCCTATTTTCTTTTTCCAAATACCTTTTTCTTTTATTTTATTATCTTTTAAAATAGATTTTTAATTATTTTTAAATTTTTTTTTTTTATTTTCTTCTTCTCCTTGGCTAATCACTAGCCGTAGGCGAGTTCGAGCCTTACCACATGGCAAGACTCAAGTTTGCCTGTTGCTATCGTTGGGCTACTAGCCAAGAAAGAAGAAGAAAAAGAAAAAGGAAAAGGAAAAGGAAAAATAATTAAAAATTGATGTTAAAAAATAAAATAAAAATACTTGTTCTAAAAACAAATTAAAAATTAAAATTCGATTTTAAAAAAATAATAAAATAATTATTGAAAGCAGTGCATTGAGGAAAATATTTTCCTCACCAAATAGTAAAAAATATTTTCGATTTCATCTTAATATTTCAACCGAACATCAAAAAATGTTATCATTTTTTTGAAAAATGACTTTGTTGGAATATTTTCTAGAAAGTCACATTTTTTGTGAAACAAACATAGCCTTAAATTTTTCTTTTTGCCATTTGATACATTTATCTAATTTGGTATATAATTAAAGAATTGCATAGCCCGAAATAGTATGGAAAGGAATTTGAGAAATCCGTGGGGTTTTATGTTCAGCATCATGTTTCCTTTGAAATCAGATCCTCAAAAAGAGTCGATCAAGATTATGAATTGAAACTGAATAATTGATTCCCATTTTCTTTTTCATTTGTGATAAGGTCACAAAAGAGAATAACCTGCATTTTCATCAAGCGAAATCACTGAAAATTTACGGATCGAAGAACTTCAGAGTCACAAAAGCATGCCCAGAACAAATACCATCTGCTGCTTTTGGGAGATGGCAGCGGATGCGGGGCCCATAGTAAATGCATGTATATGTAAGGTCGCGTTTGGCGAGCGCGACCTCACTAATGCGATCGATCTGGTAAGTTCTTTGTTATTGCATAGGAGTCCTCGGAGAGAGCATTCCTTGGGCCAATAAGTCATGGCAGTCGAGATAAATCTGCAGGAGGGTGCTCTCTGGGGACACAGGCTGCAGAGATTGGAAGCAATGTTGACGCAAGACCCCGTCTCATGCGATGAGACGACGACCAAGGACCTATTCACTGCTGCGGAACGAGGCCAAGTTGATGAATTCTTTGGGGTCATGGAACGTTACTGTTCCGTGGGCGACCGACGTCTGTGTCTGTGGGCCATTAAAAGCCCCTCCCGAAATCTATTGCTCCATGTCGCCGCAGGCCTCAAGAGAGATGAGATCTTGAGAGCCATCGTCAACCACTTTCCCGACAATCTCTTAGCCGAGGAAAATTGCAGGGGAGACACTGCGCTTCACTTGGCTGCCAGGGCCGGAAGGGCCCCTGCTGCCCTAGTCCTCATCGGCCGAGCATTGGAAGTTGGTGAGAGTGAGAGGCGGCAGGCTCTCGTGCAAGTGAGAAATCGCAGGGGAAACACCCCGCTGCACGAGGCCGTTATGAGCAACCACCTTGAAGTGGTTGAGATCTTGATAGGTGAGGACTTGCAACCCGTGTATTGGAAGAACAAGGAAGGTAAATGTCCGATGACTCTGGCCGTTGAGAGAGGCAACGTGGGGGTTCTCAGGCTTCTGTTGGCAAAGCCACTTGAGCCATCATGCATTCAAGGCGAGTCGCCCGTTCACGCGGCTGTCTTACACGGCAAACTCAGTAAATTCTACTCTTTTCACAATTCTCGACGTCATCCGTTTAGACATGGAAATTAAACCAGTTATGGTTTGGCACAAATCGGTTCTCGTCAACCTGCTCATGAAACGAGATGGAAATTAAACGAGTTATGGTTTGTCGAGGTTCATATTGAGGCATATCAACACATTTATTAATCCTGCCGTCTTCTTCTTCTTCTTCTTCTTCTTCGAGACCAATGAAACACTTGCGAGCCTCATAAACCAATTAGGTCCAAACTTTTGAGCTGTGTAATTGGCTCCAATGTCAAGTGGGATTTAATTAACCTTCAGTTTGATATTTAAATGGTTTAAAACTGGCTCCAATGTCAAGTAGTTTGCACAAAATTTATGGGATTTGAATGGGTAACCTTCAGTTTAATATTTAAATGGTTTAAAACTTCTTCTCATGCGCAGACTGGATCTTAATCTAAGCTTAAAGTTTGGATATGTATATATACATGGAGGTAAAATGGGGGGTCTAGGAAGATGGTAACTTAGGATCTTTTTATTTGATATCATGTGCAATTTTATGAAATTATTATCAATTGTTCTAAAAGTTAAGCTATTAAATGAATATATATAAATGATTTTTTCTGGCACTTAATCTAGACATGCTGAGGGAAATTTGGGAGAAAAATCCAAAATTGTTTCGATTGAAAGATGATGGACAGGGCACTCCGCTCCACTTGGCAGCATACATCAATTACTGTGACGGCATCAAATTCTTGCTTAAAAAATTCACCTCGAGTGCAGTCGAATATGATAGAGATGGCTATTTTCCTATTCACGTCGCTTGCAAAGAGGGTCATGTTCAAGCCATCAAGGAGCTGCTTCGGCAGTGGCCAAATCCGATGGAGTTGATCAATCAGCAAGGACAAAACATCCTTCATGTCTGCGCCAAGCACGGAAGAATCCAGGCAGTAAAGTACATACTCGGGAATGCCGACCTTGAGAAGCTTATCAACGAGAGAGACAACGACGGGAGAGACAACGACGGGAACACTCCTCTGCATTTGGCCACATTGCCGTGGCACCCCGTGGTTCTGCTTGATCTCGTGCTGGACAAAAGAGTTGATTGTAAGCTTCTCAACAACGAATGCTCGACGGCTCTCGACTATGCGAGAGAGCAAATGAAAATAACGGATTCTACGATTCGAAAGGTACGCACTTACTAGAAACTCCAAATCCAAACATTAACAATCACAAAATCAAGCGACAAGCGAATCTTTTCTATCTCCATGCGGTATGTACGACAACTCCCCAATGACCCCGTGTGTTCTTGTTTGGCCCATGCCTAGAGATTACCCTCAGTGATTTTGAAGTGTGTCGGGGCACC
The DNA here is from genome assembly GCA_016097545.1 of Eucalyptus victrix. NCBI lineage: Eukaryota > Viridiplantae > Streptophyta > Magnoliopsida > Myrtales > Myrtaceae > Eucalyptus > Eucalyptus victrix. Next base: position 10,807,270 of record CM027845.1, on the reverse strand, counting down.
TACAAGTATTGATTTGGCAATCCATAAGTCAAGAAATCGAGATATTATGGCAGAATTTACAGTCCGTGCTCTCCAAACCGGAGGTGTATTTAGGGTACAGAGGGATGCTCATCCGATTGTCGCCACGCTCGTGGCAACCGTGACCTTTGCAGCTGGTTTAGCGGTTCCCGGAGGTTTCATCGAGAGTTCGGGAGCTAACCCAGGAACGGCTACAATGCTGAACGAGGGTATGTCCCAGGCCTTTGTCATTTGCAACACCATCGCGATGTATGCTGCCATGAGCGTGGTCATCTTCTTGTCTTGGGCACAATTTAATGACTCTTACGTTGCTCTAACTGCCCATATAATGGCAATGGAGGGGATGTTGGTAGCTCTTGGAACAATGTCCGTAGCGTTTATGGCCGGTGGCTACTTGCTTGTAAGCAAGCTCACTTGACTCGCCTCTCTCGTCCTGTTGATCGGAGCTGGTGCCCTGTGCCTTCTCTGCGGTCTGCAAATGGCAATGTACACTTTTTTCCTGGTAAATAACCGCTATGTCCGCTACATAATCCTCTATATCATCCGCCTAGGAGTCATGACATCGAGACTTGTAGCTCGCTTCCCCGATTTCCCGCAAGATGAAGACTTGCAACCTGCAGGCAAGAATGGAACAAGGACAACTGGGACGTCAAATGGGAATCCCCCGGCCACTTAGCCTCTGTCCAGTGGTACTTAGCCTCGCCAATCGATTCGAGGCAAACTTTTATTTATGTCGCCTATCTTATCCATGTTGAGCTTCTTTCCTTTACACGTCGTGTGGTCGAGTTTCAAGAATCCAGTTGCAATTGATGGAGACGGCCTTCTCTTTCCTTTTGGTTGACCGTGGAAAGACCGCACCGTCCTTGCTTGCATGGGTGGTAAATAATGGAGACGCTGTTATTTCACTCTGTATACGGATGTGTAACTATCGGTCTACTTGGGTGTGGCGTTGTATGGTACATACGAGTAAATCACAATTGGACCTTGCTGAGGAATGGTAAAAAATGGTTTCTTTTTCACTTTAGTTCACCTTTTGCTGTGTTCTGTCATAAAACCAGACAAGTCACAGGGGAGAACATGAGGACAACCTAAACGAAATTAATCATTTCAAGTATGTTGCCGAAAGAGGACAGGACGAGATGAGTGTATAATGAGGAGATTGGCGGATGAGTCCAAAGAATGTCCCATCAAAAGGTTGGACTGCATTTGTGATCAATGCTTTGATTCTTGCTGTGGAACCCCGTTTACGGATGATATGGCATGTCAATGGGGGAAAGAACTGGTTCAATGAACGCCATGAACGTGCACAATCTAGTTACCTACACGTCCCTTTCGAAAACGAGGAATTACAATAACGAGGGAATTGTAATCAGTTCATATTGTTGTACAAGATTTTTGAAGTCACTGTTTAGTCCGATTGCTAGCTTGGATTTATTGCCATTCTTTTAGTCCAAGTTTAGTTTTTTATTTCAAAAAAGAGAAAGGTAACAATCCTAAGAAAAAAAAATATTAAAAAAGTCTTAAACCTATTGCATTTATACGAATTGAGTTATAAACCTTTTAATAGTGCATAATCTTAAATTTTTTGACTTGGTGCCAATTCAGTCATTCGGCTAATGTTGATAGGATATTATTAACATAGATGTCGGCTGACTTTCATGGCAACGCTGGCTGGATAATTTTTAATAACATTTTAATGATTTTTCAATTTTTCCCTTTTTAATCTTTTTTCCTCTCATTTCTTCTTCCTTTTGCCGGTGACTAGGCACCGGAATATAAATAAGAATAAGGGACTAATTAAGCGAGCATATCAATAAGAACAGGTTGCGGGTCCCAACAATAGTCTAAGCCAGTATCGAAGTATGATATTGGACTGATCTCCAGCTGTTAAAGCCTAATTGGACAGATCAATAAGAACAGGGGACTAATTAATTGAGCATGGCCTTGCAATCATTGAGGCCTTTTCACAGGTCCTAAATGGGAGAGAATGTGCATACCTCAAATGAGGGAGGCAAACTCAAAGCTCGCTTGAAAAGACTAGTCTTGAATCAGTAAAAGAGGGTGGAAAGGGCGACCAATATTGGCAGCCCCCTTAGGACTTACCATAGGAGTTCAACACTCGTGGTGGCCAAGATGTTCGTTTTGAACCATAACTACAGCTTGCCGTACTACCAGATGCAAGGTGGAGTAAATTCCGAGTGATCCATAGATGAGTAAGGATTTCTTGAAATCGAGGGGCAAGTAAAAGCTCATACTTCTGACCGAGGGGCTCCATATCCCTTGGAATTAAACCTTAACCAGATTGATGCAGTGGACATAAAGGATCACATGAAAAAAAAAAAAAATGAGAATTCATGTGCTTTTCTTATTGTCCAGTATCTTATTGTTTCGAAGTCACTACATAGATACCTTGCTTGCCCTCACATCTGGAACAAAAAGAGCTATGCTTGAGGGAATTTAATGAATGCGTGATGAGGCAGGAAGATGCTAAACATGTAGAATGGATTAGTGTATGAAAGAAGTGTTTGTGTGGAAGTGTTTTAATGGAGAATGTGTTATCGGATGCGTTTGAATGGATGCAAGGATAGGATAGATGAAGTTCATCACCAACGCACAAAAGGAATGATTCACCAGCTAAAAATAAGGAACTGGGGGTGCACTACCAACAAATTGGATAAGAAGAATCAAAAGGAAAGTTGCTCACTTGAGAGGAATTCTCATGCATTCATGAAATTTCCAAATTTATACATTTGAGAATTCACCTTTATTTATAAAAGAACTACGACGTAGGAATTGGCAAAACATTAAAGACATGGGAACTAGCCAAAGGCATGTAGGGATATTCAAACTGCAATTCACATCCTAAGAATAGTGCTCCAAGGCATGTAGGTATACTTTTAAAAATAAAGTCATGAACCTATTATACGGATATTAATTCAATTCTAAACTTTTTAATGACCAATAAATCTTTTAACAATTTGTCAATGCAGTCATTTAGAGCAATTTTGACTCAAAAACATTGACGTTGATGTTAAACATGATACGATTGATGTTGATGTGGACAAAGTCGGTGATTGCATAGAAAAAAATTAATTTTTTTTTAAATTCATTTAATTTTAAAATTTTTTATTTATAGATTTTTTTTTTCTAATTGTTGGGTTGCAAGGGTCACCAAGTCATTGGCCAACCGTGAAATAAAATAAAATAAAATAAAATAAAAAATGAAAATTATAAAGAAAATTGGAGAAAATTTTCAAAAATTTTGCAAAAATTATTTACGTTAGCGTTAACCATACATGCTATGGTTGGCGTCCATGTTAGCAATTGCCAGCAAAAATTGGCTAGAAAGACTAAATTAACAAATTGTCAAAAGGTTTAGAACTAAACTTATCAAATTGAAAAAATTAGAATTGAATGGGGATCGTACAATGGGTGTTGACTTTTTTGGCAATTTTCCCAAAGCATGTATTCAATGCTATTTGAAAAGATTTGTTTTGGATAAAAATAACACCGTTGGAAAAGGCGACTAGGTTCGAACCCATTGAGGCTAAGCCCGGGACCTTAGTCCCCATGCTTAAGTCCTTAGAACCCGAGCTTAAGACCCTAGTGTCCATGCTTGGATCCCTTGCACTTGAGCTTGGGCCCATTGGGGCCAAGGCCTAGGATTTTGGCGCCTATGCTTGAGATTGGGTCTCCAACACTTGGGCCCATGTCCATCAAGGTTAGGCCTAGGACCCTTGACACCTAATCTTATGTCCACAGTGCCCTAACTTGTTTGTGTCCCATGCCTAGGCCTAAGTTCCTAGCGTCTCTGCTCATTTCATCGTACCTGAGATCGAGTCCATTGAGGTTGGGCCCCAAACCTCCGCACTAGTGCCTAGGTCTATCGAGGGTTGGGCCTAGGACCCTGGAGCTTGTGCCTTGGTCCCCAACCCCAGCGGTGGGGACCTTGTGGCCAGGACCGTGTCTCCAAACCCTAGTGTCGATGCTCGGATACTCAGTTGCTCATGCGCAAGTCACTAATGCTTGAAAAGTGTAATTCCAATAAGAAAAGTTAGACCAAATTTTCTTTACTAAACAATGAAAACTCTTTTAGTTCATGTTCTGGTTTTAACCAAAGTTTATTTTCGGATTTCAACCAAACATAAAAAAATATTGTCATTTTCTTGAAAATGAGTTCTTAAAGAATATGTTTGAAAATGTCATAATTTTTGCAAAATAAATGGGCCAGTAAATTTTTCTAGTGATCCAAATCAATTTGTGGATGCTCACACAGCAAAAGCGTCCTGCCCCATTTGACAGCCGTCAGTCACGGTCAGGCATCGATGCTCCTGTCCTGCGGAAGCCCCCACGACATGAATTCTTCGGAAGAGCAAATCATGAAAGCCCGTAGCTTTCACACCCTCCCATCTACAAACCCTTGCGGAGGATATTATAGAGCGTAAAGGCAGACGAAATGCAAATTTCCTTCATGTTCATGGTCGATTTTCCTCTTAAAAATCAGGACCTTCTCACGTCCATCTACAAACCCTTGCGGAGGATATTATAGAGCGTAAAGGCAGACGAAATGCAAATTTCCTTCATGTTCATGGTCGATTTTCCTCTTAAAAATCAGGACCTTCTCACGTGTCTTAAGCTCCGTTCATCACGTGAAAAATAAATTTTAGAAAAACATTTGCTGTTAACAGAAAAATGTCTTTCAAAATAAGGAAAAATATTTTTCGCTCTTGAGAAAGAGGAAAACATTTTCCATATCTTCTTTCAAATTACTTTATTTTTCTAATTACCTTTTTCTTTTAATTTATTATTTTTTTAAAATCGAGTTTTAATTATTTTTAATTATTTTTAATTATTTTTGCTTTTTCTTTTTCTTCCTTGACTAATCACTAGCCACAAGCAAGATCGAGCCTCACCACATGGCAAGACTCAAGTTCGCCTATTGCTACCGCTTGGCTACGGCCGGAAAGAAGAAAAAAAAAAAAAATGTAAAAATATATTTTAAAAAATAAAATTAAAATACTTTAATAAAATTAAAAATAAAAAGGATTAAAAATCGAATTAAAAATTAAAATAATAAAAATCGAATTGAAAAATAAAATTAAAATAAAAAGGATCCACTTTATAGCTTCCCAATGAGTTTTACCAAGACGTTTCATACAGTGACTAATCACGCTCACAGCTTATAAAATATCAGGTCTAGTGTACACCATAACATACATAATACTACATTCAGTACTAGAATAAGGAACACGGGACATATGCTTCTCCTCCTTTTTAGTCTGCGCTGATAATTTATTTGAAAGTTGAAAGTGCTTTGCTAAAGGTGTACTTATAGATTTTGTTGACTGGTTAGTAAAACGTGCCATGATCTTCTTAATATATTTCTTTTGAGATAGGCATAGAACTCCTGCAGTCCTGTCACGCGAAATCTCCATACCCAATTTTTTTTTTTTGCAGCACCTAAATCTTTCATCTCAAATTCAGCATTTAACTGCCTCTTCAGCACATTAATATCAAACATATTCTTAACTGCTATCAGCATATCATCAACATATAAGAGTAGATAAATAAAAAAACCATTCTCCAATCTCCTAAAGTAAACGTAGCTATTCTTCTGATTTTTTTGTATAGTTTTGACTAGCCATAAAAGCATCAAAACGTTTATACCACTGCCTAGGAGATTGTTTTAACTCATACAAAGATTTCTTCAACAAGTAAATATGATCTTCCTTACCCGGAATAGCAAATTCCTTTGGTTGCCTCATGTAAATCTACTCTTCCAAGTCACCGTGAAGAAACGCCCATTTTTCACATCTAGTTACTCTAACTCAAGATCTTGCGAAGCAACCAAAGCAAGGAAAACACGAATAGATGTATGTCTTACCATGGGAAAAAATACCTCATTATAGTCAATGCCCTCATGCTATGTATATTACTTCGCCACAAGTCTCGCCTTATACCTTGCTGCCTCAACACCGGAAATGCCCTCTTTCCGTTTAAAGACCCATTTACTTCCGACAATCTTTTGGCTTTTGGGTACTTTGACCAGCTCCCATGTCTGATTTTGATGGAGAGATTCCATCTCTTCACTCATAGCCCCTAGCCATTATGACGACTCCGAACTAGCCATCGCCTCAGAATAAGACGAAGGCTCATTTGTCTCCACCTCATCACCTACAATCAATACATAAGCAATATCGGTATAACTATAATGTACCAAGGACAACTGGGACGTCGAATGGGAATCCCCCGGCCACTTAGCCTTTGTCCCGTGGTACTTAGCCTTGCCAATCGATTCGAGACAAACTTTTATTTATGTCACCTATCTTATCCATGTTGAGCTTCTTTGCTTTAGACGTCGTATGGTCGAGTTTCAAGAATCCAGTTGCGATTGATGAAGACAGCCTTCTCTTTCCTTTTGGTTGACCATGGAAAAACCGCACCGTCCTTGCTTGCCTGCGTGGTAAATTATGGAGACGCTGTCATTTCACTCTGTATACTGATGTGTAACTATCGGTCTACTTGGGTGTGGCGTTGTATGGTACATACGAGTAAATCACAATTGAACCTTGCTGAGGAATGGTAAACAATGGTTTCTTTTTCACTTTAGTTCACCTTTTGCTGTGTTCTGTCATGAAACCAGACAAGTCACAGGGGAGAACATGAGGACAACCTCAACGAAATTAATCATTTACAAGTATGTTGCCGAAAGAGGACAGGACGAGATGAGTGTATAATGAGGAGATTGGCAGATGAGTCCAAAGAATGTCCCATCAAAAGGTTGGACTGCATTTGTGATCAATGCTTTGATTATTGCTACGGAACCCCGTTTACGGATGATATGGCATGTCAATGGGGGAAAGAACTGGTTCAATGAACGCCATGAACGGGCACGATCTAGTTACCTACACGTCCCTTTCCAAAACGAGGAATTACAATTACGAGGGAATTGTAATCAGTTCATATTGTTGTACAAGATTTTTGAAGTCACTGTTTAGTCCGATTGTTAGCTTGGACTTATTGCCATTCTTTTAGTCCAAGTTTTGTTTTTTATTTCAAAAAAGTGAAAGGTAACAATCCTAAGGAAAAAAGTGTCAAAAAAGTCTTAACCTATTATATTTATACGAATTGAGTCATAAACCTTTTAATGATGCATAATCTTAAACTTTTTAACTTGGTGCCAATTTAGTCATCCGGCTAATCTTGGTCGGATATTATTGAATAGATGTCGGTTGACTTACATTGCGGCACTAGTTGGATAATTTTTAATAACATTTTAATAATTTTTCAATTTTTCCTTTTTTAATCTTTTTTCCTCTCATTTCTTCTTCCTTTTGCTGGTGACTAGGCACTGGCATATCAATAAGAATAGGGGACTAATTAAGCGAGCATGATCAATAAGAACAGGTTGCGAGTGCCAACAATAGTCTAGCCAGTATCGAAGTCTGATAGTGAACTGATCTCCAGCTGTTAAGGCCTATCTGGACAGATCAATAAGAACAGGGGACTAATTAATTGGTTAAGTTCACAAATTTTTGACATCTCAGTCTGGATCTAGATGTCTCAAAACTGTTCATTAAGCATTTCATTCTGGATATGAGTGCTTTCTGATTTTTCTCGTTGTACCTTAGTCTGGATCTAGGTATTTCGAGCCTTCTTAATCCAATATTCATCTCACCTGACATTGAGTATCTATTGGTTAAGTTCCCAAATTTTTGATATCTCGACGGATCTGCATGTCTCAAACTGTTCATTAAGCATTTCATTCTAGATATGAATGCTTTCTTTTTTTCGTTATACCTTAGTCGAGATCTAGGTATTTCGAAGCCTCTTAATCCAATATTCATCTCACCTAACATTGAGTGACTATTGGTTAAGTCCCCAATTACTTGACATCTTAGTTTGGATCTGGATGTCTCAAATCTCGTCGAATCTTACTCGCTATACTTTAGTGTGAATCTAGGTATTTCGAGTCATCTGAATTCAACAAGGCATCTCACCTAATATTGAGTGTCTATTGGATAGATTCATGTAGACTTTTCAGGGAACCTAAACACTTGCCAAGCAAAAGAAAATTCATCCCGTACTTTAGGATGCTCTAACGGGTAAGTAATTATAGGTATGCTCTCCTTTTCAACATCTCACATTTGCATTACCATTTTCATGACATTGCATATAAAAGAAAAGAAAAGAAAAGAAAAATAGTCTCGCCAAAGTATCATCCATTGCATGATTCATGGTCAAAATTTAGGTATCATATTGTCTTTGAATGCAACTTCTGCGAGCTCACATTCAAAGAGGGGCAGCTGTTGACACCTAAATTTTGCTAATCATTTAGTAATTAGTTGCATAAAAAATTAAAATTAAAAAAAATAAAAAATAGTAAAATTGTATTTCATGTAGTTGTATTTGCATCAATACCAAAAGACAACAAGAAGTAGGGGTTCGCAAGCGAAGAGATGGTCTCTCCACTTTGGTCTGAGCATGCAAAAGAGCAAAAGTCAAAAAAAAAAAAAAAAGAGGAAGGAAGTTCTTGCGCGTCCGTTGTCTCTCCCTCATTAATGCATGCACATGCACGCACAAATTCGGCGGATGTGCGGATTCTAGAGGAACCCTAGAGAAGCAAAATGAGCCCATGATATATTATGTAATATGCTCTCTCTCAAGTGTGGGTTGTCAGGAGAAGCAACGAGAAATTTGCTGAAGGAGGAAGCAAATAATAAACAAGAAAAGTAAAAAACTGCGGCAATCCTATAGATACGGGGAACAAGTAGCCGCATAAGAAGCTTCAGGCACGAAGAACAAAGAAGAAAGAAGTTCTTGCACGTCCGTTGTCTCTCCCTCATTAATGCATGCACAAGAATTCGGCGGACGTGAGGAGCCTCGAAGAAGCAAAGGGAAGCCCATAATATATTATAATATACTCTCTCAAGTGTGGGTCGTGAATTTTGGTGAAGCAAGGAGAAGTGTGTTGAAGAAAGAAGCAAGTGACAAGCAAAGAAAAGTCAACAATTGTGGCTAAATTAATGAGTGTCAGGCGGTGGCCACCACATTTGAAAAAAAAAGAATCAAACTTGAACAAGCAAGGAAAAGTTGCGGCTGCCTCCTGTTCACCTGTTGCCTATAAATAAGAAAGGAAAGAGGGAGCAAGGGCAGAAGAAAACATTCACTGGAAAGGTTTGTGAGAGAAAAACTATTAAAAAGAGCCCGTAGAGAGACAGACGAGTGGAGAGATTAAGAGAGATAGAAAAAAAAATGAAGTCAGAGAGAGGAGCTGAACCGAAAAAGAAAAAGGTACATTGAAAGTACAGAGAGAGAGAAAGAGAGGGAAAGTGGACGTGAGAGGCGAGAGAAAAGAAAAGCAAAAAAGGAGAGAAGAAAGAACAATTACTGTTCTTCTTCTTTGCGAGGTTCTGCCGTCGACCCCTCGCTGCCCGCGCTCGCACCGTCGCGCCTCCACCTCCGCCGTGCGCCGCCTCGCCTGCTGTGCGCACCAACCCATGACAACCCGACGCTGCTCCTTCTCCGCCACTGCTTGCTGCCGTCCACTTGCATCTCGCCCTCTGCCCGCTGGACGCCACCGACTCCATCCTTCCGACGATCTGAGGACGTAGACGTTGCAGCAACCCTCTGCTGCCTTCCTGCTCCCGGCGAGTTCCGAACGCCGCTGCCGCTGTAGTCCCGTGCCTCCGCTCCCGCCTCCTGCAGCTCGAAGCTTCGAGTGACGCCTGCAACTCCCCCACCGCAGCTGCTGTCTCGCGGTCACCGGAGCTCCGAACACCGTCGCTGTTGCAGCCCTCAGCCTGCTCGTCGCCGCACCACCGCAGCACCTTCATCCGTCTCCTGCAGCAACCTGACGCCACGAGCACCCGCCTCTACGCCCGCAGCCCGCGCCTTCGACGTCGCGCCACCGTCCTTGCCGTCCCCGCTCATCACCCCTGCTCGCTCGTCACCACGTCTTCACCTCCGCCTGACGCCACGCCATCACCCAGACGCCCGCAAGCTGCAGCACCCGTCGCTGCGCCCTACCCGTCGCCGCACCTCCGCTCGCCCGTCGCCGCGCCTCCTCCGTCTTCGCCTGGCCCGAGCTGCGCGCTGCTGTTTCTTCCCTGCAGGTGCACCAGCGACGACTAGCCGTGTGAAGCACCACCAGCTATAATCTTTCCTGCACACGACCCCGACCTGCAGCGCTAGAAGCCCCGACGCCCTGCTCCGCCTCTGCCGTCGCCGATCTGCTGCGTCTGCCGGCCCCGAGTCCTCCGCCCGAGCACCCCTGCTCCACCGGTCCTTGCTGCCCGGCGTCCCCTGCTCGCTTGAGTCGGTCTTGCACCAGCAAACCGCACGCGACTCCTGATGTGGTCTTCTCGGAGCTCCTTGCCGACGTCTTCCCCCTGCCAGAGCTCCGACCGGTGTCGCCCCTCTCAATTGATTGAGTTGCCAAGCCGTGCATGGGAGCAAAACGAAAAGAAAAAGCAAAGGAAAAGCAAATTAGGTAATTTTTTTATCTATTTTATTTTATTTTATTTTATTTTACTTTTTTAGTAGAATCATTCCTTAATATAACATTGAGAATGTTCGACATGAAATAGCCTGTGAAATTTGTGATTGACAGTCCGATTTTCGCGCCCGAAATTCGACTCGCAATCACTTGAAAAATCGCCACGCCCGAGATTCGATTTGCGATTTATTTAAAATTGGCCAACCCAATCTCATGCGCGATATATGGTTCGTCAATTTGGATATCAATCTTACTTTGATTTGCTGTCGTGCCATTTAAGTTAATTTCACTTTCATAAAAAAATCCAAAAAAAAAAAAAGGCTAGAATTAGGTTTATTTCCTATTTTAGGGTTTGCATATTTAGAATAGAAATTTTATAAAAAAAAAATAGAAATTTTATAAAAAAAACATAAAAAAATCAAATCAATCAATTTAGGTTGCTAGTTTTTTAACTTAGGTTTCATGTTTAATTACTTGACAATTTTTAATTTCGAAATTAATACAAAAACATTAAAAAAAGAAAAAAATTAGAATTTTGGCACTCTTCGCATGTCATTGCATTTTAGGGTAAAATTTCATATAGTTTAATTCTAGATAATAGTTTTTTTTATTTAAGTTTAGAGAAATTTTTTAGATAGATTGCATTTTAGTTGGGAATTTCTAAATTAGGATAACATTCTAGTTTAAATTAGGATTTGGCTTAACCTCATTCCTAATGCAAATTAGATGATATTTTAATTTAGATAGATAATTTTCATTTTTTTTATTCCGAATTTCATGTAAAATACAAAAAAAAATGTCTTAGAATAAATTAGTTTTATTTTCTAGGATAAATTGCATTTTTAAGAAAAAAATGTCATGTGCATGCCATGTAGGATTAGATTCATGAAAAGTATGTCATTTAGTGATTGTTATTAGGTTCATTTAATTAGAAATTACTCGTCATTATAATTAAGTCATTAGGTTAATTTAGGTTGCACGTTTAATTATTACATTTCTAAAAAAAAATTATTATTTTGCTCATGTCATATGGTTTAGGATATACTACCATGACATATCATGTTAAATTAATAGCATGCATTGCATAAAGCATGATTCTCATTAAATAAGTGAAAACCAAAAAAAAAGGAAATTGCGTGTTAATTAGAAATCATATCTGGACTTTGTTGATATGAATTCGATTTAATATTACGAGATGCTTTCGTTGCTATGAGGTAAGTCCTGCCATTTATTCACTACTTTATCTGGATGTTAAATTGGTGGTTTGCGCACCCGCATGATCACCTCACATGTTAGGGAGATAAATTAAAATCAATTCAAGCTGCTTGCCAAATATTTTTTCAAAATAAAAGAAAAGGTATCGAAAGAGCGTTAGAGAAATCTAGCGTAACCAAGTCCCCGAACTCACAATCTCTGGTTCGTAAGAGTAAAGTAAATCTCTCATTATTTTACTTGGGTTTCTAATCGATCGACCAAAAATAGATTAGTGGTGACTCTAGGATAAAAATCATATGCATATTAAAAACTTAAAACCTAATTGCGAATTGGTAAGGGCTTGGGAGAGCTCGAGCTAAGTCTAGGCTTAGCAATCCATTAACCTAAACCATAGGTGGTAAAGACCTGAAATTTAGGTTGCGACAGAGTTGATCATGGAAATCCCAAGTTCTGATGATGCGCCTGCATCACGATGATTATGCCCCCAGGTTGATGGCATGAGGTTCATTGAAATACTAGTCAATGCTCGTACATGATACGATGGATATCATATACTAATCAAGATTGCCATTCATATGACTCTTAGGTCCTGCTCATAAGAGTAAATTTGCGAATTGATATTTCCTTATCTATAGTATTGTTGGATGTACATTGGCTTTGGCTTGGAAAGCAAATTGAACATGAAGACTCCATTTGTTTTGCAAAGAATAAATGATTTAGAAAAAAAAATTCATGAAATTGATTCCTTGTATCACTTTATATTATTGTCTTGGATCATGTTGAGAAGATCTGATGGCGTTAGGATCGCCAAGGTTAATACTTCCCGTAAGATTTATTGTCCATACAACAAGTTGGGTTTCCAAAAGTCGAGTGTTTATGTTTAGAAAGATTAGCTCGCCTTTGAAGTTTGAGGAAAGTTTTGGAATTAGAAGATATTTATGAAACTTTCTTTTTGAAACTCCTCCAAAATGTAGCAAGTAATCCGGTCAATTTTTCATTAGCTGTTGCACGAGAGATTTATTCCTTCCTAGTTAGTTGGATATTAAAAGTATCATCAATGACTCTGATTTTGATCGCAGTAATCAGACTTTCCTCCTGAAAAAGACTTTTAATTAAAATATAAGATCGGTAAGTTTTGTCAATGATCGAAACTATTAAGGGAATGTTTTCTCCAACACGGAGTTGAAGTCTTAATACAACAGTTTTTGGGATAGCACTGACGGCATGACCAATCACAGGCCCTTGTCATCTTTAATGGAGTTTTTGGTCGTTGGAGATGCTGTGGGTTATTGCGGGTCAAGCAAGACCCTCTGACCCCTCATGACGCTCGCCGTGAAGAGGACAGGAGGGTGATTTCCAACAGTAGTCATACAGCCGAGCACGGTATCTGCGCAGACTGTCGCGTTGTCGTTAATCTCGGCGGCAAAAGGGCACGCGAATTGCTTCAAAGCTGCGCCAAAAATCTTGGCTGGACACCATGGCGGCGCGCGCTGGCTCTTGATGATAGTGCAGTTTTGCCTCTCTACATCCACGGGACAACCTTCAGAAAAAAAAAAAAGATAAATAAAAAAGGGGTTCAAATCGTAATTTGAAGCGAGATGACAATCAGAAAACTTTTAGGAAAGGGGAAACTACTGAACAGGAATCCAGACAAAAGCTGTAAACAATTTAGGGTTTGCTGGGACCGTTGGATGCATTACATGCCCACTAGAGATTATCTATACACGGGGCAAGATTATTAGTATATTAATCACCATGAGCATAATAATTTCATTCAGAATACAAGGAAGATTCGACTGGAAATGCAAGCCAAAAAGAATCAACAAAGCATAGGCAACCGTGTTTCGCATGATTACATGTCCCGCCTATTTCCCCACATAGAGAAGTGGAGGGCCGGCCATGGTACATACATTTTCTTCTACTTCAATCAATGTTCACATCTCTGTGCTTAGGAGTTTTCACTAGATATGTCTAATATGTGCCGGCTATTTCTATTGTGTGACAAGCATGAAGATCATCTTTGCCTGCTGAGACTGCTATGGTTATTTCAGGTCCGGTGTCTGCATTCACACGGGAACATGGCGATTGAATGCTTATGTGACTTTGATTTAGCGAAAGAGTTCTGTGAATGCCAGTTTGCTGAATTCGGAAGGTCCGCGTATCTGAGAAAAAACACGGGAATTTTGTTGGGTTATGACAGCCTCATCACTTCGAAAGGAAAATCCTGGGCGCTCCAGAGGAAAGTCATAGCGCCTGAATTCTTCAATGACAAAATAAAGATGTAAATTAGCTGGGCAGGTTCTATCAAGTTCACAGCGGCACAGTTCTTGCTTGATCTGTCTTTGTTCTTGCGTGTGAAGCAGTAAAATTTTGACACAGAAGCTATCTATATGTTACTTGTTCTTTTTTGCACGGGGAATGGTGGACATGATGGTTGAATCTGTCATCTCCATGCTGGAAAAATGGGGACTCTCAAATGGAGGAAGCAGGAGGAGTTGCTTCAGTACTGATCAACGAGGATTTGAAAAGTCTTTCTGCCCAAATGATTTCAAAGCATCTTTTGGGAGCAATTATGTTATTGGCAATGAGATTTTTCCAAAATGTTAGTGCTTCAGGATTTGCTAAGCAAGCAGCAAGCTATTGTTGGTCTTCCGGCGGTAAGGTGAGGGTGCCTCCTTCGGCATTAAAAAACTCTTATTGGGGCGATGGTTTGTTAAAGTTTGCTTTGTATTGCAAGCTGCGACTGATAAATCCATGCATTCATTCAGACAATATCATTGAGGTTGACATGACTCCAAATGTTTACCTTTAGTCGGCTACTTTTTATATATGCCGGGTTTAAACGTGTTGCAGAAGTACCTATCTGATAAATTCTCAAGAAACCTTAGACACATCTATATGGTGCTTCCTAGACAAAACGATTTGATGTTAGTTTTTTGTTTTTTGATGTCCTCAAAATCTTGGGTATAGGCACATTCCTACGAAGATCACTTGTGACAATTGGAGGATAGGAAAAGAAGTCGACTGATCTATTCTCAAGCTGATGGACGATGATTGCAACGCCAAGGGACAGAGCTTCTTACAGGCCTTAGTCAACAATTTCCGCTGTGGATCGAGTGTCATCATAGATAATTGCAAGGCTATGTTCTTGGCAGGACATGAAACTACTGCCACCGCCACTACCTTCACTTTAGTTCTTTTAGCACACCATCCTATGGCAGGAGCGCATGCCTGCCGAGGTGGTAGAGATCCTTGGAAATCAAGCCCCGAATATGGATAAGCTGCACAAAATGAAATTGGTACTTCTAAATCTTTTTTGCCTACAATGCATATGATTCACGAACCTAAGAATGTGCGCACTGGGCAATGGCAGACATGATTAGTCAGGCAGGAACTGATCCCCAGCCCCAATTTTCGTAGTTCTCATTCTTCTCTGGCTCAATCAATGATTTATTTATTTGTTCTGGCACACACATTCAAGCCGACCCTTCTCAGGAGATATTTTACGTCAAATTGATCAAAACTCAAACCGAGGATCATTTATGGAGCGAACTTCCTTGGCAGATTTTTGGTATATGTGTTGACATGTAAGCTCAATGTGAATATAGTAGCCGCATGTAGCCCTTAGGCTTGGAAATAATCTAAGTATGGGACTGCTCCCCTATCATCTGTTTTCTCTCGATGTGCAGTTGAATATGGTGATTTATGAAACATTGCACCTATATTCTCCTGGACAATTCGTGACGAGAGAAACATCTGAGGAAATGAAGTTTGGGGACTTCATGATTCCAAAAGGCATCAATGTCTGGCTCTCTTCCTCACCGTTGCATCAGGATCTGGCCAACTGGGGCGACAATGCCCATGAGTTCCATCCAGAGAGGTTTGCGAATGGCATTTCTTCAGTGTGCAAGATTCCGAATCTGTTCGTGCCGTTTGGGATGGGGATATGAACTTGCGTCGGCCAGAACTTCGCGATTGCAGAATTAAAGATAGTTCGGTCTCTCGTGCTGTCAGAGTTCATTTTCTCTCTATCCCCAGAATAAAAACACTCTGCAACATATAAGCTGTTTTTTCACGCCTGAACATGGGGTACAACTGAAGATGGAGAAGATCTGAAGTCATCCCTCTTCTCTATGAATGGTCTGTTGTATTGGAAGCTGTCGACAAAATAGCAGCATCATGTCCTCTTGTGGGAGGTCAGTAGCACTTACTTCTGTATAAAAGCTAAGCTTAGTGACTGAAAAACTCTTGGCTTACTGCAGATGTCGATAAATTTGCCAGGCAGCTATTCTTTGAATGCACTCAGCAGTTCTAATAGGGATTTGATAAGGAAGGCAGTTTTTGTTTAATGCAAGTCAATTAGTACTGCATATCTTCTGCACTTACTTATGTTGGACATTGCTTAACTAGGAACTTCAGGCATCCCATTACCTTGAACTCTGCACATCTTACTGCTTGCTGTTCATTACGAATGAAATGGACAAAGCCATGTACATAATCCAGCCGAGATCACCTGATGAGTGGTAACTGTTAGATGTACAGATTTGTTTGAGACAGTGATTACAAACCTGATTGTTCATTATCGCCTGATGAGTGGTAAGTGTTAGATGTGCAGATTTGTTTGATACAGTGATTACAAACCTGATTGTTCATTAAGCTGTTCAAGTCTCTTGATGTTATGGTTGCCTCTCGGGGAAGAAAATGAAACTGAAGGACGGATTCATTCAATTAAGAATAAATACACCAAAGCAGATATGTATAACAGCCCGGCTGATACCCCTGAAAGATGTATAGTTATTTACTTTTTGTCACGGAAAAATTGCTAATTGTTTTTCAATGTTACCAATGAAAGATGTATCGTTACTTTCCTTTTCTCTTGTAAAAAAAATTCATTGCTAATTGCATAAAAATTATTTACATATTCAACTTATTTACATATTCAACTGTCTGAGTGAGAGAAATTTTAGCTGTTTCGGGAGAACTCACATCTCCGCCATGGAATACTGAGTGATCCAGATGTTTTCTCCCCTTTTTCTTTTCTTTTTTCTTTTTCCTTTTCCGTCTTTTTTGGTCTTCCCCAACCGACCAGGCCATGTGGCATCGCCGTCATAAGCCCTCGCGGTCGCACCTCCTTCTGCCGGCAACGTTAACCTCTCACTTGCTGGAGTCGTTGGCTGCACCTGTCTCTCTCTCTCTCTTTCTCTGCGTGGAGCTTGCAACTGCCCCTCTGGAGATCGTGACCTCCGTCGATTCACTCGGATGAAGGTTACTCACCTCATGCGGCCTCCATGGCCGCGATAGCGGGCATCGGCTCTGTTGATCACTCAATTTTCAGAGCAAAATCTTATGCGGCAGTCTCTCATGCTTGGATATCGCCAGTGTTGCTCAGGGTCATTGGGTTACGTTCGACATTAATGGTCCAGCCCGTAACGAAGTCTCAGGTTGAACTGATCTCCAGCTGTTAAGGCCCGATTGGCCAGATCAATAAGAAAAGGGGCTGATTAAGGGAGCATGTCCTTGCAATCGTTGAGGCCTTTTCACCCAGGTCCTAATTAGGAGAGAATGTGCATACCTCAAATCCGATAGGCATGTACTCAATGATTGTTTGAAAAGATTAGTCTTGGATCAATAAAAGAGGGTTGGAAAGGGCGACCAACATCAGTGGCCACCTTAGGGCCTACCATAAGAGTTCGAAACCTGTGATGAGAATGTTCGTTTTAAACCATAATTATAGTTCGCCATGTCACCAGATGCAAATTGTAGTAATTAAGTGATCCATGTGTTTCGTAAACAAATAGAACTTCGGCCATGGATGAATAAGTATATCTTGAGATCGAGGAGCAATTAGAAGTTGGAAAATTGTTTAAAAAGTCCTAAATCCATTACACTTTTACTAGCTAAGTCACAAACCTTTTAATTTTACTAATTGAGTTTGAAACATATTCATATTTTTTCAATTGAATTCATTCAATTAATTTTGGGTGAAAATCACTGACATTGACACCAATTATGTCACGTAAGATAGTTGGTGTCAATGTAGACAATTTTTAAGTAATATTTTCGTATTTTTTGGATTTATTTTTTTTTTTTCTCTTTCTTCCTTTATTCCTCCTCTAACGTTCGATGACCAATAATTGGCCAAAGGCGAGGGCTAGCAAAGTTGAACTCGTCGGCCTTGGGCAAGCCTTGCTTGCCTTAGCGTCTTCCTCTGGATTTCTATGTTCTTATCTGTAGTAAAGGGACATATGAACTCATTCCAAAGGGCCAGCCGACCATTTTTGACACTACCTGTTTACAAGACATGAACACCGTCCAAGGCGGAAAAATGAGTCGCACAGAGAAAATGTGGCGCGAGAAGGTACACTTTATTTGTGTGGCAAGGCGAACTTACATGCACTCGTTGTAGATTAATTGTGATGCTCGCTCAATGCACCGACAAATTAGCATTATTTTTAAGTGCTATTTTGAAGTGCCGGTACAAATCGTTAACCAAATTTAGACAAGTAAAAAGTTGTTTACATGTGAGATGTTTTCTTATGTAGAGGAATGTGTAGATAAATCCCAAACTAATCATGAAATCCCTAATTTCATGAATAAAATAATGTTGGCCAAAGTTTAAACTCAAATTTCAAGAGATTGGCGAGGCTTGCCCTAGCTAGAGGCCAGCAATGAGGGGCTTCACTAGAGGCTGAGAACCTCACCGGCCCTTGCCTTTAGCTAATTGACAAGCCTCCGCAATTAACTAGAGAATGAAGAATGGGGCAAAAGAGAAAGAAAAGAAAAAAAAGGAAAAAAAAAAAAAAGATTAAAAAAAATTTTTAAAACTTTGGTTTGGTCGGATGATTTAATTGATAATTTATGAAAAGATTTAAAAGTGCAATAAATTTACAACTTTTTGGATAATTATCTCATGAGAAGTTCAAACTTTGAGACAAGCTGCTCCATATCCCTTGGAAATAAACCTTTACTGATCGGGTCATCCACCTTGGTTGTCCTTGAAAAATCAGCAATGAGAAAAGAAATTAGATAGATTGATGTGGTAGACATAATGTACCACACGAAAAAAGCCTGAGAATTTGTGTGTTTTTCCTCATTGCCAGTGTAAGTCTCATTCTTTCCAAGTCAATGCAAAGATACCAATGCTTGCCCTCACATCAATCACGAAAAGTGTAATATTCAAATCTTTTTTATTTAGCCAAAAAGAGGTGGTGGGACCCGCCTTTATAAAACAAGACAAAAGGAAAGGGTCGATAAGTCAAAAAGAAGTGGGGAAAAGAAGTGGACGCTCTCCCTCTGACGGGCCGACAATGATCGGGAAAATAAGAGAGAGGAAAGAAAAGAAGGGAAAGAAGAAGAAGAAAAAAGATGGGAAAGAAGAAAAGAGGGTTTAGCTTGTGCTTGCCACTAATTTCGTGTCAAACTGATTCGACTACATAACGTAACGTCCACTCAATATTTACACCCCTCAGTCTTCTAGTCAGATTAATTTTTGGAGTTAGGACTTAAATTTGGAACTATACGATAACTATGGAATTTCATAGAAATGATGATCTATGGTGTTGTCAAGGCATGGGTTTGATGGGAGTTGTTTTAGTTGGAGTAAAAATTTTAGAGTTTTGCATGTAAGTTTCGTATTATGAACGGCTTGAATAATCGCTTTGGATATATTATTTGCTAACACGTAAGGATTCTTTTGTTAGCATTTATGCGTAATAAGGCCGTTTTGTAATTGAGGTAGCATGTTACTTAATTTTGAAATATTATTTCTCGGTTATTTGATAAGGTCGTGAGTTCGTCTATATGAATAACGTTTATTGTTTGGATGTAAGGGATGAGATAAGTGGTACTATATTTTCTTTGAATTTGTAAAACTCATGTTCCGAATATACTATGGATTACATATATTATGAATTACGAAATAACATTGTTGTTGCATAAAAAGTTGGATTGAGCATTTATTACTCCTTGATTGTTTATGAATGTTTAGAAAGTGTGCCATGCAAAGAATTGTGAAGTATATAAAGATATAATTGCTTTGCAACTGATTTATAAAAATGTTCATGAATGATTTGAGAAATGATTGAGAAATGGCGGACGAGCTATGTTGCTAAAAGTTATTTGCTTGATTTTTTGGATTGATCTCAAGACTGGATTGACTAATCTATTATTTGATATATTACCATGGTCACAATACAACACCTATGTAACAAGAGAACCAAGATTTCCCTTGGCAAGGCTTTCAGCTACAAAATTGGTGACTTGGCTTAGAAAGATATACTAAATTAATATGCATATTCACAAATCCCTTGCCAAAAAAACTACTACCAAGACTATATGAAAATATTCAATGCCGTTCTTCCATTAATTTAAGTTTAGAGACAATTTAAATATTTTTCATGATTAGTTTGAATATGTATCAAAAGTCCAAAATTATATTAAATAAATTAGAAATTCATGAATCATATTATATATTAAATTAAAATTTAAAAATCATCCGTATCGTTTTTCCATTTCAGAATGATTTAGGTCGGTAAACTTTTCTTAGCGGTCCAAATCAATTCGTGGCTGTTCATCTTATGGGCATTTTTTCCTGGCCGTGCGCTTTCGGCAGAGCAAAAGCGTCCCGCCCGACTTGACAGCCGACAATCACAGTCAGGCGTCGATACTTCTGTACTGCGAAAGCCCCCAGTCCCCACGACGGTGTAGGAGGACTCCAAAGCTTATTCCTCGGTCGATTCATCGTGACAACTTACGAAAGACATTCACTCGTGAAACGTGCCATATGAATTCTTCACAAGAGCAAATCATGAAAGCTCGTAACTTGCACGCACGCGCATGAAATTTGTGTTGATTTTTCTTTTGTCATTAGATACATTTATCTTATTTGGTATATAATTAAAGACCTGTATGGCATGGAATAGTACGAATTTGAGAAATTCATTGGGTTTTATGTTGAATAAGACATGACAATGCTTTAATTGAAACAAGATCCTTAAAAAGCGTCAATCGAAATTGCAAATTAAAACTGAAAAATAGATTTTTTTTTCCCTTTTTCATTCATGATAAGGTTAGGAAAGGGAGTAATTTGCATTTTCAGTTTCATCAACCAAAATCACTAAATCTATGGGAATAGAAAATCATAAATGTCATAATTTTCGTACAATACTTATTTGAGTGTTATAAATTCTTTTTTTCGATCATTTAGATACAATAACTTATGTTCGAAGCTCACGTAAGTGTTATAATTTTTTTCGATCACTTGAGTGCTATATAACTTTCTAAATAATCACTTAAGTGCCATAAGTCATTAAAAGTGTTATGTTATGTCTGGTTTTAGTACTCAAGTGAATGTTTTTAAAAGATTTTGACACTCAAATGATTGAATGAAAAATGATTGATATTTTAAGTTATGATGCTCAAACAATCGAAAAAGAGTTAGGACACTTGACAAGCGTCATATGAAAATGTTGCATTTGCGGTGTTTCTATCTCGAAATTCTACGGATTGAAGAACGTCAGAGTTACGAAAGTCATGCCCAAAGCACATACCACTGTACCAGATGCTTTTGGAAGATGGTGGCGATGCGGGCCCATATGAATTTTGACGGGGTCTATCTTTTGGGGCCCATTGTAAATGCACGTATGTACTAAGTTTCTTTTTAATACGTCCAAGTCCGAGGAGAGAGAATTCCTTAGACCAAGAAATCATGGCAGCAGAGGTAAGTCTGCAAGAGAGTACTCTCTGGAGACACAGGCTGCAGAGATTGGAAGCGTTATTGACGCGAGACTCCGTCTCGTGCGACGAGACGACGACCCAGGAGCTATTCAAAGCTGCGGAACGAGGCCAAGTTGATGAATTCTTCGGAGTCATAGAACGTTATTGTTCTGAGGGCGACCGACGTCTGTGTCTGTGGAGCATTAAAAGCCCCTCCCGAAATCGATTGCTCCATATCGCCGCGGGCCTCGAGAGAGATGAGATCATGAGAGCCATGGTCAGCCACTTCCCCGACCAGCTCATAACCGAGAAAAATAACAGGGGAGACACTGCGCTTCACTTGGCCGCCAGGGCTGGAAGGGCCCCGCGGCCCATGTACTCATCGACCGAGCATTGGATGCTGGCGATGTCGAGGTGCGGCGGGCTCTCATGCACGTGAGGAATAGCAGGGGAAACACCCCGCTGCATGAGGCCGTTATGAACGGCCACCTTGAAGTGGTTCGGATCTTGATAGGTGAGGACTTGCAACCCGCGTATTGGGAGAACAAGGAAGGTAAATGTCCGATGTCCCTGGCCGTCGAGAGTGGCCAAGTGAAGGTTCTCAGGCTTTTGTTGGCAGAGCCACTTGATCTGTCGAGGATTGAAGGCGTGTCGCCCGTTCATGTGGCTGTCTTACACGGCAAACTAGGTAACTTTTGCTCTTTTCGCAATTCTCGACATCATCCGTTTACACGTTGTGAGAAGAAATGAAATTGAACAAGTTATCATTTGGCATTAATGGGTTCTCGTCAACCCGCTCATGGCACAATGAAAATCGGGTTTTACCCAGTCGATTTGCTTGACCCGTTCAGGCACAAACCCACGCCTTTAAATCAGTGTGTTAGTGTGTTGGTTTTTCCATATGTCACTTAGCTTTAACACTTTAAAGTCATATTTCATAATTTTGTTAATCTTAAAAGTTTAGCTGAAACCCTAGGCTTGCTGCAAGGTCTTTGGTGTGCTTTATGTCAACCTGATCAAGATTAAAAGTGGGTGGTTGAGGATATGTTTGGTAACGTGTCAAATAATACTTGATTCTATTATTTTGTTCTCCAAAATAAAAAGACGAACATAAATTTGTTTGATTTTTTTTTTTGTTTTCAAAAATAAATTTGGAACAAAATCAAAAAGTAAAAAAAAAAAAAAAAAAGTTACTTCTTTATTTTCGAAAACAACTTCAAAATCAAGTCAAACCTTTTTTTTCTTTTCTTTTTTTATTTTCCTTTACTTTCCTTTTCTCTTCTTCCTCCTCTCAGTTGGTTGCTAACCATGGTGATGGCCAGCAACCAGCTGGGCGAGGTCTGGCAAGTTGGTTGGAACCTCACTAGGCTAGGGTGAGATCCAACAAACTTGCTAGAACCTCGCCTAATTTGAGTGAGGTTGGCCTTGCATTGGCTTGGCAAGGCCAAGCCTCGCGGTCACTAGGCGAGGCTTGCCTTGTTAGATTCGAGCGAGAGTCTTGCTCGTCCACTAGTGTGGCCTATGAAGTTGTCTGTGCTTCCGTGTCGTGTCCGACACGTTTCGAAGTGTGTCGGACATGTCAACACACTCGGACACGGTCAAACACGTGGTCAACTTTTGCTGACACGTTTTGACACACGTGTTCGGAAGATGATGGAGGGTGGAAGCGACGGTGAGGGAGTCGAGACAAGGTTGTGATTAATGGCGAGCTCACGACAATGAGAGACGGCCACCACTATGATGCTGCGGATTTGACGAGGTTGCAACTGCAAGGGAGAAAGGGTCAAAGGCGATAGGAAGAGGAGAGGAGGAAGGGGGTCATGTGGTGAGCGGCGAGCAGTGAGGAAGGGGGTCGTGTGGCAAGTGGCGAGGAAGGAGAAGGATCGAGAGGATGAGAAGAGGAAGGGTCGTGTGGTGAGCGGGAGGAGGAGGTAAAGGAGCTAGGGTTTTGGAAAAATAATTAAAAAAATGGGACTCTGATGGGCCAAGGGCCATCACGTATTTTGGGGGAGGGGAAGTGACAAGGACAGCCTATCTATCAGTAGTGGGGAGGGAAAGAAAAAGTGGGGGGAAATGGACGATGGTGGGGAGGGAAAGAAAAATAAATTTGGAAGAGGGGGACAGACGAGGGAAAGAAGAGAATGGGGTGGATGTGGGGATTTTTTTTTTAAATCGAAAAAATAATAAATGAGATTAAAAAATAATTTCAAAAAATAAAAATAATGAATTTGAATTAAATTAATTAAAAATAAAAATGTTTATTTAATATATAACGTGTCGCAACGTATCGAAATTCTCTATTTTTAAGAATTAACGTGTTGACGTATCGTGTTGTGTCGTGTCGTGTCGCATGTTGGTGCTACTTAGGGTGAGACTAGGTCGACCTTGCCAGCAAAGTCTAGCCTCGCCTAACCATCATTGAGACTTGACTTTGCCCAGACCTAGTAGGGCTCCAGCGAGCTCATTGAATTTCATGTAGTTAGTTGTGGCCAACAACTGCGTGGGAGGAAGAAGAAGATGAAAAGAAAAAGAATATAATAAAATTTAAAAAAACTAAAAGAAATTCTAAATCATAAAAAAAAAAAAATTAAGGGACGTATCGAACGCAATTTTATTCTATAAATAGAAATTTTGAATTGTACCAAATACCTTCAAATATTTGGAAATTCGTTCAAAAAATAATTAAAAAAAGAATAATTTTTTAGCATAAATTGTTCTTGAACACCCTAAATATCACAACCTATCCTTAGTTCAGCAAGCACTACTGGTCCAAGTGTATAGTACTTCATTGACTTTTTTGCCCAGCCTTTTGCTTAGTCCATTGCACTAGAACTCAGAATAATGTTTACGGACTTAGGCCCTGTTTGGAGTTTAATAACACTCTAAACAATGTCTGATTCTATTATTTGGTTATCTAGATTAAAAAGAAGAAATTCATTTGGTAAATTTTTTGTTCTAGGAATAAAAATTCATTTTTTTGTTCACAAGAATAGATTTGGAGCATAATCAAAAAGTAGAAAAATAAAGTTGCTTCTTGTTCTTGTAAATAATTTCAAAATTAAGCCCAACCTTTTTTCTTTTTTCTCTTTTCTTTTCTTCTTTCTCCTTCTCTCTTCTTCTTTGCCGCTAGGCCATTGATGGTCACCGCTGCTAGCGATCGACAGTGACCAGTTAGGCAAGGATTGGCGAGCTCTCTTAACCACCGTTAGCCTCGCCTTGCAATTCTAGGTGAGGCTAAGACTCGTTAGTGGCCAAGCGAGCCTTGTTAGGCCACCGGTGAGGCTCGACCTTGCTCAGGCAACACAGGGTCGACCTTGCCCTAGCCTGGCGAGGCCGACCTCATGTCGCTTGGGCAAGGCTGAGGCTCGCGGTGGCCAAGTAAACCTTTGGTAAGCTCGTTGGATCTCGCCTTAGCTTGGCAAGGCTCCAATGAGGTCGTTGAGCCTCGCCAAGCTGGTCACGGCCACCGCTGTGGCCAATGACTAGCCAAAAGAAGGAAGAAAAAAAGAAGAAAGGAAAAATACGAAAAATCTAATAAAAGTATTGGAAATTAAAAGAAAAAAATTTAATTATACTAAACGCATTTTTATGCCAAGAATAAAAATTTTAGGCTGTCATTAAGGGTGTGCATAATAAAATTTCTAAAAAGAAATTGATTTCTCAATTTGAGAAGTTAAAAATTTTAACTTATGATTTCCTTTTTAAATTTATTTTTGGAATAGAAATTTGTTCCAAAAATAGAAAAATCAAATTGCGTTACCAAATGGATTTATGTTCCAAACATGTTCTGGGAATAGAGAAATAGAAAAATAAAAAAGTAAAATTTTATCATGCACATGATTGCTAAAAGTTGCTAGAGCCAAATTTAGCAACAATCTTTCCTTAAATCAAGTCTCATTTCGCCACCCCCTCGGTTGGACTTGTTACATTCCGTAGCACATCTGATGTATCCATCTACATTTCCTTGTTAAAGTGAAATGATGTTTTACCAACCAAAAAAAAAAAAGCTTACAAAAACAAAACCAATATTAAAAAAGAGTAAAGGGTATTATAAAACACATTAGGCACACAAAAGTTATAGAATATTGAAAAAGGCAACTCGGTTATAAACTCTAGATATAATACGTAGTGAAATTACTGACATTGTCTGCAAATGTATTAAATGTCAACTCTGGTTACCGTGCACAAATATGTCTTACGTGTTCATCATCTACTCGGTGAAACACAGGTTAATGTATATTTACAATTATGTTATCATATCGTATTGGATGGACGTATGACATAATGACATCTTCAATAATTATATTAGTCAGATTATGTGTTGTCATTTGACTTGCTTTATTAGGATTGTTCTGTTATATTGAGGCGGTTCAACACATTTATTAAATTTATCGTATTCGGGTTAATCATATTCGTGGTATATCTTTATTTCAATATGACAAGATTAACACAACACAATTGAAATTGTCGATTTTACCTTTGTCCTTTTTTTCTTTTATTGAACTTTTACTTTGTGCCATATGAAATGAGATCTCCTCCTACCATCTTTCTAACTGATGGGTTACAAAGATGCACATATATACATTTTTTTCATAACGTATGAAATAGATTGCCGCAACCTACCCTTGTGGGGGAGGGAGCAAATTTATGGGTATTACTTAAAGAACTGGCCTAAGGTCTATAATTAGGTACAGGTTTCCCAAGCCCATACCCCGCGTGACATTAAGATATTTTTTTAATAATTTCTCACAAAAAGAGTCACAACTAATCTATTGGGGTTGGCTAGGAACCAAATGAGACATGGGAGTATGACACACTTCCTATGCAACTAGAGAATTTAGAATCGGGAACTTAATTATACTAATTGACTAATTAGTGTCCTTTCGATACCTAATCTTGTTCATTTAGAAAAAAAAAAAGGGTTTTTGTCAAGCAGTTTGAATTGATTTTATACTAATCTACTAACATGTGAGGTGATCATACATGTGCGTAATCATTAAAGTAACAATCATAGCTACCAAGATCTAGCTACCAAGATCCTAATTGCAGTAAAACTAAACACATGCAATTAAACATAATTAAATATGCAAATTAAACATACGACATAATCAAAATACAAGCCAATAAAGGCTTAATTACACTAAAAAACAAAACATAGCAATTCTTAACCAAACCCCATCATTTTTTGATTTTCGAAATCTTTAATTTTTAATTTTTAATTTTTTTTTGGGATTTTCGTTTTTTTTAAAAAATAATTAAATTTTTTTTGGGACCGGACCTCGTTCGGACCGGTCTGTAGAAATCGGGTCCGGTCGGAGGCCCGGTCAGGGCGAGTCGGGCCCAGTCGGTTTAGGCCTGACCAGCCCTGATCGGGCCTTCCCTAATCCAAATTGGGCCCGATCGAGGGGCCCAAGCGGAAACCAAGGCCGAGTGGGCCAGATCCGCAATCTGGCCCAACTCGGCCTCTCCTCTGGTTTGCGACCCCTCGGCCGCGGCCAGAGAAGGCCACGGTGACGCCGGGGAGGGGTGCTCCGGCGACGGCGAGACGGTGGCTCTCCGGCTAGGCAGGCGGGGGGTCCAACCGAGATCTCTGCGGTCGGGGTTTTGGCGGCGGCGGCAAGGGCCGCCTCGGAGTGAACTTCGGCGAGGACGCGTACGCGGACTGGTTCGGCCTCGATCTCCCTCGGCTCCGGCGACGTTGCATCCAGTAACCCGATCTAATCAGCGCAGAAGGGAGAGGGGTGCGAGGTGGAGGGAGGGAGAGAGGGAGAGACGCGAAAAGGCCCTAAACAAAGAGAAACAGGGGCGGCCTTCACTGGGACATTTCATCGAACAGGCAGCGTGCGCCGCGGATTCAGAAACCTCGAGCTCGGCCAAGGTCTAAGGTCTAAAGAAACAAGCCAGGACGACGGGAAAAACATCAGGGGGAAAGGGGGTGGCCGGAGCTCGCCAGCACCGGTCGAGAGGAGCTCCGGCCGGCTTGAATCGAAATAACGCACACAAGATGTTCGACGAAATACCTACGTTTCAGGGGCGACGATGGCGGTCGGCGTCGGTCGGGCGGCTCGCCGGTGACGGTAGGGTGCCTCAGTGAGTTTCTTCTTTCCTGTTTCCCCTCTCTCTCACTCTCCGTTTTCCGTTTTCCTCTAGCTCCTCCTCTCTGTGTATCTGTCCGTCTGTTCTCTTCCTCCGTCCTGCCTCCGTGCTGCTTTTTTCTCTTCGCTTTTTCGATCGTCAGGCTCCCGCGCGTGCCCTCGGCTGACCAACCAGCGGCCTCTGCCAGCCGACTCTGACCTGCCGATCGCGCCACGCCTGCCACCGCGAGATCCCCCTGTCCCCTGCTTTCGGCTTCGCGGATTCCCCGTGCAGACAACGGTCGACGGAGATTACAGAGATGCGGGCCGGGCCGAAAGGGTGAAAGTGGCTGGGCCGCTCAAGGGAAAAAGAAAAAGTAAAAAGGGAGGGGTTGGGCCGATGCCCCACGCGGGGGGAAGAGAAGAGGAAAAAGGGGCGGGCCGGGCCAAGGTCGGATCCGGCCCGACCCGACCCCCGGCCTCTTTATTTATTTATTTATTTTTGTTTTTTAAATCAATGTTTTATATATATATATATATATATATATATATATATATATATATATTAATTAGCTTTTCTTTTTTAGTGCTTGAAAATAAAAATAAAAATTAGGTGTCAACACAGATATAGAGTTTAATTATTTGAAGGCCCATGAAATACTTATAGGCCCCATAATTCAATTAAGTCCAAATTTTCTATGGTCTCGATGTTAAGTAGTTTGTACACAGTTTGTGGGATTTGAATTGGTGACCTCTTGTCCTTGAATTGGACATTCCACAACACTCTACCCTCCTAATGCACCAAAGATTAGGTTATTTATATATCAATTTAATTAACAAATAAAACAAGAATGGAATATTCTAGATCGCCAGCCACCTATTTATCTCTTTTTCTCTCCCTCGTTCGCTCTCTTCCTTTTCTCTCTTCCATCATATTTGCATGATTGTGCATATTTCAAGCTCTATTAGTGCATGTTGTCATCTCCAACGCTTGATATGCTGCCATCCACCACCCTTGTTCATTGTGGTTCCTCTTTCTCTACATTTGACCATGCCGCCTAGCCTCAGACCGATTCAATTTAAGGTCATTGAGGGGAAAAGCCACCCTCCCCCGGGGGGGGGTGTTAGGGTTTACGATCGAGATGGTGGAGGGACATCGACAATGACATCGACAAGTCATGATCAGGAATGCAACAATGGCATCGGCGTAGTCGGTGGAGGGCTCTCCGTAAGTGGATCAAGAGGGGAAGAAGAAAAGGAAGTGGAGGAGGAGGAGAGATAGGTCTTTTAATGCAAACCTTTAGGTTTTTACAAAAATGGAATGTGAAATTTAATATTTTGTGTTTAAGTCATTAGAGCCTTTCTCACTACAAAAATTAGCTCAAATGATGAGATTTTCCCTTATACTTATAAACCAACCACTAACCCATTCCACAACCTCAACAATCTCTCCCTCACACATTGGGCTAAGGTTGAAGTTGTAGCAACCCGCAATTTTCTCGTGTGACTATTGGATTCAAACTTGTTGGCAAACCGGGCTTTAATACTAGTGTTAAGAGTGCATAGAAAAAGCCCGATACCTTCACCTATGGAGATTGCTAAGAGGGAGCCTAAGTTTAAGTCTATCCATTGAACCCACCTTTACTCAAAAGTTTAAGCTAGTGAGTTATGGGCCGACTATGATATATTAATTGTTCAACACTATAGTAATTTTCCAATGTGTATACTGGATTTTGGCCTAAGATTAAAAACGGGAATTTTATGGGATCACTGTCAATTATTTTATTACCTCAAACTTTTAAATGAATGCGTAAAAATGGTTTAAAACTTTTCATCTTGCATAAACTGGATTTTGAAAAGATAAAAGTTTGGATAGGAGGCAAATGAGGGGTTTAGGAAGTTTGGAACCTAACATCTATCTCTTTTTTTATCACGTGAAATTTTATGATATCATTGATATATATTCTAAAAGGTTAAATTATTTGATAAATGCATGATCTAATATATAAATGATTATATCTGACACTTAATCTAGACATGCTGAGGGAAATTTCGGAGAGAAATCCAAGTTTGTTTGGACTAAAAGACGAGAGACGTGGCACTCCACTCCATTTGGCAGCATACATCAATTACTGTGACGGCATTAGATTCCTGCGAGAAAAACTTCCCTCTAGTGCAGTCGAATGTGATAGAGACGGCCATTTTCCGATTCACGTCGCTTGCAAAGAGGGTCATGTTCAAGCCATCAAGGAGCTGGTCCGGCAGTGGCCAAATCCGATGGAGTTGATCAATCAACATGGACAAAATATCCTTCACGTCTGCGCCAAGCACGGAAGAA
The DNA here is from genome assembly GCA_016097545.1 of Eucalyptus victrix. Classification (NCBI taxonomy): domain Eukaryota; kingdom Viridiplantae; phylum Streptophyta; class Magnoliopsida; order Myrtales; family Myrtaceae; genus Eucalyptus; species Eucalyptus victrix. The sequence continues at coordinate 10,777,413 of CM027845.1, read as the reverse complement.
TCGCGGCGGTTAAGTATATACTTGGGAATGCCGACCTCGAGAAACTCATAAACGAGAGAGACAACGATGGGAATACGCCTCTGCATTTGGCGACATTGCCGTGGCAACCCGTAGCTCTGCTTCATCTCTTGCTGGACAAAAGAGTTGACCTTGGGCTTGTCAACAACGAATGCTTGACGGCTCTTGATCTTGCGGTAGAGCAATGCAAAAGAACAGATTCTCGGCTTCAAAAGGTATGCACCCACTTGTAAATCCAAATTAAGCGTTAGTCATCACAAAATTAACCAATCTTTTCTATCTTCATGCGTATGTACGACAACTTCCGATGAATAATGAGCCTGCATTTTCTTGTTTGGCCTATGTCTAGAGATTACCGTCAATCATGTTGAAATCTGCTGGGGCACCTACAAGTAAAGATTTGGCTATGTGCAAGCCAAGGGACCGAGAAATTTTGGCAGAAATGACAGTCCAGGCTCTCCAAGAGGGAGGTGTATTGAAGGAACAGGTGAATACACGCATAATCGTGGCCACGCTCGTGGTGACTATGACCTTGGCAGCTGGTTTTACGATTCCTGGAGGTTACGCTGACCATTCTGGAGCAGACCACGGAATGGCTCAAATGCTGAACAAAAGCATGTTCCATGCCTTCGTAATTTGCAACACCGTCGCAATGTACAGTGCCATTGGTGTGGTTCTCATCTGGCCTTGGACACAACTTGATGACTCTTATGTTGCTCTAAGTGCCCATATGGCCGCATTGTTGGCGGTGCTGGTATCTCTTGGAACAATGTCTGTTGCATTTGTGGCTGGTAGCTACGTGCTCGGTAAGCAAGCTTACTTGGCTCGCCTCTCTCGTCCTTTTGCTGGGAGCTGGTGCCCTACTCTGCATCTGCCTTCTGTACATGGCAATGTACGTTCCTCTTGGGGTGAATCGGCGCTATCTTCGCTCCATAGCCTTCTATATCATCTGTCTAGGAATTGCCATATCTAGAAGTCTAATTCACTTCCCTGATGTCATGGAAGATGAAGACTCTTCACCTGCAGTCATGGACAGAACAAGGACGACAGTGATGCCGAACTTGTATCGCCCGGGCTTTTCACTTCCAGTTAGTGGAAATTAGCCTTGCCAATTGGTTCCAGGAAAACTTTTATTAAATGTCACCTAGATAGAGATGTTGAGCTTTTTCTAGATTAATCAGCGAGCAGTGGCTTCATACCTCATGTGAACAAATTTCAAGATCCAACTGCACTTTGTGGAGACGCCATCGCTGTCCTTCTGTTTCATAGTGGAAAAACCACGCCGTCTTTGCTTGCATCGATTGCAGTGGTAAACAATGGAGACCCGTTATTTTGTTCTTCCGTGCTCAATCTTTCGGACATCTTCTGATAGCCATATGTTTAACTACCGCTCTACTTGGGTGTGTGGCCTTGTGAGAAAATATTAGGTGGTCCAGACCGAGAAAATATTGGGTGGGTTTAACCCAACACGTAGGCGGTGGGTTAAACCATTCAGCGGTCGACACGTGGCGCCACGTTGGCGAGGGCGTCAGATGTTCAAAATTCGCGCGGGCCGCGTGTGGGGCCCGCCACTCTGACGCTCCCTGCTCTGCTCTCCTCTGTGACACCTGCGCCCCCTGTTGAATCATCCTCTCTCTCCTCTCTCTCTCTCTCTCCCTTCTCCGTTCCGTTCCGTTACGGAGGAGAACAAAAAAGTCGCACACTTCTCTTCCCCTCCTCTGCTCTCTCTCTCTCCATTCTCGCGCACAACTGCTTCTCTTCCCCTCCTTTGCTCTCTCTCTCCATTCTCGCCGACGAGCTCTCTCTCTCCATTCTCGACTCCGACGCCCCTCAAGCCGGTTGCCTCCGTCGCCCCCGACGCCGCCTCCTCCTCCGCCCCCGACGCCCTCTCGCGACTCCGACGCCCCGACTCCGACGCTCCTCCAAGGCGGTTGCCTCCGACGCCTCCGACGCCGCCTCCGCCTCCGCCTCCGCCCCCGACGCCCTCTCGCGACTGCGATGCGCCCAACTCCGACACTCCTCCAAGGCGGTTGCCTCGGACGCCGATGATGCCGCCTCCGCCTCCGCCTCCGCCTCCGCCCCTCAAGGTTGTGTTGCGGGTCCGCCGGTTGCCTCCGTCGTCCCGACTCCGACGCCCCTCAAGCCGTTGCCTCCGTCGCCCCGACTCCGACGCCGGCACGCCGCCGCCTCCGCCCCAGACGCCCTTTCGTAATTTTTTTTTCTTTTTATGCTTCTTTCATTAGTCATACAGTTTATTCGGTAACTCACACGACCATTCCAATCCTATTGGTGGAAATGCGGTGAAGGTCGTGTTGCGGGCTGATATTTCGCACGCTACATATGACAAGGTCGTCGTTATATCAGGTTAATGTTGTCTTCCTTGCATTTCTATGTTAATGTTTTAGAATCTAATTGTGCATATTGAATTTCTTGAATTCTTATTTTGTCGGTGATGTCCATGGCATCAGCGTGATATGGTTGTTATCTTTCAGTTCCTACCAATGTTTGTATATTCAAAAACACTTTTTTTACCTCTCATTTAGAAACCGTTGATCTGTTCGCAACTCCTCATTCCCCACAGCTTCTACTTCATCTACCCAATTAATTCATTTACAGTTCAATCATTTAGAAGGAAAGTGATGGACTTCAACAGCGGGCCATGATTTATGCATAAGAATCTCCAATTCGATGATCAATGCTATTTCTTTGTCAGGTGGCGGTAGCGGCCATGAGCCAGCTCATTCTGGATTCGTGGGTGAAGGGATGCTAGCAGCTGCAATATGTGGTGATGTTTTTGCTTCTCCACCAGTTGATGCTGTTCTAGCTGTATGTTTTCTCATGATTATATGACTAAACAAGGAAAATGTCATGGATCTCTTGCTTTATGTTTTGTCTCCTTGTCTATGAGATTCATTTTGCTCTATTGTATATATTTCGGGGCATCCGAGCTGTAATCGGTCCAATGGGGTGTCTACTTATTGTCAAGGTACTTCCTTTACTTTATCCTACCACCTTATAGAGTATTTTGGCATACATGGAAACTTGTGTATACAAGGGAAAAACTAAAAAATTTGTAAACAGCACTTTCATTGCCACGGAAATTCCGGAGTTTATGCGGTTCTAGCAGCCGCATAGACCACAAGTACTTATTTCCACACTTCTTTACTAAACGTAGCTAGCAGTTCCTCTCTAAAATACCCCACACGGCCCATGTAATTTCCCAAGTTGACAAAACCATACTCAAGGAGCGGTTATATTAAGTTGCTGCAGGCTATGGAATTCCTTCCCTTAAAAGGTTAAAGGGTGCTTTCACTTTTTAAAACGAGAAATACAATATATATCAGCTACTAATTATTTTTTGTGCTTCTCGCGTGATGACCTAAATGATAAGACATATTATTAGTGTTGGTGTTTGTGCGGAAGCGTGTGTGTGTGTGCAAGTGTTATGTAAAAAAATGGAACACAAGGCAAGGGGAGAATGAAAAAAAAGGCTTTTATTATGAAAGGTTTTGTTACAAAGGAAGGAGTGTGTGTGTGTGTTTTTTCAGCTACTTAAAACACACACCCAGCCCCTATTTATAGGCGTGAGCACCGCCTCTTCTTCACCGACATTGAGTACAAGATATAATAAAAAATTTCAGCTTGCTTCTTCGTCCATGCGGCTTCTCCCGAAGAATCTGGTCCTTTCTCAATTTTTCTGCACTTTTCTATTCTCTCCAACTCACAGCCACTTTTGTTGACTTTTCTTTGGCCTTTTTGTTGTCCACGTACAGAAAGTTCTTCATTATTGGAGAGTTTTCTTGCCTTTTTCTTTCTTGTGTAGTCTAGAATTTTCTTTAAAATGGATCACTTTTTTTTTAACACTCCTCCTTGATCCATTTTTGTGATACTCCAAGCATGTTTCTCAATGTCTCAAATTTTCCTGTTGGTAGCGCTTTAGTAAATATGTCCGCAATTTGATCTTCAGTCTTACAATACTTTAGCTCAATTTCTCCTTTGCTTTGCACTTCACGAATGAAGTGATATTTTATATCAATATGTTTCGTTCTTCCATGAAAGACTGGATTTTTTGATATTGCGATTGCGGACTTGTTGTCACAAAATATTGGCGTTGATTCCATTTGTGATTCTCCAATGTCTTCTAAAATTCTTCGAAGCCATATTGCATGACGGTAGTTGTAGCAGCTGCAATGTATTCAGCTTCTGCAAAGACTCGTGCCACGAGTCTTGTTTTTTGGATGCCCGTGAGAATATTCCAGAACCTAATGTGAAGGCATAGCCGATAGTACTTCTCCTATCATCGAGATGATCCTGCCCAATCGCTATCAGTATAACCGATCAACTTAGTTGTTTCACTAGGTCGGTACCAAATGCCGTAATCTATAGTTCCTCGTAAATATCTAAGAATTCTCTTGGCAGCTCCAAAATGAATTTGACTTGGACTCTGCATAAACCTTGATAGTAAACTTGTCGCGTACATAATATCTGGCCGTGTAGCAGTAAGATATAGTAGACTCCCAATTAAACTTCTATAGAGGGAGGCATCGGCTTTTTCAGCTCCATCATTTTTCAATAGTTTCTCATTCATCACTAGTGGTGTTGAAACTATTTTGCAATTACTCATCTTGAATTTCTTTAGGAGGTTTTCGGTATATTTCTTTTGCGAGATGAAAATTCCTTCATCTTGATTAACTTCAATACCGAGGAAATAGTTCATCAAGCCCAAGTCCGTCATTTCAAATGTCTTCATCATTTCTTCTTTAAATTCTCGGATCATTGTCTCATTGTTTCCAGTATATATAAGATCATCTACATATAGAGAGACAATGAGAGTGTCGGACTTACCTTGGGTCTTGATGTAGAGTGTCGGCTCACTCATACTCCTCCTGAATCCTTGCTTGATGAAGTACTCATCGATTCTACTATACCATGCACGTGGTGCTTGTTTTAACCTGTATAGAGCCTTCTTAAGCTTTAAAACTTTTTCTTCTTGGTCTTTGAGAATAAAGCCTTCTGGTTGAGCTACATAAATTTCTTCTTGAAGATATCCATTTAGGAATGCCGACTTCACATCTAGTTGATAAATCTTCCATTCTTTTTGTGCCGCCAAGGCTATAAGTGCTCAAATAGTATCAAGGCGAGCAACGGGAGCAAAAGTTTCAGTATAGTCAATACCTGGTTGTTGCAAGTATCCTTTTGCCACAAGCCTTGCTTTATGCTTCTGGATTGATCCATCTGCATTGAGCTTTGTCTTGTAAACCCACTTAACGCCAATAATCTCTTTGTCTTCTGGACGATCAACAAGCTCCCGGTTTCATTTTTCTGGATCATCTTAATCTCTTCTTCCATGGCTTTTATCCAAACTTCATCTTTGGATGCTTGTTCATAGTTTTCCGGTTCCAAAATAGCAAAATTGCATGTGTCATAAATTCTTCTAAGGGCTTTTACCCTTAGTATTGGAGACTCGAGTAGATTCTTCTTGCGTCACCCTTGGAGAGCTTGGTGGAGTTACGTCGTGAGTGGTAGAATCCGGTACTTCTCCCTCTTCTTGTGACGTTGACTCCTCTTGAGTAGGTGTTGTGTCTGGCAAGGTTATGTACTTTTTCACGATCTTCTTGTCTTCCTAATTCCAGGCAGCATTCTCATCGAACTCAACATCTCGACTAATCACAAGTTTTTTAGTTCTTAGGTTGTAAACCCGATAGCCTTTTGATTGGTCACGTAGCCAAGGAATATTCCTTTTTCTGTCTTTTCATCTAGCTTACTCCTTTTTTGAGCAGGGATGTGGACGTAGCAAATGCATCCAAACACTTTGAGATGCTTTGCTGAAGGCTTCCGTCCACTCCATGCTTCAACTGGAGTTTTATTTTGAACTTGCTTTAGTTGGACACCTATTTAATAGGTATACAGCGTATAAACCGCTTCGCCCAGAAAGTGTTGGGAAGGCCTTTCTCTTTTAGCATAGACCTTGCCATTTCCATTACGGTTCTATTTTTTCTTTCAGCTACTCCATTTTGTTCTGGGGCGTAGCCAACAGTTAGTTGATGATGGACTCCTTCATCTTCACAAAATTTATTAAACTCCTTTGAATTGTATTCTGTGCCTCTGTCACTCCTTAGGACTTTGATTCTTTGGCCACTTTGATTCTCGACGTGGTTCTTGAATTTTTTAAAGATAGAGAAAACCTCAGATCTTTCTCGAAGAAAGTATACCCACGTCATTCTTGTGTAATCATCAATGAATAGGATGAAATATTTATTTTGACTGGGTGTAGGTGTCCTCATCGGACCGCACACGTCCGTGTGGACAAGTTCTAAAGGCTTCTTAGCCTTCCATGAAACTCCAGATGGGAAGGACTGTCTCTGTTGTTTTCCATGAAGGCAGCCTTCACAAACATCTGAAATTTCTGTGATTGCTGGAAAATCTCTCATCATATTTTTCTGATGGAGAATTTTCAACCCAGCAAAATTGAAGTGGCCAAATCTTCGATGCCATAGCCATGAATCATCAAGTTGAGCTTTCATGGCTATATCTTTGACCAATTTCCATTGAATAGGAAAATTGTTATTTTTCATCTTAACAGAGGCAATGATATTTTTATATTTATCATAGATAATGCAGGCATCTCTATTAAAATATAGAGAATACCCACTTTGTATCATCTGGCCCACACTTAAGAGATTTTGTGCAAGGCGAGGGACTAAATATACATTACGTATATATTTTGGGCCTTTATTCGTTTCCACGGCGATGGTGCCTTTTCCTTTGACATCTACTAATGCACCATTGCCCAACTTTACTTGAGATTTCACCGACTTATCAATATGAGTGAATATAGATTCGTCCCCTGTCATGTGATTGCTACACCCACTATCCATGTACCATGTTTCATTTTTATTATCATTTGCCGCTTGGCCCGTAGAATGTATTTTCTTCACTTTCTTTTTTTCTACATACTTTGCTCGATTATTTGTTTTCGAGCGACAATCTTTTTCTACGTGGCCATATCTTTTACAAAAGCGGCATTGTTTTTTATTTTTAAACCAACAATCCTTCTCCAAGTGATTTGTTTTCTTGCAAATGCCACAAGGTGGATAATTTTCCTTTTTTATAATTTCTCCTCCTCTTTTATTTTTCCATGAGCTCCTTCCATCATTTTTAGTTTGATGAGACCGTATATTTACTTTAGACTGAAAGGCACTTTCGACCGAATCTTCATCTTGTGCCATTAGTCTTTTCTCATATGCTTCTAGAGAGCCAATTAATTCACTTATTGATAGGGTCGTCAAGTCTTTAGTTCCTTCTATAGTTGTAACTATAGAGTTGTATTTTTTGGTAAGTGACACCAATATTTTCTCAACAACCCTTTGATCAGTTATCCCATCTCCATAGGCTCTCATTTGATTAACGAGTTCCTTTAATTTTCCACAATACTCTTGTACGGTCTCATAATTTTTCATTTTAGAATTCTCAAAATCTCTTCTTAGAGTTTGAAGGCAAATAATGCGTACCTTTTCCGATCCTTGAAATTCCTCTCGTAGTATGTCCCAAGCCTCTTTTGCAGTCCTTGCTCCAATTATTCTTGGAAATATGGTTTCTGAGAGCGCTTGCTGAATAAAGTATAGCGCCCTTGCATCCTTTTGTAGTTGATCCTTCGAAACACTTGCACCTTCTGGTGGAGCCTCGCAACCTCTTTCCACGATGTCCCATAAGTCTTGGGCCATCAAGAATGTAGTCATTTTTATGCTCCAAAAGTCATAGTTGTTCCCATCAAAAATGGGAATGGGAAATGAGGATGAGGTTGGGTTGGCCATGGTTTAATTAGTGGGTATTTGGAAAGGTTAGTTTTAGGAATTGGTGGGTAGGACAAACGCCTGACACCAACCAAAGACGTGGCTCTGATACCACTGTTGGTGTTTGTGCGGAAGCGTGTGTGTGTGTGCAAGTGTTATGTAAAAAAATGGAACACAAGGCAAGGGGAGAATGAAAAAAAAAGGCTTTTATTATGAAAGGTTTTGTTACAAAGGAAGGAGTGTGTGTGTTTTTTCAGCTACTTAAAACACACACCCAGCCCCTATTTATAGGCGTGAGCACCGCCTCTTCTTCACTGACATTGAGTACAAGATATAATAAAAATTTCAGCTTGCTTCTTCGTCCATGCGGCTTCTCCCGAAGAATCTGGTCCCTTCTCAATTTTTCTGCACTTTTCTATTCTCTCCAACTCACAGCCACTTTTGTTGACTTTTCTTTGGCCTTTTTGTTGTCCACGTACAGAAAGTTCTTCATTATTGGAGAGTTTTCTTGCCTTTTTCTTTCTTGTGTAGTCTAGAATTTTCTTTAAAATGGATCACTATTTTTAACAATTAGCATTCCCCATCAGTTTCTGCAAAACAATTTTGCTGAAGCTTCTGAAGCAATAATCTTTAGCTCTTTTTACATTGGTTAATTGCAATTTAGTTTATCTGCTGTATACAGAATACAGGAGATGAGAGCATATGATGCATATGGGTTTAATTCTGATATGCCTTTAATTCTTCATTTCTATAACTCAATCAAGTTGCCCATCCATGTATCTTTTGGTTCCAAGTTTCACCCCAAATGATCTACTGTTCACTCCATCCTCGTGAGGTCTTAGTGCTTGAAATTGTACTTTTTGAGTTCATGTGCAACGGAATATTCATTGAATCAAACATATTCTCCAGTTGTTTTTCTGTTATGTTCTCCGAGCATCCTATAAGCTATTGACAAAAGTTCTGGTCCCTTCACAATTTTCAAGTTATAATCTGAACATACCTATAAATCTATGGTGCTTTTTATTGAACCGTGCTGCCTCCATGTTACAGGTTTTTATGGCAATTGATGATGACACAACTCCAATAGTTTGTTTTCTTCTACAAGGACAGAAGAAGTTGTTATCCTTAAGGCTTCAAATTTATGAAACAAGCAGTGACGTCCTTTTTGATGTCAAGCCCGACATGAGCTGGAGCATACCTGCTGTATCAGCTGCCCCGGTGGTTGTGACACAGCCAGGGTAGAGCTCTCTCTCTCTCTCTGTGAGCAGAGATGTGCACCTGTGTATATGTTGTGGGAAGGGAGGGGAGGGGAGTGTACTGCGAGCGTTTGCATGCATGTGTGAGTAGATCTCGAAACTTATATATTCTACAATATCATAACTCATTTTGAGTTATCTCTCACAGAGTAAAATTGGGACTGCTTCCTCATACGGACATCATTGTGTTGACACCAGAAAACACCCTTCTGCTTTATGTAAGCTTCCTGCATAAATAGTTTATCTGAATTCTAACGCCTGCGTATTTTGTAATTGACCTGCTCGGTGCATGGGAGTCTTCTCAAGAGCTGAAGGATATGGTCATCAATGAAATGGGCTTCTGTGTAAATCGATCAGTATGAATACTTTTGTCTGATAGGTTTTGGTTCTTGGTTGTGATTTCTTTCTCAGCTCTGGAGGACAGTAGTCTGTTCATAATTTTAGATTATTGAAGTAGGTAGTGCGGAGAGCAGGATAGCTAACTTCTTAATTAGCAGAGAAAAGTAGCTGCGTGGCAAACTTGTTTATGGTTGCTGATATAGAAATATTACTGTAAGAAATCATGCACACTTAATTGATTTGTATGGAGATTTCTTATTTCGTTGTTATGCTGCAGTTTTTACCCCGGCTTTAAATTGTCTATGGCTTATATGCTCTCTGCACTTAAGTGTTGCTTTTGGGAGAATTTATTTGAGTCCTATGAAATTCTATGCCTGCATCATGGAACTGTTGTATGTCCCGGAGTTTGATGTTGCATGTTCTATGTGATACGGTGAGATTCCTAACTTGAACTTATGGTTTGTGCAGTCAGGGAAGCTATGCCTATGTAGGTATTTGTTGCCTTCTTGTCTGAGTAGGTGTCGGCATCTGCATAACATGGAGTTCTCAGGAAATGTAGCAGTGTCCCATGATGTAAAAATCGTCGGATTAGCAGATGCTGTTGAAGGGCGTGTTAATATAGTTATCAGCAACGGGCAGGTATATCAACATGCACAGAAAAATATCTTATTCCCAACCTGTAGGTCCTTGAGTTGTAAGTTAACTACGTGTATTCCAAACAACTGTGCTTGCTGGATACTTGTGACTTTGGGGTGGATGGGGTTGGGTTCCCCTTTTCTTTTAAGTTTTCCTTTGGTTCTTTTTTTTCCTTTTTTTTTTGGGGGGGGGGAGCTATTCGCTGATAGTGGGTTGGAGATAGCGTCTCTAAGTGTGCCTCCTATTGTGGGACAAGGCAAGCATGGATGGGCGATGGGGTCCTATGCCCAACCCTCCTTGTGCACAACCAACACAAGATTCAGCCACGCACATGTTATGTCATTTCTTATATTATTACAATTATTTTTTTTGAAATTGCTATATGTGACTAAGCTGGGAAGAGTTGAGGATCGGGTCAAACATCTTTTTGTAAAAGTTTGTCAAATTTGTGCATTGGCAATGAAAACATTTCCTTAGTATGGTTACAAGTTCCTTGGCGGCATGGTTACAAGACTCTAGATAAGAGGACTATAGAAGTTTGATTTCTTGTTTTTATAAATAATGCTGTACACATACTAATTCTATAGACCTATGTAAATGGGAATAAGTGCGATCTCTCATCACATATATTATTAGTAAGCTTTCAACGTGCTTTATGATTTTATATTCATTTTATGCCCACAATTTAGATTTTTTTATTTAATAATAATATTATTGAAGGATGTGCATGTTGCAGGTGCTTGATTAGGTAAACGACAGACCCTTTTATTTATTTTTCTTTTGTTAGGTTCATCCTTTTTCCTCAAATTATTACTTCTACTTTTTGCATTATGTCTATAAGAAAAAGAAACTCTTAGGTTGAAAAAGCCATTGTGGATTAAATGGAAAGGGTAACTTGTCCCCTGTGCCAAAACCTGGTTTCCGGATGGGTGCAGAAATGGTTTCCGGATGGGTGCGACTGAATGAGGTTAGTTTTTTGTTTAGTGGTTGAGCCAATGTTGCTGTGAATTCACTGATTTGAATGTCATCATTTTTATACATGGTAGCGATTGCTCTTTCCCTTTTGTTTTTTTTTTTGGGGGGGGGGGGGGTCAGGGCATTGGTTAATTTGTATTGCTTACCCCGACTCTTGTATGAATTGTCATTAATAGCTTTGATTACTTGAATATTGTGAAGCACGTCACCTAGCTAGGTTGAATCGTATGTCTGTCTTTTTTTCTCCTTCGAGTTGAAGGCAAAGGGGCTAGTCATTTCTACAGTTAAAGTCACAAATAGTGGGACATAGTTTCTCTAACTCAAATACGTTCCTCTAGTCTTATAGGCAATGCTCATTTGTTGGACGGTTTAGTTTCCTTCCATTTGCAATTTATGTATATATTTATATAATTTGTGTTTTTGTAGTTTCTGCTTGGCTACATTCAACAACGAAGAAAAAATCCTTTGGTTTTTTTTTTGTGTGATATATCCCAAGTAGTTTTTGTTAGTACCCATAAGAGCACCTCATATGTTTCTTCATGTGATAAGTACATAAGCTGGAACATCATGAGCTAATGTGAGAACAGAGAAATAAGATTTCAAGCAAGGCTAGTGCCAGATAAGCTGTCACTGCATATCTAAAAAGATTAAAAGAATGAAAGGAAAGCAGAGGTGCCCCAGCTCATATCTGGAATTTTCATTTCATCTTTGCCTTGCAGTCCTCCGTCTAGAATATAGGAAGAGGGGCATGGCAGCACATGACATGGCTCCTAACAACTATGTTCACGTCCATTAATCACACCTTTGCTCTCGCAGTGTTTGTTGGCAATTCTTTGTTTTAATTGTTTTTGCGAGGATGGCATTTCCATTGTAGATGTGGTGGAACTTAGATTTGATTGGATCTTGATATTTCTTTTATTCCCATCAGGTTAGACGTCTTCTCGGCTCGCAAGACCTGGGCAATTCAGGACATCTCGTCAACCCTAGTGCTTCGATCGGGACCTCCAACGGGTATTGTTTCTTCTTTGGAAGTATTTCTGCATTGTATATGTCTTATGAATTATTACTATCAATTAGAGATTTAATCGGAACAAAAGATATAGCTAGATGCTTGAATGCTCGAACTCAATTTCATCTTGATTGAGATTCATTTTCAGAATACGAACTAGACTTGAAAGGGTGGCCAATATACTTTAAAGACCAAATTGGCTTGAGTCAAGTCACTGGCCATTCAAATGCGAGCAAAATTCCTCTGTAAAAATAACACATGGTTTTCCTGAACTATCTAGATAATGATCCAAATGGTTTTGACTCAAAATCTAAAGATACATGGGCTGCAGCTTTAAGGCTACTTGAATGCAAATCTAGCAACCTTTCATATGCAAGCTCATCTAGGAAGCAAGGTGGCTATCTCGATCCGGGCAGTAAACATGCCATTAGAGAGCAATAGAAGGGGCATCATGAGGCTCCCACATATTGTCGGGTATGGGAAGGATTAGATGTATGTGCCTTTTCCCTACTTTGCACAGGCATTTCCCTGAATTGAACCTGTGACCTTTGCAGAGAGAGTGACAATGTGAGGAAAATGATCCAGCGTCAAAAATAAGTTTAGAACTAAAGGAATTCAACCAAACTCAATCTTGTTGCCAAAGTAAAGAAGTAACCCCTGTCTTGGATCCACCGACCTGTTCAAATATCCACAAGACAAGCAAAAATATTGTTAGAAAGTCTAACCCAAAAGCTTAAGCTGATAGGTGGAGGGAGACCACATGAATATACGAGCATTTAGGACCCCAAAGTGATGTGGGATAATACTTCAACAAATATTCGCTGGAATTACTTGTAAATCAGCATCTTAATAATGAAAGGGATTCGAGTGGTTAATAATTTGTTCATCTACTTGTGTGCTTGTTTCGAGAAGTGAGGAGAGAGGGAGGGGAAGGGGGCGTATAAAGGAAGAGATTGCTTACTACATTGATGTTTGGATTAAGTATATTCTAAACCTACCTGCTTGCTTAGGCTCATGACTTGCTCGAGTTGGGAATTTAATCGGGCTAAGGGATAAACAGCTTGTTAATCTATTCTAGTTTAGTTTGAACTTGAAAGCCAAGTAAACAACAAATGGACCCAAATGGCTGATTGGTTGTTTGGCTTGTTTGCACCAGTGTTCAATCTTGAGTGATCTGAATGTCGGTGCTAGGATACCCCTAGCGTCATTTTTACATGTTATATGCTTTCTGTATCATTACCATTAAATTGTGCTATACATATGTCACCATGTCTTGGTCTGGGAACTTTCATAATGTGGTTATCTATGTTCTCCTAAAATCATAAATTGCGAGATAGTCGATATATTGCTTATATTCTCGCTCTTTTTCCCCATTGAAGGTTCGATTATGGCGGTTGCTCGAGAGGACCACTTTGCTCGTCCCATTGGTCGTGGTGCATTCACTCTTGCCACTATATATACACTCTTGACTAAGGTGCAGCACATTTCTTCTGGCGACTATATGTTCCATTTTTTTCAGCTTCGGTTGAAGTTTATGAATGTTTCAATTGCTTTGGGCCTCGGAGAAGTTTATACCATTCTTGTAGGCCTTTACGGTGCCAAAGCTTGTTTTAGCTGGTCGATTACCTGCCCAGCGAATGCAACTGTATGTACTTGTTATACTCTTTTGATGAGATGTGCTTTAAAGTCTTTTCCTTCCTACCGGAGGAAAAATCTTTGGCAGGATGTATCTAGTTAAAATTTTGACAACTTCGATTGGTTTCCTTGCCACGTGTCTGAATTTCTGGCCCCTGCTGTCTCTTCTTGCATGTTTTTATATTTTGTAGGTAAATCTAGATCCAAATACGAGAAACATACAAGAACTTAAATCTTGGCCTGTTTTGTTTTGTTTTAGTACTGATACATCTATATAATCTAGCTAGCCTTTTTTGAAGTTGACAGATTGCCTATCTGCAAGTGTGAAATTGGACTGGTTTTTCTACAATAAATCATGCACGGTCTTACTAAAATTTTTACTGCTTCTTGCTATTGTATGTTGTGACAGAGTGATTTTGTCCTCTGATCACTATAGCTAGATAGTTATGAACTTATGATGGCATTGTGTTTTCAGCCAGTGTGGCTTGATGCCAACCAAGCATACTGCTCAAGTGTTGTGTATATAACTGAGTTAAAGTTAATTATGGATACAATGCTGATTGTCTTTATTTGATGCTGAATGTCTACATATAAAAAGTATGTCACCTAAGATTATGTTAAACCGATATCTTCGACTATGATTGCAGGAGCATTCTCCACCACGTTTTATGTACCCCCACTAGGTTGATGCCCCTCAGTATGTCAAATTCCCATTGTTTGCTTGACCTCTGGCTGTAAATGTTGGTAGACAGTTGCATATTCTTGCTATGTGCTATCAGAAACTAGTACATTGCTACCTGTGAAATGGTTAATCTTTGCTTTGATCTGTCATTTCAAAATGCAGCCTAGCTTTGTCATATGATGCTAGTGACCAAAAGATAATCCTTTCAAAGCATCTGCTATCATTGCATGACCTGGTTGTTATAAATTATGCGAGTGAAATAGGTCGAAGAAGTGGTGGAGATAATGTGCTTGAAAGAGAGGGTTATGCTGTCTGCGGGTTTTCAGGGTCTTGTTGCACTTGGTACGTGGTGTCTCGGTCTCCTGTCAAAATTAGCAAGTTACTTTTTCTTTGCAACATCGGTCATATGATGGTTTCACCATGCACCTAACATTCTATTATTGAATTCAAGGGCGTGGCTTGGACATGCTTGGATTTGTGGAAACTTTGCTTGATAGGCTGTTTGACTATATTGGTGGCAAAGAACTTCACAGCGTATGTACATACTTTTGTCCTATGTTTACTTATTGTTGCGGTAGACTCGTCGAGATAAAATTATGGATATAAAGATTTTCAGTGAATTTGATCCTTGTATTTCACAAGATATTTCTCCATGATTTAGCCAATAAGTAGTTGAATGTTTTGCTTATTTCAGGAAAGATCTTATTTGTTGACACCCTCACCGAGGAACACAATCGAGGATTTGGGCAGGTTACTTCAGCTGTTAACGCTCTAGATTAGAGTCTGCCTTCATGATACAATTATATAGGATCAAAGTGGTGTCGTAAGATAAATAATGCTGTTATCACTTCCTCTTAGCTATTTTTTCTTTTTGTTTCCTAATGTTTTCATAGATGATGGATACGGCGGCTTTCAATGTTGATGTGACTGCGCTGGGCTATTGTTGCCCTTGCTCTAATGTTTTTAAAGGTACTTTCTTTAAGTTGTAGAAGCAGTCCTAGTTGCTAGAATGTGGCAACATGACATCTTTATTTTTCTCTTGTATCTTCTAAGGGGTTCTTGCATTTTACGTAACAGATCGAATTCGAGGTGATTTTGTCTAGGCTTTCAATTCCTTGCACACAGTTTGATTTGCAATGTGAGGCCTGACTTCATAATGCTTCGAGTTATTGCTCGGAACATGATCATGTGGAGCGGAGGTAACATTATTCAGATACGCAATGGAGTTGAAGTTGCAGTTGTTCTTCTCTAGATATAATCATGGTGATAAATATCTATCATGTAGGGTTCATCCTTCCAAAAACTGGATTGAGAGTCGGGTGCCTGAAATAGTGAAAATCGGTGTTCAAGGCCTTAGAGAGGATGTTGAGAATCTCATGGAGACGATGTAGAAGCACTTGTTCGGAGGCATACATAAATATAGTAGCTGGAGCATGTATTTCTCTTGGTAATAATCTTCTCTGGATGAAAGAATTCATCGGTTTCTACTCTGGTTATTTGGTGGCTGAGAAAGTCCTTTTGACTACTAAGCACAATGATGATGAGCGTACATCCGGGAGTCCCGTGCTGATCGTTCCTTCACCGTTACGAGAGATGTGAGTGGGGAGCAACTCGGCGAGGGACCAAGATTACCCTCTTCCTTAAGGAGGACCAAGTGAGTTCATTTACGGTTGCTTTTATGAATTGGTGGAGAAGATTTGCATTGGTTTTGGATGATACGTGATGCTAACGGCGTCACGTCTCGTTTTCCTCACTGGAGTACCGGAAGAAAGAAGGATTAAGGACCTTGTGAAGAAGCACTCCGAGTTCATTAGCTACCCCATCTATCTATGGACCGAGAAGACAATCGAGAAAGAGATCAGTGATGATGAGGACGATGAGCCCAAGAAGGAAGAGTAAGGAGATGTTGAGGACGTCAATGAGGAGAATGAAGAAAAGAAGTCCAAGAAGAAGAAGATTAAGGATGTTTCTCATGAGTGGCAGCTCATCAACAAACCGAAACCCATCCGGCTGTGAAAGGCGGAGGAGATCACCAAGGAGGAGTATGCTTCCTTCTACAAGAGCTTGACCAATGATTGGGAAGACCATCTTGCCGTGAATCACTTCTGTTGAGGGGCAGCTTGAATTCAAGGCTATTTTGTTCGTCCCAAAACGTGCTCCGTTCGACCTCTTCGATACTCGTAAGAAGATGAACAACATCAAGCTCTATGTTAGGAGGGTTCAAGGAGCTCATTCCAGAGTATCTTGGATTCGTGAAAGGAGTTGTCGATTCCGATGACTTGTCCCTCAACATTTATCGTGAGATGCTGCAATAGAAGAAGATTGTGAAGGTCATAAGGAAAAATCTTGTCAAGAAGTGCATTGAGATGTTCAATGAGATTGCAGAGGAGGACTTAAAAATCTATTTGATGGTTGAAAGTGTTTACTTATTTAGTCAATTGATGATACTATTTTGTATTTTAATAAATTAATTTTATAAAATGTATCGTAAATATTTATTTGTATTTGTCAATGATTATGGAGTTTCATATAACGACGTCCACCAATACTTATTTATCATTAGAAAGTTTTCATACCGATGTTTACTTAAACAATGCTTATGAGTAGCACCAAGATGTGAATTAGTAGTGAAGATGCAGGGCATGAAAAGATGAGTGGACATTTTTTCCACATTCATATCATATTTGGATCTAATTCTTATATTTAGTAGTGAACTCAAGTGCCAAAGAAGTAGGACATCACAGATTTATTGATCATTCTCCGCAATTTAGTCGTTGATTACTTGATAGTATGATGTCGTAATGATGGACAAATGTCCAATTTAGTCATTGATTACTTGATAGTATGATGTCGTAATGATGGACAAATGTCGCATTGAATCATAATTGGGCTTAGAATTTAAGCTTTGACGTACGCTCCTAAGTCAAAATGAAGAATGTTAGATTTGAATGTTCAAAAGAATATATTAGTACACAATTATAATGCACACATAAATGCTTGATAGCAAGAGTATTGGCCCTACAGGAGAAGACAACGTTCATAACCCATAATGGATCATCAATCAGAGTAGCTGCAAAACCTCCATAGACATTGTACATATCCATGACATTTCTTATTTTATCAGTCCCAAGTGCAGGTAGTACTTTCTTGTAGTGCTTTGCCCGCACCTTCCACTTACTATCATCGTGCTTGAAAGCACTCGCTTCTTCCTTGTATTTCGACATGCGCTCGGGTGTGAAGTGCGATCGCTCGGCCATTTGAGGATGGATTTGAGACTGATATTCTTGAGCTTTGGATCCGGAACAACCACGCAAGGATGGAGCGGAGTATACCAAGCAAAGTCCAGCTCAAGACCTATTAGCTGCCTTTTTGCTAAACTTGTAAATAGCACAAGCACTATATTATATGACGGTTCCTCTAGGCTATTTATGTTGCAACCGTGCATTATCTGTGCTTTCACAGGGGCCTCCCGATTCATTCATCCCAATATGTTGAAAAGAGTTTGATGACCCCTGTACAAGAAAATGACAAATATATTAATATTTATCTAAATAATATGCTTAGATAAATGTCTTAAATAATCCCATATCAATGAAAAGTAAATTGTACCGACTCGAGAATTGTTCCATGAGATCTATTATTGTACTCCAACATCTATCCAAAAATAAGCTACTAATAGTAAATATTACAATTGTAACAAAAAGTTGAAATAATACTAACAAATAAAATGATTCATAATAAATACCTGAGTAGTGAATGGAGAAAATCCATTGAAATTGCTTGGCGGCATGATATATGATGATTGCATCTACATTAAAAAAAAAAATTGACCCATTTACCATAATGCAATTAAATTATCATAATTATTGTAACTTTTGAGAAAGTGTTTTCTACCATTATAAAGAGGCATAGTAACTTGAAAAATATACAAATTGATTGATCACCAATTAAACTCTATACATAGCTATTCAATACCTGATTAGGAAATTGGCAAAATCCATTTCTAATCCCGATGGCATGATGTATGGTGGTTGCTACATCTATACAAATTTTTTTACCAAATTAGTAAATTGTAAATAAAAATGGAAAGCTAAGAACAAGATACCTGATTATGAAAATTCATGGTTGGACCACCGATGTTGCTAGGATAAAGGATACTTTGAAACTGATTTTGATTACCCAAATAATTTGGAAAATGAGTTTCATTACGTGTTGCTTGAACAACCAACTCTACATTAGAAAGCAACAAAATGTTAATTACCATCATGCAAAATAAACAGAAAATTTAACTTATCATATTAACCAAAATAATGTTACCTCGATTGTCTATTTGCATTGGGGGCATTCCTTTGATAGATTTTTTCTTCTTTTTCTCAGTTGAACTTTTTAGTCTTCCATAACTGATTCCCTTTCCTTTCCTTCGATGGGGGTCTAATATCGAGATATCGCACAAAGAAGCCTTATTATCACCATCATCACTAGCGTCATCAGCCACGGGCATACTTGCATTGTATGATGAAATATCAGCATTCGCTCTTTGCATATGCTCCTTCACTATCTGCATAGTGTTTACATCTTTGGCTCCCAAACTCATCAGCTTAAAAGATTCTTGCATTAATGTGCAAAATCGGTTAAATGTAGACGGACCAGGTGGCAAAGATTCATCATTCACAATCCCTTCTTTGGCACCCTTGGTCCATCTTTTCAAAATATAGGGAGATGGAATGCTCTTAACTATCGATTTATTTTGATTCAACACGTATAATGCATGGCGACACAACCACCCTTTTGACTCAAATAATTTGCATTCACAAGAAATTGATAACTCCACATGGTTAAATCTGACAATATATTCATGTCGACACCTTATGATATATGAATAAACCGATCCATCAAATGTAGTACCTGAAACATCTACAGAGAGACATTCCATTAATTCTTCAGAAAACTTCTAAAAAATAGTATGGGTATAGACTGCAGCAGCATGTTCCAGGAGCTTATTAGACGAAACCTGCAATTTGAGCTTCCCACGAGACTTGTAATCATCTTGAATTTCAATTTCTCTCATGTGCTTCAGTTGCTCTTCATAATAGTAGACAAATTTTATAAGGGATGACGTCTTCTTCGAAAATTGCTGGAAGACATTGTTAGTGCTCTCACTTCTTTGACTTGACCTTATACCACATGAAAAAACATCACGACCAAAAGCTGAACTCCATTTATGTCTAAGGCCGTATAATCTCTGAAGCCAATTGTTGTTCTGAGTATCCCACTCCTTTTCCATTTCCATCCAAATAGATTCAAATTCGTCTTCCGATTTGCATCTATACATAAGCCTAAAAAAATACTTATCTCTAAAATTCGGCTTATGGTAAAGCTGTGGAATGTTTTTAATGGCATTTTGTATGATGTGCTAAGTGCATAAACGATGCTGTGAATTCGGAAAAACCACTCTAATGGCTTTTGCCATGGCTTGATCTTGATCGGTGAATATGGTTTTAGGAGCCTTATCTCCCATAGACTCCAAAAACACATTAAATAACCAAATGAATGATTCCGCCGTCTCATCCAACAAAAATGCACAACCAAACACAGTATTTTTCCAATGGTGATTAACCCCAACAAAAGGTGCACAAATCAAACTATATCTATTAGTTCGATACGTGGAATCAAACACTAGCACATCACCAAAACAATCGTAATCGAATTTGGACAAATTATCTCTCCAAAATAAATTTGTCATTCTACCTTGTTGATCTACTTGTACAGCGTAGAAAAACATTGGGTTTTCCATTTGCATGCGATGGAAATGATTCAAAAGTTGTTGACAATCTCCCCTTCCATAATCTTATTGCTTTCTGTCTGTAAAAAATTTTGACAATCACGTAGAATGAAACCCAAATTTTTACTTCCACCTGCTTCATTTGCTAAGAACTTATATGCCATAGTCCCACCAATGCCTGCTTTCATCATGCCACTTAAAACACCTTTGCAAGTATCGGATATCATCCTTCCACATCTAATCATATGCTTCTGATCTTCCGGTACAAATGCATGATTATGCTCAGAAACATACTCTATAACCTCATAAACACCATTATCAACCTTAAATTTGATATGAGCAGGACACCCACATCTAACTTCAGCCCTCTCAAATTTCTTTTCTTGATCAGATGAGGTGATAGAATGGCCCTCACAATTGCACAAAAATGCTCGTCGAGTTATTTCTCCTTTCCTATTTTTAACCGTATGACCCTTCCTCACTCCAAATCCTTTTCCAATTGCATAAGCCACATACTTATAATTTGCTTCATCTTCATTAGAAAAAACCATCCCGATGGCAAACTCAAAATCATTTTCCATATCACGTACTACGTGTGCAAGATGGGAAGTTTCATGCTACAACGAAATGAACAATAAATAATCAATAAAAAAATAACATCAAAATAAAACAAAATATATTTCACAATTGTATGAGTAAAGAATTACCTCGATTCAGCCATTCGATAACTTTACACGTGCAAATTAATTGAGGTGATGTCTTCAAAATAGAAATAAATCTTCAAGAGTTCCCTTCTAATAAAATACAAAACAAACCAAAAGAGCAACAGCGTTGACGTAGAAGTCAATTAGCGTCGTTGTCATCCACCTGCAAATCGATAGCACCATTCAATACATTCACAGGACAAACTAATATGCTTACATGTTAAAAAACTGACTCGGATGCAAATGAAAGTAGGCCACCCTCATATTTATTTAAAAAAAATAAGAGTCCAGTCCTGGCATGGGACTTGCTTAAATTGCATGATCTCATTATTGAAGAATAAAAGTACCAAAAGAAAAGCATAGAAACCTCCATACTTAAAACATCAATCTAATATCCCAAGGGTGTTCATTAGTGCAACATTTTAGCTTGCTGATATACTAACATCTACCTCAATAGTATATCCATCACTTATCAGCATCAAGCTATAAAATGGGAACTAGCATGACCTGGTATGACTAACTTGGTCAAACCAAGTTATCTTGACGGAAGAAAACAAGCCTCGCTGAAACTGAGCTATTGGAGATGGGAATTTATTCTCACCTTTCTTAACTAAGCAACACAAAACTAATCAAATATGAGATACCATTGTTACCTTAGCGGAGAGACAAGATAACCAAGTCTTCCTAATATTATTTCCTTGGAAGTCCAGAAAGACAAAATGCTGACCGCAAGAAAAGACTCCAACCAGATAATGTACAATCGCAATTAATTTTCCTTTTATTCCACAACTTGAGACAAAAGCAGCAAAACTCAGAGAGGATGAAGGTACCAATATTCCTTGCAATTATGCTCAAGCAGATTAGTCTCAACGAACAATGATTAGATAAACAAAGTAGCTTTTCCACCAAAAGCATCCATGCGCGAGCTCCTACAAAGTTACAGCTGCCATCGAAACGGAATCCGTAGATTTGCAATTAATGTATTTCTAATCCTTTCAACTTAAGAATCAATCCGATGGAAGAGATGCTCTACAATTGCTGAGAAAGACACCATCTAAAAGCATCCACGATGAAGAATACAAATCGAATACCTAATTTTTTAAAGGGTGAAGATAATGCTTCAAATAAGTGACCACATAATAAAATTAGCGGGGGCACGCATCAATTTGTAAACCCAATAATTCATACACTAAGTTGACATTTTTTCAATGAATCAGAATTGATCAAAAAATTTAAGGAACTAAACTAGATAATGCTGTATAAAATCTTTAACAACGATGTTGTCTTATAGGTCAAGAAAGGACATCATTAAATAATACAACCAGGGTACTTCTTCATCATCACATCTAATTTCAGGTTCATTTTCTTAGCGTCACTTCGTGAGCCAAGGGATACATTTATCCCTACTGGCAAAAGTTGGAAAAGGTAAAAGGAATAGGCTCAACAGCTGTCTCTGTTCATCTATATTAGTTTGTCTAATAGATTCCATGAAAAATGAAATTTCCACTCAAAGCTCTGTATTCTTTAAATACAGCAGAATGAGGACGTTGATTTCTTCCATTCCCACGACCATTCTCCATAAGCGCTCAGTGCTAAGAATACTTACATACAGACTTGATCAAATGGAGCAACTCAAATGATGCATCCAAAAATAATGTAACTTCGCTAAAACATTTTCCAGGAAGAAATAAAGATATTATGAGTTTGAATCAACATGGTCGATTGTCACTGAAGCATCATGCCCCTAAAGTGCATCATAAAAGAAAATTGAGCGAATTCTTTTATGGACTATATCCTTTCGGTAGCAGTGTAAAGTACTATATCAAAGAGAGAACATTCATGGACCACCGGTATGATAGAGGCAGGACAAGCGGTAGAGATAAGATCAGATTAAAATTGATAAGAATAACGCTTTACTATACAACATACCTCTGCATGAACCAGTGGATGCAATAGCAACGTCCTTGAGACTTGCTATACTCCGGACATCTCCAGTGAAATTTTCTAAGCCAGAAGTGTCACACCTCCGTAGACATAGAAGGGCATTTTCACATGCCTGATTGGTAAGGAGAGAGAAAAAGCAAAATCATAGTGAAGACTGCATGCTATAATTTCGGAAGCATCGAAAGCAAAATGGTCCACATCCATATAAGTTAGACATGCCCCTTTTAAAGCGGAAAGTCCGCAAAAACACTGGAATGTAAACAAATGAAAGACTGGCATGACAAAAGTAAGGAAACTGCTACCGGCTGTGCATTATCGAGTATAATAAACATTAAAGAGCTACAGTACATAGTCCTGCGTTCTTATTGACTGTCCTAGTTTGGATTGTCAATGCATAGCAAAGGGAAACTGCAGCAAGCAATTTGTCAATGCAGACACTATACATTCATAACTAACTTCTATACACGACGCTTCCTAAGTATGCAGCAAAGTATAGTTTCATTATGGATGGAGTTCTCTTAAGGAAGTCCGAAGTATGATCTACCACTTCCTAATACAGCAGCTTACTTGACGAGTCAAATAGAACTTGATGCACAGACCAATGAATCTGGTCGATAAGATACAACAGCATTGGAATACTAATATTAGCTTGAAGATGCATAGTTCCATATCTAGTCATCCAAACTACTACCAACCTAGACTTGGAATACCTAATTAGAATTTTGGTTTGACCTCTGAACTGAATATTTTGACAATCCCACTCAAACATACATAATTTCCAACATGAATTGAATCATTGAAATCTGTCACCTCCAAGTACATGGTTCTCCCACACAATTAACTGCAAATACATATAACATAATTTTCTAGCAATGACTGATTTCAGGTGCTAGCTATCCTATTCCGAGATAAACTCCTAAAGGATGAGACTAAAAGAAAAATCCACACCTTCCAAAGCATCCGGCAAATGTCAATTCAGGGCATTTGAATAATGATGCAAGAATGCTACTCTATAGGCAAAATAGTACATGGCCAAAGGCACGAATGAAGCTTCAAGAACAATAAGCAGCAAAATTTTCATGTACCTCGACAGGCCGCAATAGATTACCCAACTTTTTGCGGGCATTCAGAACCTTCAGTGCAGATATTGCGGAGATAACACCTAATGATCCATTGAATATTCTAGCATCAACAACAGTATCTTTGTCAAACAAAGAACTATAGAATATTAGAACAAATGATTGAGACACGTGTCGGCGGAGGTGGAGGTGGGTGTCGGCGTTGGCGTCGCGGGCAACCAGCAGAGGAGAGAGTGCGTCGGCGTCGGCGTCGGCGGGCAACCAGCGGAGGAGAGAGAGCGTTCTTCTCAATTAGAGTATGCTATTCACTAATTGCACGACGGAGAGTGGTGCTGCATCTTACATCGGAGGAGGTCAAAAGGAAGAACACGACAATCTAAAACGAAAACGGTATCACCAATTAAATTCATAGAAAAGAACGAGTATCAACCCGGCATGAGGCGTTTTTGAAATGTAGGTGTTCTTGGTGAGAATCAGGCAGCAAAAAAAGCGAGCTTAACCCCAACAACGCAGCAGATGACACTGTGAAGAAGTCCACAAGGTCGAAGAAGCGCGTGAGCTCGCGCTCGAGTCGCCGGAACAGATTTGCCCAAATAACAACGAGTAGGGATAATCAAAGACCGAGAAGCTACTGCGGTACCTGACGAGGACGCTGTGAGATATGAGCAGTCCGCAGCCGAACGATCGGTCGAGGCTTCGGTGGAGGTGGAAAGAATGTTGCGGTGGAGGCGGAGGTGGGCGTCAGCGTCGAGTCGCGAGAGGGCGTCGGGGCGGAGGCAAAGGCGGAGGCGGCATCGTCAGCGACGGAGGCAACCGGCTTGAGGGGCATCGAAGTTGAGGGGGACAGAGTCGCGAGAGGGCATCGGGGGCGGAGGCGACGTCGTCGGCGTCGAAGGCAACCGGCTTGAGGAGCGTCGGAGTCGCGAGAGGGCGTCGGGGGCGGAGGAGGAGGCGGCATCGGGGGCGACGGAGGCAACCGGCTTGAGGGGCGTCGGAGTCGAGAATGGAGAGAGAGAGCTCGTCGGCGAGAATGGAGAGAGAGAGCAAAGGAGGGGAAGAGAAGCAGCTGTGCGCGAGAATGGAGAGAGAGAGCAGAGGAGGGGAAGAGAAGTGTGCGACTTTTTTGTTCTCCTCCGTAACGGAACGGAACGGAGAAGGGAGAGAGAGAGAGAGAGGAGAGAGAGGACGATTCGACAGGGGGCGCAGGCGTCGCAGAGGAGAGCAGAGCAGGAAGCGTCAGAGTGGCGGGCCCCACACGCGGCCCGCGCGAATTTTGAACGCCTGACGCCCTCGCCAACGTGGCGCCACGTGTCGACCGCTGAATGGTTTAACCCACCGCCTACGTGTTGGGTTAAACCCACCCAATATTTTCTCGGTCCAGACCGCCAAGACACTGTGGTCTCGGACCACTCATCCAGCACCACATGGAGGTGTGGGGCCGCTAGAATCCAGAGGGACTCCTCGCCCAAGACGAAAAGTATTTTTTCTTTCCCCTATCACTAGATCAGCACGCACTAACCTGCACATTTATTTCGCACTCTCTCTTATATCCTCTCCCTCCCTCCTTCTTTCTCTGAAGAAGAAAAGGAACGTCTTTCTCTCTCCAGCCAAGGCGTTCTCTATCTCCTTTCGCTTTCAGATTATGCTCCTTCAGCCCTCTGCTTCGGCGTCCATTGCTTCTCTCTACTTCTGCGCTCTTTGGACGGTGAACATGTGGTTATTCGCCGTTTCAGCATTGAAGAGGCTGTTAAGAAGTCGAGGATGGTGACATCACGAATGTTAGGCCGTGGCTGCTGGTGCTGCTGGCGACCGAGGGTGAGGATGGCAAAGACAAAAGTGGTGGCGAAGGAGAGGATGAAGTTTGTGTTTCCGTTGAGCATGCGAAATGGAGCCTTGTAGCAGGATTTGTTTCTATTTTGTTTTTTTTTTTTGGTAAAAAGGGTTTGCTTTTCTTGAGTTGTTCGAGTATTGTTGAAGAGGTTTTGCTTCTGTTCTATTTCTGGTTTGGAGCACTAGAATTCACCGCTAGTTATCCCTTTTTTTCCCTTAATTTGTACCTTGTACAATTTGAATAAGATTTTAGTTTTGCAACTATATTTCTGACATGGAATTGTTCTTTGTTTCATGTTTTGTTGCATACTTGAGTTTTGAGATTCTTCTAAAAGGTAACAAGGAAAGCAAAATGTGCTATAAAATGACGGTCACGGTTTTCTCCAACATTAATAAGAGCTTATATTAATGTGATGTAATTTCTCATTATCATATCGTCAAAACTCATACAAGCATTTTACAACATATCCCAATTTAACCCATGAACCGATTTGCCTGGATCTAAATATCCAACTCCCTCGCAGGCTTGAATTATGCTTGCTTGCCATTGTCACAATAGTAAGCCTAAGGCCATATTTACACAAAAAAGATCACATGCTCGCCAATCACTGAATTCCAACTCACAACATCTCTCTTGGTGACACCATCAAAAACTATTCTTGCTTCTTTGACCTTCCCAAACTTCATCAGAAAGAAAATTCGAAAAATGCAAGGGCCTTATCCTACAGCTTACATCTCAGAAACCCAACAAGCAAGGTAGCGCATAGAGATGCTTCCGTGTGCGGAATTTAATCGAACACCTTGCGTGCATTTTCAAGGCGACCCAAACCACGATAAACCCTGACAAGTTCCGTAGCCAAACTTGTTCCTTGTAAAAGTCACTGACAAGATCTGAGCATGGACGAACTTGAGTCCGATAATGTCCTTTAAGAACTCTCGCAGAAGAGACGAAAAACGACTAGCAGGAGCTCTCAGAGTGAAAGAGAATGGGACAATAACGTAGAAGAAAAGGAAATCCTGGAGGATATCTTCCGAGTGAGACAAAGTATTTGGAACGCCCGCGCAGCAGCGGACGCCGGAGCAGAGGGCCGAAGGAGCGAAATTTGAGAGCGAAGGAGAGATCCAAAATTTGAATTAAGGAGAGGGAGAGGGAACGCCTTTGCTGGAGAAAGGACTTTCCCTCTAGAGGAAGGAGGGAAGGAGAGGATATGAGAGAGTGAAAGAAATGCGTGCAGCCTATTGTGTGCTAACGATGGGGGAAAGAAAAAATATTTTTGTTTTGGGCGAGAATACCCACTGGTCTCAAGCTGCCCCCACACCTCCACGTGGCGCTTGATGAGTGGTCCGAGATTATGCTGACTTGGCGGTGATGCATGGCATAGACTAGTTGATTAGATGCTGCGCGCTGCACGGGTGGAAGGATACGGTTTTGGGTGATGACTTTTCTGAAAGAATTGAACCTTGTTGGGACAGAAAGAATTGATTTCTTCCTAACATTAGTTCACTTTTGCTTTATTCTTTCGGAAAACCATACAAATCAATCATTTCCAAGTATGTTGCCGAAAGAGGAAAGGACAAGATGATTGTCCAAAGAGGGAGGAGATTGGAGATGGTGTCTAAGAATATCCTTTAAAAAAAGGTTGGACCGTACTTATACCTAATGCTTTTACTCTTAGCTACGAAACCGTTTTGGGATAATATGGCATCTTCATTGGAAAATAACTAGTTCAAGTTCAGAAGTTAGGCATGGCGATCAATCATCACAACAAAAGGACATGACCTAAATGTCATTTTGTTTTCGATAGTTATAATGGAGAATAGTACCCTATATATCCTCTCAATAGCAAGAAATTATAACAAGGGATGACGATATAATCATTCGATATTACTGTATGAGATCTTTGAAGTTACTCTTTAGTTCCTATTTTATTGTTATTTTTGGGTTGGAAATACTAGCTTTGATTTATTATCATTTTTTAGGGCATTTGTGATAATTATTTTATTTTTGATTAGAACTATTTTCTGTTTCAAAAATAAGTTGGGAACAGAAATCCATTTGGTAATGTATTTTCATTTTTCAATTTTTAAAATAAATTTTTACTTAGGGCATATTTTAAGGAGAATAAACAGCTGGTGATGGGGCTCTAATCTGAGGTTGCAGAGACGACTGTTGCGGCGATCGTACTTGCTGAGGTAGTTGCTGAGACCATTGCTACTGATACTGTGGGAATGAATGAGGCGGTGGAGGTGCAGGTGTCTGATTCACCTGAGGCTGCATGGATTGAGGGGCCACTTGAAGCTGAGACATCCTGACATGAGGATCCATAGTCGCGTCTTGACTCTGAGGTAGCTGGGCAGGCACCGACGTATCTGGAATCTGGCCACGCTGCAGATGATAGGCTTGCTGTTGGGAAACATTCTGTGCAGAGGCTTGTGATGGAGGGGCAACTGGTGGTTGTGGCGGAGACACTTCATGTGGAAGAGCCAGAGCTAGCGGCTGTTTAGATACATCAGATGCATTATCGGACTCCTCGCTGTCAGATTTACGCGTTGAAGTTTTCTCCTCATTTGATTTGTCATGGCCAGAGGAAGACTCTTTCTGCGCAAGGTGAAGATTGGCAAGCTCTTTCTGAGTTTCAGCAAGTTCTTGTCTGTCTCGCAAAATTTGTACTGACCTGCGGACCTGCCAAAAGCCATGGACAATTTAGGCATGTTAGTTATTTCATAATGTTTACTGTCAAAGGACAAAGGATGTGACATCAGTTCAGAATCAGGAAAAGAAAAAAAAATAAAGCATGGTTAGACAGAAGCAGACATCTCAATAATCTGCCTTATCACGTGCCTACAATTCTTGCATGTGTCGCATTTTGGTCGTAACGAAATGGCGGAGCATTTAAGAGCCTTCATTCCACCATAATCAATAGAAAGAGACACTCGATCAAGGGTTGTTACTGGAACATGCCTAATGATCCAACCAAAAAAAGCGGTACCTGAAATCTCATGAACTAATGGAAGCCAAAACATTAACAGATCTCTTTATCACTTCTCAATGAATGACTACAAACAACTTTCTCAGGTACTAGCCCATGAGATAAAGAATTTTCTGCCAGTGACCATTCAGGTTGTCAATCAAGCTCAACCGGTGTTAGCTTCTCTTCAAGATGCAATAAAACGACTTCCAGCAAAGACCTCAGTATCGTACATTTGTCTAAATGATACCTGCAACATTCATATCAAAATCTCAATTCAAGAGCTTTATCTTTCTCACCATACCAACAAGTTTCTACTCCCAGCCATAGAAAGAGGAGATCTTATTACATGAATCATGGCCTGGGTAACTTTCACGTGATGGGAACTGCTCTTGCAAATTCTAAGGAGATAGGAAGGAGTTCAAAATTTCAACAAAGCAGAAGTGCTCAAATGGTGATTACAAATAAAAAAGACAAAGAAGAAGAAGCACGTAAGATTTTTTTTTTTTTTTGGGTCTATGTAATTATTTAATGTGGCGACACCAAAATATGCATCGATGGCTATTGCTTAATTCATAAATGATTGTTTTGCCATGTCACTAAGAACATAAGTAACGATATCAAGTCTCCCGACACCTATCTGCCACATGAACCTGAATTGAGTTAGTGATATGTAAAATTCACAATGTAAATATACAAGTACTGAGCTACGACAATCATTGTCTCTCATAAATGATCACATTACGAACTTGGTAAAATCAAAAACATACTAGGGGAAGAAACTAGATGGATATATACGATGCTTTACAAGTAGTAAACTCACCTCTTGAAAATGTTTGTCAAGAGACTTAAGCTTTGTATCTGCATCCCCACGACCTCGATTCAGTTGAGATCGCATCTCTCCAATTAATTTATCCAAATTGTAGCAGTATAATTCCAACTCAGACGGCCGTGAACTTATCCCGTCGAGAAAGCGCATGAGGTTGTCGGCATGTTTTTTCATGCTTTTTTCAACAGAAGCAATTACATCTTGATTAAAGGGTTCCTCTGGCTGGCTATAGGCAGGAGCAGAATAAACCATTGGCCGGACAAGTCCACTCCTGCTCAGAGCACTTTATTGGGATAGATTTTACGATTACCTGACAAGCTCAAGCCAACACCCACAGTACATGATCGTAGCTGATTTTTCCGCTTTTTGACGTCTTCAAAATTTTTTGTAGACGCACATTCCTACGAAGATTACTCGTGACATTTGGAGGATAGGGAAAGAAGTCGACTGATCTATTCTGAAGCTGATGGACGATGGTTACAACGCCGAGGGCCAGAGCTTCTTACAGGCGTTAGTCAACAATTTCGGCCGTGGATTGAGCGTCATCGTAGATAAATGCAAGGCTACGTTCTTGGCTGGACATGAAACTACTGCCACTGCCACTGCCACTGCCGCTCCCTTCGCTTTAGTACTTTTAGCACACCATCCTGAGTAGCAGGAGCGCGTGCGTGCCGTGGTGGTAGAGATCCTTGGAAATCAAGCCCCGAATATGGATAAGCTGCACAAAATGAAAGTGGTACTTCTAAATCTTTTTTGCATGGATTAGCTGCACAAAATGAAATTGGTACTTCTAAATCTTTTTTGCCTATGACTCACGAATCTGAGATTATGCGCACTGGGCAAGGATCATTCATGAAGTGAGCTTCTGTTAAAATATAAATATGCGCGGAAGCATGGTTTGGGTATTAGTTATAGTTTTTGGTTAGTGACGTGTGCAAGTGTATGGTGTAGTTTATAGATAATGGACAAGGGACAAGATTTGATAACTAAATGATATAGGACATGGGGATATGGGGGAAAATAGTTTCCTTAGTTGAAGGAATAGTTTGATGGAGAATGGTGGAGGTCTAAACCTCACACAGTGGAGGGTTTTCCCACACAAGGTGGACCTCTCACCACCTTTCATTTGTTGAACTTACATGCCTATTTATAGAGACTAAATACAACATTCTAGAATAATGGAGAATGTTGTCCACTTAAGCTTATTCTAGGAAATTCTAGATTCTAGTTTTTCTAGAGACTTCTTACATGTTGGACATTTCTTATTTCTTCTAGAAAATGTTTTCTTCTTTCTTCTAGAAAATTCATCTAGGGAATTCTAGAGAATTCTAGAAGTTTAACAATTCTAGGAAATTCTAGAAAATGGATAATAATTTCCAACACTCCCCCTTGATCCATTTTCGGATACTTCGGATATTGTAGTTTATCCCATGTCTTTTATTTCATCTTCGTTCCACAATCCCTTGCATTCTCTTGTCGGAACACTTGCACCCGCCTTCAAATGTACATGTCTTTTCTTCAATGATGACCCATATGTCTCGGGGCATCAAATTGTTCTTAGTTGTAGTTGTTAGCTCGGGCTCGGGCTCTGGCTCTCGTAGGCTCTGGCTCTGGCTCCGACTTTGGTTTTGGCTCTGGCTCCGGCTCTGGCTCTCTTGGCTCTCGCTCGGGCTCTGGCCTTTAGTTACGGCTCGGCTCCGGCTCTGGCTCTGTTGGCTCTCGCTCGGGCTCTGGCCTTTTTAGTTGAGGATGGTGAGGACAAACGCCCATAACCATCCGACATGCCTGTTTTGGCTTGGTCCCTTACGCCTGGCTCAGTTACGAACCTGGGCGTAACCTGGCTCTGATACCATGTTAAAATATAAATATGCGCGGAAGCATGGTTTGGGTATTAGTTATAGTTTTTGGTTAGTGACGTGTGCAAGTGTATGGTGTAGTTTATAGATAATGGACAAGGGACAAGATTTGATAACTAAATGATATAGGACATGGGGATATGGGGGAAAATAGTTTCCTTAGTTGAAGGAATAGTTTGATGGAGAATGGTGGAGGTCTAAACCTCACACAGTGGAGGGTTTTCCCACACAAGGTGGACCTCTCACCACCTTTCATTTGTTGAACTTACATGCCTATTTATAGAGACTAAATACAACATTCTAGAATAATGGAGAATGTTGTCCACTTAAGCTTATTCTAGGAAATTCTAGATTCTAGTTTTTCTAGAGACTTCTTACATGTTGGACATTTCTTATTTCTTCTAGAAAATGTTTTCTTCTTTCTTCTAGAAAATTCATCTAGGGAATTCTAGAGAATTCTAGAAGTTTAACAATTCTAGGAAATTCTAGAAAATGGATAATAATTTCCAACAGCTTCCTTGGTTGATTTTTAGTCTATGTATTGACATGTAAGGTCTATGTGAATATAGTAGCTGCATGTACCCCTTAGGCTTGGCAATAATCTAGGCACGGGACTGCTCGCCTATCATTGTTTTCTCTCGGTGCAGTTAACTATGGTGATTTACGAAACAATGCGCTTATATTCTCCCGGGCCATCCGTGACGAGAGAAACATCCGAGGAAATGAAGTTTGGGGACTTCACGATTCCAAAAGGTGTCAACGTCTGGCTCTCTTCCTCACTGTTGCATCAGGATCCGGCCAACTGGGGCAACAATGCCCACGACTTCCATCCAGAAAGGTTTGTGAATGGCATTTCTTCGGCATGCAAGATTCTGAATCTGTTCGCGCCTTTTAGGACGGGGATGCGAATTTGTGTTGGCCAGAACTGTGATAACAAAATTAAAGATGGTTCTGTCTCTCTAGCTGTCAAAGTTCACTTTCTCTCTCTCCCCAAACACAAACACGAAAAGTTATAGTTGACAAAATAGCAGCATCATGTTCTCTTGTGGGAGGTCAGTAGGGCTTACTTCCGTGTCAAAGCTAAGCTTAGTGACTGAAAAACTCTTGGCTTACTGGATGTCAATATATTTGACGGGCGGCTGTTCTTTGAACGCATCCAGCAATTCTCATAGAGATTTTCCACAGAAGGAAGTTCTTGTTTAATGCAAGTTAATTAGTACTGCAGATCTTCTGCACTCCTGTTGGACATTTCTTAACTAGGAACTTCAGGCATCCCATAACCTCAAACTCTGTACTCTTGCTGCTTGGTGTTCATTATGAATGTAATGGACAAAGCCATGTACAAAATCCAGCCGAGAACACCTGAGTGGTAAGTGATTAGATGTGCAGTTTTGTTTTATACAGTGATTACAAACATGATTGTTCATTAAACTTTTCAAGTCTCTTGATGTTGCACTTGTCTTTTAGGGGAAGAAAAATAATGAAACTGATAGACGTGTTCATTCAAGCAAGAATAAGTACACTAATGCAGATATGTATAACACGCTGGCTGATACCCCTGAAAGATGTATAGATATTTACTTTTTGTTACGGAAAAATTTCTGAGTGTTTTTCAATGTTACCAATGAATGATGGATAGTTATTTACCTTTTCTCTAGTAACTTACCCAGACACAAGTTATACCCGTTGTTAAGTGCATAAAAATTCAGTGTTCTTTTAGAGTACTAACTGCACAAACAAAGAAAAAGTTATTTACATATTCAACTGTCCGAATGACACAAATTTTAGGCTTTAAGGAGAAGTCACATCTCAGGCATGGAACACTCAGTGATCGAAGTTCTCTCCCCTTTTTTCTTTTCTTTTTCGTTTTTCCTTTTCCTTTTCGATCTTTTTGGTTCTTCCCCAACCGGCCAGGCCATGTGGCAAATCTCTCACGCACCCGTCGTGGTCATGAACCCTCGCCGTCCTGCCTCCATCTGCCGGCAACATTAACCTCACTCGGTGGAGTTGTTAGCTGCATAAATCTCTATCTCTCTGCACGGAGCTTGCAACCGCCCCTATGGAGGTCATGACCTCCGTCGATTCACTCTAACGAAGCTAACTCAGCTCACGCGGCTTCCATGGCCGCAACAGCGGGCACTGGGTCCGTCGATCACTCAATTTTCAGAGCAACCTCTCATGCTTGGATATCCCCAGCGTCGTTCAGGGTCATCGGGTTGCGTTTGCCACTAATAGTCCAGCCCGTAACGAAGACTCAGATTGAACTGATCCACAGTCTCTCATGCTTGGACAGATCAATAAGAACAGGGGACTAATTAAGCGAGCATGCATGTTCTTGCAATTATTAAGGCCTTTTCACCCAGGTCCTAATTAGGTGAGAACGTGCATACCTCAAATCTGGACCCAAGGACGGTGCATCAAGGCACGTACTCAATGCTCGTTTGAAAAGATTAGTATTCGATGAGTAGAAGAGAATTGGAAAGGGCAACCAATGTCGGTGGCCCCCTTAGGGCAAAGTTCGAGACATGGTTAGAATGTTAGTACCACTCGTTGTAAGCTAACTTGTTACCATCGTATAGCTAGATGAAAAATGAGATTAAAATCTCAGTGATCCATGTGTTTAATAAATAAGTCGAACTTAAACCACATATGAGTAAAGATTTCTTGAGATCGATAGTATCCAATACAAATGCAGATTTTGAGTATTATACTTAATTATCTTTGCGGCAAGGTTAGGGTTTATGAATAGTATATAATTTCTTCGGACGAACAAAAGTAGTAGACCGTAGTGCTCTCTCCTCGTACACGAAAATGGGCTTCTATTCCTTAGGCCAAGGTAGGGGAAGAAAAGACTATGCTTTTACTTCAACATAAGCCATGCCTTCGACAGCTCATGGTGACTTTGTGATGGACGAAACGCGTTCTTTTTGAAATGACTTAAGTTTCATTTGTTTCGAGAAAAACATTTTCGTCATTTTTTGGCGTTTGATCGTGAGAAAATGTTTCTCTACTCAATGGAAAATCCATACTTAAATTCAAGAAAGTGATTTATTATTTGAAAAATTGGAAATTATTTAAAAATATGATTAAATATTGATATTTGGACAAGAGGTTCTATGTTTGGACACGAGAACCCAATGCTTGCTCTTGAGCCATTGACAACCAATATAGATTTCGGTGGTTAAGGTTAGGTCCACCAAAGACCGTTGAGGCAAAACCCGAGTCCATAGAGGCTGGGCCTAGAGCATCAGTGCTTGGGCCCAAGTTTATAGAGGTTGGGCTTGGGACACCAACGCTTGTGCTTGGGACCTTAGTTTCTGTGCCAAGGCCTATGGACGTTGGGCCCAAGACCCTAGTGCTCATGCTTAAATACCTAACTCCCATGCTCAGGTCCATTGAGGTTGGGCTTGAGACCTGGTGCATGTGCCTTGAGTACATCGAGGTTGGGCGTAGGTCTTTAGTGCTTGAGCCCTAGTCCATGGAAAGCATGCTTGAGTTCACAAAGGTTGGGCTTGGGCCCAAGAGCCCTAGAGCTCATGCCTAGGTTCAAACCCATTGAGACTAAGCCTAGGACCCTAGTCCCTATGCCTAGGTCCTTGGCACCCCAGCTTAAGATCCTAGTGTCCATGATTGGATCCCTCACGCCTAAGCCTAGGTCCATTGAGGCTAAGGCCTAGGATTCTAGAGACTGTGCTTGGGATTGGGTCCCCAACGCTTGGGCCTATGTCCATTGAGGCTAGGCTTAGGACCTTTGACACCTAAGCTTATGTCCATGACGCCCTAACCCCTATGTGTGCCCATGCCTAGGCTTGAGTCCCCAATGTTCGTGCCCATGTCCTTGCGCTTGAGATCGAGTCTATTGAGGCTAGGCCCCAAACTCCATGCTAGTGCCTGGGTCTATCGAGGGTCAGGCCTGGGATCTTGGAGGTTGTGCCTTGGTCCTCAACGCTTGGGGCGAGGACCCCATGGTCGGGACCATATCTCCAAACCCTAGTGTCAAT
This sequence comes from Eucalyptus victrix, assembly GCA_016097545.1. NCBI lineage: Eukaryota > Viridiplantae > Streptophyta > Magnoliopsida > Myrtales > Myrtaceae > Eucalyptus > Eucalyptus victrix. The sequence goes on along the minus strand of CM027845.1, from coordinate 10,742,076 downwards.
GCTTGGATATTCATTTGCTCATGCGCAAATCACTAATGCCTAAAAAGTGTAATTCTAACTAGAAAAGTTAGATCAAATTTTCTTTACTAAGCAACAAAATTTTTTTTAGTTCATTTTTGAGTTTCAACCAAAATTTATTTTTGAATTTCAACTAAACATTAAAAAATATTATCATTTTTTAGAAAAAATGACTTCTTAAAGAATATCTTTTAAAAGGTCATAATCTAGTGATCCAAATCAATTCGTGGATGCTCATATCTTACGGGTATTTCTGACCGTGGCTTTTCACACAGCAAAAGCGTCCTGCCCCATTTGACAGCCATCAGTCACGGCCAGGCATCGATGCTCCTGTCCTGTGAAAGCCCCCGCGACATGAATTCCTCGAAAGAGCAAATCATGAAAGCCCGTAACTTGCACACCCTCCCATCTACAAACCGTTGCGAAGGATATTATAGAAATGCAAATTTTCTTCATGTTCATGGTCGATTTTTCTCTTAAGATCAGGACCTTCTCACGTGTCTTAGGCTCCATTCATTATGTAAAAAATAATTTTAAAAAGATATTTTTCAGATTTTTCAGCATATCTTTTCATGAAGTCGGGAAAAACATTTGCCATCAATAGAAAAAAAAAAAAAAAGTCTTTCAAAATAAAGAAAAATATTTTCCACTCTTGAGAAAGAGGAAAAAATTTTCCACATCTTCTTTCACCTTACCTTCTTTTTCTAACTACCTTTTTTCTTTTATTGTATTATTTTCATAATTTTTTAAAATTGAGTTTTAATTATTTTTTATTCTTTTTGCTTTTTCTTCTTCTTCCTTGGCTACTCACTAGCCACAAGTGAGTTGAGCCTCGCCACATGGCAAGACTCGAGTTTGCTTGTCGCTATCGTGAGGCTATCAGCTAAGAAAGAAGAAGAAAAATAAAAAAGAAAAAAAATAAAAATATTTTTTCAAAAATAAAATAAAAATATTAAAAATTGATTTTAAACGTAAAATAATTAAAAAATTATTGAAATGAGTGCATTGAGGAAAATATTTTCCTTACCAAACAGCAAAAAATATTTTTGATTTCATTTTAAGGTTTCAACCGAACACCAAAAATTTTATCATTTTTTTTGGAATCTTTGTTGAAAAATATTTTCTAAAAAGTCAATTTTTTTTTGGTGAAACAAACAGATTCTTAATTTTTTCTTTTTGCCATTTGATACACTTATCTAATTTGGTATATAATTAAAGAACTGCATAGCCCGAAATAGTATGAAAAGGAATTCGAGAAATCCATGGGGTTTTATGTTCAGCATCAATGTTTCCCTTGAAATCAGATCCTCAAAAAGAGTCGATCAAGATTTATGAATTGAAACTGAAGAATGGATTCCCATTTTCTTTTTCATTCGTGATAAGGTCAGAAAAGAGAATAACCTGCATTTTCACCAAGCGAAATCACTGAAAATTTACGGATCGAAGAACTTCAGAGTCACAAAAGCATGCCCAGAACAAATACCATCTGTTGTTGTTGGGAGATGGCAGCGGATGCGGGGCCCATAGTAAATGCATGTATATGTAAGGTCGCGTTTGGCGAGCGCGACCTCACTAATGCGATCGATCTGCTAAGTTCCTTGTTGTTGCATACGAGTCCTCGGAGAGAGCATTCCTTGGGCCAATAATTCATGGCAGTCGAGATAAGTCTGCAGGAGGGTGCTCTCTGGGGACGCAGGCTGCAGAGATTAGAAGCAATGTTGACGCAAGACCCCGTCTCATGCGATGAGACGACGACCAAGGACCTATTCACTGCTGCGGAACGAGGCCAAGTTGATGAATTCATCCGAGTCGTAGAACGTTACTGTTCCGAGGGCGACCGACGTCTGTGTCTGTGGGTCATTCGGAGCCCCTCCCGGAATTCATTGCTCCATATCGCCGCTGACCTCGAGAAAGACGAGATGCTGAGAGCCATCGTCCACCACTTTCCCGTCAATCTCTTAGCCGAGGAAAATTGCAGGGGAGACACTGCGCTTCACTTGGCTGCCAGGGCCGGAAGGGCCCCTGCTGCCCTAGTCCTCATCGGCCGAGCATCGGAAGTTGGTGAGAGTGAGAGGCGGCGGGCTCTCGTGCAAGTGAGAAATCGCAGGGGAAACACCCCGCTGCACGAGGCCGTTATGAGCAACCACCTTGAAGTGGTTGAGATCTTGATAGGTGAGGACTTGCAACCCGTCTATTGGAAGAACAAGGAAGGTAAATGTCCGATGACTCTGGCCGTCGAGAGAGGCAACTTGGGGGTTCTCAGGCTTCTGTTGGCAAAGCCACTTGAGCCATCATGGATTCAAGGCGACTCGCCCGTTCACGCGGCTATCTTTCACGGCAAACTCGGTAACTTTTACTCTTTTTGCAATTCTCCACGTCATCCGTTTACAAGAATGGTATGTTGAGACTTTGTGAGGTTTTTTTTTTTACTATTCTAAAAGTTTAAATAGTTAGATAAATACGTTTTTTAATCTTTTGAGTTTAAACAGTGAGGAGTGAGATTATATGAATATAAGATCTATTGAAACCCCATGGACAAGCAATTTGGGATACTTTTGACACCCCTCAAGTGCAAACTAGAGTGAATAACGCATGGAATTGATGAAAAGGGAGTCACATATGCAAATAGAGGCGGAATGTAACTTTGATACCATGCAAATTGTTTAATATTTTAATAACTTAACACTTCCCTTCATATGTATATTGGATTTTAGCCTAAGATTAAAGTGGAGAATTTTATGGGATCACTATCAATTATTTGATAAGTGTAAACTTTTAGATGAATGTGTAGTTTAATATTTAAATGGTTTAAAATTTCTCCTCATGTGTTGACTGGAATTTGGCCTACCCTTAAAGCTTGGATATATATATATATATAAGGAAGTAAATGAGGGGTATAGGAAGATTGGAACTCAGGATCCTCTTTTTCTAATATTATGTGAAATTTTATGAGACTATTATCAATTGTTTTAAAAGTTTAAGCTGTTAAATGAAAATATTGAAATGATTTTAATTGACACTTAATCTAGACATGTTGGGGGCACTTTCGGAGGGAAATCCAAAATTGTTTGAGTTGAAAGATGATAGACACGGCACACCGCTCCATTTGGCAGCATGCGTCAATTTTTGCGAGGGCATCGAATTCCTGAGCAAAAAATTCGCGTTGAGCGCGGTCGAATATGATAGAGACGGCCATTTTCCGATTCACGTCGCTTGCAAAGAGGGTCATGTTCAAGCCATCAAGGAGCTCCTTCACCAGTGGCCAAATCCGATGGAGTTGACCAATCAACATGGACAAAACATCCTTCATGTCTGCGCCAAGCACGGAAGAATCCAGGCAGTGAGGTACATACTCGGGAATGCCGACCTTGAGAAGCTTATCAACGAGAGAGACAACGATGGGAACACGCCTTTGCATTTGGCCACATTGCCGTGGCACCCCGTGGTTCTTCTCGATCTCGTGCTGGACAAAAGAGTTGATTGGAACCTTGTCAACAGCGAACGCTTGACGGCTCTTGACATTGCGATAGAGCAAGCCAAAAGAACGGATACCTCGCTTCAAAAGGTATGCACTCACTAGAAACTCCAAAATTGAACATTAACAACAACAAAATTAAGCAATCTTTTCTATCTTCATGCGGTATGTACGAGGCTTCCAATTACAATGACCCCGTATTTTCTTGTTCGGCCCATGCCTAGAGATTACCATCGATGATTTTGAAATCTGCTGGGGCACCTACAAGTAAAGATCTGACTATCTACAAGTCAAGAGTCCATGAAATGGGGGAATATATAGTCCTTGCTCTCCAATCCGGGGATCTATTGAAGGAACAGACGAATGCTCGTTCGATCGTTGCCATACTTGTGGCGACTGTGACCTTTGCGGCTGGTTTAGCAGTTCCTGGAGGGTTCGAGAGTTCTGGAGCTAACCCGGGAACGGCTACAATGCTGAACAGGGGCATGTTCCAGGCCTTTGTCATTTGCAACACCGTCGCAATGTACAGTGCCATGGCCACGGTTATCTTGTTGCTCTATACACAAGTTGAGGATTCTTACGTTGCTCTAACTGCCCATATAATTGCAAAGGAGGCACTGTTGGTAGCTCTCGGAACAATGTCCGTAGCATTTATGGCTGGTGGCTACTTGCTCATAAGCAAACTCACTTGGCTCGCCTATTTCTTCCTGTTGATCGGAGCTGGAGCCCTATGCGTTATCTGCGGTCTGTACGCGGCAACGTGCGTTCCTTTGGCGCTACGCAGCCTAAATATACCCTATGTCCGCTACATAGGCTTCCATATCATCAGGCTAGGAATCGCAATATCGAGACATATAGCTAGCTTCCCGGATGTCCTTTCTGATAAAGACTTGCAACCTGCAGCCAAGAATGGAGCAAGGACAACTGTGACGTTGAATGGGAATCGCTCGGCCACTTAGCCTTGCCGATCAATTTGAGATGAACTTTTATTTTTGTCGCCTATTTTATCCATGTTGAGCTTCCTTGCTTCACTTGTAGTCGTGTGGTTGAGTTTCAAGAATGCAGTTGCAATTGATGGAGACAGCCTTCTCTTTCCTTTTGTTTGACCGTAGAAAAACCGCACCGTCCTTGCTTGCATCGACTGGGTGGTAAATAATGGAGGCGCGGTTTTTTCAGTCTTCTATTAGACATCTTCCGGTATAGGATGTGTAACTCTCAGTCTACTTGGCATGGCGTGGCATGGAACATACCAGTAAATCAGAATTGAGCCTTGTTGAGTCATAAAGAATGATTTCTTTTTCACTTTAGTTCACGTTTTGCTGTGTTCTGTCGGAAAACCAGACAAATCGCAGGGGATAAATTGAGGACAACATCAACGACATCAATCATTTCATAGTATGATGAGTGCATAAAGAGGATATTGGCAGCGGGCGTCCAAGAATGTCGGGGAAACATTCAGTGGTCAGGGACATCAAAGCGTCCCATTAACCACGGACGTAGCACACATCTATCCAATTAGACCACTCATGATTTTTGACCCGTGGCAAAGCATTAAAATAAAAAATAAATAGCCAGCAAAAAGCTGAAAATGGGGATGATTAAATGCACAGCAACTTTATTTAAAAAATTGAAATGTTGCAAAAAAATTACCAAAGGTCTATTTGATAACTTATCAAAGGTACTTAATTTTATTCCTTTGTTTCTCGAAAAAAAAAAACATAAATTTTTTAGGTAATGTTTTTGTTTTGAGGAATAGATTTGAAACATATCAAGAAGTTAAAATAAGTTGATACTTTATTTCTAGAAATAATCTTAGAATTAAGCATTTTATTTTCTTATTTTCCTTTTCTTCTTCTTCTTATTCCTCTAGTCGGTCATTAGAGTCTTGTTGGCTTGAGCCTCGCCTTGAAGAAGAAAAGGAAAAAAAAAAAAAAAAGAAAATGTAATAAAATTATTAAAAAATAAAAAGAAATTCCAAGTTACAAAAAAATTTGAGGGTCATACTAAATAAATTTCTATTTGGGGAATATAAATTTTGTGTAGTTACCAAATGTTTTCGAATGCTTAGAAACTCATATGGGAACGGAATAAAAAAAAAATCATTTCTAAGCAAAAATTATTTTCGGGAACGGAATGATCACTAAGCGCGCATTTGGTAATTATTTTGTTCCCGGGAGCAATTTCTGATAAGAAATGATTCTTTTTTATTCTATTCCTAGGAACAATTTTTAAGCATTTTAGACCGTTTGGTAATTGTCCAAAATTTTTATTCTTGGAAAAAAAATTGCATTTGGTACTGTTACCGAACATTTCTAATCTAAATCATTTTCTTTTAACTTTTTAAATAATTTTATTACTTTTTTCTTTTTTTTTTTTCTTTCTCTTCTTCTTATTCTTCAAGGTTTGCTCAGTCTTGGGATGACCAGCAACTTACTAGACGAGGGCCGGCAACCTCGCCGGAGCGTAGCTAGCCCTCGACGAGGTTGTGCCTCATCAATTGAGCTTGCCGGCAGCTGGGCGGGACTCGGCCGAGCCTTGGCTGGGCGGAGCCTTCTCGTTGGCAAGGCAAGCCTCGCTCAGTTAGGCGAGGCTCACCGGTGGTCAGGGTAGGCTCGTGTGAGGCTCGCCTTGCTGGGGGCTAGACGAGCCTTTGCTGAGCTCACCGGACCTTGCTCAACCGATTGCCGACGGGCGACGATGGCGAGCGGTGGCGGCTGTGGCAGCAACCGTTGAAAAAGAAGAGAGAGGGAAGAAAAACAAGAAGAAAGAAGAGAGAGGAGAAAAATAGGGCTTGATTTTGGAATTGTTTTAAGAGAACAAAGAATCAACTTTGTTTTTTTTTTTTTTTACTTCTCGATTATGTTCCAAATCTACTTTCGGAAACAAAAAAAAAATAGAAATTTGTTCCAGGAAATAAAAATTTTATCAAACAAATTTCTATTCCAAATTTACTCCCGTGAATAAAAAAGTAAAAATTTTCACTGTTTGGTCGGTTGCCAAACACGCCCTAAAAGCACCCTAAGGGATTGTTTGTTTTTATTTCAAATAGTGTCTGATTCTATTCTTTTGTTCTTTCGAACAAAAAAAGAATAGAAATCCATTTGGATCTTAAGTGCTTGTGATGGAGGGAATCTGGGTCCTTTTCAAAATATTTTAGGTCATTAAATCTTTCAGCCGTGGCTTTTCCCACAGCAAAGGCGTCCGGCCCTAGTCGACGGCCGACAAAATAATGGTCAGTCATCGATTACTATTGTCTTGGGAAAGGCCGCGGCACTGGAGGACTTTAATCTTGTTCCTTTGGTGAATTATCGGAACGAGATTCTTAAAAATTGTAGCGCAAAATTGCAGATTGGAACTAAAATATGGAATCCGTTTTTCTTTTTCATTCATGATAAGGTTAAGCAAAAGAGTAATTTGCATTTCATCAAGCAAAATCACTGAAAACCTCACCAGTGTGTAATTTGAAGCTACTCGCAGCAGCAGAGTAGAGCGCAGCAGAGTAGAGCGGTCGATGCGATCCATCTGCTGAGTTTCTTGTTATTACCTACGAGTCCAAGGAGTGCATTCCTTTAGACCAATGAAACACGGCAGTAGAGATAAGTATGCAAGAGAGTGCTCTCTGGAGACACAGGCTGCAGAGATTGGAAGCGATGTTGACACAGACTCCGTCTCCTGCGATGAGACGACGGCCCAGGAGCTATCCACCGCTGCAAAACAAGGAGACGTGGACGAATTCATCAGAGTTGTGGAACGGTGCTGTTCCGAGCGCAACCTACGTCTGTGTCTGCGGGTCATTCTGAGCCCCTCCCGAATTTCGTTGCTCCATGTCGCTGCAGGCCTCGAGAGAGACGAGATCCTGAGAGCCATCGTCAGCCACTTCCCCGACCAGCTTGTGGCCAGGAAAAATTGCAGGGGAGACGCTGCACTTCACTTGGCTGCCAGGGCCGGAAGGGCTCTCGTGGCCTGAGTCCTCAACAGCCGAGCATTGGACGTTGGCGGGCGCAAGATGCGACAGACTCTCGTTCAAGTGAAGAATGGCAGGGGAAACACCCCGCTGCATGAGGCCGTCGTGAATGGCCACCTTGAAGTGGTTTAGATCTTGATAGGAGAGGACTTGCAACCCATGTATTGGGAGAACAAGGAAGGTAAATGTCCTGTGTCTCTGGCCGTGGAGAGGGGCAACTTCGAGGTTCTCAGGCTTTTAGCCACTTGATCTGTCGAGGATTGAAGGCGTGTCGCCCGTTCATGCGGCTGTCCTACAAGGCAAACTAGGTAATTTCACTCTTTTTACATTTCTCGACATCATTCACATGGACAACAGGCGCAATTAATTGTGATTTGGCATAAATTGGTTGTTGTCAACGCGTTCGCGAGACAATAAATGAAACGAAATTTCCTCCAACAATCTTTCTAATTGACTGGTTATAAATATGCACATCACCCACACAGTATGAAGGCTCATTATATGCCTCAAGTACAAACTTTTGACCTCTATAGGTGGTCTTGCTCTTGACATTGGAAACTTTGCATCTAATTAGTGGACCTTAGACGTATGACCTCTAATTTTTGAGATCCTCTTACCAGCCACTCCCCCTCTCTCTCTCCCCTTTGTGTAATTGCGTGTGCTAAGCTCTGTTAAAAGTAGAGAGATGATAACGATGATGGAGGGTGTCGCGACCAATTTTTCGGGTTTGAACCACCTAGGGTTTGACTAATGGATTGTTAAGCCTAAACTTAACTCGGGCTCTCCCAAACCCATACCAATTCGCGACTTACGTTCAAGTTCTTAACATGTAATTGATTTTCAATTAGGAGTCGCCACTAATCTATTTTTTGGTGGGTCGATTAGAAACCCAAGTAAAGTAACGGGAGATTTACTTTACTCCTACGAACCAGAGATTTATGAGTTCGGGGACTTGGTTACGCTAGATTTCTCTAACGCCCTTTCGGTACCTTTCTCTTTTATTTTGAAAAATGTTTTGCAAGCAGCTTGAATTGATTTTAAATTATCTCCCTAACATGTGAGGTTGTCATGCGGGTGCGCAAACCACCAATTTAACATCCAAGTAAAGCAATAAATAAATTGCAGAACTTACCTCATAGCAACGAAAGCATCCGCGTTGTTAGATCAGAATTCACATTAAAAATCCTAGATATGATTTCTAATTAACACGCAATTTCTTTTTTTGTTTCACTTTTTTAATGATAATCATGCAATGCATGATACTAATCTAAGATGATATGACATGGCAATATGACCTAAGTTGTATGACATGAGTAAAATAATTTCTAAAGAAATGCAATGATTAAATATGCAATCTAAATTAACCTAATGACTTAATTCTAATGACGGGCAATTTTCTAATTAAATGAACCTAGCAACAATCACTAAATGACGTGCCTTTCATGACCCTAACGCTATATGACGTGCACATGTTTTTTAATTTTCTTAATAAGCATGCAATCTATCCTAAAGAATGAATTTGATTTACTCTAAGACAATTTCTTTTGTATTTTCCTTGAAATTCGAAATTAGAAAAATGCAAGGATTATCTAGCTAGCTTAAGATTCTATTCAATTTGTATTAAGGATTAGGTCAGGCTAAACCCTAATTTAAACTAAGATATAATCTTAACTTAGCAATCTCTAACTTAAGATGCAATCTATCTAAAAAATCAATCTAAACTTAAAATGAAATATGCAATTTTATCCTAATATGTAATGACGTACAAAAGATGCCCTAATTTTACATGACATATGCATGATGATTTTTTTATGTTTTTTTATTAATTTTGAAATTAAAAAAGTGCCACATGCAACTTAAATTAAAGAAAAAACTAACATCCTAAACAAATGCATTTTTTTTTTAATTTTTCATTTTTTCAAAAATTCGAAATAAATAAAGTTCCTATTCTAAACATGCAAGATAACCCTAAAACGATGAATATTCTAAAACGAACCTAATCTAATTCAGATTTTTTTTTATTTTTCCTTTCTTTTACGGGGGCAATCAAAATAAGACATCAAGAACAACACGGCAACAAATCAGGCAAGATATCATCCATGTCCATTTTGGAAATAAATTGACGAATCGTATCTCGCGCATGAGATCGGATTGGCCAATTTCAAATAAAGTCACGAATCATATCTCGAGCGTGAGATTGGATTGGTGACTTTTCCGTACGATTGCGGGTCGTATTTCGAGTATGAAATCGGACCGTCAATCATATGCACGTTGCGAAACTCGAGTTGCGAATATCATGGCATATCGGAAATTTCCATCATGTGCACCAATGAATATATCTAATAAGGAAACAAAATTTTCAGAAATTAAAATAGCCGAAATTTTTACCTATTCCAAATACTTGCTTCCAAATTTGGTCTTCGAACGGCGGCCAGCTTGTGATGACCAATTATGCTTCAAAGCAAACCGGCAAGGCATCTCAGCTTGGGATGCTCGAGCTGGTAATTCACGGTGTGGTGCTCGGTTGACAGCAAAATCAAAACAAATGCGCGGCAAGGAGCAACGCAATATATAGCATTAAATAATTAGACCCCAAACCCTCGAATCTCCTCACCGCCGGCGTTTCGGCTTGACTTGGTGGACGTCGGGCTTGCTGAATGCACACAGTAACTATAGAAATCCCTCGGCTTTTTGATCGAATTCTGGTCACTCTGGTGACAATATTCTTTGAATATTCAACTTTGACTTTCATAGCTCCACAGTCAAATTTTTGACTTGCCTACCCTTACGGTCCGTGGATATCAAGTGGAATAGCTGCAACAAAACTCGAGCGAATCGTTCAAAGAAAAGAAAATAAAATATAACTTATTATAACCCACGTCGGGAAAGATAGCTCTGTGGCAAAACCGGTTTGGTCATGCAAGAACGCCGGGACAGAGATCGATGAAATAGCAGCCCGTCTCGATGCCGGGTCAAAGAACAGTGTCGCTCATCCGCGCAACGACGGGGAGCAGCTCTACTCGGCGTCGGGCTTACGTCAGGAACATAGTCGCGGGACTGGATCAAGACAGCAGCACCTCGTTAGATCATGAAAAGATCGGCACCACGGGCACCGGAGGTAGCCACGAGCAGAGGCGGTGATGAAGGGCAACAGCTTGCGTTGGGGTAGGTCCGCCAGGAAATCTGTGAAAGAATCAGGAAATCTGTGAAAGAATCAGGAAATCGAGAGGGCTTGAAATGCCGGGAACCATCTCGAGCCGCTCACTGGAAGCTGTGACTGAAAGCTGCTGGACGTTAAGGATATCAGGCACGTATTGGGTAGCAGATAATGGACAGCAGTAGCTTCGGATAGCGCACAAGGGATTTTTCTCTCAATTCTCTTGTGGCCGTGTATCAATATGTGTAGGTGAAATAGCTAGTACGAGTACCTAGAGGGGGGGTGAATAGGTATACAAATAAAAAATTTCTCGAAACTTGCACGATATTTAAACAATTAGTGAATTTGCAACAGTTAAAAATTCAATCGCAAGACTGAGTAAGGGAAAGAGAGAATTGAACACTCGGTTTATAGTGGTTCGGCTTGATTCAAGCCTACGTCCACTCTTCTGCACTGACAGCCGATTGGCTGGATTCCACTATGATCAAAGAGATGTTACAGTGTTGATCTTCCTTGATTTCTAGGTGTAGATGATCTACCACACTCACTCAAGGCGTCACCAAGTATAAACACTCTCTGTATACAATTTCGCTCAGTCTCAACTAACAATCAAGGATCTTCAGACTCTGGAATTTTTCTATCGATCACACACTTAAAACAACTAGACGTCTTCCTTTTATACTCCTTCATGCCATCATAGCCGTTGGCACTTACCAAAGGAATTCCTCCAATCTACCCGTTGGACGGAATCAATCAAGAAGATCATCCGAGCTATTTAAGGAATCTGATGATAGCCCATCAATCCTGTTCGCCCATACAATCGGGATCTCGGTTTCCAAGAATAGAATATTCCAAGATTATTTCGTCGACCATCGGATATTCAATCGATCTTAGATAAGAATTAAAGAATCCGAAATAATTATCCAACCAAAGAATCTATTCCGAGAGGATAGGATCGAATCCTCAACCATAAACCTCGGCTTTGGAATTCCTTCGACCTTTGGATTAGAAAGATCGGTGAGAATAGACTTAAGTCTTGAGTCCCGAGTCTTAAGTCTTGAGTCTTGAGTCTTGGGTCTTGAGACTTGAGTCTTGGGTCTTGAGTCTTGGGAGAACAAAGTCTTCAGACTTTAAACTGACGGTCTCCGTACATCCAGACTTTAGACTGAAAGAAACGTTTTGTCAGCTTCAAAATATTCTGGAAAGATTTCTCCAACAATCTCCCCCTTTTTGATGGTGACGAAACTTTCTTGAAGATTTGAACCACTTTGACCTGCAAAACATTTCTCAAGCAATATGGCTAACTCATAAAGATTAATGAAACAACCAAACTCTGCATCCACAGAAAATTGGTTAGTCTTTCATGAGAAACACAATATAACAACACTTGAATAAATGCAACTAGTCAAGTTCATAATCCACAGCCAATTCAGTCAAATTCACACCCAAGTTCAAGTTCTCAAGTCATACTCAAAATAAACATAACCACAAAGGTCAAAGTTTAAAAAATGAATGAAAGTTCAAATTGGTTCTCCCCCTTTTTGTCAGCATTGAAAAGGGTGAGAAAGGAGTCATGTCTGCTTGGGAATGCGCACGATCTGGAAATCCCCAATGGACTGGACTACTCCTTCAAGCTTCTTCGAGTCTTCCTTGACGAGCTACCTCTTCTCCCTTGGCATTGGCTTGAAGTTGCAGTAGCGAGGTCTTTAAATTTATCTTCCGTGAGACCGAAGATTCTTGTCTAGCATGCTTTAAAGCTTGGATTTCACGATCCCGAGAACATATATCTGGTTACGCATTTCCCGAGAAGAATATTCATGATGCTACGAAGATCTGCGGAATCATCATCCGTGTACCGGCATTGGCTTTCTCGAGATGGTGTGTATGCGAGACGATGGCGCTTACGTACGGTCCGGCAGATTTGGAATCGACGTATCACCTTCTTCGGGCAATTGAGAGACCTGAACTTCTTCTGGGTCTTCTGGAGATTGTCTTAGATCTTCAGCAGCATGAGGTGTAGACCTCTCTTGCACGCTAACTCCCCCTGTCTCTAGGACATCGAGAGGGGAAGAGTGATGATCATGCTCTTGATTTCCCTTCTCTCCAGTTTATCGCGGACTGTTCTTTTTCTTCTTCTCCTTCTTCCTCAACTTCTTTCTCCTTCTCTCTCTTTCTTCTTCTTCTCTCGCTCTGCTGAAGTTACGTCGGATAAGACACGAGAACGTCTTGTTCTTGTCGGTCTTTGGGATAGTGGGATCTTCATCATCTTCATCTTCATCTTCATCTTCCAGGATAAGAGTTCTTTTCCTCTTTTTCGACGAGGCACCAATGGCCTCCTTTCCTTTCCTTTTGAAGCGGATGGACTTTGGAGATTTCACTTTGAATTTCTCCATTGCCTTGGAGAGTTCTTGCAGACGCATCTTCATTAACATTTTCAACCCTACCACCATCTTATCACACGGTCGAACACAAAAAATATGTGGCGGTTCAATATTCAGATGTCGAAGATCTTGGTCACCCGGACCGGGATAAGGCAATTGTCCTTTGTCTTTTGACACTTTCTGTACATATGGAAAAGAATAGTGTGCGGGAGAGAAAACTTCCGTCTGAGTTGATCGCATACATCAACTTTGCTTCGAAAAAGACACGAAGTCTTTGACGTAGACTTCGGTCTAAGACAATTGATCACAATCTTATGAAGCACAATGTTGATGGCATTCATCCTGGAATAGATAATTTTCTTATCTACGTCCCTATCTTTGACAAGATCCAGTAGTACGAGCGGTGAGACTTTGATTGGGAGATAGCGTCCCGTTCAACTCCAATTATGTCCGCCAACATATTCACATCTACCACATAGACTTGGTCTCGAACACTGAATGAAATTCTATTCGCATCCAAAAGCTAAGATTTGAATAGAAATAAGCGGTCGTTGATCATACCCGTCTCAGAGTCGAGCAAAAAGTCTCAAGTTGAAGCAAATTCAACTTCTCCCTTAAGTTCAAGTTGATGGAATCCAGGAAGTCAAAATCGACACTTCTAGGGTTGATTACCCCTCTTTTCAACAGCCTGAAATACACTTTTTCCTGATCCTTGGATTTAAACAAATCCATCCGATTTCCTTTCACCTTTGCTGCCACACCCATTCTAGGTTTAAATTCAAGGAACATTTTGTCATCATCGTTCCGTCAATCGATTTTGTCCCGGCATACGAGGATCACTTGGAATGTTCGCAGAGCCTCCTCTGCTCTTCCTTTCGGAGCAATTCCCAACTCTTCCATTTTCCGCAGAAAAAGATACTCATTCCCATAATTTTTGTCCTTAAGGAAGTCATCTATATATTTTAACGAAGAACCGGTGCTTTTCAACGCACGATAAAGCTTATAGATAACAGAGGGTTTTTGGACTCTTACTGGGTCGGCATCCTCGATTATCTCTTCTTCTAAATTTTGACTTGCACCTTGTGGGTCGGGAGATGCTTTGAATAACGTGGAGGAGAGCGAATCGGACTTTGTCGCCGACTTGGTAAGTCTTCTTCCTCGCAAGATCGAAGTGAGTCGGTCCCTTCTCCATTCTTTGTGGTCCCCTACTTGCGATTCTTGATGATTTCCTCGAATACGACATCTTTCTTTGTCTATTGGAGGATTCCTTCACTTGCTTTTCCCAAGAAAAATGACCACTTTCTCGACGATGAACAAAGAGTAGAAACGATGTCGGGAGGAGAGTGCCTTTTAGGGTTTTGAAAATTGGGGGTAGAATGACTTTGTGTATTTATATATGCCTCGGATTTGAAAAGAGAAGTTTAAACGGTACAAGGAAAGTGTACGAACACTTCTTTTCAAAATCAATAACTGCCAAAATTAACTTCCTTTAAAAAAGACAAGTTTTCAAATTTCACACAAATTATATCTGAATAAAAGAACGTACCTTTTCGAGATAAGATAAACGAGAATTCGTACCTTTTAGATGGAATAGCAACTTACAGTCTTTAGCGATGAATGATTGAGTCTCAGGATTTAAAGTCTAAGAGATCAGAGTCTTAGAGTTGGTGAGTCTCTAGACTTTAACTTCTTCAAGCTTCAAAATGTTGAGTCTTGAGCGGATGAAGTCGAATTGATTCTTCTCCAAAGGCTTTGTGAATATGTCCGCTAGTTGACTTTTTGAATCAACAAATTGAATCGAGATTTCTCCATTTTGAATATGATCTCTAATGAAGTGATGACGAATCTCAATATGCTTTGCTCTTGAATGAAGGATTGGATTTTTGGTGAGATTGATCGCGCTGGTGTTGTCACATCTGATTTACGTGCATGAGTCTTCAATGCCAAAGTCTTGTAGCTGTTGTTTTATCCATAGAATTTGCGAACAGCGGCTTCCAAGAGCTACATACTCGCTTCGTCGTTGAGAGAGCTACGGTGCTTTGCTTCCTTGAAAACCAAGACACCATCTGTTTCCAAGCGAGTTGACAAGTTCCGGGAAGTGCTCTTTCTATCGACTCGCAACCGGCCGGATCTGCATCTCGAGTATCCTAGAAGATTAAAGTCTCCCCTCTTTGGATACCAAAGACCGATGCTTGAAGATGAAGCAACGTATTTGATAATACGTTTCACGGCAATGAGATGTGATTCTCTAGGATCTGATTGAAACCTAGCAGAGATACAAACACTAAACAAAATATCGGGTCTAGAAGCGTAAGATAAAGAAGTGAACCGATCATGCTCTGTACTGCTTTTGATCTACTTTCTTCCCTTCTTCATCCTTGTCTATCTTCGAGAACATGACATTGGTATGTCGGTCTTTTTGCACTTTTCCAATCCAAACCTTTTGACAAGATCATTCGCATATTTTTCTTGATGAATGAAAGTTCCTTCCTTCATTTGTTTCACTTGGAGTCCAAGAAAGAATGTTAACTCTCCCATCATACTCATTTCAAATTCATCACGCATAGACTTAGAAAATTTCTTGCAAAGACTTTCATTAGAGGATCCAAAAATAATGTCATCAACATATATTTGAACAAGTAAAAAGTTTTTGTTTTCCTTTTTGATAAACAAAGTAGTATGTACTTTACCTTTGACAAAACCATTCTGTAATAAAAACTTACTTAGTCTGTCGTACCAAGCTCGAGGTGCTTGCTTTAGACCATACGAGCCTTTTTCGGTCCAAGACGAGTCGGCTTCTTTGGGTCTTCAAATCCAGGGCGGTTGTTCCACATAAACTTCCTCATGGATAAATCCATTTAGGAAAGCACTTTTGACGTCCATTTGGAATAACCTGAAATTTTTGTAACAAGCAAACGCAAGTAATAGACGAATAGCTTCTAACCTTGCAACTGGTGCGTAAGTCTCGTCATAGTCTATTCCTTCTTCTTGCGTATATCCTTTGGCCACGAGTCTTGCTTTGTTTCGTACGACTTTTCCTTTTTCGTTCATCTTGTTCCTGAATACCCATTTGGCTCCAATAACGGTTTTACCTTTTGGTTTAAATGTCAATTCCCGAGACATCATTGATGTTGAACTATCGAGCTCTTCTTGCATAGCTTCGATCCAGCTTTCATCGGATAAAGCTTCTTCTATGCTTTTTGGTTCAATTTCTGAAATGAGAGCCACGGACTAGATTCTTCATGCCTTTTTGATCGGTACGGATTCCTTCATTAAGTTCGCCAATAATAAGATCTTTGGGATGACCGGATTTGTGCTTCCGGTTACTAGTTGATTTGCCGGTTGATGATCTCTTTCTTTATTTGATTCTCCATGAGAGTCTTGATGATGGACTTCCGGACTCGAGATGCTTCTTGAGATGTAGACATTTGAAGGTCTAGAGCGGGTTCATCTCTTTGTCTTTGAGTCCGCTGGATTCATCTTGCACCGAGTCTTGGAATTTGACATTCATTGATTCTTCCACAGACCGGCTTTTCTTGTTGTAGACTCGTAGGCTTTGCTTGATGTAGAATATCCAAGGAAGATGCCTTCATCTGATCTTTCTTCAAACTTACCAACTCGATCATTTGCATTTTTCAAAATAAAGCATTTGCAACCAAATACATGAAAGTATGAAACAATAGGCTTCTTACCTTTGAACAATTCATAGGGGTTTTCTCAAGAATAGGTCTTAGAAAGACTCTATTTATAATATAGCAAGCGGTTGAAACACTTCAGCCCAAAATCGTGAAGAAATTTTACTTTCAATTAAAAGTGTTCTAGCCATTTCTTGAAGAGATCTATTCTTTCTTTCCACAACTCCATTTTGCTCGGAGTATACGGAGAGGAAAACATGTGATTAACACCCGTTTATCACGGAATCTCGTAAAATCTTGATTTTCAAATTCACTTCCATGATCTCGTTCTTATACTAGAAATAGCACATCCTTTTTCATTTTGAACCTTTTTAGCAAACTTCTCAAAGTACGAAAAGGTTTCGATTTATTTGCAAGAAAATATACCCAAGTAAAACGAGAGTAATCGTCTACAATTACTAGACAATATTTCTTACCTCCAATGCTCTGGGTTCTTGTTGGTCCGAAGAGATCCATATGAAGCAACTGTAGTACATGATTAGTTGATACATGATTTATTTGCTTAAATGAATTTCTTACCTGCTTTCCCGGAATGCATGGAGTGCATAAGTCAGACTTTTGGTATGGCAATTTAGGTAGACCTCGAACAAGTTACTTTGAAGAGATTTTGGCTAATTGCTTCTTGTTGATGTGGCCAAGTTTTCTGTGCCATAGAACTGCTTCATCTTGAATTGAGATTAAGCATTGTTCTTCATTTGGCTTTACATCAAGGAGGTAGATGTTTCCATGCCTTCGACCCATGAAAGACTGAGTCGAATCTTTGCTAATTCCAGAACATATGCCTTCTTGAAAAGAGATCTTGTAACCAGTATCACACAGTTGGCTAATACTGAGTAGATTGTAGTTGAGTCCTTCCACTAGAGAGACATTGCTTATTGTGAGATTTCCAATTTTCACGTTCCGAATCCCACAATACTTCCTTTGCTATTTCCTCCGAATGAAACTTTTCCACCATTTACTTGAATAAGCTTTATGAAACAATTTGAGTCTCCCGTCATGTGTCTTGAGCATCCGCCGTCAAGATACCACTTTACCTTCTTTTTGACGAGACCTCGCATTCAAAAAAGAGTCTCAAGCTTTCTTTGGTACCCAAATTTTCTTGGGTCCTTTGGTGTTAGTAGGATGAGTATTATTAGGCCATACTCTCTTAACGAGCTTCCAAACCATAGGACACTCTTTTTCAAAATGATCCTGACTCATTACACTTAGAACACCTTAAAGCATTTCGACCTACGTGCTTTACAAAACTCTTTTGAAATGATTTTTATAAGCCTCTCTCGATGGTCTTTTCTTAATTCTTTCTTTTACTTTCGGAAAATCAATCAAAGGGATTGTTTCAAATTTGTCATACCTAGACCCGACTTATTGAAGTAAGGTCTTTGGATTGAAAGGACTTTTTCAAGTTTTTCGGACCCTATTGAAAATTTCTTTGAAATATTTGATAAATCCATTTTTAAGAAAGCATTTTCTTTGGAAAGATTGTCTTCACTTTCTTTAAGAGTAGAAACATTCAAGTCTAAATTTTTTACCTTTTCTTCTAAAATGTTTTCCTTTTGTTTTAAAACTGAGTTTTCCTTTTTAAGTTCGGAAATCTTTTAAGAGAAGTCTTAAGTCTAAAACATAACTCATCAATATATTTAGAGACTTTGACAGGATTTTATAATCACTTACCTCAAATTCACTGCTCGAGTCGATCCAGTCGAGTCCGATTGTGCCATCGGACACGGGTTGGCATATTCCTCATCACTCTCTTCACACTCAGTATCGCTCCAGGTTTCGGCTTTAAGAGCTTTTCGAGACTTCTCGCTTTTCCTCTTTTCTTTTTCGAAGAGGACAGTTGGGTCCGATGTGTCCCTTCTTTTTACATTCGAAGCAAACTACATCTTTGTTTGGTTCCACATCATCAACGAGACTTGGTCTCGCTGTCTCGAAAACTTTGTTTCTTTGGAATGAACCTTCGCCTTTTCTATTCAGTTTTCTGAATCTTCTTATCATGAGGGCGAGCTCCTCATCATCCATATCATCTTCAGAATCTGCATCATCGAATCATCATTTGATTTTAGTGCAATAGATTTCTTACCTCTTGGATCTTCGTCTTCATTAATTCGTTCCACTTCGTAAGACGAAGAGTTGTCCGGTTCGTCTACGATAATGGCATGATTCTTTGCGTCTCTCTTATTGAAGTCTTTATATGATTCCAATCCTTGGAGAGTCCACGCAGAAGCTTGTTCACCTTCATGGGATCAGAAATTTTTTGTCCTTGGTTCTCAAGACCATTGACAATATCTCGTAAAACGACTAAACATGTCGTTATAGATTCTCCTGGTTTCATTTTGAAGGATTCATATTGACCAAGAAGAATGTTAATTCTGGTCTCCTTCACTCGATGTCGTCCCTTCATAAGTGATATGTAACCTGTCCCGACTTCTTTTGTCTTGTAACACAAGAAGATATTCTGTTATATTCGGTTGGTGACAAAGCACAATATAAAGAATAAATTGCTTTAGCATCGAGTGCTTGTCTCTTGTTTATTTCTTCTTGAGACATTCCGCTGGCTTCAACAGTTTCTTTCCCTCTTTCGAGAGATTGATGCAGCGGCGAGTGATTCCTCTTTCCACAACGTCCCATTCCGAGAGGATCCTTTGATCGTAGGAAAGCTTTCATCTTGTTCTTCCGAGATGTTGTAATCCTTTCCATCGAAGTAGGGAGGTCTGGTATTGCTTTGCCCCTCCATCGCCCCGGTGCTAGCATACTAGCCATGGATCTTTTACTCGAAGTAAAAAAACTTCAAACAAAGTAAGAACACGAGCTCGATACCAATTGAAATAGCTAGTACGAGTACCTAGAGAGGGGTGAATAGGTATAAAAAAATTTCTTGAAGCTTGCACGATATTTAAACAGGTTAGAAAATTTGCAACGTTAAAAATTCAATCGCAAGACCGAGTAAGGGAAAGAGAGAATTGAACACTCGGTTTATAGTGGTTCGGCTTGATTCAAGCCTACGTCCACTCTTACGCACCGACAGCCGATTGGCTGGATTCCACTATGATCAAAGAGATGTTACGGTATTGATCTTCCTTGATTTCTAGGTGTAGATGATCTACCACACTCACTCAAGGCGTCACCAAGTATAAACACTCTCTCGTATACAATTTCGCTCGGTCTCAACTAACAATCAAGGATCTTCGGACTACGGAATTTTTCTATCGATCACACACTTAAAACAACTAGACGTCTTCCTTTTATACTCCTTCATGCCATCATAGCCGTTGGCACTTACCAAAGGAATTCCTCCAATCTACCCGTTGACGGAATCAATCAAGAAGATCATCCGAGCTATTTAAGGAATCGATGATAGCCCATCAATCTGTTCGCCCATACAATCGGGATCTCGGTTTCCAAGAATAGAATATTCCAAGATTATTTCGTCGACCATCGGATCTTCAATCGATCTTAGATAAGAATTAAAGAATCCGAAATAATTATCCAACCAAAGAATCTATTCCGAGGATAGGATCGAATCCTCAACCATAAACCTCGGCTTTGGAATTCCTTCGACACTTTGGATTAGAAAGACGTCGGTGAGAATAGACTTAAGTCTTGAGTCCCGAGTCTTAAGTCTTGAGTCTTGAGTCTTGGGTCTTGAGACTTGAGTCTTGGGTCTTGAGTCTTGGGAGAACAAAGTCTTCAGACTTTAAACTGACGGTCTCCGTACATCCAGACTTTAGACTGAAAGAAACGTTTTGTTAGGTTCAAAATATTTTGGAAAGATTTCTCCAACAGTAGGCTCCCCTGAAAGTTTTCTTCCTGGTTAGTGGGTAGTCACTAGAAAATAAATAAAAAGAAAACCCAAATTGGAAGCATGAATCTGAAGCGATTCATGGGATCATGGCGGTGGCTCGTGATTGGATCGAACAGTGCAGGGCCCTCTCGGTCCGAAGCAGATCAGCAAGGCAGGGACGGCATCAACGAGGCAACAGCTGGAGAATAGATCGACGTGTGGTCTCACGGCAGCAGCGTTGTTGTTTTAGCAGGGCCGGCAACGGGTCAAGAGAAGCAGCGGCCGCGTTGTGTTAGCGGAAGTGCAGCAGGCCGTCGAGACTCGGCCGTGGTGTTCTTTGGAGTCAATGCGGTAGAAGCGGGATGCGCCGGATGAGACACCCGGAAAGCTCTGCGGAGTGGGCGAGGACCGGTATTGTGGATGTTGTTCTTGGAGAAGTGACTTCCGAGATCTGAGAGTTGCCGAGAGATAATGTCTCCGATTCACATATTTTAATCTCTACAAAATCTCCACTCGCTAATGGTGTCTCAAAGCTCCACTTCCTCTTTTTTTCTTTTGGTTTCTTCTTCTCCGTGCTTCCACTGACTTCGGGCCGTGAAAGACCTCCAGAAAAACCTTTTCTACTCTCTCTTCTCGATGTGTATCTCTCTCAATGGCCATGTATTCTATTGTGTGTGGCCTCCCCCAACCCTAGGTATTTTTTACATATTTATAACGCACGGATTAGGGTTTTAAAATTTTCCAACTTCATCTCCTCGTAGATTTCTTTTCAAAACGCAATATTTGTTTTTTTTTCAAACGGAATATTTGCTTTTTCAATTGAAATCTTATAAAGATAAATCCATAAAATCTCTCCGAGGATATGAACTTGGGCCGATTTGCTTTCTTTGTGGGCTTAGCCCGACTCATCAAGTTAAAGTTCTTAACCATCAATTTGAATCCATTTGTCACCCGCCCAATGTAAATGCAAATTAAAACATAAATGCACCTAAAACTATATGTTATGCAATTGACTATTTTTTCAAGGATAAAATTAACCCTTAATTTTTTAATCCAATAAATGATTAAATGGGTCGCCAAAATTTAGGTGTCAACAGAGGGACATCAACAATGACAGCAACAAGTGGCGACCGAGGAGCGACAACGGCACCGGCGTAGTGGGTGGAGGGCAGACAGATAGATCTTTTAGTACAAACCTATCAGTTTTCAAAAAGTTGTGAGACCATTGTTAATTATTTAGAAGTTTTAAACGGTTAGATAATTGTATGATTTAATATTTAAATGGTCTAACTCTTCCCCTCACATGTAGGCTGGAGTTTGATAAATGGCTTGAAAAGATTTTGACTCAAGACATTGTAATCTCATTGCTTAGAATTTCCAAAACAAAAGTTTAAGCTATATGAGGAGGAAGCTTATATGAATGTACCCATTAAAACCTAATAAACAATCGATATGGGATACTTTTGACACTCGCATGTAAATTGGACCGAGAACAACAAGTGGAATTGACAAACAATAAGTCTCACGTGCAAATTGAAGTGGAACGTGACTTTGAGTTCCATATGCAACATTATGGGACCACTTCCAAAGATGAAAGTGTAGTCTAATAATTAAATGGCTTAACACTTCCCTTCATATGTAGATTGGACTTTGGCCTAAAAATTAAATTGTAGAATTTTATGGGACCACTACCAATTGTTTTATAAATTTTAGTGATTAGATGGAGGTGTAGCATAATATTCAGATGGTTTAACACTTTCCCTCATGTGAAGGTTGGGCTTTGGCCATAAATTAAAGAAACAGAAATATACAAGGAGGCAAATAAATGATTTCAAAAGATTTTAACTCAAGATCTTTTACATTGATATCATGTAAAATTTTATGAGACCATAATTAACTGATTTAAAAGTCATAGCTATTAGATGTATAAGTGATTTGATATTCAAAAGGTTTTATTTGGCACTTATCTAGACATGCTGAAGGAAATTTCGGAGAGAAATCTAGACTTGTTTGGACTGAACGATGATAGAGGTGGCACTCCGCTCCATTTGGCAGCATACATCAACTACTATGACGGCATCAGATTCTAGCGAGAAAAATTCGCCTTAAGCACAGTCGAATATGATGGAGATGGGCATTTTCCAATTCATGTGGCTTGCAAACAGGGTCATGTTCAAGCAATCAAGGAGCTGGTTTGACAATGGCCAGCTCCGATGGAGTTGATCAATGAACATAGACAAAACATGCTTCACGTCTGCACCATGCACGAAAGAGTCCAAGTAGTGAAGTACATACTTGGGAATGCTGACCTTGAGAAGCTCATAAACGAAACAGACAACGACAGGAACATAACTCTGCATATGGGCACATTGCCATGGCATCCCGTGGCTCTGCTTCATCTCTTGCTGGACTGAAGAGTTGATCTCGAGCTTGTCAACAACGAATGCTCGATGGCCCTTGACTTTGGGAAAGCTAGTATGAGTACCTAGAGGGGATGAATAGATGCAAAAATAAATTTTCCAGAGAGAAGTGTGCAACTCTAATCAACAATAGATTGTGAAAAGGAAATTAGATTCTTGTAAACAAATTGAGTTACGATCAAAGTAAAAGAGCGTAGGGAAGAGAATTAGAACACAGGGTTTATAGTGATTCGGCTTAATCCAAGCTTACGTTCACTCTTCCGCACTGACAGCCCACCGACTGGATTTCACTATGAATCAAAAGAGTTGTTACAATAAAGCTCTTCCTTGATTCCACAGTGTAGAGACTCTGCTACACTTCCTCAAGGTCTCACAAAGATATTAACTCTCTTTTGAGTACAAGATTTCGCTCAACAATTGAATTGACTAAGAACAAGGAGCTTCAGACTTTGGAATTCTTCTATCGCGAGCACATTCGAACAACTAGAACGTCTTCCTTATATACTCTTTCATGCCATTACACCCGTTAGTACTTACCAAAGGAGTTCTTCCAATCTACCCGTTGGACAGAATCAATTAGGGAGATTTCGATTTGTTTAAGGAATATGACGATAGCCCATCAATTCTGCTCGCCCATACAATCAGGATCTAGGTTTCCATAAGTAGAACCTTCCAAGTATACTATGTCAATCAACGGATCCAAAATCCCCGAATCAATCTCAATTTGAATAATGGATTCCGAAATGCTATATCCAGCCAAAAGATCTTCTTCAGTCGATAGAATCAAATCCTTAACGAAATACTCAGTTCTGGATAAGCCTTCTTCGATGGTTTAGAAACTGTCAATGAGGATAGATTTGAGTCTTGAGTTTGGCAGTTTGGAGGCCTTCAGACTCTGATGGAAGAGTCTACATGTCTTTAGACTAGACTGATGGAAACGTTTTGTCAACTTCAAAACACTCAAGAAAGTTTTCTCCAACAATCTCCCCCTTTTTGATGGTGACAAAACTTTCATGCAAATTTGGATAACTTTGGCTTGCAAAACAGTACTCAAGCAAACATGGATATCTCATAAAAGATAATTGGCTTAGTAAAAATAACATTAAAATCTGCATCTACAGAAAATAGGTTAGTCTTGTAAATGAGCAACTATCTTTGCCACAAAATACCAATATTGCTTAAGATAAACAAACGATCAAACAGTCCAAATCCAAATCCAGTCACAACCAAACAGCCAAACACAAAAGTAAAGTCAATCAAACACAAAATTCAAGAGTTTAAATCTCAAAATCTCAAAAGTTTAAATTTCAAATCTACACCACATCTCTCCCCCTTTTTGTCAGCATTAAAAAAGGTAGAAATGAAAAGAAAATGGAATTAGGATTGCTTTGGAACACAAACAAATTGGAAATCTTCCATTGACTGGACAATCCCTTTCGGCTTTTTCAAATCCTCCCTCCTTCAGTTGAGCCACATCTTCACCCTTGGCATTTGCTTGAACTTGATGAGCAAGGGTATGGATTTGATCATGCAAAGAAACTGAAGAGGCTTGACTTGCATTTTGCAAGTTCTGAACTTCGCATCCCAAAACATAAATTTGGCATCGCATCTCCAAGAAAACATCAAGCACTTTGCGAAAGTCTGCTGAATTATCAGTCTGAGTACTGGCTTTTGAATGATCAGATGGTGTATCGGCAGATGATGGCAAGTCAGCACGATCACGCAGATTGGGCGATGAAACCTCATGGCCTTCCTCAAGAAATTGAGAGGCATAGATGTCTTCTGGATCTGCTGGTGAATAACTTACTCTTTCACTAGTGGTAGCAATTGAAGACGTACCTCTTTTCTCAGCATCTCCTCCTGTTTCATTGCCTTCAGGTGGTGAGAAGTACTCTTCATGCTCTGCTTCTTCTTGTTCACCTCTTCCCTCTTCTTCTTCTTCCTCAATCCTTTCCTCCTCTGCTTCTTTCTCCATAGATTCTCTCTCACCAGTCCTCTGTTCGATCTCCTCCTTGTCTTGTTCTTGTTTCGCCTCTGTCTCTGGAATAGAACGACTTAAGTTCTTCAATGCAAGAGTAGAAATTGTGATATCATCCTCATCCTCCAAGATGAGTGCTCTTCTTTTCTTGGATGGAGCAACCATGGGCTCCTTCCCTTTCCATTTTGCAGCCGAAGAGACTAGGTGAGTCTTGATAAGGGTTTTAACCTTGAATTGCTCCAGAGCCTTGTTAAGTTCCTTCAGACGCATTTTAGAGACCAATTTCAGTCCCACCACCATTTGATCGCATGGTCGAACACAAAGAATCCTGGGAGGTTGAATGTTCAAATGTCTGAATAACTTAGTGACAAGTGCTGAGTAAGGAAGTTGGCCCTTGTCCTTCATCATCGTTCTGTACATATGGAACATAATAGTGTGTGGAATGGAGAACTTTTTGCCAGCATTAATGGCATACATCAGCTTTGCCTCTGAGTTTGAAACATCGGTCTTCGAAGTTGATTTAGGTCTGAGGTAGTTGATCACTATCTTGTGAAGCAAAATATTTGAGGCATTCATCCTCAAATATGAAATCTTTCCTTCTGTCGTTCTATCCCGAACAAGCTCTATCGTCGCACGACCAATAGACACACTGATAGGTTGATATTTCCCTCTTTCAACCCTAATCACATCAGCCAATATATCCATGTCAACTACATAGTCCTGATCTCGAACACTGAAAGAGAATGTACTCGCATCCAAGAAACTTATATTCGAATAGAAGTAAGCAGTGAGTTCAGCATGAGCCTCTATCGTTTCAGAACAAAACCATTCGAGTTGAAGAAGATTGAATTTCTCTCGCAGCTTAACATTCAGAGAATCAAGAAAATCAAAGTCTACACTTCTAGGGTTAATCACACCACACTTTAGCAACTTAGAGTACAGTTACTTGTGTTCCTCCGAGCAAAACAAATCTGTCATTTTGCTGCGGATTTTTGCCGCAACACCCATTCTAGGTTTAAACTGAGTGTACATCCTATCATCATCATTCCCATTAGGTGGACTCAGCCCACCAACACGTGGATCACTTGGGATATTTGCCAATGCTTCTTCTGTTGACCCCGCAAGAGTAATTCCCGACCATTCCATCGTGTGTAAAAAATAGGTTTCATTTCGATACCCTTTGTCTTTCAAAAATTCATCAATTTAGTTCAAATGAGTACCATCCCTCTTCAAAGCATGGTAAAGTTTAAAAGTAAAAGCGGGCTTTTGAGTTCTTACAAGTTCTGCATCTTCGATGATTTCTTCCTCTTCTCGATGTTCAATATTCTGAGGTCTAGATGGAGGAGATGGACGCTGCTGAGAATGTTATGGGCTTTGCTGCTGTCTAGGAGATTCTTCTTCCTCGGTGAGATCAAAATGCGTAGGTCCCTCACACATTTGCTATGGTCCCCTATTCGCAATCCTTGAAGACTTTCGTTGAGACGACATCTTTCACAATCTTTGAGAGATTCCAAGCTTGTTTCGCAAGAAAGGTGAAAACTTTTCGATGATTAAATAAGAGAAGAAAATAGAAGTGGAAAATATGTGCTCTCTTAGGGTTTGTGAGTAAAACGAAGAAGAACTAACAGTATATAAGGCAGTCAAAGCGAGGCATACGAAACGTCATAAAAGGAAATATAAAAATGCTTTTTTAAAAATAACTGCCTTTTCAAAAAATAAGATAATCGTCATTTCAAAAATAACTTCTTTTTTTCGAAAAGGAAAGATTGCAACAATCACGAAAATTGGGGAAATAACATCGATCAATTACAGATAGATGATCGTACCTTTTCGAGATTTGATCCGAGAGATAAGTTTCTAAAATAAAAATAACTTACTGTCAAGAATTTTGATCGTCTGAGTCTGAGTGTCTTTAGACTATCAGCCTTGAGTCTGAACTTCCTCAGACTTTAAGATATTGAGTTTGGAATGAATAACTTCAAATTGATTTTTCTCTAAAGGTTTTGTAAATATATCCACTAGTTGATTCTTTGAATCAATAAACTGAATTGAAACTTCTCTATTTTGAACATGATCTCTAATGAAATGATGTCGAATATCTATATGTTTTGCTTTTAAGTGAAGAATCGGATTCTTGGTGAGATTGATTGTGCTGGTGTTGTTACATTTGATCTCAGTACATGAATCTTCAATTCTAAAGTCTCTTAATTGTTGTTTTATCCACAGAATTTGTGAACAACAACTTCCAAGAGCTACATACTCTGCTTCTTGAAATAGCTAGTACGAGTACCTAGAGGGGGTGAATAGGTATAAAAAAATTTCTTGAAGCTTGCACGATATTTAAACAGTTAGAGAATTTGCAACAGATTAAAAATTCAATCGCAAGACGAGTAAGGGAAAGAGAGAATTGAACACTCGGTTTATAGTGGTTCGGCTTGATTCAAGCCTACGTCCACTCTTAACCGATGTAGATTGGCTGGATTCCACTATGATCAAAGAGATGTTACGGTGTTGATCTTCCTTGAGTTCTAGGTGTAAATGATCTACCACACTCACTCAAGGCGTCACCAAGTATAAACACTCTCATTATACAATTTCGCTCGAACAGTCTCAACTAACAATCAAGGATCTTCGGACTCGGAATTTTTCTATCGATCACACACTTAAAACAACTAGAACGTCTTCCTTTTATACTCCTTCATGCCATCATAGCCGTTGGCACTTACCAAAGGAATTCCTCCAATCTACCCGTTGGACGGAATCAATCAAGAAGATCATCCGAGTTATTTAAGGAATCGATGATAGCCCATCAATCTGTTCGCCCATACAATCGGGATCTCGGTTTCCAAGAATAGAACATTCCAAGATTATTTAGTCGACCATCGGATCTTCAATCGATCGAGATAAGAATTAAAGAATCCGAAACGATTATCCAACCAAAGAATCTATTCCGAGGATAGGATCGAATCCTTAACCATAAACCTCGGCTTTGGATTTCCTTCGTCACTTGGATTAGAAAGACGTCGGTGAGAATAGACTTAAGTCTTGAGTCCCGAGTCTTAAGTCTTGAGTCTTGAGTCTTGAGTCTTGCGTCTTGAGTCTTGGGAGTACAAAGTCTTCAGACTTTAAACTGACGGTCTCCGAACATCCAGACTTAGACTGAAAGAAACGTTTTGTTAACTTCAAAATATTCTGAAAAGATTTCTCCAACAATCTCCCCCTTTTTGATGGTGACAAAACTTTCTTGAAGATTTGAACAACTTTGACCTGCAAAACATTTCTCAAGCAATATGGCTAACTCATAAAGATTAATAAAACAACCGGACTCGCATCCACGTAAAATTGGTTAGTCTTTCATGAGAAACACCATATAACAACACTTGATAAAAATGCAACCAAATCAATCATCAAAATCCACAACCAATTTAGTCAAATCTAAATTCACACCCAAGTTCAAGTTCTCAAGTCATACTCAAAAATAAACATAACCACAAAAGTCAAAGTTTTTAAATAGTTCAAATTGGTTCTCCCCTTTTTGTCAGCATTGAAAAGGGGGAGAAAGGAGTCATGTCGCTTGGGAATGCGCACGATCCGGGAAATCCCCAATGGACTGGACTACTCCTTCGAGCTTCTTCGGTCTTCTCTCGGATGAGCTACCTCTTCTCCCTTGGCATTGGCTTGAAGTTGCGGAGCGAGGTCTTTGAATTTATCCTCCGGAGAGACCGAAGATGCTTGTCCAAGCATGCTTTAAAGCTTGGATTTCACGGTCGAACATATATCGGCTACGCATTTCCGAAGAATATTCATGATGCTACAAAAATCTGCGAATCATCCGTCTCGTATACCGGCATTGGCTTTCTCGAGATGGTGTGTATGCGTGCACGATGGCGCTTTCGTATGGTCCGCAGCGATTTGGAATCGACGTATCACCTTCTTCAGGCAATTGAGAGACCTGAACTTCTTCTGGGTCTTCTGGAGATTGTCTTAGATCTTCATTGACAGCAGCATTGTCTTAGATCTTCATTGACAGCAGCATGAGGTGTAGACCTCTCTTGCTCGCTAACTCCCCCTGTCTCTAAGACATCGAAAGAGTGATGATCAAGTTCTTGATTTTCCTTCTCTCCAGATTTATCAGCAGACTGTTCTTTTTCTTCTTCTCCTTCTTCTTCAACTTCTTTCTCCTTCTCTCTCTGTTCTTCTTCTTCTCTGTTCTGCTCTTCGTCTTCTCTGCTCTGCTGAAGTTCTGTCGGATAAGACACAGAACGTCTTGTTCTTGTCAGTGCTGGGATAGTGGGATCTTCATCATCTTCATCTTCATCTTCATCTTCATCCTCCAGGATGAGAGTTCTTTTCCTCTTTTTCGATGGGGCACCAATGGCCTCCTTTCCTTTCCTTTTTGAAGCAGACTGGACTGGAGATTTCACTTTGAATTTCTCCGTTGCCTTGGAGAGTTCTTGCAGACGCATCTTCATTAACATTTTCAATCCTACCACCATCTTATCACACGGTCGAACACAAAAAGTATATGGCAATTCAATGTTCAGATGTCTGAAGATCTTGGTCACTAGACCAGGATAAGGCAATTGTCCTTTGTCTTTTGACACTGCTCTGTACATATGGAAAAGAATAGTGTGCGGGAGAGAAAACTTCCGTCTGAGTTGATCGCATACATCAACTTTGCTTCGAAAAGAGACACGAGTCTTTGACGTAGACTTCGGTCCGAGACACCGATCACAATCTTATGAAGCACAATGTTGATGGCATTCATCCTGGAATAGGTAATTTTCTTATCTACGTCCCTATCTTTGACAAGATCCGAGTAGTACGAGCGGTGAGACTTTGATTGGGAGATAGCGTCCCGTTCAACTCCAACTATGTCCGCCAACATATTCACATCTACCACATAGACTTGGTCTTGAACACTAAATGAAATTCTATTCGCATCCAAAAAGCTAAGATTTGAATAGAAATAGGCGGTCGATTGAGCATACCCGTCTGTAGAGTCGAGCAAAAAGTCTCAAGTTGAAGCAAGTTCAACTTCTCTCTTAAGTTCAAATTTATGGTATCCAAGAAGTCAAAATCGACACTTCTAGGGTTGATTACCCCTCTTTTCAACAGCCTGAAATACACTTTTTCCTGATCCTTGGATTTAAACAAATCCATCCGATTTCCTTTCACCTTTGCTGCCACACCCATTCTAGGTTTAAATTCAAGGAACATTTTGTCATCATCGTTCCCGTCAATCGGATTTTGTCCCGGCATACGAGGATCACTTGGATTGTTCGCAAGAGCCTCTTCGCCCTTCCTTTAGGAGCAATTCCCAATTCCTCCATTTTCCGAGAAAAAGATATTCATTCCCATAATTTTTGTCCTTAAGGAAGTCATCTATATATTTTAACGAAGTACCGGTGCTTTTCAACGCACGATAAAGCTTATAGATAACGAGGGTTTTTGGACTCTTCGGGTCGGCATCCTCGATTATCTCTTCTTCCGCATTTTGACTTGCACATTGTGGGGCGGGAGACGATGAATGACGTGGAGGAGAGCGAATCGGACTTTGTCGCCCGACTTGATAAGTCTTCTTCCTCGCAAGATCGAAGTGAGTCGGTCCCTTCTCCATTCTTTGTGGTCCCCTTTTGCGATTCTTGATGATTTCCTCGAAGACGACATCTTTCTTTGTCTATTGGAAGATTCCTTCGCTTGCTTTTCCCAAGAAAAATGACCACTTTCTCGACAATGAACAAGAAGTAGAAACAGTATCGGGAGGAGAGTGCCTTTTAGGGTTTTGAAAATTGGGCGTAGAATAACCGTATATATATATATATATCGGATTTGAAAAGAGAAGTTTAATCGGTACAAGGAAAGTGTACGAACACTTCTTTCAAAATCAATAACGCCAAAATTAATTCCTTAAAAAGGACAAGTTTTCAAATTTCACACGAATTATATCTGAATAAAAGAACGTACCTTTTTGAGATAAGATAAACGAGAATTCGTACCTTTTAGATAAAATAGCAACTTACGGTCTTTATCCATGAATGATTGAGTCTCGGGATTTAAAGTCTAAGAGATCGAGTCTCGAGTTGGTGAGTCTCTAGACTTTAACTTCTTCAAGCTTCAAAATGTTGAGTCTTGAGCGGATAAAGTCGAATTGATTTTTCTCCAAAGGCTTTGTGAATATGTCGCTAGTTGACTTTTTGAATCAACAAATTGAATTGAGATTTCTCCATTTTAAATATGATCTCTAATGAAGTGATGACGAATCTCAATATGCTTTGCTCTTGAATGAAGGATTGGATTTTTGGTGAGATTGATCGCTGGTGTTGTCACATCGATTTACGTGCATGAGTCTTCAATGCCAAAGTCTTGTAGCTTTGTTTTATCCATAGAATTTGCGAACAGCAGCTTCCAAGAGCTACATACTCGCATTGTCGTTGAGAGAGCTACGTGCTTTGCTTCCTTGAAAACCAAGACACCGTCTGTTTCCAAGCGAGTTGACAAGTTCCGAAGTGCTCTTTCTATCGACTACGCAACCGCCGATCTGCATCCGAGTATCCTAGAAGATTAAAGTCTCCCTCTTTGGATACCAAAGACCGATGCTTGAAGATGAAGCAACGTATTTGATAATACGTTTCATGGCAATGAGATGTGATTCTCTAGGATCGATTGAAACCTAGCACGGATACAAACACTAAACAAAATATCAAGTCTAGAAGCGTAAGATAAAGAAGTGAACCGATCATGCTCCCCGTACGAGTTTTTGATCTACTTTCTTCCCTTCTTCATCCTTGTCTATCTTCGAGAACATGACATTGGTATGTCGGTCTTTTTGCACTTTTCCAATCCAAACCTTTTGACAAGATCATTCGCATATTTTTCTTGATGAATGAAAGTTCCTTCCTTCATTTGTTTCACTTGGAGTCCAAGAAAGAATGTTAACTCTCCCATCATACTCATTTCAAATTCATCCCGCATAGACTTAGAAAATTTCTTGCAAAGACTTTCAATAGAGGATCCAAAAATAATGTCATCAACATATATTTGAACGAGTAAGAAACTTTTGTTTTCCTTTTTGATGAACAGTAGTATCTACTTTACCTTTGACAAATCCGTTCTGTAATAAAAACTTACTTAGTCTGTCGTACCAAGCTCGAGGTGCTTGCTTTAGACCATACAGAGCCTTTTTCAGTCTGAAGACTGAGTCTGGCTTCTTTGGGTCTTCAAATCCAGGCGGTTGTTCCACATAAACTTCCTCTTGGATAAATCCATTTAGGAAAGCACTTTTGACGTCCATCTGGAATAACCTGAAATTTTTGTAACAAGCAAACGCAAGTAATAGACGAATAGCTTCTAACCTTGCTACAGGAGCGTAAGTCTCATCATAGTCTATTCCTTCTTCTTGCGTGAATCCCTTGGCCACGAGTCTTGCTTTATTTCGTACGACTTTTCCTTTTTCGTTCATCTTGTTTCTAAACACCCACTTGGCTCCAATAACAGTTTTACCTTTTGGTTTAGATGTCAATTCCCAGACGTCATTAATGTTGAACTGTCTGAGCTCTTCTTGCATAGCTTCGATCCAACTTTCATCAGATAAAGTTTCTTCTATGCTTTTTGGTTCAATTTCAGAAATGAGAGCCACAGCACTAGATTCTTCATGCCTTTTTGATCTGGTGCGGATTCCTTCATTAAGTTCGCCAATAATGAGATCTTTGGGATGACTGGATTTGTGCTTCCAGTTACTAGTTGATTTGCCCGGTTGATGATCTCTTTCTTTATTTGATTCTCCATGAGCGTCTTGATGATGGACTTCCAGAATCTGAGATGCTTCTTGAGATGTAGACATTGGAAGGTCTAGAGCGGGTTCGATCTCTTCGTCTTGAGTCTGCGGCTGGATTCATCTTGCACGAGTCTTGGAATTTGACATTTATTGATTCTTCCACAATCGGCTTTTCTTGTTGTAGACTCGTAGGCTTTGCTTGATGTAGAATATCCAAGGAAGATGCCTTCATCTGATCTTTCTTCAAACTTACCAACTCGATCATTTGCATTTTTCAAAATAAAGCATTTGCAACCGAACACATGAAAGTATGAAACAATAGGCTTCTTACCTTTGAACAATTCATAGGGGTTTTCTCAAGAATAGGTCTTAGAAAGACTATATTTATAATATAGCATGCGGTTGAAACAACTTCAGCCCAAAATCGTGAAGAAATTTTACTTTCAATTAAAAGTGTTCTAGCTATTTCTTGAAGAGATCTATTCTTTCTTTCCACAACTCCATTTTGCTCGGAGTATACGGAGAGGAAAACATGTGATTAAAACCAGATTTATCACGAGAATCTCGTAAAATCTTGATTTTCAAATTCACTTCCATGATCTATTCTTATACTAGAAATAGCACATCCTTTTTCATTTTGAACCTTTTTAGCAAACTTCTCAAAGTACGAAAAGGTTTCTGATTTATTTGCAAGAAAATATACCCAGGTAAAGCGAGAGTAATCGTCTACAATTACTAGACAATATTTCTTACCTCTAATGCTCTGGGTTCTTGTTGGTCCGAAGAGATCCATATGAAGCAACTGCAGTACATGATTAGTAGATACATGATTTATTTGCTTAAATGAATTTCTTACTTGCTTTCCCAGAATGCGTGGAGTGCATAAGTCAGACTTTTGGTATGGCAATTTAGGTAAACCTCGAACAAGCTGCTTTGAAGAGATTTTGGCTAATTGCTTCTTGTTGATATGGCCAAGTTTTCTGTGCCATAGAACTGCTTCATCTTGAATTGAGATTAAGCATTGTTCTTCATTTGGCTTTACATCAAGGAGGTAGATGTTTCCATGCCTTCGTCCCATGAAAGACTGAGTCGAATCTTTGCTAATTCTAGAACATATGCCTTCTTGAAAGGAGATCTTGTAACCAGTATCACACAGTTGGCTAATGCTGAGTAGATTATAGTTGAGTCCTTCCACTAGAGAGACGTTGCTTATTGTGAGATTTCCAATTTTCACAGTTCCGAATCCCACAATACTTCCTTTGCTATTTCCTCCGAATGAAACTTTTCCACCATTTACTTGAATAAGCTTTATGAAACAATTTGAGTCTCTGTCATGTGTCTTGAGCATCCACTGTCAAGATACCATTTTACCTTCTTTTTGACAGAGACCTACATTCAAAAGAGAGTCTCAAGCTTTCTTTGGTACCCAAATTTTCTTGGGTCCTTTGATGTTAGTAGGATGAGCATTATTAGGCCATACTCTCTTAACAGGCTTCCAAACCATAGGACACTCTTTTTCAAAATGATCCTAACTGTTACACTTAGAACACCTTAAAGCATTTCGACCTACAGACTTTACAAAAACTCTTTTGAAATGATTTTTATAAGCCTCCCTCGACGGTCTTTTCTTAATTCTTTCTTTTACTTTCGGAAAATCAATCAAGGGAATCGTTTCTGCTATCATACCTAGACCAGACTTATTAAAGTAAGGTCTTTGGATTGAAAGGACTTTTTCAAGTTTTTCGGACCCTATTGAAAATTTCTTTGAAATATTTGATAAATCAGTTTTTAAGAAAGCATTTTCTTTTGAAAGTTTGTCTTCATTCTCTTTAAGAGTAGAGACATTCAAGTCTAAATTTTTTACCTTTTCTTCTAAAATGTTTTCCTTTTGTTTTAAAACTGAGTTTTCCTTTTTAAGTTCGGAAATCTTTTTAAGAGAAGTCTTAAGACTAAAACATAATTCATCAATGTATTTAGAGACTTTGACAGGGATTTTATAATCACTTACCTCAAATTCATTGTCTGAATCTGATCCAGAGTCTGAGTCTGATTGCGCCATCGACACAGGTTGGCATATTCCTCATCACTCTCTTCACTCTCTAGCGTCGCTCCGTGTTTCGGCTTTAAGAGCTTTTCGAGACTTCTCAGCTTTTCCTCTTTTCTTTTTCGAAAGAGGACGGTTGGGTCTCGATGTGTCCCTTCTTTTTACATTCGAAGCAAACTACATCTTTGTTTGGTTCCTCATCATCAACAGACTTGGTCTGCTGTCTCTGAAAACTTTGTTTCTTTGGGATGAACCTTCTACTTTTTTTATTCAGTTTTCTGAATCTTCTTATCATGAGGGCGAGCTCCTCATCATCCATATCATCTTCGAGAATCTGCATCATCGAATCATCATTTGATTTTAGTGCAATAGATTTCTTACCTCTTGGATCTTCGTCTTCATTAATTCGTTCCACTTCGTAAGACCAAGAGGTCCAATCGGTTCGTCTACGAGATAATGGCATGATTCTTTGCGTCTCTCTTATTGAAGTCTTTATATGATTCCAATCCTTGGAGAGTCCACACATAAGCTTGTTCACCTTCATGGGATCAGAAATTTTTTGTCCTTGGTTCTCAAGACCATTGACAATATCTCGTAAAACGACTAAACATGTCGCTTATAGATTCTCCTGGTTTCATTTTGAAGGCCTCATATTGACGAGGAGAATGTTAATTCTGGTCTCCTTCACTCGATCTGTCCCTTCATAGGTGATGTGTAATCTATCCCATACTTCTTTTGCTGTAACACAAGAAGATATTCTGTTATATTCAGTTGGAGATAAAGCACAATATAAGGAGTAAATTGCTTTTGCATCGAGTGCTTGTCTCTTGTTTATTTCTTCCTGAGCCATTCCGCTGGTTTCAATAGTGTCTTTCCCTCTCTCAGAGATTAATGCAGCAGCAGGAGTGATTCCTCTTTCCACAACGTCCCATTCCAGAGGATCCTTTGATCGTAGGAAAGCTTTCATCTTGTTCTTCCAGATGTTGTAATCTTTTCCATCAAAGTAGGGAGGTCTGGTATTGCTTTGCCCCTCCATCAGCCCCGGTGCTAGCATACTAGCCATGGATCTTTTACTCTGAAGTAAAAAAAACTTCAAACAAAGTAAGAACACGAGCTCTGATACCAATTGAAATAGCTAGTACGAGTACCTAGAGGGGGGGTGAATAGGTATAAAAAAAATTTCTTGAAGCTTGCACGATATTTAAACAGTTAGAAAATTTGCAACAGTTAAAAATTCAATCGCAAGACTGAGTAAGGGAAAGAGAGAATTGAACACTCGGTTTATAGTGGTTCGGCTTGATTCAAGCCTACGTCCCCTCTTACGCGACCGACAAACCGATTGGCTGGATTCCACTATGATCAAAGAAATGTTACAGTGTTGATCTTCCTTGATTTCTAGGTGTAGATGATCTACCACACTCACTCAAGGCGTCACCAAGTATAAACACTCTCTGTATACAATTTCGCTCGAACAGTCTCAACTAACAATCAAGGATCTTCAGACTCTGGAATTTTTCTATCGATCACACACTTAAAACAACTAGAACGTCTTCCTTTTATACTCCTTCATGCCATCATAGCCGTTGGCACTTACCAAAGGAATTCCTCCAATCTACCCGTTGGACGGAATCAATCAAGAAGATCATCCGAGTTATTTAAGGAATCTGATGATAGCCCATCAATCCTGTTCGCCCATACAATTAGGATCTCGGTTTCCAAGAATAGAACATTCCAAGATTATTTAGTCGACCATCGGATCTTCAATCGATCTGAGATAAGAATTAAAGAATCCGAAACGATTATCCAACCAAAGAATCTATTCCAGAGGATAGGATCGAATCCTTAACCATAAACCTCGGCTTTGGATTTCCTTCGTCACTGGATTAGAAAGACTGTCAGTGAGAATAGACTTAAGTCTTGAGTCCTGAGTCTTAAGTCTTGAGTCTTGAGTCTTAGGAGTACAAAGTCTTCAGACTTTAAACTGACGGTCTCTGAACATCCAGACTTAGACTGAAAGAAACGTTTTGTCAACTTCAAAATATTCTGAAAAGATTTCTCCAACACTTCTGTCGTAGAAAGAGTTACAGTACTTTGCTTCCTTGAAAACCAAGACACTGTCCTGTTTCCAAGTAGTTGACAGGTCCCCGAGGTGCTTTTTCTATCAACTCTGCATCCGGCTAAGTCTGCATCTGAGTATCCAAGAAGAGTGAAGTCTCATTCTTTAGGATACCAGAAACCGAAATTTGATGTTGATGCAATGTAATTGATAATTTGTTTTGCAGCACTTAAATGAGATTCTTTGGAGTCTAATTGAAATCTCCTTCATCTTTGTCCAGCTTCAAAGAATTTGACATTGGTATATCAGTCTTTTTACAATTCTCTAGTCCAAACTTTTTGACAAGTTCTTTAGCATATTTTTCTTGATGAATAAAGGTTCCCTCCTTCATTAACATTACCAATAATGAGATCTTTGGGATGACTGGACTTATGCTTCCAGTTGTTAGTTGATTTGTCAGACTGTTGATCATTTTTCTCATTTGAGTCTTCGATGATCATTTGTTGCTAGTCTTCTGAAGTCTGAGCTGCTTCTAGAGATCTAGACTTTGTAGAGTTTGGAGCAGGTTCAGATTCTTCAAATTGAGTCTGAAGCAATTGATCTTACATAAAGTCTTGAAATTTGACATTCATTGATTCCTCCACAGATTGAGTCTTTTTGTTGTATACTCTATAAGCTTTGCTTGTGATAGAACATCAAAGGAAAATATCTTCATCTGATTTTTTTTCAAACTTACCAACTCTATCATTTGCATTTTTTAATATAAAACATTTACATCCAAACACATGAAAATACAAAACAATTGGCTTCTTTCCTTTGAATAACTCATAAGGAGTTTTCTCCAGAATAGGCCTTAAGAATACTCTATCAATAATATAGCACGCTGTAGAAACTACTTCGGCCCAAAAACAAGAAGAGATATTACTTTCAATTAAAAGAGTTCTAGCCATTTCCTGCAGCGATCTATTCTTTCTTTCCACGACTCCATTTTGTTCTGGAGTATAAGGTGAAGAGAACACATGCTGAAAGCCAGATTTATCACAGAATTTCGCAAAATCTTGATTTTCAAATTTACCTCTATGGTCTATCCGTATACTTGAAATAACATACCCTTTCTCATTTTAAACATTTTTAGCAAACTTTATAAAATAAGAAAATGTTTCAGACTTACTTGCCAGGAAATATACCCAAGTAAATTGTGAATAATCATCCACAATTACTAAGCAGTATTTCTTACATCCAATGCTCGAGTTCTAGTTGGTCCAAAGAGATCCATATGCAAGAGCTGCAATACACGATTAGTGGATACTTGATTTATTGGTTTGAATGAATTTCTTACCTATTGTCCCAACACGCATGGTGTGCATAGATCAGACTTTTGGTATGTCAGTTTGGGTAGTCTACGAACAAGCTTCTTTACTGAGATTTTGGCTATTTGCTTCATATTGATATGCCCAAGTTTTCTGTGCTATAAGTTTGCTTCCTCTTGAATTGAGATTAGACATTGGGTTTCATCTGATTTGCTATTCAAGAGGTAGATATTCCCATGTCTTTGCCCCGTGAAAAACTGAGAGGAGTCTTTACTGGTTTCTGAACATATTCCTTCTTGAAAGTTGATTTTGAAACAAGTGTCGCACAGTTGACTAATACTCAGCAAGTTGTAGTTGAGTCTTTCCACTAATGAAACATTATTAATCGTGAGGCTTCCAATCTTTACAGTTCCGTATCCCACAATTCTTTCTTTGCTATTTCCTCTAAAAGAAACTTTTCCACCATTAACTTGTACAAGTTTTATGAAGTAATTTGAGTCTCCTGTCATATATCTTGAGCATCCACTATCCAAGTACCATTTAACATTTTTCTTGATAGTGACCTACATTTAGAAAAGAGACTCAAGCTTTTTTTGGTACCCATATTTTCTTGGGTCCATTGGTGTTAGTGCAATATACGGTCTTTGCCCATACTTTCTTAATAGGTTTCCAAACCATAGGACATTCTTTCTCAAAATGATCGAGCTATTGCACTTAGAACATTTAAGAGCACTTTGACCTACGGGTTTTACAAAAACTTTTTGGAAATGATTTTTGTAAGAATTTCTTGTAGGTCTTTGCTTAATTCTTTCTTTTACTTTAGGAAAATCAATTAGAGGAATAGTTTCAGCAATCATTCCTAATCCTGATTTGTTGAAGTAAGGTCTTTGCTGAAAGAATTTTTTTCAAGTTTCTTAGATCCTATAGAAAATATTTTAGAAATACTTGAGATATCATCTTAAAAGAATGCATTTTCTTTTGAAAGATTGTCTGCATTTTCCTTCAAAGTAGTAACACTTTTGTCTAAACTTTTGACCTTCTCTTTCCAAACATTTTCCTATTGTTTTAGTGCAGAATTTTCCCTTTTAAGTTTGGAAATCCTTTTGAGAGAGGTTTTGAGACTAAGACACAATTCATCAATGTATCTAGAGACTTTAGTAGGGATTTTTAAATTACTTACCTCGATTTCACTGTCTGAGTCTGAGTCTGTCTCGAAATCTGAATCTGAGTCTGATTGTGCGATGAGACAAATATTGGCATAATCATCATCACTTTCCTCACATTCGGTATCACTCCAAGTTTCTGCTTTAAGTGCCTTTCAATATTTCTCAGCTTTTCCTTTCTTTTTCTTCAGAAGAGGATAGTTGGGTCTGATGTGTCCCTTTTTCTTGCATTCAAAGCAGACTACATCTTTATTGGATTCATCATCCTCAACTGATTTATTTTGTAGCTTTTGAAAATTTTGTTTCTTTAGATTAAATCTTCGCCCCTTTACATTCGTTTCCTAAACTTTCTTATCATGAGAGCAAGCTCTTCATCATCCATATCGTCTTCAGAATCTGTGACATCAAAATCATCATTAGATTTTAATGCAATAGATTTCTTACCTTTAGGATCTTCATCTTCGTTGATTTGCTCAACTTCATAAGACGGAAGAGTCCCAACCAATTTGTCAACAAAGAGTGGCATGATTCTTTGTGTCTCCCTTATTGAGGTATTTATGTGATTCCAATCCTTGGACAGTCCACATAGTAACTTGTTTACCTTCATGGGTCCAAAAATTGGTTGACCTTGATATTCAAGACCATTCACGATTTCTGTAAAACGACTAAACATGTAGTGATAGATTCTCCTGATTTCATTTTGAATGCTTCATATTGATCGAGAAGAATGTTGATTCTGGTTTCTTTCACTCGATCAGTTCCTTCATAGGTGATGTGTAATCTATCCCAAACTTCTTTAGCTATTTTACAAGAAGATATCATGTTATATTCAGTAGGAGATAATGCACAATATAAAGAATAAATTGCTTTTGCATCAAGAGTTTGTCTCTTGATTATCTCTTTTTGAGTCATTTCACTAGACTCAACAGCTTCTTTGCCTCTTTCTGAGACTGGTGCAGCTTTAGGAATGATTCATTTGTCTACCACATCCCATTTCAGAGGATTCTTTGATCTTAGGAATTTCTTCATCTTGTTTTTCCATATATTATATTACTTTCTATCAAAATATTGAGGTCTGGTATTGCTTTGCCCTTTAACCAGACCCGGAGCCAACATACTAACTATGGATCTTTAACTTTGAAGTAAAACACTTCAACTTAGGTGAGTACACGGCTTTGATACTAATTGTGAAAGCTATTACGAGCACCTAAAGGGGGTGAATATGTGCAAAAACAAATTTTCCAGAGAGAAGTGTGCAACTCTAATCAACAATAGATTATGAAAAGGAAATTAGATTATTGTAAACAAATTAAGTTACGATCAAAGTAAAAGAGCATATGGAAGAGAATTAGAACACATGGTTTATAGTGGTTCGCCTTAATCCAAGCTTACGTCCACTTTTCCACACTAACAGCCCACCGGTTGGATTTTACTATGAATCAAAAGAGTTGTTACAGTAAAGCTCTTCCTTGATTCCACGGTATAGAGACTCTATTACACTTCCTCAATGTCTCGCAAAGATATTAACTCTCTTTTGAGTACAAGATTTCGCTCAACAATTGAATTGACTAAAAACAAGGAGCTTCAGACTTTGGAATTCTTCTATCGCGCACACACTTGAACAATTAGAACGTCTTCCTTATATACTCCTTCATGCCATCACACCCGTTGGCACTTACCAAAGGAGTTCTTCCAATCTACTCGTTAGACAGAATCAATTAGGGAGATTTCGAGTTGTTTAAGGAATATGACGATAGCCCACCAATCTTGCTCACCCATACAATCAGGATCTAAGTTTCCATAAATAGAACCTTCCAAGTATACTATGCCAATCAACGGATCCAAAATCCCCGAATCAATCTCAATTTGAATAATGGATTCCGACATGCTATATCCAGCCAAGAGAACTTCTTCAATTGATAGAATCAAATCCTTAACGAAATACTCAGTTCTGGATAAGCTTTCTTCGACGGTCTAGAAACTATCAATGAGGATAGACTTTGAGTCTTGAGTACGCGATCTAGAGGTCTTCAGACTTTGATGGAAGAGTTTGCATGTCTTCAGACTAGACTGATGGAAACGTTTTGTCAACTTCAAAACACTCAATGAAGTTTTCTCCAACAGACTTTGCGGTAGAGCAAACCAGAAGAACGGATTCTCGGTTTCAAAAGGTATGCACTAACTAGCAACTCCAAAATAAAGCATTGATAATCACAAAATTAAGTAATCTTTTCTATATGAAGTAGACAAATTCAGATAACGATGACCCTGTATTTTCTTGTTTGGCCAATGTCTAGAGATTACCATCAATTATTTTTAAACCTGCTGGGGCACCTACTAGTAAAGATTTGGCCATGTACAAGCCAAGGGACAAAGAAATTTTGGTAGAAACGGCAATCCAGGCTCTCCAAAAGGGAGGTGCATTGAAGAATCTAGTGAATATTCGTTTGGTTGTGGCAATTCTTGTGGTGACAGTGACCTTTGCAGCTGGTTTTTCAATTCTTGGAGGTTACGACGACGGTCCAGGGGCAGACGTAGGAATGGCTCAAATGCTGAACAGAGGCATGTTCCATGCCTTTGTCATTTGCAACATAGTCGCGATGTACTGTGCCATCAATGCATTTCTCGTCTGGCCATGGACACAATTTGATGATTCTTACGTTGCTCTAAGTGCCCATATAGTTGCAACGCTGGCACTGCTGGTATCTCTTGGAAAAATGTCAGTAGGATTTATGGCCGGTACCTATGTGCTCGTGAGCAAGCTTACTTGGCTAGGTTCTCTCAGCCTGTTGCTAGGAGTTGCCGCCCTAGTCTGCATTGCCTTCTGTCCATGGCACTATACATTACTACCTTGATGAATCAGTGCTATCTCCGCTCTATAGCCTTCTATGTCATCTGCCTAGGAGTCTCGGTATCTAGAATTGTACTTCATTACCCCGATGTCCAGGACAATGTGGCGTCGGGCTTGTATCGCTCAGGCACTTTGCCTGCTTTGCCTAAGCAAACTGGCAATTAGCCTTGCCACTCAGTTCAAGGCGAACTTATATTAAGCTTCTTCAAGATTAATCAGCGAACAGTGCTACTTTATGTGATCAAGTTTCAAGAATTTAGTCACATTTTGTGGAGATGTCTTTTCAAACAATTGAATCTTGTTGAGTCATAATATGTAATAGATACTTAAGATATTTCCTATAAATATTTAGGATATTTCTCTTAATTTGTTACATCTCTTGTGTTGGTGAGTATATTTAAGAGATTCTACCAAAATCATAATCTTCTACATTATTGTTTTTTTTCTCGTATTAAGGAATTTCATAGGTTTTGAGGAAATCCACATATCTTTCAATTTTAATTTTGTAAGAACAAAATAAGTTAAGAGATTTCCTTAACAAAGATTGAGGCAGAAAACCATTTAGGACTAAATTGACATTAATATAATAGGTTTAGAATTTTTCCGACACTTTTCTCCGTGAAATTTGTTCTTGATTTATCTATCATCGATATGTAAATTTATCCTATTTGATATATAATTGAAGAAGAGTATAGCACGAAATAGTATGAAAAGAAATTCAATAGATCCATTCGGTTTCACGTTCGATAAGATATAGCAATATTTTATTTCAAACAAGATCCTTAAAAAGTGTTCCTGAACTATAGGTTGAACTGAAAGATGGGATCCGTTCCCTTTTGCATTTGTGGTAAGGTTCAAAAATGGGGAATCTGCAATTTCATCAGGCTAAATTATTAAAGAATCTACCAAATCGGGGAACTTCCAACTTCAACCTTCAAAGAAAAGCCATGTCCGAACAAATACCTTCTGCTTTTGGGAGACGGTGGGGATGCGGAGCACAAATGATTTTGACGGGCTTAACTTGTTGGTGCTTTTCAGGAGCTACTCGCGGCAGCAGAGTAGAGCAGTCGATCCGATCGATCTGCTAAGTTTCTGTTGAACCTTGCGGAAACGTGGTTCAAGTATAACTTTCGCTATTACAATAATTTCTCACACCACATATAATACTCAGACAACTCTACACAATTTCTCTCACTCACGTGCATACATAGCACACTCTACTCAACACACTCCCAAGACCCCTACACACACCCACACACCCCTTGGACTTCTTACTCACACACTCTTAGTTTGGACACACAAATGAGGAGCAAGTTGCCCCTATTTATAGGATGGAGAGTTGGTGACTTTCCTAGCTTTCTACACTATTCTAGAAGTATTAGTATTATTTTATTATAGCCTCACAACTAGATTTCTTTGGAGAAGTCTAGAAGTGGTGCTTCTTTTTTTGATGGATTTTACTAGAACATTCGGAGAAGGGAGAGATCTAGAGAAATCCGGAGAGAGAGAGAAATCTAGAGGAGAGAGATATGGAGAACTCTAGAGAAAGATCTAGAGAACTCCAGGAGAGAGAGAGAGAGAGAGGCGGTGATCTTCAACACTCCCCCTCACCAACTACTCTCTCTCGATATAGTAGCCGTGTTGAAATTGCTTTTGGACTCTTCAACTGTCTTCCTCCATTCAGCATATTGCGAAGCTTCCTCAGATGTGGATGGCTCTATGGCTTCATCTCTAGTTGTTTCTCCTACTAAGACTTTCCATTGAGTTTTGTGATCTTTGAATTTTTGCAATGCCAATTCATTATGCCCTTTAGTCTCCTTTTCCTTCTTCTCACTCAATTCGGTCTTCGTATTCGACATATCTCTTCTAAGAATTTTGAGATTGGAACTCACCTGATCAACCCTCTCATTCATGGCTTTCATTTCGTGCTTCAACCGATTCAGTCCCATCCGAAGCACTTCAATGTAGATCTCTTGATCCTTTTTCTCATAAACTTTCTTCTCCTTGATCTTATTCCACCTATCCTTGCACCATGGGATGTAGGGTGTAGATGGCCTCCTTTCCTCAAAGAAACCTTTCTTCTTCTCCTTCATGTGTTTGATATCTCTCTCAGTATGACCAATTGGGAACATCATAGCGGGCTTGAGATCCTGAAGCTTCTGCAACTTCTTGAACTCACATCGGAACTTCTCTAGTTCCCTTTCTTTTGCCTTGAGCTCTCCATTCTTCTGCCTTATCATCTCATCCCTTTTCTTCAACATATTCTCCATCTTTCCCTTCTCAACTTTTAGCTTCTTTATCA
Source organism: Eucalyptus victrix (assembly GCA_016097545.1). NCBI lineage: Eukaryota > Viridiplantae > Streptophyta > Magnoliopsida > Myrtales > Myrtaceae > Eucalyptus > Eucalyptus victrix. The sequence continues at coordinate 10,697,704 of CM027845.1, read as the reverse complement.
TCTCCTGCATCTCTTGCAGCTTCTTTTCATGACTGCTTGTTGGCATTTGCTCCTTCGAGTTCTCCCTTGGCTTGCTCTTATCCGGGGTCATGATGGAACCTATCGAATTATCCAACTCAACTATACAAGCTGTTGCAAGCTCTTCTCGTTCCTTCATTGCAATAGGTGCTTGAAAATCCCATTCTTCTTCACTTTCAATCTCTTTCTTGCAGGAAGTGACGACATTTCCTTCCTGCCTGTACCAACAAAATCTAGCAATATGTCCTACCTTGCCACAAACGTAGCACCGTTTGCTACGCCTTTTGTTGCTCTTATCTTCATCGTCATTGTCGTCACGATCTTGACGAGCTCCCCCTGGCTGATAACCCTTCTTTTCGGGTTGCCTCCACCAATCTCCATGATTTTTCCATGGTTTGCCATCTCTTGCACTTGCTCTATTTCTATTCTGGCCCTTAAACCCTCTTTTATTACTGAAGAGGGCACTTTCATCCTCCTTAATTGAGACCTTAGGCATTTGTTTATCTAAGGCCTCTTGATTGGCCAATATATTTTCCAACTCAGTTAGAGTTGGCTCATTTGCCCATCCACAAGTGGCCGTAACAATACCGTTATACTCCGGCCTTAACCCATGAATTATTATTCTTCTCATTCTTGTCTTAGAGATGGCATTCTTAGGATCTAATTTTGAAATTTCTTCACAAATAGATTTAACTTTAGAAAAATATTGACTCACCGTCATATTTTCTTGCGAGATTGAGAGAAGCTCGTTCTCTAGGCCTTGTAACTTAGCATCGTTTGTCCTCGCAAACAGCATCGCCAAGTTATCCCAGGCCTCCTTCGGGGTCTTCGCACTCTTTATGTGTTGCAATAATTCATCATCAACAGTCACGGCAAGAACATAAAGAGCCTTACCTGACTTGACGTTCCACTTTCTTAAATCACTATCATTTGTGGGTGGTGTGGTGTTGTTGCCGCCAACAATATCCCATAAATCTTGTCCAAGCAAATAATACTGCATGCGAGTACTCCAATTATTATAATTAAAGTCATTGAGCTTCTCCATCCCATTCACCGGACTTGAGAAATCCACCATGGTGACTTGAATATAATGCCCCGCACTATACCAAGTAAGCCTGGTCCCGGACCAACCGACTTCACAATCCCAGATTGTGCACTGGTAGAACTCCGATGTCCTTCGCTTCTTCGCTCCTTGGCTCGACGATCCCTGACCGCCTTGCTCACTTACAATGGTCCTCGACCACTGTCTTCGCACGGCCTCCAACGACCTGCTCTGATACCACTTGTTGAACCTTGCGGAAACGTGGTTCAAGTATAACTTTCGCTATTACAATAATTTCTCACACCACATACAATACTCAGACAACTCTGCACAATTTCTCTCACTCACGTGCATACATAGCACACTCTACTCAACACACTCCCAAGACCCCTACACACACCCACACACCCCTTTGGACTTCTTACTCACACACTCTTAGTTTGGACACACAAATGAGGAGCAAGTTGCCCCTATTTATAGGATGGAGAGTTGGTGACTTTCCTAGCTTTCTACACTATTCTAGAAGTATTAGTATTATTTTATTATAGCCTCACAACTAGATTTCTTTGGAGAAGTCTAGAAGTGGTGCTTCTTTTTTTGATGGATTTTACTAGAACATTCTAGAGAAGGGAGAGATCTAGAGAAATCCAGAGAGAGAGAGAAATCTAGAGGAGAGAGATATGGAGAACTCTAGAGAAAGATCTAGAGAACTCCAAGAGAGAGAGAGAGAGAGAAGCGGTGATCTTCAACAGTTTCTTGTTACTACATACCGAGTCTAAGTTAGAGCATTCCTCAGACCCATAAATCATGGCAATAGAGATAAATATGCAAGAGAGTGCTCTCTGGAGACACAGGCTGCAGAGATTGGAAGCGATGTTGACGCAAGACTCCGTCTCATGCGATGAGACGATGACCCAGGAGCTATTCACCGCCGCAAAACGAGGCGACCTCGATGAATTCACCCAAGTCGTGGAACGTTACTGTTCGGAGCGCAATCTGCGCTTGTGTCTGCGGGTCATTCTAAGCCCCGCCTGAAATTCGTTGCTTCATGTCGCTGCGGGCCTCAAGAGAGACGAGATCCTGAAAGCCATTGTCGGCCATTTTCCCGGCCATCAGCTAGTGGCCGGGAAAAATTGGAGGGGAGAAACCGCGCTTCACTCGGCCGCCAGGGATGGAAGGACCCCTGCGGCCCAAGTCCTCATCAGCCAAGCATCGGATGTCGGCGGGGGTGAGATGTGGCGTGCTCTCGTTCGAGTGAAAAATGACAGGGGAAACACCCCGCTGCATGAGGCCGTCGTGAACGGCCACCGTGACGTGGTTCAGATCTTGATAGGTGAGGACTTGCAAATGCAACCCATGTATTGAAAGAACAAGGAAGGTAAATGTCCTGTGTCTCTGGCCGTCGAGAGCGGCAACTTGGAGGTTCTCGGTCTTTTGTTGGGAGAGCCACTTGATCCGTGCAGGATTCAAGGCGTGTCGCCCGTTCATGCGGCTGTCTTACAAGGCAAACTCGGTAACTTTTGCTCTTTTCACAATTCTCAACATTATCCAAAGGCGAGATACGATAGGAGACGTAATTAATAATGATTTGAGACAAATTGGTTCTTATCAACTCGTTCAGACATAAACTGGCACGTTTTATCATAACGCGAATTTTACATAAATAAGGGTAATAACACGATCATCATTCTACATGTAGACTCAAACATAACTAATATTAACATGTTATGCACATGATCAGAATTCTAAAAATCCATCATAAGAATATATACTTTCTCAATCTAAAAAACTAAATATCAAGAAATACCATTTCATAGATATATCCAGTTATCTAAGCTCATACCCAATATTTGACTATCTAAATTTCCCGTTGATATTCTCATCCTACTCGTTGCTAGTGAGTTTTACATCTCTTTTAAGCATATTGAACATTTACCATAACATAATCATCAATCCCAAATATAGTATATGATATATGTAGAATATCAAAAGAAATGGGTTATATTCAACATAACTTTTTACAAATCAAATCAATCTTCAGTGGTTTATTTGTTGATTAATCTCTATCAAAATCAAATGTCAATAATCTATTCTATTGATCAATCTAATATTCGGTATCTAGCTATAGTCATGCTTAATATTAGTGATAAAGGCAACCGAGTTTCCTTCTCTTGGCTAGGTCTTCACTTATATTAGCCGATGGTTGAGAGAAAAAGGACATCGTGATAATAATCTGCCTACTTAACTCTTGATGGGTTTACTGACCAAAAAAAAGAAACAAAAACAAAAACTCTTGATGGGTTTTAATCATAGCGGCATAAGCGCTATCCACTAATATCATTTTCTAAAAGCCCACAAATTGAAATACACAATCCAATCTCATAAGTCAGCTTTACAACCCAAATCCAATAACCTTTCAAAGTTCAGTTTCAAGTATAATATATTCCATAAAGCCTTTCTCAAATCAATGTGAATAATCTTTCGCAATTTCTTTGACAATCACTTTTTAAACCATTACAAATTACAAATAACGTAGCAAATACTTGATTGGATAGGTTTAGAACAGAAATAAGAAGTAAAGAAAACCTATTTATCTATTCTCGAGAATAATTTTTTAAATAAAGTCATTTTCTTTTTTTCTTTTTTTCTTTTTTCTCGTCTAGCTGATTGACAGGCCTCAACGACGGCTAGTGAGGTTGCCCTCACCAGCCTCATTAGCCACTAGTGAGGCTCAATCTCGCCCAACCATGGCGAGGATGGGTTTCCCCAGCCATGACAAGGTCAAGTTAGGGACTGACGAGGTCAACCATGGTGACTAGAGGAGGAAGAAGAATGGAGGAAAAAAAGATGAAAAAATTCAAAAAATTAGATAAGTCTTAGAAAATTATACAAGAAATTATACACCGCAAAAAAATTTGAGGTTTGTACCAGACACATTCTTATTCTTTTTCTATTTTAGGAATAATTTTTTTTTGTATAGTTACTATACACGTTCTTCTACTCAAAAACTTGTATAAATAATAAAAATGAAAAAAAAAAATATTTCTAAACAGAAATGTTACCAAACACATCTTAAACAAGTAGTCCTTAAATGAGTAGTTGGTAACCCCTCAATAGAAAGCATGTGAAGGAGGATTGGAAAAAACATGTTTAATACCCAATATAGTAAAAATAAACATTAGTAACTAGTTTAAATATAGGTCAATGACACAAAAGTAGTTGATAACTTAATCGAAAACTTGATAATCACTCTAAATTAGTAATTTCTAAAAATTGTTGGTAAATTTAAAAGTTGGTGAATGAGACAATTAAAAGTGGAAACTTAATGGAAAGGGAGTATATTTATATTAAACGAATAAATGTTCATAAGCAATACAAATGAAAGTTGACAATCCGAAATTGATTAGTAACTTAATTATAGAATAATTGAGGTGCGGACACACCGAAGTGCCACAACTTGGCACGGAGGGATACTTAAGTGCCAAAACTTTGGAAATGTACAATTAACTTGGAGTGCCGTTGCCGGGGAGGCGACGAGGGCCTACGAGCCCTCACCCAGATTTGGGGCAAGGGTCACAGCCCTCGCCCAGATCCAGCGAGGGCTTGTGGCCCTCGTCGCCGATCGGCCAAGGGCCGGCCACCCCGGTCGACCTTCCCCCCTCCATCACCGGCCTTTCCTGGCAGCAGTGAGGGCTCAGCCCTTAGTCACCTCCCTTTGCGCTAGCCTCCTTTAAGTTTTTTTTTTAAGAATATTTTAAATAAATTTAAGTTTTAATTTAATTTAATTAATTTTTATATTAATTATTTACACATCGAGACAACATGACGTCATTTTTGCATTTTCTCGCCACGTTAGTATGCAAAACGATGTCGTTTTGCACTCACCTAGTCGAAAAATTGCCAAATAAGCAATTTGGTCGGATTTTGGTCGAAGTGGCACTTAAGTAATCAATTTTACTCCGATTTTGGCACTTAAGTGTACCTTTCCAAAGTTTTGATACTTAAGTGTCTCTCTATGCCAAGTTTTAGCACTTGGGGTGTACTTTTGCTGAGAATAATCAGTATATCACTCAAGTAAAGGTCTGTAATTGATTACAATAGTTGATAAATTTAATGCATTTGCAAAGCGAGTAATAAAAGTTTGCAAAAGATAAGATAAAAATTTTTTTGGTCAAAGATAAGAAAAGTTGTTAATTTAAAAAAAAAAAAAAAAACAAATAAATGTTAGTAACTAACTCAAATAAGAATTGATAACATAAAACTAGTAACTTAATCAAAAATAAGTTGATAATCACTTTGATTAAGGTTGATAATTTCTAGAAAAAGTTTATATATGTAACAACTTATAAGAGTTGATGGGCAATTCAAATGAAACATAGCAAACCAAAATTAATTAGTAATTTAACGAGAAAAAAGTTGGTAAGTACCCACCCCACGGTGGACAAGATGGTTCGCGCCTCGCCCCTCATTTGGTGGGGAAGGGGTTCGAAACTTCTCACCCCCATTGCACGATTCACTTGTGGCCTGTGGGAGGTGGGTCTCTATGGGTCGCCTCGAGTTTATGTCGTTGGCTGTTAGCTGTGCGGCGGTTCCTGAGTCACAATAAGGTTGATAAATTTATATAAGAGTTGATAAGCCATTTGTGAGGAAGACAAGCAAAAGTTGGTAAACAATAGCAAATGTTGATAAATTAAAAAAATAAAAATAAAAAGAAAACGTTGGCAAGTAATCCGAATGAGAACCAATAATCCAAAAAGAGTTAGTGATTTAATTGAAAAAAAAAAATGTAGGTAATTCATTCACATAAAAATTGGTAAATTTATATAAGAGTTGTTCAATTTAAAGTGTTAATAAAGAAGACATATGAAATTGGTAAAAGATGTGAAGAATTAGTAATTTTCAATAAGTTAAGAAGAAGTTACCAAACGGCAAAAGGCATTATAACATGTATGCATTTCAATGGACGCTTCCACCGCGGGCGGTGGTCTTATTTAGGTCAAGATATCAATTTGAGATTTTTGTGAGACAAAAAAATATTTTTTTATAAATGTTTTATAAATCCAATGTGGAATATCTACGGTAACAATTTCAATGGATATTTCAAGATATCAATTTGAGATTTTTGTGAGACAAAAATTAATTTAGGATAATTGTGTCATGGGTAAAGGTCTAGGCTTTCTTGTGAGACGAAACTTAGTTTATTGTAAATGTGCCATTTGGGTATTAGTTTGAGATTTTTAAAGGTACAGACCTTTTTTATCATTAGTGTTTTTAACATATTACCAAATCATTTCAACATTTATCGGAACCAAAAAAGTTTCATTTTTTTTAACGGAACAAGCGAATCGTCCCAATTCCAATGTATTTACTTTGCAAAGTGAGATAATATATGATGTGAATAACTTGCTAGACATAGTTAACCAATAACAACATTGATTTTCAAAGTGGCTTCCCGTACCAAAATTTGATTGGTATAAAGTTTGCAAACCCATTCCCTCTTTTCTACTTTTAAATTAATGTCAGGTTGATATTTTTAATATATGTTTCCGCTTAGCCATTTGAGATCAGCTTAAGAGCATGATGCATTCTTTCGGTTTCTATTACCAAAAAAAAAACTCATAAATTTATAGTAATTGTGTGAATTTAATCCTAAATATTTTGTATTTGTAATAATTTAGTCAATTTAGACAATTTTAGCCTGCCGAAGTTGATGTGGATGCCAACCAACGCTAGTTGTCTGGCTGAAGCTGATATGGCAAGGCCGACCTCGCCCATCGTCATGGCCTCAACTGTTGTGCGTTCCTTCTAGTTTTGCCATTGTTGTGCGAACAAACGAAAGAATGAAGGAACGAACAGTTTCCTGGTTTCTTCTATATTTTTAGTGCGTCGTAGTGTTGTGCTGACGGGCTTTGATTTTGTGGTTACTTCTTGCGCTTTTTGTCATCAGATCAGATTGGCGTTGAAGGAGATGAAGTTTCTACAGAAGCAGAGGGAGAGGAAATTTGGGATTCTTGCCATCCTGTTTGCTTAGCAAAGTGACTTGAGGCTCACGTTGATCGAGAGGGAAATGTTTGTGACTAAATAGACAAAATTAATAAAAAATTAAAAAAATTATTAAAAATTATTCACGTCAGCGTTAGTTGACCAAAATTAATCGAATGAATTAAATTAACACAAATACAAAAAGTTTATTATTGAATTGACAAAAAAAGAAATTTAAAATTAAATTGACATAATCTTGATAAATTTAAAATTTTCTAATAATTTTCCCAAATTAAAAGTACACAACACAATCCTTGTCAGTCTGTATGACAAGTCATTATCATGTGACATGCATAACCCTAACTGCAAAATGGAGTGGAAGCAAGGAAAAGAATGATGGGCGTTGATAAGGAATAGACTTTGGAACGGACATCATGTAAATTGAAATATCCAACGAGACTAAGCCATTAAAAGCATAGACTGGGTTGTCGAACTCGACACACCATTACCTTAGTCTGTCCAAATTACATATGAAACCACTAATTATGACATCATAAACCACACAAAAGTTGGGACATGACCTGTAATTGACGGCCCATATAATTATAGCAAAGAGTGAAAAATGATCCCGACATCGCTGATTAGCAATCTCATCAACATTTCTCCATCCAGCTTTAGCTGAACTGTCAAACTAAGATCCGCGATTGTCGTTTGTTTGGGGGCAGTTGAGTTTTGGTTGAGGTTTTAGGGTTTGTGTTCTCGTAGTCACTTTTGATTTATAGGTTGAGATGTTTAGCCACCTAAACAAGTCATTTTAAGTTGATTTTGCCACCTAAGGTAAGGACTTAAAAAATTTGTGAGAAAGTTATATGCGAATATCATGAAAATATTTACATTTTATGAAAATTTTGCACGTTTCGCATTTAATAAAAAAAAAACTTGAGGAATCTGTGCTGCAACATTTTAATTAAACAGAAAGAAAAACAGAGTAAAAGTTAATGCAAATAAAGTCTTTATAGAAAAAGAGGAGAGAATGAAAATTTGACTAGAGATGAAGAGTCCAACGCGTGGTTTGAAAACTAGGTGCTGTGTGAAAAACACGAGCGCTGACGAATTCGCCTAAAATCGGAAGAAAAAAAGAAAAAAGAATTTTTTTTAAGTTGGACTTGGAATTTGAGAAGTTACATGTTTACTTTTTTAATTTACCAAATATTAATTAAATTAATATATTGCCCACATATTTTTCTGCATTGGTGTGCACGCTATGTCAACTTGGAGAGAAGTCATAACGTGGTCGCCAAATCCTGGAGCCGTCAGCGGTTTTGCTTGTTCCTTCGGGGAGTCTTCCTTCTCTCTGTGGGTGGAGCCCCTCGAGAAAAAAGATTGTTAATCTTTTTTGTATCTTCAATTTTTCAAAAACAAATATTAATATAACGTGGCCAAAAAAGAAAAAGAAAAAAAAAAAGAGAGTTAAAAAAAATGTCAGTTAATGTGTAAAAAAGGTGGGTGGCCTGCGACCGGGGGTGATTTGAATTTAATTGCAAAAATGAGATATTTATGAGATTATATGGTAATAATTTTGATTATTTAAATCAAGATTTTGTCCAACTTTTTAATCGTGCAATTAAAACATGACTTAAATAAAGACACAGCATATTCTTGTTGTTATAGCATCACATGATTATTATGATGCTTTTGCTTTTAGGAGATGTGATAGTGAGTAGTATATTTATGGAACAAAACAATTTATCGATATAAGATCTCTTTTGTGTCCATTCAAATTTGGTGCTAAACTTGATCACGAAGATAGCATGATAATAGATATAACATGCAGAGACCGATGGAATTATGAGAGAGTTCTAATCTTTTCTTTCTTGCGTCGAATCGTTGTCACATCAATGGCCGCCATCGAGAAGATGCAAGAAAAGCCCAACACATGCTCTTACCAAAAGGAACATATATGAGTGTAAATATAAATTTGTAATTCTATCCTCTCGGTTCTATAAATTATTGAGTTAAATAAATGAATTCTCAATATTTAAGAATCTTTATTTGGTGCATCATTGTACCGCATAATTTGGGTTATCCCCTCCAATTTCCAAACAATGGAATATACATTATTGGAACAAGTATTTTCTAAGTTACATTTAATATACAGCATCAGTTCTTATCTCCTTTAAATAATAATTCTACCTAAAAAAAAATTATCTTGGAGTCACCTGTACGAGTCACAGCTGTAGGCAATGCTGCAAAAGGCATGGTGCTGCTGACCAATCCTTTCCCTAGAAAAATGGACCCCTTCAAAAGCATTGCTCACTTTCGATGACTTATCTAGTGTATCCTGCTTCCTAGTCGGTGAAGGGAAGGGTAACGTTTTAATAGATAATTTGCCGGCAGGTCCAGCTTTTTAAAGACGTCATGATTAAAAGAAATGGTCATTTCTGATCAACTTAACTATCTTGTACGAGACCACCTTCTTCGTTTGGCCTGCAATTGATTGACCCGAGAAATACATAATCAATAAGTGAGGTGTGGATGCACGTTAACTTCCTTTCAGATCAAGTGCAGTTATTTCATTTCTAAAATAGCTCTTTTCTGGATACTCATATCTAATCCAGTTTATGAAGTTAGTGACTTGCAAGTGGACCAAAGCGATGTTCTTTCTCCTACGAAAGTCCATCCATACATGTAAAGTGGGATACGTATTTCCATGGAATTGACCTATGTGGTCCACATTCTACCAAAGTTTGCTTGGATGAACTTAGATAATCCTTTTCTTCCATTCTCAAATTCTAGTGTCAAGCAGCCTGCTCCCCATGCCAAGAAAATCAGCAAGCTTAGCACACGGTTCAGCTCAATATAATAGCATTACGGTCCTCATAATTCACTGCAAAGCAGCCCCATAGTCAATCAATTTTTTTTCCTTCTTATGCCTTGACCAACAGCAGTCAATACAGATTCAAAGCCAGGCTGATGCCAACAGATTGCTCTTCCCTAATATGGTCTTGAAGTACACTGTTTCAGCAAATTCTGCGTGTGAACAATAATGAAGTCAAGTAAGTTTATTCACCCAAGCCCACGCAATAATTCAAAGCAAAGAGGGCTGCACCCAAAAGTTTGAATCGGTCGACAGTTGACCAGTATGATCAAACAAACTTTCCTTGAAATGGTTCATACGTCTATCAAAATCAATTTGTAGTAGCTCCCATAAGTCGTAATTCAACAAACTCAAATTACTTTAATAATAATAAATGGTGTGATGGTTGCGGTGTTGGTTTCAAGTGAATAGAACTTTTGACAAGAAAAATCATGGGAAACAAGATGAATCACGGAATATACATATGGATGCTAATATTACGTTTTAAAATATTTAAAGGCGTGAATACATAAGGCCTTTTATAATAAAAAGACTAATGTAATATTTTAGAAAAGTTTGACATGAAATGTTAATGCCTTTTATTAAGGTACGAGAGATGATAACGATGGAATAAAAATCGCGATTTTAATAGTGAAGACAGATCTCGAATAATCTATCGACAAATCTAGTCCTTGAATTTGGCAATGGATTTGTTTATCTTCCGCCAATAAAAGAATCAGAAAATTCTAGATAAAATGGACCGACCAATGAAAGAAATCTTCCTCGTCAATGAAGTGGGACATATTCCCCCACCACACAATAATGACATTTTAATCAAACTTTTATAAAACAAGAAAAACAATTTTTACGCGTCAAATATTATTCTAATTCAGCCTCCTCTCCGGGAGAAAATATCTTAACCTGTGGGCCCGTGAGCTGACCAAAAAAAAAAAAAAAAAAAAAAAAACCTGTGTGCCCGTGGGCCGTGACGATCGTGAATATCTCATATTTATATCACACCCTGTGACGCGCGTATCAGCCCATATCACCTCCTTCCCTCGCCTTCTGCCTCGGTGACTCTCTCTCTCTCTCTCTCTCTCTCTCTCTCTAACCAGAGCTCGACCCAGTACGAATTGGTCGTTCCAGTTCACGCCTGTTCGAAAAAGCTCCGATTTTGCTGCGTGGTTCCGACGCTGATTGGCGGGCGCGGCGAACCCGGTGGCCCAGGACCGGCTTTGGCGTCAATCGGTGAGTCCTCTGTTCTCTTCTCTCGGTCGGGTTTTGACCAGTTTCGCTTCCAGCAGTTCATTTCAGCCGTGGGTTTTTGGGCTCTGGGCTTTGTGTACTTCCCGACGGTGCCGTTTAGACTCGTTCGCTGAGATGGGTTCTCGCAGCTCTTATGTGCAGGGGCGTTTGTTGTTCCGCCCCCTGTTTTCTTGATCTCCAGTGACGGTTCTTGTGTCCGCTTGGTGGGGTTTTCGTGGCTTAGAGATTGCGAGTTGGGTTGTGAATTTTTTTTCGGACGACGATGGTTTCGTCCGTGTCTTCCTTCTTGTTATATGGGTGGCCACCCGTTTTCATTTATTTTAAATGTTCATCTGTTTTGGAGCTGGATTCTATGTTAACTTTGTTCTGATTTGGACGAAGCATTATGTTGTGGGTATTTGGTAATCTGTATTACCCTTGTGTTTCAACGTTGCTAACAGCGGCTGGCTTGTAATTTGTGAATTTCAAATACCACTTTTGGGGGAAAGAATTACCTTAAGAATTTGCATTGGGGGCTTAAATTTCGAATTCTACATCATGTATCTTCCCATGAATCAGCAAAGCATGAACATATGGCTTATGTAATCTGATCTTCTATTAAGAATATGAGGAAAATTTTAATTTCTGTTTCCCAATTAAAACACCTTTTCTGTCCTTAGATTAAGGATGTATTTGGGAGTTTCATGTCTAGGCTGCTGAGAATCACTCCTTAGAGGGTTTGATCATGGATGTTATGGGGTATTTGTGACCAAGTGGGAAAGCAAGCGAAGATTTATGGTTCTTCCCATACCGGAAGGATTTTGAGTCTTATGGTCATGGTTATGGATGAATGTGGAATGGAGAACTGTAACTGGTAGATCAATGTGGAATTTAGTGCCTTTCAATGTTGGAAGCTTCTCACGACAGCTTGTTGTTTATGGTCTGCCTGATCGCCACCAACCAACTATACTTATGTCCTTAAAGAGTTCTTCTATAGAGAGAGAGACATCTAGATGGGCGTGTGGGGTGGCAGAAAAGACTTTGAGAGAGAGAGAGAGAGAGAGAGAGAGAGGTGGCTTTTGGGAGGGGTAAGGGGGAAGGGGGAGTGGGGGATTCAGCAATTTATTAGGTGTATTCATGGGGGCAGAGACTGATTCTGCCAATAAATTTTGAAGTGTACCATTGATATATTCCTCATAGTAGAACAACCTTATATTAATATGTTCCTCTCAGAATAAGATTATGACCTGAATCACAGATTTAAGTGCTCTGAAGCTATTGATTGAATAAACTTTGATATTGGAATTAGCATCACTGAATACCTTCTATTTGCCTGTTTTCTATGGTTTATTTAGAGATCCGGTTATTGGCAAAGGACCCTGATTCAAGATCATTCCGAGGCCTGTTCTGAAGCAGATGCTAGAGCCTAGTTACTCATGTTAGTGTGAGATGATTTTGATCGATTATCCTGAGCTAGGGTGGAGATTTACGCAATTGTACTGAAGATTAAATTACAGTTCAGTGTGTGTTTCACAGTTCCATACAACCACATAGTAATATTGCGGGGCAAGTAGGCGATGACATCATATGTTACCAGCAGATTTTTTAAACTTTTTTTTTTTATTGCTATTGAACCACTTCTAATCTGAGTTTGTCTTCTTGTGCATGATGCAGGAAAGAAAAAAATCTTCCTGTTAAAGTGGGCAAGATGTCGTTAGACCCCCATACTCATGAGGATGTCACGCATGGCTCTAGTGATATAAACAAATCTCCCTCAGGTAGCCAGAGATCAACACTTCCTGGTGCAGTTGACTTTGAAGGAGCCCGATCCAGTGGTTTTGAGTGCAATATTTGCCTAGACTCTGTGCAAGATCCTGTGGTCACGCTCTGCGGCCATCTGTACTGCTGGCCTTGCATCTACAAATGGCTTAAAGTTAAGGATACCTCTGTTAAAGAGCTAGAAGAGCAGCAACCGCATCAATGTCCTGTGTGCAAAGCCGAGGTTTCCTACACAACTCTAATTCCACTCTATGGCCGTGGCCAAACTAGCCAACTGTCCAAAAATGAGGGTCGAGATCCGGGCAATGTTGTGCCCCGTAGACCACTTGCTCTGGTTGGCGGGCCCAGCATGCCAAGACAGATCAATGTTACCTCTAGTCCTCTCCTAACACAACCACCTTATGGTGGACATCTCTCTCTTCAATCGCAACCATACTATTCTCAAGCTCAATTATTGCATCACTCGGTTTCTCCTATGCTTAGTCTAAGTGGCACAACCACAAATATCATCTACCCCATAGTTGGTATATTTGGTGAAATGGTGTATGAAAGGCTTTTTGGGAACTCGGTAACAAACTTATACACTTATCCAAACTCGTACAGCATGGCCGGAAGCAACCCTAGGATGAGGAGGCATGTATTGGAGGCAGAGAAGTCGCTCGGCAGAATCTGTTTCTTCCTCCTATGTTGTATTCTGCTATGTCTGCTTCTATTCTGAGTTAGATTTTGCTTTTCTTCATTCCATTTTTGATGTCAATGAGACTGTGAAACAAATATAGGCACAGTCAGGTACACCGGGTTTTTAGGTAGTCCCATTTCCTGAGCTGCAATACATGTACAGTTCATAGTTTGGCTTCATGAAAGCTAAAAAGACATTATGCCTACGCCGCTTGTAACTTCTGAGATATGGAAAGAATTTTTCTCGTCTCGAGTCGTGTTGCTGTTTGGTCATAAATGGAGAGACACACTCGCTCCTGTAGTTCTTCATTCACCACCATTCGAGGACCGACTGATGATGCGTATAGCGAAAGGTTCTATCAATTCATGGACCCGCGCGAGTTAATTTTCCTTCTGGATAGCCAAAGAAACGCATATGAGAAGTGACAAGGCGATGATTCGAAACTAGAAAGGGTCCCATTCTTAATGACCATTTAAGTTCATTTTCTGAACTTGGGGTGGATGGCTGTCCAAAGTGATTAAATATTGTGGCTCACATCACATGCGGATTCACATCAAGGCAATAACTTCCAATGGGGGCAGATCTCGCTATGTCAGCAGCCGATTCTCGTCCAGGCAATGACTTCCACCTAGAAAGGAGAATTGGTTACAGGCAATGCGGAAGTCAAATCTCCGTCGGCCATCTTTTCCAGCTCCCCTCACATTACTGATGCCTTCAGCCTGCCGAGTCGTTATGGAAACTTCCAGAACAGGGTCATCTGCCTTGCCCATAAATGGCCTCCTACCCTCTCCACGACAGACCAAAACCATTTTTTTTTTTAAATTTTCTTTTTATGGAAGAAAGCAAAAGATCTTCATGATGACGAGGGAGCTATTTAATATGGAAGAAGCAAGACACGACGTGACACGACTTTCAGGGGAAATAGCGGGTGGACATCTGTCTTCGTTTCTGGCTATGGTTCTTTATGGAGTACGGAGTATAGAGTCGTTCATTTATGTTTTAACCAAGGAGCCAAGTAGATGCCCAAGAGGGCTCTATACTTGGTCCATGCCGTGTCGTAATGAAGATATAGTCTCTGAAAGCAATTGTTTTGGAGCTTCGGTACCGCCTATATAAATTATTATTCTAGTCTCTTGAATCTTCGAATGTTTCAAACTTATCTGTTCAATTTTGAGAAAACTATGACTCATTTGATAACCTAATTAAGTGTTGAAAACTGAGAATTTTGGCATTTTATGAGACAAAGTTTGTTTGATAACTTTAAATAAAATTGATTTAAAATATTCAATTAATTCCAAAAATCCACTTAACCTGATAAGCAGGATTGGGTTTACCTAATTGTTCAACAGGAAAATAATTGATGATAAATATAAATCTTGCTAGATATAATAAATAAAAATCCTGCTAGATATATCGATTAAAAACTACTTATGTGATCTTTTTTTTTTTTTTTTTTAATGTTTGGTGAGGGATGAATTTTCATTTTTTAATTATCATCAAACAACTTTTTAAATTTTATTTTCAATACTCAACATTTTATTTTCAGAACTTAAATTTCCGTTCTTTTTTCGTTGCATAACTTGATTGTCAAAATAGTGTTGTGTTTTTTCCCCACGTGGCAACCTTACGTACCTGGTTCGGATTTTGCCACATGGCAACTATTTCCCACATCAAATCTCAACCTAATCTCTTAGTTGTATGTTGTTGCAGATACATACATACACAACCATATGCATGCAAGAGACAAATCTTTTTGCACCATGATTACGTCTATCGATTTTTATTAGGGTTTTTATTAGAGATAGTAAGACTCATATACTAAATAAGCTTACTATAAAGTATGTGGCAAATTATAAATAGTTTTCAATTTAGCGGCCCATTCAAACACCGATTCAGATAAATGCGACGTGCATTGTAAACATCAATCGCAAAATCCGTTTTATTTACTTTTCTTTTTTATTTAGCTTCTGAGCCAAACTTCCGTGAAACCTTCACGGGCGACCTTAAGGGCACATGCACGATTCCAAGATCATTAGATTTTTTGCTCCTTGGCACTGCCTTAATGTCGGAAAATAATTGCATATTACAAATAAATCGAACAAATAAAGGTGAAAAAATGAAACATGGCACCCTTGCACTCTTCTTAACCCTTTGGTCTTCTTGAGTGTCTGCTTGTTGTTGGTGCCGGGCCTCCTTTTGGTTAATTTGATCGGCAAAGTTTATACTATACTTACTTTTACCAAAAAATAAAAAATAAAATGAATTCATCAATCACTTTAAAATAGGCAATCAACTCAGAGAGTGGAACAAATGAGGAAAATATTACCAATCACCATGTATAATACTGTCTATGTACACCCTTTATCTACATACACAACGGATAAAATAGGCAATCAACTTAGAGAGTGGAACGAATGAGAAAAATATTACCAATCACCATGTATAATACTGTCTATGTATACCCTTTATCTACCTACACACGGTTAAGGGCTAATAACTTGTGTTTTAATCTGTATATATGTGTGCTTGTCTATAGGTAGAACCAAATGACTTTCTTTTTGCATGAGAACGATGCAATGCCTCCTCCATCACCCCCGCCATCATCAGTTGATGCCGGGGCTCGGTCCGGAAGGTGGCACCAACGAACCCTTCGGCAGCTTCATCAACAGGGGCAGTATCCTCTCCGCGAGCTCACACTTCGAGTCCCGACGCCCACCTCCCGGAACCCGATCACGGATCGCCAGAGGCCGTGCCCGAGCCACCTCTGCGACGAGGCACGTGAGCATGACGAGAGCCATCAATGCGCAAAGGACCATCTTGCAGCAGCTCCGAGGTGGAGATCGAACATCCATGTTTTTAGGGTTTTGGTGCTTAGTAACTTGTACGAGGAGAAGGTGCTTTATATAGTGTCCGCCCGAAAGAAGCCACGGTCAAAAAAATGGCCGGCTTTGCTTCGACTGAGATATGGCGGTTTAATTAATTTGCCGACGACACGCATATAGGCTGTTCACACCTAAAGGAAAGATGAGGTTTGTGACTTGATGAAATAGCCGGCACACATTATTGCAAATTATACGAGCAAAAGAAAAGAGGAATCTAAGTTGTTCACTCAAAAATTAATTAGGGGCCGGCAAAAGGAAGGAGAGTTTCCCCAGTCTTAGGTACATTCACAGATCACAATTTACAGGTAAGAAGTTGGTGGAAAAGGATGCATACGAAGCATTTTCAGAAGACCACACGTGAGCACGAGCAGGCGCTACTGTTCCTATGGATGATTTCGCAAATCAATTGATTCGCGTCTTTGTGCCAACAGGCATGCGATCCCACCGGTAAAGGGATTGGGGCGGTGGGGTTGGAGAGTACTAGATTCGGGGGTTGATCCTCGAGAGTATCACACACCAGATTTACATAAAAGAGAAGAACAAGATAGAAAAAAACATGTGTTTTTGTTGTGACGCTAATGATAAGTCACGGATCATACCGATTCAACTAGACAAACTTCAGATTTGATCATCCGGGATTCGTGTACGATGTTGTATTAGTCCACATAAAGCGTAATCTGATTTTCTAATTGGAGACTATTGTTTATTAAAAGTTGTTTAACGATTATGAGATTAACAAAGAGAATGGCATATTGAGCCGCTTTCGCATTCAATCTGATTTTGTAATTGGAGCTGTTGAATGATTCAGATTATTAAAGAGAATGGCATATCAAGCTGCTTTCACATTTGCCTTCTCGTCTCGACCTAAGGGTTATATTGATGAGTATTTGTCACGTAGCACTCCATTTATAGGATTCTATTCTGCACACAATTTGTGAAAAGCTTGATTTTTTTTTGGGTTGGAGAGTATCGAGTTTGGGATTCGATCCTCGTGAGCATTATACACACATGTACATAGAAGAGAAAAATTTGTGTCTTTGCTGCGCCACTAAGGACAGGCCACGGATCATACAGATTCAACCAGACATACTTTGGATTTGGTCATCTGAGATTTGTGTCCGATGTCGTATTAGTCTGCATAAAGTGTAATTTGATTTTCTAATTGAAGGCTATTATTTACTTATAGTTGTTTAATGATTATGAGATTAAAAAAGAGAATGGCATATTGAGCTGCTTTCGCATTCAATTTGATTTTGTAATTGGTGATCATTATCTATTCATAGTTGTTTAATGATTAAGAGATAGCAAAGAGAGTGGCATACTGGGCCGCTTTCACATTCCCGCTCTCATCTCGACCTAAGCTTTATATTAATGAATAGTTCTCACACTGCACTCAATTTAGAGGATTCTAATTTACGTCCATTGGTAGAAGCCCGATTTTTTTCATAAATGATCTTATCTCATGGATGTGAATACAATGAAGAGAGGGTTCCCATAAAATTTTCACGAGCAATTGATCGGAACAGTGCTTGCACTTCACGATCTAAACACGCCTTGCGACAATCAAGATCACGCCGGTTAATTAAAATCCTAATTCAAATGGTAAAGAAATAATTTGGCGAAAGCGTTGCTAATCAATCGATGCGTTTGCTTAGCCGGGTCGAGATTGGAACTAAATCGCAATGTAATTACAGGCATCATTAGATTAGGTTGCCTTCTGCGTGGGCCAAATCTCATTGATCGGGCCGGATATCGGGCTCAGATCGCTCCGAGCCCGATAAGCCATCTAGGCCCGATAATCTTGGACCGGGTGAGCCCGGCCCACGAGCACCGTTTGACTCCTACACCTCCTCCGCCGCTTCCGCTCCCTCCTCCTTCGCTACCTCTGTGCCTTGTTCGGCCGCCGACAAGAAGCGAAGCGGCGCGGTTTTTCCCTGCCTCTCGGCGACATTCTTTTGTCGGAGAAAAGCTCGAGAGTTGGGTTTCTGCTGGTTTCGAGAACGCAGAGTCATTCGTCGAGCTCGGTACGTCTTCTTGCTTCTTCCCCTTTGGTTCTGTATATCGTGATTACGCTCTGTTTGTTCACACATTGGTCCATATCTCCGGATAAAGGTATGTGTAGTTCGGTATGCATGATATGAAGGAAGAAGCGGAGGTTTCGGGGTCTTGGGTCGTCTTCTTCTCTCTCTTTTGCGTGAAAAAATCCGGTCGTCTTCTGTATTTGTGAACTTTTGGGTAATCATGCGCGTGCTTCGTTCCGGAAGTTTTGAGTTTTTTACTTTCAATCTGTATGTGCTTGAACGGTTCGAGTTGTGGTTGTTTGGTTTGGTTTGGTTTATGCTCAGCATAGAATTTGTATATTCTCACTGTTTCGATCTGTGTTGTTTAGGAGTTTCGTTTGCTATTTGATTATACCGTTTTGGTCACTCAATTTTCATACTTTTTGTTGGGAAAAGTGATTTACTGGTAAAAGGCGGGAGGAAGCGTGCCCCCTAATAAAAAATAAGCAATGGAGAGTCGAGCAAGCTTGAGCTCCAGCTCGAGCTCCATTATAAGTTTGGAAAAGATTGAGTCAGGTCAATCCAAGCTTGCTAGAAATATTTTCGTGTCAAGTTTGAGCACAGAAAATGATATTTGAACTTGAGTTAAAATTTGAGTATTGAGTTTATGAGTCGAGTCAACTTCGAGGTCCGACTCGTGTACTTGGCTTGGTTGCACACCTTTGTATCTTCTAAGCAACCTTGCTTTGCTTTCTTTCCTCTTCGTTTTGTATGTGTATGTGTGTTTGATTTGAATATTTGAATTGAGTCAAGAACTCAGCTTGATTTCAACCTTATTTCACGGACTCCGTTGTGACCTACTAATATAAGGGCATATCTGCTCTTGCAGGTTTCTTGGCCTCCAACAACAAGGTGTGGTGCTAAGGTTAATACTGGAGAAGCTCAAACACTAAATTTTGAAAGCCAAGCAAGCAACTGGATAATTAGGTTGGAAAACGAATTATTAGTCAGAGATGCAGCATGATGAGGTTATCTGGCAAGTCATTCGGCACAACCATTGTAGTTATATGGCCAAGTGAGTCGAGTAACCCAAAATGATCGCACCTTATCATGTTACTTCTCCTTGCCAATTGGAGCAAGAATTACCTTTGTTTGCTTCTAATTTGATCTCGCAGGATTACTGCTGGAATATTTTGTCGAAATGAATACAATGTAACGGGGATTTGTAATAGGAGCTCCTGCCCTCTAGCTAACAGCCGCTATGCTACTATCCGTGACCATGATGGTACTATTTTTAACTATCCTCATGGCAGTGCTTTTTTTAAGTTCTCCCATGTCTTTCAAAATCTTTAATGGTATATGGTATCAACAAACTGGTTTAACATGAGATTTTTAGTTCCAAAGTTATTGTGATAGGTTCAGCAGTTAATTGCTTTTTGCTTTTGACTTTAAACTGATCTCCAGATACACATTTTTTTTTGGTCTACTATGCAGGTGTCTTTTACTTGTATATGAAATCAATTGAAAGGGCTCACATGCCTAATAAATTGTGGGAAAGATTGAAGCTGCCGAAAAATTACGAGAAGGCCCTTGAGATTATTGATAAGCATTTGGTATCTTGACAATTTAGCTTTGCAGTGTGACAGATTGTTTTGCTTTGTTCTAACATTTCTCTAATTGCTTCGATTCTGTTGGCAGATGTATTGGCCGAAGTTTCTTGTTCATAAGACCAAGCAAAGGTTGACCAAAATGACTCAAATGCGCATCCGAATGAGGAAGCTTGCTCTGAAAACTAGGTCAAAACCCCCTCCTGCATTCGGCTGCTCTATCGTAGGATGTGTTTTTATGATAAACTAAATCTCTTAATCTTCTGTGTGGCTATTTGATGGAACTTCTCAATTTAATTTGTAATATGGTGATTATAGTTGTGTGTCATCTAGAATGTCATTGCTCGTTAACTTGTCATACTGTTGGCTCTGATGTGAGCAAAAAGAACTATTGTTCAAGTGAATGTTTGTGCGTCAGATTTGGCGATATGATGAATCTCTTTGTCAAACAATATTATCTTTACCATTGAATAATTCTAGGTTTCTCTACAGCTCTCTTATGGCGATTTCAGTTTTCTCTGAAATTTCTGTTCTGTAAATATCTTATGTGTTGCCTTATGCTTATATCATGATTGTGAAATCACAATTCACAAGGTCGTTGCATTTGCATTCGTGAAACTCCCTTGTTCAAAGAACCTGCAGTGGACATGGCTATTACTGCTGTTTGGTCTGGTCCTTTGGTTCATCTCCTCTGTTTCAGCTTTATACTTCAACATGCCTTTCTTTTCTCATAGGGAAAAGATTATGACGACACCGAGGAAAGAAAAGAAGAGAGAGGCAAGAAGGGAGGAAAAAGCAGAGAAAGCAGCAGTTTTGGAAAAGGTTGGTTGGGTACACCTTTATAACCATAGAAGTGCCTCACCCATTGTATCACCCAAGATTTTTACTTATTGTTGGCTTTGCTGCAGAGTATTGAGAAAGAGCTATTAGAACGCCTAAGGAAAGGAGTGTATGGTGATATCTACAATTACCCTGTCAAAGAGTACGAAAAAGTCCTTGAGATGGATTCTTTGCAGGCTGCCAATGAAGATGAAGAGGAGGTATACTATTTTTCTAAGGAACAAGTGTTACTTTTGTCGTTTGAGATGGTACTTATGGCTTCGTTAACAGTATTTCTGTATGGTATCAGAAATTTTGCTTCTTGCTAGAGTTTATGATTTGATGATTACGCAATTGATATTTCTGGAATGAGCAGGAACCTGAGATAGAGTATGTGGAAGGTTACGATGAACTTGAGGAAGAACTAGAAGATGATATTGAAGATTTTGGTGGTCTTGCTATAAATAGAGTTCATGCAACCGGTGACAATGGTGAAGGTTCTTTCTATACCTTGATAAATCGTGTCCACTTAGCGTTTGAATATTCATGTGATCATTTTTTTCAAGAGCTGTGATCTTCTTCTTCTTCTTTTTTCATTCTTTATGGTTTCTTGCTGCATTTATGTTTTGCTTTGCTTCATTACCTAAAAAATCACGTGAGACAAGAAGTTCTTAGAGGACTTATCCTGGATCCAATTAGTGGAGCTAATTATATTTTTTATGCAGATGAAGATGGTGACGAAGATGAAGATGGTGATGCCGAAGCTGATCGGAAGAGAGGAAGAAAAGAATCCTCCTTGGCTTTAAGAAATGTTGAGAAAGGTGATGCTGTTTCTAAGCCCAAGAAAAGAGCTAAGGTTCTTGTTGAGGTGAGAGCATCGTTTTGAATTGTCAAATCTGCTGTCAATATAGACATTTGTTCACAATAAGCATGTGTTTTGTATTAGTAGTGACAAATTTAAGTTCAGCTGCCAAGGAATGAGACTTTTCTATTGGTAGTGACAAATTTATAGTTCAGCTTTCTTTTATACATGGAAATCACTTTGTGCAGAAGTTTTAGCTAGTCTCCAATGCTTTTGAGTGGCATCGTGCCATGACCAACCTACGTCGTCTTCCAATATATTCTCATGAAGTTCCCATACATCATGAATGTGGTTGAGTGTTCATTCTTTTCTTGGGGGTTATTATCTTCTTTAGCAGAAATGAAAGCTTTTTAGGTTAAGATTCCAAGTATTCTGATGGTATATTCTTTCCTAAGGAGAAAAGTAGGAAAGGTAATTCAACCCATTCCTTAGAGGCTGTCTTGATAGGATCATGCCATATGCATGTGATTAGATAAAGTAACTTCTTCTCTAGGCTGATGTCTAGTGAAGGATGCAAGGGATGGTGCTTACCACTGCTATGTCCAAAAGTTGCTTTAATAGTTTACGGTGCAGCAGCAGATTTACTGTTCATGGTAACTTTGATTAGGCTTTAGTTACTTTACTTAGGCTATCAAGAGGTGTGTGGTTCTACCTTTTGCAGGGGACTCCTTCGATCTCACCTACTGTTGGCACAGTTCACACAGCTTAGGATGGGTTCCTGTTCCATGGACCTTTGCGGATGTGGTTCTCCATTTGGAGTTTTGATGGGGAAGGGGAAAGAGAGGCGGAAGAGGGTTTCATTAGCTCTGAGGATGGATTTAGTTATGGGATTAGTCGGATGTTGTATGTGCCCTGTAGTCAGGATGGTAAAATGAATATAATCTATGTTATTGGGTCGAGGGCAAATTCTATTTATGGTTTTTCTTTGGCATCTATATATGGTCAATTTACTTGGATGGGACATTGTTTTCTGTTCATTATGGAAATTGGCTCGTTCCTTTCATAGGTTGGTATTGAAATAGTGCTGTGTTAGTCCAGGATTATTAACCCCTTCATAAGCAGTAAATGCCCATGTAGAGTTCAATTAGTTTGTCCTACTCTTCTTCGAGATTTCTGTCTGACATGGCCAGATGGCTATTTTCACGAATTATAGTCATAATGGAAATAATAATGAGAATCGTAAAAGCTGTGTCTGCGCTTGCGTTTTTATTATGTGGTTTACGATTCATTAATGGATCTCATGCCAATATCGGTGTCTGAAACCAGTTATTTTGATTGGCAGGTTGAACATGAAAATGCAGATGAAAGACAAGCTGCAGTTCATTGAGGGCTCTCGCTTCAACTGTCTTGTTTCTGTCTGGCCTGGTAACCCAGATGGGGGAGGCTGTCTTTGGCTCTGAAAGTGTATGGCATACTTTTCAGAGTAGCACAAAGAAATGTTACCACGAAGTTTTGACCGAAACTAATGGCAGTTCTGGGTAATGTATTGTATCTATGTTCCGCTTCTCCCCTATGCTCTTGCTATCTTTTTAAGACAGGAGGTATTATAGGTCGTGAAAAAGATCAAAACTCATGAGCAGAGAACCAGCATCCAGTGGATGCACGTTGCACCAATACTTTCCTACTGACCTATGTTTTTACCCTTGGCTTTTGATGGATAGGTTGAGAACTGTGTTGTTCCTGACCTCTTCTTCAATTTTTTTATATGTATCTTAGTATTGATTTCTTTTTCTCCTCCGGTGGAATTTTATTATATTGAATTGATGCATTCTAGCTGTGGCACTCTATGTGTAATGAATATGGAATCATAGAGTTGTTCAATCTTTTAATATTTTATTTACGGTTGAGCGTTTGGAGTTTACGAACATTTACAGGTATTGAATATGGGATCATAGATGTGTTTTCGTATTATGTTTAAACAGTTGAAACGTATACGTGTATATTTATTTTCAAATCTGAGACCTAAAGGTACAATATAAATTAAGTAGGAATTATAAAGTGGCACAACAAAAGGAGCATTGCCTTGGCCAAATTGGGAAAAGTATTAAAAAAAAGTACTAAATTTATTTTATTGATGTCAATTCAATGTTAAATTTTTTAATTTGATTAATTTAATACTTAATCTTTTCATAGATACCAATTCTAGTTTGGGAGAGTCAGTGCTTATTCGAGAGTCATCAGTCCGACATTATATTTAAACCCATCTTTTCCTCAACATGTCAGGTCATCAGCTAACAGTACTCCGCTGCATTTGGCGGCGTACGCTAATTATCTCAATGGAGCCAAATTCTTGATTAAGAAATTCCCCGTCAGCGCCTTCGAGCACGAGAGAGATGGCTATCTTCCCATTCATGTCCTACAAATTTTCCCCGCGAAAAAATTAGAACAAAACTAAAACGAAAAGGTCGCAGCAGGATAGACTATTCGTCTATTTGTTCACATCTCTCCACGGTCTATAATTTACTTGCCGAAAGCGTAAGGCCATGTCATTTTTTCTTGTTTACTCATTCGCTACTTGCAGAGATTGACGCACATAAATGTGGCATCTGTTTGAACCCCTAAGAGTAGAGATTAGCCATATGCGAGCCATCTAGCCAGAGACAGGCGAAAGAAATGGAATTGCCAGAATTGGATAGACTCAAGGACGAGATGAATACCTAGAGAATCGTGTCAAAAAAGTCATAAATCTATTATACCAATGCCAATTCAGTTATAAACTTTTTTTATGGTCCCAATTCAGTCATAAATATTTTTATGGTGCCAATTGAGTTATGAACTTTTTAAACTAGTGTCAATTTAGTTT
The DNA here is from genome assembly GCA_016097545.1 of Eucalyptus victrix. Taxonomy (NCBI): domain Eukaryota; kingdom Viridiplantae; phylum Streptophyta; class Magnoliopsida; order Myrtales; family Myrtaceae; genus Eucalyptus; species Eucalyptus victrix. The sequence continues at coordinate 10,673,129 of CM027845.1, read as the reverse complement.
TAGACGTTTTGATTTGGAGTCAATTTAGTCATTTCAACTAATTTTGGACGGATATTGTGATATGGATGTCAATCTGCTTATGTGGCACCACTAGCGCTGGTGTGGACAATTTTTTATAATTTTTTCCTCTCCTTTTTTCTTCTTCTTCATTTTGGCAATGATCGGCCACTGGCCATGGTCGGGTGTCGCCTTCACCCGAGCGAGGCCACCCTAGCTTGGGCGAGGGTCGGCCTTGTCGAATTTGGCTAGGGAGCCCTAGCCTAGGCGAGGGTTGGCCTCCCCAAGCTAGATCCAGTAAGGCCATCCTGGTTTGGGCGAAGGTCGGCCTTGTTAGATTTTGCCAAGGGAGCCCTCACTAGGACTACCCTCACCTAGGTGAGGGTTGGCCTCGCTTGGGCCGGGCCCAATCCAGTGAGGCCGACCCTCATTGGGGCTTGGCCTCACCATGGCTAGGCAAGGCTAGCCCACCTAGTCATGGCTAGTGGCCAGCCATCGCCTGTGGTTGGTGGTTGGTCATTGGCAAAATGAAGAAGAAGACATGAGATAAAAAAAAGAAAAAAGAAAAGAAAATTAGAAATAATAATAATAAATCGAAGAATTATTAAAAATTATCCATGTTAGTGCTAGTGGTGCCACGTAAGTGAGTTGGCGTCCATATCATCAATATCCAATTAAAATTAGTCGAAATGACTCAATTGACACAAAATCAAAACATTTATGACTAAATTGGCAATAGTTCAAGATTTACTTGGCATCATCAAAAGATTTAGAGTTGAATTGGCACTAACTCAAAAGGTTTATGACTGAATTAATACTACTAAAAAGTTTAGAACCTTTTTTACACTTTTCCCTGAATACCCGCCAGATTGTGACTGCCCTTGTGGGCGCCATGACTTTTGCTTCTGGTTTTGCCGTTCCTATAGAATACAATGGCTTTAAACCCGATGCCAGGATTGCCATACAGCTCAACATCTTTGTGATCCTCCTGTGGTCTCAGATAAACAATCCGTACACAGAGTGAAATGTGCTGCTTAAAGTGAAGCTCCCGTGTTGCGGCAATGTCGGTGGCATTCACAGCAGGCTTCTGTGTGATCGCGGCTGAACTTGCTTGGCTTGCCATTGTCAATTTGGTCATGAAAACTGTTGCTGCCCTCATCATCTTGGGTGTCTATCTCATGCTGTGTGTCCCGCTTGGGTCCGCTAATCCTCTCGTTCGTCGCTTCACTGAGTTAATTATTGTCGCTGGAATTTCGATATCGGAAAGTGAGACTATTGGGAGTGCGGTACCGGGCCACGCGACCACATCTTCAGGTGGCGCGCTATGATAATCTCGGTCTTCGCCTGAACAGATGATTAGCCCGTGGGATCGCATCCAATCTTCTCTTAGAATTTATGATCATCTCGCTTATAAGTCACCAGGTCATTAGCTTAGTGTTAATTCAAAAAATTTACTATATAATGCAATGTTCATAATAATGATTAATTTAATATTCATAAATTTCTATTAATAACTAACTTATTTTAATTAATAATTTAGTTATTTAATACTAACTATGAATTTTTCTAAGTTTCTTATGTGAAATTCCTTCTTTTGATCTTTCTCCAAACTTAGGAATTGGAACTAAACCTTGAATGTTTGTTCCATTCTTGTTTGATTTTGATGCGTTCCAACAAGTGGAAGAATTCATCTTGAAAAGCCAGCTGTTTAGGAGAGGGAATCCAATCAATTATAAACTCTAGAATATCTCTTCCGTTGCCTGATATGAGACTTTGCCCACATTAGATTCCTTTGTACCAAACATGCCATAAGTGCTTTAAGTAAGGTATCTTGTAACATTTGAAGTCCTATGTTGAATGAGAGAAAATAAAGTGATATGTAAGTCGAGAACTAAATCGAATGGCATCATCTTAAACACTCTTTTTTAAAGCTTGCCACGAAGCTTGCCACGTGATTGTGAGTCAAGTCATTTTCATATAGCGTTAGGCTCAATCAAAGTCCATAATCTCTACTCTATCATGGGTTCCAAGAAATAGAGAAAATAAAATGTGGGTCCCAATAAAAAAATAATAATAAGGAGATGCCGAGTCTACCTAAAAAGAGAGAACTATAATACTTCTAAGAGGAACTTGTCTCAACTTTTCTAAATATTAAATTCATCTTATATACCTTTAAGATAGATTAATATAAAGAAATAGCTAGTAATATGCACAAATAATATTAGTAATTCAAAACTTTTACTATTTAATGCAATATTTATAATAATGATTAATTTAATATTCATAATTTATATTAATAACTAACTTATTTTAATTAATAATTTAGTTATTTAATACTAAATATGAACTTTTTCTAAGTTTCCTATATTGGCATTCCTTCTTCTAATCTTTCTCCAAACATAAGAATTGAACTAAACCTTGAATGGACGTTCCATTCTTGTTTGATTTCGATGCATTCCAATGGGTGAAAGAATTCATCCCGAAAAGCCAACTATTTAGTAGGGCTGAGCGCGGTTCCCGGGTTACCCGGGAACCGGAACCGAACCGGAGGAGGGTTCGGTTCGGTTCTCGGTTCCAAGGGGGACCGGTTCTGGTTCCGGTTCCTTTTTTCTAGGAACCGGAACCGGAACCGGAACCGGTCCTGGAACCGGAACCGGAACCGGAACCGGTTACTTAGGGCAGAAAAAGCTCGACCTTGGATGTTCTAGTGACTTGTATGTGATGTTCTAGTTGAATTTTGGCTTCGGCCTCTAAATGAAAGTTGTAAAGGACTTCTTGAGTATAACATACTCAAATTTGGGACAAAACAAACAAGTATAAGTGGGTGAAATCGTTATTCTTTGGAAAGACTGGATCTGGAGATTTTGGGACCGACCCTTGATGAATGCATGGACTGTAAGGCAACCTTTTTGTCGAAATTTCACTTCGGTTTCTTAACAATTTAGGAGAGGGAATCCAATTAATTATAAACTCTAGAATATCTCTTTTATTGCCCGATATGAGACTTTGCCCACATTAGATTCCTTCGTACGAAATATGCTATAAGTGCTTTAAGTAAGGTATCTTGTAACATTTGAAGTCCCAAGTTGAAAGAGAGAAAACTTGTAAAGTGATATATAAGTCGAGAACTAAATCGAATGGCATCATCTCAAACACTCTTTTTTAAAGCTTGCCACGTAATTGTGAGTCAAGTCAGTTTCGTATAGTGTTAGGCTCAATCAAAGTCCATAATCTCTACTCTATCATGGGATCCAAGAAATAGAGAAAATAAAATGTGAGTCTCAATAAAATAAATAAATTAATAATAAGAAGATGCCGGGTCTACCTAAAAAGAGAGAACTATAATACTTCTAAGGGGAATGTGTCTCAACTTTCCTAAATATTAAATTCATCTGATATACTTTTAAGACAAATTAATATAAAGAAATAGCCAGTAATATGCACAAATAATATAAGTATAGTAATTCAAAACATTTACTATTTAATGCAATATTTATAATAATGATTAATTTAATATTCATAATTTATATTAATAACTAACTTATTTTAATTAATAATTTAGTTATTTAATACTAACTATGAATTTTTCTAAGTTTCCTATATTGGCATTCCTTCTTTTAATCTTTCTCCAAACATAGGAATTGGAACTAAACCTTGAATGGGCATTCCATTCTTGTTTGATTCTAATGCGTTCCAATGGGTGGAAGAATTCATCCCAAAAAGCCAGCTATTTAGGAGAGGAAATCCAATCAATTATAAACTCTAGAATATTTCTTCCATTGCCCGATAAGAGACTTTGCCCACATTAGATTCCTTTGTACCAAACATGCCGTAAGTGCTTTAAGTAAGGTATCTAGTAACATTTGAAGTCCCACGTTGAATGAGAGAAAACTTGTAAAGTGATATATAAATCGAGAATTAAATCAAATGGCATAATCTTAAACACTCTTTTTTAAAGCTTGCCATGTGATTGCGAGTCAAGTCGTTTTCGTATAGTGTTAGGCTCTATCAAAGTCCATAATCTCTACTCTATCATGGGATCCAAGAAATAAAGAAAATAAAATGTGGATCTCAATAAAAAAAAGTAAATAAATTAATAATAAGGAGATGCCGGTTCTACCTAAAAAGAGGGAACTATAACACTTCTAAGAGGAACATGTCTCAACTTTTCTAAATATTAATTCATATGATATACTCTTATGATAGATTAATATAAAGAAATAGCCAGTAATATGCATACATAATATAAGTATAGTAATTCAAAACATTTACTATTTAATGCAATATTTATAATAATGATTAATTTAATATTCATAATTTCTGTTAATAACTAACTTATTTTAATTAATAATTTAGTTATTTAATACTAAGTATGAATTTTCTAAGTTTCCTATATCGGCATTCCTTCTACTAATCTTTCCCCAAACATAGGACTTGGAACGCCCATTGAACTAAACCATGAATGGGCGTTCCATTCTTGTTTGATTATGATGCATTCCAATGGGTGGAAGAATTCATCCTAAAAAGCCAGCTGTTTAGGAGAGGGAATCCAATCAATTATAAACCCTAGAATATCTCTTCCATTGCCAGATATGAGACTTTGCCCACATCAGATTCCTTTGTACCAAACATGCCATAAGTGCTTTAAGTAAGGTATCTTGTAACATTTGAAGTTCCATTTTGAATAAGAGAAAACTTGTAAAGTGATACATAAGTTGAGAACTAAGTTGAATGGCATCATCTTAAACACTCTTTTCTAAAACTTGCCACGTGATTGCAAGCCAAGTTGTTTTCGTATAGTGTTAGGCTCAATCAAAGTCCATAATCTCTACTCTATCATCGGACCCAGGAAATTGAGAAGATAAAATGTGGGTCTCATTAAAAAAAAACATTAATAATAAGGAGATGAAGAGGGAACCATGATACTTCTAAGGGGAACCTGTCTCAACTTTTCTAAATAATATAATGACCCCCCCCCCTCCCCTTTCTCCCTTTTCTTCCCTCCCTGTCTATCTTCTACAACTCTATATTTACAACATCAGTGGCTTATATATTTAGGTATGACCCCTTATCAATTGTCCCGTGAACCTAATATGTTAATTAAAATGAATATGAACCATCAGACTTTGCTTTTTTTTTTTTTTTTTACTTAATCAAAATATTGGGACGTGCGTATTTTAACTTTTCTACTTAATCACAGTATATGAAGATTCAGATGTAGATTCACATGTATTCAGACAACACTTTAAATCAAACGAAAAAGTAAAAAAAAAAAAAAGAGTATTTTTTTTTAATGAAAGCGTAATTCTAAACAAGCAAGTCCTTACTTTTCTTTTGTTATAAGTTTTCCCCCCAGAATCGTGGCTTGACTGGCGTTACAAGTGAAAAACGAAAAAAGGACAAAGAAGCAATATTGTAAGGACCACTGATTTTAAGTCTTTTTATTAAGAGCCTCGCGAGGCTCGATTCTATGGGTGAAGGAACTCCGGTCTTTCCACTTTTCTCGATTTGTTGCTTTGGAATTGGGATTTTTTTTCGACGTGAAATATCTAAAAAAATTTTAATATACATTAAATTCGCAAATAATATTTAGAACTTTGACGAGGTGCGTTTTGCTAGCTTATTTTTGCTCGCCCTAGAAAACATTTGTGGCGGAAATGAAAAATCTGATAGAGGGGAACTTAAGGGTACACATGACAAACTTCCGTATCTCTATTTCTCTATTTTTCTATTTCTCAAATAAGTTTAGAATAAAAATACATTTGATAATGCAATTTCATTTTTTTATTTCTTGAATAGATTTCTATTCAGAAATAATTTAGAATAGAAATTAAAAGTTACAATTTTGGACTTTTCTATTTCCGGAACAAAAATGAGAAATGAAAACTCTTTTCATCATTCACTTTTATCATCAGTCGCCACCTACCGATGGACGCCGGTCGCCGCCCCTCCTAAAAATATAAATTTTATTCTGTTATTAAACGAATTTTTATTCTAGAAATAAAAATTTTGAATTATTATCAAACAAATTTCTTTGCTTAGAACTCATTTTGGGAATAGAAATTGATTTTGTTCAAGAAATTTTGTTATGCACACCCAAATTAGCTTATCTTAAGTGGCCCGACTAACCCAATATTTATCCTTAATTGCGTATCCATCGATAAAGAAGAACAGGAGATGGAATTCGGGAACTGGGGACACATTTAACGCAACTATATAATGTGGGTTGGGGAGGTTGACCTGGTTACACTCGATGTGGTCGCTATAACTCTGCTGAATTTGATTGTTAGGACACCGAAGCAATTCACTCGAAGTCCCAGACAGAGTCTCACACACGCACGGAGAGATGGATGCGAATTTGTCTATAGATGAACAGGAGATGTGGGAGCAGAGAAGGCAGAGACTCGACGCGCTAATCGGGGCCAACCCGAGCCAGCAACAGCACTATCCTGCACAACGCGCCCAGACAATGGATCCTCTGCTGTACTTGGCTGCAAAGGAAGGGGACGTCGACAAGTTCATTAAAGCCCTGGAGGATCATTGCGCCAAAGAAGGAGTGTCGTTGGGCGTGACTCTCGAGCAACTCAGCCCATCCGGGAATACACTGCTTCACGCTGCCGCGGGTATGTTAAAGCGGGTGCGACCATAAGTTTATTTTTTGTGCTGCGCATTTCAAAATGCCTGCGATTTTTGCACTCAAGTGAACTTGACATCAGTGGAATTTAGGGAGTGATGATAGTCTCAGAGCCCTCATCGATTTCGTCCCTGACCACTTGATCTCCCGGGTGAACTCCAATGGAGAGACGCCGCTGCACATTGCAGCTAGAGCTGGGAAAACCGGTGCAGTGGAGCTTCTCCTTTCCCGGGCGAATCCAAGGGTCCGTGATAGCAGTGGCAACTCCCCTCTGCATGAGGCCGTGAGGAATTGCCATTACGAGGTGATCCGCCAGCTGACAAGTAAAGACCCCAATCCGCTGTTTCTTCAGAATAGAGAAAGAAAGTCTCCATGGTGCGTGGCTGTCGAAACAGGGGACTTGAAGGTCCTCAAGCTCTTGCTGGAACTCTTGCTGGAACTCTTGCCGGAAGCACCAGTCCCGGTCGAAACAGTGATTTCAACAACTTTCGGCATGCCACCTGCTCATGTCGCTGTTATGTACCAGAACATGGGTAAATCCTCCTTCCAAGCTCTCGCGTATTGTTTGACCTTCTTGGTCACGCCCTTTTTTCTCCCTTCATTATCGTTTCTATTGGTGGTGGAAAAAGCAAGTTTCACGTGTACATTTGGTATGATAGCTTACTATGCTAAGGGGAAAGATTGTGAGTCAACTCCCGATACTTTGGATCATCTAGAACGGATCAAACCCTGTTAAAGAATTACGGGACTTTGCGTTCATCCCAAAATGATCAAATTCTTGCATTGGATCTAGATATGCTGAAAGAGATGTGGAACAAGATGCCGGTGCTACTTCTATTCAATGATGAGGGAAACCGCAGCCCACTCCATTTGGCAGCTTACACCAATTATATAGATGGAGTCAAGTTAATGATGGAGAAGTTCCCATGGAGCGCCCTGAAGCAAGACAAGGAGGGCTATCTTCCTATCCATATTGCTTGCAAGATGGATCATGTGAGGATCGTCGAGGAGCTACATCAACTATGGCCAGACCCTGCAGAGTTTCGAGACAGTAGAGGAGAAAACATTCTTCACGTGTCAGCGAGGTACGGATGCATTTCAACTGTCAAATATGTACTGAAAAGTCCCCAATTTGCTCACCTCATAAATGCAAGAGATAATTTCTTAAATACGCCTTTGCATCTGGCTGCATTGCACTGGCAACCATCGGTGTTGCTTCTTCTTGCGCGAGACGGAAGAGTTGATCATAAGCTGGTAAATGAGGATAACATGACGGCTCTAGACGTGGTAGAGGAGGCCATTACAGAAATAGATGCTCCACTTCGGAAGGTACGGCCTTTTACGCTCTTGTCACGGGTAAACATCATTGCAAATTGTTGCACGAATCAGGGAGAGACCTAGAAATAAATTAGCGAGGTATGTGAATTAGTGTGCTTTCAGCTAGATCTGCAATTTAGTAGCCAAAATCATAATATTTACGTTTCTTTGTTTATTCTTTTACTCACTACTTGTAGAGGTTAACGCGGATAATTTTGGCTGGAACACCGAGAAGCAGAGATTTAGCCATTTGTAAGGGAACCGATAAGAGCCTGGAGAAAGAAATGGAACCACCGGCATTAGACAGACTCAAGGAGGAGGCAAATACTCGCATGGTCGTGGCGGCACTAGTAGCTGCTATGACTTTTGCATCTGGTTTTTCTGTTCCCGGAGGATACAATAGTTCTGACCCTGATGCTGGTATTGCCGTATTGCTCCACAAAGCCATGTACAATGTCTTTGTGATTTGCAACTCCATCGCCATGTATAGCTCGATCATTGCACTTGTGATCCTCCTTTGGACACAGATTAATGATCCTCATGTGGTGAAAAATGCCCTTTCGAAATCAAGATACCCGTTGTTGGTAACTCTTGCTGCGATGCCTCTGGCATTCATGGCGGGCGTCTACGTGAGTGTAGCCAAACTCGCTTGGCTCGCCATTGTTGTCTTGGTCTTGGGATCAGTCGCTCTCTTCATTATCTTGAGTTTCTACCTTTTGTTGTATATCCCGCTTGGGTGCAAGCATCCTCTTGTTCGTCGCTTCACCGACTTAATTATCGTCGTGGGCATCTCAATGTCGGGGAGTGCCACTGCTGGCGGTGGGACTGCGGGAGGACCAACTACAACTCCCGGTGCCAATCGTGACGCTAATGGCTACCGCCTTCATGCGAGAAGTGAGATCCCTTGAATCTATTGTCTTCTCGCTGATTGTATCTATGTCCGTACCTTTAGCTCCCCATTAGTTGCATTAGCTGCTGCTGTTTCGGCTTGGCTAGCCTAACTGTTATTGGTACGAACTAGTGATGTCTGCAATTTTTAGTCATCCAAGATATATCATGATTACTTATTCAATGGTATCTATTCGTAATGAGTTCGGTAAAATTGGAGTTTTGGGATTGAGCTACAAAGTATTTGAAACGTCACAACCTCCATTCCCCATTCCTTCGAGGCTTTCACTTCCTCTCAACATAAGTTAGAAAACAGAATACAACTTAACAGATTACTCCTCATAGCACACGTTTCTTCACCGTTGATCATCATCTCTTTGTAGTTTGCTGCATCGCCAAATCGTCTACTTTCTTTTGTTTCTTGTTTTTCAACACGTGCCGTTCTTCTTCTTCAACTTTTGTTCCTTTATATTTAACACCCTCAACATAAGTTAGACACATTGATTTGCATTAATTAGATAAATATTTAATATGATATATCAGTTGATAAATCCAAGCTCACAAACTAGACACGCACTTTGTTTTTCTTTTATACGTTATTGACGTGTGATGTTTCTATTAATAATTAAATAAGGGCTATGAGAATTGTGTAGGGTAATATCCGCTTTTATTTTATTTTATTTTTGGTTGAAAAGAAATTTGTACTCATGGTTCAAAAAGATACATGAGAAGTACATAGACTTTCATGATAAAGCAAATCGAAGCAAAGCAAAGGTTAGAACACTACAAAACAAAGCCAAATCCAGAAAATAAGAAAGATCAACAAAGTATTGGCAGGGTTGAGTACACAATCATTTCAAAAGAACGGATATGTCAAGCAAAATAATTGGTGGCCAGTCATGAGATTTCGTATGATCGTCAATGATGAGCACAGGTTGGAAATTCCTTCTCCAATAACTACAGTACTGCCATTTGGCAGTGCGTGCCTAAATTTGGTTTCCTTTACATTAACGCCATACAAAGACGACTAAAATAGATTGAATAAATACAGATTTAAGCTTTGAAAGAGTAAATCTTCATAGTTTAGTGAAACGTCAAAGCTCCTACAATCATTATTGAAACTGGAGACAGAGGACATGTATAGGGACATAATATAGAGATATCGAATCTCCAAAAATGTTATTAAACTCCTAGATTTAAATCGGGAGAGAAGAACTCCTAGGTCTAGAACTAGATTTGGAGAGTTCAAACTCTCAAATCTAGAATTAGATTGGGAGGGCATAGCTTCTCAATCTAGATCGGGAGAGAAAAAAGAGGAAAAGTACCAAAAATAAACTAAAAGAAAATCAAAATAGATGGAGGGAGGGTGAGACTAACTCAAACCCTCCCCATGGTTGAAGGTTGAAGAAGACAATGAAAAGAGGAGAGAGGAAAATACTTTTCAGCTTCTTGGAGAATTCTTATTTATTTTCAAGTTATCAATTTACCTATAAATTAATTTATGCACATTGTTAATATATAATCTCTCATATATTAATTGCATTTTATATATAAAAAAGGGTTTTCTACAATTAATGAGGATCATTAATTAGCTTATACCTATAGCTGTTTTATGTCAATTTATTGCTATTTTTACTTTTAATTTGTTTTGTGAAAATAAAGAGGTCAAATGAGTTGAGAGCTCTAACGAATCATGAGAAGATGCACATTTATGCGAGGGCTAAGGTAAATTTAATGGGAATAAATTATTTAAGTACGTTGAGGTGCTTGCAACGGTAGGTGACAAAGTGAAGAAAAATGACGTATATACAAATTAGTAAACCAATGCAAAATACAAATGGTCAGAGCAAGGATAACTATTTAAAAAATCCTAAAACTATTGTTCCAAGGTCAATTTAGTTTTAAATTTGACTAGTTTAGTCCTAAACATTTTAAGGATTTGTTGATATAGTCCTTTTGACCAATTTTGACAAAAAATCACTAAAGTGGATGTCAAACGTGCCACACTAACGTGGACAATTCCTTTTTTTATTTTATTTTATGAATCTTCTTTTATTTTTTCAAATAGCTAAAAAAGGAAAGGAAAGAAAATAATATAAAAATTCAGAAAATTTTGAAATAAATTACAAAAACTGTCCACATTAGCATCGCTTGTGTCACGTAGGACGGTCATTGTCCACATTAGCAATTTCTTGACAAAATTGAGTATAAGTACTACATTGGCAAATAGTCCAAAGATTTAGGATATATTGGTCAAATTGAAAAGTTGAGAGCTGAATTTGCAATCGCATAATTTGTTTAAGATTTTTTTGGTATTTTCCCCAAGAATGTTAATAATGTTGATCCGTTTAATGATGGTTCGATTATTTTTAACACGTGGAGCAGAGTTATATCTATTTAAAATTTTTACTCTGTCAAGATGGAAATAAAAATCAAATCATGTTTACAAATGAACTAACTTTCGACCAACCTGCTCAAATTCCCACCTTTTTTTAGGTTCTTTGTGAAAAAGAACAATATTTTGTATCTTTTGAGCTCGTTAGCATTGGGGACCCTCCAATCTGCTAAGAGTATGCCTTTCAAGAGATGAATATTCAAGAAAGCCTCGCGTCTTTATACTTCATTTACATAGTTAGCTTGCATTAGCACAGTAGTGTCATTAAAAGCCGGGTCATATGACAAAATTCAGAAGATTTGTGCAAAATTACTTTCTCACGATCAATGTCCTTTTTAGTTTACAGTATTAAATTTCTCCTTAGCATGGTAAAATATCTCCAAAATTGGGGCCAAATTGCAGTTGTAGCCTTGAAGACCCCAAGTTGCACATGAGTGGACACTTGTCCCCTAGGATCTGGAAATTAACAGAACAAGGGGGCGATAAATAAACAAAAAGTAGTCCAACGATCAACATGAGATTGATCATCGAAGGAAACTGGCCATTCTCGGTTTAAAAGGAAAAACAAAACATGAGACTGAAGCAGCCGATAGTTGAAATCGGAATTGAACTTTCACGTCTATTGTCTATCGATCATCTGTGGTCTACTTCATATCAAAATAGGTTTCATTTATTTGTCACTGGTTGGGGATGGCGTTTACTTTTTACTGTCAATTTCTTCTGGTAAATTTTATGGCACTCATATTTTAACTTCTATTTAATACAAATCTCTTAAATCCTTTAAAAATAACTCAAATTTAGACCAGTAGAATCGCATATTATTAACTATATCATTTGAATTTTGAAATGTTCTTTTAAATATTTGCAAAAAAAAAAAAAAAGTCACAAGTCAATGATAACTGGATAGCCTCCTCCAGTCCTCCATCAGGGGCCGATGATTGGATGGATTACACGCACAATCCTCATAAGGTTACAACAAGGACATCGCATGTTAAGTTAGTAGGAATTCCATCCAATCCTTCATATTTTATATTTGATTTCATTAATTAACCATTAATAATTGTTAACTAGAGATTTGTTCGTTGTCAGTGTCCTCATTTTGATTAGCCCATAACACCATTACAGGGACATTGCATTTGAAGTTACTAGAAAATCCATCCAATCCTTCAATTTTACTTTATGCTCCTTTGATTTATTAACTAATCATGCAATAATTTTGAAAAATCAATCACTTAAATACTATCGATAATTTGTCTCGCTAAAAAATCCGCCACCAGCCTTGCTTAGATCTGGGTGAGGACCTTTGTAGGCCCACTGGCCGAGGGTGAGGTGGCCTCACCTAGATTGGCAAGTTCCTTTGTGCCCTTGTCCACAGTCAGCAAGTCCACCATGGCCTTGGGCAAAGCCATTATGGCCTTGCTAGTTGCGGGTGAGGCCATCGTAGAATTGCCGATAGCTAGCGAGGCGGCCTCGCACAAGGCCCTTGTGGCATTGCTAGCCGAGAGTGAGGCCTTTGTGGCCAGCACACAGAAAAAAAAAAAAAAAAAAAAAAAATAACAAAAAAAAAAATGTATGCTAAAAAAATTAATAAAAAATCCACGTGAGATGATTTGCTGGAAGTGACACTTCAATAATCAATTTTACTTTGATGTGATACTTACATAAGTGAAAAAAAAAATGATAATCTTCAAGTGAGCGTCATATAAAAGTTGTGATACTCCTACTGTATTGTCTCAAATATAAGTTAAAAGGGCAAAATGAGAAACTTGCCATTTACATGTGTTAGCATAATATATCATGTTCGATACAAATGGAATAAACTAATCCCTCTCACTATAAGATGCAACAATATTGGCATTTTGAGATCACAAATCATTTTTGCAGTACGGTTTTCACAGTCTTGAATGAGAGACCTCAGCTTTCTTTATCTTTTATTTATTTTTTTTTCTTTTGGTTTTATCAGGAGGACATGAGAGGCATGTGCTTATCAAGATTTTTTTTTCTTTTTTAAATTTCTCACGTATTGAATTTTGTCAAGAATATTGCTTCAAAATAAGAGCTGTCATGTAAATTGGCAGATAGTGAATTCATTAGAATAGCAAAAGCTGGTAGACTAGAAGATGGACGGTGCAGTGCTCCTGCCTATTATCAAACTGAAGAAAAACCGACCAAAAAAAAAAAAACTGAAGAAAAAGATTTTGACAAAAAAAAAAAGAAAATTGAAGAGAAAGACAAAACTATGTGAGTTGAGAGTTGAGACAGAATCAATATCTTGGGAAAGAGGAAAAAACCGTGCGAAGAAAAAGACAAAACGGTGCATTTATTTGGGAAAAAACTTTATGATAAAAGAAAATATTTTTGAAAAAATCCTTTTTTTTATTGAAATGGATAATTTTCCTTTCTTTAGTAATATATGACGAAAAATCTTTTTAGATGTTTAAATTTCATTTGAAAAATGATTTCAAATTTATAATTTTATCTAAAAAATTAAAATTTTAAATAATTATTTTATTTTATTCTTTTCTTTCTTCCTTTTCCCAATTTTTCTCTCTCTCTCTCTTTTTTTTTTTTTTTTTTTTCCCTTCTCCCTCCCACCCGCCTCTCCACCTCACCCACCACTCCCTCCTCTCCACCGCCGCAGCCGCCGCCGCCGCCATCTCCAACGACCTCGCCTCCCTCTGCGCCGACGCCGTCCACCGAAGCTCGGCCTAGGTCGAAACACAGGCATAGGCCAGCAAGCTTGACCTCGCCCGAGGCGCAGGCACAGTCGTCCGAAACAAGGGCGAACCTCCGCTCGCACTGGAAGAAGGTACAGGCGTACTGAATAGAGAAGCAGTAGAGCTCCCCGACGAGGCAAACAACAGTGAAGGGGAACTCGACGCGAACGGTGGACAAAAGCTTGCGGCAGGCTGAACCATTCTGAAGGGTGACGATTCTCCGTACGCGGCCGATGACAGCATACGGAAGAGCGTCGGCGACTCCCCATCAGGTAACTCTATGGTTTTCCACGGTAAAAGGACTCCTGACCAATTTGAAACATGGAGCCAAATCCATAGGAGATGAAGGAGCAGAGGACGCCAACGAAGAGGAAGAGGCGGGAGCGAAGCTGACGGGAGCAAGGGAAGAGCCAGGGTTGGAGGCGGTGGCGAAGGGGGAGGGAGAAGCAGAGGAGGAGGGGACAAAGAAGAACGAGAGAGAGGAGGAGGAGGAGCTAGGGCTTGCGCTGGAGGAAGAAGGGAAAAGAGAAAAGAAAAAAAAATAAAAAAGGAAAAATGAAATATTAAAAATTTCAGAGAAGTAATTTTGAAAAGTGTTTACACATTCTTAGATTTAGGAATTCACTTTCTAAATTTTATTCATGAATATTTTCCTTGATTGGAAAGTGTTTTCGATTGACTAATTTTCTTAAACCAAACCAAACAGGTGAAAGTCTAAAAAATTAATTCCGAAAAAAAAAAAAAAACGCTTTCCCTCACACCCTAAATTAATTAAGAGTGGAGGTGACCAATAGATTTATTTAAGAGATCACATGAAGTGTGTTATCATCAAGGGTGAGCAATATTAATTAGAAAAAGCAAATCCTCCAGTTTTCCGGATTTTATCATTATTCTGATTTCTTTTTTGTTCAATGGATTAATTCTTCTCAACCCGTGGATTCCTAATTTAGTGAGAAAGTTCCTTTTTATGATTGGCTCGACGTTATTTGAGATTAGTTAATGACTTTTTGAATTGATCAATAACGGAATGGACAAAATCAATCTTAGGGTGGAAATTGTATTGAAATTTGTGTGCTTTGAACAGTGCGGTCTCACTATTTTTTTTATCCGTGATTGACATAAAATAAAGTTTGCATAATCATTTTTGGGCCGATCGCTAATTGACAGTCGAGTCTAAAATCTATGACATTGTTATACGCAAATCTTCGTACGTAGAACAAACTGGGGTTTTCTCTCTATAAATAAGGGGGTTTTTGGAGGGTCTCTTTTGGTCGAGTGAAAAAAAAAAAAAAAAAAAAAGTGAAGAAAAGTCAAAAGGAAAACGTAAAAGCCAAAGCAGCAGAGGGGAGGAAGTGATTGGACATTTACTGTTCATCTTCTTCCCCACGTTCGCTGCCCCAATCGCCAGTTCCTCTTCACCGGTGCTGTGCTCGCACCGCCGATCTCCACCAGCCATCGTCGCGCCGACCCACGACGACCCAAGCGCCGACCAGTAGCCCGCTGCGCCCACCGTCGGTCCCTGCTTGCGCCTCCACCTCGGCATCCCCGTAGCCGAAGTCCACCGCGCCTGCCGCTCGTCGCAACACCAGCAGCCGCAACGCCTGACGCCGTTGCCCTGAGCTCTGTAGTGCCTCGCCTGCAACCCGCACTGATCGAGCCGTCCGCGGCTCGTGACGCCTCGGCCTCCGCCTACGCATCCGCTCGGAGCCTGGTGCCGCTGCGCCTCTGCAACCAGCCAGCCCCTGCTCGACGACCGCTGCTGTCCCGATCTCACCGCTCAGGCGTCTGACACCGGCAGATCTGAACCTGCCTCCGCCCGCGATCCGGCAATCTCCACGTCTCTGTGCCCACACCAACAGCACCGGACGCCAGAAGTCCCGACTCCGACGCCTCTGTTCAGGAAACCTCCATCGCCCGTGACACTGCACCGGGCCCTCTTCCGTGTAGACGCTGAGCCGCCCCTGCCAAGCCGCTCCATCCGTTGCTGCCTTTCGCCGGAGCTCCGACCGACGGCAACCCCCTGCCCGGCGCCGACGAATTTGCTGCCCCCCATTTCCCTTAGGTGGCTCATTTTTCTTTTATTTTTTATTTTTCTTATTTTATGTTATTTTACTTTATTTTTAGTTAGTTTTGCTATTATTGTTTAAGTTTGAATATTGTGAAGTGACTTTTAGGTTATGATGGATATTGTAGCCATTATTGGCAGGAGTTATCCGTAAGATTATTGTAATTATTAATTTGACTTGTAAGATGTCGGATCATTTTTTAATTGTATTAATTCTTGGGGGTTTGTTTATAGTATCCTCATTATTGAATTAATATAATTATTAATTTGATCCGTAACACTTCGGATCAAATTTTTAATTATTTTGAACTTCTTGTGGGTTATAGTAATCGTTAATTTGATCTGTGAGATAACATGTTATTTTTTCGATTATTTTAATTCTTTATTTGATTGGATGCTTTGATTAGTTTAAATACAATGTTTATTTGATAATTACTTGTTTTGGAGAACCATTAAAAAAATCCAAAAAAACATTTGAATTAGGATTCGGTTTGTTTTGAAATATTTCTTGTTATCTTGCATGGATTTTATTCCGAATTTAGAAAAATATAAATAAACAAAAAAAATGCATTCATTTAGGTTGTTAGTTTGTTATTTGGATTGCATGTTTAATTATGCATTAATCTTAATTTCGAATTTTCATAACGAAAATCACAAAAAAAATCATTGAGCATATTAGGTTAGAATGGCATGTTTCATTTTAAATTTAGATCATCTTTTGATAAATTGTATGTTAGATTAAGATAATATCTTAGTTTAAATTAGGATTTAATGTGACTTGATCCTTAATTTAAATTAGATAAAATTTTAATATAGCTAGATCATTTTTGCATTTTTAAAGATAGAAATATCAAATGCACGTCATTTAGTTTTTATTAGGTTTATGTAATTAGAACTTCGTCGTCATTAGACTAGGTCATTGCATCGCATTGCATGTCATTAGAGTTAGGTCATTTAAATTGCATTTAATTATTGTATTTCTTCATGTCATATAGTTTAGGTCGTGCTGCCATGTCATATTAGATTATTAGCATACATCGCATGATTTTCATTAAATAAAGTGAAAACAAAAATTGAAATTGCGTGTTAATTAGAAATTATATCTAGGGTTGTTGATGTGAATTCTGATTTAACAATGCAGATGCTTTCGTTGCTTCTAGGTATGTTTTGCATTATTTAATTGCTTTCTTGAGTGTTAAATTGGTGGTATGCGCACATGTATGATCACCTCACATGTCAGTAAGTTAATTTAAAATCAATTCAATTACCAAACATTTTTTTTGAAAATGAAAGAAATGGTACTGAAAGGGCACTAGGATAGTCTAGTGTAACCAAGTCCCCGAACTCATAAATCTCTAGTTCGTAGGAGTAAGGTAAATCTCCTGTTACTTTACTTGGGTTTCTAATCGATTTACCAAAAATAGATTCATTTGCATGTTAAGAATTCAAACCTAAGTAGCAAATTGGTATGGGCTTGGGAGAGCCCGAGCTAAGCTTAAAGACTTAGTAATCCATTAACCTAGTTTTTGGGTCGCAACAGACATTGTCCAAGGTGAGACATCAACTGTTGATTTGACGTGACAACGGGATCTTTATGGGAGTCAATGCTCTATCCTTTTGCGTTCTTTTTAATTGACTATTGAAGGAAGTCCACGCAACTTCTGGGGCTGATCACTAATTGATTGTTTCTATCGTAGGATGTGTTTTTATGATAATCTTCTGTGCGGCTATTTGATGGCAATTCTCAATTGAATTGGTGATATGGTGATTATAGTTGTGTCATTTAGAATTTGTTGTTGCTCAACTTTCAACTCTTAATGTTGTTGTGCAGATGTGAACAAAAAAGTGCTATTTGTTCAAGTAAATGTTTTCGTGTCAGATTTGGCAATGTGACAAATCTCTTGTCCAACAATAATTATCTTTGGCATCGAATATTTCTAGGTTCCCTATTACTAAGGTTTCTCCACAGCTCTCTTATGTCGATTTCAGTTTTCTCCAGAATTTCTGTAATCTTATGTGTTGCCTTATGCTTATATCATGATTGTAATATCACAATTCACAAGGTCGTTGCATTTGGATTTGTGAAACCCCCTTGTTCAAGAACATGCAGTGGATATTGCTCTTACTGGTGTTTGGACTGGTCCTTTGGGGCATCTCCTCTGTTTCAGCTTTATGCTTCAACGTGCCTTTCTTTCCTAATAGGGAAAAGATTATGACGACATCGAGGAAAGAAAAGAAGAGAGAGGCTAGAAGGGAGGAAAAAGCAGAAAATGCGGCAGTTTTGGAAAAGGTTGGTTGGGTTCGCCTTTATAACCACGGATTGCTTCACCCATTATGTCCCCCGAGATTTGTAATTGTTGTTGGCTTTGCTGCAGAGTATTGAGAAAGAGCTATTAGAATGCCTGAGGAAAGGAGTGTGTGGTGATCTCTACAATCCGCAGAGTATTGAGAAAGAGCTATTAGAACGCCTGAGGAAAGGAGTGTGTGGTGATCTCTACAATTACCCTGTCGGAGAGTACGAAAGAGTCCTTGAGATGGATTCATTGCAGGCCGCCAATGAAGATGAAGCAAAGGTATACTATTTTTTCCTGAACACATGCTACTTTTGTTGTTTAAGAAGGTACTTATGGCTCCTTTAAAACAGTATTTCTGTCTGAAATGTGCAGAAGTTTTGCATCTTACATAAGTTTATGTCATTTAACGATCATGCAGTCGATATTTCTGGAATGAGCAGGAACCTGAGATAGAGTATGTGGAAGGTTACGATGAACTTGAGGAAGAACTAGAAGATGATGTTGAAGATTTTGGTGGTCTTGCTATGAAGAGAGTTCGTGCAATTGGTGACAATGGCGAAGGTTCTTTCTATACCTAAATAAAATGCATTCACTTAGTGTTTCAATATTCATGTGATCATTTTTTTCAGGAGCTGTTTTCTTTTTTCCCGTCCTTTATGGTTTCTTGCTGCATTTTGCTTTACTTCATTCCCTTAAAAATCATGTGAGATGAGAAGTTCCTAGAGGACTTATCCTGGATCCAAGTAGTGGAGCTAATTATATTTTTGGTTCAGATGAAAACGGTGACGAAGATGAAGATGATGATGCAGAAGCTGATCAGAAGAGGGGAAGAAAAGAATCCTCCTTGGCTTTAAGAAAGGTCGAGAAAGGTGATGCCGGTTCTAAGCCCAAGAAAAGCGCTAAGGTTCTTGTTGAGGTGAGAGCATCATTTTGAATTGTCAAATCTGCTGTCAATATAAACCTTTTTTCATAATAAGCATGTATTTCGTATTAGCAGTGACTTTCTGTTAGTAGTGACAAATTTATAGTTCAGCTTTCTTGAATACATGGAAATCACTTTGTGCAGAAGTGTTGGCTAGTCTCCAATGCTTTTGAGTGGCAGCGTGCCATGACCAGCCTAAATTGTCTTCCAATATTTTCTCATCAAAGTCCTATACATCATGATTGCGGTTGAGTGTTTTTCTTTTCTTGGGGGTTATTATCTTCTTTATCAGAAATGAAAGCTTTTAAGTTAAGATTCCAGGTATTCTGATGACTTCCTCTTTCCTGAGGAGAAAAATAGGAAACTTAATTCAACCTACTCCTTGGAGGCTGTCTTGATAGGATCATGCCATATGCATGTGAATGGATAAGTAACTTTTTCTCTATGCTGATGTCTAGTGAAAGATGCAAGGGATGGTGCTTACTACTGTTCTGTCCAAAAGTTGCTTTAATAGTTTATGGTGCAGTAGCAGATTTACTGTTTGTGGTAACTTTCGTTAGACTGTAGTTACTTTCCTAGGCTATCAAGAGGTGCATGGTTCTATGTTTGATGCTGGGGTCTCCTTCGAGCTCACCTTATGTTGGCACAATTCACACATCTTAGGGTCTTCCTGTTCTGTGGACCCTTGCGGACGCGGCTCTCCATTTGGAGTTTTGACGGGGAAGGGGAAAGAGGGGGGAAGAGGGTCTTCATTAGCTTTGAGGATGGGTTTAGTTACAGGATTAGTCAGACGTTGAGGACGTGCCACGTAGTCAGGATAGTAAAATGAATAAAAGTCTATGTTTTTGGGTTGAGGGGAAATTCTATCCATGGTTTTTCTTTGGCCATCTATATATGGTCAATTTACATAGATTTTCTTCAGTTTTTTCTGGAAATTGGCTCGTTCCTTTCGTAGGTTGGCATTGAATCAGTGCTGCGTTAGTGCAGCATTGTTAGCCCCTCCGTAAGCAGTAAATGCCCATGTAAAATTCAATTAGTTTGTCCTACTCTTCTTTGAGTTTTTTCTCTAACGTATCCAAATGACTATTTTCACGAATTATACCAATAATAACAACAACAATAATAATGAAAATTGTAAAAGCTGATTATTATGTCTGCACTTTTTGCTTCTTATTATGTGCATACGATTTATAAAAGGATCTTATGCCAATATCAGTGTCTAAAACCAATTCTTTTGATTGGCAGGTTGAGCATGAAAATGTTGAGGAAAGACAAGCTTGCAGTTCACTGAGGGCTTGCTCCGAACCGTTTTGTTTCTGTCTGGCCTGGTAACCCAGATGGGGTGGCTGTCTCGGCTTCGAAAGTGTGTGGCATGCTTTTCAAAATAGCACCAAAAAAAAAAAAAAAAAAAAATGTTACCACAAAGTTTTGACAGTTAATGGCAATTCTAGGTAATATATTGTATCTATGTTCCGCTTCTCCCCAATGCTCTCACTATCTCTTTGAGGTATTATCGATCATGATAAAGATCAAAACTCATGAGCAGAGAATCAACAACCAATGGATGCATGTTGCAACAATAATTTCCTACTGACCTCTGTTTTTACCCTTGGCTTTAATAGATAGGTTGAGAATTGTGTTGTTTCCTAACCTCTTTATATGTATCCTAGTATTGATTTCTTTTTTTTTTTTTTTCCTCCAGTGGAATTTTATTATATTGAATTAATGCATTCTAGCTGAGGCACTCTGTAGGTATTGAATATGGAATCATAAATTTGTCTAATCTTTTATTTACGGTTGAATGTTTGGAGTTTGCGAACATATATACAGGTATTGAATATGGAATCGTAGATTTGTTTTCGTATTATGTTTTAGAAGAGTTGAAACGTACATGTATATCTCCATTTTTAAATCTGAGAGGAAAAGGTACAATATAAATAAAGTAGGAATTATAAAGCCGCACAACAAAAGGAGCATTGCTTTGGCCAAAAAGGGAAAAGTACTGAAAACTTGCTAAATCTATTGCATTAATATAAACTCAATACTAAATTTTTTACTTGGATTCATTTAACCCTAAAATTTTTAATATCGGTATTAATTCAAGCCATCCGACCAATTTAGGATAGAAATCACTAATGTGAATATTTTTTATAATATATTAATAATTTTTTGAAATATATATTTAATAATTTTTTGTTCTTTTCTTTTATCTTTCTTTCTTTTTTTCCCTCATTTTTGTCGGTGAGGGCGTGGCTGCTAGTGAGGGTTGCCGCTCTCACCTAGGGCCTTTGGGCGACACTCGCAAGCCAAAATGAAGGTAAAAAAAAAAAAAAAAAGAAAAGACAAGAAAAGAAATTTTAAATTTTAAAAAAATCATTAAAACATTATTAAAAATATACACATTAGTGCTGGCCCTGCCATGTAAGATGATCGATGTCCACATCAGTGATTTTCAGTCTAAATTGACTAGATGGACTAAGTTGGTACCAATGTGAAAATGTTTAAGATTGAATTAGTTTAATCGAAAGGTTTAAGACTAAATTGATATTAATGCAATAAGTTTAGGACTTTTTTTTGTACTTTTCCCATCCAAATTTAAGCCTTGGAGGTGCTCTTTTTGATAGTGATAAACAAGCACGGATAATGTAGCATCAAGCTCTCCAGGCTCAAGAACAAAGTTGTGTATATTTTTTGTGGCATCGGGTCAAGCTTATAAGAATCATGCCACAAGGTTTAGCATAAATGATTAATATCACAAAAAACCTTAAATTAGTATATCTGTGACAATAAATTTAATTTTTTGACTACAAAAAACCTCAAATTAAAACATTTGTGACAATCATCAATAATGCATTGGAATCCCATTATCCCAATGCACGCTTTATCTAATCAAAGAGTTTATCTTCCTTTAGTTTAATAGGAATAAACTATACACCATGAGTTCCACTTCTAGTTTCAGCGTTCGGGGAGGATACATTGGCTCTAAACCGGATGCTGGGCTCTAAACCGGATGCGGGGGTCGCCATACTGCTCAACATCTTTGAAATCTACAACACGATTGCCATGTATAGCTTGATCACCGCACCCATGATCCTCCTGTGGTCATGGATGAACGATCCCTACGAGTTGCAAAACGCCCGGCTGAAAGCGAGGCTCCCCTTGCTGATGGCTCTTGCGGCAAATTTGGTGGTATTCACATCAAGTGTCTATGCGACCGCGACTAAACTTGCTTGGCTTGCCATTGTCATCTTGGTCGTGGGAACCATTAACGTCCTTATCGTCTTGATTGTCTATCTCATGTTGTATGTCCCGCTCGGGTACGCTAATCCTCTCGTTCGTCGCTCCACCGACTTTATCATTGTCGCGGGTATTTCAATGTTGGGGATTATGGCCGCTGGGAGTGCGGTACCAGGGCGCACGACCACATCTCCAGGCGGTGCTAGTGATGATTATCTCCGTCTCCACCTGAACAGATAATCTGGTCTCCTCCTAGAATCTATGATCGTCTCACTTATCATTGACCAGGTCATTAGCTCAGTGCTGTCCGGTTTGGGGCAGTCAATATGTAGTAAGAATTGATGGTGCCTGCAATTTTTAGTTATCCAACTTGTTCTACGGCATCCTCGGTTTGGAGAGTCTGAATTTCTAGTGCTCCAACGATAAAGACCAGTTTCGTTTATTACTTTTGATCTGTTGCAAGAGAAACCTCCAATCAGGAGTGGCAGGAAGACTGAGGATTGATAAATCGACTGAACCAAACTATTAAGATGGTGTTTTTGTATGATCAGAACTGCCTCTTCAAGAGATCTTTTGTTGAAGAATGGAATGGGTCTTGTGGATCGTGTTTGCCAAGCCAATTAATATCGAGGCAGCAGGATCAGCTTTGATCAAATCATTTGAATGTTAAGTGAAGATACTTTTGGGAGGATGACTGATTATCTAGGGCTTGCATGATAACATTTTTGTTCCTTAATTTTTTATTTTTTTTTTTTTGTTCCTTAGAATAGAAATTTTTTTCTATTCCTCAAAATAGAAAAGTGGCCAGAAAATATATTTGGAATAAAAACAAAGAAGTAGAAAAAATTAGTTTCTTGCTCTCGGGAACAATTTTTAGAAATAAGTCATTTTCTTTTCTTTTTCTTTCTGTTTTTTTTTTTACTTTTTTTCAATTTCTTCTTTCTTCTCTTTAATGGAGACTTGTGGCCCACGGTCGTCAGTCGTTGGCGCCGTCCGCTAGAGGAGAAGAAAGAAGAGAGGAAGAAAAGAAAATAAAAATATTAAAAGAAATTTTATGGCACAAAAAATTTGTGATTTGTATCAAATCCATTCTTATTTTTTTTAATTCCAAAAATAGAAATTTTATATAGTTACAAAATACGTTGTTTTACTCAAAATTTTTTTTCAGAAAATAGAAATAGAAAAAAAAAGTATATTTTTTGAAAAGAAATTATTTTCCGAAATAGAAATTGTTACCAAATGCATATCTAGAATCCTAATTTTATGAAAAATCAGTTTTTTTTTTTTTTTTGGTGAAAACGCAAATTTTTAAACAAACAGGTCCTTACTAAAGTTGGGTGACAAGTTTTCCCCACATGGTGGCTTAACTGACGTTACACGTGAAGGACAAAAAAAGACAAAGAAGAAATAATGTACGGACCACCGCTTTAAGCTTTTTCTTCTCCATTGTCTTGTGAGGCAATTGATTCTTTGGGTAAAGAAACTCTGGTCTTTTCTCTGTTTTTTTTTTTTTTTTGTCGGAAAACTCTCGCCTTTTCACTTTTCTATAATTTGCTGCTTTGGGTTTGGATTTTTGTCGACGTGAAATATCTAAAACTTTTTAAAATACATTAAATTTGTAATTAATATTTAGAACTTTGACGAGAAAGTGTGTTTTTGCTATTTCTCTATTTTTTTCCCTTTTGCTTTGTTATTTCCGCTTGTCCTAGTAAAATTTGTGGCAAAAAGAATGTCCCCATTGAACTATAAGAGACCCACAAATAAAGAAAATCTCTCTCCGTGTGTAGGCGAATACAGACTACATCTAATTAAAGTCATGCGCATCAAGTGGGGGCAATCTTAGTTAGAGGGTAATAGATGTATAAATACCCATGACAGATAATGCAGTCCTGTTTAAAAGATTGGAAGCATTATTTCTTAGACTGAATCGGAGACAATTACGATCTAAACGCATGACATCATGTGCCAAGTTAGTAAGAAATCCATCCAATTCTTCATTTTTGTTTTGTTCTTATTTGAATTCATCAACTAATCATGTAATAACAATAAAAAAGAGATCTTGCTGGTTAACAGTGTCCTCACACTGACTAGTAAATATCTATACAAAGCATTGAAGTTGGCGTGCAAACACTACTTAATCAGGATGCTTTAGTCTTCTTCTTAACCTCAAGCAATCCTTATGTTGGAATCTCTTTTTACTGGACAAGTAAAAATCCAGGATAAAGTCCATATATTCTGCACCTTGAACTTTAAGAGAACCACATGTGGGAAAACTTTCTTTATGTGTAGGTGAATTGAGACTACATCTGGTTAAAGTCCATTGCTTCAAGAGTAGGTAATCCTATTTAAAGGGTAACGGATGTATTAATACCTGTGGTAGATAATGTAGTTCGGTTTGAAAAATTAGAATCATTATTTTTTAGACTGAATTTAAGCCAACTGCAATCTCAATGCGCAGAAAATAAGAATATGAATCTGGTGCTTAATGCATATCGCTACAGAAAAAGGTGACTTCAACAAATTCATTTGAACCGTGGAAAACTAGGCAATAACATTTCATAAAATTATTCGAAACCTGGATAATAAGGGAAAAAGTCACAAGTAAAATTATAACTAGATAACCCTCTCTACCTCAATAGGGTCGATGATTGGATGGATTACACATACGGTCCTCATAAGGTTAGAACAAGGACATCACGTGTTAGGTTAGCCAGAAATCCATCCAATCCTTCGCTTTTATTTTCCTCAGTTTTGAATTCATCAATTAATCATGTAATAACGGTAAAAGAAAGATCTTGTTCCCATTCTAGAATCAGAATCACCTTTGGTTTTATGGATCCACTTGGGAATTGGTCCGGTGCCTCGGTGGGTTCATGGAACCGGTCCCACCAAACTTACCACACTCAATACAATGCTTTTCAGCAAGTGAGAGTAAATAAAAAAAATAAAGAACTTCCATATTCTTAATTGCAAAAGAAAATAAAAATATTGGACTAATATTAAAAATTTAAAGTTGAGATTGTGAGTTGACGGGCATTGAAGGGAGTTGAGGCCGTGAGTGAGAGATAGAGAAATGACTTAGACGAGGTGAGACTAACATGAGACAAGAGGCGTATTCAATCAATGGGTGTTGAGCTTTAGATTGAGGATTTTATATTTCTCATTTTTCATAATTTTTTTGTCAAAATTTTTTTCTTAAAAATTAAATATATTATATATATTACAACGTTTTCTAGCAAGTGAGAGTAAAACAAAAAAATAAAAATAAAGAACTTCATATTCTTAATTACAAGATCATAAAAAGATTGGACTCATATTAAAAGTTTTAAGTTGAGATTGTGAGTTGATAGGCATTGAACTTGGGAGTCGGGGCCGTGAGTGAGAGATAGAGAGATGACTCAGACAAGGTGAGAGTGAAATAATACAAGATGAGTACTCAATCAATGGGCGTTGAGCTTTAGATTTGGGATTTTATATTTCTCATTTTTCTCAATTTTTTTTTTTAGGAAATTTTTTCTTAAAAATTAAATATATTTTATATATTATCTGTCCAATTCGAGTGGGTGGTTCTAATCCTAGAACAATGAACTAAACCGGTTTCCTTGGGAACCACTAGTTCCAATCTGATCCAGTCCGATTTCGAGCAGTTCGAGCGGTACTCGATTCCTTTGCATACATGTACGTGACACTGACTAGTAGATATCCATTTAAAGCATCGAAGTTGGCATGCAAACACTACCTAATTAGGGTGCTTTATTCTTCTTGGAATCTCTTTCTATAGGACAAGTGAAAATCCTAGGCAAATAAAGTTCACATATTCCGCACCTTGAACTTTAAGAAACCAACGTATATGGAAAATCTTTCTTTGTATGTGGGCGAATATAGACTACATTTAGTTATATTCATTTGCTTCAAGTGGTACCAATCCCAATCATAGGGTAATTGTTGTATAAAAACCTGTGGCAAATAGTGCAGTCCAGTTCAAGAGATTAGAATTATTATTTCTTAGATCGAATCCAAGTCAACTGCCATCAAGAGTATGAATCTTATGCTGAACGCATATCGTCGCACAAAAATATGACTTCGAAAAATTCATCGAAGCCCTAGAAGATGAATCTAGAAAAGTACGTCAAAACTTGAGTATTAAGGGAAAAAGTCACAAGTAAAATTATAACTAGATAATCACCTCCACTTCTCCAAGCGAGGATGGTGATTGGATGGATTACCGCATTCCTCATAAGACCAGAGCAAGGACATCACGTGTCAATTTAGTAGAAAATCGATACAATCCTTCATTTTTATTTGGTTTATATTTGAATTCATCAAGTAGTCATGTAATAACGATACCGGAGAGATCTTGCTGGTTAACAATGTCCTCACATTGACTAGGAAATATCTATGTAAAGCATTGAAGTTGGCCTGCAAACATTTCTTAATTATGATGCTTTATTTTTCCTCTTAACCTCAAGCAATCATTATGCTGGAATCTCTTTCTACTGGACAAGTAAGAATCCAGGATAAAGTTCACTTATTCCGCACCTTGAACTTTTTTCTTTTTTGGTTGAAAATACAAGTGATATTAATTACTTAATGAAATTCGATGAAAATACATCAAGAGCTTTGGAACATAACAAATTGAAAAGAGTTTAACTCTAAGAAAGCAACATATAGAGAAAATCTTTCTATGTATAGGCGTATACAGATTACATCTAATTAAAGTCATTTGCTTTAAGTGGGGGCAACCCAAGTTGGTTATGGAAGTCTAAATACATATCTCAGATAATACAGTCTAGTTTGAGAGATTAGAACTATTATTTCTTAAATCACATCTAAGCCAACTGCATTCTGTACCTAGAGAAGATAAGCGTATCAATCCCATGCTGAATGCATGTCATCACAGAAAAAAGGTGATTTTGACAAATTCATTAAAGCCCTGAAAGATGAATCTAAAAAACTACGTAATGACATTTCATATACATATTATTCCCACCATTTAACTAATTAAGAAAAAAGGCTTAGCAAGCCGTAGAAAGCTATTACAATCATTGTGCTAGGAATTTATTATTATTATTATTATTATTATTATTATTATTATTATTATTATTATTATTATTATTATTATTATTATTATTATTATTATTATTTTATTTTGTAGATGATGCGGCAACTCATGTAGTGTATGCAATGTCATGAAGTATGTGTACAATAAGCAATATTAATACATAAAAAAAAAAAGGAAAAATAGTACAAATTTGGGCAAAAATAAGAAAGGTTTTTTCCTTTCTTATTCTATTTCCTATTTCTGTCCACTATGAGGAAACAAAAATTTCTTTTTCCCAAGCTTCACTTATTCTACTAGAAGTAGAATTAAAGGGGACTCGAGTATGATGAACTTGCATTACATCAATGTCTCTTTCATACAAATCTAGTATAATTGAGATAAATTAGTCTACGACATATCGACATAGGGCTCCTACAGCACGAGGATATTTTTTATTCATGAAAAGATCTCATGTAATTGGGACAAAAATGGCCAATAGGTATATAGCCTTGCCGATCAAGGGAATGGGGTAGGGCCAGAGAGTACTAGGTTCGGAGTTTGATTCTCATTAGCATCGCAGACGCAGGTGCACATAGAAGAAAGGCGTGAGAGAAAAAAAAAATTTAAAAAAAGAATATGTGGGGCGCACACCCTATCAAAAGAAAATTTTTTATTCATGAAAGGACCTAAGGCAACAAGCTTCCCTGATGCTGAGGCCTTGCCTTACCAGAGTCCCTACGCTAGTTCACTACCGTTCAATGCAAGAAAGAGGGAAAATGGGACGTGGGGTCTCCCTAAAAGAAAAGGAAAAAGTATGATTCTGCTAATAGATATGACGTGAACCATGCCCAGAGGAATCTGTGTAGACTTTTCTTAAATGTTATGATGCCCTCTTTCAAAAGTTATATTTACAACTTCATTGGGAGTTAAAATAGATATGAACCATAAGATTTGAGGCGGACCATGGGGATTCTAATTTAGTGTGTACTTAGATATACTTATACTTTTTACTATTTGTTTAATCTAATCTTGCAAAGTATGTATTTAACTAAGATTGAGAGATGCATCTCAAGGTAAATATCTATTAAAGCCTCACTTCTTTATACTCCATTCACATTGTTAGCTTGCGTATAACATGTAGGGGTGTAAATGGTTCGGTTTGGTTTAGTTTTTTTGAAAGATCGAATCGAATCAAACCGAATCAATAAGGAAATTTATTAAACTGAACCAAAATCTGATCCAAACTGAAACCGAACCAAATCAAATCGATCGAACCAAAATCCCAGTTCAGTTCGATTTTTTGGTTTTTACTTTTGTGTTTGTTTTTTTCCCTACATACACCCCTTTCTACAAATTTTTTTTTTATTTTTTTAAAATCAAATTTTAAATTATTTTTTTATTAATTTTATTTTCTTTATTTTCCTTTTCCTTTTTTTTTTTTTTCTTTCTTTTTTTCTTCTTCTTCATTGGCCAATCGCCAACCACCACTGTGGCTAGCAACCGGCCAATGAAGAAGAAGAAGAAACTGAAAAAAAAAATCAAAAAAGGATTTTTAATAAAAAGTAAAATTTTTATATTTTATCGGTTTTGTTCGGTTAACCGAATCAATAAAAACCGAACTGGTTAAAAATTTTTTGGTTTTTAATGAGAACCGAACCAAATGAAAACTGAATCGGAAAAATCAAATTTTTCGATTCGATTTTCAGTTCAATTTAGTTTTCGATTCGGTTTTTGACACCCCTAACAATATGATAGAGTTAGTAAAAGGCAGGTCTATGAGAAAACTCATAAGTTTTCTGACAGTCAATGACAGTCAATGTTAGTGTTAGTTCAAAGTAAATTTCTTCTAAGCAGGGTCAAATGTTTTCGAAATTCAGGCCAAAACCTCCACTTGGAGCCTTCAAATCACCAAGTTGCACCCTAATGGACTCCTTGTCCCTCTATGGTTGGGAAAATAACAAACCAACGGGAGGAGAATACACAAGGTGGCCCAATGTTCAATGTGAGATTGATCATTGAAAGTGAGTGGCCGTTCTCCAGCCAAAGGAGAAACTAAACATGACATTGAAGGCACCAATCAGAAGAAATCGGTATGGAATTTTCGTGTCCACTGATCATCTCTGGTCTACGATAAGTATCAAAATAGGTTTTGTTTAGCTGTTACTCGTAACTGTTTTGGGATGAGGTGTGCTTTTATTTGTTGATTTCTTTTGGCAAATTTTATGGCGCTCACACTTTAACTTCTATATAATGCGAAATTCTTACATATTTCAATAAAAAATTCAAATATAGATGTGTAAAATCGCTTAAATTGTAATCATATTATTCAAAACTTGAATATTAAGGAAAAAGTCACAAATAAAATCATGAATAGATAACCCTCTCCACTCGTCCAGTAGGGGCTGATGATTGGATAGACTATACGGATGGTCCTCGCAAGGCCAGACCATGGGCATCACATGCCAAGTTATGCTTTGTTCGTATTTGAATTCATCAACCCATCATGCAACAATGGTAGAAAAGAGATCTTGCTGGTCATCAATGTCCTCACATTGATTAGCACATATCTACGTAAAGCATTAAAATTAGCAGCCAAACACCACTCAATCAAAGTATTTTTATTCTTTTTCCAAACCTCAAGTTCACATAGTCTCCACTGTGTATTTTAAGGTACTAACATATAGAGAAAATCTCAGTGTGTATAGGAGAATACAAGCTACTGCTGATAAAGTCATTTGCCTCAAGTGGAGGCAACTCCAGGTTGAGGCTTATATAAGGATGTAAAAATAAACGCTGGCAGTCTAGTTTGAGAGATTAGAAGCATGATTTTTTAGACCGAATCCAAGCCAACCGCCATCTAAACGCGCAGAAGATAAGAGTATTGATTCCTTGCTGCATGCAGATCACTGCACAAAAAGGTGACGTCAACAAATTCATCGAAGCCCTAGAAGATGAATATGGAAAGTTAGGTAATATGATTTTATAATCTTATATTTTTCCCACTCTTTCCCAGAAATGCATATCTAATACAAATCTGTAATATAAAAAGGGTACTTAAATTAGTCACCTTATCACTTTCTTATTTTTTTTCCCCAGTTGCTTCTGTGTAATAATAATTTGTCATGACTTCAAAGATTAGGCCAGATAAGCAACCTATAGAGAGTAAGTTTGCTCTCGACCCAATTGTCAAGTGTAATTTTTCTCAATTCTTTCAGAAGTATTGATGTCAATCGAGTGCAAGTTCATTTTTTCTATTGGTTAATCTATCAAATGCAACTTTGAGAACCAAAATTAACAGAATCTGAGGTATTGAGGGGTTTATTTTACTTGTACTGAGACCAAACAAAAAGGCCTAAACCATTTTAATTAGCTAAAATGTCTACCAATCTATCTCTCGTTATATATATTTTAATGGATTTCATATGCCATACTTTAAATTTTTTTCTTTGAAGGGGGGAGATGTCTTGCTATCTTCTAATGGAAAATCACATTTTCTTGATAAATCGATTGCAATGCAACAGAA
Organism: Eucalyptus victrix; assembly: GCA_016097545.1. NCBI lineage: Eukaryota > Viridiplantae > Streptophyta > Magnoliopsida > Myrtales > Myrtaceae > Eucalyptus > Eucalyptus victrix. The sequence continues at coordinate 10,642,099 of CM027845.1, read as the reverse complement.
AATATACATGAGAGTTTAAAAAACACATAAAAATAAAGGCTGCAATTGCTATAAATGAAATAACAAATAATAATTAATTATTTAATAAAAGACTGAATTTTCTCATGTGAAATTTGATTTTAGTTAAATCAAGATTTCATTCTTCTTCTTTTTTTCTGAATTTTTTCCCGTTTTGAATTTTGTTAAGAATATTGCTTCAAAATGATACCTGTCATGTAAATTTATAAAACATTTAACTGTGAATTTATTCCATTGTTAATGAAAAGAGTCTACTCCTAGTCTTTTGGTCAATTCAAAGATTGTGTCATGGACTCACCTTGAATAATGCCGAGACAACCACAAAAAGGAACTTTCACCTGAAATTAGTGATCAATGAATTGAGAAAATTGATTTGAACTGGGAATAATAATAAAACCTGTAAAAAAAACAAAAAAAAAAAAGAATTAGCCATTGTATAGAAATAAAATTGAAACTTGTGCTCTTTGAACGGCATGAGTCTCACTATTTTTGGACACGATAATTAATGCAATCTATTTGACTAGGACTCCACAGCAGCTTCTTGGGCTGATCACTAACTACGTGGGTCTTTAATCAATGACATGGGCCGAGGCGGGTCGCACCGGGTGCACGGTTGATGTAAAATCTTGACCCTTTATAAGAGTAAGTGCTCTCTCTCCTCTTGCATTCTTACTACGTAAAGGGGGAAAACATCAACAAAGGCTCCTGCAGTCCGAAATGGAGCATGCTATAAGCATCGACAGGAGTGCAACACGGGCTTCGCGAAACGAAAGGCTTGAAGCTCTGAAGACAAAAAACGCCTCATCTCCAGAAAACCAACAACCTTTGGGGGATGGTTATCTAACAAAAATTATGGATCCTTACCTATATGAAGTCACGGAAACTGGGGATGCTGACGAATTCATCAGTGCATTAGAAGAGGTGTCTGAGTCGAGGAAACTAGCTTTGTCTCTAATCTTCGATCAAGTCACCCCCTCCAGGAATTCATTGCTTCATGTAGCAGCAAGCTTTGGAAAAGATGAGGTCATAGAGCTCATTCTCGATCATTTCCCTAACACTGTGACCCGGAAAAACTCCTCGGAGGATACACTGCTCCATGTCGCGATTCAAGACACAAGGTTGAATGCAACAAGAATGCTGATTCCCCATGGAAAAGACTCGGAAATTATATATTGGAAGAACAAGGATGGTGAGTCCCCGTTATATCTGGCAGCCGAAACAGGGGACATGGAGATTCTTCGTCTTCTTTTGGAAGCTTCTGCTCAAGATACAGATTACGCAATCAAGATACAGGGCATGTCACCAGTTTTTGCCGCACTTCAGAAGAATGATGTAGGTAATGTGTGCTTTTTTGTGTTATTGAAGTCCATAAATGCATAGATGTAAGTATATTGCACTGTTTTTTGCTCTTTTTCAAAATTCATAGTCGTGCAATTAATTTGGAGAAAAGCTTGATAATAGCTTTTGATTAAAAAAAAAAGCAAATAAATCTTCAGGAGCTACCAGCAATAATTATTTAACGAGTTAATTGGACCCAACCTAAAAAGTGCTATGACCCAACTTATAATGTCAGGTATGTTGGGCGAAATTATAGATCGGCTTCCGAAGCTACTCCACGTGCGCGATGAAAACGGGGGGACACCACTACACGCTGCAGCGTCGGAAGGAGATGATAGGGCAGTGGAGCTCCTGCTGAGGGAATACCCTTGTCTCGCCCTCGAAACGGACAAAGACGGGTCCTACCCAATTCACGTCGCTTGCGAACGCAACAACTTCGGGGCATTCTTCATGTTACTACATCGCACGTGGCCCGATCCCGCAGAGATCAAAAACAATAAGGGTCAGAATATTCTTCACGTTGCAGCCAAGGGCGGGAACTACTTTGCGGTCTTACACGTATCCAAGGAATGCAGCGAGCCCGTCATCAAGAAGCTGGTGAATGCGAAAGATGTCGATGGAAACACACCCCTCCATTTGGCATCGATGTACAACCATTGCCACGCTATGCTCTGTTTGACGAGGGACAAAAGAAGTGACCTAAACCTTCTGAACAATGACAAAATGACCGCCCTGGATGTGGCCATGGAATCTGGAAGACTGTCAACAGAATATCCAGCGGTAGTTTAATTTTAGTTGCAGGCAATGTTTACTGTTAACTGAATTTACTGTGCTCAGGATTGACGGACTAATTCTCTGATTTGACATTTACAGTTACTAGGACGTTCAATTTTAATTCTAGAAGATGTACCGCGAAGCAAAGGCAGAGACATTCGTTCACCAAGAGAACAAAGTTCTGGAGAAAGCAAGTCATCTAGGGTCGAATGGATCAGGGACCAGGTTGATACTTTATTGCTAGTGGCCACACTTGTGACCACCGTCACGTTCGCTGCTGGCTTCACCTTGCCTGGTGGATATAATGCTTCCAGTGATCCACACCCAGGAATGGCGACCATGCTGCACAATGGAGTGTTTCAGTTTTTCGTGATTGCAAACATGGTAGCTATGTACAGCTCCATCCTTGCGGTTGTAGTCCTCCTCTGGGGTCACGTTACCAATTTCTACATAGCAGAGCTAGCTTACCGTGCTGCAGGCCCATTATTGTTGACAGCTCTCACCAGCATGACCGTGGCATTTATGGCAGCCGTAATTGTGGCAGTAAGCAAACTTACTTGGCTCGTGCTCTTTGTTCTGCTCATCGCACTCATTTTCTCATGATGCTCATAATGGTTTTAACAGCCCTGATATTCCCCTCCTCCAAGGTTTTTATGCGTGTCGTGTGCCATTACTATCTAGTTTTAGCCCATCCGGCCGATCGGAAATCTCTAGGCGGCAAATTCTGTCTCGTCTGCTGTCTAGTGTTATGTTTCCCGTGTCTTGTTTATCACAACGCTTTTCGTCCACGTCATGGACGGCAGGAGAACAAGCATGGCTAAGAACTACCCAGTGGAGAAGTCGGGGCTTCCTTTTGTCTGCTTACAGATCCTATAGTTGCAGGGACGGGAGGCTCCGCAGTTCCCGATTGATTCGCCAACATGACTTGTGTCAGGCCGACCTTAATGTGTCCGTTAGTTTCTGCTAGCCATACTTGTGTCAATAAGCAAGCATTTAATGCTTTCGGAGTGATTTTTTCCCTTTGTGTATTTTGGAATCAACTATAGTCATTAAGTACATAATAAAGAGGCTGTTGGCCTGCGACTCTTTTCTCTTGACTATTGATTTAGATTCGTTTTGCACTTTGGTGCATACGGGCCCTTGTTTTACGCCATATTTTATATTCCGATCACAGCAGTCCTCAAAACTTCACCGCACGCCATGTTCATCATCTATTCACTGCGAATCTTTTGCGCTGTCAAATTAATGGTTTTTTTTAAGATTTAATACCCTAAAAAACTCCAAGCTATACACTTGTATAAATTTTCCCCAAACTAATTTATTCGACAGCCAAAAACTTCAAACTGGTATATTTGTGACAAATATGTTATCTGTTAAATTAGATTAATATCACAAAAAATCACAAAAATTATACAACTATAACAAATGAAGAATAAAATCCCAAACCGGTACATCGCTTAACTATTACATGTCATTCAACTTAGTAATTTGACGGTAAAATTTAATGGAAATTAACAAAAGATAAATTTATCACAACAATACTAGTTTGGGATAAATTTGTCAAAGATATATTAGTTTGGGGTTTTTAACGGTCAAAAAATTAATTTGAGGTAAATTTATTACGATATATACTAGTTGAAGGATTTTTTAGGTATCAATCCATTTTTTTTTTTTAAAGAGAAACTCTTCACAATCTCTATAGATTCCCTTTGATAAAAGGAGAGTTCCTACCGCTTTTCGTTTTCCCCCTATTCTACTTCGGTTCCCCTATTAGAACATTCATATAATTACATAAATTCTTCTAATACATTCAACGCGGAATACCAAGAGAGAAACCCATGAGCATCCACGATAGAATTCCACGTGTCAATCAAACCGCCAACTTTAGGACCTCCATTTTTGTTTTTTCTTTTTGTCTTCTTTTTTTCCGTTAACAATGTTCCCTCTCTTTATCTTTCAAAACAAATTTTTTTACATAGCTGAGTATTTCCTTTTTTTCCTCTTTATTTCATTATTTTTAAATCTAATTAAAGAAAAAAATTTTGATTCTTAACTTATCTTTTTAAGCATGTAAATCTTCTATGTTTTTATGTCAATCTATTAATGTACCATGTATTAGTTAATATTCTTTTTTTTTTCTTTTATATATTCTGTCAAGAACTCTTTCTTAATTTTGGTGTTTGTAATTTTGGAACGTATATTTTTGCGGAACTGGTTTTGGGCTTGCTGAACAAGAATAATCTTTGTACTTTTGAGGAACTAAGGGCGTTGCAATTGCTTATAATTGGTGACTGAATAACGTGTTTGGATTTGGATTTCGGGTTCACGACGTTACACTGATCTTTTCAAATTTAAAAAAAAAAAAGGCATTTATCGTGTAAATTCCTCAAGTTGTAGAAATTCTATGCATTTTACTTTACAAATTTAATAGTTGTTAGTATTTTTCATTGTGCTAACAATTCTCCCCAAAGTTGTGTTGAGTGAAATTAAAACTACAAATTCATGAATTGTTGTCTCGCCACCGTAAAGGAATGGCCAATTCAAACTTGCGATTTTCACTTTGCTGTAACTGGAATCGATATTTTCTCAATATTATATTGGATATATACAGCTATATTTTCGTAGCACAATGAACAAAGAGTAAATTTTGGTGTCAATAGTCAAAAGAATTTCCGTATTATAAATTAGATGAAAATTATCTCAGCAATAATAATTTTCGATTTATATGTTCTCGTTGGATGGCGAATTTCTTAATTGATTTCTTTTGGTCGAAATGCTCATTTCGTTCATATGGTCTCCAAAGAAGCGTACGACATTTGAGCTTTGAAACACAACAAATCCAAAAGCGGTACACGGAGATGTTATAGGATCTACCTCCAAACAATAAAAGCAAAACTCTATTAAAACTATGCCTGTCTAACAACTTAAAGCAAAAGTTAGGACACCAAATATCCTATTGATGATACACAAATTTTAAGAGAAAAGTGTTAAAAAAAGTCATAAACCTTTTGCATTTGTGCCAATTTAGTCATAAATCTTTTTTTGGTGCCAATTAAATTATAAATATTTTTATGTTGTGCCAATTTAGTCATTTCCAGCCAATTTTAGCCGGATTTTGCTAACTAGACGGAGGCTTGATCGGATGTAGACAACTTCCACGTTTTTAATATTTTTGTTGATCATTTTGTTTTCTTTTTTTTTTCCTTTTTCCCTCTCCTCCTTCTTCCGGCTAGCCACATCCTTGTTGGCCACCTCGCCGGCATCTTGGCATCTAGTCAGCAAAATCCGACCAAAATTGGCTAGAAAGAACTGAATTGGCACAACATAAAAATGTTTAAGACTTAAGTGGCACCAAAAAAAAGGTTTAGGACTAAATTAGCACAAATACGAAAAAGTTTAGGACTTTTTAAACACTTTTCCCCAAATTTTAACAACGGAATCATTCATTTAGTGCATAGAAAATTAGGGATTAATTTTAACCCCTAAGCAAAAATAATTTCAAATTGCATAGCATATAGTTTAAGAGCATTTATTTATTTTATTGCGTTTGCACTGGACCAGCGACGGATGAGCTTTAATTTTACGAGTTGGAAGATAGGTATATTTCGAAAAAGATTTGTATTATTTTTCCAATATTTGATGATATAACGGGGGATTTTTTGTATAGTCATACAGTTTATTCATATATCCTCAATGAAGGCAAGCATAGGAAAGAGATATTGTGAGCTCATCTTTACAATATTCGGAATTTGGAAAATTCTATTACAGTCTTGAATTTTTGGCAATGTTCGATCAACTTGTGGGCTGATATTTGGTCTAAAGAAATGGAATTGGTGGAGAATATTCATCTTGCATGGTCCAATGTGGAAAGATACGACGTGCGCACAAGGGAATTAAAGAAGTCAAGGAAAGATCTGAGATAATATTGCATGTAGGGGCACATATTTCGGCAATATATTTTCAGGAGCCTATAGGCAAAGCAAAAGTGATCTTCATGCACATTTTAGGCTGAGAAAGGAAAGTGGAATTTGGCGTGAGCAGAAAGAAAGAACCACAAGAATAGGAAATGATCAAAATATAATATATTCTAAGAGGGGGGAGATTTACTCTTTTGCCTAATATAGTCTAAGAGAGAAACGCTTGAGAAGAAAAAGAGAGAGGGAGAAGCCTTTGGCCAGCATCACATGGCCGACCCCCTTCCGGCCGTGACCTTGCCGTCCTCGTGGGTTGAATCTCACATCACGTGCCTGTTGGAAATTTCCTATAATATGGGCTTACATTAATTAATTAATTTTCTATTTTAAATAATCGGGTTAATGGATATTTCAATATTTGTTAAACCCTAAAGTGATCTGATTGAATTGGGTATTAACATCTATTGATAACGGGCCTAGTTGAGTAGTAAAGTGTAGGCAATTGTGTTTAATTGAAACCCGTAATGGGAAGGGCCCAATTGACACGCTATTGATTAGGGTTTGCTAAGTCTCCTCTCTAACCTATAAAATGGTAGGTTATACCTATCGGTTGCTTTAATCCCATTGAAAGCTGCTATATCGATATAGGTCATAGAGAGGAAGATCTGGTATTCCGATAGATCCCTGATTAACAAAGTGATCTACTTTTCTGCAAGTAAAGCAATGGCTCAAACAGATACGCTTTAATTCCGCTGTATTTATTGATCTCGGTATTCTACAATCATGTATGGATCCGTTTGTTCTTAATTGATTAATTGTTCATGAGAATAATTTAGTACATGTGGTATCAGAGCAGATCGTATATGATTGTAGAATCCAATTTTTTTTTTTTTTTTATGGACAAATTCGAAACCCTCCTCTTTGAGCCGAATATGGGCATTATTTTTTTGTGTATATTTTTTGCTTGATTAATCTCATAACCATAGGGCTTTTGTTCTACATGTTGAGATCTTTCTAACCATATATAATTTGCATAATTTCGTTGAGAATTGAGAGAGAATTTTGAATTTGAAATTCTAGGGTTTATGCATGAAAAAGTTTTAGAATTTTCGAATTACTTGCAATTGATTGATGTTCGATGCAAATCGTTGTATGGGTATTGTTATATATTTCTTTTAGTATCTTTTGTTGTATTGAATTGAGTTTTTAGGGTTTAAATTTAAGAAATTCGAAATTCGGCCATGGGAGCTTTAGTCCGAAACTTCGAAGCTTGCATGTGGTAGATTTAGTTAATTTTTTCTCCGTTTAATTCATTATAATCAATCATATTGATGTTATATGCAATATCCATGGATAAATTTCATAAAAAAAATAAGTGTTTCTATGGTATTTTGGAGCTTTGGATCGAAACTGGGTCGTGCGACCCGGTTTTCTGCAACTTCGGGACCCGGCTAGAGGTTGAAGAAGACCTCCATCCGGGCCGGGCCATTGAATTGGGCTCACACCCATTAAAATTAAAAAAAAAAGGTCCTGGGCGTAAGCCCAGAACCATAAAGAAATTAAAAGGTTCTGGGCTCATGCCCATGAACCAAAGTAGAGAGCTTCTGGGCGTGAGCCCAGAACCAAAATAAATGGGTTTGGCCCATTTGTTTTTAATTCGTGGCCTGCCCACATGGCTTGCATGTGGGCTGGGCGCAGGTATGGGTCTGCGGGTCAGGCCCGTGGTCTGATTAGGGCTACTCGTGGGTCCTGGGCCCGCGGGAGTCCGAAATATTTAAATAATATTATAATAATAAAAATTTTTAAAATTTAAAAAAAAAATTATGGCAAAAGTTGTTGTTTGAAAAGTGCAATATGATCATTGGAAACACATGTTGTAAAGTGTTTCATATAGTTTGATGAATTTTTGGCATAAATTTTTTAAATTCCATATTGATAAAAATTAGTATATACAATTACTCGCCCAAAGGGGGTTATTGTGTATATTAATTTGGAAAATAGCATGAAGTTTAATTCCCATATTTAAAAGATGGGGATGTATAATTGAAAAATATTTATCTGCCCAAAGGGGATAAATATTTTGAAAATTATATGTAATTCCCCTTTATGTTGATATTATGAAATGTATGATTTAAAGGATTTGTCTACCCAAAGGGGATGGATCCTTGACAATTATATATAATTCTTCTGTTGTTGCTTTATAAATCTCATGCTGGGAAAAATAATGGTGCGTTATATATTTTGCCCAAAGGGGAGTTTATGATGTACTAATTATTTTTGTTGAATTGCTTATTGTCCATAATTGATCTTATTGTATTATGTGTGTCAAACAGTTACCTTTGCTATAAATAATAACAATGCCACGGTTGAAATATTAACTGGATCAAATTTTAAGAGATGGAAGCAAGATATAGAGTTTGCTTTGGGCATCGTTGATATGGACTTTGCTCTACGTGAGGATGAACCTGCCAGGCCCAATGATCAAAGTACTGCAGATCAAAAGGCCCATTATGCTAGATGGGAAAAATCTAATCGATCGAGCCTCATTGCTATGAAGAGGTCCATTCTTGAGCATTTGATTAGTGGTTTGCCGAAGATACGAATGCCGACAGCCTCCTTGAAGCGGTGGGAGAAAGATATAGAGTCTCAGATAAGGCTGAAGCTGGGAACTTGCTGAGTGAGTTAACGAACATGAGGTATGATGCTGCTATGGGTGTTAGAGAATTTATACTGAAGATGGTCCACATTCAGTCCAAACTTAAGGCCCATGAAATTGTTCTTTCTAAAAATTATATTATGGATCAAGCCTTAAATGTTTTGCCAGCTGAATTTAGCCAGATTAAGACTGCTTATAATGCTCAGAATGAGGCATGGAGTGTTAATGCCTTGATTACTAAGTGTGTGACTGAGGAAGAGAAATTAAAGAAGGAAAAGTATGAGTCTGCCCACTTAACTACCAATGCCAAGTTGAGTTCGTATAGAGGCAAATGGAAGCCTAAGGGGTCAAATGCTCATGGCCCAAAGAAATGGCAAGACTTTAGGAAAAATGAGTGTGAAAGCTAGTACGAACACCTAGAGGGGGGTGAATAGGTATTTAAAATAAATCTTGGCAAATATATGCGGAATAAATAAACTTCAAATAAAACAAAGGAGTTAGGGAAGAGAATAAGAACACAAGGTTTATAGTGGTTCGGCTTAATCCAAGCCTATGTCCACTCTCCCACGCTAACAGCCTTCTTGGTTGGATTCCACTATGCAATCAACAAGAGATTACAACTTCGAGTGCAAATACTTAGTAGATCACACTATCTCACTAAGTCACTCTTTTAGTATTTCTCTCATGATCACAAACGTTTAAGCTCTCCAAAGACAAGTGTATGATCGAAGGTCGCTCGAACTTTGGAATTATAAATTCTACGCTCTATCTCTTACTTGCTCATCGGTCCATGATCTCCTTAAATACTCCTCCACTTCCAAACTACCCGTTGGACAGTATCCCGGAGAATTGTCTTCCAATATACCCATTGGATAGCTCTGTATCTAGAAGATTTGGTAGCCGTTGAGTGACAAAAGTAGAATCCCAAATTGATTCCGATCGCCCATACATGGTTTCCATAAGTAAAGCTTCTTCGTATAAAAAGTTCTTGTCTTCAATATCCAATCGTCAATCAATTAGATTGAATCAATCAAATCAATCTTGATGTGGAATCCAAACCAGATCACTAGCCGTTATATGATTGGGTTTGAGTTACGTTCTGTCGAGTTCTGGATGTAAAGTTTGAGAGCAATAGACTTTACAATCTGAGTTTGAGTGCGATAGACTTTGCAATATGAGTCTGAACATATTCTGCTTTTGAACAGATTTAGGTTTAAGGTCTGTACCCAGTTCAGCTTCAGCATAGAGTCTGTCTTCTGGTTCTTCATTCACGTTCAGTCTGGAAATTGTCAGAATGAGCAGACTTCTGATGTAGAACAGACTTTGACACTAAAGTCTAGCAGTCTTCAAACTTTGACACAGAAGTCTGGAAATCTTCATAATATACTTTGGACATATGTTACGTTCAGTCTTCTGGCGGTCTTCTGACTTTGACAATATCATTTACATGTTCTATCATTTGCATGGTCTATTACTTAACCATTAAACATGTTAGTAGCCTTTGATTTATTTTTTCATCTTCAAAACATCATAAGGGATTTCCCTAACAATGAGAACTATGGGAGAAATGTTGATAAGGATTTTAAGTGTTTTCACTATAAGAAGCAGGGTCACAAGAGAGCAAATTGCTACAAATTTCGAGCTTGGCTAAAAACAAGAAAAAAAAGTCACCAAGGTGAGTTGTTGGTTTGTTTTGAATCAAATTTGGTTGATGTTCATTTGGATTCTTGGTGGCTTGATTCTGGTGCTACTGTTCATGTGACTACTGCCTTACAGGGTCTCACAAATCTAAGAAGTCCAAGTCTAAGGGAGTCAAAGCTTAAAGTTAGAAACAATACTGGAGTTGATGTAGAGCGCATAGGGACAGTTGTTTTGAATTTAGATTCTGGTTTTCAGCTTGTCTTGAACAATATCTTTTATGTTCCTAATTTTAGGAGAAACTTAGTATCTCTTTCTTCGCTTGACAAAGCTGGATATTGTCTTCATTTTGCGAATAAAAAAGTGGATTTGAGTTATGATTCCAGAATTATTGGAAATTGTGTTTTGTCTGATGGATTATATCGATTATCCTTATCTCATGATAGACCATATTGCTCTTTCAATGTCGAGAATGTTGTTGCTAAGAGATCTTTAATCAAAGATAGATCTTCAATGCTATGGCATAAGCGATTGGGGCATATCTCCAAAGAACGGGTAAAGCAACTTGTCGTGGCTGATATTCTCCCTCCTCTTGACTCAGATGATATTGAGACTTGTATTGATTGTGTGAGGGGAAAATTAACTAAAACAAAGAAGAAATGCGCTACTCGCAGTCAAAGTCTATTGGAGATAATTCATACCGATATTAGTGGGCCATACTCAACCACCTTGTGTGGAAATAAGTACTTCATCATGTTCATTGATGATTTCTCCCGTTATTGTTATCTTTATCTAATTAAGGAGAAGACTGATGCTCTTGACATGTTTAAAGTGTTTCGTACTGAAGTTGAGAAACAATTGGGAAAAATTATCAAGATTGTCAGATCTGATCGTGGTGGTGAGTATTATGGGCAATATACTGAGGCTGGACAGCAAAAGGGACCGTTTGCAAAATATTTGCAAGACTGTGGTATTGTCGCTCAATATACAATGCCTAGGAGTCCTGAACAGAATGGTGTAGCTGAACGGCACAATCGCACACTCATGGAGATGAAACGAAGTATGATGGGCAATTCTAATTTGCCTGAATACTTATGGGGTGATGTGATTAAAACAACAACTTATATTTTAAATCGTGTACCTAGTAAATCGGTGTCGAAAACACCTTTTGAATTGTGAACTAGGATGAAACCAAGCTTGAATCATTTACGAGTTTGGGGTTGTCCTGCGAGAGGTGAAAATTTATGATCCTTCTCAGAAGAAAACGGAATCCAGGACTACTAGATGTTACTTTATTGGATATCCTGATCATTCTAAAGGGTATAGGTTCTATTGTCCTTCTCGCGGCACTAGAATCGTTGAATCTCAAACTGCCAAATTCTTGGAATTAAATGTTGCTGAAAAGAGTTCTTCTCAATCTTCTCTATTCCATTACCCATCTTACATGATGATTCTATGCGAGATCCTAACAGTGTGGAAATTCAACAAGTAAATACTGAAAATATGGCGATAGATCATCCCATTACAAATGAAATTCCCCAGATGAATGATGCGGCTCCAAAAATGCCTGTGCGAAGATCACAGCGACAAAGAAGACCAACACTTTTAAATGATTATCATGTCTATCTTGGAGAAGTTGATTTTGACATTGGAAGAGTAGTTGATCCAACGACCTTCAAAGAAGCTCTTAATAGTGATCAGGTAGATAAATGGTTAGGAGCGATGAATGACGAGATGATGTCCATGTCAACTAATCAAGTGTGGAAACTAGTTGATTTACCTGAAAGGCATAAACCAATCGGCTGCAAATGGGTATTCAAAACTAAGAAAGACAATAAAGGCAACATAGAGAGATTCAAGGCAAGGTTAGTCGCAAAAGGGTACACACAAAGAGAAGGTATTGATTATAATGAAGTCTTTTCCCCAGTATCTACTAAAGACTCTTTTCGGATAATCATGACTTTGGTGGCTCATTTTGATTTAAAGCTTCACCAAATGGATGTCAAGACAGCTTTTCTAAATGGAGATCTGGATGAAGAAGTATATATGCAGCAACCTGAAGGATTTAAAGAAGCCGGAAAGGAGGATATGGTGTGCAAACTTCAAAGGTCCATATATGATCTCAAACAAGCATCACGTCAATGGTACTTAAAATTTCACAAAGTTGTGAGATCATTTGGCTTTGAAGAAAATAAGTTAGATCAATGCATCTACATGAAAGTAAGTGGGAGTAAATATATTTTCTTAATACTTTATGTAGATGACATTTTACTTGCTAGCAGTGATGTTGATCTATTGAATGACATCAAAAATTTTCTATCTACAAAGTTTGATATGAAAGATCTTGGGGAAGACTCTTTTGTTCTAGGCATTGAGATTCATCGTGACAGATCTAAGAAGGTTAAGGGTTATCTCGGAAAAGTTATATAGATCGTGTTTTGAAAAGATTCAATATGCAGACACATGTAAGTCGGTGAAGCTCTGTTGTGAAAGGAGATAAATTGAGCATAGATCAATGCCCCAAGAATGATGTTGAAAAGGAAGTCATGAAAAATGTCCCATATGCTAGTGCAGTTGGCAGTCTTATGTATGCACAAGTATGTAGCAGACCTGATATTGCTTTTGCTGTAAATACTCTTGGAAGATATCTGTCGAATCCAGGTTAAGAACATTGGGTTGCAGTTAAGAAGGTGATGAGATATTTACAACGAACAAAGGACTTTATGCTCGTGTATAGTAGAGTTGAGGACCTAAAAGTGATTGAATATTCAAATGTTGATTTTGCTAGTTGTTTAGATGATAGAAAATCAACTTCTGGATATATTTTTATGATGGCTGGTGGTGCTATTTCTTGGAAGAGCATAAAGCAAACCTTGATTACGAACTCTACAATGTATGCTGAGTTTGTAGCGTGCTACGGCACATCGGTTCAAGCAGTTTGGCTCAGAAATTTGATCTCAGAATTGCATGTGGTGGACTCTATTGCTAGACCTATGGTGATCTACTGTGACAACACTGCAGCTGTATTTTATTCCAAGTATGACAAGATTAGTAATGCGTCCAAACACATGGAGATCAAATATTATATTGTTAAGGACTTGGTCAAAAATGGAGACATTGTAATTGAAAATATCAGAACTGAGTCCATGTTGGCTGATCCTCTAACAAAAGGCTTACGACCCATTGTATTTAAAGAACATGTAAAGAATATGGGTGTTTTAGAATCTTTTGATTTCTTTTGTTAGTGAGAGTTATATAGTTTGTATTTCTGGATATTATAGTTATATGCGGTGATAATGCTTTTATGATGTCTATTAAAGCATTTATTTTCAATGATTGTTGTTATTGATTCTATTGTTATTTTTTCTTCTGTTGACTGAGAAATGGAAGTATAAAACAGTATCTTTAAACAAATTTTAGTTTAAAGATGACTTGATGTCACTGATTATGAGATCTCATGTTGGATTGTGACATAATTGTGTAATTTCATGTTGTTTAGAAATCACACTAAAGCAATTTCATGTTGTTTAGAAATTGCGCTAATGCAGTTTCATGTCGTTGAGAAATTGTATTGAGGACCGATAAGAAATAGTGTATATCTTGATCACATGTTGGCACTATTTCTTACTACACTACTAGGCCCATGATCCATGAAAATATAATACTTATTATATGTGATTATGGAAGGTCTTGTGTTGTGGTATTTTCTTAACACATTAATCTCTATAGTCCTATATTGAGGTTATATAGGATTAGACTGGTATTGAGATGCCATTATTGGAATATTATTTTTTAAAAGTTGTAGCCACATAAAATAAAATTTTAGTTATTAACCCGATAGTGTCGTTTTCAATATAAAATCTTTTTCAAAATAAAATAAGTTAATTAATGTAGCCCAAATGGGAGAATGTTGGAAATTTCCTATAATATGGGCTTACATTAATTAATTAATTTTCTATTTAAATAATCGGGTTAATGGATATTACAATATTTGTTGAACCCTAAAGTGATCCGATTGAATTGGGTATTGGCATCTATTGATAACGGACCTAATTGAGCAGCAAAGTGTAGGCAATTGTGTTTGACTGAAGCTCGTAATGGGAAGGGCCCAGTTGACACGCTATTGATTAGGGTTTGCTAGGTCCCCTCTCTAGCCTATAAAAGGGTAGGTTATACCTATCAGTTGCTTTAATCCCATTGAAAGCTGCTATATCGATATAGGTCATAGAGAGGAAGATCTGGTATTCCGATAGATCCCTGATTATCAAAGTGATCTACTTTTCTGCAAGTAAAGCAATGGCTCAAACAGGTACGCTTTAATTCCACTGTATTTATTGATTTCGGTGTTCTACAATCATGTATGGATCCGTTTGTTCTTAATTGATTAATTGTTCATGAGAATAATTTAGTACAGTGCCTCCATGAGACGGTGACCCATTGCCGCGTCTCCTCATTGACGACGAAACTGCCGAACCTGACCCCCACGACGACGCTGTTGCTGTTTGTCAACCATCGTTTCTGCTGCTCCGCGATTCACCGCCACGGCTAACCTCTTTCCTGACGACGAGGATAGCTGCACGTCCGACAAGTCTCGGCAACATCACAACAGCGTGCCTTGTGCGGCTATACCGCTAGTCCACGGGAGTTGACTAATCCTTTGCTCTTGGTTCATATTAGTGGAACACCACGTGTTGTGCTGCCTCTTTGTTTCCCAGCGTGTTTGTCCACTTGAAATCTCCCATGTTATTGCATACCGCATGAAGTCCAGCAACTTGCTATCGCCGCGTTCAAAAGACCCGTGATCATCCTGATTATCCTTGCCGAGCAACGATGTGAACTAGCCACATCACCGTGAGCATCACCGAGCATCCTCGAGCCACATCAATCCCGAGTTACCGCTGTTGAACGCCGCAAGCCATTGTTGAGCATCATCATAAGCCATCGCCAGTGCCACCATCCGACGAGTCCAAATTCAGGAGCGACATCCATGAAATAGGTAAAAATATTATCCGAATTTAATTTGGTTATTTTCTTACTTAATTCGTTGATATTGTGATTAAATTCAAATCTTCAAATAATATATCTTATCCAAAGTTTCTAAAAAAGCTTTTAAATTAGGGATTATTTCCCAATTTCATAACGTGCATACAATTGACAATCCGATTTTATTCCCAAAATACGACTTACGGTTACGAGAAAAATCACCAATTTGATCTCGAGATATAATTTGCGATTTCATTAAAAATTTAAAAAATTAGTCAATCTGATCTTATGCTCGAGATATGATTCGTCAATTTATTTTTAAAATTAAGGAGTCACAAATGATATCCGGCCTAATTTGCTTTATATGCCTTTGCTTAAATTTGATTTTTCTTTCATAACGGAAAACCCAAAAAAATAATAAAAAAATTTGACTTGGATTAGGTTCATGCTAGAATATTGCTTGTTTTAGGATAGTTCATATGTTTAAATTAGGAAATAAATTTATTTAAGATGTTAAGTTTTCTTTTCATTAATTTGAATTGCATGTTCAATTATTAGGCAATATTAATTTCGAATTTTATAAAAGAAAGGAAAAGAAAACATAAAAGATATCATGCATATGTCATCTAGAATTAGGTCATTCCTTACACGTTATCTAGCAATTAAATAATTAGGAACATTTAAATGTGTGACACATTAGGATAGTTTTATTTAACATTTGTTTGTCATTAGATTAGGTCATTTAATGTTGCGTGACCTATAATTTATTTAATTGTATGTCACATGTCATGTTAGCATAGACATACTTTTATGATGCATGTAGATTATGTTTTAATAAATAAGAAAAAATCCTAAAAAAGATTGAGTAATTGAGCGTTAATTAAAAATGATATCTAGGACTGTTGTGAATTCTAAGCAACACTGCAGATATTTTCGTTGTTATGAGGTAAGTCTTGCAATTTATTTATTATTTTATTAAGTGTTAAATTGATCTATTACGTACTTGCATGGTTCTCTCACATATTAGGGATAATAAAATAAATTTAAGTTGTCCGAAATATTTTTCATGAAAAGAGCAGTATCAAAAGGGCATTACCCGAATTCTCTAGCTCGTAGGAGTAAAATAATTTTCCCGTTATTTTATTTAGGTATATAATCAACCTATCATAAACCAGTGATAACTCATAAATAAAACTTATTTGCATGCTAAAAAACCTAAGTTGTGAATTAGTATGGACTTAGGAGAGCTCAAGCTCAATTTAGATTTAGTAATCCATTAGCCAAATCATAAGTAGTATATCCGAAGTTAGGTTGCGACACTTATCTCATATGAACACAGAATCTAATGGCAAATCAGTTTACCTTCCAGTTGACCTCTGAAGGTGCCTCGTCTAGGCTCACATCATTCTTTTGTTTCAGCATTTGAGAACGTCATTAATGGAAATGAGAGTCGGTGTGGCTACCTAGGTGTTTCGAGATTGTTGGTGCTGATATGGCTCAACCTCAAACTCTGTATGTGCAAGTGCAAGGTCCTTGTGTACGAGTACCGGTGCAGCATCCCTCTTTGCAGTGGGATTGGGGCGGGAATTTTCGGCAACTTCGCGGGGACAGTACGTCCAAATACATCTCAAATACAGTCAATCTCGATATATTTTGAAAGCATCCGAAGTGCAAGAACTAGATGCGTGCATGCAATGGTCTAGTGAAGTGGTATTGCTTCCTTCCAAAAGCTTACTTGTGCCCAGATTTGGGAGCATTTCCTATATCATCTAAAAGAGTCAGCTATTTATTTTGCACCGATCATTTGTTTGACGCACCAAATGTGTGTATATACACAAACACATACACCCATAAATTGGAATGCTTGCACATAGCTGGAATATGGTGCTCGCTAGCCTACGATTTTTACTTATTAAGATCATTTCGTTGATGTTTTACCCTATTATGACTCCAGTTACATAACATATGAGATGACGATATTTCCCTCATACTTATCATTCAGACAATCAATTGCAAAGCACATAAGATGATCGTTTAATAAATTTTGTGAAATATGAAAAAGGTATTAAGTAACACATTCTATTAACCAGTTCCATGGTCTATACCTTTTCACGTGGACCAAATAGTGCCTTTAGAGGGTGAGTATATTTTATTTAGGATAGGGATTCTCTCAATTTAGTATTCTGTGTCGTTAGGTATACTTACCCTCTCTAGATTTGGACGCATCAGCGAGAAGGAAATTGGACGATTTAAATCAAGGGTCGTTTTCTCCCTTCTTCCCTTTCATTTTTTCCCTCTTTTCTCATGTTACAATACCTCCTTACACCGCATGACGACCTAGCAACCGGCCATGGCAGAACCTCCAACCAAGCCTCTCTGCCGCCACGCTGGGGCTGCTAGCCCGCACCTTGTGATGATGCCACTGTTGCCATATGTTCTTCCCTAAGCTCCCACCGTCGTTGCTGATTCCCCCTCTCTCTATCCCCATCCGTCATGGTCGAACTTGAGCTCACATGCTGGATTCAACGTGGCCTGGCCAGGGCTCAACCTTCTTGTCCTCAGGGATTCCAAATCTGATGTCACTCAAGGCCAGGTGGAATCCGAGGGTCGTGACCCGACAGAGCTGGCCTTCCTCTGCTCGAGGACAGAGGAGAAGAACTAGCCTAACGGGATAGTAAACCCCCTAAATCAAGAGGATCCCAATTCTCTTACCTATATGTTATTTTACTAGTTATTTCCCATTCTCAAGGAATTTAGATGGTCAATCATAGCTTTCTAGATCATGTTAAATATTCCCTAACGAGCTCCACTCTGGGTTCGCCTTACCAAATTAAAGAGTGTTACAGCAAGATCCTACTGCTAATTCATTATAAACCATGCAGAGGCCATGTGTGGGCCCTAGTTGCATGAAGCATAACTGCAGTAAGTGTTTGAGCATGAGCACTACTTACCCTCGTATCAGTACACGTTCTCTTTCTTGTGGGCTGGGCCAGTCCATTGACCGGTCCAAGCTCCTCAGGCTTTTTCATTTTATCGTAATTGGATCTAGGTTTCATTAGATAGCTTGGTGGAAATTGGGCTTAATGGACTTCAATTAGGCTAAAAAGCACAAATGGGTATTACCATCAAAACTGGGTTGGGGCGGCTTCCATCAGTTGAAATTTCAATTGCCGGGCCCAAAGTCTTGAGACTATGATGTCCCCAGTTTAAAAGTGCTGGAAAAGCCCAGCGAAATCAATGAATGCAAGATGACAGTATCGGCGACATCTTCAATTATTGTGCCATTATCGACAAAACCAATTCCTAATTTTTATTGAATGCATGGATGACTATAATGCTTCTAATGTCTAAATGTATGAGGGATCTACGGGCGAAAATTTAGATGTTCACACGTTGAAATCGGGCCTGGGTTTATGACCCTAGACCTGATGTTGCCTAGCCTAGGCTCGGCCTCACCAATGCCACTCTGGCATCACTCGTGGCTGGTCGCAAGGTCACAAACCAACAAAGCTTGCCCTTCTCTATTTGAGGACAGAGGAGGACTGGCCTAGCAAACGTTGCTCGAGGGTGGGCCACAATGCCGGGGTGGTCACATCCTCAGTTGTCATGGTGTTGTGAGGCGATCACCATGGCCTTGATAGAGGAGAACAAGATAGAGAGGCACGAGGCCCGGTTGACGAGTCAAGCCGCAACTATAGGAGAAGGCTTGACGGCAGAGGTGGGGTAACAAATTTGGAGGCGCTGGTGCATTAGTGGCACAAGTGAAGGGGATGGAGTTGGGGGGTTGATCGGCTCCAGACCAAGTCCAATCCTATTAACGAATTGGGGACATGTCCGGTCCAGTCCAAAACTAATTTGTCGTGTTCACTGTCCATGTTCACTGTCTACGTGACAGTGGTCTCACTTCCATTTTCCAAAATCAAGAAAAGTGAGCTCCTTGACAGCTGGAACACACACAGACATAAATAAGAGTCCAACCTTGATTACCGAGAATCTTTTGACAAATGTCACGTTCATGACAAATGAATGGTCACATATTTAAAAATGCTACGCAGTCTCACTTGTCGAAAGACAGTTTAATATAATAATCCATATTTTCCTCGGTTTCGCGACTTATGAACACTTTATTTAAAAGAAGAATCACATGTTTAAAACAAAGAAAAAGTAGAACGCTTGGAGGAGCGTGCCATAAGAATGGACAAGGAAAGCGTTCGGTGAATGAATAATGAATAGCTAGCTATGGGGACGTTGAAAATTAATTACATTAGTTAATTGACTTATCAATCCATTCACCAGCACGCCAGTGGTTGATCATCCGAGGAGTAAGATAACTAATTAAAAAGAGATAAAAAAAAAGGAAAAAAGAGGGAAAAGCGTAACACGCTGGTGATTTCACTAGACCAGATGTTGCCTAGCCAAGGCTCATCCTCACCAATGCCACTCTGGCATCAACCGTGGCTGGTCGCAAGATCATGACCCGACTGAGCTTGCCCTTCTCTTTCGAGGACAGAGGAGAATGGATAGCCTTTGTAAAGCGTTGCTCGAGGCTGGGCCACAATGCCAGGGCGGTTGCAACCTCGGTTGTCACGGGGTTGTGACCATTATGGCCCTGATAGAGGAGAACAAGATAGAGAGGGCACAAGGACCGATCGACAAGTTGAGCAGCAACTACAGGAGAAGGCTGGACAGTAGAGTTAAGGAGGCGAATTTGGAGACGCTGGTGCACTAGTGGCAGAGGTGAAGGTGATTGTGTGGGGGAGGGAGGTGGCAGGAAGGGCGTTTGGTATTTGGTATAAGTTTCTCTGCGATATAGGAATATTTTGCTCCAGACATAACTTTACCAGATACAATTACTCCTAAATCAAGATGGTCCCAATCCTTTTATCCATATGGTACTTTATAAGTCATTTCCAAATGGTACTTTATAAGTCATTTCCAATTCTAATGGAACTTCGAATGTCATGAAATAAACTGTTCAAGAATAGTTTTTCACGTCATGTTAAACGTTTCCTGACGAGCCCCACTTCAGGTTCACCTCACTAGAGCTCTTTAGAATAACACAAATTAAAGAGACGTAACCAAGATCCCGCCACTAGTCCATAATTAACGAAGCAGAGGCTGTGCGTGGGCCCTACTTGCATGAAGCATGCCTGCAATAAGTCCTTGGGCATAAACCATAGTTACACTTACATCGGTGTACATCCTTATTTTGTATCACATGCTTTACGAACGATTAAATTAAAAAAAATTCAGAACAAACCATTATGATTGAGCTAGAATGGGTGACAAATTGAAAGAAAAAAACTTAATACAAAGGAGTAAATCAAAATACAATTTTTTGGAACAATGTGTACTTTTCCCTAAAGTGATAATTCTTAAGCTATTGTTAACCATTTAAACATGAAAGTTTAAAACTCTATCACATAAATCAAAGACGAACACTAAAATTTAAAAATTACTGGAGAATTGAAAGTTTAAACATTACCACCAGGCCATAACTTAAAGACGAACACTAAAAATTTCATTTTCGACTTAACATCCAAAGGAACTTTTGGCTATGAGGGATAGGCCTAAAGTCAAAACCTAATTGTAAAACGTCAACTAAGCAATAACATTTTTCTTTCTTGTTTTCGCTCAAGAATTAATTCATCGCGTCCACTGTCTATGTTCGCCATCCACGTGATAATAGTGTCATTTCCATTCTCCAAAATCAAGAAAAGTGAGCTCCCAGAGAGCTGTAACACAAACAGAAATAAATACAAGTCCAACCTCAGATCTGGAGAATCTTTTGACCAATGTCTACGTTCATAACAAATGAGTGCTCAGGTGTTTAAAAATGCTGCGCACTCCCACTTGTCAAGAGACAGTTTAACTTTAATAATTCGCATTTTCCTCGGTTTAACAACTCACGAACACTTCATCTGAGAGAAGAATCCAATGCTTAAGGCATTAGAAGAAATAATAGAACAATTGGAGGAGCGTGCCTCAAGAAATGGACAGTGAAAGGGTGACGAATAAATAGCTGGCTATAGGGACAATGAAAATTAATGGCATTAGTTAATTGACTTATCAATCCATTCGCTAGTGGTTGATCATCCAAGGAGCTAAACAACCAATTGAAAAGGACAAAAAGGGGAAAAAGGGGGAAAAACTTATCAAACGCCCATTTTACTTTTAACCTAAATGCAATTTTCCCTTTTTCTGTTTTATTCTAATAATATTGGAGCTCATGGACAGAAGGACCAAATTATCCTCCTCTAAATAAATTTAGCGCACTGTAATTCACGAAAAACACCAAATCCCACCTAAAAGCTAATTTTAGTAGATTTAGCAGCATCTCCCTTTACTGTTTGAACGGGTCAGCTATTTTGTATTTGAGGTTCGAGTTAAGCAAGTCACTATCCACTTAATCAGCCATGAGTCGAGTTTTAGAGTCCACTTGGCCGCCTGAGTGTGAAGGGACCAATTTGCAGGCAAATGAGTTGTGGTGAGCTTGAAGAAGACTCCAAACAGATGCACTACATTGCTTCGAATTTATATCTTTCAATCCTGGAGTTAATATGCGGGAAGAGGGCGTGTTTGGTATTTGGAATAAATTTCTCTGTGATATGCGAATAGTTTGCTCCGAGCACAACTTTACTAGATACAATTTATCCCTTCTAAATCAAGGTGGTCAATATCCTTTTATATTGGTGTGCGTTTTACAAGTTATTTTGGAGTGTGGGCCCTACTTGCATGAAGCATACCTGCAGTAAATCCTTAAGCCGTAATTACCCTTGCATTTGTGTACATCCTAGTTTTGTATGACACGCTTTAGAAACAACTAAATTCAAGAAATATTTGGGACAAGTTGTTATAATTGAGCTGATATAAGCGACAAAGTCAAAGAAAAAAATTAATTCAAAGGAGTAAACCAGTGCAAAATCAATTTAATTTAGCGGCGTCTACTTTTCTGACAAAGTAATAATTCTTTAATTATAGTTAACCATTTAAATATAAAAGTTTAAACTCTATCCCATAAATCAGAGAGAAACACTAGAATTTAGCAATTATCGTAAAATTGAAAGTTTAAACATTATCAGGCCGTTATATTATCTTGACCAAAAAAATTATCAGGCCGTAATTCAAAGACAAACCCCAAAAATGTCAATTTCAACTAATTATCAAGAGAGACCTTCGGCTATTAGGGATAGGCCTAGGGTCAAAACCTAGTTGTATAACGCGAGCTAAGCAATAACATCTTATTTCTCCACTGTCCAAGTGCCCACGTGATGGTGATATCATTTCCATTTTCCGAAATCAAGACAAGCGAGCTCCTAGAAGCTGTAAAGACGAACAGACATAAACAAAAGTCCAACCTTGGGTGGGGAGAATCTTTTGACCAATGTCCACGTTCACGACAAATGAATGCTCGGGCGTTTAAAAATGCTGCGCTGTTCCACTTGTCGAGAGACAATTTAACTTAATAATTCGCATTTTTCTCGGTTTTGCAACTCATGAACACTTCATCTGAGAGAAAAATCAAATGCTTCAAACATTAGAGAAAAAGAAATAATAGAATAATTGAATGAGCATGCCTCAAGAAATGGACAGTTGAAGGGTGGGTGAATGATTAGCTGGCTACAAACGTTGGAGAAAAAGAAATAATAGAATAATTGAATGAGCATGCCTCAGGAAATGGACAGTGGAAGGGTGGGTGAATGATTAGCTGGCTACAAACGATGGAGAAAAAGAAATAATAGAATAATTGAATGAGCACGCCTCAAGAAGTGGACAGTGGAAGGGTGGGTGAATGATTAGCTGGCTACAAACGTTGGAGAAAAAGAAATACTTGAATAATTGAATGAGCATGCCTCAAGAAATGGACAGTGGACAGTGGAAGGGTGGGTGAATGATGCGCTGGCTACAAACGTTGGAGAAAAAGAAATACTTGAATAATTGAATGAGCATGCCTCAAGAAATGGACAGTGGACAGTGGAAGGGTGGGTGAATGATGCGCTGGCTACAAACGTTGGAGAAAAAGAAATACTTGAATAATTGAATGAGTATGCCTCAAGAAATGGACAGTGGAAGGGTGGGTGAATGATTAGCTGAGAAAAAGAAATAATAGAATAATTGAATGAGCATGCCTCAGGAAATGGACAGTGGAAGGGTGGGTGAATGATTAGCTGGCTACAAACGTTGGAGAAAAAGAAATAATAGAATAATTGAATGAGCATGCCTCAAGAAATGGACAGTGGAAGGGTGGGTGAATGATTAGCTGGCTACAAACGTTGGAGAAAAAGAAATACTTGAATAATTGAATGAGCATGCCTCAAGAAATGGACAGTGGACAGTGGAAGGGTGGGTGAATGATTCGCTGGCTACAAACGTTGGAGAAAAAGAAATACTTGAATAATTGAATGAGCATGCCTCAAGAAATGGACAGTGGAAGGGCGGGTGAATGATTAGCTGAGAAAAAAAAATAATAGAATAATTGAATGAGCATGCCTCAGGAAATGGACAGTGGAAGGGTGGGTGAATGATTAGCGGGCTACAAACGTTGGAGAAAAAGAAATAATAGAATAATTGAATGAGCGCGCCTCAAGAAATGGACAATGGAAGGGTGGGTGAATGATTAGGTGGCTACAAACGTTGGAGAAAAAAAATAATTGAATAATTGAATGAGCATGCCTCAAGAAATGGACAGTGGACAGTGGAAGGGTGGGTGAATGATTCGCTGGCTACAAACGTTGGAGAAAAAGATATATTTAAAAATTGAATGAGCATGCCTCAAGAAATGGACAGTGGAAGGGTGGGTGAATGATTAGCTGGCTACAGGGACATTGGATATTAATTACATCAGTCAATTGATTTATCAGTCCATTCATCAGCACGCTAGTGGTTGATCATCCGAGGAGTAAAATAACTAATTGAAAAGAAAAGAAAAAAAGAAGGAAAAGTGAGGATAAAAACATATCAATCCATCTTTACCAAATAAAAAAACAGGTAAATACCTTGGCATTCCAACAGAATGGGGGCATACTAAAAAAGAGATGTTTGCTTGGGTATTGGCACGAGTTAACTCGAAGTTAGCAGGCTGGAAAAAACAATTATTAACAAAAGCGGGCAAAGAAGTTCTGATTAAAAGCGTTGTACAAGCAATTCCCACTTATGCTATGTCAGTTTTTAAACTCCCTATCTCAATATGTCGAGCTATAGAACGAAGGATTGCAGCTTTTTGGTGGCAGAAAGGTGAGGCACACAGAGGCTTGCATTGGAAAAAATGGGAAGTCTTAAAAACCAGGAAGGATGAGGGTGGTTTGGGATTTAAAGACCTGATTAATTTTAACAGGGCCATGCTCGGAAAGCAAGCATGGCGACTAGCTAACTCCCCTTCAGACCTGTGGAGCAGAATTTTGAAAGGTATTTACTATCCAAATGGGGATCTATGGAAGGCAAACAAGGGTTCGCGGCCGTCTTGGGGATGGCAAAGTATCCTAACGGGCAAAGATATCATAGAAGCAGAAGTCAAGTGGAAAGTGGGGGATGGAAAATCTATAAAAATCAGAGAAGATCGATGGCTCCAGTCAGGTGTGTTAGGTGGCCCAGCAAATCAGCATGACCCTATTATGGTATCAGACCTAATCAATGAAGATTTGAGAACCTTGAATGAACCTCTAATACTTAACACTTTTGAGGAAACTACAGCAAATGAAATTTTGGCGATGGACCTCAGCACATACCCAGAAAATGATAATCTTGTGTGGATAGGAAATAAAACAGGCCACTATACGGTGAAGAGTGGCTATAACCGAGCCTCATCCCCCTCTACCAGAACTGATATAAACAGAGCATCTTCTTCTTTCACCCCCCCCCAAGAGCTCTGTGGACAAGAATCTGGACTATTTCTATACCCCCAAAACAGAGAATCTTTTTATGGAGTTTGTGTCAAAATGCTATACCTACAAGGGAGAACTTGTACAAAAGGCGAATACTTCCTGATCCATTATGCCCTATTTGTTCTAACCACATGGAAACTGTGGAACAATTATTTCTGCTATGCAAATGGACAACATCTATCTGGGCTGACCCTCGCTTGAACATTATCAGCCATCCCAACAACATCAAGCGGTTTGATTTGTGGCTTATGGAGGTTTTTAGCAAAAAGAAAGGCTTACCGGAGCAAGAACTCATCGCGACTGTACTCTGGAACATCTGGAAGTCCTGGAATCACTTCATCTTCAGAGCCAAACCCCTGCAACCAGCAGATCTCGTGGATCTTGCTCAAGAACAACAAAGGAGTTTCAGTCGATGGCAAACTAAAAGAAAGGAAAACCCAAAATCCCGTGCCGAACCTGGATGGTGGAAGCCGCCGGATGGGGAAGATCTGAAACTCAACGTCGACGCTTCGTGGCCCCCAGGCAAGTTTCTCTGCTCAATCGCCATAATCATCCACGATTCGAAGGGGTTGGTGGTCGCGGGTTTCGCCTGTGAAGCTAGGGCTTCATCCTCTCAACAAGCCGAAGCTCTCTCTCTCCTGCACGGGTTCATGTACTTGAAGGAAAAAGAAGAGTCGCACGTGCAGAACTCCTTCAGTCAACCGGTTAGATGGGTGGTTGAAAGCGACAGCTTTAATTTGGTGGAGATGGTTCTAGGCCGGGCCGAACCCCCATGGAACTTAAAAGCCATTACCGCAAAATGCCGAGAAATGATGAAGTCTCGTAATCCCGTCCAAGTCCTCTACTGTCCACGCGAAGCAAATAGGGTGGCTGATTGGGTGGCCAGATCACATCGCGCTAGGAAACTCCCTGTAAATTGGGTGAGCTATCCTCCTCTTCCTCTATCGGAAATCCTTTGTTCAGAATTCTATCCATCGATGTCGTGTAAGACTCATCTTATCTAATGAATGAATGAAGTACTTCCTTTTAGACCAAAAAAAAATAAAAAATCTTTACCAAAAAAAAAAAAAAAACATATCAATCCATTCACCGGAGTTAATTCGTCAGGTTCATAGTCCCTACAATAGCAGTGTCATTTCCAGCTTTCATTAATTTTAAGAAAAGTCAGTTACTAGAGAGCTGAAAGATAAATAGACGGAAATACAACTTCAAACGTTAACCATTATTCATGTCTAGGGATAGTTGTCTGAAAAAACCTAAAACTATTGTATGCAGTAAATTCAATTATAAACTTTTAAATTTTATTAATTTAGTTATAAACCTTCTGAAATTTTATTTATATATTTATTTCGGTTGATTTTAATTGGAAATCACTCATTTGGTGGTCTAGTTAGGACTAATCATTTTACATGACATTTTTTTTTTGGTCAAAATTTTGTGGCATGATCACTACTCATAAGTGATTTTTGCAATTTTAATTTAAAATTTTCTAATCTTTTTTTTTTTCTTTTCTTTTCTTAGTTCATCAGATTTCCAGCAAGCAACGGCCACAACGCCCTCACTAGGAAATCCAAGAGAGGAAAAAAAGAAAAAGAAAGAACAAAAGGAAAAAGAATAAAGAGAAGAAATTTATAATATAAAAAATTACAAGAATTGTCTATGTTAGCATTGTCAACAATTTCCAGTTATAATTAGTTGGAATGGTTATATTGACAAATCGCCAAATCAAATTAGCAAAATTGAGATGTTAAATAATGAATTGACTATCATATAATAGATTTAGAATTTCTTCGATAATTTTCCCTTCAAGTCTATGGTAAATAGATATTTACATATTGATGGAGGTATTGTTAGCGAGTACCTTTGAGAAATTTGTCAAGAAATGTTTCAATTTGCGATATATTAATCACACATAACACGTAACATCCTATACAATTGCATTTGCTCAAAGATATTTGATTTAATAATTCGCAGCTTCTTCATAATGCTAAGTTATGGCAACTCATGAGCACCCAATCTAAAAGAAGAGTCACCTGCTCAAATCATGAGAGAAAGGGAATAAAAAAATAATTAAAGAAGAGTTCCCTGAGAAAATGGACGATGAAATATTCGGTGAAAAGCTGGCGATAAGGATGCGGCAAATTAATTACATTAGTTAGTTGATTTATCAATCAATTCATCAGCACGCTAGTTCTTGATCATCCGAGGAGTAAGATAACTAGTTGAAAAGAGAAAAAAAAAAAAAGGAAAAAAGGCGAAAAAATAAAAAACATTTATGCACGTTAAACTGAATCTAGAAATATTTCTATTTATGCGAATCTGTTCTCCATAAACTAATAAATTAGATGGACGTTTTGCTGATATTCTTAACGTAGTTTAACTTATACCTATGTGAGGTGCATTGCATGGGCTTATCTCTTGTTTATAATAATATCTAAGGGAAAAAATATGCAACTGCAACACATTTATCTTGAACTTTTTTTGTGATATCAAAAACTTTAAATTATGCAACTGTGACATATTTACCTTGAATTTCTTTTGTGGCATCAAAAATCTTAAACTATGCAACTGTAATACATTAACTCTAAACTTTTTCTTGTGACATGAAAATCTCAAACTCAAGTTCCGTTAGATGATTTTTCAGCTAAAACCATACTGTGTTTATTTCTTTCATGTCAATATTGTTTGTTTGTTTTCTAGGATCCATGTAGATAGATTATTAACGGCTTTCATTGATAGGATTTTGACGGAAAGTCACTGTGTTATGCAGATACGGGTTTGGAATTTTTTGTGTCACAAAAAGAAAGTTTAGGGTAAATGTGTCATAGTAAGTATGGTTTAGAGTTAATTATGTTTTTTTCCAATACTTAATAGGAATTAGACTCATTTTGAAACCATGTAGCATTTACAAGCTTTTATCATTTCTGTATGGCCTAATTTCCATTTCATGCGTGTATAGTATGATTTTTTTTTTGGGGGGGGTTTTATTAGGAGGACATGAGAAGCAAAGGCCGTAGAGCATTTCCTTAGATGTGCTTCCCAGGATTCTATTTTTTCTTTTTTGGAAGATTCCCCTATATTGAATTTTATCAAAGTATATTGCTTCAAAATAATAGCTGTTGTGTAAATTCATAAATATTGAATTCCTTTGATTGGCAAAAGTTGGTAGACTAGCATACGGACGGTACGGTCCTCCTACCCACCATCAAACTGAGGAAAAAGACAAACCATGCTAGTTTAGCTTGAATCGATATCCTGGGAAAGAGGGACAAACTGTTGGAATAATAAGACAAAACCAGGTTATTTGAGAGTTTTATCCGATAGATCACATGAAGTGCGAGATCATCCACGAAGAGTAATATTGGTTGGAAAAAGCAACCCTATAGTTTTTCAGATTTTATCATTAATTTGAATTCTTTTGTTTGGTGGATTAATTTTTCTTAATTTGTGGATTTGTAATTTAATGTAAAAGCTTCTTTGTACGATTTGCTCGATATTTTTTTAGATTAATCAATGACTCTTTGGATGGATCAACGATGAAATGGACAAAATCATGTTAACCAGTAAACTATTTTTTTTTTTACCTTCTGTGTTCCTCTCTGTTTACAAGAATATAATCACACATATATACACCGACGTAAGCCACCCCAGAATCTCCTACAAATCAAGAGACACATATATACACAGACCTTAAATAGAAAAACTCTCCTATTGAGGCCCTAATTAATGGCTCATGTTAACACTCTCCCTCAAGCTAGTGAGAAGATGTCTTTGATACCCAGCTTGACAAGTGAGCTGTGGAATGCTCGACTCGACACAGCCTTTGTAAGTATGTTCGTCAACTGGTTTTCAGATTTGATAAATGAAAAACTCACCACTCGATCATCCAGATTTTGCTTGATAAAATGCCTATCAACTTCAACATGTTTAGTGCGGTCATGTTGAACTAGGTTGTGGGAAATATGAATTGCAGCCTTAATATCACAAAACAGTCGCATTCCTAACTTAGGTGGAACCAAGTTCTGTCAACAACTTCTTTAGCCACAAAAGCTCATGTAGTCCTTTAGCCTCGGCTTTAGCACTTGACAAAGCTATCATTTTCTATTTTTTGCTTCTCCATGTAACCAAGTTTCCTCCCACAAATGTGAAGTAGCCTGACATTGATCTCCTATCCGAGGTATTGCCAGTCCAATTAGCATCCATAAATCCTTCCACCTCATGGTGATTATTCTTCGCAAAGAATAGTCATTTCCTTGGTGCTGACTTCAAGTAGCATAAAATCTGAACTACAGCATTCATATGCTCTTCACTAGGAGCGTGCATCAATTGACTTACAACTCCTACAACATATGCAATGTTAGGTCGAGTGTGTGATAGATAAATCAGTCTCCCTACCAACCTTTGATATCGGTCCTTATTGGTTAGTACATGATTAGGAAAATCACCAAGTTTTATGATTATGTACTATAGGGGTATTAGTAGGTTTGCAGTCGAACATCCCCACCTCAACTAACAAGTCCAACACATACTTTCGTTGAAATAAGAATATACCCTCCTTTGATCTGGCCATTTCAATACCCAAAAAATATTTTAGGGCCCCCAAGTTCTTCATCTCGAACTCATTCGCCAGTTTCCTTTGAAGTTCTGTGATCTCCTTAAGGTCATCTCCTGTGATGATCATGTCATCTACATATATAATCAATACCGTCAATATGTCATGCTGTCGTTTCAGGAACAATGTATGGTCTGAATTACTTTGAGTGTACCCATACCTTTTCATCACAAAGCTAAAATGACCAAACCAAACTCGTGGTAATTACTTTAACTTGTACAACAACCGCTCAAGTTTACATACCACTTCCGATTTATCACCACACACATATCTTGGTGGGATTTCCATGTAGATCTCTTCTTCCATATCCCCGTGTAAGAATGCATTCTTTACATCAAATTGATGTAAGGACCAGTCCAAATTTGCTGCAAGTGATAACAATACCTGCACAGTGATCAGTTTTGTAACTGGAGAGAATGTTTCTTACTAGTCCACGCCATACGTTTGTGTATATTTCTTTGCTACCAGACGTGCCTTGTACCTCTCAACAGAACCATCTGCTTATATTTGATGGTAAAGACCCATTTACATCCTACTGTCTTCTTTCTCTTCGATAACTTGACAAGTCTCCAAGTCTCATTTTTTCATAACGCGTCCATCTCTTCTTGCATTGCTTGAACCCACTTGGGATCCCTCAACGCATCCTGTACTCCACTAGAAATTCTACTCGTAGAGACATTCGAGACAAATGCCTTGAAAGGTCCCGACAACTGCTTCGTCGAATACTTCGACATTCATTCTTCCACATCTAGTGAGTACCTATTATGAGCCTTGCCACGATTATGTCTATCGGGCAATTTATAACCAACAGCTACATCAGTATCAACAAACAAAATTTTGTGTGGTAGGAGAATTTACCTCAGGAGTATCCTCAGGAGAATTGCCAGGTACTAAAGAGGGGGTATTTTAAAGTGGAAGGAGCTGTTCTTGAAATTGTTTGTGTGTCTCTTGCACCAAATTAACCTGATGATCAGATTCCTTAGTGTCCCACCATGATTCGTGATCACACCATTGCTCGTCAATGCTGTCCGCTACAGCATGTGAACCCGCTTGTCACCCTGCACCTTAGTTTGTGTGTCACTAGTCCTCGTGTCACCAAGTGCTAGCATTACAGGGTCATTTCTTTCATTTTTTTTTTCAAAGCAAAATCAACCTTTTCCTTAGCAAAATCAGCTGCAAAGCTGCAACCCCCGCCATCACACCACCTTTCCACCAATTTGTCCTTTCGCTAGAAGTCTCCCCTGGAAAGGTACAATTGGGTGTGGGAAAAAATAATTTGGACTCGACGAAGGTGACGTCCATTGTGACATGGGTTTTCTTGATAACTGGATTGTAACAATGGTATCCCTTTTGATGAGTGCCATAACCAATGAAGACACACTTCATTGCACATGGATCGAGTTTTGTCCGTTGGTTCTTGTGGAGATGGATGTATGCCACACACCCAAACACTTTGGGAGGTAGTGTCATGATCAAATGAAGAGCAACATAGGATGCAAGCGCTTGAAGTGGAGTTTGAAAGTTCAACACATGAGAGGGCATTCCATTCATTAAATGTACCACTATTACCACGGCGACATCCCAAAAACGGGACGAAACCTGACCACCAATGAGGAGTGCTTGTGCCGTCTCGAGAATATGGTGGTTCTTCCTTTCAATGATACCATTTTGTTGGGGTGTCCTGGTACAAGATGTTTCGTGTATAAGCCCGTGGTCCTGAAAGAAGCTGCAAGATGCTGGTTAATATATTCCTTACCATTGTCGCTACTAAGGACTCGAATTTGAGTCCCAAACTGCGTTGCAATCATCTAATGAAACATACGGAATATTGCTATCACTTCATCTTTATGCTTCACTAAATAAACCCAGGACATCTTGGTACAATCATCCACAAATGTTACAAACCAACAAATGCCAGATAGAGTAGTAAGCGATGAAGCGCCCCACACGTCCGAATGAACCAAAGAAAACGGCCTAGTGCTCTTATTAAAACTCAAAGGAAAAGAGATATGATGACTTTTTTCCAAAATACATGTCTCACCTTGGAATTTAGTATCTGACAAATTATAAAACAAGTCTGGAAATAAATGCTTTAAATACCCAAAA
This sequence comes from Eucalyptus victrix, assembly GCA_016097545.1. Lineage (NCBI taxonomy): Eukaryota > Viridiplantae > Streptophyta > Magnoliopsida > Myrtales > Myrtaceae > Eucalyptus > Eucalyptus victrix. The sequence goes on along the minus strand of CM027845.1, from coordinate 10,610,179 downwards.
GACGGGTGTCCTAAATGACGATGCCATAATCAAATCGCTTTCTCTTTATTAGTAGACCCACTACTTGTGTGATGTGCTCGACCTGCATGGAAGTCATCAACATAGTATAGCTCCCCCTTTTAGTTCCAAGACCAATAATCTCCTTTGTGAGGATATCCTAAAATAAGCAAAAAGACGGATACATAAAAACACAACACTTCAAAGCATCAATGAGTTGGCCAACAGAGAGTAAACAGTTAGACAAAGAGGTCACTAATAAAGAATGTGTAAGATCAACATTACTAGCCCCAATAACAGGATAACTAGTGTCATTCGCATTATAGATACTCTATCTCCTTGGAGTGGTGTAGCATATAATATCGTTACTATTGGATGTCATGTGATCTATTGCCCCAGAATCAACAATCCACCCCTCCTTGCCACCCTGAGAATTACTAACAAGTGCATACCTGGTGTTACCTTCAGGAGCCGCATCAGAAGTAGTGGTAGCGTCTACCTATGATACCAAAGAGAGGAGTGAGGTCTCGGTAGCCAATGATGCATGCCCCTGTCCTATAGCATTTTCTGTCTTTTTCTTGGTTTGCAACTCCTTTCACCAATCCGGATAACCGTGCAATATAAAACAGGTATCTTTAGTATGTTTAGAATTACCACAATGAGCACAGCCTCTTGGGTGTTGTGGTTTAGCCTTCGAACCTTTGTTAGTCCTTCCTCCACCAGATGCAGTATTAGGAGGGACCATTTGGAGAGCTTTGGGCTCATTGTTGGCCTTGAGAAAGCATGAGGTAACATTCCCGCCACGCGACACCAGGGTTGCCGCTATGATAGGTGGTTCAATTGAAGATAACATAATAGCTTGGAATACATCCTCCCGCCTCACCCTGGCATAGGCTTGCTCCACCGTCAAGAAAGGATGCATCTATAGAACATCAGCCTTGAGAACTCGACCTGATGTGCTTTCACGCACATCCAAGAACCATCGCAAATTTTGTCTCAGAGGCTCAAGGTATTCTCACACGTCGACCATGGACTATGAACAAATATAAATATGAGGACTACTTCAAATGAACATATATGAAGCTTTTTACCAAAAAAAAACATATATGAAGCTTTGCCATTAATATTACTCACCAAGACATAGGACAAACACATCCAACCCTCACAAGATTTCCTAATAATTCACCTTAGGTTATAACATAACAAGATTTCATAATAGAACAATGGTTTCTTGAACCCAAACTCGAATATGAACATCAACAAGTCATTTCCAATAACATTATTAAACTGAGCAACCTTGGCAATAACCTAAGCTTTCTTTGTTTACCTCAAACCTCATAATCCAAGCAATCTAATGAGCAAACCATAAAAAATTAACATATGATTCTAACCTCTCTAGGATAGCTTGATCCTACTCATAATACAAGTAACACCAACCTAAATCTAAGCCACATAACACAACAACCTAGCCGGCGTTTAGGGGATTCACTTACAAACAACCAAGACAATGATGAGGGTTGGACAATGGACAGCAAGGCGGCAGCGAGACGGTATGAGGATGGCAGCGAGTGAAACGCCGGGCGATGAGGTGACAGCAATGGTGAGCAGTGGTGGTGATGAGCGGCCCAGAAAGAAAGAGAGGGGGAGAAACAAGAGAAAGACATAAAGAAAGAGAGAGAAGAGCCGGTGATGATTACTTCGGATAGAGACCCCAAGTTTACTGCCACATTTTGGAAGAGTCTTCGAATTGCCATGGGAACAAAGCTTTAGTATAGCATAGCTTATCATCCACAGATGGATGGTCAATCAAAATAAACAACTTAAACACTCGAAGACATGCTACGAGCTTGTGCTCTCGACTTTAAAGGAAATTGGAAAGAGCAGTTACATCTTGTCGAAATCGCCTACAACAACGGTTATTGGTAGAATATATGGATGGCACCATTCGAAGCCTTATACGGTCGAGTTTGCAGAACTCCAATTTATTGGGATGAGATCGGAGAAAGAAGGATCATTGGCCTAAAGTTAGTCCAACTATTAGTAGACGCAATGAAGGTGATTTAGAAAGACTTAGGATTGCCCAAAGCCACCAGAAAGGTTATGCGGATAGGCGAGAAAGACCTTTAGAATTTCAAGTAAGTGATTACGTCTTCCTTAAGCTGTCACCTATGAGAGGTACATCGCGTTTCGGCAAGAAATGAAAGCTAAGCCCAAGATACGTAGGATCTTTTGAGATCTTAGAGAGAATATGAAATTTGGCTTATCGGTTAGCACTTCCACCCACATTTACTTAAGTGCATGACGTGTTTCACGTGTTTTTGTTGAGAAAGTATGAACCAAATTCGACACACATGCTAAACTATAAAGAGATCGAAGTGGATGACAGAGTGTCCTATGTTGAAAAGCCTATGTAGATAGTGGATAGAAAAGAGCAAATGTTGCGGAATAAAACCATTCTCTTAGTTAAGGTTATTTGACAACATTATGGAAGCAACCTGGGAAATTAAGGAATCAATAAGGCTCCAATACTTGCACTTGTTTGAGGAACCATGTATGCCATTAAATTTCGAGGGCGAAATCTCTTTTAGAGGGGAAGAGTTGTGACATCCTTAATTCAGACTTCTATCTCGAGCGCGAGGGATGGACTACGGATCGGTATACCAATAATGAAAATAGGCTGTGAGTTAATCTTAGAGATTGTTCACAAGCCAACTGACTGATTAGGGGCAGGACGACTTTAGATCAAGGTTACATTAGACCAGAGTATTTGACCATGAAAAGATTGTTCAACCATAAGGATCAATGTGGACGATCACGTATCATCATGAGTCGACCGATAGATGGATATAGATCAATTTTGCTTGAGTATATACTGGTTGCGAGTCACTCCCCACAGTCACTATACCATTCGTGAACGACCCTAATCAAATTATGTGGGACTATGAGCCACGGCAAGTAGATCGATTCTACATGATTATATGACGACCGAAGGTCATTCATGGATTGACCAGGCTCAAACATAGGTCACGCATAGAATCTCGGATAGACACTGAACTCAATTCAAGTCTGGTTGAGCGAGCCCGCTTAGTAAGGTAGGTCGCGTTAAGGTCAGTTCGGACCAAAACTTAGTCACCAACCCAATCTAATTTCGAGTGTTGGTCATAGGTGATCTCAAGTTATTCGCGTTCCATTAAGACAATAATTATATAATCTTTATTATATCTCGTTATCATGAATTTGGATCAATCGAGAGTGAATTTGGAAGCTAATGAGATCCCCCTCTTACACGCATAATGGAATAGGCTTGTGAGACTAAACCTATTCTTAGAATTTTGGAGGTTAGTTCATTAGTGCATTAATTGGAAGCATGTGCTAATTGATGAACTTAGGCTTTAATAGCCCTAGAGATGAGACCAATTTAGCTTCTTGAGATTTAATTGAGATGAGACAAAATTTTTGTAGGCCATTCAAGGAGTGATAGGCGCCCAAGGAGAAGGAGACAAGGAGGAATGGACCACTTAATTTGTGTGACAAGTTTAGCCTTCTTGCACCTAAGCATTAATTGGACCTTCGAGCTTAAAGGACAAGCTTGGCAATAAGAGCTCTTGGCTTGACATTGGTAAGGTTGAGATAACCCTTGCTCCCCAAGCTTAGGAAATTTATCATTACAACTCAAACTATTGACCTAGTATTTAATGCTTGGGAGACCCATTTCTCTCTCCTTTCTACTTATTTTTCAAGTTTTTCATTTTTCCTCATTTCTCTCCCTCTCTCTTTGTCATTAGTCGACCCCTCATCCTCCCTCTCTCTCTCTCTCTCTCTCTCTCTCTCTCTCTCTCTTCCTTTCTTAGCTTCTCTTCACCATTGCTGCTTGCCGTTATTGCCGCCTTACCGCTCGCCATCTAACTCACCGCCGTCCTCACACCGTCTTGTCACTAATTTGATTTCCACCATCTAGCACCACCATCCAACCATCATCCTTGTGTCATTGTTTATAAGTGAATCCCCTAAGCGCCGACTAGGCCGTTGTGTTACATGGCTCAGATTTATGTTAGTTTTACTTGTATTAAGAGTATGATCAAGCTATCTTAAAAAGGTTAGAATCATGTGTTAATTTTATATGGTTTGCTCACTAATTTGCTTGGATTATGAGGTTTGAGGTAAACAAAAAAAAAATTTAGGTTATTGCTAAGGTTGCTCGGTTTGATATTTTTATTGAAAATGACTTGTTGATGTTCATATTGGAGTTTGCGTTTCGAGAAACCATTATTCTAATTTTAAATCTTGTTATGTTATAACCTGAGGTGAATTATTGAGAAATCTTATGATGGTTGGATGTATTTATTCCATGTCTTATTGAGTACTATTAATGGCAAAGTTTCATATATGTTCATTTGAAGTAGTCCTTATATTTATATATATTCATAGTCGACGGTTGATGTGTGAGAATACCCCGAGCCTTCAAGAAGAGATTTGTGATGGTTCTTGGACATGCATGAAAGCCGGCCGACTTGAGTCTTTCTCTTGAATCGGCAGTATTGAGGTGTATCGTTTCCGGATTAGACTTACACCAATGCTCAAACCTATTGGGTTAAGCCACGATAATGTTTCATGCTTGACATATTTTTTTTATGTAGCTTCAATAGGCAATGAGACACACTCCGTTTGGCACGCCGTTGAGGCACTCATGCATTGGACTAAAATGGAAGATAAAACCTATTGTATGCTTAATCTGCATGGTCACATGAGGGATTCCATCACCAAAGGATTTCGGGAGACGATGACACCAATGAGAGATGTCGAGGGTGCGATGTCCAATGGATTTCGAATGCTGTTTGCAGTGATGATTATGCAAAGAAGCCCAAAAGGATGCTCAAAGACTGTTAGATGTTGTGCCCAATAGGGCGAGACGATATCTTGGATATTTCCGAAAGAGTCGTAGGGTTTTGGTTGTGTGTGATTAATAATTGGACTCGAGATAGCATGATATTATGATGTATTATGTGATTCTCGAGGCACTAGACGTATGCAAAGCATTTAAGTGTTATTTGCTATATGGCTCTCACAAATTTGATATGGCATTATATGAGATGTGTGAGACATGTACATAATTTAATTGTCATTTCTAGTGACTTGGAAGGCACATGCATGTTATAATTGTTGTTATTTGTGACGTGAGAGACATGTGGATATTTTGGAAATCATTGTTTGAGACTCGAAAGCCATGGCGATATCTTAGAAGCTGATATATGACACGTGGAAATATTATTAGCTATTGATTGCACTATATGAGGCACGTGTGAATCTTTTTGCTATTATTTGGGACTCAAGGCACACGTGTATGTTGTTGTAGAGATTAATTTGGTATACTTGGAATGTTTATGAGTATGAGAAACCTTGTAGATTCTTGATAGGACGGATGTTCAGGTAGAGGAAGAGTTTCCTTCATGTTTATAGTAAGGCAAAGTAAATGCTTAGCTATTGATCTGACATTAACAAGTGGGGGTCAAATTCATAGGTTCCAAAACGAGGCATTCGCCTATACGGGATTTAGGCAATTTACTTATTGAATTGTCAAACTCATTTGTTGTTGTTTCACCTTTTTCAGGCCAGTAAGAATGAGTTAACCCTCGATCTGTTACAGTCTGTCGATGCAAATGGAGGTGGAGACCCTTGATATTGAGGATGTAGATTCTGACATCATGTATCCAAGGCACACCATGACCGTGTGGATTGACAAGGCCTTAGGGTATTTGGTCCCCCATTTTTATGAGGCACAATTCACATGGGTTGATGAGGAGGTCTTCAGGCCCTTCCGTGGTTTCGATGGTCCACCAAGTGGGTTCAATGGTGAACCTTCCTGATGGAGTCGTGGAGGACCTCAAGTCCGACTCAAATTATGATCCTAAACTCGAGCCGTGAGGAGACGGCCTCTTGATGGGGACCATTTTTTATAGTTGCCCTCGTAGAGGTGCCAAGACTAACCCACTTCTGTCTTTTGGTTGCGTATTGGATTGCCCAACGATGGGCTTATAAATTAAACAATCTGATCTAATGAGGCAGATAAATAAGATGTATATTTGCTTACGTGTTTTCCTTGCTATCCTTTTATGTGATTATTGTTTAAGTGTTGATGTTCTATGCTTCCGCTTGCATTTAATTGAAAGATAATAACCGATGGGTTAGAGATGCTTCCTTGGATGTTGCATAATTGACAACTGTTGGATGTCGCATTCCCGAGGTAGGGGAATAAAGGTCTGGGGCGTTACACGTAGCCTGTCCAAAAGTATCGAACGTTATCTGAGGACCAGATAATGGAGGGACATATCCAAAAGATGTAACCATAGATTCTATGTGTGGTTGAACAGTTTTAACTGGTACTCCATGTTGTCCTTAAGAACACTTGTAATAAGTATTAATAATTAATGGCTTGGCCACATTGATCACGCGTCTAAACACATAAACAGCAAATTCGTTTCGTGTCTCTTTGAAGGTTCATTTTATTGATGAAAGGATTACAGGAGTAACCTCCATTCGTCTCCTCTATTCTTCTGTGCGTTGACTAGGTATATCAACATCCTCCTCCTAAGCATGTCCTGGAGGGAGTTGTGCCGTCGAAAACTCAGCGTGGACAATTTATTCAGCCGGAGATTCATCAGTTGTATTGTCGAGATTGGATAGATTTTTAGTCCATGGCATAGTATCCTCTTAAATTGGCATGAAGGTCCCACCGGACATGCCAAAAAGATGTTTTGCCGGTTTTGTTCTCGCAACAAAATATTTTTCACAGAATGATATTTTCAGCTTTTATTTGAAGGAGACATAGATTCCATGCTTAATTCCAGACAGAGAATATCAACCGCGATATTATAAAGTTTCCAATTACAAACAGAACTGTACAACCCTAACAAATAAACCTTGGATCCTTAGGTCGAACCAAAATAATGTTGGAATCTAATTGATGAAATGCACATGGGTAAAGGACACAACGTCGAAATTCAATTGACGATGCTTAACAAAAGATACAACATTAGAATCTAATCACGTTATTGCAACAGGATGAAGATGCTTGTTGGAATCTAATCAATGACGAGAATCTAGAAGCTACAAGTAGTGAAACTAAAATGTGATAATGTAAAAATAAAGTAAAGACATTTGATGTGTTTTTCGTTAGGAGGGTGCTCTATTGGACGACTACGGTATTTATAGATCAACTTGGTAACTGTCAAGTAATTGTTCGCCTCCATCTTTAGGCACATTCCTTATGCAATCAACTTGCCCACCTTGATCGTGCTTTAATGTTTCCTAGTTTATTGACACCAATTCTACAACTGGGTATCAACCACTTTTCCAATCGTGCGCTCCTCTTGAAATATATTGAAGACTAATAAAAAACTTACCGCCAAAATCATCCGGGCAATTTTTTTAATCTTCACTATTGTATTTTGACAATTGGACACATGGCAATCCTTTACTTTGCCATCAATCACTAAGATCCTCCATAAGCTTGTCGATAACGGGTCATATATTAGTACTCTTATGATGCATAATTTCATTGTATTTTTTCATTCACGTGCCCGGCATCTAATGGTACAATCATTTTCAACAATAAACTCTTGCTCATGTAACTGGCACGTGATAATACGGTCAACTTTGAGTGTCAACTTGTGTACTTTGAACAGCATGGGTCTCCCTATTTTTGGACACCATAATTAACGCAGTCTATTTGACTAAGACTCCACAACAGCTTCTTGCGCTAACCACTAATTGACTGGTGGGTCTTTAACCAACGGCATTGACCGAGGTGAGTCGCATCCGGTGTTGGGTTGGTAAGTGCAAAACAGTTTTGCATTTTTACCACACTAGCGGGTGACTCTTGGTTTTGTAATTATATGGAAGTGCTTTAACAATATATATATAAGAAGTTTTTAAGATTTCATTAAATATGGAAGTGTTTTAAGTGTTTTAATAATGTAAGTCTGGTTGGGTATGGATTGGATATAAATTGGGTTGGGTACGGATTGATAAATTTACATTGCAAATAAATGGATTATAAATTAGTTAATGGGTCAATTTGGATTAGGCCATTTATCACCCGACCCGACTCACACATTTGTGTCTAGCAAAACTTGACCTTTATAAGAGTGAGTGCTCTGTCTCCTTCCGCATTCTTGCCACAAAAGCGGGGCAGGAGATCAAGAAAGACTCCCGCATTCTGAAATGGAGCACCCGACGCCAAACCAAAGGCTTCAAGCTTTGAAGGCGGAAAATGTCCTGATTCCAGATAACCGACAACTGTTTGGAGATGGTCATCTGGACAAAATTATGGATTCTTACCTCTATGAAGCGACCGAAAATGGGAATCCCGACGAGTTCATCACTGCATTAGAAGAGGTTTCGCAGTTGAGGGGACTACCTTTGTCTCTAATCTTCGACCAAGTCACCCCTTCTGGGAATTCATTGCTTCATGTAGCAGCAAGCTGCGGGAGTGAAGATGTCGTGGAGCTCATTCTCAATCATTTCCCTTACCTTGTGAGCCGAAAAAACTCCTTAGATGATACTCCGCTTCATGTCGCCATTCAAGATGGAAGGTCAGAGGCGACAATAAAACTGATTAGCCTGAGAAGCGACTCGGAAATTATATTCTGGAAGAACAAGCATAGTAAATCTCCATTGTATTTGGCAGCTGAAAACGGGCAACGTGAAATTTTTTCGCTCCTTTTGCACGCTGCTACTCAAGTTGAAGCTTACGCAGTCAAGATACAGGGCACGTCGCCCGTTTTTGCCACACTAAAGCATTTCAGATCAGGTAATGGATTCTTTTATGTGTAGCTCTAGTCCATAAAAGCATAGATGTAAGTAAATTGCACTGCTTTTTGCTCTTTCTCAAAATTTTTATTCGTTCAATTTGGAGTCAAGCATGATAATAGATTTTGGTAAAAAATAAATAACTCCGCAGGAGTAAACGGCAACAGTTTTTTGACGAGTAAATTGCACCAACCTGAAAAACGCTGTGGCCTAAAATATCAGGTATGTTGCAAGAAATGATAAGTTTGCTTCCGAAGTTACTTCATGTGCGGGATGAAAATGGGGGGACACCACTACACTCTGCAGCATCAATTGGAGATGTCAACACGGTGCGGTTCCTGCTTGAAAAATGCAGTTATCTCGCCCTTCAAACAGACGAAAATGGCTCCTACCCTATTCACATCGCTTTCGAAGTGGGCAACCTCAACATAATCAAGGAGTTGGTGAAAATATGGCCCGACCTGGCAGAGATCAAAAACGAGAAGGGTCAGAATGTTCTTCATGTCGCAGCCAAGGCTGGGCACGACAACGCGGTCCAATACATTCTCAAGAAATGCAACGGGCCCTGCATCAAGAAGTTGGTGACTTCGAAAGATGTTGATGGGAACACACCCCTCCATTTGGCATCGATGCACAACCGTCGCCTAGTTTTGCTCTCTTTGACAAGGGACGACACAAATGTCTTGGACCTTCTGAACAATGACAAGTTGACCGCCCTAGATGTGGCCATGGAATCCAAAAGCTGGTCAACAAAATATTCACCGGTAGTGCAATTTTTGGTTGCAGGCTGTATTTACTGCTAACTCAATCAACTGTGCTCATGATTAATGACTAATTCTCTGATTTGAGGTTTTGCAGTTTGAAGCATGTGCAATTTTGATTGCGGCCGGCGTACGGCAAAGCAAATGTCGAGACAATTGGTCACCGAGAGAACAAAGTTCTGGAGTAAGCAAGTCACCTCGCACCAAAGGGATCAGTGACCAGATTAACACTCGATTGGTAGTGGCCGCGCTTGTGGCCTCTGTCACATTCACTGCCGGCATCACCTTGCCTGGTGGATATAATTCTTCCAGTGATCGACACCCAGGAACAGCGATTATGCTGCACAACAGAGTGTTTCAGCTTTTCATGATTTCTGACATGTTAGCCATGTACAGCTCCATCCTTGCGGTCACATTCCTCCTCTGGTGTGACGCTACAGATTCGTCCATAGCGGTACAAGCTTGCGTCGAAGCAGAAAAATCATTGTTTGTGGCTCTCACCAGCATGTCAGTGGCATTTTTGGCTGCCACAATTGTAGCAGTGAGCAAACTCACTTGGCTCTGGATCCTTATTCTATACATCACGGTTTCTTACCTCATGTTGCTCATACTTTATCTATTAGCCTTGATATACCCATTCTCCCAGCCTGCTAGGTGTGCCATGTTTCTTTACTATCGAATTATGGCCCAATCAAGAGAAGTACGGATGCACGGGCAAACTCATTGAAATAGGAGGGTTGCATTTCCGCTTCTGCTTTTGGTCTTGGGGCGGATGTATAACTAATGACTTCGTTTAGTTTTTTAATTCCTAGCTTGGGAGGATTGGAAGATTGTACCGTTTCATTTGCTGTCAAGCAATACCTTGAATGTATTTTTGCAGTGTATGATGAGTACACAAGGAAATTACGAATCCTCCCACTTACAGATCCAAATCTTAATCAAGGCATCGTAAAAAAAAAAAAAAAAGTTAGAATGCCTTTGTCCATTTTAATTTCCTTTCATTGATTATAAATGGTTAATGCCACAAAAAACCATAAACTAAATCCACCGTGACATAAATATCCTAAAACGTTTTTTCTTGTCACTAAAATTGTTAAATTTGATCATTGTAATACAAATACCCTAAACTTTTTTTTTGTGTTATAAAAACCCCGAACTTATATCAATAAGACAAAAATACGATAGTTGGAATTAAAATAGAGAGTATAATGTAACATATATATAAGTTGAAAGGCCTTTACTTATTTATCAAAGTTAACTTGTTATATTGCTTTCTCATATTTATTATTTTTGATCGGAACAAGCAAACTGTGTTGTGTTGCGAATATTTGTCCAAAACATACAATCGATTCTAAAGGTCAATCGGAATGGAAACAGCCTGGGAGGAGTGGTGGCGATACTGGAGGCAAGGCAGAAGCGTGACCGGTGATGCTGCAGAGTGGCAGCGGAGGCAGCTGCCTTCCATGTCGGATAGACTCCGCTCTCGCTCTGTCACTATAGTCCAAAGCTTGAGGTCACCACCGCCGAGTCAGAGATGATCTCAATCTTGAACAGGTGCTTCCTCGAAACAGAGTCCAACTTCGTGGTTCCATCGAACACCCTCCTTGCAAACTTGATTCCCCACCCCCACCCCCCCCCCCCCCCCCCCAAAAAAAAAAAAAAAAAAAAAAAAAAAAAAAACCTAAACAAAATGCAACCAGTGGCGTTGGAAGACAGCGAGAAGATGGGAGAAATTAAAACGAAACAACGATAAATAATAATTAAAAAAAGGGCAAATCAGGAAGAAATTAAAACGAAACAAAGGGTTTTTAGAAAAAAGGGGGCAAATCAGGAAGGAATCGAAAAGTCATATTTAGATTTAATCGGATACGAAACGACCAGGTAGGTGTGGCTCTTGGTCGATGGATTTCATAATCATCGAGTTCATTCCGTTACTGTTCTTGACCGATGGAAATCCGTCGACCTCAATTTCTCCGCCTAATCGAGTCACCATCTCCGAGAGAGAGATGGGCTGAGACTTTTCATTCCCTATGGGCCTAGTTTTATTTTTTCATGGGCTGAGGTAATTGCTTGCGAATTGGATTGAGCTGAACCGGAGTAGTGGGCCTGGCCCAATTTTAATGGGCCGCCCTTTTGGTCCAACGCCCTAAAGCCTTTCCTTTTTTTAAAAAAAAAAAAATTAATTATATTTTACATCAAAAATGTATATGTGACTTATTGACAAAAATTCAGGTGTCAACCGTAATATCAAGGAAAAAATTTCACACATTCTCTACCTTGAACCTTGAACTTTGAGGGATTGCATATATAGAAAATCTTTCTTTCTATGTTGGACGATGCAAACTAAATCTGATTTGAAGTCATTTATTTCAAATAAGAGTCCTTACCAATCTAAGCCAACTGCCATTTGAACATAAATAAGATAAAGTATGGATCCCATATTGCTTATAGCTGTAGAAAAAGCTAACATCGACAAATTTATTAAAACCCTAGAAGATGAATATGGAAAGCACAGAGTAACTTTATTGATCATCTCCAACCGACCTAGGTTGCCGAGTAACTCGTTGCTTATTGCAGTGACCATAGAAAAGGATAGCATTACAAGAGTAATCATCTATCGCCATCCTGAGAATCTAGTCACTAGGAAAAGTTTAAGACGAGGAGAAAATAATAGGTAATCTTGCTTTACCACATCAGTATAGTCGCGAGCCACTTATCAAAATAATATTATCAACAAAATCCATTTCTGAATTTTACATTTCAGTTTGCATAGATAGAGCCAAATACATGATAATTGTCAGGAGTGAAGCAAATGTCACTAATTATTTCCATGCACAGCATCTAGCACACGGTTACATGGTGAATTGCCTTGATCTGGCAGATTCCGTCAAGGTGCGGCCATGTTCAATGGCAAACATGCATTTCTATCATCTCTTTCACACCTCCTTGACAAGCTCATCTAAGTCATATGTACTCTCGTATAGTCTAACAAAACATTGCACAGACCTCGACGTCTACGATAGTCCGACCATTCAAAATACTTGGCCAATAGCATTGCCTTCATAATCTGTGAGTTGAGACATCTTGGATAAATGATCACCATGTAATCAATTCAAGCATAACCTACAAAGACAAATGAAATCAACAGTTTCTTTGTTAAAGCATAACAAGAAGAAGAAGGATATCACAAGGCGGTGAATAGCAGATGCTTCTCGGCCCTTAACATTGCCGGGAAGCGCTTGAAAGGGGGCGATCCCCACCGGAAGGTATGACCGTCTTTCTTTTTGTAGGCGATGTATAATAGCTTGTAACAGCTTGTCCCGAATATCTCTTGAATTTAGTCGTTCCTAAAGCAAGTGATACGGAGATAGGGTGTGCACTGACATGAAGATGATCAAGACTTAAGCCTGTAGACTTGTGGTGGCTACGCTTCATGCGAAATACAATTTTTCGGAGCAATGTCTACTTTCCTCAAAGTGATAATTGCTCAACTATATAGTAAAGCCTTTAGCACAATGAGGTATCTAAAGGGACATTAGGCTATTAGGGACAGGCGTAGAGTCAAATTTGAGATGTATAATGATCGAAAAAACAATAATGTTTTCTTAAAACTTTCTTTATTACTTAGAGGTAATCCAACTCCTTTTTTGCTTTTCTCCCTTTCGGTCAGGGAGTTCATTTGTTGCCTTTTACTGTCCACATGGCAGTGATATCATGTCTATTTTTCAAAAATTAAGCGAAGTCAGCTACTAAAGAGCCAGAAGACTAACGAACATATATCATACAAGTTTGACGTTAGGTAAAAAAAAAAAAAAAATCTTTAAACCACCATCAATGTCTAACGAATAAATATTCACACATTTGTAAAAGACTTGTTAGTGAGTACCTCTAAGGTATTTGTTAGCGGTTCTTAACAAGAAAATATTTTGGCTTCCAATATATTGGGTATACAATACCCCAAAACATCCTACACAATCCTATATGCCCAAGAACATATTGATCTAATAATCCGCACCTTTTTCATGACGCTAAGTTATGGTTAGCAATTTATGAGCACCCGATCTAAGAGAGGAATATGTTAGGAACATTTGAGATTAAAAATATAAAAAACGATTGGAGGAGAGTCTTTACCCAAAAAAATTTTCTTTACCCAAAAAAAAAAAAAAAAAAAAAAACGATTGGAGGAGAGCGCGCCAAGAAATGTACAATGAAAGAGTCGGCGAATAGCAGGCAATAGGGATATGGAAAATTAATTACATTAGTTAAATATATTTAAGAATTGACTTATCAATCCATTCATCGGCACACTAGTTGTTGATCATCCGAGGAGCCCCACTCTCTTTGTTTTCTTTTGAGTTCAATCTCTCTCTCTCTCTCTCTCTCTCTCTCTCTCTCTTCCACCCCCCGCGCCCGACCTCAGCACCAACGCATCACCACCTCTCGGCCACCCTATGGTACACGGCCTCAAGATGATCGAACCCCCACCCCTGTGAAAGTTTTGAGGTGCAAAAGATGGTGTGGCTGTCACGTAGGGAGCTAACATGGAATGATTTCCAAATGGGCCAAGTTGGGCCAGTGTAAAACCCTGTGCCAAAGGCCTCCACTTCTTTTCTTTTAATCAGCAAAGCGATGAGTAAATATTTTCAGTCTGTTGCCTGTGGGTCGCTTAGTCCGGCAACGAAGAGGGCGTGAAAATGAAATTTTCTGAATCCCCTTCCCGAAATCGCCAGTTTTATTAGCAACGTCATTGTTTCGGATATTCCTGCCGCCAGGGCTATGTAGCAGACATTTGTGGCGTTGCACACCGAAACCAACAGAAATGGGGCAATCACAAGGGCATCTTTTCCAGCTAAAGGACGGAATCTCAAATAGAGCCCAACAACCTATTGTCAAAATATATATCTCCATATATACAGATATATAATAAGCCAATAGGTTGGATACAATATTAAAGTTTCCATAATATATTTTTAAAAAAAATTGTGCATTTCCAACTAATAACTAAATCTAGCAAACTCATCTTAATCATATATAGCTCAGAAATGTACAACTAAGTTTATACCCAAAAATCCCCCTATCAAAATGCCCTTGTGAAATATTAATGCACTCGTCTTACTTACAGCTACTTGAAAAATCTGAAAAACAAGTAAGACGTATGAATGAGTAATCAAAACCCAGTGAGCAATACAAATCTCTTCTATGCAAATCAATCATACACTATGCATGTTTAATACACAAAAACGTAACTCATTTACACCAAATCCAAAACATAACAAATTTCAAGATAAAAGAGAGTTATATATTACTTCAACACAATTATATTCATGGTAGAAATACCTATTTCATCAATAATATCAAAAAAGTATAATCGTTCATTTCACTAATCAATTTCATTAAATCACACATCAATAGTCCATTTTGTCAACTGCATGATTACGCTTAATACTCATGAAAAAGGTGATTAAGATTTCCCGTCTTGACTAAGTCTCCATCTATATTGTTGATAGTCACTCACAGGGATATCCTAAAATTAGTATGCATATGAGTTCTCAGCCAAATCTATAATTTAGTCACCAAAATCATAATTTTTGTTTTCCTTGTTTATTCTTGGACTCACTGCTTCCCCAGCCGGTCAAGCAAAGATAGAGACTTTCTAGTCAATCTCAATTGGAGACTATCAATGGCGTAGCCATTGAAGCATACGACAGTGGAGTGAAGGTCCATTGCATAAAAATACAAAGTTGTGATCTTTAAAGGGCATCAAATATATCTCTGTACAGATCTGGATATGGGTGTTGCTCCAAATTTGTCCAGCGAATCTTTTTATGATTAGACGAAACCAGCAAGCGATGCCGACACTCGCCCATGGCCATCGTTGAAGTCGTTCTTCCAGATCTGGAATTCTGGGCGCTCACGAAAACATGAAAATCCGAGGTCCATGGCCGCTGGCGGGAGTCATCGGAGCTCACGGTGGAAATCCGAGGTCTTTGGCCACCGACGGAGTCGCCGGCACTCGCGGAGATCTGGAGATCGGAGGAAGATGGCTAGGGATGGCTGGGGACGGCGTAGAAGAGAGAAAAAACAAGAGAGTGAGATTTTTAATTTTATTTATTTATTCCACGTCATCGACACGTGGCATTTTGTGATTGGCCCTCAAAAAAGCCACGTCAGCCTATAATGTGGTGCATTCTAAATACTGAATACTTTCTTCTTCAGCTGAGCTTCATTTCTCATAGAAAGCTGGTTCGAACTCTTCGGCTTCAGCGCGATGATATGATTCTGAATCTCCGCCTCCTCCTTTTCCTAGAGGTTTATGGCATTTCACCTGCATTTGGGAAGTGGATGCAGTTTTAGTCTCTACTAATTTCATGGAAAAAGTGCAACTATTGTCACAGGGTACTACAAATGCAATCTCTATCTAAGCAAAAAGATCAAATAATGCTTTCAGAAAACAAGAGCAATGAAATTAAACTCCCACAGAAATGTCCAAAGCAGATAAGAAACCAAATCCTTCCTGGTTTATTAGGAACTTTAACTACTAAACCGATGCAAATGGAAATCAATGAAAATGAATAAAAACCATAGAGTTCCTATCCAAAGTTACACTGAACTCAAAATTATAAATCTAGTCGATCCATGAATAAGTGCAGCTTCCTATTCTGTTTTATTGTGTAGTGTTGAATGTATTAGCGTTGGCCGTACATGGTGATTGTTGAATATATCAACTAACAAATCTCGGTTCGGCGACAAGTAGCCTGCATGAAGTTAGGACAAGGGTAGGGGCCCAACCCCGAAGATGTCGCCCTCCGCAGCGGACAGGGGGGAGCGTTGGCGGAGAAGTCAGTTGGAGGGGACGAAGGCAAGGTCGTAGCCTGATGAAGGCATCGTCGTGGAAAGGGCTCGGCTGGTGGGCCTACCGGTTGGGGTTGCGGGGGTGTGCTCCGGCTTCGGTGTCCAGAGCATCGAATGACTCCATTTCTCAGCCTCATTTTGGGTCAGGGCCAGGTTTGGCCCCGGGCCTCAATGCCCTAATCCAGGCCCAATTTATTTTCTTGAGTAGGCCGAATCCGACAGCCTGTCACATGGGCCCAACCCTATTGAAGTTTTGGGTCTCAGGAGGATCATTTGCACGATGTTTAAATTAAACAAAAAAAAAAAAAAAAGATATAAAAAATCTACCAAGACAAGCCCTTATCTATATGGCTAATGTTTGGGAAAGCACGGAGCTTATAATTCACCGCAGGTGGCGGACCCCATTATTATCCTTCCATTTCACGTGTCATCTTCTCTCTTTTGCCTCTTGTCCTTACTTTTTCCTCTTTTTTCCAAAGGCGGCCATGCAGATGTAACATAAAGCCATAATTTTCTGTCATCTCTCTCTTTCCTATTTTCCTTACTTTTTCTTTTCTCCAAAAGGCGATCACAAACAATTTTCTATTTTTGTCTCTTTTTCCTCTTTTTTCCAAAGGCGGCCATATAGATGTAACATAAAGCCATAATTTTCTGTCATCTATCTTTTTCCTATTTTCCTTACTTTTCTTTTTCCAAAAGGCGATCACAGACAATTTTCTATTTTTGTCTCTTTTTCCTTTTTTTTCCTTGCTTTTTCCTTTTTCCATAGGACCACCACATAAAGTATAAGATAAGGTCACAATTTTCCACTTATTGTACAAAAGAATCTTTTAATGGAAAATTTTTCATTGGCCAACATATCATAATCACCGTCAAAACTCACCAAGGCTACACTATACCTAGGACAATCAATTCAATCCTAGCAACCATCTCAATACAGCTTAGACGACAGCATCAGCAACATAGGGAATGCTATAGTAGCTACACAATCTCTGGTGTTCGCTAGACAATACCGACTTTATGCTCGATTGTATAATGTTACATTTGAGTTCCAACAATAAACATTATCGCTATATATCAGCTATCTTATTCTCTCATAGTTTCTTTTCTATGAACCAAATGCTAGAAAATTCAAAAATCTTCTTTCTTGGAAGTTATTTTCGTGAAACAAATGTAGCCTAAGATATGTTTGGTTCCAGCGTAACTTTTCTAGCGACAATTATCCCCTAAATCAAGAGAATCCTTATCTCTTTTATTTTTATGCTGTTGCACAAGTTATTTCACTTCTTCATGAAAGTTATAATGTCACAAAACAAACTATCTAAGAATAGCTTTCTAGATCATATACAAAATTACCTAATGAACCCCGCTTCTAGTCTACCATATCAGAACTCTTTAGAGTGAGAGAGTGTTAACCCCGTAATCCTGCTCACAAGTCCATAATTAACCATTCAGAGGTCGTTTGTAGGCCCTGGTTTTATGAAGCGTACCCACAATAAGTCCATGGGCATAAGCTGTAGTTATCTTTATATAGGTATACACCCTCTTTCTATATCGCAGCCTTGGGGAACAACTATATGCAAGAAATATTCTGGAAAAGCTGCTATAATTGAGCTAAGATAGGTGACAAAGTGTTTTAGATGGAAAGCAGTGATCCATTGCAAAATACAGTTTTGGTACAAGTGCACTTGAAGCACTAAAATTTATCACAAAATTGTAATCGAATCCAATAATTTTTAGATAGTGCAATCAAGTCTAGCTTGTCAAATTGATACAATAAAATCCCTTTGTTAAACTCCATTCAATTTGGTTAATGGAATATACTAATATGACATTCTTTGTTACTATCCTAAGACACGTGGTCCTAGTCTGGTGCCTAACAAGCACCCCAATAGAAAAAATTCTGAAAAAAAAAAAAGGATGAATGAAATTTAAAAAAAAAAAAAGAAAGAGGAAAATTGTTGTTGCTCATATCTTTATAATCACCATGTGGAAATCTTACAAAAATAGTATGAAAATTAACTACTTCAGTTATTGGTATGGTGATTTTGAATTTTCTACGTAAGGCAGTAACATAAGATCTTTTTCGCTAGAAAGAGAATTTCATAAAATAAAAGCTCTCACCAAAACCATTCATAGTAGTGGGGGCATACGCCCATCAGCATCAAAACTTGGCAAATCATTTAGCAAGAAAGGTATACCGCAGAATTTGAAGACAACAAAGTCATTTTCTAGATTCCACATTGTAAACTTTGGGGTATTAGTAATGTGAGAAAATTTTTGATATATTGATATCAAAGCAAGCATAAGTTGAGGCTTTTGTTATAATTTTCTAGATCCCATTAACTTCCATTTGTTTATAAGTTGCTATATAAGATTCTTATAGTCATTTTTTACGAAACTACAACAAAGTGTATTCTTATCATATTGCTTTAAGTTTGAAGGTTTTGATAATATGATAAAACGTTCAGAGTATTAATATTATAATATGCATGATTTAGGATTTAAGTAATAATTTAGAGATTTAGGTGATATTTTTCCTTTTTACAATGCTCCTTTTTACCTCGAGGTAATTCATCACCTTTGTTTTCTCTCTCCGTTAACCTCTGTCCTCCTCCATGACAAATGTATTTTAACGTGTTTCTTAAGGCCTTGTCAACGAATGCCTCTGCTCAAAGCAGGGTCCCGGTCACCTGCCTGCACTCCAACATTCAATGCAAGTTGGAGATGCAGAAAGCTAGGGAGAGGATAGAACGAGGGGGTCTCACGAAAGATAAAGAAGATGCGGGGCCCACTTGAGAAGAAAAAAGTGGGATACAGCCAAGAGACATGATATGAACCATGCGACAGGATCCTGTCTCAACTTTTCCTGAATGCTATAGTGCCCCCCGCCATAATATACAGACGTACAATATCATGGGGAATCAGTCAGACTCTGAGATACGGAGGGATTCAGTAGATATTTTGGGTGTGCCCCCATTAAAAATTATTCGGTGAATCTAATACTTAAATTACATATTGATTCGATCGGCCAAGATTTTTATTTCTCGGGGACTGAAATGGGTTTTGCATGTCTTAAGTCTAGATACGTGAAAGCAAAACGACTTTTTATTAAAGCAACTTTTCCTCTTAATCTCTTTAATGATAGCGCGACGTGCGAGTGTCGTGATTAACATAGTCTATTTGACTAAGACTCCACAACTGCATCTTGGGTTGACCACTTATTGATTGTTGGGTCTGAAACCAATGACATCGGCCGAGTTCAGTCGAATTGGGTGTTGAGTTGATGTAAAAACTTGACCCTTTATAAAAGCCCAGTGCTCTCTTTGCTCTTGTATTCTTACTACATAAGGGGGAAGAGATCAAGAAAGACTGCCGTCTGAAATGGACCACGCTATAAGCATGGACGATAGTGAAACGAGGGCGACACCAAACGAAAGGTTTGAAGCTCTGGAGAGGAGAGCCATCCCACCAGATTACCAACAAGAGCTTGGAGATGATGATCTGCACAAAATTATGGATCGTGACCTATATAAAGCCACGAAAGAAGGGGACGTCAAGAAATTCATCGATGTGTTAAAAAAGGTTATTGAGTCGAGGAAACTAGCTTTGTTGCTAATCCTCAACCAAGTCACCCCCTCCGGGAATTCATTGCTTCATGTAGCAGCTAGCTCTGGGAACAATGATGTCATGGAACTCATTCTCCTTCATTTTCCTAACACCGTGGCCCAGAAAAACTCCTCGGAGGATACTCCGCTCCATGTTGCGGTTCAAGATAAAAGGTTCAACGCAACAAAAAAGCTAATTTGCCGGGAAACAAACTTGGAAATTATATATTGGAAGAACAAGGATGGTAAATCTCCATTGTATCTGGCAGTGGAAAAGTGCGCATGGTTGCACTGGAAAGGTAACGAGGTGGTGGAGTGCAAGATTTTTGAGCTTCTCTTGCAAGAATATGCTCGAGATGAAGCTTACGCAGTCAAGATACAAGGCATGTCACCAGTTTTGGCCGCATTCAGGGGGGAGGGGGATATAGGTAATGGATACTTTGATAAGTAGTTCTAGTCCATAAATACATAGATGTAAGTAAACTGCAATGCTTTTTGCTCTTTTTCAAAATTCATATTCGTCCAATTTGAAAAAAAAAGCTTGATAATAGCATTTGGTCAGAAAGCAAATAACTCTGCAGGAGCTAACAGCAATAATTATTTAATTAGTTAATTGCACCCAACCTAAAGAGTGCTATGACCTATAATGTCAGATGTATTGAAAGAAATTATAGATCGGCTCCCGGAGTTACTCCACGTGCGCGATGAAGATGGAAGGACACCAATGCACGCTGCAGCGTCGGTTGGAAATGAAGGCGCAATTGGCCTCTTGCTGGAGAAATGCCCTCATCTCGCCCTTCAAACGGACAAAAACGGCTCCTACCCGATTCACATCGCTTGCGAAGCCAGCTACTACTGGTTACTAAAGGACACGTGGCCCGACCTGGCAGAGATCAAAAACAAAAAGGGTCAGAATATTCTTCACGTCGCAGCCAAGGGCGGGAACGACTACGTGGTCGACAGCTTATTAAAAGAATACAGCGAGCCCGATGCCATTGAGAAGCTGGTGAATGCGAAAGATGTCGATGGAAACACACCCCTCCATTTGGCATCGATGCACAACCATTGCGAAGTTATGCGCTCTTTGACGAAGGACAAAAGAATTGACTTGCGGCTTCGGAACAATGATGGGTTAACGGCCCTGGATGTGGCCATGGAATCCAGAAGCTCATCGACGAGAAATTCAGCGGTAGTGTAATTTTGGTTGCAGGCTGGATTTACTCTTAACTGAATTTAATGCGCTCAGGATTGATGACTAATTCTCTGATTTGACATTTGCAGTTAGTAGGACGTGCGATTTTGATTGTCGCTGGTGTGCCACGAAGTGAAGGTCGAGATGTTCTGTCGCCAAGAGAACAAGGTTTTGGAGCGAGCAAATCATCTCCAGCCGAATGGATCAAGGACCAGGTCAATACATTATTGCTAGTGGCCACGCTTGTGGCCTCCGTCACGTTCACTGCGGGCTTAACCTTGCCCGGTGGATATAATGCTTCCGGTGATCTACAACCCGGAACAGCGACCATGCTGCACCATGGAATGTTTCGGGTTTTCATAATTGCTAACATGTTAGCCATGTACAGCTCCATTCTTGCAGTCGTAGTCCTCCTCTGGGGTCTCAATAGAGATTTCTACGTTGCAGAACTAGCTTACCACTAAGCAGGGCCATTATTGTTGATGGCTCTCACCGGCATGTCAGTGGCTTTTTTTGCGGCCGTAACCGTAGCAGTGAGCAAACTTACTTGGTTCGGAAGTCTTGTTCTGTCTGGTGGAGTCCTTTACCTCGTGATGGTCGTGGTGGTTTTAGCGGCCTTGATATTCCCATCCTCCAAGACTACCATGCGTATTGTGGTCTTTTATTATATAGCGGTATCTGTCGTCGATAAATTTGTCCGGTTTTGGATTGGGGTTTATGACTTTATTATGTATGAAGTTGGGGTTTATAGATTTATTATGTGTGTAGTAGTTAGAGTCTGTAGGTGTATATTCTGATTACGAGAGCTGTTCTAAGAACTTCGTCGGACTTTGCACTGATCATCAATTCAAATGTGAATCTTCTATTTTCTATTTAATTAATGGTTCTTTTCATTTGCCAAACAAACATAAGATTGTTACGAAGTTGAGTTTTTCCTCTTCCTCCATTTCATTTTTTTTCTTTAAATCTAATGAAAGAAAAAAAAAAAAAAATCTATTTTCAAATTATTTTATAAGCATTTAAGGGTACTTTTAAATTCTTTTATATTTTCACGTCAACCTATTAATGTGCCGTTTATTATTTTATATTCTTTATTTCTTTATTTCTTTTTATTGTGTTCTGTTAATAATTCTTTCTTACTTTTGATGCTTGTCATTTAGATTGCCTTTTTCTTTTTCTTTTTTATGGAATTAGGTTTTGAGCTTGTTGAACAAGAATATCTATATGTCAATTAATTTTGAGGAATTAAGGACCTTGCAATTTACTTTCTGTGGCTATCTATACGTCAATTACTGATTGAGTAACGAGTTCAAATTTGGATTTTGAGTAAAGAGCGATCATCTTTTATATTCCATTTTACAAAATTCAGAGTTGTCTGTCTTTTTCGTTGTTCTAATAGCTCTCCTCAAAGTTGTATTAATTGAAATTTTAGATAAAAATTTTATGCATTCATTTCCTCAGATTATGGATAACTCAAATTTTCGATTTTAACTTTGGAGATAATGGAATCGGTATTGTCTCAATATTAATTTGGATATGTACAGCTGTTTTCCTAACACAATAATACAGTGAAAAGTGTAAATTCAATTTTCATAGTCTATTAGACGCCAATTATCTCACACATTGTTAGAAAGTCCAATTTAAAGTGTAACACGTGGAATTTGACAATGGACGCGCATGTAGACTAGAGCAAAATTCGACTTTGATATCATATTAGTCTATGCTACTCGAAATCTTAAACTAATAGGTGGAAAGAAACCATACACACACGCATATATATAACCCACCCCCACACACACATAAAGAGCATATAACCCACATAGCACGCAATATGGGATATTTCAACCTCTACCATATTATCCAATTTTTTTTTTAATTCTCTTTAAATGTTAAATATATTTGTTGATTATTTTATTAATCTTGTAGTTCACTTCTATTCCCATAGTGATTTGGAATATGGTATTTTGTTATGTTAATCCTATTTCGTGCTTGGCTGTTTCATTTTCATATCAAGACTTTTAATTGGTGCGTTACATTCCCGAAGGACATCGCATGTCTAATTAAAGAACTTAATGGGAATCCATCCCATCTTTTACTTCCACTTTTTTCTTATTTGAATTCATTTGGTAATCATATAATAACCCTAAAAGAGAGATCTCGTTGGTCATCAATGTCCAGCACATATTTGAGTGAAGCATCGATGTTGATGTGCAAACATGATGTAATTGGAATACTTTTCCTAATAAGTCAATTTTCAGGAAAACAGCAATGCCTTCTTATGTTTGGCGGCAATCAAATGAGTTGAAAAATAAGTTCTGCTGTTCAGGAGCACCTTTTTTTTTTTTAGACAGTCATGTTTCAATTTGCAAGATAGGTTTCAAGTTCAAAAAACTGAAAACCAGTACCAAGAGGGCAGGTTCTAGATTGGTTCGGAACCGTCCACCTCTAAAGCTGGGGTGAATGGTCTTTCTGACGTTTGGTACTCTGCAATGGGCAAACAAGGAAGGAAAGTTCCCCATTGTATTTGGCAGTCGGAGATGAGCACTCGGAGATGCTCACACTTTCGCTCGCCATTCCATTTGGTCCATCAAGAATTCAGGGGATGTCCCCTGTTCGTGCAGCGGTAACTCACTGGAATCTGGTTAACTTCAGTTTCAAGTTCCAAAATGAGATGTTGTCATTTTAAGCACTGATCCAAGGATAAGTAAAAACTCAGGCTATGTCTGCATGAGAAAATTTTGAGCGTGAGTTCCAGCACGTTCATTATCACCTAAGAAAGTACTCCATGAGTCATGGTCATTGGGGTCCTTAGCGCCTCTAATGTAAGTCTGCTGAAAGAGATGGCAGAAAGGAAGGAAGAGCTTTTCCATTTGAGAGAGATGCCGCAAACAGCTACATTCAGCAGCATATCTTGACCACGCTGACGGAGTTCAGGTTTTGCTGAGAAAATTCACCACCAGGGCTCTCAAGTGCGACAGAGATGGCAATCTTCTGATTCACTTCGTTTGCAAGAGAAATCAGCTTCGGACAGTCAAGGACCTACTTTCACGGTGTCTGAGCGAGTATCTAAGCAGAAATGGACAGAACATTCTGCATGTTTTGGCAAAGTGTGCCATATTCTCGGCCGCCAAATACATACTCAGAAGTCCCGAAGCAGAGAAGCTTGTGAATGAAAAGGACAGTGATGGGAATACACCACTCCTGGTGGCCACAATGCATTGGCAATCCGGGATTTTGTTCCTTCGCATGAGGGATGCGAGAGTCGATCTCAAGGCGGTGACTAAGACATGCTTCACAGCGTTTGATATTACCCGGGGAGCACTTGAATAGGGACTACCCCGCCCAAAAGGTATGACCGTCTTTATAATATCCGCAGCCAGTGCAAAATACACTCTTTTCATAGGTGACATTTGATCTATGCAATACATGCAAATGAAATCCGATTCCAAGTCATATACGTGCTGTAAATACATAGACGTATCACAATGTCATTTCCTCTACTTCCATGATAGAGTCTAACACTAAGGATATTGTTTGCCGGAACACCCAAAAGTAGAGATTCGGTAATGTTCATCCCAGAGCAAGAGCATGAAATTGTAGAGGGACGAATCCAGACTCCGAGAAGAGACTTAATGAAGGACCAGTAAACACCCGCTTGCACTTGGCAACACTCATGGCCACTGTGACTTTGGCCGTTGGTCTGGCGGTTTCAGGAGGGTATAACAGTTCTGGTGCTGGACAAGACCATGGCATTGCCACTGCATTAAAGAAGACTATGTTCCATTTATTCTCGGCATGCAATCCCCACTACATGTTCAACTCGATGGTCGTGGTCGTCATGCTCCTCTATGCACAAATCAATGACCCTCAAGCGGCACTACTTGTGTGGAACCCTGGTATCGCCACTGTTGGTAGCTCTCGAATGTCCCCAGCATCCACAGCATGCTTGTAGTGTTTGTCGGCAAGCTCAGCTGGCTGGCGAATGCTATTTTGGTTGGGGGTGTCATTTACTTAAGCATCATCTTCACTCTTCAAGCTATGTTCTATGTGCCACTCAGATTGAATCTAACTTACCTTCGCCATATCTCCTACTACCTAATCTTGACTGCTCTTTACAGGACAGGAAGTTTCGATTGAAACTGTGCCGACACTGACATCGAAGAGAGGAGGATATCTCAATGTGAAGACTCGAGGTGGCCGAGATGTACACTCAGCCTACTGGCTCGGAGTGGGCTTAGTGGTCAAGGGCACAAAATATCTTCACTGGAAAATTGGGCCAAGGGAAGGATAAGTTTGATAGCATTACGACTAGCTATAGCTACCGTATTTCAAAAGATGAATTCAAGCTAGTTGAAAGGATTTTTCTTTTTCCAATCCAGCATCATTAAGTCATGTTCGCTTGGCTGAAGGCCAACGTCAAGAAGGCAAGATTGGTGTTTCCATATTTAACATAAAGGGCCATGACAAGGACGGGCAAAAGGCATCCCAGAGTGACAATCTGGTCTATGGAATTAAATTATCTTATGCTCACAGAGTTATACCAGTAACATAAAGGGATAAATCATCTAAGCTAATGAATAAGAATAGATCATGTGAAGAGCAGTCAAGGTTATTTCCCACCTAAACATCAGAAAACCTGCAGCGTGTTTGGATTAAAAGCTCTGCCCTTCGCTCTGCTCTGAGGCATCTACAAGAAGTTATGCTTATTCTTTACCGGAGGCAGCTAGTAAGCACTCAAATTAACCAAAAGAAGAGAAAGAAAGTCAATCAAATAAGAAAGAGAATGGAAAAGTTGCATCACTCGGCAGTGACCGCCCCCGATTCAGCAGCTTTTTCTCCCTCAGGGGCTTCATGAACCTCTGCTTTCTCAGGGTCACCACTATCGGGCGTGACTTTGGGAGGGTTCGCCGGCTTCTCTGCGGCCGGTTTCTCTGCAGCACTGCCAGGAACATCACCAGATGGGGCAACTGCAGGATTTCTCCCACTCTTTTCGTCCTTGGTCCCTTCCTTTGAGTCCCTCTCCTTCTCATCTTTTGTGGGCGGTGGAGATGGGGGAGGCATCATGTGAAGCAGAGGGTGCTGTTTCAGCTTGAAAAAAACCTGCCTCATTCTCGAAAGATCGGTTGGCTTTCCTAGCTTCGGCCCCGGAACGACCACCATTGAGGGCTTTTTCTCGGCGTCCCTCTTCCCTCCCTTCTCCATGTTTGGAACTTCTCGAGGGATGATCTCAAGCTCTCAGCTACGGCTTTCCAGCAACGTTTGTCGGCTTCCTTGCGGAACTTCCCTCGGTCGGCCACGTACAATTGACGGAGAATAAAGTAATGTTCATGAGAGATAACCTACCGAAGATTTTCTCACGGCGTTTTGTAAAAAATTAAGTGATGTGAAAAGAGTGATCATGATTCATGACTACTTGAGAGTGGAGTTTTACCTTCTCTCTTTCTCTGTTATTGGCCACGTTCGCTTCCCAATGAGGAGTGGCTAGAATGCGAGAAAATATTGCATACTCTAACGGTTCCACGTGACCATGTCTCATGTGGCTTACGTGGCATGCATTTTTATTTGAAGTCCAAAAAAAATGACACGTGTCAATGATGCGGACATAAATAAAAATAAAAAATCTCACTTTCTCTCTCTCTCTCTCTCCCTCCATCGTCCACAGCCAGCTCCTCCATCTGCCGTCATCGACATGTGGCATTTTGTGATTGGGCCTCAACAAAGAATGCCACATTAGCCTATAATGTGGTGCATTCTAAATACTGAATACTTTGTTCTTCAATCGAGCTTCATTTCTCATAGAAAGCTCGTTCGAACCCTTCGGCTTCAGCACGATTATATGATTCCGCATCTCCGCCTCCTCCTTTTCCTCGAGGTTTATGGCATTTTGACTACATTTGGGAAGTGGTTGCGCTTTTAGTCACTACTAAATTCATGGAAAAAGTGCGACTATTGTCATAGGGTACTACAAATGGAATCTCTATCTAAGCAGAAAGATCAAATAATGCTTTTAGAAAACAAGAACAATGAAATTAAACTCCCACAGAAATGTCCAAAGCAGATAAGAAACCAAATCCTTCCTGGTTTATTATAAACTTTAACTGCTAAACCAATGCGAATGGAAATCAACGAATATGAATAGAAACCATAGAGTTCCTACTTAAAAGTCTATTTGGTAATCACTTATTTTTCTATTTTTCTATTTTTTTGTTTTCTAGAATAGAAAATGAATAGAAATCTATTTGGTAATGTCATTAATTTTTCTATTTTCCGAAATAGAATAATGACCAGTAGATGGATTTTGAATAGAAACAATAAATAAATAAAAACTACTTTTTTGTTTCCCATAATAGAAATTAAAAAAATTATTTTTAAATAAAAATCATTTTCGAGAATAGAAATATTACTAAACGCATCATTATTCTTATGGAGAAATTGTTGAAGGACATAAAATTCGACATCTTTATCACTCTCGTGAAGCATTGATATGCTCCTATTGGTGGATGGATACTTAGGGTAGGACAGAGTGAATCGCGATGAGGCGAGCGAAATGGGATCCTTGCTGGAGGCCGTGAATCTGTGGATTGGGAATCACCTCTTGGTGTCTTCGTTCCACAAGGCTGTCCGTGCTTCCATTGGGATAGAAGTGAACGCTTGATGATTGGTGAATATGTCGACCAACGAGCCTCACACATGCTTCGGTTCGTTGACAAGTGCCCCGCATGAAGTTAGGACTAGGGTAGGGGCCCTTCCCCGAAGATGTCGCCGTCCGCAGCAGACAGAGGGGGAGCGTTGGCGGAGAAGTCAGTCGGTGGGGGCGAAGGCGAGGTTCGTAGTGTTGGAGGTAATAGGTTTGAGAGAGAAGAAGTAGTTGCTTGAAGTATTATACCAAGAGACGTCAAGTTTGGAATGCTCAACAGTGTTTCCTCCAAATAAGTAGGAAACCCTAGAGTTTTTATATGCACGTTATTGGGCTTCGGCCCATATGGACCCAAATAACCATGCTTTTACCTATTGGGCTTGTATGTGAACATATTATTTTGGACTATATTAATAATATATCCAACAATCTCCTCCTATGTTCACCATACAGCACAATCCAATAAGTTGGTCATGTAATGTTCAAACAAACATGAATCATCCACATTCAAATCCAAGACAATCAACTCGGATCGGTCAAAGAGTATTCCAAAGAATAAAGTATTAAACTAAATCATCATGTGCAAACTAAATAAGTGAATCATTCTTATCATGAATGCGTTCGAGATTAAAAATCCAAATCCCAAAATAAATCTCGTATTCGGTTCACAACCAATATATGCATATTAATCAAGTATAAGTAAGCCAGTCAAAATAGTCTAAGGCCTTACAAATATAAGAAACAAGCATAATAATGTCCACAAAATAGAAATAGCAAAATGCAAGTCTCAAGTAAATGGACTTCATCAAAATAGGCAATAGCGGTAAACCGTCAAGTCCCCGCACGCTCTAAATGATATATGTTCATTCATCAAGTAGGTCATCCTGGTCGATCCCACTCATTAAGCTCTCCTCCATCTCTCGCCATCCCCTGTAGAATGTCAAATATGAATTTTATATTATCATGAATTCAATCAATTGAATAAAAACTTAGCACCATTCCATCGGCGAAGAAGAACATATATTGATGTCATAAAGCATCATAATATCATGTCATAAGCATCAAGCCGCTTTCATAAATTATGAACAAGACCTAAACAATGTGATTTACAAAGAGCCATCAACTTAAGTTTATTTGTGGGAGAATAACTATTGTCTAGTTTCAAAGAACAAGACCAATAGTCAAGTCACTTACAACAACCTAGTCATGTAATATCAAGTTTCAATTAAGAACAAGACAAATAGGCTTCTTATGTAAACAATTGTTTCTATGTTTCAATTTGGAATGTCACAATTACTGATTCCTTAAAGTCAAATAATCTAGCATCAAGTTTGGAATGAGATCATTTAACCAAAAAGGATAGTCCAATCTAGTTGAATTGTATCATCAAGTTTGGAATGACACAATTTTTCCAGATAGAACATTTGAATTAGGTTAAAGTCATCTTCATCAAATTTGGAATGAGACAACTCACCCTCTTCAATTGGCTATAATTTTTTTTGGGTTTTTGAATCAAAGATTTCGGTCACCCGAATCTTCAAACTCAGATCCCAGCCAATATCACCGTCGAAATCGAAAGTAAATTACAACGAAGTTCGTCTTGATTTAAATCTTCAAGAACACACTTTACTCACTCAAATCCGACACACGAACCTAATACTTCAAGATTGTTGGAGGTAATAGGTTTGAGAGAGAAGAAGTAGTTGCTTGAAGTATTATACCAAGAGACGTCAAGTTTGGAATCTTCAACAAGAGTTTCCTCCAAATAGTAGGAAACCCAGAGTTTTTATATGCACGTTATTGAGCTTCGGCCATATGGGCCAAATAACTACGCTTTTTATCGGGGCCAGTATGTGAACATATTATTTTGGACTATATTAATAATATATCCAACACGTAGCCCATGAAGGCGTCGCCATGGAAAGGACTCGAGTGGTGGGCCTGCTAGTCGGGGTCATGGGGGTGCTCTTTGGCTTCGGTGTCCACGGCGTTGAACGACTCCATTTTCTCAGATTCTCTGTAGCTCCAAACAACATAACAGTCGCGCCTCTCGAGAGAGGAGGAGGAGGTGTTTCTGGTTATCTACTTCTCTTGATTTTCTCCGACTTTGTTCTTGGTTTTTCTGATGTTCGTGTCTCTGCCGTTGTGAAGATTGCCGTCTCTCTCTCTCTCTCTCTCTCGCGCGCGCGCGCTCGCTCGCTCTTCTTGCTTTGAAGAGGTGACGCGCCAGTGGAGTTTCAGTGGGAACGTGTTGATTTTCCACTGCGATTTGGAAATAAAAAAAATGCAACCCACGACGTCGTTTTCAGCCGTTCCGTTATCACGTGATGTTTAGAATTCATTTCCATGGCTATCAACCGTTCGTTTTCAGACCCCCAAAAAGGTGGCCATTTTTGCTTGAGAAGCTTCGTAAGGGCAATTTAAACCGGTGAAAATCTTAGAAGGCGATAAGGTGTATACATGGTGTAATTGGTTAAAGAAGTTCTGCGATGATAGTTTCTTTATTTGAAAAAAAAAAACAGAGGAATTCTAATAGGATATGAAGAATAGCATCATTTTGTTTGTTTAAGTGCGTATGATCAGAGAGAAATAGGAGTTCCTTAAAGAAAAAAGAGAATAAATAAAGCAGATCCAAACTTCAATATATATGTTATTTTTACTACAAATTATTTCGAATGTTTTGCTTCGAAAGTCTCGCTTCAAGATCAAAGGGTATGCAAGGAGAAGAAGTCATGAGAAAAGTTCCCAGTTTTGGAAAAGACGCAGCATTACGAGCTATTTGTATAAGTGAAACAGAGGGATTTTTCAATTTAGCTCGTCTCCAAAAGATAATTTCCGGCTAATTGTAGACTATTAGTCTCTTAGACATTGAATGGCAGGAAAATCGATGTCCAAATAAAACTAAGACTAAGACCAAAACATTACGCCTATTGCACATACAAATAAAATGTTAAGATACAAATGTGAGCATTTTCATCCTTCCAAGAATCTCTCGAAAGATGACTGATGAGGATCGAAACATTTATAAATCCATTCAGTCCACGAACCAATAGTTAAGCTTTTGAATAAGTGATGGCAGTGCAATGGCTCATATTGGCTAGGCCAGGCATGGCCCACTAGACTACCGGTCGAGCCCATTTTGAGCCTGGGCTAGGTCAAGACCATGGGTCCTAGTGTTCTGATCGAGGTCCAATATGTTTTTGGATAGGCCGAATCCAACTGCCAATCACATGGGCCCAACCTTAAAGAAGCTTTGGGGTCTCAAGAGGATCATTTGCGCAATATTAAATTAAACAAAGGCAAAATATAAAAATCTACCAAGACAAACCCTCATCTACTTTGCCTTCTCTCTTTACAAGTGGCGGGCAATATTATTATCCTTCAGTTGATGTGTCATCTTCTCTCTCTCTTTCCTATCAGACTTACTTTGCCTTTTTCCAAAAGGCAATCAGGAAAAGTGTGGGTTAATTCCTAAAAACATCTCCGTCTTGCTCCAAATTTTTGGCTTGCTAAAAAAAAAATCTTAACTCTCGCTCTAATTCCAGCTCTAATTCCAAATCTACCGATACGTAAAAATCATTACCAATTTCTTTAAAATTATATGCAACAAAGCCGATAAGAATTTATTATTGCTGCCCACACTTCCAAATATCCCTTTTGATTTTTTCAAGATGATTAACATGACCTTATTTATAGGTTTTACAGGGCGTTGATGAAGACGCTGTGAACCTCTATTGACTTTGATGTCAATGATTTTGAACAAATTAATAGTGATTTTTAGATGTGTGGGCAAATTTGAGATTAGATTGAAAGTTGGATTTTCTTAGATAAAAAAAAAATATGGACAGAATTTGACCTAAAGTTGAGATTTTCTTTTTTAGAAAATCATGCCTGAAAAGTGTAACAAAGCGCTAATTTTCCATCTTTTCTCTTTTCCCTTCTCTTTCCATTTGCTTTTCCAAAAGGCGACCCAAACAAATTTCCTTCTTCTCTCGTTTTCCGTTTCTCCTTACTTAACCTTTTCTCCAAAAGGTGACCACAAACGATATTCCATCTTCTCTCTTTCTCCAGAGGCCACCACAAAAGGTGTAAGATAAGGCCCCAATTTCCCACTCAGCCGACGCCAGTGTGCGACCATCATGGCCTTGAGAGAGGGGATGAGACAAAGCACGATGGTCGGCCGATGAGTTAAGCAGTAAAAACAAGAGAAGGTGTGACAACAAAGACATGGCCATCAATCTAGTGACACCGGAGCGTTAGTGGCAAAGGTGTAGGAAGAGGGGAAATGAGTCTGTTTGGTGTTTGGTATAAATTTCTCTAAGATAGGGAAATATTTTGGTCCAGTTGTAGCTTTATTGGTTACAATTACCTACTAAATCAATCCTAATATTTTATTTATATGTTCTTTTACATGTTATTTCACATTCTCATGGAACTTAGAAAGTCAGGAGATAAACTATCTAGTGCATTTGTTTGGGAGAGAACTTCATGATAAAGGAAAATACTTTCTGGAAAATTATTTTTCAGGAAAATGGTTAATTTTTCTTTGTTTGGTGATATCCACTGATCGTCGAGCCTCAACGAGGGCCGTCAAGGGTAGAATTGGCTAGTCTCAGGTGAGGTCGAGCCTCACTGGCCTTAGGCAAAGGAGGAAGAAGGAAAAGAAAAAAAAAAGAAAGAAAAGAGAAAAAGAAAAGTAAACTACTAAAAAATTCAAGAGGAGCAATTCTATAAAGTGTTTTCACATTCTTAGATTTAAAAATTCACTTTCCTAATTTTATGTATGAATATTTTCCTTGACCAAAAAGTGTTTTCAGTTGGTTAATTAATTATTTTCGGTCAGCGAATCAAATGGATAAAAATTCAGAAAAACCAATCCCAAGAAAGTATTTTCCCTCAAACAACACACCCAACTTTCTAGATCATATTAAACATTCCCTAATGGGCCGGCTCCTTATCCCCTATATCAAAACTCTTTATTATAACCCAAATTAGAGAGCGTAAACCCGTAATCCTGCTCACGAGTCCATCATTAACCATACAGAGGCCGTGTGTGGGCTTCGGTTGTATGAAGCGTACCTACAATAAGTGCATAGGCATAAGTTGTAGTTATCCTTATATTGGTGTACACCCTCTTTCCGTATCATTTGCTTGAGGAGCGACTATATTCCAGAAACCTTCGGTACAAGATGTTATAATTGAGTTAGCACAGGTGACAAAGTGTTTCAAATACAAAGGAGTAGTCTGAAGCAAAATACGGTTCTAGCACAAATATGCCTAAAGTATTAATTGAGTCCAATAATTTTCACTTAGTGTAATCAAGTCTTATAACTTGTCAAATCGATACAATAAAATCGCTCTATTAAACTCTGTTCAATTTGACTAACGAAAAATACTAATGTGACTTTTTTTTATTACTTTCCTTAAGACACATGATCTTGACGTGGTGCCTCAAAAAAAAAAATTGAATTTTCAAAAGAAAAAAGCATAAATGAATTAAAAAAGAAAAAGGAAGATTATTAGTTGTTCATATCCTTATATTCAGCTTTGTAGTGGGGTTCCCCCGGAGCGCCTCATTATCTCCCAATGAAAAATCACATTTTCTCGATAAATTGATTTCAATGCAAATTTCGACCCAAAAAAAAAAAAAAAAAAAAGATTTCAATGCAACAAAAAAGGTACATGAAAGGAAAAAAAGTTTAGGGCACAATTGCTATAATTCAATTACAAATTTCTAATTAATTAATAAATAGAAAACTGAATATTCTCATGTGAATTGATCTTAATTAAACGTACAGATTAAGGGATTTGCTTGATCTTGATTAACAATCTCTTTGTTTTTTCTTTTTTTGTTCAAGAGAAGTACTATTTATTACCAGGTGTGATGCACGGAATTCAAAAGAAGTTCATCCTTGATCACTTATTAGGAACTTAGATCATTTCACATGAGTCCAATTTTGAAAGGAGTACTCTAAATAAAGTAATCACACGAGATAGAGAACATTTGAGGGTGGATGTTAGCTAATGTATCACTCGGCATGACCTCTCCCATTTGAGGCGAAATTTGGCATGTCATGAACTCTTCCATTTAAGGGATTGATGTCCTCATCGGTATTCCCACTATTCAATATGTGATCCAATCCATTCTTATACCCTTGGTCATTTAAGAAGCTTGTCAAAAGACGCACCTTGTCCAAGCCCTCTCACACCAATGATCATTCTTTGCCTTCATCAATTTTGGCACGAGCCTGGTCTGTCCACAAATTGCACATTTGGCAAGGGAAGTCCTACTCTAGTACCATCCATATATAATGACTTAATCATTGCGCGTTGTGTAAACCCACGAAAGAAGTATCCACATAAGGTAGTTAATATTGGAGGATGATAGTTTATTTATCACTTAGTAAGGTTTCTCCCATGCGACATGGAACTTAGAATGTCATCAGAGAAGATGCCCACCCATGGTACGATATTGCCTGATTTGTCAAAAATCGATCCACCGATGCGCCATAAAATAACCTAGTCTGCGCCAATCAATGGCGGGATTATAAAAAAAAGGGGGGGGAATAAGAGGGTTCCCATGGAGCAAACCTGAAAATAAGAATCTGTTAATGAATTTTAGACCCACGGGAATTTGTGCAAATTGTGACATAAGCATGTCAAACACAAATGCTCCGACAGAACCATGCAGTGAAAACACGTGTAATATAGAAACTGTGTCTTGAACTCGAGTCTCTTATCAGTAAATCTCTGGTGACTTTGTTAGTCCATGAGAACTGACAAAAGCACTATTTATCTCTGTTTATGTGCTGGACAATGGGAGAGTCAAGTCACTTTTGGTCACTGTGGATTCTGCGACAGAATAATTGAGACCTAAGAAGAGAGATGACAAAGAAATTATAGTTTGAATAGCGTCATCTATTTCACGCGAATAGTTATCAGACTTTCAGTGGTAGTCAATTAAAGTGAACCTAAATCAAAGCCGAGGTCACACTATAATTTCAAAACCATCATTCCAACTAAGACATTGTGAAGAGCAATTGGAGTAATACCGAAATAAAGGTATGGTTGGGTTTCTAAGAACATTCGTAACGCACTTAGGCTCATTAAGCCCCCTAGGGGATAAATATAAACATCGGATATATGTGGTCTAGTTAATAAACGAAAGAAATTCACCGGAATGGAAAATATCTTGGTTCATCAATTTAAAGCAAATATTAGCTTTGGTAAATTCTGTTGCCATTTTATTTTTTTTTACAATAAGAAAACATGTTGTGTTAGCATAAAAAGAAGCATAATTATGTATTCGACGGGCATTTTATTTTCTTTGCACAAGCATGTTAATAATGTCAATCCGTTTAATGACAGTTCAGTGATTTTCAACACTTGGAAGTAGAGTTATATGCGTTTAGTAGATTTTATTCAGTCAAGATGGAAACGAAAATCAAGTCATTTTCACAAATGAATTGATTTCTAATCCGGCATCCATAAGCCCCCACCGCGTTGTTTGAGTCTCCCTCTCTCTGCCTACGTGTCACCGTCGGGCTTGGGCTTGCAATGCTGGAGCCAAAGTGGCCTACCCTCGCCGGCCTCGGTGATTCCAGATCTTGCGTCACTCGAGGCTGGGCGGTGACGCGAAGGGACGCGACCACGAAGCTGGCCCTCCTCTATTCAAAGGCAGATGAGAATGGCCAGCCTAGCGAACGTCACTAGACGCTGGGCTACGAAGACAGGGTGGTGGGTTGCGACCTTAATGGCCCTGACAGAGGCGATGAGACAGACAGCACTAGGGCCGGCCGACCAACTAAGAAGTGACGACAAGAGAAGGCATGACGACAAAAGATGTGGCGGTGGATCTGGCGACACCGGGGCATTAGTGGCAATGGCAGAGGTGCAGGAGGGGGAAAGGAGAGACTTTATTTTTTTTTTTTAACAGGAGAGAGAGTTGAACTGGGTCTGTTTGGTATTTGGTATAAATTTCTCTAATATATGGGAATATTTAAGTTTAGGCTTAACTTTATCGGGTACAATAACGTAAATCAAGATGATCAGGATCTTTTTATACATACATTGTTTTACAGGTTATTTCACATTTTCGTGGAATTTAGAATGTCATGAAATAAACCATCTAAGAATAGCTTTCTAAATTATATTAAACATTACTGAAAAAAAAAAATTATATTAAACATTCCCTAATGAGCTCGACTCCTTGTGTACCATATCAAAATACTTTACAATTATCAGTTGTTCATATTCTTATACTCACATTTACAATATGGAAATCTACCAAAAACAGTACGAAAATTACGTACTTCAATTATTGGTGATGGTGATTCTGAATTTTCTACATGAGAGGGTAGTAATCAGGTTGAGGAGATCTTTTCGGTAGAAAGAGAATTTCATCAAACAAAAGCATAATCCTCCACAAAAACATTCATAGTAGTGGACGCATACCCCCATCAGCATTAACACTTGGCAAATTATTTAGCAAGAAAGATATATTGCAAAATTCGAAGATAGCAAAGTCATTTTTCATATTCCATAATGTAGATTTTGGGGTATCGATAAGATGAGAAAATTTTTGATTAATTGAAATCAAAGGAAGCATAAGTTGGGGTTTTTGGTTTATAATTTTCCATATTCACTTAACTTTCAGATGCCTATAAGCCGCTACAAAGATTTTTTATAGCCATCTTGGACAGAATTGCGACGGAGTATATTTAAAAGTTTGGTGATAAAAAGTTCATACTATTAATGTGCATAATTTAGAATTTTATGTGCTAATTCAGAGTAGGTGATATTTTCCTTTTTATAATACTTATCTTTATTACGTTGAGGTAATTCATAACATTTGTTTTCTCTTTGGGTCCGAGAGTTAGTTCGTCCCCATCACCTTTCACATGTTGGCGGTATCGTATTTCCATTTGTCAAAAAGGTAAGAAAAGGCAGCTACCAGAGATCTAAAAGACAAACAAACATAAAGACAAAGTCCAAGTTAGGTATGGAGAATCTCTTAACCTCTGTCCCGGGCCATGAGAACTGAATATTCATGTGTTTGTAGAGGTCTTATCAACGAATACGCCTGAAATATATGTTAACAATGCTTAATAAAAAAATACTTCAATTTCCAATATACCGATTACACGTAAAATAAAAATCCATACAAAATCCCGTGCGTCTAGACACATTTTAATGTAGTAATTCACATCTCTTTTAATGCTAATTTATAGTTTAGCAATTTATGAGCACCCTATCTATGTGAAGAGAAACATTTTTAAAACATTAGAGGAAAAAAAGGAATAAAAGAATAATTAGGGAAGAGTGCCCGAGAAATGGACAATGAAAGAGTTGGGAAATAGCATGCGAGAAAAAATATCTAAAAAAATTATCTAAGTATTTTTTGTTAGTCAAATTAGACAGAGTTAACAGAACGATTCAACTGCACTAATTTGATAAATTTTAAAATTTAATTACACTCTTCATAAATTCTATGATTCAATTATACTGTGGTGATAAGTTTTAAAAGTTTTAATATACTAATCTTTTTAGTAAATATCTCATTTGTTCCTCGTCAGTCCTCTGTAAGAACTCCCCACATTAATGAAGTGCTTAATCGTTTCAGATGAGGATGAAGTCAATGTGTGCAAACTCAAGCAAACTTTATTTATATCAAAAAGGCTTAGCAAATGCATCAAGTATGTAATAACCCAATAGTAAAAGGATAATGCTATCTTCCATTAGATTGCAAGATTAAGTCATGTCACGGAGTTCGTACATTAGTGGATTGAATAGTTATAGATTAAACCAAACATTCTATAATGGGCGTGAGTTCTCAATGGCTAGAGGAGATAGTCGAAAACTAACGTAAGTATTGAATTATCGCTAATTTCAAGGAAGGTATAATGAGTAATGATACATAGGCTAAGAGATTGCTAAGAAATTTTTACTAAATGATGTGATAACTTGTGTGCCTTATGCCATCAAGTATGTGTATAATGAGCAATAATGATATGGACAGCCAAGCTAGTCTTGATATCTTTGGTTCTCCTTCTCTCTCTTCTGTGGAAAAAAGGAAAGAAATTACAGATTAGGCAAGATTAGAATTAGCTTTTTTGCTAAAAAATAAATAAATAAAAATTCCGGAGCTTCACTTGCTCTACCAGAAGTAGAACTAATTGGCGACTGAGTATGATTAACTTTATCAATGTCTCTTTGGGATGCATCCTAATATAAATCAGAAAAACTGTCTAAAACATTGCCACGGGGGCTCCTACGGCACGGGGATACTTACGCCTGGAAAGACCTTAATACGATTGAAAAAGAAAATTACAGGGACCGGACCCGATCAGTCTCAAGCTGGGCCCACCTCATTCGGAAGATACTTTTGTTCAGGGAAAGACCTAGGCAACGTGATAAGACTTGATGCAGATGCCTCTGCTCAAAGCGAAGTCCCCGTCACCCGTGTTCCGACATTCAATGCGAGATGGGGAGAATTCAAGGATGTGGGGGTGTCCCAGAGCTAGGACGTGGGTGTCACTAAATGTGGAGGCCCGGCTCAACCAAAAGTCCGTGCAAGTACCTGCGCCATTCAATGCAAGAAAGGGAGAATAGGACGTGAGGTTTCACTAAAGAAAAAGGACATGCGGTGGATGGGCACCAATTTAGGATAAACCTCAACCGATTCTAAATGAGCTCAACCCTGGAAATACTAATCTAATTTTCAGAAAGATTGGATCGATCCTAAGATTTTTGGATCACTGGTTGGTCCTCATATCCAACTTGGACCAACTCTATATCTAATATATTATTTATAATTTTTTTATATAAAAAAATTATAAAATAAATAGCGTCAACAATATTAAATAATTCATTAGTGAAGAGTTTAAATAATTTTATATTATTCCTTAATAACTTAGATTTCATAATTTATAAATGAGAAAAATATTTTTGTGAGGAGTACTCACGTCATCCAAAAATGCATAAACAGTTCTTTATGGCATCTTCCTTTAATACTCATTCTCTTATGTCTTATTTATCCTCTTAATCTTTAATTTGCCAAAATCAAAATAAACAACTTCCTCGCTCACCCCTTGACACTCGACTCGCTTGCTTTGGGTCACTCGTGCCACTCATCACTCGATGCTCGCTTAGCTTATTGCTCCTCACTCAATACTCAACGCTTAATGCTTGACACTCACCCCACTCAACGCTCGCCACTTGTCTCTCTTAGCCGACCTCACTCGTCATCAAATCCATTAGGTCGGTTTGATCTTCAGTTACTTTTTTAAAGAGTACAAAAAATGAAATAAAACATTATCAGTTGATACGGATTGACTCTGAAATCGGACCGAATCTATTAGATCGATTTGGTTGCCCTTTCAGGGAATACAAAAATGTAAAATAAAAAATTATTTGTTAATCTCGGATTGATCTTAGAATCGAATCGAACTCTCTAGGTTGATATGACCTTTGGTGTCAAACTCAATAGAATTGATCATCGATCCTAAAAATTAAGGACTAATTCTATGTGGATTGATTTTAAGATTAGGAGGTGGATCGGTCCAATCCGACCATGCTCGCCTACAACATGCGGGTTCACTTGAGAAAAGTAAGATACATGCGTCCCTCGCTCAACGACAGTCCGTGCAACTCCCTGCGCCATTCAATGCAAGAAAGAGAGGATAGGACCGACGTGAGGTCTCACTAAAGAAAAAGGACTTGAGAAAAGTAGGATGAATGTGTCCCTCACTCAACCAGAGTCCCAGCAACTACCTGCGCCACTCAGTGCAAGAAAGAGAGGATAGGACCGACGTATCAGTAAAGAAAAAGGACATGCGGGGTCCACTTGAGAAGAGTGAGACACATGTGTCCCTCGCTCAACCAAGGTCCGTGCAACGCCATTCAGTGCAAGAAAGAGAGGATAGGACGTGAGTCCCAGTACAGAAAAAGGACATGCGGGGTCCAATTGAGAAAAGTCAGATACACGTGTCCGCTAATTAAGAGTCTCGAAACCGATTTGGACAATCAAACTGAAATCGAAATCGAGAACTATATTTCCTTCATTTTTAGGGGAATTCGAGTTTCGATTTCGATAATGAGAAAGTAGTAATCTTTTTTATTTTAATTTGAATAATTTCGATTCTGTTAACCGAATCGAATTGAAAATCACCTATCTTCTTAATATTATAATTACATAATATCTTTTTTTATTAAAACTCTTTTTAATAAGAAAATCGGAAAATCGAATCAAATCAAGTTCTCGGTTTAGGTTACAGTCAATTTGGGACATGATTCAGTTTAAAATCAATACATGCTTAGATAGTTTGGTTCGATTCAAGTTTTAGGAAAATCCAAACGGAATGGAATTATTAACACCCTAGTGATATGAATCGTCTCAACCTTTCTTGAATATCTGGGTGTCGCCCCTGCAAAAACTTTTCAGTGAATGTAATACTTTAAATTGCAAATAAATTCAAACCGTAGGATTTGATGCGACTTCCTCTTGAAAAGGAAAGGAAGTGGTGTCCAGACAGGGGATTCAGTCTCATCTTGCCGCTTCCATAGAAGGGGCGTGGGGGATCACTTTTTTCCACAACAAGAAACTCTTTTTGATTGGCAAGTTCGCCATCGAAACAACCAAAATTTTCATTTCGTTACGATTGAAATTGGTTTTGGTATGTTTTCCATCTAGAAACTTGAAAGCAAAACAAGTTTTTATTCAAGCAAATTTATTTTTAATCTCTTTAATCATAGCTTGATATGCGAATGCTGGATCTCAACAGTATTTCTTTTCCTCTACTTTTGTTGTTATTTCTCTTTTGCTTGGGAAGGTCATTTTCCCTAAACAGTAACTTTTTTCCCCTCAGTTTTTGAAACTTGCAGGGTGTTTGATAAATGTCTAGGTAGCCAAGTCTCTATTCGTATCCCTAAGTTATTAAGTTATAGAGAATTATTATAAGTATTGAGTTATAGTTAATTTCAAGCAAAGTAATATGAGTAGTGATAAGAGTATTAAAAGTCTAATAATAAATTTTTATTAAAAGATGTGGCAATTCATGTCACATGCACTAGGTCATCAAGTCTTTGTACAATAAGCAATAATGATACATAGAAGAAAAAAAAAAAGACAATATAAATTGGATAAGATTAAAAAAATTTTTTTGGCCTTATTTTCCGAGCCTCATTTATTCTACTAGAAGTAGAATTAATAGAGCCTGAGCATGATTAACTTGCATCATATGAATATCTCCTGTACACGGCTGGTAAAATTGGGAAAATACATGTAAAACATTGCGACAAAAGGCTCCTATTGTAGGACGATATTTGATTCTTGGAAAGACCTCGTAAAAAGACGAGGTGCCTGGGACCAGATCCGATCAGTCTCAATCTAGGCCAACCTAATTTGGAAGATATATTTCTTCTATCCATGAAAGGCCCTAGGCAACAAGCTAAACTTAACGCAGAGGCCTCGCTCAATCAAAGTTCAGCACCTGTACTCTCACATTGAATGCAAGATTACAGGGAATATGGGATGTGGGGTCTCGCCGTAAAAAAGGAAACAGAGATCGGATCCGATTAGTCTTGAGCACGGCCCACCTCATCCGGAAGATATTTTTGCTAAATTATCTTGAGCTAGGTCAGAGGTCTCCCCAGAAAAAAAAAAAAAGACTTCAACGTTAGTTACTACAGAGCTAAAAGATAAACTAACATAAATACAACTGCAACGTTAGGTGTAGATGATCTTTTAACCATTTACATTTGTCAGCATAACATATTATGTTCAATTCAAATAGAATAAACTAATTTATATTTAATAATATAAATTTCCTCCCATTCTATAATGTGCTAATATTGGCATTTTGCTATCACAAATCATTTTTGCAATTCGGTCTTCGTAGTCTTGAACGAGAGGCCTTTTTTAGGTTGGGGGAAGGGGGCGGGGGGTTACCAGGAGGACGTAAGAGGCATGTGCTTATCAAGATTTTTTTCTTTTAAATTTTCTCTCATATTGAATTTTATCAAGAAGACTGCTTCAAAATAAGAGCTGTCATGTAAATTCATAAATAGTGAATTCATTAGAATGGCAAGAGTTGGTAGACTAGAAGATGGACAGTACAATGCTCCTACGTACTATCAAACAGAAGAAAAAGACTTTGATCCCAAAAAAAAAAAAAAAAAAAAAAATGAAGAAAAAGACAAAACTATGTTAGTTGAGAGTTGAGAAAGAATCAATATTTTGGGAAAGAGGGGACAAACCATCAGAAGAAAAAGACAAATCTAAGTTGGTTAAGAATTGAGACTGGCCAATAAATTTATCTAAGGGATCAGATGAAGTGCGAGGTCATCGAAGACGAGTACTATTGATTAGAAAAAGCAATCCTCCAGTTTTTCCCAATTTTACCATTATTTTTATTTCTTTTGTTCAGTGGATTAATTTTTCTCAATTTGTGGATTCCTAATTTAGCGAGAAAGTTCCTTTGTATGATTGGCTCCACATTTTTTTAGATTAGTCAATGACTCTTTGAGTTGATCAATGATGGAATAAACAAAATCAATCATAAGGTAGAAATTATATTGAAATTTGTGTGCTCTGAACATTGCAAGTCTCGCTATTTTTTGATACGTAATCAACATTGAGTGAAGTCTACATAATTAACTTTTTGGGCTAATTGCTAATTGACAATTGAGTCTAAAATCAATGACATTGTCCAAGGTGAGTTGCATCTAGTGTTGACTTGATGTGATAATGGGATCTTTATGGAAGCAAATGCTCTCTTTTTTAGGTGAGTAGTTCTAGGTTTCACTCGAAACCTGCAATTTACTCTATTATAATTTTAGAGTCAATTTGGAAATCGGCCAATTTCCTCTTTTTTTTTTTCTTTTTGTTTTGTTTTTGGGTAAGCCTAATTTTTCATTTGTTTTATCTGATTTTGACACAACCTAAAAAAAAAAAAAAAAAAAAAAGAAAAAGGAATGTAGTTACCTAGTTTTCTAAACTTTTTAAGTGCACCACAACCATAGCTTTACTTTGGCTTCAGCTAATCAATTTAAGTTTAAGTAGCAAGAAGGTATTTGTAATTAGGGGGTGAACAATTTTAGATTTCGTCCAGATTCCTCTTGGAATCTAGAACTCACCTGTTGGAACATGTTATTAATTTATTGGAACCTAAAATCTATTCTGCATATCCTAAAATTTGGAATTGAACCATATCACCACTAGTCTGATTCTTTTGTTTAAGGTTCTATTATGAAATCATGCTCACCCCTATTCTCTTTCCTTTTGTATTCTAATTAATTGACTATTAAACGAAGTCTACGCAACTTCAGGAGCTGATCACTAATTGATTGTTTATAAAATCAATGACATTGTCCAAGGCGAGTCGCATCTGGTGTTGGGTTGATGCGAAAACTTGACCATTACAAGAGGGAGTGCTCTCTGCTTGCTTATTTGCTCTCTTCCCTTTTCCATCGTTTACCTTCGTATCTCTGCTTGCTTGCTTCAAGAAAGACTCTCGCTGTCCAAAATGGATCACGCAATAAGCATCGATGGGAGGGACACAAGGGCGACGCCAAATGAAAGGCTTGAAGCTTTGAAGGGAAGGACTCTCCCGACTTCAGATAACCAACAACCTTTTGGAGATGGTGATCCGAACAAAATTATGGATTGTGACCTATATGAAGCCAAGATAAAAGTGGACGTCAAGAAATTCATCAATGCATTAAACAAGTGTCCGAGTCAAGGAAATTAGCATTGTCGCTAATTTTCAACCAAGTCATCCCCTCCGGGAATTCATTGCTTCATGTAGCAAAAAGCTCCAGGAGTAAACATGTCATGGAGCTCATTCTCTTTCATTACCCTTATCTCATGACTCAGAAAAACTTCTCGGAGGATACTCCGCTCCATGTCGCCGTGTGTAAGTCATTGAAATTAGCATTGTCGCTAATTTTCGACCAAGTCACCCCCACCAGGAATTCATCGCAAAAGCATGGTTATTTTTGCTTGAAATGTATCCAACACTATCCCGCCAAAGTTCTTTGATCGCCATGCTTGCGTTAAGATGCAAGTATTAATTCTTTCAGAGTAATTTTTTCCTTTAAATATTTCAGAATTAATGATGGTCATTTAAGCACATAGCAAAGAGGCCAGCGGAATGAGAATAGACCTTCTAATTCTAATCAATCGTCACTCCCAGTACTTGCGACTTTTGTTCCTGACTCTAACTGTTGGTTGGGACAAGTCTGTAC
This sequence comes from Eucalyptus victrix, assembly GCA_016097545.1. NCBI lineage: Eukaryota > Viridiplantae > Streptophyta > Magnoliopsida > Myrtales > Myrtaceae > Eucalyptus > Eucalyptus victrix. The sequence goes on along the minus strand of CM027845.1, from coordinate 10,566,079 downwards.
GGCTTATCCATCTTGCAATATGCCGCATATGGGACCTTATTCTGCTCCGCGGTCGTGTATTCCGATTATGGCAGTCCTCCTTTCCTAGAGAAACTCTTCGCAGTCTCCTATCGATTCCCTTTGATAGAAGGAGAGTTCCTGCTATTTTTCAGTTTGACTTCAAAATTACGTTCTCACGATTAGTGTTAGTATTAGTTCAAAGTATCAAATTGCTTTTTAGAATGGTATATTGTTTTCGAAATTCAGGCCAAAATCTCCCCTAGAAGGCACCAAGTTGCACCCTAGTGGACTTCTTGTCCCTTATAGTTTGGAAAATAACAATATGAAGGGAGGAAAAAACACAGAAAGTGGCCCAATGATCGACGCGAAATTTATTAACCATGGGAGAACTACCGTTTTTAGCGGTTTGGACTTAGGATGGATTGCATGCATGGTCCTCGTAAGGTCAGACCTAACCAAGGACACCGAATACGAAGTCAATAGGAAATCCATCCAGTCATTCATTTTTATTTTGTTCGTATTTGAATTCATCTATAAATTATGTAATAACGGTAGAAGAGAGATTTTGCCGGTCATCAGTGTCCTCACATTGACAGCAAAAATCTATGTAAAGCATCAAACTTGGCATACAAACACCGATTAATTATAGTTCTTTACTCTTCCTGTTTACTTCAAGCAATCGTTTTGCTAGAATCTCTTTCTATTGAGGAAGTAAAAAAATCCAAGATAAAGTTCACATATTTCATACCTTAATTTTTAAAAGACCAACATATAGAGAAAATCTTTCTCTATGTGTAGGCGAATACATATCACATTTGATTGAAGTCATTTGCTTCAAGTGTGGACAATCCCATTTAGAGGGTAATGAATGTATAAATACCTGTGGCAAAACATGTTGATTTCAATCAGATGGCTATCAACATTTTTCACACCTTGACCTTTGAGTATAAGGAGGTATTTCCCATTGCTATCAACTTTGAGGAAACAGATTTTTTTTTTTACAGGCTTCACTTATTCTAATAGAAGTAAAATTAAAGGGGCACTTGAATATGATTAACTTGCATCACATGAATGTCTCTTTTGTACACATATAGTATAATTGGGATAAATTGATTTAAAAACATATCAGTAGAGGGTTCTTATAGTACGACGATATTTTTATATGCATGAAAAGACCTCATATAGTTGGGACAAAAAGAAGATGTGGGGACCACACCCATTCAGAAGATATATTTAGAGATAATGACACAAAGAGTTCATGAACTTTTACTGAATGTGCAATATAATCCATGAACTTTTAATTTGTTCAATGTAGTCTCTAAACTTTAGCTCAATGTACAATATGGTCCCTAAATTTTTAATTTGTTCAATATAATTTTTGAACTTTTGGTACATATTCAATACGCTTCTTGAACTTATGAAAAAGTTCAATATAGTTGGGGATTATATTGAACATGTACCAAAAGTCTATGAATTATATTAAACAAATTAAAAGTTCATGGACCATATTGCACATTGAGTTAAAGTTCAGATATCACATTGAATAAATTAAAAATTTAAAAATCAAATTGCATATTGAGTAAAAATTCATGGATTGTTTATGTCATTATCCCATTAAAATACATGAAAAAGTCTCTGCTTTGACGGCAAAAGAGAAGACGGTGGGGGGTGAAATCCTATTATTGGCAGTTGAAACCAGACTTTTCGGGCAACGTTGATGAACCCGAAGGCTAAAAAAGGAGGAACTTTTCTGATTGCAGAAATCAAAGTAAAAACACAGAAGGTGGTCCAATGATCAACGAGAGATTGATAATTGAAGGAAAGTGGCCATTCTCTGGCCAAAAGGGAAAACAAAACATGATATTGAAGAGGCCAATCGGTAGAAATCGTATGGAACTTTCATGCCCACCAATCATCTTTGGTCTCCGTTAAGTGTCAAAATAGGTTTCATATAGATGTTACTTGTAACCGTTTGGGGGATGACATTTGCTTTTAACTGTGGATTTCTTTTGGCAAACTTTACCGTGCTCACACTTTAACTTCTATTTAACGCAAAATTTTAATATCTTTCATTTAAATTTTCAATTTAGATGTGTAAAATCGCATAAATATAATCAAATTATTCAGAACTCAAATATTAAAGGAAAAAGTCACAACTAAAATTATAACTAGATAACCCCTTAACTCCAACAAGGGTCAATGATTGAATGGATTACATGCATGGTCCTCAATAGGCCAGAATAAGGACATTGTCTATAAGTTAGTAGGAAATCCATCCATTCCTTCATTTTATTTTGTTCATATCTGAATTCGTCAATTAATCATATAATAATGGTAAAAGAGAAATTTTGCTGGTCATCAGTGTCCTCACATTGACTAGCACATATCTCTCACTATCTCCCGATTTTTCATTTTCTCAATAAATCAACTTTAATGCAACAAAAATAAACATGAAAGTGAAAAGGGAAAAGTATTAAAAAAGTCATAAACCTTTTTATGTTGTGCAAATTCAGTCATTTCCAACCAATTTTGGTCGATTTTTGCTAACTCGGATGTCACCGGTGACGTGGCTCGATCGGCCCGATGTAAACATTTTTTAAACATTTTTTAATATTTTTTCATCTTTTCATTTTCATTTTCATTTTCATTTTTTATTTTTTTATTTTTCTTTTTCCTTCTCCTCCTTCCTCTAGCCGATCGCTGGACCTCGATGACTAGCCAGAGGCAATGGCTAGTGAGGTCGAGGTTGACCTCACCAACCACCTCGCCAGTGGTCGCAAGCGTGGCCTCACGCTGACTGGGCGAGGGTCGAGCCTTACTCATGGTCGGCGAGGCTCGACCTCGCCAGATCCAGCGAGGGCGAGCCTTGCCTGGCTGGTGCGAGGCCACCCTCAAGGCTAAGGGTGAACATAGTCCGCGTTGGGTCGGTCCGCCCCCTAACCTTAGGACCAACCCACACAGTACTAGTTCTTAATTTTTGAGACCAATGACTGACCCTATTGAGCTTGGGACCAAGGATCGAACCGACTCAATGAATTTGGTCCTGTTCCAAGGTCAACCCGAGACCAACCGATAATTTTTAATTTCATTTTTTGTACTCTTTAAAAAAAACGATTGAGGGTCGAATTGACCCAATGAGTTTAGTCCAGTTTAGGGTCAACCCAAGATCAACTAATAATTTTTTATTTTATTTTTTGTACTCCTTAAAAGGGCAACCAAGGATTATACTTCCCAATGAGTTTGATGATGAGTGAGGTCAACTAAGCAAGGCAAGCAGTGAGGGTCAAGTGGAGTGAGTATCGAATAAAATAAGCATCGAATGTTGAGCTGGGAGCAACAAGCCAAGCGAGCGGCGAGTGGCATGGGTGACCCAAAGCGAGCGAGGCGAGTGTCGAATGGCGAGCGGAGAAGTTGTTTCTTTCGAATTTGTTAAATTGAAGACTAAGATGACAAATAAGACAAAAGAGAACGATTACTAGAGGAGGATGACATAAGGATTTGTTTATGCATTTTTGGATGCCATAAGGACTCATCACAAAAACATTTTCCTCTTTCATAAATTATAACTATTAATGCCGTAAAAAACATTAAAAATCTAAGTTATTAAAGAACAATGTAAAATTACTTGAATTGCTAACTAAAAAGCTGTTTAATATTGTTGATGCCGTTTATTTTAAGGTTTTCTTTATATAACGAAATTATAAGTAATATATTGTGTGTGTGTGTGTGTGTGTGTGTGTGTGTGTGTGTGTGTGTGTGTGTGTGTGTATTGTATACACATACACATATATATAGTCAGGGTTGGTCCTAGTTAGACCGACCCGGAACTCTCAAGATCGAGGACCAACCCACACAGTGTTGATCTAGGAATTCTATGACTAAGAACTGATCCAATCTCTCTAGGAATCAAACTAGGACCGGCAGGGTTGGACCGGTCCAAGGTTGACCCTAAGACCGATGCTCACCCCTACTCAAGGCCTAGGCGGTGAGGCTCTCTCTCGCCAAATCTGGCGAGGATCGAGCCTTGCTACCTAGGCTTCAATGGCGGCCTCGCACCAACCAGGTGAGGCTTGCCCTCACCGGATCTGGCGAGGTCGAGCCTCACCGGCCATGGGCAAGGCTTGACCCTCGCCAGATCTGACAAGGTAGACCTCAACCTCGCTAGCCGTCGCCTTTGGCCGGTCGCCAAAATTCGACGACCGGCTAGAGCAAGGAGGAGGAGAAGGAAAAAATAAAAAATAAAATTTTAAAATATTAAAATATTATTAAAAGTTGTTCACGTTAGCGCTGATTAGGCCACGTCAACCAGACATCGTTTAGTTAGCAAAATCCAGCCAAAATTGGCTGGAAAAGACTAAATCGGAACAACGTAAAAATGTTTAGGACTAAATTGATACAAATGCAAAATGTTTAGGACTTTTTTAACACATCTCCCAAGTGAAAAAGAAAGTCAAGGCTGCAATTCCTATAAATGAAATACAAATTTTTATTAACTGTTTAATAAAAAAGCTGAATTTTCTTATGCGAAATTTGATCTTAATTAAATCAAGATTTCTTCTTCTTCTTCTTTTTTGATTTTTTTCCCATTTTGAATTTCATTAAGAATATTGCTTCAAAATGAGGGCTGTCATGTAAATCCATAAAACATTTATTTGTGAATTTATCACACTCGCAAAAGTTGGTAGACTAGTAACATAACGCTCCTAACTCCAACAAGACTGGTGGAAGAAAAACGATATTTTGGGAAAATGGGACAAAATTAAGTTGGTTGAGAGTTAAGACCGACCAATCCATTTATTGAATGTGATTCACGAGAAGTTTGCCATATGTAAGAAATATCGGCCCCATTGATTGTGAGATCAGCGACGATGAGGAGTATTCATTTGAAATAAATTCCTTTATTTTAGGTTACATATTATTCCCATTTCAGATTATTTTTTTCTCAATGTTGATCACTAATTTAATACGAATTTTTTTATGGTTGTCCCATCATTATTTGAGGTGAGTCTATGACATTCTTTGAATTGATCAAAACAGTAATGAGGAGACTCATTTTATTAATGATAGAACCAAGGGATAAAATCATAGTGTAGAAATAAAATTGAAAGTTATATTCTTTGAACAGCATGGTTCTCACTATTTTTGGACACCATAATTAACATAGTCTATTTGACTAGGACTCCACGACAACTTCCTGGGCTGAACACTTATTGACTGTTGGGTCTGAAATCATTGACATTGGCCGATGTAAGTCGTACTGGGGGTTGGGTGGATGTAAAAACTTGACCCTTTATAAAAGCCGAGTGCTCTCTCTGCTCTTGCATTCTTACTACACAAGGGGGGAAGAAATCAAGAAAGACTCCCGCTGTCTGAAATAGCCCACGCTATAGGCATGGACCATGGTGAAACGAGGGCGGCGCTATACAAAAGGTTTGATGCTCTGAAGAGGAGATCTGTCCCACGAAAATACCAACAAGAGCTCGGAGATGGGGATCTGAACAAAATTATGGATCGTAACCTATATGAAGCCACGAAAAAAGGGGACGTCGACCAATTCATCAATGCACTGGAAAATGTTATGAAGTCGAGGAATCTAGCTTTGTTGCTAATCCTCAACCAAGTCACCCCGTCCGGGAATTCATTGCTTCATGTAGCAGCAAGCTCTAGGAACAATGATGTTATGGAGCTCGAGAACAACCAGAACAATGATGTTATGGAGCTCAAGAACAACCAGAACAATGATGAGAACAATGATGTTATGGATCTCGAGAACAACCAGAACAATGATGTTATGGAGCTCGAGAACAACGATGTTATGGAGCTCATTCTCCTTCATTTTCCTCACATGGTGACCCATAAAAACTCCTTGGACGATACTCCGCTCCATGTTGCCGTTCGAGAACAAAGATTCAACGCAACAAAAATGCTAATTTACCTGGGAAAAAACCCGGAAATTATATACCGGAAGAATAAGGATAGTGAATCTCCATTGTATCTGGCAGTCAAAAAGTGCAAGTTTTCAGAATGGCTGCATCGCAAGGGGGCGGGCTGGCAGATTCTTCAGCTTCTCTTGCAAGAATCTGCTCAAGATGAATGTTACGCAGACAACATACAGGGCACGTCACCAATTTTGGCCGCAATGGAGCCATGGATCCCAGGTAATGGATACTTTTACGAGTAGTCCACTAGTCCATAAATGCATAGATGTGAGTAAACTGCATCGCTATTTGCTCTTTTTTCAAAATTCATATTCGTCCAGTTTGGAGAAAAGCTTGATGATAGCGTTTGGTCAAAAAGCATATAACTCTGTAGGAGCTAATAGCAATAATTATTTAATGAGTTAATTGCACCAAACCTAAAAAGTGCGACGACCTGTTAGGTAAATTGGAAGAAATTATAGGTCGGCTTCCGAAGTTACTCCACGTGCGTGATGAAAACAGGGGGACACCACTGCACGTTGCAGCATCGGTTTCAAGTTATCCTGCAGTGAAGCTCCTGCTGGAGAAATGCCCTCATCTCGCCCTTCAAACGGACAAAAACGGCTCCTACCCGATTCACATCGCTTGCGATTGCAAAGGCAGCAGCTTACTCCACAATCTCCGAATTAAAAAAGACACGTGGCCCGACCTGGCAGAGATAAAAAACAAAAAGGGTCGGAATATTCTTCACGTTGTAGCGGAGGCCGGGAACGATGTAGTGCTCCAACACATATTCGAGTTATGCGGCAAGAACGTCATCAAGAAGCTGGTGAATTCGAAAGATGTCGAAGGAAACACACCCCTCCATTTGGCATTGATGCACAACCATTGGCGAGTTTTGAGCCTTTTGACGAAGGTCAAAAGTATTCGTTGGGAGCTTCGGAACAATGATGGGTTGACCGCCCTGGATGTGGCCATGGAATACGAAAGCTTGTCAACGGGAAATCCAATGGTAGCGTAATTTTGGTTGCAGACTGTTTTCACTCTTAACTGAATCTAATGTGCTCAGGATTGATGACTAATTCTCTGATTGGACATTCGCAGTTAATAGGATGTGCGATTTTGGTTATGGCCGGTGCCCGACAAAGCAAAGGCCCACCAAGAGAGCAACGTTCTCGGGCAAGCAAATCATCTCATTCTGAGTGGATCAAGGACCAAGTTAATACTTTACTGTTAGTGGCCACGCTTGTGGCCTCCGTCACATTCACTGCGGGTGTAACCTTGCCTGGTGGATATAATGCTTCCAATGATTCCCACCCGGGAACGGCGACCATGTTGCGCCATGGAGCGTTTCAGCTTTTTGTAATTGCTAACATGTTAGCCATGTACAGCTCCATTCTTGCAGCTGTAGTCTTCCTCTGGGGTCTTGGTAGAGATTTCAAGATTGCAAAACTGGCTTACCACTTAGCTGGGCTATTATTGTTGATGGCTCTCACCGGCATGTCAGTGGCTTTTTTTGCAGCTGTAACTGTAGAAGTGAGCAAACTTACTTGGCTTACGAGCCTTGTTCTGTGTGTCGGAGTCCTTTACCTCGCGATGGTCTTGATGGTTTTAGCAGCCTTGATATTCCCATCCTCCAAGTTTGCTATGTTTATTATGGTCACAGCGGTATCTAAAGTTGGGAAAGTTGTCATACACTATGTTTGGGTTTTTAGCTTTGTTATGGGTAACATAGTACCTGAATTGTTACTCAAATTCTATTTCGAGTTACAGGACAATTTCTGTCAGCTTGGGTGTAAGTGTACATTCCGAGTATGAGAGTCCTAAGAACTTCGTCGGACTATGTACTGATCATCAATTCAATGCGAATCTTCTATTCTATCTGATTAATGGTTCTTCTCATTAGAAACTCTTAAGAATCTTCTATATTCCCTTTAATAAAAAAGGAGTTTCTGCTGTTTTTCTTTCCTTTTCCCCCTCCTTTTATCCTTAGTTTCCCTATTAATACATCAATATATTTATACGTCTTCTAATGCATTAACTCGGGACACCAAGAGAGAACCCTGCAAACCTCCACGTAGAATGCCACGAGTCAATCGAGTCACCTGCTCTTCCTCCTCCAACTTTTATTTTTATTTTGAGAAAAAATGTTCCATCAATATCGAGTCACCTGCCCCTCCTTTTCTCCTTAGTTTCTACTATATAATTTTATTTTTAAATATAATTAAAAAAAAATTTATAAGGCATTTACGTGTATTTTTAAATTCTTCTATATTTTTTGACATGTCAACCTATTCATGCGTCGTTTATTATTTTATTTTCTTTCTTTTTGTATTGTATTCTGTTATAATTATTTTTACTTTTGGTGCGAGTCATTTTGGAAGGCCTATTTTTATGGAATTAGGTTTTGGGCTTGTTGAACAAGAATGACCTTTGTAATTATTGAAGAATTGAGGAGCTTGCAATTTACTTTCTATGGTTATCTATATGTTAATTAATGATTGAGTAATGGGTTCAAATTTGGATTTCCAGTTAAGGGCGATCATCCTTTTAATTACAGTTTTCAAATTTCTGAGTTATTAGTCTTTTTCATTGTTCTAATAATTCTCCCCAAAGTTGTATTAATTGAAATTTTAAATAACAAATTTATGTCTACAACTGTTTTTTCTAACACAATAATACAGTGAAAAACTGTATATTCTAGCTTTAATAGTCAATAAATATTTATATATATAGATGCAAATTAGAGATTATAAGAAAGTCCAATTAAAAGCAAAAACCACGTGTATTAAAGACTATGTAACATGTGGAATTTGACAATGGACACACATGTAAACTAGAGCAGAATTTGACTATGATGCTATGTTAAAATATTTTGACTCAAAATATTATGTCAATTGGTGAAAAGAAATCACATGAATATAAAAATATATAACCTACATGACATGCAATGTGTGATATTTCAAAAGCTATTATATTATCAATTTTTTTTATCTTTAAATGGTAAATATATTTGTTGATTATTTTAGTTAATTTCTTTCCCATAGTTCATTTCTATTCCCATAGATGTCAAGACTTGGATTATGGTATTTAATCATGTTAGTTCTATTTCGTGCTTGGCTTTTTCATCTTGATATCAAGACCGGTCCTGACAGGACAAGTTCCAAGTTGGGTCGGAACCGCTCCCCTCTAAAACTGTGGTGAATGGTCTTTATAATGTTTGGTACTCTGCACCGGGCAAACAAGGAGGAAAGTTCCCCATTGTATTTGGCAGTCGAACCCGAGCACTCGGAGATCCTCATACTTTCGCTCGCCGTTCCATTTGGTCCGTCAAGGATTCAGGGCATGTCCCCTTTTGTGCCGCAGTAACTCACTGGAATCTGGGTACTTCAATTTCAAGTTCCGAAATGAGATGTTGTCATTCCATTCACTGATCCAACGATCAGAAAAAACTCAGGCCATGTCTGCATTGAGAAAATTTTTAGCATACGTTCCATCATATTCATTATCACCTAAGAAAGTAAACCATCAGTCATGGTCTTTGGGATCCTTAGCGTCTTTAATGCCAATCTGCTGAAATAGATGACAGAAAGGAAGGAGGAGCTTTTCCATTTGAGAGATGCGGCAAACCACAAACGGCATCATCTACATTCAGCAGCATATCTCGATCACAGTGATGGAGTCCAGTTTATGCTGAGAAAATCCACCACTAGCGCTATCGAGTATGACGGGGATGGAAATCTTCCGATTCACATCACTTGCAAGACGAATCAACTTGGGGCAGTCAAGGATCTACTTTTGCAGTAACTGAGCGAGTATCTAAACGGAGAGGGACAAAACATTCCGCATGTTTCAGCGAAGTATAGCATATACTCGGCCACGGAACACATACTCAGAAGTCCCGAAGCAGAGAAGCTTGTGAATGAAAAGGACAGTGATGGGAATACGCCACTCCGTTTGGCCACAATGCAATGGCAATCTGGGATTTTGTTCTTCACATGGGGGATGCAAGAGTCGATCTCAAGGTGGAGACCAAGACGTGCTTCACTGCGCTTGATATTTGCCCAGGGAGCACTTGCAAAGGGACTATTCCTACCAAAAGGAATCACCGTCTTTCTAATATCTGCAGCCAGTGCAAAATACACTCTTTTCATAGGCGACGTGTGATCTAGCAGTATATGTAACTAAAATCTGAGTAAACAATATGTCCTGTAAATACACAGACGCGGCACAATGTCTTGTCTTTTCCTTTGCTTCCATGATAGAGTCTAACGCTAAGGATATTGCTGTTTGCCGGAACACCCGAAAGCAGAGATTCGGTAATGGTCATGCCAGAGCTAGAGCACGAAATCGTAGAGCGATGAATCCAGACTCTAAGAGACTTTGTGAAGGACTGGTAAACACCTGCTTGCTCTTGGCAACAGAGGCCACGTCACTTTAGCCATTGGTCTGGCGGTTTCAGGAGGGTATAACGGTTCTGGCGCAGGACAAGACCATGGCATTGCCACAGTATTGAAGAAGACTATGCTTTCGCATGCAATACATTCTCCATGTTCAACTAGATGGTCGTGGTTGTCATGCTTCTCTACGCACAAATCAATGACCCTCCATGTTCAACTCGAAGGTTTTCACTGGTCATCATGCTTCACATTCCAGCAGGCACAAAAGCAAACTCAATTTGCGAATGCTATTTGGAACTTTACCATCATCTTCACTCTTCAAGCTATGTTCTTTGTGCCGCTCAGATTGGATCAAACTTTCCTTCACCATGTCTCCTACTACCTCATCTTGATCGCTCTTTCCAGGACAAGGAGTTTTGATCGGAACTGTGCCGACACTGACAATGAAAGATGAGGGGATCTCAATGTGAAGACTCGTGGGGGCTGAGATAAACACTCAGCCTAGTGGTTCGGAGTGGGTTTAGTGGTCATAGGCACATAAATATCTTTACTGGAAAACTTGTCCCAGGGAAGGATGAGTTTGAGAGCATTACGACTAGCTGTAGCTACCATAGTCGAAAGACAGAACTCAAGCCAGTTGAAAGAATTTTTCCTTTTCCAATCCAGCAGCAGTTAGTAACGTTCGCTTGGTGGAAAGGCCAACATGAAGAAGGCAAGATTGGTGTTTCCATATCTAACAAAAAGGGCATGACAAGGACGGCAAAAGGCATGCCAGAGCTACAAGCTGGTCTCTTGAATCAAATTGTCTTCTGCTTACACAGTTGTAACAATAACATAAAGGGATAAATCATCTAAGTTAATGAATAAGAATATATCATGTAAAGAAAGCAGTCAGTTATTTCGCACCTAAACATCAGAAAATCTGGAGCAAGCTAGGATTAAAAGCTCAGCACTTCAGTCTGTTCTGAGGCATCCACAAGAAGTTGTGCTTATTCTTTACCGGAGGCAGCTAGTAAGCACTCAGATTAACCAAAAGAAGAGAGAGAAAGTTAATCAAATAAGAAAGACAATGGAATGGTCGCATCACTCGGCAGTGACTGCCCCCACTTCAGCAGCTTTTTCTCCCTCAGGAGCTTCAGGAACCTCTGCTTTCCCAGAGTCACCACGGTCTGGGGTGACTTTGGGAGGGGTTGCCAGCTTCTCTGCGGCCGGTTTCTCCGCAGCACTACCAGGAACATCACCAGATGTGGCAACTGCAGGAATTTTCCCACTCTTTTCGTCCTTGCTCCCTTCCTTTGTGTCCTTCTCCTTTTCGTCTCCTTCCCATCTTTCGTGGGCGGTGGCGATGGGGGAGGCATCATGTGAGGCGGAGGGTGCTGTTTCAGCTTGAACAAAACTTGCCTCATTCTCGAAAGATCAGTTGGCTTTCCTGGCTTTGGCCCCTGAACGACCACCATTGAAGGGCTTTTTCTCGGCTTCCCTCTTCCCTCTCTTCTCTATGTTTGGAACTTCTCGAGGAATGATCTCAGCTATGGCTTTCCAGTAATGCTTGTCAGCTTCCTTGTGGAACTTCTCTTGGTTGGCCAAGTACAGCTGACATAAAAGAACAGGTGATGCTCTTGAGGTGACCTAACGAAGTCTTCTTTGGCGTTTCAAAATACGAGGATCAGATGTAGTAAGTGAAAGTTGCGAAAAGAGTGATTGTGTTTCTACTCATTAGAAGTTTTACCTTCTCTCTTTCTCTGTTATCGGCCTTGTTTGTTTCGCAGTTAAGCTTCCTCTTCTCGTAGAAAGCTTGTTTATACTCCTCAGCCTCAGCAATTATCTTCTCCCGCATCTCCTTCTCCCTCTTCTCCTTTTCCTCGAGTTGAATGGCGTTCTGACTGCATTCGGAAGGTGGTTACGGTTTCTCCTATCGAATCTGAACTCATTTTCTACCAAAATTCATGGAAAACAGAAAAGTGCCCGGTAGTGCAACTGTTGTCACGGGGGTTACAATGCAATCTCTAAGCAGAAAGATCAGATAATGCTTTTCAGAGAATAAGAGCAGCCAAACTAAAACACCCACAGAAAAATCCAAAGTAACTAAAAAGCCAAATCCTTCCTGGTTTATTACGAACGGCAGCTGCAAAATTGGTACAAATGAAAATCAACGCTTATGAATAGAAGCTATCAAGAAGTTCCTATTCAAAAGTTACACAGAACTATATGCATGAAGACTTAATACCATGTAGAAGTTGTCAAGGACTTAAGAAGCCCTTCATATGCTGCTATTGATGGATAAAAATTTACTTGGAATAAGACAGATTGACCAATATTCAATCATCAAAACACAAATGATCAGATTGCATTTGCACCAAACCCAACAATAAGACTGGAAAAATAGGGAGAAAATAAATAGAAGAAAAACCTCACCGTCTCCAATCACGTCGAGCGGCACCTTCCTCGACCATCTCACTCGGCGGGGGCAACAGAGGTCCATCCAACACGAAACCACCTCCACCGCCCTCCTTCTCCTCCTCCTCCTCTACTCCGTTCATCGCCGACTCGAAGGGCGAGACAAAATCCGGGTCCGGGGTCGTTACGCCGAACCCGTAGACCTCGGGCGACGCCTGGCTGTCGCCATACCCGGCACCGCCAGCGTCCCCGAAGATGTCGGCCTCCTCGGCGGAGGGAGGGGCAGCGTCGGCGGAGACGTCGTCGGAGGGGGCGAAGGCTGGGTCGTAGCCCATGAAGGCGTCGTCCTGGAAAGGGCTCGGGTGGTGGTGGGCCTGCGAGTCGGGGACGTGGGGGTGCTCTTCGGCTTCAGCGTCCCCGGCGTCGAATGACTCCATTTTCTCAGATTCCCTGCAGCTCCGGACAACACAACGGCGTGAAGGCGAGGTCTCTCTCTTGATTTTCTTCGACTTTGTTCTGGGTTTGTTCCACGTTCGAGCCTCTGCCGTTGGGGAAGAACGCCGAGTTCGGATCGAGAATGTGCGTGGGGGCGTGTGTGGGTGTGAAGCTGCAGCGAAAGTCAATGCTCTCTTTTCTCTCTCGCTCGCTCTTCCTGCTTTGAAGAGGTGACGCACAGGTGGAGCTTCCATGGGAACGTGTTGAATTTCCATGCGATATTGGAGGACAAGCGCAATAGCGACGTCGTCGTTTTCCAGCCGTTTTCGTAACACGTGGGTTGATATTCTTTTAGTTCGTCTCAGAAAAATAATCTCCGGCTAATTGTGGATTATTACTCCGAGCCCAAAACATTAGGCCCCTAAAACATTAGGCCCATAGGACGTGTAAACCACATGCTAAAATTACGCATGTGAGCATTCAATTTTTCAAAGGTCTTACGTTGGATAGTTGATAAAAAATGAAATCAATTATAAATTGAGTTATCTCCTATTAATAGTTAATCTTTCGAACGAATGCAGGTTCACGCTTGGCTTTCAGTTCTGTTGCGCGTCCCCATAAATGGAATCAGAAGTCAATGTATTGATTGGACCACCGAATGTATCGGTATTGGCCTTATTTGGTGACAATACCGACCAAGGAATCTGGGGCATCATGGCACATGCTTCGGATAAGTGAAAAGTAACCCACGTGAAGGAAGGACTGGGGCAGAGCAACGGGCCGTACTGGCACGGGCCCAGCACGATCGAGTCCATGTCTAGGGCCATGAATCGTTTTACGTTTGGAATGATCAGGCCCACGGACCTGATAGGCCCAAAGTTGTAGAATTAATAAAGACAACGATGACATTCTGAAACATTGAAAGAGACCAGAGACCGATCACCACTTTTTCAATTCATTCCGTATTTTTTGTGACTTACCTCACCGCCATCTATGGTGCCTTCCGTAGTCTATGGTTAGAACCTTTATGAGAAAAGGTCCACCTTGTCTGCAATTATTTTTTTGAAAAACGTCTATCTAGTGGCTTTTGCAAGAATTGACTCCATAAGAACGTGTCCAACATAAATAAGAGAATGATGACGATACTGTATCATCCGAATCACAAGGAGGGTTATTATAGCTATTTTGTGTGTGATCACTATTAGGGTGCCACTAAGTAAATTTTTTTTTCCAAATTATTTTAAGATTAACTTGTATGGCAATTTGATTTAATGGATGAGTGTTTTCCATTAACTTACCTCATTGATTTATCTATTATTTTCAATATTTGCAAAAAAAAAAAAATTAAAAAATTCTATAAACAACTTTCATTCATCAATTTTTTAAAATTACTGCCGGAACACGGCAATTTGGGCAAAATGAGGTATTTAGTTTCTATTACCCCAACACGGAACATGCCTTCAATAGACAATATTGAACGTCAATCCAATGTACTCCTCGTATCCAATTTCAAAGTTCCATCTTGCATTTATTCTTAGTTTTAGGATTGTTAGGAGCATGCAACAAAAACCCGATACCATTTACCTAAAGATATTATGTTCATTTAAAAGTTTAAGTCAATGAGAGTTTAAGCCAATAAATAATGAGTCAAATTAGAGTTTAAATCAATGAGTTATGAGCCAAATAAAAGATTGAACCAATGAGTCATGGGCCAACTATAATATATTACACCACATTTACACCCTTATAAAAAGAAATGACAATGGAAATTAGTTAAAACTCTCTACGACTAGAATGAAACACTATCACGGGCATTGTAAACATCCGTCTATCTGTTCAATTGAGATCTAATGAATTCAAATAGGTTCATCTACACATATGACCAAATCTTTCATGAAGTACATTCTTCTATACTCCAACGGCAATCGCCATCATCCATTTCAAGACCAAAGGAGACACTTGAAAACTCACTAGAGAAAAAAAATCTCCATTGGTGATTGCCTAACTTTCTGTGTAAAAAAAAAAAAAAAGGTTGTGCATGTGGTGCTGCCGTGCGTGTTTAAGTTGTCTTTCCGTGCACTCCTTCTTAGCCTTCAACCTCTGGAAACCAGAGAGAGCTGACCAACAATGACTGGAGTAAAGGGCAAGAACTGTGCCAAGCAATATGATTTTCTCCTATAATATACTCACCCCACATGCTGTGTCGATACCTCCAAAGCACCCACTTGATGTTATTTTATAAGTGAATGTCCACATGTGAAGAACTTAAGAAGTTGACCTGACATTAAAAAATAACAGAAAGTATGACCTGCTAGCTGCCAAGTTTTTTGCTATGTGAAAACCGGAAGTCTCTTGTTATGTCATTGATCGAGCTCGGAAGCTGAAGAGAAGAGGAAGACGGGATTGGTGGGAACCGGAGAAAAGGAGAGGGCAGATTCACCGACGGGTATGAGCGGGTACAAGAGAATCGGCTCCGAGGTCGAGGACGATGATTTTGACGACGATTTGGCTCGATGCCAGCGTCAGTTGAAGAGGAGGAAAAGTACCAGAAGATATGTTCTTGCCTGTGCGGTCTTTGTTTCTCTCAACACCGTCCTCCTAGGCTATGGTATGTTGGCGACAGCATCTTTCCCCTCTTCCTCTTTATTTTTATTTTTTTCCTTTCCTTATCAGTAGTTGCACGGTTGTCTGTGAATGTTTGACTGCCAAAGTCCCAGTACGGTTGAAGATGTGGATTTCTGGTATAGAAGTTTCCACGAAAATGGGAAGCGCCCCCAATTTGAGTGTGATTTGAAAAAGTGATTTCTTTGTTAGGTCCTCCAATAAAATTGTAGACTCCGATAGATAAAGAGCATCATGGAGAAGAGAATATCGTTTCAAGAACCGATGAAACTCGAAGATCCTCTGTTTTGAAAAGAGTGGAAGATGGATTGTTCACATTCCATTTGATGGTCGGAAACAAATTAAATGCTATGCATTGTGTGTGGGAATTGGTAATTCAGAAGATTTCTCAAGTAAAAATAGAGATGTCTGTTATATTACTAATGATATGTCGAGTATCAATGTAATTTCATCCGGTAACCTCAATTTTGCTTTTCTTATGTATGTCTTTTATGTGCATACCATTGGGTCTGAAATACATCTCAACAGACATATGGAAAATTGTCCAAAAGTTCTAAACATATTATACTTTTGCAAATTTAATCCTAAATCTTTTTTATTTCTTGCCAATTGAGTCCATCTGCCAATTTTAGCCGAAAATTGTTAACTTGGCCGATTGGCGCTAATGTAGCACTTTCTAATAATTTTTTTTTGTTGAAATTTTGAATTATTTTTATTTTTATTTTGCTCCTTTGGGGAGGAGGGGTTTGGGGTTGGGGCTAGCAAAGGTTGCCAGTTGACCCTTGCCTCCCCAAGCAAGAGCCTCGACCGAGATCGTCACCCTTGCTTAGCTAAATCTGACAAGGGCGTTGCGGCCCTTGCATAAGGTCGGCAAGGGCGGTGATCTATGAAGCACGGATACTCTCCGGAAGCCTTCGTGTTGTGTCCGACACTCTGACACATGTCCGACACACTCCAACACGTCCCGACACGCTCCGACACGAGGTCAATGAGTGTCGAAAAATCCGACACGTGGTCAACTCTTTCCAACACGCTTCCACACGCGAGTCCAGAATTCCGACACGCAATTCTGACACGCATGGAGTCAATTTTAAAATTTCTAATACTTGAGAGATCAAAATATAAATATATACAAAAGAAGTAATAAAAGAAGTAATAAAATTGCTATAAATATACATGCACGGGGTCAATTTTTTTTTTTTTAGTTTTATTTTTTTGAATTGTTTTATTTTTTTTTTAAAAAAGTCTTTTACTATGAAAGAAGTAATAAAAAACGCTATACATGATAAATAAATAAATTAAAAAATATCATTTCAGCATTTTTCTTTAAACAATGTTTTTTTCCTCTAAGTTTTGTGTATTATTGTAACAAATTAAAAGAATGAATGATATTATTTAATATTTTTCGTGTAAATTAATTCTAGGATATTTTTATTATTATTTATTTATGCATTTATATATAAAAATATATTTAATATATAACGTGTCGGAAAGTGTCGAAATTCTCTATTTTTAAGAAATGACGTGTCGACGTGTCGTGTCGTGTAGTGTCGCGTGTCACGTGTCCGTGTCAGTGCTACATAGGCGGTGATGCCCTCACCCAGGGCCAACGAGGGTTGACCAACCCTCCCTGTGGTTGGTGAGGGCCGTTGGCCCTAACCCCAAACCAGCTAACCCCAAACCCAAAATAAAAATAAAAAAACATTAAAAATTCAAAAAATAAATTGTTAAGAAATTATTAAAAATTGTTGTATCAGCATGGTCATATCAGTAATTTTTAACCAAAATTGGTCAGATGGACTTAATTGACAAGAAATGAAAATGTTTAAGACTGAATTAATAAAATTGAAAGGTTTATGATTGAATTGGCAAAAGTGCAATTGGTTTAGGACTTTTTGAACAATTTTCCATCCAAACATATGTTGATGTGAAATGCTAGGGTTCCGTAGGGCAAAATAATGAAATTTTTTGGTGTTGATAATTTTCTTCAGTTGCCAATGATATTAGCAAGTTACAAGCGTCTTATTGAATTTACCATTGTCAAAATTAATTGCTAAGTTGCTCGATTCTTATTGCCTACTATCCACTTTTATGTAAACATTTGCTTCAGTGACATGGTCTTCGCATTGACCTTGATCATGATTATTTAAGTGCATCTATGGTTTTCCAGTAGGTGGGTGGGTGGATTTTATTTGTGGTTGCAGTAGATTAATGTGTCACAACCTGTTCACCTTTCAGTTTGATCCATCAACACTTTGTTAAGTTGGAAATGAATTGACATGCTCGACTACTTGCAGATGGAGGTGTCATGAGTGGAGCAATTATATTCATTCAGGAAGATCTCAGAATAACTGAGGTTCAGATAGAAGTCCTTGTCGGTTGTTTGAGCATAATTTCGCTCTTCGGTAGCATAGCTGGAGGCCGAACATCAGACATTATCGGTAGAAAATGGACGATGGCGTTGGCTGCTGTTGTCTTCCAAGTGGGTGTGGCTGTTATGACCTTTGCCGATTCATTTCGAGCACTAATGATAGGAAGATTGCTGGCTGGGGTTGGAGTGGGTTTTGGAGGCATGATAACTCCACTTTACATTGCCGAAATTTCACCAACCATCAGTCGGGGCACGCTCTCTTCCTTTCCAGAGATCTTCGTGAATCTAGGAGTCCTCCTAGGTTATGTCTCGAACTACATATTTGCAGACCTTTCAGTGCACATAAACTGGAGGGTCATGCTTGGAATTGGGATATTGCCCTCAGTCTTCATCGGTTTCGCACTCTTTGTGATCCCTGAGTCTCCAAGATGGTTGGTCATGAAGAACCGTGTGGACGAAGCAAGATTGGTTCTTTTGAAGACACACGAAGACGAGAGAGAGGCTGAAGAGAGGCTTGCAGAAATACAATTAGCTGCTGGAACTGAAAATAATACGAGGAAATATGGAAGCAAAGCCGTGTGGCAAGAGCTGCTGTGCCCTTCTCCTCCTCTACGACGGATGCTAATCACGGGTATCGGAATCCAGTGCTTCCAACAGATAACGGGCATAGATGCTGCCGTCATTTACAGCCCGGAGATTTTCAAAAATGCGGGAATAAAAGGTAATTCAAATCTTCTCGCGGCTACAGTTGCTGTGGGTGTTACGAAGACTTCTTTTATACTGGTCGCTATATTTCTGATCGACAAGGTCGGTCGGAAGCCGTTGCTTTATATTAGCACGATTGGCACGACCGTTTGCTTGTTCGGCGTCGGGGTCTCTCTCTATTTGCTAAAGGAAGGAGGAGCTGGGGCAGCAGCACCTCTGTTGGCGATCCTTTTTGTTTGTGGTTACGTAGCTTTCTTTTCCGTTGGAATCGGCCCTATCTGTTGGGTGGTGTCCTCAGAAATTTTCCCATTGAGGTATCGTGCTCAAGCAGCAGCGCTCGGGGCGGCCGGCAATAGGGTGTGCAGCGGGCTCATCTCCATGTCCTTCCTCTCGGTATCTCGAGCAATCACGGTAGCGGGAACGTTCTTTGCATTTGCCGCAATGTCGGCTGCTTCTGTTGCATTTGTTTACGCGCTTGTTCCAGAAACAAGAGGGAAATCATTGGAGCAGATCGAGTCGCTGTTTCAGAACCCACGCGATTGTGAAGGAAGCCACGTCAAGATGGAAGACACCGAGCGTCTTGTGGAGAAAGTCACTTGAGTGCTGTCATCTTCAGTAGACAAGCAAATAACTTTTCTTTACAAGAAGCTGATTACAGCAGGGGAAAAAATAAATAAATAAACATATTTCATCACGATTCCTTGATTCACATTGCAGATATGCATGAATTGTAACATGTCGGGTCCATTATCTAGTAGAGAAAATCAGAAGTTGTCAACCTTCCAAGAAAGAGAAATTAAGATATATCAATATTGTTTAATTATTTTTAACACAACTGATTCACGTGATAGAATGGATGTATGTATTCATATTTATTAGGTATTGCTGTTCTACGGCACATCCCAAGATGGCACAATTTCAAAAACGTTATTGAAAGCCTTTCAAGTTACTCTTCATGTCTCATTTCACAATAATCATCTTGTATCCGTTACTTGACTTTAGCGGGAAGAAAAAAACGGTGGGAAAGAGCCTCTTCTGCCATATTAATAAGAAAATGAAGCTAAATGGTATTTTTCCTCATATATTTTAGGTAACAAATTTTGAAGTTTCTCTTTAGCTCATTAATCAGACTCGGGAATCAAAACCTTTTACTATTTGCACCCAAGATTCCGATTTTATGGGGAAAAAAAAATATGTACTAATGATACTGCAATCATTCATTCATCTAATTCACTATCAATTGCCCTTATTGGGAGGATTAATTTTTCCACCACTACTGGAAAAGAATCATATGCAGGTGTTCTCAACCTTGCAAGAATCTCACATAGGATAATCAACGGAGAATGAAACAATTATAAATCTAGTCGGTCCATAAATAAGTAGTTAAGCTTTCGAAGGATTGCAAGTTCATATTTGGCTTCCTACTCTGTTGCACGACCCCATAAATGGAATTAGAGCCGATGTGTTGATGTAGTGTTGCATGTATTAGTGTCGGCCTATCTGGTGACCATATTGACCGACGAATCTTGCTTATCGTTGCACATGCCAGTTCAGTGAAAAGTACCCCACATGAAGGAAGGGCTTGGGTAGAGCAAAGGGCCATGCCTACCCCATTATTGGGCACTTGACCAGGCACGGCCCATCAGACCAACATGAAGTCATTTATGGGCTCATTTGGCTCTGGGCCAGGGGCTTGATGTGCCTAATGGGGCCAATATTGATGGAGTTGGCAAAGATAACGTCGACATTTTGTAATATTGAAAAAGGTAACTTACCATTTTCTTGATTCTTTCCATCATAACTCATGACTTGCTTATCCTACTAGCATATATGGTACATTCGAAATTTATGTTCAATACTAGTGGATAGATCTTGGAAGATAATAGGTCCAGCTTGTCAACACAAAAATTAGAAATGACTATCGTAGTCATATTTGGTTTTTACAAGAATTAACTCCATAAGAACAAGCCTTATGCGAATAAGAGGGTAATGATGACATTAGATCATCTAAGTCATGTAGAAGGATACCGTCTTTTGTGTCTACTCACCATTAGGATGGCACCAAGTGTACCTTTTACCTAAATTATTTGAAAATGCACATGTATTGCAATTTGGTTTTATTGAATAGGTGTCTTCCATTAACTATTCTCAATTAAAATTTTCATTATTTTTTATATTTTCAAAACACTATCAAAAAATTCTTGAATGTTTCTGGACAAGATAATTTTTTTTTTTTTTTACTAATTTGTTTAAAATTTACCGGGCAACGGTAATTTGCGCAAATTGAGGTATCGTGTTTTTATTGACCACCCCAACATGGGACATGAAATATTAAAAACCAATCCACTGTACTTCTCATGTCCAGTTTCCCACTTCATCTCGTATCCATTCTAGTTTAGGATGAAAAAGAGATGACGATCCACTACTGTAATGAAACATTTTCACAGGCGTTGTTGCCCTCTATCCATCTTTAGATTCCAGAACTTATTGATCCAAATAGTTCTATCTGTACATATGACCAGATCTTTCTCCGAGTAAATTCTTTTATACTCCCAGAGCAATCACCATCATCTCAAGACCAAAGGAGACACTTAAAAACTTACTGGAGGATTAAGATTCTCCATTGGTGATTGCCTAGCTTTCTGTAAAAAAATTGTGCATGTGGTACTGCTCTGTGTGTTTAAGTTGCCTTTCTCTGCACTCCCTCTTAGCCTTCAACCTTTGGAAACGAGAGAGAGCTGAGCCAGAGCGGCTGAAGTACAGGGCAAGACTTGTGCCAAATGATGTGATTCTCTTATAATATAGTCATCCCGCGGACTGTGTTGATACCTCCAAAGCACCCACTTGATATTATTTTAAAAGTGATTGTCCACACGGGAAGAACCTAAGAACTTGACCTGACAAAAGAAAGAAAAAAAAAAACAGAAAGTAGGACCCCCCAACTGCCTAGGCTTTTTCTATGTGAAAAGTGGAACTCTCTCCTTATGTCTGCGATCGAACTCAGGATCTGCAGAGAAGAGGAAGATGGGATTGGTGGCTACTGGAGAAAAGGAGAGGGCGGATTCCCTGAAGGGCATGAACGAGTACAAGAGAATGGGTTCTGAGGTCGAGGACGATGATTTTGAGGAGGATTTGGTTCATTACCAGCGTCAGCTGGAGAGGAGGAAAAGTACCAGAAGATATGTTTTCGCCTCTGCGGTCTTTGTTTGTGTCAACAGTCTCCTCCTAGGCTATGGTATTGTGGTGACAGCATCTTTCCTCGTCTCTGTTCTTTCTTTTCCTTATCAGTAGTTGCATAGTTATTTATGAATGTTTGACTGCCAAAGTCCCAGTCCCGGGGGGGCTAGGGTTGGAGATATCAATGTTTGAAAGTAACAATTTCGTTTCTCTGTGATATCTAGAAATTGTTTTCTTCAGTAGTTCCTATAAAATTGGAGACTCCGAGAGAGATAGTAGTAGGGAGAAGATTAAGCACCAATAAAACTGGAACATCCTTTGTTTCAAAGAGAGAGGGGTCCAGTTATTCAGTTTCATTTGATGGTCAGTAATGAATTGAATGCTAAGGATTGTGCTGCATTGGTGATTCAGAAGATTCATCAGGGGATATGTCAAAATATCAATGTAATTTCATTTGTTAACCTCATTTGCTTTTCCCTAGAACTATTACATAAATATTCTTTATATGTATGCTGTTCAGGTCTGAAGTACATCCAAATATTTGTCGATGTGAAATTTCCAGGATTCTGTAGGGCAAGAAAATGAAAATGTTTTGTGTCTGTAGATTCATGGAGTTGCTGATGAAGTTAGTAAGTTACCAGCATCATGATGAATTTACTAAAGTCAAAATTAAGTAGTAAGTAGCTAAGTTCTTATTGCCTTATGTCCACTTCTATGTAAATTTGCTTTGGACATGGTTTTTGCACTGGCCATGGCCATGAGATTTTCGGCCATCTACAGTTTTCTATTAGGTGGGTGAATGAATTTTGTTAGTTACTGAAAAAAATTAGTTGCGGTAGATTAATGTGTCACAGACTGCTTGACAGCTTGTTAGATAGCATGACCGGACTAAGGCAAGGGTAGCTCAATTTCTAATAGTTAGATCCATCGATACTTTAAGTCCCGGATGAATCGATATGCTTGACTACTTGCAGATGGAGGAGCCATGAGTGGAGCAATTATATTCATACAGGAAGATCTCGGAATAACTGAGGTTCAGATAGAAGTCCTCGTTGGTTGTTTGAACATAATTTCAATCTTCGGTAGCGTAGCTGGTGGCCGAACATCGGACATCATCGGTAGAAAATGGACGATGGGGTTAGCTGCTGTCGTCTTCCAAGTGGGCGCAGCTGTCATGACCTTTGCTGGTTCATTTTGAGCACTCATGATAGGAAGATTGCTGGCTGGGGTTGGAATGGGTTTTGGAGGCATGATAACTCCGCTGTACATTGCGGAAATTTCACCAACCATCAGTCGCGGCACGCTCACCTCGTTTCCAGAGATCTTCGTGAATTTTGGAATCCTCCTCGGTTATATCTCGAACTACATATTTGCAGGCCTGTCAGTGCACATAAATTGGAGGGTCATGCTTGGAGTTGGGATTTTGCCCTCAGTCTTCATTGGTTTCGCACTCTTTGTAATCCCTGAATCACCAAGATGGTTGGTCATGCAGAAACGAGTCGACGAAGCAAGATTGGTTCTTTTAAAGACACACGAGGACGAGAAAGAGGCTGAAGAAAGGCTTGCCGAAATAATATTAGCTGCTGGAGCTGGCAATGATGCGAGGAAACACGGAGATAAAGCCGTGTGGCGTGAACTGTTGTGGCCTTCTCCTCCTTTGCGGCGGATGCTAATTACAGGCATTGGAATCCAGTGCTTCCAACAGATAACGGGCATAGATGCTGCCATTGTTTACAGCCCGGTGATTTTCAAAAGTGCTGGAACAAAAGGTAATTCAAATCTTCTCGCGGCTACAGTTGCTGTTGGTGTTACAAAGACTTCTTTTATACTGGTCGCTATATTTCTGATTGACAAGGTCGGGAGGAAGCCGTTGCTTTATATCAGCACAATCGGCATGACTGTTTGCTTGTTCATTGTTGGGGTCTCTCTCTCTTTGCTAAAGGAGGGAGTAGCTGGGGCAGCACCTTTGTTGGCGATTCTTTCTGTCTGTGGTTATGTAGCATTCTTTTCAGTTGGAATCGGCCCTATTTGTTGGGTATTGTCCTCGGAAATTTTCCCTTTGAGATATCGTGCTCAAGCAGCAGCGCTCGGGGCAGCCGGTAATCGGGTGTGCAGCGGGCTCATCACCATGTCCTTCCTCTCGTTTCTAGAGCAATCACGGTGGCCGGAACGTTTTTCATATTTGCTGCATTGTCGGCTGCTTCTGTTGCATTTGTTTACGTACATGTCCCAGAAACGAGAGGGAAATCACTGGAGCAGATCGAGACGCTGTTTCAGAACCCACATGATCGGAAAGGAAGCCAAGTCGAGATGGAAGATGTTGAGCATCTTGTGCAGTAGTCCCTTCAGTACTGACACCTTCAGTAGCCAAGCAAATGCACTCTCTAGAAGAAGCTGATTGCAGCGGAGATACCATATTTGATCGCGATTCATTGATTTTCATTGCAGATGTGCACGCATTTAGTAGAGAAAATCTGAAGTTGTCAACTTCCCAAGTGTTTAAAAAATTTGGATGTGAGCGTGCGGAAGCATGGTTTTGGAATTAGTTATAGTTTTTGGTTAGTGGCGTGTGCAAGTGTATGATATAGTTTGTAGAAAATGGACAAGGGATAAACTAGGATAATTGAAGGACAAAGAACATGGGATATGGGAAATAGTTTCATTAGTTGGATAAAATAATTTTACAATAGTTGAATGAGGTGTTGGTGAAGGAGCGATGTAGTTTTTATGGTTAGCTCCCACCCAAAACATAGGATATAATTTATCTAGTTGATGAAAATTGATAGTACAAGATGTTTTGGTAATAAAGGATGTCGTGACCAATTTTTTCGGGGCGTGAACCACCTAGGGTTTGGCTAATGGATTGTTAAGCCTAGACTTAACTCGAGCTCTCCCAAGCCCATACCAATTCGCGACTTAGGTTCAAGTTCTTAACATGCAAATGATATTTCAATCAGAAGTCGCCACTAATCTATTTTTGGTGGGTCGATTAGAAACCCAAGTAAAGTAATGGGAGTTTTACCTTACTTCTACGAACCAGAGATTTGTGAGTCTAACGCCCTTTCGGTACCTTTATCTTTTATTTTGAAAAAATTGTTTGGCAAGCAACTTGAATTGATTTTAATTCCTTAACATGTGAGGTGACCATGCAGGTACGCAAACCACCAATTTAACACTCAAGAAAGCAAACAAATAAATTGTAGGACTTACCTCATAGCAACGAAATCATCTGCATTGTTAGATCGAATTCACACCAGCAATCATAGATATGATTTCTAATTAACAAGCAATCACTCAATTTTTGTTTTCTCTTTTTCAACGAGAATATAGTCCATATGCAATGCAATGCTTTTAATTTAATATGAAATGATATGGCATGGAAACATGTCCTAAACCGTATGAATAAAAATTTTATGATCTCTTAATGAACATGCAATTGTTAAGTATGCAATCTAAATTAACTAACATGACTTAATTCTAATGACGTGCAATGCAAAGCAATGACGTACAAAATTATTTCAACTAAAATGACGTGCAACATGCAATTTAATTATGCAAGCTATATGTCACGTGACATTATTAAATGACCTAATCTAATGACGGGCAATATCTAATTAAATGGACCTAATAACAATCTCTAAATGACGTGCATTTCATGAATCGATTATGACATTTACATGACATTTTTCATTTTTCCTAAAAATGCAATTTATCCTAAGGAATGGAACTAATTTATTCTAAGACATTTTTTTGTATTTTTCATGAAATTCGGAATTAGGAAAAATGTGAAAATTATCTAACTAGGTTAAGATTCTATTTAATTTGCATTAGGAATTAGGTTAAGCCAGATCCTAATTTAAACTAAAATATTATCTTAACCCAAATAATCCTAAAATGCAATCTATCTAATATCTAAACTTAAAATGAAACATGAAATTTTATTCTAATATGCAATGACGTGCAAAGAATGCATTAATTCTACATGACATTGCATGATGATTTTTGTATTTCTTTATAAAATCCAAAATTAAGATTGACGCATAATTAAACGTGCAATTTAAATTAAAGAAAATCTATCCTAAATTTATGCATTTTTTGGATTTTTTGTATTTAACAAAACAAATTTGATTCAACCAACATGACAGCAAATCAGATAAGATATGATCGATATCCACAAATTGGTGAACCATATCCCGCGCATGAGATCGGGTTAGCCAATTTCTAAATAAATCGCGAATCGAATCTCGAATCTCGAGATCGGATTGGTGATTTTTTCCGTGCGATTGCGAACGCATTTCGAAAGCATGAAATCGACTATCAATCATGTGCACGTTGCGAAATTAGAAAGATTTCCTAACTTAGGAGGCTACTCGAGTTGCGAATATCATCATGGCATATCGGGAATTTCCATTATGTGCACCAATGAATATATCAAATAAGGAAACAAAATTTTCGGAAATTAGAATAGACAATTTTTACCTATCCCAAATATTGCTTCCAAATTTGGTCCTCGAACGGCGGCCGGTTCGTGATGACCAACTATGCTTCAGAGCAAGCCGGCAAGGCATCTCAGCTTAGGATGCTCGAGCTGGTAATTCACGGTGTGGTGCTCGGTTGACTGCAAAATCAGAACAAGTGTGCGGCGAGGACCAACGCAATATAAAAGATTAAAGAATTAAACCCCAAGCCCTCGGCATTTCCCCTGCTGCCATGCACCCCTATAACTCTATTTTTTTTTTTTTTTTATCTAACCCCCTCTCCCACCGAAAGCCAAATTTCCACCGCCTCAGGCTACACAGAGGCCAATTCTTTCCCACGTGTTTGCCCTTTGGCTATAACTTTTCGGGAACTTCATGAGTGGCCGTGAATTCAAATATTCCATTGAGAATTCTCGTATTTTTCTTCTTTGATTTCAACCGGTAGCGTCGTGACTTGATGGACGCCGAAGTGTGAACACGAGTGAATTTCTTCACGGACGATATACTCGAGAATCATAGGGACATGGCCACCTGGTCACCGGCGCACAAGTCAGCCTGCAAAACAAAGAAATTCAACGGCACAATCCGAGTAGCGAGTTGTCGAGGCCGGGGTCATCGATGAGGGTAGCCACTGGTGGTCCGGCTCTTCTGGACGGCAGGTCTTCGCTGGTGCTCAGCCCGGAGAGATCACGGGGCAAAAGTCGGTGACGGATCGCAACAAGGCTTTTTTTTGCGGTGATGCTTCTCAGCGTGATGAAACAACTCCTGGTGGTGAGCTCAGGGTTGGGATTAAAATCTGTCGGAGCAATTCACATGGTGTCGGCAACAGCTCAATAAGGTAGCACTCATTAAGAAGGCGTTGCAGATGAAGAACTGAGGCTGCACAATGCCAAAAAGACGGCTGGAACGGTATTTTGACTTCGCTCTATCGCCACCTTCGTGAAAAAGGAGTCTTCCCCTCGGTATTGCCTCTCTCTCCGTGGAGAACGTGAGTTCTCTCTTTTTTTGCAGCCGTGTGTTCTCAATTCTCTGGCCTTCTCGAAACCCTACACGAAAACCTTTTTATAGGCCGAAGATTAAGGTTTTAATTTCCTTTTTAAATCAACATTCGCGAAGATTTCTTTCTTGCGCACAATATCACTTTTTTAATTTTTCACATTTCCTGATTTTATCGCCTAAAGATAAGATTGCAACCCAATTTTCTTAAATTTCAAAAATCCACCGTGATATCATTTCAAATCTCCATTTAAGTAATTTTTGTCATTAAAAGAAAATGGGCTGGGGCCAATTTACTTGCTTTGTGGGCTTAGTCCGGTCTGCCAAATTAAAGCTTAGAACCACTAATCTGAATCCATTCACCACCGATCCAATAAAATGCAAAAATTTTATTGCGATAAATGAATAAACGGGTCGCCAAAATTTAGGTGTCAACAAAGGAATATTTCATGATATATAAACTATTTTAGCTCTACTCCTCCACCCACTGTGGATATAAACCTCACACCTCAAATGATGAACTACAAGGCTATTTATAGGCGTAAGTCACTGTCTTAGAATATTCTAGAATTCTCTTAAATGCTAGACTTCTCTAGATTTCTCTTACATGATGGAAATTTTCTTCTTTCTTCCAAAAACTTCATCTAGGAAATTATAGATTATAGTTTAGCAACTCTAGGAGATTCTAGAAAATGGATCATCATTTCCAACACCAAGCAAGAGAAAACAAGACCTGTCAAATCAGTCTTTGGGAATATTTACTATCGGTCTCTTCTAAAATGACTACTTCGCCGTGACAAATCGTGTTGCGATAAGGCGAGCGATTGAACAATAATATAGACAGAAAAAAAAAAAAAAAAAAAAAACCCGTACACCAGATTTACATGGTTCAGTCGTAAAGACCTACGTCCAAAAAGAAAATTTCATTATAGATCAAGCGATACAAGGAGATTACATACTCAAGTCACTCAAACACTCTCTCGGTGTTTCGCAAGCCCCAATTACACCCAATAACACACACAATGTTTAGCTCCGAAATTCCTCAAGAAATAATCTCTCAATCTCACAAAGGAATTACACGCAAATCTTACCACAAGATTTAATTAGCTTCAACACTAAACCTTATTGGATGTAATTCACGACAAAGAAAATCCCTCCCAAGCACTCGACAATAAGGTGGCGCTTCAAGACCAATTCTTCACGATCAACGGCGGAACACCAAGCACTCACATGACGCTTCAAGACAATTTATGATCCACACCTATCACCCACGGCCTCAAGTCTTTATATAAGTAAAACTCTTATTCTTTTGCCAACTTCTTATAGGATTTTGTTTCCTATCCAAAAGTATATTTTAAACAAAATCCAAGTCCTAGTCAAAGTTGGACTTTCCTATTTTAGCCACTGAATTCTCCAACGTAGATTCGAATTTTGGGAAGTTAATCTTCGGATCTTCTTTGCTCGATTTCGAATGTCCACAACATATCCAATTCGGAATATCCGGAATTTCGCATTTGGCTCAAACTTGAACAAATCGGATGTATGTATGTCAGTACATTGGACGATTTATGACATGCAGCTTTGAGTTGTAAGGAAATCTGAGGATTTTCCCTTCATTCATGCCCAAAATGCTCCGACAGAATATCAACAATCGACAGAATCTTGCCTCCAGGGAACATGGGAAGGATTCGACGGCCTTATACCATTTTTACGCAAAAAAGTAGGACTTGTTAGCACCTTCTAGCATTTGTCCAGCAATTTAGCTGCGTCTATCCATATTTACTTTGTATAGCTATTCCCCCGCACATCCGACATATTGGCCGGTTTTCTAGAACGATATTAAGTCTTTCGAATTGCTCTTCATATCTCATTTCGCAACAATCATCTTGTGTCCATTCTTAACTTTGGCCGGAAGAAAAATAAGACAAATGGAAAATGGCCGCACATTTTCTACGTTCTATACTATGAATGAAAACTCCACCATATTATCAAGAAAATGAGTCTAAATGATATTTTTCCTCAGATTTTTAAGGTAAAAATGTCGAAGTTTCTCTTTAGCTCGCAAATCTGATACAGAAATCAAAATTTTGTTACTATCTGCACTCAAGATTCCAGTTTTACAAAAAGAATAAAGTAAAAATATTTACTAATGGTGCAGCCGTCATCCATTCATTTAACACACTATCAGTAGCACATATTGGGAAGATTAATTTTTCCACCGCTTCTGGAAAGAATCATATGCGGATGTTTTCAGCCTTTTAAGAATCTCACATAGGATAATCGTAAGGGAATGAAACAAATTTTAAATTTAGTCGGTTCATGAATCAATAGAGAAGCTTTCCAAGGAGTGCAGGTTCACACTTGGCTTCCTACTACGTTAGAGATCCCCATTGATGGAATTAAAGTCGATGTGTAGATTGTAATGCTGGATGCATTAGTGTTGGGCCGTTGGCCTATCTAGCTTGTCATCGCACATGCCTTATGCCTTCGATTAAGTGAAAAGTACGCTACGTGAAAGAAAGACTAGAGCCATGCCCACCCTAGGCCCGGCATGATTGGGCCTGTGACCAGCACGACCCTGGAATGGCAAGCCGTGCCAGGCATTGGATTTGGACCGTGTCTCTTTTTAGGGCTGGGCTCAGTTGAGTGTTTATAATGGGCTCCATATTGATAGAGTTGGTGAAAATAACATTGACATTTTATAATATCCAAAGAGATGATTCATTACTTTCTCAATTCTCTTCACCATAACTCGTGACTTATTCGCCCCACTGGCCTATTGGCATCTATGGTACATTCGAATCTATGTTCAATACTAGCATAAAGAACTTGGAAGATAATAGGTCTAGCTTCTCAATGAAAAAATTAGAAATAGACTTCGTAATCATATTTTGTTACTATAAGAATTAACTCCATAAGAATGTGCCTTGTATGAACAAGAGGGCAACAATGATACTGGATCAATTGAATCATGGTGAAGATACGGTGGTTTGTGTCTAATCACCATTAGGACACCATTTGGTGTATTTTTCCCCATATTATTTGAAAATGCACTTGTATTGCAATTTGGTTTAATTGATTGGAGTGTCTTCCGTTAACTTTTCTCAATTGATTTCTCTGTTACTTTTAATATTTTATAAAAAAAAATCACAAATGGCAATTAGTCAAACGTATATATTTGCCACGACTGGAATGAAACGTTTTCAACCGCGTTGTTAACATCTATTCGTGTGTACAGCTGAGATCTAATCAATCCAAGTGGGTCTCATCTGTACGGGCGACCCCATCTTTCTTGGAGAAGATTCTGTCATGCTCCAATGGAAATCCCCATCGTCACCACCAGAGGAAACAATTTTAAAAAATCACAAAGGGATTGAGATCCACCATTGGCGATTGCCTAGCTTTCCATGGATAATTTGTGCACGGGGTGCTGCTCCGAGTTGCCTTTCTTTGCACTCCTTCTTAGCCTTCGACCTCTGGAAACCGCAGAGAGCTGAGCCAGAGTGACTGAGGGACAACATGGTACCGAAAGATGCGATCGTCCTATATTATACTCATCCCACATGCTGTGTCGATACCTCCGGAGCACCCACTTGATGTTTTTTAGAGTATTTCTCCACATGTGGAAAAAGTCAAGAACTTGAACTGACCAAAAAAAAAAAAAAAGTCTGACCCCCCACCTGCCAGGTCCTTGTCTATGGGAGAACTGGAAGTCCCTTGTTTTGTTCGATAGAACTCAGGCGGTGAAGAGAAGAGGAGATGGGATCGGTGGGAACCGGAGAAAATGCGAGGGCAGATTCACGGAAGGGTGTGAACGATTACAAGAAAATGGGTTCCGAGATCGAGGACGGTGATTTTGAGGACGATTTGGTTCATTACCAGCAGCAGTTCGAGAGGAGGAAAAGTACCAGGAGACATGTTTTTGCCTGTGCAGTGTTCGTTTCTCTCAACACCGTCGTCCTAGGTTATGGTATGTTGGCGACAGCGTCTTTTCTCTTCCCTCTTTTTGTTTTGTTTTTTGGTTATTAGTAGTTGCATAGTTGTTTGTGAATGTTTTGACTGCAAAAGCCCTAGTCCCGGAGGGGCTACAATGTTTCTGGTATAGAAATTTCCATGACAATGATAAATACCAACTCGTTTCTCGATCAGATCTAGAAATTGATTTCTTCAGTAGATCCTATAAAATTGTAGACTCTGAGTGATATATTAATATGGAGAAGAGAAAATTGTTTAAAGCACCGACAGAACTTGAAGATCCTTTGTTACAAAGAGAGAGGAAGACAGGTTATGCACATCTCATTTGATGGTCAGAATCGAATTGAATGCTAAGCATTGTGCTGTAAGTTGCTAAGTTCTTATTGCCTAATGTCCACTTCTGTGTAAAAATTTGCTTCAGTGTATGTTTTTTGCATTGACCAGGGACATCAGATTTTTGTCCATCTCTGGTTCTCTTTTAGGTGGGTGGATGGATTTTGCTTGTTAGTCAAAAGAATTAGTTGTAGTAGACTAATGTGTCACTAGCTGCTCAACTTCAGTTAAATCCATCCACACTTTGTTAAGTCACGAATGAATCGATATGCTTGACTACTTGCAGATGGAGGTGTCATGAGTGGAGCAATTATATTCATTCAGGAAGATCTCAGAATAAGTGATGTTCAGATAGAAGTCCTCATCGGTTGCTTGAGCGTAATTTCACTCTTTGGTAGCATAGCTGGTGGCCGGACATCGGACATTATTGGTAGAAAATGGACGATGGCATTAGCTGCTGTTGTCTTCCAAGTGGGCGTGGCTGTTATGACCTTTGCTGATTCATTTCGAGTACTAATGATAGGAAGATTGCTGGCTGGGGTTGGAATGGGTTTCGGAGGCATGATAACTTCGCTGTACATTGCCGAGATTTCACCCGCCATCAGTCGGGGCACACTAACCTCTTTTCCAGAGATCTTCGTGAATCTAGGAGTCCTACTCGGTTATATATCAAACTACGTATTTGCAGGCCTTTCGGTGCACATAAACTGGAGGGTCATGCTTGGAGTTGGGATTTTACCATCAGTCATCATCAGTTTTGCACTCTTTGTTATCCCTGAATCACCAAGATGGTTGGTCATGCAGAACCGAGTCGATGAAGCAAGATTAATTCTTTTAAAGACACATGAAGATGAGAGAGAGGCTGAAGAAAGGCTCGCAGGAATTCAATTGGCTGCTGGAGCCGGTAATAATGCGAAATATGGAGAGAAAGCCGTGTGGCGTGAACTGCTGTGCCCTTCTCCTATTCTACGACGGATGCTAATCACAGGTGTCGGAATCCAGTGCTTCCAGCAGATAACGGGCATAGATGCTATTATATATTACAGCCCAGAGATTTTTAAAGATGCTGGAATGAAAGGTAATTCAAATCTTCTTGCAGCGACTGTTGCTGTGGGCGTTACCAGGACTGCTTTTGTACTGGTCGCAATATTTCTGATTGACAAGCTTGGGAGGAAGCCGTTGCTTTATATTTGCACAATAGGCATGACTGTTTGCTTGTTCAGTGTCGGTGTCTCTCTCTCTTTGCCAAAGGAAGGAGCAGCCGGGGTAGTGCCTTTGCTGGCGATTCTTTCTGTTTGCGGTAATGTAGCTTTCTTTTCTGTTGGAATCGGCCCTATTTCTTGGGTATTGTCCTCAGAAATATTCCCTTTGAGGTATCGTGCTCAAGCATCAGCGCTCGGGGCGGCTGGCAATAGGGTGTGCAGTGGGCTCATCTCCATGTCCTTCCTCTCGGTTTCTCGAGCAATCACAGTGGCAGGAACCTTCTTTTTATTTGCTGCAATGTCAGCTGCTTCTGTTGCATTTGTTTACGCACTTGTCCCAGAAACAAAAGGGAGATCATTGGAGCAGATCGAGTCACTGTTTCAGAACCCGCATGATTGGAAAGGAAGCCACCTCGAGATGGAAGATGTTGAGCATCTTGTGCAGAAATAGTCGCTTAAGTACCAGCATCTTCGGTAGACAAGCAAATGACTGAACTTTCTTTACAAGAAGCTGGTTACGGCAGAAAAAACCATATTTCATCACGATTTGTTGAGTTACATTGCGGATATGCATGCATTGTAAAATGTCAGGTTCATTATCCAGTAGAGTTGTCATTCTCCCAAGCAAGAGAAAACAGGACCTATCAAATTAGTGTTTGGCAGAATTTACTTTCTCTCTTCTAACATGACTGATTCGTCATGACAGATTGATACACGTCAGTACATTGGACGTATAAGAAGTGTAGCTTGCGTTATTAGGAAATCTGAGGATTTTGCCTTAATTCATGCCCGAAATGGTCTGACAGAATATCAACAATCAAAAGAATCTAGCCTCCAGGGAACATACGAAGAATTTGCCTTCCTTATACCATTTTTATGAGAAAAACTAATACTTCTTGGCCCCTTCTAGCATTTGTCCAGCAATTTAGCTGTAGGTATCCATATTTACTAGGTATCGCATCTCCACCGCATGTCCCAACATGGCACTTGCCATCAAGAACAATATCGAAAGTCTATCGAATTATTCTTCATAACTCATTTTGCACTAATCATTTTATATTCATTCTTAACTTCTATACTATGAATGAAGTTTCCACATATTATCAAGAAAATTTGTCTAAATAATGTCTGTCCTCAGATTTTTAAGGTAAAAGTTTCCAAAGTTTCCCTTTACCTCACGAACTGACTCAAAAAATGGAAACTGTGTTACCTTTTGCACTCAATGTTCCAGTTTTACAAAAACAAAATTCTTTACTAATGTTGCTGCAATGGTCCCATTCAATTTAATGCACTATCAGTTGCACATACTAGGAAGAAAAATTCATTCACAGCAACTAATTTTTCCACAACTGCTGGAAAAGAATCATTTTTGGCAGGTGGTTTAAAATATGTACATCTGTACAGTTGAGATCTAATCGATCTGCCTAAATAGATGTCACAATGTGCATTGCCAAGCAACTATAAGGTACTATCGGAGTAAATTTTTTTGTACTACAGCAGCAGGCTGTAGTCTCAACCATCAATTTCACGAGAGGGTGGATGAGAGGCCTGCTGAAATAAAATTAGCTGTTGGAGTTGGCAATAATGCAGAGAAGTACACAGACGAAGTCATGCGGCGTGAACTGCTGAGCCATTCTCCTCTCTGCAACGGATGCTAGTAGTGCGAATTGAAATTTTGTGCTTCAGACATATTACAGGCATATTGTTGCTGCCGTTATTTACAGCAAAGATTTTCATATATGCGGGAATGAAAGGTAATTTGAATCTTCTTGCAGGTACAATTGCTGTGGTGGATATGAAAAATACACTGATGCTGGTACCTATTTTTCTGATCAACAAGCTTGGGAGGAAGCCTTTGCTTTACATTGGCACTATCAGCATGACTGATTGCTTGTTCAGTGTGGGGGTCTCTCTCTGAGATAAAGTAGGAGCTGGGGCAGCACCTATGTTGCCCATTCTTCTTCTTTGTGGTAACATAGCTTTGTTCTCTATGGGGATTGAGCCCATTTATAGGACATTGTCATCGGAGATTTTCCCTTTGAGGTATCGTGTGCAAGCAGCAGTGCTCAGGACGGCTGGTAATAGTGTGTGTATCAGTCTTGTCTCCATGTCCTTCCTCTCAATTTCTCAAGCAATTATGGTGGCCAGAGTGTTTTTAGTATTTGCTGCAATGCCAGGTATTTTTGTTGCATTGCGTTTGCCCCACATACTAAAGGAATATCACTGGAGCAGATTGAGTCGCTGTTTCAGAACAGACACAATTGGAATTTGGAAAGGCTGGAAGATTGAGCAACTTGTGCAGGATCAGTCGCTTAATTATTGGCATCTTCAGTGGTCGGCCAACTTTTGTTTACCAGAAAGCTGATTATAAGGGAAAACTTCATGAAATTTCAGTTATTCTTGCTGATATTCATGTATTGAATAAGGTTCATCATCTACAGGAAAAGAACAAAATTGATCAACCCTTTAAAGCAAGGGAAAACGGGACCTCTTAATACATTATTCGAGTTGCTTGCAATATAAACAAGTGTTGTTAATAACATATAATAAAAAAAATGAACTAAATTTGGGTGGTTGAAGATCACATTATTATTTGTATATCCCAACATTTGTTATGAGCCTGATATAAGCTTTTTGACCGAAAACCATTGGCACGTCATCGTGAATCCTACCATAATGTCTGAAGCAGACATGAGGATAACAATAGGGAATGCGAAGAAGTTCTGGTAACAATTGTTTCTCCAAAATCTTAAGGCATCACTGTCGGGAGATGTTGCCCACAATTGAAGATTGAGCATATATCTAACAACTTTGAACTCTGTCCCTCACATTGCTCTGCATTATTTGTAAATTGTGGCCCTTTCTGTATAATCAGATGATTTTTTTATTGATAGTCCATTTCAATTTGTCACTGTGTAATGTTCCTCGTCAACAGAGAGAACTCCTTTTAAAACCACTAGGCAACGGAATCATAGGTGAAGTCCTCATGTCGACCGATTTGTGTATCAGAAAAGGCTAAACAAAGTGAAGGACTTTTCACACCCTTTACAAGTATATCACATTATGAGACAAGGAGAATTATATCACCCTCCTTTGAAGCTTGAGGCATCTAAGCACGCAACCATATATACAATAAAATCAAGAGTAGTTTTACCTTTTTTCCACGTATGTGGCCAAAAGAAAGGAGCACTTTTGCAGGTAAACGTAGGAATTCTGAATCAGAAATGCTTTCAATGTTTCATTGGAGCCAAACTTCTCTAGGATAGAGTACAGAGCATTTTAAGCATGAAAGTTTAATACAGTAGAATTTCTCAGTAATGAAAACTTCTCTAGGATTGCTCAGTAATTCAAGCTATGATTTCTTCATTAAAGTGTACTGCCATTTATCTCACTTGTCAAGCTAAGCAGCCATCCGAGAAGAGAGTGACGGTAATTCCAACAATCACTGACTTGATAGATTCTGCCTTTGCTTGCTTGAGAGTTTGATAACTGTTCCTTTTTCTTGATGCTGGACCTTCTCTTATTGAACTGAAGCTCCACATGTCGGACTGAAGATGTCGATAGGTAAGTCTAGTGGTGCACATGTTCCTCGACATCTTCAATCTTGACATAGCCTCCTTTCCAACTACAGTGATCCTGAAATAGTGACTCAATCTGCTCCAGCGATTTTCCTTTGGTTTCTGGAACGACCAAGTGAACAAACGCAACTGAAAGAGCTGAAATCACGGCAAACGCAAAAAACGTGCCAGCTACCGTGATTGTGTGAGAAACTGAGAGGAAGGACATGCTGACAAGCCCACTGCACACCCTATTAGCAGCCGCCCCAAGCGCCACTGCTTGAGCACGATACCTCAAAGGGAAAATCTCCGAGGTTAGCACCCAGCAAATAGGGGCGATTCCTATCGAGAAGAAAGCTAGAGTACCACAAACAGATAGTACTGCCAATCCAGGTGCAGCGCCAGCCACTCCTCCCTTAAGTAGAGAGAGAGAGACTCCCACACTGAACAGGCAAATTGTCATGCCGATCGTGCTAATATAAAGCAAAGGTTTCCTTCCAAGTTTGTCTAACAGAAATGTAGCAACCAGTACAAATATAGTCTTCGCAATGCCCACAGCAACAGTAGCCGCTAGTAGATTCGAATTACCCTTTATTCCGGCATCTTTAAAAATCTCCGGGCTATAGTACACTAAAGCATCCGTGCCCGTTAACTGTTGGAAACACTGGAGTCCTACGCCTGTGATTAGCATCCAGCGTAGAGAAGGAGAAGGGCTCAACAGTTCACGCCACACGGCTTTCTCTCCTTGCTTCTGTGGATTGTTACTAGCTCCAGCTGCCAATTGTATTTCTGCGAGCCTCTCTTCCACTTTACTCTCGTCTCCATTTGTCTTAAAAAGCACCAATCTTGCTTCATCGACTCGGTTCTGCATGACCAACCACCTTGGTGACTCGGGGATCACAAAAAGTGAAAAACCGATTAAAGCGGAGGGCAAAATCCCAATTCCAAGCATGACCCTCCAATTAATGTGTACGGATAGGCCTGAAAATGCATAGTTTGAGACATAACCAAGTAGAATTCCTATGTTCACAAAGATCTCCGGAAATGAGGTCAGGCTTCCCCTACTGATGGATGGCGAAATCTCGGCAATGTAAACCGACGTTATCACAGCCCCGATGCCCATCCCAACACCAGTCAGCAATCTCCCTATCATCAGTGCTTGAAATGAATCTGCGAAAGTCATAACAGTGACCCCCACTTGGAAGACAATAGAACCTGAAGCCATTGTCCATTTTCGGCCAATAATGTCTGATGTTCTGCCACCAACTAAGCTACCGAAGAGCGAAACTACACTTAAACAACCAACAAGGACTTCTGTCTGAACCTCAGTTATTTTTAAATCTTCCTGAATGAAAATAATTGCTCCACTCATGACACCAACATCTGCAGAGCAGCAAAGACACATCAACTCATTCGTGACATCACTAACCTGTTCAAAATCTAAGGAAAGGTGAAGAAACTTGCGAGACATTCAAATTGGCAGTTCTAACTTTTATTAACAACCAACCCCGGTCCAGTCCCACCTAACAGAAAATCCTATGATACAACAAAAGGTTCACATAGTAGCAGCCTCCTTTAGCCAACAACAAGAAGCTACGGAAAATCTCACTAGGTTATCCGCATTTGGATGTGCTTCAGACTTGAACAGCACATGTACTAGCTATATTTATGTCAAGAGTGCTTGAGAAAAGCGAACTGAGACTATAAAAGGTGCAATTCTAAAGACTACTCAACAAGGGCAGAATTCACAAAGCTTTGACTTTCCACACCTTCCACAATATGTTTCTGGAAAAACAGAAGATTCCATGAACAATAATGTGGACGAAGGTTGATCTAGGCCAAAACAGTGCATATTTTGTTCTGGATAATGATTAGGAAACTGACTGAAACTATTAGAAGCTTAATGCTAATGTGCTGGAACCCATAAACTGGGATTTGAGTTTGTTACCATAGCCGAGAAGAACAGTGTTGAGAGAAGCAAGAACTGCACAAGCAAACACATAGAATCTTCTGTTACTCTTCCCTCGGATCTCCGACGGATACTGATAACCCGTCGGGCTGTCATTGAAGCCATCATCGTTGACCTCAGACTCCACTGCCCTGTTCTTATTCCTAACTGAACCTGCACTCCCATTTTCTTCAGCTCCAACCGATCCCATGTTCCTCCTCCTCCTACGTGTCTCCGCCTGTCTTCAATCGCTGCTACCTACCCTGGAAATGTTGCCTGAGTTTCTTATAGAATAAGTGAGAGAACAATGCCACCACACATTGTCCATTTTTCCACCAATGACGTTGGGTGTGCGGTGCGTACAAGCAAAGATATTTTTCTTCACGCTAAAATAAGCATTAAATATTGCTTCTGAGGTCACGTGACAGAGACGGAGGACGAGGATATAGGAAATAATTCGACCCACAAGGAGAAAAACACAAGGAAGTGATTTTACTCCTGTTCGCTTCTTGGCAGTTGGCACCATAGGGTGGAATCTCATGGCCTTGGAGTGCCAGGAAGGGCCTGGCAGCTCGAGGTCACGGCACGGTAGACTGACTGGCCTGGACGATGATTTTGAGCACGGTGAGCCACTGCAACTTGTTCGCCCAAGGCGAGTCGGTTCCTTCTTTGAAACGGGCGAATTTCTTTCAGTTATAAGCATATGTTCCTGATTATTGAGGGAACCAATTTCAAGCACGGTCTGACGGGAGTGGCCTGCTTGGTGTTTGGATTCCTGATGACGACGAGCATTGCTCCTACGTTCCTGCCACCAGGAAAGTTGAAGAAGCTCTTTGGATGTCAAAAGTGCCTCGTTCTCTTTCTTTTTCCTAATCAAGAAAATGTGCCTTATTTTCGGGCTATGGTTTCCCCACGCTGGACAAAAGATAATTGATGCCTTATTAGTTATGGAAAGCGAAGGTACTTTGGGGATTGCGGATAAATTTCGGCACGTTGAAAATACATGGACTTCCGCTTTCTAACGGTCTTCAGGGAATTCTTCTTATCGCCTCAATTTTGATCTTTAATGAAAGAATGAAGGTAAAAAGCGATGGCTTAACGTGTCAATTTCGACTCGGATATCTTCGAAGACACGGAATGGCTTAACACGAGAGATGACTTGTTTCCATGGCCACCCTAAACCAATTAAATCATATTCTAGGCTGAAGTAGAGTTTCTTGAGAAACTACACAAAATTTTGGCAAATAATTAAAAAATTGTTAAAGTGTTTGTGTGAGTTGTGTTAAAAAGAAGTCATGCATTGGAAGTCAATAACTCATTAAATTAAGCTTTTGAGTGTAGATAGATCTAACTGGACATGTTAACATGCTCAAAATTGAACCCTTCATTGTTGATCTCCTTAGTTGTAAGTATCGGATTTCTATTGTGCTCGGATAAAGACCATGGGTGATACAATTGAAGTTAGTAGAGTTGATGTTAGTTGGTTGCTATGCATAGTTTATGAACCGTTAATGTATCATACTTAGTCCATAACTCATTAGCTTAATTTTTTAGTGAAGATGGATTTAACTGAATATATTGATGAGCTCAGACTTAGGCTCTCCTTGTCGATCTCCTATATGTAATTATCGGATTGCAATTGTTCGCTCCCAACAAATCTCGAACAACAAATAGCAAGAAGGAAGGAAGTTTGGAGAAAAAGGTAAAATGAACATTATTTTCTAAAGGGCGGCACTATTTTCACGCTATTTTTATGGCTAAAACAGACTTTTTTTAGTTGACTGACCTAATCACCCTCGAAATATCAATAAATCAAGGATGAATTACCATATGTAAGTTGCTTTTCTAGTGCATATTCATAAATGATTGATTGGCATATTCATATTTAATTCACTATAAAGAATTTTCCTTTTGTATTCTTGCAGGTACAATTGATGTGGTGATTATGAAAACTACACTAATACTGGTACCTATATTTCTGATCAACAAGCTCGGGAAGAAGCCTTTGCTTTATATTAGCACTATCGGCATGACTGTTTTGCCTGTTCAGTATGGGGGTCTCTCTCTTTGATAAAGGAAGCAGGAGATGGGTAGCACCTATGTTGGCTCTTTTTCTTCTTTATGGTAACGTACCTTTGTTCTCTATGGGAATCGACCCCATTTGAAGGACATTGTCACCGTAGATTTTCCCTTTGAGGCACCGTGTGCAAGCAGCGGCACTCAAGACGGCTGGTAATAGCATGTTCAGTATCTCCCTGTCCTTCCTCTCAATTTCTCAAGCAATTATGGTGGACGGAAAGCTTTTAGTGTTTGCTGCAATGCCAGGTATTTTTGTTGCATTGCGTTTGTCCCGCATACTAGAGGAATATCACTGGAGCAGATTGAGTCGCTGTTTCAGAAGAGACACGATTGGAAAGGCTAGAAGATTGAGCATCTTGTGCAGGACCAGTCGCTTGACGTATTGGCATCTTCAGTAGTCGCCCAACTTTTCTTTACCAGAAAGCTGATTACAGGGGAAAGCTTCATCAGATTTCAGTTGTTCTTCTTGCTTATATGCATGTATTGAAGAAGGTCCATCATCTACAGGAAAAGAACAACATTTATCAACCCTTTAAAGCAAGAGAAAACGGGACCTATCAATACATTACTAGAATTGCTTGCAATATAAGCAAGTGTTGTTAATAACATATAATTAAAAAATGAATTAAACTTGCGTGGTTAAAGGACATATTATCATTCTTATATCCCCAACATTTGTTATGAGCCTGATATAAGCTTTTCAATAGAAAACCATTGGCATAAGCAGACATAAGAATAACGACAGGGAATGCCAGGAAGTTCTGGTACATGTTAAGACAAATTTTTTCTCCAAAATCTTAAGACATCGCTGTCAGGAGATGCTGGCCACAATTGTAGATTGAGCACAAATCTAACAAACTCTTTCCCTCGTATTGCTCTTGTATTTTTTGTAAATCGTGGCCCTTTCTGTATAATCAGATGGTTTTTTATATTGATTGTTCGCTTCAATTTCTCACTGTGTAATGTTCCTCGTCAACAGAGAGAACTCCATTAAAAACGGTGGTCAGTGGAATCATAAATGAAGTACTCATGTCGACCGGTTTGTGTATCAGAAAAGGCTAAACAAAGTGAGGGATTTTTCACACCCTTTACAAGTATAGCACACTATGACGCTAGGAGAATTATATTACACTCCTTTCAAGCTTGAGGCTCTGAGCACGCAACCTATATACTCTAAAATCAAGAGTAGTTTTTACTAAGTATTTGGCCAGAAGAAAAGAGCACTTTCCAGTTAAAAGTAGGAATTCTGAATCAGAAAACCTTTCAATGTCTCATTGAAGGCAAACTTCTCTAGGATATAGTACAGAGCATTTTAATCATGAAAGTTGGATACATTAGGATTCCTCAATAACGCAAGCTATGATTTCTACGTTGAAGTGTGCTGGCATTTATTAGACTTGTCAGGCTACGCAGCCATCCAAAAGAGAGTGACAGTAATTCCAACAATGACTTCAACTTGATAGATTCTGCTTTCGCTTGCTCGAGAGGTTAATAACTGTTTCTTATTCTTAATGCTGGACTTCCTTTTATTGAACGGAAGCTTCACATGTCGACTGAAGATGTTGATAGGCCAGTGACTGTTCGTGCACGTTATCCTCGACATCTTCAATCTTGACATAGCCTCCTTTCCAACTACGTTGATCCTGAAATAGTGACTCAATCTGCTCCAGTGATTTTCCTTTGGTTTCTGGAACGACCAAGTGAACAAATGCAACCGAAAGAGCTGACATTGCAGCAAACACAAAAAACAAGCCGGCTACCGTGATTGTGTGAGAAACTGATAGGAAGGACATGCCAACAAGCCCACTGCACACCCTATTAGCAGCCGCGCCAAGTGCCACTGCTCGAGCACGATACCTCAAAGGGAAAATCTCTGAGGTTAGCACCCGACAAATGGGGGCGATTCCTATCGAGAAGAAAGCTAGAGTACCACAAACAGATAGTATTGCCAATGCAGGCGCAGCACCGGCAACTCCTTCCTTAAGCACAGAGAGAGAGACTCCCACACTGAACAGGCAAACTGTCATGCCGATCGTGCTGATATAAAGCAAAGGCTTCCTTCCAAGCTTGTCTATCAGAAATGTAGCAACCAGTACAAATATAGTCTTGGTAACGCCCACAGCAACAGTAGCCGCTAGTAAATTCGAATTACCCTTTGTTCCAGCATCTTTGAAAATCTCCGGGCTGTAGTACACTAAAGCGTCCGTGCCCGTTAACTGTTGGAAACACTGGAGTCCTACGCCTGTGATTAGCATCCAGCGTAGAGAAGGAGAAGGGCTCAACAGTTCACGCCACACGGCTTTCTCTCCTTGCTTCTGTGGATTGTTACTAGCTCCAGCTGCTAATTGTATTTCTGCGAGCCTCTCTTCCACTTTACTCTCGTCTCCATTTGTCTTAAAAAGCACCAATCTTGCTTCATCGACTCGGTTCTGCATGACCAACCACCTTGGTGACTCGGGGATCACAAAAAGTGAAAAACCGATTAAAGCGGAGGGCAAAATCCCAATTCCAAGCATGACCCTCCAATTAATGTGTACCGAGAGGCCTGAAAATGCATAGTTTGAGACATAACCAAGTAGAATTCCTATGTTCACAAAGATCTCCGGAAAAGAGGTCAGGCTTCCCCTACTGATGGACGGCGAAATTTCGGCAATGTAAACCGATATTAT
This sequence comes from Eucalyptus victrix, assembly GCA_016097545.1. Classification (NCBI taxonomy): domain Eukaryota; kingdom Viridiplantae; phylum Streptophyta; class Magnoliopsida; order Myrtales; family Myrtaceae; genus Eucalyptus; species Eucalyptus victrix. Next base: position 10,522,817 of record CM027845.1, on the reverse strand, counting down.
CACTCCTCCGATGCCAATCCCAACCCCAGTCAGCAATCTCCCTATCATCAGCACTTGAAATGAATCTGCGAAAGTCATAACAGCGACACCCACTTGGAAGACCATAGCACCTGAAGCCATTGTCCATTTTCGGCCAATAATGTCTGATGTTCTGCCACCAACTAAGCTACCGAAGAGCGAAACTACACTTAAACAACCAACAAAAACTTCTGTCTGCACCTCAGTTATTTTTAAATCTTCCTGAATGAAAATAATTGCTCCACTCATGACACCAATATCTGCAGTGTAGCAAAGGCACATCAACTCATTTGCAACATCACTAAACTGTTCAAAATCTAAGGAAAGGTGAAGAAACTTGTGAGACATTCAAATTGGCAGTTCTAACTTTTATTAACAAGCAAAGCCGATCCAATCCCACATAACAGAAAATCATATGATACAACAAAAGGTTCACATAGTAGCAGCCTCCTTTATCCAACAACAAGAAGATACAGAAAATCTCACTGGGTTATCCACATTTGGATGTGCTTCAGACTCAAACAGCACATGTACTAGCAACATTTATGTCAAGAGTGCTTGAGAAAAGCGAATTGAGACTACAAAAGGTTCAATTCTAAAGACTACTCAACAAAGGCAGAATTCACAAAGCTTTGACTTTTCACACCTTGCACAATGTGTTTCTGAAAAACAGAAGATTCCATGAACAATAGTCTATACAAAGGTTGATCTAGGCCAAAACAGTGCGGAATTTGTTCTGGATAATGATTAGGAAACCGACTGAAACTATTAGAAGCTCAATGCTAATGTGCTGGAACCCATCAACTGGGACAACAGCAGTCAAACGCTCACGAAACAGAGAACAACTCTGAGTTTGTTACCGTAGCCTAGGAGAACAGTGTTGAGAGAAGCAAGAACTGCACAAGCAAACAAATAGAATCTTCTGTTACTCTTCCTGGGGATCTCCGACAGCTGCTGATAACCCGTCGGGTCGTCGTCAAAACCATCATCGTTGACCTCAGACTCCACTGTCCTGTTCGTAATCCTCACTGAACCTGCACTCCCATTATCTCCAGCTCCAACCGATCGCATGTTCCTTCTCCTCCTACGTGCCTCCGCCTGTCTTCAACCAATGCTACCTTCAACGTACCCTGGAGACGTTGCTTGAGATTCTTGAAGGATAAGTGAGCGAACAATGCAACCACACATTGTTTATTTTCCCACCGTGGACAAAAAGACAATCGCAGCCTTCGGTACGGAAAGCGATGGTATTTCGGGGATTGCGGATAAATTCCTGCACGTTGAAAATAGATGGACTATTTCCGCTTTTTAATGGTCTTTAGGGAATTCTCCTTATCGCCTTGATTTTCATCTTAATGAAAGAAAGAAGTAAAAGCAATGGCTTAACGTTGTCATTTCAATTCTATAGGATGTTTTCAAAGAGACAAAATGGTTTTATGTGAGAGACAACTCTTTTCTTCTAGTGAATATGGTTCAAATAGGCGATTCCCATCTTAAAATCAAGAACCACCCATTAAGAATTAATTTCAAAAAATTGAAACTAACAATTGCTTGTTAATTCCATGGATCTACCAAGAAACCGGACTACTAGTCCAATCCGATTCCCAAATGGGTCCATAGAATTTGTCCCCAATTCTTACAAGTATTATCTTAGACTTTGTCCACCAATGCAAGAAGGGCATGATCCATCCAGTTTCAATGGCCACAAATGGGATCAATGTCTTCCATGAGAGGTTACTACAACCCTCTCCCAAGAGACACTAGATGCAACCCTCTCCTAAGAAACACTAAAAATTGCGAGTTTTTATTTGGAACTAGTGCAAGACTTGACAAGTTCATTTAGACCGCAATACGGGGTAAGAAAGTGTGCCATAGTTTCATTGTATTGGTCGGGTTGTTCTTCGCTGAGATTCACTCGACAACTAGGGTATGTATTGATTCCTATGGAGGTTGACATCAACGGGGCTAAAGAAGGTTCGACGACACGGCATTGTGCAAGAGGCATTATGCAAGAGCACTTATATCTATTTCTAATCACTAGGAAAGTGAACATGAGTCCATTGCTTTTTTAGACAAAGTGTGTGCTTGAAAATATCATTTGAATTACCGTCAATGGATGTGTTGATCCAAGTGAACTATGTTGAAAACTTTTGATAAGTAGTACAACTTCAAAGTAGATATATATACATACACACACTCACCGATCCAATCCAAGTGGGCAGGTGAGTGGTTCCATGCCTAAAACTGTGAACCAGATCAATTTGCATGGGAATCGTTGGTTCTAGGCTGGTCCAGTTTGGTCCCAAGCAATCCAGGTGATTCCCAATTCCTTTACACACCCTATTCGTTTCCATGGCCACCTAAACCAATTTATCATATTTTAGGGAAAAGTAGAGTTTCTCGAGAAACTACACAAAATTTTGTCGATGATATCAATATCGATTCATAATCAGGGCTAACAAAAGAATATATAGCATCGGTATTTATAGTGTCACCGATAAACCTAATTACCTAACCAGATTATACTAAAGAAGACAAACATAATTTTCTAAAGGGTGGCGCTATTTTTACACCATTTTATAGCTAAAACAGACATCTTTTAGTTAAGGGCCTGCATGTTTTTATTCCTTATTTACGTTTCTGAACACTTTTTATGTTTTCTTGTTCCCTGAACAAAAAAAAAGGAAACATGTTTGGTTGCGTTTACATTTTTTTTTTGTTTTTTTGTTCCTAACACAAAAAGAACAGAAATGAGAAACAAAAAAAAAGTTGTTTCTTGTTCCAAAAACGATTTTAAAGAAACGCTTCTTCTACTCTCTCTCCTCTTTTCTTCTTCTTTTTTTCTTCTTTTTTCTTTGGCCGGTCGCCGGCCTTGGCCATGGCTAGCGACTGGCCGTCGAGGGCTAGCGACGCCGTCGAGGGTTGGCGACCTCGTCGGAGCATCACCGGGCGAGGCTGAGCCTCACCTTGGCTGGGTGAGCTCGGCCTCGCCGGATCTGGGTTGGGCCTCGTCGGATCTGGGTTGGGCCTCGTCAGATCTGGAAGAGCCCGAGCTCGCCCAGCCAAGGCGAGGCCGAGCCTTGCCGGGGGCCAGCGAGCCTCGCCGTGGCTGGGCGAGGCCGCAGCCCCCATCGGCCGGGTCACCGAGGCCGGTGACCGACCCGAAAGAAGAAAAATAAAAAATAAAGGAAAAAATGAAAAATAAAATAAAAATATTAAAAAATTAAAAGAAACAAAAAAAGAATAAAATTTACCAAACGTGTTTCTATTCATTTTTTATTCCCTAACAAAGGTTATTAAACGCGTTCTTTTGTTCAAAAACCGTTCCCCGGAACAAACACTTTTTTTTTTTTGTTCCCTGAACAAAAAAGAAATGGTAAACGTTACCATGCAACCCCTAACTAACCAAATCACCGTCTAAACATCACTTAAATCAAGTATGAATTACTATATGCAAGTTGCTTTTCTAGTGCATACTCATAGATGATTGATTGTCATTTTCATATATTAGTATACGACAAAGAATTTTCCTTTTGTATTCTTTGAACTCAGAGCAAAAGGAAATTTTATTTATCCTTTTGAAAGGAGGAATAACCCATCGAAAGTCTTTATAGAGAAATTAAAATTATATTTAAATTTTTTGACATTTCCAATCTTCTAAACACGCAAGATTAAAAAAGTAATTCCGACAATAACATTATAACTTGATAGATTCTGCTTTCTCTTGCCCAAGAGGTCGATTACTGTTATCCTAGATGCTGGGACCTTCATCTTATTGAATTGAAGCTCCGGATGTAGACCAAAGATGTTGGTAATTAGGTGATGATTCTTGCACGCGATGCTCGACATCTTCAGTCTTGGCATAGCTGCCTCTTCAGCAGCTAGAGCAATCCTGAAATAGCGACTCGATCTGCTCTAGAGATCTTCCTCTGGTTTCCGGAACGACAAAGTGAACGAACGCGACCGAAAGAGCTGACGTTGCAGCAAATGCGAAGAATGTGCCTGCCACCGTGATTGAGCGAGAAACTGGGAGGAGGGACATGCTGACAAGCCCGCTGCACAGCCTATAAGCAGCAGCCCCGAGCACAGCTGCTTGAGCACGATACCTCAATGGGAAAATCTCCGAGGTCACCACCCAACAAATGGGGGAGATTCCTGCCGAGAAGAATGCTAGAGTACTGCAAACAGATAGTATCGGCAATGGCGCAGCACCACTGGCTATTCCTTCCTTGAGCAAAGAGAGAGAGACCCCCACGCTGCACAGACAAACAGTCATGCTGATACTGCTAATATAAAGCAAAGGCTTTCTTCCAAGCTTGTCAATCAGAACCATAGCGACAATTATAAATGAAGTCTTGGTAACACCCACAACAACAGTAGCCGCTAGTAGATTCGATTTACCATTTATGCCGGCGGCTTTGAAAATCTCTGGGCTGTAATACACCACAGCTTCTGTACCAGTTAACTGTTGGAAGCACTGGAGTCCAATGCCGGTGATTAGCATCCGACGTAGAGAAGGAGAAGGGCTTAGCAGTTCACACCACAAGGCTTTCTGTCCTTGCTCCTCCGGACTGTTGTTGGCTCCAGCTGCTAATTGTATTTCTGCAAGCCTCTCTTCCACCTCACTCTCGTCTCCATTCATCTTTAGAGCACTGACCTTGCTTTGTCGACTCGGTTCTGCATGACCAACCACCTCGGCACTCAGGGATCACAAAAAGTGCAAAACCGATTAAAACAGAGGGCAAAATCCCAACTCCAAGCATGAACCTCCAATTAATGTGTACCAAGAGGCCTGAAAATGCATAGTTCGAGATGTAACCAAGTAGATTTCCTATGCTCGCAAAGATCTCTGGAAATGAGGTCAGGCTTCCCCTATTGATGGATGGCGAAATCTCAGCAATTTAGACCGAAGTTATCATGATTGCAATGCCAAATCCAACCCCGTTCAGATGTGTTCCTAATAGCAGTACTAAAAATGAATCATTAGAAGGCACGGCAGCCGTGCCCACTTGGATTACGATAGCACGTACAGCCATCGTCCATGTTCTGTCGATGGTGTCTGAAGTTCTGCCACTGGTTAAGCTACCGAACAGCGAAACTATGCTCAAGCAACCAACAAGGACTTCTGCCTGAACCTCAGTTATTTTAAGATCTTCCTGCATATACATAATTGCTCCACTCATAACACCAACACCTGCCAAGCAGAAAGACGCGTCAACTTGTCTGTGTCATCGGCTGAACAGTTCAAGATCTACGGAAAGCTGAAGTAACTTGTGAGACATGCAAATCGACAAGTTTAATGTTTAACAAGCAATCCCATCCACTCCGGCCTGTCAGAAAATCTTATAATGACATAAAAGTTTCGCATGAAACAGCCTGCTTTAGGCAACAAGATGCGGAAAAAAATAGGTAGGTTTCAAGTTCCAAATATTAGGGGACTTGTTCCAACAAGTAGATTCCAGATTTTAAATGGAACTTGAACAAAATCTGGAATTGCTCATCCCTAGAAAATAATGTCTGAAGCAATACAAACTAATGTGGTTCAGATTTTGTTCTTGATGACTGTTAGAGATATTTAGGTATCTTCTAGAGGTCTTTAGGATATTTCCTCTTATTTTCTATATCTATTTTGATTATGCATATCTGATTTGATTTCCTAGGTAGTCATCTAATAAAAAGTACTCTCCATATTCTCTTTTTATATCTAAAGTGAAAATTAAGAAAATAACATTGCTAATGTAGTGAAGCCCATCACCTGGGACTATAGCAGTCAAACACTCAGAAAACAGAGAAGAGACTCTGAGTTCGTTACTATAGCCTACGACGACACTGTTGAGAGAAGCAAGGACTGCACAAGCGAAGACATAGAATCTTATGCTGCTCTTCCTCCTCATCTCCAACCGATGCTGACCATGAGACGAATGGTCGTCGAGAACATCGGACTCCTTTAACTCGTTCCTCTCATTCCTCATCGAACCAGCACTCCCATCTTCTTCACCCCCAACCGATCCCATGCTCATCTCACTGCTCATTGAACCTGCACTCCCATTTTCGTCAGCCCCAACTGATCCCATTTTCTCCTCCTCTTTATCTCTCTGCCTTTCCATCAATGTTAACCAGTGACCTTTGTCGTATGTCGGTAAGAGAACGATACAACCAATTACATTGTCTGTCTTCTTGCCAATGGTATCATGTATGCATCAGTAAGATTCGTTTTTCCACTTTGAAATAAGTTCAAAATGTTGGTTTCTGAGGTCAGGGAACAGCTTCAGAACCAGAGGACTAAAATATAGGAATCGGTACACGCCCCCCAAAATTAAACAGAGTGAAAATTGATGTTTGTCTCCCGTTTCTTGGAATCTCTTGGCATTGTAGTCAGTAAGATTCTTCGTTTCACTTGTAAATGAGTTCAAAATGTCGATTCTGAGGTCAGGGGTCGGCTACAGATCCAAAGGACTACAATCTAGGAATCAGTTACAACCCCAAAAAATGAAACAGACGAAGATGATGTTTCCTCCCGTTTCTTGGAATTTCTTGGCATCGGGGGTCCGAGGGCACGATGGACCGACCCGGGCTGGATGATGATTTTGAGAATGGTGAGCCACTACGATATTCTTCCATTGTAACAGACGGCGTAGGTGTCATTTCCTTCGCAAATCACAATATTTTGTCCTATATTTACTATTAACATCTCTTTCACATATCATATTTGGGCTAAGTTTCTGAAGAAAATTATTTAACTAATCTCCAGTGTCATTTTGAAACATTTAAAATAGAAGGTGTTCTATTCTAAGTAAAAGTATGTTTTAAACTCAAAAAGAAAAAATCTTTCCATTTTGGCAGCTTCACCGGCGAAGAACCCTCATGAGAGCACAATCTATCTCTCTCTCTCCCCAACCGACTGCATTATCTGTTCAAAACCGTTCAAAATTGCTACTTCTACATCTAAGTCTTCGAGCTTTTAATTGCAACTTATAGTTCTAGCAGCAGCAATTCAAAAATGAAATTTAAATTTGACACAAAAACTAAAACTCACTCACAGGAGCGTGTCATTAGTAGAAACTTCGATCTCTCTTACAGCATTTCACAGTCTGTGAGCTCGCTTTTTAGGTCTTGAAACTAACAGGTTCTTTATGTAACTGACGGTTGCCCGCATGAGTAACTTTTGTATGCGCAACTCATCAATCGGAGCCCGAGTCCGTCGCAGTTAGCAATTTCTCTCAAGGTAATTACTTGTCTGAGGCTATCACAAAACAGTTCGCCTACTTAGACCTTCCACAAAATCTGTGTTTGAACGAATATGAGATTAAGAATTGACAAATACAGCTCAAATTAATAGACATTCAACTTCAAGAGTAGTTTATTCAGTAAAGAAACTGGATTTGTACCACTAGATCTCGCTTACTATATATTTCTTGAAGGGCTAATTTTTCGTAGCGCTTCTTGTATAAATACCAACCAAAGAATGCCGATTCTTGCAGCGCCGAAGATCTTCTCTCCCAACAAGAATTTGTAACTCTCAACTTTCATCCTGAAAGCCGATACTTCACTTTTTGAACCACACGCCTACTTGGATATCAGTTACATAATCGACAGCATGATAATCTGGCAAACGACTGATTATTTTTCCTTCCCTAACAGCGTAGGGTATTGTTGCTCGTCCTGTACCGATAACTGGCTTACGTTTTCTGCACGAGGTGCTCGACATCTCCCATCTCAACTTCGTCTCCTTTCCAATTGCTTGGGTCTTCAAATAGGGACGCGATCTGCTCCAAGGATTTCCCTTTTGTTTCTGGAACAAGCGTGTAAACAAACACGACAGACAGCGCAGAAATTGCTGAAAAGGTGTAAAATACGCCAGCCACTGTGATTGCCCGGGAAACTGAGAGGAAGGACATTGCCACGAGCCCACTGCACACCCTATTACCCACGGCTCCGAGCGCTGACGCTTGAGCACGCAGCCTCAAAGGGAAAATCTCCGATGTCAATACCCAACATACAGGTCCAATGCCCACGGAGAAGAAAGCTACGTTACCACAAACTGAAAGGATGGCCATCGTGATACTGGCTTGTCCTTCTTTCAGAAAAGCAAGAGTCGTGCCCACACTGAATAAGCAAACAGTCATACCAATCGTGCTAATATACAGCAAAGGCTTTCTTCCAAGTCTGTCGATGAGAATTATAGCTACTAGTATAAATACAGTCTTCGTGATCCCGACAGTGACAGTTGCTGCTAGGAGATTGGAATTGCCCTTTATTCCAGCCTGTTCGAAGATTTCAGGGCTGTAATAAACAGTGGCATCAATGCCAGTGATCTGCTGGAAACACTGGATCCCAAATCCCGTGATGAGCATCCGTTGCAGGGCAGGAGAAGGGCTCAGCAGTTCACGCCACACAGGTTTCTCTTCGTACTTCTCTGCATTATTACCAATTCCAGCAGCTAATAGTATTTCTGCAAGTCTCTCTTCCACCTCACTCTCAATTTCATTTGTTTTTAGCAGCACCGACCTTGCTTCATCAACCCGGTTCCGCATGACCAACCATCTCGGTGACTCAGGGATTATGAAAAGGGCAGCACCAATGAAGACAGAGGGCAAAATCCCAACAGCGAGCATAACCCTCCAACTGATGTGTGCTGAGAGGCCCGAAAATGCATAGTTCGAGATGTAGCCCAGTAAAATCCCAAGGTTTATGAAGACCTCCGGAAACGAAGTGAGGGAGCCCCGACTGACAATGGGGGAAATCTCCGCAATGTAAACAGGAGCAATCATGACTCCAAGTCCGATCCCGATCCCAGCCAAGAATCTTCCAACCATTAACACTTCAAAAGAAGGAGCAAACGTCATAATAGCAGCACCGGCTTGAAAGACAATAGCTGCTAAACCCATGGTCCATTTTCTACCAATAACATCTGATGTTCTGCCCCCAGCTAAGCTACCGAAAAGAGAGATGATGCTCAAACAACCAATGAGAACTTCTTCTTGAACCTCGGTTATTTTTAGATCTTCCTGAATAAACAAAATTGCCCCACTCATGACTCCGACATCTGCAGATCGGTAAGGACGAAAATTAAGGTCAAGAATTGAAGTTATCTGACAAGCATCGCAACAAAATTCCACATTAGAAACTGCTCAGGATCTAGTATGAGAGAAGTGAGGATCAGAGAAATCTAATCAATCTTACGTTTAAAATCGGAAAATGCTCAAATTAAGACTGACCAATCTTTAGAACAAGGACCATGACCATAGCCAAAATTTCTCAGGCTTGAAGAAGCCTTGTGCTTTTCTGGACTTGAAAAGAAAGTAAGGGTGTTGAATTATCATAATAGTTTGCAATAGGTCTTGGATGTCATCATATTCTTCCCAAAAGCTCAGGAAAGTAGGTGAAATTGATTAAGTTGTTGGCATCTAAGCAAAAAGATGTGAATCTAGCAGATTCAATATAGCATTCTGATGATGCTCCTCATGACCATACCAAAAAGATGTGAATCTAACAGATTCAATATAGCATTCTGATGATGCTCCTCATGACCATATCATCACACCCTGAAAATAAAAGTTCTTAACATACCAAAAGCAGAGGAATTATCCTCAATTAACAAAGGACGAGAACCGTTTCGAGAAAAGACCAATAATTTTCACAGGAAAGTGTCCTAAGATATACTGAAACAATATAGATTAATACTACCTACACCAAAATGGATTTTTTTTTTTTTTTTTTCATAAGCGATCTCAAAGATCAAGACACACGCCGGCATGGGTATGGCTTCCATCTGACAGATAAAAACCGTTTTAGATTTCAAAGTGATTATACAGATTAACAAGCTGGGAACTTTTTTCTTTACCCTGCCGACAATCAGGCAAAAGAGCCAAGTCAAATGGCTTATAGAGTCGGACGAAAACAGCAGATCAAATCTTGAAGACAACATGTAGAGACGAATATACATGGGTAAGAACTGGTCTCGAGCATCAAAAAGCACAGCTGCTGCTAAGAAACGAACAGAGAGACAGAGATCCCGTCATTACCGTAGCCGAGAAGAACGTTGTTGAGGGATGCAAAGACCGCACAGGCAATAACATATCTCCTGGTGCTCTTCCCCTTCTCCAGCTGACGCTGGTATTGAATCAAGTCGTCGTCAAAGTCGTCGTGGCCATCGTCGACCTCCGAACCCATCCTCTTGTACTTGTTGTTCTTGCCAATTCCCAGTGAATCTGCAACCCCATTTTCTTCTCCCACCAATCCCATCTTCTTCTTCTTCCTCTTCTTCTTCTTCTTCCGTTTCAGTTCCTGTTCATCAATCAGCAGTTAGAGCAAGCCTTATTGGAACATACCCAGAAGCGGCCGTTTAAGGATCTCGCAAAGTATTAGGATTTCAGATCTGTGAAGAGAAGAAGAGAACAAAGACTTGGCAAGTGGGGTCGCTCTGCCTTTTGTCGTGGGAAGCAACTCAGAACCATATATCTCCTTTGTTTTCGCAATTAAAGAACGATCCTTTAAACTTAATTGGGCTGACAGAACGCGTTAACATCCAGGAAATTGACTGCTTACTTGAACATGAGCTGGGGTGTAGCTTTCGATGCAACAGCACGGCATTGGAATATTAAAATACCGTGGAAAAAGTCTCTGTTTCGACAGTAAAGTAAAGGAGAAGACGGGAAACCCATTAACGCCGGAGTTGAAACGGGACTTTTTCGGGCGAAGTTGGTGAACCCGAAGGCCGAAATCTTTCCGGTTGCTGAAGTTGACCACGGGTGTCCTCGTTCGTTCACGGAGTTGAAATAAAAAAACAGGAGAGTGCCTTTAGTAATTTTTCTATTATCGAAAGTGATTTTCGTTTAGAAATAGTTTTGTCCATTTTTATTTTTGAAAATAAAGAAATAGGTTGTTTTTACTTATTTGTATTTCAAATTTATTTTATGAAATTTTGTTATTTTTTTATCTCGAGAAATAAAAGAATAGATAAATGAAAAAACTAAGTATTCTTTTTCTCAAATAAGAGCTTAGAATGAACTTTACTTCAAATAATGGCTTGCAGTGGCTATAATAATTTCAAAAAAAGGCCTAACTTTCTTTATTTCTTTTTCTTTCATTTTTCTTCCTTTCTTCTTCTTTCCCCTTCCCTCTGCCAGCCATGGTGGAGGTCGCCAGACTCAAGTGAGGGCCACCCTTGTCGGTGTTGGGTGAGGGTCGCCCTCGCGTAGGCTGGCAAGAGCATCCCCTGCCGACGTCATGCTCGGCCATAAGTGAGGGCCACCCTTGCTTGACGCCAAAGAGGACAAGGGTTGCCCTCACCAAATCTTGCTTGGGTGACCCTCGGCCCATCCAGCCCAAGCAAGGTGACCCTCTCTTGATGTAGGCAACTGTGGTCCTCACCAGCTTAGATGAGGGCAACTCTCGCCTGTCGCTGGCGAGGGTGGTCCTCACCAGAGTTCGGCGACCTCCACTGTGGCTGGAGGAGGAAAGGGGTAAGAAGAGAAAAGAAAAAAACATATATATATATATATATAAAAACATTAAAATATAAATATATAATTTTTTAACCAAAATACCCTTTCTTCGATGATTGGAATAGTCACCGGCTAGCCAAAAACTTTTATTTGAGACGATTTGGTCATTTCATGCCCTTATTTAAAACAAAATCCATTTCAAACTCTTATTTTAAAAAGAAAAAATGATAGCACTTTAAGTGTTTATTTGGAATTTTTCGAAAAAAAACTATAATAATTACTAAACAGATGGAATTTTTCCCAAAAACTATGATAGTTATTTAATAGATCCTATATATCGAAGAAGAGGATGGTGGAACGTTACTGAAATGGGATTAGAAAGAGTCCATGCCGGGACAAGACAAGATGAGCTAGTTCCCATGGCGTTCGCTGGAACTCCACTTTCCAACGTTAATGGAGGATTTGCCGAGCAAATAGAATTTAAATGGATTTCCATCGATATTTTCATCTTTAAGTCAAACGAAAGTGCGAAATGTAATGATATTGTGGGCACCGGAAAGTGTTGATTATTATAAGGCAAAGAATTTAATAAAAGTTATGCTTTTAATAAAATCAGGGCAATCATTAAGATTTGTTCCAATAACTACTCTTCCTACATGAAAAGATGGAGTAGATGATTTAAATCCCACATTCAGGAGGTTGGCATGGAGATGGTTTAAATTTCATGTATAAATTTCGACTCATACACCCTATAATAAAGTAAAACAAATATTTGAGAGTAAAATTTAAAATGGGAGTAGAGTATGATTAATATAAATGGTTTGTTCATTATGCAAAAAATATCACATTTTCGGAAAATATTTTCTAAAAAATCATTTTCCAAGAAAATAATTATATTTTTTAGTGTTTGGCTAAAACTTGAAAAAATGTTTTCTATTATTCGTTATCTAATTTGATTTTTTTGGAAAAATTATAAAAAAATAAAATTACAATATTTTTAATTGACCTCAAAAACTTCATTTTAATTTTTATATACAATTTTTAAAAATTGAATTTTTATTTATTTTTTAAATCGAATTTTTATTTTTTTTCATTCTTTTTATTTTTTTATTTTTCCTTTTCCTCCCTCCTTCTTTGTCCTCCTTCCTCCACTACCACGTGCCTTGATGTGAATGGCTGCCCGATGGTTGACCCAGATGCAATCGCTAGATTTGGCGAGCCGCAAGCTTTAGGCGAGTTGTGAGCTTGCTAGCCAACAGATGCAGCTCGCCTAGATTGGTCGAGCCTTGAGCTCATTGGCTTTGGTGGAGCTTGGGCTCACTAGATGCGATGAGCTCGAGCTTTGCCAAAGCCGGTGAGCTTACAGCTCACCCAATCCAAGTGAGCCAAAGCTCCGCCATGGCCAACGAGCTCGAGCCTCACCCTTGTCGGATCTAGCCTTGGGCGAGACTAGAGTTGGCTTGTGGTTGGTCATCAGCCAAGGCAAAGAAAAAGAATTAAAATCTCAATTTTTAAAAAAAGAAAAAGAAAAAAAAAAAAGAAAACATAAAAATAAAGAGGAAGAGGAAAAACAAAGAAAAAAAAGGAGGAGGAGGAAGTGAGGGCATATAGGGTGTGAGATCAAATGAGAAAAATGTTTTCCACTTTTCAAAAGTGAAAAACATTTTCCCATAGTTTAGAAGACTTTTTTCCCATCATGGAAAATGTTTTCCCCAAGTAATTCATTTTCCATGAAATGAACATTCAAAAATTTGGAAAACGTTTTTCCCAAAATGTTATTTTCCCTAAAACAAATGGTGTAAAAAAAAAAATGAAATCAAGGTTAATCACTCTCCTTTCTTTTAGATAAATTCATTAGGAGTTCTAATAATTGTCAAGAAAATGTAATTTAGTTCTAAAATTTTCAAAAAATGCAATCAAATCATAAATTCTATCACGAAAATGTAATTGAATCTCAAAACTCATCACAAAAATATAATTGACTTCTAAAACTTTCAAAATGTGCAATTAACGGAATGACTTGATTTAATCATTTTGACAAATTTAAGAACTTAATTGTACTTTTTTAAAAAATTTTATAATTCAATTGCACTTTTGTAATAAGTTTTAAGACTTTAAATGTGTATATCTCTTTTTGTTTTCCTTTAAAATATGTCATTTGTTTGATCTAGTAGATTAGTCATGGGAATAATAGTTACTCCTCTAATTCCACCCCCTCCCTTTTATTAATAATCTACTGTGTAATAGTCGGGTAAAGATAGTGGAAAAGCACCCGGAGTATAAAGAAATTTCTTGTTAAGACATTACGTAACGTGCGTTTTGGTTCCATACGATATTTTAGACTTATCTTCACTTTGAAAAATTCAAAGGTCAACTCTAATAATTGATTTTTCAGTTTTCTAGAAACTTATTCAGTACGTCATTGGATCCTTTTTTATGATACTTGGAATAATCAGGGATTTGACATCCAAAAAAAAAATATATATATATATATATATATATATATATATATATATATATATATATATATATATAAACCTTTCATAAATTTCCGGTCTCTCATTGCCGCAATTGTATAAATAAAGTCTAAACTACAGTTTTTCATTTTCTATTTTTTTTTCCTGGAAATGGTTTTTATAGTTCAGCAAATCCGGGAGCAACAGATGCTACTGATGTTTGACAAAAAAAAAAAAAAAAAAAAACAGATGCTACTGATGCATCCTCATCTGATTCTATTTGAGCATTGTCTGCAACAACGGCTTAAAAGACTGAAAAATTTCAATAACCGAATGCACCCGAAACTCTCCTTTTAGTTTACGTCCCTGTATAGGATACCCTCTTCAATTCGAGATCAAATTCACGGTTCCTTTCACTCCATGACGATGGCCGAGGTGGGCCAGCGGGTTTGGCGGGTCGGTGGAATTTTTGACCAAGTTATCAGCTGTCCAGCCAAACGGCGTTAAGATGGCCATTGAAGCTGTGTTCATCGACAGGGAAAACCCTTCGCCGATGATGTTCTAAACTGGGAACTTTTCAGTAATGGAGATTTCTGCACACAGAGGCATACCTGCTGGACGATGCTTCCGTGTTCTCTGCAATAGAGGAGGGAAACGCCATAACGTGTGTACTCAAGAGACTGCGCTGCTGCTAAGTCACTTCGAGAGAAGCTTAGCAATTCCTCCTAAGTCCTTACTCTCCCTCCTTTCTCATTCAAATTAAAACGGTAAAACTTCCTTGATTAGGGAGAACTGTTGTTCTAAACAACAAAAGTCCAGGCCTTAATATTTCCCGGGGGAATGGTTTTTTCTCATCCTATCCGAATTTTACAGATCCATAAAAATTGGGAGCATACTCAAAACTTTATCTCTCCACTATATTATCTGCCATGTTTACCATAATCTAAACGAGAGAAGAGTTCAATTGATATACACCCTCATAGCCTATCCCCTTCTTTACATATAGTTTCATCAGCATACTTCATAGATCAGCACAACATGGCTATTAAAAAAAAAACTACTCGTAAAGATCAAAAATAGTTAATCATAATGAAAAATTATATATTTTTACAACGAAAAATACTAGAGAGCACCTTTAGGGCACTTGTTAAGTCCTATTAAACATACTTTGAAATACAAATCCATCCATTTTAATAAAGCCCTTAAGAATCAGTCCATATCTCCATAGCTATATGGAGGCGTGATCTAGAGTTGGAATTTTTTGGGGTAAGTAAAAGTGATTAAGTACGACAGTTGTCAGGGCAAATTAATGGAGAGCCGTTACAGGCCCACTCAAACCGGCCCAAATCAAAGTACGGGCCTAATGGGCCCAAGCCCATAAACACCCACCGCCTCGACGCCAGGAAGTCGAGTCCTATTTCTCAGATCGCTCCGACGAAAGCCGCGAATATCATCACATCCCTCTCTCTCTCTCTCTCTCTCGAGCTTCGACGAGCTCCGACGATGGTGTTCGTCCTCACCCCCGACGGCAAGACCCTGTGCCTCGACCTGAACCCTAGCACCGCCACCCTCCGCGATCTCAAGCAGTCGATCCACGAGAAGTCCCGCATCCCCGCCCCCTCCAGCGCCTCATCTCCTCCTCCAGCCCCCGCCTCCTCCCCGTCGGCGCCGCCGCCGCCGCCGCCGACGACTCCCTCCCGCTCTCCCGGCTCGGCGTCGCGCGGGGCTCCACCCTCGCCCTCCACGTCCCCTTGCTCGGCGGCATGCAGGCCCCCGGCGTGCCCCCCACCCGCCCCCGCCTCGACTTCCTCAACTCGAAGCCGCCCCCAACTACGTCGCCGGTCTCGGCCGTGGCGCCACCGGGTTCACCACCCGGTCCGACATCGGGCCCGCCCGCGCCGCCCCCGACCTGCCCGACCGGTCCGCCACCACCATCGGCGGGGCCGCGGCCGGGGGCGCTCCCGGGGCCGGCCGCGGGAGGGGGAAGCCTGGGGACGATGAGGAGGATGATGAGGGGGAGGATAAGGGGTACGACGAGAACCAGAAGTTCGATGAGTTCGAAGGAAACGATGTGGGGCTTTTCGCTTCCGCTGAGTATGATGAGGACGACAAGGAGGCGGATGCGGTTTGGGAAGCGATCGACAAGCGGATGGATTCGCGGAGGAAGGATAGGAGGGAGGCGAGGTTGAAGCAGGAGATTGAGAAGTATCGCGCCTCGAATCCGAAGATTACCGAGCAATTTGCGGATTTGAAGAGGAAGTTGCATACCATGTCTACTCAGGAGTGGGACAGCATACCCGAAATAGGGGATTATTCGTTGAGGAACAAGAAGAAGCGGTTTGAGAGCTTCGTACCTGTGCCCGACACTCTCTTGGAGAAGGCTAGACAAGAACAGGAGCATGTTACGGCTTTGGACCCTAAGAGTAGAGCGGCAGGAGGGACTGAGACACCTTGGTCTCAGACGCCGGTAACCGATTTGACCGCAGTGGGTGAAGGAAGAGGTACCGTTCTGTCTTTAAAGCTAGATAGGTTGTCTGATTCTGTGTCGGGTTTAACTGTTGTCGATCCGAAGGGGTACTTGACTGATTTAAAGAGCATGAAGATTACTAGTGATGCTGAGATATCTGATATAAAGAAGGCGAGGTTATTGCTCAAGAGTGTTACGCAGACAAACCCGAAACACCCACCGGGTTGGATTGCGGCTGCGAGGCTAGAGGAGGTGGCGGGGAAGATTCAGGCTGCCAGGCAATTGATACAGAAAGGGTGTGAGGAATGTCCCAAAAATGAGGATGTGTGGATTGAGGCATGCCGGCTTTCGAGCCCTGATGAGGCGAAGGCAGTGATTGCTAAAGGAGTTAAGTCAATTCCGACTTCTGTTAAGTTGTGGATGCAGGCTGCGAAATTGGAGCATGATGAACTGAATAAGAGTAGGGTGTTGAGGAAAGGGTTAGAACATATCCCTGACTCAGTTAGGTTGTGGAAGGCCCTTGTAGAACTCTCAAATGAGGAAAATGCGCGGATATTGCTTCACAGGGCAGTGGAGTCTTGCCCATTGCACGTTGAACTGTGGCTTGCGCTGGCTAGGTTGGAGACTTATGATAATGCAAAGAAGGTGCTTAATAGGGCAAGAGAAAGGTTGTCCAAAGAGCCTGCGATTTGGATCACTGCAGCAAAGTTGGAAGAAGCTAATGGCAATAGTTCCATGGTTGGAAAGATCATTGAGAGAGGTATTAGGGCTTTACAGAGGGAGGGTGTGGTGATTGATAGGGAGCTTTGGATGAAGGAGGCTGAGGCTGCCGAGAGGGCTGGGTCTGTCACGACATGCCAGGCAATTATTCACAATACAATTGGGATTGGGGTGGAAGAAGAGGATAGGAAGAGGACATGGGTCGCTGATGCTGAGGAGTGCAAGAAAAGAGGTTCCATCGAGACTGCTAGAGCTATATATGCTCATGCTCTCACAGTGTTCTTGACGAAGAAGAGCATTTGGCTCAAAGCAGCACAGCTTGAAAAGAGTCATGGAACGAAAGAATCTCTGGATGCTTTACTCCGCAAAGCCGTCACATACAGGCCACAGGCTGAAGTTTTGTGGCTCATGGGTGCTAAGGAGAAGTGGCTTGCCGGAGATGTGCCAGCTGCCCGAGCAATTCTTCAAGAAGCTTATGCTGCAATTCCTAATTCTGAAGAGATCTGGTTAGCAGCCTTCAAGCTTGAATTTGAGAACCATGAGCCTGAGCGAGCAAGAATGCTACTTGCTAAGGCACGAGAAAGGGGAGGGACAGAGAGAGTGTGGATGAAGTCTGCCATTGTTGAAAGAGAAATGGGCAACACTGAAGAAGAGAGGAGGTTGCTAGATGAAGGGTTGAAGCGCTTCCCCTCATTCTTTAAGCTGTGGCTGATGCTAGGCCAGCTTGAAGAACGACTTGGTCACTTAGAACAGGCTAAGGAAGTTTATGAATCGGGATTGAAGCACTGTTCTAGTTGTATACCTCTGTGGATTTCTCTAGCTAAACTAGAGGAGATGACAAATGGGCTAAGCAAAGCTCGTGCAGTTCTTACATTAGCCAGGAAGAAGAATCCTGCAAAGGATGAACTCTGGCTCGCTGCCATTCGTGCTGAATCTAGACATGGAAATAAGAAGGAAGCTGATATATTGATGGCAAAGGCATTGCAAGAGTGTCCCACCAGTGGCATCCTCTGGGCCGCATCAATTGAGATGGCTCCTCGTCCCCAACGCAAAACCAAGACTGCGGATGCTTTTAAGAAATGTAATAACGACCCACATGTTTTTGTTGCGCTTGCAAAATTGTTCTGGCATGATAGGAAAGTGGACAAAGCTAGAACCTGGCTGAATAGGGCTGTAACCCTTAAGCCTGATGTTGGGGATTTTTGGGCATTGTATTACAAGTTTGAACTTCAACATGGGATAGAGGATACCCAGAAAGACGTATTGATGAGATGTGTTGCTGCGGAACCCAAATATGGTGAGAAATGGCAAGTAATTTCAAAGGCAGTGGAGAATTCTCACCAGCCAACTGAAGCCATCTTGAAGAAAGTGGTGGTAGCTCTTGGGAAAGAGGAGGCTGAGAATAGCAAACAGTAGTTCCTGTAAGATTGTCATGTTGCCTTGCTCCTCTAGTTGTATTGTATTGAACTCTGCTGGTACATTAAGCACTTACTTAGTCAGAAACTTGCTGTTTTGCTCCTTTTCTTATCCTATTTATTAGAAATTGTAAGTGAATGTTGTCTGGAATCTGGATCCGTTGCAAGGCAAGACATGTTAGATTTCATAGTTTAATTGTCGTGTGGTGCCAACTATATGTTGGTTTGTTGTCTGTGACATTTCTATGATCTTTTATTGTCATATTCAATAATTGCTCTCTCCAAGAGCTGCATCGAATGGAAATTGGCTGAGAAACTTATTTCTTGTGAATTTGCATTTTAAATTTAACTACTTATGTTTATGTTGGATATGAGCTGTGTTCTTGGAAAACTCTTACCTTAATAGACTACAGCAGAGGAACAAAGGAAGACATTTAGTGGCTTTTCTTTGTATGAAAAGAATCTAAGCAACAATTTTGGCAGAGGGAAAATCATACATACCACGTTTGAATTTTTAACTTGAAGTTTGGTTGGACTTTCAGGTTATTGCCGAAGGATTTTCATATTATCAGAACGAATGCATAATAGATGTAGAGGAGACCTAAGTTAGCACTATCAGACACCCTTCATTACATTCCTTAAAGACGCTATTTTTCAAAGGGTTATGGAGATCGAGATCTTGAATATGACATTGTACACCCTAAGTTAGCACGATCTGACAGCCTTCATCACATTCCTTAAAGGTGCTACTTTTCAAAGGGTTATGGAGATAAGAGATCTCGAAGAGAATATGACACTGTACAACAAGGCACGAGGGCACTCTATGATTTTTATAGCTGATCCGCTTAGTGAGAAAAAGTTCAGCTGTAATGCCATCACACACTTGTGCCCGTGTCTTCTTATGAAGAAAAGGCATAGTTTTTTTTTTTTTTTTGGCCGGAAGTTTGCCTGGGAACCTCCTCTCCTTTTTAGTGAAAAAAGTAAAATGATATCTTCATACACAAGATTTGCCCATGACTTCTCCTAACTTAAATCTCTTTAGGTTAATATGAGCCCCATCTGGGTTTGTGGACTCTCGGTGTGCTGATGAAGCTGGACAGGCTTCACTAAAGTGGGACAAGATAATTTGACGTGGTAGATGTAGACTTATGGCTATGAAGAGATGGATTTTTCCTATACAATTTCTTTTTACCAGCTGTATGTTCTTCATGCTGGTCATCAGTTTTTTGCTTTAAGAAACATAATGAGCAACTGAGCATCTTTTTGGCTAGGTTGAAATTTTGGGCCCATCTGACTGGCACTATCATTCTCAACTCGCTGATTAATTTTTCCTGGAAAAATTGAGGATAAGTAGTCTGTTGTAGGGATTGATTTGAGATATTGTACAGAGCTAATGTAAAACAAAAAAGAAAGAAGTACCTGTAGCACAATAAATTAGACAGGGTTTGTATGCAACTTTTTTCCATTGAAGATTCATCAACCAAATCATTCTTTAGTTAAATTTCTACTTAATAAGTTTTAAAGACAATTTAGAGGTTAGGTCATCTTCAGCTCACATTGCCTTAGTTTACAGATATCTTTTCATCACTGGTTTTATTCTTGTAAAGTAGATCCGCGCCATAAGGAGAATTTTTCCCTGTAGTCAGAAACTTGCTCACTATGAAATCTAATGTTGAGGCATAAAGTACTTCTGTTCATGCTTCTGTTTTGACATCTCCATGATCTCATCCATCTTAAACTAATTTGGCCTCTCTTCCTGCTGCTGCAATATGGAAATTGGATGATGGCACCTTTACTGATAGAATATCTCTATTGTCTTATATCTATGTATTTTCCATTAGGTTTTAGGATATTGGGGGAGGATAGGGTCACATGGAAGTGCACAAGCCTGTTAGGAACGATAATCTTGGAATCGAGTGACAAGAAAAACAAAGAAAGATGTGGATCATGTTGATTTTTATTGTTTGCTGACCTTTGTGGGTAGTTGTTGAATAGAATGGCAAAGAGATAAATCGGGCAATTCTTGGTCTTTTATGGTACTTTATGGTAGGAACCACCAGGCCTGGAATATCTATTCTGTGCATATGAAATGAATGCTGCCTTGCGTTCTGTTTATTCATAATTATATATTAATGGTAATACTCTTCTCGTGTAAATCCGACTGTTGAGAGACTGAGGATGTCAGGAACAAGTGCAAAGATGGCTTATATCGATTGCCATGTGTGTGGAAGTAGCTGTTGAAGGGATTTTGGCAGAGAGTAATTAAAGGTGGTGATTTCATCTATGCCGTTTGAATAAGCCAAGATGGGGATATATGCAGCAGAGAACTTTCGGCACATTTTGCTGAATGGCTAGTACGTCCTGTAATAGCTATTACCAAAATATCATAGTCACTGTTTTTCCACTCTCTATTAATGTTAGATTATCATTCATAATTTATATCATGTATATGCTGATAACATGGCTTACAATTCACATATCATATGATTAATAGGTTATAAGTAAATAAACAATGTAGCAATATTTAAGCCATCTTGACTTTACATAATTTTTGTTGCCTTGAAAAATCCATTATGTAATAATTTGCAGTTGCTTCTAGGGTTACTATTCTATATGACTATCTAAATTTTCATAACCAAAAAAATATATTAATCTATTGCACAAACTGTTATATAATATTTTATCAATCATACTGTTAATTATGTGACAAAAAACATTCATCTGACTATTATTGTAGTTTATATGATTAAACGTAAATTATAATTGTAAATTAGTCATTAAATAATAAATGAAAATTTAAATGTTAAATAGGATATCCTGATAATATATATGGAGAATTAAGCTCATGAATAGCTGTCAAAGGTATGGCATTTATTTTATATTATCACATTTTATGTGCCTAACTTTTTATTAGAATCATGAATGAGTTGTTAAAATATAGATGAACAATTAATATGATGTATTCTATAAATAATTATATATTGGGGTATTAAATTTATAAATTATTACTGATGATTAAAATGATGATTATTATATTACTTCTACATTGATTTTAGGGGCCATTTGGAAATTCTAATGGTATTCCCTCCCCATTAGATATATCACTCATAGAACCTAACAGTGTGCAATAGGTAATACATTACTTAAACCAACCAGTTTAATAGATATTACGGCTCTATTGCATTAAAGAATTTTTATTGAGGCAAACCAAATGAGCTGCTCAAGCTCAGGATTTTGTGGTTAAACTTGAATCCCAACTGAGACATGTTGATAGCCATGTGGTAGATTTGGCCTTTATGAGTAAGTCGTGAGAGATAATTAGCCTCAGTTGTGCCTTGTGGTAGATTCAGCTTTTATCAAGTAACTGCTGAGTTGCTAGTTTTTACATTATTTGAGATACTTTTTTTCTTGGAAGATTGTAACATGTCGCCTTGTTTATTCAAAATAATGCCCAGAGAATTTAAGGACATTTGCTTTTGCTTATTGTGCGTTCACCAGGGTCATCTACTGGTTTTGATGTCTTCTTTTTTTCCGTTTCTTTTTCTTAACCCAGATTCGTAGTGTAAACTGTTGCTTTTTTACCTCCTTGAAAACTTGAAATGATTGGTGTTTCATCATTGCAGAGTATGACTTGAATAGAACAACTTAAATAGATCGGAATGACTGAATGGCTGCATTTGTAACGAAAGTAGATTTGCAATGATCGACTGAGCTTTATTTTGTATTTGGTATACTTTGTGATGCTCATGTAGGTCCGATTTTATTGAGAGAACCAAACAAAGACGAGGCTTATAGAGGAGGGATGCTGGGTAGGCAAGAGTTGAATGAGGGTGGCTTCAGGGAGTGTTTTTGGCATTATGACGCTTCAGGATGGAGATTCAAGTTTCTGTGGTGTAGCAGTTGGAGATTGGGCGAATGCTAATGCTAGAGCAGGCTGTATGATGTGCTGTTATATTCACAATGACACAATCTTGCACAGTAATACAGATAATGGAGTGGGTGATCTTGGTGGAATTACTCAATCACGTGAAGACACTAGAACTTCACTTCTTTCCAACTCAAAAATCTCTTCCATCTTTGTCAAAGCCATTAGGTAGATCATCTCTTTGAGGGTGAACGAGGAAAGTCTGGCTCGGAAAAAGAAAATTATCATGCTGCTGCTGTTTAATAGTAAGTTCGCACCCAATGATTGAACAATACTAGTTATTGATCAAAACTATCTGAAACATATCATGCTGCTGCTGTTTAATAGTAAGTTCGCACCCAATGATTGAACAATACTAGTTATTGATCAAAACTATCTGAAACACTTGTCGGTCATGACGAAGCCCTAAGTGATGTTGGATATGTTCAAAGATTAACCAGTCCCACTTGGGTGTTCTGCTGTGATTATTTTGGACAATTTGTAGGGTACATATTCGCACTTGGGGTGGAAAAAATCGCCTATCCTCTACTCTTCTAATTTCCCAGTATGCATCAAACTATACTAAATATTCAACCTCGTCTAGGTGTGGAGTTTCCTGGTTTTCCCCCATGATTGTATTGTTGGATTCTCCGTGAGCGAAGCCAAAATTCACAGGAGAATATATTATTCGCGTGATGTGTGCTGATGTGTTCAGTTTGAGTTAATGAACCCCCACCAAGTCGGGAGTTGTCCATTACTAGGCAATTTTGATTGTTAAGGCAGACTGTATTGGCCCATCTAGTCAACTTTCTTTTTGTTCATTGTCAACTAACAAAGCATAAACCAAGAAAGAAACCACATTCTGACTTCTGTGTAGGATTTATTTTAAATTGAAGCATCACTTGCACACACGCTAATCCGAAGTTGCCCCGCCATCATTCCAAGATATTTCTCAGTTTTTTTTTATTGAATCCATCCCTACGCATAACCTTACTTTATTCGGCTTATTTTAATCGACTCTCTTCATCATTTTGTAGCAATATCATTTTCTATGGGGGAGTTCATCGTTATCGTGCCGTCACAAATAAGAAATGTGCATGATGTCATGGGCCGGCGGCCTCCGGTCCCACCTTTCTCTATCACTTCCCTGTCAGTAACCTATCTCCTAGGTCTTTAAACAGTACTTAATTCATACTCTTTCCGGTGGTTGTTACGTTAGGCTCCCTTGGTTTTTATAGAATTCTCAGGTCGCAGATGTCACAGAATATTCCTGAATTGGTGGGTTTCACCAGTGGAGATCTCTCTTCTTGGAAGGGGAAAGAAAAGTGGGAAACTTTCAGTTTCAGCTCACCACCACTGCCAGATTCCTAGAGTAAGGTGTTGGCAATTTCCATGGCTAATGCATGAAGCATAAAGCGGGGTTATCTTCGCACTGCTTTAAATCTCACGGGATATGCTGCCACGATGACGTATCTTGTGCTACAAACAACAATTTTGTATGGAAGATGCTTCTTGCGTGACTGGAGCTACTTCCAAGTCATATACCTTAGAACATGGCAAAATTCTACGCAATCAGAGTAATCCTCCTAGAACATTATGAAGAATCTAATGTTCTTTTGGGAAATTCAGCAGTAGATAGAAGAAATGGCTGTGAGATACTACTAGGAGATTATTGCAATATTAGGTGGGCCTTACTGCAACCTATCTAGACAATGCTAAGTCTCCTTCACATGATTGTGTCATTTGTAGATCAGTCTTAATGTATCTAATAGTAACATTTCTTTGTTCTAAATTAATGTCCTAGAGCGACAATGATTATTAGCATGTGAAAGTATTATGCTGCTCGTTTTTTAGGCTCTGTACTATTAGTAGGAATTTGAACGCAATGTCTGATTATTCACGACATCCCTTAGAAGCACCATGGCAATAATAAGCATTGCTCGTTAGAGGTAGCAGAATGAAGCAACAAACAATGACGGTGTTCTGATACAATCGATCCATCAATTGTCTATCAATGATAAAGATGTGACATGAGATATAATCACAAAAGGCTACAATGACTCCATCACAGCACAAAAACATTGCTGGTGATGGATGGACCAATTGAGAAGGAGATCACAAAACCGTCTCCTTCAATGCAGGCCCACCATGGAAATTGTGATTTACAGGCTACAGCTACTACCAACCCGAATATCATAAGGCTAGGTACCAGATACAGACTAAAAGACAAATAGCATGTAAAAACCACAAGTCACAACCCCCTACACTACATGGACAAACTGCTGTGACAACTACTGGGGATCGAATGGCCTTCTTTTTGGTCCCACTCCTCTCAGTAGAAAGGCAAGGCTTGTAAAAAATATGCAGCCCCTGTTCATCTGGGAATTCAAGGAGGGTCACATCCGTAGATGGAGACGAATCTGGAAGGTTCTCAGCATCTAAACCAGGAAAGGGATAAAAAGGGAGATGATGAAATGAGGAAGCTTCGGAATTTTTCTTGAAAAAAAGAAAAATGTGCTGGGTTGCTTTTTGGAATATCTGCAACCAGCAAGGAGAGTTTCTGAGCCTGAGGACAATTTCCTTTCGGACCAAATCGTGTGGACGATTAAAAAAGACCGGAATTTTTGAAAAAACAGAAGGTTGGTTTCAGAAAAATCTTCAACCCTTTGAGCAAAATGAGGTGATTTTGCGAAATGGACCCAAGGAAGAACTTTTCACAGAGAGAGAGAGAGAGAGAGAGAGAGAGAGAGAGAGAGAGAGAGAATTCTTGTGGAAATGCTGATGAAGCCTCATTCTTGATCCTTCCAAAAGAAGGGTTTCATAGGGCAAGAGCTTGACGACGATGATGAAGCGGCACAGAAATTTTCCTGCTGCCTCTGGACATTATTCTCGTCGAACTCCTGCTCGTTCCCATGGCCGAAAGGAAGGTGTGATGGCAGCAGAATATTGCTGCTTGCATCCAAATCATCCCATACCGGACTGCCCGGTCCCCAGCCGGCCGGCATCGCATTGCACCAAGCCTCCGCCATTTCCCTCCACACCATCTCCTGCGAGACCGAGCCTCCTTCCCCTGCAATGCTACTTCCTGCCACCCCTTGAACCGCTTCACTCGCCGTGGCCTCGCTCGATCCTATTCCCGAATCCCCATCGGGATTGGTTCCCTGAGGCGGCGAGGTCATCTGCTCCATGGGCGAGTCCTGCTGGGTGGGTTCTTCTGAAGCTTCCGGAGAAGTCTTCATGTATTGGCGAGTGATCACGTTTTCATCCTTGGGGGGTGACGAAGATGATGAGCTTGGGCCGGCGGATTCCGCAGCCTTGTCCTTGTTGAGGAAAAGCTCGGGGAAATTGAGCCTGGCATTCTCCCCTCGTAGCTTGTACGCCTCGCGGTCATAGGCCAGGGCTGCATCCTCGGCTGTGTCGAAGGTTCCGAGCCAGAGTCGGGTTCGGTTCCTCGGCAAGCGAATCTCTGCAACCCACTTGCCCCAATGCCGCTGCCTCACTCCACGATAGAGCTTCGTGGTGTTTATCGGCTGCGGAGGCCGGAAGATCGGCCTGCCGTCGGGCCCCAACCGATTCATCATCATCATCCTCCCCCTCGGGCTGAGATTCAGCGCGTCACTCCAGTACTGCAGCAGCCTCTGCTGGGGGTGCTGCAATGGGGACAAGTCACCTGCGAAATTATACAGCGGCTGATTAAGGCTTAGCTGCTGCTGCTGCTGCTGCTGCTGCTGTTGCGAGGTGAAAGATATCATCTGCTGCTGCTGCTGCTGCCCCTGGTTTTGCGGAGGTTGGAGCTGGAGCGCTGGCCGAAACGCGTGATACGGCACGGTCCCGAGCTGTTGCTGGAACTGCCCGTGATGTTGGGCTCCCTCCAGAGCAAAAGGAAAGATCAATCTCGGAGAGTTGTGCGAAGACGAAGGAGCCACGGGAGAGTGACCGACCGATGAGGCTGAGGTAGGAGGAACAGAGGAAGGCATGGCGAAAGGTGTTTGATTCTGATGCGTGGAAGAAGACGATGATAACTGGAAGCTCGCTTGCCTCTCCGGGCTCCGGATCTTCTTGAGAGGCCTACCCGACATGGAAGCTTCTCCAAACACAGGCCTCCACTGCTGGTTCTCCAAGCTGAACTCATAGTCTCCCTTGCCCATCTCCAACTCCGTCATCTTCTGGCTCTCATCAACGCCCCTTCTCGATTTCCCGGTGTTCTTCGCCGCAGCCATCGCTAACCCGATCGAATCACCAGCTCCGCTCTCTCTCTCGAGCTTTAAGTAACGAAGTAAAGCTTGGAAAAAAAAGCAGAAGGATTCCTCCTTTGTACAGACGGGTCGAGAAAAGAAGAAAAGAAGAAAGATTCGGATCAAATGTACGTCGAAATCAGAGCGGGGAAGAGAATCGAGAGGAAACCGAAACCCAGATCCGAAATTTGGTCAAGAACAAAAACGGAGACCGAAATTCGGAATCTTGGATTGGATTTCAGTGGCAAATCCGATCAACCCAAAAAAAAGAATCGGATTCCATGAGCGTCGCTTCGAGAATAACAATGACCCATCACAAATTCCAAAGACACAGAGACACAGAGAGAGAGAGAGCGGCGAAGGCTGGCGGAAGACGAGCAACGAGATCGGGCGCTGATGCTGCGGGCGTGCGGGCGTGCGGGCGATGGCGTGGGAAGACGGAGTTTCTCGGGAGACGGTGGGCGAGAGGAGAGCCTGGAAAAAACAGGGGAGGCTTTGGAGTGCGATGCGGAAAAGCAGGGGAGGGACGGAGGGGGGGTTTATAGGATTTTGGAGAGCAGAGGTGTGCCCAAAATATCTTCTGGTTGGTTGGCGATGGTTCGGGCCCCACGCGCAACAGTCTTTTCTTTTCGTTACTTCGACTCTA
Source organism: Eucalyptus victrix (assembly GCA_016097545.1). Classification (NCBI taxonomy): domain Eukaryota; kingdom Viridiplantae; phylum Streptophyta; class Magnoliopsida; order Myrtales; family Myrtaceae; genus Eucalyptus; species Eucalyptus victrix. Next base: position 10,495,509 of record CM027845.1, on the reverse strand, counting down.
AGCGCCCCCGTTTTTGGGGGTTTCTCTTTCTCAATTGGGAAAACCACGTGAAATTAGAGTGGTTCTTCAATAATTTGCGCTATAAAAAATAAGTTCTAGTTTTCAATTTTGAGCTTAAATCGGCGGCCGCCATCCGTGGGGATGTCGGGCCGAGGATAGGCGATAATAACAAAGTTGCCGATAATCGATACAAAGGTTTGACCCTGACAAGGAAACCAAAGTGGATAGTATGGACAAAAAGCGGACGAATGGCGGTTATGCCTAATTCATTATAAAAAAAATAAAAAAAAACCCTTAACATTAACACTAGTCTCAATTAAACCCTAATTTTTATCTTGGAAAAAATCTTCAATTTGAAGTCTCGTCTCAAATTTGATTTTTTTTTTATTATCTCAAAAAGAACCCCTAACTTTATATTCAATCCCAAATCTACCATGAATTTTGTTTTGTCTATAAAGATTCACAAACTTTCAATCTATTATCAAATCTATCTCATGTTCTATATTGATAACGAATCCACATTAACAAAATGATGTGGAAAATTATCTCCAAATAAAACTATTATAAGATATGAAAATTATGTATGACTAACATTGAATTTTGGACGTAGGTCTAATGGGACGGATTTGGTATTAGAGTAAAAATTGGTGATTTTCTCTAAGACAAAAAAAATTTGGAGTAGATTTAGGACTTGATCTAAATTTTGGGGTTTTTTGAGATAAAAAACTTTGAGTAAAATTGGGAATAAATCTAAAATTGGGATTTTTTTTTAGGTGATGAGTTTGCCAAAGCAAAAAAGAGAAGAAATAGTGAAAAGGGAAAGTAATACTTCGAGAAATAAAAGGGAAAAATCCAACTTCAATGTATTTAAGAAGTAATTTCCAAATGAAAGAAATGGTATTAGCATTATACTTTTTAGATCAAGACATAATTTTGTTCTGGTATATATTATTGTTAAGATGTTTGTCACTTTTTCTAAATTAGTGATGTTGATTTACATTAATTCTTTTAATGGACAATAGATAATTAATCCATACATTAATAATTAAAACATCCGCCATAATTTTTCGTTTTCTCGAGAAACTCTCTTCATCTACCACAAAGAATGTTTGAAAAAAAAAAACCAAAAAAAGACATTAAAGCAGAACAACTTCTAACATCCTTTATTTTAGAAAACACCAAGAAGTTAGAAAGCAGGAAGTAGATCTCATTTATACTTTCACAGAAAAATGAAATTAAAAATATTATCCCGAACCAAACAGACCATAATAAGCCTCTTCTCCCTTCGTTCCTGTTTCTTCCTTTATCTCCCAAGCAAATTATGAACTTACGCTTGAATAATTAAATACTTCTTATGACAAATAAATCTGCCTCAGTTAGGTAAGTTTGCTCCTGAACTAACCTGCTAATCTTACAAATCAAGCAAGACGCCAGTTAAAGTCCAAAAAAGTACGATACTCATAAGAACAATGAGATGAATGATCATGATAGATTTTAAAGCACCAAAAATATTTAAGCAACATAAGCTCCTTTCGACATATTATATAATACATATAGTATAACAATCATGTTATATGCCCTTACTTTATAATATATTCTTTTTTTTTTGGTAAAGTACTTTATAATATATTCTTGTTTATTACATATATCAAATATTGACAAGGTGTATACTCTAAAAGCTTATAAAATGGGATTTATATGATAATATCATATATGCACGTCACGCACCATTATATGATATATCTTCTACTTATTCATATTATCGGATTAGCCTCAAAGTACTTGAAATATACAAGCAATCCCAAGTATATACTAAATGCATTCTATAGAGTATGTATACTAATTAATCAGATGGATTATTAAGTATTCACTTAGGAAAGAATTAATCACTTAATAAACCGACTTTATGGATAAGTCTTTTTTCAATATAGTAAGCATTACTCGGACTATTTCTTGAAAGAGCACCAAAAAGTTTTTCGAAGACCATAAACCCTTCCGACATCTGGTTTTCTTCTTCATCTTTTTTTCCTTTTCTTTCCAACACCCTTTCAACAACACATATCACACGGCTTTTGGCTTTGCTTCGAAGGTCTTCGCACGTGTCTAAATCCCTCAATAAACGGATGACATCGCGCCAACGCACGGTACGGCAAAAGGGCTCGAGAAAAAAGAGGAGGGGAAAAGGAAAAGATCGGCTGGTCTGTGCGAAATGTACGACCATCTGGCACGATCCGACTCGTCAAATGGCCGGTGCCGCTGGTCAAATTCAAAGAGGGGGGAGGCAAGAGGCCTCTCCTCCACTTCGAGACCATTTCGTGGGCACAACAACGACGACGACGACGACAGGAACGACAATACAGATCATCACGAATCGAGTTTTGATACTGTCAACGTGCTGAAGGCTTCAGCATTCGTGGCGGTAGGCACCTAGAGACCATCAAAAGATTCCTGAATCGGGCATCTCGCCCTCTCGACCGGGAATGCGATTCCCATTCGTGGTGAGGTGTCCCAAATGATGAAGGAGGTCGGTTAGGTTGCTCTCCAATAAAAGCACCCGTTCTTTCAAAAGTGCCATGGGCGATCTTCTCTTCCTAGCCCTTTTTCAATAAAGAAGTCTATTTAAGGAAAGGATTATCATAGGAGGTTTGATGAGCCCTAAGGTTGAAAAGTGTTGCCTATGAACCGAGTCAAAAAGGGGTTTTTATCTTCGTTGAATCGTCAAGAAAGGTCGAGAGAGCAACATGTTACATGAGCTTCGCTTCGGACTTATCGAGCCAAATTGAGAATGTCATAGTGTGTATAGAACGGATAAAATATTGTACTATCAATCTTAATTATGTTATCTTTGACGTTTCTCATATGGACAGAGAAAATTGATCTTTTAAGCAATAAAAGTTGTCAATCACTAATTTCTATCGCTATCAGCATGGTATGTATAATTTTTAGATTCACGTGAAAAATGTTTCGATTAATTTTACTTTACTCCAATCAAAAAAGTCACATCAAAGTCGCCTCATTTAAGGGCAAAATCGTCTTTCCAATTCATCTTGGCTCTAATGAAAATTGGGAGGGTCAAGTGAAAAGTAAAATTCGAGACCTCTCTCGATTCTTAAGATGCACGATCTTTCAATTCTAATTGAAAGGAGGGTCTTGTCAATAGGGTCTTGGTGCTGAGATAAGTGGATCCACCAGGGGGAGGGGGAGGCTTCACTTTCGGTGCATGGACGCTGAAAAAATGGCCGAGCTAACCAAAAAGGAGAGAGAGAAAAAAGAAGAGAAAAGAAAAAAGTCAACAACCATAACGGTGTCCCACAAAAAAAGTCGGTGGGAATCGGCACGTGTCGGTGGTCCGAACATCATTTGCTTCCCTCCTAATCATTTGTTTTCTTGCGGATTCCCCTCTGTCCGTATTAAACGAAGGAGAAAATGTGCCATAAAAAAATAAAAAAAATCAAAGCTCCACATCCTTTGCTTCGAAGCCTGGGCAGGGTTGACGGGACGGGGGGCACGTGTCGCCACCTTATGCTTCGTGGCTCGCAACAAATATCTGTCCGAAGAGAGAGAGAGAGAGAGAGAGAGAGAGGAGGATCTATTTCTTGGAGACTATTCGATTGTTTTCTTTGACCAGTGGGGGGACGCGCCGGTCGCCATCCCGCTTCTCTCTCTAGATTTGAACTTTTAGAACCATTCAATAGCATAGGGACAAAGTCGGAGTCCCTTCTGACCCAAAAATAAAAAAATAAAGTTGGAGTCCCCCCCCCCCCTTCTCTCTCTCTCTCTCTCGTTTGGAGAGAGGGGGGACCCAATGCTTACCATCTCCCCAAAGATATTTACCTGAACTCCTCATTTTAGTAATGGCACGGTTAGATTTTTATTAAGATTGATGTGCGAAATCAATGCGACGGATTATGGATGGGTATTAGATTGATCCACACCTGGTAACAATATGTATATTTTGATTTTATACTTGGAAAAACTTGGGGTTTATGATACAAAAGTTGTATAGAAAAAACTGTTTTTCTTATGGATCTTGAGTTATTGATGATGTCTGTTACGATTTGTGATCTGGATGAAATTAAAACCTAGCTAGATGCACTTAGTGTTAAGGGTGTGAAATCAATCTAGTTCAGGGTCTTAAACCGTCTATTCTACCTTAAAACGGGCTTTGTTTAAACCAAGATTGAACCGGTATTAAATCGGGACTAACCCCAAATTCTCTCTTTTTCTTAGGTTGTTATGGTTATTTTGTTGATTCAAAGAGTTACACTATGATGGTCTCATTTTATGCTAGGTTGGAAGAGTAAGAGAAATTTTTGATATCTTTCAATAGATGAACCAAAAAATAAAATTAAAATGAAACCCATTAAAAAAAAAAAATTAGCCAGTTCTTCGATTTACCGTAGAACCGGTAGGGTTGGTTTCATGGTCCATAGGATCAAGTCTTGATTCCCAAAAGCGGGAATCGGCCTTAACTAGGTTCCCAATTTCAAATGGGAACTTATCCTCCTTGAAACCGATTGCCCTACTTAGCGTAAATACAAATGAATATTAATAATTTGTGTGTGTTTTGCTCATTTACTTAAAGAGCCGAGTGATATTAAGATAGACATCCACAAGAACTTATACCTCTCTTATACAAGTGTAAGTTCATGGTCTCAGACTATCTGACCATCTACAATTTATAAAAATGCAAGATCATACTATCAATTGGGTGTTTAAACGGACTAATTGCATAATACAAGGATGTAGTTGAATAATACGGCGAGAAAAATGAAAGTTTACTCTTGTCTCGCTCTGACAAGGAGGCAACCACGTCTGTCCTTAAATCATTTGGTCCGATTTGTTCATGTGCTCGACATTGAATCTGATATCACGTGAATCGTAAGATCCATCGATGCTATGATTTATGATGCTGCCACGCATGTTTATCGTCTTTGACAACTTTAGGGCGTTCAATCCATCCTGCCGAAAAAAGGGGATTATATTATATACATTTTCCAGAAATATCTTCTCCCATCAATGATAGAAAATTATTATCAATTAGCTTTTTTGTCGATGAGTTCGAAGGAGCAGCATCAGAAAGAGGCGCTGCTTTCCCTTCTGAACCCATGGAAAAAGTAGCTTTGGAAACGACATGCATGCGTCTTTAAAGCTCGAATTTCTAACCAAAGATAAGCAAGATATTTATGCATGAACACTATAATAATTTATTATATATATGCCCAAGTTCGTCTGCGGAGGTTTAGATCTACAGATTGATTTCAGGGAATGCTCATATGGTTACGAAGTTAACTTTGTATAAATGATAGGATCCCGGGTCTCCTACCATCTATTGAGATGATGTAGAAAGTTTTGACTTGATGTGCTCGAAACTCTAAACCTAGTCTACTCTTCATCTTTAGTAGTGGGATTGACGCTAATATCATCGTGACATGGTTACTAACCCATTTTCTTAGCGAGTGCCAAGATATCATCTAATGATCCAATGACAGGAATCACCATGCGGTAAGATCCCATTCAATAGCCAAGTCTAACATGGATCATAATTCTACATATATGACGTCAACACATGCAATAAAAATCAAAATTTTCTCGTACGATGTGAACTTCGGATAGAAGAGACATCAAAATCATATGTATACTCTCTTCGACTTAATAGTTTAATCTTGGAGTCTGTAATTCTTTACCCTTCTTCGTGGGCGAGGGGAAAGAAAGTTTGGGCAACCGGCCAAGCATGCCATATCTGGCATGCGCATCTAGGAGGAAATTCATTTGCAAGCTTGAAAGTGAAGATTTCATGGGAAAATGTCGCACGCATGATTTCGAATGATTATTGTAGCATCCGTCTCGATTGAAATCCTCCCATCTGTCAGTTAAAGCAGGCCTTCAAGCATCCCTTTCAGCCGTCCGATTCCATATTCTAATGACTTTAGGACGACGACGAGTTAGCTGTAATTTAAGAAAGTTAAGTCTCGCATGATCAAGACCTTTCTTCCCCTGTCGAATTCGCATAATACACCCTGATCGCTTAGATTAATCAGCTGCTTAATTTAAATATCTGATTAGTACCACATAAGTTGTCATGTAGCGTCCAAAGTCGGTTATCCTGAGATGATGTTTTCTGTATGATTAGGGGTAAAATATTTGAGTCGAGGACTCACATCACCGAGAGTGGATAGGTTAGAAGGAGAAAGGTGGCTCATGCAAACCTTAAACTCGAGAGCCAATGCCATGCAAGGTTCTTTGGATCTCAGTCTCTCGTTTATAGTTTTCTAGATTGATTGGCAGATTGAGTTACCATGTGGCATGAACTCTTATGGTTGAATGGTTTTTTGTGAGTCATTTTTAAGGAGAAAACATTGTGTGCATAACGCATTACATTTGCAATAGTCCATTGACTGAGTGATGCCTGTCGTCTACCAAGCCCACCGTCAGAAATTTTGAAAGTCTCTCTCTCTCCTCTTCCACGTGATGACACACTGCTCTCGTTCTCCCTGACGACGGTCTGCTCTGCTCTGCCCTCTCTCTCTCTCCGCGCCCTTCCCGACTCATGACCTAACTCTACTCACTCTAGTCCAATGAACCTCGCCTCCATCTATGAATTGTTGTAAAAGTGACGTGACACTAGAGTTGCATCTAATATTTTCTCATTTTTTAACCACATGCCATACAAGATATGTGTAAAACTGGCATTGATAGATAAGTCGATGATGAGTTTAATCTTGAGTATAAAGTAAGTCCAAAAGCCTAAGTATAGGTGTTTCAATGCACACAATAAATGTGAAGTCTCAAAATCAAGAATTTCACTTGGTTTAACTTCTTGAGCTAGACCTAAATGATCTCAAACTTTGTTCAAATCTTTTGAATGGACCAGCCTTGAAAGCAAATGACGATTAGGCGAGTGAAAGGTGACCCTAAATACCTAGTACGTCGAGGTGAAGCTATATGACTGGGGTGTAAGATTTAGTAGGACTACTGCTAACTCAATTATTCTAAAAGTTTAAGGTGATCCTAAGCATTTATGACACATTATCAAGTGATGTGAAATAATACTTCAATACCCCTTCTCATGTGCAAAACAAGATTACGAACAGCTGGTGGAATTTTGACCGCGAAATGTAAAATTTTGATAAATGAGGTGAGAACCACATTCGAGAAAGGAATATCATTGACTATGTTATTATATGAGATTTGGTGAGATCAGTGTCAACTATACAAAGGATATAAAAGATTTCTAGAGTTCATATTGAATTCAATAAAAAAGGTTAGATTGTTGGAGGAAAATGTGGCATCAATTGTTGGAAGATCTCTATAGAGTTCATATGGGTATAAGCACGTTGAAGCATTGGTATCTTCTACATGTTTCATATAAATTTGTGATGTATAATGCAATAAAATTTAGTAGAGTGTAGTACCGGAGAATCTCTAAATAAAGATGAGCCATTGACAAACCATAAAGATGATTTATTTTAAGGTTAATGTCACAAAAAAAAAAATCAAATTAGGGGTCCACTATTTTACAAATATTTTAATTTTTTGTTAATGTCACAAAAAAAATTCAAGTTAGGGGTCCACTATTGTACAAATATTTTAATTTTTTGTTATGTTGATAAAAACTCTAAACTTGTCTATTGTGACATAAATAAGACACATTTTTTCTTTGTATTATTAAAAGACCCGGACTTATACGAGTGTGATAAATATACCATGGATGGAACTAAAATAAAAGGCAAGCAAGTTAGGAAGTTCAGGATATCTATGGCGTAGTGGATGTAATGTGAGATTTTTGTGGTATATGTCCGGCGTTCTGTTTTACAACTTTTTGCAGTCAAAAAAGCCAATAAAAAAAGTGATAAAATATATTTAAAAGAAAAAAAGAATAAAAAATTCAGCGTTGAATCCGAAGAAAACATTGCTTTGAATTCACGCCTTGTGGCAAGATACGATTAGCTTGGAACTGAGGAGGGAGACCCCGGAAAGCAATTCTCCTTCGTGCCTTGAAATCTTTTTCCAAAAATTATTATTATAATCCAAAGTCAAAATGCGACTTTAATTCGTCGGTGCGATTATGTCATTAGTCACTCCACTAATCTATGGATCACGAAGGTTCTCGTCAATTGCCCTTGATTGAGAAAGCTCTGATGTATCGACCCCCCATTGGCTTAGACAAACATAGGTTTCTTCAAAATCCAATCAGGATAGAGCATTGGAAAGATACGAAATATAATGTGAATATAATAAGGTTTTAGAGTGGGATGACAACATGATTATCTTCACTCATCCGCATTGCCCCCATTTTGATGATATTGTTAAATTTGGGAATTGATGCCTTTTGGGTATGTAGTTTTGTCAAAGGTTTCGTGTGGAGTTAAGGTCCACACGTTTCTATTAGGTGATAAGCGCAAGAAAAAGAGAATTTAGCTGCCTTTAGAGGCAATTCTATCTGCTTCATATTTGTGAAATTGATAATGTGGAACTATCGAACCACGAAATGAGATTCGAAAAGAATCGTGACTTACTTTTGTAACATGGACTTATACAAATCACGTGAAGCATAGTGCAAAATATAATAAGTTTTTTGGGTCAGATCCACGATCAAATCAAAGATATCTTGATTTGAATCGCATTTTCTTATCCATATGGATAAAATATTTTGCCCCATTACATTTCTTTAAGGGGCATTACGTTGGAATGGGTATAGACAAATTTTTTTTTTTGGAAGGTAATGGGTATAGACAAGTTTCTGCGACATTTCATTCAAAATCAAAGTGTAATTGCAACATAGGCTTCTTCCATTACCGAGGCTTGACGGGTGAATTTTCTCTAGAGGTTTTAAACCAAATAACTTTCACTAAAACATAGTACAATTATAATATAACATAATCTCTATCTGTCCATGACATTGCCACCCCCAATGATGTCCAATCTCGCACTTCTGCCGACCTCGCCAAGCCGTCATTGTTGCCTTTAAAGCTCTCACTATTTGTCTTTGGACCTCCAACTCTGAGAAAGATGGTATATGCCCATGGAAAAAGTTACCAAAAAAGTTGTAAAAACACTTTGCCATTTGCAATAAAGAAAACAATAGTAAATGTCCGGTCCAATTTTAAACATTCGCCATACCCTAAGCACCATTTTTTCCTTTTTAGGGAATATCGAACCATGCGATGCCTCTTATACTCATGATATATCTAGTTCCTATAAGATGTGAGTTTTACAAAACCAAAAAAGAAATAAGACTACTAGCCTAAGTTGCAAAATCGGACAATGTAAGCTACTCGAGCTGACAAACTCATAATTTTATCAATTAAGCAAGAAACGATATCAAAACCAAGTAAGACATTATTTTGACTAACAATTTGACTAAACTACGCTAATTCATTGACTAAACAACTCTTATGTACCAATAAAAATCTCACCCATAGCCAACACTCATTGTTGTTTACTAAGTGCAGTTTGTGCCACAACTTTTTTCTTAGAACCCGATTAAATTGACTATACCGTTCCCCTTTGAAGCACTAAAACGTCCTAAGTTTCAATACCTCAAAAAAAAAAAAGGCCAAAATGGTCATCAAAAATAGAAATTTGTAATTAGATCCGGCAACACGCAGAACTTCAAAAATTCATTTCGATCAATCTATAATTTCAAAAAATTTCCATCAAGTCGCACGATTCCGTAACACCCTAAACTTTCATTTCCTCTTAATTTTACAGCTTAACAATTCCTAAATTGAATGCGGCAACTCAGAATTGACATACATCTGTATTTATGCCCTAATATCGAAAATTATCTCTCTCTCTCTCTCCCTCCCACCCTCCCTCCGCAATCCCAGATTCATTTGGGCTGAGAGTGTTGTGGGCTGAGAGCTTTGGGCTCTTATTTTCGTAATTAGGCCTAAATATTAAAACTTGCTGAGTCTGTTTTATGCCCTTGTGAGTGATCACGTGAACTATACCTTCAATCTTAGAGGTTTAGGTATTTATGAATTGGGCCGGAGACATTTTGAGTGCTATATGATCCTCTCTCTGTGACACATTTTCGGACCACCATTTCTAAGTTGGTGCAAGCACTTACCAGAAGGGAATTATAGCATAAAGATCAAAGGATACTACATAATGATAAATCAGTACATTTAACAATGTGAAAAGCCGAAAAAGAAGGTTCGACAAGCTAAAGTATATGAGGTTGACACCGAAGTTAAAACTAACGAAGAAGTGATCCTCTATTATTGAAAACCCAAATGATGTATATTTGGACGAAGCGAAACCATTCGACATTGAAATGATGGGAACCCGACTTATATGTATCCAAGAATCTAGAAAATGCAGTCGTTTGCATTGAGAAACTAATGGAACACGAGTCCACCTACCCCGAACTTGTCTCCACCCACCATTTTGCCACCTCTAATTATTTCAAGCTAGTATCCACAACATGTGTTTGAAAGAGACTACTCGTAAAATAGTATTTGCCAATGCCCAAATGAGAAAATAGACAGAAGTTCAAAATCTTCCCTAGGCCCATCATTTGCCTCGTTTTTCTTCCACTTGAGGGCCGACCTTTCGCATCACTTTCACTTGCGTTTTAAAGTCGGAAGCTCCACCGTCCATCCCTTCTCGATTCATGTCAATGAGGTGCTGAGCGACTTGCTCGTGGTCGTTGGTTGAGCAGATTGTCATTTGTGAAGTCAAACGTTCGAGCTTATTAGAAGAGACAAGAAGTCTGCCCTCTTAACCAAACTTGAGAGAGAAACAAAATGCAAACCAATCTAATAATGCAGGACTTCCCAAATCTGTACAAAGAATCGATTCTCCAAATGAAAGACGCTACGAAGTGGATAATCAAGAACACCTAGTCACACGAAATATGTCAACAAATGGAAATATTCTGAATGGAAAAGCTACCGACGTGCCAAGTCTCTGCGCTCTATCTCGCCTCTTGTTTCCAGCCACGAGGCCTGGTTTTTTGCAAGTACTCTTGCTTGAGAGCCACAAATTTGGCTGTCAGATCATCATAGTCGGGCAACCTGGGATGGACATGGGTCGGGCATTGAATTGGAAATGAATTCGAGCGGGGGACTTTCTCCTTGAACCCATCTTTTTGCCGTTCTGGAGGCATTGTCATGGCTCTCAAGTAGGGGGAGAGAACTTCATCCTCAACCCTGTGGATTACAATAGAAGTATCACTTCCCGAAGAATCGGCTCCCTGGACCATACTTTCCTTGTTCATGCTCTCCTCATCAACCTTGTGATTCCTGTAGGTGAAAACGTTATATACAGCAGAGCCATTTTCAAAACTGTTCCCTTTTTGTTGAAGTGGTACTGGAGAAGACTTGACATCGAGTTTCTCATTCCTACGACCTGGACAGTTGCAAAAGCCTTCAATCGAAGTCTCCTCTTTGTAATGATGGGTTTGAAGTCGAGTGAGATGGCTCTGGTCACGGGAACAATGGTAACATGGATTTTCCAAACTACGTTTGTTTATTTTGCAGTTAGAGCAGGAGTCACGGTGTGACTTCGCTGAAACATAGTTAAGCCTGCACGAGCTAGAATGACTCCCCAAGTCTGGACCGAAACTTTGGCCTGTTTTCTGCCTCAAAGAAAAGAGCTGATCATTTTCTTCAGCATGGTTCATCTTCAGATGCTTCCCCTCGCGGTTATGGCTGAGCCTGTGAGTTGAGTTCTTTCCAGGCTTGTTGTAGTAGACCACAAATTCACAATCCCTGATGCTTTGGTTGTCTCGGGACAGTGATCTCCTCCTTGACCTCTTTCCAGCTGGTGCCTCACTTTTCCTGGTGCTCCTTGGAGTCGACTTCTTCTCATCTGATGATTCATATTCTTCAATGTAACCCTGATCAAGTTTTACTTCAGATGTACCTTTTTGAAGGCCGAGCGACGGTTTGAACTTGAATAGCCTCTGGTCTTGGCCATTTTCATTCACTTTGGGGAGTGACTGAAATTCCTCGACATCGTCAAGATAGACTACCTTTCCTTCAGGAAATTGAGGTGAATTGCTTGAAGAGGATGAGGTGATTATTATATCTTCCTTTGGTTCTGAAGCTTCTTGAATGGAAGTGGCGTTCTCAATTCCTTCAGGAACAGTCAATGTGAGATTGCTTGGCGAAAGTGAGGAGTCCGATAGACTGTTGGAAGGCCAAGAAACAATAGAAGAAAGTACAAAAGTATCCGCTGTATTTTGATGTAGTTTAGGATGAGATTGAGATGGTGTAGACTGAAGTTCATGTGCAGCTGCTACCGAGTCGACGTGTATTATGGCTTCAGTTCCAATCTCTCTAGCACTTGAAACTTGCACTTTAGATTCTTCGATACTTACATGGCTAATTGTAGATTCTTTATTCATCCGTTTCTGTTCCATATTTTCTTTCACCTGTATTTTCCCGGAAAAAAACTTGTCAGCTTCAAAAGAAGATATGCCCATCTTTCCATACAATGGTGTTACCTGTCTTTGCAGTTCTGAAGAAAATTCAATCGCCAAGATCTCAGGCTTATGGCAGCATTCCCTGGCAATTTCGTCCACTAATCTGTGCTTCGTATCATTGGGCACTGATTTGATGGAGAGTTGATCTCTAATCTGCATTTTTATAATGCCATTAACTACATCAATGAATTTGTATAAATAATTTGATACTCATCAAATGACTGTTGTAATCACTCCAACCTGACGGTTCACGAGATTTCCAGGGAATAATTCTACGGCAGTCACAGCAAATCTATTGCCATAACGTTCTCCAAAGAGCTTCCGGATCACGCGAAGCTCAGGTAAGTCTCCGCATCTCGCAGAGGCAAATATGAGGCTTGAAACTGCTTCGTTGATATCATTTGGACAGTCCCTGAGATGATTAAGTTACAAGAGGAGAATCTTTGCAGATGAGAAAAGCTGCAGGCTAGAATCGCGAAGTGACAATATTCAAAAGTTGATATTAGCAGAAATTATGCTTTCTGAAAAACTAGCAGAAGCGGTAAGTACCTGTTCCTGCGAATGTACGACAAGTTGGCGATAACAAATTCGCAGAATTGATCGAGCAAATCGTAGACAGCGATGATGCTTTCATCTTTGAATAGCTGCTCAGCCTGAGAAAACAGACATGCAGTCACTAAGCAGATGCCGAATCCCCTTTCGCAGGTGCCACAGCTCAATGAACTTGGTTAAACATCCTTCATCATCACTCATCTGAGCCCCAAAAGTTACCCAGAGAATCACTGTTGCTTGTTTCTCTCTAAATTTTTTCCTCTTTTTTCCTCAAAGCGCATACAATGCTTTGACACTCCTAAGAAGCTAGAGCTAAATATTTCAAACGCTCTTTTTAAGACGACAAGAACTTATTTGGCTATGATGAAGCAATTTTTCAATCATATAGCTAAATTTCAACTAGGTCTCTTCTAGTTTGCATCTGAGAGGACAAAATTAAGGAGTTGTGGTTGGTTCCTAAATTGGGAGGATTGATTCTCTTTATCCAGAAACTGGATAAGACATTTTCCAAGAGCTTGCTCGGACACTCCAATTGATGAAACTGCTATGAGTATGTGTCGACTGTCAACATTTAACAAGAAAACGAAACCGGCAAGAAATAGACGACCTTCACCCTCAAGCAATTCTTGTAAGAAAGAAGCGTAAAACAGAGGAAGCAACAGGGGAATGGCTTAAGCCCCAGCAGCACCATAGACTAAACGCATGAATTGGTAAGGTTAAGGCGATCACTACGCACCCGCTCGATCGCCACGTCTTCGTGGCCATTCTTGATGAGCTGAGCGACGTCCTCGCGCAACTGCCTCACGATCGAACTCCTCTTGTTCTTCAGCAGCTTCAGCCGGCACTGCACTCTTCTGATCACCCTTTTGCTGCAACACAAGGGCGTATATTACCATCACTACTATGTCCGAGATGTCTCCATCGGCTTCAAGATAAAAGGAACGATGCAAAAGACATGATTGACAGGAAAAAAAAAACATCACGCGAAACTACCATTTGGAAGCTTTTCGCCACCCGAACAGGATGTCGAACATGGCCGAGATGTTTCCGAAGCAGCTTCTTCTCGAGCCTTGCAGGGTTCAAGAGAACACCGAGTCTTGAATCAGCAGGCCTAGCATGCCGGTCAGCTGCAAAGTGCTAACCCAAATAGGGAGACGAAGCATAGAAGCTGAAAACAAGTTAGCTTGCCAGCTGATTGAAAACTGAAGGTACGGTTGGTGGGAGAGAGAGAGAGACAGAGAGAGAGAGAGAGAGGATCAAACTGAAACTAGCGATGACAGTTTCTTGCCATTTCTCTCTCTCTTTTTTCCAGTTTTGAGTGTGAAATTTGCAGTTCTGGGTCGCGTCATGGGGCGTTATATTCAGGAAGAGTGGGCTTGAAAAAACACAAACAGACGGTTCTCGCTTGCTCCGGAAAACCGCTCCACTACGATAGAGGGACACGTGTCACGAACCCACCAAGCTATTTTCTTCCCACTTGTTGCTGGTTCATATTAATCCTCATCCTCTTTCTTTTCTTTATGCTGTAACATTTAGAATAAATACCATGAAAAATCTCAAACTAGTGCACCGATAATAAATTTATCATATATTAATTTTTATTAAATTTTATCATTAAATTGCTAAATTAGATAACATGCTACAAGTTGACAAGTAAACCAATTTGAGATTTTACCATCCGTTTATCATAGGTGTGCTAATTTGTGATTTTTATGATATTAATCCAATTTAATATAAATTAAAGGGAGGTCATTTGCCACAAAGATACCGGTTTAAGATTTTTTATGGTAAAAAAATTAATTTAAAGATAAATTTGTTACATAAGTGTATGTAGTTATGATTTTTGGTGCTAAAAAATTAATTTGAGGTGAATTTATCACACGTGTTCCAATTTATAGGTATTTTTATGATAGTAACCCTAACATTTATCTTTTGTTTTGTTTTTAAAAGATTGTGGAGTTTTCGATCTCAATTTCTAATGCATATGTTCTCGACGATTGGTCATGTTGGATTAAGTTAAAACCAACATGTCTTTCCTTAATTATTGCAAAAAGATTAAAGAAAAAAATCGATGTCCTATGCTAAAGCACTTCATTAAATTACTTTAATAAAAGAAAAGAAAAGATAGGATTGATTCCTATCCACTAAAGATCACCGTGGCCACCTTCCTTCGTTTAGATAAAGCAAAGATTGGCTAAAAAAGATCCATATTAAAAAGCGGATCTTGAAGCATAAAGACCAGAATTTGATTCCTCAACTTTTCTTAAAGAGCTCCATAGTAGGTCAGATAACCAGAACTATAGCACTAAGGAATTGATTTAGTGCGAGAATTAGATATTATTTTTCGCACAACCACTGAGAATTTACTAACTACAAAGTAGCGTGCAAGCTTCTATAGTTTCCCCCCCAATAACATTTGGTAAATCTGCTAAACCCTTTTTCTTCAGCAAAGATTGTGGATTGGTTAACCGGAAGTCAAGCAGGGCAGGATTAGAACTCTCTGCTGTACTCTGGCATGGTGTAGTGGGGTGGGTTTGGATAAAGAAAACGGACTGGTTGCGAAAGCTTGTACATTTTGCTGGAAATAAGAAAAGCATCATCACCGGTTGATGATGATGGTGGTGATGATGGTGATGATGGATTTAGAGAAGCAAGGAGACATTCCTGGGATCCTTAACCTACACGCTCCGACACCGCATCCCCATGTGAACGAATTCTTTTATGCCTCCCCGGCCAAAGGCTGCGTGCTCGTTAGCGCAGTCAAAGGTGGTCATCTAACCCCATCTCTCTCTCTCTCTGAGTCACGCGCTCACGTGATGTCTGTTTGGGCTGGTGGCCAAACTTTAGGGCACGGCATGTAAAGTGCGGCGCGGCTCTGAAGTGGGGGTCGTTGCTTACGCATGGAGGGTGAGCTCGAGCTGCTCATGATTGCGACCAGAGACACACTTCCGAGGGGCCAGGTCATTACAATATAGTTTCTTTCTTGATTAGCAAAAGCTGGAATGGCTTAATCATTAAGCGAAATGACCCGACTTTGCATGCTACATGTGAAAATATTTTGGGACTTGAGCTACAAATGGAGATGAACATGGCAGCACAGGTGCTTGTTGTAATGCTTGACAGGAGTGCATTGATTGTGACTTTCTGTGGAATGTTATCTTATTATGTGGTTTAATTTCTCCTAGTCCTCTAGCTTCGAGGATTGGTTAAGTGGGTTCATAGCATTGTCTTTCAGATTAGGTAGTCCAGTTAAATGGTGTTGTTTCCGAGTCATATGGATTTGGTTAGGTGCCCAACCAAACCCTCTTGTTTCTCGCTTTTCTTCTTTCTTGCGGAGAAGTCAGTTCACTTGTTGGTTTCAGTCCATGTGGTTTCTTTCCTATTCAAGGAAAGAGCTTGGATGATCATTAGGGCGATGGTCAAACCATCACTTTTGTGTCTGAAGAAACTGTGCACGAAATTCCATGGGTGCATCAATGCAGAAGCGATAAATTGAGCATTGATAGATGTGGTAAACTGGCAGTGCCAGTAATCAGAAATGCACGAGGTAGAGGTTTTTCTAGTAGGATACTGTGGATTTGAACTTTTGACGCTTGACCTTGGAGGACCAATAAGATGGGTCTGTTAGCAAACCCTTTGGCATTGGCACAAGGAGCTGTCAAAGTTTATGTGGATTTGGTTAGGTGCCCAACCAAACATCAGTTGTTTGATTAATCACATGTCTGTGTCAGAAAAACAATAGCGTCCATAGTTGCTGTTAGGTCTTGCTTACGATTACCTAATACTTGGTCTCCACACATGATCAAGTAAATGAAAGGAAAAAAAGAATCATGGATTCTGTTCTATAGAGCAAAGCCTTCACATTGAACAGGAACTTACAGATCTATCACACAAGCTGAGAAATACTTTGTAACATGAAAGAAAAGAAAAGAAAAGAAATGAATACTTCTCTCTGCTTTAGAAATTCTGATTTACCTGACATTTCAAATTTTTATATATGATTTACCAACTTGAGATTTGTCCCGTCATACCTCAAAGCGATTTTAAATTATAAGCCTAAAAGAACCAATAACCCATGACAAAAAATTTTTGAGTACCTAAAGAGAATGATTTATAGCACAAAGACATCTTCACTGACTCATCAATCAGAACTCCAGTAACTTTTATGCCATTCTGTTAGCATCAGCAATTTATTTGAAGTTGTAGATGAGGAAGTTATGTCATTGCTGCATAGACATGCCTAGTAAATAAAACTGCGAAGTTGTCTGCTTGAGAATGAAAGATGCTTGGATATTATGAGGACTTCTGCCTTGCAAAGTTTTAAGCTTTTTGAGAGGACTTTAGAAGATTTGCATGGTGCCTGCTGGACCTATGGGCAACAGTTTCAGGATGCTTGGAGCATTGTGTGAACCTGTAGTAAAAGTTGCTTTCATGATTTTTCCCTTATTATGTTGCATATACGGACTTCCTAGTAAGAAGCCCTGCAAAGGAATGACAAAATTTCTGATCCTTTTTGGGTATCTGAACTGAAATTTTCTTTGCACTTATTAATTGGGTTCCCTTCTCAAACTGTTGCGTATACAAGTGTATCAAACAATGTCTTGCTTAACAAGTCCACAATATGGAAGCCCCATCGAGTTGTCAGTTCTGAAATGGCATAGCCTCACTAGAATCTTCAACCCTTTCAACTATTTATGTTTCCTTCTTTTTATTGCTCGATTACATTTATGTGTTCATTTTTTCTTTTCTTTTCAAATTGCTACCTGTGACATATGAGCAGAAAACTAGAAATGACCAAATACTTGGCAAGACGTATGCTTGGTTCTGCGTACCTGTCCCTAGATGACTCTGCATCAAGCATTCCGTCATTTTTAGGATATCACCTAACTGACTGATGGTTATTAGTCTTTGATTCAAAGTTGCAAGAAATAAAGCAGGCACTCCGTGGGCATCAAGATTGGGTAAAAATTCCACAGAAAAGATTGGGCTGGTTGTGGATGAGTAGGGATTCAAAACCCCCATCTTGTGGTCCATAGCCACAATCTCTAATGTTCTGAGCCTATCTTTTGCTAGTGGCATTGTGGCAATGGAACTATGAATGCAGGCAGCATATGCCCACAGGCCAAAGCCATTGCTTAGCAGAAGTAGAAGTCGACTTGGTTGGGAATTCCAGATTTCAAATATAGAAATCTATCCTTGTAATGCGTTATCATGTGTTTAATTGCTATACCTCAATTGCTAATGGAACAGGGAAATCACTTCAAAATACTTTCTCGTGTTTAGAAAGCAATACACGGAGGAATCTCAGCACTATCTCTCTCACAGAGGGAGACGTTTTCATTGTTTTAGATCATTTCTTCTTCTAATTGTTATTTAGGATCCTCGTTTCAACAGGCAAATCAAGTATCCATATTCATGAAAAAACAAGAACACAATGTACCTCTGACTTGGTATTGTTGACTCTTTCAACCGGATCTTCCGGTTCTTCAGTTCTTCCATTTCGCCTTTAGAGGCTTGAGGGAATGCATTTTGGGTCAGCATTCTCGGACAGAAAATGTGAGAACAAATTGGTTCCAAGTCCAACAAAAGCCAGTACTATGCACTCTACACCTGTGGATATATAGCTCTGTAACATATGTTTACTTCCTTGATAAACAATTGAATGATTACAGTACTACAAGCTCGGCGAAAGCCTCTGATCATTCAATTTCTCGGAAAGATGCAAACACGTTAATTGCTCCTGATTGTCCATTCTTGTCCATACATTTTGGCCAATCTCATAGTTGGACATAGGGGACGCAGGAGTTCGATACGATTTGCGTCTTCTTATTTGGCGACAAGTTATCCACAACCAAAGCGCAGACGACGCGAACTGTGAACCGCCGCAGTGGGAAGGTCCCGATAACAATGCCAACCGGTACCTTAACAATTACATTCAATGGAATCCTCCCGGTGTGCCGGTTCTCCATCAAAGCTTCCTGAAGTCCCGACCCAAATTCACTCTTTCCTTTCAAAACGACTTTTATCATGGTTATGTTCTTGTGGCCTTGGTGGAAAGCCGGGAGCTGGCCATTACACAGCGTTGAATCCTGATAAGCGACCATGACCGAGCTGTCCTTGCCATAATTAAACCCTATGTTCGAATTAGGATTGTCGGCCTTCACGGTCACCACAAACTCGGTATAGAGGCTGAAGTCCGGCTGCATGTCGAATGCATTGGTCGCAAAGCTGTCAACAGTGTAGGATGGGACCCGCGGCTGGAACACGGCATAGAAATAGAAGGCAAGGGTGGCGACGACGAAGATCAGGATGAAGAGGGAGCAACAGCAGCAGCAAAGGCACCTCATGCAACAACTCCCGCCACCGGACTTGTGGTGGTTCGAGTGGTACCGGGGAATGTTGCGGCGGTAAGGGGGCGGGCGGATGCTACCCTGGCTGTCCTGGAGCATCACGTATTTTGGTGGGTAGGGCGGTGGGGGTTCCATGCCGGTCGAGGGGTTGGCGTCCACGGGATAGACCCTTTTGTGGGCATGGTCCATAGAATTCTGGGCAGAGGAGAAGAAGAAAGATCGTTTTTTTAATTTTTTTTTTTCAGTTTCTTCTTCCTTCTTTCTCAATTCCAAAACAAGGGTATGAGGTGGATGGAGAAAACTGGGATGGTTTTAGGATCGTCCACTGATCAAGGGCATTGTTACATGTGTGTGGACGTAGAGATGCTCTAAAGGATGGCCTGAGCTTTTTGGTAACCGCCGAACTTTGTGGGATTCAACTGACATTCTATTGTATTCCTCTCTCCCCCTCTTTCTAGAACCTGACATTTTCTCCCTGTCGAAAAACTTGGGTTACATCCTTTTCTAGAAGGCTCAAATATGTGAAATGAACTTCGTAATCTTTGTTGAAATTGGTTGATAAAATGTTCTTCTCGATGGGCAAATCTAAATGATACATAGTGTAAAATAAGCAAATTGCAGATTGCTTTCTATCCCAATGATTCATCCAACCTACAAATCTGGTACGTCTAAAGAGAATACGTCATAGCTCAGCACAAAGTAGAATGAAATCTTCCATTTATCATAGAGCTTCACCGTAAAATTTATACAAATGACTCAAAAGAAAAGAATGAACTTATGCTCCAAGCTATATAATTTGATTCACCAGATCAGTTCTTGAAACTCAACCAAAGAATCATCTCAGAAACATCTCGTTATCGGCCGCGGACAGGACACATTTATCACTGACCTGCAATCGCAAGGCCTCAGCTGGGCAAATGAAACGATTGCAACCACGAGTCTCTTCACCTTGACCCAATCTTCCTCAACTTCTTATACCTGATGGTCCTTCCCTTCCTCCTCTTCCCTAAGCTGTCCGCAGATGCCAGCTTGTACGTTCTCAAGAACACTTGCCGGTGCCTCGACCTCTCATTGCGCGTAATGCGACTCCATGGATCACTGCTCTCATCGTCGGTTGCTCCGGAATCGCTGTTCAAGAGCTCGTAGTCATGGGATATAGCTGGGCTCGACCAGAGGAAATTAGCTGGGCTCAACCGGAAGGGAGTGTTTCTGACCATAGCGCTCATGGCTTAGATAGATGAAAACTATACTGTAACACCAAGGTATGATCTGGTAAACATGGCAAGTTCATTCCGTTCTTATATAGTGACAAGAATTGAATCTAGTAGTCTAAACAGATGCCCAAAAACGTTCCCTCATTGGCGGGCGCGTACGGTCTCTGGAACCGCGATTGACTTCACGCAGTCAAACCGCTCATCAATTCAAGAAAAACGCCACACAAAAAGGCAAAAAGCTTGACAACCAAAAGGGCACAGTCCAACCGCGTCAATGTTGATCAGATGCATAATCCCTCGCCGTTTCAATCTTACATAAACCATATTTTCTGGGCTCTACAAAGTTGACGTTTGACCAGAGAAGAGACCAAGTCAACGGAAGGTGAATGGAGGGAGAAAAGCTCTACTAAGACATGCAGGTCAACTCCCGCCCCCGGGGAAAGATCGCAGAACTTGGGGAGGCATTTATGGCAGCTTTCAGAATCCCGCCAAGCATCGTCGTCACGAGTTAGTTCGCTCTCTAATGTGAATAGCATGGTTAATTACTAGAACCATTCGACGACATGTGAAACACGGTTTCATAAGATAACGCTTCCTGCATCAAACCTAATGACGTTTTGTCTTACGTTTGTCAAATGGACTGATTCTTTGCTTTTCTATCTTCAGGTAAAATGTAAGATGTCGCTTAGGCCTACCCTTCAATATTAAAATTGTTTAGGATAATACCATACAAAAATCTCAAATTGGTGAATGCGTGCTACATTTACTTTAAACTAATTTCATGTCACTAGTACACTCGTGCAAAATTACCCATGAAGTTTTGAACTTGTTATATTGGTATCGATTTACTCATAACATTTTAATTTGGTTAATTTAAGACAATTTGTCAATTGAGTCTTTTTGACCAATTTTGGCCAAAACGTCCATATGAACGCCAATTACTTTATATGACATAACAAACATTGATGTGGATAATTTTTTAATTTAAAAAATTTTTTTTAATTTTCTTTTCTTTTGTTGCCTTGCCTTTTCTTTTCATTATGGCCAGCAAGGGTCACCTGTGGCACTCGCTAGGCCCTCACCAACCATGAATTCCTCATTAGTAATCGATGCTAATTGTGAGCGAGGTGGCCATTGCCCAAATCTGGTAACCCATGGCTAGCAGGCTGTGAAGGCCGTAGCCAAGGCTATCGTGGCCTTGAGGGCCTTGTCCGTAAGATGAAAAAAAAAAGAAAAAATAAATGAAAAATAAAAAAATAAAAACTATCCGCGTTAATGTTAACCGTGCCACATAATACGGTTAATGTCCAAATTAGCAGTTTCCAACCATAATTGACTAGAAGGACTTAATAGGAAAATTGTCAAAAGGTTTAAAATTAAATTGACAAATTATCCCCTATTACATTTACCTCAAATTAATTTTTGTGTCATAACATATTTCAAATTAGTACACTCACGTCACATTTACCGTGAACTAATTTCTATGTCACCAAAATCTCAAAATAGTACACTCGTGCCACATGTTCCAAAATCTAATTGTGTCACCAAAAAAAAATCTTAAATTGGATTGCCAAATTTTTACCAAGAGGTCCCTCAAGTTTGGAAAATCAACTAAAATGCATAACTTGTTGTGACATGAAGATTAGTTTGGGTAAATATGACCTGTGTACAAGCTTGAGATTTTTTGTGACAAAAAAATTAGTACAAAATAAATGTGGCACATGTCCAAAAAAAAAATGCGTTGGGATTTTGCATGACATGAAAATTAATTTTGGGTAAATATAATACACGTGTATCAATTTATGATTTTCTTGAGGTAATTAGGTAAGAAGTTTACACCATTTCCGTAACTTGACGGGCTTTGTCTCTGAATGACCTATTCCAAGCCCTCCCAAAATAGCCTTCAAGTCCGTTTGGCCCGAGCCGGCCCGTACTCAGGTTGAGATCTCCCTATTGAACGACGCGGCACTGTTTCAACTGAACACCGTATCGCACTTAGACCATGTATCTTCCCAATCGGATGGGATCACCTGTCCGGTCACATCAAGGCAGTAATGGTTTTGGTTTCAATGCTCTGAGCTTTCAGGCTTTCGATCGCTGCTGAAGAACCTGCTGACCGAAGTGCAAGCGTTGAATCGTCCGCGAATAGGCCTTGAGGAACTCAAACCCAAAAGCTAGTGACGCCAGCCCGATCGACGATTTCGAGCTGTCCTTGAGTGGCGAGTGGTCCAGAGGAATAAGAGTTAATGGAAAAGCTCAAGCTCATCAATGGAGGTCGTTGGCCGACATTAATGGCGGTCACATAATTGACCACCCATTGCAATGTCCCGAGCTTTCTTTAACTTCAACACATGAGGATAGGGAAAGCGAGGAAAACACAAAGCCAACGAGCTCGCGTTTCATTTATTGTCCGGACTCACGGAGGAAGAGCAACTTCCGCACTTTCTTCGACCATCATCAAACCCATGAAGTCTCCTTCCATCAGACGATCACAATAAGCTTCCGGTGCTGTTGCATGTGAGCTCTCTCTGCGGGCGCATCGTCTTTCATGTGACCTTCCTCCTGGGGTTTTGCATACGCACTCTCGCCTGTGATCTGCTTCAATTTCCGATCTGCTGTTGCGCTCGTGAATATTTAAACGTGGCCTGAGTCGTCCATCTTGCGGCACGCTCTCGGCGAGTGAATCTGACGAAGGTTCGCGTCTTTCCAGGTTTGATATTACTGTCGAGGGAGAGAGATTCAAGAAAAGAGATTGAGAGAAAGAAGAGCCAGAATACTGCACTCTGCAAAAAGCGATGAAGGGTTCTGCGCTTCTTGTTGCTTCGCTCCTCATCCTTCTCCTTCTTGTTCCTTTTTCTACCGTCTCCGCGAGGCGCATTGGCCGACCGAGCTCGAGTATGAGACTCTCTCTGTCAGATACTTCTTTTTTAAGTTTTTCGGGGAAAGATTATTTATAGACTGATTTTACAGAAGTATTTGGCGAGAGTTCTTTTTGTTGTTTTCGAAACTACTTTGAGTACTGTTTAAACTGCTAAGGTGGTAGACTTAATTTATGGCACCATTTGTCATAACATTTGGAGTCTCATACAAATTTTTTTGCAGAGCTAATATTACCATGCTTCTACAGAAATGTGTGTAAATCTTACCATGACTTATTTCAGGATTTAAGTTACTCCGCTTCTACATACTCATATGTGCTTCAGTTACCGTAGAAGAAAATGATATGGGGTTAATTCATTCGATAGAGCTCTGATGATTATCTCTCAGTCTTCATCTTATAGAGCCATAACATGGGCGTTTCAGATCATGGTCACCGACGCTTGATGCGGCCTAAGGTGAAGGCTGAGCTCCAAGCAAAACCGAACGTCTACTGGGAGAGACGGCCACTGACGAAGCCAGGGAGGAGGGCGGACACGGTCCAAATTGCTGGGTCGAGCTTGCCGGACTGTTCGCACGCCTGTGGCTCGTGCTCGCCGTGTAGGCTGGTCATGGTCAGCTTTGTGTGCGCATCGGTACAGGAGGCAGAGACGTGCCCGATGGGTTACAAGTGCATGTGCAACAACAAGTCTTATCCCGTCCCATGACCTTCGATCGACCAACATCACCAACCCTTCTTGTTCCTAAGACAATGTAACATAATGATCCTGTGACAACGACATTTTCTTTGGGCACTTTTTTCCCAGAAAATTTTCTTTTCTAGGCATCCAAAGAATAAAAGGAAAGTCTTGTTAGGCCATCACGGTTTTTGGATTGTAATGGGTGGGTGTCCTTCTCTTTGGTCGATTATTCGAGAGCCTCATCATTAGCATTCGTTGAATTTCATATGGAAAAGAGCATGCGAAAGATCTCGTTTCATGTGTCAAGTTGAACCAACGATGGTGCGCATGAGACATCGTACCTTTTACCTATCTTAGTATCTTTCCAATTTAAAGGCCGGCCAAATAATTAAAAAAAAAAAAATAGAGCTCAGAGAAAGCAAGAATCTCACACAAATTGTCATGAACTAACCTTGGGGATGTGGAGAAATTTTATTGATAGCAGTGAAAGCAAGATGTGTAGGCAGATCAACTCATCAAGATCCCGTCGAAATAGGATCCATAAGTAAATTGGTTCACTAAGAACTTAAATTAGGGTTTCTCCATGCAACTATCCTCCAGTTAGCAGAAAATGAAAATCCACCCAAGGTCGTCATTTTTTGTTTTGCCGGTCAGCGTACGAGTTTGTTTTTGGGATTTTAGGATCTACAAATAAGATGTCGAAATTAACTTTTTTCTAAAAAGTTATAAAAACATGAAAAAAAATAGCTACTGAGAATTAAGTAAGGACGTTGAAAAAGTCACTCAGTACAATTACATATATGGAAATCAGCAATGCTAGGTGAAAAATTACTAATTGAGTGTAAAAATTGTTAATTTACAAGTAATTGGCATTTTACCTTTTCTCATAGAAGTTTAGGACATGTTTGATAATCATTTCGTTTTTAGAAATAATTTTGCCTCGAAATGATTTTTTTTATTTATTTTGTTTTTGAGAATAATTTATGAGTTTTTAAAAACGCTTGATAACTGTTTAAAATTTTTATTCGCAAAATAGTAATATATTTGGTGGGACTATTAATTTTTTTTATTGTTTTCTTTTAATTTTTAATAAATTTATTATATTTTTCTCTCTTTTTTTTTTTTCTTTTTTTCTTTTCTTTTCTTTTCTTCTTCCTCCTTCGACGACCAACTTGGTAACGTCTGATGAGCTTGCTAGAGGCTTGCTTGACCACCGCGACCTCGATCTCACAGATCTAGGCAATGTCAAGCCTCATTTTGGCCTGGCAATGTGACGTCCTGAAATTCGAGCCCTTTGAGAGATGAATGAATGTGAATATTGTTAATGCATTGTTGGTTGATCTCACTTGGAATTAATCACTCCCGAGATATTGACATTGAGGGGAAAGGCTAATGCGGACAGAACTTGTGCGATTAAAGAACTTGACCTGGGAAAACGACTTGATTGTGAGACTCGCGTGAGGACAATCCTGTAGATAGGTAGGCCGATTTCATGAATGACTAGAAATCGCTTCCTAGACAGAACATAGTGGGAGGACAAGTGATTCCATTTACTGTTATCGAGCCCGCAAATGACCCTATGTCGATTCTCAGTAATCGTGTACTTTGAAATAAGAATCTATCATCCGTAATTTCATGTAGTCAAGGATGTCCATATGTTGAGATGTCTTGAACGTGGTTTGGCACGAGTCGGTTATGCGTGAATCCTCGAAGCCACTTGTCGGTTTGAGTTGTACCAAAATGGCATTCGGGCGAACTTGACATGGCATGACAATTCAAGATTGGACTTCGAATTTTTGGGAGCATCCGGGACGTACTTTTGGACGATGCTACTTCGACAGTTGATAGTGCTAGTTAAGTTGAGTATTTGGAGCCTATGAGGACGTGGGCTAGGCAAGGCCAATGTGGACCTCAGGCCCAAGGTGGGACAACCACCATAGTGGGCCCAAAGCAAGCAAGTGAGCTCATTGGACCCAACCAACTATTTTACCTTCCGAGCCCATTATCTAACTTTGAGCCATATCAAGCCCAACCAATTCCCGAGCCCGTTTCTAATCATTTCCTAGCCCATTTCTTAGGCTCACCCTCACTTTCAGCCCATGGGTAGATTGAGAAATGTGCAAGGTGGAAATGATCATTTTGCCCTAGTTGTTGTGAAGAAAAGTCAAAAGAAGAGAGAGAAAATGGTGTCACTTGCACTTGAAGTAAGCATTGAATGGCCTTAATGGAGGTGTGCAGCCAGCCCTCACATCACTCTCTCTCCTCCTCTTTAGCCCAAGAATTTGCAGCCCTCTCTCTCCACTTGTTTTCTTTTCTTCCTTCTTCTTCTCCTACAGACATTCCTCCAAAAACTTGAGTTGTTTGTTGCCTTCCTGTGAGAATCACCGCCTGTGCCACCCACCATCGTGCTTAGGACATCCAGTCTATACGGATCATGGCGGCTGCTCGCCGGTCGGAGTCATTGACTGACTCGTCGGCTGGCCAAAAGCCACTGTCGGCCATCCCACCTAGCTTGCATTGCTTCGCATTTTCAGCCTTTTTCCTCTAGTTCCGACCCAATCTCCGCCCAGCCCAGCCACCAACAAGTCCCCATTGACCCTAAAGTGTCGCCGATCGTTTGCCTGTTGCTTGCCGGAGCTCTGGCTAGCCTGCCCAGCTCCTTTTCCGCCTCTGCAGTTTAGTTTCTAAAGTTGCAGTGAGAGGCATAGTTTGTTGCTGTTGTTTCAGCCTTGGGACCACCTTGGATCGTGGTGGTTGAGGTCCCCGTTCATCGCCTTCATTGTTGCCGCCACGTCCGTGTCTCCAGCCTGCTTAACGGGTGAGTTTAGCCCCTAATCTTTTGTTTAGTGCCTAAACATGCATAGGGTTGGTTTAGTTAGGGTTAATTCTAGTTAAGGGGTTTAATTAAGTTGTATTAGCTCTAAGATAGGTGGTTAGATAGATGGTTAAGATTATCTTAGCTTAATCTTGCTTTTTGTTAATTAATTGTGGTTTGTGTTTAATTAAGTATGTTTAGCCTTAATTAATTGATTGTTTATTTTAATTAAGGTTTTGCTTAATTTCTGAATTTAATTTAATAATTATTGTTGACACCTAAATTTTGGCAACCCGTTTAGTCATTTATTGCATTAAAAAATCGGGGATTGATTTTAACCCCTAAAAAAAAGATTAATTAATTGCATAGCATGTAGTTTTAGGTACATTTATTTTTAATTTGCATTTAAGGTGGGTTGGTGACAAATGGGTTCTAATTGATGGTTCATAACTTTAATTTTATGAGTTGGGCTAAGCCCACGAAGGGAGTAAATCGGCCCAAACCCGTAACCTTGGGGAAATTTTACGGATTTATCTTTGTGAGATTTCAATTCAAAAATAAATATTGCGTTCGGAAAAACAAATATTGCATTTGGAAAAGAAATCTTTGTGGATATCAATTTGGAAAAATTAAAACCCTAATTCGTGGCCTATAAATAAGTTAAATCGCGCAGGGTTTTAGGCGGGCCACACAATAGAAATACACAGCCACATTGGGGCTTTTTATTGGTTTTCGAGGTAAAAGGTTTAAGAAAATTTTTTCTTTTCCTTTGGGTTCTTTTGTTCTTCGTTGGGGGTGGGGCTCCAAAAGTCAAAAGGAAAAGCTGTGGAGCAACTAGGGGTGTGCAAAAGAACTGAGATCCGCCTAGATCGCCCGGAACCGGATCGGAATTGCTCGGAACTGGTGGTTCTTGAGGGACCCGGTCCGGTTCCCGGTTCCATGGGTGGATTCGTCCACTTGCCCACCCGGACCGGATCCATTAATTTATAATATTAAAATAAAATAAAATTACTAATTAACAAACCCTAACTGTTGCCTCTTCCGGTTCTCTCTCTCTCTCTCTCTCTCTCTCTCTCTCTCTCTCTCTCTCTCTCTCTCTCTCTCTCTCTCCGTTTCTTCCCTCGATCGCCATTCCGATTCCGTCGATGGAGCTGTAGTGATCTCTGCGGGGGATTGGCTTCGCCGCATTGCGCTCCTGCTCGGTGGGTCTTGCTCCCTGTTCGGCAATTCGCACCGGCGCGCTTTAGTCTCTAATCTGTAAGTGTCCCCCCGATCTTGAGCCTTTCCTTTTTTTTTTCCTTTCATCTCCTTGTTCGAGGTTCATCGTGCGAGGAATGCAATCTCTCGCCACCGTTAGAATTCGTTGATGGCCTATAGAATTTCAGTGGAATTCCATGCTCGGCTCTTGAGTCGCTGCCCCTTCGCGTTTTTATTTTTGTTTTTGTTTTTGTTTCTTTATTTGGCCCTTCGAAAAATTGTCGTCGCCTTTGACAGCAGCCGTCCGTCCATTCGTCCCTTTCTCTATTCGGCACTCCGGAAAATCGCCGTCACCCTCGACAATAGGTCTGTCTGTTCGATTCTTTTGCTATCTCCCTATTTGGCCCTCCGGTGTCAATTTTCCAGCACCACAAGATCTCCGAGAAATGGTGTCGAAAACATTCCTATCCTTCGGGAATATTGCGAATAGCTCTAGCTTACTTGAATTTCACGTTCCATATTTTATTTTCTCTCTTTTTGCACGGTTTATTGGTTATCTTTCTGCCATGTCCGTTTATTTCTTTTTGAATTGGTGAAACTTTGCACGATTAAGCCACATGAGAGGGAAGCTGCAATGAAATTGGCTGTTGAATGGAAAGGGAAGTTGAAACTTTCACCATCACCAGAACATCATTTGGAGATCTTGGGTTTTTTGAAGCTTTTAGAGGCATATAAGCTAGCATCTGCCTTCAATGCAAATGAAATTCATGATATTGTCAATTCTATTTCACAGTCTGAAATAGCACAGGAATTACAGAGGTCCTTGGTTCTTTAGCAACGCCGCCTGGTAAGTGTAGATGCAGCTATTGACTTGAAATGTTGAATCTAGTTGCTAGTTTCTCTATCTTATTATGCTTGGTTTTTGCAATTATATTCATGCTGCTTTAATGTTTGTCTCTTTATGCAAACAAAGTTTTGAAACATGGCCATGGCTCTGTATGTCAACTTGTGAGAGATAAGGTAATCCCATGTTTTTTCCTCATATATATTGTAGATACTGCACCAATTATTGATTTGGTCCAATGAAAAATCTTGGGGATGCTTGTGACATCCCGATTTTTCAATCCTATTTTCAATAAATTGAGACGGGCATTTCGTTGGCACGCATATAGTTCCTTTCCTTGAGTCGACCACTCATGTGAAAACTAGTCTGTCGGGTGAAGCCGCTAAGAGTTTCTAATGCATCAGACTCGAGAATTTGATCGGAAAGCGATCTTTCGACCGAGCTAATCTGCAAGGGTCATTGCGACACAATTAAAAATCGATTAGAGATCGAGATAGGTCGACTCGATAGAGGCATGTGATCGGGTGTGGGTGATTCCACCGATTGCACAATTCTTGTCGATCGGCCTTTGGACCGACTTTTCTATCGATTGGGTACCCTGTGTTCGTATTTGAAACCTTGAGATTACCCCGACAACCGTAAGTCGCCAATGTTTCAAAGATGTACATTGTGGCTTGAGATGATCAACCACAGGTCAAATGCAAGAAAATTTCTAAAGGCTACCCGGTAGGTTAGGCCGCGCTAGTATCGTGCCAAAGTGAAATTAACCGTGGAATTGAGATCGAATTCAGAAATTTGAAAGTCTGGGTGTGTCACAAATCATTTCAAGATCATTGAATCATCTTTGGAAGATTTTTCATGCAAGCCGAGCTTTTCAGCAAAATAATCAAGAAATGGCCAATTTGACTCGAGAAATTAGTAAGCCGCTTTTGGTCGCGCTTTTGGGACTTAAGTTGGTTTTACGGATAGATGAAGATGTGAATTAAAGTGTGGTGACATTTGATTAATTTTATGGACTTCAATTTGATTCCATTGGAAGAGAATCAAGTGAAATTGGAGAATTGGTTGTACAAAAATTGGACCCGGCGGAAAATGGAAGTGAACCCATTGGAAGAGGTTGTGGGGAGGGATTTGAAGTTAGTGGAGTATGACATCATCGATGATGTCATGGTGGGCCATTTTGTGGGATTAAAGAAAGGCAAAAAGAAAAGAAATTGGCCCCCCACTCTTTCTCTCTCCTCCCTCTCTTCTTCCTCTCTCTCGTTGCCTCCCTCCTCCATCTCCTTTGTGCGAAAATGGGAAGAAAATTTGCAGAGGAAGAAGCCGAAGCAGCCCCTCACCGTCCGCCTCCTTCCCCGCTCGTCGCCGTCGTCGCCGCCGCCAGCCGGAGCTCCTCGCTGTCGCCGCTCGCCCGCGCGGTAGACCCGCTCACCGCTCCGCCCAGCCGCCTCCGCCTGCCTCTGTCCGCGAGTTCTAAGAGCTGCCGGAGCTCGTCCCCGCCACCGTGAGGCCTCGCCTGGCCGCCGCCTCACCCGTCCAAGCCCCGCCGGTCTCTCCTCCGCCGTTCCTCCGCCGAATCGCCGCCGGATCCGCCCCCAACTAGCAGTCACCGGAAGTTGCAGAAAATGGGTATGCAGCGGCTTCGTGGCCCGTTTTGGCCGCCTTCCTGAGCCCGGATGCTCGGCCCGCTTTGAGGAAAGTCGATCCTCGCGTCGTCCCCGTCGTTTTGGTTCGCTCGGCTCGTTAATCCGGTGAGTTTAACTCACTAAATCTTGATTAGAGGGTTAATGATGCCCTAAGTGTGCTTAGTCTAAGTTAAGCAAGTTTAGGTGGTTAGATTAGTTTATTTGGTTGATGATTAGATTAGGATGTTTAGTTAAAGTTAAACATGTTTAGTTTAAGGGTTAAGTAGGTTTATTTTTAAAATAAACCTTGATGTGACATAAAGGAATTTACTTTTGATTTATTTAAACATTTCGAAATTATTTAATAATTTAATAATATATAATTATTCGAAATTATTAAGATATGATTATTTAATTATTTTCGGAATAAATTTAATTATTTATTAAATTCCGAAAATTTTGTCGGGACCCTAAATTCTCGGAATTTCGTGCCGGTTCTTCTGTGTGTTCGGATTTTGAAATTGATGGACGGATATTATAAATTGAAGGTGGATTGCGAAAAATATGAATATTATTATTTAATTAATTTTCGAAATAAATTTAATTATTTATTAAAATTCGAAAATTTCATTGGGACCTTATTTGCTCAGAATTTCGTGCCGATCCCCGTTGTGCATTTAGAATTTGAATTTGATGAATGGATGTGGCGAATTGAGTGTTGATTGTAATAAATATGGATTCTCTATAAAATCCTAAATGTGGAAATTGAGGAGCGGTTGGTCGTGATATGCCACCTATTAGAGGTCGCGCCCGATGGGGCCGCGATATGCCACCTATTAGAGGTCGCACCCGATGGGGCCGTGATATGCCACCTATTAGAGGTCGCGCCCAGTGGGGCCGTGATATGCCACCTGATAGAGGTCGCGCCCGATGGGGCCGTGATATGCCACCTATTAAAGGTCGCGTCCAGTGGGGCCGTGATATGCCACCTGATAGAGGTCGCGCCCAGTGGGGCCGTGATATGCCACCTGATAAAGGTCGCGCCCGATGGGGCCGTGATATGCCACCTATTAAAGGTCGCGCCCAGTGGGGCCGTGATATGCCATCTGATAGAGGTCGCGCCCAGTGGGGCCGTGATATGCCACCTATTAGAGGTCGCGCCCAGTGGGGCCGTGATATGTCACCTGATAGAGGTCGCGCCCAGTGGGGCCGTGATATGCCACCTATTAGAGGTCGCGCCCGATGGGGCCGTGATAAGCCACCTATTAGAGGTCACGCCCGATGGGGCCGTGAATTGCCACCTGTTAAAGGTCGCGCCGAGTGGGGCCGTGATTGAGAGCGATGATGATTTGCTAGAATGACATGTAATCGGCCGAGTCGATTGATCGCTGAGACGATCCAAGTGGTTGAATTGTTTAATAATGTGATTGTGCCATGGTTGTTTGATTATCATAATTGCACGTGGTTGGTTTATATAAAGCCGTGCTAACACACGAGATAAAGGCGAGGCGAGGTAAGTCTTTTGTGTGATGTGGCTAGGCCACCCGGGCGTATTTTCTTTCTAATAGGGGTTTAGGGGGGTTGAACTTGCTGAGACATCGTCTCATCCGGTTGTGGGATTAAAATTTCAGGTCCCCGGTGGACGGAGCGACCGATAGCTTTGGTTGGCCTTGAGGAGTTGCGAGAGGTGAAGTCATAAGATTGGAGAACGTGTCCGACTTGTAGGTCGTAGGACAGTTCCTTTTTAAGAGCCGGTCTTTTGTAGACTTTTGGCTGTAGGCTTAAATGCAATTCCGTTGAATTATGAAATTGATATGTGGTGGTTTTGCTTCTTGCTTTTCTATCCCGTATTTTATTGTCGGGGTTTTATAATATCTTCCGCATGTGCATTAAAGATATGATTGGGTCGGCGACTTAACACAGGGAACGTCGCATTTGATCGACCGTAGTGGGATGTGCGCGCGCCTGGGGTTCGGGGCGTGACAATGCTAATATGTTTTTTCCTCATATATATTGCAGATACTGCACCAATTTTTTCCTCTCGTTTGGATTATATTCCAAAGTTGACTAAATTGATCATTAAGCTGCCTCTTTAACCCCTTCTTTTCTTTCTTTTAGATTGAAATGCCAAATCCATCTATATGTGTTTAGACATTCGATCAGGATATATATTGCTTTTTCAAAGGTTCTATCCACGAGGTCAAGCTCTACAGTTGGAGCTCACAAACATTTCATCAAAGATGTTTAACTGGGGAGCTGAAACTTTTTGGCTTGCTTTGATGATGCTTGCCGTGCAGTTGAGAATTGAGATCAATTATGTCCTCTCTTTTGATGTTGGGTTTTCCTTAGCTTAAGATTTTCATCTCGTGGTCAGTGAGACCGGTTCCATGAATCCACCCGGGAACAAGACCGGACCGGCGGTCCGATTCTCGGATGGATCCATGCAACAAACGGGTGGATCTTGATTTCCAATTTTTCAGAACCAGTCCTTAGCGGGCGGTTTCTATTCTAGGTCGGAGCTGTCCGCCCGGACCATGCACACTCCTAGGAGCAGCACCCGCAGAAGGAGATAGAGAGAAAGTGACGTGAGAGAGAAGACGTGAGGTAGGGGTGAGCATGGTCCGGGTTGGTTCGGGCAACCCCCTAACCCTAGGACCAACCCGTACAGTGTCGGTCCTCAATTTTTAGGACCGAGGACCGACCCTATTGAGCCTGGGACCAAGGACCGGACCGACCCAATAGGTTCGGTCCGGTTCTAGGGCCAACCCGGGACCGATTGATAATTTTTTTCGTCTTGCTTTTTATACTCCCTAAAAAAGTAAACCTACAAATTCAAATTATACATCCATCCACAATGCGACATTGCGTAACTAAACTATAAAGACCAATACATATTCAACAAATTTAAGATGACACAATAATAGAAATTTCGTACTTGCTCACTGCTCATTGAGATATGAGACAAGATAGGGTCCACAATGCGGCGAGCGGGATGTTGCTATTTTTGATTTTGGCAAATTGAAGAATAAAGAAGATAGAATGGAAGAGAACATACTTTGGGGAAGGAAGCCATGAGGAGATTTACGGCGTAAACTTCACGCCGTTTTGGACATCGCGAGTCTGTGATTGTGAGGAGTCCTTGGTCCTCATGGTGAAGAACGTACTCTGGACTGTGGAGGAGGAGGAGGCCGTGAAGACCTTTATGGTGTAAACTTCATGCCTTTTGGAATTGGATGCCATCTGTTCGTGACTGTGAGCCTGAGGAGTCAATAGCTTTAACATCATTTTACTTAGGTTTGAATATATAGAAGAATTATAAATAATATAATATAATAGAAATTTTATTTAGGTTTGAATATATAAAAGAATTATAAATAATATAATATAATATACAGGGTTGGTTCAGAGTTGGACCGACCAAAAACTCTCAGGACCGAGGACCAACCTGCACAGTGTCGATCCTAGAATTTCAGGACCAAGGACCGACCCAATCCTCTTAAGAACCGCACCAGGACCGGCAGGGTTGGGCCGGTCCAGGGTCCGTCCAGGGTCGACCCTAGACCGCTACTCACCCCTAACGTGAGGGGTTTTAGTAGAAAAGATTAAAAAAAAAAAAAAGAAGAAGAAAAGGTGCCCCTGTTCATCTTCATCTGTGAAGCCGCCCATTGCCGGCCCTGTTTGTGAGCGCCTGTGCCATCCGCCACGCCCATGCCTCCGCGCTCACACCACCACGATGCTGCCGTAGCTGCCAACCGCTGCGCCCGCACTGTTGTCTCGCCTGTTGTTGGAGCCCTCCATTGCCCACAAGCTCGCTGCTCTGCCAGCAAGTCTCGAATAGAACGCCAGGCCCCTGCGAAGACGCCGCTGCTTTGCTGCTCCGTCCAAGCGTTGACGTCGCCCCTGTTGCAGTGCCAGCCTATCTGTCTGTCGCCTCTGCAGCACCTCCACCCACGACGCCTCCGCTCCAACGCCAAGCAGATCCGCTCCGAGCCCCTTTCTGAGCGACATCGCCGGTCCTAATGCCGACGCCCAGTAGATTTGCTCAGAGCCTCCTCCGAGCGCAGCTGCTTGCTGCTCCGCCCATGCCTGCTCCGACTTGCGACCCCGTCCGCCGTTGCAATGCTTTCGTCTGCGTCGCTGCTGCAACTTTCTGCCCCACGAGCGATGCCCGTGACCCAGCATCGACGCTCAGCAGCACTACCGGAGTTCGACACCGTTGCCGCTTCCCTCTTGCCATTGCTTGCCCGCATCAGCTGCCGGACCCCCTCGGCCTCCGTATCCGCACCCGCTCGGAGCCCGATCTGCCGCCCCGGAACGCCGATCTCGCCCCTCGACTCGTTTGCAACTTGCGACCCAGCAGATCCCGAACCGGCTCGCCGCACCTCCGCTGTTGCTGCACCTCTGATCGCCCGAGTACTTGCAGCCCTCGTCGCTCGAGTACTCCTTTGCCCGCCGACCTGCGCCACCGCTCCGACGCTGCTGCTCAGCCGTCGATCTTCACCTCAGCAGCTGCGACCCGACGCCCCTGCAGTTTTTGCCTTTTGTTGCTGCCTGACGCCACCGGAGTCCACCGCTGGTTTGCTTTGCCAGAGTTCTAAACGCCGGCGACCCAACCCTCGGCGACCCACTAAAGTTGCCCAGCCGTGGGTGAAGAAAACAAGAAAAGAAAAAAGGAAAATCATTAGGTAGTTTTCTATTTATTTTATTTTATTTTACTTTTTTAGTATAATTATTCTTTAATGTAAGATTTTGAGATCGCCCGACATGAAATTACCTCTGAAATTTGGGATTGACAGTCCGATTTTCGCATCTGAAAATTACTTTGATGGATACTTTGAGCGCAAAAAAATTATTTGCTACCGATCAAAAAGCAATTGTGTTCTTATGAAAATTTAGTCAGCACATTGAAAAAGTTACTTGGTATAAATTCTTACATGGAAACTTATAATTCTATGTGATATGTTACTAATCGAGCGCACAAATTATTAATTTCCAGTAAATTGAAATTTGACGTTTTCTCATGGAATTTTGCAAGTCATGTGAAAAAGAAAATTCTAGTTATTCCCAAAAAGAGGAGAAACTAATGAAAATATTTGAAAATAATATATAGATATAACTACTCAAAATTTTTACACTAAAAGAAGAAGTTATTAGCCATGTGGATAAATTTAATAATTCTCAAAATTTTGAAAAGTTATTTTCCAGGCAGGATTGGTACTTATATACTTTTTGAATACGAAAAGTTAATAAACCATCTAGATAATATTAAAATCAGTATAACCAATTACTTGATATCTTGATATTTGTTGAAATTTATGCATGATTAATAGCTTCTGCATAACGAAGTTGCTCTGTGCATTTGTAGTTACTAGTAATCTTTACACGACTATATCAAAAAAAAAAAATAAAATCTAAGCCGCCTTGTATTTCATGCCCATGGAAATGTAGAACCACCTAATGCTAATGCAACTAAAATATTTAATTTGTTCATAAATTCAGTGAAATCATGCCACGTATGACGTCATTAGTGAATACAAAGGACAAAGTTCTCTTGCAACCAATGAAAAAGGAGATCATGTCCGGCTGCTATCGATATCAAACTATTTGGATCAGTCCATCCATTTACGTCAGTGAGGGGAAATCTCTTCTCTCTCTCTCTTTTCTTTCTTTCTTCATTAAATTTTATCTTTTGGTAGACTTAGCGCCGGTAGCAAGTTTCCTTAATTTCCTTAACCTCACAATTCGCAACATGCACAATCACTCTAAACTTCGTATCCAAGATTCCAAAAGATGTGATGCACAAGCATAGGAAAAGCGACCCATTACTTTATTCTTTTGACACTCTACTAATTCACAAGGTCGTCAAAGGACTGAGAAATTTTTGGGTGTTTCCAAATAGGATGACTTCTCCATTCATCCAGGCCAATCACTTAGCATCGAATATCACGATTCATTTTCCCAAACTGATGACAACATTGCTTTGAATGCAGAATTAGATTAGATGGATGGGACAAATTCGTCTTGGAGAATATTTCAACACTTTTTGTTTTAGGATATGTGATTTAGGGGTCAAACAAAAATAAAGGATACAATCCAGTTGAAGTTTTTTTCTTTTTCTTTGGTCGAAAGAAAATCATATTCATTACTCAAAAGATACATGACAAGTACATAGTGTTAATAGTAAAGAATATTGAAGCACAACAAAACCCAGAAAACTGCAAAACAATGATGTTGAACTAGATCAAGAGAGTTCAACTTCTTAGATCTAAAACTTAGTGTATCTCCATGCAATGCTCCTTTCTATACTCCAGTAAGCCGAAAAATGAAAATCCATCCATGGTCATTGGGGATCTTCGATTTGAATGAGGGAATATGCATCGATAAATCATATTAGGCCAAAAAAAAAATTCAATTACTGGTTTTGCCAATCAACGAGCGATTTTCTAAATGGGCTTCATGAAGATGTCAACAAATAACTTTGATGGATATTATAAGCATATAAACATTGCTACCGATCAAAAAGCACTTACGTTGCTACGAGAATTTAGTAAGCACATCAAAAAAGTTACTCGATAATTTTACATGGAAAATTATAATCTACGTGATACTTTACTAATCAATCGTGGAGATTGTTAATATCCAGCAAATTTAAATTTTACGCTGTCTCCTGGAAGTTTAGAAGTTTCAAGAAAAAGAAAATTCCAGTTATTCCCAAAAAGAGAAGAAACTAATGAAAATATTTCATAAGCATATATTTTACACTTACTAAGAAGTTATTAACCATGGGGATAAATTTACTAATTTCTAGATGTTGAAAAGTTTTTTTCCTAGCAGGATTGGTGTGTAATTGCTTTTCGAATATGAAAAGTTAATATAACATTGAGAAAATATCAGTATAACTAAGTACTTGATATTTATCAACAATTACACATGATTAATAGCTTTTGCATAACGAAGTTGTTCGATGCATCTGTAATTAGTAGTAATCTTTACACGACTATAATTTTAAGCCGCCGATTTTTATCCCTTGTATTTTATGCCCCCGGGAACTGCAGAACCACCTAATGCTAACGCAACCAAAATACTTAATTTGTTCATAAATTCAGTGAAATCATGTCATGTATGACGTCACTAGTGAATATAAAGCTCCGGAATTCAGACAAAGTTCTTATGCAAACAATGCAAAGGAGACCATGTCCGGTTTGCTGTCGATATCGAACTCTTCAAATTAGTCCATCCATTTCCGTCCGTGAGGGGGAAATCACTTTCTTTCTTTATCAACCTCACAGCTGACAACATGCACGACTAATTCAACTCCACATCCTTACATTTCAAAAGACGTGATGCGAAAGCATAGGAAAAGCGACCCATCACTGCTTTTGACATTGTACTAATGGAGCTAGCACGAGTGTGGAACACTTAAGAGTATCAAAACTTGGTATGAGGGAACACTTAAGTGTTAAAAGTTATGTAAGAAACACATAAATGCTATTTTTTTTTTAAATGGAACACGTGAATATTAAGTCTAGTGAAGATGGTCAGAAATCCTATGTGACAATTTTTTTAATAATATAACTCACTTATGTTGTGGCACATCGGAGAACTGAGTTAGTGACGAAAAATCAAAACAATATTGTTTTGTCTTTTTATGAATTTCAATATAAATATTAATTAAATTAAAATATTTATATTTACAAAAAAATATTAAAAAAAGAAAAAGAAGGAGGCGGCGACGAGGGCTCAGCCCTCAGCCGTCTGCAATCTTAGTCTTCTTCCCTCTTTTTTTAAAATAATATATAAATACATTTGGTTTTAAATTTAATTTAATTAATATTTATATTAATTATTTAGCCATGTCACCAAAATAACGTTGTTTTTGCACTTGTCTAGCCACGCCAGCGAGCATAATGACATCGTTTTGAACTTGTCTCGCCCAAAAATCATCACATAAACATTTTGGTCAAATTTTCTCATCATGGGCAATTAACTAATCAATTTTGTTCCGATTTTGATACTTAAGTGTCACTTTCGTAACTTTTAGCAATTAAGTGTCATCCAATGTCAAGTTTTGGCACCCTAGGTGTTCTTTTCTCGAGCTAGCACATATTTTATTCACAAGGTCGTCTGTGTGATAAAGGATTGAGAATTTTTCTTGGCGTCTTCAAATAGCATGACATTTCTAATCATCCAGGCCAATCACCGAGTATCGAACGTCACGATTCATTTTTCCAAATTGATGATGTTGCTTTGAATGCAAGATCAGGTTAATTGGGTGAGGACATATTCATCTCGAGGTTAAACACTTTTGTTTTTGAATATGTAATTTTTTTTTTGAAAGAAAATCATATTCATTGCTCAAAAAGGATATAAGAGAAGTACATAAAGTTCATAGCAAAGAATATTCAAGGATAACCAAGCCCATGATACTGCAAAACAAAATTAAATCTAGAAAACAAGGAGCATCCACATGGCATTAGCAGGTTGAGCACTCGCTAATTCTGTAAAAGCATATCTATCAAGCAAAATAATCGACAAATGACCATCGTATTTTGTATCTTCATTAGTCATGAAAACATGTCAAAAATTTATTCTTCAGTAAATAGGGCGTTGCCAGTTAGTGGTGTGCGCTTCAACTTCCTCTGCACCATCATCATATGGAGACAACCAAAATAAATTAAATGAACACAGATTTGACAGTTGGGAGAACAAATTCAGTGAGACACTCTTGTGATCACTATTGAAGCTAGAGGTAGAGGACTTATACATGTACAAAGCACCGGGGCATAAAATCCCCGAGAATTATTAAATTCTCAGATTTAGATCGGGAGAGAATGGTTCTAGGATGTAGAATTAGATCAAGAGAGTTCAATTTGTCAGATTTGAAACTAGCTTCGAAGAAGAAAACTTCCAGATTTAAATCAATAGAGAATAAGAAACAAAAATACAAACAAAATTAACCAGATAGAGGAGGAGGGTGAGATTAGTTCAAACCTTCTATATGGCTGCAGATTAAAGAGGACGATTGAGAGAGGAAAGTAGAAAAGATAGAAAGTAGAAAAGTCAACCATTCATTAGATCAGTGCTTCTGAACTCCAATCAAGCTGAGTTAATTTGGCGAAATTTATTGCTCCGATTGCACTTGGAAATCAAGATGTGGAATTAGCCAATGGTACATTAGGATTGATTCTCAAGCCTAGGTTTGAACCGAAGGGGAAAATAAGCAGTCGTGCCCACATCGCCCTGAAGGTGCTTCGAGCCCCACCACCCACCGACAATGCTCCGTTCACGACGAGAATGACCCTCGACGGCGATGGCAACGGGTCGGCCACCAAATTTAGAAACGAGCTAAGCAACATCATCGACCGCGACCTGGTTACCTAGTCGAGACAATCCAAGCCCTAGCCCCGCCAAGCATGCGTTCCCAAGCGAATCTCCATCCGCCAGCAATCGAGACGTCGACTGCGCTTCGAAGCACAAACGACCTGCGATCCCAGCCTTGTTTCGCATGCCATCACCTTGCCTGCTTCGTGTTGATCATCGGTGCCACATGTCACCTAATGAATAGTTCGACATCAACACCACGTGAGACAAGGATACTGCCCCATCGGTTTCAACGTCAGCTGCGCATCAGCTCCATATTCAGTCTCCAAAGTTAAAAACCATCGAGCACTTAACCTCATACGTTGCGGAAAATGTTAATTAGTCTAGTTAATTACTTAATATCTTGATACTTGGGAACATTCGTAGATGATTAGCAACTTCTGCATGACGAAATCAAGCGTTATTTACTATAGTTTTTGATTTTTTAAGCTTGTCTCTTCAATTTCATGCTCATGGAGATGTAGAACTAGGGGTGCGCATGGTTCGGGTGGGCGGTTCCTAACCTAGAACAGGGAACTGCCCGCTAAGAAACGGTTCCAAAAAATTAGAATCGAGAACCGCCCACTAGTTGCATGGATCCACCTGGGAACTGAACCACCGGTCCGGTTCGACTCTTGGGTGGATCCATAGAACTGGTCCAACCTCCGCGCCTTCTCCTTTTCGCCCTCCCCACATTTGTTTATTTTAGCTCTCCCGACCATAGTAGCTTTATTCTTCTCAAATACTAACGTTACGGCGGTGTCCGCGACAAGGATGTCGACCACGTGAAGAGAGAGTTTAAGTTTGAGGGAGGAAATGAGAATCAACTCATTGTTTCACCGAGTTCGAACTAGGACTTGAAGTGAGATGAGTAGATTCGGAGGTGAATCGGATAGAAAGAGGGAACTTGGGGAGATTTTGAATTGAGAGAGACGAGATGGAGTAGGAGAGTAGTAAATTGAAATAAAATAGTGATTGGAGCCCTAAATTTTAGGTTTGCTAATTTCGAATTTTTTTATATTAAAAATTAATAAATTATTATAATATAACCAGTCCGGTCTAGGTGGGTAGGTAGGCGGATCCGCTTATGGAACCGAGAACCGGACCGGTTCCCTTAAGATCCACCGGTTTCCGGGCGGTTCCGATCCGGTTCTGGATGGTTCGGGCATGTCCCAGTTCTTTTGCACACCCCTATGTAGAACCACCCAAAGCAGCCGAGATACTCAACTTGTTCATACATTCAGTGAGATTGCGCCGCATCATCATTAAATATAAGCATAAAAATCGAGAGGAGTTTTTGGATGCAAAAATCTCGACATATGCCTATTACTGATGGTTTTTATGATTGGACACCAATTATTTTTTGGTATTAGAGCGTGCTTATAACTATAAATTATACTATTTTAATGTTTAGGTTTTGTTTTATTTTTCAGCGATTTTGAAAATTTCATTGCTCGGTAGCTTTTTACTATTCTTTTTTGTTTGATTATGATAAATGGATGAATTTTTTAATAAAAGAAAGGGAGGATATTCCAATCGAATCATGAAAATTGCAATTTGTTGGGAAAGTCAAAAGGCTAAATGTTTTTTAAGAATTAGGTGGGGATGCCTTCTTTTTTTTTTTTTTTTTTTTTCGACGAAGATTAGGTAGGAATGTTTGCTTTCCTCTTAATGCGACATTATTTCTAGTGCTTGTCAGATGTGACCTTTGATCTTGATTTTTGCGTCTAATTACTTTTCTGTGGGTGCTTAGAAGGGAGAAAGTCCCTTCTTTATTAATTTTACATGATCGAATCTTATCGTTTAGTGGGCTTAGCATCGGTCCAATTAGGTTTTTCAACCCCGCAAGTCAAGACACGTGCGAGTCCAAAAAAAAAAGAGTCAAGACACGTGCAAAGAAAATAGTGGTAATTTGAATGCATGATTAGATTCAATCAAATAAATAAGGTTATACTTATTTCCTAAAACATTTAATCACTTTTTTTAGAGGGATATGTGTAGTAGAAGTCCTAAAACTTGTGCAGAAAGTGCAATTGAGTCCTAAAACTTACAAAGAGTTCAATTAAGTCCTAAAACTTGTCCGAAAAGTGCAATTAAGTCCTAAAACTTACAAAGAGTTCAATCAAGTCCTAAAACTTGTCCGAAAGTGCAATTGAGTCCTAAATTTAACACCGTTAAGAAAGTTAACGGAAATTGCTGACGTGGCGCGTCATATTTTAAATGATTTTTTTATTTTTCAAATGGCTTTTTAAAATTATTTTTTATTCAAAATCTTTAAAATTAGATTAAAAAATAAAAAGGAAAATCTAAATTTATTTAGAAAAAAAATTGTTCAAAAAAAAAAGGGCGGTGGACTTCCGCCGCCGCCGCCCATCGCCGGCGACCGTCGCCGGCCACAGGCGGGGTGGCCGGCCCTCACCGGGGCCGGCGGCGGCCGTCGCTCGGCCCGACGGCGAGGACGGCGGCCGTCGCCCGCCACAGGCGCGGCCTCGTCGGCCCTCGCTCGGGGCCGACGAGGCTCGCCCGAGATCTGGGGAGCCTCGCCCCGATCTGCGAGCCTCGCCGGCCCCGAGCGAGGGCCGACGAGGCCTCGCCCAGGGCGGGCGACGGTCGCTCGGCCCCGGGCGAGGGACGGCGACCGTCGCCCGCCACAGGCGCGGCCTCGTCGGCCCTCGCTCGGGGCCGGCGAGGCTCGCCCGATCTGGGGAGCCTCGCCCGGATCGGCGAGCCTCGCCGGCCCGAGCGAGGGCCGACGAGGCCTCGCCTAGGGCGGGCGGCGGTCATTCGGCCCCTGTGCGAGGGCCGAGCGACCGTCGCCCGCCCTAGGCGAGGCCTCGTCGGCCCTCGCTCGGGGCCGGCGAGGCTAGCCAGATCTGGGGGAGCCTCGCCCAGATCTGGCGAGCCTCGCCGGCCCCGAGCGAGGGCCGACGAGGCCGCGCCCAGGGCGGGCGACGGTCGCCGTCCCTAGGCGAGGGACGGCGACCGTCGCCGGCCCCCGGTGAGGGCCGGCCACCCCGCCCGGGCGGCGACGGTCGCCCCGGCCCCTCCGGCGATGGGCGGCGGCGGAAGTCCACCCCTTTTTTTTTTTGAACAATTGTTTTTTTTCTAAATAAATTTAGATTTTTCTTTTTTAAATAAATTTATATTTTATTTTTTTATTTTTTAATCTAATTTTTAAAGATTTTGAATAAAAAATAATTTTAAAAAGACATTTGAAAAATAAAAAAAAATCATTTAAAATATGACGTCAGCGCCACGTCAGCAATTTCCGTTAACTTTTTTAACGGTGTTAACTTTAGGACTCGATTGCACTTTCTGGACAAGTTTTAGGACTTGATTGAACTCTTTGTAAGTTTTAGGACTCAATTGCACTTTCTGGACAAGTTTTAGGACTTAATTGAACTTTTTGTAAGTTTTAGGACTCAATTGCACTTTCTGCACAAGTTTTAGGACTTCTGCTAAACATATCCCTTTTTTAGAATATGAGGGTACAATCAAGCTAAGTTAATTTGATGAAATCCATTGTCCAAAATTGCACTTAGGAATCAAGATGTGACATTAGCCTATGATACATTTGATTCTTAAGCTTGAGCTTGAGCACGGCTTTGTGAGTACTCTGCATGCTCAAACTTGCTTTAGCTTTAAACACTTGTGCATGTTAAATCATCTTCAATTTTCTTATGAATATGTTTTTTTTTTTTGGGTGAAAATTCTTATGAAAATGTTCATATATCTTTCTATTAATTACGATAATTGGCTGTGAATTTTACTTATAAATTGAAATTTTTCAGTGAAATCTATACCCTCATGTAAAACCTTCCCTTTATTTTTTGTATTTAAGACTAAGCACAAATGAAAAAGCAAAACACATGATCCGACGATGCTTCAACCTCCATTTTGCGGTTTTGCTCCCCCCCCCCAAAAAAAAAAAAAAAAAAGAAAACCGATGTACATTGATTTTGGCACGTCTATTATTTCTCCGAATTTTCCCTTCAAAAGTAATGATATTTGTAACTAACAGAAAGATAATAGTTAGGCTAATATTAGTTCTACTGATTATGTGCAGATTGCTCTTCCTTAGGGCCAGCTGCACATGGCAAAAACTTAGACTCGATTGGTTCATGAGACTGAGAAGATGTTTCATGGGCTTCCAAGTAGGTAGGTCTCCAAGCTTGTGCTTCTGAATTATGAAAAAAGAGAAAATTATTGCTTCATAAAATGATATTGTTATACCTAACGAGTTAAACAAGTTATTTGACATTTCTCTCTCTCTCTCTCTCTCAAAATTTCCCTTGTAAAGTAATAACTTTATTTGTAATCCATGGAAACATACTAAGCTAATACCTTGTAACTTCACCGCCTGATATTTTTGTGCCCGACGTGTGCTTGGACCCTAGCTTATCATAAAAATAGCTTTAACTACTTAATTGTTTTATGGGTCACATTAATCCATGGAAACATACTAAGCTAATACCTTGTAACTTCACCGCCTGATATTTTTGTGCCCGACGTGTGCTTGGATCCTAGCTTATCATAAAAATAGCTTTAACTACTTAATTGTTTTATGGGTCACATTAATCAAGTATTGAATACATTGAGATTAAATTGATTTTAATACTTGAGCCACTTAAATCAATTAACCTGCTTAAATTAGGGCTAACGAGCTTTCGTGAGCAATTTGATTCAAGTGATATTAATTTCAAAATTTAATTTTCATCTGAACTTCACAGGAAGTGAATGGCCGCAACTTGGTAACGAAGTTGTTCCAAGGTGGTGAACGAGTCAAGGTTGATTTGCTTGGCAAACATTT
This sequence comes from Eucalyptus victrix, assembly GCA_016097545.1. NCBI lineage: Eukaryota > Viridiplantae > Streptophyta > Magnoliopsida > Myrtales > Myrtaceae > Eucalyptus > Eucalyptus victrix. Next base: position 10,450,749 of record CM027845.1, on the reverse strand, counting down.
TGTCTCTTCTCTGTGAGATGTACATAAAGTTGTCGCTGTCTAATACAAAACTGGAGAATTTCCAAACTCTGATTTCGGTGTCAAATGTTTAGTGGAGTTAAAACTGGGGAAACATCAAGTTAGTGCGACATTAAATATTTGAGTAGGGTCAAGATACAAGAAAAATCGTGCATGAAAAGAGATCAAGCACTTCTAGAATTCTCCTTCTTCCCTCTTGTGTCTATATATTACGACGCCTCTGGTCTCTTCCCTTCGTTCCTCGTACTATACTGCGAATCAAAGCAAGCTCTGAGAGAGAGAGAGAGAGAGAGAGAGAGAGAGAGAGAGAGAGAGAGAGAGAGAGAGATGGAATCGCTTGATGAAACTGAAGCAACCCTAAGAGGCCAAGCACACATATTGAATCTCCTGCATGCATATGCCGACTCCATGGCGCTAAAATGCGCGGTCGAGCTCCGAGTACCCGACATCATCCATTCTTATGGCGGCGGGCCCGTCACCCTAGCCCAAATAGCCTCCCGCATTCCATCCCCATCCCTCGGAACCGCCTACTTGGCGCGCATCATGAGACTCCTTGTCCGTGAGAACATCTTCTCCGCTAATCGTTGCCAACCTGATGGCGGCCATGAGAGTCATGAGATACTCTACAGCCTCACCCCATCGTCGAGATGGCTCCTCCAGGGGCCCGGGTCCGAGCTCAGCCTTGCGCCCTTGGTGTTGTTGGAAAACCACCCATGGCTGATGTCCCCATGGCATTGCTTTGGCGACTGCGTCAAGACCGGCGGCATCGCATTTGAGATGGCTCATGGCCGCAAGATTTGGGACTTCGCATCGGAGAATCCCGAGTTCAACCGCTTATTCAACGATGGGATGGCGTGTGTGAGCGGGATCATGGTTAGGGGCATCATAGAAGTGTATAAGGACGGCTTCGAGCGCATTGGATCTTTGGTCGATGTCGGAGGGGGGATCGGCAAGACCCTGGCCGAGATCATTAAGTCATTTCCACACATTCTGGGGATTAATTTTGATCTACCTCATGTTGTTGCAACGGCGCCGGCGCACGATGGAGTCACTCATGTTGGAGGAAACATGTTTGAGACTATACCACATGCTGATGCAGTTTTCATGAGGGTGAGTATTACTGCCAGATACTTTAAATATATTAATTAATTCGTGAATTTTGCATTTTTCCTATGGCACATGATCAATTTCTTTTAAAATATTTTGCCCTTTTAATGTGTCAAGAGGGTGGGAATCCATGAACTGCTATAACAAATTCTGTTCGAGTAATGCCACAGTGAAGGGAAAAATTATTCATAGCCTATAAATTATATCGGGGCCAAGCACAAGCCTATCTAGATTCTTAACATATAAGTCTTATAATAAAACTCGCGTAATTAATGATTAAAATTATATTGATCCACATGATTGATAAGACACAGTAATTTTTCTGGTTAATGTGTACTTTCATCATTTTAAAATGTGCATCTTTTTATTCTATAATCTGCGTTCGCATGGCTTGGTAGGAGTTTAGTTGCTTGTAACTACTCGTTTGTCTATCTTACAGCTCAAGATCTACCTTTTTTTGTCGTCTTATAGGCGTTCTAAATTGATGTGCTGATGTATTTATTTTTCCTTTATATCTTTATCTATGGGGAATCAAGTTCACTGGAAAACAGTTTCTTGTGACTATTTGTTCAATAAAGTAAACACACACTCCATATGTATAGTGGTATCCAGAAGTCCTAGCCATGTTCTAAACTATTTGCGACAAATATATCGGATTTGACATTATTTATGTGTCTATTTTGTCACAATGGTAAATAAGTTTTGTGTAACCTCAAACTAGCACTATATATAAGCCATACAAGCATGGTAGGGACCAAGCATCTTGTTTTTGAATAAAAAGGCTTTATTTTTCTCCATCTCTAATTGGAGAAATTTTCCTCTTATTAGTCTTTTAATTGGTGGGATTTCAAAAGTTTCTATATAACTCACACATAAACTTAGCAGCATCATTTTTTTTTTAAATTTTATTTTATCCCTAATTGGAAGATAGTTTCTCAAACTGGAGCTCTAAATAGTGGGTTACAAATATTAATATCACACGCACACATATTATATAAACACACATGTAAAAACACAAACTTAATCAAATATTCTTGTGGGAATGTCCTTTTTTTTTTTTTAGGGGTGTACTTTCGTCCTGATTCAACTTAGGAATCTAAACAAACTGGTTGGTTCTCGCTGGATTTGGTCCAATTAATTTGCAATTGGTAATAACCGATTTGACTCTCGATTCCTCCATGAACTAGACCGATCTTGGCCCATAGTATTTTTCTTTCCATTTTTTTTATTCGGGCAAGGCAAAAAGTACAAATTATTTATGAAAGTTATTTCTTATTTTAGTAGTGACTTGCATGTGATTAGTAATTTCATCCTTTACTAGAGTAACTTTCAATATAATTAGGTACTTTTGAGAAAGAAAATAAATGATGCCACTAATTACTGAGACAACCTTGTACTTATTGATCTAGTCCACAATGCTATCCATCCTAGAACCAAACCAACCAATCACCCTTATTTTCTTTAATCCAACTATCAAAATAGTGGTTGGGGAAAACATATTCCAATAGGAATGGAGGAAACATGGCCTTAAACTTAGCATTAGAAAAATCCTCAAAAAGTAAAAAACCTTACCATAGCCCTGCAAATCTCTATTTTACAGGCCTATCGCCTATGCCTCAATAGGACCGCTGGCCTGAGATTGCCAAGGTCATAATGAGGTCACCATCTCGGAGTTAAAGAGAGAGGACGGTGAGAGAGTGTGCATCTTGGGCGGGAGAGGGGGTGGTCTTATGGGTGGCGCAAAAAAAATCTCAAGCCTTAGGGCATTGGTAACGATTTCAATGGGTTTTCACTGAGTTGCCTTTTGTGTAGAGCAAGCGAGAGAGAAGAATTTTTGTTTTTTTTTGAAAATGTTGGGTTACATTTTAGCCAATTATGTCAACTCTTCATAAGCATAGAGATTAACACAATTACCCCATTGATGAAATAGTGTAAAAAGAAACCATGTCGTTTGTTTTACAGGGGATAATGCATGATTGGAGGGACGAAGACTGCGTCAAGATTTTGAAGAATTGCAAAAAAGCAATCCCAAAAAAGAATGGCAAGGTTATCATAGCAGATATTGTGCTGAAACCAGAGGGCGATAGCATGTTTGATAAGACCGGGCTAGTGATGGATTTGGTCATGATGGCACATTGCTCAGGCGGCAAGGAGAGGAATGAACCCGAATGGAAGAAGATCTTGGAGGAGGGAGGGTTTCCTCGCTACAATATCATCAAAACCCCTTCTTTGTTATCCATCATTGAAGCCTATCCACCGTGATACGCTATAATTATGTAAGAAAAATAAATGGGAGTCCTATGCTCTACTTGTGAAAGACTTTGGTAGTTAAGGCAATTGGATTCACTTAGGTCTCTTGATCTCATACCAAGTTTACGGTTTCCTATCTATGAATAATCCAATTACCATGTTTTAGGTTACCAATCAATATAGTTTGTAATCATTCATAGAGGATTATTCTCATGTTGGATCGCATGCTTTCTAGCTTTTCCTGTACATAGATGTCGCGACCTCCTTTTAGAGCCCTTACGCATGGGTAGACAAAGACTAATGGCTTGCTAAGTATTAGGCTTAACGCAGGCTCTCCCAATACCACTAATTCACGACTTATCGTCATAGTATTTTAATTTGTAAATCAATTTCAAATAAAAATAGCTAAGATTTGTGGTAGATTGATTAGAAACTAAAGTAAAATATTGAGAGAAAATATTTTACTCCTGTACAACCAAAGAAATTAAGATTAGGGATTTAGCTACACTAATTAATCATCTTCGCATCTAATTTTGTTTAAACTTGAGATTTGACTTTTTTTTTTTTGCAGTTTCATTTTTTTTCACGCATTTGTGGAAAATGATAACCATTTTTAGGCTTTTTCTGATTTTTGGAAAATGTAAATTATTTTTGGATTTTTCTGATTTTTTAATATTAAAAATGTTATATTATATTATTAAAAAAAGGTCGAACCAACCCGGGTCGCCAACCCCGCGGCCGGACTAGGCCTGTCCGGTCCCCTTCCAAAATGAAGCCCATTCAAGAAGGAATAAAAAAGACGGCCACCCCAAAGTAAAGGAGACCCCTAAACCAGCCCAAATCTTTTCTCGATTCTAAAGCCCACTACGGCTAAGCTCGCTTTGAGCCCAAAAGAAGCCAAGTTTTTCTCAGTCAAATCAAAACCCAGATCTTAGTGAGCCCAACAGACCCCTATCAACAAGCCCACTCTAGCCAATCCCCCCGTCTTCCCCCTCACGGCTTCACGGAAGCATTTCCTTGCCCAAACGCTGGCCTCGTTCTTTCCAAGGTCCAAGAACAATATGGCTGATGCAAACAGATAGAAGGAACCAAGTTTTAATTAGAGTAGTTCGGACACAATACAAGCCACGTCAAGCCACTGCGCGGCTGTCATATGTGGCCAAAACCACCACCTCCCCTCGTCTTCGCCAACCGAGAACCGGCTATCCGCAGAAACCTGTCGCACACCGAAAGAAACCATGACACGTGGGCATTCAAAGAAAAGGGCAGCGGTGGAAATCTACCGGAACACATTTTACAAACCACGAACACTTAAAAAAACGGACGGAGGCCTAAGAATAAGTGTGTACCTTTCAGTTAGACATTTCGTCGAACAAGCGGAGGGCGTCAGCTGAAAGGAGGCTTCAAACTCGTCCAAGACAAGAACTTAGACCAAAATCAGCAATTAATGAATGAGCAAGGTTCAAGCTCGGTACAGGGACAACTCATTTATATTGAGTATTAACTGAAGGACATCAAGTTTCAGGCACAATGAAGTGTTAGGGTTTCATGAATCATGTATAGGTAAAATTAACAAAAAGAACGCAGTGGAAACAAATATATATTTTATACATGATTTTCCTAAGGCATTGTTTGTGCGTTTTAATAAAAAATCTGAATAAAAAAAAAGTTAAACGAATTACCTCTCGAAACGCGCTTTAAACGAATTGGTTCGGATGTTAATCAGTTCGAGTCCCACAAGCGTCAGACCTCTAGTTCAGACACAAGAACACACCTATTTTCTCTCTATTTCAGCAGCCCTCTTGTGTTTCTAAAACACAAAACACATGCCCCCTTTTCTCTGTTTTTCAACCCTTTGTTGTGTCGCAAAAACTAACTCTTTAAAATAAAAATATAAATTGATCAGCAACCGGTTGCTGATCGTCCCCACTCATGCATGAACGATCGTGCATGAGGGTTAGCAACTGCTGACCGTTCATGCACGATTTCGTGGATGATGGTCAGCGGTTGCTGACTGTTCATGCACGATTTCGTGGATGATGGTCAGCGGTTGCTGACCATCCAAGTTTCATGCATGTGTTTCGTGCACATGCAGGAAGCTTTATATATATTATTTTATTATTAGTTATTAGAAGGTATTAATTAGTTAATTAATTAAACGAATAAATAATTAATTAATCAATCCTTTTTAAAATAAAAAGAACATAATCTTTATATGTACATTTGGGAATACGTTAACATATATTTACATTGGGCATGTATGTGCATCATATGCAAATAGGCTCGTGACTATAATATAAATTAAATTAAATCTCATTTAATTTAATTTCAAATCGACAAAATTCGATTGCAATAATTGCAACAATATTTCTCTCTTGTGCCACGTTATCCTAATTGTTTATAGTGTGTGACATCTCTAGGTTCATCACTAAGCTGGTAGTAAGACTTGTACTAACAAATTAGTACTCCCAAAAGAATTAATTGTCCCGATTAATCTTTTAGGTCTTACAAGTCATGATTAATTGCTATGGCTATCCAGATAGTGTGAATATTTTAAGAACATAATGAACTTGTCAGCTTCGGCTATAGTGTAATTCAACCCCTCTATCTTATTATGTCCCGATCAAACAAAGACCATGGAATATTTGTTAAGTCACCAATCCGATCATATGCACAAATCTAATTGATATGCATTTTATTCGAGTCATAAACAATTTATTCTCGGTTACAACCCTGGCCGAGGATTTCAATGTAGTGTCATAAATAATTAGATCGCATAGGACATCATTATTATAAAGGAGACATATTCCATATTGCGCACATGTGCAATTTCGTATATGAATGAACCATGACCATTAGATATAAAGACGGATCAACAACCCGGCATTATGTGCACCCGTGAACCATAGTTGTTCAATACACAAGTTAACACTATGCCTCAAGTCTAAGGATTATTTACACAAGACCAAAGCATAAACAATCAGACATTGACCATGCTAAAAGCTTCCATGTCGCTAATTGTTCCATATGCGTCACGTTCAATGAACTTGTCTAATACAAATACCTGTGTTCTAACTCAGGTATTATAATACCCAATGACATGTGACTCATTATTCCCTTAAGTATCCAATACTTAATGGCAAAACTAAGAACACACCGGTCTCAATAGGATTATTAATATCCACTCAATAATCTATCAACCGGGAACGATTTAAAGATTCAGTCTAACTATGAACCCATCACATATATTCTTGACGTCTCAAGAATAAGTCTAGTTGCAATTGATTTGATGGAATCATTCATAAATATAAAATAATTGGACAAATGAATGGATATGTCATTGTCATTAAATAAATAATAATAATGAAAGTGCAATTGAAATCCCTAATATGTAACTATTACATAATAGCTTTAGGGCATACATCCAACATGAAGACCATGAACAAGCGTCTAGTTTAGGTAATTTATCGAACACTTAGAATACGCAAAGTGAGGGGGTGAGAAACGGGGACGACTAAGTCGAGTTGAGCTCGAGCCGGGATTTCGAAGAAATGACACATACGACCCCAGAACAGCAGCACAAGTGCAAGGAAGGCCGGAAACTCGCGCAAGCCGGCAAAGGCAGCGCCATTTGGCAAACACGAAATAGAACACGAGGAGAAGGGAATGGAGGCTGTCGGACGGCGGACAAGCTCGATGGATTGGGCTATGTCCGTCCGCCTCGCTCGTCTTATAATCGGGATACTCGGGAAACCGTGTGGCATCCTAAAATTTCATGACAACCCTTGGATACGCTATGAACCATCAATAGGTGATGGAAGTGTCATTGGGTTATGAATCAGCCATTGAATCAATGAATTTCAACTAATTTAAGGTTGGGCATTGTAATGGACAATTGTTTGGATGGAGATGTGTCTACAAGTGACCCAAGAATTTTATTAAGGTGCAAATTGATATAGAAATCTTATTCATGCGGGTGCACTTTATAAGTAGAATTTTATTGATTTAAATTACAAATTTTTGTGACCTTATAAGTTGAAATTAGGTGTTTATTTATTTGGGAATTAAATGGAATAGGAATAGGAGAGGGTGGGTTGATTTTTAGGCCCAAAGCCCATCCAACCAACCCACGCAGCCCCCCATTCGACCGGCCCAAAAACTGAAGTCCATTAACCTTGCATGAGAGAATTGACAACTGGCATGGAGGTTAAGCCAAGTGTGGCTGCCCCCATTGGCTCCTTTGGGTGGCTGCATGCAATCAAATCATTGAAGGGGAGGAAAAAAAAAGGATGGAGAGCTTGAGAGGGGGAGGGGCGTCCAAAGAAAGAAGAGAGAAAGAGAGGAAGAGAGGAAGAGGAGACGCCGTTGAGCCCGCCTAGTCCTGCCATTGTTCTTGCTGTGTTTTCCTTCAATTTGAGGCAAGTGAAGTCCTAAAACATACCATTTGCATTGCTGTGTGTATGTGTAGTAGATGGCAAGTCTTAGTTGTGGTAGATGGGATGAAATTTCGGAGCTTTGGAGAGAGATTCGTTGGCCATGCATGTTGTTTCTGGAAAGACCAGTCTGACCATCCATGAGTTTGTGTACTGCATGTAGCTTTTTAGTCAGAATCTTGCTTCGATTCCTTCATGAAAGTTGTAGAGAACACCTTGAAAAAACATACTAAATTTTGAGGTAAAAATAACAAGAAATGGTCAGTGAAATGATTGTTCTTGGGAGAGACTAGATCTGGAATTCGTTGTGCTGACCTTTAGTGGTTTCGTGGTCTGTAAAGTAATCTTCTTGTGAAAATCTCACTTTTATCTCTTAACAAAAGTTGTAGTATACTTCTTGAGGTATAACCTATAAAAAATTTAGAGGAAATAAACAAAAATAGGTCGGTGAAATCGTTGTCTTTTGAAGAAACTGGATCTGGGAAAAACGCTGCTTCGACCTAGTATGATTTCGGGATTTTTATAAAATCATACAATTAAAATTTGATCATGTGTCCTCAATGGAAGTTGTAGACAAAATTTTGAGGAACAACATACTGAAATTTCAGAGTAAATGGACCAGTAATGACCAAGGAAACAATTTTTTTCTTCAACACGGGTAGATTTGGAAAACGATACCGAGAATAGGAAAAGTAAATCGATTTTATCTTTTAATCCAGAACGAATTGGACTACAATTTCTTTATAAAACTTTTACTTCTAGGTCTTAAATATAGTGTGTCCAATTTTCATAATTTTCCAATTTATTTAAGGGTTTAATCGAAATTGTTTTCAAAACTGTGCATGGATGATGTTGAAATCCTTTTTCGGTGATGCATGGACCTGTACGTGTTCTGTGAAGCCTTGTTTGATATGGTGTTCTTCACAAAATGTGTTTTCTTAGATCTTATCTACAATGTGTTAAATTTTCAGAATTAATTTCCATCGGTTACTAATTTTCCAGAATTTTTCATAAACAGCATGCATTCTGTTTAAGCTGAAAAACTGTTCTATTTACAGGCTATTGATTTGCTATATAAATTGTGATATCTTGGATTATCATTTATGCAATGATGTGGTGATATTTATGCATATCATATGACATCAAAAGATTTATGAATTTTCATGAATTCAATGAAGTTTCTCAAAACCATTGCACCAAATAATATTTTTCCCAATGTAGATTATGTGATTTTAAAAAGGCTGATTCCAATCATTGGCATTATTGCATCAAATGCCATGTTGAAATTGAAATACATGTGTGAATATAAATTGTGATAATAACAAGACCGTTGGAGGTGTGAGCCGACGATGCTCTGGGAGTGTCGGGATGCCCGAAATGTGGGGTGTCAGATGTCCGGTTGTATTACGATACATGCCCGGATGTCCTTGGGAGTTTCGAGATACCCGGTAGTATATGGTATGTAATTCCAGGGGGATGCCTTGTGGTATGTTGGTACGTAATTCCGGAAGCCTCGAAGGTGTGTGTCGAGGGGATATCTCGTTATGCCAGTTGGGATACGAGATGCCCGGAATGTGGGGGTGTCGGATGCCCGGAGGTGTGTGCCGGAGGTTCCTCGCGATGCCAGGTTAGGTGCGAGTGATAAATTGTGGGATGCAAACATTAGTCCCTAGAAAGAAAAACTGATGAGATTCTTGCGAAAGATAAGAATTGAAAATGAATCATGTGCATGGGTGTATGAATATGGCATGATGCATGATTTGCTTATGAAAATAAATTAATGCTATTTGATATTGAAAATGCGATAATGAAGGCATGAATGGATCTCATGGTGATGTATGCTTGATAGCATGGATGATATGAATCATGGTGGTATATGCACGATGGCATGGTGAGATATGCATGACTGCATGGAGGTATATGCACATATGGCATGGTGATATATGCATGAATGCTTGATGATGAGTGCATGGTGGTATGTGCACATATGGCATGATGATATATGCATGAATACTTGATGATGAGTGCATGATGATATATGCACATATGGTATGATGACATATGCATGACTGCAAGATAAGTTATGCTTGAATGCATGAATGATATGTGCTTTGTTATGATGCCTTGATTGTTCTGTTTGATGCAATGAGTAGTTTGGTGGATCTTTACTGCTGAGTGGTTGTACTCACCCATTTTGGGGATTAACATTTCAGACTAGATAAGATTCCTCTGTTCCCACTACCATCAGTAGATGGATCAAGTGGTTGGATATGATCGCAAGGAGGAGGATAGCAAATGAAGGAACTTTTGGACGCTGACACTGATCGATGGACTTTAAGTATACGACTGTTGGAGTAGATATCGGTCATCTTTTGAAGTATAGCCAAGTATAGAAAATCATGGCATTTTGATGTACCGATGAATGATGTCCATTTGGTTTAAGTAAATAAAAGTGTTCGGCTTTTACCTATAAATGTTTAGTTGGTGTGCATCGTTTTTTGAATATAGGGAACGAGTTGATGGATGTGCTTTCGTTATATGAATTGCGCAAGGGACCGATCAAAAAAAAAAAAAAACATAAACCCCTAGGTTGTAAGGACTCGCTGCAATTGAAATGGTATCAGAGTGACATGTTATTAGGGAAAGTGAAAGGTAAGCGAACTGTGGTGACCCTAATGGATCAAGGGCCATTAAAGGGTGCCACAAACCGGCCCCCCCAAAATCGGAAAAGTCGAAAACCGTCGAAAATTTGAGGTCGGAACCTACTGAGGATCGGCACAAGGGAAGAGGGGGAAACTTCCATATGCTACTCCGGCGAAGGCACAGTGGTCGCCGGGGGCTCAATCGCTCCCTCCTTCCTCTTCCTCCCTGGCCTCTTTTCTCTTTATAGACCCATCGCATTGCACGTGGGGCATGCGAATTTGTTGCCGACTAGGTGTTCGACGGGCTGCTCGCCATCGCGTCGCCGATCTGCCCCCTTGCACGCTCTACAGCTCTTCCGTCTTCTCCGCTTTGTGTCTTTAATCTTGCTCATCCTTGATGGCGTGAGGAAGAAGAGAAGAGAAAAGGGGCCGGGCCAAGGGAAATGTGTTGGGCGAGATGGGCCCTGGGCCTAGAAAGGGGGTAGAAAAGGAAATGGGGCTGTGGTGAAGGCCCAGCCCCCATGGGCTTCTTTTCTTTTTGTTGAAAGATTTTTTATTTAAGGTAAAATAAGGGAAGATAAAATGAAAAATATAACTTAGAAGATGCAAATAATATTAATGTCTAGGTGATGTGAAAAATATTTTTGATAGGCCAAATTGGTCTCTAGTTTTCTATGAAGTTTAATTTTGTCAATAATAGATATGTCATATATTTGAAATAATGGCTCGAACCCTTATTATGGATGAAATAGTTAAGAAATGAAATTGAACAGGTGGTGCGAATATAAATACATCAATGGACGTTATAAGTTACTGGTTAAATTAGTGTGGTCATTCTTCTTAGAACTTGTAAATGAAAAAAATGAAGAACATTTTCTCCTATCTAGTTATCCACCAATGTGATTATACTGACCTCATAACAATCGGAAATATAAAGGGACAAGTAACTATGAAAATCCCAATTAATTGGATGACGCACAAGGGAAACAAAAGTTGCCAATTTATGTGTTTACCGTCCATTTTTAGCAGTGATGTTAATTAACTTTTTCTCCCTCTTACATCCATCGGTACTTCATATGAAATGAGTACATGAATATCGGGTTGTGTTCTAAAAAACCATAACAACTTTGAAATATAAATTAAAACTTCTACTATTTCAAAAGGTTTGTAATAGGAAATTGCTCTACATATAACAATGAATGCTTATTTGACATGGTGCAAATCACCAGTAGGTAACCACTTAGAGTTTTAGGTACCATAAAGATTTTGATTCGGATCGCATCAGGTCGGATCACAAACTCTAATCCAAACCGAAATAAATAAGTTTATGACTAGAAGTCTAGTGAGGCGTTCTCAATGATTAGTTCAATATTTCTAGTATAGTCCGATCTCCTTCCACCGCTCTTATGTAAGTGTCACGGATCGATCAAACACGATCGATCAAACACCGTGCGGCCTTAGGATTTGTGGTCCCAAGTCAACCTTTTCACTCACACGCACAAACACAAGGGTCGGCAACACAAAGGGGCGAATATATTCAATATGAATGAGTTGAGCTCAAATGAGGGAGAGGGACCCATATTTATACAAGTTTGGGTCTAATCTCGGTCGTTGATCGTCCCTCCGATTCAACGGTGGAGTTTGAATTGTGTTAAGTCTACACATCAGGCCACTCAATGGCTGCAGGCATTGGGAAACAGCCACATGCGCAAGTCAAGCAAGATCAGGGTCAGCATGGGCGAGCATGGGTGCCTGACATGGAGTAGGTGAACAACTCTAGGTTGTGTAGGGGCTGACCAAGCATTGATCAGGAGTCGATCACTGGTCGTGCATGGATCATTCCTCGTATCATGCATGGATGGATCAGGCATGATCATGAATCGCGCATGGATCGGTCAGTAATTTATCAGGGATTGATTAGGGCTGTCCGCGAGCAAGCCCTTGTGTGTGACATGGTTGAATCACGGACGGTCTTGGACATGCTTTGTCTATCAGCCATGTCATAAGCATGTAAGATTGATTTTTAATATCTTATGATTTTAGCTTTGCCTTCTCTTTGTGTGTGCATTGATTTTTGAGAAGCAGAGTAATATGATCTCCATCAATTATCGTTTAGTCTTCATTTAGAGATAAATTGTTTCGGATGCTCATTGTGCATTTCACATGTATAATTTTGATGTGGTGCGTTGTGTCACTTGTGAAGACCAAAAGTGGAACTTTTGCTCCATACCTCAACCTAGTCGTGTGAATGAATTTGATTAGTATTTTATGTATAACTTCTTGTTGATCAGCTTGCCAACTTTTCTTCTATTTGTCAAGAGTTTGCTATACAACAACAATTTTCAAAGATTCTATTTGTGATTCAACAAATTGAAGGAGGAGATTTGTTGATTCATAATCAAGAAAATGTTGACTATACATCCGATTGAACAACAATTTGTGTCCGACAGGTTCTAAACATCGGAGATAAAAGGATTGCTAGACACTTACAACAAGTGATTCTAGTGTCACAAATTGAAAAGAGTTGAGAAGATCGTGAGGTGGCGGGGAGAAGGTGGTGGCGTGGGGGAGGGGGGGAGAGAGAATGGGAAGAACGGGGATGGAGGGGATTGTGATGGGGGCACAGCCTAGTGTGGGTGCCGTGGGGGAAAGGGGGAGGGGGAGAGGAGAGAGGAGAGAAGGGGAAGAAACCGAGGGATCTTTAAAATGATTCATAATCAAGAAAATGTTGAATGTTTATATTGTTTTGGGGGTGGTGGCGTGGGAAAAGAGGGGGAGAGAGAAACGAGGAGAGAGGATTTGAGGGGGAATGATTTTTGTTAAAATAAAAAATATATTTTTAAATATGCACACGTATGAATATGTTTTTTAAATTTTTTTATGAATAAATAGTGTAAATTTATTATAAGTTCTTATTTATTTATTTGTGAATTTGAATTAAATTAATTAAAAAAATTATTTAATATATAACGTGTTGGAACGTGTCGGAATTCTCTACTTTTTAAGAAATGACGTATCGCGTGTCGTGTCGTGTCGTGTCGCGTGTCGCGTGTCGCGTGTCCGTGCTACATAGATTAGTTGTTTTAGTAGTCAAAGAGACCAATTCAATGCATCATTATTTAGCTAAAGGTAAGGAATACCCATTGTTGACACCTAAATTTTGGTGGCCCGTTTATTTATTTAGTGCATAGAAAATTAAGGGTTAATTTTATCCCTAAAAAAAATTAATTAATTGCATTGCATATAGATTTAGGTGCATTTACATTTTTTGCATTTTATTGGATCGGTGGAGAATGGATTTGGATTAGTGGTTCTAAGCTTTAATTTGGCAGACCGGACTAAGCCCACAAAGCAAGTAAATTGGCTCGAGCCCATTTTCTTTTAATGACAAAAATTACTTAAATGGAGATTTAAAATGATATTACGGTGGATTTTTGGAATTTAAGAAAATTGGGTTGCAATCTTATCTTTTGGCGATAACATCAGGAGATGTGAAAAATAAAAAAAGTGATATTGTGTGCAAGAAAGAAATCTTCGTGGATGTTGATTTAAAAAGGAAATTAAAACCCTAATCTTTGGCCTATAAAAAGGTTTTCCTCGTAGGGTTTCGAGAAGGCCACACAATTGAACACATGGCCGCACAAAAGAGAGTTTTTCTTTGGGGAAGTTTCCTTCATTCCTTTGGAGAATGAAGTAAAAAAAGAGAGAAAGAAAAAAAAAAGTCAGAAGCAAAAAGGAAGCAGCAGAGAGTAGAAAAGAGAAGAGATAGAAAGGGGACAACAACGTACAGAGAAAAGACTTGTGCAGCAGGGAAGAAAAAAGAAGAAAGCAAAGCAAAGTCTTTCGTCTTCTTCACGAACTCCTTTCACCCGAGTGTCGATGTTGCCCTTGCACAGCGCAGCCGCGCCCCTCGCCGGCCACCACCGCTCCGCCTGCAGCCCATCGTCGTGCCGTCGTGACACCAGCCGCCAACCACCGTCGCGCCTACCACCGCCTGCAGAGCCCTCGTGTCGCCGCCACACCAGCGTTGCTGTCACGCCAGATCCGGAAGCCCCCCAGTTCGCCAGCCTCCGCCTTTGATCGACGCCCGCACTCGGAGTCTCACCGCACCACTGAGACCCCGGTAACCCAAGTTTTCGCTTCTGTTCCCCCCTGCGACACCCGCCTCTGCAGCAGATCTCCGGCCGTCCTCAGCACCGACCGCCCCTGTTTTTGCTCCGCCCACCTTCTGCTCGCGTCCAGCAGCCAGAACACTGCGCTCGAATCAGCCACCAAGCCCTGACGCCTGCTTTGCCACGGTCAGTCCTTTGCTCGAGTACCCGCGTCACCCCTCCGCGCCTAACGCTGCTCCTTAGCTGCGAATTGACGCTGCCACAACCACCAAGTCCCGTGCCGCTGGGCTGCCCGATCCCACCAAAAGCCCACACCATCGATCCGCTGCCCCGTCGGACCCCGCGCCTGCTGTGCCCTCGCTGGAGCTCCTCGCCGTGCGCCTGTCCTGCTTCGCCGGTGACTCCCCTCACCGGAGCGACCATCACGTTGCTGCTTTGCTTGGAAGGAAAAAAAAAAGAGAGGAAAATTAGGTAGTTTTCCTTTTATTTTATCTTTATTATTTTTTATATAGTCTTTTTCTTATATAGTTTTTTTCTTTTTCTTATATAGTTTTTTTTAGTGTAATTATCCTTCTAATGCAAAATTGAAGGTGCATGTTATGAAATTGCCTGGGAACTAGTGATTGTTAGTCCGATTTTCGAGCTCGAAATCTGACTCGCAATTACTTAAAAAAATTGCCAATCCGATCTCCCACTTGAGATCCGATTCGTGATTTATGTGAAATTGGCCAACCCGATTTCATGCTCGAGATATGGTTCGTCAATTTGGGTATCAATATGGCTTGATTTGCTGTGGTGTTACTTAAATTAGTTTTCTTTTAAAAAAAATCAAAAAATGTAGTTTTAGGGTTTGCATGCTCATAATAGGTATTTTATTTCGAATTTTCAAAAATAAAAAAATCAAATCAATTAATTTAGGTTGCTAGTTTTTTAAAACTTGGATTGCATGTTTAATTATTTGGCAATTATTAATTTTGAAATCTAAAAAAAGGGAAAAAAGGAAAAACACAAAAAAGTCATTATGCATATGTCATGTAGAATTAGTTTCATACAATGCATGTCATTTAGTGATTTTTGTTAGATGCATTTAATTAGAAATTGCCCGTCATTAGAATTAGGTTATTAGATTAATTTAGATTGCATATTTAAGTGTTGCATTTCTTTAATTTCGAATCTCATGGAAAATACAAAAAATTATTTTTTAGAATAAATCCATCTCATGCTTAGGATAGGCTACATGCTTATTTATGTCATATCGCTTAGGTCATATAGCTAAGTCATGTTGCCATGTCATATCATTTCATGTTAAATTAGTGACATGCATTGCATAAAGCATGATTCTCATTAATTAAGTGAAAACAAAAAAGAAATTGTGTTGATTAGAAATCATATATAGGATTGTTGATGTGAATTCTGATCTAACAACGCAGATACTTTCGTTGCTATGAGGTAAGTCCTGCAATTTATTCATTGCTTTCTTGGATGTTAAATTGGTGGTTTGTGCACCTGCATGAACATCTCACATGTTAGGGAAATAAATTTAAAATCAATCCAAACTGCTTGCCAAACATTTTTCAAAATAAAAAGAAAGGTACCAAAAGGGCGTTAGCGAAATCTAGCGTAATCAAGTCCACGAACTCATAAATCTCTGGTTCGTAGGAGTAAAGTGAATCTCCCATTATTTTACTTGGGTTTCTAATCGACCCACCAAAAATAGATAAGTGGTGACTCCTAATTAAATAATTTGCATGTTAAGAACTTAAACCGAAAGTTGCGAATTAGTATGGGCATGGGAGAGCCCGAGTTAAGTCTAGGCTTAATAATCCATTAGCCAAACCTTAGGTGGTCCACCCCGAAAAATTGGTCACGATAGCTTGGCGACTCCGCTGGGGATCTTGAGTTAAAACTCTTAGTGGACTTAGGCCAATTTTTATTTTCTTTGAAAAATGTTTTTGTTTGGCAGCAAGGATTCCAGGTACATCCCTAATATTTAAGGTGTTAGATGTTTTTGCAGGATGGGAGGTATAAGGAGAAGTGTTTGCTCACCTTTGTTTTGCATAAAGGTGTAGGAATGTATGGTTTATTTTAATATATGAAGTGTTGCTTGATATAAAATGCTGTGCATGCTTTGCATTTATCACTACACTTTGCACACACAACCTGCCGCCGGACTTGGGCTGCATTAGGATCATCTAGGATGGTATTGAGATGTTTGCCACTCCGACCGCATGCTTGCGGTATGAGTCGCCCATCTCAATCCCGAAGTTTCTTTCATAGTGTCAAGAGTACCCACCTCGGTCCGCATGCTCGCGACCCGGGTCGGCTCTTTGATTGAGCCGGAGTCATGAGGACTCGACATAGTCCACAAGCTCGTGGCTAGTTTGATCATCCTTGTGGCTCCACCTTGATAAGCCTTATAGATTAGAAATCGAGCCACTTATCATGCGCATGTCTATGTGATTGCCATTGATTCTCCTTGGTGAAGTAAGTGTTCTTTCCCTATACCATGCAATTTATTTTGTCATATTCTTGGGTCGGTCCATGACAATCTAGGTCAATCATTGATTTGATTCATTTGTCAATTGGAAATGAAATGAGAAATTGCTAGGGAATGATGCATTTTAAAAAAACTTTGGAGAATTTGTTTTTACATCATGTCTAGAAAATTTGGTTTTACTAGGATATCCATTTTTAGGAAATTCCCTTCTTGCATAGACTTTTCATGAATAAATGGAAAAAAATGAAAAAAAATAGAAAAATCGATTAGATCATTGTCATGGATTGACTCTCCATTTACACCTCGTGCTTACATGTTCCCGTTCATTTGAATTAGGTGATTATGGAATGATCCCGCTCACCCATTTGTTCACGATCGAGAGCTAAAATGACGAATCAAAAAGAGCTAATCTCATCAAGCAAAAGTGTTGCGATCTATCTTCAATGAGAAATTGTGACTCCAAGGAGAGAGCCAAGAAGACTTTTTGAACCGTATCATTTTCCTAAGGTAGCCAAATTTGATGCCATTATGAAGAGACCAGTGACATATATAAAGAGAAAAATATCTTACCTGAAGGGTTCGCCTCACAAGATCAAGGAGGGTGAAGAATTCAAGTACACATGATTCATGGTCCTAAGTTGTTCCACTTCCTCATTTAATTAGGGGCATGCACCTTTCCTTGCATGGGAATTCTTATCGCTTTTTAGGGATTGATTTCAATTTCTTCTGTGCTTGAGCATCACATTCCAATAAATGTAATTTGATTGATAATATCAATAGAATTACAAAGTTTTGTTTTGAGGACATGATGGGATACACCAAACTAGTCCGATGACGATATCCAACAATGAAAATAAAATATCATCCGAGGAGAATTCTAAGGACTAGGCTTCTTCATGCTTTCTCATTCAAAAAAATTGCAAAAGAACAAAAAAAAAAGATCATTTTTCAAGCCATTTCCAAAAAAGCATGCATTAGATTAGCTTTGTTTAATTTTTTGACTCATTTACTTCATGTTTCAGAGCATTACTTTCTTGACCTAATGAGAAAGCATTTGAAAAAGGTACATCGGGTTGCAATTGGTTCAATTGTTACTCAACAAGTTTCTAAAGAGTTAATGTTGGTCACATCTCGATACTACTTGAAATATCCATCTTGAAGGGCCAAACAAAGTGTGTTCCATTTCCATGCTTGACGGAATTTTCATTCTCACCCATTAAATGAGGGGCAAGTTAAAAGAGGACCATTCATCTTTGGTGAAAGAGGCACATCTCGTTTTTGAACATAAATAATTTTGGCAGATGACACTTTGTTCTTTTTCTTGCAGATGACGAATTGGGGGCACTACAGATTCTAGTAGTGACATGACTTAGACAAAATCTCAATCCGAGCCAAAATGGTTGTGCAATTTGAATTTACTTTGATGCTGCATAGTATCATATTCATGCACGTTGTTTTGTGCAGGGGCAAAAGCAAGATCGGATTTTCATCATCGATTGATCAATTTGTGTGAGGCAATCTAGGGATGTCCATTGTTGAGACAATCCCTTCATGGGACAATTCCTTGAATGAATGCTTGAAATCATGTTTGAGTATAGTAAATTGTTTGCTTTGAGGTCACAAATGCTTTTTATGCTTAAAGTTGCTGAACTCTTTTGAAAAGAAAATTTTCATATTGATTTAGCTCACCAATTTCATGTGGAGATTTGTCAAGATATACAATTTAATGGAGTGACATCAATGCACTTGTACACTTGTAAGATGAGTGTAGGAAGTTCCATATTTACAAGGTAAAGAGTTCTCTCGTAAAAGGTACGATGACCGAAGTGATGAGAGGCATTATTTCTTTATCCCAAACACAACATGTGATCCATTGCTTAAATCCTTTGAGCTCCATACACTTATGGAAATTCTTTTCAAATTACCCCTGTCAAGAACCACTCCACATCGGGGCAAATTGGAGGGTAAGACAGTACCATAAGGTGAAAAAAATGGATTGAAATTTTCTTGCTCTCACTTGCATCAATCTTTTAGTCATGCTATTACATTAAATTCATGTGGTAATTTAAGTGCCTTAGGATGATGAAGAGCATTTCTTTCTCTATCCTACATACTTATACCCTTTGCATAGCCCACTTGAGCCTGCAATTTCATTTCTTTAAACCCAGTTGGTGATCATCCCCCACACTGGGGCAAGGCAAAAGGCAGATGAAGACCTTTGAAAGTTTGAATGTCATTCAAAGTGTAATTGCTTGACACATGCATAGAAATCAAAATAGAATTAAGGGGCATGAAAAAGCAGTGTGCTTGGTAAAAGCAAGGCCAATGCCTATGAAAAAAAGTGAAGAAAAAATGAACAAGAACTAGGGGCATGAAAAAGCAGTGTGCCTAATAAAAGCAAGGCCAATGCCCATAAATGAAAAAAAGAGAGTCAAGATAGATGACTGTCAATTGCTAGAATTAAATCCCAATGGAGTAATACTCAAAGAGCTCAAATGTTGAGTTTTTACAATCAATGGGGCATTTCATGAACCTAATGATCATCAACTCTCACCCTTAACACATATTTTGAGCCTAATGATCGTTTCATTTCTCAACCCATGAACCCAGCCTATGTTACGTCCTTTGTAAAGTCTCTTCTAATTAGGGCACTTGAATTAGCGTATGAATTCACATGTCATAAGCATCGCTCGAAGGAGTGCGAGCAAGATTATTTCTTTCTCATTTTGCAGGGTCCTTGACTTGTAAACCCGGAGATGATTAAAGAGTTGTTCTTTCAATAGCCTTGACTTAAAGAGTCCCTTTGTTAAGCCGTTGACCGAGCCCACATTACGGTCCCTATTAAAGACCTCTCAGATTGGTAAGGTCGTACCGCTTACGAGAAAACTCGGACCCTTGTCAGTATGATGACAGTGAGATGGATGATTCTCATAAAATAGCCTCTAAATGAGAGTGAGTGAAAGTCCTTTCTAATTGAAGGTCTCTCATTTGGTATTCTTAGGAAATCCATGTCATGAGTGAAGATTGTCTTGAATGATAATTCTCTCCAGTGGAAATTTGGGTGATGCAAAGGTCATTATGCATGAACCCAATTGAGTTGATGAAAATCTCATTGAATTTTGAAATATGCATTCTAGAGTAGCTCAGTTTGTCTATCTCTTTGATGAATGCATATTAGTTTTTGCTCTAAATCATGTCTAATAGGTAATTCAAGTTCCTTTCAGAATGTTTCATGATATTAGGAGATGAGAAACCTCCACCATGAGGTTAAAGACCTCCACAGGATATCCAAATTCCAAAAGACATATCCCCAAGAATCAGAGATATCATCAGGTAAGTATATCTCTACCATACTCTAAAATACTTGTCATTGTGCAGGTATTCTCTCTCAAGTGCATCGACACTTGACTTGGTCAAGCTGTCCAGTTATATCGACCTAGTGTGCTTTCGTAGCCCAGAGTCATTTTCATTGACTCGGCGTGCTTCCGTAGCCCGATGTCTCTTTTATTGACCCGGTGTGCTTCTGTAGCCCGGAGTTCTTGACCTGGTGTGCTTTTGTAGCTCAGAGTCCCTTTAATAGACCCGGCGTGCTTTTGTAGCCCGGTGTCCTTCATATTGACCTGGCGTGCTTTCGTAGCCCAGAGTCATTTTCATCGACTCGGCGTGCTTCCGTAGCCCGATGTCTCTTTCTTGACTTGGCGTGCTTTCGTAGCCCAAAGTCCATTTTATCGAACCGGCGTGCTTTCCGTAGCCCGGATTTCTTTTATCAACCTGGCGTGCTTTTGTAGCCCAGAGTCCTTTTCATCGACACTCAATGGAGTTGTTCCCCAAAGATTTTTCCTCCAGATTCAATCTATTAAGGCGATCGAAGAATGGTTCGGGTCCTGGTCGGATGATTTCTGTCGCAAGGCTAGGCGACCGAAGAATGGATCGGGTCCTAGCCAAGCAAAACCTCAATCTAGGTGACCGTAGAATGGTACGGGTCCTAGACAACATTTATTGCTCTAACAGGTGACCGTAGAATGGTACGGGTCCTGTAAAAGCAATTTCTTCATTCAGGCGACCGTAGAATGGTACGGGTCCTGTAAAAATAATTTTCTTCGTCAAGGCGACCGTAGAATGGTACGGGTCCTGGAAAATGAATCCCCATTTAGGCAACCATAGAATGGTACGGGTCTTAGACAAAACCTTTTTGCCGTACTGGGCGACCGTAGAATGGTACGGGTCCTGAGAAAGTAGTTCCTTACAAAACATTTCTGTCGTACTGGGCGACCATAGAATAGTACGGGTCCTGAGAAAGCAGCTCCTTTCTGCCATACTAGGCGACCGTAGAATGGTATGGGTCCTAGGAAAGCAGCATCTTCATAAAGTCATGTTACTATTCTAGGCGACCGCAGAATGGTACGGGTCCTGGACAAGTAACACCCACTACCTCGAATTACTCTATTCTCCTCGAAGGTAAGTTATTCCAGGTAGGTTCATCTATCATTTGCATTAATATTTCCATGCATCATACAAATTGCATTAAAAAATGGAATTTATGTTCCGATAAAAAAAAATAATTCACTGCATGTGCATGGTCAAAATTTAGGTCTCAATTTGTCTTTGAAGTCAACCTCTACGAGTCACCTTCAAAGTGGGGCAGCTGTTGACACCTAAATTTTGGTGGCCCGTTTATTTATTTAGTGCATAGAAAATTAAGGGTTAATTTTATCCCTAAAAAAAATTAATTAATTGCATTGCATATAGATTTAGGTGCATTTATATTTTTTGCATTTTATTGGATCGATGGTGAATGGATTCGGATTAGTGGTTCTAAGCTTTGATTTGGCAGACCGGACTAAGCCCACAAAGCAAGTAAATTGGCCCGAGCCCATTTTCTTTTAATGATAAAAATTACTTAAATGGAGATTTAAAATGATATTACGGTGGATTTTTGGAATTTAAGAAAATTGGGTTGTAATCTTATCTTTTAGGCGATAACATCAGGAGATGTGAAAAATAAAAAAAGTGATATTGTGTGCAAGAAAGAAATCTTCGCGGATGTTGATTTAAAAAGGAAATTAAAACCCTAATCTTTGGCCTATAAAAAGGTTTTTCGTGTAGGGTTTCGAGAAGGCCACACAATTGAACACACGGCCGCACAAAAGAGAGTTTTTCTTTGGGAAAGTTTCCTTCGTTCCTTTGGAGAATGAAGTAAAAAAAGAGAGAAAGAAAAAACAAAAGTCAGAAGCAAAAAGGAAGCAGCAGAGAGTAGAAAAGAGAAGAGACATAAAGGGGACAGCAACGTACAGAGAAAAGACTTGTGCAGCAGGGAAGAAAAAAGAAGAAAATAGAGCAAAGCCTTTTGTCTTCTTCGTGGACTCAGTCCACCCGAGTGTCGACGTTGCCCCTGCACAGCGCAACCGCGCCCCTCGCCGGCCACCACCGCTCCGCCTGCAGCCCATCGTCGCGTCGCCGTGACACCAACCGCCAACCACCGTCGCGCCTACCGCCGCCTGCAGAGCCTTCGCATCGCCGCCACACCAGCGTTGCTGTCACGCCAGATCCGGAAGCCCCCCAGTTCGCCAGCCTTCGTCTTTGATCGACGCCTGCACTCGGAGTCTCGCCGCACCACTAAGACCCCGGTAACCCAAGTTTTCACTTCTGTTCCCCCCTGCGACACCCGCCTCTGCAGCAGATCTCGGGTTGTCCTCAGCACCGGCCACCCCTGTTTTTGCTCCGCCCACCTTCTGCTCGCGTCCAGCAGCCAGAACATTGCGCTCGAATTAGCCACCAAGCCCCGATGCCTGCTTTGCCGCGGTCAGTCCTCTGCTCGAGTACCCGTGTCACCCCTCCGCGCCTAACGCCGCTCCTTAGCCGCGAATTGACGCTGCCACAACCGCTAAGTCCCCTGCTGCTGGGCTGCCCGATGCCACCGGAAGCCCACACCACCAGTCCGCTGCCTCGCCGGACCCCGCGCCTGTGCCCTCGCTGGAGCTCCTCGCCGTGCGCCTGTCTTGCTTCGCCGGCGACTCCCCTCACCGGAGCGACCATCACGTTGCTGCTTTGCTTGGAAGGAAAAAAGAGAGAGGAAAATTAGGTAGTTTTCCTTTTATTTTATCTTTATTATTTTTTATATAGTCTTTTTCTTATATAGTTTTTTTCTTTTTCTTATATAGTTTTTTTTTAGTGTAATTATCCTTCTAATGCAAAATTGAAGGTGCATGTTATGAAATTGCCTGGGAACTAGTGATTGTCGATCCGATTTTCGAGCTCGAAATCGACTCGCAATTACTTAAAAAAATTGCCAATCCGATCTCCCGCTCGAGATCCGATTCGTGATTTATGTGAAATTGGCCAACCCGATCTCATGCTCGAGATATGGTTCGCCAATTTGGGTATCAATATGGCTTGATTTGCTATGGTGTTACTTAAATTAGTTTTCTTTAAAAAATAAAAAAAAATGTAGTTTTAGGGTTTGCATGCTCACAATAGGAATTTTATTTCGAGTTTTTTCAAAAATAAAAAAATCAAATCAATTAATTTAGGTTGCTAGTTTTTTTTAAACTTGGATTGCATGTTTAATTATTTGGCAATTATTAATTTTGAAATCTAAAAAAAGGGAAAAAAGGAAAAACACAAAAAAAGTCATTATGCATATGTCATGTAGAATTAGTTTCATACAATGCACATCATTTAGTGATTTTTGTTAGATGCATTTAATTAGAAATTGCCCGTCATTAGAATTAGGTCATTAGATTAATTTAGATTGCATATTTAAGTGTTGCATTTCTTTAATTTCGAATCTCATGGAAAATACAAAAAATTATTTTTTAGAATAAATCCATCTCATGCTTAGGATAGGCTACATGCTTATTTATGTCATATCGCTTAGGTCATATAGCTAAGTCATGTTGCCATGTCATATCATTTCATGTTAAATTAGTGACATGCATTGCATAAAGCATGATTCTCATTAATTAAGTGAAACCAAAAAAGAAATTGCGTGTTGATTAGAAATCATATCTAGGATTGTTGATGTGAATTCTGATCTAACAACGCAGATGCTTTCGTTGCTATGAGGTAAGTCCTGCAATTTATTCATTGCTTTTTTGGATGTTAAATTGGTGGTTTGCGCACTTGCATGAACACCTCACATGTTAGGGAAATAAATTTAAAATCAATCCAAACTGCTTGCCAAACATTTTTCAAAATAAAAAGAAAGGTACCGAAAGAGCGTTAGCGAAATCTAGCGTAATCAAGTCCCCGAACTCATAAATCTCTGGTTCGTAGGAGTAAAGTGAATTTCCCATTACTTTACTTGGGTTTCTAATCGACCCACCAAAAATAGATTAGTGGCGACCCTAATTAAAAAATTTTCATGTTAAGAACTTAAACCGAAAGTTGCGAATTGGTATGGGCTTGGGAGAGTCCGAGTTAAGTCTAGGCTTAACAATCCATTAGCCAAACCCTAGGTGGTCCACCTCGAAAAATTGATCGCGACACCCATATGGGACTGTTGAGAAAAGGCAAAACAAGTTCCTCAGGTTAATTTGTTAAGGCCGGTAGTTCATCCGGTTCATGTGAATTTAACCAAAATGCTAGTCAAAAAGACCTAACGACCATGTTTATCCTTGATGAATTACCTTTCAAGTTTGTAGAAAATGAGGAATTTCAACATTCATGAATAGAATCTAGCAAGAGTTTTTTCATCCCATCACATGACACATTGAGGCATCACTGTTATGATATGGGCAAAATGACAAAGAAAAACACCAGATCCTTCAACCTCCATTTTGTGGTTTTGCTCTAGAGAAAACTTGACGTACGATGAATTTAGCACGTCTATTAACTCTCCAAATTTCCCTTCAAAAGTAATGATATTTGTAACTAATGGAAAGATAATGGCTAGGTTAATACTAGTCCTACTGATTATGCAAACTACTCTTCTTTTTGCCACCTGCACATGACAAAAACTTAGACTCAACTGGTTCATGATATGGGCTTCCAAGTAGCTAGGTCTCTAAGCTTGTGCTTCTTAGTTCAATAAGTTATTTGACATCTCTCTCTCCATATTTTCTATCGTAAAGTAACACATTTATCTTTAATCCATGGAAACATATTAAGCTAATACTTTGTAACTTTACTACTTGATATTTTTGTGCTTGACATGTGCTTGGATACTAGTTTATCATAAAAATAGCTTTAAATACTTAAATTAGGGCTAATGAGCTTTTGCGAGCAGTCAATTTCAAAATTTGATATTCATCTAAACTTCACAGGAAGTCAATGGCCTCGACCTAGTAACAAAGTTGCTCCAAAGTGGTCAACAAGTCAAGAGTCAATTTGCTTGGTAAGCATCGTGTCCATATTTTTGGGATATGTACAAAAAAATCATCATTGGCTAAAACAAAACCTGAGAATTTACAAACTCTAATTTTGCTGCAAATATTTAGTGGAGTTAAAACTGGAAAAAAAAATTATAAAGTTAGTACGAAACTAAATATTTAAGTGGGGTCAAGATAAAAGAAAAATCGCGCATGAAAACAAAGAAGGCACTTTCAATATTCTCTCTCTTCCCTCTTGTCAAAGATTGAAATGGAACGTGCACGATGCCACTGCAACCACACACACACACACACTCTCTCTCTCTCTCTCTCTCTCTCTCTCTCTAGAGTGAGGCTGAAGAGAAAGCATGGGAACTATGTCCAGAGCGCCGATTCTGCATAGGTTGGGAGACTTTTTTGCTTAGCTTTTTGCGTTGTGCCAACCTTCATTTACTGTCATAAGCAGTTTTTTATTTAATTATTTCTTATAGTCTCTTTCCATTTTCTGGTTTGACACTTTCATATACCTAAATGTGTTATGGTTAAGACTATCACTTGAAGGGGAGTGAATATGTGATGTTGCGGGAATTTAAATTAATATTACAACTAAACAATCCTTGGGATAATAAGCGCAAAGGTCAGATTTTACTGGTATGAAATTTCTATCGCAATTAAATATAGAGAAAGTAAAGAATAGAAAATTGCACATAAAAGATTATAATGGTTTGGCTTTTGCAAGTTTATGTCCACTCTTCCGCGCTGATAGCTTATTGTCTAAATTCCACTATTAAGAACCAATCATAAGTCATAAGATTTGAGCGGTGAATACTCAAGCTCATGTGAATAACTCCTTACACATTCTCAACTTTTAAATGATTATACAATGTCACTCACATAGATGAATATATTAGATCACAGAACACTATTTAGACTTTATAATTAAAAGTTTCAATTCTCTTGAGTTGCAATTAATCCTTCCAACTTCAAGATCTCCTTTTATACTCCTCCCAATCCATGCTGACCGTTAGACAAATCTCTAGGAGGATTATCCAACCATTCTACCCGTTGGCCTGGATTTTGCTTAGAATGTCTTATTACTTCAAGATCATTGAGGATGATGCTTCACACAAATTCCGTTGCCCATACAGTAGTTTGAGTTTGCATAAGTAAAGTGCTTCAACTTAGAAAGAATGTTTCACCTCAAGTATATCATTCCAAGAAAGTTCAAATCTCTAAGAAATTTTTAGAAAACTTCCCTTTTAGAACTTCTTATAAATAAGGTGGAAAATCCAACCAATTGCCACTAGCCGTTGCATGAGTGTATTTCCTCATTCCTAGCCATTTGATAGAATAAAATAGGAAGGAAATATTTTAGCCATAACTTTGGTTCTAATTAATAATATCTGATCAAATCCTATCAAAACTTCCACTTAAAAGATACTCATAATTAGAATGAAAGTTTTTACTAAGGATAAGTTTTGTCATTCTTCAAAATTGCTTTAGGGAATATTATCTCAACAATCTCCCATTTTTTATGATGACGAAACTTCCCAAACATAATTTTATAGAGATAAAATAATTTGAAAATGAATAGCTCTAATTAAAGCCATATTTGAAATGAAGTGGAAGCAAACTATAAGAAAGTTTAAATTGGAAGAATTTTAGTGATATTCCTATAGATAATGCTTTGAATTTTTTTAAAAAGAGGGATATAAAGCTATATAACCAATCCTATCAGCTTTTATGATGCTCAAAGAATTAGAATATCCTGCAAAAACAATACTTAGTGCAATAAAATCTACAAGTTTGCTAGGCTACCATTCTCCACCTTTTTGTCAACAACCAAAAAAATTTTAAATGAACTAAGATATTATAGTCCAACCATAATATGGAAGTTTGTCCAAAATACCCAAACATAAAGTTAATCCAAAAACATTACCAATCAAACTGAAAAACAATCCAAACTTTCAAGAAATAACACAGGTAGAGAAATTTATTTGGAGAAAATGGTTGATTTGGGTCAAGGTCTGGAATGGGAGAAGAAAATCTAACTTCAGGAAGTAGTTGGACTAGAACATAGTACTACATATTCTCAATAGTGCGCTCCACACTCTTCATTCATGAATCCAACTCCTCAGTCTGGTGTCAAAGGAATAGTTGTAGATTCTCTAGCTCTTTCTCCATAGCAGCATTATGTTCCTTGATGTTGACTAAAGTCTAGAGGAACAACTTGTTTTCAGTACCGTTAATAACAGACATGTTGTCGGGATTTACCTCAATGCCAAGTTTCATCACCATGTGGATATCGTCTCTTCTCTGTCTATCAGCTTTGGGCTCACCCTCAATACTATTAATTCCTTTCCCTTTATCTTGCATATCTTTTTCAATAGAAAGGTCAAAACAACATGTTAGGTTTGCTCACCAAAAGAAGACATGCCATAAGTTCTAGCAGGAATTTGAGAAATTTTAATGGTAGAGGCATCAACATCATTTTTAATTTTGGGAGCTTTGGGAAGGTTAAGAGCTACATCCTCATAAATTTCTGGAGCTTTTAGAAGGTCATCAATATCATCGACTACTTCTTCAGGAACTTCTAGAGCCTCTGGAATATCATTAGCATCATCAACTGATTCTTTAGGGACTTTTGGAGTCTTTGGAATGTCATTAGCATCATCGATAGTGTTTACATATGTGTTCTCAACCAAAGGTTCCTCAAGAACTATAGGTGGATTTGCTTGATCGAGGTCCCCTTAAATGGATGCTCCCCTTAGGGAAGGTGGATCAACGTTAGTAGTTTCCTTTTCCACAGCAGTGTCTTGATCCTTAGCAATGTCCTGGTCCTCGCTAGTCTTTTCATACTTAGCAATGTACTGGTCCTCAGTAGTATCCTGATATTCATTAAGATCAACATCAACTCCACAAACTTGATCTAGTTGACTTAGAGGAACACCAGTAGAACTAGCTGTTTGTTTTTCAGCAACATCTCCCTATTCTTTTTCATTATTAGTTTGCTTTGCCTAATTAGCAACCGTTCCTATCTCTATTTCTCCATCAGCTTCATTTCCTTCATCAACATCATCATCAGATTCAGGTTGATATGCATCTATTATATTATCCAAGTCATTAGTGTCCTCATCTAACTCATCCAGGAATTCTTCATTATGTCTCTGTAGAAAGGCTTGACAACTCTGTCTCTGAACAATAGTCCTTCTCTTGGTGGGACATGAAGAAGAATCGAGTGTATTGTCATCTACACCCACCTTCAGTAGTCTGCCTTTCATATTTTTCCACTCTTTGCTAGTGTACCTGAAATTCATTTTCCTCGTCATCTGGTCATCCACTTTCATCAAAGGCAATTGTATCTTGCTTAGCTTCCTTTAAATTTCAATATCCAAATGATGGAAAAATTTTGTGATTAGAGAGCTATAGGGTAATTGACCATTGTTCTTCAAGACAGTTCTATACATATGAAGTAAAACAAGATGAGCAATAAAAAATGAATGACCATTCAAAATTGCCCATATCAGCTTAGCCTCATAATAAGAGACATCAGTCTTTGAAAATCCCTTTCGGTCTCAAACAATTGATGATAATCCTGTGAAGAAAAATTTGTTTCAGAGGAAATAAATGATGAGAAACAAGACACTTATCGTCTCTAGTAAAGTCAAGGATTCCAGAAAGAAGTCTATAAGTAACATCTGATCAACATCGACTATCTCAAAGTCTAAATATTGAAATCCCAAGATTTTTGCCAAATTCCAGGCTTAGAACAGATAAGACTTATCAAACACTATGAATTCAATTGTATCAATAGAGTAAAATGAAAGACTCGAGTAGAAATAAGCAGTTAGTGCTAGATAAGTTGGAAATTCCGTAACACTAAGATTAGTTAATAGACGATCATCAAAGAATTGTTTGATCTGAATACCAGATGACTCAAATAAATCAAAGTTGACAATCCTTTGATATATTACTCCTCCACTCATTAGAGTTTCAAAGTATTGCATGTGTTCTGTGGGCTCGATCAACTTATCTACATGATTTTCAACAGTCACATAACAAGTAATTCTTCTTTTGAAGTTGGCATACATCATGTCATGCCTCGAACCTCGAGCGTGCGCACATCTCTCAGTGGTCGATAAAATTTTGCGACGTCCCAGGATGCGTCGCCAACCTAATCATTTTATTGCATATGTGGAAGCTTATAACAATCCCCAAACAACACATATATGGATAGAAAAGCAGGATACAAATTTCACAAAATAATTGTATAAACAATCTGAGTTATATACAATACTAGTCTATAAACAAAAGCCTAACTTCAAAAAGAAGAGTCACTAAGCCATCTAGGCACAAGACTCCTCATCCGAGACCTCCGAGACCTTCGGGGATTCTGGGTCTTCTACGACACTATTAGGGGGATCAGCTACCCCCTCACTTGCTGCGGAGTTGACCGCAACGGAGGGGATGTCAAAACCTTGCAGGGGACTTTCTCAGACCCCATTAAGCCCATGACGGAATCACGCCCTAAACCGATGAGGTACCAATTGAGGTCGGCCCGCATCGACTAAGATGGTGGTCACGATGAGTTCATGGAGCTAGAGATTTCTAGGGATAGGGATGTCGGTACTCTATTTTGTATACCTCCTCAGCTGTCCAAAATGTACTGGAAGAGCTTTCATCTATGGACCTGAAAAGTTAAGCCCATGACGGGGTGAAACGATGTCTCAGCGAGTTTACTCCCTAAACCATTATTAGGAAGGAAATACATCTAGAGGTAGTCTAACACACATCATATAAGACTCACCTCGCCTCAATTCCTTCCTGCACATCAACACAGTTTATATACTTAATGTATATAATAGATGCACACATCAATTAAAACATCTCACTTAAATCACAATCAATCACAGGGGTCCCGATTGTAAAGCCAAATTGTTATGACACGTCTCATTCCGTGTCACAAAATTTTGTCCCATAATCTGGCGCGTTTATCTCAATTATTCACATGTTCCAATTGATTACGGCCCCACAGGCACGGCCTACTCGATGTTCGACAATTTTCTGGCGTAACTAGGCATCGTCTCACCCTATTGAGCACGACAACATCTACACTAGACGTCAATCTTGAAAGAGCATCGGTCCAGCCTATACTGCAACCGACATCCATTGTCTAGAGGCATCCCATATAGGGGCAACGTCCACCTGACGCACATCGGGGATGGGTTCTCATAACCATCACACGATCATTCAATTTCGGCCAAAGACACTGTGCATTGCACTCAAGTGTCTCAATTAAGATAATGCACTTGGCCCATTCTCTTTGTATTAAAAACAACTGGTGAAAATAATTGTGTGCAGGTACACGGTCAAATCGAACCTTAAAAATTGATATCATTCATGTTAAAACACCACTATTTGATATAGTATTTAAAAAAATTTCGAGGTCGAAACCCGACATCCAATACTTTCTAATTAAATACCAAAATTTCGCAATTTTGAAATAATTAATCAAAAATCACAATCATCACTTGATTGCACAAATTATCATTCAATTGCATAAACTAATCACACCACTGCAATCAGCACAAAATTTCGGCTATGGGCTATCCCTATATAATTTCCGAAAAATATTAAATAATTAAATAAATTACAAAAGAAATTAAATAAATGCATTAATTAAGCTTTAAACCCTAATTTAACCACCGAAACAGGCCTAGAAAAATAATGCACCATACTAATTAAATAAGACAATCTAATTAACTCTTAACTAATCTAATCTAACCACCTAACAATCCTAATTAATCAACTAAATCACTAATTAAACTAAACTAACCACCTAAACCAAGCTTAGCCTAATCTAATTATCCACAAAGCATTATTAACTCCCTAAGTAGAGTTTAGCAAGTAAACTCACCGGATTAACGAGCCGGTGAGTTCACGGCGATGGCAACCTGACGGCGAGTGACACTCGGTCTACAGCAACATCGAAGGGAGCTTGGACTGGGCTAAAAAGGCCTTACAGCCCATTGCTAAGGTTATCTCAGCTCTGTCGAAGATTGAAGGTGGCAATTTATTGGGTTGGATCAAAAGTGGTTGAAGCGGCGAAGTTGAGGGGAGTTGACATGTGTAGGCGAGAGGGGGAGGGTTCTGTCGCTGGTGGGGGTTTGTGCGGTAACAAAGAAAAGAGAAAAATGAAGGGGTGCAACGACTAGGAGTAGATCTGGCAGAGAGGGGATGCGTCGGGGGTTGAAATGAGGGGAGTGAGGTGGCAAGTTGGTGGGATGGAGCGGTGGTCTTCGTGGCAGCTGCAAGGGTTGTTTCGGTGGAGGGACAGAGAATGTGGAGCTACAGAATTCAAATGGAGGAGCTAGAGTCTTCGAAGGAAATGAATGAAAAGTAGGAACAGAAGGGGTCGGGGAAGTGATCGAGCAGGAGGGAAAATGAAAAGAGGATAGAAGTTGCGAAGAGGAAGCAATTGGGCATGCGTGCTCGAGAAGCTAAAGGAGGGGGGTAGAAGTCAAACAAAAGTATCTCAACCATTAATTCATGGCCCCCAAAGTCTTCATGCACATCCCCTTTGGTCCCCCATTACTTTCTTGGATTTTATTTACACATATAGCCAAATTTGGACAGCAAAAATGGCCACTCTCTCTCCCATCCGAATTTCTTTCCTTTTTCCAAAATGTCCGAGATTCAATTTTTTCCAAAAAATTTCGGGCTCGTTGAATATTTCTCGAAGGATGAGATGACGTTTCTAAAATGAATCGGGACATGACAGAACTTTCAATTTCTGAAATCGGATTTAATTTCGTGGTTAATTTTAATCGAGCACGATTTTAGCGTGACCTAACATATCATGTAGCTTTTAAGAATTTTTAGCGCATTTGACCCGTGGTCGATTATTTTCGAGCCACATTATGCATTTTCAACTCATAGGTGACTCTCACTTGTCATGAAAATCTCGAGGTTTCAAATATGGGCACATGGTACAAAAATGACAAAAAAATCAATTTAGTGCCGTTCGACAGAAATTTTGCAATTAGATGGAATCACCCACGCTTTAATCACATGCCTCTGTCGAATCAACCTATTTCTGATCTCTGATCGATTTTGACAGTTTCGTATTGATCATTGCAGATTAGCACGGTCGAATTTTCAAGTCTGTTGCGTTAAAATCCCTTAATGGCTTCACCTAATAAATTAGTTATCTTGTGAGTAATTAGCTTAGAGAAAAAGACTATAGGCACATCGATGAAGAACCCAACTCATTCAATTAAAAACAGAATCAGAAAATTAGGATGTCACACATCAACCATTTTTCCTAGAAGCAGACGTTTCAGCCACTTTTCCTTTCCTTTTCGAGACTTCACACCACTAGAATCATTAGTACTCACAGGTGGCATGCTTTTGATGGGGTTTACAAACATCAACTCTAACGCTTCTTCATTTTCGAACTTAGCCAGCAATCTAGAGATAATATCCTCATTATTTCCCAAATCTTTGAGAGTAGCAATAATGGATTTTAACTGTGAGTATTCAAAAGAAGTTTCATTTTCGATCGTACCTTTAATGCTGTTAAAGAGTTGGATAAATCGAAAAACTCAGTGCTTCCTCTCGCTCTGGACTGCATACCTACAATGCAATTTGATCTAATTATGTTGAAGGTCTGGACTTCAACTTGGGTGCAGATTTTGGGGCCCTAGTTACTAGAGTAGAAGAAAGTTTTGATCTTTTTGCGAAAAGAAAGAAGTTTTGAGGATTTTTTTTTTTTTTAAGAGATAGTTCTTGGAGGAAGAAGAAGAACGAGAAAGAATGAAAAAGATGACATTTTTAAGGGAGATGAAAAGAGGTGACTTAAATGAAAAGTAGTTTCCAAAAAAATGGTTTGGTTTTTAAGGAGAAAAATGTAACACGGTTTAAAAAAAAAATAATTCAAACAAATTTCAAGAAAAATATATTTTGCAATTAATTTCTCAACATAATTATTTAAATAAGGAAAAAAAAATCTTACCTGATTTGCTTCCAAAAATACTCTTTACACTAAAATTTGAAATCGCCATAGTTGAATTGCTCAACATCATCTAATGTTATTTTTTCAAATATAACTTGTCTTAAACACTCGGAGTAAATGGATCAATAATTCCCAGTTTATTGTAAAAAAATCGAATGCTTTTCATTCAAGAGGCTTTGTAAATATATCAGCTAACTGATTTGGAGAATTAATAAACTGAATGTTTACTTCATCGTTGGTGACATGATTACGTATGAAATGATGCTTAATTTCAATGTGCTTCGCTCTAGAGTGTAAGATTGGATTCTTCACTAGGTTGATGGCACTCATATTGTCGCATTTGATTATTATGTTCAAATCCATAACTCCACGATCCTTTAGCTATTGCTTCATCCAAAGAATTTGAGTGCAACAACTAACCAATGTAACATACTCAGCTTCAATGATTGACAGTGTTATTATTGATTGTTTTTTGGAAAACCATGATGCCATTTTTACTGAAATCTAGTGCGCATGCATATACTAAAAATGATATCAGGTGTTGACGCTGTGAGGTAAAGTAAGGAGCCAATCATATTTCTATACAGCTTCTGATCAACCCTTTTGCCATTTTTATCTTTGTCGAGCTTTGAGGAGTATGACATAGGAGTCTTCGTAGTCTTTGAATTTTCCATGTGAACTTCTTCACAAGCTCTTTTGCATACTTTTCTTGGAAGATGAAAGTTCCTTCTTCCATTTGTTTGATTTGCAATCTGAGAAAAAATTTTAATTTTCCCATCATGCTCATCCCAAACTCATCCTGCATTAACTTAGCAAAATCACTTATAAAAATTTTTGTTAGGGAGATCTAAATATAATATCGTCAACATAGATTTATGCTAACAAGATTTCCTTACTTTCTTTCCTTATAAACATAGTAGTATCAACATTACATTTTTCAAAACCATTCTGAATGAGAAAATTTGTTAGCCTCTCATATCAAGCTCAATGAGCTTCTTTCAAACCATATAGGCTTTCTTTAATTTGTAGACATGATCAAATTTTCTTGATTCTTCAAAATGTAGGGTTTAGTCTACCAACACATTTTCGATGAATCCGTTTAGGAAAGCACTCTTCACATCTATCTGAAAAAGTCTGAAACCATGGAAACAAGCGTAAGCAAGTAAAAGTCTAGTTACTTCTAATCTTGCTATTGGTGCATGAGTTTCATCGTGGTCGATTCCTTCTTTCTACGAGTAGCCTTTAATGACCAATCTTGTTTTGTTTCTTGTGATTTTTCACTAATCATTTAGCTTGTTCCTGTATACCTATTTTGTTTCTATCAAAAAATGGTCTTTTGGTCTAGGAACCAATTCCCATACTTCATTAATTCAAAATTATTGAAGTTCATCTTGCATTGCTTGGATCCAGTGTTCATCTAACACAGCTTCCTTAGTACTTCTTGGTTTAATATCTGAAATGAGTGCTAGAGTACTGATCACTTCTTTAAGTGTTGATTTTGTTATAATCTTGTTATAAATGTTTCCAATAATTAGATCATTTGGATGGCTTGACTTGTACTTCCAATTTCTACTAAATCTATCATCAGATGCTATAGGTTTCTCACTTTGTTGTGCTTCTTAGATTTTTTGGGTTGCTAATGCTGTTCATCTGATTTTAACTCTTTGATTTCTTCTTGTTCTTGAGTTGCTTCAGATCATTGTTCTCTTTGATCAGAATTTTCATGAGTATGAGATCTTTTATTGTAAACTCTAAAAGCTTTGCTTGTAGTTGAGTACCCTAAAAATATACCTTCATCTGATCCTTCGTCAAGCTTACTAGGCTAGTCATTGGCATTACAGCTAAAGACTCAAAAATATGAATTATCTAGTTTCCTATCTTTGAAAGCTCATAGGGTTTTTTTTTTTTTCTAATTAAGGTCGAAGAAAAACTCGATTGATAATATAGCATGCTGTTGAAGTGGCTTCCGCCCAAAAATGTGATACAATTTTGCTTTCAATAAGAAGGGCTCTTACCATTTCTTGTAATGATATGTTTTTCCTCTTTACTATACTGTTTTGCTCAAGTGTATAGGGAGTCAAAAATTGATGCTCAAAATCACTTTCCTTACAAAAGTTTATGAAAGTTTGATTTTTGAACTCTCCCCCATGATCCGTTTTAATGCAAGAAATTGAATATCCTTTTTCATTTTGAATTCTTTTTGCAAATTTTGAAAAACGAGAAAATGCTTCATGCTTGTGTGCAAGAAAGAAAACTCACATGTACCTTGTATAATCATCAACTATTACCAAGTAGTACCTTTTACTTCCCAAACTTTGTGTTCTTATTGGTTTGAAGATGTCCATATGAAGAAGGTGCAAAACTCAATTAGTACTAGCATAATTAATGGGTTTGAAAGAACTTCTTACCGTTTACCAAGGGCACAGATTGAGGAAACTTCATATCTTTCAAACTTTAGATCTGGTAACACTCATACAAGTTTTTTGAGGAGAGTTTCAAGATTTGCTTGGTACTTATGTGTCTAAGCTTTCAATGCTAAAGTTATGATTCATCTTTGATTGAGATCAGATATTAAACATCATTAGCTGTTATATCCAGTAGGTAGATGTTTCCATGTCTCCTTCTGGTAAAAGAATGCTTTAGATCTTTACTTGTGCTTGAGTATTTGTCTTCTTGAAACCAGATCTTGTATCCAATGTCACATAATTGGATGATGTTAATAAGATTATGGTTCAATCCTTTGACAAGGGTACATCTTTAATTGTTATCTGATTAGAAAATTTGTCATATTAAGTCATAATAATAAAAAATATTGAGCTGTGAGATGTCGGGTTAGATTTTTTATTATTTCGACCTTTCATGGCAAATTTACGGATTGCGTAATTGATTTGCATCAAGATAATATGTCATTGATTTGTATTGGTAGAATATCAATAAGAGATACATTTCCGTGCGTCAACGTCATGTGCACATCACATATCATGCATCACATGTCATATCTAGAATTTAGGTCCATACACATTTCATGTTTAAAGCAAGCACCTTGATTTTTAAGATTCGTATAATGTCAGGATAATTTTCCTTTAATAAAACCAAAAAAGGAACAAAAAAATGTTATTTAGGTCATATATATTTCTTAATATGCATGGCATATGTTGCGCTTTAGTTAGTGAGTCACACGTTTTAGGTTTAATGTTTTAGTATTCCTATCATGTAGTTTTTTCTATCAAAAAAAAAAAAAAAGAGAAGAAAATGCCAAAAGATGAGCGTTGCATCATTATATTACTTTCTTTTCAATAAAAATTATTAAGTCATTTATTAAAAAAAAAAAGGAAAACACAAAGGTCATTTACTTGATTAGTAATAGGTTAATTCGTAATTAATCTCATTTCATGTCATTATTATTTCGTGTAGGTTGCATATATATATTAAAAAGAAAAAAGAGAATTTATTGGAGTTGCACAATTTAAATAAATAAAAAAAGAAGAAAAATCATAGAATGAACATGCATATAGAATTACTACGTCATCCATTCCATATCATGTAGCACATGCATATTTGGGATCATGTGAATTAGATTGCACACATATTGTGATGGTTCAAGTTAAGTAATATAAATTGCATCTCACATGTCATTAGAGTAGAAATCATGCATATCAAATTTAAATTAAGATTGCATATAATTAGTATTTAAAAAAAATTAGGTGTCATGTCATTTAGAAATCATGTTTAGGGCATGCATTTTTTTATTAGCATTTTTGTAAGTTTTTTTTTTTTTTTAGAGAGTAGACTTTAATAAATTTGTAGTTTATAATTTCTTATAATCTATCACTTCGGTGTATTGAATGTTATTTTATTGATTGTGCACCCACATGACCACCCTTTGCATGTTAGTAGCCTAGATTAAAATTAATCAAGACTGCTTGCAAAATATTTTTGAAATTAAAATGAAAAGGTACCGAAATGACATTAGATTAATTTAGCGTAACCATGTCCCAAGACCTATTGAATTTTTTATTCGCAAATATAAGGTTTTCTCCCATACTTTACTGGGGTTTCTAATAAACCCTAATTGGTTAGTGGCGGCTCCAAATTGAGTATAATTGCATGTTTAAATGGATTAATTTCTTAGTATCAAGTCGCAATTGGTAGGACTTGGGAGGGTCCGTGCCAAGTCTTCGGACTTAGTAATCCATTATGTCACGAATCCGAGCAAAAGAAGAATGTGGGAATTTGTGTGGAGAGGAAAATTGTATGTACTTCATTCATTCGTGTATCTATTACAAGGATGTATATATCATACAAGAAGACTCAATAAAAAAGTAAATAAATTCTTCTAATCCTTCTAGTCCTAAAATAATCACATCTCCTATCAATTATAATCAATACAAATCTTCAATCGGATCCCAGATCTTCAATCATATCTTCTTTCAACACTCCCCCTTAAGCTAGTGGCTTGTATATATCCAAGACGCCCAGCTTGTTTAGAAGATATGTATGCCGTCTCTGACAAAGAGGTTTAGTGAATATGTCCATAGGCTGCTCTGTGGTTCTGATCCCTCTCGTTTTGATGATCCCTTCTTTGATCTTCTCTTGAGTAAAATGGCAATCAACTTCTATATGTTTTGTCCTCTCATGTAGTACGGGATTCGCTGCGAGCTTGAGTGCTGAATCATTATCACAAAAGAGTAATGTCAAACCTTTAACTTGTACCCCAAGGTCTAGAAGTAAGCCTCGTAGCCATACTACCTCACAAACAGTCTTTGCCATAGATCAATATTTAGCTTCTGCTGATGACAATGATATAGGGGATTGTTTCTTTGTCTTTCATGAAAGTAATGACTTTTCAAATTTGATACAAAAACCAGTGATAGATGTCCTGCTCATGGGACACGTAGCATAGTCCGCATCACAATAGGCTATCATCTCCATATTGCACTTTCTAGAAAGGAGTATCCCTAGTCCTAAACACTTCTTTAGGTATTTCACCACCTTTAGGGCTGCATTCATGTGTGATTGCTTTGGACTGTGCATGAATTGGCTAAGAGTCTATACTACATAGCAAATGTCTGGCTGAGTCATGATGAGGCAGATAAGCTTTCCAACAAGTCTCTGATAGCTTCTCGGATCCTTTAACAGTGGATCATCAGATGAAGATGTCCCAGCATCATAATCAACACTGGTCAACTTGGCATTCTGTTCAATGGGAATAATTGCCGATTTGCACCCTGATAACCCCGCTTATAATATAATCTCCATCACAAATTTTCGCTGACTAAGGGAAATCCCTAGATCAAAACGAACTATCTCTATTCCAAGAAAATATTTAGGTGACCCTAAATCTTTGATATGAAAAGACGAATGTAGATAATTTTTAAATTTCTTTACAGCGGAATCATCATTTCTCATAATAAGTATGTCGTCAACATAAATCATCAAGTAAATGGACGACATACCTTTTGCCCAAGTGAATAAAGCATAATCATGCTTGGACTACTGGAACCCAACTCTCGTAAGTGCAGTAGTAAACTTGGCATACCACTGTCGAGAAGCCTGTTTCAATCCATAAAGAGATTTGCGGAGACGACATACCTTAGACTCCCCCTGTCTTCGTAATCCTTGTGGAAGGTCCATGTAAATCTCTTCTTCCAGGTCACCATGAAGAAAGGCATTGTGGACATCCATCTGATGCAATGACCAATTGCGAAAAGCAGCAACCGATAAGAAGGAACAAACCGTGACATCCTTGGCTACCGGAGAAAAGGTCTCATGGTAGTCAAAACCTTCCCGTTGTGTGAAGCCCTTGGCCACCAACCGAGCCTCATATCTTTTCACAGAGCCATTTGCTCTGTATTTGATCTTATAGACTCATTTACATCCAATGGGCTTGTGATCAGGAGGTAACGACACCATATCCCAAGTGTGATTATCAATCAGGGCTTTAAGTTCTGCCTCCATTGCCTTTTGCCAACATTCATCATGCATAGCCTCATTATAAGTAGAAGGCTCTCTTTCCTCATAAATTCGGCTTATGTAACATAAATGTTCTGATGACAACCAGTTGAAAGATACGTATGAGGAGATAGGATAACAAGTACCTGATGATATTGATGAAGAAAAGACATAATCTTTGGTCCAAGCCGGTGGGTGAGTGATTCGACCGATCTTCATGGTGGCTCATCCAGCACCTCCAAAGATGGTTCTTCAATACTTGTAGTTTCTCTGGAATTTGTCTCCTAAGGTTCCTGTTCCATCAAATGTTGCTCAACTGAATTGTCGGTAGATGACTCATCGAGCGGTAAATGAGATACTATATCCATTATCTGATGTCTTGCAGGAGAGGTAATAAGATACGATTCTCCAAAAGATAGATCTTCTTCTGACAAGAATCGATGATTAGTTCCCATATCATCTGTAGACATAGAAGTAGTATCCTAGAAAGGAAAAATATCTTCATGAAAAACCAAATCCTTGCTGATAAAAAATTCCCCGATATACTGTTCATAAACTCAATAACCCTTTTTAAAGTTGGGATATCCCATGAAAATGCACTGGCGAGCATGAGGGCCCATTTTATCCTGGAGCCCTACTATAGCCACATAACATAGACAGCCAAACACTCGGAGATAACTCATATCTGATTTCCTTCCACACAATAATTCAAACGGAGTTTTGCCTTCTAGAATGCGTGATGGCATACGATTTATCAGATATGCTGTAGTGACCACACAATCTTCCCAAAAATTCTCTGGTATAGATACCTGGAATTTAAGAGCACATGCCACTTCTAAAAGATGATGGTGTTTTTGCTCAACAACTCCATTTTGTTGTGGGGTATAAGTGCAGGTACTCTCATGCAAAATTCCATTTGAGGGAAGAAAGGAAGTATATTCACCATTGAAGAATTCTCTTCCATTATCAGTGCGGATGCAACGAACCGATTTTCCAAACTGAGTTTTGGATAAGGAAAGGAAGATTTTAAGGTGAGAAAGAACTTGACCTTTTGATTGTATGAGGAAAACCCAGGTGGCACATGAGAAATCATCCACGATTGTAAGAAAATCTTGAACCATCATGATTCATTGTGTGATATGGTCCCCAGACATCAGCATGAATTAAAGAAAAAATGCCGTCTACTCGAGTTTTATTGTTTTGAAAGGGGGCACGAGTTTGTTTTGCCAAAGGGCAAATGGGACATTGAGGACAAGGGAAAGAAGCAGTGTGACCCAATCTTTGATGATGAAGAAATTTTTTTTCATTTGGCAACAATGTTACACAATTGTTTATTGAATGCAACAGAAGATAATTTAAAATTGCTTGGAAGTGTGATCCAAAAATATATTCCTTGATAGTTTCTACCCAAGCCCATCAGTTTGCCAGTCGAAAGTGCCTGAAATAGACATTTATCAGAGTCAAAAGAGACATGACAAGAATTTTCTTTACAAGCTTGAGAGACTAATATGAGATTAAAATGGATAGTAGGAACATGAAGGACATTTTTAAGAGTGATGAGTGGACTAAGATTCACAGTGCCAGTCATTCCAACATGTGTGGTGTTTCCATTGGGGAGTTGTACTGATATAGGAAAGGATAATCTGTCGATGTTGGAAAAGAATTTTGGATTGTAGACAATGTGGTCACTAGCTCCTGTATTAATAATCTATGCATCCTTCGAAATTGAGTTCATCAGACAATAAGAAATACCTGTGAAACTCCCTGCCTTGTCAGAAGGATCCAATTTCTTTAGAGTTTCCATCAGCTCTTGATATTCCCCATGAGTAATTGACTTGTTTGCTGATTTACCCATCACCTAAAAAATAGTTGAAAACTTCCCCTTTTCTTTTTCACCAAGTTTACCATGTAGTTTCTAGCAATTTTCAATCGTGCGGTGCGGGCGTTTACAATATTCATAATATAGCTTACCCTTTCCTTTTTGGTTGTTGTTTTTTGTGACTGAGGAAGGCTTGCTTACGGCATGGGCCATCGTTCCCCCATATGGGCCTTCGGATGCTACGAGAAAATGGCCTTGTGGGCCGTTGGGTCCAGCAAAAAATTGTCCGCGTGGGCCATCTAACCCATACAAACTTGTGCCACGTGGACCATTGGATTCAATTGTCCCGCCACTCTGTGAGCTGTCGGATCTAGTGGCTCCAAAGATTGATCGTGGCCGTCCGTCGCTTTATGATATCCTCTAGGGTTTTCATGAAACCCTAGATTGAGTCCGTGACTCTCTCTTCCTCCCGTGACTCTCTATAGTGGGCGAGAGGAAACCCTCGCCACCAGAGCCATGCTCTTGCCATCCTTCCTATGATCTGCTGCTCTCTGTTGGCTTTCCTCTTGGATAGCAAGCTGGTAGATACGACTAAGGCTTGGCATCGGCTCCATGGTTAAGATTTGCAATCGAAGTGAAAGGTAAGATTCGTTTAATATGAGGAGAAATCTTGTTACTTTCTCCCTGTCCCACATCCTTTTGTACTACTGTAAAATTGGTTCCAGTTAGTCAAACTTCTCTTTGGCCGCTTCAAGTT
This sequence comes from Eucalyptus victrix, assembly GCA_016097545.1. Classification (NCBI taxonomy): domain Eukaryota; kingdom Viridiplantae; phylum Streptophyta; class Magnoliopsida; order Myrtales; family Myrtaceae; genus Eucalyptus; species Eucalyptus victrix. The sequence continues at coordinate 10,408,839 of CM027845.1, read as the reverse complement.
CATTCCACAAACTCGAAAGTTTGTTAAAAATCGCAGCAACAGTCATGTTTCCTTGCTTTAAATTCGAGATCGGTTGTGTCAAAGAAAAGATTTTTACTTGGTCCAATTTTCCATACATCTCCTTGATGTTTTCCCACATCTGTTTTGAGTCCTCCGTTGGGGAAGACCGGCCACGACCTTGGAAGCGATGCAATTTCCGATCCATGTTTTGAGTAGTTGATTGCATTTCTTCTAAAGTTGCGCCATTCGCTCGTCAGACGAAATCGAAACCGTTCCGTCAATAAAGCCCTCTTTATCCTTCGTTACCAGTGCGCATCGGAACTCATGCAACCAACTCGAATAATTGACTGGTCCGATTAACTGCTGAGCAACAAGCTTTAGTTCTGGTCCATCGGCATTAGTTGTGAAAAGAGGGTCATCGGGCTCCGGCCAGTTGCTGGCAACGAAGATCTGGTATGGGAGAAACCCTAGCGGAAGATTCGGGTAGGGATTTGCTCCTAAACCCGATCCACTAGATCCGATTGTATGACCCACATTGAAAAAAAGCGAACCCAGGTAGGGATTCATTCCCATACCCGGTTCGGGTGACCCGCCTGTCTGCTGTGAGCTAGTGGTTGTGCCTGCCACGTTACTAGTTGGTGGGCCTCCATCAGTATGTACATCATTTCGAAATCCCGGTAATGATGTATTTGGGCCCGGCCCATAGTACCAAGGATATGGTACCCATTGGTAAGGTTGGCCTGAATAGGGCTGCCCCAAATTGAACTGAGCCGGAATAAGTGCCCACTGCGCATGCTGAATTTGACTTTATGGCTGGATTTGCTCTTCGGACATAGTAACAATTGTTGAGGATTCTTGGATCTGCAAGGCTTGCGGTGTTGTTTCTCCTGCGGATTGATCACCAGAATCTGAGGTAAGTGCCTGTGGATTTGTCATAATGATGAATTTTCTAAAAATTCAACAACTTTGTTCTGCAGATTGGTTTTTTTGGGTAAAGAATCAAAAGGCTCAAGGGAGAATTCCTGTCGGAGGCTATTATGTTTTGCAAGTATCGCAACAACAAGAAACAAAAATGGAATGGAGGTAATTCAATGTGGAAGCTATGCCAGGATCAGAATAAGCTCTGATACCATGTCACGAATCCGAGCAAAAGAAGAATGTGGGAATTTGTGTGGAGAGGAAAATTGTATGTACTTCATTCATTTCTGTTTCTATTACAAGGATATAATATATATATATATATATATATATATATATATATATATATATATATATATATATCGTATTCATTCATTTTTGTATCTATTACAAGGATGTATATATTGTACAAGAAGACTCAATAAAAAAGTAAATAAATTCTTCTAATCTTTCTAGTCCTAGAATAATCACATCTCCTATCAATTATAATCAATACAAATCTTCAATCAGATCCCAGATCTTCAATCATATCTTCTTTCAACACATTAGCCTTCTTTGAGTAATTCACCTTCAGGAAGGTCGCGACATGTGGTTTGTAATCATTTACAGAGGGTTATCTCATATTGATCACATGCTTTCTAGGTTTTCCTGAACATAGATGTTGCAACCTCCATCCAAAGCCCTTACGCATGGGTAGGCGGAGGCTAATGACTTGTTATGTATTAGGTTTAGCGCAGGCTTTCCCACCGCCAATTCACGAATTATGGTCCAACTACCAATCGATTCGTGGTAGGTCGATCGAAAAACCTAAGTAAAATATTGAGAAAAGTGTTTTAGAAATTAGAATTGAACTGCACTGGCAATCAGGGGTATGGTCGGTCTGAGCTCGAGTTCCCCCGTGACTGCGTCGTCTCCTTGGTCCTTAGAATAATCTTCTGCAATTTGAGGGTCGGATTGGCTTTGCCCCTTTATATACGAGAGAGGGTTCCGACCTGGAATTTAGAGGCTCTACCCTTCAACCAAATTGTCCGAGAAGAGAAACGTAATGACGATGGTGGGTCAAGACGGAACTTGGCTTGAGCGTGGCAAGTCTCCAAGGGTGGGCCATCAACAGAGAGACACGTGATGAGTGTGGGGCCGAAGACGCAACTTAATTTTAGTACGGAAAACATTGAAAGGGTGGGGCTCTCTTGCGGGCCAGAGACGCAACGGGGGGCTCACTTGTGGGTCACAAAGTCTTTAAAGGTCGGCTATCAAAATCGTCATCGCTCTGGTTAGTGGCGGCAACAAGTTTTTATAATTGGACGCCGATTGTTTTTTGGTATTAGAGCATGCTTGTAACTACAAACTATATTCTTTTAATTTTTAGGTTTTGTTTTGTTTTTCAGTGCTTTCGAAAATTTCATTGGTCGGTAGCTTTTTACTATTCTTTCTTGTTTGATTACGAAAAAGCAAAACACATGATCCGATAATTCTTCAACCTCCATTTTGCGGTTTTGCTCCAAAAAAAAAAAAACCGATGTACGATGATTTTGACACGTCAATTATTTCTCCATATTTTCCCTTCAAAAGTAATGATATTTGTAACTTACAGAAAGATAATAGTTAGGCTAATATTAGTTCTACTGATTATGTGCAAATTGCTCTTCCTTAGGGCCACCTATACATGGCAAAAACTTAGACTAAATTGGTTCATGAGACTCAGAATGTTTCATGGGCTTCCAAGTAGGTAGGTCTCCAAGCTCGTGCTTCTAAATTAAGAAAAAAGAGAAAATAATAGCTTCACATAATGATATTGTTATGTTTAACGAGTTAAAGAAGTTATTAGACATTTTTCTCTCTCTCTCTCTCCAAATTTTCCTTTGTAAAGTAATAAATTTATCTATAATCCATGGAAACATACTAAGCTAATACCTTCTAACTTCACCACCTAATATTTTTGTGCTAAACGTGTGCTTGGATCCTTGCTTATCATAAAAATAGCATCAATTACTTAATTGTCTAATGGTTACATTAATCAAGTATTGAATACATTGAGATTAACTTGATTTTAATACTTGAGCCACTTAAATTGATTAAGCTGCTTAAATGAGGGCTAACGAGCTTTCAAGAGCAATTTGATTCAAGTAATATCAATTTCAAATTTTGATTTTCTCTTAACTTCACACAAAGTGAATGGCCACAACCTAATAACGAAGTTGTTTCAGGATGGTGAACAAGTCAAGGTCGATTTGCTTGGCAAACATTGTGTCTCTTCTTTGTGAGATGTACATAAAGTCGTTGCTGGCTAATACAAACCGGAGAATTTCCAAACTTTGCTTTCGGTGTCAAATGTCAGGTGGAGTTAAAATTGGCGATACATCAAATCAATGTGACATTAAGTATTTGAGTAGGATCAAGATAAAGAAAAATCGTGCATGAATAGAGAGCAAGCACTTCTAGAATTCTTTTTCTTCCTTCTTGTGTCTATATATTACGACGCCTTTGGTCTCTTCCCTTCATTCCTCGTATTATACTGCGAATCAGAGAGAGAGAGAGAGAGAGAGAGAGAGAGAGAGAGAGAATGGAATCGCTTGATGAAACTGAAGCAAATCTAAGAGGCCAAGCACACATATTGAATCTGTTGAATGCATACGCCGGCTCCATGGCGCTAAAATGCGCGGTCGAGCTCCGAGTACCCGACATCATCCATTCTTATGGCGGCGGGCCCGTCACCCTAGCCCAAATAGCCTCCCGCATTCCCTCCACATCCCTCCAAACTGCCTACTTGGCGCGCATCATGAGACTCCTTGTCCGTGAGAACATCTTCTCCGCTAATCGTTGCCAACCTGATGGCGGCCATGAGAGTCACGAGACACTCTACAGCCTCCCCCCATCGTCGAGATGGCTCCTCCAGGGGCCCGGGTTCGAGCTCAGCCTCGCGCCTGTGGTGTTGATGTTAAACCACCCATGGGTGATGTCCCCGTGGCATTGCTTCGGCGACTGCATCAAGACCGGCGGCATTGCATTCGAGATGGCTCACGGCCGCAAGATTTGGGACTTCGCATCAGAGAATCCCGAGTTCAACCGCTTGTTCAACGATGCGATGGCATGTGTGAGCGGGATCACGATTAGGGCCATCTTAGAAGTGTATAAGGACGGCTTCGAGAGCATTGGATCTTTGGTCGATGTCGGAGGGGGGATCGGCAAGAACCTGGTCAAGATCATTAAGTCATTTCCACACATTCAGGGGATTAATTATGATCTACCTCATGTTGTTGCAACGGCACCGGCGCACGATGGAGTCACTCATGTTGGAGGAAACATGTTTGAGACTATACCACATGCTGATGCAGTTCTCATGATGGTGAGTATTACTGCCAGATACTTTATACATATTAATTAATTCGTGAATTTTGCATTTTTCCTATGACACGTGATCAATTTCTTTTTACATTTTTTGTCCTTTTAATGTGTCAAGAGGGTGGGAATCCACGAACTGCTATAAATATTCTGTTCGAGTAATGCCACAGTAAAGGGAAAAATTATTCATAGTCTGTAAATTATATGGGGTCAAGCACAAGCTTATCCAGATTCTTCACATATAAGTCTTATAATAAAACTCGCGTAATTAATGATTAAAATTATATTGATCCACATGATTTATAAGACACACGGTAACTTTTCCGGTTAATGTGTAGCTTCATCATTTTGAAATGTGCATCTTTTTATTTTGTAATCCGCGTTCGCATGGCTTGGTAGGAGTTTAGTTACTTGTAACTACTCGTTTCTCTATCTTACAGCTCATGATCTACCTTTTATGTCGTCTTATAGGCATTCTAAATTGATGTGCTGTTGTATTTATTTTTCCTTTATATCTTTATTTATGGGTAATCAAGTTAACTGGAAAACGTTTCACGTGACTCTATTTGTTCAATAAAGTAAACACACACTCCATATGTATAGTGGTATCCAGAAGTCCTAGCCATGTTCTAAACTATTTGCAACAAATATATCATATTTCACATCATTTATGTGTCTAGTTTGTTATATTGGTAAATAAGTTTTGTGTAACCTCAATCTAGCACTATATATAAGCCATACAAGCATGGTAGGGACTGAGCATCTTGTTTTTGAATAAAAAGGCTTTATTTTTCTCCATCTCTAATTGGAGAAAATTTCCTCTGATTAGTCTTTTAATTGGTTGGATTTCAAAAGTTTCTATATAACTCACACATAAACTTAGCAGCATCATTTTTTTTTCAATCCCTAATTGGAAGATAATTCCTCAAATTGGAGCTCTGAATAGTGGGTTACAAATATTAATATCACAAGCACATGTATTATATACACACACGCAAAAACACAAACTTATCCAAATATTGTTGTAGGATGTCCTTTTTTAAGGGGTGTACTTTGGTCCTTATTCAACTTAGGAATCGGAACAAACCGGTTGGTTCCTGCCGAATTTGGTCCAATTAATTTGCAACTGGGAATAATTGATTTGACTCTCGATTCCTCCATGAACCAGACCGATCCGGCCCATAGAATTTTTTTTTTCATTTTTTTATTCGGGCAAGGCAAAAAGTACAAATTATATATGAAAGTTATTTCTTCTTTTAGTAGCGACTTGCATGTGATTAGTAATTTCATCCTATACTAGAGTAACTTTCAATATATTTTGGTACTTTCGAGAAAAAAATAAATGATACCACTAATTGCTAAGACAACATTGAACTGGTTGGTCCAGTCCATGATGTTGTTCGCCTTGGAACCAAATCAACCGATCACCCTTACTTTCTTTAATCCAACCATCAAAACAGTGGTTGAGGAAAAAAAATATTCCAATAGGAATGGAGGAAACATGGCCTTAAACTTAGCATTAAAAAATCCTCAAATAGTTAAAAACCTTACCATAGGCCCTATAAATCTCAATTTTACGGGCGTGCCTCAATGGGTCCACAGGCCTGAGATCCCTAAGGTCATAATGAGGTCACCATCTCGGAGTTAAAGTGAGATGGATGGTGAGAGAGTGTGCATCTTGGGCAAGAGAGGGGTGGTCATGTGAATGGTGCAAAAACATCTCAAGCCTCAAGGCATTGGTAACAATTTCAATGGGTTTTCACTGAGTTGCCTTTTGTGCATAGCAATCGAGAGAGAGGAGAATATTTTTTTTTCCCATTTTGGAAAACATTGGTTACATTTTAGCCAATTATGTCGACTCTTCATAAACATAGAGATTAACACAATGAACACATTGATGAAATAGTGTAAAAAGAAATCGTGATTCTCGACTCTAGTAATTCTATGTTGTTTGTTTTACAGGAGATAATGCATGATTGGGGGGACGAAGACTGTGTCAAGATTTTGAAGAATTGCAGAAAAGCAATCCCAGAAAAGAATGGCAAGGTGATCATAGCAAATATTGTGCTGAAAGCAGAGGGCGATGGCATGTTCGATAAGACTGGACTAGTGATGGATCTGGCCATGATGGCGCTTTGCTCAGGCGGTAAGGAGAGGGACGAACCTGAATGGAAGAAGATCTTGGAGGAGGGAGGGTTTCCTCGCTACAACATCATCAAAACCCCTTGCTTGCAATCCATTATTGAAGCCTATCCACTATGATACGCTATAATTATGTAAGAAAAATAAAGGCAGTCCTATGCTCCATTAATGAAAGACTTCGGTAGTTAAGGTAATTGGATTCACTTAGGTCTCTTGATCTTAGACCAAGTTTACGGTTTCCTATCTATGAATAATCCAATTACCATGTTTTAGGTTACCAATCAATGTGGTTTGTAATCATTCACAGATGATTATTCTCATGTTGGATCACATGCTTTCTAGCTTTTCCTATACATGGATGTCGCGACCTCCTTTCAAAGCCCTCACGCATGGGTAGACAGAGACTAATGGCTTGTTAAGTATTAGGCTTAGTGCAAACTCTCCCAATTTAGTAAAAATGAAGTTATTAACCATGTGGATAAACGTACTAATTTCCTGTATGTTGAAAAGTTATTTTTCCTTTTAGGATCATTACATAATTATTTTTGAGTATGAAAAGTTAATATAACATTGAGAAAATATTAAAATCACTATAACTAATTACTTGATATGTTGATATTTATTAACATTTATACATGATTAAGAGCTTTTGCACAATGAAGATGTTCGATGCATCTAATGCTAGTAGTAATCTTCACACGAGTCTAATTTTAAGTCACCGGTTTCTATCCCTTCTATTTCATGTCCATTTTAGTTGTAGAACCACCTAATGCTAATGCAACCAAAATACTTAATTTTTTCATAAATTTAGTGAAATCATGTCATATATGACGTCACTAGTGAATGCGAAGCTTCGGAATTCAGACAAAGTTCTCATGCAAACAACGCAAAAGAGACCATGTCCGGTTGCCGTTGATATTGAGCTCTTTAGCTTTGGTCCATCCATTGACATCCGTGGGGGGAAATCACCTTCTCTCTTTATCAACATCACAAGTCACAACATGCACAACTAATTCAACTCCGCATCCTTACATTCCAGAAGACGTGATGTGCAAGCATTGGAAAAGCGACCCTTCACCATATGCTTTTGGCACGGTACTAATGGAGGAAAAGCGACCCTTCACCATATGCTTTTGGCCCGGTATTAATGGAGACATCGCATATTTTATTCACAAGGTCGTCACTGTGATAAAGGATTGAGAAATTTTCTAGGCGCCTTTAGATGGCATGACGTCTCCAACATCTAGGCCAATCACCGAGTATCAAATGGCACGATGCATTTTCCAACCTGGTGATGTTACTTTGAATGCATGATCGGGTTAATTGGACAAGGTTCGTCTTGGGGAATTATTAAATACTTCTATTTTTGAATATGTGAATTTTTTTCAAAAGAAAATCGTATTCATTGCTAAAAAAAGGATATATGAGATGTACATATAATTCATAACAAGGAATGATGAAGTACAACAAAGCCCATGATACTACAAAACAAAGTCAAATCTAGAAAACAAGAATCATCAATATGGCATCAATAGGTTGGGCACATGCTCATTCTATATAAATGGATTAATCAAGCAAAATAATCGGCAGTCGATCATCGCATTTTGTATATTCGCCAATCATGAGCACATATCAAATATTTATTCTCTAGTAAATAGGGTTTTGCCAGTTATCGGTACACTTCGGCTTCTTTTGCATCATCATCGTATGGAGACAACCAAAACAGATTGAATGAGCACGAATTTGATATATGGGAGAACAAATTCAGCGAGATGATTCTGTGATCACTATTGAAGTTGAATGTAGGGGACTTATACATGAACAGATCATCGGGGCATCAAATCCCCAAAAGTAAAACTCTTAAATTTTCAGATTTAAATCAAGAGATGATAGTTCTTAGATGTAGAATTAGATCAAGAGAGTTTAACTTGTTAGATCTAAAATTCGATCGGGAGAAGAAAACTCCTAGATCTAAATCGAAAGAAAATATGAAATAAAAACACAAACAAAATCAACAAGAGAGAGGGGGAAGGGTGAGACTAGCTCAAACTTGAAGACGATTGATAGAGGAAATCGGGAGAGACAAAAAGTAGAAAAGTCAACCATTCATTAGATTGGTGCTTTTAAAGTCCAATCGAGTATAGTTAATTTGGCGAAATTCATTGCTCAGATTGCACTTGGAAATCAAGATGTGGAATCAGCCTATGGTACATGAGGATTGATTCTCGAGCCTAGGTTTGAGCCAAAGAGGAAAATAAGTAGTTGTGCCTAGGTGACCCGAAAGGTGCTTCGAGCCCCACCACGAACCATTCATGCTCTGTTCACGACGCGAATGACCCTTGACCGCAATAGCAACGGGTCGGCCACCAAATTTAGAAACGAGCTAGTTAACAATCATCGACCGCGACCTGTTTACCTAGACAAGACAATCCCAAGCCCTAGCCCCGCCAAGCATGCGTTCCCAAGCGAATCTCCATCCGCCGGCAATCGAGACGTCGACTGCGCTTCGAAGCACAAATGACCTGCAATCTCAGCTTTGTTTCGCGCGCCATCACCTTGCCTGCTTCGTGTTGATCATCAGTGCCACATGTCACCCCATGAGTAGTTCGACATCAACACCACGTGAGGCGTCGGGCAGTGGCGAGTCTTCCTTCTTCTTCTTCCCCTTCGTTTTTTCTTCTCTCTCTCTCTCTCTCTCTCTCTCTGCCTCACGTCCCTCACGTCGCTTTCCTCTGCTCCCTTTCTCTGTACAGCCGCAGATAAAGACAGCCAAAACTCCTTTTGACTTTTTACTTCCCCTCAAGAACTTTTCCTTTTTCTTTTTTTTTTAGTAAAAGGTAAGAAAACTTTTCCTTTTTCTTTTTGTGTTTCCTTCTTCGAAGAAGAAACCCCCAAAAGCAAGAAAAGTTTTTCTCTTCCTTCCGCTCAATTTTTGACCTAGAACACGAGAAAAAGCCCCCTTTCTCACCGTACACGGCATCCTTTCATAGGCCAAAAAAGAAAAAGAAAATATGATCTTCATGAAATATTTCATCTCTTTTTCAATATACACAAAGATTGTCTATAACCTCTCAATCACAAAAAATCATTTTATTTTCCTCATCTCCTGAATATTCCCCATTGATTTTATTGCCTATTGCTAAAAATAAAATTGCAATGCGATTTTCTCAAATTCTAAAAATTCACCATAATATCATATCAATCTCAATTTCTCAAAAATAATTAATTAAAAAAAGGGCTGGGACTAATTTGTTCCTCTCATTGGCTTAATCCAACTTGTCAAATTAAAGTTCAAAACTACTAATTCAAACCCACCTGTCACCATCCCAATGCAAAATGCAATACTAACAAATAAATGTACCGAAAATTATATGTAATTCATTCTAATATTTTTTCAGGGATAGAATTAATCTCTAATTTTTATGCAATAAATAAATAACAGAGTCGCCAAAATTTATGTGTTAAAATGAACTTTTATCTCGAATTTTGCGTTTAATTACTCTTTTTTTTTTTTTTTTTTTTTTGGGTGTTTAGAAGGGAGAAAGCCTCTTCTTTATTTTTTGTTGGGAAAGTCAAAAGTCCAAACGTTTAATAATAATTAGGTAGGAATGCCTTCTTTTTTTTTTGTTTTTTTCTGACGAAGATTAAATAGGAATGCTTGCTTCCCTCTTAATGCGATATTATTTCTAGTGCTTATAAGATGTGACATTTGATCTCGATTTTTGTATTTAATTACTTTTTTTTTGGGTGTTTAGAAGGGAGAAAGTCCCTTCTTTATTTTTTTACATGATCGAATCTTATCGTTTAGTTGACTTAGCACGGGACATATTAGGTTTTTCAACCTCACAAGTCAAGAAATGAGTGAAGAAAATAGTGGTACATTGAATGCATGATTATATTAAATTAAATGGATGAGTTCGTAGTTACTTCCCAAAACATTTAATCACTTTTTTTTTTTTAGAATATAAAGGTACAATCAACCTAAGCTAATTTTACGAAATCTATTGCCCAAAATTGCACTTAGAAATCAAGATGTGATATTAGCCTATGACACATTTGATTCTCAAGTTAATTAGGTAGGAATGCCTTTTCTTTTCTTTTTTTTTTTTTTTTCACTTGCCGAAGACTAAGTAGGAATGCTTGCTTCCCTCTTAATGCAACATTATTTCTACTACTTATAGGATGTGACCTTTGATCTCGATTTTGAGTTTAATTACTTTTTTTGGGGGTGTTTAGAAGGAGAAAGTCCCTTCTTTATTTTTTTACGTGATCGAATCTTATCGTTTAGTTGACTTAGCATGGGACATATTAGGTTTTTCAACCTCACAAGTCAAGACACTCTCAAAGAAAATAGTGGTACATTGAATGCATTGTTATATTAAATCAAATGGATGAGGTTATAGTTACTTCCCAAAACATTTAATCACTTTTTTTAGTATATGAAGGTACAATCAACCTAAGTTAATTTCACGAAATCTATCACCCAAAATTGCACTTAGGAATCAAGATGCGACATTAGCCTATGATACGTTTGATTCTCAAGTTAATTAGGTAGGAATGCCTTTTTTTTTTTTTTTTTTTTTTTTTTTCACTTGCCGAAGATTAAGTAGGAATGCTTGCTTCCCTCTTAATGCGACATTATTTCTACTACTTATAGGATGTGACCTTTGTCCTCGATTTTTGAGTTTAATTACTTTTTTTGGGGGTGTTTAGAAGGGAGAAAGTCCCTTCTTTATTTTTTTACATGATCGAATCTCATCATTTAGTTGACTTAGCATGGGACCTATTAGATTTTTCAACCTTGCAAGTCAAGACACACTCGAAGAAAATGGTGGTACATTGAATGCATGATTATATTAAATCAAATGGATGAGGTTATAGTTACTTCCCAAAACATTTAATCACTTTTTTTTTTTTTTTTTAGAATATGAAGGTACAATCAACCTAAGTTAATTTCACGAAATCTATTGCCCAAAATTGCACTTAGGAATCAAGATGTGACATTAGCCTTTGATACATTTGATTCTCAAGCTTAAGCTTGAGCTTGGCTTTTTAAGTACTCTACATGATCAAACTTGCCCTAGCTTTAAACTCTCGTGCATGCTAAATCATCTTCAATTTTCTTAATTGGCTGTGAATTTTACTTATAAATTGAAATTTTTCAAGGAAATCTATACCCTCGTGCAAAGCTGCCCCCTTATTTTTTGTATTACGACGCCTCCGGTCTCTTCCCTTCGTTCCTCGTACTATACTGCGAATCAAAGCAAGCTCAGAGAGAGAGAGAGAGAGAGAGAATGGAATCGCTTGACGAAACTGAAGCAACCCTAAGAGGCCAAGCACACATATGGAAACTTATGTATGCTGACTCGATGGCGCTGAAATGCGCGGTCGAGCTCCGAGTACCCGACATCATCCATTCTTACGGCGGCGGGCCCGTCACTCTAGCCCATATAGCCTCCCGCATTCCCTCCCCATCCCCCGGAACCGCCTACTTGGCACGCGTCATGAGATTTCTTGTCCGTAAGAACATCTTCTCCGCTAATCGTTGCCAACCTGACGGCGGCCATGAGAGTCACGAGACACTCTACAGCCTCACCCCCATCGTCGAGATGGCTCCTCCAGGGGCCTGGGTCGGAGCTCAGCCTTGCGCCGTTGGTGTTGATGGAAAACCACCCATGGATGATGTCCCCATGGCCTTACTTTGGCGATGCATCAAGACCGGCGGCATCGCATTTGAGATGGCTCACGGCCGCAAGGTTTGGGACTTCGCATCGGAGAATCCCGAGTTCAACCGCTTGTTCAACGATGGGATGGCGTGTCTGAGTGGGGTCGTGGTTAGGGGCATCGTGGAAGTGTATAAGGACGGCTTCGAGAGCATTGGATCTTTGGTCGACGTCGGAGGGGGGGGGGGGGGGGGGTGGTCGGCAAGACCCTGGCCGAGATCATTAAGTCATTTTCACACATTCAGGGGATTAATTTTGATCTACCTCATGTCGTTGCGACAGCACCAGCGCACGACGGAGTCACTCATGCTGGAGGAAACACGTTTGAGACCATACCGCATGCTGATGCAGTTTTCATGAAAGTACGTTTTATTGCCAAATACTTTATACATATTAATTAATTTGTGAATTTTGCATTTTTCCTATGGCACGTGATCAATTTTTTTTCTTTTTTCTATCCTTTTAATGTGTCAAAAGGATGGGAATCCATGAAGTGCGATAACAATTCTGTTTGAGTAATGCCATAGTCAAGGGAGAAATTATTCATAGTCCATAAATTATATGGGGGTCAAGCGCAAGCCTATCTAGATTCTTAGTCATATAAGTCTTATTATAAAACTCGCATAACTAATGATTTAAATTATATTGATCCACATGATTTATAAGCCACACAATGACTTTTCTAGTTAATGTGTAATTTTTTCTTTTTGAAATGTGCGTCTTTTCATTTTGTAATTCGTGTTCGCTGTTTCGGTAGAAAGAGTTTAGTTGCTTGCAACTACTTGTTTCTTTATTTTACACCTCTAAGATCTACATTTTCTGCCATCTTACAGGCGTTCTAAATTGATATGCTGACGTATTGACTTTTCCTTTATATCTTTATTTATGGGAATCAAGTTTATAGTAAAACAGTTCCATGGGACTCTATTTGTTTAATAAAGTAAACACACACTATATGCATAGCATCTAGAAGTCCTGGCCATGTTCTAAATTATTTGTGACAAATATATCGGATTTTGCATTATTCTTGTATCTAGTTTGTTACACTAGTAAATAAGTTTTGTGTAACCTCAAACTAGCACTATGTATAAGCCATACATACAAGCATGGTAGGGACCATGCATCTTGTTTTTGAATAAAAAGTCTTTATTTTTCTCCATTTTTTATTGGTGAAAATTTCCTCTTATTAATCTTTTAATTGGCGGGATTTCAAAAGTTTCTACATAACTCACACATAAACTCAGCGGCTTTATTTTTCTCTATCCCTAATTGAAAGGTAGCTCCTCAAAATGGAGATCTAATTAATGGTTATAAATATGAATATTACACACATATATATATATATATACACACATGCAAAAACACAAACTTATCCAAATATTGGTGTGGGGATGTCCTTTTTCTAGGGGTATGCTTCGTTTCCAGTTCAACTTAAGAATTGGAACAAATCGGTTGATTCCCACCAAATTTGGTCCAATTGATCTGGAACTGGGAATTATCAATTCGACTCTTAGTTCTTCCACGAACTAGACCTATCTGGCCCATAGTATAAATTTTTTTTTCCTATTCGAGAAGGGAAAAAGTATATATTATTTATGAAAGTTGTTTCTTCTTTTTAGTAGTAACTTACCTGTGATTAGTAATTTCACACTACACTAGAGTAACTTTCAATATATTTAGGTACTTTTGAGAAAGAAAATTAAACATTTTCAACAAATAAACAACACCACTGATTCTCGAGACAACCTTGAATTGATTGGTCTAGTGTAGGATGTTGTCCATCGTGGGATCGAACCAACCGATCATCCTTACTCTCTTTAATCCAACTATCAAAATATTGGTTGAAGAATACATATTCCAATAGAAATGGGGGAAACACAGCCTTAAACTTAGCATTAAAAAAAAAAAAAAACCTCAAAAAAGTAAAAAACCTTGTCATAGGCCCTTGAAATTGGCCCCCATCTCCTCTCCCCTATCGCCTCGCTCTCTCCCACTCTTCTTTGCATACCATTAGCTACTCACCATCGAACCGTCACATCACCGATAACCCTCCTCTTCAACCACCTCAATCAACATCCTCTCTCTCTCTCTCTCTCTCTCTCTCTCTCTCTCTCTCTCTCTCTCTCTCTCCCGTCACAACCTCATGCCACCATTGATCTAACCTCTATATTTTACAAGCTCGTCGCTCGTGCCTCATTGAGACCTCAGGTCTGAGATCACCAAGGTCATAATGAGGTCACCATCTCGGAGTTAAAGAGAGAGGGAGAGTGAGAGACAGTGTACATCTTGGGCAAGAGGGGTAGTTCTATGGGTGGCACAAACACATCTCAGGCCTCAGGGTATTAATGACAATTTCAATGGGTTTTCGCTCTCCCTCCCTCCCTCCCTCCCTGAGACCTCAGGTCTGAGATCACCAAGGTCATAATGAGGTCACCATCTCGGAGTTAAAGAGAGAGGGAGAGTGAGAGACAGTGTACATCTTGGGCAAGAGGGGTAGTTCTATGGGTGGCACAAAAACATCTCAGGCCTCAGGGTATTAATGACAATTTCAATGGGTTTTCGCTGAGTTGCCTTCTATGTAGAGAAAGCGAGAGAGATATATATTTTTTTTTCCTTTCTTTGAAAATGTGGGGTTACATTTTAGCCAATTATGTCAACTCTCCATAAGCACAAAGATTACACAATGAACACACTAATGAAGTAATGTAAAAAGAAACAATGATTCTCGATTCTAGTAATTCTCTATCTTTTGTTTTGCAGGGGATCATGCATGATTGGGGGGATGAAGATTGCATTAAGATTTTGAAGAATTGCATAAAAGCAATCCTAAAAAAGAATGGCAAGGTAATCATAGTTGATGTTGTGCTGAAACCATATGGCAATGGCATGTTCAATGAGAACGAACTGGTGTTGGATCTGGTCATGATGGTGCATTGCTTGGGCAGTAAGGAGAGGGATGAACTCGAATGGAAGAAGATCTTGGAGGAGGGAGGGTTTCCTCGCTACAACATCATCAAAACCCCTTCCTTGTCATCCATCATTGAAGCCTATCCTCTGTGATTTGGTCACGCTATAATTATGGAAGAAAAATAAATGCAAGTCCTATGCTCTTTCAATGAAAGACTTTAGTAGTTAAGATAGTTAAATTCACTGAGGTCTCTCGATCTAAGACCAAGTTTACCGATTCCTATCTATGAATAAATTAGGTACTATGTTTTGGCTTACTAATCAATGTGGTTTGTAGTCATTTATAGAGGATTATTCTCATATTGAATTGCATGCTTTCTAGTTTTTCCTGTACAAAGATGTTGCAACCTCTCTCCAAAGCCCTTACGCATGGTCAGGCGGAGGCTAATGGCTTGTTGAGTATTAGGCTTAGCACAGGCTTTCCCAAGGCCACCAATTCACGAATTATGGTCCAACTACCAATCGATTCGTGGAAAGTCGATTAAAAAACCTAAATAAAATATTGAGAGAAATATTTTAGAAATTATAAATGGGGATTATTACACTAGTTAATCAACTTGATGCCCTTTTGATACTTAATCTTGTTTAAACCCTAAGCTTTGATTCTTTTTGGATTTTCAAGCTTTTTCTAGGCATTTGTGGAAAATGAAAATCACTTTTCAGGCTTTTTCTATTTTTGGAAAATTTAAATTATTTTTAGATTTTTCTGATTTTTTTCAATATTAAAAAAAAACAAGGTTATATTATATTATTAAAAAAAGGTCGGACCGACCCGGGTCGGAAACGATCAGGGCAGCCAAACCCACAGCCGGATTGAGCCTAATACGCAGGCCCAGTTCGGTCCCCTCCCAAAATGAAGCCCATCCGAGAAGAATCGAAAACACGGCCATCCCAAAGCAAAGGAGACCCCTAAACTAGCCCAAATATTTTGTCTCTTCTAAAGCCCACTACAGCTGAGCTCTCTTTGAGCCCAAAGTCAAACCAAAATCCAGATCTTCTTGAGCCCAACAGACCCCTATCAACACTCAAGCCCACTCTAGCCAATCCCACGTCTTCCCCCTCACGGCTTCGCAGAAGCATTTCCTTGCCCGGACGCGCGCCTCCTCCTTTCCCAAGGTCCAAGAACAATGGCTGATGCAAACAGCTAGAAGGACCCAAGTCTTAATTAGAGTAGTTCGGGCACAATACAAGCCACGTCAAGCCACGGCGCGGCTGTCATATGTGGCCACAACCTGTCAACCACCACCGCCCCTCGTCTTTGCCAACCGAGAAGCGCCCACACGCAGAAACATGTCGCACGCCGAAAGAAACCACGACACGAGGGCATTCAAAGCAAAGGGCAGCGGTGGAAATCTACCGGAACACATTTGACAAACCACGAACACTTAAAAAAAGGGACGGAGGCCTAAGAATAAGTGTGTACCTTTCAGTTAGACATTTCGTCGAACAGGCGGAGGGCGTCAGCTGAAGGGAGGCTTCGAACTCGTCCAAGACACGAATTTAGACCAAAATCAGCAATTAATGAACGAGCGAGGTTCAAGCTCGGCACAGGGACAACTCATTTATACTCAGTATTAACAGAAGGACAGCAAGTTTCGGGCACAATGAAGACCATGAACAAGCGTCTAGTTTAGGTAATTTATCGAACACTCAGAATACGCAAAGTGAGGGGTGAGAAACGGGGACGACCGAGCCGAGCTCGAGCCGGGATTCCGAAGAAACGACACATACGACCCCAGAACAGCAGCACAAGCGCAAGGAAGGCCGGAAACTCCCGCAAGCCAGGCAAAGGCAGCGCCATTTGGCAAACACGAAACAGAACACGAGGAGAAGGGAATGGAGGCTGTCGGACGGCGGACAAGCTCGATGGATCGGGCTACGTCCGTCCGCCTCGCTCGTCCCCCAGCCGGGATCCTCGGGAAACCGGCCCCCCAAGATCGGAAAAGTCGAAAACCGGCGAAAACTCGAGGTCGGAACCTACCGAGGATCGGCACAAGGGAAGAGGGGGAAACTTCCATATGCTATTGACTCCGGCGAAGGCACAGTGGTCGCCGGGGGCTCAGTCGCTCCCTGCTTCGTCTACCTCCCCGGCCTCCTTTCTCTTTATAGACCCATCGCGTCGCACGTGGGGCGGGCGGGTTCGTCGCCGACCGGGAGTCCGGCCATCGCGTCGCCGGTCTGCCCCCTTGCCCGCTCTGCAGCTCCCGTCTTCTCCGCTCCGTGTCTTCAGTCACGCTCGTCCTCGATGGCGTGAGGAAGAAGAGAAGAGAAAGGGTGCCGGGCCAAGGGAAATGTGTTGGGCGAGATGGGCCCTGGGCCCAGAAGGGGGGAAGACAAGGAAATAGGGCTGTGGCGAAGGCCCAGCACCCGTGGGCTTCTTTTCTTTTTGTTGAAAGATTTTTTATTTAATGTAAAATAAGGGAAAGATAAAATGAAAAATATAACTTCAAAGATGCAAATAATATTAATGTCTAGGTGATGTGAAAAATATTTTTGATAGGCCAAATTGGTCTCTAGTTTTCTATGAAGTTTAATTTAGGTGTCGATAATAGATATGTCATATATTTGAAATAATGGCTCAAACCCTTATTATGGATGAAATAGTTAAGAAATGAAATTGAATAGGTGGTGCGCATATAAATACATCAATGGACGTCGTAAGTTACTGGTTAAATTAGTGTGGTCATTTTTCTTAGAACATGTAAATGAGAAAAATGAAGAACATTTTCTCCTATCTAGTTATCCATCAATGCAATTATACTGACCTCATAACAATCGGAAATACAAAGGGACAAGTGACTATGAAAATCCCAATTAATTAGATGACGCACAAGGGAAACAAAAGTTGCCAATTTATGTGTTTACCGTCCATTTTTAGTAGTGATGTTAATTCACTTTTTCTTCCTTTTACATCCATCGGTACTTCATATGAAATGAGTACATGAATATCGGGTTGCGTTCTAAAAGACCATAACAACTTTGAAATATAAATTAAAACTTCTATTATCTCAAAAGGTTTGTAGTAGGAAACTGCTTTACATATAACAATGAACGCTAATTCGAACGTTGATTTGACACGGTGCAAATCACCAGTAGGTAACCACTTAGAGTTCTAGGTATCATAAAGATTTTGATTCGGGTTGCATCAGATTGGAACACAAACCCAAATCCAAACCGAAATAAATAAGTTTATGACTAGAAGTCTAGGAAGGCGTTCTCAATGATTAATTCAATACTTCTAGTATGGTCTGATCTCCTTCCACTGCTCTTATGTAAGTGTCACGGGTCGGTCAAACACGATCGACCAAACAATGTGCGGCCTTAGGATTTGTGATCCCAAGTCAGCCTTTTCATTCACACAAATAAACACAAGGGTCAGCAGCACAAAGCGGCAAAAATATATAATATGAATGAGCTAAGCTCAAGTGATTCTAGTGTCACAAATTGAAGGAGGAGATCTGTAGTGTGTGAACACTTTAAAATGATTCATAATCAAGAAAATGTTGAATATTTATATTGTGGGGCCCTTTTTAGTTGTTCTAGTAGTCAAAGAGACCAATTCAATGCATCATTATTTAGCTAAATGTAAGGAATACCCATATGCGACTATTGAGAAAAGGCAAAAAAAGTTCCTCCGGTTAATTTGTTAGGGCCGGTAGTTCATCTGGTTCATGTGAATTTGACCAAAATGCTAGTCAAAAAGACCTAGCGACCATTTTATCCTTGATGAATTACCTTTCAAGTTTGTAAAAAATGAGGAATTTCAAATTCATGAATAGAATCTAGCTATAGTTTTTTCATCCCATCACATGACACATTGAGGCATCACCGTTACGATATGGGCAAAACGACAAAGCAAAACATTAGATCCTTCAACCTCCATTTTATAGTTTTGCTCTAGAGAAAACTTAACATACGATGAATTTAGCATGTCTATTAACTCTCCAAATTTCCCTTCAAAAGTAGTGATATTTGTAACTAATGGAAAGATAATGGCTAGGTTAATATTAGTCCTACTGATTGTGCAAACTACTCTTCTTTTTGCCACTTGCACATGACAAAAACTTAGACTCAACCGGTTCATGATATGGGTTTCCAAGTAGCTAGGTCTCTAAGCTTGTGCTTCTTAGTTCAATAAGTTATTTGACATCTCTCTCCATATTTTCTATCGTAAAGTAATACATTTATCTTTAATCCTTGGAAACATACTAAGCTAATACTTTGTAACTTTACCGCTTGATATTTTTGTGCTTGACATGTGCTTGACGTGTGCTTGGATACAAGTTTATCATAAAAATAGCTTTAAATACTTAAATGGCTAATGGTTCACATTAATCAAGTACTGAATACATTGAGATTAACTTGATTTAAACACTCGAGCCACTTAAATCAATTAAGTTACTTAAATTAGGGCTAATGAGCTTTTGCGAGATTCAATTTCAAAATTTGATATTCATCTAAACTTCACAGGAAGTGAATGGCCTCGACCTAGTAACAAAGTTGCTCCAAAGTGGTCAACAAGTCAAGAGTCGATTTGCTTGGTAAGCATCGTGTCCACATTTTTGTGATATGTACATAAAAATCGTCATTGGCTAAAACAAAACCAGAGAATTTCCGAGCTCTAATTTTGTTGCAAATATTTAGTGGAGTTAAAACTGGAAAAAAAAAAAGATTATAAAGTTGGTACGAAACTAAATAATTAAGTGGGGTCAAGATAAAAGAAAAACCGCGCATGAAAAGAAAGAAGGCACCTTTAATATTCTCTCTCTTCCCTCTTGTCAAAGATTGAAATGGAACGTGCATGATGCAACTGCAACCTCTCTCTCTCTCTCTCTCTCTCTCTAGAGTGAGGCTGAAGAGAAAGCATGGGAATTGCGTCCAGAGCGCCGATTTTGCATAGGTTGGGAGACTTTTTTGCTTAGCTTTTTGTGTTTTGCCAACCTTCATTTACCGTCATAAGCAATTTTTTATTTAATTTTTTTTATAGTCTCTTTCCACTTTCTAGTTTGACACTTTCATTTACCTAAATGTGTTATGGCTAAGACTATCACTTGAAGGGGAGTGAATATTTGATGTTGCGGAATTTAAATTAATATTGCAACTAAACAATCCCTGGGATAATAAGCGCAAAGGTCAAATTTTACCGGTATGCAATTTCTATTGCAATTAAATATAGAGAAAGTAAGGAATAAAAAATTGCACATAAAAGATGTAATGGTTTGGCTTTTGCAAGCTTATGTCCACTCTTCCGCGTTGACAGCTTATTGCCTAAATTTCACTATTAAGAACCAATCATAGGTCATAAGATTTGAGCAGTGAATACTCAAGCTCATGTAAATAACTCCTTACACATTCTCAACTTCTAAATGATTATACAATGTCACTCACAAACATGAATGTATTTGATCACGGAACACTATTCAGACTTTAAAATTAAAAGTTTCAATTCTCTTGAGTTGTGATTAATTCTTCCAGCTTCAAGATCTCCTTTTATACTCCTCCTAATCCAAGCTGACCTTTAGACAAATCTCCAGGAGGATTATCCAACAAATCTACCCATTGGCCTGGATTTTGCTTAAATTGTCTGATTACTTCATTGAAGATGATGCATCACACAAATTCTGTTGCCCATACAGTAGTTTTAGTTTGCATAAGTCAAGTGCTTCAACTTAGAAAGAATGTTTCGCCTCAAGTACACATAGGTTCACAACTCAGGGTTTGTAATGCAGGATGGGATCTCAATCCTTATTCAGGTCGTACTCCGGGTCATCCTTGGGATCTTCTCCTGGCTCCTCATTTGGTTCCTCACCAAGGTCCTCTTTTTCAGGTTCTTCCTCCTCCGGTTCCTTCTCTTTGGGGTTCCTCCTCCCAGTTCTCTTTTGGGTACACTTCTTCTTGTTCGACCTCTCCTTCTAGCATGCTCTAGCTGGAGTCTACTGTTGATTGCTTGGGAGAGTCGGTGTCACTCTCGAGCTTGAGATCTCTAGCATCAGTCATTGTTCCATCCTTGGGATCTGAATGCTTCCTCTAAAACAAATAGAGGTTCATTACTTTCTGGCATAGAACTTTCCCTTTGCCCATCATGATACTCATGGTACTGCGATCGATACTCGTGAGGCCTCAAGTCATCTTTTCCCACATCAACCCAGACGGTCGACTTAATCAAGATGTACTCTAGTCCTTCTGGGTGAGGGTGTATCGGGAAGTGAGTTTCTATTTCAGTGACTTTTTCGGGTGTACCGAAATGCATGGGAGGACAAGGAGGCGGAGGTGCTGCCATCTAGGGATCTGAAATGTTATCCCACAATCGGGAAGAGACTACGTCTCAGCGAGTTTTACCCTCTAAGACCCGATTAGGAAGCCAATACAATCTAGAGGATGCTTAAGCACAACATGAGTCAGATGACTTACCTTAACCTTAATTCCATTCCCGCAAGTCAGTATATATATTAAATATACACTATCACATCACATCACTCAATTAGATCGAATTACATGTTAAGCAGATCATTTCCCAGTTATTTTAATCCATACTATTCATTTTCCCGATGATATATATATATATATATATATATATATATATATATATATATATATATATATCTAGTTACCGAGTCACGTGCATTCTCCAAGGAGACATATCTAATCACCAAGTCCTGTGCAATCTCTAAGGTGACATACTTAATCATTGAGCCACGTGCATTCTCAAATGTGATATTCCAAATCACTAAGTCACGTGCATTCTCTAAGGTGACGTACTAATCACTGAGCCACATGCTATCCACATGTGATTTATTTTATCTGCAAGTCATGTGCATTCTCAAGGACGACACTCTAGGTCTCTGAGCCATGTATTACAACTCTCTTTCTAATTACTATATATTAAATCAATAGGTTAAGTGCATTCTCCAGGACAACCTTCTTGGTCTCTGAGCCACGTAATATAACTTTCTTTTCTATCACTTTATATATAGTCCATCAAAACATTAATGGCACTGTAGACCCACGCTTGGTCATTTCCAATCAATTACTGAAATTGAATAGCTTAGGAATAAAATCCTAAAATCATATTTAATTCAATTCAACACAATCAACGCTCAAATAAATAAACGAACCGCATCATGATAATCAGCATAAAATTTCGATTATCGGCTATCCTTGCCTAATTTCCGAAAAATAAATAAATAAATAAATAATTTCGAAAATTATTAAATAAATAAAATAAATCCAATTTAGGCCCGTAATGCCTAATTAGAAGCCGAGACGAGCTCAAAAAATTACTAAGACTTGTTCAATAAATAATAGGGCTTGTCTACTTGTTAATTATACTAACCATTTGCCTAACATGCATAGGTAAATCTCTAATTTAATTATTATAATCTAATATATCCAACTAATTGCACTTAATTAAATATAATCAACCCATAAGCATCATTAGCATAATAATGAGGGATTAGTGAGCAAAAATCACCCATTTAATAATCCGTTCGGATCAAAACGTTGAGAACGTTGCGGGGGACGTTTTTCTCTAAAGCGGGCTTAAGATCCGAGGTTCGAAAACACCTCAAAATGGGCTTGGAAGTTGTTGTGAGACCCACTAAAATATTGATCTAATCTTGCTGAAAATGAGAGGAAATTAGCTTGGTTTAGGCGGGAATTGATTGGAAAGGAGGAAATAGGCCAAACCAGGCTAGATGTGGACTCACGAGGGTCGAACGGGGTCGGGACAGCTCCAGGTGAGCTACAACAGATCTAAAATAGCTGTTGGATTGTGGGAGGGGCGAGTGAGGAGACGGGATTAGCCGTGGTGTGCGTGGCAAGGTGGCGTGGCTCCGACATGCGAATGGTGACGGCGCGACGGTCTTGGCGGCGACGAGCTTGCTCCGGCTGCTCCTATTGGTTGCTGGCATCGAGAATGGAGGGGAGGGAAAGGTTTAGGCCGGCTAAGGGAGAAAGAGAGGGAAGGGATAAGGATGTGCCTGGAGACAAGGGCTCCACTTGCCTCAACTTTCCATCCCATGGTCTCTTTGATCATTTCCAGCTAAGCATGGCTTCCTTGGCTGTCCATGAGCCACCAAGGCCCACTTCTAGAAGTTTGAAGCGGTCCAAAAGTTGCCAGTGGTGGGGGCACACGAATTTATTTCGATTTTTCATCAATTGGACCTTGACTCAACACCAACCTGGCTCAATAAAATTAACCGACATCTCACCAATCCATTTGGCATTTTTCCACACCCATACAATCCACTTGCTTCCCAATTTTGTGATAAAAAACAATCCCCGGGCTTTTCCAAACAAAAAAAGTCCTATGCCGACTTTTTCCCAAAAAGTCTCAAGTTGCAGAAAAATCTTCTGAGACTGAGTCGACGTTCCTAAAATTTATTGTGACATGACAAGATCTTCAATTTCTGAAATTGGACTTGAATTCGCAGTTAATTTCCACTCGGTGCGTTTTTAGTGTGACCTAGGCTACCGGATAGTTTTCAGAAGTTTTTAGTACAAATGACCCATGGTCGATTTTCTTCGAGCCACAATGAACCCACTCGACTCAATGGCAACTCTCGATTGTCATGAAAATATTGAGGATTCAAATACGGGCATAGGTACCAAAACGATAGAAGAATCAATTTAGAGCCGGTCGACGAAAATTTTCCAATTTAGTAGTGTCACTCACGATTAGCCACATATCTTAGTCGAATAGATCTATCTCCGGTCTCAAATCAATTTTTAACTATGCCATTATGGTCTCTAAAGATGAGCACGGTCGAGAAGTCGATTTCCAGTTGAATTCTCAAGTTTATTGCCTTAAAATTCCTTATTGACTTCCTTGAATAGTCTAATTATCTCGAGAGTGATCAGCTCTGAGAACAGCCTTATAGGCGCATCAATAAAATGCCTGATTTATCTAGTAGAAAAAAGAATTGAAAATCTGGGATGTTACAATGGGGCTCCGGTTGAGCTTGACGGGCTTAGGGGACGGCTTGGGGTCGTGGCTGGAGCGGAATGGACAGTGGATGAGCGCGGAACCAGCGCGGCACGTGCAAGGCTCATGGGTAGCGCGACGGCAAGCAGTGGCGATCTAGGCGGCTCGGCAACGGCAAGGGGCTTGAGGCTTGGTTTTTCTGCAACTTTGGGAGCTCAATTATGCCTCTAGTATAGAAAGCAAGTTCTGAAGAAAAAGGAAGAAGCCAGCTGCCCTTGGAGGGTCCCTCCAAGCTCAAATATCCTCCCATTTGATCATTGCCTTGGTCTCTTCCATGTTTGCCCTATCCTTAGCCATTTTGTAGCCACTAAGCTTCCTCAGGAAGCCAAGGAAGTGGTCCAAAGGTTGAGGACCATGGGTGCTAAGAATTTTGAAGCATTTTCCCCAAATCTACTTCAATTTCTTCTTGAATTGATTCAATTCGGCCCCCATAAATTCAACTAAGATGTTCTCGATCAAGTTGACATTTTTCCTCACCAATAGAATCGACTTGCATCCCAAAACGCGATAAAAAATGATCCATTGAATTTTCCAGACAAAACGGCTCTATATTGAATTTCCGCCAAAAATCTCGATTTGCGAAAAAATTTTCGAAAGATGAGTCAACGTTCCTAAAATAAATCGTGACATGACAGAATTTTCAATTTCTGAAATCAGACTCAAATTCACGGTTAATTTCAATCTGGCATAATTTAGCGTGACCTAGCTTACCGGGTAGCTTTTAGAAATTTTTAGTACAATTGACTCGTGATCTATTTATTTCGAGTCACAATGTACATCTTCGACACATTGACAACTCTCGGTTGTTGTGAAAATCTCGAGGTTTCAATTACAGACACAGGATACCAAAGTGATAGAAAAATTGGTTTAGTGCCAATCGATGAGAATTTTGCAATCCGGTGGAATCACCCACTCTTTAATCACCTATCTCAGTCGAATTGACTTATCTTTGATCTCTAATCGATTTTTAACTGTGCCATAACAATCTCTGCAAATGAGCTCGGTCAAGTAGTCGATCCTTAGTTTGAATTCTCAAGTTTATTGTGTTAAAATCCCTTAATGGCTTCACCTGATAATTTAGTTATCTCGTGAGTAATCAGCTCAAAGAATAGCATTATAGACGTGACGATGAAAGGCCCAATTCATTTAATTGAAAAACAGAGTTTGGAATTCAGAATGTCACTGTAGGCTAATTCCACATCTTGATTTCCAAGTGCAATCTGAGCAATAAATTTCGCCAAATTAACTCAGCTTGATTTGAGTTTAAAAGCACCAATCTAATGAATGGTTGACTTTTCTACTTTATGTCTCTCCCGATTTCATCTATCAATCATCTTCTGGTTTGAGCTAGTCTCACCCTCCTCCCTCTCTCTTGTTGATTTTGTTTGTGTTTTTGTTTCATATTTTCTTTCGATTTAGATCTAGGGGTTTTCTTCTCCTAATCAAATTTTAGATCTAACAAGTTGAACTCTCTTGATCTAATTATACATCTAAGAACTATCATCTCCTGATTTAAATATGAAAATTTAATAATTTTACTTTCGAGGATTTGATGCATTAGTGCTCTGTTTGTTTATAAGTCCTCTACATTCAGCTTCAATAGTGATCACAGAAGCATCTTGTTGAATTTGTTCTCCCATATGTCAAATTCATGCTCATTCAATATGTTTTGGTTTTCTCTGTACGGTGATGATGTAAAGGATGACGAAGTGCGCACCGATAACTGGCAACACCCTATTTACTAGAAAATAAATATTTGACATGTGCTCATGATTGACGAATATATAAAATGCAATGTTCGGCTGCCGATTATTTTGCTTGATAAATCCATTTATATAGAACGAGCATGTGTCCAACCTACGATGCCATGTTGATGCTTCTTGTTTTATGAATTTGACTTTGTTTTGTACCCAACCTACGATGCCATGTTGATGCTTTTTGTTTTTTGGATTTGACTTTGTTTGGTAGTATTATGGGCTTTGTTGTGCTTCAATATTCTTTTTTATGAACTTTATGTACTTCTTATATATTCTTTTTGAGCAATGAATATGATTTTTTTGGAAAAAAAATTCACATAGTTAAAAACAAAAGTGTTTAATATTCCCCAAGATGAACCTCGTCGAATTAACCTGATCATGCATTCAAAGCAACATGACCAAGTTGGAAAAATGAATCGTGCCATTTGATACTCAGTGATTGGCCTAGATGATTGGAGATGTCATGCTATCTGAAGACGCCCAGAAGATTTCTCAATCCTTTATCATAGTGACGACCTTGTGAATAAAATATGCGCTGGCTCCATTAGTATAGTGCCAAAAGCATATGGTGATGGGTTGCCTTTCCAATGCTTGCGCATCATGTCTTCTTGAATGTAAGGGTGCGGAGTTGAATTAGTCGTGCATGTTGTGACTTGTGATGTTGATAAAGAGAGAAGGTGATTTCCCCCCATAGACGTCAATGGATGGACCAAAGCTAAAGAGCTCAATATCGACGGCAACCAGACATGGTCTCCTTTGCATTGTTTGCATGAGAACTTTGTTTGAATTCCGGAGCTTCGTATTCACTAGTGATGTCATATGACATGATTTCACTGAATTTATGAACAAATTAAGTATTTCGGTTGCATTAGCATTAGGTGGTTCTATAGTTAAAATGGACATAAAATACAAGGGATAAAAATCGGCGACTTAAAATTAAAGTCATGTGAAGATTACTACTAACATTAGATGCATCGAGCACCTTCATTGTGCAGAAGCTCTTAATCATGTATAAATGTTAATAAATATCAACATATCAAGTAATTAGTTATAGTGATTTTAATATTTTCTCAATGTTATATTAACTTTTCATACTCGAAAAGTAATTATGTAATGATCCTAAAAGGAAAAATAACTTTTCAACATACAGGAAATTAGTACATCTATCTACATGGTTAATAACTTCTTTTTTACTAAATTGGGAGAGTTTGCACTAAGCCTAATAATTAACAAGCCATTAGTCTCTGTCTACCCATGTGTAGGGGCTCTGAAAGGAGGTCGCGACATCTATGTACAAGAAAAGCTAGAAAACATGTGATCCAACATGAGAATAATCCTCTGTGAATGATTACAAACCACATTGATTGGTAACCTAAAACGTGGTAATTGGATTATTCATAGATAGGAAACCGTAAACTTGGTCTGAGATCAAGAGACCTAAGCGAATCCAATTGCCTTAACTACCGAAGTCTTTCATTAATGGAGCATAGGACTGCATTTATTTTTCTTACATAATTGTAGCTTATCATAGTGGATAGGCTTCAATAATGGATTGCAAGCAAGGGGTTTTGATGATGTTGTAGCGAGGAAACCCTCCCTCCTTCGAGTTCGTCCCTCTCCTTACCGCCCGAGCAAAGCGCCATCATGACCAGATCCATCACTAGTCCAGTCTTGTCAAACATGCCATCACCCTCTGCTTTCAGCACAATATTTGCTATGATCACCTTTCCATTCTTTTCTGGGATTGCTTTTCTGCAATTCTTCAAAATCTTGACACAGTCTTCATCCCCCCAATCATGCATTATCTCCTGTAAAACAAACAACATAGAATTATTAGAGTCGAGAATCACGGTTTCTTTTTACACTATTTCATCAATGTGTTCATTGTGTTAATCTCTATGCTTATGAAGAGTTAACATAATTGGCTAAAATGTAACCAATGTTTTCCACAAAGGGAAAAAAATATATATATTCTCCTCCTCTCTCTCGATTGCTCTACACAAAAGGTAACTCAGCGAAAACCCATTGAAATTGTTACCAATGCCTTGAGGCCTGAGATGTTTTTGCACCACTCATATGACCGCCCCTCTCTCGCCCAAGATGCACACTCTCTCACCATCCCTCTCTCTTTAACTCCGAGATGGTGACCTCATTATGACCTTGGTGATCTCAAGCCTGCAGACCCATTGAGGCACGCCTATAAAATTGAGATTTATAGGGCCTATGGTAAGGTTTTTAACTTTTTGAGGATTTTTTAATGCTAAGTTTAAGGCCATGTTTCCTCCATTCCTATTGGAATATTTTTTTCCTCAACCACTATTTTGATAGTTGGATAAAAGAAAGTAAGGGTGATCGGTTGGTTTGCTTCCTCCATTCCTAAGTCGAATAAGGACCGAAGTACACCCCTTAAAAAAGGACATCCTACAACAATATTTGGATAAGTTTGTGTTTTGGCGTGTGTGTATATAATATTTGTGCGTGTGATATTAATATTTGTAACCCACTATTCAGAGCTCCAGTTTGAGGAATTATCTTCCAATTAGGGATTGAAAAAAAATGATGCTGCTAAGTTTATGTGTCAGTTATATAGAAACTTTTGAAATCCCACCAATTAAAAGACTAATTAGAGGAAATTTTCTGCAATTAGAGATGGAGAAAAATAAAGCCTTTTTATTCAAAAACAAGATGCTCGGTCCCTACCATGTTTGTATGGCTTATATATAGTGCTAGATTGAGGTTACGCAAAACTTATTTGCCAATGTAACAAACTAGACACGTAAATAATGTGAAATCTGATATATTTGTCGCAAATAGTTTAGAACATGGCTAGGACTTCTGGATACCACTATACATATGGAGTGTGTGTTTACTTTATTGAACAAATAGTCACATGAAACCGTTTTCCAGTGAACTTGATTCCCCATAAATAAAGATATAAAGGAAAAATAAATACAACAGCACATCAATTTAGAACGCCTATAAAACAACAGAAAAGGTAGATCATGAGCTGTAAGATAGAGAAGCGAGTAGTTACAAGTAACTAAACTCCTACCAAGCCATGCGAACACGGATTACAGAATAAAAAGATGCACATTTCAAAATGATGAAACTACACATTAACCGGAAAAGTTACCGTGTGTCTTATAAATCATGTGGATCAATATAATTTTAATCATTAATTACGCGAGTTTTATTATAAGACTTATATGTGAAGAATCTGGATAGGCTTGCACTTGACCCCCATATAATTTATAGACTATGAATAATTTTTCCCTTTACTGTAGCATTACTCGAACAGAATATTTATAGCAGTTCATGGATTCGCACCCTCTTGACACATTAAAAGGACAAAAAATTAAAAAAAAGAAATTGATCATGTGTCATAGGAAAAATACAAAATTCACGAATTAATTAATATGAATAAAGTATATGGCAGTAATACTCACCATCATGAGAACTGCATCAGCATGTGGTATAGTCTCAAACATGTTTCCTCCAACATGAGTGACTCCATCATGCGCCGGCGCCGTTGCAACGACATGAGGTAGATCATAATTAATCCCCTGAATGTGTGGAAATGACTTAATGATCTCGACCAGGGTCTTGCCGATCCCTCCTCCGACATCGACCAAAGATCCAATGCTCTCGAAGCCGTCCTTATACACTTCTATGATGCCCCCAATCGTGATCTTGCTCACACACGCCATCCCATCGTTGAACAAGCGGTTGAACTCGGGATTCTCTGATGCGAAGTCCCAAATCTTGCGGCCGTGAGCCATCTCGAATGCAATGCCGCCGGTCTTGATGCAGTCGCTAAAGCAATGCCACGGGGACATCAACCATGGGTGGTTTAACATCAACACCACAGGCGCGAGGCTGAGCTCGAACCCGGGCCCCTGGAGGAGCCATCTCGACGATGGGGGGAGGCTGTAGAGTGTCTCGTGACTCTCATGGCCGTCATCAGGTTGGCAACGATTAGCGGAGAAGATGTTCTCACGGACGAGGAGTCTCATGATGCGCGCCAAGTAAGCGGTTTCGAGGGATGGGGAGGGAATGCGGGAGGCTATTTGGGCTAGGGTGACGGGCCCGCCGCCATAAGAATGGATGATGTCAGGTATTTGGAGCTCGACGGCGCATTTTAGCGCCATGGAGCCGGCGTATGCATTCATCAGACTCGATATGTGTGCTTGGCCTCTTAGGGTTGCTTCAGTTTCATGAAGAGATTCCATTCTCTCTCTCTCTCTCTCTCTCAGAGTTTGCTTTGATTCGCAGTATAGTACGAGGAATGAAGGGAAGAGACCAGAGGCGTCGTAATATATAGACACAAGAAGGAAGAAAAAGAATTCTAGAAGTGCCTACTCTCTTTTCATGCGCAATTTTTCTTGTATCTTGACCCTACTCAAAAATTTAATGTCGCACTAACTTGATGGATCCCAAGTTTTAACTCCACTTAACGTTTGACACCGAAATCAGAGTTTGGAAATTCTCCAGTTTTGTATTAGCAAGCAACGACTTTATGTACATCTCACAGAGAAGAGACACAATGTTTGCCAACCAAATTGACCTTGACTTGTTCACCATCCTGGAACAACTTCGTTATTAGGTTGTGGCCATTCACTTCCTGTGAAGTTTAGATGAAAATCAAATTTTGAAATTGATATTACTTGAATTAAATTGCTCTTGAAAGCTCGTTGGTCCTCATTTAAGCAGCTTAATCGATTTAAGTGGCTCAAGTATTAAAATCAAATTAATCTCAATGTATTCAATACTTGATTAATGTAACCGTCAGACAATTAAGTAGTTAATGCTATTTTTATGATAAACTAGGATCCAAGCACACGTTTAGCACAAAAAAAACCAGGTGGTGCAGTTACAAGGTACTGTAAAAACGTGTTACCGCCACTAACGTGAGCGATGACGATTTTGATAGCGACCTTTAAGACTTTGTGACCCGCAAGAGAGCTCACCCTTTCAATGTTTTCCATACTAAAATTAAGTTGCGTCTTCGGCCTCACACTCATCACGTGTCTCTCTGTTGATGGCCCACCCTTGGAGACTTGCCACGCTCAAGCCAAGGTCCGTCTTGACCCACCATCGTCATTACGTTTCTCTTCTCGCACAATTTGGTTGAAGGGTAGAGCCTCTAAATTCCAGGTCGGAACTCTCTCTCGTATATAAAGGGGCAAAGCCAACCCGACCCTCACATTGCAGAAGATTATTCTAAGGACCAAGGAGACGACGCAGTCACGGGGGAACTCGAGCTCAGACCGATCATACCCCTGATCGCCAGTGCAGTTCAATTCTAATTTCTAAAACACTTTTCTCAATATTTTACTTAGGTTTTTTGATCGACCTACCACAAATCGATTGGTAGTTGGACCATAATTCATGGGGAGAATTACCAAAAAAGTCATAAACCTATTGCAATTGTGCCAATTTAGTCATAAACTTTTTTTTTTCGGCAAACTTAGTCCTAAACCTTTTACAATTGTGCCAATTTAGTCAATCCGGCCAAAATTGGCTAGCCGGCGAACGATTTTTTAATAATTTTTTAAATTTTTTCTTTTGTTTTTTTTTTTTCTTCCTATCTTCTTCTTCCTCGGCGGCGCGGCCGGCCGGCCGGCAAGCGAGCCGGCGAGGTCGCCTCGCCGCGCCACCGGCGAAGGCGAGCCTCGCCCTAGTGACGGCTAGGCCGCGTCGCCGTCGCCTAGCCAAGGCGAGGCTTGGCCTCGCCCAGCCATGGCGAGGTCGAGCCTCGCCGGATCGGCGACGGTGGCCTCGCCGTCGGCCGGGCGAGGCTCGCCGCCAATGGCCGGCGGGGGCGAGCCTCGCCCGCCCATGGCGAGGTCGAGCCTCGCCGGATCTAGCGACGGCAGCCTTGCCGGCCACTGGCGAAGTCGACCCTCACCTTGGCTGGGCGAGGGTCGACCTCGCCAGTGGCCGACGAGGCCGCCGTCGTTGGGCGAGGCTTGCCCTCGCCGGTCCATGGCGGCGAGCCTCCCCGGCGACGGTGAGGCCACCGTCACCGGATCTGGCGAGGCTCGACCTTGCCATGGCTGAGCGAGGTCGAGCCTCGCCTTGGCCGGGTGACGGCGGCCTCACCGTCGTTGGGCAAGGCTCGCCTTCGCCAGTGACCGGCGGGGGAGAGCCTCGCCAGTGGCCGGCGAGGTCAGGCCGGCTGGCCAGCGCCGGCCAAAGGAAGAAGAAGATAAGGAAAAAAAGAGAAAAAAATTAAAAAAAAGAAAAAATTCGAAAAAAAATTTAAAAAATTATTAAAAAATCGTTTGCCGGCGTCCACGTCAGCGTCGGCCGGCCAATTTTGGCCGGATGGATTGAATTGGCACAATTGTAAAAGGTTTAGGACTAAATTGGCCAAAAAAAATGTTTAGGACTGAATTGGCATAATTGCAATAGGTTTAAGACTTTTTTGGTAATTCTCCCATAATTCGTGAATTGGCAGTGGGAAAGCCTGTGCTAAACCTAATACGTAACAAGCCATTAGCCTCTGCCTACCCATGCGTAAGGGCTTTGGATGGAGGTTGCAACATCTATGTTTAGGAAAACCTAGAAAGCATGTGATCAATATGAGATAACCCTCTGTAAATGAATACAAACCACATGTTGTGACCTTCCCAAAGGTGAATTACTCAAAGAAGGGTAATGGATTACTAAGTTTGAAGACTTGGCACGGGCCTTCCCAAGTCTTTCCCATGATAACTTGATACTAAGAAATTAATCCATTTAAACATGCAACTATACTCAATTTGAAGTCACCACTAACCAATTAGGGTTGATTAGAAACCCAAGTAAAGTAGGGAGAATACTTTATTTTTTACGCTAGATTAATCTAACGCTCTTTCAGTACCTTTTCATTTTAATTTCAAAATATTTTGCACGCAATCTTGATTAATTTTTACTTAGGCTGCTAACATGCAAAGGGTGGTCATGCAGATACACAATCAATAAAATAACATTCAATAAACCGAAGTGATAGATTGCAAGAAATTATAAACTACAACTTTATTAAAGTCTACTCTCTAAAAATGCATGCCCTAAACATGATTTCTAAATGACATGACACCTAATTTTTTTAAATATTAATTATATGCAATCTTAATTTAAATTTGATATGCATGATTTCTACTCTAATGACATGTGAGATGCAATTTATATTACTTAACTTGAACCATCACAATATGTGTGCAATTTAATTCACATGATCCCAAATATGCGTGTGCTACATGAGGATGACGTGGTAATTCTATATGCATGTTCATTCTATGATTTTTCTTCTTTTTTTATTTAAATAATGCAACTACTATAAATTCTCTTTTTTTCTTATATATGCAACCTTCACTAAATAATAATGACATGAAATGGGATTAATTGCGAATTAACCTATTAAATAACCAAGTAAATGACCTTTGTGTTTTCCTTTTTTTTTAATAAATGACTTAATAATTTTTATTGAAAAGAAAGTAACATAACAATGCAACGCTCATCTTTTGGCATTTTGCTTTTTTTTTTTCGATAAAAAAACTACATGATAGGAATACTAAAACATTAAACGTAAAACTTGTGACTCACTAATTAAAGCGCAACATATGCCATCCATATAAAGAAATCTATATGACCTAAATAACATTTTTTTGTTCCTTTTTTGGTTTTATTAAAGGAAAATTATCTTGACATTATACGAATCTTAAAAATCAAGATGCTTGCTTTATACATGAAATGTGTACGGACCTAAATTCTAGATATGATATATGATGCATGATATGTGAGGTGCACGTGACGATGACGCACCAAAATGTATGTCCTATTAATAATCTACCAATACGAATCAATGACATATTATCTTGATGTGAATCAATTACGCTATCCATAAATTTGCCATGAAAAGTTGAAATAATAAAAAATCTAACCCGACGTCTCGCGTCTCAATATTTTTTTATTACTATGACTTAATATGACAAGTTTTCTAATCGGATAACAATTAAATATGACAAAACAAATCAAGTCAGAATCACAAGCTAAGAATCTGAATATTTGAACTGAATTTAGTCTAAAGAGATTACCTAGTCCAGGTTTTCTGGAGGGGACGTCGACGAGGCTTGCAAATCGTAATCAGTGATCTGAAGGAACGATTGCTGAACGTCCTCTCTACTTGTGTGATGGCGGAATGAATTATATCCCCCAACGCTCGGCCTTCTTTTGATTATCCTCCATGTGGACGTGTTGGAAGTTTCTGGGGGAACTCTTTAAAAATTTGCTAGCCAGTTGGACAACACGGCAAGATGTGGTGCAGGTGCTAGCGACAATGAGGCGCTAACCAACAAGGGAGATTAGCGCAACGGCATCGTCGTGGGTGGGGACACAGTCCGGCAAAGCAGCTACAGCAAATGGTTGTCGTCACTGAGGAGTGCGGTGACCGCTAGTCACGGCCAGGATCAAGGAGCAACTATGTCTTCGTGGGTGTAGAGAAGGCAGAGGGCTCAGGCGTAGGAAGTGGGGCGCCACAAGTTGACGAAAGCGAGGTCACTGCCGGGACAAGGCTTGGCCGTGGCAGCTCTACTCTCTCCCTCTATCTCTCTATCGTGTTTTCTTTTTTCTACTCCTCCATGTCACTCACGAGCACTCTACCAATTGCTATCACCATTCCCTTTAACCAAACCCCACCTTAAACGAAGCCTCCCAACACTTTTTGCAATTTTCCCCCCTATGAAACCACACGAGCACCTTTTGTCAAAAATTTTCACCCCTTTCAAATGAAACTCCACCAGCACTTTTTTAAATTTCTCTCCCCCACTTTAAACGAGGCCTTGTACTCTCTATTTATAGAGAAAAAAAAAGTTTGTTTTGCAAGTGAAGATTTTCCAATATGATTGCATATATTCACTCAATCGCTGAAGATCATCTTTCGAAGAAAAAGGATGCACTCAACAAGAAAATGATTCCAAAATATAAAATCCTTTGTGAAGATTTTCCAAGATAATTCACTCAATTGTTAAAGATCATTTTCTGAAAATGCTCTATTATCTAAAATCTAAAATCTTTCAAAATCTCCCTTTACAACCAAATGTTTTACTTTATAGATTATTTCTTATCCTCTCTTTTTCTTTTTCTTTTTTAGAACAATTTTTTTTTATAGAGATAAGTTAAATATTATTGTTACCTAAATGTAAATGTTATGAAATGCTTAATGTAGTTTTTATATGACGAAAAAGTAAATAAAATAGTCAAAATTTAGGTGTCGACAACTGCCTTTCTTTGAATGAGAGCTTGTAGAGGTTTCCTTTAAAGATAAATGAAACCTAAATTTAAACCATGCAAAATGAATGTGCAAATGTTAATATGCTAACTCTTTTTCAGGAATGGACTCCAATGAGTTTAATCCTATTTTTTAAATGTTGCAATAAAGAATGCAATGTAAATGCAATGATTTGGTCAGGAACATAGAACTTAATGATTTTTCTTCTTCTTATTTTTTTTAAATAATGCAACTCCGATAAATTGTCTTTTCTCTTTTTAATATATATATATATATATATATGCAACCTACACTAAATAATAATGACATGTGGGATTAATTATGAATTAACCTATTAACTAACCAAGTAAATGACCTTTGTGTTTTCCCTTCTTCTTTTTTTTTAATAAATGACTTAATAATTTTTATTGAAAAAAAAAAGTAACATAATGATGTAACACTCATCTTTTGGCATTTTCTTTTTTTTTTCTTTTTCTTTCGAGAAGAGAAACGTAATGACGATGGTGGGTCAAGACGGACCTTGGCTTGAGCGTGGCAAGTCTCCAAGGGTGGGCCATCAACAGAGAGACACATGATGAGTGTGGGGCCGAAGACGCAACTTATTTTTAGTATGGAAAACATTGAAAGGGTGAGCTCTCTTGCGGGTCACAAAGTCTTAAAGGTCGCTATCAAAATCGTCATCGCTCACGTTAGTGGCGGTAACACGTTTTTACAGTACCTGGTAACTGCACCACCTAATTTTTTTTGTGCTAAACGTGTGCTTGGATCCTAGCTTATCATAAAAATAGCATTAACTACTTAATTGTCTAATGGTTACATTAATCGAGTATTGAATACATTGAGATTAATTTAATTTTAATACTTGAGCCACTTAAATCGATTAAGCTGCTTAAATGAGGGCTAACGAGCTTTCAAGAGCAATTTAATTCAAGTAATATCAATTTCAAAATTTGATTTTCATCTGAACTTCACAGGAAGTGAATGGCCACAACCTAATAATGAAGTTGTTCCAGGGTGGTGAACAAGTCAAGGTCGATTTACTTGGCAAGCATTGTGTCTCCTTTGTGAGATGTATATAAAGTCGTTGTTGGCTAATACAAAACCGGAGAATTTCCAAACTCTGATTTCGGTGTCAAATTTTAAGTGGAGTTAAAATTAGGGATACATCAAGTTAGTGCGACATTTGAGTAGGGTCAAGATACAAGAAAAATTGCGCATGAAAAGAGAGTAGGCACTTCTAGAATTCTTTTTCTTCCTTCTTGTGTCTATATATTACGACGCCTCCGGTCTCTTCCCTACATTCCTCGTGCTATACTGCGAATCAAAGCAAGCTCTGAGTGAGTGAGAGAGAGAGAGAGAATGGAATCTCTTCATGAAACTGAAGCAACCCTAAGAGGCCAAGCACACATATTGAATCTGCTGAATGCATACGCCGGCTCCATGGCGCTAAAATGCGCGGTCGAGCTCCGAATACCCGACATCATCCATTCTTATGGCGGCGGGCCCGTCACCCTAGCCCAAATAGCCTCCTGCATTCCCTCCCCATCCCTCGACACCGCCTACTTGGCGCGCATCATGAGACTCCTTGTCCGTGAGAACATCTTCTCCGCTAATCGTTGCCAACCTGATGACGGCCATGAGAGTCACGAGACACTCTACAGCCTCCCCCCATCATCAAGATGGCTCCTCCAGGGGCCCGAGTTCGAGCTCAGCCTCGCGCCTGTCGTGTTGATGTTATACCACCCATGGATGATGTCCCCGTGGCATTGCTTTGGCGACTGCATCAAGACCGGCGGCATTGCATTCGAGATGGCTCACGGCCGCAAGATTTGGGACTTCGCATCAGAGAATCCCGAGTTCAACCGCTTGTTCAACGATGGGATGGCGTGTGTGAGCAGGATCACGATTGGGGGCATCATAGAAGTGTATAAGGACGGCTTCGAGAGCATTGGATCTTTGGTCGATGTCGGAGGGGGGATCGGCAAAAACCTGGTCGAGATCATTAAGTCATGTCCACACATTCAGGGGATTAATTATGATCTACCTCATGTTGTTGCAACGGCGCCGGCGCACAATGGAGTCGCTCATGTTGGAGGAAACATGTTTGAGACTATACCACATGCTGATGCAGTTCTCATGATGGTGAGTATTACTGCCATATAGTTTATACATATTAATTAATTCGTGAATTTTGTATTTTTCCTATGACACATGATCAATTTCTTTTTTAATTTTTTGTCCTTTCAATGTGTCAAGAGGGTGGGAATCCATGAACTGCTATAAATATTCTGTTCGAGTAATGCCACAGTAAAGGGAAAAATTATTCATAGTCTACAAATTATATGGGGGTCAAGTGCAAGCCTATCCAGATTCTTCACATATAAGTCTTATAATAAAACTCCGTAATTAATGATTAAAATTATATTGATCCACATGATTTATAAGACACACGTTAACTTTTCCGGTTAATGTGTAGTTTCATCATTTTGAAATGTGAATCTTTTTATTCTATAATCCGTGTTCGCATGGCTTGGTAGGAGTTTAGTTACTTGTGACTACTCGTCTCTCTATCTTACAGCTCATGATCTACCTTTTCTGTCATCTTATAGCCGTTCTAAATTGATGTGCTGTTTGTATTTATTTTTCCTTTATATCTTTATTTTTGGGGAATCAAGTTCATTGGAAAACGGTTTCATGTAACTCTATTTGTTCAATAAAGTAAACACACACTCCATATGTATAGTTGTATCCAGAAGTCCTAGCCATGTTCTAAACTATTTGCGACAAATATATCAGATTTCACACTATTTATGTGTCTAGTTTGTGGCATTGGTAAATAAGTTTTGAGTAACCTCAATCTAGCACTATATATAAGCCATACAAGCATGGTAGGGACCGAGCATCTTGTTTTTGAATAAAAATGCTTTATTTTTCTCCATCTCTAATTGGAGAAAATTTCCTCTAATTAGTCTTTTAATTGGTGGGATTTCAAAAGTTTCTATATAACTGACACATAAACTTAGCAGCATCATTTTTTTTCAATCCCTAATTGGAAGATAATTCCTCAAACTGGAGCTTTGAATAGTGGGTTACAAATATTAATATCACACGCACACATATTATATACACACACACACAAAAACACAAACTTATCCAAATATTGTTGTAAGATGTCCTTTTTTTAAGGGGTGTTCTTCGGTCCTTATTCAACTAAGGAATCGGAACAAACCGGTTGATTCCTGCTGAATTTGGTCCAATTAATTTGCAACCGGGAATAACCAATTCGACTCTCGATTCCTCCACGAACCAAACCGATCCGGCCCATAGAATCTTTTTTTCCATTTTTTTATTTGGGCAAGGCAAAAAGTACAAATCATAGATGAAAGTTATTTCTTATTTTAGTAGTTACTTGCATGTAATTAGTAATTTCATCCTATACTAGAGTAACTTTCAATATATTAAGGTACTTTTGAGAAAAGAAAATAAATGATACCACCAATTGCTGACACAACATTGAACCGGTTGGTCCAGTCCACGATGCTGTCCATCTTGGAGCCAGACCAACTGATCACCCTTACTTTCTTTGATCGAACTATCAAAATAGTGGTTGAGGAAAAAATATTCCAATAGGAATGGAGGAAACATGGCCTTAAACTTAGAATTAAAAAATCCTCAAAAAGTTAAAAACCTTACCATAGGCCCTATAAATCTCAATTTTACAAGCGTGCCTCAATGGGTCCGCAGGCCTGAGATCACCAAGGTCATAATGAGGTCACCATCTCGGAGTTAAAGACAAAGGGATGGTGAGAGAGTGTGCATCTTGGGCGAGAGAGGGGTGGTCATATGGGTGGTGCAAAAACATCTCAAGCCTTAAGGCATTGGTAACAATTTCAATGGGTTTTCGCTGAGTTGCCTTTTGTGTAGAGCAATCGAGAGAAAGGAGAATTTTTTTTTCCCTTTTTGGAAGATGTTGGTTACATTTTAGCCAATTATGTCGACTCTTCATAAGCATAGAGATTAACACAATGAACACATTGATGAAATAGTGTAAAAAGAAACCGTGATTCTTAACTCCAATAATTCTATGTTGTTTGTTTTGCAGGAGATAATGCATGATTGGGGGGACGAAGACTGTGTCAAGATTTTGAAGAATTGCAGAAAAGCAATCCCAGAAAAGAATGGCAAGGTGATCATAGCAAATATTGTTCTGAAAGCAGAGGGTGATGGCATGTTCGATAAGACCAAACTAGTGATGGATCTGGCCATGATGGCGCTTTGCTCGGGCGGTAAGGAGAGGGACGAACTCGAATGGAAGAAGATCTTGGAGGAGGGAGGGTTTCCTCGCTACAACATCATCAAAACCCCTTGCTTGCAATCCATTATTGAAGCCTATCCACTGTGATACGCTATAATTATGTAAGAAAAATAAATGCAGTCCTATGCTCCATTAATGAAGGACTTCGGTAGTTAAGGCAATTGGATTCACTTAGGTCTCTTGATCTCAGACCAAGTTTACGGTTTCCTATCTATGAATAATCCAATTACCATGCTTTAGTTACCAATCAATGTGGTTTGTAATCATTCACAGAGGATTATTCTCATGTTGGATCACATGCTTTCTAGCTTTTTCTATACATAGATGTCGCGATCTCCTTTCAGAGCCCTTATGCATGGGTAGATAGAGACTAATGGCTTGTTAAGTATTATACTTAGTGTAGACTCTCCCAATTTAGTAAAAATGAAGTTATTAACCATGTGGATAAATGTACTAATTTCCTGTATGTTGAAAAGTTATCTTTCCTTTTAGGATCATTACATAATTACTTTTCAAGTATGAAAAGCTAATATAACATTGAGAAAATATTAAAATCACTATAACTAATTACTTGATATGTTGATATTTATTAACATTTATACATGATTAAGAGCTTATGCGCAATGAAGGTGTTTGATGCATTTGATGTTAGTAGTAATCTTCACATGACTCTAATTTTAAGTCGCCGATTTCTATCCCTTGTATTTTATGTCCATTTTAATTGTAGAACCACCTAATGCTAATGCAACCAAAGTACTTAATTTGTTCATAAATTTAGTGAAATCATGTCATATATGACATCACCAGTGAATACAAAGCTCCAGAATTCAAACAAAGTTCTCATGCAAACAATGCAAAGGAGACCATGTCCAGTTGCCGTCGATACTAAGTACTTTAGCTTTGGTCCATCCATTGATGTCCGCGGGGGAAAATCACCTTCTCTCTTTATCAACATCACAAGTCACAATATGCACGATTAATTCAACTCCGCATCCTTACATTTGAGAAGACGTGGTGCGCAAGCATTGGAAAAGCAACCCATCACCATATGCTTTTGGCACTGTACTAATGGAGCCAGCACATATTTTATTCACAAGGTTGTCACTGTGATAAAGGATTGAGAAATTTTCTGGGCGTCTTCAGATAGCATGACATCTCCAATCATCTAGGCCAATCACTGAGTATCAAATGGCACGATTCATTTTTCCGACCTGGTGATGTTGCTTTGAATGCATGATTAGGTTAATTGGACGAGGTTCATCTTGCGGAATATTAAACACTTTTGTTTTTAAATATGTGAATCTTTTTCCAAAAAAAAAAAAAAAAAAATCATATTCATTGCTCAAAAAGAAAATATGAGAAGTACATAAGTACATAAAGTTCATAACAAAGAATATTGGAGCGCAACAAAGCCCATAATACTACCAAACAAAGTCAAATCCAAAAAACAAGAAGCATCAACATGGCATTAGTAGGTTGGGTACAAAACAAAGTCAAATCCATAAAACAAGAGGCATCAACATGGCATCAATAGGCTGGACACATGCTCGTTCTATATAAATGGATTTATCAAGCAAAATAATCGGCAACTAATCATTGCATTTCATATATTCGTCAATCATGAGCACATGTCAAATATTTATTTTCTATAGGGTTTGCTAGTTATTAGTGCGCACTTCGTCATCCTTTGCATCATCACCATACGGAGACAATCAAAATAGACGAGCATAAATTTGACATATGGGAGAACAAATTCAGCAAGACGCTTCTGTGATCACTATGAAGCTAAATGTAGAGGACTTATACATGAACAGAGCATCAATGCATCAAATCCCCAAAGTAAAATTATTAAATTTTCAGATTTAAATCAGGAGATGATAGTTCTTAGATATATAATTAGATCAAGATAGTTCAACTTGTTAGATCTAAAATTTAATCAGGAGAAGAAAACCCCTAGATCTAAATATAATATATATATATATATATATATATATATATATATGAAACAAAAACACAAACAAAATCAACAAGAGAGAGGGAGGAGGGTGAGACCAACTCAAAGCAGAAGATGACTAATAGAGGAAACCGGGAGAGATAGAAAGTAGAAAAGTCGATGAATGGTGCTTTTAAACTCAAATCAAGCTGAGTTAATTTGGCGAAATTTATTGCTCAAATTGCACTTGGAAATCAAGGCAAACCCAAAGCAAAGGAGACCGCTAAACCAGCCCAAATATTTTGTCTCTTCTAAAGCCCACTACAGCTGAGCTCTCTTTGAGCCCAAAGTCAAACCAAAATCCAGATCTTCTTGAGCCCAACAGACCCCTATCAACACTCAAGCCCACTC
This sequence comes from Eucalyptus victrix, assembly GCA_016097545.1. NCBI lineage: Eukaryota > Viridiplantae > Streptophyta > Magnoliopsida > Myrtales > Myrtaceae > Eucalyptus > Eucalyptus victrix. The sequence continues at coordinate 10,367,077 of CM027845.1, read as the reverse complement.
TAGCCAATCCCACGTCTTCCCCCTCACGGCTTAGCAGAAGCATTTCCTTGCCCGAACGCGCACCTCCTTTCCCAAGGACCAAGAACAATGGCTGATGCAAACAGGAAGAAGGACCCAAGTTTTAATTAGAGTAGTTCGGGCACAATACAAGCCACGTCAAGCCACTGCGCGGCTGTCACATGTGGCCACAACCACCACCGCCCCTTGTCTTCGCCAACCGAGAAGCGCCCACACGCAGAAACATGTCGCACGCCGAAAGAAACCACGACATGAGGGCATTCAAAGCAAAGGACAGCGGTGGAAATCTACCAAAACACATTTCACAAATCACGAACACTAAAGGCGGACGGGGGACTAAGAATAAACGCGTACACTTCAGTAAGACATTTCGTCGAACACGCGGAGGGCGTCAGCTAAGAGGAAGCTTCGAACTTGTCCGAGACACGAACTTAGACCAAAATCTGCAAGTAATGAACGAGCGAGGTTCAAGCGCGGCACAGGGACAACTCATTTATACTCAGTATAAACAAAAAGACAGCGAGTTTCGGGCACGACGAAGAACATGAATAGGCGTCTAATTTAGGTGATTTATCGAACACTTAGTGTAGGCAAACTGAGGGGTGAGAAACGGCGACAACCGAGCCCGAGCTCGAGCCGGGATTCCGAATAAACGACACATACGACCCCAGAACAGCAGCACACGCGCAGGGAAGGCCGGAAACTCGCGCGAGCCGGGCAAAGGCAGCCCGGTTCGGCGAACCCGAAACAGAACACGACGAGAAGGGAATTGAGGCTGTCGGTGGCGTTCCCGGCTCGGCGGCGTTGGACGGCGGACGAGCTCGATAGATCGGGCTACGTCCGTCCGCCTCCCTCGTCTCGGAGCCGGGATCCTCGGGATCCGGCCCCCCAAAAATGGGCAAATCGAAAACCGGCGAAAACTCGAGGCCGCAACCTACCGAGGCTCGGCGCAAGGGAAGAGGGGGCAAAAGTCCATATGCTATCGAATCCGGCGAAGGCACAGTGCTCGCCGGGGGGGCTCAGTCGCTCTCTGCTTCCTTTCCCTTCCCGGCCTCCTTTCTCTTTATAGACCCACAGCGTCGCACGTGGGGCGGGCGGGTTTGCCCCTGACCGGGCTTCCGGCGGGCTGCCCGCCATCGACGGGTCTTCAGTCACGCTGGTCCTCGATGGCGTGAAGTAGAAGAAGAAGAGAAAGGGGCCCGGGCCAAGGAAATGTGTTGGCCGAGATGGGCCCTGGGCCCGTGCTAGAGGGGAAAGAAAAGGAAATGGGGCTGATGCAAAGGCCCAGCCCTCGTGGGCTTCTTTTCTCTTTTTTTTTTTTTTAAAGATTTTTTATTTAAAGTAAAATAGTGGAAAATAAAAAAAAAATTAGAAGATACAAATAATATTAATCCCTAGGGGATCCCAAAAATATTTTTGATAGGACCAAGTTGATCCCTAGCTTTTTATGAAATTTAAATTTAGATATTGACAATAGATACGTCACATATTCGACATAATGGCTCAAATCCTTATTATGGATGAAATAGCTAGGAAATGAAATTGAAAAGGCGGTGTGTGTATAAATATATATCCATGGACATTGTAAATTACCGGTTAAATTAGTGTGGTCATTCGTCTTAGAACATGCAAATGAGAAAAATCAAGAACTTTTTCTCCCATCTAGTTATCCACCAATGTGATTATACTGACCTCATAACAATCAGAAATATAAAGGGACAAGTAACTATGAAAATCCGAATTAATTGGATGACGCAAAAGGGAAACAAAAGTTGCAAATTTATGTGTTTACTGTCCATTTTTAGCAGTGATGTTAATTCACTTTTTCTTCCTCTTACATCCATCGGTACTTCATATGAAATGAGTACATGAATATTGGACTGCACAACATATAACAATGAACGCTACTTAAAGTTCTAGGTATCATAAAGATTTCAATTCGGGTTCTGTCGGGTTGGATCACAAACTTGAATCCAAACCGAAATAAATAAGTTTATGACTAGAAGTCTAGGAAGGTGTTCTCAATAATTAGTTCAATATTTCTGGTATAGTCTGATCTCCTTCCATTGCTCTTATGTAAGCATGTAAGGTTGATTTTTAATATCTTATGATTTTGGCTTTGCCATTTTTTTTTGTGCATTGATTTTTGAGGAGCAGAGTAATCTGATCTCCATCAATTATCGTTTAGTCTTCATTTAGAGATCTATTGTTTTAGATGTTCATTGTGCATTTCACATGTATACTTCTTGAAGTGATGTGTTGTCACTTGTGAAGACCAAAAGTGGAACTTTTGCTCCATACGTCAACCTAGTCGTGTGAATGAATTTGATTAGTATTTTATGTATAACTTCTTGTTGATCAGCTAGTGCTCACCAACTTTTCTTCTATTTGTCAAGAGTATGTTGAGGACTATACATCTGATTGAACAACAATTTGTAGGTTCTAAACATCATAGATAAATGGATTGCTAGACGTTTGCAACAAGTGATTCTAGTGTCACAAATTGAAGGAGGAGATCTATAGTGTGGGAACACTTTAAAATGATTCATAATTAAGAAAATATTAGATGTTTATATTGTGGGGCCCTTATTAGTTGTTCTTGTAGTCAAAGAGACCAATTCGATGCATCATTATCGAGCTAGATGCAAGGAATACCCTTATGCGACTCTCAAGAAAAGGCAAAAAAAGTTCCTCAGGTTAATTTGTTAGGGGTAGTAGTTCATCTAGTTCATGCGAATTTGACCAAAATGCTAGTCAAAAGGACCTAGTGACCATGATGAATTACCCTTCAAGTTTGTAGAAAATGAGGAATTTCAACGTTCGTGAATAGAATCTAGCAAGAGCTTTTTAATCCCGTCACATAACACATTGAGGCATCACTATTACGATATGGGCAAAACGAAAAAGCAAAACACAAGATCCAATGCTACTTCAACCTCCATTTTATGGTTTTGCTTTAGAAAAAACCTGATGTACGATGATTTTAGCACGTCTATTAACTCTCCAATTTTTCCCTTCAAAAGTAATGATATTTGTAACTAACGGAAAGATAATAGCTAGGTTAATACTAGTCCTGCTGATTGTGCAAAGTGCTCTTCTTTGTGCCACCTGCACATGACAAAAACTTAGACTCAGCTGGTTCATGAAATGGGATTCCGAGTAGCTAGGTCTCCAAGCTTGTACTTCTTAGTTCAATAAGTTATTTGACAACTCTCTCTCCAAATTTTCTATCATAAAATAACACATTTATCTTTAATGCATGGAAACATACTAAGCTAATACTTTGTAACTTTACCACCTGATACTTTTGTGCTTGACATGTGCTTGGATACAAGTACAATTGTGCCTTTTGTTCACACCATTTTGTTTAGGACTCCCAAACATAATAAATTGAGTTACTATCTCAAAATCCTTTAAGAGTTTGACAAACGGCCCTTTAGTTGTCTAGCATCATGACACTTGCCAAAATATTTACCATCACAGTCAGATCTGACAATCTTTATGACTTTTCCTAATCGTTTCTCTACTTCAGTTTGAAAAATATTGAATTTGTCAAGGGACTCGGACTTTTCTTTAATTAAGTATAGATATCCATTATTGACAATACTTGTCAATAAATATGACGAATAAAAAATTTCCTCTCAAAGTTGCTATGTATGGTTATTTGTATCAGTATGAATGACCTCCAATCGGTCATAAATTTGAACTACAATATTCTTCTTTATTTTGGTCATTTTACCTCTATAACAATCTACCAAATCTCTTGATCAATTTCAAGAGTAAATAAGATGTCAGTCTTTATCAACTTTTCTACTTTTTCTCTAGAGATATGACCAAAGCGTTTATACCACAATGCATAAAAGTGTTCTTTAGGCAGAGGTCTTTTGAACATAATATTTTCAGGAATAAGTGACATACACATCATTAGGAGATAAACACAATCAGTATAATTCATTAGACAAATTGCAGCACCAAATCTTATTTGACTTTAAAATATATATATATATATATATATATATATATATATATATATATACTATTGCTTTTATCTCAAAAGAGTATCATATATGTCATGTCCAAACAAGACATAGAAATTAAGTTACGTTTAAAGGAATGTACATAAAAAGTGTTTCTTAATGTCAGCCTAAAACCAAAATTTAGAATTACCATAATATTTTTCACGAACTAGACGTCGCCTTTAATGTTGTTTCCCACAATGAGCTTTGATCCCTTTTAATTTGGCATCATTCGGTTTATGAATCGTTACATGATAAATGCAAAATGATTAGTTGCACTACTATGTAGTGACCAAGAATTGGACGAGGTTTTAGATAGGTTGGATTTACGAACAAATGCCAAAAAATCATTATTTTTAGGTTAACTCTTGGTTCTTTTGGATAACCAAGTTTTATATTTATTGCAGCATTTCTTTACCTATTCTCTCTCCCTGCAAAAGTAACAAAGAATACCATCCTTCTTAAAGGTGCTATCTTAGGACTTAGACTGTTAAAAAGACCAGCGTCTTTAGAATTTCCTTTATGATTGGAAGGACCGGTGGCTTCAAAATTTCCATTATGAGTATAATTTTTTGAACCCCTTACCTTTGTCACTACCAAAACCAGAAGCATAAAGGGCAATGTGCCCTTATCTTTTTTCAATTTTTCTTCCTTTGCCACCACCCATGCAATCAAATCATTAATTGATGAGGTCTTGTATTGAGAATTATAATTGGACTTGATAATCCAAAAATCAGGAGGAAGAATATTTAAAGTTTGATGCACAATACAAGTAATAGGAATAATAGCATTAAGAGCTTGAGGCTTTATTTGCATATCTATCATCCTTAAAACATAATCCCTAACTCCCTTAGAGCCATCATACTTTATATTAAAGAATGTTTGCAAGTGTATCCCTATCTTAGTATTAAATAAGATACATTTTCGAGCCACCAAAGCTTTCATCGTACGTCGAGCTCTAACTCTATAATCTGTAGACAAATCACTTTTCAAGTGTTCTTGAATAGAACGCTTCATGGACCGCAAGTAAATTCGATTACTCTTTTCCTAAGTAGCAAATTGTGCTTTCTAAGCTTTCGTACTTTCAGTTGTAAAATTGGTTGGCTTATCGACAATAAGAGTAATATGAACACCTGCCATCTCTATTCCAAATAATAATAATTTAAAAAAAAAAATCCTCTCTCCATGTCTTAGAGTTTGAATCAACAATAACCTCAATAGTAATTAAATTACTGTTTACAAAAAAATGTGACTAAAAAATAAGTAATGTATATAATTAGCAATGTAACTTGAAGACATATAAGTACACATCCATAAAGTTATATGCATCATAACAGTCATCTTTAAGCAGAATACATGACATATAATTATATACTTCCCACATGAGTCAGTTTATCACTTTTGGGTGTATGAACCAATAGGATTGGTCACTCTTCTGCCATACTGTTATGTATTCCTTTATAAAGTAATACGCAATCATCTCCTTTAGGTGTATGACCATGCATTAGAACATGAAACATCCAATCATTACATGAGACCAATATTTCTCAAACCCAATCAAATGTGCTACTTGGCGGTCATAACTCAATTGAATCATTGAAAATCTCTCATGCCTAGGATATAAATTTTACTTCTTATATACACCATATACATGTGATTTTAACTTTAGTAATGGGGGCAATTTATCACTAAAATCACATATCATATCAATTACACTGTTTTATTCATTGATACAAGTTATACTTTAAATATATCATCAATAAATCACACTATACACAACATCCATGTAACGATATACCTGTAAACCAGTACCGATATTTGTAAAATCATAGAAAAATTCAAGAAAATATGCAAAAATACCCTAAAAATACACCTATTTAGGGTTCCATATGTTATTTTACATCCATAAAATCATCAAATATATAAAATAAATACATCACAACATAGATGATCACTACACAACCACGTAGCCATTGACCATGCACCGATTGGAGCCTCCACACACTTGCACACATAACCAATGTAGGCAACGTGTAGAGCACACACACGGGTGACTACCATGCCAATTTCCTAGTCCGATTGGTTCCCATAGTCGAGTCACCGGGTCAACTGAGTTGGGTCGCCAAGTCACTAGGTTGCTAACATCACAATGACATTAGCCGACCGCATGTGAAGGCGCATGAAGGCATGTGGCCGTGCGTGCTCAATGCACAACAGTGCATGGTTACATGTGGGGGCGCATACAACCTCCCCTGGCAGCATGCCACACACAGTTTTGCTCATCTAGACAAGTTATTTCTGTTTATTTAATTAAAATCAATTTTTACTTCACAAAAAAATCACGAAAAAGGGCAAAAACTGTACGTCAGTGTTTTAATCTATGGAGACTCTAATACCACATGTTAGTCAACATAACTAAAATTATAATGCATATAATCGAGTAAAAAGATTAACGCACATGCTTTGGAATTCATTACTCTAGATACAAAAAAGTGATTATCAAAATGCAAGTGCTTCTCCCTCATCCTTTGTATTAGTGACTCAATGAAACTGCCAATCACCCTTAGCACTTAACAAAATGCTCATTTGTAAGGATAATTGTGTGTGTTATAAGTGTTGCAGAAAACTTCCTTATTTGTTTTGAAACTGACAAAACATTTCCATCAATCCAATTTGAAGACTTGCAGACTTTTTCGTCAAAGTCTGAAGACCGCCAAATCGGCAGGCTCAAGATTTAAAGTCTACCCTCATTGATAGTTTTTAAACCATTGAAGAAGACTTATTTAGAATCGAGGATTTCTTTAAGGATTTGGTTTGAGCGGCTAAAGAAGATCTCACGGCTAGAGATAGCATCTCAAGATCTATTATTCGTTTTGAAATTAATTCGGGTAACTTGGATCCGTTGAATGGCGAAGTATATTTGGAAGGTTCTACTTATGGAAACCTAGATCCTGATTGTATGGACGAACAGGATTGGTGGGCTATCATCACATTTCTTAAATAACTCGAGATCTCCCTAATTGATTTTGTCCAACGGGTAGATTGGAAGAACTCCTTTGGAAGATGCCAACGGTTATGAAGGCATGAAATGGTATATAAGGAGGATGCCCTAACTATTTAAGTGTGTGCGCGATAGATAAATTCCAAAGTCTGAAGCTCATTGTTTTTTGCTAATTCAATTGTTGAGCATAAATTTGTACTCAAAAGAGAGTTTAGATTCTTATGAGACCTTGAGGAAGTGTAGCAGAGTTTCTACACCGTGGAATCAATGACAATATATTGTAACGACTCTTTTGATTCATAGTGAAATCCAGCCGGTGGGCTGTCAGTGCGAGAGAGTGGCCGTAGGCTTAATTTCCTCTTCAAAGTATACTTGTTAGAGTCTAATTTCCTCTTTTTTTTTCCCTGAACTCTTTTACTTTATTCATAACTCTATTTGATTGTTAGAGTCTAATTTCCTCTTCAAAGTATACTATTAAACAAATTCAAGTTAAAAGTAAATTTTTATACTATATTATGCAAAAAGTTATTTGTGCACCTATTGACCCCTTTCTAAGTGCTCGTACTAGCTATCTCAATAAGGGTTAGAGGAGAGACTTAAACATTATTTATAAAGTCAGCTAGACGCTCTCATTACAGGTGGGGCTTAACTTGGCATATACCAACTAGCCTCATATTAGATAAATTAAGAAATATTCTCACTTTAGATTAGCCCTATAAAACGATAAATTATAATACCAATTAATGTAGCTCATATCGGAAAGCTTTTACAAAAATATAGAAAATTCATGAAACTTTGATTGATAGATTACAAACATTAATTTCACATATGCACAAACTTACCTAAATATAGTTGTGGGGATGTCCTTTCTTTAATCCAACTACCAAAAGACTAGTTGGAGAAAATATACTCCAACAAACTTAGCCTTAAAAAAACCTTAAAATATCCTTTAAAAATTCAAAAACTTGACCCTGAGCCCTACAAATCAGCCCACGTTTCTTCTCTCTTCTTGCTCTCTTCCCCTCTTCTTTGCATGGAATCAATGAATCACCGCCATCAATTTGTCGTGTCCCAACAACGTTCCTCCTTAGCCCCCTCCATCAACATCCCCTGTCCCTCTCTCTCTCTCTCTCTCTCTCTCTCTCTCTCTCTCTCTACCTCACAATCTCTTTCATCACAATCTAATATAACCATTGATTTAACGTCTCAACCTTAAAGGCCGATCGCCCCTGGCTCAACTAATACTTAATTTGTTTATAAATTCAGTGAAATCATGCCACGTATGACGCCACTAGTGAAAATAAAGGACAAAGTTCTCTTGCAACCAATGAAAAAGAAGATCATATCTGGTCTTTCCATTAATGCCAGCAAGGGGAAATCCCCTCTCTTTCTTTCTTCATTGATTTTTTTTTGTTTAATCTTTGGTGGACTTAGCTCGATTGCGAGTTACCTCAATTTTCTTAATCTCTATCGACACCTATTTTTAACCCCCCAAAAAAAAAACAAACAAAACAATAACAAAAAAAAACCTTTTCAAATTTTTTTAAAAAGAAATTAATTTATCAAAAAAAGAGTTTAGGGGTCGAGCCAGGCCGAATCCAGCCTTGACCTGGCCCACCCCTTTTCCTTTTTCTTGTCCCCCCCCCCCACAGCCTGGCCTTTTTCCCTTCAACCCAGCTTGCCCCCCAACTAGTCTTCTTCCTCTGGCTCCCTGGCATGCAAACCTACAGGGAAAAAGAAGAGAAGGGACAGGAGTTTTAGGGAAATCTCTTATGATTTTTTGAAAATGACAAAATAAATTAAAGACTACTAACGTGTTTAATGGTTAAATAATAGACATGCAGATGATAGAACATGTAAAGGATATTGTCAAAGTCTGAAGACGGCCATAAGACTGAACGTAACACATGTTCAAAGTATATATTGAATATTTCCATACTTCTTTGTCAAAGTCTGTCAAAGTCTGAAGACTGCTAGACTTTAGTGTCAAAATATGTTTTATATTAAAAGTCTGTCCACTCTGACAAATTCCAGACTAAACGTGAATGAAGAACCAAAAGACAAACACTATGTTGAAGTTGAATCAAAAGACAGACTCTGGGTGCGTTTGAGAAGACTTTTGGGGAAACTCTTTAGGAGAATGCAAAGATCTTTGAGTTAAAGCTATTTTCCAAAATGCAAAGTGTGTTTGGTAAATTATAGTTTGAAAGCCCATTTGAAGTACCTTTGAGTAAAATGGTGTTTGAGAGAATTACATTTACAAAGGGCTTTGGTGATCGGTAAGGGCAGGTGGCCGTTGGATGTCAAGCGACCACTGAAGACCACCGGCGAGGGTCGCCGGACGTTGGGCGACCACTGAAGACCGTCGGCGAGGGTCGCCGGAATTTGGGTGACCCCACCACGACCCAGATCTGGGTCGCGGTGAGGTCGTGCGACTTATGGTGACCGTCGCGACCAAGATCTAGGGCGGCGAGGCCGCGGGAGGACCTTGCCGCCCTCGGATCTGGGTTGCGGCGAGGTCGGTGACCCAAACCTCATCGCGACCCACGGTGATCGCCGCTGCCCAGACAGAGCGACGGTTGCACCACTCCCTGGCGACAGTTGCTTGGGCCACCGCGACCATGCCAAGCCGTCGGCAGCCGCTCACAGCTTCGAGCAACACATTGGCCTTCAATGAAGAAGAAGATGAACAGTACAATGATGAGGGCAAAACTGGAAAAATCGAGAGCAAATAAAGATAGTTTTGGGAGAAAAAAAAATGAACAATGCCACTTGTATGCCGAAAAAGCTGAAAGCCTAAAGCACCCTCACACTTGCCTTGGGCTTTCAACCTTGAAAAGGCCAGCATTGGCCTAATGGGAATTTCAAAGTTGTTCCCAAACACTCCAGCTTTAGCCCAAGTATCTTTAGAAGCCCAAAGCCCTTTGCAAAGTCAATTCCAAACGCACCCTCTATGCTGAAGTTGAGCTTATTCAAACTGTGTTTAAACCTTAAAACTAAATCTGTTCAGAAGCAAAATATGTTTAGACCCAAAATGTAAAATCTATTGCACTCAAACTCAGATTGTAAAATTTATTGCTCTTAGACTTTACATCTAGATTCAACGAACGTAACACAAGCCCAATCATATAACAGCTGGTGATCTAGTTTTGATTCTACATCAAGATTGATTTGATTGACTTAATCTAATTGATTGACAATTGGATATAGAAGGCAAGAACTTTCTATACGAAGAAGCTCTACTTATGGAAACCAAAATTCTGTTTGTATGGGTAATCGAAATCAATTTGGGATTCTACTTTTATCACTCAACGGTTACCAAATATTCTAAATACAGATTTGTTCAACGAGTAAATTGGAAGACGATCCTCAAGATTTTGTTCAACGGCTAGTTTGGAAGTGGAGGAGTATTTAAGAAGATGAAGGACTAACGAGCAAGTAAGAGACGGAGCATAAAATTTATAATTCCAAAGTCTGATCAATCTTTGATCATACACTTGTCTCTTGTGAGCCTAAACGTTTGTGATCGTGAGAGAAATACCAAAAGAGTGACTTAGTGAGATAGTGTAATCTACTACTAAGTGTTTGCACTCAAAGTTGTAGTCTCTTGTTAATTGTATAGTGAAATTCAGCCAAGAAGACTATTAGTGTGAGAGAATGGACGTAGGCTTGAATTAAGCCGAACCACTATAAACCTTGTGTTCTTATTTTCTTCCCTTAATCTCTTTATTTTGTTCGTAGTTCTATTTAACTATTAAAGTCTGATCTTGCTCAAAATCTGCTGCTCTTCAGACTCAGTTTTAAAAGTCTGTTGTTATTCAGACTCAGGTTAAAAGTAAAGGTTTTTATTATATTTTGTAGAATCTGTTTTTACACCTATTCACCCCCTCTAGGTGTTCATACTAGCACTTTCAAGTAGTAGAGCAAGGTGGCAGAGTAGGAGTAGAGGATCGCGAGCGAGTGGGTGGCTCGATGCAATCCGGGGGTTAGAGCAATCCAACTAGCTGGCGATTGCCGGGAGGTCTTTTCGTGCACAACCTGTAGGGAAAGGGGAGGAAGGCAGACAAGAAAGGGAGGGGAAAGAGAATAGAACCGAGTGAGGGGGGTGGGCAGAGAGAGGGAAGATGAGAAGGAGAGGCAAGAACGGACCGAGGCCACTGCCGTCAACACGTCTCTAGGCCACCGCCCTGCTGCTGACGCGTCTCTGAGCTGCAATCTCCTCTAGAAACTTAGGTAGGCATTTTATTGAGCATCTTGCGTGCATTCTTGGAGTCGGGCTTGCCAGAGCTCACCTCGACTAGTTCGAGCGAGCTCCGACCACCACTTGTCCCCTTCATATTTCTCGTTACTTTGGTGTGCATCACCGATGGTCTGGACCTGCGCTCGGGCCTCGGCCAAGCCCAAACCCCCTGACTGCCAAGTGCCCCCCACCCGTTTGCCGAAATGCTTAGCTGAAACCTGCACCTAACTTCATCGTTTAGAGCTTTAGCAAAGACGTTTGGTCATCGAAGTGGCGCCACCTTCCACCCGGAAGCCGAGCTCAACCCTCACCTAGCCAAAATAGTGTTGTTGGGCCCTAACCAGATGCCTTGCACCGTCCGTCGCTACTGCCTTCTCTATCACGACCGAACAGTCGTTGAACTGGAGTTGTAGATTGGCGAGGCCCTCGACTGAACCCTTCCCGCCTCCAACGGGCCGGCTAACCGCCAACCACTACCATCGTCCGTCCAGAAGCCACCCAGTGTTGCACGCTGTCGCACCTCCCTTTGGTCACAATTGAGCAATCGCAGACTAGAGGGTTGGCTGAGTTAGGCTAGATCTCAACCTTTCTTTTTCTTTGCATGGGCCTATAGAGGAGCCCACTTACAAGAGTATTGGGCCCCCCTCTGGTTGGGCCTAATCTCGGCCGCGAGAAGGCCCGACTAGGCTAGTCGGGCCTTGCCCACTTGGGTGGGTCGATCGGCCCGGCCTCCAACTAGGCCGAAATCGGCCTGCCCCGACCGAGTCAAACTAGACTGACCCGGTTAAAAAATATTGAAAAAAATAAATAATTTTTTAGGGATGGAATTAATCCCTAATTTTTATGCAATAAATAAATAACCGAGTCACCAAAATTTATGTGTCAACATGATCTTTTATCTCGAATTTTGTGTTTAATTACTCTTTTTTTTTTGGGGGGTGTTTAGAAGGTAGAAAGCCACTTCTTTATTTTTTGTCGGGAAAGTCAAAAGTCCAAACGTTTAATAATAATTAGGTAGGAATGCTTTTTTTTTTTTTTAACGAAGATTAAATAGGAATGCTTGCTTCCCTCTTAATGTGATATTATTTCTAGTGCTTATAACATGTGACATTTGATCTCGATTTTTGTGTTTAATTACTTTTTGTTTTGGGTGTTTAGAAGGGAGAAAGTCCCTTCTTTATTTTTTTACATGATCGAATCTTATCATTTAGTTGACTTAGCATGGGACCTATTATGTTTTTCAACCTCACAAGTCAAGAAACGAGTGAAGAAAATAGTGGTGCATTGAATGCATGATTATATTAAATTAAATGGATGAGGTCGTAGTTACTTCCCAAAACATTTAATCACTTTTTTTTAGAATATGAAGGTACAATAAACCTAAGCTAATTTTACGAAATCTATTGCCCAAAATTGCACTTAGGAATCAAGATGTGACATTAGCCTATGATACATCTGATTCACAGGTCAATTAGGTAGGAATGCCTTTTCTTTTCTTTTTTTTTTTTCGCTTGACGAAGATTAAATAGGAATGATTGCTTCCCTCTTAATGCAACATTATTTCTACAGCTTATAGGATGTGACCTTTGATCTCGATTTTTGTGTTTAATTACTTTTTTTTTTTTTGGTGTTTAGAAGGGAGAAAGTCCATTGTTCATTTTTTTACATGATCGAATCTTATCATTTAGTTGACTTAGCATGGGACCTATTAGGTTTTTCAACCTCACAAGTCAAGACACTGAGTGAAGGAAATAGTGATACATTGAATGCATGATTATATTAAATCAAATGGATGAGGTTGTAGTTACTTCCCAAAACATTTAATTACTTTTTTTTTTTAGAATATGAAGGTACAATCAACCTAAGTTAATTTTACGAAATCTATTGCCCAAAATTGCACTTAGGAATCAAGATGTGACATTGGCCTATGATACATTTGATTCTCAAGTTAATTAGGTAGGAATGCCTCTTCTTTTCTTCTTCCTTTTTTCACTTGATGAAAATTAAGTAGGAATGCTTGCTTCCCTCTTAATGCGATATTATTTCTAGTGCTTATAAGATGTGACCTTTGATCTCGATTTTTGTGTTTAATTACTTTTTTTGGGGTGTTTAGAAGGGAGAAAGTCCCTTCTTTATTTTTTTACATGATCGAATCTTATCGTTTAGTTGACTGAGCATGAGACCTATTAGGTTTTTCAACCTCGCAAGTCAAGACACTCAAAGAAAATAGTGGTACATTGAATGCATGATTATATTAAATCAAATGGATGAGTTCGTAGTTACTTCCCAAAACATTTAATCACTTTTTTTAAGAATATGAAGGTACAATCAACCTAAGTTGATTTTACGAAATCTATTGCCCAAAATTGCACTTAGGAATCAAGATGTGACATTAGCCTATGGTACATTTGATTCTCAAGTTGATTAGGTAGGAATGCTTTTTCTTTTCTTTTCTTGTTTTTCGCTTGACGAAGATTAAGTAGGAATGCTTGCTTCCCTCTTAATGCGACAATATTTCTACTGCTTATAGGATGTGACCTTTGATCTCGATTTTTGTGTTTAATTACTTTTTTTTTTGGGTGTTTAAGAGGGAGAAAGTCCATTCTTTATTTTTTTTACATGATCGAATCTTATCATTTAGTTGACTTAGCATGGGACCTATTAGGTTTTTCAACCTCGCAAGTCAAGACACACTCGAAGAAAATAGTGGTACATTGAATGCATGATTATATTAAATCAAATGGATGAGGTTGTAGTTACTTCCCAAAACATTTAATTACTTTTTTTTTTAGAATATGAAGGTACAATCAACCTAAGTTAATTTTACGAAATCTATTGCCCAAAATTGCACTTAGGAATCAAGATGTGACATTGGCCTATGATACATTTGATTCTCAAGTTAATTAGGTAGGAATGCCTCTTCTTTTCTTCTTCCTTTTTTCACTTGATGAAAATTAAGTAGGAATGCTTGCTTCCCTCTTAATGCGATATTATTTCTAGTGCTTATAAGATGTGACCTTTGATCTCGATTTTTGTGTTTAATTACTTTTTTTTGGGGTGTTTAGAAGGGAGAAAGTCCCTTCTTTATTTTTTTACATGATCGAATCTTATCGTTTAGTTGACTGAGCATGAGACCTATTAGGTTTTTCAACCTCGCAAGTCAAGACACTCAAAGAAAATAGTGGTACATTGAATGCATGATTATATTAAATCAAATGGATGAGTTCGTAGTTACTTCCCAAAACATTTAATCACTTTTTTAAGAATATGAAGGTACAATCAACCTAAGTTGATTTTACGAAATCTATTGCCCAAAATTGCACTTAGGAATCAAGATGTGACATTAGCCTATGGTACATTTGATTCTCAAGTTGATTAGGTAGGAATGCTTTTTCTTTTCTTTTCTTGTTTTTCGCTTGACGAAGATTAAGTAGGAATGCTTGCTTCCCTCTTAATGCGACAATATTTCTACTGCTTATAGGATGTGACCTTTGATCTCGATTTTTGTGTTTAATTACCTTTTTTTTTGGGTGTTTAAGAGGGAGAAAGTCCATTCTTTATTTTTTTACATGATCGAATCTTATCATTTAGTTGACTTAGCATGGGACCTATTAGGTTTTTCAACCTCGCAAGTCAAGACACACTCGAAGAAAATAGTGGTACATTGAATGCATGATTATATTAAATCAAATGGATGAGGTTGTAGTTACTTCCCAAAACATTTAATTACTTTTTTTTTTTAGAATATGAAGGTACAATCAACCTAAGTTAATTTTACGAAATCTATTGCCCAAAATTGCACTTAGGAATCAAGATGTGACATTGGCCTATGATACATTTGATTCTCAAGTTAATTAGGTAGGAATGCCTCTTCTTTTCTTCTTCCTTTTTTCACTTGATGAAAATTAAGTAGGAATGCTTGCTTCCCTCTTAATGCGATATTATTTCTAGTGCTTATAAGATGTGACCTTTGATCTCGATTTTTGTGTTTAATTACTTTTTTTTGGGGTGTTTAGAAGGGAGAAAGTCCCTTCTTTATTTTTTTACATGATCGAATCTTATCGTTTAGTTGACTGAGCATGAGACCTATTAGGTTTTTCAACCTCGCAAGTCAAGACACTCAAAGAAAATAGTGGTACATTGAATGCATGATTATATTAAATCAAATGGATGAGTTCGTAGTTACTTCCCAAAACATTTAATCACTTTTTTTAAGAATATGAAGGTACAATCAACCTAAGTTGATTTTACGAAATCTATTGCCCAAAATTGCACTTAGGAATCAAGATGTGACATTAGCCTATGGTACATTTGATTCTCAAGTTGATTAGGTAGGAATGCTTTTTCTTTTCTTTTCTTGTTTTTCGCTTGACGAAGATTAAGTAGGAATGCTTGCTTCCCTCTTAATGCGACAATATTTCTACTGCTTATAGGATGTGACCTTTGATCTCGATTTTTGTGTTTAATTACTTTTTTTTTTGGGTGTTTAAGAGGGAGAAAGTCCATTCTTTATTTTTTTACATGATCGAATCTTATCATTTAGTTGACTTAGCATGGGACCTATTAGGTTTTTCAACCTCGCAAGTCAAGACACACTCGAAGAAAATAGTGGTACATTGAATGCATGATTATATTAAATCAAATGGATGAGGTTATAGTTACTTCCCAAAACATTTAATCACTTTTCTTTTAGAATATGAAGGTACAATCAACCTAAGTTAATTTCATGAAATCTATTGCCCAAAATTGCACTTAGGAATCAAGATGTGACATTAGCCTATGATACATTGAATTCTCAAGCTTAAGCTTGAGCTGGGCTTTTTAAGTACTCTACATGCTCAAACTTGCCCTAGCTTTAAACTCTTGTGCATGCTAAATCATCTTCAATTTTCTTATGAATATGGTCATATATCTTTCTATTAATCACAATAATTGGCTGTGAATTTTACTTATAAATTGAAATTTTTCAAGGAAATCTATACCCTCGTGCAAAGCTGCCCCCTTATTTTTCGTATTTAAGACTAAGCACAAACGAAAAGCAAACACATGATCTGATGTTGCTTCAACATTTTGTGGTTTTGCTCCAAAATAAACCCAATGTATAATGATTTTGGCACGTCTATTATTTCTCCAAATTTTCCCTTCAAAAGTAATGATATTTGCAACTAATAGAAAGATGATAACTAGGCTAATATTATCCCTACTGACTAATGCAAATTGCTCTTCCTTTGAGCCACTTACACATGGCAAAAACTTAGACTCAACCGGTTCATGAGATTCAAAAGATGTCTTTTGGGTTTCCAGGTAGCTAGATCTCCAAGCTCATGCTTCTGAATTAAAGAAAAGAGAAAATAGTCGCCTCATAAAATGATATTATTGTACCTAATGTGTTTAATAAGTTATTTGACATCTCTCTCTCTCTCTCTCTCTCACTCTCCAAATTTTCCCTTGTAAAGTAACACATTTATCTGTAATCCGTAAAAACATACTAAGCTAATACCTTGCATCACCACCTGATATTTTTGTGCTAAACGTGTGCTAGGATCCTAGCTTATCATAAATATAGCTTTAACTACTTAATTGTCTAATGGGTCACAATAATCAAGTATTGAATGCATTGAGATTAACTTGATTTTAATACTTGAGCCACCTAAATCAATTAAGCTGCTTAAATTAGGGCTAATGAGCTCTCGAGAGCAATTTGATTCAAGTAATATCAATTCCAAAATTTGATTTTCTAAAATTTGATTTTCTTTTGAACTTCACAGAAGTGAATCACTACAACCTGGTAACGAAGTTGTTCCACAGTGGTGAACGAGTCAAGGTCGATTTGCTTGGCAAACATTGTGTCTCTTCTTCATGAGATGTACATAAAGTCATCGCTGGCTTATACAAAACTGGAGAATTTCCAAGCTCTGATTTCGGCGTCAAATGTTTAGTAGAGTTAAAACTGGTGAGACATCAAGTTAGTGCGAAATTAAATATATGAGCAGGGTCATGATACAAGAAAAATCGCACATGAAAAGAGAGTAGGTATTTCTAGAATTCTCTCTCTTCCCTCTTGTGTTTATATATTACGACGCCTCCGGTCTCTTCCCTTCGTTCCTCGTACTATACTGCGAATCAAAGCAAGCTCAGAGAGAGAGAGAGAATGGAATCGCTTGATGAAACTGAAGCAACCCTAAGAGGCCAAGCACACATATGGAAACTCATGTATGCATACGCTGACTCGATGGCGCTGAAATGCGCGGTCGAGCTCCGAGTACCAGACATCATCCATTCTTACGGCGGCGGGCCCGTCACTCTAGCCCAAATAGCCTCCCGCATTCCCTCCCCATCCCCCGGAACCGCCTACTTGGCACGCATCATGAGATTCCTTGTCCGTAAGAACATCTTCTCCGCTAATCGTTGCCAACTTGACGGCGGCCATGAGAGTCACGAGACACTCTACAGCCTCACCACATCGTCGAGATGGCTCCTCCAAGGGCCCGGGTCCGAGCTCAGCCTTGCGCCGTTGGTGTTGATGGAAAACCACCCATGGGTGATGTCCCCATGGCATTACTTTGGTGACTGCATCAAGACCGGCGGCATCGCATTTGAGATGGCTCACGGCCGCAAGGTTTGGGACTTCGCATCGGAGAATCCCGAGTTCAACCGCTTGTTCAACGATGGGATGGCGTGTCTGAGTGGGGTCGTGGTTAGGGGCATCGTGGAAGTGTATAAGGACGGCTTCGAGAGCATTGGATCTTTGGTCGACGTCGGAGGGGGGGTCGGCAAGACCCTGGCCGAGATCATTAAGTCATTTTCACACATTCAGGGGATTAATTTTGATCTACCTCATGTCGTTGCGACAGCACCAGCGCACGACGGAGTCACTCATGTTGGAGGAAACATGTTTGAGACCATACCGCATGCTGATGCAGTTTTCATGAAAGTAAGTTTTATTGCCAAATACTTTATACATATTAATTAATTTGTGAATTTTGCATTTTTCCTATGGCACGTGATCGATTTTTTTTTCTTTTTTCTATACTTTTAATGTGTCAAAAGGGTGGGAATCCATGAAGTCCGATAACAATTCTGTTTGAGTAATGCCATAGTCAAGGGAGAAATTATTCATAGTCTATAAATTATATGGGGGTCAAGCGCAAGCCTATCTAGATTCTTAGTCATATAAGTCTTATTATAAAACTCGCATAACTAATGATTTAAATTATATTGATCCACATGATTTATAAGCCACACAATGACTTTTCCGGTTAATGTGTAATTTTTTTCTCTTTGAAATGTGCGTCTTTTCATTTTGTAATTCGTGTTCGCTTGACTCGGTAGAAAGAGTTTAGTTGCCTGCAACTACTCGTTTCTTTATTTTACACCTCTAAGATCTACATTTTCTGCCATCTTACAGGCATTCTAAATTGATGTGCTGACGTATTGACTTTTCCTTTATATCTTTATTTATGGGAATCAAGTTTATAGTAAAACAGTTCCATGTGACTCTATTTGTTCAATAAAGTAAACACACACTTTATGCATAGCATCTAGAAGTCCTGGCCATGTTCTAAATTATTTGCGACAAATATATCAGATTTCGCATTATTCTTATTTCTAGTTTGTTGCACTAGTAAATAAGTTTTGTGTAACCTCAAACTAGCACTATGTATAAGCCATACAAGCATGGTAGGGACCAAGCATCTTGTTTTTGAATAAAAAGGCTTTATTTTTCTCCATTTTTATTGGTGAAAATTTCCTCTTATTAATCTTTTAATTGTTGGGATTTCAAAAGTCTCCACATAACTCACACATAAACTCAGCGGCTTTATTTTTTTCTATCCCTAATTGAAAGGTAGTTCCTCAAAATGGAGATCTGATTAATGGTTATAAATATGAATATTACACACATATATATTATATAAAACATGCAAAAACACAAACTTATCCAAAGATTGGTGTGGGGATATCCTTTTTCTAGGGGTGTGCTTTGTTTCCAGTTCAACTTAGGAATTGGATCAAATTGGTTAATTCCCACCAAATTTGGTCCAATTGATCTGGAACTAGGAATTATCAATTCGACTCCTAGTTCTTCCACGAACTAGACGTATCTGGCCCATAGTATAATTTTTTTTTTTTTTTTTTAAATTTATACGGAAGGGAAAACGTATATATTATTTATGAAAGTTGTTTCTTCTTTTTAGTAGTAACTTACATGTGATTAGTAATTTCACATTACACTAGAGTAACTTCCAATATATTTAGGTACTTTTGAGAAAGAAAATTAAACATTTTCAAAAAATAAACAACACCACTGATTCTCGAGACAACCTTGAATTGATTGGTCTAGTCTAGGATGCTGTCCATCGTGGGATCGGACCAACCGATCATCTTTACTCTCTTTAATCCAACTATCAAAATATTGGGTGAAGAATACATATTCCAATAGAAATGGGGGAAACATGGCCTTAAACTTAGCATTAAAAAAAAAGAAAAAACAAAAAAACCCTCAAAAAGTAAAAAACCTTGTCATAGGCCCTTGAAATCGGTCCACATCTCCTCTCCCCTATCACCTCACTCTCTCCCACTCTTCTTCGCATAGCATCAGCTACTCACCACGAACCGTCCCATCACCAATAACCCTCCTCTTCAACCACCTCAATCAACATCCTCTCTCTCTCCACTCTTCTTCGCATAGCATCAGCTACTCACCATCGAACCGTCTCATCACCAATAATCCTCCTCTTAAACCACCTCAATCAACATCCTCTCTCTCCACTCTTCTTCGCATAGCATCAACTACTCACCATCAAACCATCTCATCACCAATAACCCTCCTCTTCAACCACCTCAATCAACATCCTCTCTCTCCACTCTTCTTCGCATAGCATCAACTACTCACCATCGAACCGTCTCATCACCAATAATCCTGCTCTTCGACCACCTCAATCAACATCCTCTCTCTCCACTCTTCTTCGCATAGCATTAGCTACTCACCATCGAACCGTCTCATCACCAATAATCCTCCTCTTCAACCACCTCAATCAACGTCCTCTCTCTCCACTCTTCTTCGCATAGCATCAACTACTCACCATCGAACCGTCTCATCACCAATAATCCTCCTCTTCGACCACCTCAATCAACATCCTCTCTCTCCACTCTTCTTCGCATAGCATCAGCTACTCACCATCGAACCGTCTCATCACCAATAATCCTCCTCTTCAACCACCTCAATCAACATCCTCTCTCTCTCTCTCTCTCTCTCTCTCTCTCTCTCTCTCTCTCTCTCTCTTATTACGACCTCAGGCCACCATTGATCTAACCTCTATATTTTACAAGCTCGTTGCTCGTGCCTCATTGAGACCTCAAGTCTGAGATCACCAACGTCATAATGAGGTCACCATCTTAGAGTTAAAGAGAAAGGGAGAGTGAGAGACAGTGTACATCTTGGGCAAGAGGGGTAGTTCTATGGGTGGCGCAAAAACATCTCAGGCCTCAGTGTATTAATGACAATTTCAGTGAGTTTTCGCTGAGTTGCCTTTTATGTAGAGAAAGCGAGAGAGTGGATAATTTTTTTTTCCTTTTTTTTTTTGAGAACATGGGGTTACATTTTAGCCAATTATGTCAACTCTCTATAAGCACGAAGATTATACAATGAACACACTAATGAAGTACTGTAAAAAGAAACCATGATTCTCGACTTTAGTAATTCTCTATCTTTTGTTTTACAGGGGATCATGCATGATTGGGGGGATGAAGATTGCATTAAGATTTTGAAGAATTGCAGAAAAGCAATCCCAAAAAAGAATGGCAAGGTAATCATAGCTGATGTTGTGCTAAAACCAGATGGCAATGGCATGTTTGATGAGAACGGACTGGTGTTGGATCTGGTCATGATGGCGCATTGCTCGGGCGGTATGGAGAGGGACGAACTCGAATGGAAGAAGATCTTGGAGGAGGGAGGGTTTCCTTACTACAACATCATCAAAACCCCTTCCTTGTCATCCATTATTGAAGCCTATCCTCTGTGATTTGGTCACGCTGTAATTATGTAAGAAAAATAAATGTGAGTCTTATGCTCTTTCAATGAAAGACTTTAATAGTTAAGATAGTTGGATTCACTGAGGTCTCTCGTTCTAAGACCAAGTTTACTGTTTCCTATCTATGAATACTTTAGTTACTATGTTTTGGCTTACTAATCAATGTGGTCTGTAATAATTTATAAAGGATTATTCTCATATTGAATCGCATGCTTTCTAGCTTTTCCTATACATAGATGTTGCAACCTCTCTCCAAAGCCCTTACGCATGGACATGCGAAGGCTAATGGCTTGTTGAGTATTAGGCTTAGCACAGGCTTTCCCAAAGCCACCAATTCACGAATTGTGGTCCAACTACCAATCGATTCGTGGAAGGTCGATTAAAAAACCTAAATAAAATATTGAGAGAAATATTTTAGAAATTATAAATGGGGACTTATTACACCAATTAATCAACTTGATGCTCTTTTGATACTTAATTTTGTTTAAATCCTAAGCTTTGATTCTTTTTTGATTTTCAAGTTTTTTCTAGGCATTTGTGGAAAATGAAAATCATTTTTTAGTATTTTACTATTTTTGGAAAATGTAAATTATTTTTGGATTTTTCTGATTTTTTCAATATTAAGAAAACAAGGTTATATTATATTATTAAAAAAAAAGTCGGACCGACCCGGGTCCGAAATGATTCGGGTCGCCAAACCCACGGCCGAACACCTAGTTTGGTCCCCTCCCAAAATGAAGCCCATCCAAGAAGGAATAAAAAAGACAGCCAACCCAAAGCAAAGGAGAGCCTTAAGGGAAAATTCCAAATAAGAACCCGAAGTGGATCAATTTTCTCAAATAAGAACCCGAAATAAATTTTGTGTCGAGATAAAGACTTAAAATGGACACGTTGTCTCAAATAAGGTCCCGAAGTGGTTGAATCAATTCTAAATAAGGACCTGAGCTTGTTTTTTTTTTTTTTTTTGGTGACCCAGGGAACCCCCGTGCGCCGCTTCGCGGCGGGGTAAACCCTGGGGGGACATGTGGGAAACCACCACCCACACCCCCCGGGTAAGTCGCGGCCGGGCTCCTCCCAGTCAAAGCTGGGCACCTCCACCGACAACGTAGGGAGTCGAACTTGGGACCTTTCGTGAGAGGCACCCTCGCCCAACCAACTACGCCGCCACCGCCGGTGGTAGGACCTGAGCTTGTTGGTCAGCTTGTTGTCACAAATAAATATTCACCGGCTATCAAGCATGTGACATTTCCGATGACCGGAGTTTGGTCAATTTTGTCGAGAAAAAATCAAGGGAAAATTAACAAATCCTAAAAAAGAAACAAAGAAACCCTAGATTTTCTATGGTCTCCCTGTTCCTTGTACCCATCCTCTACGAAGTCAAAGACCAAAGTTCTCCCAATTCCTTCTACCCATCCTCCACAAAGTCGAAGACCCAAATTCTCCGTCGGTTGATGCACGAATTCAAAAATAAGAAGAAAACCAAATGCTTCATTGTTTGTTTGTGGAGACCTAAATTCTCCACCAATCAAGCAAGGTGAGAAGTGACGAGAATCGAGTTGCGACAATGACCGGGCAGTGATTTGGTTGAGGATGTGGCACCCCTCGACGGCCCCCACTTCGTTACGGTCGCCATAGATTTCTTGTCACACATCCTACTACAAACCAATAAGGTAACCTTTTAATTTAAGTGAAACCATAGTTCATGGGGGGTTGATCGGTAGAATACTTTTTCATTTTTTTTTTTTGTAAAGGTCCCAGTGCAGTTTATCAGCGGAAGCATAAACAAGTCTCACCATCTCTCCCTCCAATAACAATAATGCACTGCACACCAACTACACACCAGAAGAAAAGATAAAGCCGATTCACTTTTATTTATGTTTTCATGATGGACATTTTGGGTCGATACAAAAAGGCCAAGATTTTTAACTATACTTGGCTATCCCAAAAAGAGAACTCGACCCTATATGAAACATGTACATCCCTCCATCGACAAGTGTCGATTATCCCCAAAAAGAAAGCGTCAGCTCCCACCAGTCCTATGTGCCATCACACCCACCCCGATGCATCGGGCGGCAGCAGCGGTAACATCCCTAGCATCACCCCATTGCGTCGGACGTGAACGGACAAAAACTCTTGAATGATAGGGCCATCAGTTGAACCTACGTTGTACATCACCAATACTCGAACTTGGACATAATCCAGACTAGGTATACTCATATATAAATGCTTGGTGCACTCCACCTTGACGTCAGTAGGTATGCCATAGGAGGTACCATGCACAACTGGTGAAAGAGGCATCTTTCTAATCTGAAATGTTGATCCCTAAAAGGGGTGAGTACAACCACTCAACAGTAAAGATCCGCCACACTACACAGTGTATCAAACGGAACAATCAAGGTATCATGAATAAAACACATATCATTCATGCATTCAAGCATACCTTACCTTGCAGCCATGCATATTCCTGGTTTCATTTTGAAGGCTTCATATTGACCGAGGAGAATGTTAATTCTGGTTTCCTTCACTCGATCTGTTCTTTCGTAGGTGATATGTAATCTGTCCCAAACTTCTTTTGCTGTAACACAAGAAGATATTCTGTTATATTCAGTTGGTGACAAAGCACAATATAAAGAGTAAATTGCTTTTGCATCGAGTGCTTGTCTCTTGATTATCTCTTTCTGAGTCATTCCGTTGGTCGCAACAGTTTCTTTTCCTCTTTCAGAGACTGATGCAGCTGTAGGAGTAATTCATTTTTCTACAACGTCCCATTCTAGAGGATCCTTTGATCGTAGGAAAGCTTTCATCTTGTTCTTCCAGATGTTGTAATCCTTTCCATCAAAGTAGGGTGGTCTGGTATTACTTTGCCCTTCCACCAGCCCTGGTGCTAGCATACTAGCCATGGATCTTTTACTCTGAAGTAAAACACTTCAAATAAAATGAGAACACGAGCTCTGATACCCATTTTTAGAGCTAGTATAAGTACCTAGAGGGGGGTGAATAGGTATATAAAAGATTTTTCTCGATAATTGCACAATACTAGACAGTTGATAGATTTGAGACAAACAATAATCAAAATAAGACTGAGATAAAGGAAGAGAGAATTGAACACGCAGTTTATAGTGGTTCGGCTTATTTCAAGCATACTTCCACTCTTCTGCACTGATAGCCTATTGGCTGGATTCCACTATGAACAAAGAGATGTTACAGCGTTGTTCTTCCTTGATTTCTCGGTGTAGATGATCTACCACACTCGCTCAAGGTCTCACTAAGTATAGACACTCTTTGTGTATACAATTTCGCTCAAAATGTATCGACTAATAATCAAGGTGCTTCAGACTCTGGAATTTCTCTATCGATCATGCACTAAAGCAACTAGAACGTCTTCCTTTTATACTCCTTTATGCCATCATACCCGTTGGCACTTACCAAAGGAATTCCTCCAATCTACCCATTGAACGGAATCAATCAGGAAGATCATTCGAGTTATTAAAGGAACCTAACGATAGCCCATCAATCCTGTTCGCCCATACAATCAGGATCTTGGTTTCCAAGAATAGAACATTCCAAGAATATTTCGTCGACCATCGGATCTTCAAACGATCTTGATTATGAATAAAAGAATCCGTTATATTTATCCAGCCAAGAGATCTTCTCCAGAGGATAAAACTAAATCCTCAACCAAATACTTCGGTTTTGGATTGCCTTCGTCACTGGATTAGAAAAACTGTCAATGAGAATAATCTTGAGTCTTGAGTCTTGAGTGCTGAGTCTGGTGATCTGAAAGTCTTTAGACTCTAAACAGAAGGTTTGCAATTATCCAGACTAGACTGATAGAAACGTTTTGTCAGTTTCAAAATATTCTGGAAAGATTTCTCCAACAATCTTCCCCTTTTTGATGGTGACAAAACTTTCCTGTAGATTTGAACAACTTTGACTTGCAAAACATTACTAAAGCAATATGGCTATCTCATAAAGATTAATAAATCAACCAGACTCTACATCCACAGAAAATCGGTTAGTCTTTCATGAGTAAGACCATACAACAACACTTGATATAAATGTAAATAGTCAAGCATCAAAATCCACACCCAAGTTAGTCAAATTCAAGTTCACACCCAAGTCATAAACACCCAAGTCATACTAAAAAAAAAACATTTAAACACACAAAAGAAATTTAAAGTCAAAGTTTAAAGAGTTCAAATTGCAATTCTCCCCCTTTTTGTCATCATTAAAAAGGTGAGAAAAGAGTCAAGTCTGCTTGGGAATGCGCACAATCTAGAAATCTCCCATCGACTGTACGATGCCTTCCAGCCTCTTCAAGTCTTCCCGTAGATGAGCCACCTCTTCTCCTTTGGCATTGGCTTGAATTTGAAGAGCGAGGTCTTTCATTTGATCCGCCTTGGTAACAGAAGATGCTTGTCCAGCATTCTTCATGACTTGAAGTTCACGATCCCGGAGCATAGATTTGACCACGCATTTCCGAAGAACATCAAGGATACGATGAAAATCTGCTATATTGTCCGTCTGTGTGCTCGCATTTGCTCTCTCGGATAGAGTGAAGGCAGACGATGGAACTTCTGTGTAATCTAGCAGATTTGGTGTTGACGTATCATGTCCTTCCTCAGGCATTTGAGAAGCCTGAAAATCTTCTGGATTTGCTGGTGAGCGACTCACACCTTCACTGTTGACAGCATGTGGTGTAGTCCTTCCTTGCTCGCCATCTCCCCCTGTCTCTAGGACCTCAAATGGGGAAGAGTGATGGTCATGTTCTTCAGCATCTTGATTCCCTTTCTCTCCGGCTTCATCTATAGATATTTCTTTCACTGCTTCTCCTTCTTCTTCAACTTCTTTCTCTTTGTCTTCTTTCTCTTTCTATTGTTGCTCCTCTGCTTCTCTGTTCTTTGCTTGCTCCTTTTCTTCTCTCTGTTCTTTTTCCTCTGCTTCTATTCCTTTCTTCTGTTGTTCTGTTGATTCAGGTACAGAACATCTGGTCCTTTTCAATGCAGAGATAGTGAGATCTTCCTCTTCATCTTCATCCTCTAAGATAAGAGTTCTTTTCTTTTTGGATGGGGCACCCATGGGCTCCTTCCCTTTTCTATTTGATGCAGAAGATACTGGAGTCTTCACTCTGAACTTCTCCATTGCCTTAGAAAGCTCTTTCAGACGCATTTTTGTCAGCATTTTCAAACCCACCACCATTTTGTCGCATGGTCGAACACAAAGAGTATGTGGAGGTTCAATGTTCAAGTGTCTGAAGATCTTGGTCACCAGACCTGGGTAAGGCAATTGGCCCTTGTCCTTCATCATGGCTTTATACATGTGAAACAGTATGGTGTGAGGGAGAGAGAACTTCTTCCCTGAATTAATCGCATACATCAATTTCGCCTCGGAGTTAGACACGTCAGTCTTGGATGTAGACTTTGGCCTGATACAGTTTATCACAATTTTGTGAAGCAAGATGTTGATGGCACGCATTCTTGAGTAGGTAATTCTTCCCTTTGTATCCCTGTCTTTGACAAGCTCCAATGAGGCACGAGCAATCGAAACTTTGATTGGTTGATAGCGTCATCTTTCAACTCCAATTATATCTGCCAAAATGTCCACATCTACCACATAGTCTTGGTCTCGAACACTGAAGGATATTCTA
Organism: Eucalyptus victrix; assembly: GCA_016097545.1. Lineage (NCBI taxonomy): Eukaryota > Viridiplantae > Streptophyta > Magnoliopsida > Myrtales > Myrtaceae > Eucalyptus > Eucalyptus victrix. The sequence goes on along the minus strand of CM027845.1, from coordinate 10,340,124 downwards.
TTCACATCTAAAAAGCTAAGATTCGAATAGAAGTATGCTGTCAATTGCACATAACCGTCTGTGGTATCGGAGAAAAATTGCTCAAGTTGAAGCAGATTGAACTTCTCCCTTAAGTTCACATTAATGGCATCCAAGAAATCGAAATCAACACTCCTAGGGTTTATCACCCCTCGTTTCAACGATCAAGAACAGATTCTCCTGTTCCTTTGATTTAAACAAATCCATCCTTTTTCCCTTCACCTTCGCAGCAACACCCATTCTAGGTTGAAATTCACTGAACATTTTATCATCATCATTTCAATCAGTCGGATTCAGTCCCGATACACGAGGGTCACTTGGAATGTTCGCAAGTGCTTCCTCAGCCTTTCCTTTAGGAGCAATTCCCAAATCCTCCATTCGTCGCAAAAAGATATACTCATTCCCATAGTTTTTATCTTTAAGGAAATCATCTACGTAGTTCAGCAGAGTCCCAATGCTCTTCATCGCACAATAGAGCTTGTAAATAAAAGAGGGTTTTTGGACTCTTACAGGGTCTGCGTCCTCGATTATTTCTTCCTCCGGTTGTTGACCCGCACCTTGTGGGGTAGATGATGAAGAGTGACGTGGTGGAGAGTGAATCGGGCTCTGTTGCTGACTCGGTAAATCTTCCTCTTCGATGAGATCGAAATGGTAGGCCCCTCCCTCATTCTCTGTGGTCCCATGTTCGTGATTCTTGAAGACTTCCTCGAAGAAGACATCCTTCCTTGTCGTTGAAAGATTCCTTTACTTGCTTTCCCAAGAAAAGATGACAACTTTCTTGAAGATGAACACGAAGTAGAGACAGGATTGGAAGGAGAATGCCTTTTTTTAGGGTTTTGAAGTTTAAGCAACGAAAACTGTATATATATAACTCAGTTTAAAAAGGAAAAAACCAATCGGCACAAAGGAAAATGAACAGATGCCTCTTTTTAAAATCGATAACTGCCAAATAGAAGTTAATCTTTTTGAAAAGACAAGATTCCGTTTTTCACGGAAATTATAAATTAACTGAACTAATAATCATACCTTTTCGAGATTGAATATAACAGCTTACAGTCTATAACCATGAATGTCTGAGTCTGAGGGTTGGAGAGTCTCTAGACTTTAACTTCCTCAAGTTTCAAAATGTTGAGTCTGGAATGGATAAAATCGAATTGATTCTTCTCCAAAGGCTTTGTGAATATATCCGCTAGTTGATTTTTTGAATCAACAAATTGAGTCGAGATTTCTCTATTTTGAACATGATCTCTAATGAAATGATGTCGAATCTCTATATGCTTTGCTCTTGAGTGAAGGATTGGATTTTTAGTGAGATTGATTGCGCTGGTGTTGTCACATCTAATCTCTCGTGCATGAGTCTTCAATTCCAAAGTCTTGTAGCTGTTATTTTATCCATAGAATTTGCGAACAGCAACTTCCAAGAGCTACATACTCGCTTCGTTGTTGAAAGAGCCACAGTGCTTTGTTTCCTTGAAAACCAAGACACTGTCCTGCTTCCAAGCAACTGGCAAGTTCCCGAAGTGCTCTTTCTATCGACTCTGCAACCAGCCAGATCTGCGTCTGAATATCCCAGAAGATTAAAGTCTCTCTTCTTAGGATACCAAAGACCGTTGCTTGAAGATGAAGCAACGTATTTGATAATACGTTTCGCAACACTGAGATGGGATTCTCTAGGATCTGATTGAAACCTAGCATAGATGCAAACACTCAATAGAATGTCAGGTCTAGAAGCAGTCAGATAAAGAAGTGAACCAATGATGCTCTTGTACAGCTTTTGATCAACTTTCTTCCCTTCTTTATCTTTGTCTATCTTCAAAGAACTTGACATCGGTATGTCGGTCTTTTTGCAATTTTCCAATCCAAACCTTTTAACAAGATCATTAACATATTTTTCTTGATGAATAAAGGTTCCTTCCTTCAATTGTTTTACTTGAAGACCAAGAAAGAATGTTAGCTCTCCCATCATACTCATTTCAAACTCATCCTGCATAGACTTTGAAAATTTCTTACACAGACTTTCATTAGAGGATCCAAAAATAATATCATCCACATATATTTGAACAAGTAAAAAGCTTTTGTTTTCCTTTTTGATAAATAAAGTAGTATCTACTTTACCTTTGACAAAACTATTATGTATTAAAAACTTACTTAGTCTATCGTACCAAGCTCGAGGTGCTTGCTTTAAACCATACAAGGCCTTTTTCATCAAGACCGAGTCTTCTTTGAGTCTTCAAACCCTGGTGGTTGTTCCACATAAACTTCCTCATGGATAAATCCATTTAGGAAGGCACTTTTGACGTCCATTTGGAATAACCTGAAATTTTTATAACAAGCAAACGCAAGTAATAGTCGAATAGCTTCTAACCTTGCTACTTGTGCGTAAGTCTCATCGTAGTCTATTCCTTCTTCTTGTGTATATCCCTTGGCCACGAGTCTTGCTTTGTTTCGTACGACTTTTCCTTTCTCATTCATCTTGTTCCTGAACACCCATTTAGCTCCGATAACAGTTTTACTTTTTGGTTTAGATGTCAATTCCCAGACATCATTAATGTTGAATTGTCTGAGCTCTTCTTGCATAGCTTCAATCCAGCTTTCGTCAGATAAAGCTTCTTTTATGCTCTTTGGTTCAATTTCAGAAATGAGAGCCACAGCATTAGACTCTTCACGCCTTTTGGATCTAGTGCGAATTCCTTCGTTAATTTCGCCTATAATGAGATTTTTGGGATGACTGGACTTATGCTTCCAGTTACTGGTTGATTTGTCTGGTTGATGATCTCTTTCTTTATTTGAATCTTCACGAACAGCTTGATGCTGGTCTTCCAGAGTCTGAGATGCTTCTTGAGTTGTAAGCTTTGAAAGGTCTGGAGCAGGTTCAGACTCTTCATGATGAGTCTGACTGGATTCATCTTGCGTAGAGTCTTGAAATTTGACATTCATTGACTCCTCCACAGACTGGCTCTTCTTGTTATAGACTCTGTAGGCTTTGCTTGATGTAGAATATCCAAGGAATATGCCTTCATATGATCTTTCTTCAAACTTACCAACTCGATCTTTTGCATTTTTCAATACAAAGCATTTGCAACCGAACACATGAAAGTATGAAACAATAGGCTTCTTACCTTTGAATAACTCATAAGGGGTTTTCTCTAGAATAGGTCTTAAGAAGACTCTATTGATGATATAGCACGCTGTTGAAACAGCTTTAGCCCAAAATCGTGAAGAAATCTTACTTTCAATTAAAAGAGTTCTAGCCATTTCTTGAAGAGATCTATTCTTTCTTTCCACAACTCCATTTTGCTGAGGAGTATATGGAGAGGAGAATACATGCTTAAAGCCAGATTCATCACAAAATTTTGTAAAATCTTGATTTTCAAATTCACCTCCATGATCTGTTCTTATACTTGAGATAACACATCATTTTTCATTTTGAACCTTTTTAGCAAATTTTTCAAAATACGACAAGATTTCGGACTTACTTGCAAGGAAATATACCCAAGTAAAGCGGGAGTAATCGTCCACAATTACTAGGCAATATTTCTTACCTCCAATGCTCTGGGTTCTGGTTGGTCCGAAGAGATCCATATGCAGCAACTGTAGTACATGATTAGTAGAGACATGATTTATTGGCTTAAATGAATTTCTTACCTACTTTCCCAGAATACATGGAGTGCATTGATCGGACTTTTGGTATGGTAATTTGGGTAGACCTCGAACAAGCTGCTTTGATGAGATTTTGGCTAATTGCTTCATGTTGACATGACCAAGCTTTCTGTGCCATAAGTTTGCTTCGTCTTGAATTGAGATTAGGCATTGTGATTCATTTGGTTTCATATCCAGAAGATAGATATTTCCATGTCTTCAACCCATGAAAGACTGAGTAGAGTCTTTACTGGTTCCAGAACATGTTCCTTTTTGAAAGAAGATCTTAAAACCAGTATCACACAATTGGCTAATGCTGAAAAGATTGTAATTGAGTCCTTCCACTAGGGAAACATTACTTATTGTGAGATTTCCAATTTTCACAGTTCCAAATCCCACAATACTTCCTTTGTTGTTTTCTCCAAATGAAACTTTTCCACCATTTACTTGAACAAGCTTTATGAAGCAATTTGAGTCTCCCGTCATGTGTCTTGAGCATCCGCTGTCAAGATACCACTTTACCTTTTTCTTGACAGAGACCTGCATTTAAAAGAGAGTCTCAAGCTTTCTTTGGTACCCAAATTTTCTTGGGTCCTTTGGTGTTAGTAAGATAAACAGTATTAGCCCATACTTTCTTAATAGGTTTCCAAACCATAGGACACTCTTTTTCAAAGTGATCCGGACTATTGCATTTTGAACACCTGAGGGCATTTCGACTTACAGACTTTACAAAAACTTTATTGAAATGATTTTTGTAAGCCTCTCTCGAGGGTCTTTCCTTAATTCTTTCTTTTACTTTAGGAAAATCTATCAAAGGAATTGTTTTTGCTGTCATACCTAGACCGGACTTATTGAAGCAAGGTCTTTGAGCTGAAAGAATTTTTTCAAGTTTTTCGGACCCTATTGAGAATTTCTTTGAAATATTTGATAAGTCATTTTTTAAAAGAGCATTTTCTTTCAAAATATTATCTTCATTTTCTTTAAAAGTGGAAACATTCAAGTCTAAACTTTTAACTCTTTCTTCTAAAACGTTTTCCTTTTGTTTTAGAGCTGAGTTTTCCTTTTTAAGTTCGGAAATTCTTTTGAGAGAAGTCTTAAGACTAAAACATAGTTCATCAATGTATTTAGAAACTTTGACAGGAATTTTAAAATTACTTGCCTCAAATTCACCGTCATCGAGTCGATCCGAGAATCTAAGTTTGAGTCTGATTGTACCATCAGACATAGGTTGGCATATTCATTATCACTTTCTTCACACTTTGTATCACTCCAGGTTTCGGCTTTGAGAGCTTTTCGAAACTTTTTAGCTTTTCCTCTCTTCTTCTTCAGAAGAGGACAGTTTGGTCTAATGTGTCCCTTTTTCTTACATTGAAAGCAGACTACATCTTTGTTTGGTTCCTCATCATCAACAGACTTGGTCTGCTGTCTTTGAAAACTTTGTTTCTTTGAGTTGAACCTTCTTCCTTTTCTATTAAGTTTTCTGAATCTTCTTATCATGAGAGCAAGCTCCTCATCGTCCATATCATCTTCAGAATCTGTATCATCAGAATCATCATTTGATTTTAATGCAATGGATTTATTACCTTTTGGGTCTTCGTCTTCATTAATTCGTTCCACTTCATAAGACTGAAGAGTTCCAATCAGCTCGTCGACAGATAGTGGCATAATACTTTGTGTCTCTCTTATTGAAGTCTTTATGTGATTCCAATCCTTGGAGAGTCCACGCAATAGCTTGTTTACCTTCATGGGATCAGAAATTTTTTGTCCTTGATTCTCAAGACCATTGACAATATCTGTAAAACGGCTAAACATGTCAGTTATAGATTCTCCTGGTTTCATTTTGAAGGCTTCATATTGACCGAGGAGAATGTTAATTCTGGTTTCCTTCACTCGTTACTTTTCCTTCGTAGGTGATATGTAATCTGTCCCAAACTTCTTTTGCTGTAACACAAGAAGATATCCTGTTATATTCGAGTTGGTGACAAAGCACAATATAAAGAGTAAATTGCTTTTGCATCGAGTGCTTGTCTCTTGATTATCTCTTCCTGAGTCATTCCGTTGGTCTCAACAGTTTCTTTTCCTCTTTCAGAGACTGATGCAGCTGTAGGAGTAATTCATTTTTCTACAATGTCCCATTCTAGAGGATCCTTTGATCGTAGGAAAGCTTTCATCTTGTTCTTCCAGATGTTGTAATCCTTTCCATCAAAGTAGGGTGGTCTGGTATTGCTTTGCCTTTCCACCAGCCCTGGTGCTAGCATACTAGCCGTGGATTTTTGACTCTGAAGTAAAACACTTCAAATAAAGTGAGAACACGAGCTCTGATACCAATTGATATAGCTAGTATAAGTACCTAGAGGGGGGTGAATAGGTATATAAAATATTTTTCTCGATAATTGCACAATACTAAACAGTTGATAGATTTGAGACAAACAATAATCAAAGTAAGACTGAGATAAGGGAAGAGAGAATTGAACACGCGGTTTATAGTGGTTCGGCTTATTTCAAGCCTACGTCCACTCTTCTGCACTGACAGCCTATTGGCTGGATTCCACTATGAACAAAGAGATTTTACAGCATTGTTCTTCCTTGATTTCTCGGTGTAGATGATCTACCACACTCGCTCAAGGTCTCACTAAGTATAGACACTCTTTGTATATACAATTTCGCTCAAAATGTATCGACTAATAATCAAGGTGCTTCAAACTCTGGAATTTCTCTATCGATCATGCACTAAAGCAACTAGAACGTCTTCCTTTTATACTCCTTTATGCCATCATACCCGTTGGCACTTACCAAAGGAATTTCTCCAATCTACCCGTTGAACGGAATCAATCAAGAAGATCATTCGAGCTATTAAAGGAACCTGACGATAGCCCATCAATCCTGTTCGCCCATACAATCAGGATCTTGGTTTTCAAGAATAGAACCTTCCAAGAATATTTCGTCGACCATCGGATCTTCAAACGATCTGATTACGAATAAAAGAATCCGTTATATTTATCCAGCCAAGAGATCTTCTCCAGATGATAGAACTAAATCCTCAACCAAATACTTCGGCTCTGGATTGCCTTCGTCACTGGATTAGAAAAACTGTCAATGAGAATAGTCCCGAGTCTTGAGTCTTTGAGTGCGTGATCTGAAAGTCTTCGGACTCTAAACGAAGGTCTGCAATTATCTAGACTAGACGATAGAAACGTTTTGTCGGCTTCAAAATATTCGGAAAGATTTCTCCAACAGAACCTTCCAAGAATATTTAGGCAACCATCGATTCCTTAATCTTCAAGTCAATCTCGATCAATCAAAGAATTCTATTGTGTTTATTCCAGCCACGAGATCTTCTCCAGTTGATAAGGTCAAGCCCTTAACAAAACATCCGTTCTAGGTAACCTTTCTTCAACGGATTAGAGATCATCAATGAGGATAGACTTTGAGTCTTGAGTCTGGCTGTCCAAAGGTCTTCGGACTTTAAATGGCGAAATCGCAAACCTTCAAACTAGACGATGGAAACGTTTTGTCGGCTTCAAAATATTTCGAGAGGATTTCTCCAACAATCTCCCCCTTTTTTATGGTGACAAAACTTTCCTGCAGATTTGGACAACTTTGACCTGCAAAACATTTCTCAAACACATATGCATATCTTATGGAGATAATGGCTAAATGAATAATACTAGAATCTGCAACCACAGAAAATAGGTTAGTCTAATAAGTGATAAAGCCATCCATAAGATACCAATGATAGTTAATAAAAGTAGTCAAGTCCAAGTCTAGTTCAGTTCTCATCCAGACACAAAAACAAAATCAAACAGATCAAATTAATCCACAAAACCACACGATTAAAAGTCAAATTGTTCAAATCTTGCATCTCTCCCCCTTTTTGTCAGCATTAAAAAGGTTGAGATGAAAATGGAATAAAGTCAAGATTGCTTGGGAACGCGGACAAGCTGGAAATCTCCCATAAACTGAACGATGCCTTCCAGCCTTTTCAAGTCTTCCTTCAGTTGTGCGATCTCCTCACCCTTGGCATTGGCCTGATTCTGAACAGTGAGGGCTTGGATTTTATCATTTAATGAACATAAGGAAACTTGACCCGCAGTTTGCAAGTTTTGAACCTCGCATCCCAAGGCATAAATTTGACCTCGCATCTCCAAGAGAATATCCATGATTCTGCAAAAATCTGCTGCATTATCAGTCTGAGTACTTGCTTCGGCTCGATCTAATGGAGTAAATGTAGATGATGGTAGATCAGCATAATCTCGCAGGTTTGGCGATGAAATTTCATGACCTTCTTCTGGAAATTGAGAGGCATAAACATCCTCTGGGTCTACAGGTGAGCGACTAACTCCTTCACTTGCGTCAGGATATGAGGACTTCCCTCTTTTCTCTTGATCTCCCCCTGTTTCCATGCCTACAGGTGGAGAGGAGTGTTCGTCAGGTTCTCCTTCTTCTCCTCTTTCTTCTTCTGTCTCAACTCTTTCCTTCTAAGCTTCTCTTTCTTCTTCTTCCTTCTCCTCTGCTTCTTTCGCCATTTGTTCCGATTCTTTCCCTGGAATAGGACAACTTAAGTTCTTCAAAGCCATTGTAGAGATGGTGAGATTTTCATCATCACCTTCATCTTCAACAATAAGAGCTCTTCTTTTCGGTTTTGAAGCAACCAAGGGCTCCTTTCCTTTCTGCTTTGATGAAGAAGAGGGTTGATGAGCTTTGAGTGGAGTCTTCTCCTTGAATTTCTCCAACGCCTTGTTCAATTCCTTCAAACGCATCTTGGTCACCATTTTCAGTCCTACCACCATATGATCGCATGATCGAACACAAAAGATTTGCGGAGGCTGAATATTCAGATGTCTGAATAACTTCGTCACAAGACTTGGGTAAGGAAGTTGGCCTCTATCCTTCATCATCACTCTATACATGTGAAACATAACAGTGTGAGGAAGAGAAAACCTTTTCCTAGTGAGAATGGCATACATCAGCTTTGCCTCTGAACTTGAAACATCAGTTTTGGAAGTTGATTTTGGTCGAAGGCAATTGATCACAATCTTGTGCAGCAAGATGTTGAATGCATTCATCCTTAGGTAGGAAATCTTTTCCTCTGTTCTCCTGTCCTTCACAAGTTCCAATGTAGCACCAGCAATAGAAACTTTGATCGGTTGATATCTTCCCCTCTCGACTCCCAACACATCTGCCAGCATATCCATATCCACAACATAGTCTTGATCTTTGACACTGAAGGAAAATCTATTCGCATCTAAAAAGCTAAGATTTGAATAGAAATATACGGTTAGTTCAGCATAGGCCTCTGTAGTGTCGGAGCAGAACTTTTCAAGTTGAAGATAATCGAACTTTTCCCTCAAGTTCACATTTACAGCATCCAGGAAATTGAAATCCACACTCTTAGGGTTTATTACCCCACGCTTCAGCAATTTCGAGTACAAATCCCTTTGTTCCTTCAATCTGAACAAATCTCCACTTTTTCCTCGACTTTCAGCCGCAATACCCATTCTCGGTTGAAATTGATTGTACAATTTGTCATCATCATTTCCATCTATAGGATTCGGTCCCCAATCATAAGGATCACTTGGGATGTTTGCAAGAGTTTCCTTAGCCAACCCTTTACGAGCAATTCCCAAACTTTCCATTCTTCGCAGAAAGATGTATTCATTTCCATACCCCTTCTCTTTAATAAAATCATTGACATATTTCAAGGGAGTACGCGTTGCTTTTAAGGCATGATACCACTTATAAATAGAAGCAGGCTTTTGAAATCTTACAGGGTATGCATCCTCAATGATTTCGTCCTCTTGTTGATGATCAACGCCTTGAGGGTTAGATGGAGGAGAGTGACGCTGCTGAGAATGTTGTTGGCTCGATTGCTGTTCTGGAGCCATATCTTCTTTAGTGAGATTAAAGTGCGTAGGCCCCTCACTCATTCGCCGTGGTCCCTGCTTGCGATTCTTGAAGACTTTCTTGAAGACGACATCTTTCTTAGTTTTTGGAAGATTCCTTGCTTGACTTTTCCAAGAAAGATGACAACTTTTTCGAAGATTAAACAAGGGAAGAAAACGGGAATGGAGGATCGATGCTTTTAAGGTTTTTGAGAGTAAAGTGAAGAACAATCAACAGTACACGATCGGTTTAAAAAGAAAGATAAACGAAGCGTCACAAAGGAAAATAAAAAGATGCCTTTTCAACATAACTGTCTTTTTCCGTGAAAATAGTCATTTCAAAAATAACTTCCTTTTTGAAAATGAAACGATGCAGTAATTTCGTCGATTAAATATAGCAACAATTTAAACACAGTCTGACGATCGTACCTCTTCAAGATAAGATTCGAGAGAGAGAAAGAGAGACTAACTTACAGTCTTGTATGTCTGAGTCTGAAAGTCTTTAGACTTTGATTTCCTCATACCTCAAAATATTGAGTCTGGAACAGATAGACTCAAATTGATTTTTCTCCAAAAGCTTTGTGAATATATCCGCCAGTTGATTCTTTGAGTCAACAAATTGAATTGAAACATCTCCATTTTGAACATGGTCTCTAATAAAGTGATGTCGAATCTCTATATGCTTTACTCTTGAGTGGAGAATCGGATTTTTGGTGAGATTTATAGCGCTGGTGTTGTCGCAATTAATCTTCGTGCATGAGTCTTCAATTCCAAAGTCTCTTAGCTGTTGTTTTATCCATAGAATTTGTGAACAACAACTTCCGAGAGCTATATACTCTGCTTCTACTGTAGAGAGAGCTACTGTACTTTGCTTTCTTGAAAAACAAGACATTGTCCTGCCTCCAAGTAGTTGACAAGTACCCGAGGTGCTCTTTCCGAGGTGCTCTTTCTATCGACTCTGCATCCAGCAAGGTCTGCGTCTGAATATCCAAGAAGAGTAAAGTCTCCCCTTCTTGGATACCAGAGACCAAAGCTTGATGTTGATGAAATATACTTGATAATACGCTTCGCAGCATTCAAATGAGATTCTTTTGGGTCTGATTGAAATCTGACACAAATGCAAACACTAAACAGAATGTCAGGTCTAGAAGCAGTAAGATAAAGAAGTGATCCGATGATACTCCTATACAGCTTTTGATCGACTTTCTTTCCTCCTTCATCTTTGTCTATCTTCAAGGAACTTGACATTGGTATGTCAGCCTTTTTGCAATTGTCCAGTCCAAACTTTTTGACAAGATCATTTGCATATTTTTCTTGATGAATGAAAGTTCCTTCCTCCAGTTGTTTCACTTGGAGCCCGAGAAAGAAGGTTAACTCACCCATCATGCTCATTTCAAATTCATCCTGCATAGTCTTAGAGAATTTCTTGCACAGACTTTCATTAGAAGATCCAAAAATAATATCATCCACATATATTTGAACAAGTAAAAAGCTTTTGCTTTCTCTTTTAATAAAAAGGGTAGTGTCTACTTTACCTTTAACAAATCCATTTCGAATTAAAAACTTACTTAATCTGTTGTACCAAGCTCGAGGTGCTTGCTTTAAGCCATACAAGGCCTTTTTGAGTCTGAATACTGAGTCTGGTTTCTTTGGGTCTTCAAACCCTGGTGGTTGTTCCACATAGACTTCCTCACGGATGAAACCGTTTAGGAAAGCATTTTTGACGTCTATTTGAAATAACCTGAAATTTTTATGACAAGCAAATGCAAGTAATAAACGAATTGCTTCTAACCTTACTACTGGTGCATAAGTCTCGTCATAGTCGATCCCTTCTTTTTGTGTGTATCCCTTGGCCACAAGTCTAGCCTTGTTTCTTATGACTTTTCCTTTCTCATCCATCATGTTCTTGAAAACCCATTTAGCTCCAACAATTGATTTACCTTTTGGTTTAGGAGTCAGCTCCCAGACATCATTAACTCTGAATTGTCTGAGTTCTTCTTGCATAGCTTCAATCCAGCTTTCATCGGATAAAGTTTCTTCTATGCTCCTGGGTTCTATTTCAGAAATAAGAGCCACAGCACTAGACTCTTCTCGCCTTTTGGATCTTGTGCGGATTCCTTCATTGATGTCGCCAATAATAAGATTTTTGGGATCTTTTGGACTTATGTTTCCGATTGCTGGTTAATTTATCAAATTGATGATCACTTCCTTCACTAGAATCTTCAACGAGTCACTTGTTCTTTGGTCCTTCAAAGTCTCGAGCTTCTTCTTGAGAATTAGACTTTGTAGAGTCTGGAGCAGATTCAGTCTCTTCAGAATGAGTCTGAATAGATTCATTTTGTATAAAATCTTGGAATTTGACATTCATTGATTCTTCCACTGTTTGAGTCTTCTTGTTGTAGACTCTGTACGCTTTGCTTGTGGTTGAGTATCCAAGGAAGATGCCTTCATCTGACTTTTCTTCAAATTTACCAACTCGATCATTTGCATTTTTCAATATGAAACATTTGCATCCAAATACATGAAAATATGAAACAATGGGCTTCTTTTCTTTGAATAATTCAAAAGGGGTTTTTTCTAGAATAGGCCTTAGAAAAACTCTATTGATGATATAACATGATGTTGAAACTGCTTCAGCCCAAAACCGTAAAGAAATATTGCTTTCAATTAAGAGAGTTCTAGCCATTTCTTGAAGAGATCTATTCTTCCTTTCCACAACTCCATTTTGCTCTGGAGTATATGGAGAAGAGAACAAATGCTGTAAACCAGATTCGTCACAGAATTTAACAAAATCTTGATTTTCAAATTCACCTCCATGGTCTGTTTTTATGCTTGAAATAACATACCCCTTTTCATTTTGAACCTTCTTAGCAAATTTTTCAAAGTAAGAAAAAGTTTCAGACTTACTTGCCAAGAAATATACCCATGTAAATCGTGAGTAGTCATCCACAATTACTAGGCAATATTTCTTACCTCCAATGCTCTGCGTTCTTGTTGGTCCGAAGAGATCCATATGCAAGAGCTGCAATACACGGTTAGTCGAAACTTGATTTATTGGCTTAAAGGAATTTCTTACCTGTTTTCCCAATATACATGGTGTACATAGATCAGGCTTTTGGCATGATAAATTAGGTAGACCACGAACAAGCTTCTTTGCTGAGATTTTGGCTATCTGCTTCATGTTGATATGCCCAAGCTTTTTGTGCCATAAGTTCGCTTCGTCTTGGATTGAGATTAGACATTGCGATTCATTTGGTTTTACGTCTAAGAGGTAGATATTTCCATGTCTTCGACCCATGAAAGACTGAGTAGAGTCTTTACTGGTTCCTGAACAAATACCCTATTGAAAGTTGATTTTGAACCCGGCATCACAAAGTTGACTAATACTGAGTAGATTGTAATTGAGCTCTTCAACTAAAGAAACATTGCTTATTGTGAGATTTCCAATCATTACAAATCCCACTATTTTTCCTTTGCAGTTTCCTCCAAGTGAGACTTTTCCACCATTTACTTAAACAAGCTTTATGAAACAATTTGAATCTCCTGTCATGTGTCTCGAGCATCCACTATCCAGGTACCGTTTCACATTTTTCTTGATAGTGACCTGCATTTAAAAAGAAACTCAAACTTTCTTTGGTACCCATATTTTCTTGGGTCCTTTTGAGTTAGTCTGATATACGGTTTTTGCTCAGACTTTATTGACAGGTCTCCAAGCCATAGGACATTCTTTCTCAAAATGATCTGCACTATTGCATTTTGAACATCTAAGAGCATTGTGACCTACTGGTTTTACAAAGGTCCTTTCAAAGTGATTTTTGTAAGCATTCCTTGTTGGTCTTTGTTTAATTCTTTCTTTTACTTTAGGAAAATCGATTAAAGGAATGGTTTCAGCAGTCATTCCTAAACTAGATTTATTGAAATAAGGTCTTTGAATAGAAAGAATTTTCTCCAGTTTTCAGATCCTAGAGAAATTTTTTTGGAAATATTTGAAATATCATTTTTCAAAAATGCATTTTCTTTCAAAAGATTATCTTCACTTTCTTTGAGAGAAGAAACATCCCGGTCTAAGCATTTCACTTTTTCTTTCTAAACATTCTCTTGTTGTTTTAAAGCAGAATTTTCCTTTTAGAGTTCAGAAATTCTTTTAAGAGAAGTCTTAAGACTAAAACATAATTCATCAATGTATTTTGAAACTTTAATAGGGATTTTGAAATTACTTACCTCGAATTCACTTTCTAAGTCTGAATCAGTCTCGGAGTTTGATTCTGAGTCTGATTGTGCCATTAGACATATGTTGGCATAATCATCATCACTATCTTCACACTTCGTATCACTCTAGGTTTTAGCTTTGAGAGCCTTTCGATACCTTTCAGTTTTTCCTTCCTTCTTCCTCAGAAGAGGACAGTTGGGTCTGATGTGTCCCTTTTTCTTGCATTCAAAGCAGACTACATCTTTGTTTGATTCATCATCTTCAGTAGACTTGGTCTGTTGCTTTTGAAAACTTTGTTTCCTTGAATTGAATCTTCTTCCTTTTTCATTCAACTTTCTGAATCTTCTTATCATGAGAGCAAGTTCTTCATCATCCATGTCGTCTTCGAAATCTGTTACATCGAATCATCATTAGATTTTAATGCAATTGATTTCTTACCTTTGGGATCTTCGTCTTCATTGATTCGTTCCACTTCATAAGACTGAAGGGTTCCAACCAGCTCATTGACAGACAGTGGCATGATTCTTTGAGTCTCTCTGATTGAGGTCTTAATGTGATTTTAATCCTTGGAGAGTCCACGCAGTAGCTTGTTTACTTTCATGGGATCAGAAATTGGTTGACCTTGATTTTCAAGACCATTCATGATTTCTGTAAAACGACTAAACATGTCGGTTATAGATTCTCCTGGTTTCATTCTGAAGGCTTCGTATTGATCGAGAAGAATGTTGATTCTTGTTTCTTTCATTCGATCGGTTCCTTCATAGGTAATGTATAATCTATCCCAGACTTCTTTGGCTGTATCACAAGAAGATATTATGTTATATTCAGTAGGTGATAAAGCACAATATAAAGAGTAAATTCCTTTTGCATCAAGAGCTTGTCTCTTGATTATCTCTTCCTAACTCATTTCGTTGGACTCAATAGTATCCTTTCCTCTTTCTGAGACAAATGCAGCTTTAGGAATGATTCCTTTTTCTACAACGTCCCATTCCATAGGATCTTTTGATCTTAAGAATGCCTTCATCTTGTTCTTCCATTTGTTGTAGTCCTTTCCATCAAAGTAAGGCGGTTTGGTGTTGCTTTGCCCTTCTACCAGCCCTGGAGCCAACATACTAGCCATGGATCTTTTACTCTGAAGTAAAACACTTCAAACAAGGTGAGTACACGAGCTATGATACCAATTGAGATAGCTAGTATAAGCACCTAGAAGGGGGTGAATAGGTGCACAAATAATTTATTGAGATACGAAAGCGATTCTTGGCAGCCGATAGAAAGGAATTCACAAAATGATTTACGATCAAAGTAAAGAGAGTGAGAGAGAGAAGATTGAACACAGGTTTTATAGTGGCTCGGCTTATTCCAAGCCTACATCCACTCTTCCGCACTGACAGCCCACCGACTGGATTTCACAATGAACAAAAGAGAAGTTACAGCTCAGCTTTTTCTTGATTCCACAGTGTAGATGTTCTATCACACCTCCTCAAGGTTTCTCATGAATATAGACTATCTTTTGTACACAAGTATTTGCTTAAAGGAATTGTCTAAACAACAAGGAGCTTCAGACTTTGAAATTCTTCTATCGCGCACACCTCAACAACTTAGAACGTCTTCCTTATATACTCCTTTATGCCAAAGGAATTCCTCCAATCTACCCGTTGGACGAAATCAATTAGGAAGATCATTCGGCTATTAAAGGAACGTGTCGATAGCCCATCAATCCTGTTCGCCCATACAATCAGGATCTCGGTTTCCATAAGTAGAACCTTCCAAGAATATTTAGGCAATCATCAATTCATTAATCTTCGAGTCAATCTCGATCAATCAAAGAATTCTGTTGTGTCTATTCCAGCCACGAGATCTTCTCCAGTTGATAAGGTCAAGCCCTTAACAAAACATCCAGTTCTAGGTAACCTTTCTTCAACGGATTAGAGACTATTAATGAGGATAGACTTTGAGTCTTGAGTCTGGCTGTCCGGAGGTCTTCAGACTTTAAATGGCAGAGTCTGTAAACCTTCAGACTAGACTGATGGAAACGTTTTGTCAGCTTCAAAATACTTCGAGAGGATTTCTCCAACACCAGGGACCAGTGTTTGCATCCCACTATTTATCGCTCGCATCCAACCTAGCATTGCGAGGAACCTCCGGCACCCACCTCGGGGCATCTGGCACACACACTCCGGGCATCTTGTACCCCAACTAGCATCATGAGGTATCCCCCTGGCACACACATCCGAGGCTTCCGGCACACACCTCCGGGCATCCCGAAACTCCCGAGGACATTCGGCACACACACTTCGGGCATCTCGAAACTCCTGAGGCATCGTCGGCTCACACCTCCGACGATCTTGTTATTATCTCAATTCATATTTACACATGTAACTCAATTTCAACATGGCATTTGATGCATCAATATCAAGAGTCTCAACCAGCTTTTAATGCCATATAACATGCCATATGTCATCACATATGCAACAAAATCAACCACTCAAAGCATTGCATCACATGGAAAAATTCATTTATTTTTTATAACACATCAATTTTTAGATAAAATAGAATACACTCTTTTGGTTAAAACTCTAGGAAAATCAATGCATAGTATAAATAAATTCTGAAAACTTGACACATTATAGATGAGACCTAAAGGCAGATATCTCATGAAAAACACCATACCAAAAAGAATCTCACACAAACAGATGCATCATAGTCTTCAAAATTTTAACACTTCAGCTTGCACAGTTTTGGAAGTAATTTAAATTAAATATCCAAATGAACTCCAAAAATTCTGAAATTTTGATATGTTATAGAAATGTCCTAAAGGTAAATATCTTGTGAAGAAATTTAACCCCAAATCGTTCTATATTAACAGATATAGAAAATTAATCCCCCCTGTTCTCGGTGTCGTTCTTCCAGATTATCTTTTTTCAAGGGAAACTCGTTTCACCAATCTACATATGTCCGTTTCTTCTAAATTTTCAGTGTATTATACCTCAAAATATTACCTACAACTTTAATTAAGGACACATGATCAAATTTCAACTGTATGATTTTATAAAAATCACAGAATCATACTAAGTCGAGGTAACATTTTCCCAGATCCAGTTTCTTCAAAGACACGATTTCACCGACCTATTTTTGTTCATTTCCTCTAAATTTTTGATATGTTTTACCTCAAGAAGTACACTACAACTTTCATTAAGAACTCAAGGTGATATTTTCGCAAGAAAGCCACTTTATAGTCCATGAAATCACTAAAGGTCAACACAACAAATTCCAGATCTAATATCTCCAAAAGAAAATCGTTTCACCAGGAAATCCTTGTCCGTGTTGTCTCAAATTTTAGTATGTTATTTATCAAGATGTTCTCTACAACTTTCATGAAGAGATCAAAGTGAGATTCCAACTAAAAAGTCGCATGCAGCTCACAAACTCATGAAGGGTCGGACTGGTTTTTCCAGAAAACAGCATGCTAGGCCAACGAATTTCTTCCCATAGCTTCGACCTTTCATCACATCTACCACAACCAAAATTCACCATCTTCTACACGCACAACACAGCAAGCAAAAGGGTAGGTTTTAGGACTCTACTTGCCTCAAATTTAAGCACAAAATAGCGACAAACGGCGGGCAAGGCGGCAAACAAATGGCGGCGAGCTAGGCGGATGATCGGCGGACGGACCTCCCTCCTTCCTCTTGCACGCATGGCCTCTCCTTTCTCTCTTCCTTTCTTCCTTTCTCTTCTCTCTTTCTCTCCTCTCTCTCTCGAACGACTCTCTCTCTTCCTCTCCTCTTTCTCTTGCTTAATCCGTGCCCCCTCACTCTCTAATTTCTTCCCCCTCATGATTAACAATCATGATCTTGCATGCCGGCGCCACTTGGCAATTGCCATGCAAGATGGGCTTGAATCCAGCTGGGCTTGGGCTAGCTTGGTCGATGGCCCAATGGGGCTTCATGGGCCGGCCTTTTGGCCCACTTTAGGCTCAACACTCTTGGGCCTAAAGTCCAAACTTAAATGGCCCAAAATTTTCTTAATTGAGTCCATGTTTACTTTTAGTAATTTACCTTAATTCTCTCTTATAAATATCAAATTATAAATTCATAAGGCCATAAAACTTGTAATCATAAATCCATAAATTTCAATTTATAAAACACATGGCCAATGATACAATTTTCTTTTCTATGAAATTAATTATCCACTAAAAGCTTGGCCATAAATCTCATTGCAAATCATGGATCAAATGACTACAATATAACTTAATGGTACTTCCATCACCTATTCATCGACTTTACTTGCTTCTAAAGATTACCATGAATTTTGGGATCCACAGAGGAGTAGTTGGGGAGAAAAAAGAAGAAAACGTAAGCATCTAAATGAATAACCTAAACTTAATTAATTTAGAATTTTCCATTTTTTCCAATCATAAATTTCTAAAAAAATTGCCCCTATTTTAATCGCGAGAATGTCTACCGGCGAGCTAAGATCCTTAATAGAGATTAATTTGATCACTTCAGTTCTTATTTGACACAAAATTCACTTCGGGTTCTTATTTGAAACAATGGATCCACTTCAGATCCTTATTTGACACAAAGTTCACTTTGAGTCCTTATTTGAGAAAGTAGATCCACTCCAAGTTCTTATTTGGAATTTTTCCGACCCTTAAACTAGCCAAAATCTTTTGTCTCTTCTAAAGCCCACTACAGCTGAGCTCTCTTTGAGCCCAAAGTCAAACCAAAACCAAGATCTTCTTGAGCCTAACAGACCCTTATCAACACTCAAGCCCACTCTAGCCAATCTCGCGTCTTCCCCCTCACGGCTTCGCAGAAGCATTTGCTTGCCCTAACGCACACCTCCTTTCCCAAGGACTAAGAACAATAGCTGATGCAAACAGGAAGAAGGACCCAAGTTTTAATTAGAGTAGTTCGAGCACAATACAAGCCACGTCAAGCCACTACGCGGCTGTCACATGTTGCCACGACCACCACCGCCCCTCATCTTCGCCAATTGAGAAGCACCCACACACAGAAACATGTCGCATGCCAAAAGAAATCACAACACGAGGGCATTCAAAGCAAAGGACAGTGGTGGAAATCTACCGAAACACATTTCACAAATCACAAACACTAAAGGCGGATGGGGGACTAAGAATAAACACGTACACTTCAGTAAGACATTTTGTCGAACATGTAGAGGGCGTCAGCTAAGAGGAAGCTTCAAACTTGTCCGAGACATGAACTTAGACCAAAATCTGCAAGTAATGAACGAGCGAGGTTCAAGTGCGGCACAGGTACAACTCATTTATACTCAGTATAAACAAAAATACAGCGAGTTTCGGGCACGATGAAGATCATTAATAGGCGTCTAGTTTAGGTAATTTATCGAACACTTCAAGCCTGCATGGTAACGTTTCTATTTCTCCCAATTTCCGTTCTTTTGTTCTCCTGAACAAAAAAAAAAAAAGAATAGAAATCCGTTTAGTAAAACTTTTGTTCTCAGAAATAGATTGGAACAATTTCTAGAAATAAGCCAATTTTTTCATTTCTTTTTCATTTTATTTTCTTTTTCTTGCTTGCTATGGCCTTGGGTAGCCTCCCACCAACCATTGGCCACCTTCGGCTGACGGCGGTCATTGTCGGCCGACCACCGTTGTCTGCTTGTTGTTTCTTTTGCCCACAGCCCATCGACCACCCTTGACCATCGATGACCGCCATCGACCACTATTGCAGCCGCCAATCGCCGACCACCGGCGCAGGACCACCGACCACCGTTGCCCGTTGCCCATCGCCATCAGCCGACGGTCCTGTAGTGATGGCCGATGGCGACGAGCAACGAGCAGCAGTGACGAGAGGCGGCGGTTAGCGGTCGACGATCAACGATCCATGAGCAAAAATAAAAAACAAGTAAATACAAAAAAAAAAAATCATACCAAATGCATTTCTATTCTTTTTCTTCTTCAATAATATAAATTTTGTGTAGTTACCAAACACCTTATTTTACTTAGAAATTATTCCTCGGAGTAGAAATAGAAAAGAACTATTTCTGAAAAGAAACTGTTCCCCGGCCACAAAGCGTTACCAAGCGCACCATTAATGTAGGCAAACTGAGGAGTGAGAAATGGTGACAACCGAGCCCGAGCTCGAGTCGGGATTCCAAATAAATGACACATACGACCCCAAAACAGCAACACACGCACAGGTAAGGCCGAAAACTTGCGCAAGCCGGGCAAAGGCAGATCGGCTCGGCAAACCCAAAACAAAACACGACGAGAAGGGAATGGGGGCCACACATTAGAAATACAGGGCCACATCCAAAGGCTTTTCTCTCGATTGGTAGGTCAAAAGAAAAGAGAGAGGAAAAGTTTTCCTTGGTCCATTCGTTTCCCTTGCTCCTTCGTTCCTTTGTAGACACAAAAGGTGAAGAGTTAAAAAAAAAGGGATAAGTGCTGCGGAAGTACTAAAACTCGTTACGAAAATGCATTTGAGTCCTAAAACTTGCAAAAAGTGCAAATAAGTCCTATAACTTGTCAAAATGTTTCATTTGAGTCCTAAAATTGACGCCATTAGCATTTTTCGTTAAAAATGCTGATGTGGCATTTAAATTTAATTTTTATTTTCCATGTGGCTTTTTTTAAAAATTATATCTAATTAGATTTAAAAATTAAAAAAAAAGTAAAAATTGCTTTAAAAAAGAAAACAGTTAAAAAAATGGCAGCCTCGTCGGAGGGGTTGGCAATCATCCTTTGGAGGGGCCGGCGTCGATCACCAACCCCTCCGGCAAGGTTGCCTTTTTCTTTTGAACTATTTTCTTTTTTTAAATAAATTTTCTTTTTACTTTTTTATTGAAAATAAGATAAAATGAATAAATCTAATTTTTTTAGTTTTTAAATCTATTTTTTTTAAAATGAATAAAAATCATTAAAAAAAAGCCACATGGAAAATAAAAATTAATTTTAAATGCCACTTCAGCATTTTTAACAAAAAATGCTAATGGCATCAATTTTAGGACTCAAATGAAACATTTTGACAAGTTTTAGGACTTATTTGCACTTTTTGCAAGTTTTAGGACTCAAATGCATTTTCGTGACAAGTTTTAGAACTTCCGCAGCACTTATCCCTTAAAAAAAAGAAAAAAGTGAGCAGAAGGTGTGTTTCATTCCGCTAACAGTAGTAGAGAGGAAGAGACAGGAGAGAGGGACGTGTGCTGTAGAGAGGAGAGAGAAGTAGAAAAAAAAATAGAGAGATATTGTTCATCTTCCTCACGGACTCCTTCCGTTAGTCGCACGCCGTTCCACCTCTACCAGCCCAGCACTCGACAACGTCTCCACCTGTTGCCACTACCTCACCGATGCCTCTGCTCGCCCGTCCGCAAGCCCATCTCACCACGTCTCCAATCGACCCACAGGAGTCCGCACCGCAACCCGACGCCCCTGTTCATCGGACGTTGCATCGCCCTTTCGCCAGCCATTGTCGCACTTCGCCTCACCTACAACTCGCGAGATCCCGGCGAACCTACTGTTGCCTCACTCTGTCCGTGATCTACTCGCCCAGCCGTGCCTAACCTGCGACGACCTAAAGCTCCGCCCCTTGCTGTCGAGATTTCCACCGCCAATCTCCGACGCCCCATCAAGCCAATTTGCAACGACCCTAACTCTGCTGGTTCATTCGTCGTCGCTGGTCCGCCTACGGTCAGCCCTTCCACCCAGCAGCTCCACCCACGATGCCCTGCTCTGCCCCTGCCATCAAGCTGTCTAACCTCTGTTCCGAGTCCCCTCACTGCAAATCCACTTGTTGCTACTTGCGCCGCCAAGCTCCACCACCTACAGTCGTCGGAGCTTCCCCATGCTAGACCTCTGATCAGCCACCCTTGGCTGGGCACCACGCGAGCACAAGCTGTGCTTTGGATAAAAGAAGGAAAAAACAAAAGAAAAAATTAGGTAGTTTTCTCTTTTATTAATTTATCTTTTTTTTTTACTTTACTTTATTTGTTCTTTTTAGTGTAATTATTCCTTAGTGTAAAGATGAGATGTTTGACATGAAATAGCCTGTGAAATTTGTGATTGTCAATCCGATTTTCACGCTTGAAATCCGACTCACAATCACTTGAAAAATCACAATTCCGATCTCCCACTCAAGATTCGATTCGCAATTTATGTAAAATTGGCCAATTCAATCTCATACGCGAAATATGATTCGTCAATTTAGATATCAATATTGCTTTGATTTACCGTCGTGTCATTTAAATTAATTTTATTTTCTTAAAAGAGTCCAAAAAATGTAAGTTAGGATTAGATTTATTTCTTGCTTTAAGGTTTACATATTTAGAATAGGAATTTTATTTCGAATAAAACAAATCAAATCAATCAATTTAGGTTGCTAGATTTTTAACTTGGATCGCATGTTTAATTATTAATTTCGAAATTAATTTAAAACAAAAAAAAATCATCAAACATATATCATGTAAAATTAGGACATCATTTGTGAGTTATTGCACATTAGGATAAAATTGCATATTTCATTTTAAATTTAGATTGATTTAGATATATTGCATCTTAGGTTAAAGATTGCTAAGTTAAGATAATATCTTGGTTTTAATTAGGGTTTAGCCTGACCTAATCCTTAATATAAGTTGGATTGAATCTTAGTCTAGTTAGATAATTTTCACATTTTTTCTAATTTTGAATTTCATGAAAAATACAAAAAAAAATGTCTTAGAATAAATTAGTTTTATTTTCTAGGATAAATTGCATGAAAAAATGTCATGTGCATGCCGTACGGATTAGATTCATAAAATGCATGTCATTTAGTGATTTAGTTAGAAATTGCATGTCAACAGAATTAGGTCTTTTAGTTATATTGCATTGCATAAAACATGATTCTCATTAATTAAGTGAAAAAAAAAAAAAAAAAGAAATTGCGTGTTATTAGAAATCATATCTAGGGTTGTTGATATGAATTTTGATCTAACAACGCAGATGCTTTTGTTGTTACGAGGTAAGTCCCTGCATTTTTTTTATTTGCTTTCTTGGATGTTAAATCGGTGGATTGCACACCCGCATGATCATCTTACATGTTAAGGAGATAGATTTAAAATCAATCTAAGCTGCCTGCAAAAACATTTTTGGAAAATAAAACATTTATGGTCCGTAGGAGTAAAATAATTCTCCCACTATTTTATTTAGGTGTCTAATTGACCTACCATAAATCGATTAGTGGCGACTCCTATACAATAATCGTTTACATGATAAATATTTAAACCTTAAATCGTGAATTAGTATGGGCTTGGGAGGGTCCAAGTTAAGTCTAGGTTTAGTAATCCATTAGCTTAATTTTAGGTGATGCACTTGAAATTTAGATCGCGACATGATATCTTTTATTTTAAGAGTGTGCATTGATCCTTGTTCAACCTAGGAACTACACCAAACCAGATCAAGCCGACCAATTATGGTGGTTCTTGTTGACAAACTGCAAATAACCGATTCCACTCTTGATTCCTCTACGAACCAAACTAAATAGGCTAGAGAATATTTTTTGCTTTTAAAAAAAAAATGGGAATGGAAAAAGTACATAATATTTATGTGAGTAATTTCTTCTTTTACTAGTAATGTACAAGTGATTTTCAAATTTCATCCTACACTAAAATAACTTCCAATATATTTAAGTACTTTTTGAGAAAGAAAATTAAATATTTAAAAAAAAAATAACTGCCATTCCTTGACAATTTCGAACTTGGTTGATCCGGTTCAAGGTGGACAAGTTTACTTCCTAGTTTCATATATTGGGAATCAATTATGTTCATACTATAACTGGATTAACCAATCATCCTTACTTTTTTTAATCCAACTATTAGAATCCTAGTTGGAGAAAACAATCCACTAGGAATGAAGGAAAACATCTTAGCATAAAAACCTCATCCAAAGCCCAACAAATCAGCCCACATCTCCTCTCTCCTCTCTTCTTGCTCTCTCTAACTCTTCTTTGCATAGCATCAGCGAATCACCTGCCATCTGTCCATCACATCACCGATAGCCCTCCTTTTCAACTACCTCCATCAGTATTCTCTCTCTTTCTCTCTTTTTGCCTCACAATCTCCTTTGTCACGACCTCAAGCCACCATTGGTCTAATCTCTCTCTCTCTCTCTCTCTCTCTCTCTCTCTCTCTCTCTCTCTCTCGCCTCACAATCTCCTTTGTCACGACCTTAGGCCACCATTGATCTAATGTCACCCCCCAAACCTCGAGCGCGCGCACATCCCACTACGGTCGATCAAATATGCGACATCCCAGGATACGTCGCCGACCCATTCATTCTATTACGCATGCGGAAGCGAAACAAATCCCCTGACAACGTTTAACTTGTGATAGAAAAGCAGGCAATCAATCACAATACCAAACACTCATTTACAAACACATAGGTTTAAATATAACTCTGGACTGTCTACAAAATAGACCAGCTTGACAAAAGGGGAACCATCCTAAAACCAACTAGTAGGACACATTCACCGATACTTCAGTCTCCACCTTTCCAGACTTAGGGCTTCGGGTCCTCCACGACCGCCATCTAGGGACCTGACATTTTAATCCCCAAACCAGGATGAGACAATGTCTCAGCAAGTTCAACCCTCTAAACCCCTATTAGAAAGAAAATACGCCCCGAGGTGGCCTAGCCACATCACACAGAGAACTTACCTCGCCTCAATTCCTTCCTGCAGATTAGCACAATTCAAATCACTCAATCACAGACAGTAATAGGAACTTAAACAACCGGAACGTATTCACTTTCATATAACCAACAACCGCGGGGGTCCTGATTATAAGACTAAATCGTTATGACACGTCCCATTCCATGCCACACAATTCCATCCTATAACCCGACACATCAACAACACTCAACATGCATTCCAATTGATATTCACTGCCACACAAGGGCATAACCTACTCGTAGTTCGGCTATCTACTGGCATATAGCCAGGCATCGCCTCCCCCTTGGAGCGCGGCTTCGTCAGTACGTCGACGGCATTCCCGAAAGAGCATGGGCCCAGAATCTACTGCGACCCGCAACCACCACGTGGGCATCCCATATAGGGGCAAGTCTGGCTCAATAGCCCAGGACGATTCCTCTTAGTTATCACACAGTCAAAGCATACTTGGCCCCAAGACACTTTATATTTCACTCAATGCTTCCACTTAAAACAGTGATCCCGGCCATTTCTCTTCATATTAAAAATATTCCAGAAATTACTCACGCGTGTGGGGACACGCTAATTTCGAATCAAAAAGCCAATATTTCACTTTTTCAAACCCCACTATTTAATATAATCATTAAAATCCAATTTTTGCATCAAAGCCCAACACTTGGATTTTTATGAATAAAATCCATATTTATCACAATCAACACTCAATTTGCCACGCCCATTCATCAAATTCAAATTCTAAATGCATAGCAGCGGTCAGCACGAAATTCTGAGAAAATAAGGTTCCAAAATAATTTTCAGAATTTATTAAATAATTAAATTTATTCCGAAAATTAAATAAATAATAATATCCCTATCTTTCACGATCCACACTCAATTCATAATATCCAATTATCAATTTCAAAATCTGACTATATAGCAGCGACCGACACGAAATTCTGAGAATTTAGGGTCCCGACAAAATTTTCGAAATTTAATAAATAATTAAATTTATTCCGAAAATAATTAAATAATAATATTTTAATAATTTCTAATAATATATTATTATTAAATTATTTAATGATTTCGAAATATTTAAATAAATCAAAAGTAAATTCATTTATGTCACATCAAAGCTTATATTAATGTAATCACTCACTTAGCATTAAATTAAACACAATTTAAGTTAATCAAACACCTTAATATAATCTACACTTAAATAAATTAAACTAACCACTTAATAACACTTAACATAAACTAAGCACCCATAAAGCATCATTAACACTCTAATCAAGGTTTAGTGAGCTAAACTCACCGAATTAGCGAACCGAGCAAACCAAAACGACGGGGGCGACGCGAGGATCGACTTTCCTCAAGGCGGGCTGAGCATCCGAGCTCGGGAAGGCGGCCAAAACAGGCCAAACATGGGCTGTCATACCCATTTTTCTCCTCTCTGCTCGCTGCTGGTTGAGGCTAGAAAAAGGGCCGATCCGGGGCCAGTTGGGAGTGGGCGGAGGAGCTGAACCGGACCTAGGCAGGGCTTCACGGTGGTCGGAGGTGGTCGGAGGGAGCTCCGATGGGTCTCTACCGTCCCTCAAGACCATCGAACAGCAGCTGGCCAGGCGGTTCGTGGACAGCAGCTCGACTGGACGGGGGTACACGGCGCGGCTAGGTAGTCGCGGAGCTGCGACGGCGCACGGCGACGATGGCCTTGGCTCCGGTTTCGGTGGGACGGAGTTGCTACTTCTACGTTTGCTGTCTTCAAATGAAATAGAGAAGGAGAAGGGCCGGAGGGCACGCGGTCGATGCACGAATGGCGGGGTGCACGAGCGGCGGCGCGTGGGCGGTGACAGCAGCAAGAGGCGTGGACGACGGTTGCTGCTTCCCCTGGTCTTCGGTATCCACGGAACCAAGCACCCGAAGAAGGAAGATGAAGAAGATGGAGGAGTTGCACGGAAGAGAGGAAGAAGAGAGGGAGGAGAGAGAAGGAGGAGAGAGAGAGAGATGGGACCATTCCCTTTTCTTTTTCTTTAATCCAACCAAAAATGGCCCACCTCATGACCTCATGGATGACATCACACTCCACTCACCCAATCCTCCACAACCTATTCCAATGGTTGCAATTTATTTTTCCGCCGGCGCATAAAATCTTTTACATCCAATTTCTTCAAATCTCATCAATTCTCTTCCAATTGAATCAAATTAAAGTCCATAAAATAAATCCAATGTCACCACACTTCAATTCAAATCTTCACTTGATTATAGAACCAACTTAAGTCCCAAAAGCGCGACCAAAGACGAGCCTACTAATTTCTCAAGCCAAATTAGTCATTCTCTGATTATTTTGCTGAAAAACTCAGCTTGCATGAAAAATCTTCCGGAGATTAATCAATGTTCCTAAAATAATTTGTGACACACCCACAATTCCAATTTCTGAATTCGATCTCAATTTCACGGTTAATTTCACTTTGGCACGATACTAGCGCGGCCCAACCTACCGGGTAGCCTTTAGAAATTTTCATGCATTTGACCTGTGGTTGATCATCTCAAGCCACAATGTACATCTTTGAAACATTGACGACTTTCGGTTGTCGGGGTAATCTCAAGGTTTCAGATACGGACATAGGGTACCCAATTGATAGAAAAGTCGGTCTAGTGACGATCGACAAGAATTGTGCGATCTGGTGGAATCACCCACACTTGATCACATGCCTCTGTCGAGTCGACCTATCTCTGATCTCTAATCGATTTTTAATTGTGCCGTAATGACCCTTGCAGATTAGCTCGGTCGAAAGGTCGCTTCCTAGTCAAATTCTCGAGTCTAATGCATTAGAAACTCTTAACGGCTTTACCCGATAGACTAGTTTTCACATGAGTGGCCGACTTAAGGAAAAGAACTATATGCGTGCCAACGAAATGTCCATCTCAATTTATTGAAAATAGGATTGGAAAATCGGGATGTCACATCTAATCTCTCGATTTTATAGGCCTATCGCTTGTGCCTCAACGAGCCCTCAACTCTGAGATCGCCAAGGTAGTAATGAGGTCGCCACCTAGGAGTTAATGAGAGAGAGTGTGCATCTTGGGCAAGAGAGGGGAAGTCATATGAGTGGCACGGTGAGAGAGAGAGAGAGAGAGAGAGAGAGAGAGAGAGAGAGAGAGAGAGATTTAAACATTGGGTTACATTTTAGCCAATTATGTCAACTCTTCATAAGTAGAGAGATTACAAAATGAACACACTAATGAAGTATTGTAAAAAGAAACCATGATTCACGACTCCAATAATTCTATATGTCGTTTGTTTTACAGGGGATCATGCATGATTGGGGGGATGAATATTGCATCAAGATTTTAAAGAATTTCAGAAAAGAAGGGCAAGGTGATCATAGCAGATATTGTGTTGAAACCAGAGGGCGATGGCATGTTCGATGAGACTGGACTAGTGATGGATCTGGTCATGATGGCGCATTGCTCGGGTGGTAAGGAGAGGGATGAGCTCGAATGGAAGAAAATTTTGGAGGAAGGAGGGTTTCCTCGCTACAACATCATCAAAACCCCTTCTTCGTTATCCATCATTGAAGCCTTTACACTTTGATTTGATCACATTAAAATTGTGTAAGTCAAATAAGTGAGAGTCATATGCTAGATCTATGAAAGATTTAGGTCATTAAAATAATTGAATTCTCTTTGGACTCTCGATCCAAGATAGTTTATTGTCTCCCGTCAATATATAATCTAGTTACTATGTTCCAGATTACTTATTATGTGGTTTGTAATCATTCATAGAGGGTTATTCTCATGTTGGATGCCACGTTTTCATGTTGTTCTTGTACATAGATATATGTTTGACATGATGACTTAAACCCTAGTCATAGATGAAATAGCTACAAAATGAAATTAAAAAGGTGGTGGTGTGTATAAATATAACAATGGACATAGTGAGTTGCGTATCATATTAGTGTCACCATTCGTGTTATGATATGCAAATGAGAAAAATGAGGAAAAACATATTCTACTATCTTGGCATCCACCAATGCAAGTATAATAACCTCCTAACAATCGCAAAATAAAGTATAAAGGGACCAGTGACTATTAAAATCAGAGTTAATCGGACGAAGCAAAAGCAAACAAGAGTTGAAAGTTTGTGTGTTTGACATTCCATTTTACCAGTAAGCCAATTATGGTGTCACGCTCCAAAAAAGCATAATAACCCTGAAAGTTAAAATTTCTGTTTCTATTGTAGTAGGAAACTACACCATATATATAACAGTGAACTCCTTCTATTTTGTGATTCTGTACGGATCACATGTGGGTGCATATATATGTATTCTCAGCTCTCAGCCGAAAGGGCTACAATACCTTCTTTATATGCTTTTATAGGGTGTTATATTATTCATATTCTAGTGAGAGAATGGCTTTTTGGCTTTGGAAATTAGGATCAAATACAGAAGCTGAAGTCGTGCGACTTATATGGCCAAAAAGTGCACGTTTACAAGGAGATTTATTAGACGTTGCATGCTTAACCAAGCACAAGTTGCTTAGCATATTAAAAGATGTTGCACGTTGACAATGAAAAAGAAAGAAAGGACATGTTGGTCAACAGATTAAAAATAGCACTTTTATAATGAGATGTATTAAACGACTTACTTATATCGGCTATGAATCAATGAGATAATTACCAAAAAAGTCCTAAACCTTTTGCAATTGTGCCAATTCAGTTAAAAACTTATTTTTTTTAGCCATTTCAGTCATAAACATTTTATAATTGTGCCAGTTCAGTCTTTCTAACCAAAATTAGCCGACCGGCACCTTTTTGCCATAATTTTTTTTAATAATATTTTATTTTTTCAGATTATTTCATTAATTTTTTAATCTTTTTTTACATTTTTTTCTCTTTTTTCCCCTCCCTCCTTCTTCCTTTAGCTCCGACAAACAGCCAGCCCCCATCGATTGCTAGACTGAGGTGGCTAGGCAAGCCCCTACCGGATCTAGCAAGGGCTTGCCTCAACGTCATTGGGCGAGGAGCCTCGCCAAATTTGACGAGGGAGTCCTCGCCCAGTGACGGCAACAGCAAGGTCTCTGAATCTGGCGAGGTGAGCCCTTGCCAGATTCGACGAGGGCTCACCCCGCCAATGGCTGGGTAGGCTCACCCTCGCCCAGCGACGGCGAAGCAAGCTTGCCCGGCTGCCTCAATCTGGCGATCAGCGAGGGCTAGCCGGTCGCTGGAGCCAAAGGAAGCAGGAGGAAGGAGGAGGGAGGGAAAAAAATGAAAAAAGAGAAAAATTAAAAAAATAAAAATTTAATAAAATAATTCGAAAAAATAAGATATTATTAAAAAAATTATGGCCGGAAGGATTGAATTGGCACAATTATAAAATATTTAGAACTCAATTGGCTAAAAAAATAAATTTAGGACTGAGTTGGCACAATTACAAAATGTTTAGAATTTTTTTGGTAATTCTCCCATGAATCGATTAAATCCACATGCAATTGATGGGATTTAAAAGAGGGAACTCTACTTCATAAACTAGAAATCCCCGAATGCCGCATCTACACTGACCCTCAGCAGTTGGTATTAATTTGAAAGATGACTCGCGTTATTCAAAGTTCTTAAAAACCAGTAGGTGTTGGCGAGATTTAGTATACATCTTTGCGGGTGCATTGGAATAATGATATGCTTTTATAATTTCGGTGAGAGCATCATTTAGCAAAAAGGGCGTGATGGATCTCGCAAAATGTAATGAAGGTTACGCTCCCCAAATAAATTGAAGAATTTGCGAAGTATACGTATTCTAATCACATCAAATAAGTTGATTTATGCGGATGTGGGATGTGACTACACGAAGAAAAGGGCATGCCTGATTAATATGAACGGATTCCGGCTATTGGGCGATGGACTGTTGCTGAGAAATCAGAATCAAGATCACTAAGACAGACCGTTTGACTTTGTTGCT
Source organism: Eucalyptus victrix (assembly GCA_016097545.1). NCBI lineage: Eukaryota > Viridiplantae > Streptophyta > Magnoliopsida > Myrtales > Myrtaceae > Eucalyptus > Eucalyptus victrix. The sequence continues at coordinate 10,309,760 of CM027845.1, read as the reverse complement.
TCTTCTTTCGGCAACTTAGGCCCTGTTTCATAACTATCCAAACAATGCCAAATTCTGATTCTTTGTTCCCAGAATTAGTTTGGGCCTAGAATCGCATTTGGTATAATTTTTGTTCATGGGAACAGATTGGGAGTAGAATTAAGAACAAAAAAAAAAGTTAATTCTTGTTCCAGGAACAATTTTGAGAATCAAAACCAACAACTCTTCTTCTTTCCTTTGGCCATCTCGCGACCTCCGTCCACCACTGCCCACCACCGTCCGCCGTCGCCGGCCACCGTCTGTCGTCTGGCGAGCTCGCCGGCCACTGTTTGCCACCAACCACCGCCGTCCGCTGGTCCAGCGAGCTCGCCAGAGGCTTGCCAGGCCAAGGCGAGGTCCGGCAAGCCCAGCCACCGGCAAGGCTTAGCCTCCCCAAATCTAGCGAGGCTGAACCTCGCCGGTGGCTAGGCGCGCCTTGCAAGGGTTGGGCTAGGCCTGCCTAGCCCCGGCGAGGCTCGAGGCTGAGGCTCGGCCTTGCCAAACCCAGCGAGGCCGAGCCTCACCGATGGCTAGGCAGCACCCAGCCCCGCTGGTGGCCAGGCTGGGTAAGCCTTGCCCAACTACTAGCAAGGCTCGGCCGACCAGGGTTGGTGACGCTCTGGTGAGGTCGCCAGCTCTCGTTTGACTGGCGACCAGTCAGAAGAAGAAGAAGAACTTGCTGGGCCGACCAGGGTCGGCGATGCTTCGGTGAGGTTGCCGGCCCTCGTCGACCGCGACCGTCACAATAGGAGAAAAAGGAAAAAAAAAAAAAAAAAGTAAAAAGTAAAAATTTTATTTAAAAATTAAAAGAAATTGATTTGGAACAAAATTAATGAGTATGGTACCAAACGTAATTCTATTCTAAAATAAAAAAATTTGGACAGTTATCAAACGGCTTAAAATGCTTAGAATAAGTTCCTGGGAACAGAATAAAAAAGAATCATTTCTGATTAAAATCTACTCTCGGGAACAGAATCGTTACCAAACACACCCTTAGATGTTTGAGTTGATTATTACAGTGACACATGACTTCGAGACTATTGACATTTTGCAGTAAAGTTGAACAAGTGCTTACCTACCTATCTCGGACATTGAAAGAAAACGAAACTTGTTTTGCCTCTGAAAACCAAACTAAAACTTCGTTGTAGTTTCTTGGCCGTAATTCCTAAGAATAACCGAAGACGACATAGAGAAGGAAGAACCATGTATGTGAAGTAGATTACCAAAGACATTTGGTTGGAAAATTAGATGAAGCATTCCATCTAAGAACGGGTAGCACGGAGATTTTATACTATCACATTTGATACTTCCATTTAATGTCGGGCTAGTTCCTTAAAAATCCACAATTTTAGGTCAAATTTCAATTCAATCACAATTTTTCTCTTGTAACATATGATCACTTTTTCCATTTGTCCTTTTAATGTGTTAAATGGGTAGAATCCATGATCTGCAGTAACAATTCTGTTCAAGTAATGCCATACGAGGGATTAATCGTTAGAGTATCAATTCTATCTAAATCATTAAGGACTCACATAACTAATCATTTAAAAGATATTGATCTTCAAGACGCATGAACCATGCAATAATTTTTCCAATCAATGTATAATTTTCAATTTTGCAATGTGTATCCTTTGCAATTTTGTAACCAATGGAAAGATGATAGCTAGGCTAATATTAGTTCCACCAACTACGTACAAACTATTTTTTAGGGTATGGCCACATGTACATGGCAAAACTCTGGACTTAACTGGTTCATGAGATTTGGATAATGTTTCGTGGACCTCCATAGGTTAGGTCTTTACATCCATACTCCCAAATTACCACAAAAAACAATAAATTAATAAATAACATAGTTGCTTTATAATATGATATTTTTACATTTAACATATTCAATATATTTTTGACCTCTCTCTATCCAAATTTTCCTTTAAAAGTAACACATATGGCTTTAATCCATGGAAACTTAACTAAGCTAACCCCTTCTAATTTCACGACATGATATTTTTATACTTGACGTGTGCGGGAAGACTAGTTTAACATAAAAATAGTTTCGACTACCACCACTCTCTCTACGCTTCTAGATTTATGTAAGACTAAATCTCCACCATAGGAAGTTGATGTTTGTGGTGTTGAGGGGCCTGAAGTGTTAGTTGAGAGGAGTGATTGATAATCATTTGAAGAGCGGTAAGTCTTGTCGTTGAGCTCTTGTAGAGCACTCCCCGTGTTACGTTAGTGGGAGACTCTCTATAAAAAGGGAAGCTCCCCTTGCCAAATGAAGTGGAGCGGAGAGAAACGCAGTAAAGCAGGAGTGATAGTGCGTTGTGTGGCTTGCGGCGTGTGCGCAGTGAATGTACAGTGAGTGAGTGGTGTGTGTGGGGAGTGTCGTGTTGGATAAAGAAGTGAATCAGTCATTGTGCTTGTGTGAGCGTGTTGAGTGTCTCTTTCTTGTAATGATAAGAGTGGTATTGTGAATTGGCTTTCATTTGTTCCTCAACAGTCACGTTACTCAAGTATTAAAAACATTGAGATTAACTTGATTTAAATTATTGAGCCACTCAAATCAACTGAGCCACGTAAACTAGGCCAATGATCTTTTGTGAGCATATCGATTTTTGGCCCCATATATTACGACATACAACCCGAACTCAACTCAAACTACAGAAGAAGTGAATGGCCTCAACCTGGTGACAATGTTGTTCTAGTCAAAAAGTCAAGTGTAATATGCTTGGCAAACAGTGTGTCAATTCTCTTTGAGATTTACATAAAATCCTGGTTGGCTAATACAAAACCGGACAATTTCTAAGCTCTGATTTTGGTGCAAATATTAGTGGATTTAAAACTGGAAATATATCAAGTTGTTGCGATACATTTAAGTAGGATCAAGATAAAAGAAAAATCATGCATGAAGAGAGAGAAGGCGCTTCTAGAACTCTCTCACCTTCCTCTTCTCAACAACCCACTAAATCAAAATCTGAACATAATCTGGTAGCTTTCGACCTATATATTACGATGCCTCTCGTCTCTTCTCTTCGTTTCTCTCACCATAACCCCAAACCAAAGCAAGCTCTTAGATGGAGAGAGAGAGAGAGAGAGAGAGAGAGAGAGAGAGAGAGAGAGAGAGAGAGAGAGAGAGAGGAACCGCTTGATGAAACTGAAGCAACCCTAAGAGGCCAAGCACACATATGGAAGCACATGTTTGCGTTTACCGACTCGATGGCACTGAAATGCGCGGTCAAGCTCCGACTACCTAATATCATGCATTCTTTTGGCGGCAGGCCTATCACCCTAGCCCAACTAGCCGCACGCATTCCATCCACATCTCCCAGAACCTCAGGGAAAGTACACTAAAAGTACTAAAACTTGTGTACAACGCTCACTTTGGTGCCAAAAGTTTTTGTCGGATCACTTAAGTACCAAATCGAAGAAAAAACGATCACTTTGGTGCCACCAATGAGATTCTGGCCACATAAATTACGTGGCTTTTATATTTTTTTTAAAAAAAAGTTGTGGTGGCTTTTAAATGACGTTTTCCATCCTCCTTGCGATATCCCAAATTTTCAATGATGTCTTATATTGAATAAATCGGGCATTTTATCGATGCGCCTATAGGGTTGTTCTTAGAGTTGATCACTCTCAAGATAACTATTCAAGGAAGTCATGGAGTTTTAATGCAATAGATTTAAGAATTCGATCAGGAATCGGCTTCTCGACCGTGTCCATCTTTAGAGGCTATTACAGCACAATTAAAAATCGATTTGAGATCAGAGATAGGTCAGTTCGACAAAGATGTGTGGCTAATCATGGGTGACACCACTAAATTAGAAAATTCTCATCGGCCAGCACTAGATTGATTTTTCTATCATTTTGGTACCCCGTGTCCATATTTGAATCCTTGAGATTTTCACGGAAACCAAGAGTCGCCAATGTGTCGAGTGGGTTCATTGTGGCTCGAAGAAAATCGACCATCGGTCAATTGCACTGAAAAATTTCTGAAAGTTACCCGATAGCCTAGGTCACGCTAAAAATGCCGATTAGAAATTAACTACGAATTTGAGTTTGCAATAAATTTTAGGAACATCAACTCAGTCTCAGAAGATTTTTCTACAACTCGAGACTTTTTGTGAAAAAATCAGCATAGAACTGTTTTCGTTCGAAAAAAAGCTGGGATAGTTTTCGTTTGGAAAAAGGCTGGGACCATTTTTTATCACAAAATTGGGAAGCAAGTGAGATGTATTGGTGAGGAAAAATACCAATGTGATAATTGAGGTGTCAATTGAAATTGTAAGGGCTAAATGAGATTGAATTAAGAGTGAGATCAAGTCCAATTGAAGCCAAAACCCATGAAATTCGTATGTCCCCTTGCCTAACCCATTTTGGACCATTTCAAAGTTGTGAGAGTAGCTTTGTTGGCTGAATTACATCCAAGGAAGGAAGCCATGGCTAGAAATGGTCAAAGAGACCATGGAATGGAAAAAATGACCAAGGTAGCCTTTGTTCCCCTCTCTTCCTATCCAAGCCAACTAGCCAGCCTTCCTTCCCCTCTATCCTTGTTGTTCGAACCCCTAGGAGCTAGAGGAAGTCACCAGAAGTAGCTAGCAGCCACCAAAGCCGCACGACACCACTGCCTTCGCCGTTCGCTCTCCTTGCGTACATGCGTGCCGTCGCGCCTTGCCACACCTCACTGCCGTCCAATAGCCTTGTCGTGTGTCCAGGGCCATTGTCCAGCTGTGCTAGCCACCGCTAGAGCCAGCCAAGGTTGTCGAAGTCCTCATCGTTAGTCACCGAACACCCTAGTCGCCTCCACCAATCTTGCTTTGTCATAACCAACTTGTTTCCTCTATTTTACAGCTCAAAACAGAAGCTGAATTTGTGGGTTTTCTAGCAGCTTCAAGGCTCGATTTCAGGTAGTCCTGAGCCTCGATTTCTAGGCCCGCCTTGAAAGAAAGTTGAGCCCCATGATGTTCCCGTCGTTTTGCATCGAACCGCTCGTTAAAAAAGTGAGTTTAACTCACTAATCCTCATTTAGTAGGCTAATTATGTTTAAGGATTGATTAAATTTAATAAAGTGTGATTAGGTTGATAGATTAGCGTAGAGCAATTAATGTAGTGTCTTATCGATGCATGTTAGACAAATGGTTAATGCTATTAGCTAGTGAATAGTCTATAGTATTTATTGAACGAATCTCAAAAAAATTTCGGATCCGTTTCGGCATCCAATTAGGCATTACGGGCCTAAATTGGATTTATTACATTTATTTAATATTTTCAGTAATTATTTAATTAAATATTTATTTTTCGAAAATTAGGCTGGGATAACCGACTACCGGAATTTTATACCGATTATTGTGGTGCAATCTGTTTATTTATTTTAGCTTTAATTTGTGCGGAATTGATTTAATTGTGATTTTAGGATTTTATTCATAAATTAATTAATTTATGTAATTCATTGGAGAATAACCGAACATCGCTTTACAACGTCAAAAATATTTTGGTGGACCATATGAAATGGTAGGATTTATGGAAAGAAAATTATTATATTTTGGTTAAGGACAACCATGTATCCACACACGGCTATTTTATCGGATATGATAAAAGGTGAGAAAGAATGTCATAATACATCGGCTCGATGACTAAGGAGGTCATCTCAGAGAAAGACGTTAAATTTATTGGCTCAGTGATTCGATATATCACCTTGGAAAATGCACATGAGCTCGGTGATTAGGTATGTCATCTTGGAGAATGCACGTGGGCTCAGTGGCTAGGTATGTCATCTTGAAGAATGCACGTGGGCTCGGTGGCTAGGTATGTCATCCTAGAAAATGCACGTGTGCTCGGTGACTAGATATACAATCTTGGAGAATATGTGGTATTGAATGTACCGACCGAGGAGGAGTCATGGCGACATGTAATCGACTAAGTCGATTGATTAATGATTTGATCTAATGTTATGAATTGAGTGATTGATGTGATTTGAGGCATCTGTAAATATAATTGATTTGTAGGATGGAACTGAGGCCAAGGTAAGTCCTCTGACTTATGTTGTGCCTAGGCAGCCTTTAGGGCATATTGGCTTCATAATCGGGTCTTAAGGAGTAGAACTCGCTGAGACGTCGTCTCACCCCGTTGTGAGACAACATTTCAGGTCCATAGATGGCAACACCTCCACCTCCTCTCGCGCATTTTGGTATACTGGAGGAGATTATGGAAATAGGTTATCATTTTCTGATACACCCCCATCCTGAAGGATTACAAATATGTACTAGTGAAGTCCACCATATGGGTTGATGTGAATGAACTCGATAAGGTGCCATATAAGTACCGGTCACGGTATCACCACTATCTTGTGCCGAAATCTGATGTATCTCGGTTCATTCTGGAAGCTGCTTTTGGTAAGGTATAGCAAACCCTAAAGATGGATTAGTGGTGGATGCAAAGGATCCTAAGCTAGAGGACGATTATGACTCTCCAGTGTACTCAGGCGACGATGCTAACTAGAGTGAAGAAGAAGAAGAAGAAGAAGGAGAGATCGTTGAGGAGGAGGAGTACCTAGAGGAGAACCTGGAATAAGACCCTAAAGAGGACCCTGAAGAGGAGTCAGAGGAGGATCCTGAGGATGATCCAGAGTATGACCCCAATGAAGATTGAGACCCCCAATCTTCTCTGGGGACTTGTTGTTGTTGAACTTATTTGTGTAGGAACTAACTTTTCCGTGTGGCTTGTATATGTACATATATGACTGGGTTGTTATATATGTATATAAGTGTGTTGGTTTTTAGGTTCAAGTTTTAGTCATACTTTTCTATCCAATTGTTTTATTGTCTAGGGATTTTATATCTGCTTCTACATGCATATTAAAAAGAAAGGTCGGCGATGCGTCTTGGGACGTCACTATTTAATCAACTAGTGAGGGATGAGCGTACGCTCGAGGATCGGAGCGTGACACTCCTTAAGAAACGATGTCATTTTGCTGTCATACGTGGACAACCTCACAAAAATGACATTGTATAGCTCATATGGGGACTGAAATTAAGGTTCTTTGTCTAATCCTCACCCAACACTGATTGCCATCGCTCAACCTCCATCGTTCGCCTGCCATCACTCAGCCACCGTTGCTTAGCCACCATCATAGTTGCTCGACCAGGTGAGTGAGGAGAGGCTGAGGTTGTTGCTCAAGCAAGAAGTGGCAGGAAGAATAGGAGGCAAGGGTGGAGGAAGAGGAGGAAGGAGGGTTGAAGGTGCCACTGCTGGTGTCACTACTAGTGCCGCTGCTTGTGCCATTGCTCGTGCCTCTGCTGGTGTTGTTTTTCGGGGAAGAAAACGAGAAGGAAGCCCATGCCTTCTCTCTCTCTCTCTCTCTCTCTCTCTCTCTCTCTCTCTCTCTCTCTCTCTCTCTCTCTCTCTCTCTCTCTCTCTCTCTCTCAATTTGGGGATTTATTAATTGGGGGAAAGATGCCAAACGGCGTCGTTTTGTTATTTGGATGCTTAATGTACTCTCCGACGAGTCACATCAGCTTAAAAAATTAATAAAAAGTGTCAAGTCGGATTTCCGGCCAATTAGATCGGCGTTGGCACTGAAATGATTGTTTTTCAAATTTGTTGGCACTCAAGTGATCCAAAATAAAATTTTAGCAACAAAGTGAGCACCGTACACAACTTTTAGCACTTGTACTTACCCCTTGAAACCTCCTACCTAGCGCGCATCATGAGACTCCTTGTCCACAAGAACATCTTCTCTGCTCAACGTCACGAACCCAATGATGGCCATGAGATTCACGAGACACTCTACAGCCTCACTCCATCGTCGAGATGGCTCCTCCAGGGGCCCGAGTATGAGCTCAGCCTCGCACCGATGGTGCTGATGGAAAACCACCCATGGCTGATGTCCCCATGGCATTGCCTCAGCAACTACGTCAGGACCGGCGGCGTCGCATTTGAGATGGCTCACGGCCGCAAGATTTGGGACCTCGCATCGGAGAATCCGGAGTTCAACTGCTTGTTCAACGATGGGATGGCGTGTACAAGCAGGATCTTTGTGAGGGCCATCGTGGAAGTGTACAAGGACAACTTTGAGAGCATTAGATCTTTGGTCGATGTCGGAGGGGGATCGGCGAGGCTCTGACTGAGATCATTAAGTCATGTCCACACATTCAGGGGATTAATTTTGATCTACCTCACGTTGTTGCGACGGCGCCGATGCACGATGGAATCACTCATGTTGGAGGAGACATGTTTGAGACTATACCGCATGCCGAAGCAGTTTTCATGAAGGGGAGTTTTATTGCTAGATAATTTATTCATATTAATCAATTTGTGAATTTCGCGTTTTTCCTATGATACGTGATCAATTTTTCTTTTTCTTTTTCTTTTTAATTTTCAGTTCTTTTAATGTGTCAAAAGGGTGGGAATCCATGATCTGTGATAACAATTATGTTGGAGTAATGCTATAGCCAGGGGGAAAATTACTTCATAGTCTATAAATCATATGGGGGTGAAGCCTATCTAGATTTTTAATCATATACATCTTATAATAAAACTCTCATAATTTATTTTTTCCTTTATATCCTTATTTATAGGAATCAAGTTTATAGAAAAACAGATTCTTGCTAGTTTATTTGTTCAACAAAGTAAATGCACACGCCATATGTATAGTAGTATCCAGAAGTCCTAGCAATGTTCTGAATTAATCATGATAAATATATGTCTAATTTCACATTAGTCATGTATCTAGTTTGTTACGCTGGTAAATAAGTTTCATGTAGCCTCAAACTAGCACTATGTATAAGTCATAAAGCACGGTAGGGACCGTGCATCTTGTTTTTTAATATAAAAAAAAGCTTTATTTCTCTCCATTGATAATTGGAGTTAATTTCCTCTAGTTAGTCTTTTAATTGGTGAGATTTCAAAAGTTTCTATATAACTTACACATAAACTTAGCCGCATTACTGACCAAAAAAAAAACTTAGTGGCATCATTTTTTTTTATCCCTAATTGGAAGATAGTTCCTCAAACTAGAGCTTTGAATAATGATTTACAAAAATAAATATCATTCATATATAGTACAAATTTATCCAAATATAGTTGTGGGGATGTCCTTTTTTTGGGGGTGCACATCGACCCTGATTCAACCTAGGAATCGGACCAAACTAGATTGAACCAACTGATTATAGTGGTCTCCTCATAAATCATTCCAGTTAATTTGGAACCAGAAATAACTAACTTGACTACTGATCCTCTAGGAATCAGACCAGACTGGCCGTAGCATTTTTTTATATTATTTTATTCATGAGGCAAAAAGTTGAAATTATTTATGGGAATAATTTCTTCTTTGACTAGTAATTTACATGTGATTAGTAATTTCATCCTACAATAAAGTAACTTTAAATATATTTAAGTTCTTTTGAGAAGAAATAAAGATTTAAAAATAAATAAATTACACCGTCAGTTCCTAGGACAATCTAAAGATGGTTGGTCTGGTTCCAAGGTGGATAGGGTCAATTCTCAGTTCAAAATTGGGAACAAATTCCTTCCATCCTAAAACCAAACCAACCTACCACCCTTACCTTTTTTAATCCAACTATCAAAATACTAGTTGGAGAAAACATATTCCAATAGGAATGAAGGAAAACGTGGCCTTAAACTTAGCACAAAAAGAAAATCCTCAAAAAGTTAAAAACGTTACCTTAAGCCCTACATATCCTTTATTCTCTCTTCTCGCTCTCTTCCACTCTTCTTTGCACAGCATTAGCGGATTGCCCTCCATCAATCCGTCACGTCACCAATAACATCCTCTCTCTCTCTCTCTCTCTCTCTCTCTCTCTCTCTCTCTCTCTCTCTCTCTCTCTCTCCCCTTCGTCACAACCTCAGGGCACCATTGATCTAATGTCTCGATTTTACAGGCCTATCGCCAGTGCCTCAGCGAGACCTCAGGTCTAGGAGGTCGTAACGAGGTCACCTCCTCGAAGTTAAAAGAGAGAGGATAGAGAGAGTGTGTGCATCTTGGGCGAGAGAGGGGTAGTCATATGAGCGGCATGGGGACGTCCCAGACGTTTGGGCATAGATGAATATTTCAGTGGGCTTTAAATAAGTTGCCTTCTCTGTAAAGCAAGCGAGAGAAGGGGGGGGGGGGGGGGAAGATTTTTTTTTTTTTTTAAATGTTGGGTTACATTTTAGACAATTATTTCAAGTCTTCATAAGCATAGAGATTACACAATGGACACACTGATGAAGTATTGTGAAAAGAAACCATGATTCACGAATCTAGTAATTATGTCTTTGGTTTTACAGGGGATGGTGCATGATTGGGGGATGAAGATTGCGTGAAGATTTTAATGAATTGCAAAGAAGCAGTCCTAGAAAAAAATGGCAAAGTGATCATAGTAGATATTGTGTTGAAACCAGAAGGCGATGGCATGTTCAATGAGTTGGGACTAGTGTCTGATCTAGTCATGATGGCACATTCCTTAGGCAAAAAGGAGAGGACGAACTTGAATAGAAGATTTTGGAGAAGGGAGGGTTTCCTCACTGCAACATCATAAAAATCCCTTCTTCGTTATCCATCATTGAAGCCTACTCATTGTGATTTGATAGCGCTAAAATTGTGTAAGTCAAACAAATGTGAGTCATATGCTTGATTTGTGAAAGCTTTAGATAATTACGAGAATCAAATTCACTCAGGATTCTCAATCTTATACATCGTTTACTGTCTTATGTCAATAAATGATACAGTTACTATGTTTTAGGTTACTAATTTATGCGGTTTGTGGTCATTCATAGAGGGTTATTCTCTTGTTGGATTGTATATTTTCTAGTTTTTCCTGTACATAGGTGTATCATACATTCGACTTGACAGCTTAAACCCTAGTCATGTACGTGCTTAACCGAGCACAAGTTGCTTAACACATTTAAAAATGTTGCACGTTCAAAATGAGGTTTGCTAAATTACATGTTTAAAAAGGAAGGAAGGACATGCTAGTCAACAGATTAAAAATAGCACATTTATAACAAGATGCATTAAAGAACATACTTATATCAACCTCAACTGTGAACCGATTAAGTTCACGCATAGTTGATGCAATTTAAACAAGCGGAAAATTATCCAAAAAGTCCTAAACTTATTACACTTTTACTAATTCAGTCATAAACTTTTCCATTTTACTAACTAATTCATAAACATTTTCATCTTTTACTAATTGAATCCATCCAGTCAATTTTGACCGAAATTCGTTAACATAGATATTTGTAAATAATATTTTTATGATATTTTTAATTTTTATGGTTTTTTTCTTTGTTTTTTTTCCCAGGGGGTTTGGAGTTTGGGTTGATGAGGAAAAAAATCAAGAAAATTTCAAAAAATTATTACAATATTATTAAAAATTATCTACATTAGCATTGATCATCCTATGTAACACAACCAACATCCACATCAGCACATTCTAGCAAAAATTGGCCGAATAAACTTAATTGGCAAAAGATGAAAGGTTTAGGGCTCAATTGATAAAATCAAAATGTTAAGGTTGAATTAACAAAAGTGCAATATAATTTAGAACTTTTTGGACAATTTTCCCTTTAAACGAGGATGTCTCCTAAACTTGAAATCACTGGACGCTCCATCTACCCCAACCCTCAGAAGTGGTATTAATATAAAAAGATGACTCGTTATTTAAAGTTCTTAAAAAACCAGTAAGCGTTGGCGAAATTGATTATACATCTTTGCAGCCGCATCCGTGTACAATGATATGCTTTTATAATTTCGGTTAGAGCACACAAATAAATGGAAGATTTTGCGAATAATAACAATTTTAATCATATCAAAAAAGTTTATTTATGCGGATTTGGGATGTGACAATGCGAAGAAAAGGGCCTGCTTGATTAACCTGAACGGCCTCCGGCTATGGGGGCGATGGGGGGTTGCTGAGAAATCAGAATCAAGATCACTAAGACTGATCGTTTGACTTTGTTGCTTCTTCTTTCGGTAACTTTGATGTTTCAGTTTATTATTACAGAGACACATTACTCCGAGAACATTGACAAAATTGAACGAGTGCTCACCACCTATCTCCGACAATGAAAGAAAACGAAACTTGTTTTACCTCTGAAACCTAGCTGAAAATTTGTTGTAGTTTCTTTGCCGTGGTTCCGAAGAATAACCGAAGACAACATAGAGAAGGAAGAACCATGTGTGGGAAGTAGATTACCAAAGACATTTGGTTGGAAAATTAGATGAAGCGATCCATCTAAGAACATTGAAAGAAAACGAAACTTGTTTTTCCTCTGAAAACCAAACTAAATTTGTTGTAGTTTCTTTGCCGTGGTTCCGAAGAATAACCAAAGACAACAAAGAGAAGGAAGAACCATGTGCGGAAGTAGATTACCAAAGACATTTGGTTGGAAAATTAGATGAAGCAATCCTAAGAACAGGTCGCACAGAGATTTTATACTCGCATGTTTGGACTTCCATTCGGTGTCGGGCTAATTCCCTAAAAAATCCCCAATTTTAGGTCAAATCCTCATTCTATCGTGTGGCACCCCTCGACGGCCCCCAATCCGTTAGGGTCGCCACAGATTTCTTGTCACACATCCTACTACATACCAATAAGATAACCTTTTAATTTAAGTGAAACCATAGTTCATGGGGGGTTGATCAGTAGAATACTTTTTCATTTTTTTTTTTTTTGTAAAGTCCCAACGCAGTTCATCAGCGGAAGCATAAACGAGTCTCACCATCTCTCCCTCCAATAACAATAATGCAATGCACACCAACTACACACCAGAAAAAAAAAAAAAAAAGATAAAGCCGATTCACTTTTATTTATATTTTCATGATGGACATTTCGAGTCGATACAAAAGGCCAAGATTTTTAACTATACTTGGCTATCCCAAAAAGAGAACTCGACCCTATATGAAACATGTACATCCCTCCATCGACAAGTGCCGGCTATCCCCAAAAAGAAAGCATCAGCTCCCACCAATCCTACGTGCCATTACACCCACCTCGGTGCATCGGGCGGTGGCGGCAGTAACATCCCTAGCATCACCCCATTGCATCAGATGTTAACAGACAAAAACTCTTGGATGATAGGGCCATTAGCTGAACCCATGTCGTACATCACCAATACTCGAACTCAGACATACTCCAGACCAGGAATACTAATACAGGAATGCTCGGTGCACTCCACCTCAACGTCAGTAGGTATGCCATAGAAGGTACCACGCACAACTAGTGAAAGAGACATCTTTCTAATCTGAAATGTTAATCCCCAAAAGGGGTGAGTACAACCACTCAACAGTAAAGATCCACTACACTACACAGTGCATCAAACAGAACAATCAAGGTATCATGAATAAAACACATATCATTCATGCATTTAAGCATACCTTACCTTGCAGTCATGCATATATCACCATGCCATATGTGCATATACCACCATGCACTTATCATCAAGCAGTCATGCATATATCACTATGCCATATGTGCATATACCACAATGCACTTATCATCGTGCAATCATGCATATATCACCATGCCATATGTGCATATACCACCATGCACTTATCATCAAACAATTATGCATATATCACCATGCCAAATGTACACATCCATGCGCATGATAGAGTCTCAATTTTTTTTATCTTTCTAGGGACCAGTGTTTGCATCCCTCAATTTATCGCTCGCATCCAACCTGGCTTCGTGAGGAACCTCCGGCACACACTTCCGGGCATCGGGTACACACACTCCGAGCATCCCGTACCCCAACTAGCATCACGAGGTATCCCCCCGACACACACCTCCGAGCAACCCGAAACTCCCGAGGACATCCAGCACACACACTCCGAGCATCTCGAAACTCCCAAGGCATCGTCGGCTCACACCTCCAACAGTCTTATTATTATCTCAATTCATATTCACACATGTATCTCAATTTCAACATGGCATTTGATGCATCAATATCAAGAGTCTCAACTAACTTTTAATGCCATTTAACATGCCATATGTCATCACATATGCAGCAAAATCAACCACTCAAAGCATTGCATCACATGGAAAAATTCATTTATTTTTTATAACGCATCAATTTTGAGATAAAACATAATACACTCCTTTGGTTAAAACTCTAGGAAAATCAGTGAATAGTATAAATAAATTCTGAAAACTTGGCACATTATAGATGAGACCTAAAGGCAGATATCTCATGAAAAACACCATACCAAAAGAATCTCACACAAACAGTACGGTCCATGCATCACAGTCTTCAAAATTTTAACACTTCAACTTGCACAGTTTCGGAAGTAATTTAAATTAACTATTCAATGGGGCCAGCTTGGTCGACGGCCCAATGGGGCTTCATGGGCCAGCCTTTTGGCCCACTTTAGGCTCAACACTCTTGGGCCTAAAGTCCAAAGTTAAATGGCCCAAAATTTTCTTAATTTGGTCATTGTTTACTTTTAGTAATTTACCTTAATCCTCTCTTATAAATATCAAATTATAAATTCATAAGGCCATAAAACTTGTAATCACAAATCCATAATGATACAATTTTCTTTCCTATCAAATTAATTATCCACTAAAAGCTTGGCCATAAATCTCATTGCAAATCATGGATCAAATGACTACAATATAACTTGACGGTACTTCCATCACCTATTCATAGACTTTAATGCTTCTAGAGATTGCCATGAATTTCGAGATGCCACATATCGCGATTTTTTTTCTTATGACACATGATCACATTTTCCATTTATGTCCTTTTACTGTATTAAAAAGGCAGAATCCATGATCATGTAAACTTCCCAATTTTGGAGGTAACGCCAAGCGATAAGCTACATCTCTTATTCTTTCAAGTATCTCAAAAGGTCCAATAAATCTAGGGCTTAACTTGCCCTTCATCCCAAATCGAGATATTCCTTTCATAGGGGATACTTTAAGGAAAACATGATCTCCCACACTAAACTTCAAAGGCCTTCTATGCCTATCAGCATAGTCTCTCTGTCTATTATGGGCTGTCTTAGTCTTTTCTTGATTATCTCGACCACTTCTGTAGTAACTTGCACTAGCTCGGGTCCTATCAGTTTTCCTTCACCTACTTCATCCCAACAAACAGGAGTCCTACGCCTTCTTCCATATAATGCTTCATATGGAGCCATGCTTATACTTTTCTGAAAACTATTGTTATAGGCGAACTCTATCAGGTGCAAATTTTCATTCCAACTTCCTTTAAAGTCAATAACACAGGCTCTCAGCATATCTTCTAGAGTTTGGATCACTATTTCTGTTTGTCCATCTATTTGAGGATGAAAAGCAGTACTAAACTGAAGCTTTGTCCCTAAAGCATTTTGGAGACTTCGCCAAAAATTCGAAGTAAACCGAGAGTCTCGATCAGAGGTGATCGTTACAGAAATACCATGTAAGTATATTACTTGGCTTGCATACATCTCATCAAGTTTACTCATTGAATAGTTCATATGGACAGCTAGGAAATGAGCAGACTTAGTCAAATGATCCACTATCACCCAAATCAAATCGTGACCATTTGATGTCTTTAGCAGTCCTTGCACAAAGTCCATTGTTACATGTTCCCATTTCCACTTTGGTATGTCTAACGGTCTCAATAGTCCTGCAGGTTTGCGATGTTTCGCCTTCACTTGTTGGCACATTAAACATTGAGAAATGTGTCTAGTCGTATCTACTTTCATGTCATTCCACCAAAGTTGCTGACGCAAATTCTTGTACATCTTTGTACTGCCTGGATGAATACTATAATTACTCTTATGTGCCTCCGATAGAATTTCCTTTTTCACTTCTTCATTGTCAGGAACAGAAAGTCATCATTGGCATCTTACCACTCCATCTTCAGAAACTTGAAATTCTAGTATTTTTCCTAAAGACATGGCATCTCGTATCTTCAAAATTTTCGGGTCAGATTTTTGTAAAATCTTAATTTTATGAATGATTTCAGGCTCAATCCTTAATGCAGTAAGCATACCAGTAAGGTGGTCCATTTCCAACTTGAAGTCTGAATCCACAATAGAATTTAACAAATTCCACTCTGTTATTCTTAGACTAGCCATGTCCATAGCCGACTTTTGACTAAGGCCATCTGCCACCTTATTTATCTTTCCTGGATGGTATCGTATCTCATAGTCATAATCTTTCAATAACTCCATCCACCTTCTCTGTCTCATGTTCAACTCTTTTGCGAAAACAAATACTTCAGGCTCTTATGATCTGTATAGATTTCAAAGTTCTCTCCATATAGATAGTGTCTCCATATTTTCAAAGCAAACACTATAGCTACCAATTCTAAATCATATGTTGGGTAATTCAGTTCATGGGGCTTCAATTACCTCAATGCATAGGCTATTACCTTGCCATGTTGCATCAAAACACATTCCAGTCCTTTATGAGATGCATCACTATATACTGTAAAACCATCAGACCCAAACGGTATAGTCAAGATTGGAGCTGTAGTCAACTTTCTTTTAAGTTCATGAAAACATCTTTCACATTCTCCATTCCATTCAAACTTTACATTCTTCCGCATTAATTTCGTTAAAGGGCATGCTAATCGTGAAAACCCTTCAATAAATATTCCATAATAACTAGCCAATCATAAGAAACTTCGAATCTCAGTGGGTGTCGTTGGTCTCGGCCAATTTATTACCATCTCAACTTTCACCGGGTCCACTGCAATTCCTCCTTCTGACACCACATGTCCCAAAAATATTATCCAGTCCAGCCAAAATTCACACTTGCTGAATTTGGCATACAACTTATGATCTCTTAGAGTTTGCAAACCTATGCTCAAGTGTTGTCTGTGCTCTTCAGGTTCTCTAGAATATACCAGGATATTGTCACGGGCCAAAAGATGGACGACCCAAGAGGTTCCTGGAGGACTACCGCGACTCACTCGTGGACCTCCTACTCTCACTCGGATTCCCTCCAAGCCTTCTCCCCGAGTTGCAAGGGTAGGCGAAACTGTCATTGAGCTAGATTACAGAAGTCTGTTCCTTTCATTTATGTCGGTAGATGGTAGCTCAATATTTATGTCGGTAGTTGAGGTGGTGCGATCTTACCCGCCGGATAAAAAGTAGATCAACAGTTGTAAGCTGAGGCCCTCAATTATAAAAGGAGTGTCCTCCTTCATTTGTAATCACCCAACATTTCAGCTATATAAAGTTCCATTCCTTCTCAGAGCTCTTCTCTCTAAACTTTCTCTCTCAATGATCCAGGTAAGCGAGTGGGTAAGCGTTCGATCGAGCAAGGCTTGGCTTGGGTGATCCGAAGTTGCCCGAGTCGCCGCGCGGTCATGATCCCAATAGATCAGCCCATGACAAGTGGTATCAGAGCAAAAGAGAGATCCGTTCGAGAGACCAAGGAACGCCAACTGTTCGAAGGAATGTCGAACCAAGAAGCTGTCATGGTTGGAGAGGCCGCACAAGTCAACAAGAACCGCGGCCGTGCAAAGAAAAGAGACTCCTCGATGGACGTTGTAGCTGCGCTCGATGAGAAGATCGGGAAGGTCCGGAGCGCTGTGCTCGAACTCATGGAAGGTCTTGACGATGTGCGAGACCGGATCATGGAGGTTGAGAGTTCGCTCCGTGAAGACTTCACATCATGCCTCAATGAAGCTACCGCGCCGTTGCACGACAAGGATGAAGCCCTTGAAGCATCGATCGATGTGTTGAAGGAGCGCGTCCAAGTGGTCGAGGAAGAAGCTCCGCGTAGGGACGAGGTCGAAGCCATGAAGGCCGAGATCCAAGAGCTCAAGACCGAGCTCACCCTGTGCAAACTAAGCATCACCAACGGTGCTGTGTCGAACCAAGCGGTACCCAAAATCGAGGTGCCAAAGCCGAAAGAATTCAAAGGCGAATGATCCGCTAAGGAGGTGGACAACTTCGTCTGGAGCATGGAACAATACTTCAGTGCCGTCAACATGCACGACGAGACAACCAAGGTACAAACCGCTTCCATGTTCCTATCTGATACGGTAATGCTTTGGTGGCGCAATCGGTGTGACGAGGTTAAACGCGGCGCTGATCCCATGTGCACATAGGACGACTTCGTGAGAGAGTTCCGGGACTACTTTTTCCCCGAGTTCGCTTAGCAAGAAGCCCGTAGCAAGCTCCATCGCCTCGAGCAAAGAGGCACGATCCGAGAGTACGTGAAGGAGTTCACAGAACTCAAACTCCAGATTTGCAACCTAAGCGAAGAGAAGGCTCTCGGAGCGTTCATGGATGGATTGAAGCCATGGGCACTTCTCGAGCTCAAGAGACGGGACGTGAGTAGTCTTGTACGAGCGCTGAGCGTGGCCGAGTCACTCGTCGACCTCACCAAGACTGAACCAAGGAGTCGACAAAGAGATTGGAGGTCGGATCGACCTTGCGAGGATGAAGCTGGAAGAAACACTCCCCGAGTCGCACATGAACAAAGCGGCCAAGCCAAAGCATAGGGAGAAGGGTCTTCTAAGCCAACCTTCCGAAGGGGTAGACCACTGACGAACTACACAAACAGGTTCGATCAACCCTCGCCTTCTCCTTGTTTCATTTGCCAAGGTCCGCACTGGACCCAAAAGTGCCCGAAGAAGGGTCAAATCAACGCCCTCCTTGCCATCAAGGAAGAAAATGAGGAGTCCAAAGAAGATAAGCGGCAGATTCGGATTGGAGCTGTAAGGATGATCAACTCGGTCCAAGCCCGATTACCGACCAAAGAAGAAGGAATCACTCCGAACACCGACATGTTCTTCGTGGAGGTCGAAGTGGGCGGCTGAACGCTTTACGCTTTGGTCGACACCGGCGCATCCAACATGTTCATGTCGACCGAGGTTGCGAAGACCTTGGGACTTCATGTGGAGCCATCCGAGAAGTTGTACAAGCCCATCAATTCGGGCGACTTCCATGGCGTAGGATCAACACCCGACGTGGACGTCAAGATTGGCGGATAGAATGGCCGAATGGCGTTCGAGGTAATCCCTCTTGACGACTATGATCTCATACTTGGGATGCAGTTTTTCCATAGTGTGGGTGCCATGATCGACATGAGGACCAAGTGCATGATGATCCTCGACCAAAAGTGCCCGTCGATGATCCCCATGATCAAAGGGGTGGTTGACACCAAGACCATCGCGTCGATCTGACGCCTCGGCAAGAGCTTGAAGACCGTCATGTGCATCAACAAGCTATCCAAGGTGAAGCCAAAAGCCAAGTTCGATCCTACTCCAACACATGTCATGCCCATCCAAGCGCTCTTCCCCGAGATTGAGTGCACGCCGCATGCTCCGTCCAAGCCGAAGACCGAGCCACGTGCATCCTACTTCATCATGGAAGGATGCGGCCCTTCGTTCATGAGCGTTCGAGCGAAGAGAAACAAGAACAAGAAGGCTCGTGCCAAAGCCTGCAAGGCTGCCCGTCAAGCTGAGAGCGACGAGGACGTCGCTCAGTTGAGTGGGGGAGAATGTCACGGGCCAAAAGATGGACGACCCAAGAGGTTCCTGGAGGACTACCACGACTCACCCGTGGACCTCCTACTCTCACTCGAATTCCCTCCAAGCCTTCTCCCCGAGTTGCAAGGGCGGGCAAAACTGTCATTGAGCTAGATTACAGAAGTCTGTTCCTTTCATTTATGTCGGTAGATGGTAGCTCAATATTTATGTCGGTAGTTAAGGCAGTGCGATCTCGCCTGCCGAATAAAAAGTAGATCAACGGTTGTAGGCCGAGGCCCTCAACTATAAAAGGGGTGTCCTCCTTCATTTGTAATCACCCAACATTTTAGCTATATAAACTTCCATTCCTTCTCAGAGCTCCTCTCTCTAAACTTTCTCTCTCAATGATCTGGGTAAGCGAGCGGGTAAGCGTTCGATCGAGCAAGGCTTGGCTTGGGTGATCCGAAGTTGCCCGAGTCGCCGCGCGGTCACGATCCCAATCGATCGGCCCGTGACAATATCATCAATGAAAACAATCACAAACTAATCCAAATAAGGCTTAAATATCTTATTCATTAAATCCATGAATGCGGCTGGTGCATTCGTCAATCGAAAAGGCATAACTAAGAACTCATAATATCCATAACGAGTCCTAAATGCAGTCTTAGGAATGTTTTCTTTCTTTATCCTTAACTGATGGTATCCCGATCTCAAGTCAATCTTAGAAAAGATCGAACTTCCTTGTAGTTGGTCGAACAGATCATCAATTCTAGGTAAAGGATATTTATTCTTAATGATCACTTGATTAAGCTGTCTGTAATCAATACATAAACGCATTGACCCATCTTTCTTTTTCATAAACAAGATTGGTGCACCCCAAAGAGAAACACTTGGTCTAATGAATCCTTTATCAAGCAACTCTTGTAGTTGCACCTTCAATTCCTTCAACTCGACTAAGGCCATCCTATACGGGGCTTTTGATATCGGTCCTGTTTCAGGCATTAGTTCTATCTCAAACTCAATTTCTCACTCTGGTGATAAACCAGATAACTCCTCATGAAATACATATGGAAATTCATTAACTACTCGAATTCCATCGAGCTTAGATTCTTCCCTAGCAAAATCCTTAGCCACGCTGTGTACCCTTGACATCCTTCGTCAAGTAATGCATGAGCCTCTATTGCTGAAATAAGTGCTATAGATAGATTGGTCTAACCTCCGTAAAATTCACAACTAGATTGGTCCGATAAAACAAATTAGATCACTTTCCTATAACAATCCATTTTGGTCCGATACTCACGAAGCCAATCCATTCCTATGATAATATCAAAATCATACATAGCCATTACGACTAGGTCTATTTCCATATCCCTTCCTCCTATCATTATCTTACATTTTGCACACATCATCGTAGATAATACCATATTCTTTAAAGGCGTAGAAACACAAAGAGGTGTCTCAAGAGACATAGCTTCTATTTCACTCAATTGCCTATATCTTTAAGATATAAATGAATGTATAGCACCCGTGTCAAACAATGCATATGTCTTCTTGCCATTTATGAAAATTGTACTTGATATAACATTTTTGGAAGCTTCCGCCTCCTCTTGGGTGACCGCATACACCCTTCCTTGTGTTGGTGGCCTCTGAGGATTCCTTGATAGGTTTAGTCTAACAGCACTCTGCTATGCCTGTCGCCCCAAGCCAACACTCATTCACGACCTTCCTTGTGGGCAATCTCTCTTAAGGTGACCTACTCGTCCACAATCATAACATCTCAACTGTCCATTGCAAGGTCCTAGGCCATGCCGCCCATCACACCTTCGATAAATATCAAGCTGATAAGATGCTTTCCCTATATTCAGGCCATCCCTAGCTCTTCCAAAATTTCCAAAATTGCTCTTTTTCTTAGCCTTCCAAGTCTAACCTTGACCAGGATAAGGTTTCTTACCCCTTCTGATATCACTAAAGCTCAACTGTCTCTTAAACTTCGATCACTCTCTCACCAGCTCTTGCTCCACTAACTATACCCTTTCATAAATCTCATGATAGTCTCTTATATTCAAAGGCACCAATTGTTTCCTAATATTAGTCTTCAACCCTTTCAAAAATCTATTAGTTTTTTCCTCACGATCCTCAATCAATCTAGGAGCATACCTAGGCAATTTAGAAAATTTTGCCTCATACTAATCCACTGTCAACTCTCTTTGTTCCAACTGAACAAATTCAGTGATTTTCCTATCCTTAGCACAGTCGGAGAAATGCTTCCTATTAAAAGCTCTAACAAATTCATTCTAGTTCACATTAGTACCTGGTGGAAAGATTGTACCCTTCGAAGCTCTCCACCAAAACTTTGCATTTCCCTCCAGCTGATACTCTGCCAAAACTATCTTCTCAACATCACTACAGTCAAACAACCGAAAAATCTGTTATATCCCATCAATCCAAAAATCTACAAGAAAGCTACTTTACAGTCCACAAAATCACTAAAGGTCGGCACAACAAATTCCAGTTCTAATCTCTCCAAAAGAAAATCATTTCACCAGGAAATCCTTATCCGTTTTATCTCAAATTTTAGTATGTTATTCCTCAAGATGTTCTCTACAACTTTCATGAAGAGATCAAAGTGATATTCCAACTAAAAAGCCTCATATAGCTCACAAACTCGTGAAGGGTCGGACTGGTTTTTCCAGAAAACAGCATGCTAGGCCAACGAATTTCTCCCCATAGCTTCGACCTTTCATGACATCTACCACAACCAAAATTCACCATCTTCTACACACACAACACAGCAAGCAAAGGGTAGGTTTTAGGACTCTACTTGCCTCGAATTTAAGCACAAAACAGCGACAAACGGCGGGCAAGGCGGCCAACGAACGGCAGCAAGCTAGGCGAACGATCAGCAGACGGACCTCCCTCCTTCCTCTTGCATGCTCGGCCTCTCCTTTCTCTCTTCCTTTCTTCCTTTCCTTTCTCTCTCTCTCCTCTCTCTCTCTCTCTTCCTCTCCCCTTTCTCTCGCTTAATCTGCCCCCCTCACTCTCTAATTTCTTCCCCCTCATGATTAACAATCATGATCTTGCATGCCGATGCCACTTGGCAATTGCCATGCAAGATGGGCTTGAATCCAGCTGGGCTTGGGGCCAGCTTGGTCGACGGCCCAATGGGGCTTCATGGGCCGGCATTTTGGCCCACTTTAGGCTCAACACTCTTGGGCCTAAAGTCCAAACTTAAGTAGCCCAAAATTTTCTTAATCGAGTCCATGTTTACTTTTAGTAATTTACCTTAATTCTCTCTTATAAATATCAAATTATAAATTCATAAGGCCATAAAACTTGTAATCACAAATCCATAAATTTCAATTTATAAAACACATGGCCAATGATACAATTTTCTTTCCTATCAAATTAATTATCCACTAAAAGCTTGGCCATAAATCTCATTGCAAATCATGGATCAAATGACTACAATATAACTTGATGGTACTTTCATCACCTATTCATAGACTTTAATGCTTCTAGAGATTGCCATGAATTTTGGGATGCCACATATTGCGATTTTTTTTCTTATGACACATGATCACATTTTCCATTTATGTCCTTTTACTGTATTAAAAAGGCAGAATCCATGATATTCGGTAACAATTTTGCTCGAGTGATGCCATATAATGAATTAATCCTTTGAGGATCAGTCTATGTGAATTGTTAAGAACTCATGTAACTAATGATTTAGAAGATCTTAATCCTTAGGACTCATGAACAATACAATAACTTTTCCAATCAATGTGTATTTTTCAATTTTGAGATGTGTATATTTCCTATTGCAATTCGCGTGCATTTGACCAAATAGAATGACTTTAGTTGCTTGTATCTACTTGTATCTCTCTCATACAGCTCAAGGCCACTTCTACCATTTTTTCCTTTCATATCTTTATTCATGGGAAATCAAGTTTATGGGAAAACTATTTTATGTCTCTGTTTGTTCAACAAAGTAAACACACACAGACTGTATAGATAGTGATATCCCGAAATTCCTAGCCATGTTTCGTCAAATATATCTCTAATTTCACATTATTAATATATGTAGTCTCTAACACTGGTAAATAAGTTTCATGTAACCTTAAAATAGCACTACACTTTGTACAAGCCATATGAAGGCAGTAGGGACCAAGCATCTTGTTTTTGAATAAAAAGGATTTATTTTTCTCCATTTCTAATTGGAGAGAATTTCCATAATGAGTCTTCTAATCGGCGGGGTGTTAAAAGTTTCTATATAAGTCTCGCATAAACTCAGCTGCAATATTTTATTCTATCTTTTGAGTGGAAGAAACTTCCTTCAGATGGAGCCATGATTCGTGGGTTCCAAACATGGATTTCGTGTGTATACAAATTTATCCATTTATTGTTGCGGGGATGTCCTTTATTTTAATCCAACCATCAAAAGACTAGTTGAGAAATATTACTCCAGTTAACTTAGCATAAAAAAAAAATTTAAAAAAAAATCCTTAAAAAGTTCAAAATCCCGACCCTAAGCCTTACCAATCGGCCCACCTCTCCTCTCTCTTCTCGCTCTCACCCCCTTTTCTTTGCACGTGAATCGCTCGCCAATCCGTCCCATCGCCAACAACCCTCCTCCTTAATAACCTCCATGAACGTCCTCTCTCTCTCTCTCTCTCCCCCCTTCGTCGTGACCGCGACCAATGAGCTAACGTCTTGACCTTAAGGGCCTATCGCCCTCACCAAGGTTGTAATGAGGTCACCACCTCGGAGATGGAGAGAGAGAGAGAGAGAGAGAGAGAGAGAGAGAGTATTTTGAGAGCGGAGAGAGACGGGAAAGTTCTCCTTTGCAAGATAGCCACTCACAGTACAATGACAACTTCTAACACTAAAAAAAAAAAAAAACTTAAATTGACATTGGCCCCTCAATATTTGAATCCGACGATTTTAAACCACAAAAGCAGTTCTTGGACTGTGGGGTGACATCACCATGCGTATATATTCTTGTCGTTATGTAGCCAATTATGTCAAAAACACACATGACTCACGACTCCGATAATTCTTGCTGTCCTTTCTTTTCCTTTGCAGTGGATCTTGCATGATTGGATCAACGAAGATTGCATCAAGATTTTGAAAAATCAATCTTAGAAAAAAGCGGCAATATAATCATAGCAAAGATTGCTGAATCCAGAGGGCGATTTGATCTGGTCATGATTGCGCATGCCTTGGGCAAGGAGAGGGAAAAACCCGAATGGAAGAAGGTCTTGGAAGAGGGAGCTTTTCCTTGCTACAACATCAAAATCACTTCCTTATGATCCATCATCAAAGTGTATCCGCAGTGATTTGATCGTTCTAAAACTATGTGTCAAATAAGTGCAAGCAAATATGCTTAATCAACAAAAGATTTAGATAGTTAAAATGATTAAATTCATTCAAACTCTTGATTAGAGACCAAATCTACTTTCTTCTGTCAATATATCTTTAAGTTACTAATTTGTGTTGTTTGTGCTCATTTATAAAGGCCTACTTTCGCATTGGATCGTCTACTTTCTAGCTTTTATTTTATTTGTCCGACATGACGATTTAATCCCTAGTGACTGGCGAAATGGTTAGGGAATGAAATTGAAAGGGAGGTCTTTGTTTGTGTATCAAGGGGCCTAATAAGTTATGTATTGGATCTTATCTTGGAATTGTGTTATCATTCAAGTTTGAATATACAAATGAGAAAAAGAGTGAACAAAAAACTCTACTATATTGGTATTTACCAACGCGATTACGCTTGGAAAAATATGAATGAAGGGACAGGTGACCAGAAAAATCCGAATAAACTATCTAACCTTTAATGAACCAAGTGACAATGGTAAAAATGATGAGAGATATCGAACATATTTGTTGACTAATCTTAGAGATTATATCATAGTCCATTTTGAGAAGGGCCAATTCCATTATAGCTGATAAAATTCATCCCTTAGTCATTACCATCATTTTTAAGCAGTGTCAATTGCATAATTTTCATTTCATTCATTGACCTTTGATTATTGACACAGTTTGGCTATTCCACTGTCTTTTTTTTCTTTTCTTTTCTTTTTTTTCCTTATTATTTGAGGAAGGAATTGTTAGAAATGTGTTTCATGGAGTCATCTTTTCTGGTCTAAACTCCTTTATTCTATATCGAGTTACGAGTTGGCCACCGGACTTTATATCTATCCAAGACCTGCAAATTCCAGGTTTGCACTGACAGCGGGATAAAGAGGTTATCTGGTCTTCACAAGATCACAAATTCAATTCATGTCGTAAGGGAACTTATAAAGTGTTCGTGTTGCGTTACCTAATTATAGCATATCTTACATGAAAGGACTTCCTCACTATTATGATAATAGGCTTGCCAATCTTGAATATTCATGACATAGGTGGTACAGAATAATTATGTCTTAAATCCAACAGTATGTAATATGTAGGAAACCCTTATATTAACCCCAAAAGGAGGTCTCTAGAGAAGTTGCCGCTCCCCACCACATTTATTACTAATAAAGTAAATTTAATATCTAATGAACAAAAACAATTTTTGTTAAGAGTGCTCCATCGGCACGGGTTAAAATCAATGTGAATACTATGAATTCCGATCAACACATTTAATTTTTGGCCAAAAATTGAAAATAAAACATATTGCGACAAGGTAGCCTACTGCAAATAAATATATACATTAATATATTGTGAAAGCATATAAAATGACCTTGATTATACCTTAAGAAACTCTTTAAAGTCATGATCTTGGTAAACTCATCTGAACAACGGAACGACATACATAATGCCGCACGGTCTTTTCACAGTTCTTTATCTTACAATTCTAAAAGTATCGCACAAATGAATACATTTGTCCAAACATCATGAAAATAAAGACTAAAAAGTCAATTATAGGATAGAACTATGGGTGAGTATGATCTCAGTTGGGCCGGTTCAGTACTTAACTCAAGAATTGACCAGCACAATGTTGATCCCCAATTTTTGGAACTATGGACTGATCTTATTGAGACTAACACCAAGGACCAGTTCCAAGATCAATTCAGGACTGATCAATTATTCTTTTGTTTCACTTTTTGTATTCCTTAAAATGACAAACATACTCTTTCAATTTCCACATCCATCAATAATACGATATTAAGCAACCAAACTATGAACCCCAATACATACCAAACATAAATATAAGATAAGATAACAACAAAAATCTCCATTTGCAATTGTTGAGCTACATTTGTAAAGCGGGCTAAGAGAGATAAGTGATTTCACTAGCTAAGCTGTGTTCGTGAGGCAAGTAAGGAGAAACTAGAGGTGAGCAAGGTCGAGGTGAGCAAGTAGAGCGAGGTGAGAGAAGAGGGTTTCTATTTATTTTTTGGTCAAATCAAAGCTAGATTTCTACTTTGTAAATTATGCAGCGGAACCACATAAGAAAAAACAGAGACGAAAGCACTGAGGTTTAGAGTAGTAAAAAATATATAACATATACGTCATTGGTTCAACTCGAACCAACCCTAAAGTTCAAAGACAGAGGATCAATTTTTACAATACAAGGTCCAAGAGTTTTAGAATCGAGGACCAATCTAATATTCCAAGGGACCGAACTAGGATCAGTTAGGTTGGGCCGGCCCAGGATCAAACCAAAGTTGACTTTGGAGACCCTAGACCAATGATCTCCTAGATATAACTAATAAAAGGGGAAACAAGAAAAGGATCTTCTTGGTGGAGACGTGCACACCCCTAGCATAGCCTTAGGGCGCGTTTGGTAACGATTCTGTTCCCAGGAGCTGATTCTAACTAGAAATGATTATTTTTTATTATGTTCCCGGGAACTGATTCTGAGTAAATGTGTTTGATAACTGTCCAAAAAATTTTATTCGGAATAGAATTGCATTTGATACCATGCTAATTGATTATGTTCCAAATTAATTTTTTTATTTTTAAATAATTTTTTTTACTTTTTTTCCTTTTTTTCTTTTTTTTCCCCTTTTTTCCTATTCTTCTTCTTCTTCTTCATGTGGCCGGTTCTTGGACCGAACCGGCCGTGACAAGGGCCGGCAACGCTCACCAAAGCGTCGCCGGCCCTCGGCGAGGTCGGCCCTCGTCAGGCCCGAGCCTCGGCCGGGCCGGGCGAGGCTTGCCCAGCCCCACCGAGGCTTGGCCTCCCCAGATCTGGCAAGGCCAAGCCTCGCCCAGCCCTGCCGGTGGCCAAGCCAGCCTTGCCGAGGCTAGGTGAGGTCGGCCTGGCCACCGGCAGGGCTGGGCGAACCTCGCTGGTGGCTGGGCTTGCCTTCGGCGAGCTCACCAGACCTCGCCCTGGCCGAGCGAGCCTCCGGCGAGCTCATCGGACTGGCGACCAGCGGCAGACGGCAGCAGCAGGTGGCGGCAAATGATGGCGGGCGGTGGCAGATGACAATTGCTGGATGATGGAAGGGAAGAATGAGAGTTTTACTCTTTTGATTCTTTTTTTGATTCTCGGACGAAGAATCAAATTTTTTTTTATTCTCAATTCTCTTCCCAATCTGTTCCTGAGAACAAATTTGTTCTCGAGAACAAAAATTTTACCAAACGCGATTCTCGTCCCAAACTGATTCTGGGAACAAAAAATCAGAATTAGACACTATTTGGCATGTTGCCAAACAGGCTCTTAATAACCCGGCAATTCGCTCTCGTGGAGTCGAGTCTCGAATAGTGCTGACAATATTATTATACATTAACAAAAACATGACACCTGAAAATACTTCGAATTTAAGGGAGGTGAAGAATATCCTACAATATCCACTTATCTCTACCATTAGAAAGAAGGGAGGGGGCCGTTGGTAATTCATGAATTTATCCATTTGTTTAACAAATCTTTGCATTTTTCTTTCCTATTTGAGTCCCTGAATTACGTATTTATTTTTCCAGTTGTTCTTTCTACCTATTAAATGGATGGATGCACTGACTTGGCACACCACACAAAGTCGCGTTAGTATATGGGCGTCCATGTCCACGCAAGATGAGGATGCTTTCCAACTCATTGAAGCTGTGGAACTTGCAACGCGAAAAAAAGGGACAGAATGCGATGTGCTTTGTCTTCATCATTCCATGAAACATAGAATTCCTGTAGTATAATCTATCTATGATATTAAAGCTTCAGAGCACAGATCAAGGGTTCAAATCCCACCAATTACTATCAACGTTCTCCGATAAGTTATTCCTATTAGGCGTGCCGGTTATTCCTTTAATGCAGTGTTTTACAATATATATTGCACTTAAAAGGATCTCCTTACACGCAAGGAGAAGTCTTAAGGCATATGTTATTTTAACATTATTGTCCCTATCCCCAATAACTTCCTTCTTTGGGAAAAACAGCTTGTCTAATATTATATCAAAGCACAAAAATCCATATATCCAGAATTCGACCGACAAACCCAACCCGATTTCACGCGCCATCACCCTACCTACTTTGCATCAATCGTCGGTGACACAGTTCACCCAATGAGCGGTTCGACGCTAACACCACATTAGCACAAGGTCCACGCCATGTCAGTTCCTATGTCAGCCGGGCATCAGCTCCCCAGTTACTTGCGAAACTTGAGAGCCATTAAGTACCTAACCCCCATGCATCGTAACAAATGCTAATCACCATCGTTAACCAGTGGTTAATCTTTGATAGAGTGCAACATTTATTCATGATTAGCAACTTCTTGCACAATGAAGTTGCTCAATACATTTGCAATTAGCAATCTTCACACAAGCGCCAGTAACTAACAACTGAAATGTTTAGTCCGCTGATTTTTGTGTCTTCACTTTTGTGCCCGTGGAATTGGAGAGCCCCCCAATGCAACAAAAGATACTTAACTTGTTCATACATTTAGTCAAATCATGCCGCGTCATTAGTAAATATAAGGTTGGGCGTTCAGACGAGGTCTTACGCAACGGATAAGAGGCAGATCTTTTTCAATTTAAGGGGAGAGTCGAAAGTCTAAAGGATGCCCTGTCTGCATCAATTGGGACTGCTTACCGAGCGAGGTTATTTCTACTGCTCATCAGATGTGACCTTTGATCTCGCGCTTGAAAGATATAAGTACTTACAAAAATAGAAGGAAGGAAAATGTTTTTGCAACCACGCTTCTTGCTCCCTTCAAACTATTAACGAGGAAAATGATACTTAATCCATTTGAAAGAGACCATGAATTGTCCACTTAGTGTTAAGCGTATTCATACGAATGCTGATTCAATTATGAAATTGTCAATTTTGGCCAATTTGATCCTTCGCTTTTGCATGAAACTTTAAAATAATCCTTCCAGTTAATTTTCATCAGAAATATCTTATATTGAGGTGCTTCACGAAGGACGACCAAAGTAATGTCAGCGGTTTCTAACAAAAATTAGTCAAAAAGACTATATTGAAATTTCATGCAAATATTTAGAATTAAATTGGTAAAATTGAAAAGTTTAAAACTGAATTGATATCCGTATAATAGATTTAGAGTTAATATGACAAATTTCCTTGATACTTATATAGATTTAACCATGTAATTGGATTGTGAGTCACTTTATTCAAGTATTGACAATATTGAGACAACTAGCTTTAGTGAACAATTTGAGTCAAGTAATATCACTTGCAGAATCTGATTTCATCTAAACTCTTGAATTACTCGGACTGAACTCCAACTTCACGTGAAGTGAATGGCCTCAACCTGTTAACAAAGTGGTTCCACATCAGTCAACGAGTCGAGGTCGATTTGCTAATCAGTACCTCTAATCTGATGGCCAAAATTGATTGGCAACCACCGTATCTATTTCTCTGTGAGATATACACAAAATCGTCGTTGACTAGTTCGAAACTTGATTTGGGGTGTGTTTGTTTTGCGATTTCCAAAAAAACGTTTTCCTCATTTTCTAGCGTTTAGTTCATTTAGAAAAATGAGTCAACAGAAAATGTTTTTCTAGTCAACAGAAAATGTTTTCTTTCCAAAACTTAAATTCAAGAAAACGATTTCTCCTTTGAAACAACCGGAAAACGTTTTTCAAAATGTTTTAAAGTCCCTGCTTTATAAAAAATTATTATTAAAAAAAGAATTTCTAATTAAAAATTTTGAATTTGTTATTATTATACATTTTCTTTTCTTTTTTTTTCTTTTTTTTGTTTTCTCTTTTCTTTCTTTGCCTGTGAACGTAAACCCTAACTCCTCCTCCCTCTCTCCTTCTCCTTCGCCCCTTCCCTTTTATTTTGACTTGCTCTTGTAACCGGAAATCATGTTCATTTTCAAAAAAAAAATGTGTATGAATTCAAGTTTCATTTTCATTTTGCAGGTTTAAATTCTAGATTTACTAAATTGATTGGGAAAAATCCATTTATTAAATAATATGGACTCAACAAATTAATTTGGAAGTAAGAGGCACACTATTGTCAATTGTTAGATCAAATGTCATTCAATTATTTTTTAAATGCGATCCAAATACCATAAAATACTTTCAATCATATATCACCAAATAAAGGAAAACTAATCACTTTTCTGGAAAATGGTTTTCCGGAAAATATTTTTCCAAAAATGTTTGCATTTTTTGTGAAACAAACACACCATTGGTGTCAAAAGTTTAGGGAATTTAAAACTGGGAAAATATTAATTTAATATTAAATTAAATATTTACGCATAGTAGGGTCAAGATGAAAGGAAAATCATGAATGAATGGAGAGAAGACACTTCTAGAATTCTCTCCCGTCCGTCTAGGTCAACCAATCACCAGCTCACCATCTGCAGAATCCTTCTCTGTCATTGGGTCCGTACAATTCGAGGCCTCTTGTCTCCTCTTATGTTCTTCATACCTACCCCAGACAGAAGCAAGCTGTGTGAGAGAGAGAGAGAGAGAGAGAGAGAGACAATGGAATCGCTCGATCATACTGAAGCAACCCTGAGAGGCCAAGCGCACATATGGAAGCACATGTTCGCATTCGCCGACTCGATGGCGCTGAAATGTGCGGTCGAGCTCCGAATACCTGACATCATCCACTCTTATGGTGGCGGGCCTGTCACGCTAATCCAAATAGCCTCCCGCATTCCCTCCCCATCCCCCGGAACCACATACCTCGCACGCATCATGAGACTCCTTGTCCGCAAGAACATCTTCTCCGCACATCGTCGCCAACCCGACGGCA
This sequence comes from Eucalyptus victrix, assembly GCA_016097545.1. Taxonomy (NCBI): domain Eukaryota; kingdom Viridiplantae; phylum Streptophyta; class Magnoliopsida; order Myrtales; family Myrtaceae; genus Eucalyptus; species Eucalyptus victrix. The sequence continues at coordinate 10,278,172 of CM027845.1, read as the reverse complement.
GCCAGGAGAGTCACGAGATGCTCTACAGCCTCAACCCATCATCAAGATGGCTCCTTCAGGGGCCCGGGTCTGAGAACAGCCTCGCACCGATGGTGCTGATGGAAGACCACCAGTGGCTGATGTCCCCGTGGCATTGCCTCGGCGACTGCGTCAGGACCGGTGGGGTCGCATTTGAGATAGCTCACGGCCGCAAGATTTGGGACTTCGCATCAGAGAATCCCGAGTTCAACCACTTGTTCAACGATGGGATGGCGTGTACGAGCAAGATCTTGGTCAAGGCTATTGTGGAAGGGTATAAGGATGGTTTTGAGAGCATTGGATCTTTGGTTGATGTCGGCGGGGGGACCGGGGGGGCAGTGGCCGAGATCATTAAGTCGTATCCACACATTCAGGGGATTAATTTCGATCTGCCTCACGTCGTTGCGACGGCGCCGGCGCACGCTGGAGTCACTCATGTTGGAGGAGACATGTTTGAGACCATACCACATGCTGATGCAGTTTTCATGAAGGTGAGTTTTATTGTCAAATAAATTGTCAATCTGTTTTGCGGAAAACATTTTTGGGGAAACATTTTCCCCATTTTCTGGTATTGCATTTGCTTAAGAAAATTAGTCAATGAAAAAATGTTTTCTTACCAAAAGTTAAACTCAGGAAACTAATTTCTTCTTTAAAAAAAAAAAAAAAACTAGAAAGTGTTTTTCAAAATATAACTAAATATCAGTATTTGAACATGAAACTCTATGCTTAAGTATGGTAACCTCTTGGTTCCCAGCATTTAGGATAAATAGAACAGAGTAATCCCACAAAATCTCACATGATATTACAGTTGAAAGTCAAGCTTAAGATTCTTGTGTCTTCCTCGGCCAGCCACAAAGATAGCCAACGAGCTTGGACCACCTCAAATCAAGCAAGCTTGCGGCCTTTAGTGGCAAGGGTTGAGCGTCACTAGATTAGGCAAACTCGTGAGCTCTAGCGGCAAGGCTCGAGCTTAACCAAATTGGGTGAGCTCGCAACCTTAGGCCAGAAAGACTTGAGCTCGCTTGTGACTTGTCACTAGCCCATTATTGTGGTCAGCACTGTTTGGCAACCATCCAAACAAGACTGATTTTTGTTCCCAAATCGGTTTGGGAACGTAATCGCGTTTGGTAAATTTTTTTGTCCAAAACCGATTCGGGAACAAATTTACTCCCGAATCAGTTTTGGACAAGAATTCAGAATAAAAAAAAATATATGATTCTCGGTTCGAGAATCAAAAAAGAGAATCAAAAGTGTCGAATCAAAAAAAAAATTATTTCTATATTTTATTTTTATTTCTTCCTAGTATGAAATATATATTTGTTGTATATAGAATACATATTTAATTTTATGTTATAATTTAGTATTTTTATTTATTACATATTGTAGGGATATTAGTATAGTTTATACTATGGTTTATTATTTACTATATAATAAAAATTGATTAGTTAATATTTTTATTACTTAGTATAAAAATATAATTAATCGTGAATGGTTTATGAAAATTCAATATCAAATTTATTTTAATCTAAAAAGGTAATTAAAAAAGAATTTGAATAGAAATTTTATATAATTACCAAACGCGTTTTTTACTCGAGAATCGGTTCTCGGGAACGAATCAGAAATAATCATTTCTGGTCAAAATCAGTTCCCGGAAACAGAATCGTTACCAAACGAGCCCCAACTAGCCAAAGAAGAAACAAAAAGGAAAAAATAAAAGAAAAGTAGAAAAATAAAAATAATTTTTAAAAAATACGATTTTTTGATAATTTTCTCTATCATATTTTTCTTATCAAACGAAGGAAAATACTTTCCAAGTCTTCTTGTTCATCCATATATTGGAAATAAATTCTTTCTCCAGTAAAATGACATTGTAAAAGAAATTAGCAAAAATGATATGTTTTCCGTGAAACAAACAAATCCAAAATACGCATGGTAATTAGTTTGTGGTTACGCATTTTTCCTATGCCACGTGATTAAATTTTCATTTTTGTCCTTATGATGTGTGTTTTTTCCTTGTTGGAATCCTTTTAATGCGTTAAAAGGATTGAAATTCTTGACAACCGCTAATAATTCTGTTTGAGTGATACCATAATCAAGGGAAAATTTATTTAGAGTTCACACGTATCCTATGGGGACACGTCTATCTAAATGATTAATTGCGTAGACGCCATAACGAGACTCACATAATAAAAAGTTTATGAACCACATAATAACTTCCCCGGTCAATGTGCATCTTTTTATTTTATTTTATTTTATTTTATTTTTTGGTCGGTGTATCTTTTCATTTTGTGAAGTACATATTTGGCTCTTCAATTGGCACTGCCTGGCCAAGTAGAATGAGTTTAATGTGTTGAGTTACAATGCCCGCCAGCTACTCCGGACCTTTTCCACCTCTTTTTCTAGGTGATGTGCAATCAATCCGTCGCATCGTCAACAACCCTCCTCGTCGGCCACCCCCATCTACATACTCTTTCTAAAGTGATGTGCAATCAATCCGTCGCATCGTCAACAATCCTCCTTCGACCACCCACATCTACATCCTCTCTCTCTCTCTCTCTCTCTCTCTCTCTCTCTCTCTCTCTGTGTCCCCGCGTCTCAATCTCCTTTTATCGTGACCTTAGGCAACCATTGTCGCACCCGCAAAGTGCCATCGCCCTTGCTCAAGGAGATCTTAGATCTGAGGTCGCTAAGGTCATGATCAGGTCACCACCTCAGAATTAGAGAGACCGGGATAGAGAGAGAGCGCGCGTCTCAAGCTGGGAGTGGGGCAATGATATGGGCGGTGCGATGACATCTGAGACCTTAGGGCAGTGATGATGATTCAGCATAGAAATTACACAATGAGCAAACTCATCGAGGATAGTTTAAAAAAATAAATAAAAAAACCATATTCACGACTCTAGTAATTCTCTTTCTTTTTACAGTGGATCATGCATGATTGGGGCGATGACGATTGCATCAAGATACTAAAAAATTGCAGAGAAGCAATCCCAGAAAGGAATGGCAAGGTGATTATAGCAGAGGTTGTGCTGAAACCAGAGGGTGATGGCATGTTCGATGACATCGGACTAGTGTTCGATCTGCTCATGATCGCACACAGCTCGGGTGGTAAGGAGAGGGACGAACTCGAATGGAAGAAAATCTTGGAGGAAGGAGGGTTTCCTCGCTACAACATTATCAAAACCCCTTCCATGTTGTCCATCATTGAAGCCTATCCACTGTGATTTGGTCACCCAAAAATGATAAATGTCGATTAAATGCGAGTCATATGATCGATCTCTGAAAGATCGAGATAAACAACCAAACCCACTCGAGCTCTATCTGTGATATGTTGTTTGTGGTCATCTACATAAGGCTACTTTCGTGTTGGATCACATGTTTCCTAGCTCTTTCTGTACTGTATATATTATATGGCCGACATAACGAGTTTTCGTGTGCTAATAAGTCAAATTGAAACTGTGGTTTTCTCTACTCTTGCACTTTTCATGTACTTAAAGGGCAAAAGATTTACTTTGACATTAAAGAGACGTGTGGTGTAATTCATCTAAATTGGTTACCAAACTCATCAACAGCGGAATGGATCTAAAAGAACTTCCTTCACCTACATATTTGAATTTTGAGTCATTTAAACCACATTCATACGATCAGCATTTTAGTGTGTCCGTGTACTTTTCTAAGTTTTACGACGTATCCTGTCTTATCTATCTTATACCTATCTTATACATCAGATGGATCTCATGTAATCCAAGGCCAATCTAAAGAAGTCCCAGTGCGTCAGTCCTAATTTCTGCGATGCTTTAATGGACGTTGCATATTAATTTATCTAATATCTCAACCTATAGATGTTTCAGTGCGCAATTGAGCATTGGAGAACAAGTGTGTCTACACTATTAAACCTACCAAGCACTATCTTTGACCTGACCTGCATAGTCTATCTTAATCAGTAATGGATCCATGTCTTACGTATAGATGAGCTCAAGCGTTTTAGTGTAATTGCGTGGTTAGATCTAAGAGTCGATCTAAGCTTGTGCAGCGAGAGCCACTGACGACAAATTTTGTGATAAAATTCAAGAAGCGAATGTACAAGGTTTTGGCCAAACAACCCAAATAAGGACGAGTCCAAGAAAACGAAAGCTAAAAGTTTGTGTGTTTATTATTGTCCATGTATCAATTGATTGGATGCTACAAATGCAAACAGAAATTGAAAATTTATGGGTTTATTGTCCTGTTTTGGCAATAATGTCAATTCAAAATATACTTTACACTAGTGAAAATGGGAAACCTTTGTCATGAGTTCATCTCAATCTCTATTACCACTATCATGTACATCTCCGTTGGAAGAATGTTGCACTTGGCTATATTTGTTCAAGTTGTAGGCTCTGTTTGTTTCATGAAGAATAAATGATTTGGAAAATATTTTCCTAAAAACGATTGCTTATATTAATTATAAAAATAAATGAACAAATAATACTTTTATCATCTATGTAAATGTATAGACATAAATTATTGTTGATAACAATAACATCTTCAATTGACTAATTATTTCAAGCCATATAAATTATCATTTTTAAGAAAATATTTTTCAAATCATTCATTTTCCACGAAATAAACTGAACTGGAATGTAGAAATTATTTATTACAATCAATGCAGTGAAAATTCATTATTTAATTAGTCATCATTAATTCACGACTATATTTTTTTCCTCCTTTTTTCGGGTGGATCTTGCACAATGAAGATTGTTTGATGATATTGAAAAACTACTTGAAAGCTATGTGAGCCTCGCGGTTTTATTCTTAAGCATACATGTGAGCACTTTTATATTTAGGGTACATGAAAGCGAGTTCTATGTTTTCCTAGCGTCCAAATTCTCACTTCTTATGAAGCACATCCCTTCTTTGATTAAGTGATCAATCACTTGATTTGAATACAGCAAATTTTATGTCCAAGTCACAACATCTTCCAATCTATCAATCTTGGGAATCACGCATGTCACCTTATGGAAGGAGCCTTACTCAATATATGTGCAAAGCTAAAAAAAGTTAGGTATTTCATATTATCACAAAAACATTAAAAGACCACATCAATTTGCAACTGCGAGTGCATACACATGGCATTCGCAAGCCAAAGTTTATAATGGAATGTAGGATTAGTCCCTTCGAGAATTTATGACTCACTACATGTTGTTGCTGTCATAGTAGATCAAAAACTATTATGCTAGTAAAGCCCATAAAAATAATAATAATATTTTCCTCTCATTAGAATTCTAATTGGTGTGCCACAAATATAGGCACGATCCACATTTAATAGTTAAGTATACGAGCGGATGATGTCTATATTCATAAATGATCACGTCATGCAGTAAAAAAAAAAAAAAGGTTCAGCAATTCATTTCACGGTATGTTCTTCACGGTTGGAGCAACAAAGATTGCGTCATGGTCCTATGGAATTGCAGAAGAGTGTTGCCGAATGAAGATGGGGAAGGTGATCATCGTGGACGCGGTGTTGGGGCTAGAAGGGAACGGGACCGTGTGATGAAATGAACATGGTGCTCAATATGCTCATGGCCATGATGGCGACGAGCACCGGAAAGGAGAGGACCGAAACGGAAGGGAAGAGAGTGTCGCGGGAAGGAGGTTTCCCTCAACAATAACAATTGCGCCGTTTCGGCGTTTGCCTCGACTGTAGAAGAACTCACTTGAACATTATTCCAGTGAATCACCGCGCGACGGATACTACAGAAACTGAAATGCCTCTAGAGCCTAAGGACTTTGAAGGGCTAGTGAATTGTAAATAATCCTGTATTTTATTGGAACTATATTATAGTCCATGAAATATATGATTATACTGTCTTTCTTATTCAAGAATTCGTGTATATTACCACTATCTTTCTAATGAGAAATTACTGGGTGATAGTTTTTAATTTACTGCAAGAATGACGGTATGTTCTACAGCAATAACAAATAATTATTAATTGTTGTGGAGCCTACTCTTTTAAGTACTTATGACTCACATCAAGCTATTATTCTTACGGTAACTCAAAAGCTGTTATGCTAGCAAAGTCTTTTTCCTATTCAACGAGGCCTATGAGTACTCACTAAATTCTTTTCATTGTGCATCACATACCTTTAATTTGTATGATTTGTATCTTAATTAAATATCAATTAGTAAAATTATGAAAGGCAACACATACTTCTAAGAAAAATAAATTAATTTCTCGATATTAATCCAAAGAAGAACCACTTTAATTTTTAAATGCGAGACAGTGCTGTTGAGGAATTCTAATTAGCAAAAATACGAGATGTGATATTTCCTCTGACATCAAGTCTTCCTCTACTACTAATAGGTCGAAGATGAAGAAATTATTTGACATGAAGAACAATAATTCTCCATTGGGGATTATTCAGATATTGCTTCATCTCAAGAACATAGGTCGTTTTCTTCCAAGTGTGGTTTTGATTTAGGAAAATCAAATGTAGAAGAAGCCTATCTAAGATCGGGTAGCACAGAGAGTAAGGTTTGCGTTCCTTTTGTTCTAATACCACTTGTAAGGTAGCAGCAGTGTTATAATTACAACACGAGAAAATTGCAATAGACAACTAAAGACATTCTCAAGATATAACATTCAAAATATTGTCTCACTTTCACACAAATATTACAATATAACTTCTCTCACCACACTCAAATAAGTCAAAGCAAACTAGTTATACAAGCACACACTCAACTGTTGTATCTTCCCTCCTCGATCACGGTAGAATAACTCGATCACACAGAGCTACTCTTTCTATCAAGCTGCATTGCCTCTCTCTTACTTGAAACTCACCTTAGCATACGGTGACTTGCTTTTAAAACCTTCACTCTAAGCCTTATTTATAGGTGAAGTTTCACCGCCTCTTGAAGTCCAATAGCCCACTTCAATGTGAAAGGGAGAACCGCCTTAGTTGGCGCCCTCATGGAGGATACCTTTTTGACTCCAGGTGTTAAGTTGTGCTCATCTCTAGACCAACGGCTTGCGTGTTGAAACGTGTCAGCTGTCTTCAATGTTTGGAGTCGGTAATCTTATATTCTTTTACCAGTTGGTTAAGACCAAAGTCCAGTTTGGACTTTTCTTGCTTTCCCATATTAGGTGTTGTCTCCAACACAGAGAGCTTTATACTCCCTTGTTTGGTATTCCCGTTCGGTGCCTCAATGATTTCAACCGGTTCATGTAAGACTAAATATAAACTCAACTTGGCGATCCTGATCTATCATTATCAAACAAATACATGCATAATTTGGGATTGATTTGCGGAAACGTAAAGGATTAACATTCCTCCAGCCATTGATAAAAATCTGCAAATACAAAAAGTCCCAAAACCTTGAACAGATGCACGGAGCATGATCGATCTACAAATATAGAATCATGAGATCTTTCCGTTTCTTACATTGCCAACTTCTTCCATCAAGACAGTTGTGGTAACATATTAATAGGAAGGTATCACATAATAAACACGGGTAATAAATCGAAATTAATTGGGAAAAATGAAATTGGGATCTACAAATATGAAATCACCAGATCTTTCTGTTTCTTATGTTGCCTATCGCGACCTACCCCTCAAGGTAGAGAATAGGTTTAGGGGTATTGCCTAAAGATTAGGCATATGGTCTATGATCAGGCACGAGCTCTCTCAAGCCCATATCCCGCGCGACATTGAGATATTCATAAGAATTTTATAATAAAGAGTCGCCACTGGCCTATTAGAGTCGGTTAGAAACCAAGGGAAACATGGGAGTGTACCTTACTTCCTACACAACTAGAGAATCTAGGGTCAGTGACTTAATTACACTAATTAACTAATTAGTGCCATTTCGGTACTAATATTGTTCATTTTAAAAGAAATTTTGTCAAATAGTTTGAATTAATTTTAAATCAATCCATTAACACGTGAAGTGATCATGCAGGTATGCAATCATTAAAATAACAATTAGGGCACGCATGACAAATTTCTGGAACAGAAACCAATATTAATTTCTCAATTTCTATTCCATAGACGAGTTTTAGAGCAAAGAAACGCGTTTGATAATGATTCAAAATTTCTATTTCTAAAATAAAAATTCTTTTGATAAGAGAATAAAATTTTTATTTCTAGGAGCGGCAACAAGCGGCATCTAGTGGCCAAAGTCCAACGTCCAGCAATCGACGTTCGGTGTCTAGTGATCGGGGGCAGGCGGCCGAAGTCCGAAGTTCGACATTCAACATTCAACACCAGAGTCTGACGTTCAACATCCAACTCTGGAGTCCAGCAACCGGCGGCGGGAGGCCGAAGTCCGAAGTCTAGCGACCAACAACCGGCGTCCAACATCTGGAGTTCGACATCCAACATTCGACATCCGAAGTTCGGCAACCAGAGGTCGGCGGTGGGTGGCTAGTGGCCAGAGTCTGGCAGTGGCTAGCGGACATCTGGCGATCAGCGGCAAGCAACAGGCGATCAGCGGTGGACATCTGGTGGTTGGTGGTGAGCCTCCAGCATCCAACAATTGGCGATAAGCGGCCAACGACTTGTGGGCGTCCGACATCCAACAACTAGTGATTGGTGATGGGCGACTGAAGTTCGATGGCTGGCAGCTGACATTTGGTCGTCGACGGTCGGTGACTGATGGCCGAGGCTGATGGCGAGCGACCGGCAACCGACAGCAAGCATCCGGTGTCCCATGGGCGACAAGCGAGCGACGAGCGGTGAAGAGAGTGAACGATGAGGAAAATTTTGATTTCTCATTTTATTCCAAAAATAGAAAAGCTAAAAGTTTTCTTCTTATTTCTGCTCCAAATCTATTTCCGGAATAGAAATCTATTCCATAAATAATAAAAAATGAAATTGTGTTACCAAGTAAATTTATGTTCCAAACTTGTTTCGGAAAACGAGAAAAACAAATAAATAGAGAAACAAAAATTTTGTCATGCGCGCCTTAGCCGCCAAGGAAAGCATTTAAATAAAATGCATGGAAGAACAAATATTTAACATTAAGGAAAATATAAACGTTGATCTTAATTGGACTAAAGGGATCAAAACAGCAAAATCATATGAAGAAGAGTAATTGTCTTTGAAGATAAGGTAGAGTCCTAAAGGCTTACTTAATTTTTTGGCACACTTTAAAGTTAAAAAACTTCCATTTTTTTAAGAAAATAGCTCAGAAATTTTTTTTTTAATTTTCAAATTAAATTTTGACTTTTATGACATTTTTTATTATTTTTTAATTTTCTATTTTTTCTATTTTTTAATTATTATTTTAAAAACTCAAATTTTCAACATTTTCTGAAAGTTTTTGAATTTTTTATTTTCTCTGAAAGTCTTGAATTTTCGGAAATCTTTTGATTTTTTTTTATTTTTTGAATTTTTTAATTTATATTCGGGAAAAGGGGTCCCGACCGAGTAAACCTAGTCCGGCCCATTGACCCAACAACAAGCTGGACCCGACCCAATTGGATTAAAAAATAAAATAATTTTATTTAAAAAAATAATAATTTTCGTAATTTCTTTTATTCTCCATCATTTTGTCTTCTTCCCTATTTTGTCTTTTCCACTACACCTTTTCTCTACACTCCTTCCTGAAGCAAACTTTTGCTTTCTTTTTCCATATTTTGTTTTACTTTTTAACTTTTTCTGTATTTTTCCTTTTCTTTTATTTTTCATTTGTCTCTGCCCATATGGTCTTCTTCCCCCACGTATTTTTTTCTCCTGCGCATCTTCTTCTCCTCAACGCCTCCTTGCATGTCTTCCCCCGAAACTTCACGTAGACAACAACACCGGCATAGCAACCGACGACCCTTCCACTGTCGAACCACCACTATCTACCGGTTGTCCACTCCAACAGGCAATGACCACCATCGGCCACGAACTTCGATGGCCAAACCATTTTCGAGCACAAAAATTCCTCGGCTCAAGAATACACGATTGTCCCATGAATATCGCATGAAATCGCAATAGAAACATAAAAGACAAGCATGGTCCGACGTTTATAGGAGCCAGCATGAACCAAACCGAGCTTCGATCGAGTTGCTTCTCGGTTCTCTCTGGGGCATTTTGTCAAACACATGAGGTGTGCTACTGTAACAAGGTGTTTTTGGCTCAACCGAGTCTTGAAACATAACGAGATCTTTGACACAAAACAAACAAAACCCCAGAAATAAAAGTAAGGTGATGCAGGTTGGAGCTTGCACGAACCGGGCGGCCACGAGCTTCGGCCTGGTGTAACTAAGAAAGAGAGCACACACAAAGGCTGAGGGGACTTACCTGGTTTGGGTGGGGCGCTATGGCCGACAACGACTAATGGACAAGCCACTGACGATGGCACATCGCTCTCTTGGGCTCACACTCTCCTCACTCTCTCTCTCTCTCTCTCTCTCTCTCTCTCTCTCTCTCTCTCTCTCTCTCTCCCCTGGACTCTCACCAAAGAGTCCCCCCTTCGCAAATGAGCGAGTCGCTCACTTTTAAGGGCAATCGGCAGGCACGCATGGCCTCTACTGCTGCCAGCTTGCTGGCCGAAATGCTCTTGACCCACAAATCATGCCACCCTCCTGCCACTCGCGATCCCCTACTCTCCTGTTGATGCCATCCTCTCCCTCCTTTTCTACAGGTCGCACACGAAGCTGGTTCAAAGGAAGAAGACAAGCTGGGATGGGCCAGGCCGAAGGGAAGGGAAGGCTGGCCAAGCTCGACCGCGTGAAAAGGAGAAAGGGGGAAAAAGAAAAATGGGCTGGGCCACGTAGGGAAGGAAGAAGGGGCGGGTCGGGCTGAGGCTGGATTCAGCCCGACCTGACCTCTCTTGCATGTGGTTTATTTTATAATTAAATTTAATAATTAGTGATAGTTATGCAAATGCTCCTAATGTCTACCCGTAATGAATTTTTAATGAAAACATACACGATGCATTTTAATGAAAGTCATTTATTTTACTCTCTACTTACTTTCCTCTCTCTCTTTTTTATCGAAGAATTCCTAATTTTGCATGCGATTAAGTTCTAAATAAAATGGTAAAATTTAGATGTTAACAACTGCCCCTCTTTGAATGTAGTCTTAGAGAGGTTGCGTTTAAAGATAAAAGACACATAAATTATTATGATGAGAAAGAGAGACCCTAGGTGCATAAGCACGCATCAAGTCAATAGAAAGGACTCAAGGCTATGGAAGCACGTCGTGTTGATAAGAGGAAGAAATCGCAACCCCGGGCTACAGAAGCATTCTGTGTCATAAGAAGAAAGACCTCGGGTTACAAAAGCATGCGATGTTACAGGAAGAAAGAGAGACTCTGGGCTACAGAAGCACGATGTGTCATAGGAAGAAAGAGACATCACAGGCTACAGAAGCACGTCGTGTCATAAGAAAAAAAGAAACCCCGAGCTACAGAAGCATGCAGTGTCATAAGAAGAAAGAGAGGTCCCGCGCTATAGAAGCATGCTATGTCATAAGAAGAAGAAAGAAATGAGGTCTCACCGTATAGCAACAGGTTTTGACCAGGTTGGAAATACATGATTTAAGGAAAACCCATCACCTTTGTAGATGACATGCTTTAAGGTTGACCACGACCCTTTGGAGATGACGTGGTTTAAGACTGACCATGAACCTTATGGTTTTTAGGGAAGTACTCGCTAACCCCTTTGAAACTGCATGGGTTCACTAGGGAAACCTGTCAAACTCATCTTGAGCAAATGTCATTAGGGGAAGCATCAAGAAATGTATCGGTAATATTGCAGCATTAATTGAATGAGCTAATCAAGCTAAGTCCAACTGCTTTGAAAAACATTCAATGTCGGTCAGCATCACGTGGCGTAAAATTGTCATCTTGCTCGGGAATGCATCATTAATCATCAAATTCTCTGGGAGACAAGTTCTTATCAAAACGATTTTTACTTGTGAAAAAAGGTTTATTAAGCATGCCAAGCTAGAGCTCTTTAGTCAGAAAGGGCTTCTCACATACTTTCGAGAAAATGACTATTTGACCACATCCATTCGTGTGCGAAGTAACTGGTTGTTGAGGGTATCTCATATAACCTATGTCAAAGGCATTCGGAAACATTCACGGTGAGCACAATCTAATTGATCAAAAAGATCTTTTGAAAAGACCGCGACATAGGTTTAGTCATGGGATTACACAATGGATTATTGTTTTGGGGCCAACTAAGAAACATTCGTTGCTATCTTCATCAAGTTTACAAATCGAGAACCCGGAGGATAAGACAAGATAGAATTGCTTCCACTCCTTCAAGCGGTAACTTCTAGAGGTGTTAAATGGGTTGTGTAACCCATTTATGGACCCATTTATGGTTAAATGGGTCGTTAATGGGTTAAGCTGTATTTCATAAAGCACCCATAATGGGTTTTTATGAGTCAAGACTAAGATATATGGGTTTTAAATGGGTCAGAGAGCTGACCCACTTATCAACCCATTAGAAATGAACCCATTTATTTTCACTAAAAACCTCACCATCTCTCTCTCCTATCTTTAACTTTACAATTTTTTTTATAAAAACCAAAATTATAATTATTTTTTCTTCTTCTTTTTTTCTTTCTTCTTCCTTTGGTCGCCGGCACGGCGATGGCCGGCGACCAACCAGGTGAGCCTCAAGCTCGCCGACATCGGGCGAGCTCAAGCTCACCGGATCTAGCAAGGCAGAGGCCTCGTCGACGCCCAGCGAGACTCAAGCCTTGCCGATCTTGCGAGACTCAAACTCGCCGACATCGAGCTAGAGGCAAGCTCGAGCTCGCCAGATCTGGTGAGGCAGAGGCCTCGCCAACGTCCGGCGAGCCTCGAGCCTTGCCAGATCCGGCGAGGGGCAAGCTTGAGCGAGGCGGATCAAGCAAGGCGACGTTGTCGTGGCTGACGGCCGGCCAAAGAAGAAGAACAAAAAAGAAAAAAGAAAAAGAAAATTAAAATTATATTTAAAAAATAATAATAATTTTAATTTTTTTAATAAAAATAATTAGTATTCGATTTTTAAAATAATTATTTTAAAAATTATAAAAATTGTCCAATGTATAGAACTATTTTAGTTTTTAAATATATATAAGAAATAATTTTTTTGAAAAATTATAAAAAAAATTAGAAAATTATTGATTGGATTTGTATTGCTTGAAAGTTTTTTAGTAATATAATATTTATAAATAAAAACATAAGAATAAGTTTTCTTAAATTTGGTTAAATATGAAAATATTTTATTAATATGGGTCGGGTTGAGTTGGGTATGGGTCGAAAAATTTACATTAGATATAAATGGGTTAACAGGTCAATTTGGGTCGACCCATTAATGACCCAACCCAAACCCGACCCAACCCACCCATTTAATAGCTCTAGTAGCTTCTTTATGGCATTTCCATTTCCACTCAAACAATCCCAATCAGAAGACACTTTGAATAGGGTTGTAATGTTAGATCGAGAGAGGCTCCAAAGGTCTAAAATTTTCAAGAGGGTTTTTAAGAGCTGGTGATCATCATGGCATAGTGACCATGTCACTCAATCTTTCGAAATCACTTGGCTTTTGAAATACAACGCGTGTCGAAAGTCCCTTGGCTAATCATCTCCGCATGGGAGCTTTGCTCATTTCTCTAATTTCTTTTGCACTTGTGATGATTTTTTATTATGCAAGCATTCGGACTTTGATAACTTTTCTTTCACATAAGATGCAACATTTTTGGGGCCTTACTTTTACCAGACACACTACTTTTTCATACCTCTTAATTTTTGTTGAAATTTTTACTCTTTGAACTTTTGGAGTTCTTATGACTTTCAAGATGCTTTTCATGTTTTCTCGTAAAAGTCAATTGTATAGTGTCAATCCTTATACCTTGCCCCAATGAAAGGAGATGATCACCGCTCAGGCTTTAGAAATGAACAATTAAGCCCAAATTGGTTTAAGCAACAGGTGTCAGTGTTTGGGTAAAGAAGAAAATGCTCTTCTTCACCTTGAGATGAGTCAAGCTCCAATAAGAATTCCTCTAAAGCTATCACAAGAAGATTGATGCAAGTGAAAATAATAGAATCTTTCTCAATCTTTTGCTCTACATTTCAACCGCAACCTTCTATGTTGGCCCAATGTAAGGTTGTTCTTGACTGGGGTATTTTGAAGAATCATCGATCCAAAATGAATAACCCACAAAACGAGAAAATAATTTTGAGATAAAAAAGATGTTCAAAAAATTTGTAGAATGTTTTTTTCTTTTCTCAATCATTCATTTTTGTGTTTGTTTCTCGGAAAGTGCTAAAGGTTCTTTTTTGTAATGGAAATTCTTCTTTTTTTTTTCATTTAATTTTGAGAAGAAGGGTACTTACCTGAGGTATGACGACTCGGTAACCCTGTAAAGAATGTGAAAGAATATGTTAGTGTAAAAATTTTTAGGGATTGAAATGTTTGAAACAATACATTATTACCCTTCATTCGCTTTTATCCTTTGGGTGCTAACATTTCTTGAATTCGCCAGAGTGGATATTTAGTAACTCGACATTACCCTTAACTTGCATTTGCCTTTAAGTGTTTGATGTTTTCCTATTAAAGGAAAAGAGAATCATGTCAGAGACGTTATCAAAGTGAGCAATTGAAATCAACACAAGTTACCCTTCACATGTTTTCATTCTTCAAGTATGAACTTTGCCTAAAGTGGCTAAGATTGATTGAAAAATGGCTATATAGCCCTGATTTTATTTATGAAAAGCACTTCTTTATTATATACAACAATTCACAAAGTTCAATTCCTGTTTTTTCAAATGCCCTTTTTGAAGAGACGTTTAATTAACAAGGAGCTTGAAAATTTTAAATATGGATCATTAGATGTGTTTTTCAAGATCTTGCTTTAAAAGGAGAGGGATTGCTCCTTATTTCCACATTTGAGGATATTGTTCTTTAGATGCTTTGCTCATTTATTCCTTGCAAAGAAAAGATTTGATATGTTATTTTCTCGCTTGATTGGGAATCATTTAAGAACTATACACATCCCTTTACGCCAAAATGAACAGTCAGGTCTTAGCATGATTCCTCGGTAGAAAGCACTGCTTCTACAGTCAAAGTGCAACTTTTTCCCCCATTTATCACCCTGTGAGAAAAGGAGATGAAACGGGTTATTTCCATACTTAATTAGGTTCAATTGAGGAATGATACATCATTTCTTGATAAATTTGACAATGTTGTCCCGGCACGCTTCATTGGTGGGGGAAGGATAGATTTTTTCTAAGTCAAACGTTGCTCCCCCACTCTTTATTTGACAAACCTTTGTTTTGTTCGAGTTTGTCCTATGCCAAAGAAAAGGATATGTCATTTCTTTATGCTAAAGAGAATCAAGTTTATGAACGAAATACATTCTTTTCCAAAGTTAGGTGATCAACATCCCAAGGTATCTCTTATGGAGGAAGGGATAATATTGCCCCTCTATTTCATTTGAATCTTTCATTGTTTAAGATGAACAGGACTTAATAATGCTCCATCACATTTGTTGGAACGTTACAAAACTTGGTACTCTTGATGTCTCCTTGACAATGGAAAAGAAAGTCATGTCAGAAACAATATTAGAAATGGATAATTGGAATCGATACAGTTTACTCTTCCTTCGAATTCACCTTTTTGGATGCTTGGCAACTCCCTTCATTTGTCTCATCATGCAAGTGAACGAGATTGATGGACTATTTTGGCACCTGAAGCATTTGCCTCATGTCCTTGTGATAAAGCATATAACAAAGTAGCATTTTGTGACGTGAATCTCCAAAGTTGATTGCAGAAAGTTCTTGCAGCCAAATGTTCAAATGCTTTAATTGCCAAAATGCGCAAGAGCCCCAGTGCTAGCCTTTTAGTAACATATGATGCAACTCTTAATGAAGCCAAATGTTCAAATGCTTTAATTGCCAAAATGCGCAAGAGCCCCAGTGCTAGCCTTTTAGTAACATATGATGCAACTCTTAATGAAGCTTGTAAAAAATCTGGTGATGGTGATGCCCGACCTCCAATAAAGAAACTTCCCATAACGGAATTTAACTTCGTTTCACCTCTATGGAAGATTGGCGCCAATGAAACCTCAACGCATGCTTGAGGCACTTTGAGTTCTCATCAGGAATGGGCTTTTAGTTTCGTAATCGAAGAATGCAACGGCAGGGATACAATGAGGAGACTAGAAAGGTAACGCAGGTAATCGAGCTGAAGACCGCTGTAAAGCATATGAAAGATAGGTTTCCACTGAGTTGATGAAATCGAAGCCCCTGGTAAGTGAACAACTAACATCTTCTAGAAACTCTTCCAACAACTCAGGACACAACATACGTGCCTTCGCTGCAACCTCCTCGCCATCATTCTTCATACCTATCTCTCTCTTTTTTTGTCTTTTAACATTCACGATTTCTTCAGTTAACCGAAGCATCCCTCCTAGTTTCCTTGCGACTGTAAGGCGGTCCTTTGCCAAAGAGAGGATATGGCCCATTGCTTCTGCCTAGAATGAAGCGCAGCACCTAGATTTGTTTCTTTAGTGACTCGATAACCTTCTCCGAAGTTCTTCGTATGCTTTTGCCACTATGATCTGATCACACATAATCTTTAATGTAGATTCGGAATTAAGATTCTCATATTCTCTTCTCCATATGCCTTTTTTTTTTTTTTTTTCACAGTGGTCTTGATAGTTTAAACCTTTCTTTTGTTGCTTCAACTAGTTGGTCATTTTTCTCTGTTTTGTTGGATGAACTCTGAAGTTCAGAGGACCCTCCTTCCTGGCACATCATCCGATGCTTGAGTTTCAAAGACCTACACTTTTGTCCTTTAGAAGATGTGATTGGCAATCTTAGATGATCCCTTTATTTTACTTATTTAACAAAAATGGATGAACGAATCAGTTGTTAAACCAAAAGTCCCTACAGGAACGATTACAACCTTATCATCTCAAAGTATCATTTATGGACTAACTCGAGAAAGCGACTAAGTGGAGAGATGAAATTTTATGCAAGTTCTTCTTGAAACTCTTTTTTCAAAACATTTCGAAGCTAAGGTATAAAAACTAAGCTCCAAGGGTCCATTTGAAATACTAGAAGTGTTTTTTTAAAAATGATGTTTTTTATGAAATCGAATTTAATTACTCAAAAATGTCGGTTGCATGATTCGCAAAAGTGCCTATTGGGCTCGCATGCAAAACTCAAAACTGAAAATATGATTACTACCAAGAATAAAGACAATGATATCATACAAAACACGCTTGCATATATGAGCGTATAAATCCATTCTCATCCTAATTCTAACGTCGACTTCTTGGCATGATCAAGTGAGCGAAGTTCAAGAAGTGTCATCACGCATGACCATTGAAAAGAAGACAATGTTAGTGTGTGAATGAAAATTTGATCTTTCAACGAGGTCACCTATTACAGCAAAATCGAGATGACGGTACATGCCCCATAATCCCTATTATGGAATTTTTGTATTTCACTAAAACTTGTCATAAGAGAAGTGGCATCTTTAAAAGATCGATTGCTGGCTATCAATCAAATGTCCATTCTATTCCAAAAGTTTCATATGCAAAAGTGGCATTGATTTTTGAAAGATTGATTTGTGATTTTACTCCTAGAAACATGAGATGACTTTTATTTTGAGAAATCTATACACAAAATATTATCTTAATTCCAATCCCATAATGTAAGAAAAAAAGAATTTGATTGAAAATATGATCTCAATTTTTTGTGCCCCAAAATATAATTTTGACTTTAAAAAATTTCTAAACAAAAAGTGGTTTTGAGCCCATAATTGAAAATTTAGACAAAGTCATATGTTAAGTGGGGCTAGATCGATAGGCTTGAAATTTATATTCAAGGTTCATTATCAAGAGTGCCTGCCAATTCTTTTTATTATAAGCCTACATCATTGAGGGCATTCGATTGATTTCCGTGAAGTTCAAAATGAAAGTTTAATAAAAATAATAAAAAGTGAATAAAAAGAAAATTGATACTTACAATGGGAGGCAACTTTTCTCTCTATTTTTTTTTAATTACATAGATATGCACATGGAATGTGGTTCAATTTATATTCTATACGGCTCAAAGTGGAGCTATGAGATTACTGGACTAAACTGACGTGATCACGATTAGGTCGGGGTTCCCATGACTCCAGCTCCGTCAAAGAGTCGACCCATGTTGCATGGTTGTCAACCAGGGTGGTAGCTCTTGACATTAAGAAAGAAATTTCGGGGTTGAGATGGACAACTCATACTACATGATCATAGTTGGAGTGGTATTCACCTCAACAACATCCTAAGAAATCTTGTGCGGCCCAGGTTCGGCAGCAAGTCATGTATGCTAGTGTAGTGCAATGCAAAGAATACATACACCACAGTTTATAAATAAGTAGCACTTCAAAATTCAAAACATAAACATTCATTCCCAACTCCACACCTGCAAGACAAGGGGTTAACAATCACCCCTCCCTTTATTAACTCCCAACTACAAAAACATTTAACACTTACGTTAGGGATGTACCTGATATTCTTGTTGCCAAACAAAAATTATTTTTGAACAAGATAGATTTAGGCCTAAGTCCTCTAAGATTTAAACCAAGTTCCTAGTGAAGTCACCAAACTGTCACGACCTACCCCTCAGGAAAGGGAATAGGTTTAGGGGTATTACCTAAAGATCGAGCCTACGGTCCATGATTAGGCACGACCTCTCCCAAACTCATATCTCGCGCAATATTGAGATGCTCATAAGAATTTTGTAGTAAGGAATCGTCACTAACTTATTAAGGTTGGCTAGAAACTAAGGGAGGCATGAGAGTGTACATCACTTCCTACGCAACCAGCAAATCTAGGGTCGAAAACTTGATTACATTAATTAATTAATTAGTGCCATTTTGGTACCTAACCTTATTCATTTAGAAAGAAATTTTGTCAAACAGTTTAGATTAATTTTATACCAATCCATTAACACGCGATGTGATCATACGGGTACGTGATACTTTCCCATTAATATGTTACTACAACAATCTTGATGGAAGACATTAGTAACATAAGAAATGGAAAGATCCAGTGATTACATATTGGTAGATTCCAATTTTATATTTCTCAATTAATTTTGATTTATTGCACGATTTATTAACCGTGTTTTTTTTTTTTTTTGGTACCCAGGGAACCTCCGCATGCTGCTTCGCGGTGGAGAGTAAACCCTGGGGCGCTGGGGGCCCCCACCGCTAACCCCCAAGCACGGTTAAATCGTTTGTTATGCATTGAAGCATCGCGTCCACGAAGTTTCGAACCTCTCCCCCTTTGCGTATGGAGTACCAGGCTCTTAACCAGCGCGGCCACCGTGGGCAGTGGTATTTATTAACCGTGTTTATTATGTGATACTTGCTCATTAATATATTACCACAATGGTCTTAATGGAAGACATCGGCAATGTAAAAAACGAAAAGACCTAACACTTTCATATTTGCATATCCCAATTTTATGTTTCCCAATAAATTCCGATTTATTGCTCAATTTATTACTCGCATTTATTACGTGATACTTGCATGTTAATATGTTACTACAACGGTCTTGATGGAATACATCGGTAATGTAAGAAACGGAAAGGTCTACCGATTCCATTTTTGTAGATCCCAATTTTCTATTTCTAAATGAATTCTTATTTATTGCCCAATTTATTATCCGCATTTATTACGGTCTTGATGAAAGACGTCAGCAACGTAAGAAATGGAAAGATTTGGTGATTCCATATTTGCATATCCCAATCTTATGTTTTCCAATTAATTCCGATTTATTGCCTGATTTATTACCCATGTTTATTACGGGATACTTGCTTGTTAATATGTTACTAGAACGGTTTTGAAAGAAGACGTCGGCAACGTAAGAAATGGAAAGATCTAGTGATTCCATATTTGCATATCCCAATTTTATGTATCCCAATTAATTCCAATTTACTGCCTAATTTATTACCCGCATTTATTATGTAATACTTGCCCATTAATATGTTACCATAACGGTTTTGATGGAAGACGTTGGCAACGTAAGAAACAGAAAGATCTGGTGATTCCATATTTGTAGATCCCAAATTTATATTTCCCAAAGATTTCAGATTTATTGCCTAATTTATTACCGTGTTTATTATGTGATACTTGATTGTTAATATATTACCACAATGGTCTTGATGAAAGACGTCCGCAATGTAAGAAATGGAAAGATTTGGTGATTTCATATTTGCTGATCTTAATTTTATGTTTCCCAATTAAATCCTATTTATTGCCCGATTTATTACCTGTGTTTATTATGTGATACTTGTCTGTAATATTTTACCACAACAGTCTTGATGGAAATAAATAGAAACGGGCTTGGGAATTGGTTGGGCTCGAAACGGCTCAAGGTTAGACAATAGGCTCGAAAGGGTAAATTGGTCAGTTGGGTCCAACGGGCTCACTTGCTTGTCTCGGGTCTACCACGGTGGTTGTCCCACCTTAAGTATGAGGCCCACACTAGCCTTCCCTGGCCCACATCCTCATATGCTCGTTTTCTCGGTCCATAAATCCTTTTTTCCAAATACTTGGGTTAACTGACACTGTCAACTGTCGAAGTAGCATCGTCCAAAAGTCTGTGCCAGACGTTCCCAAAAATTCAAAATCCAATCTTGGATTCTCACGCCATGTCAATTTCGCCCGAATGCCATTTTGGTATAACTCAGACTGACAAGCGGCTTCGAGGATTCACACATAACCAACTCGTGCCAAACCACGTTCAGAACATCTTGACACATGGACGTCATTGACTACATGAAATTGCAAATGATAGATTCTTATTTCAAAGTATACGATTACCGAGAATCAACATAAGGTCATTCACGGGCTTAATGACAATAAACGGAATCACCCATTGTCCCATTATGTTTTGTCCGCGAATCGACTTCTAATTGTCCCTGAAATCAGCCTGCCTATCTACAGGATTGTCCTCACGCAGGTCTCACGGTCAAGTCGTTTTCCGAGGTCAAGTTATTTAGTCGCTCGAGTTTTGTCTTCATCAATTCCAAGTGAGATCAACCAACAATGCATTGACAAAATTCATGTTCATTCATCCCTCAAAGGGCTCGAATTTCAGGATGTCACAGAAGATGTCAGCAACGTAAGAAACGGAAAGATTTGGTGATTCCATATTTGCATATCTCAATTTTATATTTCCCAACAAATTCTGATTTATTACCCGCGTTTATTACGTAGTACTTGCCCGTTAATATATTACCACAACAGTCTTGATGGAAGACGTCGGCAACATAAGAAAAGGAAAGATTTGGTGATTTCATATTTGCTTATCCCAATTTTATGTTTTCCAATTAATTCCGATTTATTGCCGGATTTATTACCCGCATTTATTACATGATACTTGCTAGTTAATAAATTACTATAACGGTCTTAATAAAAGATACCGGCAACATAAGAAACAGAAACATCTGGTCATTCCATATTTGCATATCCCAATTTTATATTTCCCAATGAATTCTCATTTATTGCTCGATTTATTACCCGTTAATATATTATCACAATGGTCTTGAAAGACGTTAGCAACGTAAAAAATGGAAAGATTGGTGATTCCATATTTACAGATCCCAATCTTATGTTTTCCAATTAATTCCGATTTATTGCTCAATTTATTATCAACATTTATTATGTGATACTTGTTTGTTAATATGTTACCACAACGGTCTTGAAGGAAGACATCGGCAACGTAAGAAACGAAAAGATTTGGTGATTCCATATTTGCATATCCCAATTTTAGGTTTCCCAATTACTTCCAATTTATTGCCCAATTTGTTACCTGCATTTATTACGTAATACTTGCCTGCTGATATGTTACCACAACGGTTTTGATGGAAGACATCGGCAACATAAGAAACAAAAAGATCTGGTGATTCCATATTTGCAAATCCCAAATTTATATTTCTCAATGAATTTCGATTTATTGCTCAATTTATTACCCGCGTTTATAACGTGATACTTGCGCGCTAATATATTACCACAACGGTCTTGATAGAAGACATCGGCAATGTAAGAAATGGAAAGATCTAGTAATTCCATATTTACTTATCCCAATTTTATGTTTCCCAATGAATTCCGATTTATTACCCGCTTTTAATACATGGTACTTGCTCGTTAATATATTACCACAACGGTCTTGATGGAAGACGTCGACAACGTAAGAAATGGAAAGATCTGGTGATTCCATATTTGCAAATCCCAATTTTATATTTTTCAATGAATTCTGATTTATTGTCCAATTTATTATCCGTATTTATTATGTGATACTTGTCCGTTAATATATTACCACAAAGGTTTTGATGGAAGACGTCAGCAACATAAAAAACAGAAAATCTGGTGATTCCATATTTGCAAATTCCAATTTTATATTTTTCAATGAATTCTGATTTATTGTCCGATTTGTTACCCGCGTTTATTACGTGATACTTGCCCGTTAATAAATTACTACAATGATCTTGATGGAAAACATTGGCAACGTAAGAAACTGAATGATTTGGTAATTTCATATTTGCTAATCCTAATTTTATGTTTCCCAATTAATTCTAATTTATTGCCCAATTTATTATCCACATTTATTACATGATACTTGTCCATTAATATGTTACCACAATGGTCTTGATGAAAGACATCGGCAACGTAAGAAACGAACAGATCTTGTGATTCCATATTTGCTTATCCCAATTTTATATTTCCCAATTAATTCTGCTTTATTACCCTATTTATTACCCATGTTTATTACGTGATACTTGTCTATTAATATGTTACCACAATAGTCTTAATGGAATATGTCAACAATGTAAGAAACAGAAAGATCTAGTGATTCTATATTTGCATATCCCAATTTTATGTTTCCCAATTAATTCCGATTTATTGCCCAATTTATTGCCCACGTTTATTACGCGATACTTGCTTATTAATAAATTACCACAGTCTTGATGGAAAACGTTGGCAATGTAAGAAATGAAAAGATCCAGTGATTTCATATTTGCATATCCCAATTTTATATTTCCCAATCAATTCCGATTTATTGCCCGATTTATTATCCGTGTTTATTACGTGATACTTGCCTATTAATATGTTACCACAACAGTCTTAATGGAAAACTTCAGCAACGTAAGAAACGAAAAGATTTGGTGATTCCATATTTGCATATCTCAATTTTATGTTTCCCAATTATTTCCAATTTATTACCCGCGTTAGTCTTGATGGAAGACATCGGCAACGTAAGAAATGGAAAAATATGGTGATTTCATATTTGCAAATTCCAATTTTATGTTTCCCAATTAATTCCGATTTATTACCCGAGTTTATTATGTAATAATTGCATGTTAATATGTTACCATAACAGTCTTGATGGAAGACATCGGTAACATAAGAAATGGAAAAATCTGGTGATTTCATATTTGCATATTCCAATTTTATGTTTCCCAATTAATTCTGATTTATTACCCGCCTTTATTATGTAATAATTGCCCATTAATATATTACCACAATAGTCTTGATGGAAGATGTCGGTAATGTAAGAAACGAAAAATCTGGTGATCCCATATTTGCAAATCCCAATTTTCTATTTCCCAATTAACTCCAATGTATTGCCCAATTTATTCCCGTGTTTATTACGTGATACTTGCATGCTAATACGTTACCACAACTGTCTTGATGGAAGACGTCGGCAACGAAAGAAACGGAAAGATTTGGTGATTCCATATTTGCATATCCCAATTTTATACTTCCCAATGAATTCTGATTTGTTACCTCATTTATTACCTGCAATTATTACATGATACTTGCCTGTTAATATGTTACTACAACGGTCTTGATGGAAGACATTGACAACGTAAGAAACGAAAAGATTTGGTGATTACATATTTGTAAATCCCAATTTTATATTTTTTCAATTAATTCCAATTTATTGCCAGATTTATTAACCACGTTTATTACGTGATACTTGCCCGTTAATATATTACCACAATGGTATTAATGAAAGACATAGCAACATAAGAAACAAAAAGATTTGGCAATTTCATATTTGCAAATCCCAATTTTATATTTCTCAACGTAAGAAATAGAAAGATCTACCATCAAGACCGTTATGGTAACATATGAACGAGCAAGTATTATTTAATAAATCGGGGAATAAATTGGAATTAATTGATAAATATAAAATTGGGATCTGCAAATATGAAATCAACATATATTTCTGTTTCTTACGTTGCCAACGTATTCCATCAATACCGTTGTGGTAGTATATTAACGGGCATGTATCATGTAATAAACGTGGATAATAAATCGAGCAATAAATCGGTATTAATTGGGAAATATAAAATTGAGATCTGCAAATATGGAATCACCAGATCTTTCTGTTTCTTACGTAAAACCGTTGTAGTAACATATTAACCGACAAGTATCACATAATAAACGCAGATAATAAATCGAGCAATAAATAAGAATTAATTGGGAAATATAAAATTGGGATATGCAAATATAGAATCATCAAATCTTTCCGTTTCTTACGTTGTTGATGTCTTCTATCTAGACCGTTGTGGTAACATATTAACAGGCAAGTATCATATAATAAAGGGATAATACCCTAAAAAACCCCAAACTGGTACACTTGTGATAAATTTCCCCCAAACTATTTTTTTGACCACCAAAAACTTCAAACTGGTATACTTTTGACAAATTTATCCCAAACTGATACACTTGTGACAAATTTACCCTATGTTAGTTTTCGTTAAATTTTATTCTCAAATTATTAAGTTAAATGACACGTGACAGTTAACTAGTATACCAATTTAGGATTTTACGTTCTGTTTGTCACCGTTTACAATTTTTATGATTTTTTTGTGGTATTAATCCAATTTAGCATAGGGTATATTTGTTACAAATTTACCAGTTTAGGGTTTTTTGCAGTCAAATAAATTAGTTTAGGGTAAATTTGTCATAAATGTATCAGTTTAGGGTTTTTTATAATCAATCGGGGTAAATTTGTCACAAGTTTACTAGTTTGGGGTTTTTCATGGTCAAAAAAATAGTTTGGGGTAAATTTGTCACAAGTGTACCAGTTTGGGGTTTTTTAAGGTATTAACCCTATAATAAATTAGGCAATAAATTGACATTAATTTGGATATATAAAATTGAGATCTGCAAATATGGAATCACCAGATCTTTCTGTTTCTTACGTAAAACCGTTGTAGTAACATATTAACCGGCAAGTATCACATAATAAACGTAGATAATAAATCGAGCAATAAATAAGAATTAATTGGGAAATATAAAATTGGGATATGCAAATATAGAATCATCAAATCTTTCCGTTTCTTACGTTGTTGATGTCTTCTATCTAGACCG
Source organism: Eucalyptus victrix (assembly GCA_016097545.1). Taxonomy (NCBI): domain Eukaryota; kingdom Viridiplantae; phylum Streptophyta; class Magnoliopsida; order Myrtales; family Myrtaceae; genus Eucalyptus; species Eucalyptus victrix. The sequence continues at coordinate 10,252,805 of CM027845.1, read as the reverse complement.
TTGTGGTAACATATTAATGGGCAAGTATCATATAATAAATTAGGCAATAAATTGACATTAATTTGGATATATAAAATTGGAATCTGCAAATATGGAATCATCAAATATTTTCATTTCTTCCGTTGCCCACATCTTCGATCAAGACCGTTGTAGTAACATATTAGTGGGCAAATATCACGTAATAAACGCAAATAATAAATAAGGCAATAAATCAGAATTAATTGGGAAATATAAAATTGTGATCTGCAAATATGAAATCACTAGATCTTTCCGCTTCTTACGTTGCCAAAGTCTTCCATGAAGACCGTTGTGGCAACATATTAACAGGCAAGTATCACGTAATAAACACAAATAATAAATCGGGCAATAAATCGGAATTAATTTGGAAATATAAAATTGGGATCTGCAAATAATGAATCATTAGATCGTTATGTTTCTTACGTTGCCCATGTCTTCTATCAAGACCATTGTAATAACATATTAATGGGCAAGTATCATGTAATAAATGTGGCACCCCGAAGCGCCTAAGGTCACCACAGATACCAAAGAAGAACCTTAGTTCTTAGGCCTTTTTTTTTTTTAAATGGTCCCAGCGCATCTTATTTGCGGAAGCATAACCAAGTCTTATTAATTCTCCCTCCAACAATCATGATACAATGCACATCACTAAACACCATAAGAAAAGATAAAGCCAAGACACTTTTATTTACATATTTTTATGATGGATTTTCTTGGGTCGGTACAACAAAAGAAATGCCAGAACTTTTAACTACGATCGGCCATAACCCCAAAAAGAGACAACTCGACCCACTATGTCGATCATGCAAAATCCTCCATTTACTAGTGTCGGCTATTGTCCAAAAAGTTACAGCTCCTACTTCTCACGCACGGGCCATCACACCCATCCCGGTGCGTCAGGCAGTGGTGGCGGCAACATCCCCTGCATTACTCCGTCTCGACGTACGTGAACGAATATGAACTCCTGTATGACTGGGCATTAGCCAAGCCTACGTCATACATCACTAACGCACGAAGCCGAATGAACATCAAACCAAGGATGGTGGGACAGTCGATCTCCACACACTTGACCTAGACGTCTGAAGGAAGGCCGTAAAAGACGCCCCGCGTGATAGCACTGCAGGGAGCGGCATATTTCTAATCTGAAATGTTGGTCCCCGAAGAAGTGAGTACAGCCACTCAGCAGGTAAAGGACCCAATAAACCACTCAATGCATCACACAATACAATCATAACAATCATAGCATAACACTTGTCATTCATGCATCCATGCATAACTTACCTTGAAACCATGCACATGTTATCATACCGCATGTACATACATCCTCTTGTAATCATCACCATCATGTCATACATGTACTATCATGCCATAGGTGCACATAAATCCATGCATTCACCATCATCATATCACATATATCATCATGTCACATATACCATCATGTCATAGGTGTACATACATCCATGCACTCATCATCATGCACTCATGCATACATGTTGTCATACCATGCATAATTCAATTTCAAATTCTCAATTTTATTCTTTCATTTTGGGCCGTCACATTTCTTTTCCCGGAGACCAGTATTTGCATCCCACATTTATTACTCGCACCTCACCTGGCATCGCGAGGAATCTTTGGCACAAATCTCCAGACATCCGGCACACACCTTCCGAGCATCTCATACCCCAACTGGCATCACGAGGCATCCCCTGGCACAAACCTCCAGGCTTCCGGCACCCCCACTCTCTAGGCATCTCGAAACTCCCGAGGACCTTCCGGAATTACGCCACTAGACCACCGGCATCCAGCATTTACACTCCCTGGCCGGGCATCCCGACACTCCCGAGGCATCGTCGGCTCACACATCCGACGGCCTTCTCACTTATCATAGTTCACATTTACAATTATAGCTCAATTTCAACATGGCATATAATATAATGGCAACAAGATAATTTTCAGTATTTGATTCTTATATGCATTTCCAATCATCATCATATATGCAGCAAGATCCAATCACTTATGACAATACAATCCATGGGGTCCATACAACATAGAATAATCCATACATCATGACTTTTTGAAATTTACCAAATTCCAGCTTGCACAATTTTGGAAAACAAATAAATTAAATATCCATATGACCTTCAAACAAAATCAGAACATGTGATAGTCAAGACACAAAGGTAGCAACTCCATGAAGAACACATGCCCAAAAGAACTTCACATAAAAAGATATAGCTCACACATTACAACTTGCAAAAATTCGGACACATCAGATTGCGCGGTTCTTGAAATATTTCAATTTAAATGCTCGAATGACCTTCAAAAATTATGAAATTTTACCAGGTGATAGTCGAGACCCTGAGATATATTTTTCATGTAGACATCAAGGCCAGATTAGTCCTAGATAATTAACAATGGACGGTCGAATCTCCCGTTCCTAGTACCGAACAGTCCAGTTTAGCTGTTTCCGAAAAATCGGGGTTTCACCTACTTATTTTCCTTCGTTTCCTCTGAATTTTTGATAAGTTTTGCCTCAAGAGGTCCACTACAACTTTCATTAAGGGATATAGGTGATATTCTCAAAGGATAGTCACTTTATGGTCCACGAAGTCGCTGGAGTCTAGTACAATATTTCCAGATCTACCGTCTTCAAGAGAAAATCGTTTCACTAGGCTACACTTGTTTGTTTTACCTCAACTTTGAGTATGTTAGTCTCTAAGATGTTTTATATAACTTTTGTGAAGAATTCAAAGTGAAATTCTCAATAAAAAATGACATGCAACACACAGAACCACCAAGAGGTCAACAAAACAGTTCCAGATCTAGCATTTTCGTAGAGGGAGGGTTTCATCCCTCAAAACTCAGTCATTTTGTCTCAAATTTTAGTATGTTATACTTTGAGATGTTGTCTACAACTTTTGTGAAGTAGTCGAAGCCACAATCTAACTCAAACCACGCATGCAAGCCTCTACAACGTTCGGGGTAAGGCGGTATACTCGAAAAACATAATGCTATTTCAAAAACAACACACTCAAGCTTCGGTTTCTCATATCCTAAACGTCCGAGGTTCATCACCATTCAAATACACATGCAAGATACAACATGCAAGAGCAGAATATGGATCCCAACTTGCCTTTGTACTGAGCAAACAACGGCACACGACGGACGCACGGCAATGGGCGACGGACGAGCGGACGGACGGACGACTTCTTCCTCCTCTCTCTCTCTCTCGGTTCTTCACTCTCTCAGCAACCCTCTCTCTCTCTTTCTCACCTTGGACGACAGCCCCCCCCCCATAACTAGTCACTCCTTCCTTTTATTTCCCCATAATCACAATCATTAGTCATCATTTGAAGCCACCCAAGAAGACCAATAGATGAAGCCCCCTTTTTGCCACTTGGTCTCTCCCATGCATGATGGGCTTGAGGGTTTGGGCCAGCTCCTCCCCCTTGTGGTTGACGGTAGCCCTCTTCATGGGCCAAATTGGCTTATGGGCCTCCTGGGCCAAGCCAATTTGGCCCACTTTAGGTCCAATACCCTTGGGCCTAAAGTTCAATCCTAATAAATCCCAATTTCACTTTTAATAATTCATTTTTAATTCTCTCTTCTATAGATTTCAAATTTTTAATTTCATATGGCCATAATCTTGTAACATTTAATCTATAGGCATTAAATCTATGAGGTGCATAGCCAAGAATAAATTCTTCTCATTAATTCATCCTATAATGCTAATTTTAATAACTCAATGACACAAGATACATATCATTTGGTCTTAAAAGAAAACCAATGGCTAAAGTATAAACCAAAGGTAATTTCATTACTTAACCATAGGCTCTGATACATCTAGAGGTTGCCTTGAATTTTGGAATGCCACAATAAACATGGATAACAAATCGGAAATAATTGGGAAATAAAAAATTGGGATCTACAAATATGGAATCTCCAGATATTTCCATTTCTTACGTTGCCGACGACTTCCATTAAGACTATTGTGGTAACATATTAACGGGCAAGTATCATGTAATAAATGTGGATAATAAATCGGGGAATAAATTGGAATTAATTGGGAAATATAAAATTGGGATCTACAAATATAAAATTACTAGATCTTTCCGTTTCTTACATTGCCGACATCTTCCATCAAGACCGTTGTGGTAATAGATTAACGTGTAAGTATCACGTAATAAAAGCGAGTAATAAATCAAAATTAATTGGGTAATTTAAAATTGAGATATGCAAATATGGAATCACCAAATCTTTCCATTTCTTACGTAAGACCGTTGTAATAACATATTAATGGGCAAGTATCACTTAATAAATCGAGCAATAAATTGGAATTAATTGGGAAATATAAAATTGGGATCTACAAATATGGAATCACAAGATCTTTTTGTTTCTTACGTAAGACTGTTATAGTAATATATTAACGGACAAGTATCACATAATAAATCAGGCAATAAATTGGAATTAATTGAGAAATATAAATTTGGGATTTGTAAATATGGAATCACCAGATCTTTCCGTTTCTTGCATTACCAAAGTCTTCTATCAAGACCATTATGATAATATATTAACGGGCAACTATCATGTAATAAACAGAGGTAGTAAATTGGGCAATAAATCGGAATTAATTAGGAAATATAAAATTGAGATCTGCAAATATAGAATCACCAGATCTTTCCGTTTCTTATGTAAGACCGTTGTAGTAACATATTAACAGGTAAGTATCACGTAATAAACTGGGATAATAAATCAGGCAATAAATCATAATTAATTGGGAAACATAAAATTGAGATCTGCAAATATGAAATCACTAGATCTTTCTATTTCTTACATTACCGACGTCTTCTATCAAAACCATTGTGGTAACATATTAACAGACAAGTATCACATAATAAACGCAGGTAATAAATCGGGTAATAAATTGGATTTAATTGGGAAATATATTGGGATCTACAAATATGGAATCACCAAATCTTTCCGTTTCTTACGTTGCTAATATCTTCTATCAAGACCATTATGGTAACATATTAACATGCAAGTATTATGTAATAAATGTGGGTAATAAATCGGAATTGATTAGGAAATATAAAATTTAGATCTCAAATATGGAATCACCAAATCTTTCCATTTTTTACTTTGCCGACGTCTTCCATCAAGACCGTTGTGGTAACATATTAACAAACAAGTATCACGTAATAAATGCAAGTGTTGACACCTGATTTGTGTTTTCAAATATATAAAAAAAAATATTAATTAACAAATTAACTAATTAATTAAAAATATGGAAGGGCTGGGTCGGGCCGGATCCGACCTTGGCCCGGCTCACCTTTTTCTTTCCTTTTCCTTCCCCTCATGCACTGCCCACCAGTCGAGTCCATCCTCCTTTCTCCTTCGGCCCGACCTACGCCCATCCTTCCTCACTCCTGTTGTCCTACGCCCGAAGACCTATAGAAAAAAGAAAATAGGCAGAGCGAACGCGGACGGAGGGCAAGGGAGGCAAGCAGACAGGAGGATAAAAAGAGAGCAGAGAGAGGAGGGTGAGAGGTAGCAAAGGAGAGAACGAATAGAGGGAGAGCTGGAGGGAGTGAAAGCCAAAGAGAGGGAGCGAAAGCCAGAGAGAGGGAGAGAAACCGGACGATGCGTTGTCGACGCTACCCGATGTCATTCGAGCCGTGGCCCTCCGTTGCCAACGCCACAGCGACCACCAGTAGCTCGAAACCGTGACGCCACTGCAGCGCCTACAGCCACGGCGACCGCCGCGTTAGTAGCCCAATCTCTCTACCACCGTCACAACACTAGTCCAACGCCGCCACCATTCAGCCTCCGACGTCGCCACGAAACCCTAATCCTAACCGATGCCACCGAACCACCCAAGACCACACTGTCGCTGTCCGAGCTTGCCACCTCAACCCAACGTTGTCTAAGTCGTTGCCCCTTGCTGCCCGCGACCGCCACCCACCATATCACTGCCACAGTCCACACTACTACCGCCCACCACGTCGCTACCACCGAGTCGCTAGGAGAGAGAGGAGGTACGAGTCAAAGGGACGAGTAGGGTTTTAGGTGAATCAGGGGTAGGTTTGGGCTTGTGAGCTTGTAGGCTCGTGGGCCTTTAGGCTTGTGGGCCGGTTTAGGTCGTTGGCTTGCGTGGGTCTATTTTCTACGTGGGGGAAGTAGAGATTGGGCCCATCGGTTGGGCCCAATCCAGCTACATGAAGGCCCGACCAAGGCTGGTCGGGCTTTGTCTTTTGGGCAGACCAATTGGCCCGACCCCCAGCTAGGCCGAACCCAGGTGGGTCTAACCGACCCGCCCCAACTAGGTCAGACCCAGGTCCAATCTGACCGGATAGACCTACCCCAACTGGGTCAAACCTAGGTCCAATCGATCGAACCCAACGCGGTCTAGCCAAAAAAATTTATTATTTAAAAAAAAAATTTAAAAAAATCCAAAATCCAAAAATTGTGGGGTTTGGTTAGGAATTGCTATTTATTTCCTTCTTAATATAATTAGGCCTTTATTTGTTCATATTTTGATTATATCGTATGTTTAATTTGCATATCTAATTATGTTTAATTGCATGTGTTTAATTTTACTACAATTAGGACCTTGGTAGTTGTGATTATTATTTTAATGATTGCGTACCCGCATGATCACCCTACATGTTAGTGGATAGGTATAAAATCTATCTAAACTACTTGCCAAAAAAATCATTTTGTTAAAATGAATAAGATTATGTACTAAAATTGCACTAATTGGTCAATTAGTATAATCAAGTCACCAACCCTAAATTCTCTGGTTACGTAGAAAGTGAGGTACATTTCCATGCCTCACTTGGTTTCTAGCCGACCCCAATAGGTAAGTGATGACTTCTTATTGCGAAATTCTTAAGAATACCCTAATGTCACGTGAGATATGGGCTTGAGAAAGCCCGCGCCTAATCATGGGCCTTGGGTCTGTCATATAGGCAATACCCCTAAACCTATTCTCTCCTCCCAGAGGATAAGTCGTGACAACTTGGCGATTCCGCTGGAGACTTGGTTTTAAACCTTAAATGACCTAGACCAAAATTAATCTTGTTCAAAAATATTTTTGTTTGGCAACGAAGATTCCAGGTACACCTCTAACATTAAAGGTGTTAAATGTTTTTGTAAAATGGGAGGTATAAAGGAAATTTTTTTCTCACCTTTGTCTTGCAGGGAGATATAGGAATGTATGGTTTATTTCTTATGTACGGAGTGTTGTTTGCCTATAAATTGTTGTACATGTATCCTTTGCATTGCACTACACCCTAGCACACACTACCCGCCGTCTAACCTGCGCCACATAGGATTACTTAGGATAGTGTTGAGGTGGATACCACTCTGACTACAACCATGTAGTACGAGTCGTCCAACTCTACCTCGAAATTTCTTTCTTCATGTCAAAAGTACCCACCCCGATCTATAACCACGCGACACGAGACAGTTCTTTGACAAAACTAGAGTCATGGGTAACCCAATCTAGCCGTGACCTTGTTGGTTCGGTCCGATGATCCTATGGCGCTATTTTGAGCCGTATAGAGTAAAAATCGAACCACATCTCATGTACATGTCTATGTAATTAAAAGAGAGAGAGAGAAAGAGAGAGAGAGAGAGAGAGAGAGAGAGAGAGAGAGAGAGGAAAATCTTCCCCCACTATATCATTCTTCTTTTTTATTCTTTTTTTTTAATTGAATTTTCATCTTGAAATTCGTGAACATCAATTGAATGCCCTCGATGTTGTAGGCTTGTAATTGAAAAAATTGGCAATCACTTTTGACAAATGAACATTGAATGCAAGTTTTAAGCACTTTGATTTGGCCCTTGTTGAACACATGATTTTTTAAAATTTCTAGTTATGGGCTCAAAATCGTATTTTGAAAAAAAAAAAAGAAAAAGAAAAATTAAGATCATATTTTCGATCAAATTCTTTTCTTCTCACATTTTGAGACTAAAATGCAAATCACATTTTTTGTATAGATTTCTCAAAATAGAAGTCACTTCATTTTTGCAAGAGTAAAATATAAAATCAATCTCTTCAAAAATAAAAAAATAAAAATAAAAATCAACGCCACATTTGCATATGAAACTTTTAGAAAAAGAGTGGACATTCAATTAATAGCCGTCAATCGATCTTTTAATGATTCCCCTTCTCTTATGATAAAATCTTGGCGAAATACTAAAACCCCGTAATAAGGACTATGGGGCATGTACCGTCGCTTCAATTTTGTTGTAAGAAGCGGTCTCAAGATCATTTTCTCATTCACATACTTACATCATCGTCTTTTTGCAGGTTATGTGTGATACTCCTTGACATTCTAGTATTTGACCACATGGAGAAGTGAATTCTAGAGCTTGGACAAAAGTTGATTTTTACTCTTAACTATGCAAGAGTTTATTGTATTTTATAATTGTTTTTATTCTTGTGAAGAATTACATTTTCCATTTTGGGTTTTGATTACGAATCCAATTAATGCTTTTGTAAATCATGCAACTCACCTTTTTTTAATAATGGAATTCAATTTCATGAAAATCATCCTTTTAAAAATAAACTCAAAAGTGTAGGCTCATGGAACTTGAGGAACAAGCATGCATTGAGGCTTTGTCAACGCCAATCTTCCAATAAAGGCGGAATGAAGCTAAATTCCATTTTAGGAAGTTTTTTTATTTGGAAATTAGGCATTGCCATCACTAGATTGTGTTTTTTAAGAGTTTTATCAAGAGCCGCATCATATGTTATTAATAGGCTAGCACTAGGGCTCTTGCACATTTTGGCAATTAAAACATTTGAACATTTGGCTGCAAGAACTTTCTGCAATCAACATTAGAGATTCGTGTTGCAAAATGCTACTTTGTTATATGCTTTATCACAAGGAAATGATGCAAATGCCTTAGTTGCCAAAATAGCCCATTGATCTCATTCACTTTGCATGATGAGACAAATGAAGGGAGTTGCCAAGAATCCAAAAAGGCGAATTCGAAAACATGTAAAGGGTAAATTGTGTCTATTCCAATTGCTCATTTTGATAGCTTCTCTGACATGATTCTTTTTTCCTTTGATAGGAAAGCATCAAACACTTAAAGGCAAATGCAAGTGAAGGGTAATGTCGAGTTACCAAATATCCACAAGGGTGAATCTAGGAAATGTTAGCACCCAAAGGATAAAAATGAGTGAAAGATGATAATGTATCGTTTCCAACATTTCCCCTAAAGATCTTTGCACTAACATATTCTTTCACATTCTTTACAGCGTTATTGGGTCACCATGCCGCAAGTAAGTACCATTCTTCTCAAATTAAAAAAAAAATGGAGAATTTCCATTACCAAAAAAAAAAAACATTTTAAGCTTTCCTAGAGACAAGCACAAAAATGAATAATTAAGAAAAATTTTCTAATAAACTTTTTGAGCATCATTTTTATTTCAAAATTGTTTTCTCATTTTGTGGGGTATTCATTTTGAATCAAATTTCCCTATGGAGATTGATCTACTTAAATGATCTCGACAGAATGAGATGGAGACGTTAACCATGCCAAACAAGAAGTGCTTAGGATAAAGAAAGGCAAGCCATTTCCAAACACGTCCTTCAAACACTTTTGAAAGTTAAATAAAAGGTGACCTTCTCTTAGGATGAAGGGTTCATTCGCATTGAGTGCAAAGATCGGAATGATAAATGCGTCTCCTTCATCAATCCCAAGTATCACATTAATCTCTTGCTTCCCCTTTGGCCTGAATAAAGATGATCCTTCAAAGTACCCCTGTCGAAAACGACCCTACATTGGGGCAGTATAGGAGGTTACGGTCATGTTGTAGAGTGAAGGATTAAGAAAAATTCTATTACTTTCACTTACATCAATTTTATGGCGATAGCCTCAGAGGGATTCTCATCATAACTTGACTCATCCCAAGGTGAAAAAGAGCATTTCCTTCTCTACCCAAACACAGAGGCAATGCATAAGGATTGAGCACATACAATTGACATTTACAAGAAAACACGAAATTAAAAAAAAAAAAAAATCTTGAAAGTCATAATAGCTCCAAAAGTTCAAAGAGCAAAAAAGTTCGATAAAATTAGAGGGTATGAAAAAGCAAAGTGTGCCTGATAAAAGTAAGGCCAATGCCCGTTAAGGAAAAGAGTCAAAAGGCTGCATCTTATGCGAAAGAAAAATTATCAAAATCCAAGTGCCTGCAAAAAAAAAAAAAAAAATCATCGCAAAGGGCAAAGGAAATTAGAGAAGAGCAAAGCTCATTTGCAAAAATGATTAGTCATGGGACTTTCGAGATATGCAGTATTTCAAAAGCCAAATGCTTTCAAAAGGTCGAGTGACCTGGTCATGATGCCATAATGATCAGCGACTCTTAAAAACCCTCTTGAAAATTTTAAGCCTTTCAAGCCTCTCCTGAGCCAACATTACAACCATCTTCCGAAGTCTCTTCTAATTGGGATGATTTGAGTGAAAATGAGAATACTACTAAGAAGCTACTGCTTGAAGAAGTGGAAGTAATTTTATATTATCTTATCTTTCCAATTCTCGACTTGTAAACCCGATGAAGATAACGACAAATGTTCATTTATTGGCCTCAAAGCAATAATCCCTTTACGTAAGCCCATGACCAAATCTATATTGCAGTCCTTTCAAAAGACCTTTTTGATCGATCAGATTGTGCTCATCGCAAATATTTCTGAAAGCCTTTGACATGGGTTATATGAAATACCATCAACAATCAGTTACTTTCCACGAGAATAGATGGGATCAAGCAGCCATTTTATCAAGAGTGTGTGAGAAACCCCTTTCTAACTAAGAAGCTCTAGTTTGGCATGCTTAATGAGCATTTTTTCACGAGTTGTAGTCGTTCAGATAAAAATTAGACTCTTAGAGAATTTGATGATTAATGATACATCCCCAAGCAAGATGACAATTTTGCACTACATGATGCTGATTGACATCGAATAATTTTTTTTAAAGCAATCGAACTAGCTTGATTAGCTTGTTCAATTAATACTATAATATTGTCAATATGTCTTTTGATGATGTCCCTAATGACATTTGTTCAAGTTGAGTTCAGTTTTCAAAGGATTAACGGGTGCTTCCCTAAAAACCAAAGGTTCATGGTCAGCCTTAAACTATGTCATCTCCAAGGGTTCATGGTCAACCTTAAACCATGCCGTCCCCGAAGGTTCATGGTCAACCTCAAACCATGTCATCTATAAAGTTCATGGTCAGCCTAAACCTTGTCATCTCCAAATGTTCATGGTCAACCTTAAAACATGCCGTCTCCAAAGGTTCATGGTCAGCCTTAAACCATGTCATCTACAAAGATTTATGGGTTTTCCTCAAACACGAAGTGTTTTTATAGCCCGGAGTCTCTCTTTCTTCTTATGACACGGAGTGCTTCTATAACACAAAGTCTCTCTTTCTTCTTATGACATGGAGTGCTTCTGTAACACGGAGTCTTTCTCTCTTCTTATGACACAAAGTGCTTCTATAACTCGGAGCCTTTCTCTCTTCTTATGACACGGAGTGCTTCTAGAGCCCGGAGTCTTTCTCTCTTCTTATGACAAGGAGTGCTTCTAGAGCTCGGAGTCTTTCTCTCTTCTTATGACAAGGAGTGCTTCTCTAACCCGGAGTCTTTCTCCCTTCTTATGACACAGCGAGCTTCTGTAGCCCGGGATCTTCCTTCTTATGACACGAAATGCTTTTGTAGCTCGGAGTCTTTCTTTTCTCTTATGACACAGCGAGCTTCAATAGCCCGGGGTCTTCCTTCTTCCTATGACACAGAGTGCTTTTATAGACCGGAGTCTCCATTTCTCCCTATGACATGGCGTACTTCTATAGCCCGGAGTCTTTCTTTCTTCCTATGACACGGAGTGCTTCTGTAGGCCGAAGTCTTTCTCTCGTCTTATGACACGGAGTGCTTCTGTAGGCCAGAGTCTTTCTCTCTTTTTATAACACAAAGAACTTCTGTAGCCCGGAATCTCTCTCTCTTATGACATATAGTGCTTATGTAGCCCGGAGTCTTTTTCTCTTCTTATGACACGGAGTGCTTTTGTAGCCTGGAGTCTTTCTCTCTTCTTAGGACACGGAGTACTTCTGTAACCTGAAGTCTCTCTCTTATGACACAGAGTGCTTTTATAGCCCGGAGTCTTTCTCTCTTCTTATGACACGAGTACTTCTGTATCCTGGAGTCTCTCTCTTATGATACGGAGTGCTCCTATAGTCCGGAGTCTTTCTCTCTTCTTATGACACTAAGTGCTTCTGTAGCCCGGAGTTTCTCTCTTATGACATGGAGTGCTTCTATAGCCCGGAGTCCATCTCCTTCTTCTTATGACACGGCGTGCTTTTATAGCCCAGAGTCTTCCATCTTCCTATGACATGACGAGCTTATGTAGCCTAAAGTCTTTTCTTCCTATGACACAATGAGCTTTTATAGCCCGGAGTCTTCCCTCTTCCTATAACACGGCGAGCTTCTGTAGCCTAGAGTCTTTTCTTCTTCTCATGACACGACAAACTTCTGTAGCCCGGAGTCTCTCTTTCTTCCCATGACACGGCGAGCTTCTGTAGCTAGAGTCTTTCTTTCTTCTATGATATGGCGAGCTTCTGTAGCCCGAAATCTCTCTTTCTTCCTATGACATAAAGTGTTTTTGTAGTCCGAAGTCCTTCTCTTCCTTTTATTAATAAGACACATTTCCATAGTTATAAGTCCTTTTTGTCAACCTGACACGTGTCTATGCACTCAGGGTCTCTCTACAGTTGAAATAAATTAGGTGTCTTTTGTCTTTGAATGCAACCTCTTCGAGGCTACACTCAAAGAGGGGTGGCTGTTGACACCTAATTTGTGTTTTCAAATATATAAAAAAAATTATTAATTATTAATTAAAAATTAACTAATTAATTAAATATTAAAAGAAAAAAAAAGTGGAAGGGGCTAGGTCGGGCAAGATCCAGCCTTGGCCCGACCCAGCTTTTTCTTTCCTTTTCCTTCCCCTCACACATGGCCCACCAACCCAACCCATCCTCCTTTCTCCTTTGGCTTGGCCCGTGCCCATCCTTCCTCACTCTTGCTGTCCTACACCCGAAGACCTGTAGAAAAACAGAACAAGCACAGCGAACGAGGAGGACGGAGGGCAAGGGAAGCAAGCGAAGGGGAGGAGAAAAAGAGAGTGGAGAGAGGAGGGTGAGAGGCAACTGAGGAGAGAACGAACAGAGAGAGAGAGCCGGAGGGAGTGAAAGCTAGAGAGAGGGAGAGAAACCAGAGGACGCGTTGTCGACACTGCCCGACACCGTCCAAGACGCCACCCTCTGTTGCCGACACCACAGCGACCACCAACAACTCGAAGCCGTGACGCTGCTGCGACGCCTACAGCCGCGACGACTGCTGCACCAACAACCCGATCTCTCCACCGTTGTCGCAGCACTAGTCTAGCGCTATCGCCATTCAACCTCCAACATCGCCACGAAACCCTAATCCCGACCGGTGCCGCCGGACCACCCAAGACTACACAATTACTGTCCGAGCTCATCGCCTCAACCTGATGCTGTCCAAGCCGTCACCCCTCACTACCCACAACTGCCACCCACCGTGTCACCACTACCGTCCACACTACCACCGCCCACCGCGTCGCCGCCACCAAGTCACTAGGAGAGAGAGGAGGTACGAGCCAAGTCAAAGAGACGGGTAGGGTTTTAGGCGAATCAAGGCCGGGTTTGGGCTTGTGAGCTTGTGGGCTCATGGGCTTTTGAGCTTGTGGGCTGGTTTAGGTTGCAGGCCTGCATGAGTCTATTTTTTGCATGGGGGAAGTAAAGATTGGGCCTATCAATTGGGCCCCATCCAGCTACACAAAGGCCCGACCAAGGCTGGTCGAGCCTTGTCTTTTGGGCAGACTGATCGGCCCGACCCTCAGCTGAGCCGAACCCAAGCAGGTCTAACCAACCCACGCCGATCGAGTCATACCCAGATCCAGTTAGACCGGACCCCACCCGATCCAACCAGAAAAAAATTAAAAATTATTATTTTATTATTTAAAAAAATTGAAAATCCAAAAATGATGGGGTCTCGATTAGGAATTGCTATGTATTGCATTCTTAGTGTAATTAGGCCTTTATTTGTTCGTATTTTGATTATATCGTATGTTTAATTTGCATATCTAATTATGTTTAATTGCACGTGTTTAATTTTACTATAATTAGGATTATGGTAGCTGTGATTATTATTTTAATAATTGCGCACATGCATGATCACCCTACATGTTAGTGGATAGGTATAAAATCGATCTAAACTACCTGCCAAAAAATCATTTTGTTAAAATGAACAAGATTAGGTACTGAAATGGCACTAATTGATCAATTAGTGTAATCAAGTCCCCGACCCTAGATTCTCTAGTTACGTAGGAAGTGAGGTACACTCTTATGCCCCACTTAGTTTCTAGCCAACCCCAATAGGCTAGTGGCGACTCCTTATTGCGAAATTCTTAAGAATACCCTAATGTCACACGAGGTATGGGCTTGGGAGAGCCCGCACCTAATCATGGGCCTTAGGTCTGTCATTTAGGCAAGACCATAAACCTGTTCCCTCCCCCCGGAGAGTAGGTCGCGACAATGGGTAACAACTCGGGCAATAAATTTGAATTAATTGGGAATTATAAAATTGGGATTTGCAAATATTGAATCACCAAATCTTTCTGTTTCTTACATTGCCAACGTCTTCCATCAAAACCGTTATGGTAATATATTAACAAGCAAGTATGTAATAAACGCGGGCAATAAATCGATCAATAAATCAGAATTAATTGGGAAATATAAAATTGGGATCCACAAATATGGAATAACCAAATCTTTCCATTTCTTACTTTATCAACATCTTCCATCAAGACTATTGTGGTAACATATTAACGAGTAAGTATCACATAATAAACGCGGATAATAAATCAGGCAATAAATCAGAATTAATTGGGTAATATAAAATTGAGATCTGCAAATATGGAATCACTAGATTTTTCTGTTTCTTACATAAGACCATTGTGGTAACATTTTAACGAGCAAGTATCACATAATAAATGCGGGTAATAAATCGGGCAATAAATCGAAAATTTATTGGGAAATATAAAATTGGGTTCCACAAATATGGAATAACTAGATCTTTCCATTTCTTACATTGCCAACATCTTCCATCAAGATTATTATGGTAACATATTAACGGGCAAGTATCATATAGTAATCGGGTAATAAATCGGAATTAATTGAAAAATATAAAATTGTGATCATATTGGAAATAATAAAATATAACAACAGTTTACTTTATACATGGGACGGAGGTTTCTTCTGATTATTGCAACTCAATGAATAAATAAGTAATTGAGAAGATGAACTGAGTGAAAACACATTAACATTCGGCTGAACCCGATGATTACCTTGCCCTATATATACGAACAGACGCTCTCATCTTAACTCAAACACTGTCTCAAACCAAATAGGCGGGCGTACAGAGAGAGACAGCGAGAGAGAATGGCACAGCTCGATGAAACGTTAAGTGGCCAAGTCCAAGTATGGAAGCTGATGTATGCGTACGTGGACTCAATGGCGCTGAACTGCGCGGTGGAGCTCCGGATACCTGACATCATCCACTCGCTGGGCGGCGGGCCTGTCACCTTGGCTCAAATAGCCTCCCACATCCCCTCCCCATCTGTCAAAACCTGCGTCCTCGGCCGCATCATGACGCCCCTGGTCCGCAAGAACATCTTCTCCGCGCACTACGACGGCAGAGAGACGCTCTACGGCCTCACCCCATCGTCGAGATGGCTCTTACAAGGGGCTGGGCACCTCAACCTCTCGCCACTGGTACTGCTGGCGGGCCATCAGTATATGGTGTCCCGTGGCACAGCCTTAGTGACTACACCAAGAACGGGGGATCATTCCCGTTAAAGAGGGCTTATGGCTGCGAAATGTGGGACTTGGAGTCCCAGAACCCTGAATTCAGCCGCACTTTCCGTGATGCCATGGCGTGCTCGAACAAGCTCATGATGAAAGCTATCGTGGATGCGTACAAGGATGGGTTCGAGCGCGTGGGATCTCTGGTGGACGTTGGAGGCGGGCAGGGCAGTGCCGTAGCCGAGATAGTGAGGGCGTACCCCCACATCAAGGGGATTAACTTCGACCAGCCTCACATTGTTGCTGCCGCGCCAGCGCACGGCGGGGTCAGTCATGTCGGGGGAGACATGTTTGAGGCCATTCCAAGTGCTGATGCTGTTTTCATGAAGGTAAGTATACTTGGCGCTTATTTTACGGACTCACATGAATTGAGTGCACTCAGTAGGTACTTGCTCCTCTGCTTAGCGATTCATTTGCTAATGCTTGTCATATAGTTTTAAATAAAAAAATTAGTAAACGATAAGTATTTTCATAAGCACTGAAAATCTTCAAGTGAATTTTAAAAGGCTAGTTTATACTAACAATAAATAGGAAACCCCGGGCATCAATTCCTCATGATCTATATTACTGCATCTCCTTCGGAAGAATGACACTCTTGGATATGATTGGTCAACTTCTAATGCACAAACTGCTAATGACAATCGACGCATTATGTTTAATAAGTCATAATTGATTCACGACTAAAATTTTCATCTTCCTCCTTTTTACAGTGGATCCTGCATGATTGGAATGATGAAGATTCTGTAAGGATTTTGAAGAACTGCAGGAGAGCTGTAGCAGAAAAGAATGGCAAGGTGATCCTGGCGGAAGTTGTGTTGCGACCAGAGGGCGATGGCCTCTTCGATGACACGGGGATAGCTTCCGATCTGACCATGATCACTCAAACCGGAGGTAAAGAGAGGACCGAACCAGAGTGGAAGAAGCTTTTGGAGGAAGGAGGCTTCCCTCGCTGCAATATCTTCCAAACCCCATCCTTGTTGTCCATCATTGAAGCCTTCCCAGCTTGATTGTGGTTTATTCAGAGATTGACTACTTGTCGGCTACTTATTATGTATTTATGTTTTTCTACTAGACCCTCTTGTCGAATTGGTTAAGTGATTAAGCGTTCGATTTGGATAAAAAAAAAAAAAATTGTATGTCCAAATCAGAGCGTCTTCCAATCATATTAGCCTAGGGGGTTACACTCCACACATGTGGAAGGGGCAACTTATTTGTATTTGCGTGGTTAATAAAGCCGAAAAGTTTGAATATTCCATGTTTTCCCAAACAAAAAACAAAAGCCAAAATATATATGGCATACTAAGGTGCGCATTAATATGACACTTCAGTATGGAGTAATCTTTTTGCTTTCGCCATTTTACTTTTTCTAAATCTTATATCTAAATTGTATTGAACGTGCAGGTCGCAACAACTAAAACTTTCAAAACGTGTAAATAATAGTTTACGTATATATATATAGGACAGCAAGTTACTTCTTTTCACTTAACTAGTCAAAACAAATGGATCCCCGATTTGAGTGGCAAATTGTAAAAAAAAAAAAAAAAATTGTAAAGAGAGAAGGAAAAATGCCAATGCGAATGAAAGAAATGATCTATTCCTACCGGACTTCTCATTGGTTCGCAACAAATATAAATATAATCCGCATCGATGCGGATGATGTTTTTCCCAAGTGAAACATACTACAGAAATTGGAATGCTTATACAGCTTCAAGGACTATGAAAGGCTTGTAAGTACTAAATAATCTCGAATTTCACTGTGATTATTTCATAGTCTGTGAAATATATGAGCGCGCTCTGTTTCTTATTCAAAAAGTCGTGTATATAAGCGCTACGTGAAAGACTTGCTCTACCGACCCAAAAAAAGAGAAAAGAAAAGAAAGACTAGCTCTAAACCGTGAGAATTGATGAACGAACCCCTTTCACTTAACCATGGCTTTCCTTGTTCTCTTTTATCCCACTCATAATCACCACGGCAACTTCTAAAACTTTAATACCTCTCTCACATCTGAGATAAATTTAGGATTCTACAGCAATTTTCAGGAACTCCACCAACTATGTTGCCAAATATGAAGAAAATCATATAAAAATGGAGGCAGCGAGATGCCTCCTCCTTCCTTTATCTTCCTTCGAGCACCCTCCACGTCACCTTCAATGTCCATCGAGATGTTGCACGAAACATTCGGAAAGAAAAAGATGCGCAAAATATAGAGGACTACTAGATCCATAGAGTATTTTGAAATGATGTTGAGGAGTAAGTCGGTGACGCATTAGTGCAACGTATAATGATATGCTTTGTATAATTTCAACGAGAGCATCTTTTAACAATAAAGTTTCACTTACTTATAAGATTAGTTTTTGTAAAGTATTTCGGGGACACTCATTGACCATACTTAATATAATAAGTGTTAGAAATGTATGACAGTGTCTTGATTGATTCGATGCGAAATCAGATTCCTCAAGGAGTGGGATTCTAATTCGCACTATTTTTGTGTTTGGAGAAGAATCAAAATATTGATTTTGATTCACCATGGAACACAATTACTTAAAAAATGCGGAAGCGGATTACCTTACTTTAACCGGGATTGGAGTCCATTCCATCACCGACAGTAGCCTTTTGAAGTTCGCGATTACCAGCCGCTGATCACCGACGGACTCCACTGCCTGCACTCCACCGTTCACATCGGTCACAAGCCGCTGGCCATCATACTCCATCGTCGGCCACTGGGTTTGTTGAAATATACACGTGAGCAATGTTTGAAAAGTCTCATATCAAAAAATTTGGGTGGCAAGTAGTAATTAATATATCCAAATTGGCTCATAACTTATTGACTTTGGCTTTTGAGTGAAAGTAAATTGAATTTAATGTGTTGATAAGCTTGAACTAGGCCCTCTTGATGATCTCTCTAGGTAAAGTTATCAGGTTTTTCTTAATGGAATTTTGTGTATCGGTATCTTGAAAACAGAAAGGAGTCATAGATTTTTGCAATTGTCAAGTGTGATTTGCCCCCATGATTCGATCCAAGAGGAGAACATGGTGAAAGTCATGTTTGCATTGATTGGCAATGATTGGGGAGACATACATAACACTGAGCTCGCATGGGAGATTTTATTAAGATTCACGTGTAAGCATGGGAGATTTTATTAAGATTCACGTGTAAGTTATATCAAAAATGTCCCACACGAAAGAATTTATATAGTGTGAAATAATTAATATATCATATTTGATCCCTTATAAGACGTGGAACTATCTCAGTCCACATACTTAAAAGGAAAGAGAAATGCTTAATTAACATCTCAAAATGGGGTTGCCAAATAATCAAGCCACAACTTTGTTTTCCATAATTTAGGCTCCCTTTAATTTTTTTTTTTCATTTTTCTTTTTATTTTGCATGTGGTTGAGAAAGAGAGATTATTAACCTCTCATCTATTTTTGGGAGTTGGCGAGGGGTTGTCCAAAAATATTGTTTAAGCGAAAAGGATGTTCAGTTACGCCCATTTATAGTTGCAATTTGAACATATGTTTATTATTAGTGTGAGGAATGCATGACAATGGTAGTTTCAAGATCTTATTTGATGAAGAACAACAAAAGCTAGAAGAGTACGACTAAATCTCATAATCTAGTAATGTCTGTCGACAACGATTTTTAATGTATGTAATGTACCTCGTGGTCATAGTCCTCAAAATCTAATTTGTCGCCATACCCATTTGATCCCCTAATGCATGGAACTATCTCAGTCGACATACGGAAAGAGAAAAGCTTAATTAACATCGCAAAATGAGGTTGCCAAATAATCAAGCCACCACTTCGTTTTCCCGTAATTTAGGCACCCTTTAATAATAAAAAAAATTATTTTGTATGTGGTTGAGAAAGAGAGATTAACCTCTCTTCTACTTTTGGGGGTGGCAGGGGGTCGTCTAAAAATATTTTTTAAACGAAAAGGATGTTCAATTGAACACAATCATAATTGTAGTTTAAACATATATTTATTATTAGTGTTAAGAAGGCATGACAACGGTAGTTTCAAGATCTCAATTGATGAAGAACATTAAAGGCCGGAATAAAGCTAAATCTGGTTATCTGATAATGCTTGTCAACAGCGATGTTTAATCTATGTGATGTACGTCATAGAAATAGTTCTCAAATTCTAATTTGTCGCCACACCAATTTTATCCCCTATAACGTGGAACTATCTCAGTCCACATGCCTAAAAAGGAAAGAGAAACGCTTAATTAACATCTCAAAATAGGGTTGCCAAATAATCAAGCCACCTCTTCGTTTTCCCATAATTTAGGCACCCTTTAATATTTTTATTTTTATTTTTATTTTTATTTTGTACGTGGTCAAGAAAGAGAGATTAACCTCTCTTCTATTTTTTGGGGATGGTGTCGTGTTATCCAAAAATATTTTTTAAGTGGAAACGATGTTCAATTACACCCAACCATAGTTGCAGTTTAAACATATGTTTATTATTAGTGTTAGGAATGCATGACAACGGTAGTTTTTAGATCTCATTTGATGAAGAACAACCAAAGTCGATAGAGTACGGCTAAATCTGGTAATCTGATAATGTTTGTCAACGACGATGTTTAATGTATGCAATGTACCTCATAGTCATAGTCCTCAAAATCTAAGACTCTGTCTGTTTGTGTTTCTTTTTTATGTTTTTAAATATTTTTTTTATTTTTTTGTTTAAATAAAAAGGAATAGAAACGCGTTTGGGTGCGTTTCTATTTCTTTTTTGTTCATTTATTCTCGAAATAAAAAAGAAATAGAAATAAATGAAGTACAAAATTTATGTTTCTTATTTCTGAACCACGTCTGAGGAACAAAAAGGAACAAAATTGTGTTCCTTTTCTATTTCGTGCTCCCTTCGAACACTGCCTCTCTCCCCTGCGACGAGCGACAAGCTTCTCCTCCTGCGACGAGCGACGAACACCGCCTCTCCTCCTGCGAGCCTCGTCTCCAAACAGGCTTCGGTCGGCCGGCGCCGATCGTCCGGCTTCGGAAGCCGGTCTCCCGCCTCGGCTCGGCTTTGTTGACTCGCCGCTCCTAGTCATCGTCGTCGTCGTCGCCGTCGCCGTCGTCGCTTCAAGGAGAACGAAGCACCCCACCTTCAACGCTCGAGATTCGCCATCAAAGCCTTCTCAGAAATCCTCAAGCTCCTCTCGCTAGCTCGGCCATGTTCGGTGCTCTCGACGCCTTCGCCGCGTGATCTTCAGCTGCTACGGTGGTTTCCCCCGCCGGCTCCGGAGAGACGATGGTGAGAAAGTTCCTCTGCGACTTCCGGTGGTTCCTCCTCCTTGCCGCGGCGATGGCGTTGATCCACATCCAGGTGATTCCTTGGTCCCGATTCTCACGCGATCTGGAATTTTTGCGGTTTTGTGTGACCGATCCACGTGCATATGTGCTCGCGGCTGCTTTTGTGTGGTTTTGTAGGTTTTTGTTGTTCGCTTCTTTCTTAAACGCCATTTCGCGTGTAAAAGAGAAGACTGACGCGAATAAATGGAACAAAAGTTGTTTCGTCTGCTGAATTTTCAGTTTGCTAATGCTGATGGACTGAAAATGCGGGCGAATTCAATTGCACCTTTATCTTAGCTTATGTATTTTGATCAGAGATTCTGTTCCTTTTGCGCGTGCTTGCATCAGTCGCTGAACTAAAGTAATTTACAAAATCATGCGAGATAGAAGGACTAAGGCTTCTTTCCTAACATGTGAAAGAAGTGTTCGATGTAGAACAAATGAGAAGGGGTTGATAGCACTAGATTGTCTACTCCTAGTAAAGATGTAGAAAATTATAGTGTTTGTGGGCTGTCTATTAATTGCAGAAAGTCTCGTAACTATAGAATAGCGTGATTTTAGATGTTCGTTGCCTTCTGTGCTCTGTTGTGGGGTTACTTTGTAGGAATTTTGCTTTGATGACCATGGACATGTGGTACTTTAGGAATTTCAGCAGGAAAATTAAGAGATGCTTTGATTCAAGAGGCAAAATATGGGCCCATTAACTCAGGTATTTGATGCTGTAGCTGTAGTATTTTTGGTGAAACTCGTTTTTCTTTCCTCTGCTGGTCTGGTTTCTAGTAAAGGACAGGACATCTTATGATTGAGTACAGAATTGTATGGCCTTGTGCCCCATTCATAAATTTTAACTCATCAAGTTACCATCAAGAATTATAGTAATCCAATCCTAAAACATACTAATTTTCTATAACCACACTTAAACTATCTTTTTTTGTCAGATTCACCTTCAATTGCTGCCTTTTTAGCCCTTTAGCTCTCCAATTTCATGTATAAACTGTTGTTCGATGGTTAGGGAGATGCTTATCTTATGATTATCACAAACAGATATCCAAAACGGTTCTTGGCCAGGAAAAAGGATTTGTGCTAAACTTTTCTTTTCTCCAGTTTCAGTTAAATCTTTCAGTTCAGTTTCTTCCCCAACATTATCGTCTTTTTTTGGCTTTAAAGAGATGCTCCAGCATCAAGCAATGTACATATGTATGTAGCAGTCATGTTGGCTTCCGTGATCAATTCTTCTTGCGTTGGTATGTTTATCCAATGGTTGTCCTTACTTCATTTGTTTGTCCACCAAAATTATATGTTTCCTCGTTTGACTTTTATCTTTTTGTTTTTGTTTTTTTCCCTCTCTCCCCAGATGTGTCTTTTCACGACACAATTGGAACATGCTGATCAACTTGCTGCTGCTGGAAGTCTCCATCCTATTACCTCATCCTGGTATCTACTTCTGGATCGATGGCCATTTGAACCTCTAGCTTTGTTCCAAGAGATACACATTCAGTTATTAAGATATGTACTTGGTAAATTTGTTATTATCATGTGCAGCCAGCATCTAGACTTTTAAGTTATGTAATTATAAGCTTAGGTGAATTTAGATCTGCAACTCACTCCGCCTAGTGAATTTGAAAAAGAAATTTGAGTGTGTGGTGGAACCCTTTCCTTGCTGTGTGGGAGGAACCTTTCTGAATTTGTCATATTGAGCAAAATTTTTGAAAACGCTGAGTGATGAATCTCTCTTTCATCCAACGTTTAGTAAATTTACTGTCTTGCTTGAAATATCAATTGGGAAGAGTCAATCCGTTCAAGTGAGAATATTATACCCCATCAAATGATGGTAGTAATTCTCATATATTGTGTTTTTATGGTTAGTCAAGAAGTACTAATGGTGGATCCATTACATTATTTGGTTAGTTTTGTCTTCGGATGGTTTTATTGTGCTGTTGTCCTTCAGGAGGAGTAGCTTCTGAGAGAATTCACACTTAAATGATGCTAGTAATTCCCATGTATTGTGTTTAATGATTGATCCTAGAAGTTTTAATGGGGGACCTGTTTAGACAGAGGGATGCTATAGTTCATTTTATTTCAAGTTTGAAGCTTCTTTTATTCATCTTCACAGCCTTATCAACCTTTTCTTGTCGAAGATATGTGTTTCCTTCTCCATCTCTCTTTTCTTGTAATTTTTAAATACATTTTGCGGAAATCCTTTATCGATCTGATTTCTTTCCTGGACTGGGATGGCTGTTGACCAGATCTACATGGAAGGAATTATCCCCAAAGTGGCCTAAGGCATATCCTTATTGGTTTGATATATTGGTTTTAGATCACATATGTTTATAGCTCATGTGTCTCCCAAAATTTTCTTTGACAACACTAACTTTCTGGGATGACTGGTTGAGGCTACAAGAGAACCACCAAGGTCGACAATTTATTCGGCCAGAACACGTATACTCTGATGTGTGGTCACTTCAGTCTTGTGCAGTTACTTTGCAAGTTTTGCATGTATAATATAGTATGTAAATTTATAACTGATTATTCACGGCCATGCTCATGGTAGAGGGCTTATAACAGCTCCCTTACGCATTGTCCTTGCTTGTATTAATGATTCTAGAGTTGGATACTCTCTTTCTCTCTTACTCACACAAAAGATATGATGCTTTCTCCCACGTGCAGGATGGTGTACCAAGGACAGCATATGAAGGAGCAGTAATCTCCCGGTATTCACCACCACGGCATGTGTTTCTAGTGGGTCCGGATTCTTTCAGGCTGCTTGGGATCAAACGTGTTTGATGCATTGAGGTGGGGTTCCATGGCGCTGGTAAATCATGGTGCCAGACCTGAGCTTCCTTTTTCCTCCTCAACGCCTAGTGTAACTGGTACACTATCAGAGGAACCACCGGGAGCATAGCAACTGGAGCTCGCTGATGAGCAGAAGTGTAGAGGGTTGACGATTCCTTTTGCGATTTTGATTGAGGAGAGGGAGGATTCTTCTGAACGGCAGTGTCCAGTCCATACATATGCCTTTAAATGGCCGAAGCAAGCCGTCATTCATTGGAAGAGAGCCATAGGTCATGTTAGCTTACTTTTACACTTAATAGCACGTAACCTCAACAAATTTTGTTGCTCCCGAAGAAACATACATCTGTCTCTCGCCATGTTTCCCCGCTCTTTTGCCCCCGCTTTGGCGGGTTGGAGCGCGGAGGACTAAAATGTAAGAGACCCACACAGTCGAAAGTGGGAGTTCATGCCTGTCTTCGTATGCAAAACACGAGGAACTTCTAGTCATGTGTGTTGTGAACAAAATGGTGAGAAAAATTTGGTACAAAGTTTATTTATAAAATTTCCTTCAAAGTATGCACTTATAACCATGTTCAAAATGTTTGACGTTACTCACCATGAACAAAATTAAATTGATGAGCATTTCATGATAATGAGAATTTAAAACTAAGTTTACACTTTATTTTTTAAAAAAAAAAAAAAAAGGGAAAATTTTGGTACAAACTTAAAAATTTTCTTCCACGTGAGCAAATATGATTAAGTTTAGAATGTTTGTTTTCACTTAATATGAACAAAATTAAATTGATGAGCATTTCATGAGAATGATAATTCAATACTAATTTTACACTTTATTAAAAAAAAAAGAAAATTGAAAAAAAAAAAAATTGGAACAGAAATTTTGTACATTACTAAACGTGTTTCTGTTCTTTTTCTATTCCGTAAACAGAAATTTTTTGCAGCTACCAAATGTATTTATGTTCTTTTTCTATTCCGTAAACAGAAATTTTATACGCTTCCAAACGCGTTTTTTGTTCGAAATTATTCCCTGGAACAAACATTTTTCCTATTTCTGTTTCCCCGGAACAATTTTTAAACAAACATTACAAAACGCACCTAATTTGTCGTCACAACCATTTGATCGCCTGTAACGAGTGGAACTATCTCAGTCCACATATTTAAAAGGAAAGAGAAACAAAATGGGGTTGCCAAAAAATCAAGCCATCAAGAAAAAGAGATTAACCTCTCTTCTATTTTTGGGGGTGGCCTCGCGGCAGGGAGGGAGGGTTGTCCGAAAATATTTCTTAAGCGAAAAGGATGTTCAGTTACACCCAATCATAATTGCAGCTTAAACATATATATTCATCGTTAGTGTTAGGAACGCATGACAACGATAATTTCCATATCTCATTTAATGAAGAACAACAAAAGTCGACAAAGTACGGCTAAATTTGGTAATTTAATAATGCTTGTCGATGATGATGTCAACAACGATGCCTAGTGTATGTACTTCATAGTCATAGTCCTCAAAATCTAATTTGTCACCACACCCCTTTGATGTGTCAATCACATGTGACAGAAGTTGATTCTAGTTCTTGTACAGGGCCAGTCATCATCATCAATCCTAACAAATATTCTTATTAATTTTTTTATTGTGGTCGAGAAAGAGAGATTAAGAGAGATTAACCTCTTTCTATTTTTCGGTGACCGGGGTTGTCCAAAAATATTTTTTAAGCAAAAAGGATGGTCAGGTACACCCGATCATAATTACAGTTTAAACATATGTTCATTATTAGTGTTAGGAACGCATGACAACAATAGTTTCTCTATCTCATTTAATGAAGAACAACAAAAGTCGATAAAGTACAGTTAAATCCGGTAATCTGGTAATGCGTGCCGACAACGATATCCAAAGTACGTACTTCATGTTCATAGTCCTCAAAATCTAATTTATGGCCACACCCATTTGGTGTGTCAATCACATGTGACGGAGGCTGATTCTGGTACTTGTACAGGGTCGCTCATCATTATCAATCCTCGCAAATATTCAGCTGAACCTGACGATGACCTTGGCCTGGCCAGATATATATAAGATCCGATCCGATCCTCTCTTCTTACCTCGCACACAGTCCCAAACAGAGAAAGCGAGCTCGCGCAGAGAGAGAGAGAGAGAGAGAGAGAATGGATCTGCTCGATGAAACGTTAAGGGGCCAAGACCAAGTATGAAATGCGCGGTGAAGCTCCGGATGCCCGACATCGTCCACTCGCAGGGTGGGGGGCCAGTCACCTTGGCCCTAATAGCCTCCCGCATCCCCTCTCCATCTCCTGAAACCGCCTACCTTGCACGCATCATGGGGCTCCTGGCCCGCAAAAATGTCTTCTCCGCGCACCAAGAAGGTGGAGAGACGCTCTACGGCCTCACACCTTCGTCAAGATGGCGCTTGCAGGGGCAGGCGGCCTCAGCCTCGCGCCGCTGGTGTTGCTGGCGGACCACCAGACGACGGTGTCCCCGTGGCACAACCTCAGTGACTGCATCAAAGACGGGGGATCAATCGCGTTCCAGATAGCTCATGGCTGCGGATACTGGGACATGGAGTCCAAGAACCCCGAATTCATCCGCACGTTCCGTGATGCCATGGCGTTCACGGACAAGTTCGTGATGAAGGCCGTCGTTGATGCGTACAAGGATGGGTTCGACCGCGTGGGATCATTGGCGGGCGTCAGAGGCGGGACGGCCAGCACCGTTGCCGAGATAGTTAGGTTGTACCCACATATCAAGGGGATTAACTTCGACCAGCCTCATGTCGTCGCAGCAGCACCATCGCACGGCGGGGTCTCTCATGTCGGGGGAGACATGTTTGAGGCCATTCCGAGTGCTGATTCTGTTTTCATGAAGCTGTAAGTGTGACTCTGCGCTTGTTCTCAAGGTTCTACTTACCTCGCCATGTCCTAAAGGACGTAGAAATTATGGTGGTTAGAAATCATTGAGATTGAAATCACGATATGATGAAGGTGTTCTCGTACGTAGAAATTATTCACACGCGGTTGCTAATTTTATGAACAAGCGAAGAGTCACACTTACCTTCATGAAAACAGCATCAGCACTCGGAATGGCCTCAAACATGTCTCCCCCGTCCTGAGGGACCCCGCCGTGCGATGGTGCTGCTGCGATGACATGAGGCCGGTCGAAGTTAATCCCTTTGATATGTGGGTACAACCTAACTATCTCGGCAATGGTGCTGCCCGTCCCGCCTCCAACGTCCACCAATGATCCCACGCGTGTTGGAAGATATGCCGTAATCATGTGAAGATTTGCCCGACATATTTATTGGAAGTCTTGATCTTGATTGATCATGATTTGTATGTGAATGCCAATTAAATATTAGATTTAGATCTAGATTGATATTTAGGATCATTTACTTCCTTGCACAGGCTACAGCTTGTATTATATCTTAGAAGATTTGTACATTCACATTACATTGAAAGAAAATAGAAAAATTCTCCACGTCTTCTCTCGTCTTCTCTCCGGACTCCGTCCATCTCCATCCTTCGAGAGTAACCCTAATGCCGGATGATTAATTCCTTCGTAGGTTGAAGGTTCTCCTCGGCAGCAGGTTGAGGCGGAAGCAAGTTAGAGATCAAGTTGCTCTGATACCATGAAAGAAATCAAAAAAAGGAAGGAAGGATGGAGATGGACGGAGTCCAGAGAGAAGACGAAAGAAGACGTGGAGAATTTTTCTATTTTCTTTCAATGTAATGTGAATGTACAAATCTTCTAAGATATAATACAAGCTGTAGCCTGTGCAAGGAAGTAAATGATCCTAAATATCAATCTAGAATTCAATCTAATATTTAATTGGCATTCACATACAAATCATGATCAATCAAGATCAAGACTTCCAATAAATATGTCGGGCAAATCTTCACATGATTACGGTATATCTTCAAACACTTCCCCTCAAGCCGATGGCTTGTAGATGTCCAAGACGCCTAACTTGTTCAATAGATATGCATGCTGTCTCTGGCACAAGCGCTTGGTGAAGATGTCCACTGGTTGTTCTATTATCCCAATTCCTCGTCTCAATTACTCCTTTCTGGATCTTTTTCCATGTAAAGTGACAATCCTTTGATTTCTTTCAACGCGCTCGAACCCATCCTTGTACGCATCCACGACGGCCTTCATCACGAACTTGTCCGTGCACGCCATGGCATCACGGAACGTGCGGTTGAATTCGGGGTTCTTGGACTCCATGTCCCAGTATCCGCAGCCATGAGCTATCTGGAACGCGATTGATCCCCCGTCTTTGATGCAGTCCCTGAGGTTGTACCACGGGGACACCATCGTCGGGTGGTCCGCCAGCAACACCAGCGGCGCGAGGCTGAGGCCGCCTGCCCCCTGCAAGAGCCATCTTGACGAAGTTGTGAGGCCGGAGAGCGTCTCTCCACCTTCTTGGTGCGCGGAGAAGACATTTTTGCGGGCCAGGAGCCCCATGATGCGTGCAAGGTAGGCGGTTTCAGGAGATGGAGAGGGCATGCGGGAGGCTATTAGGGCCAAGGTGACTGGCCCCCCACCCTGCGAGTGGATGATGTCGGGTATCCGGAGCTCCACCGCACACTTCAGCGCCCTCGAGTCCGCGTATGCAAGCATGTGCTTCCATACACACACCGAATGGGTGTGGCCATAAATTAGATTTTGAGGACTATGACTATGAAGTACGTACGTTGGACATCATTGTCGACAAGCATTACCAGATTACTGGATTTAACTGTACTTTGTCGACTTTTGTTGTTCTTCATTAAATGAGATATGGAAACTATTGTTGTCATGCGTTTCTAACACTAATAATGAACACATGTTTAAACTGTAATTATGATTGGGTGTACCTGACCATCCTTTTCGCTTAAGAGATATTTTTGGACAACCCCCGGCCACCCCGAAAAATAGAAAAGAGGTTAATCTCTCTTTCTCGACCACATTAAAAATAATAAATAAGAATATTTGTGAGGATTGATGATGATGACTGGCCCTGTACAAGTACTAGAATCAGCCTCTGTCACATGTGATTGACACATCAAAGGGGTGTGGCGACAAATTAGATTTTGAGGACTATGACTATGAAGTACATACACTAGACATTGTTGTCGACAGGCATTATTAAATAACCAAATTTAGCCGTACTTTGTCTACTTTTGTTGTTCTTCATTAAATGGGATATGGAAACTATCGTTGTCATGCGTTCCTAACACTAATGATGAATATATGTTTAAGCTCCAACTATGATTGGGCGTAATTGAACATCCCTTTTGCTTAAGAAATATTTTTGGACAACCCCCCTCCCCCTCGGCCACGGGGCCATCCCCAAAAGTAGAAGAGAGGTTAATCTCTCTTTCTTGATCACATAAATAAAAAAGAAAAAATAAATAAAGGGTGCCTAAATTGCGGGAAAACAAAGTGGTGGCTTGATTATTTGGCAACCCCATTTTGAGATGTTAATTAAGTGTTTCTCTTTCCTTTTAAGTATGTGGACTGAGATAGCTCCACACATTACAGGTGATCAAATGGGTGTGATGACAAATTAGATTTTGAGGACTATAACTATGAGGTACATTGCATACATTAAAAGTCGTTGTCGACAGGCATTATCAGAGACCCCATTAATTAGCAACCACATGTGAATAAACATGGTATTCACATGCCATAATCTACAATACACTAAGGCTTGCATGGACACTTCTTCAATATGACAAATTCATTTTTTAGCATTATTATTGCCCTTTTTGCTTTCTCTGAAACTTTGTACCTCTCACGGTTTAGATTAAGGGTGATCGGTTTCAAATAGATGGTTCCCACTTGAAACTAGGAACCATCCACTAAGAGTGGGTTCCACAAAATGCCCATAGAATCCTAGATCCACCCAAGAATCATACCAACACTCCGGTCCAATTCCTAGGGGGGTCCATGACATCGGCATGTCCTCGCTTGTGGCAAATATGCAGTTTTGATTTGCATTTCAATTTGAGGGAATTCGTGCTTGTTCTCGTGGTTTGAATTTGGCTAATCGAGAAGCAAAAGAAGATGAGGAGACTGATCTAAAATGAAGATGAGTGAGGAAGGATTTTACTGTAGTTTGAATCTTAATAACAAATGATGGCATACCTTTACCAAAAAAATAAATAAATAAATAACAAATGATGGCATGAAATTGTTTAGTGAATGCTTGGGAGTTTGTACCAAACCGCATTCTATGGAAATATACTCGGAAGAAGTAGGAGAGAAGTGCAGGATTTTATCCATAGGAATCTGAATGGGTCTCCACTATTCTCTAGCTTGTTCTGCTTCTCATGCACTTCTATGGTGCATTTTGTTTGTAAATTATTTTATTTTGGGGGAAAAAAATGTAACCTTCTGGCTCATGAAAACGGAGAGAACATGAAAATTTAAAATATATATTATGTATACCAATCCAATCCTGATGGTCTGAGTTGGTGATTCCACACTTAGAACAGGAAATCAAACCCATATTCACTAGGTCCAATAATTGGAAGCGAGAACTACTCAGATCAATTGATTCTTTCTGGTTTTTTTTTGCGCACTCCTAATTTATATTGTATTTAACATGCAAGCTATCAAAACTAAACCATTCAAAACATTCAACAAAGACTTCGTCAAGATCCTGAGGAATTGCAGTAGAGTGTTGCCGAACAAAGATGGGAAAGTGATCATCGCGGACGCCATGTCGAGACTAGAAGGGAATGGGTTTGTTTGATGAAAGGAGAGGACCGGAACGGAATGAAGGAGAGTGTTGAAGGGAGTAGGATCCCCTCCACAACATCATCATTCACAGTTTCGGCATTCGCCCCGACTTTAGGAAAGAAATCGCTTGCGATGGCTCTAGTGAATCACCGTGTGAAAGATTATGTCGAAATCGAAATGCTTATAGAGCTCAAGGACATCGAAGGGCTTGCGAATGCTGAATGATCCTAGACTTCAATGTGATTTTTTAAACTCTTATGAAATATATTAATACGCCTATCTTTCTCATTAATGAAGATATAACAGATAGATGAGATACTCGCTCTGAACTGCGAAAATTGATGAACGAATCCTTTTCACTTAGAGTCCTTTTATTTCGAGAAAAAAAGTGATTTAAAAATTGATTTGTTATATCTTCTAAAATAATTAGTCAGTAAAATAAGGTTTTTGTCATCCACAGCAATGGATACCTAAACAATTTCAAGGATGATAAAAGCATTTTTCATTCATTCATTTTAGAAATAGTACCAATGATCATTTTTTAGAAAGAATTATTCACATCATTGGCTTTCTGTGAAACAAACATGTCTTTAATCAAGGGTTTCCTTGTTTTCCTTCATTGCTACCCCAATCACCGCACCAATTTCTAAAACTTCGTTATCTATCTTGTGTCCAAAAGAATTTAGGACGATACAGCAATTTTCAGAAACTCCACGACCGTAATTGCCAAACATGAAGAAAACCATAAAAGACAGGTATATATGCAGTGCATAAACGAGGCCAACGCAATGCGAGAAAGAGAATTTACATCTATACAAAAATTGGTATAAAACCATGGAGAGGACTGCCTCTACTCCCCGGCTACATCACAACAAAATGTCAGATCATTCGCCCGGCATCGCATGATACGCACGATGCATGCCGGAGTCTGAAAAGGAAAAGGAGCTTTGGAATGTCACAATTTGCCGTCCCAACACAAAACTCTCAGAGATCCACCGCAACCCCATGGTCAGTCTCAGTTACGTTGTAAGAAGTATATACGCTATCATGCTTCGAAATCACTTGATACGTACGTCTCACCATATCTAGGAACTATGCTCCACCGCAGAATCCTCTCGAAAGGATCAATAGTGACGAGACAATTGACAATCGGCTTTTGATCTCCCGCTTAAGGAAGCAACTCGTCGATACGATCTGGGGATCGATAGGGTCAAAGGACCTTACCCACGCCAAGAACCCGTGAAAAAGCTGAAATCGGAGTGCTGGACCCTAATTTGCTTTAACCATGAGTCGGCCACGCTCGAAAGCGACACCAGGAAAGCGACACCAGCCGGTCTTGGTCCCAACCACTCTTCCCCGAGGCCACCCGTTTCCTTGCATCTTGTAAGTTCCTTTCTCTTCCTTTGAGCGCACTGTATGTCATCTTCGATGTCCATATCTTAAATGACATCGACCAGCAACAGATAGAGCTGACGCATGAAAACACTCGGAAAGAAATGGATGCGCAAAACACTGAATTAGTAGTAGATCGATAGACTACCTTGAAACAGATATTGCATACTTCCCTGAGCACGAGTTGCATAATATATTAGAAAAGGAGAAGTTGCACGTTCACAACGAGACTTGCCATAATTTAAATGTTTACGTATAAGAAAGGATATGGTGCTCAACGCATTAAAACAAGGAGATTTATTGAGCAACATTCTTATGTCAGTAGAAACCGTGAATCCATTAAGTCTAAATTAGAGTTGATGGGATTTGAACAAAACATGTCCAGTTCCTAAGCTGGAAATCCAAGACACCTCAAGCTTCCACATCAACCCCAGACAATAAGTATGGATATAAAAGGATAGTGTGCACGCGCGCGCCCGTGTGTGTGTCTCAATTTTATTTCTTAAAGATCCCAAAAACTAGTAAGTTGGTGAGATTTATTTTCCATCTATGTATCCGTATCAGTGTAACATATAATGATACGCTTTTTATAGCTTCGGCGAAAGCATCCTTCAGTAAGAAGATTCGCTTACTTTGTTAA
The DNA here is from genome assembly GCA_016097545.1 of Eucalyptus victrix. NCBI lineage: Eukaryota > Viridiplantae > Streptophyta > Magnoliopsida > Myrtales > Myrtaceae > Eucalyptus > Eucalyptus victrix. Next base: position 10,219,987 of record CM027845.1, on the reverse strand, counting down.
TCATCTATGAGAAAATCAGGGAGAAGGTCGAGGTACACGGATATCACAAATCCTAATGAAGGTTAGGCTCGACAAATAAGTTGAAGATTTTGTGAATTAAAGAAGGGTAAAAGCCACAAAAAAAAAAAATCCTAAACTATGCTCACTGTGATACATTTACTTCAATTTTTTTTACGACACCAAAAACTCCAAACTTATACGTATGTGATACATTTAACCCAAACTTTTTCTTATGGCATCAAAAATCCCGAACTTATATCCATGTAACACATTTACCCACAAATTTGATATCACAAAAAAAAAAAATTGAGCTTTTTTATGTCAATCTATCACACATTTATAAGTTTGGAGTTTTTTATGTCAAAGAAAAAGGTTTGAGATTAATATGTTACACAGATACAAGTTTAGAGTTTTTGGTATTACAAAAATAGTTTATGGTAGATGTATTACAATGGGCAAAGCTTAAGGTTTTTGTGGCTTTTTCCCATTGAACAACTACTAGTTATAGTCTTCTTAATTTTTTCGGTTGAAAAGTTACTATATAAATTAGAAAATGGAACCGACAAAAAAAAAATAGAAAATAGAAAACCATGAATTCTATTGTTTCTTTTGAAAAACAAAAAGAGTACATTGACATAGAAGTCGTCCTTGTATTACGCCATCAACTCATCCTAACCTCTACATATTAATTCAAAGAGTTCCCGGCAGTTATTGCCAGTGAAATCTATCCATAGATTCCGTGAGTGCACATGTCTACTCGAAGTAAATAGTGAATTTTTTCGAATATATCTCTATAATAGGTCTTGTCAACAAGTATCTCAAGATCAGTCGTTAATCATACTTAATGAAGAAATGTCTTGTTTTTTATGCACTGAACCACAATTTACTCAATCCATCCGCCTCCCCGCATTGAGCAAATAAATCATAACCATCTCTGGCACGACTTGATTCATTACTTCACGACGAGAGCAATGAACTACTGAACTTGATGAGCGTGAGCAGACCTCCTTTTCCTTGTCGACTCAATATTCAACTCATAACTACCTCTCCCCATAGTCAGCATTTCCAAAATTTCAAAAGTGTCATTCCTGTATTTCATGTACATGAATGAACATCAAATTATCCCCTTTATCGTCACCCTGTCTCATCTATTAAATCTGAAGAATTATAGCAGGAAGACAGCACCAACCGATCTGGACTTTCTTTAAGGGGGAAACTTAGAAGCTCGACTTGAAGGCCTTCCTTGGCAGTGTCATCAGGGGGGGGAGCGCCTGCCTGCTAAACTTTGCCTGGCAAATGAGACCAATACTTTGAGTTCTTTTGAGCTTTTTCCTGTGGCCCAAACCCTACGCTACGGTTAATTGGTCCATAGTCCCATGAAAGAAAATGATAGAACTCAAGCTACTCATAGCTACTGGCTATTCTAAAGACCGCGCAACCACCTTATTTTTGGATCTATCGATGGGTCTATGTAGTAAGATAGCGGCTAATTTAGTGCCTTTGATGACCGGCTTGAGGAGATTTTGCACCTCCTGTAACGCGGGGAACTATCTCAGTCCACGTACTTCCAAGGAAAGAGAAATGCTTAATTAACATCTCATAATGGGATTGCCAAATAATCAAGCCACCACTTCATTTTCCCCCTAATTTAGGTAACCCCTTAATGTATATGGTCAAGAAAGAGAGATTAACCTCTCTTTTTTTTGGTTTGTTCAAAAAAATTTCTTAAGCAAAAAGGATGTTCAGTTACACCTAATCATCGTTGCAATTTATAAATATGTTTACAATTAGTGTTAGGAATGCATGACGACATGAGCACTAACTAAGTTCTTTTTTACCCCACACGAAGTAACTCTTATATCTATCTTAAATAAATATCAAATAGTCAGAACTAAGGAAAGCGATAAATATTTAAATGCGTTTCTTCCTTAGTGTTAACTCAAAGAAAATCTATTTTTCTAAAAAGCAAACAAACCTTATGACCAAGTGATGTGGGATACTTTAACATTAAGGAAGGCAAAAATTGGTTCATACCAAAAAAAATCTCAAATTTCTATATATGTCATAAATTTATCACAAAAATTTTTTTTTTACCACAAACCCGAATTCAACCCCACGTTCCACGAGGCCATGGTGTGCTCGAATAAGTCGATGCCTTCATCGACTTATGCATACAAGGATGGGTTCTAGCGCATGGGATCGATAGCGGACGATGGAGGGGACACAGGCGGCGCTCTTTCCGAGAGAGTTAGGTTGTACCCACACATCAAGGGCATTCACTTCGACCAGCCTCATGTCATCGCAGACGCACCGGCACATGGCGGGGTTTCTCATGTCGGGGGAGAAGACATGTTTGAGGCCATTCCCAGTGCTGGATTGCTGATGCTGTTTTCATGAAGGAAAGTGTTGACTTGGCGCTTTTTCTCCAGATTCTACTCACCTCGCTACGTCCTTTTTTGTCCTTCTCCCAAGCTGCCCATGGTGGCCAGATCATTGAGATAGAAATCACGATATGATGAGGGTGTTCTCATACATGTCCTTGTCCAACGCGGAGGGAGAGATGGGATTGTACGCGCGACCATCGTAACGGTGGTCGCCGGAGAGGTAATGCAACCACGCAACGGTCACCCAGGCAACACGACTAAGTGCCACTGCTTCTTGTTAAGGAAGAATCTCAATTTCATCCTATGCATGTAAAACCCAACTTACATACAAGTTAGATGATATAAAAATGAGCCGAACGAGATTCAATCCTGTCTGACCCATTTGATCTAACGGTGAATGTGATCTCAACTTACATGACCCACATGCACCCGATACCCCCCCCTCCCCCTCCCCTTCTGCTAGGGCCCAAGGACTTCATTTGTTATGTCTGAATTCTTTTCTTTTTTTCTATTCAATGTCCTAAAAATTATTATCCAAATCTTTGTTCGGGCTTCTCCTAATCGAGATGTAACAACAAATATCTACACATGAAAAACTTTTCATCAGATAAAGCTTCTTATCTAAGCGACTAAGCATGCCCCAAATATTGACTTAGTGTGACTTCTATTTTCATATTCTTACCTTTCGTAATATCATTTTTCACCTATTGACTTCTATTCAATTCCATATTCTTGAAACCTTTCAAACTAAATGACATCTAAAATCAATATCATATTTTTGTAATTTTTTAAAAGTTAAAATAAGTTTTATTTTATAGGAAAAGTTATGGTAGGAGGAAGATATGGTTTTTTAGCTCTATCTAAGAAGTGTGTAAAATAAAAGTTTGAAGAATTTCTTTTATTTGATCGAAAGTTTGAAGAAGTTCAATGCCCTAGTATTGTCAATTCTACCACACTGTGCAACGTGATCGACAGGTGATGCGATGACAGAATTCCCAAGCGCACACACAATCCACATCACACAACCACATATGTGTGCGCAAATCTTACAACGATATTATACTTTCTAAGAGGAGAAAATCGTGTAGGGAGATTTAAAAAATAATAATAATAAAGCTCGATATATACTACGCTCCATTATTTCATGAAAAATTTAGTATTGGGCAATATATTTTTCGTATTTTAATTTTGTCTTATAATTTAAAAAATTAAGTCAACGACTAATATATCCATAAGCACTAGACATTTCAATTGAATCCTTAAAAAGTGTTCACACTTTTAGAAATCAAAAATCTTGATCGTTAATTCATCTCTATCTCTACCATCACAATCATAGACATCAGACATCTCTAACAAAAAAAATGTCACTCTTGCCATATTTAGCTACTTTTCAAGTTCTAATGCACAAATTGTCTATGATAATTGCTGCAATAAACATTTGTGACTTAATCAGTCCCGATGATTCATCACGGAAGTATCCTATTTCCTACTATTTACAGTGGATCCTTCACAATTGGAATGATGAAGATTGCATGAGAATCCTGAAGAACTGGAGAAAAGCCCTACCGAAAAGAACAGCGTGGTGATCATAGCCAACGTCGTATTATAGACGGGATGGGCTGCTCGATGAGGCACAAATGGGGTTCGATCTCCTGATGATCACGCTATACGGAGGTAAAGAGAGGAGCGAACCAGAATGGAAAAAGATTTTGGAGGAAGGAGGCTTCCCTCGCTACGACATCATCCAAACCCCTTCCTTGTTGTCCATCATTAAAGCTTTTCCACTGTGATTGTCATATGTCCTGAGCTTGCTCTGGTGTCGCCTACATGTTGTGTGTTTATGTATATCTACAATCTGAATTCTCGGACTTTATGAACTAAATCCCCCTTCCTCGACTTGATGATGCAAATCTTATATCCAAATCATAGCTGTTCCAATCATATTAGCCTTGGGGAAGGAAAATCACCATAAAAACAAAAAACTCTTTAGCCTATTATATGGTGGTCAATTCATTCATAAACTTTTTAATTTGGCCAATTTAGTTCTAAATATTTTAAGGATTTGACAATATAGTCACTTCAGTCAACTCTAGCACGGAATCACACTTGGACCCCTGCCATCCTTTAACGACACATGGTTGACGCTAATATGGACAATTTTTACACAATTTTTAAGAATTTTTTGAATTTTTAATAAATTTTAAAGTTCTTTTCTTTCTTTCTTTATTTATTCCCTTTGGGCCGGCAACCCTCAACACCACTAAGCAACGGCAGCGTGGCCCTCACCAATGGAGGGAAATAAGAGAAAATGAAAAATGAAGAAAAAAATCAGAAAAATCTCTAACAATTTACAATAATTGTCTACTTTAGCGTTACTCATGCCAAATACGCTTACTTGCCGGCATCTATGGGGCTGTTTTTGGTAACGTTTCTGTTTTTTTTTGTTCCAGGAACGAAAACAAAAAAAAAAAAAGTGTTTCGTTCCAATGAACACTTTTTGAACAAAAAGATGCGTTTGGTAAATTTGTTCGGGAATAAAAATAAATAAAAACACGTTTGGTAAATTTTTGTTCTTTTTTGTCTTTTTTTTATTTTCATTTTTCATTTTTTCCTTTATTTTTTATTTTTTTTTTTCGGCCGGCCGCCGGCCTCCGGCGACCAACCGACGGGCCGACAGCCTCCCCCGCCATGGCGAGGCTCGCCGGCCCACGGCGAGGCCGAGCCTCACCGTTGTTGGGCGAGGCTCGAGCTCGCCCGCGCAGGCGACGCCTCGCCTCACCAGGGGCCGGCGACGCTCCGGCGAGGTCGCCGACCCTCGACGGCGTCGCCGGCCCTCGACGGCCGGCCATGGCCGAGGCCGAGGCCGGCGATCGGCCAAAGAGAAAGAAGAAGAAAAGAGGAAGAGAAGAGAAGAGAAGAGAGAGAAACAAAAAATTGTTTCTTCAAAATTGTTTCTGGAACGAGAAACAATTTTTTTTGTTTCTCGTTTCTGTTCTTTTTGAGTTCCAAGAACAAAAAAACAAAAAAAGAAATGTAAACGCAACCAAACGTTTATGTTCTTTTTTTTTTTGTTCCCTAAACAAAAAAAAAAAGTGTTCCAGAAACACTTTCTAGAAACAAAAACATGCAGGTCCTATGCCAGCGATTTTCGCCCAAAATTGGCTAAGGAAAATCGTCAAAAGACTTTTAACTAAATTGGTTAACTTAAAAAGTTTAAAACTAAATTAAAATTAATACAACAGATTTATAACTTTTCTTATAATTATCCTACTTTGAGAGCCACAATCATTACTTTACGGTGGAGTCTTACCTAAAACATGTGGATGGAACGACTTTTATGTATTCATGAAATTAGCAAAATTGAAATATTTGAAAGTCCCACGATATCGCAAACAAAGATCAAAGACCTCATTAATTAGCAAGTGCATGTGCATACACATGGTAGTCACATGCCAAAATCTACAATGCATTAAGGCATGCATGGACACTTCTCTGACAAATTCGTTTGGAGTACTTTTTTAGTATTATTATTGCCCTTTTTTCTTTCTCTAAAACTTTGTACCTCTCGCAATTTAGATTAAGGATGATTTGTTCCAATTAGGTGCTAGGAACCATCCACAAAGAGTGGGTTCCACAAAATGGGAATCAGCAACTGCCTACTAGTTCTTAGATCCACCCGAGAACTATACCACTAATTAGGTCTTATTTCCAAGTGGGTCCATGGCATCGGCATGTCCTCGCCTGTGGCAAATATGCGGTTTTGATTCGCTGTTCAATTTAACAGAATTCTTGCTTGTTCTTGTGGTTTGAATTTGGCTAATCAAGAAGCAAAAGAAGAAGATAAGCTGATCTAAAATGAAGATGAGTGAGGAAGGATTTTACTGTAGTTTGAATCTCCATAACAAATGCTGAGATGAGATCGTTTAGTGAATGCTCGGGGCTTCGTACCAAACTGCATTCTATGGAAATATGCTCGGAAGAAGTAGGAGAGAAGTGCAGGATTTTATCCATGGGAATCTGAATGGGTCTCCACTATTCTCTAGCTTGTTCTGCTTCTCATGCACTTCTATGGTACATTCTTTGTTTGTAAATTATGTTATTTTGGGGGAAAAACGTAACCTCTTGGGCACATGAAAATGGAGAAAATATAAAAATTTAAAATATATATTATTTGTACCAATCCAATTCTGGTGGTCTGTATTGGTGGTTTCACACCTGCAATAGGGAATCGAACCCATACTCAGTGGGTCCAATAATTGGAACCAGGAAATATTCAAAACCGATCAATTCGATCCAATTCCGGTTCTTTTGCACACCTGTATTTATATTGTATTTAACATGCAAGCTATCAAAACTAAACCATTCAAAACATTTATATACCTTAGTTATATATACCTTTTTCATGACTTTGAAATCTAAACATCTTCGAGTTTTGGCAAGAAAGAGAATGAGTTACCCCTTTTCACTTAACTAGTCAAACCAAATAGACCTCGATCTTGAGTGAGAATAACATTGAAAAACAGGAAAACAGGAAAAACGCTGATGCAAATGAAAGGACCATAATTCTTGCGAGTGCTACAAATATAGATAGAACTCAGCATTAACTTTTAGCTAAATATACAAGCAAATAACGTCTATGTTCATGGATGATGAAGGCAACGGGTAAAAGAAAGTACAACGATCATTTCGCGGTGTGCTTTTCCACGGTCAGAGCAACAAAGATTTCGTTAAGATCCTGAGGAATTGCAGGAGAGAGTTGCCGAACAAAGATGGGAAGGTGATCATCATGGACGCCATGTCGAGAGTAGAAGGGAACGGGTTTGTTTGATGAAAGGGAGAGGACCGAAACGGAATGGAAGAGAACGTTGGAGAAGGAGGATCCCCTCGACAACATCATCATTCGCAGTTTCGGCGACCGCCTCGACTTTGGTAAAGAACTCGCTTGGGACGGCTCCAGTGAATCACCATGCGAAAGATTATGTCGAAATTGGAATGCTTATAGAGCTCAAAGACTTTGAAAGGCTCGTGAGTGCTAAATGATCCTATATTTCAATGTGATTTTTTATAGTCTCGTGAAATATATTAATACACCCATCTTTCTCATTGACGAAGATATAACCATTAGATGAAAGACTCGCTCTAAACCAAGAAAATTTGATGAACGAATCACTTTCACTTAAGGTCCCTTTATTTCGAGAACAAAGAATGATTTCAAAAGTGATTAAATATATTTTTAAATAACTTAGTTAATAAAAAAAAAAAGTGTTTTCATCATATCCACAATAAGTTATAACTAAACAATTTCATGGATGATGAAGATATTTTTCATTCATTCATCTTAAAAACAATATACATGATTATTTTTTGGAAAATTTTTGTCCAAATCATAGGTTTTTCATGAAACAAATATGCCTTTAATCAAGGGTTTCCTCGATAAAAGAAAACGCTACCCCAATCACCACAGCAACTTCTAAAACTTCGTAACCTCACACGCGTCTAAAAGAAATTTAGGACTATGCAGACAAATTTCAGAAAGTCCACGGCCATTCTTGCCAAACACGACGCAAACAATAGAAGACAAGTATAAAGGCAGTGCATAAACGAGGCCAATGCAATGCGAGAAAGAGAATTTACATCTATACAAAAATTGGTACATAACCATGGAGAGGACTGCCTCTTCCCCACGGCTGCTAGATCACAACAAAATGTCAGACTACTCGTCCGGCATCACATGATACACACGATGCATGTCGGAGTTCGAAAAGGAACGTCACAATTTGCCTCCCCAACACGTAAACTCTCACAGATCCACCGCAACTCCATGGTTAGTCTCAGTTACCTCGTAAGAAGTACATACTCCATCATTCGTCGAAATCACTCATTCGTACGTCTCACCATATCTAGGCACTACACTATGAAACGCTGCAGAACCCACTCAAAAGGACCTATAATGACAGGACGCAATTGACAATCAGCTTTTGATCTCTCGCTTAAGGAAGCAACCGTCGGTACGATATGTGGATCGATGGGGTCTGAGGATCTTACCCACGCCAAGAACCCGTGAAAAAGCTGAAATCGGGGTGCTGGACCCTAAGTTGCTTTAACCATGAGTCGGCCACACTCGAAAGCGACACCAGCCTCTCTTGGTCCCGACCACTCTTCCCCGACGCCCACACGTTTCCTTGCATCTTGTAAGTGGCTAGCCCGAATGGAGGCAGGGAGATGTCTTCCCCTTCCTTTCTCTTCCTCTGAGCACACTCTATGTCATCTTCAATGTCCATATCTTTAATGACATCAATTAGCAACGTTCAGGCTGATGCACGAAAACATTCGGGAAGAATTGGATGCGCAGAACAGTGAAATAGTAGTAGACCAATAGACTACCTTGAAACGAAGACGAGAGAGTGTGGTAAGTTAGGAAGCATGTTGACAGGTCCCTTATGGTTCTTCCCATGGGGATGTGATATATTGGATACCTGAACATTGTTGACATCAAAAGATTGATCAGAGTCTAGTAAGTTAGACAGACAGACATCATCGAGCGGTATTAGTCAGAGAGAGAAAGAGACCAAGCGACCGCCATCCAACTAGCCGGTGATAGATCTACACTTCTCAATGACTTCAAACCCGGGTGCCTTCGAGCTAATTCGGTGATCTGAAATAGATATTGTAGAATCAATCAGAACAGAACAGTGTCTTTCAGTCATTTTGAATCATTCTGCTTCAAGAACAAAGCGACACAGAAGCGTATGCACCAGAAAAAACAGGGGAAGAAAGGGGGGAAATGAACATAAAGGTTAGTCATATCATAGCACGGCATCTTCAGTTATTAGCAGAAAAGCAAACTATGCAACCCATGCGCTCACAAAGTATTGCGAGCATGGCAAGTGTGCTAACAGGGTGACCCGCAATCCACATCGAAGATAATTTAGAAAAGATAAGGATAGATACAAAGTAAGGGACACTATGTTTAAAAGTCAAAAGTTTCGTCACATCTTTATGCAACCTGTCATAGAAAGTATAAGAAATGATTTTTACAGGCAAATTAGGATAGTCACCAGTCATGTCATATTTTTCACCATCTTTTTAATTGAAGCAAAATATGTGATGCGCAATGTGCAAACAAACCAAAGCATATAACGCAGAACATTGAATTATTAGAGGAAATTAAAAGACAAAAAGCACCTTATCCATGAGAGGAACTCTTGTATAAGGAGTGGCTTTCTCGAAGTACTGCGCATAAAGGTAACCCAATCTCTCGTTCAGATGCCATGGGCTATCTTGCTCCGATCCTCCATCGTCAGAACAGCACCCATCCCATTGCCACAACTTCTCACTCTCGTTCTCCTCGCTAGATGAATCACTGAAGGAATCCCTAGTCTCACATTCTCCCAATTCCAGATCGTCCCTGAAATTACACCCACAAGAATAATTTGTTCATAGTCGTCTAGCAAATACATCCAACTAGAATGTAAAGAACCCTGAGGACAATGAATTCATTAACTGTCAGATAATTAGATAGACCAGTATGCACAAGACCTATTGCAATTCCAGTTTTAAATATCAATTCACACACGAAACTGCATGATTCTTCAGGCAGGCACATGAGGAACTCAACAAGGACAGCAATTCATAAGACACGAGCATACCAACTACTTAATGAGCAACCCAAACTTAGCATTAGATGAAAACCTATCCAAAGAAACTCAAAGATTCAAAAATGTGCACTTAATTCATGAAATTGATCTGAATTCTCGCCCACTATCATCGATGATCTTTCTGGATCCACATGCTGTCAAAGCAGCGCCGGTTTCTCACCTTTAAGCAGACTGAAATTACTGAAATAAAACTACAAGAATTACCAAACCAATTACAGTTCGACCTGTTATAGAGTCTCGTGCACATCCAGTCAAAAAACGAAGTACCTGAAGCGGTTGACAGACGAACTGCTGGTGAAGATTTGAATCGCAGATAGATACGGCACGTAGTACTGAACTAAGGTCTCCCCACTGCTCAAGACAATGGGGACTCCAGCCCCATACGCACTCCATTCATCATAACAGTGCCACAGATCCTCCAACGTGAAATACTCAACCTTTTCTCTCTCCCATGGATGCCACAAGCTATTCAGTTTCCTAATCTCGGTCTGACAAACAGAAACAAAGAAAACCATAGTGACTGACCCAAGAAAATGCAAATGGAAATTAAATTGGCTAGTCAATGGAAACGCCTTATAGAGAGATTTCATCAGAAGAAAGACATACCTGGGGTAGAAACTGGGATCGAACTACTGGCGAAATTTGATGTAGGAAGCGATCAAGATTTGATCCCAATCGCATTGCATCCTTATTATTGACCATGATTTCAGAGACAGAGAGAGAGACAGAGGTTTTTCTTTTCAGAATTCTCTCTCCGAACCCCGGAGAGAAATTGGAGGAAACGGAGGAGACCAAGGAGAACAAAGAGAGGACCGTGGGAGGAAGAGAGAAATAACCGGAATAGGTCCTGCCCTTTATATACACATACAGTCAGAAATCTCTCTCAAAAGAAATCCTTCCCCTATTTTTAACCTTTCTACAATCACGACTTCGTAGGAACATAAAAACTCTCTCCCCGTCTCTGTCTCCCTCGAGACTCTTCGCTGGCAATGTAACGTGTAACCCTCCGAAAGAAAGAGAGACTGGAACGAACACGAAGTTAACAAGGAGTGATTGTTTAATATCTCTTCTGTTTTCACACCAGCCTTAAAGAAAACTCAAGCCGACCCTGCTTTTATCAATACTCACGAAACAAGACCCCCCCGAAGCCCTCCTCCGAAGAAGAGTCGCGACCACTCAAAACCGAGACTTTAAGTTGAACCCAATCCAAGCTTACAAAACACAACAAAAAAGGAATCCCTCAAAATCCAAGACTCTTCCCCAGAAAAAAGACCAGAAAAGCTCGTGAGAACCTCGGAAAGATCCGAGCTTGGAAGAGGAAATGCAGATTTCCCGGATCAAAGATTGGTGGGCCGTAGCGGTACCAAGACTCTTGGGTAAACAGAGGTCGAGAGAGGAAGCGAAGTTTCTGGACTTTGCCGAGCAGAGCAAGGACAGTCTGAAACAGGGACAGAGAGAGAGAGAGAGAAAGAGGAGAGAAAAAGATCAGAACAATCTAGCGAGAGCACCACCGAAATGAATGCGGGAGGGAGAAAAAAAGGAAGGAAGAAAGCCAGGTGACCCACACGGCGTTATGAAAGCATCAGATTACCAGAATTTATCACCATTAATGGGATTCAGCTGTCTCCATTGATTAATAAAAAGCAGGGAAATTCTTGAGCATACGGATACCGAAGAACGTTATACTCTGTTTTCTTTCTCGAATCGGTTCCTGGGGAAGATCGATTGGGGGAAGTGGTCTAGGCTTTGACTGGGAAGAAGCATGTGATCTCCGAGTCTCCAAATTTCGAAGAGCCGAATATTAAGTTTTTTTCTTGCAGCAAAGATGGAGTATCTCCGAGTTTCCGCATTACTTTCGGAAAAATAAAATCTATTGGTTTGACTCTTCTTTTCCTCTTTGTTTATCCAAAAATATCATCTGCAATTGATTTTAAAAGAAAAAGAAAAGAAAGAAAAGACAAAAGAATGGTCCCAGCATGGCATTTTTCAATTGAAATATAACGCAATTTCGAAAATTACGTATGAAGAATGAAATTCCAAAAATTGGGCGATGATATTACAATTGGTAGGTTCTTATTTCAATGGCATCTCAATTTCATTGGAAAATGTTGAGGTGGGTCAGGAGGAGAAACATTAATTAACCAAAAACTATATTTCGAACCAGGTACATCCGGATCAGTCGATCTATTCGTCGCTCATGACTGGATCGCCTCACGTAGCGTCTACTCCATTACCAAGTCTAATCACGTCGAGCGTTCATACCCCACTAGAGATAGGAAACAGGGAAGAACGTACGTTTCAAAGGGGAAAAAAAAACAGAAAAACAGGGGAAAAGCGGAAATTGCTACTGATTTGTCCGCTGATGCAGCTGTACTTCCTCTGTTTTAGGCCTGAAATCGTGCTCCGAAAGCAAACGACCTAAACCAGCCCCTGCTCTACGCATAATCCACTCGCTAACAGCCGCTTCGCTACTCTTTACCCCGTTCCGTGGCTGTAACGAAAGCGCGCTCGCGATGGAGAAAGAGTCAACGCCCGGGCGTTCCGCAAACCGCGTGAACGAGAGGCCAAGCCACTTGCATAAAATACGAGAGTAGACCATTACCGACCGACTACGTAGAATGTCTGTAAAATTTTCGCTTTTACGTGTATCTTTTTTTGCCGGTGGGGTTGGTGATGGCGAAAGGGAGAAGGAGAGGACGAGAAGCGGACCAAAACACGTGTTCGTCCGTGGCGATGTGGGGCGAGAAGCGTGAAAAGAAAAAGCTTTTTGCGAAGCAGGGCGAGACAGGGGGCGGTGGGTGTTGGGCCCTCTGCTTTGACCAATTTCATGCCTCTGTTATGTCTTGATGGATATTTTGGCCCCTTCTAGAGAAATCCAGATCCAAGTTATGAGAAAGTGGGGGAAAAAAAGAAATTGACCAACCCCCAGCAATTGTGGGAAGTAAAATTATGCTATAAAAAGTTAGTGCTTGTTATTTTGATTCATCTGTTTATGTATCTCGCCATTTGATCATCACCATTGAACCGGTATTGTTATTTTTCAAAAAGCATATCGTATATTTATCGCATCACATGATTATAATAAACGATGAGATAAGTCAATCAAAGTGATATGCATAACACACCTAATACAATATGGGATGAGGATATGTAGCATGCAGATTTATATAGGAGAAATGGCCGATTGGACAACATTGTCATCACCTGCGTGATGCAGTAGCGTATTAAATACTTTATCTTACACACCCATTAGGAGGAGCTCGTTGGAAGATACCCAAAGGTTAGAGAGTGTTTAGTTTTTAACTTCGTTTTCCAGCGATAATCTATCCAGTACAGACGTTCCCCACGTGAAAATGACTTTTGCTTACTAGGTAGAGATGGAGAAGCAATGCACCTCCAACCGGGAATCGCTTACCTACTCACAAACACGTGCATCTGCAGGTGGGCGACTTAAGAGTATTCCTTGGATGATGTTTACAAAAAATTTCATATTTGACACGAAGTTATGTTATTCATTTTTATTTTTATTTTTACGAAAAGTAATACTCCAGCAACGGACATTAAATCTTGGGTTTCGAGTCCTTTCGAATTCTATCAACGTTTTTCATCTGTAACACGTTTGCTCGTGCATGGTGTCCCCTCATTTGGATTTTTCTTCTCTTGTTTAGCATATTAAAATGGCCAAAGTACCGGCCCCCATGCCCAACCCAATCCAATATCACCAAGAGGAACATCGATTTTATAGGTAAGATATGGACAATGTCTATAATGGAAAAATATAGGCTCAACATCTGTTTTCCTGGTATTGAACGGCAACCCCAAAGTCATTATCATGAAGGATTTTTTTTTTTTTTTTTTTTTTTTTTTCAATTGGCTTGATCTACTGAATATACTTGATTTGACGATATTTGTCATTTCATTTCAAATCCCAATGTTTGCTTCCATGGATATAATTGTCTCCACTATAGCAAATCTAATCCGTGGCTCCGTTATCTCCACTTACCACACCATCGACATCTATCGAACAGTTTTCTTGGCCGCCGCCACCACCACCATCATTTGGCCCACCTCCTGATCATCATCACCAAGACCCCTGCATATATGGTGAGAAAGTGGTTAGACTTAATTACAACTAAGGTGAATTATAATTGGCTTAATTATAACCTGTAATCCCAAATATATCTCTAGCACCCCCTCCCACTCAAGGCAACTCAAATGTCGTCGACTGGAGTTTGGAAAAAAAAATCTAGAAAACGCCTAGGTAAATGTACCTCCATGAAGATATGAGTAGTCCGATTAGTGGATGCAATGGATACTAGTCGAACAATGCCACGAGAAACACAATATCAAATGAAGTAACGGTCTATTTCAATGTGATTGGGGCATTCATGAAAATTATCATTATGTGCTAATTGAATAGAATTTATGTTATCGTAATGAATGATTGTGCCACTATTATAACACACTCAAATCCGCTAGTAGTCATCGTAATGATAATAATTCCAATGTCGTATCAACAAGAGCTCGATATTATGCTTACGTAGAGCAATCAACAATAGTCTATTTTTTCCTACACTTGAGATAAGTGAGTTGCCCAAACAAGAAGTAGTAACCCGTGATAAAATAACAATCTTAAGGATTGACAACCAGTCAACATTAGAGTAAGTTATCACATTTGATATAGAATGAGCAGAAAAATGAAAGATCCTCAAATAATGTACTCTTGACATAGCAAAGAATTCAAAGGATTGCAACAAAATAACTAACAATATGAACAATATATGTGATGTTAGGTTGAGTTGCAATGAGATATATAAGGCCGTTAACAAACTATCAATAGAGTACAGGATTTGAATGAGGAGTCTCATCTCTAGCATCAAACTTGCATTGGTACAATAAAAGTTGCATTGACCTCGTAGTTAGTGAGTCTTGCTCGAGAAAGAAGATCAATGATATGGTAGCAATAGTGGCATATGGACAATTGGACATGCTTATGAACCTCAACTTCAGGGTTAATAGTTCGGCCTAATAAGTTTTTTAACTTGTAATCAATAGCAATTAGATGCCATATGATTGCATCAGCAAAAATGCTTACAAAATTTATCCATTATAAGCACTTTACCAACTTAAATAAAAGCATATTGGATAAAATATATATATATATATATATATATGAAGAAACTATTACCTAGAGAGTATATTCAAATAAAATAAGGCCAAAAACTAGATTCAGCAAGTCTAAATACCTAAAAAATGACCGAAGTGCTCAAACCGGTTAGAAATGTGAAGGAACCGGTTCGCCTGGTTTGCTTTGGACCGGCCAGCGGTCAATCTATAGTCAACAATCGGTCAATGGTCAATGGTGATGTGGCAACTTGCTAGAGAAGCAAGAGACGTGGCGCAGGGTGCGTGGCTGATGTGTCGTATGACGTCAGCATTGCACCTGCAATAGAAGTTTACACCCTCGGCGACACATGCGACGGTTTGCAGCGGCGGCTCGACGTGAAATTTCACGGGCTAGTTCGCCCGAGGGTGGCGAGAGACTAGGGGTGATATTGGTTTGTTCGAAATAAGCAGCAAAAGGTTTCCAAATCAAAACTCCAGAATGATGAGAGCTTGGCAGATCCGAGACGTGACGGCACATGTGGCAGCATCCACTGGTGACGGAATTTCATAATCAGGTTCATCTGAGGGCATTAAGTCTGATGACTCTGGTTGTTTTTCATAATCGGTGACGGAAGTGGGCCGAGCAACAATTAAAGGCTTCAGTCTTGGTGGAGAACCGTGAGCAGCGTGGTCGGCGTCTAGACGACCACCATGGAGCATGCTCAATAGATGCTGCCCATGTGAGAATGATGGCTCCGATACTTAGTTGATGTCTCTGAAAGAGGAGAGAAAAATACAATATTATGTATTTATGAAAAGAAAAGCACAAGACCCTTGTTTTACCAAAAAAAAAAAAAAAAAAAAAAAAAGAGTACAAGACCCTTGTATATAGAGAAAGAAAGCAATTAGACTTAATAACAATTAAGGTAAACTACGATTAACCTAAACCTAAACTATAATACTAAATATATCTCTAAGGCACAAATGCTAATCATTCTATTTCTTTACGTTCCTATTTTCCTATTCTAAGGATCGAGTTTGGAACAAAAATTCATTTAATAAGGCAATTTCATTTTTCAATTTTCCATGACAAACTTTTAGCTTAGAAATAAATTTTGAATAGAAATTAGATGTATAAATTTTCTATTTTTTTATTTATAGAACGGAAATAAAAATTGATGGGTTTTTTATGTGATGATGGGCTTATTTAGGCCCGTCCGCCTATGTTGGGCCCAAAACCCAGCCCATAAGTGTAAGGGCCCGTGGAGGATTGCAGTTACTGTAAAACAAAAAACAAAAATGGGAAAATGTAGGCAATTAATAGATCTGATCAGTTGGTTATCGATTATCGAGATCTTTTGAAAATTGAGAATATGTTTTTCTCGTTTACGCTTTCTCTCCCACGCTCCTCTTCTAGAACAGTATCAGAATTCTTCCTCAAACTACGACATTGGTGTTTAATTTGTGAAATACAAGATATGTTCGACTCCGTAATTTACCTTATGATCGGTGTAACATGTGTTTTCTGGACACACTTTCCGCATTTGTTCCGATGTTCAATTGAGTATCGGATCGTTTTTGGGAATCCGTTTCCCAACAAAAATAAAATCCCTTCTCATCACTAGTTCTCCCCGCCTGCTACACTCCCCTCACCGGTCAGAAATTTAAAGGCTTATCAAACAATTTTCTATTTCCAGAAAAAAAATTTGTATCATTATCAAATTCGTACATTTACTAAGAAACTTGTCTAAGAGAATATAAATAAAAAAATTTATTTTTGACCAGAAATCCGTCAAACCACACGTCCCAGCCACCGCTCCAAACTTCTCCATCTCTAGCTAGCGCCTTTGCCAACTCGCTTCCACCGCCATCAGCACCTCTCTTGCCACCACCGCTACACGACCACGATTTATTAGCCATCACGCCCACGATCACGCACGTGCGCAGTTACTTGTACATACTTTGAGCTAAATTTGCACCATTCTTGCTTCAGCCGAATAAAGCAACAATTCATTCTTTCATAGAAAAGTGACAATAACTCTACTAAATCCACGGCACAAGAACAATTGTTCGTAGATTTTCAATTTTCTTCTTATTTGGACATGAAAATAATCAAAACAACGTTCTGCGATTTTTCTGGTTTTCTACTATGATTTTCTTCAGCTTTGCGTAAATTCTCATTAGAAGGGCAGGATAGCAAACATTTCTTTGTATCATATAATGCCTGTTCTCTAAATTATGTGTACATGGGAATTAATATGGACGGGGAAGCGTCGAGAACACTTATCCGAAGAATCCCACAATGACTTTCATTAGCTAATTTGTGTTTGAAAAGGGAATATAATTATTTCAACAAGCTAATCAAGTCGATTTATGTGATATGGAAACTAATACAACTTGAAAAGTAGGAGTTTTCAATTTCATTGATACTTAACATTGACATATTATTTAGATCAATTTAAAACAAAAATTGATCTTGCAATATGATAAAACTAGTACAAACACCTAGAGGGAGTAAATAGGTATTTAAAATAAATCGCAGGACAAAATAAGTTACTTGCAAAGTTTGAATGAGAACCAAAATCAGTTTCACGAAACACCAGACTTCTGTAAGAACCTATAAGTGTGCGACGGATTTAAAAAGAGAGTTAAGGAAGGAAAATATTGCATATGAAATTTATAATAGTTTAGCTTAAATTAAGCATACGTCCATTCTCCTACATTGATAGCCTATTGGTTGGATTTCATTAAGGATCTACATAATATTACAACTTATGAGTATAAACACTCAGTGATAAATCACTCTATATCATTAACACTCTCTTATTGTGTTCTCTCTTGATCACAGTTTAAAACGCTAACAAACAAAGATAAGTAATTGAAAATAGCTTTAAACTTTGGAATTTCAAATTCATGTTCCTTGCTCTTCTTGACCAAATGACCTCCTTAAGTATCTCTCCATGCAACAGTAGTTGTTGAAATTCTTTCAATCTACCCATTAGACAAAATAATTCAAAGGGATCTTGTGGTTATTAAAGACAATAACGGAATTTTCAATTGATTTTGGTTGCCCATATAAACATAATATTGATTTCCATAAGTAATACTTCCTATATGGAATTTATGTCCGAGATTGATTTTGTCAATTTATGATTGACTCAATATATATGTGTATATGTATATGTATATCTATATGTATATAAAGTAAAATCCTTTACTAGAAAACTTAGCCGTTGTATAATAGAGTCCAAATAAGTTTCATTCTGGATACATGTCACAACCTTGTTAAGTCTAGTTTTGGACTCTTCCTCATTCTGGCCTTGACACAATCTTGATTTGGACTCATGAGAATGGGATATGTTTCTGGAATAGAATAAACTTTGACAAAAGTCTTCAATGGAAACTCAAAAGCATACTTATGGAAATCATTAGAATCTGTTCTAAAAATAAGCATTAGAACTAGAAAATATTGTCAACATTAAAATCTTATAGGAACCCTCAAATGATTCATAGGCCTTGGTGAATGGCAATTGTAACTATAACGGTCTTGAGATAGGGATTAAAGATTTGCCCATTAAGTGACTTTGGCATTGGACAATCGCAAAATAGGTACCATCATCTTGGGTGAATTTAATATTAGATGCCTGCTGGCATGAACTGTTTTGAAACCTAAACAGAATAGTCTTGTGTTGGAAGATCGCGACCTAATTATTATCCGGTCCATTAAGATGGGACTTGTGAAGAAGTGAATATGATCGAACCAAATCACAACCCACCATCAACGCCTTTACTAACGGATTGCAACCTTCTCCCACCATGGCCTTTTCACGAAGTGAATTTCTCATCTCATTATAAGCCAAGAAAAAAGTACAAAAAGCAAAGCCTAAAATCAAAAACGAAATGCAAAAAGGGTATCTCTTCCCTTCACACGAATTTACACGCTCATCTTCCCCTCAAGAGTGCCTTCTCGGCTGTCTCCACCTCCTCCAAGATCCTCGCCCTCCGCTTCGCTGGGATCGGCACGGTCGGCCCGAAGCTGATGTAGTGGCCCGAGACGGCATTGATGGCCGAGTATATGTCCCTGAAGGAGGCTCTCCCAAGCAGGGCCTTCTCTCTCCTGTACTTGGCCACCCACGAATTGGACGTCTCTCTCAAGGTGGCCACCGCGTCGGCCACGCTGGGGTCGTTCTTGTCCATTCCGATCGTGCTTCTCACCTTATTGATCACCTCCTCAGTTTCCTTCACGTACTCCTCGTCAGAGGCGGCGAGTGCCGGGGCCACTACCGGGCTGATCAGCCCGGCCGAGAGTATACTGGCCGATGCAATCGATAGGAATTCACGGCGGTGGGGTTGCGGCGCACTCGGCAATGCAGCTTTGGCACCAGCGGCGGTGGGGGCTGTGGCGGTGTGTCTGGATTTGATGAGAGGAAGGGGTTTTGGGGTGGTGGCCGGGGTTATGAGGGTAGGAGAGGCCATGGTTTGCGGTGGTGGGGGAAGAGGAGGAGGGAGGGAGAGAGTTTTGGCATCTTTTAGTGATGGATCGGAAATAGGGGGAGGTGGGTTTGTGCCACGTGGGCTTATCACCTTATCCTATTATGATTTTAATGGATCAGCAGCGACCCAATGAGATCTTCAGATGCGTCTGCGTGTATTGCCACGGTGTGGTGTGTCGTGGCTCTCGAGGAATTCAGAAGCGTATCAACTCAAAAGCCTCCAAAAAACTATATATATAGGTAACCCCAATGGGTGGTGGAAAATTTGACATGTGGCTCAAAGAAACGTATACACCGTTGGAGACACAACCTTTTTCTAGTGTACCTAGTATCCACTGTAAACCTAATTAGCCCTAAACTTGTAGCATAGATATCAATTTACTCCTAAATTTTTTAATTTTACTATTTAGTATTAAATCCCTACACGTGACCAATTTTTGCCAAAGATTATTATCATGGCCAGTGATGATTGGACCAATGTATTAGTAATTTCTAATTAAAACTAATTGAAATGACTATATTGAAATTTTACATAAAGGAATATGACTAAATTGATAAATTTAAAAAATTAGAAATGAGTTGGTATCTGTATAATAGGTTTATGACTAATTGAATAATTTTCCTCCACAATTGGGTACCATTTTATGTGTATACTTGTTTTGGATATGAATAGGTCATTTGTGCAGCGAAAGACTTGTTCCATTGTCATCTGTACACATAAGTAAGTGAGAGTCGAGGAACATCAACTATGAAAAATTAAACCCCTAGTTTTCGTCCCTGTACTTTCACGTTTTCACAAATCAAGCCCTTGTACTTTCAATGCATCCCCCAAAAGAGGGGCAAGGCCCAATAAAGCCCGTCCAATTTCGGGCGGGCCCAAGAAACTCATTTGCCCGTCAAACCCAATCCGATCAACCCTTTTATTATTTATTTATCTATTCATGTACTCTTTTTTGTGAAATGTTTACTCGTTTTGGAAAATGGCTTCCTGGAGGGCCATCTTACTAGCTACTTTTCAACTTCCACTAAGCTCGTGAAGCCCAATTCCATGCCCATCTAGACCATCAGTCCATTATCTATTCCGACAAAATTCACCTTATTTCCAAGCAAGAGTTTGGCCCTGGCGATTTCAGACAAGACATTCCCTTTCTTACAACAGGACTTGGGCAAAAGAAAACGCAAGTCTTCGCATACCTACCAAAAGAGAAAAGCCAGTACGTGGATATCGCACTTTAAAGTAATACTTTCTTAAAGCAGAAGATAAGAATGTATCATCACTTGCTAATCATCCTGTTTTGTACTCTTGCGCTGTAGTAAACGTAAATCCCATTCTTTTGACTTTAAAAAAGGTCTCTGCAATTATTAAAAAAAAAAAAATCCTCCTTCTGATCACTACCTTAAAGACGTTACCAAGGATCAGATTAAACCGATGATAATTGGGAGACCGAAAAAGGGAAATGAAAATAATGGCGTGCTCCACTTAGAGATGTTCCTTTCATTTTGATTTGATGGCTGTTTAATTGATAAATGTTTTAGACGTGTTAGTATGAATGCCCGGAAAGAGTTGTCTCCGGTTCTCATCACATGCTCATCCCTCGTGGTCGTCTTGAGTGTTGGAGTATTGTCGGTAAAAAGTTGCTCGTGGAGTTGGCTCAATGTTCGTGAGTTGATTAGGTTATGGCAAATAATGACCTCGGTGGTAATTTGTTTAGCACCCACAAGAAAGACTTATGATAAATAAAATAAAAAAATTGTCGATTATTTGCATTTTTTCCTGAATTGATTGCTTATTATTATTTAATTGCAAGAAATTTTTTTTGACGTAGTGATTGCATGGCTATGCAATCATCGCTTGGCCGACATTGATATGATGAGTTGATCATGATGGTCATGTGATTACTTTTCAATTTATTTTGCGTTTAAAGTTAAAGTTCTATTCAATCTGTCAACCCTAGGTGATATATCCAATGTATGAGATACTTTCGCGTCAGAGTGAGGATTGGCTGGCCCTCTGGTTGGTCTAGTCTAGAACTTTTGCCGTGAGATAAAGAAAAATGAAGAAAAGCGAATGCAATAAAATTGAGCACTGAGGAGGTATGTGGCAAAAGCCCATTTACACGGAAAGTTATTAGACAAATTGAACTACATGGGTCCGACAAGTAAGACGATGTAGGCTGTAAAGATAGAGAGCATTAGCAAAAGAATGACAAAAAGGTGGTAAATAAGATAGACTATACTTCCAAATGGACCCTTTTAACTTCAAAAGAAAGTAAAGTTAGAATGGATATCCAGGGCCAAAAAAAATTAAATCTTTTGAAGGTCTAGATGTGATCTAGGAATTATTTAAATAATCGAAAAGACCTGATTTAGTAATATGAAAAAGCTAAAAAGTGTTTTTGTGCCCTTAGTCGTTTGTCCACTTTGATCTTTGGGGAAGATTGAGGAGGCCCTCCAAAATAATTCAATTTTACTTGAGAAGAAGTCCTTTGAGTTCTTTTAAAACAAGAGCACCGGAATTCCTATAAATTGTTATGAAATGTAATCAAGTCTTAAAACTTGTCACGAATGTGCAATTGAGTCCTAAAACTTTCAAAAAAAAAAACAATCAAACCTTACAACTTGTCAAGTTAGTGCAATGAAATCCTAAAAGTAGCCAAATTTGTGTAATGAAGTCCCAAAACTTGTTAATATTTTCCTTTTGTAAAATATGACGAAATTAATGGAAGAACTTGATAGTACTTTTTAAAAGCATTGGAACTCAATTGCACTTTATGACAAGTTTCAGGAATTCCAATGTATTTATCCCATTTCTTTATAGCAAAGACTTGGTTTGGTAAAATTGATTTCAAATGCTGAATGTTAAGTGCCAGAGGGTATAAGCACAAAAATGAAAAGAAAAGATCGTTTGAGAATACATTAAAGTTGAAAAATAAATTTTGTTAGTTTATTAAGTAAGCCCTCCTCTACTTATCCCACCTAGTGATTTTTGAGTTTTTTTTTTTTTTTGTTAGAAATACATATATTCATTACTAGATCAAAGATAAAGGATTACAAAAGGATTCGAGATTCAAACATAAGATAACCAAAGAAAATGAGGGGGACTAATAATCTAATTCATTGGGAGAGAGCCGGCTTGGTGGACCTTAGTGACCTAGTCGACCACTTTGTTATAATCTCTTGGTTCAAAATGGATACTAACTCCTTCTAGTTGACCCAGCAAGTTAATGCAATCATGAATGATGGACCGAGAGGCCCATGGCGTTTCAGACCGGCCCATTATACAATTAACTGCTGATAAGCTATCGGTTAATAGCAACATGTGCTGATTAGTGGAAAGTGTAGCACCAGTTCATGTGTTTTGCTTCAGTTTCAACCACTTCACGGCTTCTCGAATTGTTATGGCTTCGGCAATGAAGGTGGAGGAGGCAAAGATCGGTTTCGTGAACCCATCTGTGAGCACTTCTTCATTTCTGCACAATATCATGGCCAATCCCTCCATACTCGAGTTGCTCTAAGAACAATCAACACTTACTTTGCAACAGATCTAGAGGAGCCATTGTTTTCTACAAATCGATTCTCTTCTTTTCATGTAAGTTTGTTGTGTCCATGTTTCGCAACTAGTTGAGCTGTATAAATTGCTTCTTCAATCATTAAGCTCGGGTTTGGTCTCTATGCTTGGAAGATCAAGTTGTTTCATGCCTTCCAAATCCACCAAATAAGTTTAGTAAAGACAGCTATGGATTGTTGGGTAGTTCTCACGGTGAGGTTCTGCCATATCCATTTGTTCATCCTATTACAAATCTCTAGGGACAAGTTGGCTTCCATCCTCTCGTCTGACCAAATTTGTTTTGTCATATGATGAAGATATGCTTTGTAGAT
Source organism: Eucalyptus victrix (assembly GCA_016097545.1). Taxonomy (NCBI): domain Eukaryota; kingdom Viridiplantae; phylum Streptophyta; class Magnoliopsida; order Myrtales; family Myrtaceae; genus Eucalyptus; species Eucalyptus victrix. The sequence continues at coordinate 10,196,467 of CM027845.1, read as the reverse complement.
TTAGGGGATTGACCGCAAAAGAAACAATCTAATTCAAGTAGCATTCTCCTCTTGTATAAGTTTTCCTCCATGGGCAAAACGTTATTACTAGCACTCCATAGTAAAAATCTAACTTTGGGGTAGGTTTTTAGCTTCCAAATTTCAATCCATAGTCTCTTACGTGACTAGTATGATGCGGAAGGTTGATTTGCCATTTAAAGTTTATTGAAGTCTTGAAGCTTGTTATATCCACTTTTTTCTGTGTTAGAACTTGAGTAATTTGCTATCTATATTATCCTGTCTGATCTGGGTGTTAGACTTAAAGGCATGGCTAATATTTCTTTAATGATTCTATCCTCAAAAATATCCTATAGTAATTGAAAATTCCATCCTCCCTCATTTTGATTCATTAATTCAGCTACTAACTGAGGGTCGCTAAAGCCCGAATATGCTATTATGTTAAGGGAGTGTCCAACCCTTATTAGTTCCAACTCAATAACTTCATATATACCCCGGCAGCTTATTAGGGCTAACCAACAAAGCACGTCCATTGACCCCTTCCCACACCTAAAGAGGGGTATCCAATAAATTCTCCTCATCCAGCAAGTTCCTCGATTGCCCTCGCTTCTCATATGGAGTAAAATTTTTTTTTTTTTTGGCCACTACATTTTCTATCCTATTTTGTCTTTCTTTGATGACCCTACACTTCTATAACATTCTATTGAAGATAGAGAAAATACCTGAGTTTGCCGTGTTCTTTTCCCCTTATGTAGGGCCACATATTCTAACATTTGTTCGTCATGTGTTAGCTCATTTGCTATTGAGTTATAAATAACCAGAGCCTCATTCAAACCTATTTGATCCTTTTGTAGGTTCAAATCTTCAGCAAGTATTGGTGTTTCTGGTACACTTTCCTCTTCCTCAAGATTGGGTTATAGTTTTTCATATAAGGTCTTCCAACTGGGCTGTAACCTCTCACTTCAGCCTTCAGCCATGATCCATATCTATCAAGTTTGTCTTGGGCTAATCCCATTTCCTCATAAGGGAATTTTGTGCAAAAATTGGCATATGTCCAATACAACCACAGGAATAACAAAAATGAGGTAGCCCTTTATATTTAAAATCAATCCACTATTTCCTACCTCCCAACTCAATTATAAATCTTGTCTTCAGGGGACTTTCCAAATTTAGTCAATTTTTGACTTACCAATCTTGCACGAGCCGTTATTCTTTCCTTCAATTCTGACCTCCTCTACTTTACCCAATCTTGAGGCTATATTTTGCACACCATTTTTCATAATCCAAGCTCGAGGAAGATCCAAAATATGCACCCAAAAAGCATAATGTTTAAACTCATAGCAATGTTCAAAGACATTAGGATATCCTTCTTGCAATACAAGAAGACTGCTAGCAAAAGACCAAAAACCAGATTTCGCAACTCAAGTCTTCTCCTCAATCAAGTCAAATATAAAGAGAAAGAATCCAAGTTCAATGATCTCACATTTGTTGATGCTAACTTCCATGCTTTCTTCATTGTGCTTGAAAATGCTTGAAAATTAACATTCGGTTTAAAGAAAAGTTTCCCATAAAGAATAAGTTCACTTTCTTGTTTTTCTTTGTCAAGCATTTCATCGATCACTTATGTGATGTCCTCTTCTGACCATAAATACCCTATGCTTTTGCACAAAGCCACCATTCTGAGATGATTTTCATATGTGACCTCCATGTTGTATGAGATTTGTTGAACGTATGTTGACTTAAGAAGTGATATTTGTGCCACATAAAACCTAGTAACCTTCTAGATATTTCTAGAGTGAAGGGAGCCCTAGATGAGCTAAAGCAACCATGAGCAGGTTGTGCTGAGAAAGGTCATTAGATCCTATGAATTTGGGTTGTTTGTCTAGGTGGGTTTAGCTATCAAGGATGAGGATCAACACCGGTATTGATTGGAGGGAGCTGAATTAGGGAGGAACTCAAATCCACGATGATGCCGCTGTGAGGAGATTACAATACCCATGTGGAGGGAACCATTCCTAAAAGAGAAGATGGGGATAGAAAGCTTAATCTAGGTTGAATGTTGTCGAAGAATCCATGGCAGATTAGAGCAAGAAGCCCAAGATTTAGGATTTAAAGGAGAAAACTATCACCAAAGGGATAGAGCGGAAGCTCACACTAGTTGATTGAAATTTCCGGATTGATTCTTGAGTTTACTCAATCAATTAAGTTTTATGTGGTTAAAGGTTATCAAAGACATTTAATGACATTAAAAGTTGAAAATTAAACTTTTTAACTCTTAATATGGTTATCAAACATAACATGTGCATATAATACCACCCTCATGTGAGAAGAAAGGAAGTAATAGAATCAGGATTGGCAATTATGTAATCGTAATGAAAATGAGACAAAATGAAAGATCAAAAGTGGAAATGCGACATTAGAAAGTTTCATGATTTAGTTATGTGACCTACATCTTGACACAGAGGAAAAGGGAGAAATTTAATCAACATAATTTGGGTACAACAAAAAAGAAAGAGCTCTCAAAATCCTAGTCCTCAATATACATTCCATATCTCTCACACACTCTAACATAGAGGTGATCAATACGCTGGTCTAAGCAGGCCAAGCCCTATTTAGATTGGCCTAAATTGTTGTCCAAGCCTATCTATTACAAAAATCATATATACAAATTTAGGTTAAGCCTGACTATAGAGGTAAATAGTTGTGCCCCGCTCAAGAATACACTTTGGGTGTTACACAGCTTGGGCGAACTTGTGGTCCAATAGACCCATAATCAGGTCTACTCTAAAACATTAAATAAATAAATAAAACGATACTAATATCCTAAGAGGAAAAATCGAAAATCCATATAGATCCGTCTCCAAGCGAGGTCAACTAATTTTTCTTTAATAAATAAGATGGTAGAAGGGGCGACTAGCAACATTTGGCCTTTTAGGCGTCACCATAACAATTCAATAATTACTCTTGATTGGGAACGAACCCATCACTGTCGCAACACTGGATCCAAGTTGCGTAAAGTCAGAATCATCTTTCGCTTGACATATACCTGGAACCTATGCTAGAGACAAATCGGGATTTTCAAAGATCAAGGAGTGATATGGTTTTTGAACTTGTGACCAAGAGAGCTCGAGAGGGCTTCAAACCGCAACGAAGCAAGTCTTATCCACCTCGGCCAGCCACCTGGGTAGTGGTAATTTTAGGTAAGTCATGGACTATAGAATGAGCTCGACATAGTCAACATGGTCCTATGCCATTGCCAAGTGGACAAGGAACTTCGTTGCGACGCATGTCTTCAATGTCTTGCTTTGACTAGATGTGATATTTTTCAAGCGGAATCAAATGTTCGAAGCAAAAAGCAGTTCACGTGGCTCGGTGCGTCGAGGTCCAACCATGTCGATATGTCCAAGGGACCTTTTTGGCTATGGGAATAAGTGCGGGAGATGCACTCCTAAACCAGTTGTCCGAAGCGGATAGCTTGTGACCCCAACACCCCGAAACAGGCAGACATAGGGGTGGCGGCAATAATGAGCTCCATTAAATCCCAGGGAAAAGTACCTTATTTCTGTTGGGAGTTAGTTGGCAGTGACCCAAAGTATAGGGATCATTCCACTTGCACACTCAAGTTGTTTTGTAAGTAACATGGAAAAATCATTAAGTCAGGCTGCTGATCACTTGCTTCTAAGTAGATCAAGGATTGATGTTGAATTGAACCCGTAATCTCACATGTTAATGACATATGAAGACCGAGTGAATACGGTCGATAACAATGGTTAAAATACGTCTCAATGGTTAAAATACTTGTTCAGATGAATGTTTAAACATTCTCAATAACTCAATAAGAAATATAAACTGTGAATTGCTAAAAACTTCTCAAGGGAATCCGAGTGCAAGCAGTTAGAATAATTTGAACCGCTCTTTAATTACAAATATCAACCTCCATCTCTCCTTTTGCTAATATCTAAATGTAGCTGTCATCACTTTGCCTCGAACCCAAGCTAATAGGTTATGTAATCATCAAGACACTAACTTGCCTCGATTAGTGACCGTGTTGGTGACATGGGGATGGGGTCATCGGGCTCATTTGCCTTTCGAATATAAGTCACAAAAACAAAGAAGAAAAGAAAAAGCAACGAAAGGGACGTTTTAGGTTTGATGGAAGATGAAACAATTATTACAAAGCTGCAAGCTTTTATATGATGAGACGATAAAGTAGGATGAGTGATATAAACATTAACGAGTAGTGCATCCTAGCATGGGCGTGAATGATTGTGTCATTCGTGCCCGGTCCTCGACGCTTGGATAGGGCCGTGGATATAGGTTAGGTTTATACCTACGTAGGAAGGATAAAAATGTTTTCTTTTTCAGAATTGATTATAATATGGGATTCCTAATGATAGACTAATCTTGTATGTCGAAACTTTAAACAAACGGAAAAGCCTCTTTTTTATTTTCCACACTGGCATAAATATAATTTTCGAAATATCCCATGTCACTTACAGTGCACGGGTTTGTGATCACCATTAAAACACAAGAACATAATCCCTTTTTTTTTGTTGGGCTTTCCAGCATTATATCATAGCCGAAAACCCATCTCTTCATTTCTCATTTGATAATGGAATCGCTCGCATATTTTCGTTCATCTTATTCATAGTCAATTTTTCATAAGAAATAATTGTCTTTATCTCAAATTGTCCGATATATATATAAGAATCAAGCATAATTTAGATTTTTTTTGTTTTTCCATTATCTTAAATTCATTAAAAAATTGATTTTATTGTTGATCTAGTAAAATGTAGTTTATAGCTCGATGAAAACATAATAACGAGAGAATCACTTGTATCTAAAAATACGAAAGTACTGTGGAAAGGTCATCGGTTTTGGAACAATGTGAAGACGAAATAGAAGTTATCTTGATTTTAATATTTTCAAAAGCAATATCGATCCAATAATTCAATAAATCAAAAATGTTTGGTTAGATTTCGTTTTCGAGTGTCCTTGATTATAGGGGAAGAGAGACAACGTGGAATTCAAGAAGGACGAGAAATGAGGAACCACATAATGAATTAGTCCATATCTCGGGCATAACGGAAAAAGTGACAATTACCACAAACTAATTGACATCATATTTTATTTTTAGTAATTTGTGACTAACAAAGTCTTGTTGATTAATTGGTCTTAGGGGCCTATTTCAAGTCGGAGATCACGGTTCCATTCTCCCTACTTGCATCTCATTAATTCATTTGTGTTCTTTATTTTTCATAAGGTATATAAAACTAGCTCTAAACCCACTTGGCCCTGTCGTAACAATAGTTTAAAAGCCAGTCCGAGTTCTTGGGAATTAAGAACCAAGTCAATTCTCTCTAAAACCGATCTACAGCTGGTCCAGTTTTCAAATCTAACGGCCTAGTTTCTCCCTTCTAATTTGTTTTACAAAGAGATCGTTTGTATAAATTTTCACTCTCATGCACTTCGACTTGGCTCTTCTGACATGCATCTTCAAGCTTTCCTCACTCCGACCGACATAGTTCAAGGTAATTCTCTCTTTTTTTGCGTAGTTCAAGGTTGACCGCTCCTCCTTTGCATAGTTTTAGGTCAAACTCTCCGCGAAGCAAATTCATTTCCACTCTTCTAGTAAGGTCAATACCTATTCAAATAGAGCATACCTCATTGAAATTTATATTCATGAAAGCAAGTACTTCATTCAATAACAATCACGTCTAAGAAAGCATGCAGTAAAAACGGGTACTAATAATTTTCATAAAGAGATGGTGATGTCATAATTGAAATAAGAAACTTACTATATTGAAATCAATTGCTTTAGCCATTTTTTTTGAGATTTTTCATTTAACTTTGGCCCCAATGGTCTACGAGGCAAAGTACTATGGGAAATCACTACCAACACGATCAAACAAACAACACTTGCACGTGCCTTTTGTATTAGTAAATTTTTCATATAGTCAAAGTTGGCTTTTCTTATGACCCATATTAATAGAAGAAAATGACCAGTTATAAGATGAGAATTTTCTTCGAAAATGGAAGAACAAAAAGCTCTCGTTCATATTCCTTTACCAAAAAAAAAAGCTCTCGTTCATATTGGAAAAACAAAATACCAAATGGGTTCTTTTCTTCCTCCTCTTCTTCTTTTTGGTCCAATTAATGGGTTCACATCACAATATCTTGCATAAAAGGTAATTCAAATTTAATTCAGAACAAAAGGAGAAAAAAAATTAATTTTCATAATTTTCTGCTCGTTACAAACTGTCAAAACGACGGCGTCTCATGGCAAACCGTCGGCCAAATCCCTCTCTCTCTCTCTCTCCAGACTTTTCGTGTATTTTCACACTTTCCACCTTCTTACCCATCCTTTTCTCTTTCCTTCAGTTTGTTCTCACACAATCAATGCACTCTCTCTCCTTACAATATTAAACTGACCCAAACTCTCTCTCTCTCTCTCTCTCTCTCTCCTCTCCTCTCCTCTCTCCTGGTTTCATCTCTTTCCCCTGAGCTCTCCTCTGCGTGTGACCCCCGACGACCCAAATTCAACCAAGCGAAGGTACAGCGATCATCCAACACGCATTGCCCTCTTTTACTCCTTTAGCCAGCACCCAGTCCATCTCTTCTGGAATGAGACTCTGCATTTTGAATCTCTAGTGGTAGAAAGTTAGAAACCGTGAGCTCCTGAGCTGCTGCTACTCATCATTTGTTTTGGGTTCCAAAGGGTGATGTGCAAAGTTCCTTCCTTTTCTTCTTGCTTTGACCAGCAACGCTTGAGAGCTTGTGCGCCGGTCGCGGACGTAGATCTGGGTTTAGGATCTCTTTTCCGCTTCTTCTGTTGTCACCTTTTCGCTTTATGTCCTGATTTTGTTTACAGAACTTGGGTTTTTTCTTGATGATTGATGACTCCGGAAAGAGCGGTTTTTTTTTTTACTTTATTAAGTTGCCTTTCTGTTCTGGGTTCGAGCCGATCGCGGGCAATCTTCGGAAACAAGGAGAAAATCTTGGGCAAGTTGTCATCTTTGGGAGCCCATTGTTTTCGACCAGGAACCAGGCGGAGAGCGAGTCATTGCTTCTTGCACGACTCTGCTGTTCTTTACTTTCGTGTCTTTTTCTTGGAAGGGGATGACTTGGCGAATTTCGTGGTACATTGGTCGAGCTGTTGTTCTCTTTCTCTGGCTCTCTTCGATTTCGTTTTTTGACTAAGCCAATGCTTTTGTTTCGTCGTTTTCTGCTTTACTCTGTTTGCTTTATCTCCTCTTTTTCCTTTTTCTCTCCAGTGGAAAACTAAAGTGCGTGCATTTTTTCTCGCTCCCTCTATTTCTTTGGAAAAAGTTTCCTTGCGAAAAAGTAAAATTGGCCAACTAGTTGACATAGATTTGAAATTTGAAAAAAAAAAAAAAAAAGGCAGAAAATCTGTTCAAAATGATCTTGAATGTTTATCTGTTTGCTAAACTGTTCTTGCTGGCTTTGTAATTTATTACACTAAACTTTTTCATTTCACTTTCTTTTCTTTTGCAGCTTTCTCCCCTCCTTTTCAGGCTGTAAGCTATTGATCTTAAAAACTTGTCTCTCACACTTATTAAAAAAAAAAAAATCTTGATACCCAAGAGAGTGTTTTTTTTTTTTTTTTTGGTAAGAACCCGAGAGAGTGTTATGACTCACAAAAACTGGAAATGTTCTGATTTCCTCTGTCATCCTTCTTCTTGAAGGTAAAAATCTGAGGCAGCATCTTTAAATCTGTGTGCGGGTGAGGGGAAGGAAAAAGGGGAGGGGGGGGGGGGAGGTTGATATGGAAGATGGGGAATCGCGGGGTTTAGTTTTCTAGTAACTTTTATTGCAGATTTCTCTGCTTTTATTAATTATTTATTTGTAGAGTCTTAATGGGTATTATATTTGCTTTGCATATGCATGTCCTGACCATTTGACTTGGATAAGTGTGAAACCAGATCAAGGACAAAAGATCAGGACAGCCATTGAGTATATTCTATTCAATGGTTCACATGGACTATTTATTGAATGTCATGTTATTCCTTTTATTGAGTGTCCTCTACTTGCAGCCAACTTTGGGTTCTACAATGAAAAACATAAACCAATACAATTAACTAGTGTTTTCTCGCTCTCTTCAGTTTGTTGCATTATCAAGTCAGAGTCATCAGCACCAAAGCAGCTACGTTCATCTTTATCTATAATGAAGAGATTCCTATTTTCTCTCGTGAGATGTGATGGGCCATCCTTTCATGTGCAAAGATCTTTGGTGCTTCTATGATCTATTCTCCGGGGTTGACTAATTCCTTTTCTCACTCAAGATCTGGCCTGTGAAAGGAAGAACCTTGTTTCATTTTCGATCGGATGCGTCTTTTCTTGAGCTGATCAAATGGGTGGCTGTGTGTCGACCAGTAGTCGGAGCACTTGTAGTAGCGGGAGCAATGGAGAGACGACATCGCCTCCTTGTATGGGATTCGGGTTTTGCGGGCAGAAAAGAACAAAGAGAACTTATTCAGAGCGTCATGTTGCACTGCAGCATCTACCTTCTATACCCAACCGGGTTTTCATGAATGGAAAGAGCCGAACTTCGTGTATATTTACTCAGCAGGGGCGGAAGGGCATAAATCAGGACGCGATGGTTGTGTGGGAAGTGAGTAATTCCTTCATCGTCGTCTCATTAGAATTGGGTATAGCATCAATATAGTGTTCTGAATATCGTTTCTGTCTTGAATTTGTTGTGTGAAGGATTTTATGGAAGAAGATATGACGTTTTGTGGTGTTTTTGATGGCCATGGGCCTTATGGTCATCTTGTTGCCCGCAAAGTGAGGGATGTCCTTCCCGTAAAGCTTCAATCATTTTTGCACTCCTGCAATTCCAAGCAAAACGAATCGGGCTTAACCTGTTTCAGTGGGAATGCAAGGAAAACCGATGCAGGTGATTGTGAGGATGATGGCACGGCAGAAGACAAGCTGAATTCTTTATGGAGAGAGGCCTTCTTAAAGTCATATAAGGCTATGGATAAAGAGCTCAGGTCCCATCCTCACTTGGATTGCTTCTGTAGTGGCAGCACAGCTGTGACAATCGTTAAACAGGTATAGATGCATGGCACCAAATGCTGGCTAAGCTTTTCCTTCTTCCTTCCTTTGTATGTAATTCTAGTGTTTTGCAAGCCACATAATCCAGGTTTATTTTGGCTTTAGGGTTTGAATCTCTTTATGGGATATATTGGCGACTCTCGGGCAATCCTAGGATCCAAGGACAGTAATGATTCAATGGTGGCGACCCAGCTCTCTGTGGACATGAAGCCAGATTTGCCTAGTATGTCTAAAGTTTATGTAATTTATAAATCTTGAGCCTCCTCCCTCTCCTTTGCATTGGCGGCCATTGAAATCAGAAGATTATTGGCATGTACTTTTTGTGGAATGTTTTATTTGATGATACTTTATGCAGGAGAGGCTGAAAGGATCAAACGGTGTAAAGGCAGGGTATTTGCATTGCAAGATGAGCCTGAAGTGTCTCGGGTTTGGTTGCCGTTTGATGATGCCCCAGGGTTAGCAATGGCTAGAGCTTTTGGTGATTTCTGTTTGAAGGAGTATGGCGTAATATCAATACCTGAATTTTCTCACCGGGTGCTTACAGAAAGGGATCAGTTTGTCGTCCTTGCTTCAGATGGGGTAAGGTCATTCTAGCTAATTTTTCCCTTGTCATTCCATTATTCATTTTTTTATTCCCACATATCTTTTGCTTGTAGAATATGTGTTCAAGTAGTGATGACTGTTTCTTTTGTACTTTTATCTGGTTATCGGCAGCTGCTAGATTATCTAGCAATTTTTTCTTGCATCATGTGAAACAATTAAAAGCAACATAAATAGATGCCAAGCCAACTACAGATGCAGCCTGAATAACGTGTGAAAGAGGATTATTCATTTCGATTTGTTGATGGTTTCAAATAGTCACATTCGTGAGCTTGATTTTTAATATGTCTGATTCATGACTAAACGTGCCAGGCTGAAGTTGAACTTAATATTTCAAGTTCCATGCACAAATAGCACTAATGTTCAAATGTGGTCTTTTCGCAGGAGCAATTTTGTTTACTTCCACCAATTTTGTCATGTATGTGAACGTAAACTCATGATGTGGCAATACAAATGTACTTTTGTGAATTTGTCTAAGTTCATAAACTGAGAGCGGATAAAGGATGAAGTGACTATATATTCGAGAGGTTTTTCTGTGATAGATTACTCCCACAAACTACATCTACATATTGCACAAAGAAAAGAGAAACTACATCAAGATTTGAGTGCAGTAGGCATAATATGATTCATGTCCATTCTCCTTATGATTAAAGCTTCGGGCATTTACCCCATCATTCTGTTGGTTGATCTGTACTTCAAAATGGGTCTTTGCTTGTTGTCCATTGCTTCCAAATTTTGAATATTGATGATGGGCTGCAAGCCGAAGACCATTATATAGGCTCATGAGGTAATGTAATTTCCTTAGATGCTTTATCTGACTAAGAATAATCTTTCAGTTGAAATATGAGATTGCGGCCCACAGCTAATATATCCGATTCTCTTCATGACATGTTTTGGGCGACTAGTGGGACTAATCTATCGAAAATCCTGAGCAAGTCATGAGAAGTTAATACTGCCTTCAGTTGTGCATGTGTAAATAGTTATTTGTGATCTTCTCTCTTGGTATATCATTAAAAAAAGTGTGTATAACCTAGTACATTTTTGAATTATCTGATGTTAAAAGCAGGTTTGGGATGTTCTTAGCAATGAAGAGGTGGTGGAGATAGTGGCTTCTGCTCCGAGCCGGTCATCAGCTGCAAGGATCCTGGTGGATTCAGCTGCCCGGGAATGGAAACTCAAGTACCCAACTTCAAAAATGGACGACTGTGCTGTTGTTTGTTTGTTTCTAGATGGAAAAATGGACTCAGAATCTGATTATGAAGAGCAAGGTTTTTCCTCGGCAACCTTACAGAGCAATCACTCAGGCAATGCATTAGAATCAGATGATGGGCAGAAGGCTGAGCCATCTCTGCAGAGGAACTTCACAGTAAGATCCTCAGAAGAAAGCGATAACTATGGAAAGATCCCTGTAGAATCTGAAGGAAATGGGGAACCTGTCGCAGCTGAAGACCAGGACTGGTCGGGTTTGGAAGGTGTCACGCGAGTCAACTCGCTGGTCCAACTGCCCAGATTTTCCGAGGAAAGGCCAGTTCTTTGAACTGTGATTTCCTGGATGAATGTGGGACAACTCTTTGTAACTGTAACATATCCGATTTTGTGCCTCAAAAAATCCCGAGGGAGGAATGGATCTTCCAGGATTCATGATGGGCTTTGTGTAGAACAGCTTCTTTTGAGTGAATTATTTGCATGAGCATTCATTCTGTTGTATTTTGCTCTACATGTGGAATTGTTCCCCGACTAAATACCTTTTCAGGAGGGTCGAGAAATTTATTGCTAATTCGGGTAAGAACCTGACAGGTGTTCCCAGCAAATGGATGACTGAAGAGCATGAGAACAAACAGAACACAGGTAGAAGCGCCCTTAAGAAATTCACTTGCCAGATTAACAGGCGTGGATGCTGCACGACAGTAGACTTGCTATAGGTTGATCTTTACACTTATTAAATTGCTCTCCCACCAATTAAACAGCGTAAGGCCCCCAGATCCGAGTTAAAGATGATGTGAAACACACGAATCAGCATTTGTCATCCGTTATAGATTGAAAAATAGTCAGCGAAGTACGTCTGAAATTAGAGGAAATTTGCATGATCCAGCAAGTAAGAACCTAGGCATAGCCGCTTCTCATGTATGGTCTATTTACATCTGCACCCTGAGAACCAGTTGTGCACTATCCAGAAGCAAGCAAAAATTAAATTCTCTTCAAGCGTGTCGATTTTGTTCGCATTGGTTTTGCCCACCTCAACAACCTTGATGTACTTAGCACCTCCTTTCTCATCTGTGATTCCATTCCGTTCTTCGAACATTATGCAGAAAGCACAATCAATTAATGAATCAAGGACAATCTCCCAGCATATACTTACAATCAATTAATGAATCAAGGACAATCTCCCAGCATATACTTTAACCAGCAGTAAGTATTGGATTGACTCTGTTACATAGTCTGCAGATCTTAACATCATCGACATTCTCCCAGTCCTAATACACAAAAGTAACCTTCAACTACTTCATGTTTCAGAAGTCATTCTTGACACAGTACAATGCAAATAGTCCATAACCAAACGTTGCTATTTTTCAGCTCTAACAGTAGAAACTAATACCCTCAGAAAAGAGATAAAGAATGTGATCCTGAATAGAAGAAACAAGTAATTAAATCCTCAATCTTTCTCAAAATTTCCCACATAACACTCTGATTGGATTTCTCCACAAGAAACATACAATAGATTTATATGCCCTGACTCTCCATAATCCCATAAGCCCAGTGCCCAGCAGCTTCAAATTCAAATCATACTGAAAGCCTACATCTGCAGTTTCAAATAAAAATGAACGAGTCAATGATAAATATGATGCAACAAAGAGTTAATTAATGACACACTGAATCCTAATGAGAGTCACTTTAGAGTCCAGACCTTCAAAATGAACTAAATATAACCAAAGGCAAAGCCTGGCACGTGTTATCCTTTCTCTGAAACAATATGCAGTAATTGTGAAATACTAAGAGAGAAAATGCATCGGGTCTTTTACATGCCAAGACCTCGACATAGGCAATAAGACGAGAAACGTGAGTCGCCGATCTTACATTTATTATGATTTATTCATTTTCAGTCAATTTAAGTCAGCAAGAAAAAACAGACAGCCAAGATCATCATCAGAATTTCCCAATTCAAATTGAACAGATCTCTTTTCTGTTTTCAATTGTAATGAATAGCAGCTATAGCTAAATCTCACGTTCAAATGGCAAAGGTAGATCGATCATATCCTCACTGATAAATTTAGATTACTGAGGAGTTTTGCAGAAAAACAACAAAAGAAGATTTCAGGTAATTTACTTTGATTTTTCTCATGTTTGGAAAAGCTATAGGGAGAACCCCTTTGTATTATAGGATTACTTCCGTCGACCCTGTTAGAATTTGTTGGATCCATTAAATTAACAGACATGATGAGGTAACTTGGACGGTACCTTTTAATCTAAGTAGACTTTTAGCATCTGTATTCATTAACCTTTGATAAGATTGTAATGTGGATCATGCCTCCAAGATCTAAACTTCGTTCTATCTAGACTTGGGGGAAAAATACGGACTTATACATTATCGAGAGGCCAGCCTACACAACTTTTAAAAAACACAGACGACTTCTAGTAATTTCACCAAAAGCCGGCGGATGTTAGAGTGTAAATGACCAACTGACCATCAAACTTAAAAACCTTACTATTCTCCTCTATAATTTTGGATAAAATCATTTCTCAAAGCAGAATAGAATTGCCATTCGTATGATAAGCTAATCGAAGTCTGTTGCTCACCCATCCTAAATATATACAATGAAATCAACAATACAAACTATCCTAGAAGTAAAAGCTGCATTCTTTCGCATAAAGATGAAAGACCACAACTGTCCTGAATATTGCACATGACCACCACAGAGTTAGACCTTGCTAAGAAAAAGTATGCTGAACAAATGAAAGCGCGAGGACTTTGCAACAATATGTGTAAAAATCAGCAAACCAGCACAGCATCAGAGTTTTACTGTCACCTAATAGCATATACAGCTTCTTGAGCTAAGAAGGATCTACCATGTGCTAAGTTGTTCTCAGCTACAAAACGTGACATCAACTACCTTTGCTGCTCATCATGTATGAGCCGCTAGAATCATAGTACTCTTGGCAGATTATCAACTTGGAAATATCAAATGGAAATGAAACCTCTGGTTAAACCCCAGTTAATCAATCCAAATTATAAGGCAACCGCCAACGTCTTTGAGATTTAAGATAGATGCACAGAGAAACATCGAATCGTCGACCGAAAATATGTCGACGACGACATTTAACATCACAGATCACTTCAATCACGCCCCCGAGGTGCACATCAATGTCGACGCGCTCATTGCGTCGACGGTTCCGGAAATCCCAAGGAATTTACCTCATCGCGGCGGCGGGAACGAGGCACGGACCGAGGAGAGAGAGAGAGAGAGAGGGCGGGGGTTGGGGTGGGGGTGGGGCCCATCAGAGGCCGGCCATCTTGTAGAGGATGAAGCAGAGGAAGCAGAAGAAGATGAAGAGGAAGAGGTAATCCACGAAGACGAAGAAGCTGGTGCTGCCGTGGTTCCGCTTCCTGGCCTTCGCCTTCGGCTCGTCTTCGAGGGGCTCCAGCTTCGCCATTTGGGGAAAAAGTCGTGAAGAGGAACGGCCGATTTGCAGAGATCTGGATGGGATCTCCAATGGCGAGGTTGACGATCTTCGGGGAATCAGATTGCAATTTGCGCGCTTCTTGCGGTGATTGCGGGAATCGGGTTTTGGGCCTTTGGTGGCCCATTGGCGATCTAAGGCGGGGAGGCCCAGGCCCAGAATGCGGCTTTTCTTTTTTCTTTTTTATAAAAATAATATGAACAACGAGGAAATCCAATTTAGATAAATAAAGTATACTTGTCGATTTAATCCTCCCCCGCCCCTCTTTTCTCTTCCTTTGCAATGTGTCGCACGTCATGTCCCCAGAAAAAGTGTTCCATGTCCGGACGCGACATCTGCATCCTTTGGTTTAGGCGAGTCCTCGATCAGATTGGCTCTTGCAACTGGACTGCAAGGTCGTGGCACTATCTATACTTTGCCTCTCAACGAGTCTGTTGGGTCTCTCTTCATGAAACGTGACAGGCCAAATATCATATGGTACCACTTGACAAGCTACGTGTAACTATAGGGGACAGTTATATTTACAAAAATTATTATCGCAATGCTTCAAGATGCCTCCATTACGGTATGCATGTTTTTCCTCATACAAGATGTAATGAGATGTGAATGCCTCCATCATGATTTAAAATTTGATTTCACAACAACAATGTTTTACGGATGCATTTGGTTAAGTTTTTCTTATAGACTTTGGTCCTTTAAAGTCTCTTAAGTGGGAGTCAAGTGTTAGGCAAAAAAAAATTGGACCATCTTAAGGAAATATTAATTATAGAAGCCATAGACTACTTTGGGCTTTCGGCAATTTCAAAAAGCAACTTTAGTGATTGCAATTGATTTGATTTTTAGGAAAACCTTTTGGAGAAACGCGAAGGATTTTAAGTTAAAAATTATTTTCAAAATGTTAGTAGTGTGATATAAAATTGCATTATGAAGTAATTTTGATTAAATGCTATTAATATCACACTTATAAAATGCCTTTGGCTATTTTTTTTTTATTCTTAAAAAACCGAACCTCAAATTCTTCATTGAACGCCGATGATCAACGCTTTGAGTTGCACAACCTAAGGCAACCCTTGGCAAGGGCCACTTAGGATTGCGCAATTTCACACAAGGCTTGCTATCGCTAGATCTAGCATTGCTTGCGTCATCGCACTAGTTGGAAAATTGTGAGGACATTTCCAGAATTTCAAAAATGTAGCGATAACAAAATGAAGGAAAAAAGTGTACTAGCTTTTCGAAAATGTTAAAGTCCAAAATTGATACAAAACTGCCTTGGGGCTAATGGTTTTCAGAAAATTTTGGGAATACAATCGATTTGCGTAAAGCTTTCCAAAAGATTTGTCAAGCGCCTGCTAAGGCTTTTTAGAGGCCCAAAGGCCTTTGGAAAAAGTTGCCGCCGATCACAGCCAGCTTTAACGAACTTTTTTCTCCAACTTTGCCCTCACTAGCATTTTCGAATTCCTATTTTGCCCTCATAAAGGCAACTGTTCAGCTTCTCCGTTAAGAAATCGA
Organism: Eucalyptus victrix; assembly: GCA_016097545.1. NCBI lineage: Eukaryota > Viridiplantae > Streptophyta > Magnoliopsida > Myrtales > Myrtaceae > Eucalyptus > Eucalyptus victrix. The sequence goes on along the minus strand of CM027845.1, from coordinate 10,180,606 downwards.
GCGAGAGGGAAGGGAGAAGGTCCTTTCATCTTCCTCCACTTGCACGGCAAGTCGAATCGTCGAAGAACGAAGCGGATGGCGAGCGCGGTGGTGGTGAACAAAGGTCCATCGTCGACCTCGACAAGTCCCGCTCAGTCAAAATCCCTCATCTCCTCCTCCCTCGAAGCTCCAGACTCCTCCTTCCTTGACCGAGAGTCCTCCCACCCCGGCCGCAAATCCTCCTCCGCCGCCGCCGAGCGACGAGCGAGATCTGGGTTTCGCGGTCTCCGGCGACTCGGCATCGGAGGTCACGGCAAAGCCTTGGCGTCTTTGACCTCGGGCCGCTCGAGGGCCAGCGGGATATGGATTGGGTTGCGTGTACTCGGACGAGCGAGGGACAAGGAGGTCACGCGACCCTAGGGCAAGGGGGTCGCCTCGAGTGGGCCGCTTCAAGGCCAGCGAGATCCGGGTTCACCGGCTCCGTAGCTTCCAATTTGCTCCCCGTTCGCCCTTGTCCTTGTCCTTCTCTTTTCTGTTTTTACTTTCCAAAAAACGTCTTTACAAAAACTCTAAGCATATAATGTTCACCAAGTGCCTCTGCATTTCTCCAGATGCCGAACCAAATGCCAGCTGCAGAACCTCGTAGCATGTTTGAGGAAACTTCTCGTGTTTCATTCATCAGATGACGTTCAAAATTTCTCAATGTCTTTCTCTACTTACGTTGAAGTTCTGTTTCTCCAAAAAATGGAAAGAAAAAGTAGAGAGATATAAGTTTCTTGACGGGGGCGGGAGGGAGGACCGGGCTTCTCTGTAGCCCATCTAAGCTCCTTTTGTCTTGTCTCCTCTACAATTTTTTTCAATACGAGATACGACATTCGGGCATCCGAAATACGATGAGATGGAACCTGAGCACGACGTGGTATAAACCTACGGGTAAAAGCAGGACGGAATCTTGGTTCCTCTCCGGAGCAGCCTGCCAGGTTCTGCAGAAAAGGACGAGATGGATAGGGAGGAGGGATTGACGGATGGACGGATGGATGGGCAAAGCAAGCAGAGATCGTGCTCGCTGTATCAATGGGCCCCACCGTGGCTGGGCCCCGCATCTCCATCCGATGGCGGAGAGAGGAGGAGATGGGTTGGGGGGGGGGGGCCGGCGACCCGCGTTGGTGTCAGAAAAACACGACAAGCCCAAGAAAGATTACGGGTTTGCTCCCTTTCGCCATGAAAAGTAGAGAAAGACGAAATCAAAAGCAAACGGCGCGGAACAGAGGGAAACAGTGTCCAAAAGAGAGGTCCCTCACGTGAGCCCCAAAAACTCGTCACGGGTCACATCTGACCCCTGACCATACTGCTCTATACCGTCACACACGATTCCCGACTCCATCCTTTCGCACGGCACGACACGATACGATACAACCACGATACACGGTTGAATCGATTTGGGCTCAGAATAAATGGGTTCATAATAATAAAAATCGGGTCTTGTCCACTTCCTCACGTCTAGAGACAAATCAAGATGTGATTTGACACATTTCAACTTAAAATGTATTGAATTGTCATTTATTTCGATGAGATACAATTAGGCATGTGTAATACTCATGTTTCAATGTCTTCTTACTTGTTAAAAGTTTAACAAAATAACAACCATGTCGGCAAGAATAGAAAGTGGAGTAAGGACGTTTTTCGATGTAATGTGAAGTGAAATTAGTAGACCCTAGACTTCTGATGTGCTTGTTAGATGATGAGTGTTAGTCTTGTATTTTAATTTGAGTCACGAAAAAGGTAAGATCTCCATGTCATGTGGTGAGGGGGAAATGATGTACCCAAATCCTATAGAATATTCACATAGGCCAACAATAGGCTCTCATCTTATTCCCACAAATCCCATCAAATCTTCACAGGGATATGACATTATTAGTGGCATTGCTAATGAGTTAGTGTTGCCCAATGCCTCAACATCTCACTTTTACGACCAATTTTTTATTCTCATTCAAGTCCCATCGGTATCGACCATATCTAAATAATTATTTTTTTATCTCATTAATTTATTGAAAAAATTATCAATTTATTTATAAATCTAATGTATGGATGACAATTTGATCATAAATTTCTCGATTTTACTAGTTGAATTATACAATTTCATATATATTTCTAATATAATCATTCTTATCAATTATGCAAAAAATTCTTGACATAGTGGTATGCCACATAAGACAATTAGTGATAATTAGGCGAAAACTAATCAGAAATATTATATTGAAAATTTGCGCAAAGATTAAAAAATAAATTAGCAAGATTTGAAAGTTGATAACAAAATTAATATCCATGCAATAAGTTAAGGATTGATTGAGTAATTCTTCAATTCTCCTCAAATGTAACCCCGATAATAACAGGAACTAGTATACACCATATTATTATATTTATTTTACCATATCGAATCAATCTCATGTTAGAAAATAATGGATTTGGCCTCCCAAAAGTATGCAAATCCATATTCTTTACAATGCAATGGACAATGATTCTTTCCACCACATCAACCAAACAGGAAAATCCATTATGAGATTTCAAAAAGAAAAATGATATTGGGTTTGGGTCTCTGAGAGGGGGTGCAAAGATAAGGTTCTAGAATTAAAGGGAAAAAGCATATATTTTCGGGTAAAGTGTGATTAATGAAAAAGGCATTTATTTTGTAATTCGACCAAGAAAATCATGACAACAAAAAAGCCAAACTAGAGGTGCTTTCTAGAGTTTTAGGAAAGGAGGAAAAAGAACTTTGGTTCTTTTTTAAAGAGTGGCTTAACTACCATCATGTCTATCACTACGTTACATGTGCTTGGAATTGGTGAGGAGGAACTGCTAATTCGAGCCATTGGTTTGGAGATTTTGATTAATCAACTCCACATGTATGAGATAAATAGCAATACAAGCAATTCATTTTATTCCCCACAATAAAAAGAGTTCGATATTTACGCTCATAATAAGTACTCAAATCGCAAGGTCTTGTGCTTAGTGTAATCTTAAGAGTGAGCAGTCACATTCATCACATGATACATAAAGTTTCATATAATATATATAGACGAAAATTTAGCTGAACGAAAAGGATGGTTGTCGGATTTTTCATTCTATAAAGAGGATGACTACGATTTATAATAATATCATACGTGGTCACTAACTAAGGTTTATTTAATTTTTTTTAATTATTCATCTTTCATTGGACATTATTCGAATCTAAAAGGCCCCCATTCCCCCCTTGGCAAGGGAATAGCTAGGTATAAGGCCTAGATGTCCCTCCCATGTGTCCCCTTCATGGGGCAGAGAGAAAGCGATCATGTCGACCATTTCGTGCGTTACGACGAGCGATTACCGATGAATTAATGAATATAATTTTATCATCGTTTCATGATTATGTGTGCAGAAAGACCGCATCTTTCCAGACGGTCCAAGGATCCCAGTCGGACTAACGAGAGAAAGTATGTATCTCGATGGACGACCGGTTCGAAAAGCCATATGTATTGTTTAGTATGTGGTTAGTTTACCTTTGATTAGATAAAAAGAATGATCGATAGCGCTAGTAATACAAGAAATCCTAAAAACTTAGCAATACAACAAATACGCCGAGAAATTATCCAATTAGTTGTAAACCTATTATATAGACCCTAATTTAGTTATAAAAATTTTAATTTTGTCAATTCAATCTTAATTTTTGTGCGAAATTCTAATATAGTTGTTTTTGTCACTTTTCAAAGTAAATTGTCAATGTGTTGACTCAATCATCGCCGGCTATTCAAAGTGACATATCCTCATGTTAACAATTTTCAGCAAAAAATTAACCGAAAAAAATTATACTGAAATTTTGCACAAAGATTTAAGGCTAAGGATGCATTCATTTTACAGAAAATGAGTGATTTGATTAATATAATTTAAAAAAAGATTGCTTATATCATTTAGAAAAACTAGTTAAAGGAAAATGTTTTCATCATTGAAAAACAATCTACATCTAACTATTTTCACAAACGATGAAATTTTTTTTTCCATTCACTTATTTTTGTAAGCCCGGTTTTGACTTGATTGTGCAAATATAAAAAAGATTTACCTTGGCGGGATATTAAAAAAGGATTTAAGCTCGACCTTAAAGCACAATTTCAGTCGTAACTTTTAAAGCTAAAAATTAAGAAGATCACAGGAATCTCCACTTTTAAATAATGAAATTGGTTACCAATTCACTCTCCCAAATTATTAAAAAAGAAAAGAAGCTCCATTAAAAGAAAAATTATTAAATAGTGTCTCAGTACATTCACGAATCACTAAAAAAAAAAAAAATCAAATTTAGGAAATTGTATCGTTCGCATAAACTGAATTGCATCGTGCGTAGTGGACATAAAAAAGAAAATAGATTGTTCATATCGAGCACCTATAATAAGTATTCGATAAGCTCCGTAGGTATTGCTAAAATAGAGTAATATTGACCTTGGAAATAGCGTCTCTCTCGTGAAGTTGTTTTCTTTTCACTGCAAACCAGCTAAAGCGCCCTCTCTCTCTCTCTCTCTCTCTCTCTCTCCCCCTTTCTTTCGTGAGCGAGCTTTTTTATGTACTTCTTCAGCCTCCTGGTGAGGCATCCCTAGTTCTCCGGGTTTTCGAGCGAAGATAGCAAATGGGTGGAGGCGAACACTACCCCGGATGGGGCTCGGCGGAGCCGTCGGCGGCGGTGGAGTCGGCGGTGGCGCCGGAGACGACGTACGCCGAGAGGGAAGGCCGGTGGACGAACTTCGACGACTCGGTGAACGCGGTATCGTTCGGGTTCGTGGCCACGGCCATCCTCATCTCCATGTTCCTCCTCATGGCCATCTTCGAGAGGTTCCTCAGGAGCCGGACGAGTTCGCCGTCGCCGTCGCCGTCGGGTTCTTATCCTGGCCGGAGCACGACCGGTTTGGACGTGGAGTCTCAAGTGGAGCTGCCTCAGAAGCCTCATCACCCCTCTTCTCCCAAAGTAAACTCTCTCTCTCTCTCTCTCTCTCTCTCTCTCTCTCTCTACTTTGTGTTTGACGGTTAGTGGGGAGATAATGCAAATACGTATACTTATTTTTTCTAGATATAGCAGATATATGTACATATATATATTCTTGAATACATGTTTTTATCCATAATTAAAATCTAGCATGACCTACGGAATTTCTTCTTTCGTTCATGTTATGTTTTAGATGGCAAAGGTTTCTGCAAGCGTGAAAGATAATTAGGGTTTGTCTTATGCATTGGTTTTGGTGTTCAGTCCCAATTAACTAACCCTAAAAATTCATTATCATAGCAATGAAGGCAGTTTTTATTTTTAATTTTTTTTTGGGTGATTTTCTAGTTATAAGTCTCGAGACAATAATCCATGTTGTCCTCATGCGGATACAAAAATCCTGGCGTGCATAAGCGGATTTCCTTCCCAACTCCAAGCAAAAAAACAAGATAAATAATTGTGAACTCGCCAATCAAATTAGATCTCGGAAATCTAGCGAACATCTTCACGTGCCTATCAAAATCTTCCATACTAACCCAGGTTAGATTATTGTTTGTTGTTTTCTGGCTTGACTTTCTAATTACTATCTAATTTCTAGTTCCACACCTAATCTCTCTTTTTCTAGTCTTCGCATTTAATTCCGCCGTCGCTAAATTCCATTTAGTGAGTTGTAATACGACGACGGCCCTTTTTTCCACAAACCTCGCCGGTCTTAATTTATCGACTTTTCTCACGTTGGGTGCAATCGATGTGGTTAAAATCATACTATTTAATGTTAAGCATGCTTAATAAGTATGTGGAGACATTAGTCTAAATGCAGATCTTTCATTAAATATGGGTGTCTTGATTGATCGTTTCCAAGGCCCTTATTTATATTTGACGTGCTCCGGATTTCGCGCTCCCTCTGTGCCTTGCCACTCCCTAACTGCTCCTGTTAAAATATTTAGGGATTTCGGTATGTCCCCATGTTCGTTAGAAATGAGGTTGTATTTACTATATTTCATGTTGCTCTTCCCTAACTATACGGTGGAATTATTAATTGGCATGGAGTTTATCTCGAATAGAGGCTATCATAGTTTGGATTATCGAGTCAGTCCTAAAGTTTTGCCCTAGCATGCCTTACAAATCTTAAATACAAGTTTTGGGCAGGGCTGGGCAGGGCTGGGCAGGGCTGGGGCGGGCTTTCTTGCTCATACACGCTTACCCAAAAAAGTCGTCGGGCCCCTGTGGCTCGAGCCGAGCCTCGACGAGCCCTGGGTCACTAGACTTGTGATCAGTTCTAATCTTTAACTGGCTCGAGAACCCTTTTCAGAATATGATATAGTTTAACATATATCTAGCAAAGTATATGCCATGTTTCTTGTATTATACGTGTATGCATCAGATCTTGCATGGAGCAATAGAAATCTGCTCGGTATTTTAGGCGAGATTTCTCCAACTTATTTCCCCGTTTTCTGCATTGGAGTCCGCTAATGAAAATCCCTTTCTTATTTTGTTATCCTAATGGGATCTTGACTGGTTTACACGTTCGAGCAGATGAGCGTGTATGCAAATGGAGTATCGGTGCTGATGCCCGGAGAGCAGATACCCACCTTCATTGCGCACCCCGCTCCTCCTCCTCCTCCTCCTCCAACCCCTCCTCCGCCCTCGCAGCCGCCGCCTGCTCCTTGTCCTCGAGAGCCCATTTCTCAGCCTCTGCATCAACGGCACGACCATTCCTTGTACCTCCACTGTCTTTCAAGATCCATTGGGAGGTAGCAGCAGAGACCCGTCGACCAGAAACTTGTGTTGTATAGCTGATCAGATCCACTGACACGTGCATGACGAGACGGACCGAACCGCTGATACAGTGTCTCAGCTGAGCAGATGCTTTCCGAAGCAAGCGAGAACGGTCGAAACATAAACGTGTGAATGCTGATGTACGGTGGTCAAAAGGAACCGCTGGTTTCTCGACTCTCTCTCTTGCTCTTTTCCCAGTTGATTCCACTTCGGCGGCCATCGAAAATGTGAAAGGAAGACTCAAGAAAAGTCTTCTATCACCGAATGGACCCTCTCATTTCTGAGTGTCTGGAGAGACCCTTCTTCAAGTTTCTTCTCTTGTTTTGCATTTGGGTGACATCTGTACTTAATCTTGGGCCAGAGGTTTAGACATTCAGCATACTTCAATTATCAGTTTCGAGTTTATCAGATAACTTCGCAAATGAATTTCTGCGCAAATGAATTTCTGGTTCCCTCGTAATGAGATTTTCGGCTTCACTGCTCGTAGCTCTAGCTGGAGATGCTGCTGGTTAAGATGCTTTTTATCGGCAAGCCGCAATGAAATTAAGGGCAAATCTAGGGATGCTCTTTGCTGAACTTGGTTGCCTAGTGAATTTCGACATTTGATCTTGTAGACCCTACGGGAGCTCTACATGATCCATCAGTTGAGATCACTCAATCCATTACATATTGAGTTCTAGGTAAAAACTTATCCAGTCATCTCCAATGAAATTTCAAAGAAAAAACTCTATTCTCATGCTTTTTTCTAGGATAATGACTTTCAATTTACCTTGCCAAAAGCAATGCATATTATTCACGAGAAATCGATAGTACTATTGCAAACTACGCCAATCAATTTCAATAAGAAACATATATCTTGCGAATCACATGATTTGGTTGCATTTTCATTTTCAAGATAAGTGCATCCATCATAACCCACTCTATAAAAGCAAATGAAATCACCTCCTCGATTAGTAACACGTTTTCAACCTATCACGCGATATAAATCATCGAGCAAATTTTATTTTCCTCAATTTATGCAAATGCCCAATGCCACATTTGGCCCATGTGATTGAGACCCTCGATCAAGCCCCAAACCTGCTTTTGCTTGTGGAAGCCACCCTGCACACAATCCAAGGCGAAGATCCTCAAGCAAAAAGACAGATTGGGGCCTTGTACGCATGATAGTTCCACCACCCAAACTCCAAGAAAGAGAAAGCAAACGGGTCTCTTTCCCTTTCCCTCCTCCCATCCCCATAAAGGCAGCAGCAAAAGAGCCAAGAGGACCATACGATTCGCACATCCCCATGCCCACGAAACATCAATCTCAAAGGAGGGAGCTAAGACAGATAAATCTCATATATACTTACAAAAAGACACCGTTCTACATTTTTTGAGTTTTGGCCCGTTGGGAAACCTCACCGAATCGAGAATTACCAACATGGTGCTGTTCCTCTCTCCGACCAGTCCATGTCAATGCAGCAGCATCACGATCACGTGTTGAGCAAAAATCCTAACGAGGAAAAAACATGTTGCCGTGGGGACTCAAAGGAAAATGAAGCACTCCAAGGACACGAGCGGGTTGTCCAGAGATTCGTTCCCCTGCTCCGGCACGGCGCCCCTGTGCTCCTCGCCGCCCTTCCTTTCTGCTGCGCTCTCGGCGGCCGGATCCTCCCTGCCCTCGCCCTTCCCCGGCCGGTCGCCGGCGCTCCCGGCGGCCCGCTTGGCGGGGCTCCACCCCATCGCGCCTGCGCCCGCCTCGCTGGCCCTCCTTGTCGCCGGTGAGCTCGACCGACGGCGGGACGTCTCGCCCGGATCTCGCCTGGGCACGCCGGAAGGAGACCCCGCGTTCCGCTGCTGCGTGGCCGCCGTCCTCGCCCGGCCCGCCTCCCTGACCCGCCCTCGACCCGTACCCGTGACGCCGGCCAGGTTCCTCTTCGCCGGAGACGGGGACCTGTTGACCCCCCTCCTCTCCCCTCCGCCGCCGGCGAGGTCCCCCGCGTACGGCGGCCGCTTCCTCGGGACCTTCGCCGGGGATCTGCTCTTCAGCCCCTGCCTCACCTCGCGCGACTCCCTGCTGGTCACCTCCGCGTCTCGCTTATCCGTGGCAGTGGTGGCCGTGGTCGCCGTCGACAAGCTCTCGGTGACGCTGTACATCTCGGAGTACTCCGACACCACCTCGGCGGCCTCCTCGAGCTTGCTGATCAGGATCTTGGTCTCGGGTCCGTCTTCTTGGAGCTTGGGGGCGGCGGTGGCGGGGGCGGGGCCTCGGGAAGCTGGGGCTTCGGCGGCAACGGCGTCTCGGAGAGGACTTCTTTGACCGTCTCTTCCTCGAGCGGCGGCGGAGGAGGAGGAGGAGGGTTCCTCATCCCCGCATTCTGAGGGGCGAGAGCGACGTGGGTTTTCCCGAATGCCGGCGCTGGAGGCCTTGGCGGCGAGCAGCGGGATTGGTCCGGCGGAGAGCGGCGGCGAGGAGGAGGGGTCTTGCTGAGACAGCAACCCATTTGGCGAGGACTGAAAGGGATGAGCTTCAACGACTGTCTGCAGTGAGAGAGAGAGAGAGAGAGAGAGAGGAGCAGGCAGGAAGAAAGAAGAGTCAACTTGGAGTAGTTTGTGGAGAGAGAAATAATGGAGAGGGAGAGAGGTAGTGTGTGGAAGTTTGTGTTTTGAGGAAAAGAAAGTTTCTTGAAGAATTGAAAAAGCAGAGCGGGACGACAGAAACGTGGATTCATGTGCGGTGGACTGGAAAGGAGCATGGTAGTCCGTCCTGCTTCTAGCTATCCATTGGATCTTTACCCGAAGAAAAAGAGAAAAAAAAGAAAGGAAAATCTTGATTGGCTAATGGTCATACAATAGGCATTCGAGAGACGACCAGTTACTCTCTTTCCCACAGCAATGATGGCGGAACATTAATTTTCTCAATGGAGTACTTGTGGGAAAAAGCTTGTCCCTTGCGCGTCGTACCATAATAACATTGGCATCATTAATGACATGCGTTTGGGCCCAAAGAAAATTCGGGAAATGAAATGGATTGGAGGCCGAAAAGGGGACATCAAAACTGACGATGTAGATTGTCCGTGGTGGACCGTCAAGGTTCTCGAATTCACGAGCCAATCAGGGACTTAATGAGTACAAGACATGTTCTAATGCAGCCGCAACTCAGGGAAATCTCGTTGATTATGATGGAGCGTGCGTTTCATCTATACGGTCAAGTTCGCCCGAATCTATCGGCGAAACTGAAGTTAAAAAAAATGACAGAAAGAAAGGAGTGTCACAGGAATCCAATCTTACTGTCGGTGGTTCAAGAGTGGGAGAACGAAAACAGCCTGGTGACATCTGAAAGTTAAAGAACGTCCATCCACCGACCATGATTACTGCACAGACAGGAATCGGATTCGGATGCATTCATGACTCATGGCACATAAGGACGGCTCTTGGAGTCGGACCCATTACCCAAAATGCCTAGAATGTGGACTTGACTCGCTCAGACGCGCACAGGATCGACTGTCGCGAGCTTGTCGCTAGCCAAATTACAAAATCTGTAATAGAAAGTACAGAAAACTTGAGCATTGCTCAGCAGTTTAATGGGCTTAAAACCCTCTGCAATGGAAAAGAAAATGCTTAAGAAACAGAGACAATGTGACGTGTGTAACATTTGATGATGTGATTATTAGAAATAATTGTATATACAAGGAAAACTCCAACAACAGAAGCGACACAAGCTCAAGACAATCATGCAAGGTGAAGTTACATGCTCAAAGCGGTACCCTCTATGACAAATCCCGGGTTCCGTGTCATTCTTGACCCCAATCGGACCCATCAAATTAGATTAACTTGAGCTGCATATTCCTCGGGGAAGCAACACAGAGAAGCCGACAGTTTTTGCGGTTAAAAACCAAAGCAATCAATTGCCAATTCATCCAGAGACAGGAAGATGTGTAGAGCCGGCACGGTCTGCTTCGATCATAGATTTGATATAAAATTCCCCTGCCTTGTATGATGACCTAACCATTGGACCAGAAGCCACGTACCGAAATCCCTACAACATCAGAAACCACAGTTCAGCAGCCAGTCTCATAAAATATTGTCTATAAAGTAAGAGGTAATATAATAGCTTCACAGAGGCTCCATAGGTTTTGATACTAATGAGTATGTCAATTTCCTAACCATGATTTACACTCGGTCGATATATCCAGCGTATGTTTACACCCAGGGTTTCTCTATGTTTTCTTTTTCGTACGCAGAGATGTGAAAGCTCCAATGTTCGTGGAGCATGAAAAGAAGTTCACTGTAAAACTCATGAATATGACGCATGAGAACCACCGAAGACCGTCTCACACCATAGTGACATAACCAAATTGCTACAATCTCGTGAGATTGTCATAATATATGATCTTGCCAATCTCATGAGATTGTCATAATAGGAACATTTGATGCTTAGCAGCACTGATAACATATAGCAGCAGTTCCAGTACGTCTTACTTTTTAATGACATGGAGAACATAAAGATGCTGTCCAAACAAAGTTCCTTACTTGGAAGTAGCACAGAAAAATGATACAGATTACAATAGTTCTCGCCTCATTGCTAATTCAGCTAAAAATACAGACAAATACAAGTGCAAGTTTGTCTCTGATAAAGTAAACAACATTGGCATTCAAATATTAAATTACACATGTTGTGTCGGGATGAGCACAACTATATCGTGCTGGAATAAGCCTTGACAAACTTGATGGTCCAATTTTATCAAAGAACATGATCATTACATTGGGCATCCATACTTGATTTATCTTTGCACAACTAAAATAACAGCCAAGGCGCTCAGTTTGCTCTCTTCACTATAGCGATATATTCATGTGAATCACACTCCTCAATGAGTAAAAGCAACTCATGATAATTATTGATTGTGATCATGATTTTAGTTCAGAAAGTTTCTGTCCGGATCCACGTTAAACAATATTTTCAATTATATAGCACAGACTTCAACATCTAGTGCCTGACATTCTTCCACACGTGGGGATCACAAAAGGAGATACTTTCCCATCACGAGGATAGACTAACTTCAGTAGAACATCCACTCTCGCACTGCAAAATAGTCTTAGTCCTGATTTTCCTTTTTCCTTGGCAATATCAAAGACCGTGCCATATCTTGAATTCAACTGCTGGGCTTTACTTTCTGCTACTAATCGTGAGATCAATTAAAATAGTTCGGAAAACAAGCTAGCAGCACAACAGATTTTCAACACACATCTTGATCTAAGGCTGTAGTTCTAAGCCATATAGACAATTCAACAACGCAGTTGAGACGAGCAAGATTGATGCCTAAATGAGATAAAGAAGAAACATGAACCAGAATAGTAAGACATGGCCATATCATGCACGCCAATTGATTCACATGACAAAAGAAAAAAGGAAAAAGGGTGGCATACCATTTCCATGCCCAGGTTTTGGTACTTGTCAAAAGCCTCGGGCGTGATATATTCAGAAACTGGCATGTGACGTTTTGATGGTCTCATATACTGACCAAATGTCATCACATCTACTCCTGCTGCCCTTACCTTTTCCATAGTTTTTATAACCTGATCAGGTGTTTCACCACAGCCTAACATTATTGAAGTCTTGGTAAGTGTCCCTGCAGGTGCATAGTCTTTGGCCATCATGAGAACATCCAGAGACTGCTTGAAATTAGCACGATGATCACGTACTGCACTCTGGAGTTCTTCAACTGTCTCAATATTATGAGCAAGGACGTCTAACCCTGACTTGGCCACTTTCTCTACACAGCCAGAATCTCCACGGAAGTCTGGCACTGCATTAGTAAAGAACATGATTGACAATCAGAAAAAAAATTATGTTAAAACTTTTTTTTCTTGATCAATCGAATATATCTTCACTTGAAGATCATCCTTGCCTTAATGTAGCCCATTTAAGCATTACAACTAACACCTTCAACTCCCACAGCTTAGCATAATTTAAAGCAGAAGACATAGAAACGATAATTGCAACCAGCATAAAATCCTACATGTGAATTGCCAAATAAGGTTCATGATCCAAGCCAAATTTTGTCTTGCCTCCTAACTTTCTTGATAGGGAAAAAAAAAAATTAAGGAACTTGTAGCAGAGAAATCTTGCCAACCAGAATGCCCAGGCAGATGAGATTTAACTATTAGAACACATGATAATCACCATAACTGGTCCATGAGCATCAATACCACCCATACGCCAGGAAAGGCTAGAATGATATAGATTTTACGCTTTCAAAACATTCAATTTCCCACATTCACGAATGAGAAAACCCATTCTCGCGTTCAGCTTTCCATACCTAAGGCTTCAATAAGCATTTTGGGCTTGAGTGCCTTAAGTGTCTGCACCGTCTCCGCAAAATGACCGCTCCCTTGATCGGGCAAATCATCCCGGTCCACACTAGTTATCACCACGTAATCCAAACCCCAAGAAGCAATTGCCTCCGCCACATTCCTTGGCTCATCGGGGTCCGGCGGCGGAGGAGTGCGCGAAGTCTTCACATTGCAGAATCTGCCCACAACATACAACCCAATCCACGCTCAAGATTCAACAATTAACTCCGCAGAATCCGTACATTCCTTGTTAAGGCCAATTCCCACACTCAAGCGCCCACATAAGAAATCCACGCACGCCCCAAATAAGAACATCGATTATAAGGCAAAAAAGAGGGTCGAACGAAAGAAAACACCTGCAGCCTCTGGTGCACGTGTCGCCGAGGATCATGATGGTGGCCGTGGCGGTCCCCGTCTCGCCGCCGGACCAGCACTCGCCCAGATTAGGGCACTTGGCCTCCTCGCAGACCGTGTGGAGCTTCAATTCCCGCAGCTTCTTCTTGATCTGCACGTACTTCTCCCCCCGGGGATCGACTCCGTCATCCACTTGGGCTTCGGCAGCGGCTTCTTCTTGGTGCCCACCTCCACGGAGTAGGAGTCGCTCGTCTTCAGGCCGACGAAGTCGGAGAGCGACGGGGACTCCGCCGCGAGCCGTGCGCGGAGCCCCGCCAGGGTCTGGGCGGCGGACTGGGACGGCGGCGGCGGCGGCGGCGGCGGCGGCTGGGGGGCGGAGGAGGAGAAGGGGGAGAAGGGGGAGAGGAGGGGGAGGCGGCGGCGCGTGCGGAGGAGGGATTGGAGGCGCGACTGCATTGCGAAGGATTCGGCTCGATCCCCGTTTCTCTCTCTTCCTGCTGCGGACGAAATCGAGCGAGCTAGAGAGAGAAAGAGAGGGATGATATTCGTGCGATGTTAATGTCGCTGCGTCGTCGTCGTCGTCGTCTCTTCTGCGACGGAGACCATCGCCATATCCGTGGAGCTTCTTCGGGGTTGGTCGATGGCTACCGGTTGCTGTTGATGCTAGATGGGCGTCGAGATCGAATCCTGACCGTCCGCTGGCCGGCACTGGGGACCACCTGATCAGCTCCGCCTCAGCGCTTCGGATCGCGGCGGGGACCTGACTCGCCCGATTTTGTTAGTGGGTCGTGACCCGACTCCATGATTCGCTGAGCGAATTGTCTGCCGTACGGGATCGGAAATTTAGGGATGTATGGCAAATTAAAATTTTTCTCTATTCTAAACTAAATTTGTTTGATAAAATTATTTTATTTTTTTATTTTTAAAATAGATTTTTGTTTCATGAATAAATTTGGAATAAAAATCAAAAGTAAATTTTTTTTACTTTTTTTATTTTATTTTTTGTAATGAGAAATGAGAAATAAAAACTCTTCTCATCATTCATTTTTACTTATGAGCGATCGTCCATCCGTCGCGGTTGATGCCGCTGCTGTCCATCGATCGCTAACTACCGTCGTCACCCGAAATAAATAAATTTTATGTTGTTATCGAACTAATTTTTATTTTTATAGTATAAATTTTATGTCGTTATCAAACGAATATTAACGCTGTAGAAAGTTATATAGAAATGGGAATAGAAAATTTTATTTATTTTCCATAAATCAATTTATAGCTAGAATAGTTATCATCCGCGTCCTCACTTGGTGATCAATGTGGTTAGGATTCTCAAAATGGATTGAGAAACTCGTTTCGTGACTCGTATTTGATGTGTCGATTAATCATGTGTATTAGTCATATTTAATAAATAAGTCAAAAAAGAGATTAAAATGATAAAATCAAAAAATAATACCAGTCTTAAATCGTTTACAACCGACTTGTTGCTAACCTACATTGATCATTTGTCTTGTTCTCTATTAATCTTGCACTTGCTTGCTTCATGCTCTTTATTTCAATTTTGATATCATTATCCTAAATTGGTATCATATCAATATAGATTGGATTTGGTACAGTTCACTAAATTTATATTGCATAGAAATATGTCGATTTGGGTTGAAAATTTTCCTTTTCCCAACCTAATTTGATCTATGCGTTTTGATTGATCTAGATGTCGCATGAACAATTTGGAAGTGGAATGTTTTGCGGGACTAGAATGATTGGACAGAAACAATATGTTCTATTTAAACAAGCATTAAAGCTCTCGAGATAATTTGGTGACTTGAGCGGCTTGAACACAACTCGAAAGAAGACTCCAACTCTTGGTCTGTCCAGAACAAGTATAAAACCCATATCACAACTCGTTCGACATGCTCCTTTGCAACTTAAAAGATTGTTGTTACGCATAGAAGAGGAAGTCTCTCGGCATATTGAGAACATATGAAAGGTTGCAATTACATCGACTAATATTTTAAAAATATCTCTTTTCGTTTTTCGCTTTTTTGCAACAAAGAAAATAAAATTATTAAAGAAAGTATTGCCAAAATAAGTCGATGAAATTAAGTCGAGCGAGACAAAAATGAAATATTCCAAATAATCTATGCACGTTCAGAGCACAATTAAAAACAAAACCGATGACATTTTCGAAACACGGTAACTTGTAGCGTCACATTATATATTATGAATCCGAGATTACATTTCGGCGGCAACCAAGATTAGTGACCCGAAATCCGCCCAAAATGGGACCCGCAGTCATTCAGATTCGAACCCGAATCTCGCGATATATATATGCGTATAAGAACCGTCGCTGTCCACCGTCCCCGCCCCATCCTTCTCTCTCTCTCTCTCTCTCTCTCTCTCTCTCTCTCTGTGCTCCCCGCCCGCGCAGGAATAGTTTTCCCGTCGGGTTTTCTCGATCCTTTTCTTTTTCCCGGAAACCAACCTTTTGTCCTTTCTTTTCTATCTCGCGTTTTTTGCTTTCCCCGCGTGCGCTCCTTCCGTCGGGCACCAGGTTGTCTCCCCGCGATTTCCGCGCCATCATCCTCTGCGCGTCCCCGGTGGTTCGCTTCGGCAGGCATTGAGGTCGAGATCTGTTGGGCGCCCGATTGGATCTCATGAGTCGCTTCGATCCCAATCCCTTCGAGGAGGAGGTCAATCCCTTCGCGGTAAGATTTCGTGCCCGCGCATTGTCGTTGTCGCTCGCTCGGCTGGTTGGGATTCGTGCGAGCTCTGGCGTTTTTTTTTTTTGGCTCATGAGATGTCGTCGCTTCGCCGTTTGTGGTTCGTTCGTTCGTTCGTTGTCGGTGCCTGGCTGGTTGGTTAGATCGCTCGATCTGTTGATTGGATGTCCTTTTGGTGGGGACGAAAGCATGTACGATCTTTGCGTGCTGGCCGTGGGAGGAGAATATTACTGTTATTTTATTTTATTTATTTGTGTGTTTCTGTTAATCTTGTCTTGGTGATGATTCGGTGTCGACGAGTGGTGAAACTGATCGTGCATTTGACCAATCCATTCTCTGTTTCTATGCCGAAAGAATGAACCTTGCTTCGCCTGAATCGGGCTGAGCTGAGTATTGCTTGCTATATGAATTTATTGAGAGAGCAGAGTGTTTGAACGTTTCGTCCCTTATTTTGGTCCTGCTTGCTGACTTCTGCTGTTAGCTATTGAAATGTGGGTCAGTGGAAGTATGATCTTATAAGCTCTTGCATAGCGAGGCCTTGTCATTCTCAATGTTCAATCAACGATAAATGTGGCTTATTCTAGTTGAGTAGGAAATTCAGCATTTTGGAATTTTGTTTTTTGAATTTTCGTTGTTCTTGTCACTTAAAATAACAAGTCAATGAAATATATTTTCATTACTAACGACGACCTATGCACAAACATTTTTGTTCATGATAAAAACATTTTCCAATGAACTCCTAAGCGACGTAAACGATGATAGTTAGGAATATCTTTGTTAATTTATCGCTAAACAAATGGACCCAGCATCATCTTTCACCGGATTAAGCAGATGAGGTCATCATCTGTGTTTGGCTGGGTAGTACCCTATGAATAAGATCTGCAGATGTTGCAGTATGATTCTGCATCCCTCTTTTTTAGCACAAAGAACGTTTTTCTTTGATTACTATGCAAGAAGAAAAATGAAGTACTGCTGATTAATTATAGCATAAAATAAACAGGAAAATCTATTAGCTGACCATGTTGAATGATGGAATTGATGGGTTCTTCTGTTTTGTTGTTTCCGAAGATCTCACACTGATCTTTTGTCTCTAAACATCACATGTTACGAACAAACATCATACTATTATGAGAATCACGTCAACATGTTGGATGATCTGGTTGGTGAATGTGGTTTGTTCATCTTGTGGTGTTAGGACCAAGGAGGTAGAGGGAAGGGGGCAGGCCAGTCAAACTATGGTGGAGGCGCATTTTATATGACGGTGCGTTTTCTCTTAACCTCCTATGCTCTTTATGACGTTTCTAGCCAGTTTCCAAGTTGGTAGAATCATAACAAGGCTTCTTGGGAGAGTGGGGAATGGCTAATGAACAGTTTCTACATGGAGAATTGATGAAGCAGGCTATCTGCAAAACTTCCTATCACTCATAAATGAATATCTTATGAATACAGAATTGATAAATAAGGTTATTTACAACAATTTTTTTTTTATCACCCATGATGGATAAATATATTATCTATATTTTCTTTTGTGATCACCTCTTCTATTTGTTGCTTCTTTGTTGGTTCCCTGTTCAGGCCTCCCCAGTCACCATGTGCCATTAATTTTAGTGATTTGGTTTGCCTGAGCCATTACATTAGTTTCCACCACATGTTATTTTCTTTTTCTAATTTAACTTTCGAATTCCATCTTAGAATCCTGGGAGTGTCCCACCTGCAACTTCAAGGCTTTCACCTCTTCCTCCTGAGCCATATGATCGTGGTGCAACAATTGATATTCCTCTTGATAATGCAAAGGTAACAGTGGCTATCCTGGAATACTATACTGCTTTAGCCAGTCTCACAACATAAGAACATTTCAAACGAGCTTGGTACACTTTCTGTTTAAGCGTAGGATATAAAAGCAAAGGAGAAGGAACTTCAAGCTAAAGAGGCTGAATTGAAAAAGAGGGAACAGGTATTGTCTTAGCTATTCACAGTGTTTATTTCAAAAATGAAAAGTGTTCTGGTCAAAGTTGTCGACAGATGCTTCTCTTTATCTGCTAAAGTTAAATCAGTGTTTGATATAGTGAATGTATGTGATTCATCAAATTTTAGGTGCCTTTTGCAGAGCATGTTAGTATGATACCATTGATTTTTGAGTGGATTTCATTGTTGACCTCATTTTCTGCTGATGTTATTCACACTTCTCAGGAATTAAAACGAAGAGAAGATGCTGCATCTCGAGGTCATATATCCCTGACCTATGTACCTCGACTTTTTGTTGACATGTAGATCTTAATATGTTGGATCTTAGATAGCAATTTGCATGTCTTTCATCTAGTTACTTAATATTAAGCCTGTCCTTTTGCTTTTGCAGCTGGAATAGTGATTGAGGAGAAGAACTGGCCACCTTTTTTTCCTATTATCCATCATGACATTCCGAATGAAATACCTATCCACCTTCAAAAGATTCAGTATGTGGCCTTCACAACATATTTGGGTATGTCAGGCTCTATCTTGGATATTGTCAGTAAGTTTTGAGCATAGTGTATGGATTGTTTTGGTAGGAAATGCGTGTTAGATTAATCCTCAAAGTTTCGTACTAAAAGTATTGACATGCCATTGTCAGTGGTGACATTGTACATGTAAGCACTGCGTCTCAATCTCTTTTCAGGATTTATCTACAGCCCTAGGACTATAAGTTTGGGAAGTGCTAAGTGAATTCTGGCCTGAGTTGCATTAAGAAAGTTTTGCAATATGGCATTTTGGTTAGCAATGGAAGCTGGATAGGGCAACTAAAGATTCCAATTATCTCATAATTTCTTTCTTTGCCTGAAAGTTTGATGCCCCTAATACTTTCAACATCTATATAACAGCACATGCTGCCACTTGTCTTGAACTTTACCTGTTGGCATTGGAATTTATAGGTCCAAGTTGTATGTACATTAGGTGAACTTAGCATGATATTTTCTGAAGGTTGACTAGAACAAATGTTTACCAGAGCTTCTGTTACATTTGTTTCATCTTGTTCATTATCTTTATATAAACTTTAAATGAAATGTCAATGCTGTGGATTATGCTTGTTTATTTTTGGTTATTGCTTTAAGAGTAATTTTAATCAGTTAGGAATGATCTGTAGAGAGTCAGCCAGCTAACTTCACAAGCATTGTTCAGGATTGGTTCTTTGCCTTCTGTGGAATATTGTGGCAGTGACTACTGCCTGGATCAAAGGAGAAGGTCTTCAAATTCTTTCTCAGAAGTATCTTTCTCCTAGATTTATTGCTTTGTGATGATTTTTATGTCTAATTTTCTCCTCTTTGTAGGTCCCACTATTTGGTTTCTGGCCATAATTTACTTCATATCTGGTGCTCCTGGAGCTTATGTGCTGTGGTATCGCCCTTTATATCGTGCCATGAGGTATTTTGTGCAACCCTAAAGCACTGTATCTTAAGTTGGCAACAATACTGCTTTTAGGGGGCAGTTTTTCCTTGGAGGACCTATCCCTGGCGATGATATCATTGAGATGGTTGTGCTTGCTTGTGCACACTTAGAATTACATTTCCAGTTGATTTACATTTACGATACTCGATGAGTGTTGGGGAGTGCTATGAAGTAGATCAACTGATTTAGCTTTTCAGGGTGGGTACTTAAATTTGGTTGAGGTGTTTGGCAAGCATTCCAAAAATTCCCAGAGCTGAAACACCTTAAAGCAGAAAGACCTGATGGCAGATTTTTAAGGTGCCTTGGCTTGCTTTGGAGTTTCAGCTTAGGAACTGTAATATCTTAAAGCTATACAACGTCTACAACCTCTGTGGTCAAACTCATTTCACTGCTACAGTGCTGTATAATCAAAAGACTAAGTTCTTCCCTTGTTGTTTGTGGCATCTACTGTTGCACTTCGGAGTTACAGCAATTTTAATAAAATGCCTGGCACACCTTTTAATGCACAAACAACTGTCTACTTAAGCAGTTAAAAACTAATCTTCGTAGCTTCTTCTGTCTCTCCATTCTTTACATCCTAAAGGTTCGTCTGAATGATTCTGTAGTGCATGATCATTGATGGTGAGGAAATATTATTTTCCCTCATAATGACCCGACTTACTCGATTAGTATATATCTTAGACATGGTATTGGGCTTACCTGAGAGCCTTGTTTGGCACTGTGCAAAATTTTTTCCACTGGACCCTTTCTGATAACTGCAAAACTTCAAAAATATGTTTACAGAAAGTCCCAGCAAAGTAAACCATAAAAGCTAGCATCCAGAGTTACAACAATGCCAAATGTGCTGGAAATGTTATTAGAGAATGGTAACCTTAGTCTAGTTTGCAGTGTCTTCCTTCCCTGTGTAAATATGATTAGTTGGAAATATTAATGACATTATTTGGGGAGCCATGGTTTCTCTCTTTATCTGTTTATTGACTTTGTTTGAAAACTTTGTTCTTCTTTCCCTGCTGTCATTGTAATTATTTGTCATCTCCAATACAGGACTGACAGTGCCCTTAAGTTTGGGTGGTTTTTCTTTTTTTACCTGGTAAGTGTTTGCTTTCTTCTTCTTCTTCTTCTTTTTCTTCTTCTTCTTCTCTCTCTCTCTCTCTCTCTCTTCTTCTTCTTCTTTTCTTCTTCTTCTTCTTCTTCTTCCAGTTATTTCATGCTTTAAAGATATATTAGAAAATGATTCATTCATGATCCATGCTCATACCTTGCAGATACACCTTGGTTTTTGCATCTTTGCCTGCGTTGCTCCTCCAATTATATTCAAGGGGAAATCTCTAACGTAATTACTTTCCTTTTCTTGTTATGCTGTTTGTCCTTAGTACTCAGCACTTAGAAGACTGCTTTCCTTGTGAATGTGATTTAATTGAGATGAATGTAAAGCAAAGATGTTTCATCTTACTGAGTCATCTCATTTATATTTGGGGAGCAAGTAATATCTGCTTCTTTCAAATTGATTTTGTCTTATAGAGAAGAATGGATAACCTTTTGGCTGCATTTGACAAGTAACCTGATTTATATATTGCTTTATCCAGTATGAACGTGTTACAAAGATGTAACTTAGTCTTTAAGGTGATATTTCCTTTTGTTACTTAGAACTGATGGTATATGTGATTGTTTTCTGTACACAGAGGTATCTTGCCTGCCATAGATCTTCTGACTGGTCATGCTTTGGTTGGGGTAAGTAGAAGCTTTTCTGCGTTTTCAATGAAGAATCGTTTCCGTTGAAATGTTAGTGCACTGCTAATACACTCAGGCGCAACATATCCACAGTAGCAGCAAAATACTTTTTTCAAGATTTCATTTTCAATTACCTTAGCATAAGGAGAAGATTTTACTGGTTTTGATGGTGTTGATATTGTCTCTACTTTACATTCAGATATTCTACCTTGTTGGCTTTGCGTTTTTCTGCATTGAATCACTTCTCAGCGTCTGGGTCCTTCAGGTCTGATGGTTGAACTTTATGATGCTGTCTCTTTCTTTCTTTTTCTTTTTTTGCTTTTAATGAGTTTCCTTATCATGCTTACAATTATGCAGCAAGTTTACATGTATTTCCGAGGTAGTGGCAAAGCTGCAGAGATGAAGCGCGAGGCTGCTAGGAGAACCATGATGGCTGCAATCTGAGACTGCCGTTCATAGGATATGGTTTTGTAAAAATAGATTTTGAGCAGATGCAGATCACATATACTATCAATACTGACGATCTGTGGTCTTGATGAGTTTGTTTCATTTTGTGGATATTTGGTCACCCTCCTTTGACTGTCACTTTGGACTTACAACTTATTATAGGATCCTCTTCACTGCAAAAGGCTGCGTAGGTCATTCTTCTTGTGAACAGTGTCTTCCTCTGCTTTAGAATGTGTAAACAATTCCTTTCATTCTGTGCAGATTCTCTTTTTCATATTATTTGATCATTTTTTCCCAATCCTCTG
The DNA here is from genome assembly GCA_016097545.1 of Eucalyptus victrix. Taxonomy (NCBI): domain Eukaryota; kingdom Viridiplantae; phylum Streptophyta; class Magnoliopsida; order Myrtales; family Myrtaceae; genus Eucalyptus; species Eucalyptus victrix. The sequence continues at coordinate 10,158,542 of CM027845.1, read as the reverse complement.
TTTTTTTTTTCTTCTCTCTATTAGAGAGTTGTGGTTCGTAGTGTCGCTTTAGTACGGGGAGTGTAATCGGCATGAAAACAGATATGCACTCGTACAGTTATTGCTCCTTTTCCGCTGCCGCTGTTCATGTATCTTATATTGGTGCCTCCTCTTTTTACAGACGGCTGCAACGTTGTGCATGCATCTTGCCCTCTTTCCCAATTTAACCCTGGTCTGGTTTGCAAATACTCGAGCAGAAAGTTATTGTCGATTGTGATAAGCTAGAAAAGTGAGAAATTAGCGGTGAGCAGTTTTCGAATTTGTCTAGATTTTACTGGGAACCGGGGAACCTGGAATATTTGTCAGAATTAGTTTCCTAATTTTTGCAACCTGGAAACTACTTTAGATATCTAGAAACTTGAAATCTACTCAATAACAGGTTTCAATATCTATTTGTATTCTTAATTGAATGATTATAGTGAATTAACACATCTAATTATCCTATTTGTTACAATATATTGGTCATAATTTAAAATGTGAAACATTATCAAAATAGAAGTGTCGTATATGGATATTGCCGAGAAATTGGAACACTTGTTTTAGGTTCCAAATGGTCGATGTCACTGAACCCTTGCTAGTATTCCAGGTTCTAAGTGGTGAGTGTCATTGAACAAAGGTTTGTTGCTGGTTCCATATAATATGAAATCGGATCGGTTCTTTGATTTCATTTTGAAATGATGCTCACCCTTGTGAGAAACGGCTACTGATGTAGCGAACCCTTGATTTAATCATAGGCATTTTTTATGTTTACATGGCACACCGGCTAAGTACATCGCCAGACGGCGGATCCTCGCATGCAATCAAGATCGAGTTCTCGAGTGAGAGAAACCGAAAAAACTTTCCACCAACCATGGGTTACCGTTAGAGTGAGCATGGTCCAAGTTAGACTGGTCAATCCCCTAACTTTAAGATCAACGTTGGTTCTCCATATTTAGGATTGAGGATTGACCCTATTAAGTTTGGGATTAAGTACTGGACCGACTCAATAAATTTAATTTGGTTCCAGAGTCAACCTGGGACCAAGTCAACCTGGAATTAACTGATAATTTTTTATTTCATTTCTTGTACTCTCTGAAAAGATAAACTTATCATTTTAAATTATATATTTATCGATAATGCGGTATTGTGCATACCAATATGTATTCAACAAATTTAAAATAAGGCAGTAATAGAAATTTCATACTAGCTAAAAGCAAGAAATCATAAAAACAATTAAGACCAAGTTGAACGGCAAGCGAGGATGTTATTTATTTTGATTTTGGCAAATTAGGGCTTGTTTGTTTGTGTCCTTTTTTTGTTCCCCGGAATGTAATTTCTGTTCTTTTGTTCCGAGGAACAAAAAAAGAATAGAAACACGTTTGTTTGCGCTTTTGTTCACAATCCATTTATTTGTTCCCGAGAATAGAAACAAGAAACAATACAAATTTATTTCTTATTTCCTAGAGAACACTTTTTGAAGAAACAAAAGAACAAAAACACAAGACTTATTTTTTTTCTCATTTTTCTTTTTCTTTTTTCTTTTTCTTTTTTCTTTGGCCGGTCGCCGGCCTCGGCCATGGCCGGCAACCTCACCGGAGCATCGTTGACCCCCGACGAGGCTCGGCCTCCCTAGCCAGCGTGAGGTCGAGCCTCACCAAGCCAGGGCGAGGTAGACCTCACATCGCTTGGGCGAGGCCATTGGCGAGGCTCGCTAAGGCCAAGCTAGCCTCCAATGAACTCGCCGAACATCGCCCAGCTAGTCGCCGGTGACAAGCCAAAGAGAAAAAGAAAAAAGAAAAATCGAAAAATAAAATAAAATAAAAATATTAAAAAATTAAAAGAAAGAAAAAAAAATTATACAAATTTACCAAACATATTTCTGTTTTTTTTTTTTTTCTATTTCGGGAACAGAAATTTTTGCGATTCTGCAAACACGTTCTTCTATTCAAAAATTGTTTTTCGAATAGAAATAGTTTTTTCTATTTCTATACCCCTGGAATAATTTTTGAACAAAAACGTTATCAAATGCACCGGTAAAACCTAAGGAAGGTAAAGAAGATAAAAAAGAATGAGTATTAGAGAAGAATGCCGCTTAGAGGCATTTGATATTGTTTACGCTGTTTTGAATGCCATAAGAAACCATTTAATACCGTTAACACTGTTTAACTTAGGGTTATAATATATTAAATATATATATATATAATATATACACTCAGGGTTGGTTCGAGTTGAACGATATTCACCCTTAGTTGCCATCTCATGGGTTGGGTATTCCTTAAAACTAAATAAATTGCATTACTCCAACACAGGGAAAAGGGCTTTCGCGTATCACATCAGCAGTGCAAAAGAAGTCAAACGAGAAGCAATCTCTCACTCCACCGTTCGATGTAATTACCAACTCCTCACTCTCTCAATCAACGCTCGAGATGTCGTCATCGTCGCCGAACCGCAGCTAATACTCCACATTCCTCGTGCCACCATCGCCCGGACACCCTCGGAAACGCAAGAGACGGCGGCATGTCGCTCCCCACCTGCAGCTCCAGCGAGCTGCGCGACGCCGGCCTCCGTCTTCACCTCCTCCCGCACCGCACGCCCGGCCCTCGCCTGCCCACTTCGAAAGGCGGGGTCTTTCTGGGGTTTAAGCTCCAGTGCCGCGCGAAAGCCCTGGCCTTGGCCCCCTCCAGGGTCTCCCCGTCGAACGGCAGGAAGCAGAGGAAGGCTTACGGGGGCGTCCTGCCTTCGGTCCTGCGGTCCTTGGAGGCGGAGGACGACTTGGAGAAAGCCCTTTCTTCCGTTTGTTCGAATTTGAGCCCCAAGGAGCAGACGGTGGTCCTCAAGGAGCAGCGCACCTGCGAGAGGGTCGTCCGGGCCTGGGAGTTCTTCAAGTCGCGGGAGGATTACGTGCCCAACGTGATCCACTACAACATCGTGCTGCGGGCGCTGGGCAGGGCCCAGAAATGGGACGACCTGCGGAGGTGCTGGGTCGAGATGGCGAAAGGCGGCGTCTTCCCCACTCACAATACCTACGGGATGCTCGTCGATGTGTATGGGAAGGCGGGTATGGTGAAAGAAGCGCTCTTGTGGATTAAGCACATGAAGCTGAGGGGGATGTTTCCTGACGAGGTCACCATGAACACTGTTGTCAGGGTTTTGAAGGATGCTGCGGAGTTCGATAGGGCGGAGAGGTTCTACAAGGGTTGGTGCGATGGGCGGGTCGAGTTGGACGGTCTCGAATTGGATTCGATGGTCGAGTCTGAAACTGGGTTCGGCTTAGCACCTGTTAGTTATAAGCATTTCCTGTCGACCGAGCTCTTTAAGACAGGTGGGAGGATGAGAATCTCGGGGTCTGTCGATTCGGAGAATTCTGTTAGGAAGCCACGACTCACGTCTACGTATAATACTCTTATTGATTTGTATGGGAAGGCAGGGCGCCTAAACGATGCTGCTGCTGTGTTTAGGGAAATGTTGAGTTGTGGGGTTCCCATGGATGTCATTACCTTCAATACCATGATTTTTACTTGCGGAAGTCATGGCCACTTGTCTGAAGCAGAAGCCCTGCTAAACGAAATGGACAACAGCGGAATATCTCCTGATACAAAGACTTATAATATCCTTCTATCTTTGTATGCTGAGGCAGGGAACATTGATGCGGCCCTCGATTGTTATAGAAAGATCAGGAAAGTTGGTCTTTTCCCTGATGTTGTGACTCACCGAGCTGTTATCCATATTTTATGCGAGAGGAATATGGTCCAAGAGGTGGTGAGTGTCATTGAACAAATTCGAAGGTCTGGCAGTAATATTGATGAGCATTCTCTTCCTGATATAATCAAGATGTATGTGAACAAAGGGTTGCTTGATTGTGCTAAAGTTCTTCTTGAGAGTTTTCAGAATGATCGGGAGCTACTTCCAAAAACACGAGCAGCAATTATGGATGCTTACGCTGAAAAGGGTTTCTGGGCTGAAGCTGAATCCGTATTTTTTATGAAAAGCATTGGGCAAAAGAAGGATGTCTTGGAATACAACGTCATGATCAAAGCCTATGGTAAGGCAAAGCTTTATGATAAAGCCTTTTCCCTTTTCAAGAGCATGAAAAATCAGGGTACATGGCCTGACGAATGCACTTATAATTCTCTCGTTCAGATGTTTGCTGGGGGTGATTTGGTAGAAGAAGCTAAAAGTCTCTTACTTGAAATGCAAAGACTTGGCTTTAAACCCCAAGCTGTGACTTATTCTGCTGTGATTGCCTGCCATGCTCGCCTGGGCCAGCTTTCTGATGCAGCTGACATGTACGATGAAATGGAAAAGGCAGGCGTTAAACCAAATGAAGTTGTGTATGGTTGTCTAATAAATGGATTTGCTGAAGCTGGAAGAGTTGAAGAAGCTCTTCGATTTTTCCATTGGATGGAACAGCGTGGAATTCCAGCAAATAAGATAATTTTGACTTCTCTCATCAAGGCTTACGGTAAAGTAGGTTGCTTGGAAGGAGCAAAAGCTGTGTATGAAAGGATGAAAAATATGGAGGACGGTTTGGACGTCATTGCATCAAACAGTATGATCGATCTTTATGCAGATCTCGGCATGATATCTGAAGCAAAACTTATTTTCAATGGCATGAGAGAAGAAAATATGGCAGATGGGGTTTCTTTTGCAAACATGATGTACCTGTATAAGAACATGGGTATGCTTGATGAAGCCATTGAGGTTGCTGAGGAGATGAAAGAAGCAGGTTTATTGAGAGATTGTCCTTCATATAGTAAGGTGATGGCATGCTATGCCACTAATGGCCAACTGCGTCAGTGTGGTGAGTTGTTGCATGAGATGGTGGTGACTCGAAAGCTTTTACCTGATAGTGGGACCTTCAGAGTAATATTTACGGTGTTGAAGAAGGGAGGTATGGCTATTGAAGCTGTTAAGCAGCTGGAATTATCCTACCATGAAGGTAAACCTTATGCGAGACAAGCCATAATTTCCTGTGTTTTCTCCGTTGTGGGCTTGAATTCTCTAGCATATGAGTCCTGTGAAGTATTCTCAAAAACAAAGCTTACTCTCGATTCTTTTGTGTATAATGTTTGTATATACGTCTATGGTGCATTAGGAGATGTTGATCGGGCTCTGAACATATTTATGAAAATGCAAGACGATGGTGTGAAGCCTGATCATGTTACTTACATTATTCTGGTTGGTTGTTATGGAAAATCGGGTATGATCGAAGGGGTGAGACGTGTTCATAGTCAACTAAAATATAGTGAAATCGAGCCGAATGAGTCCTTGTTCGAGGCAGTGGCAGAGGCTTACAGAAATGCAAGAAGGCCTGATCTCGCTGAGTTGGTTAACAAGGAGATGAGATTCGCCTTTGAACTGCAACAGAACTCTGATTCTGAAATTGAAAGCGAGTGATGTAGCTCTAGCCCTTAGTGTCAGTTGGATAGCCTTAGGTTTCAAACAGGAAATTCCTGTATCCTGAAGCACCTGGTTCATCATTCTTTCCTGAAATTTTTCCCCACATAAATTTGTATATATTTTTTGAGATATCGTGTTTGTTACTATCTTATAGCAGTGGAATCTGGTGTTCAGTAGGACCAACATGCGAAGGTATTAAAAATCCATTGGTGGAGGAACCATATAATACCAGAATAGTCGATATGGAATGGATATTGCACGTTTTTGGCAAATTTGCTTGGCTCTAGTTTCTGGAATTCATACTATTTATGTTTATCGACCTGGTATGTTGCAACGCTGACTGGCTGGTTGGCAGGAAACTCTAGCTGTCATGTATGGTTTAAATATTATGGCAACAATCCCAGTTTTGTTTTTCCCTTTTTATCAGCTACTTCTGGCCCACCCCATCCAATGGACTCAAGCGTTCGTAAACTCTCGCAACACTGCTGTGCTCTAAATGAGAATGAGTGTACTCATCGATAGTCATATCTATTTTATTCTACACAATCTGTTGATTCTAATCTCAACCACACTCATCCTCCATCTCATGGCATGGAGAGAGACCAGTCGTGGTCCTGACTTTGACAGCTTCTGTTGTGGCTACATTATGCCGTGAGTCTCTTTTGGCTACTCATATCTGTTTTCTTCCTATCGCTGCTCGATCTTGAACACGAGGGGATGTCAGATATTATCATCTGCCCATGTTCTTGATTGAGGTGGCTCCCATTGAAAACCGGAGCCAACTTAAAGAAGGCCCATCCTCCACCTACACTCCCTCCAGGAAAGCCCACAATTGTCAGTAATTATGAGACGGCAACCTTGTCCTAATGGCCGGCCCACGTGGTGGAGTCTCCCAGCCGTCCAATGAGGAAAGTCTTCTATGCAATGCCACACATCAAACGGCATCTCAGCACGTTGTCACTCCAAATTAAGTATTTTTTGTTTCGTTTCGGTGCTTGCTAAATTGGCTTGTCACAGGCAAGAGCGCTTGATGAGTGTGATATCAAAGCTTTAGGGTTTTATAAGGATGGCTCTGCCTTTAAAGTTGGCGGATCCAACTGTCAGCACACGTGGCGCATAACCGAAGGCTCGCTGTATACCCAACTTGAGAGTCCTTTTCAGCTTCATATGGACACTCTCATTCATTAGATTAGTTGCTGTACTAGATAGCTGCTCCTACCATTAACTCCCCCACCTCCTCGCCATATATAACTTCGCTTCAACGGACATTCACTTCTCAGCTGACTAAAGCCATTCCTCTGCTCAAAACTACCAAAACCCAGAATCACTCAGCCCCCAAACTCTGAAAACTCTCAATCATCAAACAAAGAGAGAATCTTGTGAAGAAGAAAAGTAAGACAAATGGTGTTCTTCTGCTTTCTTGTGGATCAGAAGAGGAAGGTGAAGAGCAGCAAGCCAGCGGCCGGGATCTGCTCGAGGTGCGGCGGGGGCGCCAGCGTTGCTGACATGAAAACTGCCACTCGATTTATCTGCGTCCCCTTTTATTGGAAGTCCTGGAAAGCCATAATCTGCACCTTCTGCGGAGCCATTCTTCGGTCTTACCGATGAAGTTGAGGGAGAAGCCGATGCATTTTGTTTAGAGCGATGGGTTTACTTCGCTTGGCTAGGTCCTACATGTTAACTTCTATAGTTATTAGATTCCTATAGGTCTGGATTCTTTCCATCTTCTCAGTTCTTATTCTTTTGCCAGGTGATGATCGATGACTTTGGTTAGGGAAGTTAGTATTTTGGTAATGACTAACGACATGTATCTTGCTCTCTTGATTTTCTTCAAGGAGCGCAAATTATATAATCTAAATGAGTTCAAACGGGTACTGAGCTATGTGTTTTCTTCTTCTTTTCTTACATTTTCCTTTTGCTAATGTTTCTATTTTTTTTACCACTCGCAATCTACTAAAAGGCAGACGCTGAATTAATTCCCATGAAGCAACTGCTTTACCAGATCTAAGCCAAGATCTGCAGGCAATTTCAACGTCAGATATCAGACTCCAGAAGGGTCATCGTTCTCAAGAATGCAAGAAAATGTTTTTGCTCTCTCGTTTTGCTTATTCTTTTCCTCTTTTTCCATACAAATGTGCAAAAGTAGAAAAATAGATAAGCCATGTCTTGACAAGAATTGGTACGATAGCTGTAAAACCTGACAATTTGACAACGCTGAGTTATTGCAGAGAGAGAGAGAGAGAGAGAGAGAGAGAGAGAGAAATTATACGCAAGTTGCTCAAAGCTCGAAAGAGTGGACCATCATCATCAACCCGAAACCAGCTAGTTGCATGAGCCGTGACGGATAGACTAACGCCATCATGGTGAAAGCAAGACCAACCGTAAAATCTTTACGATAATTTCGTGGAGGGCGACAAATTACAGCGTAATCTGATAGTTTCAGCAGAATGGAATGTTTTGAATTCAAAATTTACACACGTGTTGACTAACATGTCATTGCTTAGGCTACTAAGTACAATTTCTGCTGCAAGTTAGGGGGGGGGCGGGGGGTTTGGTTTAATGAAGGTGGATGAATGTATCTGTCGCTCGCATCTTCTTCTGGTTCATAAAATTTAATGCAGCACGTGCCTGAGATATGCATTTTTATCTGACCCTTCGATTGGATGTGACTCCGTCTCCACATGTGAAAGGAAAGCAAAAGGGCATACAGCTTTCTCTTGGCTGGATTTTACTGTGCACGATGCCTTTCTGCATTCACACCGAGTTGGTGAGAATTGCTGGACTCTCCCATTATTAAAGTCATGCTTTTTTGATGGAACATCCTCGCTCATAATGGGCAAGGGCATAGATGAATAAGCTCACTAATAAGCATAAAGAGAGAAGCGCTTCAATGAGATGTGTCCCAAAACTAAGTTCATAGAAAATCTCAAGAACATAGAGAGGTTAAATAAAGATGATCAGGTTGGCTATTTGAGACGAGGTCAAGTTGAGAGAAAGAGTACTTTTTTTTTTTTTCTTTTTTTTATCTTTTCAAACCCTCAAATAATTTTTGACATACCATGAATAATTCGACTTTAATGCAGCAAAGGAAATGAACATAATACGTGAAAGTAATATATAATGTCACCTCACCACAATCTCAAGGGAAGAAAATGCAACCCAGTGATCGTACAGCTAAGTTTTCCTTAACTTCAAATCATATCGAAAAAGGGTTGATTAACTTCATGTGAGTGTGCTATTCATGAATCTCTCTAACTTTTGCTGCGCTCTTCATCTTCTAATCTGAACACGGAGCACGACGATTCTCTGCATGCGCATCTAAATCTTGCAAACCCACTGCTTAAGTAAGAGATCATACAGCTAATTTTCCTTAACTTCAGCCTATATTGAAAAGAGTTGATTAACTTCATGCGAGAGTACTATTCATGAATCTCTCTAACTTTCGTGCACTTCATGTAACGCACTGAAATTATAAGATTCGACGAGATAATCATAATGCATGTTGGAGCTAAAAGGAAAGTCAACAGTTCACGGACGCCTGCAACCAAAATCTTGAACTTTGCAGCAGTTTCTCCATGAAAACCGCCTCATTTACTTCATAGTTGGCAACGAATATATTTAGCTGACCAACGTACTGAGAGTTGACTTTTGAGCCGGCGAGCGGTATGGAGCCCCATTATTCCGTTGCTTCTCTCTCGGCCTCTTCATTTAAGAACAACTGGAATTAAATTGCATGCACTCTTCCCCAATCAAAATTCAAATGAATTTAATGAATGAGTACAAAAACTAAGACGTTGGTTGGAAATACAGGCTCTTGGGTTTGACTTTAATACTAATTTTCAATGCTGCATTCAATGGAATTACGACTAGCGGCAATGCCAAAAAAAAAAAAAAAAAGATTAAGAAATCAGATATTGTGGGCGTTTGGTCAACCTGACACTCATATGCATACGTATCTTGTAGTGAATGAAATGTTACAGCTGTGTGTGCATTTCAATAGGGGAGGTTGAAGCTTCATAAAAACGCCTGAGTGAAATCCTGCAGACGTATGTAGCACAATGACAACACAGAGAGAGCTTGCAGAAGCAGAAGTCGGGTTACTTCTCGCCGGTTCGAACCGAGCAAGATCATACGGTAGTTCTCGGTTTAATTCAGTCTCGATTGACTAATTAGCTTTGGTTCAGGATTGAGTGGTTAAGTCGACGTGATCATTTCTGCTTGTTCTTAGCTGCATTTTACTTCTTGCCTTGATATCAGATCGGTCTAGTATATGTTTCCAAAACTCTTTCTCGCCGTTCCCAAATTGAATCAAGCTCGCCCCTAGTCACCTAGCATGGATTGGCCCTAGCCGGCCCACCCTAACCCTGCCCTGCTCATTGCAAAGATCCCAAGTTAAATAGTTATATAGTCCCGGGATGAAGAGCACACGTAGTTGAAGTTAACTTGGAAGACTATCAGGCCACCTTTAGGAACAAAGCTTATGAAAACCTTCTACAAGTCACTGTGTATCAGCCTAATGAGTAATGACACAAACTTTCCGTTACCGATAGTGTCATCAGTTTGATCATCTGCTTATAATCATGTGGATTCCAGTGGACTAACTGTATTGGTTTGTTTAGTCATGAAGCCAATTTCGTGTCTCTATAAACGTAGTTTTCTCCGAAGAGATCCTTCTTCTGGGATCTTATGGATCAAGGCTTGTCAATGCCAAATTGCCAATTACGTTTCTCTGCGTAAATTTGACGATAGGATGAATGAATAACAAAGATATCACTGCACAACTTAACACCCTCGAGCATGCCATGTAGGAACCACACATTGGATTACTCTAGTGCGGCATGAAGCCGCTGATGCCGAGGCCATTTGTGGTGATAAATTAAATGTTAAATCGAAACATCTTAGGTCTTTGCGCAAGTTCCCGACCACAACTGCTCTCCGTAAAGAGATCCATATACCGGTCATGAGTAATTGTGAAGCCTACAGACGAGCTAAGCCATTTGATGGGTGACTATCTAACACCTTCTGGAGATTGACAATATAACAGGAAAAAATCTGTCCTTCAGCTAGCTGCCTGATCCAAGAAAACTCACGAGAATCAATGGAAGGACACTAAGAAATACATGCTTGCGGTCTTCATCTGCCAAACCACATGAAAAGACAAGTATTGAGCTTGTGAGAGTAGGCAGTCTGCTCCAGATTACCAGCGAGACATAAAACAAAGCTTTGGAATACATGGAGAGAACTATAAACCCTGGTGCGAATCGATCGAGTGTGCCCTTTAATTCTGACAGCACTATAGAACTTGGGGACAGTCTTCTAATCTAATTCCACCGTGCCATACAGCTGTTGGGAACAAGAACATCATATGAAGATGCTTGCAGTTGCACCATATTTACCCTACAAAACAAAACGTGCACAGTACTCTCTCTCTCTCTCTCTCTCTCTCTCTCTCTCTCTCTCTCACACACACGCACACACACACGCATCGCTTTAAAAGGCTACAACCAGCTTTAGTGTATTCTGTCGTTGCATATTTAACGTGAATATGTACGGGCATGATTCGGCTAAGTTCCGTATGTGGTTTCGCTTCCTTTATCTCTCGCTGCAGATTCCATCTGTGGCTTCTTCAGGATCATTCGAAGTATAGCAGCTATGAAAATCTTGAGGAAGATTTCATCCTTCTCAGTGGAAACCAAATTCGTTTAATCAGAATCCTGTTAATTTAGTGACTCTTTACAGTGGAAAACTTAATGCATGCACGCTTGCTACACGTCTAGCTTTTTCCTTCTAAGCCGTAACTTTACATCCTATTTCATGATCCACGTGAGCTATTTGTCTCTACTACTTTCTGAATTTGCTTTGGCACCGTACGATGTGTTCGTAGTTCAGAGTCCTAGGACATCCTTCATGGACTTTCTAAATTGACACAAAACAGGGTGTGGCGACCGGCGCTTCAGCTTCCACCGGCGCGCAACATCCCAGGTTCCCGAACTTTTTATGACAAAAGGAAATTAAACCAAAGATAATGCCCTACGTACTCATTTTATTTTTGTCAAGCTTGTGCCTGCTCAAGCAGAGAAAAACCTCGTGCTCCTACGTATCATTGAAATTACTTCGTTTACAGAGGAAATTCGAGCGTTTGTCATAATCCTGGGGATTCTGCAGTCTGCAAAGACGCCATGGAAAGATCTAGGTTCATGCCACCAAATGAGTTCAGAAACAGGTACGTTCACACATCGATCCATGTCAATTTTTGATTACTCAACGAATCTTCTCCTGCTTTTCAAAGGTGATGCTGCATATTGTGACCTATCAAGCATACAACTTATTGGGACCCAACAACGAGTTAAGCTTAAGCAGCCTAATAAATTCGCATACCAAGGTTCCTCGCTTTTGTCGACCAGGACTACCAAAACCCTGCCGGGTGCATAAAGAATCTGTCGATGAGGAGGAACAAATGCTTCGTTTTTTCATGATTTAGCCAGTCAATTACATCAATGCTGCAAAATGCTGGTGGGCAAATTCAAGAAAGTCATCGGGAAAAGGAGCAGGTTAATTGTAGCCTCCTCTTAATAGAGGAGGAGCAGGAAGAAGAGGATCCTGTTGAAAACCCGCTCAATATCAAGATCGAATGCATCAGGCTTGAGCTCTTGCATTGCTAGTGAAGTCTCTGCATGTCTGGCAGCTGCAGTCACTAAAGCGACATATTTCGCAACCAAAGCACACACACGAGGTGCAACCTTTACAGGTTGGGGAGCGTGAGCAGCCTCTATACATTCTGCGACTTGCTCGTTCCTCATCATTATCGCAAGTTATTCTGCTAAACAAGAAGTAGCCATCATAAATTTGCCCATAGTTAAATGTTCATAGAGATGCGTGGTGCCCATTCAACACAGAAGCCAATGCATATGCATTTACATGCACAAGTAAATTCCTTCCAGCTACAAACAGCATTTGATGGGATTAAAATAACATAACATTTTCGCAGAACGAGAATAATGGCAGGTGGGACCATTTTACAGTAAATGCACGTTCAACACGCCAGAAACATCATGACAGTAATTCTCCCAAATGACATACTACAATGTTGGAAATGCCATGGAACAAACCCCATACGCACACAAACCACAATATGTTGAATATTTCAGTTTTAGCTACAGTCCGTTGCACTGAAACATGTATGTACTCTTGGTAAAATGGTAGTATAGGAAATCAAATGACAACCTAGGGAAATCAAACGACAACCAAGGATTATTAAGTCTGGTATGGTTATTGACATCTAATCGACGTTTATCAGGCCATTTTATGATCAAGTTTGACTAGATCATAATAGATGACGTATATCCAAGCAAAAAATTTAATGCCTACTCTTAGTTTAATTCAGTAACAATCGTATTGAGCATGGGGACAAGTCACATCATATAATGCCTGACTAACAAAAAAGGTGATGCCACTAGTAATCCCCCGCGTGAACCATATATCTGGTCAATGCATACTAACAATCTGCTATCCCAAATTCATGTTCCCAACATCCCGTATGAAAATAACCATCACAATTTGCATGAAATAGTAACTGTAGTACTATTTCATGACCAAAGTTTTCAGTTTTATAGAGTATCATGGTCTATAATTTAGCTTATGTTAAGCATATTCCAACCTATAGAGTCTAGATACAACACTCAAATCTTACAGTCAATTGAAATTCTATTTTGTTAAGTGATGCGGATGCTACCCTACCATGCAGCTGCCTTGTCAGTTGTCACAAGGGAGACTACATGGCCTCCACTGCTCCAGTTGAAGAGACCTTCTTCTAGGTGCTTTCATCGGTTCATTTGTGAAATCCAGGGATTTACAGGCTTCTTTGTCATCATTGGCTCAGAAATATGACACGGTAAGTTCACCTATAATCTGGTTGTTTTACTTCTAGCTCCAATAAAAACAATGAAAGAATTTATACCTCGGTCATACTCAGAAAACAGATTTCTAAAATGATTCGTGCCAACTAAACTCTAAACTGGAAGAAACGGCTGAGAACTTTTGCAATCACACAATATCATGTCCTACGGACCCAACTAAATAACAATCATCTTAGCTACATAGACAAGGAAAAAACTTGTGTTTTAACCAGTCGAATTAGAAGATAATGAAAAGTGCGATACTTGTCAATAGCCTCAGGACAGAAATGGGAAGGATGCTAGTAAACTAGACAGAGCAATTTACTATTACAATATCTAACAGTTGCAGCATTGAAGCTCCCAAGTGGTTAAGCCCAGTCAGCAAAATCAACAAGCGAAAATGTTTAATGAAAGTAAGGTGTGACGATGTAGACACCAATTATGTCACATACCTGTCATATGGATGGTCAGAACATTGCCAGTTCACATCCAACGTGGCATCATGATGGTCTCGGCACTCCTCCTTCGATCGCAGACGGAACCTTCGCTCCTTGTTGCACTTGTTACAGTGGATAAATTCATCACGATGACAAACTTTTCCACTGGATTTGTGTGAGCCGTTACCATTCTTTGAAGCTTGATTGTAGTATTTCAGCAACACAGTTTTTGCCAGCGGAACCTTCTCCCCACTGACCATGATCCAAACATTGTTCTTCCATTTCCTAGCTGTTTCTCTTCCAGAATGCTTTTCAAATGCAGCAGGAGTCAACTTGTCTATCCATTAGAATCACCAAAAAACAATCACTACCGCAAAAAGGAAGACCTCAGGCTCTCTTGGTTTGAGTATTGACTAATGACATCTAAGAAAACGGAAGACCAAAGACTGAAAAATACTGAGTATATCCACAAGTGATATTATATGAGTGCATAAAACTTGTAGGTCAACGACACCACTCGGGGCAGAGTAAGAATCATAGGGAGACCAGAGAGTGGCACGCCCACGTTTTCACAAGCATTCAACTTTTCCTCAACACGCCATACGAGGAAAATCACAGTCAGAGATTGTCGCACGATGATAGACGTTTCAACTTTTCAAACTTTGAGATAAAGCGGGTAGATAGATTCTGCATCACTCGCTCTGAACTCTGGAGCAAGCCCTCCTGTTCAGAGAAAGGACTGAATAAAGGCAAAGCCTTTCAAGGAATGGAGAGAAGATATTTAGTTCCCATATTTTGCTTCTCTTATCCAGCTGAGGATATGAATGAAGGAGCCACAATATGGGCATACACTTTGCTTGACCTAACTCCTAAGATAAGGACGCTTTACTCATTAAATCTTTAAGCTCATGCATCAGCAGAATCTAGTACTCCCTCATTCTAGTGCACGAAAGCGTGACCACACCGATCGAACAACGTTCATCGAGCAAGTGCCACACGACAAGATTCCACATTGCCTCCCTCTGTTGAGAACCAAGAACAGAACTACAAGGGAAGAAAGAGATACACCCAAGTACCTCACGTGGGGATAAACAAAAGAAAGAGAAGACCGTGCAATGCTGGTTGCATCATTTTATCACTTCCAATACGAACTCCTCGACGATCGAAGAAGCATATGTTTCATTCTCGGCTACCTCCAGCAAGTAATACGTGTTACTGCAGAAGGGTCCTATCCGGAAACCGCAAGGCACCCGCGAAGAAGCACACTCATTCAGACATATCGACATACAGTTGAAGCACATTCAACATGCACAGGGACCAAATTCACCGACGCGCTCGACATGCAAAAAAATCCGAACTTTCTCCGTCGAAGAGGAGGAGAAGAGAGAGTTTACGAGAGAAGAGGAAGAGCGAGAGAGAGAAAGAGAGAGGCTAGAGTAGAGAGAGAGAAAGAGAGAAGGACGACCTTCTTGGCAACCGGGAGTGCACTCGCAGGCGATTTCGAGATCACCGTTGAGGAAAACCCTAAGCCTACCCACGGCGTCGCCGTACCGGTGGCTGGTACACCCGCACGTCACCTCCACGAACTCCTCGCCGCCCTTCACTCCGCTCATCTCCCGCAGCTCCTCCTCGCTGAACAGCACCGCCGACCCACACCCGCTTTCGCTCTCCACCGCACCATTCGCCATCTCTCCCTCCCTCCCTCCCTCCCTCTCTCTCCCTCCCTCCCTCTCCCCAGAGAAAAGAGAATCGACCCAATAGCAGACACCCTCTGCCGCGCGCGAAGAAGCAATCGGAGGAGCAGGGTCAAACGGGGACGCGACGGACGTGGGCAACGTCGTCGGCCAAAAAGCCGGCGAATACTGAGAACCCCTAGAAAGCGACGAGGCGTCTGTTGCGGGATAAACGCTGGTGGGTTTGTTGTTGTTAGAGAAAAATGAGCTGTCGAGGAGAAACAAATTTCGTTGGGTTAATACAGTACAGTAAGAGAGAGAGAGAGAAGGGCAAGGGCAAGGGCTTAATGGCCAAAAGGGCTATTGCTGCATGACATGACATGAGAGAGAAAGTAGAGAGAGAGAGAGAGAGAATGAGTAGTCTTTGGTGGGGAAGGGGTCAGAGCATCTCGTCGATATAGGGAGAAGACGAGGTTTTCGAAAAGGGCACGCCCCTCCCTCCCTCCCTCCCTCCTCCTCCCCTCCTCCTCTCTATATCTTTTCGAAAATACATGTTGTTTTTGTTTTTTCGCGGATACAGATGTTTTCGTTGCTGCTGCTCGCTGCTGCTGCTGCTGCCGCTTCAGATGCTGTTGCTGCTTGCAGCCGCTTTTGCTCTGATTTCCAGGCGAGGACCCCCCCCCCCCGGCCCTCCTCGGCAAGAGAGAGAGAGAGAGAGAGAAATGGAGAGGACGGCCGGCGTTTCAAATTTTCAATTTCCTAATCTTTGCAGTTTCGTGTTCGGTCGCGCACGGATCGAAGCGGGGGTGCGGGGTGGGGCGGAGGAGATCCGATGGAAGGCGCGCTTTGAAAAGACGTAACTCCAAAACATGTCCGGATAACAATTGCACATGTATACAACATGGAGACGGTGGAGGAAAGAATGGGAGGAGAAACGGCTTGTGCCCTTGTGGAGATGGCCGTGCCGTGGGGCGGACATTGCCGCCGGCGACGACGCCGCCCCGTTGGCTATCGCTGTGTGGTGGTCAGCATTGCTCGAACGGACTCTACGTGGTGGTCGCTCGAGTTCTCTTTCCGTCTCTAGGCATGTGTATGTGGGCACACACATGCTTTGCCTCTATGTGGTGGTGAGTATAAGTGTTGGGAACTACCGAGGCTTTGTTTGTGACAAATGAGACCACCGTCACGGTTGTTGCTTGTTCACATACGACCATCTCGACCATGTTCAAATATTAAGATGTCTCTCTCGTTGATCTCGAGCGATCGCTACGAGTGGGTGATCATAGACGGCAATGGTTTTACAATTACAAACCATGTTATATATTTCGTTTGTTTTACGAGAAAATGAATGTTTTAGAAAATGGTTTTTCTAAAAAATTATAAATTGTATTTCTTGATATAATTAGTTAATAAAAGGTATTTTTATTATTGATAATAATTTATATCTAAATATTTTCATACATGATAACAAAAAATTTGTTCAAATATTTATTTCTATAAATGATGTAAACAATTGTTTATGAGAAATTGTTAATTTTCGTCGAACAAATGAAACCACACTTTTCGTTTGACTTTTCAGATGACATCTCTATATCTAGCGAAGAAAAGATTGATTATAACAATCTAAGGCAACCTCAGCGTAAAAACGGAGGCGAAGAAATTGATTTTGCTCGTGTTGCTCAGAAATTGCAGGAAGAACAATCTTGACAATTGGAAGAAATAGGTGGAATTTGAAATTTATGATAAAGATTGGGTGAGTCGTAAATTTTTATATGAATTTTGTGAATGATTACTTTTAAGTTAGCCACTTTAGTACCCATTTAAAGAAAGATTCTAATTTTCGATGCCTCCATTGTGTTCCGCCATTGAAAATCAAATATTTTCTTACTAAAGTATACTTAACAAGTTCTTGGAACATTCAACAATAAACCCGTTCCATATTCAATTCTCCAATTATTCATATTTTCTCTCAAAATTGAGAATTACCAAGTGGATATAAAATCATCTAATTTGCACGCCATTATCTTTTTTATCCCTCATTTTTCTTTACCTACTCTTTCTTTCCTTATGCGATTCTTCGCTTTCTTTTGAAAACTTTATTTTCTCATCCAAAAGCAATATTAGTTTAATTTTCCACGATATAATTCATGCGTTCAAATAAAAAGAAAAATGCAACTTCAGCGATACAAGAAAAGGCTTCAGCCAAAAGTAAAATGCGAGGACTTCTATAGCACATAAAAGATTTAGCTTTTTCTCGGTGGCTGTGTTGAAACGTGACTCCAGTAGCTTTTAAACCTAAGAACCCATTTTCGATATCAATTTGATTCACCCATTATAGAACCTTTCTTACCGAGAGATGGTGATGGATTTGACTGATCAGTGAATTCACACCATGCATCACATTGAATTAGATGGACAAAACTTTCATATCCGACAAATATGTATAGAGAAATTTGTCACGTTTCATACTGTCGATCTGACTTGTGATCTCTTGTTGCGAATTTCACTTAAAGATCATTCTATTGGGAGATGAGTGATGGAACCCTGAGTTCAAATCCCTGCCAATCACAAAGACAGTATGACAAAAAATCTCAAAATTATTGGCATTTGTCATGACATTCAACCACTTGTCATGACAAATTTGTCATTCATGCCACTCATCGAGTAGCATTCGAGAGCTTGGATCCCATACGGAAAGGGGTCAACTACTTAGGTAAGTTTCTATCCTGAACTTTTTTCCTAAGGATGTAAATGCATTCTCTCTTTGCTAATTCAAGCATCGAAGGGCCAATTCAAGTAGAAAAATCCGGGCACCCCAACCTGTACTCGCGAATTGCAGGTCAAATCCTTGAAAATCCTAGTGAATCCTTGAAAATTGATTTGAGCATCAACACTCGTATAATGGAAATTAAAGTAAACCTTCTCCAAATCTTTTTTTTCCAATACGTGAAGGAACCCTGGATATTAATACTTTCATTATGTACCAAACGAATGCTTATACAGAAAAATATCACAATTAGCATGATATAGTTTGGTAAAAAATATATAATTGATTAATATTACTTATTAGCTATTGTTGTTCGGTTGACTGATACATAGACATGAACATTTGCAGAATATCATACTAAAATTCCAATATATACAAAATCTTTTCACCATATTATATTGTCAAAAATAAAGCTGTTGGTAGGACCTCAACTAGTTTTCTTGCATTCATAAGGCAAGTTTTCTCCCCTTCACTCTCGCTAGCTAGAACACCATTAACATGCAGGAGCATCTAGAATACCAAGCAGAATCCAATTTTACCACGCTCGGATATAAATTTAGGACCCATTAATTTCGCAGAAAATGAATTATTTAAAAATATTTTCCTCAAACGATTGCTACAATAGTAGCTGGGGAATAAGCATAAGCTAATTCTAATCCTCAAGCTGATGAAAGAAAGTTTTCAATATGAACAACAATTTATATGTAAATATCTTTGTGAACAATAAAAATGTCGTTCATCTATTTATTGCTATAAATAATATAAACGATTATTTTAAAAAAGTATATTTTTAACTTACTTGTTTTCTGCAAAATAAACAGAACCTGATAGTGCAGTTATTCTCAAAAGCATTTGTTTAAGCATATCATGCATCGGATGCATTGATGAGGGTAGAAGCTAAACTATGGAGTAGCCTCCATTTTCGTGCCACAAGCCCGCACTTTTGGATACAATCTCAGCAATTTGCAGCTGCCGCTGATTAAAGTAATAATGCTTTCTGCTTGTCGAGATCTCCAAAAGACGATGGCTGCCGCTTCTTTGTCTGGCCTGCGTTTTAGAATCATAATCTGTGCACGTCTTGATCGCTCTGCCTATGCTGAAGATGCCATCCTCAATCCAAGAAGCCCTTAGCACACACCTGTTCGCACCTTTTGTGTTGGTATTGTCCGAGTTGTGCTTATCGATGAAGCTCTTCTGTTAGGGCCAGGATCGGTGGGGTTATAACTAGTGACGTGTTGTGTGTAATAGCACGCGCGGGGGGCGATTCGAGCTCGGTAAATTATTGAATGTCTATGGAAGATTTAGCGATGGTATTGCTCTGTTAATGGAAAGATGGCTAATAGATATTGATTAAGTTTAGTCACTCCCTCGTTATTTAGTGACATGAATTGCTATACCTATTATAAACTGTCACGTCACCTAAAATAATAACTTCATCAAACTAAGACTGTTAGATCGCCCTAAAATAAGATTCGCGATACGTGAATATGTGACATTCATATTTCAAAAGTCCAACCCTCCTGTTCGGTACAAAAACTTGTATTGCTTCCCCATTGATTGGGTAGTCATAATATAAAAATTTAATCAATTATCCGAATCAAAGATGATGATATATAGTCGTATAAAGAAAAAGATTATGTAGGCTATTTATTTTTTCAAACAAATTTCTTAATATATTGGATTTGAGACTTTTATATCTTGCATAACACTATGCAAAGATAAACGGTCTTTGGGTGATCCTAGCACATGTTTGCTCTCATCAAGGCATACCTCCTCTGCTAGAGAATACCATGAATGATGTCCGGTTGATCACGAGAAAGCACACCCTTTCGAGTAGACATCGAGCCGGCGGCGGGGATTGGGGGCAGGACTTTGGGCGGGGCACTTTTGCCGTGCCACCCCTTTTCCGGTCACCCAAAGCGGGGACGGGAGATGCGATCCACGCCCTGTGCCCATCCCTACTTTAACTTTTTTGAGTTCACATATTCAAACTAGCTAGACTAGCAACAACCAACATATCGATCGCCACAAAAAGAGGCAAGATATGAAAAGCAGATACTGAAGAACATTCATGAGGAGGGGAGCATGATGGCTCTCGCTATTTTTTTTTTTTTCCCTAACATTGCGTCTTTGATTTCTCTTTAGTTTATGGGTAGAGGTGGGGTTGTTGTGGAATGATGAAATAGGCTGGAAAAAATCAATGGAGCCGACGATAAAAGAACGAGAATTCGCGGCATTGATGATTAGCGATGGAATTAAGTGGCTGAAAAAGAAATTTGAACTTCCCAAAACGGCCCGTAATACAATGTCAAGGCCCCAATCATTTTGTGCATGAACCAGCTTAGTGATCGAGCAAGCGAATTCTAAATTGAGATAAGATGAGCTCTTTCTTCACGCTTGATATGCAAAGACGATGTCACTTTCGTGCCTCGAGAACTTTTTTCTCGTTTTTCGGTATAGTTAGTGGTGATGGATATACATTAAAATAAATGTGGGTATAACTATCTTTAATTAATATAATAGTAATTTTTTTTGTGTAATTGCATGGGAATAGAAGCCATGCCCTCCACTTCCACTTCCACTTCTACATTGGATTCTCTACAGGGAGGACCACTGGGAAATATTCCAAGCTTTGATGAATGATTGTTGGCCTACCTCGTTGAAATTGTAAGCCATGTATAAAATAATAATAATATTATTTAATAATAACAACAATTGTTATTATTACAACAATAATTATTGATAAAGCTAAAAAAAAAAATCCGGCTGTTCAAATTGGTACTTTTGATGTTCGTATCCGGCGGCCTCCAGCTCCCGCCAGCTTTTTTCTCTTCCCTTTTATCCTTTGGCGCATCGCAGAATCCAATGACGTCACTAATCTAATGTAGAGCCCATGTTAGTTTGGACAATTCCATATGATTGTGCCAGCTCTCTCTCTCTCTCTCTCTCTCTCTCTCTATCATTGGGGGTAGATTCAGTAAATTATTAAATATCCTGTGTTTTTCACCTTCATTTTCTTTCCTTTTCTTTTCAAGCGACAGCTCGCGTCAACATCGTGCTTTACAGTCGATGTCCATTTGTAATGTCTTGAAAACATCTTGATTTCGATTTCACGTGTCAAATAATTGAGGGTCAAAAAATGTATCAAGTCATGTCAATACATACAATCAAGGACACCATTTCATATTCAACATTGTTTTCCTCATTTTATAGCTCGTGTTCTTATGTTGTGTGAACGAGGCTTGATTGGTGGCCGCCTCAACTTCTTGGTGCAAGCCTTGTTGACCTTAAACAAAGTAGGTCCAAGCTAACTAGTAGATTAAATCGTGACTATTGAAATTTGGGAAAGACGTTTGCTTAGTTATCGCTGAAAGTCCTTGATTGATGGTTGTGTCTAAGCTAGGGAGTATGATAGGTTGAATGAGTCATTGCTAGGATGTAGGTCGCATGAAGCAAGACTATATGACCCTTCTATATAAGTTAGGCCATGTGAGGAGTCATCATGATTTCCGCCATTCGTTTAATTATGTCGGTTGATACAGAGATCTCAATTACTCGTGATTAGATTGCATGAGCAATAATTTCTATCTTCTCATCTTTTTAATTTTTTAGCGAATGTACTTATTTAGACGCTATATATGCATCCTCAAGTCAAGGTCTCTGAGTCAAGCCCTATTAAGGGTCGGTCCAACGCACTAGCGGGTGGTGTTAGACTTGAATCGAGCCATCTTGGCCAAGAGACAATTTAATGCCCTCTTCTCTCCATGAGATTAACACTACCAAATTACCAAAATTACCATTGTGCTAGAAGGCAAGGGAGCTTCGAGGTTCCAATAGATAGATCGAACAAAAGGGAGCTGGAGCATCGAATAACAAAAGTAACACATGGACTTGAAGCACTAATGCTGCCAAACTTGATTGCGAGTTCGGCAGTCCACAATCTGCCAACAGCCGAAGACATTTTGAGGCGAATTCGGGTAAGGGAATCAAAGACAAAACCTGGCCCATCTTGAAGATTTGTATATAAAATTTTCAGGTCCATTCAATTATTATCTATAAATGTTGCGGAAAAAACTTTCGCAAAAAGTAGGTGCATGTGTCGGGTGGAGCCTTCTATGGTAGCTCGAGGAACATATTTTTGATGGGGACGGCACTCATCGTCATGAATTCTCGTGCAAAGTGTTCTACCTTACAGAATACACGTGGATGAATTTTCCATAAGTTAAAATCTAAAGCTTCGCCAATAAATGAAGTCAATGGCAGTGCCATTTTTCATAAATTGAATGGCGGGATCGATTGAGGGGAATAGCAGTTCGGCGATGTAAATGACGATGTACCAAAGATATGAAGAATACTATACTATCACTATCTTGGAGCGGCGTTGGCGATGATTAGCCGCTCGATTCAACCACCGCAAAGATTCGGCGGTCATGATGAGGCATGAGTGCTCTCGAGTCAGGGGAATCTGCGCCGTACAATCTCATTATGTTTCGCCAACATCGACGGCGGGTTTTCACCACAGGAAAGTCAATCGTGCAAATTACGTCGCCGCTTCTCCAACGGCTCAGGCCAAATCACATCACTTGCGAAAAAGAAGAAAGAAAAAAAACTTTCAGAAAGTAGAGTGAAAATCTGACCAAAAGGGCCAAAAAAGTTCCGAGTAAAAGGGAAAAATAAGGGAAGAACAAAAAAAAAAAGAGATTTCACACAGCGGACCTCCCAAGCCCTCCTCTCCAATTCATAGTTTTGTTGGGGGCTTATAAGTTTAGAGAAGAATTTATCATTTGGTCCCCTTGAGTAGAAATATTACTCTGGCAACTTTTAAATTATGGTATTTATAAACCATATGCAGCATTACAATTTGTGGCCGTTATTTGCAAGCTAATCTTCATTTACCTAAAGAGCAAGAGGCTACAACTACAATAACGTGTAAGGACATTGTCAACTTCCGAAATCATTTTTCACGCACGACCATCTCTCACCCAACTCTCTCTATCTCTCTCTCTCAGTCTATGCTACGTCACCTAGCATTTTGTTAGTCGCATAGAATGTTTTAAACAATTCATTTTTATTTATTTTATTAGAGTAAGCTGAAACGTGTCAAGTCGTGTCAGTTTCGAATTACTCGTATCCTTATCAAGTAATATTGCATTTTGCTTTTATTTCAGCAAATTTGAGTCAAGTTCATATCCCTAATGTCTGCGTGGTATCAAGAAGTGGTGATCTGCACATGTCCATTTGTGCAAACATCTTTTCTAGTGATCACATAGCTGGTTGTTAGTTCAAGCATGAATTTTTTGGTACCAGCTATAAAAGAAAAAATGGTTTGGGCTGGATTTGGCAGACTTTTGAAGACATGGGCTTAGGCCGCACATGCTGAATAGGGCGGGCTGGTCCAATAATTTAAGTGATTTCGTGGGGGGCCCAATTGCTTGAGTTTAATTATCCCAAAAGCTATGGACCTCCCAGCGAGGGTCTGTTTTTTTTAATTTTAGCCACCTGGAGAATGATTTCCATTTTCAAATGGACCCCAAAATGCATTGTGTTGTTTAATAGCGCCTCGTTCTTGGATAGGTCTGGTAGAACCGATTTGGTACTTATTAAAAGAATGACAACTCTACACTCCAACTAACCGGAGTTGGCTACCTGAAAGGGTCAACATAACCCTTTTTTTTATAAAGAAAATTAAGAATTAATTACCCAACTCATAACTAGTACCCAAGATTATAATTTACATCAAAATCTCAATTATAGTATTTTTTTTCTTTATCGGATTTCAATCAATCTTAAAGAATGATTGACCAAATAGAAGGTGGGTAATGATATTAAGGAACTTTTTATATTTTAACAAGTACAGGGCAATCGATAACCCTTTCAAAAATTAATACAAAAGATCAGATGCTTCAATAACGATTTCGATTTCTTAAAAGAAAAGAAAAGAAAAGAAAGAAGAAATCATTGAGGAGGGTGTGAAAGTAACTCAAGATAAACCTCAGCCAAAAATGCAAAAATTCACTATTGGAGCAAAACTCGAGGAGACTAAATAAATCCAACCTAGCTTTGTAACATCTCTTGCAGCATCCTAAAACACCAACAAAATTTTTGACGCGATTTAATTCCCCGGGACTAATTTCCCCAAAATGAAATTTCACAAGCAATTCAGGGTGGGCCCGCAACGTAGTTTGCGCAGGAATAAACCATGGTTTTGCCAACAATTAAAGCAAAACCAACGTGATTAACCCTCCGTCCGTACGATCTCTCTCTCTCTCTCTCTCTGTGCCTGATCTTCCCCACGGAAGCAGCAGAACAGAAGAGCCCGGAATCGTTGCGAGTTTCTTTGATCTCTCGGGTCACCTGTCCGACCTCCATTTTCGGCGGCGAGTCTTTCTCCAGCTCGAGCTCCTCGTCGGCTGCAGCCTTTTTGAATTTCCATCGCGCCGCCGACCATTCTTCCTCGACCGCTTCGCTCCCGTCAGAGCATTCCATCTTCAGCATGTCGGTCCTTGTTTCCTGTCGAGTACCCGTCCAGTGTGACTTCGTATCTTGATGGGGAGTCGTTAGATCTAGCTATCGTCGCTGGATGTTCGAAGTTGCTCGCGCATTTTGGTCGCTCTTTTGATTAAAGTTTGCGAATTTGGTATGTTGCTTTGCTGGGTTTCCCGTTTTGATTGCCCTCGAGCCTAAGCTTGACTGCTACTTGCTGTTTCTTTCTTTCTTTTTTGGGGCCGAATAACTTGATTGTTGCTCATGTGCTTAAAGATCCCACCTTTGATTACCATCTGCTTGGAAGATTAATGGGCATTCCTCTAATTCTTGATTCTCGTGGGCTGCTGGGCTAATTTGAGCATTCTTCATATACCCCACAAGAGTATGAGGAAAAATCAGCATTCTCACGCCGCGAGAGCTTTTTCTGATCGGCGATGGATGATTCCGTTCTTTGCTAGCTTGCTTGTATTTGCTACTTTGATCATGTCGGCTACCGTTGGGCTGTTTACACTGCCTAATAACGAGGATGAGTTTTCAGATGATGCTATTTCATTTAATGCATCGGAGGAGGATTCGAGCAGTCTCTTTGTAGAGTCTGATTTACGGAGATCTCATTATCAAAGCGGACATGCGGGTGTTGATGCACCAAGACTAGCCTATCTTATTTCCGGCACCAAGGGCGATAGTCACAGAATGATGAGAACCTTGCAGGCTGTATATCATCCGAGAAACCAATACATTCTCCATTTGGACTTTGAGGCACCACCCCGTGAACGTTTGGATTTGACTGCATTGGTTAAAAACGATCCTACATTTCATGAGGTGGAGAATGTCCGGGTAATGGCACAGTCTAACTTGATTACCTACAAAGGACCTACCATGATTGCTTGTACACTGCAAGCAATCGCCATATTGTTAAAGGAGAGCTTGGAGTGGGATTGGTTTATCAATCTCAGTGCTTCAGATTATCCTCTGGTAACGCAGGATGGTGAGTTGAGTTTCAAAGTTCTGAGAATATATATTTGCAAACGCTGAGCGCATGGAACTGAATTGTTTTGTTACCTGTGAGGTTAATCTGTTGTTTTGATTTCTTTCTGCACCCTTTTCTAGAGCTTCTCTGTGCACTGTTTGTTTGTCTGGTTGGCTAAGTTAAGTCAAATAGGCATGGTTAGATTAAAATACATACAAACAGTGATGTATAAATGGGCATTCCTTCAAGAAAAGAAACTGTGTTCTTATGTTGAGGCTAGGTCATAGCTTTCCTGGCGCACAAAGATGATGAGAGAATGTGTGAAAAGAATCTCCTTGCCTTTGTGCAGTCTGTTTTATGGGTACAAGAGATACCCTTACGTTTTTTGAAGACCCTGTGCTTATTGCAGTTGTGCCTGAGTTTATTAAGCAGCAAACGCTTGATGGACTTTTTTGTGGGGAATAAAAATCTGGATAACGTCTGTTCGCCAATTCTGCAGATCTGCTTTACGTGTTCTCCAACGTATCTAGAAGTCTTAATTTCATTGAACATGATCAGATTTCTGGATGGAAATTGTAAGTAGCAATGCATGGCATGCTCTGTAAAAGGTTTTGCTTTCTAAATAGTACGTGTCATTTATTTTGGTCTTCAATGTTTGTCAGGAAACACAGATCTAAATCGATCATCATCGATCCAGGATTGTACCTGTCAAAGAAGTATGACGTAACCTGGAGCACTCAACGTCGATCAGTTCCAACATCTTTCAAGTTGTTTACTGGTAAGATATCTAAACTTAGAAATTAACCACCCAAGTATTTTTACTGATTGGACCTTGAGTTATGTTTTGCCAAATCCTTGAGGAATTAAAAAGTTAATTAAAACAATCAGGTCTATTGGTGATATTTTTTCACACATTTTAATGTGGCAAGTCTCTTGATCGCATGCTTGCGAGGACTCTGAAAATCTTGGCTCAAGGAAAAAGATTGTCCTCATAGGCATTTTCTATTACTTTAAAAATTATCCTGCTGCTTGTTGACATTGTTACTAGCCATTTAGCTGACATGACGTTAAGTTATACCCATGGATGGATTATCATTAGTATTGTTGTATTTCCTTCCTGTTGCCTCATTGAGAACTGCTGCCGATGGTTCCCCTGTTGTCCTATTTGCTTAAATGGCCAAACGGTAACGTGCTTTACATTATTTTGAATTCCTTAAGTATCAGTCACACTTAGTGAAGCATTTGTGTTGACGTCTAACTCCATTGTCCAGCAACCACAGGAGGTGCCCTCACCTTAATTGTGTCTCACAGTTCACAAGCCAAGAGCTAGGTGTGATATCATATGCTTATGAGCTTAAAAAGGAATTTCGCAGAAGACTATTTTATTCATCTCATTGAGCCTCTCTTTTTATTTTTTTGGCAATCAACACATCGAGCCTTTGTTTTACCATTTTTTTCTTTGTTCATTGTACAGGATCAGCATGGGTAATGGTAACTCGCTCTTTTCTCGAGTATTGCATATGGGGGTGGGACAATTTCCCTCGGACAATTCTAATGTACTATGTTAACTTTATATCCTCCCCAGAAGGCTATTTCCACACTGTCATTTGCAACAATGAAGAGTACCGTAAAACTGCTATCAGCCACGACCTACACTACATTGCATGGGATAACCCTCCAAAGCAGCATCCTCGTGTATTGTCTATGAAGGATTTTGACAAAATGCTCAAAAGTAATGCCCCCTTTGCTCGGAAGTTTGAAAAGGATGATCCTGTCTTGGATAAGATTGACAAAGAGCTTCTTGGCCGAACAGGCCGTTTCGTACCTGGGGCATGGTGTATCGGGACCTCGCATGGTGGGCCCGATCCATGCTTTGTGAGGGGCAATGATTCTGTGTTTAGGCCAGGACCAGGTGCCGACAGATTGCAGAAGCTGCTTCAGGGCTTGTTATCTGAAGAATTTCGGAGCAAACAATGCTCTTGAAGCGTGATTGGCAACGTCCCATTACTTCATTTGTACATTGGTATATATTCATAGAGGTCTTACAGCAATGTAAAACGGAAAATTTTGTCTCATGAAATGAGATTCTTTTGTCATATCGAGTCTCGGCAGAGATTACATGGTACTCTAGCTGAGCTGATGTGCATTGCTTTTCCTCTGGGTATTTGAAGGTGGTATAACAATCAATTTCATCCCCGATTCTTTTAACTCACGTGCTTAAACTAGCTCGAGAGATGAATCAACTCGAAAGATCAAGGCCCGCGAGCGGGTGCAACCCAGTAGAACCGTGAGCTCCTTGCCCATCTTTGAGCTCGTCTCGGGGGCCGCTTGTCGGGTGCCATCCATCGTCTTAATAAGATCTTTCTAGTGATACACATGCAGCAAACTTACAAGTTTGATTCTCCCATAAGAAGGGTACCAAACACTACCAGGTCTCAAACCTCACTAACTTAAGGTCTATACATAAAGGCGCTTGAAATTTAACGTGGACGTGGACTTCTTCATGCTTCAACTCTTTTATACACGACATTGGCCTAAAAGAGAAACTCATTTACTCCTCTTACAAGACGACCCTCCACCAAGGTTTTTACTCTCTGTCACTGACTCGAGGACACCTGGTAAATGGTCGGTCGGGACGGGGTCGGTGTCTTGCGGAAGAAAATTAGTCCAGGTTTGCTTGCTCGAGCCCGTGTTCAATTTACGTGTCTGGTCTGCGCGGGCCAGCAACAGGCCACGATCGGGCTGCAGGATTACAAATAACCTCTGCATTATATGCGGTCTCCCTTAACCAAAGCAAACTCAGAAATTGCCGCTGACCCGATGGCTCCGCTGATCCCATGTATCTTCAGCCACGACGCTGCGGTTGAAGCCTTCGACGCAGCCTTTTTTGAACGGGGCGTTCTCCACGTTCAAAGATGACTCGAAGATGTCGAGGTGGTGCCTGCAGGTTCGAGCCAAATGCCCGTTTGGCGTCCGATGCGTCGAGCTCTCAGCTTCCAGGCAGCTACGGTTCTTCGTTGCGTCGACTTCGGAATCTGAATCTGTCCCAAAGGACTTACCTTTCGATGGAGAGTTGCTCGGCAAGATATTGGACCGGTACCCAGATATCAGAACACTGAAAAAGCTGCATTCGAAGATATTCAGGGATCAAGTCCTGCGGGCGGACCCAGTCCTTGGCGTCAAACTGATGCGAGCTTATGCGGCTCGTGGCAAACCGGAGACCGCCCGCCAGGTGTTCGATGAAGTGTGCGAAAGGAATGTGATTATCTACAATGTCATGATCAGGAGCTATGTGAACAACCGCCAGTATCGTGATGCGCTGGTGCTTTTCAAAGACATGTTGGGCTGTGGATATGTTCCCGATAATTATACGTACCCTTGCGTGTTGAAAGCATGCTCCGGGTCCAGTAATAAGGTGGCCGGACTTCAAATTCATGCTGCAGCGGTGAGAGTTGGGCAGGACTCATGTTTGTTTGTCGGGAACGGTTTAGTTGCAATGTATGGGAAATGCGGTTGTCTAGCGGAGGCACGTCAAGTTCTTGATGAGATGCCCGGAAGAGATGTAGTTTCGTGGAACTCAATGGTTGCCTGTTACGCACAGAATGGCCAGTTTGACAGTGCCTTGAGTGTTTGTAGGGAAATGGAATTATTAAAGGTAGGGTACAATTCTGGAACAATGGCTAGCCTCTTGCCAGCCGTGAGTAATGCATCGGCCGAAAGTGTTGAGTATGTGGAGAAGATGTTCTTGAAGATGGATAAAAGTAACTTGATCTCTTGGAATGTGATGATTGCTGTCTATGTGAATAACTCGATGCCCGCCAAAGCTGTTGATCTCTTTTCACAGATGGAAGCGCATAAAGTTGAGCCGGATGTCATTACTTTTGCTAGTATTCTTCCAGCTTGTGGAGATCTCTCTGCTGTGTCATTGGGAAGGAAAATTCACGAATGTGTGGAGAGGAAGAAGCTTCGACCAAATTTGTTGTTAGAGAATGCTTTAATCGACATGTATGCTAAGTGTGGTTGCTTGTCTGATGCAAGGCAAGTGTTTGACAAATTAATTGTTCGAGATGTCATTTCATGGACTTCAATGATCTCTGCATATGGCATAAGTGGGCTTGGTCGTGATGCGGTGGCTCTTTTTTCAAGAATGCAAAATTCAGGTCTTGAACCAGATTCCATTGCTTTTGTGTCAGTTCTGTCTGCTTGCAGTCACACAGGACTTCTGGACGAGGGGCGTCATTACTTTAATTTAATGATCGAGGAGCATGGGATTGAACCACGTCTAGAACACTTCTCTTGCATGGTAGATTTATTGGGACGTGCTGGGAAAGTAGATGAGGCATATCGTCTCATCCAGAAAATGCCGATTGAGCCTAATGAAAGAGTTTGGGGAGCTCTCTTGGGTGCTTGTCGGGTCTACTCAAACATGAAAATTGGGCTTCTGGCTGCTGATTGTCTCTTTCAATTGGTTCCAGAGCAATCAGGTTATTACGTTCTTTTGTCTAACATTTATGCAAAAGCTGGTAGATGGCAAGATGTAGCAAAGGTAAGATCAACCATGAAGAGTAAAGGAATCAAGAAAGCACCCGGTGTTAGTAATTTTGAGCTTAACAACATAGTCCACACCTTTCTTGCTGGTGACCAATCTCATCCGCAGTCCACACGAATCTATGAAGAATTAGACATACTAGTGGGGAAGATGAGAGAGCTCGGCTACGTTCCTGAGACAGATTCAACTCTTCATGATGTGGAGGATGAAGATAAGAATGGTCATCTAGCAGTTCATAGTGAGAAGCTGGCAATTGTTTTTGCTCTCCTGAATACTGAGCCAGGGACGCCAATTAGAATTACCAAAAATATTCGTATATGTGGGGATTGCCATACTGCATCCAGGCTAATATCAAAAATTACACAGCGTGAAATAATCATTAGAGATACCAATAGATTTCACAATTTCGTAAATGGAGTCTGTTCCTGTGGAGATTATTGGTGACAGTCCACATGATATCTCGTGCATCGTCATGGGGTATTGATTGAGGAGGGATTTTGGAGGCACAGAAGAAGATCACGTCTCGACCATATCAAGTAACAATCCTGTCGAAGGTATTTAAGGAGATCCTCTCAAAGATACCGAAGGAGGTCGGTACTTCATTAGTTCAACATTATGATTCTTATGTTTGCAATAAATATTAGCCTACGATGATTTTTGTCAGTTCATTTTGTTTTCTTTTTCTGGTACAGGAAACTAACAAAGCACCGGCAATATAATCTAAACACCCACGAACCGAGGTGCTTCTGTGATTTCAGGGCAAGCAATAGGCTCTGCAATATTCAGAAACAGAAGGAAGTGGCAAGCTTACACTTGACTAGTAGTATTCCTTGCTGGGGGTCAGAATCTTTGTGACTAATGAAACAGTTATCTCCTGATTGGAAGACGAATTGGCCTTCCTCTAATTCTTGCTTCTCAGAGGCTACTGAGCTAATTGAGGATTCTTCCTGCGAGTCAATGATGAAAGTAGCGCCTTCTCAGGCAGCAAGAGCAAGAGCATAGAAGATGGACAGTCCCGTCCTTTGCAAGCTTGCTTCTATTTGCGACTTCGACTGTTTTGGCGACTATTCCGCTATTTCAACTGCTTTGTAATGAAGGTAAGTTGCAAGATTCTGTGTTTATTTCATATGTTGAGACAGATTCACAGAAATCATATGAAACAAATGCCCATTCAAGTGAGCAAGGACCTACACTCGTCCATGTAATTTCTGGTTGCATAAAACCAAATCCATCTGGTTCATCCAAGCAACGACAGACCACTATTCACGTAGGGAATGCTCTCATGACCTGCCTCAATGAGGATTGTGCTGGGTAAATCAAACTTTAGACCCCAGGCAAGCTGGAAAATGCAAAATCACAACCAATTTTTCAGCTGGCCTAGACTGAGTAATATTGAAATAAGCTACGATATTAGATTGGTGAAAATTTGACAATGACAGACATCATAGTCTCATCAAAGATAACATCTTATGGACAGCGTCACATTATGTGCGGATTATACTCAGGAATGTCAAAGATAACATCAATTAAAACAAAGTCGATTTTCCTTCACAGTCAAAAGAGAATTTTCTCTACTTTTTTATCTAGCTCGTAGCAGATCAACTTGAGAAAGCGGGGCATGAAAGCAGTATTTTCTAAAGATTGGCAAGGCATACATTATGCTTCCACAAGTCGTAACATATGTTGCCGGAAGAACTCAACTACATGAATCTACCATTAACCATTTATAAAATAAACCATCAACCACTAGCAAAAATTTGCTTTGCCACATAGTGAACCTCAGTTTTACAATCGGGAGCTTCCAGATCATAGAAGAAAGACCTATAGTGCATAACCAATACAACGACAGAGAACGAGATTCACAAACAAAGAGTTTTGCTTATGGAGGGGAGTCCAGACTCATGTATCTTTTGGTTATATCCTCCTGTGAAAAGTCAGTGAAATACCCCTTCCCCACAGACAAACCCTCCTCCCTTGCGAGTCGCTCAACTTTGAGCTGAACATCGTTTGCTCCAACTTTACTTGGATCCAACAAATTACATGCCACTTCAATGATACCATCACCGTGAGTGAGTGCCATGGCTTGGACTGAAGGAAGTCCACCTCCTCTTCCACTTACTCGCTTTGCAATTCTTCGGATAGTGGCTATAGTACTAGAATAGACAGGTACATTGTAGTTATCTACCCAACGAGTCGCTCCAATCACAATGACCCCTTTTCCTTGGACTGCTTGAGGTGGACCTTCGTCTGGCTTCAGGGGCAAGAACTGTGAATTTGGGCCACCTATCCACAGGTTTCCACTTGCATTAGGCTTGAAATACCCCAACTCTCTTCTGATGGAATCGAGCGTCCTTCCATCTTCATGGGCCGCTCCATACAGAAATGCAGGTACTGCAGGTTTATAAGAGTGTTAGACCTGAAGCAGATTAGTGCAAACAGTGCGGATATATTGTGGTCTCTTCAAGTGCTATGGAGTCCAAAGGACTTTTTGATTAAGTACATGTGGATATACCAGTGAACATGTAGATAGCATTGGATGCCACTGCAAAAAATGTCAGACTAAAGTCTTTACGATTTGTTTTCTCTAAATAATTAATTTTCATTTTACCAAGCCATCAAATGAGAGTTCACAAACCTTGAAGACCAGAGCCAATGTCAGCTGCCAAGGACCTTGCAACGGCAGCCACTTGGTCCAGAGAAGTCTGACCCAAGGGATGAAAGCAGATATGGTCAACAACCCCAAGCCTAGGATGACTTCCGCTATGCGACTCAAGGTCGATCGCATCAAATGCGGCCTTAACCATTGCTAATACAGCACTTCTCGAGGTACATGAATCTGAAGGTGACTTCTGGACCAATCTAGACACAACTGTGTAGCCAACTCTATTGTAGATTTCATCTTCAAACTTGTTGAGCACTGCTGCTTCTGGAAATAGTTTAGCTGCTCGTTCAATCGCCTCAAGTGCAGACCTGTTTCGGCTTTCAGAGATGTATACCTTGCAGCAGGCAAGCATCACTTTTAACATCTTTGGCAGCTTCACTTGCTTTCAAAAGCTGCACAAACAGATAAAACCAGATGATAAAACGTCACCACCATTAGCAATGGTGGCCCTCTTTTGTTGGTGACCACATACTTACAATCCACTCCATACTAACAAACTAACCGGAGAAGAGTGCCATAGCTCAAATAATGAAAACTCAGCATGAAGTTACTGCAAACAATGGAGCCCGAAACACATCATGTTTACAAATTCAGTTCCTAAATACTAAACATCAAGAGTCTTCACTGGCTTTTCTTCAAACATAGATACTGCAAGTACCCCAAATACTTCCTGACTTGCAAAATCGGTCATTCAGATACTAAACTTTCCAAATTCATGAAAATGGCGATAACCCTTAATGCAACTCAATACGGATTCTTTCCACAAAGGAAAATCCAAATATTTCAGGGCAAATCGACGTTGCTGACCCGACAAAGAAACGGAGCTTCAAAATCCCCTCTTCAACTCAATTACATCACTTTTCTCACAAGGACAGACCATTGTCGAAAATCGACACGACCAACATGAAAATACCGAGAATTCAGAATATTTTATTATCGATTTCCCCGCAGAAATGATCTTCTTCTATATTAAATAAGAAAAGCACATTCACTCTCATGCGACAAGAAGAAGCCGACCGACACAATCACGTATCAAGAACAACTCATCCATTACACAAATTTCTCAACGTTCTTCAACCAAGACAACCTTAGGGGGCTTCGGATTACCATAAAGCATCGACCTTTGAGCGCCGGGAGAGGCCAAACACGGCCACAACCAATGCTTTCAAAACTCCACATCCTTATTATCCACGCCCTTTAAATACCCCCTGTTTCCCAATTTTGCCCCCAGGCTCGCGCACACGGCCCTGAACTTCAACCGCAGATCCCCCATCATCTCCTGCACCCGCTCGTCCTCCGGCTCCATCGTCGGGTACCCGTCCAGCAGCGCCTCCATCGTCCGCACGCTCTTCTGGACCCGGGCCGAGTACCTGGTCGGGTCGGCCCGGATGGCCGAGCCCCAGACCCCGACGCAGCCGCGGTAGAACCCGAGCTCCTCCCCGGTCTCGAACCCGGTCTTGAGGCCCACCTGGCGGCCCTCCTCCCTGCCGGCGGCGACGCCGTGGCGGTGGCCGTCGGCGTAGCCTTCCCGGAAGTGGGCGTCCTCGAGGTTGAGGGAGGAGTCGAAGATGTCGGAGCCGGCGTCGGCGGGTTCGGGTCGGACGTCCATGCCCGCTTGCGATCGGATGGAGTTTTCCTTCGCGATCGTGTGGACCTGATTCAGTAGGCTGCAGAACGAAGGAAGGGAGTTTCAACGAAGACTGCTCCTGTCTGTTATCAAGATTGATTAGAAGTGGGCCTGGGTTGTGGCCCAATAAATGCAAATTCAGTGCCCGACTGGGCTGCTGCGTGGGCCCATAGGGTAAAAAGGTCTTCCGCAAAATTGGCTATCTTCCCCTCCTCAGGTCCGTTGGGCTTTGCTTTGTAAAGACGCTCCCCGTTTGGGCTCTGCTGGCTGAGTCCAGTTTATGATATAAATAAAAATTGTTTACGACCAAAAAAAGAAAAGGTAAAATTATTTTTGATCAAATGGAAATTTTTATATTATGGCCCTGAATTATGAGCACAAATCCATACCGTAATTATGGTTTTTGTTATATTTTGCCCCTGTGAATAATGTTAGAAATCCACGGTAATAAATAACTCAATTAATCTTAAACATATGATATGGATGTTGATTCGATCTTGAATATTTCCATTTTCCCAGTTTAATTCCAAACCCTTGTGCATCCTTTTGTCAATTTTTGTCAAAAATCATTAACTTTGCAGTCCAATCCTATGTGACGCGCCACCATATTTGCGATTTTTTGGTGATAATTTGTTGAAAAAACTACATTGGCAATTTGTGCAAAAGTTTATGACTTTATTGGCAAAATTGAAAAGTGCAGACTGAATTGACATACATACAATTCATTTAGGACTGATTAGACAACTTTCAAAAGATCCATCTATGTGGAAAATGAATTCTACAAATATTTCACTAGAAAAAAGGGAGTCGATCCAAATAGTGAAGAAACTATCGCCAAAAGGTAATCTTTACGGTTTTTTTTTTTTTTTTTTGGTTGGGGGGGGGAGGAATTCGATTGGAGTAGCAAGGATGAAGAACATTAAATATAAAAATAGAAGATTTTAAATGTTGGAAACTGAAAAGAAACTAATATTAATAGAATGATATAAATACGTCGGAAATTTTTTCTTGATATTTGTGGATCCCTCCACGGTAGTAACGCAGTCTTTTTATAATCTACTAAACATAATTGCTCACAAGCAGTCAACCCTGAAGGAGGTTACATACAACTACATTTCAATTTTCCAAAACTTCAGGCTCCTTGTTCGCAGTTTAGCCTATCCGCAAATGGTTATGACGCTTGAAATGCCACTGAACTCTACTGTCCATTGATATCCTTGTTTTCAAGCACCACGTCTTCGTATTCTCTGCTCTATCCAACACTTAGCCGGAGTTATAATAACATTGGCCACATATTGGGTTTGTTATCGAAATAAGGTGTGTGTCGGCCTTGTGCTACTGCACATCAATAACTGTGTTTCCATGGTCATTGATGACTGTCATGTATAGTCATTAATAAGTTCTTCCATTATTGATAACTTGACTATGATCATATCAGTCTTAGCACCGAGCTCTATATCCACTTAAATCGACTTTATGCCGATTATAAAGAGTTGGCTATTTTTTTAATGTAAATAGCAATATTGATTGGTTTTGCTAATTGCTTCATATGGGTGTTTTATTTTGCCGTTAGCCACTTTACTCTTTTCTTTTTTTGTGATGAAAGATGCACAATATGAGTAGCGGCTACTTTATTTCATTTACCGATTTGTTTGGCTATTTCTGATCTTTATATACCGAGGTAAATGTAAGACGTTGGGGGCAACAGTGTTTGTCCTTCTCGGCATTTATTTAACAGAAAATGAATGATTCAAAATATATTTTTCTAAATAAAACTGTTTGCATCGCTTGTAAAAATAAAATAATAAAAATATATTAATTATTCAAGAAAATATTCAAACATAAATTGTTGTCAATAATGAAAATATTTTTAATTGTCTAATTATATTAAGTGAAATTTGAAAATATTATGCAAATCATATATTTTTTATGAAATAAATAAAAGGTTAATTAAACTTCCAATTGTCACAGAGAAAACAAATTTCATAGTACGCCACGTTAGCATTTCGCGGTGCAATAACGGATTGTAGAGAGTTCGTAAATTATATAAAAACAAAAAAAAAATCCCGTAAAATAGGTAGATGAAAACAGCATTTTAGAAACTCAATTGCAAAAATTATCAGCATTTCGATATACCCTTATCGAGTTTAGAGTAGAAAATTAAACGGGTGCGCGGAAAATGAGATCGTGATGTTTTTGGCTCAAAACAATGCATCTATGAGCATGATTCAATGTCGATGCTACGAAAAATTTCTTTCAGTCATCTTTTTAATTGTAATCTGGACAAACTTGTGTCAGTAAACATCTGTCTGTCCACCTTTCTACTCCTTGGGTCAAACGATTTGCCATCAACATTACGTGAATTATGCAATTTTCAAGGTCATTTTTCATGTGATACATATAATCGAGGGATTTTATGATGGAAACAAATGCCCTAAACTCAAAACCTTTTCTTGTTAAGCATGCTTCCCCAAATGGCAAAGCCATAGAATTCGGAAAAGCTGCTAGCAAGAGGAAAACAGCAAAAAGGCAGAGCCAATTCCTTCTACTAACAAAAATGCGAACTCTGAGTTGAACAATGTAAATCAAAACCAGCTAAAACTATTGAACAGATTAACCGGTGGTGCAAGTTACAAGAAAATTGTGTAGTGATTCAACAAAGATGCAGCGTAAATTAGTGCAAGTAACCAGTGGCCTGCAAATAAATACTCCGCGTGCCTATAGCACAGGGACAAAAAAAATCTCTGATGTCCATATGTGAACTAGATTTTCGTCCGAACAACTGCTCCGGGAATCAACCCAGTTGTCATGTCCTTTAGTGACCAAGCGCCGCATTACCGAGTGACCCTGTATCCCTACATTGACAGAGGACAAAATCAAACATCAATTTTGAAAAGGTCACTGGGTGCATGTCGATCGCGGATAAAGAATAAGGAGCTTAAAAAACTAGAACCAAATTGTCACTGTAATTTGAATGGAGAGGGGAAAAATGGATACCTTAACTCTCTTCAGCAGATCCTTTGCATTAGCGTCTTTGTTGAAATGATCACGTACAGGCTGCATAAGTGAAAAGCAATTATTGATTTTGCCAAGGAGCTATAGAAGTTCAGGAGGGTTTCTGTTGCTGCAATTGCAAAATAAGAGTGTACTCCTAACATTTGTGCATGGAAATGCTCATGCTGTCTTCCATACTTGTCTCTCATATGTGAGGAGACCAAATGGTCATTCAGGATTCTAAACCAATTGGGCCCGCATAACAGATGCTCATTAGGATCGAAAGAGAGCTTACCTGAAGTATCTTATTCAAAGACTTTGAAAGGGCGGGTTTCAGATCAGCAGGATGCAAATCTCCACTTTCGTAGTCAACAACAAGTTCATCAAAGCTTTTAAAGGTCCTACATGCAAGATGGCAAGAAAGAGAAACAAAGTAATCAAAATATACTAGTATTCCATTGGCACGAGAAAATTGTAGGTGAAAAAGCAACAACATTTCAACACCATAGCAACTCACTTTTCACCGCCGTTATCTGCAGATCGCTCCACTTTGAACTCATTAAACCATGGCAATATGATGTATTTTATGTACTCCAAACATGGGTTGCCTTCAACAATCTTAGGTGGACAGTACGCCTTTTTTATCTTCAGATTGACCTCAGCCTACAGACACCATAAAAATTTTATTCTGCAGAACGTAAAACGAAAAAGGTGGCTCCTCAATGCTGCGCAAATATATGCAGCTCTGTCACAAAATTTTACCTCGGTATCTTCCATAAAGACGGATGATGATGGATCGCTTTTTGACATTTTTTCTTGGCCTTGCTGCAGACCAGGAAGCATATCTACATGCCGAAACAATCAAGACCAAAATAACCATTCTAATCTTAGAGAAACGACTGACTTTATGAGAAGAAAGAGAGTTGACCCATACGATGAGACAAAATGATAGGCTTATTCTTTCTCTTTATGGCATCACAGTACTCTCTAGCAAGTACATTCACCTTCCGTTGATCCATTCCCAGTTGACAAATGTCAGCCTGTTCAAATAAAAGCATTTTCCATGGAGATTTTTGTAGTGACAAAGAGATGCAGCACAACTTTTAGAATACAAAGAAAGAAAGGCTACCAGAATACTATCAGCTGTCTCAATCACGATTCTTTCACTGCACTATCAAGTACAACTCAGCATGCACATTTTGCAAACAGTCATCTACGGTAGTAGAGATCACGAGTAACATTTACAATTTGCATCCCCCATATTATCCAACAAAAAGACATATGAACTCATGCATGCAACTCATAATTTCCTGCATAGTACTCATAGTGCTTGCAGTTTTTAAAAGAATTCGTACAATTATAAGAATAAACTACTTAACAAGTTATCATGAGGGAAGATAAACCAAGCAAAGATTGTTTCTCTAGGAAGTTATTGACCAACTAGCATAAGAATTTACAGAAAACAAGTTTTTCAATAAAGCCTGATGACAAATACTATAAGAACCTTCAAGAAAAATATGTCGGCACATTGCATGCATGGGTAGAGAATTTGAGCAGCAGTGAGCTCATCCTGTTCGCTACGACCCATTATCTGTGAGCACCTGGAAACAAGAAAATCAATGAGCTGCAAATTATTATATCAGTCATCATCAACATAATAACTGCAGGCCTTAATTATATACCTGATTATCCTAGGGAGCTTGTTTCGGCGGGCAATGTCCATAACCAGTGGCCAGTATTCATGTGCCCGGGAGTTTATTTCTTCTGACGACCACAGAAATTCCACTTTATTATCGGCAAGATCCATGCCAACAGCTTTCCATATCTCAATCAAATAGTGTCCAACCGTTTGGATTTTCTTCAAGTCTCCACCCATTTTGTTGTTCAATTGTGCAAACCAATCAGCAATCCATATCTTCACTTTGCATCCGGCAGAAGTCATTTTGTTCACACTTATCGCCTTCATGACTCCCTGCTCCAAAGGAAAATGTAACTATAAACTTCGAAACTGATAAAAGCCAGTCTCAACAAAATTTCAGTAGTAAACTCCAGCTTAAAATTGAAAAACCAAGCTTTCTTCAGAAGTATAAGCAAAGCAGCAGAAAACAGAGCACTATATAGCAAAATGTCCCCAAAACTTAAATCAGTCCTCTCAATGAGCCAGCAGATAAGTCCTTCACATCAAGATATCTTTTCTCTCTGAAAAACTAGGGAAGAATAGTTAAGCACAGCTACAATAAAACAGACAGAGAATGGATGAAGCACACAACAAGCAACACTAGGCAAACAAATCGACTTATGCACCATGGAATGGCAATATGCAAGCTTATTCTGAATTGAAGCACACATGACTTGATGTCACTGACTAAACAGACAGCAAAGTACATTTCATCAGCCTCGACTTGCATCAAGTTTATTTTCATCTCTACTATTTGCCAAGTTACAAAACCAAGCATCTTTAAATTTATGGTGCAGAAAAGGCATTGCAATCTGTCATCACAGTGTCTGGACATTTCCAACTGATACTCCCTGGATGACAAACTAAAATTGCAAACTTTTGTGATAAAGGACCGTTCTGTCTGTGACCAAACGACTAGGAGGCAAAAATTAGGCCACTTCGCCCAGATGCAAGCTATAAAATACCTCAATTGTGCATAGTTTCCAAATAAAAGGCAGGTACAGAGCGAGAGACGAGAATTCTTGATGCTACGTCTATGAATCAAAATATGTAGAGCAGTAATTTGCCGATGATACGTGTGTAGACATCGCCAATGCCATGAGTAATAACGTCAAACTATATAAGAGCACGCTATAAAACTATCATGGGCCAAATGCAACGCATCAACATAATCAGACTTAAGTCAAGGGAAATCAAGGGAAATCAAGGGGGGAAAACAAGACCTGGGCAATGTGCATTCTGCCAGATGGTTCGAACCCATCGTAGCAAATGGGTTGGGGCTTCTTGGTCAGGAGATTGAGCAGCTCGTCTTCCTGAATGCACTCCTCGCCGACGCTCCTCACGATTCGAAACCTCTCCTCCGACGTCATCCTGACCAAAACGAACAAGCCCATCAACCAAACTCCATCGAATTTCGCGCACGACAGACGTATCGATGAAATTTAATTTTCCTTGATCGCAACGAAGGGGAATTCGAATAGCTTACTGGGTGGCCGTCGGGCCGCTCGACGAGGAGCCCGCTTCTGCCTGAGATTCGACGGAGAGGGACTCCATTTCATTGGAAGGCGGGTTCTGGTCAGCTTCGTTTTCCATTGAGATAGAAGTTTTCGGGAGCAATTCCGGTTCAGTTCCTTACGATTCAAGTAGAACTCGACGGCGATGGCTGAGAAAACCCAAAACCCTAGAAGGCTGGAGCGGGCGCGAGAGAGAGTGGAGAGGACAGGAAGAAAACGGAGGAGAACGTGGAACCGGATTCTTATTCTGCCAATTCGTCAGACAATTAATGTCAACTCATGTTAATTGTTAACATCTCGCAAATGGTCGACGGCGGTGGCGGTAGCCACCGGTGAGTCCCCATTCTTTTTTCTTTTTCTCTTCCTTTATTTTTTTCTAAAATTTTCAATAATTTTAGCCTTTTAAAGTTTTCAGATTTGAGAAATAATAATAATAATAATATGCGCTTTAGAGAGAGAAATTAATTTTAAAATACCACGTTAATATTTTTCAATAAATAAATTGTGGTGGTGTTTAGAAAAAGACTTGATTACACTGATAAAAGCAAGAGTATAGAAGATTGATACTCCCATTTTCTGCGAGCTTGCTTCACTTAGATTGTGTCAACGACTATTGGGCTATTTGTTCATATGTTGAGATTCTGTGTTTATTTCGTATGTTGAGACAGATTCACAGAAATCATATGAAACAAATGGCCATTCAAGTGAGGAAGCCCCTACATTAGTCCATCTTGTTTCTGGTCGCATTAAATCCAAATCCATCTGGTTGATCCAAGCAACGACACACCACTATTCACGTTGGGAAGAATAATCTCGTGACCTGCCTCAATGAGAATTGTGCTGGGTAAATCGAACTTAAGACCCCATTAGATAGGTGAAAATTTGACAATGACGCATACCATCGTTCACTATAGCGTCAAATTATGCGCGGATTATCCTCAGGAATGTCAAAGAAAACATCAATTAAAACAGAGTCGACTTCCCGTCACAGTCAAAAGAGGATTTTCTGTACTTTTATCTAGCTTGCAGCTGATCAACTTGAGAAAGCTGGGCATGAAGGCAGCATGATATAAAGATTGGCAAGGCAGACGTTATGCTTTCACATGTCCTAATCTGTGTTGCCGGAAGAACTCAACCACATCAATCGACCTTAAATCATTTATGAATCATCAACCGCTAGCAAAAATTTGCTTTGCCACATAGTGAACCTCAGTTTTACAATGGGGAGCTTCCAGATCATAGAAGAAAGACCTCTAGTTGCATGAACAACAAACCTGACAGATCGAGATTTACAAACATAGAGTTTTGCTTATGGAAGGGAGTCCAGACTCATGTATCTTTTGATTATATCCTCCTGTGAAAAGTCGGTGAAATACCCCTTCCCCACAGACAAACCCTCCTCCCTTGCAAGTCGCTCAACTTCGAGCTGAACATCGTTTGCTCCCACTTTACTTGGATCCAACAAATTACATGCCACTTCAATGATACCATCACCGTGAGTGAGTGCCATGGCTTGGACTGAAGGAAGTCCGCCTCTTCTTCCACTCACTCGTTTTGCAATTCTTCGGATAGTGGCTATATCACTAGAATAGACAGGGACATTGTAGTTATCTACCCATCGAGTTGCTCCGATCACAATGACCCCTTTTCCTTGGGCTGCTTGAGGTGGACCTTTGTCTGGCTTCAGGGGCAAGAACTGTGAATTTGGACCGCCTATCCACAGGTTTCCACTTGCATTAGGCTTGAAATACCCCAACTCTCTTCTAATTGAATCGAGTGTCCTACCATCTTCATGGGCCACTCCATACAGAAAAGCAGGTACTGCAGGTTTAGAAGAGCGTTAGACCTGAAGCAGACTAATGAAAACAGTACGGAGAAATTGCAGTCTCTTCAAGCGCTATGGAGACCAAAGGACTTTCCGATGAAGTACATGTGGATATACCAGGGAATATGAAGATAGCATCAGATGCCAATGCAAAAAATGCCAGACCAAAATCTTTCCGATTTGTTGCCTCTAAATAATTGTTTTCATTTTAGCAAGCTATCAAATGAGTTCACAAACCTTGAAGACCAGAGCCAATGTCAACTGCCAAGGACCTTGCAATGGTGGCCACTTGGTCGAGAGAAGTCTGACCCAAGGGATGAAAGCAGATATGGTCAACAACCCCAAGCCTAGGATGACTTCCGCTATGCGACTCAAGGTCAATCGCATCAAATGCAGCCTTAACCATCGCTAATACAGCACTTCTCAAAGGACATGAATCTGGGGGTGACTTCTGAGCCGATCTAGATACAACTGTGTAGCCAACCCTATTGTAGATTTCATCTTCGAACTTGTTGAGCACTGCTGCTTCCGGAAATTGTTTAGCTGCTCGTTCAATCGCCTTAAGTGCATACCTGTTTCGGCTTTCAGAGATGTATACCTTGCAGCAGGCAAGCATCATTTTTAACATCTCTGGCAGCTTCACTTGCCTTCAAAAGCTGAAATAGATAAAACCAGATGATGAAACGCCACCCCCATTAGCAATGGTGGCTCTCTTGTTGGTGACCACATACTTATAATCCATTCCATACTTACAAACTCAGTGGAGCAGAGTGCTGGAGCAGAAACAACCAAAACTCAGCATGAACTTACCAAAAGCACTGAAGCCTGAAACGCATCATGTTTACAAATTCAGTTCCTAAATACTAAACATTAAGAGTCTTCGCTGGCTTTTCTTCAAACATAGATAGCGCAAGTACCCCAAATAATTCATGATTAGCTAGACCGGTCATTCAGTGACTAAACTTCCGGAATTCATGACAATGGCAATACCCGTTAATGCAACTCAATACAGATTCCTTCCACGAAGCAAAATCTAAATATTTCGGAGTAAATCAACATTGCTGACCGGCAAAGAAACAGAACTTCAAAATTTCCTCTTCGACTCAAATCACATAACTTTTCCCATAACAAGGACAGACCATTGTCGAAAATCGACACGATCAACACGAAAATACCCGGAATTCAGAATCTTTTTCATTGATTTCCCCACAGAATGATAAGAAAAGCACATTCATTCTCATGCGACAAGGAGAAGCTGACCAACGCAATCATGTGTCGAGAACAACTCACCCATTACGAAAATTTCCCAACGTTCTTCAACCAAGACAACCTTAGGGGGCTTCGAATTACCATAAAGCATCGACCTTTTAGAGCCGAGAGGCCATCCAAACACGGCCACAACCAAAGCTTTCAAAACTCCACATCCTCATTATCCACGCCCTTTAAATACCCCCTGTTTTCCAATTTTGCCCCCAGGCTCGCGCGCACGGCCCTGGACTTCAACCGCAGATCCCCCATCATCTCCTGCACCCGCTCGTCCTCCGGCTCCGTCATCGGGTACCCGTCCAGCAGCGCCTCCATCGTCCGCACGCTCTTCTGGACCCGGGCCGAGTACCGGGTCGGATCGTCCCGGATGGCCGAGCCCATACCCCGACGCAGCCGCGGTAGAACCCGAGCTCCTCGCCGGTCTCGAAGCCCGTCTTGAGGCCCACCTGGCGGCCCTCCTCCGTGCCGGCGGCGACGCCGTGGCGGTGGCCATCGCCGTAGCCTTCCCG
This sequence comes from Eucalyptus victrix, assembly GCA_016097545.1. Taxonomy (NCBI): domain Eukaryota; kingdom Viridiplantae; phylum Streptophyta; class Magnoliopsida; order Myrtales; family Myrtaceae; genus Eucalyptus; species Eucalyptus victrix. Next base: position 10,114,272 of record CM027845.1, on the reverse strand, counting down.
GAAGTGAGCGTCCTCGAGGTCGAGGGACGAGTCGAAGATGTCGGAGCTGGTGTCGGCGGGTTCGGGTCGGATGTCCATGCTACGATCCGATGGAGCTTTCCCTTCGCGACCGTTTGATGGAGATGCCGTCGAACTCGAACCTCAATGTTATCACGCCCGAAAGGCCTTATTCAATTAAGCGGCTGTCGACCGTAAAAATATCTTTGATCAAATGACATATACAATGGAATCTTATTCAATTTTACCAATCTTCTTCCAAATCTTTATGCATCCTTCCTGAAAATTTTCACTAAAAATCATTGACGTAACAACCTAATTGTTGTTGGACCTCCTATGTGATGCACCGCCACATTAGCAATTTTTTGATGAAAAATGGCTAAAATGACCATATTGAGAATTCGTACAAAGATTTAGGACTTAATTAATAAAATCAAAAAATTCAATCGGTAAAATAAGTTAGAGCTGCTTAGACAATTTTCAAAAAATCTATTTATGTGGAAAATGAATTCCACAATTATTTCACTAAAGGGGTGTGCAAACCGGACTATTCGAATCCAAAACCACCTGAACTAAAGCCAACTAAAATGACCAAGTCAGTTTGGTTTTCGAGAGTGTCAGTTTGATTTATAGTTCCTAAAAGTGAAACCGGTGTTGGATGGTCCAATTCCCAATTTCAAAGGGTAATTAGGTACTTTTTTTTATTCTTATATTTTCAAAAAAAATTGTGGGTTTAGTTTATTGTAACAGGAGCCTATAATTGAAATATAATATTTGTCTCAAGCTCTGAATTTATTCTTAGTCATCATTGGGATAATAAGATGTCCTAATGGAAATATGGCGAAAAAAATAGTAATTAGTTCCATTGGATCGAATTGGATTGGACAAAGGAGCGATCACTCCCGGTGAACAACCTTTCATTGAATGGTAATATTTTGTATTTTTTTTTATGAAATTTGTTCAAAGTTTATTTTCAGTCAGCAATTTTGGAGAAGCAGCAAGGATGAAGACCAATAAATTTAAAAATAGAATAGTTTAAATGTTGGAAACTGAAATGAAACTAATATTAATATAATAATAAAAATATCTTGGAAATTTGTCCTTGATAATTGTGGATCCTCGAAAGTAGTTACGCAATGTCTTTTATAATCTACCAAACATAATTGTCATAAGCAGTCACCACCCTAAAGGAGGTTCCAACGGCATTTCTATAGCTTTAGGCTCCTTGTTCGTAGGTTGACCCTATTTGCAAGCGGTTACAATTCCTAAAGTGCTATGAATTAACCATTCATTATTGATATCTTTGTTTTTAAGCAAGCATGTCTATTTTCCGCTTTATCTGACACTTAGCCAAATGGATATTAATATCGGTTGTATCTTGGGTTTGTTATCATAACAATGTGCTTGTCCACCATATGCCACCGCGCATCAATAATTGTATTTTATGGTCATCTATAGCCATTGATAAGTTCTTTCAAGATCAAAAACTTACTGATGACCATATTAGTCTCATCGCCGAGTTCTATATCTACTTAAATTGATTTTATGTCGATTATAAGGAGTTGGCTATTTTCTAGTGTAAGCACTAGTATTGATTAAGTATTGTCGAGTGCTTCATATAGTTATTTCATTTTATCATTACCCACGTTACTTTTTTTCTTTTTCTGGTGATGAGTAGCTCCTACTTTATCACCTATTGAACCGAATTGAAGTCTATGTGAGGAAAAGAAAGAAGAGCATTTTGATTTGCATTCGATGTCGCCCTGATTCCGCTAGCCAACTGGCAGATTGATTGCCTTCTTGTATTACTATCCAGTTCATGTATTGATTTGTTTGGCTATTTTTCATATTTATATGTTGAGGTGAATTTAAAATATTGGAATAATCATCGTGTTCTTTCTTCTCGATTTAAGATGCATTTATTCAATGAAAAATGAACAATTTGAAATATATCAGGATATGTTTAAAATGTCGATGATGAATGGAGCGCTTAACATCGCGTTTATGTGAAGAAAGAGTAAAGGAAAAAATAAAAAGGAACGGTGACATTATCAAAATCAAATGTGAGGCCGACCATTAATGAGAACGAGAAATTCTCTCTAATCCCGAACGTGGGTTTTGCATTCCCGTGTATAGCGCACGAAATGTCAACTACATTCGTGAAATTTCATTCAAATTTTCTGACAATTAAAAAAAAAAAAATCACCGTCACCTGTACAGGAAAACAAAAAAAGAAAAGAAAAAGATGATGATGATTTTGCAAAACAAGTTGGATTTTTCTTGGTCCAAAAACTCCAGCTTTAAATGCACAAGTACAAGTAGGTTAGATTAGATTGGTCCATTAAATATTACTGCGATCCGGCTTGATTCTTTCCATAATTTTTGCTAATGTCCTTGTCAGATCTAGTTGGCTACGCTGGGCATGCTAAGGTAGGTAGGAAGCAAGCGAGTAACCTTTTTGGAATTAGAAGAAATCGTTTCTTCTTTGCAAGAAAAGGCGAAGGTTGCTTCTTCATCTCGTCAGGGACACTTTAACTTATCATCGATGTTAAAAATTGATTTTTATATCAGTGACTAAAAGTGTACTCCTTAATTTAACATGATTTTCACTTGAGCATTCGATTTCTCACGCTCCCTCTATGTATTATGTTTTTTTTTTTTATCCATGATGATTTGAATAATATGTTGTGTTGTGTGAACGATTCAATCAGTGAATTCTCACGTAAGAAAAAAAAAACGTAAGGCTTAAGTAATCTCAATTCCGTTTTCTACAAACTTAATATTAAAAAAATATATGATTGTATGACTTATATATTCCTTATTCCTTTAAGAGTTTGTCTTGTTTTCATCAAGAAAAAATGATGTGAATCCAAGTATTATTGTATTATTTACTTTACAAATGAAGTAAATTGTGTTTTTATGATAAAAATCAGTGCTTGAGAATTGTATAACTTCTCTATTTCTACTTAATCACTTAAGAAGTGCACTAGATGTATTTGGAATCAAAATTTTCCAATTAAGGGCTTACACGATGACCCAAATTAGGTGCTGAAAATTCAACATTTGATGAAATTAATAACTTCAAATGAAATTGACTTAAATTATTCAATTAAGTCGAAAATCTACGTGGCAATTAATAATTAGAACCTGGTTCAACATTTTTAGAAAACTTATCATAATAACCTTTATTTTCTATGCTTGATCAGGGATTAATATTAGTCATTTATACTTTACCCAAAAAAATATTAGTCATTTATAACTTTGTAGTTACCACCAAATACCATTTGAGTATATCAAAGTGTCAAACCAGAAAGTGGAAAGAGACAACCAAAACAATTAAAAATAAATTAAAAAAACTGTATAAGAAATTAAAAATGGAGATTGGGAAAACGCAAAAAGCTAAGCAAAAAGTCTTCCAACCTGTCCAGAATCGGCGCTCTGGACACAGTTCCCATGCATCTTCTTCAATCTCACCTCCCTCTAGAGAGAGAAACTTCTAGAGAGAGAGAGAGAGAGAGGTTGCAGTTGCATCATGCATGTTCCATTTCGATCTCTGACATCATAAGCAACCAAAGATCTCTACCCTTAGACACGCCATACGACCCTCCTCCACACACGCACTCCCTCCTTTCTTCTTCTAACCCTCAAGCTCTCCAAGACTCCATTTTTGTAAGTTGAAAGTAGAGAGAGAGAGAGAGAGAGAGAGAGAGAGAGAGAGATGGGGTCTGGGTCTTTCAAGGGCAACCTTGGAGGAGCGCAGAGAGGGCGGTCGTACGGGATGATGCTGCTTCTGGCATTCGGGGCTGCTCTTATCGGGGTCATGGCCCTTCACAAGCTCCGAGAGAGACGCATCTCCAATCTCCTCCTCAAGGACAAGGACCGCGAGCTCTTCTCTCTCCAACTTCTCTTGCAGGTCCTCTCCCCCTCTCTCTCTCTCGCTCTCTGTATGTCTCTCTTTCGGGTGACCTTCATGTGTTCGAACTGGCGATCTGCATGCATGACGCCTCTGAACCCATCATCCCCACAAATTTCGTTGCTTTAGAATTTTCACGGTCTTAGCAGTTACGGTAGGAAAAAGAAGTTTTTTAATCCTCTTGATGGTCAAGAAGTCGAAGAAACAGCTCCCACAAGCAGCTTCCATGTCCTCTGTCCTCCATTTTTTTTTTCTCATCCTGTTCTTGTTCCAGAAGTGCTCGACCCAAGAGATTTACATGCCAACAACTGATTGTGATTTTGTAATTTTCTGGTTTTTCAAAGTTTTCTTGGGTGTAACTGTTGCAATAATTTGTACCCCTTCAGCTTTGAACTGCAACTGAACTGTTTTTCTGGCTGGCTTTTTTCACGTTCCAATTAGTAATAATTGCTTCCGATTGTTGATGAGCTTGAATGCTGATGATTGTCCCGAAGCCTGACCGTTCCATCAAAATTTCACCGTGTAGCGAGAAAGAGACCACAACACCGAAATGAAAAGGAAATTTGAAGGGATGAAAGAGAAGATGTACGCCTTCAGGACGCAAAAGATGGAGCTGAATAGTGCGGTCCTCGAGATGCAGTCTACAGTCGGCTCGCTGAAGGATGAGATGCGAGCAATGGAGTCGGCACTTCAAGAAAAGGACAACGAACTCAAAATGCTGCGTGAAAAAAATATGGAGGCGAGCCAAAAAGATCTTGAGGAAGTTTCTTTGAGAGAAATCTTGAAGCTGAAGGAAGCAGAAATTGAGGATTTGAAGCAGCGTCTCGAGAAACAGGTCAAAATCGGCTCAGCCAGCTCCAATGACCCATCGAGTCTGCCTGGGAATTCCAGTTTGCAAGCAGGCGAGGTGCAGAAGGATGAAACAAGCAATGCGGGTGCCAAAGGAAAGGGCGAGCTAGCAAGCGAATCAAACAGGACTTCCTTGATCGAGAGCAAAAATGAAGTCCTGGATGGCGAAGTTGCATCAAGATCTGATGAGGGTTCTGAAGGCAAACTGGGTTCTGCTGAGAAGATAGGAGTGACAGAGATGGAGAGGTTGCAGGGGAAGGGAGATAGCTCAGGTGAACATCAAAAGCAAGAACAAGTTGCCAGTGAAGGGAATGGGATAGAGAACCGTAGAGAAGGTATTGATGGTCTCCAAGACGAGCAAAAATTCGATACTGGAGAGGGAACGAACACTCCAAATGAGAGAAGCACATCACACGGTGCAGATGAGGTCTCGAGAAATATGAATGAAAATGGTGATGCAGAGACCGTCAATGTGAAGGAAAGTCTAGAAGAGAGTGGAGTAGGCAAGGGTGGTACGAAGTTGGAAACTTCAGAAAATTCTCACGACAATGAATCAGACTCTGTTGTTACAGGAAAGCAAGGCAGCCTGTATGTGAGTAAGAAAAGAGGAAAGAAATGGAGGATGCTTGCGAGAAATAGGAGGCTGGAGAACAAGGGGAACAGAAAAGAAGACTCATTGGAGATGCAAAAGGAATCGAACGATACCGGAGTGAAATAGAAAACCAGTTGGAGAGCACCGAAAGGAACCAGCAAACTGGTACCCACTTGAGAAGATATGAATCTGAGCAGAGAGAAGAACAAGGGAGGAAAGAAAATCGAGATCAAGTTGAAATCAAGAGTGTACCAGCAGACTCCAGTGAAGACAAAGTAAACGGAGGAGAGGAAAGCGACAGGAGTGGAGGAAGCATTGGTAAGGACTCGAAATTCTCGGACGCTAAGTTGATTGAGTCTGAAAATACTGAAAATAAGGGAGATGTAGAAGGGAGTGCAATGAGTGGCAGCGAAAAAGGTCCTCTCAAGGATGAAGAGCAAGAGATGAAGAGTGGCAATTCGCTGACGAATGGAGAAGTCTCAACCAATTCTGCTTCACAAGGCAAAGCTAATAACATCACAAATGAAGGTGCAGAACAGGAAGCGAATGTTGAAATCCGAAGACAAGAAGATCAAGGAGCCAATGCTGCCCTAGAGACCACAGAAGTTGAATCTGGCGGAGCAGGACTTGCAGCTGACAAAGAGAGACTGGCTGCTGACAAAGAGAAAGTTCGTTACAGAATTGAGGAGCCAAGACATTCAGAAGATGAAGACTCAAAAGGATCAAAGGCAGATGGCGCCGGCCGGGATCTCTCACAGCAAACTGGTGATTTTAGTTCGGAAAATAACGACGAGTACAAGGTAGAAACCGATGATTCTGGGTTCTAGTTATGTAACCCAACTGTGCTGTAAACTATAGAGCCGGTGCGTTCCTATTAACTGTCGATGTGTGTCCAGACAATCGAATTTAGTCTTTATTAGATATCACCCATCAATACATACCATATGCTGATAGAGAGACACGTCGGCCACTTGGTCGGCCATCGCAGTACTTCTCACTTCTCAGGCAGAGAACTCGGTGAAACAAAATTTGTGTGAATACAGTGCTAAGATTGATGCTCAAAATTAATACTCTTGAATGAAAATGTAAATATATATACAAATGCAATGCCCAATATTTTGCTAACCCACTTAAAATAAGCAATATTTTAGACGTGCAGATAGTCCTCATCGCATGTTCATATTGTTTCAACGCGTTCGCAGGCAGCTATCTTGCTCTCTCTTTTTTACCCGATCTAGATGTCAAAACCATTCTAGACCTCTAGATGTCAAAACCATTCTAGACCTCACTTCAGGTCTCTTAGAAGTTTTAAAGCAACTCCAAAGTATGGCATGTAACATGTCACGGGAATTGGACCGTGCATGATTGAGGAAGACTTCCTAAGATCGCTCAAAGTTCAGCATTCGGAACGTTTCTAGTTCAGCATTGAATTGGACCGTGCATGATTGAGGAAGACTTCCTAAGATCGCTCAAAGTTCAGCATTCGGAACGTTTCTAGTTCAGAGTTCAGCATTTGGAACGTTTCTAGTTCAGCATTTGAAACATTTCTAGAGACGGGCAAGACGGTAACTATATCGAGAATCTAGAACTTTCTCACCATAAATATTGGTAAGTGAATCTAGAACTTTCTCAACATAAATATTGATAAGTGGTAAGTTGGGAGGCACCATTTTGTCCATTGGATCGAAAAGCGATCAATGATTGCAATACGAAGAGATACCCACCTCTCATTGTAATCATCCAACCATTTCACAATTAAAATTCCATTCTTCCATTCAATACTTCTCTTTCTATAAACTTTCTCTCCCTATGATTCGGGTTAGCAAGCAATGACTCTTTCTCTATGATTCGGGTTCACGAGCGAGCGAGCAATCGATTCTAAGAAAGGCTTGGCTTAGACACCCTAAACGATCCAAGGGAGCCTAACGAGATCCCAAACAATCAGCCCGTCACATATGCTTTTTGAATTTGCAAAGGATACAAGAGATTAAGAAGACTGGGTTATGAAGTGATGTAAAGTACTGAGAGCAAGCATTTGAACAAATGGGTCATATCAAAATGATCATGGTGATAGCAAAACAGCCATGTTGTCCACACTAAAGCAAACGATTTCTGCTATTTATTCCCCATAAGTTCCTTGGAAACTAATGAAAGAGAACTTCTCCAACAAGGAAAAATGCATTCTCAACAAATACAGTCGATTGCCTTATCAGCAGGAAACATTAGTGAAATTATGCAATCCAAACTTCAATGCGCTGCTTCCACCAGTTTCTGCAAGCAAAAGACAGTCATAAACTGACTTGGTTAGAAATGGGTAGGCCAAAAATCTCTAAAGAAACGAAGAGACAAATACAGTCATGAACTGACTTGATTAGAAAAATGTTTTCATTACACCAATACATTTGGTCATGGACCACCTCCTTTTCCAGGTAATTTTATGCAGCACATTGACTTTGTGTAACATGCATAGTACTGCCAATCCATAAACCAAACCTGGCTCCATACTACCAGCCTTAATGACGATCCAAATTATCTGCTTGATAATTAATTGTTTAATTCTAGCCACCAGCCCTTCAAATCATCTGCTTGACAAGTAATTGGTTAATTCTACACTAAGTCTTAAGTTCACTGTTTGACAGAATTTTCTCACATGAGAGCAAGGACTCCGTTCGTGCAAGCACATCGAAGTGCCAACATTTCTGACCTCATAAGTTTACCAGAAGCCAGATAAATGAAAAAAAATCACAGAAGCAGACTTCCAGAATGGTCCAGAACAGTGAAGAAGCTTCAAAGTTTACTTTGAATGCAGTAAATTGCTCTAAGCTGGATTAGTGGTACCCAGGCACGCACACTTGCCTTTTTGCTTTATAAATGTTATGGAAATCTAGTGTGGTACAACTACAAAACTTGATAGACTGCAATTGGTGTACAAGAGCGAATGATACCATCAATTATAAATGATTAGCAATCTCAAACGTGCATTACCTATGCATAGACAATGACCAAAATAAATACAAAGCTACAAGTGTTATACCTGTTACATCTCATCCTCTGAGCAAGCACAGCCACACATACACAAAGCTAATAGTTACTTGACTTCATTTTAACATGTGAGAATATGCTTTTAAGATAGCTAGGCAACCCCACCCACCATGCGTGCGTCACAATAACACTGCCTCTCCAGGAATTCATCTAAAACAAGCAATATACTAAATCTACTAGATCTAGTCACCAATGGAAAGGCAGAAGCTTCAGCTTATACTCTAGCAGCAGCAACAGACAAGCGTGGGTAACACGAAGAAAATAGGATTTGCACTGTGTGAACAATTTAAGTGATATTTAAGATCTACCATAGAGTGTAAAGAAGGATGACAAATTGCAAAGATCCTTTTGAGCCAAACTAGTGACCATACATATTTAATGTTGAGTCAAAACTTATGAAGATATGATACCATGATAAGAAATCAATTGTTACCTCTTCCTTCTTATCCTTTTTGCCCCCAGTGAAGAATTTGTACCCTCCATAGATAAGCACACCCCAACCAGACAAAGACACGATTACAAACTGCAAAAGATAAAAGTTCAAAAAAATCAAATTACCAACAGAGGTTCCCTTAAGCCATGTGCATTAACACAAGAAAGAACACAACAATTTTTTGTTTTTTTAAATAAGTAAAAAGAACAGAACAAGATGATTCCAAAGCACGCATGACATTCAGACTGACATAATCAAGTGTATGAATTGAAGCACTTCTTACCATGCCAAATTATAGCAAAACTATATATCTAAAGTCTTAACTACAAATTAGTAAAGACTTGCTCAAAACAATAAACTGACAAGGTTATAAGAGATCAGATTTCTACTTCTCATCTACCCAAGCAGAATGACATGATGAGCTGATCAGAGAAGGATGACCACTTCAAAAATATTATGTTGTGTGCATATACACCTTGCAGAGGCCAAAAACTCATAAAATAGTTAAGCATAAAGAAAAAAAAAATATAACCTAGCAGCAAAAACGAAACACCTTTTAAATATTTCCACCACAATGGAAGCTCCCAAGTATTTTATTAATCCCATTTCAGCAATTAGAAGAGAACTCTGATGATCCAACAAACTGAAATGAAAAAAAAAAAGGATAATAACTTACATGCTCTTCCTTCCATTTAGATGGACTCAAAGGGTCCTCCCAAACATTAACTCTTGGTGGTCCATGGTGATCTGTATGACATAAAAAAGCGAATCAAGAAAATGAAAAGAGCAGATTGTAATACCAGGATAGTATCAGACGAAAAAGAAAAAAATAGTATCAGGATTAAATTGAAAGATAATGAGAAACCATCTACTTTACAGATTTACATAAGAAGTCTCGAGATATTCTATACAACTTAACAACATGATCTTCATCTAGAGAAATGCTTAAAGCAAAGATTCTAGAATTGGCCATTGTCTTGAAGCAAAACAAATTTTTGTGGTGGCAACATTGTCAAGGTCCATGATTGACACTTTAACTAGAGCTTGGAAGCAACAAATCTTGCTACTCCAATTCCCCCACTGACCTAAACGAGTAATATCCGTCAAATTGCACATGCTACGTTCACCGCTAATCTTTTTCATTCCCACTTTCGATCCCCAAGATCGAATCATGACCCCAATGGGTTCTTCACAGACTACCCAGTAAGTCAATCAACAATCAACACAACCACCACTGAACCGGCATTTTCCCCTATATCCGCCCATCTCTCTTGCCATGCCAGCAGAAGTCATACACACCCATCTTAAAAATCCACAACCGCGTAACGCGGATTCAGGAGATCATTTCCACCATCCAGCGAGGAATAGGCCAAAACCAAAATCAGACGATATTCAGGAAAAAAAAAAAAAAAAAACCTAACTAGAGACACCGTCATCTCGTGCTTCCCCGAACTTCCCCGACCAGGAATAGCGAGGCGACGATGCAAAAGGGACTAGTGACACTGCGGATCCGAATTGAATCGCAAACGCTCATACAGTTCCGACGAGCGATCCTCGCGCATTCCAAATGCGAATTCGTGGGGGTGTGGGGAGCTTACCCGCCGCGCCGGCGAGGCCGCGCCGCTGGGCGAAGGCGGCGGCTTGGGCCGATAGCCCCGGAGAGGAGGCGCGCGAGAGAGCGGCGGCCCGGCGAGCTGCGATCGCGGCTAACGTAGTAGCCATGGATGGATCGAGAGACGAGGGTGTGCTGCGCGATTTGAGGACTCGGCTGAGCTTTGACGGGGAGAGACGGCAATAGGGCAAGGCGATGGGTGTTCTTTTCTACGGGAGGAGAGGGACGCCGTCGTTTTTGGATAACCAGGGCCAACAAAAGGTTCGGGGAAAATTGGGGAAAATTGGATATGGAATTTTCTTACAATTTTTATTGTAATACGAAAAACCCGAAATTTACCGACGGTGACACATTTATTCTAAAAAAAATCCGAAATTTTCGTAACATAAATAATTCTAAACTTCTATTCGTGTAACATGTTTATCCTAAATTATAAGACATTTTATTTTATTTCTTCTTCTTTTTTCCTTCTCTTCATTGACTCCGTCATGGCCTGCAAAGGGAAGAGAGAAGATGAAGGAAAAAATAAAAAATAAGACGGAAATATCCTTAATGAGGTAAATATGCAAACTTGAGAGCTTTTCATGTTACAAAAAAAAAAAGTTAGGGTAAATTTGTCACTTTAGGCAAAATTTGTGATTTTGGTGATTTTTTCCCAAAAATACGAATATTAAACTTTTTTCGAAGAGGTAAAAAACCACCAAAAAAAAGAAAGCCGCCGTTGCCGGGGATCGAACCCGGGTCTCCCGCGTGACAGGCGGGGATACTCACCACTATACTACAACGACCGATTTGTTGCGATCGTCCCTTCTAAATTTATTCGTACTTATCTAAAACCAGAGACATCGTTTTACCGTTCTGCCCTCAAGCGGAACATCCCTCCTCGTCGAAACCCTAATTGAAGCGGCTTCTTCCTATCACAGTCGCTCGCTTGCCGCCTCTCTCTCCCTCTGTATATGTGTATATATAGGTGGCCTTGCGTTATGCAATCGCTTATCTGAATCCCAGAGCTAGCTCCTCCTCCTCCTAGGGTTTGTCGTCGTTCTCCCCCTCCTCCTCTTCCTCGTTATGCTCTGCTCTTTTCTGTTCTTTTGCTTCGATGAATAAAGATTTCGACGGTACGCCCTGCGAATCTTGTTTGATCTCGAGCGGGATTCGCTGGGCGGCCGTCGGTAGGAATCTGGATCCGACGCGATGCAACGCACTGCACGATGCATACCCCGGGCTTCTCCGAGTTTCAGGACGCTGACGATGGCAAGCCCCAATGCTCGTGCTAGATCGAGGGCGCCGTTCGTGTTGCAGTCTAGCTTCACTTCTGTGTTCGTAGCTTGAGCTGTGTCAATTCAAACGGCTACATCTCTCAGCGATTGCTCTCGCGTTTTTTTTTTTTTTTTTTTTTGAGCAAAAGTTTTGTGTTTTATTCGACTGCGGTTTTTGTTGTCTGTAGAAAGGAGTTGCGAAGTGGCGGTCGGCGATGATTACAAATTATCCGCGCTTCTGAGTGTCTACGATGAAGCACAGAGGATAAAAAAATGGTTGAATTTCTTGATATGAGCCGATACGTTTTCGGATTCATATAAAAAAATTCGATTTTGTTTTCATTGAAAACGGCGGTGATGATCGATGTACAGCTTCAAATGCCAGTTCTGCTTCAGAAAATTCTTGATTGATAGAGCTGTTTATCTTGTCTGAGCCCTTCTCATTGACAACCTTTTGAATTTCCATCTCCTATTGTTTATCTTCGTTGTTTCATGATTTCGGATTGCTTTCGTTTCTTTTTTCTGAAAATCTGGCCTGAGTTGATGATGATATGATCCGCCTTGTTGAGGTGTAGATCGCCCCAAGCCCTGTTTACAGGGGAACCTACTTGGGGTCCTACACCATCCATGAAAATGCTGGATCTGTCTGAGACCTTCCATTAGTACTTCCATTCCAAAAGAAAGAAGGTCTGCCTAATGTTTTTGTTTGGTCATTATCAAAATTTTCAATTTGAGTCTGCTTCGAGGCAAGTCAAGAACTGCAATTCTTTATTGAGGTGCTGTCCTCTCAAGAATAACCCATATGCATGATTTCGAGTGGATTAAAATTAAAACGAGGCGTGCCAATGCTGAGCGTATGCTGAGCGTTTGCGCATCTCTTCTTGTGCTTGTGTGGATAGTAATGAGATTGTGCAGCAAAGTTTAGGGTAACAGCCATAGCTGGCTTTCTGAAAAGTAAGTTTTGAGTTTCAACTATACTCCTTGCCTTTTCTATGTTGTGGGCATTGGAGTCTGAAAAAACTCACAGATCGGGTGTTGTCTATCAGCTTCTTCTCTTGAATATCCCACGAGTTTGGAGTTAAATAACAGCACAACATTTATCCTACAGCATTGCTTTCTGAAACCACGTTATGCTTGTGCTTTTGCGTACATTGACTATCCTAGAGTGAACTCAAGGAATCAACCCAGTATTAGACCATTCTTGTGCATGAAATATGTTGTTGGCTGATAGTAGCTGGGTTGTACCAATAGTCATGCTTTGTTTGAGACCTGCACGAGTGCTTGGCTAGCAGTTGGCTAGTTGGAGATATCTGTGGTTTTGTCGGATTGAAATCAAGCTGCCTGTCTTTCTTGGAGATAAGAGTGCATTGACGAAAGTAAAATGTCCGAAGACACGCAATAAGTTCTCCCTGCAAAATTCAAAGAGAAGCTCCAAAGAGTAGATGAGCAGCAAAAGTTACAGGATCATGGAGCCAAAGCAAATTCACAGAAATGAGGACATCTGTGGTTTTGTCGGATTGAAATCAAGCTGCCTGTGCATTGACGAAACTAAATTGTCCGAAGACACACAATAAGTGAAAATAACGTTCTCCCTGCAAAATTCAAAGAGAAGCTCCAAAGAGTAGATGAGCAGCAAAAGTTACAAGATCATGGAGCCAAGGCAAATACACAGAAATGAGGACAGAGGTAGGATTTTAACCAGCAATTCAGAGGGAGCAGCTGCCTGACCTTGCTGGTGATAAGCTGAGAGCTCCCTTAGAATGTGATTCGGTTTCGATAAATTTTGAGAACAATCCCATTAACACTTCCCTCCGAAGTCGAACGTAGTCTTGGTTTCGGTCGGGCTTTCTGTGGTTGCTGCGGCTGTTGAACGGTGCCCTGACCTTTTGAGAAATTTGATAAAAATCACAGATACAGCTGTAGTATTGCAGTGTGAATTTAATGATAGCAGAAGTAATTAAAATAAAAACAAAGATAATGATTATGTTGAATATAATATTTTATTAAAGGTTCTAATACTGACATATAATAATCGTCGATGTACTGTAGTTATAAGTAATCATAGTACGACATCTCAAGAAAGATTTAAAAATAATCACTCGTATAATTTAAAATAATTAATTAATAAAAATATTTTCATTATCGATTGTAATTTATATTTATACATTTTTATAGATAATAAAAATATTTTCCGTTCATTTATTGTTATGAGCAAAATAATTAACCATCTTTGGAAAGTTATTTTGAAAGTCGTGGATCAATCATTTTAAGAAAAATGGTTTAAAACTATTCACTTCTTCACTAAAACAAATGGAGCTGTGATATATGTTGCTTATTTCACATGAAAGCTATTCGTAAGATTTAAAAAAAAAAAAAAAAAAAAAAAATTAAAACAATTGTCTTTTTTTGTGGGGGAGAAAGATGGACTAGTTGAACCGTGATTTATTAAGGATAGGATAAGATTTAAAAAGAAAAAAAAAGTAAAATAATTGGTTGTTCGTAACAATAAATTTTATCTAATTCTGATTTTTATTTTAACTACCAAAAGTAGCATAAAAGCACAAAAAATTGCACGCTTTTACTTTAGTGCCAACTTTTTTTTTTTGGCTCCATTAAGTGCCACTTAAAAAAAAATCACTTAACTGCCAACTCTAATTTGAATCCTTGAAAATCTATGTTTAGGCTAAGATTTGTCCCCGAGTTGAGGGTAGGGCCGGGGTTGACATACCTTGTTTTATTGGTATCCGAGCGGGATTAATATATGGAGTGATAAGGTGCATGGGATATGAGATAGTTAGTTAGGAAAACACCCCAAATAATCCAAAAAATCTTCAACTTATTACACTTTTACCAATTCAATCATAGTCAAATTGAGTTCTAATCTTTTTAAAATTTTGGTAATATAGTCTATCAGGGCAATTTTGGTCAGAAATAGTTGATGTGTATGCTGGCTATTTTATGTAACATAACTAGTGTTGACGTGGACACATTTTAATAAATTTTGTTACTTTTTTTGAATTTTTTTTATTTAAAGTTATTTTTTCATTTTATATTTTGGAGAGTTCCTTTATTAGATGGTTATACTACTTTGTATGAGGTGATGAAAATAATCTAATTGGTAAAAAGATTTATTATCAATATTTGCATATTCATGTAGCCAAATTTGACTTAATTTTGACTGAGCATAAATTTTTCTGATGTCTAGTTGAGTCAATTTATGCACCTACGAAAAGTTCAAGACTCAATTGTCTAAAAAAACGATTTGATATGAAAAAAAGTGTTAGGCATGCAAATATCCAAAAATTGGACCAAGTGGGTAGACATGATATTTTCATCGTTAAAATTTGATCACCGTGATTGAACGTATTTAAACTTAGATGATTAGAAAGCTCTTAACTTCATAAGGTCAAGTATTTTAAATCATCTAATTTGGTAGAATTATGAAAAACAATATTTATCCTTTTTCTTTACCCAAATTTGGCCAAACCTTCACTAGGCATAATTTTCTATTCAATAGCCACTCCATCTTCACATGTACAAAAGGCCGTTTCCTGATTGTTTCAAAAATCCAATTCAGTTTTTTAAAATATTTTATCATTTTTACCTAAATATGTAATGAAATCAATATGGAAATGCAGCTTCTATATGCTTCCTGCTGTAGCACAGTGTATACTATTTAAATCAAGCCTGGGAACATCACTATAACAGCTAAGCCCGAAAAGGAGCAAAAGAGTTCAAAAGCCTTTTCCATTAAAGATTCAAACAATGCATCCATTTTATCTCTAGAAGTCCAAAGCACCCAAAAAAAACAGAATGATACTCTCCCCTGTTTTTTTTTTTAGCCAGACGGGTCATTCACGGGCGATGTGGTGGCCGAGTTGATTCGGCGGGTCATGGTGGAGCATGAGGTGAGCCGATAAGGGCCACCGCACGGGCCATGAAGGGTGAATAATTTGAATCTATATAAAGTCTACTTGCCAAATTAATAAGATCTCTTTTGCATCTATTACTTTCCCTTCGGCTCGAGATTGGAGCGTCCTTTTCACTGTTGCTCTATCGGATTCGCCGATCAAATCTCCAATGGAATCTCATTTGTCACCGATCGTTGGAGATCCAAGTACTTGATCCATGATGCTGCTAGTTCAAATCGATATACCATGTTGTCATGAAAAGTATCTAGGTATTGTGTGCAGTAAAGATAAGCCCATTCATACTTAAGAGACTCATTTATGCAATGCTAAATAACGTACTTGCATACTTTACTGAAGAAGCGTGCAACATCCTCATTATTCATACCATAATTCAATATGCCCGTCCCATTGGCCACCGGACAGTTTAAAAGCAACCATGTTGGGGAAGAAGCAACTGAAAGGATTATCTTTACATGAACAATCTACCAGGTGGCTATCAACCATTGTTGAAAATGATCCGATGAGTATAAAATTTAAAATTGATATTTGCGTATTTTTTTAGCCAAACTTGACTTAATTTTGACTGGACATAAATTTTTTGTTCGACGTCTAGTTGACTTGATTTTCACACCTATGAATAGTCCAAGACTTGATTATCTAAAAAATGCGATTCGATATAAAAATTGTGTCGAGTTTGCAAATGTCTAGAAATTGAATAAAACGATAGTCATGATATTTTTATTGTTAAAATTTGATCGCCGTGGTTGGACATAAGTAAATTTAGATAATTAAAAAGCTCTTAACCTCACAATATTAGTAATTTATATCATCTAATTTGGTAAAATTACAGAAAGTAATATTTATCTATTTTTTACCTAAATTTGACCAAATTTTTGACCAAATTTTCATCGGGCATAACTTTTTTGTTTTACAACCAGTCGATTTTTACATCTAGGAAAAGCTCCTTGCCCAATTGTTTGAAAAATCTGATTCGATGGTTCTAAAAATATATATTACTCTTTTTGTACCTAAATATGCAATGAAATCAATGTGAAAATGTAGCTTCTAATTGCTTCTCGTGACTTGGGATGATTGTACTACAATAAAGTGTAAACTGTTTGAATCAGGAAGAGCCAATCATGCGTTGTCATGAAAAGCATTTAGGATTTGTATGTAGCAAAGATAAGCCAGTTCATATTTAAGGGACTTGTTTAAAACTACAGTGAGCTATGCTGCATAACATCCTCACAGACTTAATTGGAGAAGTGTGCAACATTCTCATTCCTCATTCCATGATTTAAGATGAGTTTACAATCACACAAAAAGTTGTACATTATCGGCCATGTGAATGACGTGTCCGTGAACATGGCATAAGCGGTTAAGTGCCCATTCCATTGGTCCTGACATTGTTCAAAGGCGGCCATATTGGGGAGAATATAACTAAAAGGATCATTTTTATATGTACAGTCTACTAAATGGCTATTGGTTGTTATGCGAGGTGATGAAAATAACCTAATTGGTAAAAAAAATTAAAATTGATATTTGTGTTTTTTAGCCAAATTTGACTTAATTTTGACGAGCATAAATTCTGCATTTAATGTCTAATTGACTCGATTTTCACACCTATGAAATGTCCAAGACTCAAATGTCTAAAAAATGCCACTCGATATGAACAAAGTGTCAAGTTTCATAATATTCAAACTCTTCTTTAAGTTAAGGGTGATTGGTTCCCAGTTTGGTTCGGTTCCACCCAAGAATTGGGAACTGGATTGGGAGGACCGATTTCCACTTTTTTGGATCGTGGACCCGACTAGGAGGTCTGGTTCCCACTTTTCTGGATCGTGGACCAGACCGGCTAATCTTGGAACCGAGAACTAGACCGGACCAACCGGTCCCGTCCGGTTCCAACGAACCATCACTTGTTTTCATTTCATTTAACAAAAAAGAGAGCGAGGCGTGAAGCGAGGTGTCGAGCCAAGGCGCTCAGAGGAGGAAGAGAGCCGAGTGTTCGAGGGAGTGAGGTGTGAGGTGAGACGTTGCGGCAAAGGCACTCGAAGGAGGAAAAGAGCTGAGCATTCGAGAGAGCGAGGTGTGAGGCGGGCGACGAGGCACTTGGAGGGAGAGAGCTGAGTGTCGGAGCGAGTAGGGTGTGAGGTGAGGCGTTGGGGGCGAGGCGTCGAGCAAGCAAGAGGGGAGGGGTTACGGTTTTGAGAGAGAAAGGCAAAGTGAGACTTATTGTTGCGGAATTGGATTGCAAAATTTGGGAAAATGGAAGTTGATGTGATGGCTATTGTAGATTAGAGCATAAACTAAAAAAAAAAAAAAAAGATAGGGGTTTAGGTTTCAAGAGGGAAATGGAAAGTGAGAATTGCAAAATTTGAAAAAAAAAAACCTAATGTGATTTGATATTTACGATAAATTAGATCGGTCTGGTTCCGACCCCGAAACTGGGAACCGGACTAACTGGTCACTAGTTCCAAAAATAGGAACCTGAGACCGAACCAAAACCCTCTAGAACTGCTCGAAACCAACCGGTCCGGTTCGATTCAACTAGTTCCCGATTCAAGCGGTTTTCATAAGCTAAGTAGCACGGACACGCGATACAACATGACACGATGCGTCGATACGTCATTTTATAAAAATAGAAAATTTCGACATACTGTGACACGTATATATTAAATAAATAATTTTATTTGCAATTAATTTAGTTCAAAACTCACAATAAATTTACACTTACTTTTATTTTTCAAAATTATTTTTTATTTCATTTAGTTATTTTTTCGATTAAATAAAAAGTCCCCCTGCGGTCGCCACCCCACCCCACGCCACCCCACACCACCCCACACCCAACTCCCTTTTTTCCCTCGTCTCATTCCCCCGCCCTCAAAATTTTTTCACCTTTCTTTCCCTCCCCCAAACGCGTGACACTTCTTTTCGCTCATCTCTTTCCCTCCATCCCAAATTTTTTTTCACTTTTCCTTCACTCCCCCACCACCTGACACTTCCCCTCCCTCCTGTCACTTCCCCCTTTTTTTCCCTACCCCCAAATTTTTTTCACTTTTCTTTCCTTACCCCATCACCTGACATTTCCCTCTCCCTCCAACACGCCAAATCCCTTTTATATTCTTTTAGTTTCCTTCTCAAAATCCTAGCAGCGCCTTTCTTCTCCTCCCCCTCGCCGACCCCTCCTCTCCTTTTCCTCTTGATCTCTGCTTGCTCTCGGTCCTCATCACAATTGTGCACCGCCTTGCCTCCAGCTCTTCCTCCCTCACAGCATCATTGCCGATTCATCATAGTATCACAGAGTGGCAGCCCTTACCTCAATCTCTGCTCTTTCTCTCAATGTCTCTCGCCGTTGCTCGCGGCTTCGTCTTTGCTCCCTCGCCTCCATCCTCCATTGTCTTTGGGACATGCGTGTCAAAACGTGTCGACAAAAGTTAACCATGTGTTGACAAATTTGACACGCGATCAAAGTGTGTTCGAGTGTGTCGACGTGTTGGACACAACACTAAAGCATGTATAACGTGTTTGTGCTTCATAGATAACCAGAGATTGAATGCAAGAACCATGAATTTTTCCCTAAGATTAGTCAATTCACAAGCAACATTGGTTATTTATTGTATTTGGTGCATGTTCAAGATAGGATAGATCGGATATAAAGGGAATATAAATCAAATAAAATTATCCTATAAAAAGGTGGGATAAATGTGGATATGAATTTTAATATCCATAATAGGAAAGTTTTTTCTCAAATAACAAGTTTCTTAAAATTAACAAATTAAAATTATATTTCAATATAAATAATACTTGAATTCTAATAAAAGAAATTCAAAATAACAAAATATAGAATTTTAGTTTTTTAATTTAATCTTATTTTTATTTATATATTCAAATTTATTTCTATCTTATAAAATAAATTCAATATATAAATATATATTTATTACATATATTAGGTGTTTTAGTATTTTAGGTATATTAGTACAATTTTCTATTTAATAAGAATTTATTAGAGAATGACGGAAGGAGAAGAAATGATTTAATTAATGAAGAAAGGAAAATAAAATAAAAATAAAATAGACTAGCGTGTTGCGAGAGATTTTTACCATATCTGTTTGTAAAATTTGTGATTCATATAGGCGTTTATACCATATAATATATATAATATGATGTGAATATATCCGATTTTATTATTATAATCATCAAACAGTTGATAGGATATAGTAAAATCATTTGCATTTCATATCCTTTCTTATTCAGTTATACCCTAATTATAAATCTGGATGACTAAACGTAACCATTAAGTTTCCGAGCTCGCTTTTATATTAAATGGGAAATTGATGAGATTTAGCAAGCAAATCCCACTTGAGTGTTTTATTCTTTTTTAAGAAAATGATGGGAAAAAGGGAAAGGTGAAAAATAAGAAAGAAAATAAAAAAATTATATAAGTACCTTACCATAAGAATCATCAATTTTATATAAATAACAATGAGCTAAATATTTTATAGATAAATAATTCTAAATATAAATTTTTGGAAGCAAATGAACGTGAGACTTCAGCTCTTGGATTTGAGTCTTTACATCAAGAAAAGTTTAAGGTTGCTTTTTGTTGTTTGGATTTGAATTGGGATAAAATAGCATAAAGTTGGACTAAAAATCCTCTAAATTTCCTCGATTATAGAAAATCATATTATATGTTTGGTGTAATTCAATATAGGATAATTTTATTTTTTTTTTTTTTAAATTTCACTTGCCCAGCACAATCTCCCTTTATATCCATAATTCACTTTAGTATAGGATGAAAATACTTATTATGTGAAATTATTACCAAGAGAAGAGATTACTCTCACAAATAATTTGTACTTTTTGTTCTTACTATATATATATATATATATGCTCATGATCAATTTTGCTATTTCAATATGGTCCCTCGCTAGGAAATGAGAATTGAACCGTTTATTCCCAATTCCAAAAATTCAAAGCTAGGGACCTTGTTGAGTAACCACTTCTCCTTAATGCATAAAGACATGGAAACAAATTATGCTAAAGATGTAGCAGGAAAAATTTCAAATAAAGGTGTAAAATAAATATTGTTTCAAATAAAGGTCTAAAATATCATAATCTTCTTAAATAAGGGTGTGAAGTACCAAATTAGTCATAAAGAAAGGGTTTGACTTTACTACTGCATTGAAGGTATTTTTGTCATTTACTTTTTTTAAAGAAATTTCTATCATTTTTTGTTTTTCTATTCTTTCCTCATTCAAATTGTGCGAGGGCCATGGCCCTCCCTACCTTTGGGTGAGGGCCTACAACCCTTGACTAGGCTTGGGCTAGGGCCAATGACCCTTGCCCAGATATGGGAGAGGATCAGGTCCCTCTCTTGATTTTGGCAAGGGTCACTAGCTCTCGATGATGTGCTAGTGACCTCGTCAGCCATGGTTATCGCCCCATTGGCATTAGGGCGGTAGCCACAGGAGGGAGGGCTAGCCCAAGTCCTCTTGTCTTTATTTATTTATCTATTATTATTTGCATTGTCTACTTTTTTTTTTTTAATTTTGACTTTTTTCTTTTTTGAGTTTTTATGGAAATAAAGAAAATATTAAAAAAAGGAAGAAGAAAGAAAGAAAATAATTAAAGATGGTAAATAACGAAAATGCCCTCGATTAGTTGGTGAGGTCAAACTATTTTTTAAGAATAACATAACACATCGTGGCAATTATTTGAAAATAATGTATATTTCGGCTCTTATTTAAGAAAACAAACGATGATATTTCGGATCATTATTTAAAATAAAGTTTACTTTAAATCCTTATTTAAGAAAAAGATTGCATCTCACGTCTTTATTTAAGATATTCCTCAAGACAGCAGGATCGTGTGCTTCATTCATGCTCGTCTTGCGGGCTTATTGATGCCATTGCTTACTTCTTTCCATCTTTTTTCTTTACCTTCGCCCATATAGGGTGCGAATGGTAATGTTTTTGTTTTTTTTTTTTGTTCCAAGGAACATAAACAAAAAAAAGTATTTCTATTTCGGGGAACAATTTTTGAACAAAAGAACGCATTTGGTAATGTTTGGTCCGGAATAAAAAATGAATAGAAACACGTTTGGTAAATTTTATTCTTTTTTTGTTTCTTTTAATTTTTTAAACATTTTTATTTTATTTTTCATTTTTTCCTTTCTTTTTTATTTTTGCTTTTTTTCGGCTTGTCACCGGCCTCCCGGCGACCGGCCGGCGACGGCCGGCCCTCGCCCGGCCATGGTGAGGCTCGCCGGCCCTCGGCTCGGCCTCGCCGGATCTGGGTGAGCTCGAGCTCGCCCAGCCATGGCGAGGCTCGGCCTCGTCGGATCTAGGCGAGCCGAGCTCGCCCGGCCAAGGTGAGGCTCGGCCTCGCTGCGCCGGCGACGTCGAGCCTCGCCTTGGCTGGGCGAGCTCGAGCTCACCTAGATTCGGCGAGGCCGAGCCTCGCCATGGTTGGGCGAGCTCGAGCCGGCGAGGCTCGGCCTCGCCGGATCTGGGCGAGGTCGAGCCCCGATGGTCGGTCGCCGGCCATGGTCGAGGCCGGCGACGACGAAAGAAAAAGGAAGAAAAAAAAAGAAGAAAAGAAGAAGAAAGAAGAAGAAAGAAGAAGAGAGAAAGAAACGTTTCTTCATTTTTGTTTATGGAACAAGAAATAATAATTTGTTGTTTCTTTTTTTTTTTTTCTTATTTTGTTCGGAAACAAAAAAATAAAAAAATAAACGCAACCAAACGCGTTTACGTTCTTTTTTTGTTAAAATAAAATCCGTACAGAAGTGTTCCGGAAACGTTTCTTAGAAACGTTTCCGTGCACACCCTATATTTCTTTGCATTGGATTTGCCTTGAAAAGTCACGACATGTTAGAGGGACGGGAAAATGAGGGACCACAAGCGTGTTTTACGCTTTCACGTGTTCTGACATTTTGTGTGGGGTTCCAATTAATATGGAGTTACGAGGAGAATCCACCACTCGAGGACTGTCCCAGGACAAGTGAGTCTTTTTTATTTAGGTCAAACTATCATCCGTACGTTTCTTTTTGGAAATAAACTTTTTTCGGTTTATAAAACAGCAGGGAAAATTTGGGATGATCTAACATATTAACGTTCGAAAAAAAATGCTTTTGTTGCGTTGGATAATTGTGTGCAAAGGATAAGTAATTGTGTGAGAAAGTAGATGGATTAGAAAGTTGTAACAATATTAAATTTCGTTTGTTTCGTGAAAAACATTTTTATCATTTTTTGGCGTTTGGATCATTTACTACCAAGCATAAATTTCGGAAAATAATTTTCTTTTTTTAAAAACTGACAATCATTTTCTAAAATACGGCTAAATCTTGAACCTAAAACTCTACATTTAGACACATGAACCCTATGACTCATTCTTAAGCCCTTAATAGCGAGACTTAATCTTAGTGCATAGACTCAAGTCCATCGAGACTAGGCTTAGGACACTTGGGTTAGACCCCCCATGTCTTGGTCTATTAACACCGGACTGGTGCGCAGGTGTCGGGGATTGAGGCCAAGCCTTGATGGGCTCAAGCAGGAGCGCCAAGGTCTCGAATTCGACCTCAAGGGACCGAGGTCTCAAGCACTAGTTTCAGGGGCTTGGCCTCAATGGACCTAGGCACCGGCACCGGCACTGGAGTCCCAGCTCAATGTTGGTTGACCAGGGCCCTGGGTGATGGGATTTCGGTCCACGCGCGTGTGCCTGGGAACATTGGGAAGAACGGGAAGAGCTGACCTTTTAGCTTAAAATACACAAATTCGTACTCTAGCATATTGCTTTCGTCGCGCCACGCGCGCGCGCGCGGTTCGGTCGGGCAAAGCCGGGGCGTGTAAGAAGAAAGCGAACCGATCTCGCGAGGAAAGAAGTGAATGAAGAAGTGACGGAAGCTACTGGTCATCGATAAAGGAACAGAGCTCTCCTTTTCGCGTCAAGTCGTCGGCTCAGCGTCAAGTCGTCGGCTCAGCGTCAATCTTGGATCACGACAAGATACATTTGCTCCGCGGTTTTCGCTCTCTCTCTCTCTCTTCTTCATCTTCTTCCTTCGTCCTTCTTCTTCTCATCACGACTTCTTGCAAGTCAGTTGGACTGACACTCTCGCGCGCGCGCCCGCGCAATCCGAGGCGGCTTCTTCCCTTCCTTCCTCCTCCGTCGGCATGACGATCTCGTCCTTCTTGAAGAGAGCTTCGGGCTACCTCCATGGCCACCCCGCTGGCTTCAAGGCTTTGGTTCTCGTCACTCTCAGGTACACCCCCCCTGCCACACCCCCCGCCCCCTCTCCATTTTTTTTTTCTCTTCGTCGTCCGCTGCATTCCCCTCGCCGTCGCCGTCGCGGTCGTCGCCTTCTCTCTGTGTTTCTGAGCTCTTAACCTAGTCCGTTGACTCGCTGGAGCTCTTTAGTTGGGCACCGCGCTTGTTGGAGGTGGCTTTGAATGTGTGGCGAGCGCGAGCTGTAGTTCGTGATCTCGAAACAAGCCGATGTTTGAAGCTTCTCAGTTAGATGACTGCGATCGGTGCACCTGGTTACGTGAGGAGACCAAGCGAGGTTCCGAATTTTGGGGTTTCTATTGTTGAGAGAGTGCAAAGTGAGAGTTGATATTCCGTTGACTGTGATTTGGTGGGTTTTCCGGCATTGATCGTCTGCTTCTTTATTACGAGAAAACAGAAGCAGGGTATTTTTTGGATTTGCTCTGCGCAATCTATTTCGGTGTCTTGGATGCTCAGATTGTAAGCATGAAAATGTGTGATCGTGCAGATCGTAAGCATGAAATGTTAGCATCTTTTTGCAGCATCCTTTTCGTGGGTGCATATGTCCCTGTAAGCAGTATATTATTTAGTATGCTTGATCTTGCAAGCGCTACCAAGTCATCAAGATAAGATCTCATCACAGTGAATCCCCTTTTCTTACTTTACTGCAGTTTTCTTTTACTGTTGATGAATTTCTATCAATCCATGACTTTCTTAATCTTGTGTAAATGTCATGAATCTCGTATTTTTCTGGGGGATAACGCAATGTGCTTCTTGTTTGACCAATTACAGCATATTGTGACAATGTGTATCCTGTCATGTGAATTTTTGCAGTAGCGGGAGTTTAATAGCTTATTCAGATTCTCAGTCAGAGACTGATCGGGTTGGTCTTGGACCAAATCAGAAGGAGCAAAAGAAGAAGAAAGTGGTGGTGCTTGGAACTGGATGGGCCGGCACTAGTTTCCTCAAGGATATCGATATTTCATCCTACGAAGTTCAGGTTGTTTCACCCAGGAATTATTTTGCATTTACACCTCTGTTACCTAGCGTCACATGTGGAACAGTTGAAGCACGGAGTATTGTAGAGCCAGTTCGAAATATAATAAAGAAGGTAATTTATTGTGCTCTAAGCCTCATATTTTTCATTTTTGCTACCCTTGTTATTTACCATATAGAATTACATTTTTAAGCTTCACTCTGCTATGCAAGTTAGTATGGAAAAAAAGTACTTAAGTTGCTGTCTAGATTGATATTTATGGTAAAGAAACAAGGATATATTGATTGCCATTATGTAGTATTATCTAGTCACTAATTGCTTCTTGAATGCATAAAGAACAGTCAATTTTTCATGGTTCACATGCCAGAAAGAAAACAAATCTTATGCTACAGTGACATAATATGATGCTTACTTGATTATTTTCATGTATGTGTTGGGCTTAATAATTAAAAAAGCTCACTCAGTCATTTTGTTGGATGTGTCAAATCTAAAATTTCGTCAAGGTCTTGAAACTAGTTCAAAATGCTATAGCTAGATTGCATTGACTCTTATTCTTCTCATATTTTTGAAGTTGTGATTCCTGCATATATCGGATGTCAACCCGGTTTCATGAGGATTGCCTGAAACAATCTTATAGCAACCATTTTTTTTTAGCTTTTGATAAATCAGGACAAAAGGATTGTTTACTTTGTAAAATTGGTGAGTCAGACTAAACTTGATATTTGCCCCTGCTTCAGCAATACACACTTTTAGTCATCTCAAGTAGATATTATTTATGGCATTTGATTTTTAGTTAGTCTTACTATTAGATAAAATAAGACTATTGCCATTCATCATGTAGATACACTGGAAAAAGTCTATTATGGAGTAGAGGGATATCTTATGATTTTATCTTTATTATGGGGTCTATCACAGTGATATTGGGTGCAACTTAGATGAGGTATAGGAAATGCTGATACTCGATTCTACTACATTAGGGTTGGCGAAAGGAACGTCTTGTTGCAGTTAATTCTAGTCATAACGGATACATGTCATTTAGATCCAGCACCACTGGTGATCCCATTGTTCTTGCAGACGTTTTTATTTTCTGTCTTTCTGACGACATCCATACTTGGATGCCTTATCCTCCACCTCGTGATTATTTCTTATTGCTCTTTTCCTCTGTTTTTTTTCTGTTCTATATCAGCTATTCTTTCGGGTCTTCATTTGGTCCCACTGGCTTTGTTCTTGGGTACTTAACATATTTTTGTCGCATGCTTTACTATCAGAGAAATGGAGAGATTCAGTTTTTTGAGGCTGAATGTCTGAAGATTGATGCCACAAATAATAAAGTTCTATGTCGCTCTAATCTGGACCAAAACTTGGGAGGAGATAGGGAATTCTCCCTGGAATATGATTACTTGGTTATAGCAGTTGGAGCACGAGTAAATACTTTTAACACCCCTGGTGTAAGGGAGAACTGTTACTTTCTGAAGGTTCGTAAGTTTTCTATTGTTGCAGAAATATTATTTGCTTCTTAAATTGCAATGCTTGCAGGTGCTTTTTGCAGATCATTTTGCTGTTAGTCCTCATTTTGTAGGTTTTTGGGCTTTCAATGCTTTAATGGGTATTTAGTGCATGTCATGCAGGAAGTGGAGGATGCACAGAAGATCCGTGCTAGTGTAATAGATAGTTTCGAGAGGGCCGTCCTTCCAGGCTTGAGTGAAGAAGAGAGAAAAACGCATCTTCATTTTGTGATTGTCGGGGGAGGTCCCACAGGTGTTGAATTTGCTGCGGAGTTGCATGACTTCATACAAGAAGATCTAGTAACCATCTATCCGATGGTCAAAGATCTAGTTCGGATAACACTGATCCAATCAGGAGATCACATCCTAAACACGTAAGGAAATTTCACTGCATTATTTTTCTATAATGTTTTTGAATCATGCTCAAAGTATTCAAACTATTCTGAAACCCATGGATGCAGTCAGTGTCAGGTCAAGACAACATGATCTTTTGGATTTGGAGTTGCATCAAGGAGAATTTTTGATCTGTCAAACATGAAAAAAGCCTGAAATTTTTAAGGGCTGCTGCTCTATTTGAACTATTTATTGTGCACATGCTATATCAAACATCCACAAAGTCAAAGTGTCAAACAGGAACGACCATCAAAATTTCTAACTTTGCGGTTTGCTTTTGTTTTCAATTAAGCTTGTATGTTTTTCCATGATTTTCCAGCTGAATGCAATGCGTTTGAACTCTATTATTGTCCCTCCGTCATGTTAATTGCTAGCAAATTGTTTAGCTTGTTAACTTGGATAATGAAGAATAACAGAAGGCAGGACTGTTTGATATGTTCTCTCTCTTTTTCCATCCTATCATTACAGTGAAAGGTCTGTCCAGTATTGTGGTGATCTCAGCTCAAATTGTGTTTTCTCCTTAAATATGCTTTTCATATGGTACAAAAATTCAGTTAAGAAGCTTGTGTAGGAGCCATATGCAGATTGAAATTTATTAATGGGAACATAAATTTTGAGAGCTACAGAATATGGACTCCTGCCACTTCAGAGGTATGGAGAATTGTGTCAGGATAGTTTAATTTGTGAATTTGGAGTGTATGCGCCATAAGTTTGGAAGGTGATACTTTTTGGTGGACAGTCAGAGTACCAATGTTTGAAGAGGCCGAAAACTTTTGCCTTTTATACATGTGGTAATTGGGGTTGGCATCTATGAGTAAATTGTAAGAAACGCAATTTTATTTATGAAAGTTGAAATGTTTGTTTTGTTTTGTTTTGTTTTTTTTTTCAAATTCTCAGGTATGATGAAAGAATCAGTTCATTTGCTGAGCAGAAGTTCCGAAGGGACGGCATTGATGTCCGTACTGGTTGTCGAGTTCTTGGGGTTTCAGAAAAGTCGCTTTCGGTGAAGGTGAAATCCCATGGAGAGGTTTACTCGATTCCTCATGGATTGGTTGTTTGGTCAACTGGTGTAGGGACTCGTCCAGTAGTGAGCGACTTCATGGAGCAAGTTGGTCAGGTTTGTGACATACTGCCACGCATGCATGAAATGGACTCTAAGAAACCGTGACACTGAACGTGCAGGATTATGTCTATTGCCTTAGTGCCCTCAACCCACGGCTACACATCGATTCCTTCTCTTGCCATGTCTCTACTACTGATATGCTGTATCATTGTTCTTAGCAGAATGATTTGAGATTTTGCTCAATCTGCAGGGTGATAGACGCGCTCTTGCAACTAATGAATGGCTACGGGTGAAGGGCACTGAAAATGTTTACGCCCTAGGTGATTGTGCTACAATAGACCAACGTAAAATAATGGTATATCTTTAACTGATGTCTGTTTTATCATATGTTCATATGGCTGGATGTGTCGGTGTCTGTCAGTTAGCAGTACTTACACTTAAAAGTAACATATCTGAGTCATTCCCGTCCAACTCACTGGAGATCGAAGAGCGGTTTGCGCTTTGCAGCCCTGCCCCCAACACTTGAAAGTAACATATCTCAGTCATTCACATGGATGGCCTCATTTTGGAACTTGCATGAAAATGCTTCTCATGTGAAACATCAGATTGGTTAATGTCTTTGGAAGTTTATTTTCAGTTCGTATACCACATTATGTCATGCATGGGTTTCTTGATTAGCACATGGTTTCCCTTTGAAAGAGCATCTCGATCCTGTTCCTTTTATCTTATTCTTCTCTAGCGGATATACATGATAAGTTGCCTATCTCTAACATGTAGCATGAACATACTTGGTGAAATATATGTATTTATCTTCCGCAATGAGATGTGGCTGTCGTACAGCACCAAATAGTGCTGATCATTATTACTAGCTTAAATAAAGCAAAGCTGCATTTTACAAACTCTAATTTTCTACAGATGGTAATATTGACCTTAGAGATGGTATTTATCATCATTGTACTCTTGTTTTCTCCTTCTAATTTGTGATTACTACATTTGATATACCCAGGAGGACATCTTGAGCATATTCAAGGCCGCAGACACGGATAACTCTGGCACTTTAACTGTCAGTGAATTTCAAGATGTTGTGGATGATATCCTCATACGGTATCCCCAAGTGGAAGTATACTTGAAGAGCAAGCATTTGGAGGATGTAACAGATCTGCTGAGAGATCCAGAAGGCAATGAGAGAGAGAGTGTAGATATTGAAGAATTCAAATCGGCCCTTTGTCATGTGGATTCACAGGCGAAGAGTTTGCCAGCCACTGCTCAGGTGATATAGTTTTGGGAGTCTCTTTCAAGTAAAAATTTGCTGCGGCTTCTTTCTTGCCACCATCATAGAGGCACTTAAATCATCTAATGCTTTCCTTTCCAGGTCGCTGCTCAACAAGGAGCTTATCTTTCAAGGTGCTTCAACCGGAGACAGCAGTGTCAAGAACAACCTGAAGGTCCAAGACGTTTTACTGGTGCTGGGCAGCATCGATTTCGTCCTTTTCGGTATTTTACAGTTTCACTATGTTTATCTTTTCTCATCGATGGGAATTATAGATGAGTTTGCTATATATATATTGACGTATATATATATTTGTCTCCTTTCCACTCCCGACAACTGATTTCTTTTTATGTGGCCAAAAAGGTACAAGCATTTTGGATCGTTTGCTCCTTTGGGAGGAGAGCAAGCTGCTGCTGAACTTCCCGGAGACTGGGTATCTATGGGTCATAGTACTCAATGGCTGTGGTATTCTGTATATGCGAGGTGCAAAATCCCTTCATACATTGCTAAAAATATCATTTGATGTTTTGTCTTGCGACATTTAAAGCTTTTCCCTTTTTCTTCAGCAAGCAAGTAAGCTGGCGCACACGGGTGTTGGTTGTATTCGATTGGACACGAAGATTTGTTTTCGGAAGAGACTCGAGCCGTATTTGAGGCGATGAATGAGACATGTAAATAATGTTGAGAACCAAAGGGATGTCGCTGTTGGACATGGAAGACTGCTTTTGGCTTCTTCTTCCAGGTGTGATTGGCCATGTAATCTTCTGTCTCTCTGCAAGTCAGTGGGAGGTGAAAGCATTGCCCCTTACATCATGTCATGTAGTAAGTAGATCAAAAGCACGTTGTGATGTTGCCGAAAAGTTTAGTTGAATGCTCTCGGACAAAGGTGCTCATCGTGTTTGCGAAACTGGATACGAGGACAAGTAAAATTCCAGGCAAATATGGTAGATTGCCACATTCCTTCTTTGGAGTTGAGACATCTCTAAATGAATTGCATTATTGTTTCAGAAGAGAGAGGAGAAAGAGGGTAATGCGACATTGTTAGTCGAACTTTAAACTCTATTAATATTTCAATTAGTTGTTTGATTGCTTTTTTCACAGGCTAATGGTAATTTTAGCTGAATTATTCAATCTGAAAGCATTCAGATTAAGGGTGATTGGTTCCGGCATGGATAGCTTCCAAACTTAAAAACTGAAATTAGAAATTTATTTTGTTAGGCCAGTTCCAATTTTGGATACTGGAACCAACCCAGTTCCAAACCGACTGGCTTTAGGATCAATCCGGAAATTGGCTGAGTTTCTTTTTCTTTTTGTCCCTTTCATTTTATTATACAGATGATGTGCATTTGTGCAACTTTGAATACAATTCTTTCTAATTGAAGATACTATGTCAACAAATATTTAATTTTAATAGATATTTTTGTTCCAAAAGAAAGAACCTTTCCTAACAATCTCTAAAATCGGTGAGGGCAGAGAGAGAGAGAGAGCACCAACTTTCTTCCATTTGGTTCCGCATCTTCGGACCCTTTTCAACATCAGAATTTCCGAATCTTCCCGTGTTTAAAGGAAGCAACTTCACGTTGCTCCTTGTCATTTTTCAAGTCGTATCATCCTTTTTTCTCCATATGACCCGAGGATTCCAACCATTTCTTCTATCATCGTGTGTGGGGAGAATCCTCATCGGTCCTCGAGGAAGACGGTGTATAGTATCCCTCGGACTGTCCCATCTTTAGTTGGACAAAGTGTCAAGTCAATCTCGCGGTCTTGTTTAGCCTCATAGCATCCATATTCCAAGCGCCTTGTATTCCCGCCCTGCTAGATGCGTCATTCCACCTATCTTTACCGTTTTCCTCACGTAGAAAGCTCTAGTAGGAAAAATTGTCCAAATATTCCTAAACTTATTATATTTACCCATTTAATTTTAAACATTTTAATTATGCCAATTGAGCTATGGAATTTTTTATGTTTTGCTAATTAAATCTATTCGATCAATTTTGGTTGAAAATCGCTAATATAGATCCTAGGCTGCCTTATGTAGCATAGACATTTTTAATAATTTTTTTTAACTTTTTCTTTTCTACCGAGCCTCTTTGATAACTGATGATTGGCTAGAAACAAGAGATAGCGAGGTCAACCTCAGGTGAGCCTCGACCTTGCTGTTGCTAAACGAGGCTTGACTTCACCATAGTCGGCGAGCCTCATCTGAGGCTCGACCTTGCGGGCCACCATTGAGGTCAACCTTTCTAGTTGGCAATGTTGAGCCTCACTCACCCTTGGCCCTAGCAATGGCAAGGTTCGACCTTGCTCATGGTTGGTAAGTGCAAGCTTCACCATCTCACTGGCCCTCTCCTTTGGCTAGTCGATGGGCTTACATCAACGTTGGCTACGCCACTTAGGATGAGCAGTGTCCATGTAATGATTTCTAATTAAAATTGGTGGGATGAACTCAATTAGTAAAACATGAAAATGTTTGACTCAATTGATATAAGTAAAATGTTGAGAATTAAATTGGTAAAAATGCAATAAGTTTAGAATTTTTTTTTTTTTTTTTTTTGAAATAATTTTTACTAAGAAAAGTGCTATTATCAATGGATGAGAAAACATGGGAAAAGTGTCGGAAAAGTTCTAAACCTATTGTATAGATGTCAATTTAATTCTAAATCCTTTAAACTAGTGCAAATCTAGTCATGGATTTTTTAATTATCCATGTTGGCAAGATCAGGCTAATTTTATTTTCTTTGCTTTTCTCTGCTTCCTTTCTTCTTTCTCTAGATGGTAGCCAACTAGTAGGCGATAGCTAGGTGAGGCCAAGCCCCGATGAAGCTGAACCTCCCCTAAGTGAGGGCAACCTTGATGAAGGCTCCTCTCGCCAAATCTGACAAGGGCAACTCTCGCTTAGGCTAGGGTGACCTTGTTGAGGCTCGGCCTCACCTTGGTTGGGCGGGGCCAGCTGGCTGCCCGGTGGCCAACCATCTCCTGGCCACCGCCTTAAGGAAGAAGGAGGGAGAGAGGAAAAAATAAATAAAAAACAAAAAAAGAACAAAAAAATAAAAATTTAAGAAAAATAAAAAATGAAAAAATTATTAAAATAATTTAAAAATTTGTCCACGTTAACACTAGACATCGTCATGTAAGTTGGCCCATGTCCAGACTAGCAAAATTCGGCTAAAATTAGCTAGAATAATTAAACTGATATCAATTAGTTTAGGAGTAAATTGACATAAATGTGATAGATTGATGACTTTATTTTTCCCGAATAAACATAAATGAAGTGTGCTTGGAAAAAGAAGAACATAAATTATGGAAACTGCCATCTCTCGCTCGATCTATACAAGATGACTGGACCCGACCCATCCCATCCCGATTCCTAGCCCGATCAAAAGCGGGTCCCGAGCTATCCGGGCCACCTGGATGGGGACCCGAACGAGCAAGCGCGTCCAAAACCCAAAAACAGCTCCTAACTGTACGGACGCCCTAGCCCGCCGCGCGGCGACACGTGTCGGGAGTCAAGGTCAAACGGGGGAAATTCAAGAATAAAAATAAAGACGAACAAAAAAGGAAAGGACGAGGGGGGGGCCTCGCTCCCTCGAGCTTTTCCCGCGGCGGTTACGCATGACGTCACCGCGCTCCCTCCCTCATGGAAACTTTGCCTTTCTTCTCTCACTATATATTCTCTTCCTCCCCTTCTCTCTCACTCTCTTTCCGTTTTCGTTCTCTCTTCTCTCTCTACATCACTCTCCGTTGCTTGATCGACGAGGAAGGAAGGAGAAGAAGCAGCGGCTTAGGGTTCGGGCTCCGCCATGAGCAGGTTCGCCTTCTACGAGAGGATCTTCCGAGCGTTCCACGACCGCCGTTCCCTCTCCAAGCTCCTCCTCGTCTCCACCGTCAGGTGCCTCTCTCTCTCTCTCTCTCTCCCCTCCGGAGCCGCCGTCCTGCTGCGCTCGCCGTTTTACCTTCCGACGCATGCGAACGCTGCGTCGGCAATGCCGGTCCGCTTGCCCGAGTGCTGCTCCGGAAAACCGACGGCGATCGCGATCGTTTTCTCGCAGCTCGGTGTTCGTTTTTTCCTTTTTTTTTTTCGTGGAGATTTCTCGCAGGGACAGAGAGAAAAAGTCACGTTTCTGGTGTTTTCCTGCACTACTTGATCGAGTTTTGTCCATCGTGATGAGCGATGTAGTTGCGCGTCTTGCTTCGGTCGACGAGTCGTGGATTTTGCTGATGAATGCCTCGTGGTGCTTGCGTCGGTTTCGGTTGTTGTTGTTGTTTGCATGCTGTTTAGAGGAATGGTTTTGCGAGGTGTTTGGAACGTCAAGTGAGCCGCAATCACAGCTTACCGCTCGCAAACGGCTCTATTCGGTTCTTTTACTGTCATATCAAATGAATTAGATACGCGTTAGTGGAAATTGAGCTGGGTTCGCAATCTGCCGCTCTATGTTGAAAAATGTCACTAAATCAACTTCTGATTTAGTCTTCGCATGTCAAGCTCTCTCTGTTAAATTAAGCTCTTTAGGTCCACAAATGTTGCCGATAATGCATGTAGCTACACAATGATCTCTGTTCTCTCACAGTGAAATTGATGTCCGTTTTGTTGCAGTGGTGGGGGTATAGTAGCATTTTTGGATACGACTCCATTCCCTGTCGCCTATGCTGATTCAGCGCAAGGTCAATGCCCCAAAAAGAAGGTGGTTGTGCTTGGAACCGGATGGGCTGCCACCAGCTTTTTGAAGAATTCGAAGAATTCATCGTATGAAGTAGAAGTAGTTTCGCCGCGTAATTATTTTGCGTTCACGCCCTTGTTACCGAGCGTCACAAATGGCACAGTGGAAGCACGCAGTATTGTTGAACCAATCCGAAATATTGTTAACAAGGTAGTTGTCACAGATGACTAATGAAGTGCTTTCAGAGATTCCGGAGAGAATTATGAGCTTCTTCTTCTTTTCATTTTCCAGCACAAATTGTGTTGCTCCTAGAGGATGGATATGTATGTTTGATAAGTTTTGACAAAATGTGGATCTTATACTCCTTTCAGGCTCCTCGTTGGGTCATTGTTCATATAAGTTGGGGCGATAGACTGAGATGTTCCTTTTGTGTCTAATGGCAGAAAGGTCCCCATTGTGAATATAGAGAAGCTGAATGTTATAGGATTGATGCAGAAAAGAAGAAAATTTACTGTCAATCTACTCAAGCTTCGAACCTAGGAGGGAAAGAAGAATTTGCAATAGATTATGACTATCTCATAATAGCTGTGGGAGCCCGTGCAAATACATTCAGCACACCTGGCGTCGAGGAGAATACCCATTTCTTGAAGGTATATATCACCAAGATAAGATGTTGATTTGGTTTTCTTTGTCATCAGATCAATGTGCTTCTCAATTTGATAGTGGGTTGAGTAAAAACATAAATATGCTTCTCTTCACTCAATTCCACTCCGTATCGTTCCCAGTAATTATTAAGTAAAGGTGAGACGATTTTCTTTTATGCAGGAAGTAGAAGATGCTCAGAAGATCCGTCAGACGGTGATAGGCTGCTTTGAGAGAGCAAGCTTACCGAGCCTTAGTGAAGAAGAGAAAAAGAGGATTCTGCATTTTGTTGTCGTTGGTGGTGGTCCAGCAGGGGTGGAATTTGCGGCAGAGCTTCGTGACTTTGCGATTGAAGATCTTGCCTGGCTATATCCAGAAGTCAAAAACCTTGTGAAGATTACACTTCTTGAAGCAGGAGATCATATTTTGAACATGTGAGTAGAATTATGTGATTTGAAGTTAATCGTTTCTGTGTGTGGACTACGCTTTTGTTTCTTAGGTTAGCATCAAATGCTTCTTTGATCAAGTGAAAAGTTTACTCCCGGTTTTGCTCATCCCGTTGATGCAGAGATTCAGCACTTCACGAAGTAGAAATCTCCAGTTTATCCTCTGACCAGCAGTGACCCTTTCAATCTATATATTCTTTTTATACCCTTTTTTACTAAATTCATCCTCCATTTTAAAAACTAGCTTTTCTTCTATATTTAAATTGCTGACCGACTGGAATAAATCACGAGCTGCAGATTAGCAAAGAGGGAGTTCCAAAGAAAAGGCGTTAACAGTAATTGCCTCTTTTGGTTCTATTAGCAGTAACGTAACCGGAGATCAGTGGCTTATTTTGTTTTGCTTGAATGATCACCTAATATCTCACTCGATGAAGTCGGCTGTCTTTCATATGTGGCTAATGCTTCTAAGCCTTACTTTTTCAGGTTTGACAAAAGAATCACTGCTTTCGCGGAGCAGAAATTTCAAAGAGAGGACATCAACGTCAAGACGGGGTCCATGGTAGTCAAAGTGTCCGAGAAGGAAATCTCCATAAAGGAAAGAGGGACTGGCCACATTGTTTCTCTTCCTTACGGAATGGCTGTCTGGTCTACTGGTATCGGGACTCGGCCTTTCATTATGGAATTCATGAAGCAAATTGGGCAGGTTTGTTGCTTAGCAATTGGTTCTTCCTCCATCTACAGCTTTCTCTTGCTTGTGAACAACCCTTTTGCCATTCGTGATTAGACTGACAGGCGTGCGATTGCCACTGATGAATGGCTGAGAGTTGATGGATGTGATAGCATATACGCTCTTGGTGACTGTGCAACGATCAATCAACGAAGAGTCATGGTAAGAAATCTTGCTTTTGCATAAACCTCCATCTTAAACAAAGTCTTCTTTTAAGTGCGCCACTTAGGTTCGTAAGACGTTAGAATTCGATTTTCTTATTTAAAAAAAAGAGAGGTTTTGGTGCTTTCTCCAAAAATGTAGCAAGACATGTATGCACTGAATTTATTGGCATCACCCTTCTCCTGTCTTTTCATCATTTTGCTGATAAATTGCAACTCTTTTTTTTTTTTTAAAGAATTTTTATATTTTATTTTTGCTTAATAACATAATTTAAAGTTCTTCCCATATTAGTTAGTAGATAAAAATTTCTATCATTGTTTATGTACATTTTGGAAATAGTATAATGTTTACAATATATAATATTATGTATCATGTTTGTGAATTTTTACTTATCTATTAATTAATTTTTTGTAATTTGATGTTTAGTTTTATGTGTACCTTTTATGGCTAATGTTACGTTAGAATCATGTTGTATTTATGCTAAAATGTTTCCCACTCGATTTTAGTTATATTTTTATATAATGATCTGTGCAACGCCCAGCCTAAATAGACAACTAGTTTCCAATATTCAAGGTCTTTCCTCTCTAGTCACCTATATCTTGAATATTTGAACAAAAGAAAACATGTTTTTCAAATTGGCCAGTTAGAACCTTTACTAACAAGGGGACACAATTCCTGATTTTGCTTCATTCAGCCTTTGGTCATTACACTCAACTAACTCGAGTTGGGATAGTCGATATCAAAAAACTGCATTGTCAGACTGAATCAGGTTATGTCAAACCGTTGTTGTAATGTGTCATAATTTATTCAGAATGTTAGAGTGGACTGAACTCATATTTTTTGGATTACTAGTTTCGAGTTTGTACAGTTTTAAGACATTTTTCTCTCAGCAGTTGTTACTTCATCAAATTTATTTTTGTTAAGTACTCCTTTCTTTTCAGGAAGATATTGCGGTGATATTCAGTAAGGCAGATAAGTCTAAGACAGGTAAGCTGAGTATACAAGATGCAAAAGAAGTTGTTGCGGACATCTGCGAACGGTATCCACAAGTGCAGCTATACTTGAAGAAGAAAAACATGAGGAACTTTGTTGATCTACTCAAGCATGCTGACAGCGAAACACAAACTCTCCAGCTGGATATTGAACTGTTTAAGTTAGCCCTTGCTGAAGTGGATTCTCAAATGAAAAATCTTCCTGCAACAGCTCAAGTACAATTACTCTCTTCTTCTTCTCCTTTTTGTCGTTGTTGTTTTATAGTACCAACATCTACATGTGCTGTAAATGGCAAAGGTGGCTGCTCAACAAGGTGAATATCTCGCTGACTGTTTCAATCGCATGGATGAGTGCGAAAAGAATCCCGAAGGTCCTCTGAGGTTCAGGGCATCGGGACGTCATCGGTTTCATCCCTTCAGGTACAATAAGCCTCTCTTCCAGGAAAACAAGTGCTTTATGTTGCAGTTGTACTACAGAATGAACCTACAGGTTAGATTATTTAAGTAGATCTGTCTTAATCATGAATAGGTCCATTGTTCTTATTGATAAGATTCTTCACCAACCAATATGTTCTCTGGATGCATAGACATACTGGATGGGATATGTATGTCGCTCTGTTGTTTCTTTTATATCATTAAGCCTCCCATATGTAGTCTTTCTTTTCCCAGTCAAACACAAATAAGAGAATAATTAGCCTTTCTTCGAGGGCATAAGGATCATCGCAGACAAAAGGGTCTAAATTTTGATGAATTATTTTGCAAAAGAAACATGTGGGTTGCAAAATAGATATCTTGGTGAGTGATAGCGCTGATGTGACATAACATCAGCCGTTGCATGGTAATACTTTTCTCCAACCAACATATTAGAAGTAGACAATGGAGTTATGTCGCCGTGAGGTTGAAAGTCTAATCATTCATTAAGGTACAAGCATTTCGGACAATTTGCACCCCTGGGAGGAGAACAAACTGCTGCTGAGCTGCCAGGAGATTGGGTCTCGATTGGCCGCAGTACCCAGTGGCTCTGGTATTCAGTTTATACAAGGTAAGTTTGTAATTTGCATATTAAGTTGATGTACTGATTCTTAGTACACTCAATCCTCTGATGGTGTTTTGAAACTCAACAGCAAATTAGTCAGCTGGCGCACCAGAGTGCTGGTGGTCTCTGACTGGGGACGGCGATTCATTTTCGGCAGAGATTCGAGTCGAATTTAAGAAGAAAATCACGTCTAAAGAGGACGTGTCATTACCATGTTGTCCGCACGTCATCTTAGTTCACTTATACGCAGTACGCACAAGAAGAAGATTTTGTTTGTTTTATTTCAGTCTCTTTCTTTAGAAGATTCTTGATCTTTCTAGTGATAATTGGGGATCTACCTTTTCCCCCCCTTTATTTGGCCAAAGTGACCATTGGATCATTATATTAAAGCATGGATGAATGATGCCACATTCTCTCTACGACTGTTGCGAGTGCCATTTGAGCACGTCTTTCCACTGGCCAACTACGAAAATTTCCCGATCCTTTAGGTGCGCATCTGTAAGAATTCTATTTGTAGCTATTTTTTAAAATTCATCTGCCTTTGAGGTGTCGAATCTTATTTGATTCTTGTGTAACAATCATAGTGCGCCGGTATAGCATTCTTATGTTATTATCAAAGAAAGAGTAATGTAGATGGCTTGTTTTTGAAGTCGACTGCCATGAAGTTTGGAGAATGGGAATTGGGACGGGATTTGTAATTGAGGTCAGACAGAGAGTTCCCTCACCCCGTAAATGTGCAGTATCTTCTCTGCCGATTGTGTGATGATATCAGGCCGTGGAACAGAAAGTCGGCAAACAGGAAACCTCAATCCAGGATAAAACGGTGGGAGTTTGGGGATACTTAGCAGGCTAACATCACCTGTCGTAAATGTCGAACTTCCAGATAAGTTGGATTCAATCGTGACATGGTTGGTCGTCTTTTGTTTTCTGTGGATGAGGGGTGTGATTTGAAGTGATCAAGGTTCTGTTATGGTTTAAACTTGACTCTGTTACTCGGCTTGGACTTCAGCTTTGTCGCGTTTGTTTAATTAATTCGAATATTTTGTTTAACTTCTAAAAGATACTTTTGTGATAAGAGTTTCCAATGAAAAATTACAGTTCAAAGAATGGGTAAATGTTCAATAAACGTCTGGAGGTTGACTAAGGGAAGCTAATGCAAATTGCAGCAATTGGAAAGATAAGTTGGTTAAACATCATATCTTATGATGCAGCATTCTTAAAGAGAGGGTTGGGATGCAGAAAGGAGTTGGGCAGTGAACCGTTTGGTTCGAGTTAGGTTTGATAGAAACTTGACCAGAACATGAAGGGGGGCACGCCTTGTGAAGTGATTCGAGGTGTTGATTTCATTGATATTGATAATTGATGAAAATATAATTATGTTCATAACTATGGGGCTAATATTGATAATAGTTTTTGGCTAGTGATGTGGCAGAGAATAAATAAGAGAACAAAGGGGCTAATATTGATAATAGTTTTTGGCTAGTGATGTGGTAGAGAATAAATAAGAGAACAAAGTAATAATTGTGCCTTGAAGGTTATGGGAGGAGGAAATATAGTTTGATTATGAATAACGACGAAGATATAGGCATAATATCTGTACGGTGTAAGAGATTTTCTTTTTTTGCATTCATTCTAGATTGTGTGTTTCAACCAACATTATTAGACTAGAATTTTGTCGGCATTCCAAGAGGAATCTATATAACAATATCTAAATACTAGATATTTCTCGAAATTGTATCATGAACTCCAACAATAATATCTTATTGGAGTTTCACACGAGCGAGTGCAACAGTAAACAAAGCACGGTCAATATCGTACTAGGAAATTCGAGAAAGCAAGGGCAGGAGGCAATAGGCAAAATAGGGTACTAAATCTTGATCAAAATCTTGACGCAGTCCGACCGCTTCAGGAACTCACGTGCTGTCGGCACGTCCTCCAATTTCATCTCGTGGGTCAGAAGTTCATCGAGAGGGATCTCCTGCAGAACCAGAGCAAGTAAAATTTCAGTGGCTGTGCGTGTAAAGGTGTGAGGCCCATTTGGTTCGGCTTTTAAGGAATGTATTTGTAAAAATGCAAATACCTTTGAGTGAATGAAGTTTTTCGAAATGCATGTGAAATAACTTTGGCCAAAATATCATTTGTTAAAATTTGCATTTATAATTGACTTTTATTAAATTATATATATATTGAAGCCTGGTCACCGGACCGCTAGATTTGGCGATCGGACCCCCAAATTCAGCAGTCGAATGGCCGGATCTAGCCTCCGGACGATCGCGGAGTCAGGCGACCCCAAGCGACGGCTGCCTGGGTTCGCATGACCTAGGCGGCCATCGCCTGGGTTCGCGCGACCCAGGCGGCCGTCGCCTGGGGTTGCCTGACCCTAGCGGCCGTTGCCTGAGGTCACATGACCTCAAGTGGCCGCTTGGGTCGTGCAACCTAGGCGTCGCCTGAGGTTCGGTGACGGTCGCCGGGGTTGGGCGACCTTTAGGCGGCGGTCGCTGGCACGTCGCCAGCATGCGTGACCCTTTGGCCGGCAATCATCAGCCTCCAATTGGTGGTGGCTTGGAGAAGATTAATAGTACCGATTTACATTTGCATTCCTAGAATCCAACTTGCCAATGCACCTTAAAAACTCCATTGGACTAAAAGGCCTTTAGGCTGCGTTTGGTTCAGCATTTGCAATGGGCTTTGAGTCCAATCCAAATGCTGAAAGCCCAAAGCTACTTGGGAAAAATGGAATAGTGTTTGGTAAAGATTTTTTGCAAATGAACTTTAAGTTGAATGTGTGTTTGGTAAGAAGAACATTTGCAAGGAGCTTTTGATGGGTATAATGTGTGTGTATATATATATATATTATTTTTTTTTTTCTTTTCTTTTTTGGAAAAATCAGCTAAACCCTTCGCTGGCCGGCAAAGGGCTGCGGCCGCCGGTGAGCTGATCCCGCGCCGGCGGGCGTTCGGCCGAGGTCGCCCGAGGTCGCGACCTCGGCGAGGGTCGCGCGACCTAGCCGAGGGCCGCGCGACCCAGCCGAGGGCCGTCGGAGGTTGCCCGACCTCGGGCGACCAGGATCGCGGTCGCGCGACCCAGGCGGCGGTCGCCTAGGTCGCGCGACCCTCGCCTGCGGCCGCGAGACCCAGGCAACGGTCACCTGGGTCGCGCGGCCCCTGGGTCGAGCGACCTTGGCCGAGGGTCGCCCGAGGTCGGGCGACCTCCGACGGCACTCGGCTGGGTCACGCGACCCTCGCCGGAGGTCGCTCGAGGTCTGGCAACCTCAGCCGACGGCTGCCGGCGCCAGATCTGGCTCGCCGGCGGCCGTCGCCCTTCGCCGGACCGGCAAAGGGCTGCTCCTTTTTCATTTAAAAAAATATATAAATATAGGGACAATAATGGAAATATGAAAAATTAATGAGGGTAGTTTAGGAAGAAAAAAAATGTTTCCAGCATTTGGTAGAATGCTGAAAGCTCAAGGCTAGTCCCTACCAGCCTTGAGCTTTCAACATTTTCAAGAACTCCACTTTCATTTGAAAGCTCCTTTAAGGGGATGCCAAACACCCTTATTTTGGCTGAAGGGGCTTTGGGGGCTAAATGGGCTTTCTAAATGCGCATCCAAACACACCCTTAGACTCATTTGGAAATGCAATTACATTTTGCCAAAGTCACGCAAAAAAACAAACAAAATACGTTTGCATTTGGCTAATGAATTTTAGAGTCCCAAAGCCCATTTGCAAAGCTGAACCAAACAGGGCCTGAAACTGGTGGGGGCAAGAAAGAGCTTGATTAGAACCTCATCCTTGGATTTGTGGACAAGGAGGGGCAGGTGGGTCTTGCTTTTGAGTCCTCCAAAAATGGTTCCCTTCAACGTTCTGCCCACCATCAGCCCCATGAAATTTATCTCCAAGACATGTGTCGGCCCTGCCCCCAATACTACTGCCTTGCCTTTCCCCTGACCACATTAAATCATATAGTCAGGAGACTTGCCTAGATGAAGTTTAGCCATGCGCGAGTGCGCGTGCGCGATTGTGATTTTGTCGATGATGCGATGACAGGGATTCATCACCACTTTCGTGGCTTCTAGGGCCTGGTTGATCAAGTTGGGTACTCCGCTGCACTCGGCGCAGTCCACGCCAGCTCCGCCCGTCAAGTCTTTCACCATCTCAGAGATGGACTTCGAATCCGTGCCATCGGAAGACTTGTGATCGTCTGAATTTATGAAATGAGTCATTCCAAAGGCTTCTCCCTTGTCCTTTTTCATCCCGTTTTTGTCCACGCCGATTATGGTAGTCGCCCCTTGCGCTCTTGCTCCTCCTATGGCCTACTCGTGATCAAATCAAATGAACTGTTGCCGTGCTTTCTCTCTAATTAATCCTCTCAAAACAGCATTCATATATTACACATGTAAGTCGAACGCAAACGACCGATCACATACCCCGAGTCCAACAAGACCGAGGCCGATCACAGCCACGGAGGAGCCGCTCTCGACCTTAGAGTCCATCCAAGCAGCGCCGAACCCAAAGTGGAGAATCCGCACGACAAGAGGCTAGCATGCGGGAGAGCTACACCAGGGTCGACCTTCACGACGTAATTGGCGTCGGAGACCGTGTACTCGACTGGTGGAGCAAGAGAGGAGGTGGTACGGGGCCTGACCTCGGATCGACATTACGGACGTGCCATCCGGCAACACGCCATTTATAGAAAGCGGATATCGGAGGCACAAGTTTGTCTTATCGGATTTGCGCTTCTCGCACTCTCTCGCATTCCCCAACATAGGTGGGAATAACCACATCTCCTTCCTTCAACTCCTCTACTTCCTCTCCAACACTCTCCACAATCCTGCCATGTCATGTTGAGATCAGCCATAACTTATGCTGACGGAATGCAACGCCTCATCGACAAAACTAACAAGGAATAATTAGTAGGAATCGAATTAGAGAGAAGGACTTTACCCAACACCTTCATGGCCGAGAACTCGAGGGTAAAGCGGCTGCAATGCCGACAAAATCAAAGAAAGAGTAAGTAGTGGTGTTGCATAAGAGCAGAGAGAATAATACAGAGAGAGGCGAAGGGATATATGGAAAAGGATGAACCGACCAAAGGGTAACCCTGGGAGTATACGAGATCGGTGTGGCAAATGCTGGCGAACAACATCTTCATCCTCACTTCGCTTCCCTTGGGGGGATCCACTTGAATCTCCTCCACCCTCCATTCCTCCTTTGCTCCCCAGCACACCACCCCTTTGCACGTTATCGCTCGAGAGCTGCCGCCCTTGCTCCCCATCCTTCTCCTTCTCTCTGTTATGCTCTGCTTCTCTCTCACCACAAGTGTCAACGTGCTTAACCTGGATGACTATATATATAGATAGATATGCAGATAGATATACAGATGATCGATCACCTTCATTCCCCCGCATGATCAACGCGTGTCAGATGATCTGCTGGGGAACTGCGCCTTTCGCACTACAGGTCCTTGACCGACTCAAAAAAAAAAAAAAAAAAAATAATACTATGGATCCCTGCGCTGCTCTCATTTAAGTATACTTTCTTTTTCAACGCTGGCCAACGTGTTTCACGACTAGACCTGTGCTTTAATTACTTGACTAAGATTAAGTGCATGAAACATGTTTGATTTTCTCTCGTGGGCTACCTCGCTGATATGCAATTAATCCCATGCTTAAACCATTGATCCGGCCAACTGGACTTTGGCTTTGCATCTTATCTTATTCAAGAAACTAGAAGCTAGAATATATTGACATTTCCTCTTATAAGATGGGCCTGGAGACCATCCATGAGAA
Organism: Eucalyptus victrix; assembly: GCA_016097545.1. Taxonomy (NCBI): domain Eukaryota; kingdom Viridiplantae; phylum Streptophyta; class Magnoliopsida; order Myrtales; family Myrtaceae; genus Eucalyptus; species Eucalyptus victrix. The sequence continues at coordinate 10,070,720 of CM027845.1, read as the reverse complement.
GCTAGAAGCTTCTTCTATGAGTTTGTATTGTGTCATGATTAAGGATATTGAAACCTACGCCACCACATTCTGGAGATTGCTAAATCTTGATAAGTTTGGACTATGGCATAATCCCCTTGGTCACCCTGACGCTTCAATGTTGCGTAGAATAATTCAAAATATAAAAAGGCACCTTTTAAAGGATATAAATGTATTGTTGCCCAAATATTATAATTGTGAAACTTGTTCACAAGGAAAGCTCATTATCAAACCTTCTATAACAAATGTTAATCTTAAATCCCCTTTATTCTTGCAAAAAATTCAAGGTGATATTTGTAAACCAATACAATCACCAAGTGGACCATTTTGATAATTCATGGTACTAGTGGACGCATATTGTAAATGGTCCCATGTTTGCCTATTATTTACGCCTAATGTCACATTTGCACATTTACTTGCGCGGATTATAAAGCTTCGGGCATAATTCCCTGATTATCCAATTAAGAGCATAAAGATGGATAATGCTGGTAAATTTACATCAAAGAGTTTTGATACCTATTGTGCTTCATTTGAAATCAAGGTTGAGCACCCAGTTGCATATATTCATATTCAAAATGAATTGGCAGAATTATTGATTAAACATATCTAAATTATTACCTGCACTCTATTATTGAGAACAAATCTCAATGACATAGCATGGGGTCATGCAGCTTTGTATGTGACAGCTTTAATAAGATTACGCCCTATTGCTTTTTACCAAAAAAAGATTACGCCCTATAGATAGTCTTTTACAATCTTCCATTCAAGGTTCTTGGTTATAAACAAAATATTTCACATTTATGAACTTTTGGTTGTGCAAAAGATAGGTGTACGTAACGTCGCCGAAAAGAACGAAAATTGTCCTCATCGCCGTTTGAGCATTTATGTTGTGTTTAATTCACCATCTATTATTAGGTTCTTGGAACCAACTACCGGTGAACTTTTCACTACCAGATTTGTATATTGCCATTTTGATGATATTAGGTTTTCATCAATTGGGATACTTACAACAACCATGACTGCAAGAAAAAAAACCAATTAAGGTTTTTTCCTAGATTGAAAAAAATTTATTTCAATTAGACCCAAAGACTTTTGAGTGTGAAAACAAGGTGTAGCGCATAATCTATTTATAGGCTATGGCCAATAGACTTCCTGACGCATTTAATAATGCTACTAAGATAAAAAAAATCTCATATTCCAACTGTAAATGCTCCGGTTAGAATAGCTGATCCCGAAGGACAGGCTAAAATGAATTAAAATCCCCTACACTTAAAGCGTGGTAGACCAATAGGATCAAAAGATATTGCTCATCGAAAACGAAGAGGTAAGAAACACCTACCCCGGGAATACTGAGAATTCCATTACATATTATAATGAAATTTGGGATCGAAACGAAATCATCATTGATGATACTTTTGCATTCTCAGTTACTCATAAAATTATGGATGGTGATTGTGAACCGCAATCTATTATTGAATGCTGTCAAAGGTAAGATTAGCCTAAGTGTGATGAAGCAATTAAGGTTGAATTAGCTTTCCTATCTAAACGAGAGGTTTTTGGACTTGTAACTCGTATCCCTGATAATATAAAGCCCGTTTGATATAAATGGGTATTTGTTGTTAAGTATAAAGCCCGACTCATTACCCAAGGATTCTCCTAGAGACCTAGGATTGATTATAATAAGACATATTCACATGTGATGGATATGATTACATTTCGTTTTTTTCATTAGCCTAGTAATCTCTGAAAGATTGGAAATGCGTCTTATGAACGTTATGACGGCATATTTATATGGCTCATTAAACTTTGATATTTTTGTATGAAAATTCCTGAGGAATTCAAAATGCCTGAAGCATGCACTCCCCGCAATTTATTCTGAATAATATTGCAAAGATCCTTATATGGGTTAAATCAATCCAGTCGTATGTGGTATCAATGCTTAAGTGAGTACCTAATTAAGGAAAGGTACAATAATGATCTTATTTGCCCTGCGTGTTTATTAAGAAATCGAAACCAGATTTGCTACTGTAGCGTTTATGTTGACGATATAAATTTAATTGGAATTCCAAAAGAGTTAGCTAAAACTGCTGAGTATTTGAAAATAGAGTTTGAAGTTAAAGATTTAGGTAAAATCAAACTTTGTCTTGGTCTAGAGTTTGAGCATAAAGCAAATGGAATAATCATCCATCAATCGGCATGCATTGAAAGATTGCTTAAACGCTTCAACATGGACAAAGTTCACCCATTGAGCACCTCTATGGTTGTAAGGTCTCTAGATCCCCAAAAGGACCCATTTCGTCCTAAAGAATCTAATGAAGAGATACTTGGTCTTGAAGTACCATATCTCAATGCAATTGGAGCTTATGTACTTGGCACAATGTACGAGACCATATATTGCTTTTGTGGTAAATTTATTGACACGTTTTAGTTCTGAGCCAACTTGGAGACACTGGAATGTAGTTAAACATATTTTCCATTATCTCTGAGGATCCGTAAATTTGGGATTATATTACTTTAAGGATTCTATTAACTTTGGTTTAGTTGGATATATTGATGCTGGATATAGATCTGATCCACATAAAATTCGCTCTCAAACCGGTTATTTATTTTGTTATAATTGCACCGTTATTTCTTGACGTTCTACGAAACAATTGCTAGCAGCTATATCATCTAACCACTTTGAGATTATTATTTTATATGAAACTGGAAGAGAGTGTGTTTGGTTAAGATCCGTCATAATGCATATTCATAATTCTTGTTGTTTGATACCGGTTACAAACCCTCCCACTATAATTTATGAAAATAATGCTGCTTGTGTTGCACAAGTTAGGGGAGGATATATTAAAGGTGATAGGACCAAGTATATCTTGTCAAAATTTTTCTATACTCATGAACTTCAAGAAAGTCCACAAATTGATGTTAAATAGATTCGATCAATAAATAATATGGTAGATCTTTTTACCAAATCATTGCCAACATCAACTTTTGAGAAATTAGTATATAGCATTGGTATGTGGCGAGTTCACAAGAAGTAAGATTAATTAGCCTTAGCAAAGTGTGTATATGGTTCAATTGAGGAGGATATATTATGAACTATGTATTGCACTCTTTTTTCTTTTTGTTCGGTTTTTTCCCATAGGGTTTTTCCGGCTTAAAATTTTTAACGAGGCAATTAATGTATCCATAAAAGGGAGAGATCATATAATTTGTGCTATGCATTTCTTTTTCCCTTTTGTCCTATTTTTGTCCCACTGGATTTTTCTGACTTAAGGTTTTTAATAAGGCAGTATCATTCGATACACATTCGTAATAAATACAATGAATATTCAAAGGGGGTATTATGAAATACATAAATAGATATTTATTATATACATTTTATTTAATGTAATTATTATGGTACATTTGTATTATACATTCTAAGTGCATCTCCCTATACAATGAGTATTCATCTCCCTATCCAATACATGTATTATTCAATACATTGATACTAATGATAAGTATATTCTTGTTTTTCTATAAAAATGAGCTTAATTTTTGTTGTAGACTTAAACAGTGATATACTAGAAATAAAATATTCTCCTTTGACTTTCTCTATTATCTTTGGTGTTTACCTACTTTCTCTCCTTAATCTTTCCTTAATCTCTTTATTCTCTTTATTACATATTTGCAACGCAATATTTTACAATAAGAAGAATCATTGTAAGCTCGGATATATATATATATATATTTTTTTTTTTTTGTAATCGAGGATCCGTTGAAGCATGCCCTTGTTGGCTTACATTGATTCGGGGTCTCATGGGCCTACGTGGTGGAGGCCCAACAACGATTATACCTCGGGGGAAGCTGGCCTAGCAACCCACCACTAGGGGCCTCCACTTAAATCACTAGTGCTGCGGGGATTCGAACTCTCAACCGCATCAAAGCAAGGGAGAAGGAATATCAACGCGGCTGCCCATAGATGGGTTGGATATATTAGCTTGTTGATAAATGGATTATTTAAGACACTGCAATTCAAATAGAGTTTGAATAGAATAAAAAGAGAATGTGGAGATTTACTGTAGACCTTCAAAAGATTGATTAAAAGTGATATTTTGAAGAACATGAACGTAAAATAGCGAAAATTATATACTCTTAAAAAGGAAATAGAATTTAAATTTGTGAAGAAGCTAATAATTTTCAAAATCTTCTTTTTTGGATCCATTTACGACACATCTATTATGCAAACGTTGAATTTAAACTTTCAAGCCGCATTTTCTATTTTTAATCGAATAATGTCTTTTATTTGGTATTTCTTACCATCAATGATTACAACCTTAAGTAATATATACAAAAAAAAAATCACATTTAAAAGTAGATTATTGATATGCCCATACAAAGTGCGGGCCCCGCACAACTAGCCAATGTTACGGAGTTGGGGTAGACTTGGTTTCGAATCCTTGGCATTGGAAAAAAAATGGTGTCATTGTCCAAGACAAGAATTTTTATTGTTTGCTTTGGGAGCGTTGCTCTCGCCACATCGGAGTCTTGTGTGTCAAATACAAGGTTTTCGAATTGTAGGAGCAATCCTCCTCAGCAAGTAAAAATGTACGCAAGCAGGTATTATTTGCCTTAAAAATAATCATCGCACCTAGGTGAGACTAGAAGACAGAGGAGTCTACCTTCCCCCGAGGGCTCCTTGTTCCTAGGTGAATTTCGTCTTCCACCTAGGAAGAATGCTTCCAAAATTTTATGTCACAAGTTCAGACGAAGTAGTTTATGGATATACTTAGGTTCTTGTATGTGATAATTTACTCAACCAAATATAATTTGCCTTGAAAATAATTGCTGCATCCCAGTGAGACTAAGTGACGGGGGAATCTATCTTTCCCTTGAAAGCCCGCATTGTTTCTAGGTGAATTTTGTCTTCCACCTAGGAAGAGTATTCCCGAAACTTTACATCTTAGAGTTTAGATGAACTAGTTTATGAACATGCTCAGGTCCATGCATGTAATAATTTACTCAACCAAATATTGTTTGCTTTGAAAATAATCGGCCTCTAGTATTCAATGGCTATCATTATCTTTTGGGGTTTAGTTAAGATGTTTATCAGTATTGAACACCTTGAATCCATAAAAATATTTAAAAAATCAACTTCATTTAAAAATTAAAATGTCATGATTTTTTCATAATTTTGAAGAGCTTAACATAATTTTTTAGTCTAAAAAGATATAAATCCAACAGGGTTTCATTTTTTTTTCTTTTTAAGGAGTAAGCTTTCCTTTTATGAATATCTTTCCTTTTATGAATATCTCATTGATATCTCTAAGAAGTTAAAAGTTTAAATTATTTTCCTAATTCCATGGTTCAATTAAGTTGCCATACATATTGAATTTTGTTTATCAATTGGAATCAAAGACAAGTAATGATATTAGGAAATCTATTTTTATTCGAATTTGAAATTCACATTCAGACAAAACCTAATCTAAAGGATATTCTTCAAACTGACGGGCTTCCTGCAATTCTTGATGTCTTGAATTTTTTATTTTTTATTTGGGTGTAAAATGCAACCTTCCATTTCATTTAAGTAGGAAAAGAGAAGGAGCAGCCCAACTGAGCATCTATACACATAATATTCAAGAGGGACTAAGGCTGCATTTGGCAACCACTTTGCCAAGTATCTTTGGGCCCCTAAAGATCTTTGGGCTAATGTGGGAGTGTTTGGCAAAAACATTTCAACCCCGCTTTGGAGAAGGCCAACCTTGTGAAGGCTTTCGGCTTTTTTGGCATGTCCACACGGGCACTGTTCATATTTTTTTTTCCAAAATTGTCCTTACAAACTTTTTGTTTTTCCATTTTTTGCCCTTGTGAGGAGACACTGTTCATCTTCTCCGTCGAGTGGCTGGTTTGGTTGCACAGTTGACTGCGAGGGGTCGGCGACGGCTAGAGGGACACCGGCATGGTCGCAACAACCTAGACGATTGTCGTCGGAGAGTCGGGCGACCACCGGTGAGGTCGCGCGATCACCGTGCCATTTGGGTTGCGTGACCTCACTACCCCTGGATCTGTGTCGCAGCGGCATCCCGCGACCTCGTCGCCCCAAATCCGGGGGCGACTAGGTCGCGCAACCCCACCACAACCCATATCTAGGGCGGCGAGGTCCTCCCACGACCTCGACGCCCGGATCTAGGTCGCCGAGAGGTCAAGGTGGCGTCACCCGACCTCGCCGCCCCAAATTCGGGGTCGCTGGAGATCGTCAACGGTCACCGGCGGCCGCCCGCCCTTGCCGGTTAAATTTTTTTATTTTTCTTTTGATAATTTTTTTTTATCATAAAAGTCATTTATTCCCCAAACACCATTTTGCTCGATGATACTTCACAAAAGACTTTCAAACTATAATTTACCAAACACAGTTTGCATTTTGAAAAATATATTTAACTCAAAGGTCTTTGCATTTTCCTAAAGACTTTCCCCAAAAGTCTTTCCAAACACATCCTAAGGGGGTTGGAAACGCAGCAGCGAGGAAGAGACTTGCGGATTTGGGCTTTAGCGACTTCTGCTAGGCATCGCTCCGCAAGGAGTAGTTAACGGTTGCATTATCCTTTTGTAGGAAACTTTGGAACCAATATGCCGAGTGCTTCACGTATCGCTTCAGTTCATTCCCATAATCCACGGAAACGAGACCATATCGGGTTGTATAACCCTCCTCCCACTCGAAGTCGTCTAGGAAACTCCACACAAAGTATCCTTTTACATTCACTCCTTCCCTGTTAACAACGAATTCGTGTGTATGGTACTTTTTATCAAATATCATCATTGTTTACCATCTATGCATACCCAATACTGATATTGAATTACTTACTCGATAGCCTTGGAGAGATTTGGGAGATGCAGCTGAAAGTAACTTATTCTCAATCTATCTGTAAGCGCATCTTCAAGCGGTAACGATTTGTTATTTGCATCTGCCATTCCTATGGTTGGACAAAGCATAGAAGGCAAATTACTAAGTGACCCGTCAACCCAAGCAAAGTCACTGTTAGTGACATAGATACATTTAGTTACCATTTTCGGTCACATAAATGGTTGGATCTTGATAGTTTTTCTTCACGTAGTGCATCAACTCTCTGATACCCTTTGGGTATATGTATAGCCACTCTGCGGCAGTTTGCAATTTTGTTCAATTGATATCTATATTAGCATTATGCTTAGCACGCAATTAATGCGTGAACACTTGATTATGTATAAAATTCTTTCTCATGCTTGTGTAGACACATTACCGGTTGGCTGATCGGAATTCTATCTTTCTCAACTGGTAGCATCACAGATAATAAATAAAGTTCATTAGAGAATCAATTGAAGAAGAACACTAGGGGTAAAATATTTGGGCAATGGTGGTGCATCCTTATTGGTGTTGACACCTAATTTTTCAACTAAATTAATTAATTTAAAATAGTATTAAATGTTGGGAATTAGTCACAAAAGACAATTTTAAAAAAAATCTATATTATCTAATTAAGTTATTAAAAAAAAACGATTGAAATCGGTTGAGTCGGGCTGAATCCAGCCTTGGCTCGACTCGCCCATTTCCTTTTTCTTTTTCCTGCACCCAGCCCAGCCATTTCCTCCTTCAGCCCAGCCCGCGAGCAAGTTGGTCATCTCCCCCAAACCAGTCTTCGTTGCAAGACCTGCAAAGAGAAAACAGAAACAGAGCAACGACAGAGGGAGTAAGGGGATCGGTGGCAGGTGAGTGGTGTGATCCATGGGTCGGGGGGCAATTCGGTCGGCAAGCTGGCAGCTGCAGAGGCCATGCGCGCTTGCTGGCTGGGCATAAAAACTGGAAGAGAGATAGAATCAAAAAAAGGAAAAAAAAACAACAAAAAACACCAGATCGAGAGGGAGCGAGAGAGAAATACCGAGGGGTGAAGAGGCCGAACCGGAGGCAGGAAGCTCAAGGGAACAACTCGTCGTTGGCAGAAGTCTGTTCGTCCGTCCATTGCTGCCGCCATAGCTCTTCCCCGAACGAGGTTAGCCTTCTGAATCCCGCGGCCCCATTTCTGGAGAATGTTGGGCCGGAGCTCACGGTCGACCGGTTTGCGTGAGCTCCGGTCCACGTTGCCTTTGCACTTTGCTCTGTTGTCCTCCTGCATTATATTTTGAGACCTCTAAAGCGTGTTCGGTGTTCGGTTGAGCTGAAATCCTTCGAGTTCGGTAGTGCAAACCATGTGTTCGACAAAATTCCTCAAAGAAAACCGAGAACTAGCTCGCATTTTAATGCTAGACCCATTCATTTCCCCCCCCCCCATGCTTGCTGAATCCTTGTTGCTTTGCCCTGATTTGTTGTGTTTACGGACGGTTTGAGCGAGATATTGGCATGTAGTTGGACCGAGGACTCGTTTGTTGGAAATAGATTAGGGGTTGCCGGAATAGGTAACTGGCGCCGGTCGAGGAGGACGATCGGTGAGCGGCAGTGGTCCGGCGACTTCCTTAGGGCGGTCAGAACTCGTGGTGTTGCTGGCGTCGGATCGGCGGAGGAGATTCAGAAGCTTCAGCGTGTCGCGGCTGCGGGAGGAGACCCCAAAGAAGACGATCGAAAAGGGAGTAAAAAAAAAAAAAAAGACAAAAGCACAAAAAGATAAAAAAAATAGAAAAAGAGGAATGGGCTTCGTTTTGGGCCGTTTTAGTGTATAGGGCTTGTGGGCTTCATTTTAAAACAAAAAAACTTAGACTAGGTTGGGCCTGTTGGTTAGGCCCAATCCAAATTTAATTGAAGGCCCGATTGGGCCTTGCTCTTTTCTGAGCGGGCCAATTAGCCTGTCTCCCAGCCAGACCGAGCCTGACTCTGCTGACTTGGCCGAACCAGGTCGGGTCAGACCGGATCCGACCTAGTTCACCCATTTTTCAAATAAAAATTATTTAAAAAAAATTAAAAAAATTAATTAAAAATCGAAATTTTTAAAAAATAAAAAATTTACATTTTAAAAAAAATTTAAAAATTTAAAAAGAAATTAAAAAAAATAATTAATTAAGAAAATTAATTAAAAAAATTAAAAAAATTAAAAAAATTAAAAAAAATTTCGAAAATTCAAAAAATGATAGAGTTTGGTTAGGAATTGCTAGGTGTTGTCGTTTTAAGTGTAATTATGCATTTATTTTGATTACATCGCATGTTTAGATTGTATATCTTGTTATGTTCAATGGTATGTGTGATTAGGACATTGTTAGCTATGATTATTGGTGGATATGTTTAATGGTATGTGTGTAGTCATATGGTGTGTTTAATAGTACGTGTTTAGAGTGCACCGTATGATCACTTTAATATGTTTGTGGATGAGTAAAATCAATTCAAACTGTTTGACAAAAAATCATTTTGTTAAAATGAACAAGATTAGGTACCGAAATGGCATTAATTGACCAATTAGTGTAATCAAGTCTCTGACCCTAGATTCTCTGGTTGCATAAGACGTGAGGTACACTCTCATGCCTCACTTGGTTTTTAGCCGACCCCAATAGGCTAGTAGCGACTCATTTGTGCAAAATTCCTGAAAATATCCCAACGTCACGCGGGGTATGGGCTTGGGAGAGCCTGTGCCTAGTCATGGGCTTTAGGCCCGTCCCTTAGGCAATACCCCTAAACCTACTCCCTCCCCCGAGGGTAGGTCGCGACGACTGGTCATATTACAATGACAATCGGTGGTGTAACTTAGATTGAGAGTGGTAAAAGGGGATGTGGATTCGCCCACGTATCTCGCCGTGTAACAATTTACCCCCATGTAGTCATGAGAACCCTTTAGCGCCTCCGACTGTGCTTTTGTGAATTTGGGTAACCGCTCGCCCACATATCTCCTCATTGACTTTGGGTAGTCACCATAGGTAATAGGATGGGCAAACCTTACATCATCAACGCGCAATGCACTTACTAACGGGACACACAAAATTGCTGAGGAACTTGTTCGTTGAGGTACAATTGTTAGATCATAATGCTTCTGTGACTAGTTCATAATGCTTATCGAGCATCTCATAAGGGCTACCTACTTTCTTATAAATAAAATACATACCATCCAACCTGAAAGTCAAAAGCTCTAGAGGCAGCCTTCCTACTGACGATCGTTGAATACTTAGTAGTCATCCAGTAAGTTGCAATGACCATGCCTATTTTCCCATTTTGAGCAGCCTGATTGTGTATCAATGCACGAAACAATTAGTCAAGTCCAAACATGCATATCCAACTCGGTAGTTTGCCGAAAGAATAAGGGGAATATACCGAGATAGGTGTCCATGTACCTGATAGTTGTCACAGTTTCACTGCTGCTGCGTGAGAAAGAAGCAAATGGTGCCCAACGATGTAAGGTTCTGTTGCTGAATTTCCAGCTGTGCAGTTATTTATGTAACTAGAACATCGACCGGGTGCATAGATGCCCATCGCATACCCATACAACGTAAAGTAATTGGGCTCGTTTAGTGTCACCCAATGCTTCACTCTATCACCAAACTCTTGAAAGCAAAAGTTTACATAATCGACGTAGTCCTCCCTAGTAAATAACCCAAATCATCCAGATGTTACTTGATTAAGATCGGCAATTAGTTCAAGGCATGCGTGTACACACAATTTTTAGAAATTCCAAGTCAACAATATTTGAAGGCTTACACAATATTAATACTCAGGAACCCGCCATACTCATCTTCAAGTGCTTGGAGAACATCCCAATGGAACAATGTCACAAAAGGTTGGATGCCTGCTCAAAGTTTAGTACACGTTGGAAAGAGCAATTCAATGAGTCGTGAAGGACTAGACAGTAGGGTTTACCCTCAGCAAGTAGGCTGTCGATGAGATTGTTGTAAAAGGCGACACCTTGTTCATTGACTCCCTTGCTTATCTTCCCATCTAGTATACAAAAGATACCATCCGAATGATTTAATTATACGTTTCATAGTGCATATACAAGAGCTGAGTACAGGGCAAAACCGCAGTTCATATTTGTTTCGGCATGACTAATAAAAAATGTGAGAGACCAAAGAGAATATATAGTAATCTGTTGTGGGCACAGTGGTCAGGAAGGCACATAATTACATGCATCGAGTCATTAACGTTGTGTGAATCTCGAATCAAATGGTGTTGGTCTACGTGGTGTACGAAGGATCATATTTTTCCTTGATGTTAACAGGAGGAGCCTAATTATGTCGGAATAAGACAAAAGGAGGGTGCATGAGAGTGTGAGCTTACGAGGTGCAATACGAGGCCACGAGATGGAGAATCTGAAGAAATCCCATCCCATTGCTTTCAACAAGTTTATGTCCTCCTATATATACAAAATTTGCAACCATACATAACTTGTCCGGAAATTGTACATCCACATGACTGTTAAAGAACACACACGGAAGAAAATCAATTATTAAGCAATAACACATGACTTAACAGATTATTTCTATAAACTACTTGGGGTGTCGATTGTTATGGTTTGCAGCTACCAGTCGCTATGGAAAGGAGACAAGGGCATGCATCACGTGCATTAAGTTAGAAGGGAGGGATAAGTGAAGCAAATGGAAAATGTTAGTAAAGCCTCCATCGCTGTCTACAAAGACGACGACCCAAATGTGTTCGTTTTTTCCTTTTTTTTCGTGGAGATCTCTCGCAGGGATAGAGAGAAAAAGTCACGTTTCTGGTGTTTTCCTGCACTACTTGATCGAGTTTCGTCCATCGTGATGAGCGATGTAGTTGCGCGTCTTGCTTCGGTCGACGAGTCGTGGATTTTGCTGATGAATGCCTCGTGTTGTTGTTTGCATGTTGTTTAGAGTAATGGTTTTGCGAGGTGTTTGGAACGTCAAGTGAGCCGCAATCACAGCTTACCGCTCGCAAACGGCTCTATTCGGTTCTTTTACTGTCATATCAAATGAATTAGATACGCGTTAATGGAAATTGAGCTGGGTTCGCAATCTGCCGCTCTATGTTGAAAAATGTCGCTAAATCAACTTCTGATTTAGTCTTCGCATTAGGTCCGTAAATGTTGCCGATAATGCATGTAGCTACACAATGATCTCTGTTCTCTCGTATCAAAACTGATATCTGTTTTGCTGCAGTGGTGGGGGTATAGTAGCATTCTCGGATACGACTGCATTCCCTGTCACCTATGCTGATTCAGCGCAAGGTCAATGCCCCAAAAAGAAGGTGGTTGTGCTTGGAACCGGATGGGCTGCCACCAGCTTTTTGAAGAATTCGAAGAATTCATCGTATGAAGTAGAAGTAGTTTCGCCGCGTAATTATTTTGCATTCACGCCCTTGTTACCGAGCGTCACAAATGGCACGGTGGAAGCACGCAGGATTGTCAAACCAATCCGAAATATTGTTAACAAGATAGTCGTCACAGATGACTAACGAAGTGCTTTCAGAGATTCCGGAGAGAATTATGAGCTTCTTCTTCTTTTCATTTTCCAGCACAAATTGTGTTGCTCCTACAGGATGGATATGTATGTTTGATAAGTTTTGACAAAACGTGGATTTCATACTCCTTTCAGGCTCCTCGTTGGGTTATTGTTTAGATAAGTTGGGGTGATAGACTGAGATGTTCCTTTTGTGTCTAATGGCAGAAAGGTCCCCATTGTGAATACAGAGAAGCTGAATGTTACAAGATTGATGCAGAAAAGAAGAAAATTTACTGTCAATCTACTCAAGCTTCGAACCTAGGAGGGAAAGAAGAATTTGCAATAGATTATGACTATCTCATAATAGCTGTGGGATCCCGGGCAAATACATTCAACACACCTGGTGTCGAGGAGAATACCCATTTCTTGAAGGTATATATCACCAAGATAAGATGCTGATTTGGTTTACTTTGTCATCAGATCAATGTGCTTCTCAATTGTATGGTAGGTTGAGTTAAAACATAAATATGCTTCTCTTCACTCAATTCCACTTCATATCGTTCCCAGTAATTATTAAGTAAAGGTGAGACGATTTCTTTTATGCAGGAAGTAGAAGATGCTCAGAAGATCCGTCAGACAGTAATAGACTGCTTTGAGAGAGCAAGCTTACCGAGCCTTATTTCAGAAGAGAAAAAGAGGATTCTGCATTTTGTTGTCGTTGGTGGTGGTCCAGCAGGGGTGGAATTTGCGGCAGAGCTTCATGACTTTGCATTGAAGATCTTGCCCGGGTATATCCAGAAGTCAAAAACCTTGTGAAGATTACACTTCTTGAAGCAGGAGATCATATTTTGAACATATGAGTAGAATTATGTGATTTGAAGTTAATCTGTTTCTGTGTGTGGACTACGCTTTTGTTTCTTAGGTTAGCATCAAATGTTTCTTTGATCAAGTGGAAAGTTTACTCCCGGTTTTGCTCATGCCGTCGATGGAGAAATTCAGCACTTCACAAAGTAGAAGTCTCCAGTTTACCCTCTGACCAGCAGTGACCCTTTCAATCTATATTTTCTTTTTGTACCCTTTTTAACTAAATTCATTCTCCATTTTAAAAACTAGCTTTTCTTCTATATTTAAATTGCTGACCGATTGGCATAAATCACGAGCTGCAGATTAGCAAAGAGGGAGTTCCAAAGAAAAGGCATTAACAGTAATTGCCTCTTTTGGTTCTATTAGCAGTAACGTAACCGGTGATCGGTGGCTTATTTTGTTTTGCTTGAATGATCACCTAATATCTCACTCGACGGAGTCGGCTGTCTTTCATATGTGGCTAATGCTTCTAAGCCTTACTTTTTCAGGTTTGACAAAAGAATCACTGCTTTCGCGGAACAGAAATTTCAAAGAGAGGACATCAGTATCAAGACGGGCTCCATGGTAGTCAAAGTGTCCGAGAAGGAAATCTCCATAAAGGAAAGAGGGACTGGCCACATTGTTTCTCTTCCTTACGGAATGGCTGTCTGGTCTACTGGTAGCGGGACTCGGCCTTTCATTATGGAATTCATGAAGCAAATTGGGCAGGTTTGTTGCTTAGCAATTGGTTTCTTCCTCCATCTACAGCTTTCTCTTGCTTGTGAACATCCCTTTTGCCATTCGTGATTAGACTAACAGGCGTGCGATTGCCACTGATGAATGGCTGAGAGTTGATGGATATGATAGCATATACGCTCTTGGTGACTGTGCAACGATCAATCAACGAAGAGTCATGGTAAGAAATCTTGCTTTTGCATAAACCTCCGTCTTAAACAAAGTCTTCTTTTAAGTGCGCCACTTAGGTTCGTAAGACGTTAGAATTCGATTTTCTTATTTAAAAAAAAGAAGAAGAAAGGTTTTGGTGCTTTCTCCAAAAAAGTAGCAAGACATGTGTGCACTGAACTTATTGGCATCACCCTTCTCCTGTCTTTTCATCATTTTGCTGATAAATTGCAACTCATTTTTTTTAACAATTTTTTTATGCTTAATAACATAATTTAAAGTTCTTCCCATACTAGTTAGTAGATAAAATTTCTATTATTGTTTATGTACATTTTGGAATTAGTATAATGTTTACAATATATAATATTATGTATCATGTTTGTGAATTTTTACTTATCTATTAATTAATTTTTTTAATTTGATGTTTAGTTTTATGTGTACCTTTTACGGCTAATGTTACGTTAAAATCATGTTGTATTTATGCTAAAATGTTTCCCACTATATTTTAGTTATATTTTTATATAATGATCTGTGCAACGCCCAACCTAGATAAACAACTAGTTTCCAATATTCAAGGTCTTTCCTCTCTAGTCACCTATATCTTGAATATTTGTACAAAAGTAAACATTTTTTTTATATTGACCAGTTAGAACCTTTACTAACAAGGGGACACAATTCCTGATTTTGCTTCATTCAGCTGTTCTCGTCAGTCTTTGTGCAGAAAATTCTTGATCGATTGTTCATTACACTCAACTAACTTGAGTTGGGATAGTTGATATCAAAGGTTATGTCAAACCTGTAATATGTGGGCTTTAAAACAAGAAAAATAAAAAGAAAAGAAAAGAAAGGTTTGAAAAGTCAAAGAGGGAGGCTGAAGAGGTATGTGGAACCTTCGGCTGGGCTTTAAAAAGAGAGAAAGAGGGAGAGAAAGAGGAGCACGGACAGAAACAGGGGAAACGCAAAACAGGGGAGAAGAGAGAAAGAAGAGAAGGGAAAAAGGGAAAAAGGAAAAAAAAAAAAATTTGGTGCGCTCGCGACCGGGACGCCTCATCAAACCGACTCAAGTGTGTTTTGCAAGGCCGGTAAGAAATTGAAGCCTTTAATCACTTGCTTGAAGCAATTGCCGCATTTAGGGCTCGAAATTCGAATTTCTTGGATATTTGCGTGGCAAAGCCTAATTTTTGAGTCGTTAAGCTGTAAATTTTTTTAGAAATGGTACTTTGGGATGTTGTGAAGTTATAGCATCTTTCGGATCGTGATTTGAGCTTGCAGTTTGTTCGGAACGGAATTTTGAAGTTGGGGACGCAATCTGATACTGTAGCGAACAGTGGCTTCGAGTGTCTTTTTTTGTTATTTCTGGTACTGTTTTGGGGCGGCCGAGTTGGGGTTGTTGTTGTACGTTAAGAGAGCTTTCTAAAGACTATAAGACGGCTTGAAACGGAATTTTGTGGAGGAAGTTATGGCGTGACGAAGTTAGCGCATGGGCCGCGCCTAGCTAAAATTGATGGGTTTATGCTAAATTGTGAGCTTTTGGGGCGCCTAGGCATCGTTTATCGACCAATAGGCCTAGTATAGGCGAGTCGTTATAAGAATATCATTTTTACTCGGCTTTTTGATATTATTTTTTCCATTAATTGTTAGAAATCCGAATGCGTCGGTTCGTGTGAGCGTCGTAGTTGATTTTTGGCTTTTCCCAGGTGAGTGACACTATTTCTTCTTTGTATTTTAAACTCATGTTTTGAGAAACATGGTTGATTAAACACTCTATGAGTTGACAAAAATCATATTTTGTTGCATAAAACAGGATCAAGATATTACTGACATTTTTGGTTCGAAGGGAGTTGTATTTTGACGTTAATTTGAATGGTTGTGTGAAAAATGATTTGTGAAATTCTTTGTGGAAGAATCTTGAAATGCTTTGAAGGATGCTTTGATATTTATATATCGAATTTTGAGTTATGATATGACTTCATTTCTGACGTTGGATTACTGAATATTGTGATTTGTAGTTGGTGCTCAATGTCTCTGTGGCCCCTGAGGGGTGTGTGGGTATCCGCATACTATTCTAGGATATTCTTGTGGGCCGAGCCACCGGCTAATAATATGTGGAGACCTTGCCAAGGGGGAATCTTGGTCGTCTTGTCACGGGCGTTACGTGTGATCATGGCTAGACATTTGAGCATGAATTGGTCAATGAAGTGAACCATTGACGTATGATTTGAGTTTGGTCGATGGAGTGGACCATCGATATGAGTTGATGAGATTAATCAATAGAATAGACCATTGATGCATGTTTTACGAGATTGACTAATGGACTCGACCATTTGTGCTTTCGATATTTGAATTATGAATTAGTATTATGATAAAGCGAGTTATGTTTGTGTTTTAAAATGTGCATAGTGATTTCTCGATTCGCTTAGAAGAAATGTGTTACTCACTGAGCCGTGGTAGCTCACTCCTTTCATCTACTTGTTTTTCAGGTTCTTCAGTGAGTCACGAATAGGCGTGAGCGTTCGTTCGGGGAGGACTTTTGTGGTGGAAATTTTGGGTATGGCTTATGCATAGTTCATAAGTTTATAAGTTAATCTTTGTAGAAGGTTTATGTTTTGATGTTTGTGGATTATAGATATACTCTGATATTGTAACCAATTGTCCCTTTTTGTCAAATTTATATATGTGGATGTATATATGTTGATATCGGGTTGAAATTTTGGCTATGTTGAGGCTGCGTCCTTTGGAAAAAGGATGGCCGTGTCATGCCCTTCTTCTTGTGAATCGGGGTGTGACAAAACCGTTGTTGTAATGTGTCATGGTTTATTCAGAATGTTAGAGTGGACTGAGCTCATATTTTTCGGATTACTAGTTTCAAGTTTGTACAGTATAAGACATTTTTCTCTCAGCAGTTGTTACTTCATCAAATTTATTTTTGTTAAGTACTCCTTTCTTTTCAGGAAGATATTGCAGCGATATTCAGTAAGGCAGATAAGTCTAAGACAGGTAAGCTGAGTATACAAGATGCAAAAGAATTTGTTGCGGACATCTGCGAACGGTATCCACAAGTGCTGCTATACTTGAAGAAGAAAAACATGAGGAACTTTGTTGATCTACTCAAGCATGCTGACAGCGAAACATAAATTCTCCAGCTGAAGTGGAATCTCAGATGAAAAATCTTCCTGCAACAGCTCAAGTACAATTACTCTCTTCTCCTTTCTTCTTTTTGTCGTTCTTGCTTTATAGTACCAACATCTACATGTGCTGTAAATGGCAAAGGTGGCTGCTCAACAAGGTGAATATCTCGCCGACTGTTTCAATCGCATGGATGAGTGCGAAAAGAATCCCGAAGGTCCTCTGAGGTTCAGGGCAGCAGGACGTCATCGGTTTCATCCCTTCAGGTACAATAAGCTTCTCTTCCAGGAAAACAAGTGCTTTATGTTACAATTGCACTACAGAATGAACCTCAAGGTTAGATTATTTAAGTAGATCTTTCATAATCATGAATAGGTCCATTGTTCTTATTGACACCATCTCCACCAACCAATATGTTCTCTGGATGCATAGACACACTGGATGGGATATGTATGTCGCTCTGTTGTTTCTTTTATATCATTAGACCTCCCATATGTAGTCTTTCTTTCCCCAGTCAAACATAAATAAGAGAATAATTAGTCTTTCTTCGAGGTACGTCATTTGATGCTAATAATAGTGCATAAGGATCATCGCAGACAAACAGGTCTTAATTTTGATGAATTATTTTGCAAAAGAAACATGTGGGTTGCAAAATAGATATCTTGGTGGGTGATAGCGCTGATGTGACATAACATCAACCGTTGCATGGTAATACTTTTCTCCAACCCACATATTAGAAGTAGACAGTGGAGTTATGTCGCCGTGATGGTTGAAAGTCTAATCATTCATTAAGGTACAAGCATTTCGGGCAATTTGCACCCTTGGGAGGAGAACAAACTGCAGCTGAGCTACCAGGGGATTGGGTCTCGATTGGCCGCAGTACCCAGTGGCTCTGGTATTCAGTTTATGCAAGGTAAGTTTGTAATTTGCATATGCAATTGATGTACCGATTCTTAGTACACTCAATCCTCTGATGGTGTTGTGAAACTCAACAGCAAATTAGTCAGCTGGCGCACCAGAGTGCTGGTGGTCTCTGACTGGGGACGGCGATTCATTTTCGGCAGAGATTCGAGTCGAATTTAAGAAGAAAATCACGTCTAAAGAGGACGTGTCATTACCATGTTGTCCGCACGTCATCTTAGTTCACTTATACGCAGTACACACAAGAAGAAGATTTTGTTTGTTTTATTTCAGTCTCTTTCTTTAGAAGATTCTTGATCTTTCTAGTAATCATTGGGATTCTACCTTTTTCCCCCCTTTATTTGGCCAAAGTGACCATTGGATCATAATATTAAAGCATGGGTGAATGATGCCACATTCTCTCTACGACTGTTGCGTGTGCCATTTGAGCACTTCTTTCCACTGGCCAACTACGAAAATTTCCCGATCCTTCAGGTGCGCCTTTGTAAGAATTCTATTTGGCAGGGAATTTAGCTATTTTTAATTTTTTTTTTGGTGACCCAGGGAACCCACCGCACGGCCGGCAGCCGAGGAGTAAACTCTAGGGAGGCACGCAAGAAACCACCATCCACGCACCTCGGGCAAGACACCATGCAGCACTTCAGCCTCCCTGCTTTGCAGGGGCTTCGAAATTGGGACCTCCTGCGTTGGAGTCCAGCAGCCCTACCATCCATGCTGCAATGATGGGTGGTGCTATTTTTTTTAAAATTCATCTGCCTTTGAGGTGTCAAATCTTATTTGATTCTTGTGTAACACTCGTAGTGCGCCGGCATAGCATTATTATGTTATTATCAAAAAAAGAGAAATGTAGATGGCTTGTGTTTTAAGGCGACTGCCATGAAGTTTGGAGAATGGGAATTGGACTGTAGGGGTGAGCATTGGTCCAAGGTCAACCCTGGACCAACCCTGGATCGGCCAAACCCTGTTAGTCCTGGTCTGGTTCCTAAGGAGACTGAGTCGGTCCTTGATCTTAGAATTCCTAGACTAACAATGTGCGGGTTGGTCCTCGGTTTTGAGAGTTCCAAGTCGGTCTAACCTGGACCAATCTTGACTATATATATATAATATATTATTTATAATTTTTTTATATAGAGAAAACCTTAAAATAAATAGGGTGCGTTTGGTAACATTTCGTTTAAAAATTATTCCAAGGGAACGAGAAATGGAAAAAAGTGTTTTTGTTCCAGGGAACAATTTTTGAATAAAAAAACACGTTTGGTAAACTTGTTCCGTGAATAAAAAATGAACAAAACACGTTTGGTAAATTTATATTTTTTTTTGTTTCTTTTAATTTTTTAACATTTTTATTTTATTTTTCTTTATTTTTCTTCTTTTGGCTAGCGGTCTCGCCCAACCACGGCGAGGCTCGCCGTGGTTGGGCTAGGCTCGACCTCACCTTGGCTGGGCGAGCTCGCCCAACCACTGGCGAGGCTCGGCCTCATCGGGCCATCGCCAGGGGTCGTCGACGCTCGGCCTCGCCGGGGGCCGGCAACGCTTCGGCGAGGTCACCAGCCCTCGACAGCATCGCTGGCCCTCGACGGCGTCACCGGCCCTTGACGGCCGGTCGCTGGCCATGACCGAGGCCGGCGACCGGTGAAAGAAAAAAAAAAGAAAAGAAGAAAAAAAAGGAGAAGAAAAAGAGAGGAGAGAAAAAATTTGTTTTTAAAAATTATTCCAAAAACAAGAAACATGTTTTTCTCGTTTCTTGTTTCTGTTCCAAATGTGTTCTTGGGAACAAAAAAAATAGATTTGGAACAAAAATGCAAACAAACGTGTTTATGTTCTTTTTTTGTTCCCTGGAACAAAAAACCAGAAATTTTGTTCATAAACAGAAATAAAGAACACTAACAAATAGGCCCATAGAGTCAACAACATTAAATAGCTTTTTAGTGAGGAGTTTAAGTAATTTTACATTATTCTTTAATAACTTAGATTTTTAATGTCTTTTACAAAGTGTCAATAGTTATAATTTACGAATGAGGAAAATGTTTTTGTAATGAGTCCTTATGGCATCCAAAAAAGTATAAACAACTCATTATGGTATCATTCTCTAGTATTCGTTTTCTTTTGTTTTATTTGTCCTCTTACTCTTCAATTTTGCCAAAATCAAAATAAAAAACTTGTCCGCTCGCCACTCAACACTCGTTCGCTCGCTTTGGGTCATTCCTGCCGCTTGCCGCTCGATACTCGCTTGACTTGTTGCTTCCCACTCGATATTCGATGCTAATTTGTTTGATGCTCACCCCACTTAACCCTCACCGCTTGTCTAGGTAGGTATGGTCCTCGGTTATCCTTTTAAGGAGTACAAAAAATGAAATAAAAAATTAAAAGTTGGTCTTGGGTTGACTTGGAAATATGACCAAACTCATTGGGTTAGTTTGGTCTTTAATCGCTTTTTTAAGAAATACAAAAAATGAAATAAAAAATTATCAGTTGGTTTTGGGTTAACCCTAGAACCGTATCGAACCCATTGAGTCGGTCTGGTCCTCGGTTCCAAGCTCAATATGGTCGGTCTTCGGTCAAAAAAATTAAGGATTAGTACTGTGCGGGTTAGTCCTAGGGTTAGGGGGTGGACTGGCCCAACTTGGACCATGCTCACCCCTAGAATTGGGACGGGATTTGTAATTGAGGTCAGACAGAGAGTTCCCTCACCCCGTAAATGTGCAGTATCTTCTCTGCGGATTGTGTGATGATATCAGGCCGTGGAGCAGAAAGTCGGCAAACAGGAAACCTCGATCCAGGATAAAACGGTGGGAGTTTGGGGATACTTAGCAGGCTAACATCACCTGTCGTAAATGTCGAACTTCCAGATAAGTTGGATTCAATCGTGACATGGTTGGTCGTCTTTTGTTTTCTGTGGATGAGGGGTGTGATTTGAAGTGATCAAGGTTCTGTTATGGTTTAAACTTGACTCTGTTACTCGGCTTGGACTTCAGCTTTGTCGCGTTTGTTTAATTAATTCGAATATTCTGTTTAACTTCTAAAAGATACTTTTGTGATAAGAGTTTCCAATGAAAAATTACAGTTCGAAGAATGGGTAAATGTTCAATAAACGTCTGGAGGTTGACTAAGCGAAGCTAATGCAAATTGCAGCAATTGGAAAGATAAGTTGGTTAAACATCATATCTTATGATGCAGCATTCTTAAAGAGAGGGTTGGGATGCAGAAAGGAGTTGGGCAGTGAACCGTTTGGTTCGAGTTAGGTTTGATAGATACTTGACCTGAACATGGAAGGGGACACGCTTGGGATGCAGAAAGGAGTTGGGCAGAAAGGAGTTGGGGAGTGAACCGTTTGGTTCGAGTTAGGTTTGATAGATACTTGACCTGAACATGGAAGGGGACACGCCTGGGATGCAGAAAGGAGTTGGGCAGTGAACCGTTTGGTTCGAGTTAGGTTTGATAGATACTTGACCTGAACATGGAAGGAGACACGCCTGGAATGCAGAAAGGAGTTGGGCAGTGAACCGTTTGGTTCGAGTTAGGTTTGATAGATACTTGACCTGAACATGGAAGGGGACACGCCTTGTGAAGTGATTTGAGGTGTTGATTTCATTGATATTGATAACTGATGAAAATATAATTATGTTCATAACTATTGGGCTAATATTGAGAATAGTTTTTGGCTAGTGATGTGGTAGAGAATAAATAAGAGAACAAAGTAATAATTGTGCGTTGAAGGTTATGGGAGGAGGAAACATAGTTTGATTATGAATAACCGATGAAGACATAGGCATAATATTTGCACGGTGTAAGAGATTTTCTTTTTGTGCTTTCATTCTAGACCGTGTGTTTCAACCAACATTATTAGACTAGAGTTTTGTTAGCCTTCCAAGAGGAATCTATGTAACAATATCTAAATACTAGATATTTCTCGAAATTGTATCATGAACTCCAACAATAATATCTTATTCTTGTCAAAAAAAAAAAATCTTATCGGAGTTTCACACGAGCGAGTGCAACAGTAAACAAAGCACGGTCAATATCGTACTAGGAAATTCGAGAAAGCAAGGGCAGGAGGCAATAGGCAAAATAGGGCACTAAATCTTGACCAAAATCTTAACGCAGTCCGACCGCTTCAGGAACTCACGTGCTGTCGGCACGTCCTCCAATTTCATCTCGTGGGTCAGAAGTTCATCGAGAGGGATCTCCTGCAGAACCAGAGCAAGCAAAATTTCAGTGGCTGTGCGCGTAAAGGTCTGAAACTGGTGGAGGCAAGAAAGAGCTTGACCAGAACCTCATCCTTGGATTTGTGGACAAGGAGGGGCAGGTGGGTCTTGCTTTTGAGTCCTCCAAAAATGGTTCCCTTCAACGTTCTGCCCATCATCAGCCCCATGAAATTTATCTCCAAGACATGTGTCGGCCCTGCCCCCAATACTACTGCCTTGCCTTTCCCCTGACCACATCAAATCATACAGTCAGGAGACTTGCCTAGATGAAGTTTAGCCATGCGCGAGTGCGCGTACGCGATTGTGATTTTGTCGATGATGCGACGACATGGATTCATCACCACTTTGGTGGCTTCTAGGGCCTGGTTGATCAAGTTGGGTACTCCGCTGCACTCGAAGCAGTAGTCCACGCCAGCTCCGCCCGTCAAGTCTTTCACCATCTCAGAGATGGACTTCGAATCCGTGCCATCGGAAGACTTGTGATCGTCTGGATTTATGAAATGAGTCATTCCAAAGACTTCTCCCTTGTCCTTTTTCATTCCGTTTTTGTCCACGCCGATTATGGTAGTCGCCCCTTGCGCTCTTGCTCCTCCTATGGCCTGCTCGTGATCAAATCAAATGAACTGCTGCCGTGCTTTCTCTCTAATTAATCCTCTCAAAACAGCATTCATATATTACACATGTAAGTTAGTAACGCAAACGACCGATCACATACCCCGAGTCCAACAGCACCGAGGCCGATCACAGCCACGGAGGAGCCGCTCTCGACCTTAGAGTCCATCCAAGCAGCGCCGAACCCAGTGGAGAATCCGCACGACAAGAGGCTAGCATGCGGGAGAGCTACACCAGGGTCGACCTTCACGACGTAATTGGCGTCGGAGACCGTGTACTCAGACCAGGTGGAGCAAGAGAGGAGGTGGTATAGGGCCTGACCTCGGATCGACATTCTGGACGTGCCATCCGGCAACACGCCATTTATAGAAAGCGGATATCGGAGGCACAAGTTTGTCTTATCGGATTTGCAATTCTCGCACTCTCTGCATTCCCCAACATAGGTGGGAATAACCACATCTCCTTCCTTCAACTCCTCTACTTCCTCTCCAACACTCTCCACAATCCTGCCATGTCATGTTGAGATCAGCTGTAACTTATGCTG
Organism: Eucalyptus victrix; assembly: GCA_016097545.1. Taxonomy (NCBI): domain Eukaryota; kingdom Viridiplantae; phylum Streptophyta; class Magnoliopsida; order Myrtales; family Myrtaceae; genus Eucalyptus; species Eucalyptus victrix. Next base: position 10,047,215 of record CM027845.1, on the reverse strand, counting down.
AGGCCGATTTGAATTCTTCAGTATCCACTGGAGGAGTTGAGATCAGCTGTTCCCAGAAATAATTTTTAAACAGAAACGTTATCAAACGCACTCTAAGAAACCGTGACACTGAACGTGCAGGATTATATCTATTACCTTAGTGCCCTCAACCTACGGCTACACATCGATTCCTTCTCTTGCCATGTCTCAACTACTGATATGCTGTATCATTGTTCTTACCGGAATGATTTGAGATTTTGCTCAATCTGCAAGGTGATAGACGAGCTCTTGCAACTAATGAATGGCTACGGGTGAAGGGCACTGAAAATGTCTATGCCCTAGGTGATTGTGCTACAATAGACCAACGTAAAATAATGGTATATTTTTAACTGATGTCTGTTTTATCGTATGTTCATATGGCTGGATGTGTCGGTCTCTGTCAGTTAGCAGTACTTACTCTTACAGTAACATTTCTCAGTCATTCCTGTCCAACTCACTGGGAGATTGAAGAGCGGTTTGCGCTTTGCGCCCCAGCCCCCAACACTTAAAAGTAACGTATCTCAGTCATTCACATGGATGGCCTCATTGTGGAACTAGCTTGAAAATGCTTCTCATGTGAAACATCAGATTGGTTAATGTCTTTGGAAGTTTATTTTCAGTTCATATCAATTGACCACATTACATCATGCATGGGTTTCTTGATTAGCACATGGTTCCCCTTTGAAAGAGCATCTTGATCCTGTCCCATTTATCTTATTCTTCTCTAGCGGATATACATGATAAGTTGCCTATCTTTAACATGTGGCATGAAAATACTTGGTGAAATATAAGTATTTATCTTCCACAATGTGATGTGGCTGTCGTACAGCACCAAATAGTGCTGATCATTGTTACTAGCTTAAATAAAGCAAAGCTGCATTTTACAAACTCTAATTTTCTACTGATGGTAATATTGACCTGAGAGATGGTATTTGTCATCATAGTACTCTTGTTTTCTCCTTCTAAATTATGATTACTACATTTGATATACTCAGGAGGACATCTCGAGCATATTCAAGGCTGCAGACGAGGATAACTCTGGCACTTTACCTGTTAGTGAATTTCAAGATGTTGTGGATGATATCCTCATACGGTATCCCCAAGTGGAACTATACTTGAAGAGCAAGCATTTGAAGGATGTAACAGATCTGCTGAGAGATCCAGAAGGCAATGAGAGAGAGAGAGAGAGAGAGAGAGAGAGAGAGAGAGAGTGTAGATACTGAAGAATTCAAATCGGCCCTTTGTCATGTGTATTCACAGGCGAAGAGTCTGCCAGCCACTGCTCATGTGTATTCACAGGCGAAGAGTCTCCACAATCGTTTGGTAAAAACTATATTTTATAAAAGACTTTTGCCAAGTTTCATATATAATTTTTTTTTTAATGTAGCCACTGGAGGCCAATGTCCGGCGGCTAGATATGGCCACTAGATAGCCTCGCTTGGGGTTGCGACCCAAGTGACCGTCTGGGTCGGTGACCTCAGACGGTGGTTGCCTAGGTTTGTGCGACCCAAGCAATGGTTGCCTGATGCCATTGGACCTCAAGCGATGCCTGGGGTTTGCGACCCAGGCCATTATCGCCTGGGTCACACGACCGTCGCTGGGGTCGCGTGACCTAGGCGTCGCTTGAGGTCCGACGACCTCAAGCCACCGTCGTTTGGGTCGCGCGAACCTAGGCAACCACGGCCTGAGGTCGCGTGACCCAGGCGACGGTCGCCAGGTGGCCGCAACCCCTAGGTAGCGGTCAATAGAGTCGGGCAATTCCTTGGCCGGCGGTTGTCGACCTCCGTTCATTTCTCTGAAGAAGATGAACAGTACTATGGGATTTGCATTCCGAAGATGTAACTTCCTAAAGTACCTCCAAAGCTATTTGGAGATGCAATTACATCTTGCCAAAGTCGTCCAAAAAATTAAACCAAATGTGTTTACATTTAGCTAAATCCCTTTAGAGTCCAAAAGCCCCTTCCAAATGCCAAACCAAAAAGGAATTGTGGGCTCATCAGGGTTCATTGTATAGAGTGTCCACATCCAAATCATTCAGTGTTCATAGTTATCTCGAGTATCTATACTAAAAATATAATATAATAGGCAAATTGTCTGTTTTAATAGACACTTTTCTCCAAATGATTAATGGGCTTTGGCTTTTGGGTGTACCATTGATCTGTCATCGTCTGGCGACCTTGGCCCTGATAATCTCCACTTGAAGTTCATCGCAAGACTCTATCTTTACTCCTGTTGATCAAGAAAGGCATTTTGTATGCCTCATGATCCCTAATGTCCAACAATTATAACTCTGTAGCTTTTTATTTCATTGTGCCTCTCATCTACCAATCCACTGCCGAGTTGAGTCTTGTGAACCATATTTTTCGCAGCATATGGTGATGAACAAAGAAACCTCTGGCAGCAATAGCGCTAATATGAGCACCGCAAAAAGTAATGATCAAGAACAGAGCCCCTGTACATCCTCTGAGCTTTGCTTTCATCAGTTTTGGCGCGGTCAATCACCGGCGTCACAATTAGGATGCAGCCAAAGCTGTTTTGCCTCAAATCTGGGCAGAAGTGAACCCTATACAACGGACAACAAGTCAAGCAATAACACAACTTCTTCTTCTGTTCCTACTGCAGTTACATGTTCCATTGGCCGTCCGCAAGTTGATTTAGATGCTTGTAACCTATTTACATGCAATTTACAGCAGTCAAGATCAATAAATTGCGAATCATTGGTTTATGATCATTCAGAAGACCAGCAGTGCCTTGCTCCTCAGTCCCATGATGATCCTCGGGGAAACTCCATTTTACCAGCAGCTGCTATTTCTAGTAAAAGAAGAATTAGATGGACTCAGCATCTCCACAACCAATTCCATGAATGGGTAAATCGTCTGGGAGGGCTGGAAGTAAGTAATGGATAGAGAATGTCACTTACGAGTCAATGTCTATATTAACTTCAACTGACGTCCAAGTCACCATTTACTGGACAGGCACAGGAGCAAAACCAAAGTTAATTTTGAAGCTGATGGATGTCAAGGGGTTAACAATCTTTCATATTAAGAGTCACTTGCAGGTACTGCAACATAATGACTTTTCATCTATTAGCTGAAAATCAATGCCCATACTTAACATTTTGTCACAGAAATTCAAACCAAAACTTTGTTTGTCTATTGCATTAAAGAAATGTCGCATCGCGAAGTGCATTGCAGAATCTAAAGAAGGTTGTCCTTTGCATCCACTATGATAAGCACAAATGAACATTCCTTGCAAGAGATAGGAACTCTGTTATTATTGAAGACAAATCCAAGCGTAACTAGTCTTTGTTTTGCAATAGGACAGCTTATTTTATGTGCATGAATCATATTGTACATGCAGGAAAATCAGAGAAGAACAATTTTGACACAAAACCAGTGCACGACCTCAAAATGTAAGCTTTGACATGTTTGTTGTTTATTAACTCAGTGTACAGACTTAAGAAGAGTGCAAAATAAGCACTATTTATGAGAGGATTGCATCCTTCCAATGTCCACCGTCTGCCTTAAAGTAGGAATTCATGATATGAGGAAACTAAGCCCATTGAATATTTGTTGGCAACAGAGGCAAGCTGATTGCAGAAGCTTATTACAGAATCTTGCAGATGCAGCTGAACGTACAAAAGCGACTACTTCAACAGTTGGAGGTTGCTATTCTGAAAATGTTACCTTCTGTCACATTGACACATACACGCACATCTGAACTTTCAGAAGTCTCCACATGAAAACAATGATATGAAAGCAAGTTTTAATTTCATCCTCCTTAACCGTACAGATGCAGAGGAGTCTACAGATGAATATTGAAGAACAGGGAAGGCAACTGAAACGCTTCTTAGAGCAGCGTCTTCACAATGAAAATTCAGCACCTCACTCAGATCCTCCTAAAACCTAGGACTTCGAATGTCTTATTTGAAGTACAAGCAAATATCTTCCTTTGCATCTGCCAACCTCAGTGCTCTTAGAGTCCAGTATGTGCGGGATGCACAATAGAAGGAAGCATTAAACTCCAGAACGTTTGGCCTTGGTCTTACACTATCGTACTTTAAAGAGATCAGATTCGAAATTCTTATAGTCTTGACTAAGAGATTGAGTTCTATGGTCAAAACTTGCAGCTGTAATATTCCATCAACTATTGGTTAAGCTTGGAAATTAGATTGTACTTTTACTCAATCTTACTAGAGATAAATTTGATGAGAGGGGAGACTTCTATATTAATGCGTTGATCATGCTATGGAGACGGTATTTTGTTCATCAATTGTCTCATGTGGCAGTGACGATTAAAGCACCAAGCTAATCAATGACAAGATTTGTCAAAATTTGTTGATAAAGGTCGTTAAGATTCATACTACGCGAGTATCGTGATTCGCTCGTCACACCACGTCAGCCGGACAATTGATATGTAAAATAGTTTCTAAAGCACTGCAATTATGGACCATACAAGAAAAATGCTAGTTCAGGATAAAATCATGAAATGACTTGGATCAGTTGTTTGATCTGCTGTCGTCACGATTCACATCCTAATAGTCCTCTATGGAGTAAACGAAATGTGAAAATAGGTGGAACGACCTGAATTCATATTCATGACACAGAATACAAGAAGAAGATGAAATGAATGAATGCATCAGCTACAGCTTGAGGGTCTTGATGATAGGAACCACATCATCAAGCTTGCGGTTTTAGAAGCTTTGCAAGTATTCAGAGTGCGAAAGGGTTTGGTAGAGAGGGGTGAGTCCAGTGGCGGCGAGGAGCTGTGGAGAAGATCCAACCGGAAGAGATGGGCTGGGATAGCAAAAGTTGTCGACTTTTTTTTTATACTTTTATTTGTAAGAGTCGTGCAGGTACTCTAAGATATGGCTTATTACGTTTACTCATTAGCAGGTCTCATGCACAAACTCACATTCAACAATTTTTCCAGGACCTGCGTCGACTGTTGATGCATATTTCAGTCCTACTGTTCCTTCGATAAGCTGCAGTCTCTATCTCCCATTACTGAGCACGTATCCGAGTGCTCATATCGAGACTTCCTTTATATACAGCTTTTAAATGTGAAGGTAGATTAGATCACCAGAGAAGAACTGCAGCAGGTGGCCCGAAACAACGGATCAAATGCAATCACTCACAAGAACCCTGAAGGCTGACGTGAACGGGAGGTTCAGGATCTTAGGACAACAAGTGCTGCCGCGAGCCATCTCTAACCGCTCAAACGCACTCGCGTCTCAACGTACTGTACAGAAAAGAGAGAAGACCGATAAAACAAATGAAACAGGGCAAATCTGGTTCAATGAAGGAGTGGCCAAGAAAATTCACACGATTATGTCTCAATTTATTACGTGATCAAATAAAAGAATAGCTCTATCACAACTCGGCCCTCAAAACCGGAGTTACTACTTCACAAATACACAAGAATCCAAGTTTATTCCTCCCTCAGAAATCAAATAATATAAGAGATATAAGAGAAAATTACTAGGTATTAAGCCACGGAGTGTCGGTTAGTGAGATTTTGGTTCAGTCAACAAAAGTACCAAAGTCGAAGCGAAGATCAATGAATCAAGAGCGAGGTAAGTGTTCGAGTCATGAAGCCCATTATTTCTGCTTCAATCATAACAACCCATTCAATCGTGGAGCCAGCACGATTACAAGATTGTAGACCTATAAATCCCGAAAGCCACGACTGATAATGGCCGAGAAACATGGGCTATTACACCCGTCAGGAAGAGGGGATGTAAGCTGCGGATGGAACTGTCGACATGAGGTGAGTGATGAAGCAATGACTATCGAGCACTGGGTCTTTGAGAACCCGTTTGTGAGCACATGTTGCTACATGTTGCCGAACTCTAGTAGTCACGAAGGATGTTGTTTGCTTTCTTTACAACTGTTGTTAACCGTTGCTGTTGGAGAAATCTTTCCAGAATATTTTGAAGCTGACAAAACGTTTCTATCAGTCTAGTCTGGATATCTGCAGATCGTCTAGTTTAAAGTCTGAAGACTTTCTGATCACCAGACTCAAGATTCAAGACTCAAGACTCAAGACTCAAGACTATTCTCATTGACAGTCTTTCTGATCCAGTGACGAAGGAAATCCAGAGCCGAAGTATATGGTTGAGGATTTAATCCTATCCTTTGGAGAAGATCTTTTTGGCTGGATAAATATAACGGATTCTTTTGTTCCTATCAAGATCAATTGAAGATCTGATGGTCAACGAAATATTCTTGGAATGTTCTATTCTTGAAAATCAAGATCCTGATTGTATGGGCGAACAGGATTGATGGGCTATCGTCAGGTTCCTTTAATAGCTCGAATGATTTTCTTGATTGATTCCGTCCAACGGGTAGATTGGAGGAATTCCTTTGGAAAGTGCCAACGGTATAATGGCATAAAGGAGTATAAAAAGGAAGACGTTCTAGTTGTGAAAGAGATGTGATCGACAGAGAAATTCCAGAGTCTGAAGCATCTTGATTATTAGTCAATTCATTCTGAGCGAAATTGTATACACAGAGAGTGTTCATACTTGGTGATACCTTGAGTGAGTGTGGTAGATCATCTACACCTAAAAATCAAGGAAGATCAACACTATAACATCTCTTTGTTTATAGTGGAATCCAGCCAATTGGCTGTCAGTGCAGAAGAGTGGATGTAGGCTTGAATCAAGCCGAACCACTATAATCTGCGTGTCCAATTCTCTCTTTCCTTTACTTAGTCTTACGTTGATTATTACTTATCGCGAATTCTTCAACTATCTAAGTATTGCGCAATTATAAAGAAATTATCAAGAAAAATCTTTTATATACCTATTCACCCCCCTTAGGTACTCGTACTAGCTATATCAGTTGCAAGTGATTCTAAATATTAGGATTGTAATTTGAGCAAGGATATGTTCAGTAAGAATTCCACCAATGAATCGGGGTCCACAACCATGGGTTCCAATGTATGAGATGTTGTAGCACTTATCAATGAGGCCCTATTGATTACTATTTGCTACGTTCCTCTTCACTTTCTGAACTTGGCCCATTTGATTCGTTCGAAAGTCACAGGCTCAAGTTCATCTGCATGTGCATGAACTGAAGAATTAGCTGAACCACCAGAGAATGGGCATATGCTGGTTCGTTGAGAAACTTGACTGGGGATTGATCCTTGTGAACGTGTCTCGACTGTTGTCCTTTTGAGGGTTGGCGTGCTGATATTTGCTGATGGATATAGCTAGGTGATATTCCCAGCTTGGTACTGAAGAAACGTTTTCAGATTAGGCTCCGCCCCTCTGTCCAAATCAAACCATCTGAACCATAATCATCAATTAGTATGCCTAAGAACTAGTGGAACCGCCATCTTTTGCGACACTTTATCCTGTAAAGAAAGCAGAGCAAATGATATAGATGTTGAAGACTTGTCGTCATCCATGCGTCGAATGGAACGATGGACCAGAATTATTCCTAACACTGGGACTAGGTAGTATAGATTAAACAAATTGACAGGAATAGTTTTTAGCTAGTGAACAATCCTCTGAAGTTTATTGATAGTATTCGAAAGGTCATAACACAACAGCCTCGCAATCTGTATTAGAAGCTATTGTGCTCCAATCTCAAAAGATTGAGGCACTGAGGGTGTCCGTTCCTCATGCCCGCAATCCGAAACTGTGGGGACTGCCATTAGTCCCGTGGTTGCCGTCGGCCTCCATCGCCATCAACATCTTCCTTCTCGAGTCCATCGACAAGGACTCGTTCATTCGGTTTGGGATCTGGACCGGCTTTCTGTTGGTCTACTATGTGCTGTTGGGATTACATGTATCATATGACGCCGCCAAGGAATTTGGGGAGAGCAAGGCTCAGCAGGTGAAGAGGATTGAAGAAGGAATTTGAGACTAGATGCGGCGACTTCATTTATATGTACACATTGAAAGCAGGGTCTAAGATATTGTAAATACGGTAAGCTAGGCAGAGCAAGAAACTGTGGTTTTAATTCTTCTAGAAATTGGGTTAGGGGGTATGTGTTGTTGATATAGCTAGTATGCGGAATAAAATAAACTTCAAATAAAACAAAAGAGTTAGGGAAGAGAATAAGAACACAGAAATTATAGTGGTTCGGCTTAATCCAAGCCTACGTCCACTCTCCCACGCTAACAGCCTTCTTGGCTGGATTCCACTATGCAATCAACAAGAGATTACAATTTCGAGTGCAAACACTTAGTAGTAGATCACACCAACTCACTAAGTCACTCTCTTGGTATTTCTCTCACGATTACAAACGTTTAAGCTCTCCAAAGACAAGTGTATGATCGAAGATCGCTCAGACTTTGGAATTATAAATTCTACGCTCCGTCTCTTACTTGCTCATCGGTCCATGATCTCCTTAAATACTCCTCCACTTCCAAACTAGCCGTTGGACAGCATCCCGGAGAATCATCTTCCAATATACCCATTGGACAGCTCTGTATCTAGAAGATTTGGTAGCCGTTGAGTGACAAAAGTAGAATCCCAAATTGATTCCGATCGCCCATACAAACGAAATCTTGGTTTCCATAAGTAAAGCTTCTTCGTGTAGAAAGTTCTTGTCTTCAATCAAATCAGTCTTGATGTGGAATCCAAATCAGATCACTAGCCGTTCTATGATTGGGCTTGAGTTACGATTCATCGTAATCTAGATGTAAAGTCTGAGTCTTTAGACTTTACAATATGGGTCTCTAGACTTTACAATTTGAGTCTGTAGACTTTACTTCAGCTTCAGCATAGTCTGTCTTCTGATTCATCATTTACGTTCAGTCTGGAATTAGTCAGAGTGAGCAGACTTCTGATGTAGAACAGACTTTGAGTCTTGAGTCTGGCAGTCTTCAGACTTTGAGTCTTGAGTCTGGCAGTCTTCAGACTTTGACACAGAAGTCTGGAAATCTTCAGAATATACTCTGGACATATGTTACGTTCAGTCTTCTGGTCGTCTTCACACTTTGACAATATCCTTTACATGTTTTATCATCTGCATGGTCTATTACTCAACCATCAAACATGTTAGTAGCCTTTGATTTATTTTGTCATCTTCAAAACATCATAAGGGATTTCCCTAACAATCTCCCCCTTTTTGATGATGACAAAACAATCTCTGAATATGCAGATTTGTAAACATACTTTTAAATCAAAGGATATCAAAAGATAACAAATAGATTGAGCATAATAATATGTAGAAAATAATCGCAGCTCAATATTATGCAATAAATAATATCAACCAATCAGCACATATGCATATTCATATATTCTCCCCCTTTTTGTCATAATCAAAAAGCGATAATAATGGATTCACGTAGAGAATGATAACAAATATTTTGCATGAATCACAATTTCCAAAAATCAGCTTTTATAAAGCAAGTCGAATATTAAAGATATGCAATATAGCTCACTTCGATCATATATATCAGCAAATATCCAATAAAAATCACAGATGCATCATGAAATTCACGTACACTTTTTGTCATAATAAAATGATAATATCAATAAGAGATTTGTTAATGACAAAATGTAATAATAGATGCACTAACCGGATTTTGTAGATCTTAACAATTCTGACACATTTACCTTCCTTCTTTTCATAACAAGATCACGATCAATCAAAAAGATTTTTCCAAAATTGATCAAAGCTCCCCCTCAATTTGTTGCCTTTTTGAGATGATCACGATTCTTTCCTTTTTCTTTTGGATTTGATTTCTCCCCCTGTGATCATGACAATATTTGCGAATAGAAATAATTGTTGCAATTGTCGCAGGAGATATTTTCTGATTGCACCAAAATTTGCGTAGATTCGCAATCATCCTTCCCTTAAAGAATTTCCTGCAATCAACTCATTTCCCTTTTTGGTATCCATCAATTTGGATCCTTCCTTGACGTTAGAGCAAAATATATAATCTCCATAAACAAATATTCTTTCTTAATTCATCGTAACAAATTATTCAAAGAAAGAATATTATGCACAATGATATTTTGAAAAATAAATTCTCACTTAGTCATAGCACAATAAAATCAGAGAGAATAAAATCCTTGAATGTCCAAGAATATCTTGCATCATCACGTAAAACAGATTTTCACTTTGCAAAATATGATTATATCTAAGAGTATAAAATTAGACAAAAATAATCTGAATTATCTCAAATAATCACACGTACTCACAAATCATAAAAACAAATCATACGATTCTTTCTTCCATAAAGCAAAATATGATCATTATAAAATCTAAATCAATCAAGGATATATCGAATATCAAGCATAATGAGAAATTGAGAATAAAAAATTCCTTACCAAATCCTCTTTCTTCTTTCTTCTTTATATCCTGCAAAAATAACTTATCTTTTCTTTGGTACCCATTTTTTCTTGGGTCCATGAGAGTTAGCAGAATATGTTGCTTTTATCCAATTTTTCTTAATAGGTCTCCGCACTTGAGAAAGATCTTGTTGCCTAAGTCGAGAATTCTCTTTTTTAAGTTCGAAAATCCTTTTAAGAGAAGATTTAAGATTTGAACAAAGCTCATTTATATACTTTGAAACTTTGAGAGGAATTTTTGAATTGCTTACCTCGATTTTCTCATCGGATTCTGAGTCTGTGTCCGAGTCGACTTTGATTCTACGAGTCTCGTGTGCGAATCGGACTTTGATTCGATTACGTAATGTCCGAATCAGACTCAGATTCTGAATGTGCCATCAAGCATATATTTTCTTGATCATCATCTTCTTTCATGATTCTTTTATGGCCATTATGCTTGTATTGACTTCTTCCATCGAATTTCCTTCCTTTTCTACTCAGCTTTTTGAATTTCTCGACCATAAAGGCAAGTTCTTCATCGTCCATGTCATTTTCTGAGTCTGTTTCATCAAAAACAGCATTAGATATTAAAGCAATGGACTTCTTACCTTCGGGATCTTCGTCATTAAGTTGTTCCACTTCATAGGATTGAAGAGTGCCAATCAATTCATCAACGGAGAGTGGCATAATCCTCTGAGTCTCCCGGATTGAGGTCTTGACATGATTCCAATCTTTTGAGAGACCTCGCAAGAGTTTGTTGACCTTCATCGGGGAAGAAATTTGCTGACCTTGATATGCTAAACCATTTACAATTTCTGTAAAACGGCTGAACATATCTCCAATTGACTCTCCTTGCTTCATCTTGAATGATTCATATTGGCCAAGCAAGAAGTTTACTTTTGTCTCTTTTACACGATCGGTCCCTTCATATGTAACTTGAAGTTTATCCCAAACTTCTTTTGCTGTTTCACATGAAGAGATTCTGTTATATTCAGCAAGAGATAAAGCGCAATATAAAGAATAAATGGCTTTTGCATCAAGCGCTTCTCTTTTGGACAACTCCGTCCGAGACATAAGAGCGGGGGGTTTGGTTTCTTTGTCTTTGCCATTCTTGTTTGATGTAGACGCAGCGATGGGGTTGATTCCTCTTTCCACAACATCCCATTGTAAGAGATCTCTGGATCTTAGGAATGCTTTCATTTTGTTCTTCCACACGTCGTATTCATTTCCATCAAAATATGGTGGCCTTGTGTTGCTTTGCCCTTCCATAAGTCCTGGTGCCAACATACTAGTCATAAAGAATCTTTAGCTCAAAAGTAAAAACACTTTTATAAACCGAGCACTTGGCTCTGATACCAATTGATATAGCTAGTATGCGGAATAAAATAAACTTCAAATAAAACAAAAGAGTTAGGGAAGAGAATAAGAACACAGAAATTATAGTGGTTCGGCTTAATCCAAGCCTACGTCCACTCTCCCACGCTAACAGCCTTCTTGGCTGGATTCCACTATGCAATCAACAAGAGATTACAATTTCGAGTGCAAACACTTAGTAGTAGATCACACCAACTCACTAAGTCACTCTCTTGGTATTTCTCTCACGATTACAAACGTTTAAGCTCTCCAAAGACAAGTGTATGATCGAAGATCGCTCAGACTTTGGAATTATAAATTCTACGCTCCGTCTCTTACTTGCTCATCGGTCCATGATCTCCTTAAATACTCCTCCACTTCCAAACTAGCCGTTGGACAGCATCCCGGAGAATCATCTTCCAATATACCCATTGGACAGCTCTGTATCTAGAAGATTTGGTAGCCGTTGAGTGACAAAAGTAGAATCCCAAATTGATTCCGATCGCCCATACAAACGAAATCTTGGTTTCCATAAGTAAAGCTTCTTCGTGTAGAAAGTTCTTGTCTTCAATCAAATCAGTCTTGATGTGGAATCCAAACCAGATCACTAGCCGTTCTATGATTGGGCTTGAGTTACGATTCATCGTAATCTAGATGTAAAGTCTGAGTCTTTAGACTTTACAATATGGGTCTCTAGACTTTACAATTTGAGTCTGTAGACTTTACTTCAGCTTCAAAGCATAGTCTCGTTTACTGTCTTCGATTCATCATTTACGTTCGATCGGAATTAGTCGAGTGAGCAGACTTCGATGTAGAACAGACTTTGAGTCTTGAGTCGCGGTCTTCGAGACTTTGAGTCTTGAGTCTTGCGGTCTTGAGACTTTGACACGAAGTCTGGAAATCTTCGAATATACTCGGACATATGTTACGTTCAGTCTTCGGTCGTCTTCACACTTTGACAATATCCTTTACATGTTTTATCATCTGCATGGTCTATTACTCAACCATCAAACATGTTAGTAGCCTTTGATTTATTTTGTCATCTTCAAAACATCATAAGGGATTTCCCTAACAGTTGTGCTGATCATTTCTTAGATGACTGTTCGAGAAAAAGTTGAAAAAAATTATTAAAAATGTCTATGTTACGTAAGGCATCCAATATTTATGTGAGCGATTTTCGATCAAAATTGATTGAATAGATTCAATTAGCAAAACATAAAAAAGTCCATAGCTCAATTAGTATAGTTAAAATGTTTAAAATTAAATGGTTAAATATAATAAGTTCAGGAGTATTTGGACAATTTTTCCTACTAAAACTCTCTATGTGAGGAAAAGGGTAAATATAGGTGGAATGACGCATCTAGCAGGGCGGGAATACAAAGCGCTTGGAATATGGATGCCACGAAGCTAAACAAGACCGCGAGATTGACTTGACACTTTGTCCAGCTAAAGATGGGACAGTCCGAGGGATACTATACACCGTCTTCCTCGAGGACCGATGAGGATTCTCCCTACACACGATGATAGAAGAAATGGTTGGAATCCTCGGGGCATATGGAGAAAAAGGATGATACGACTTCAAAAATGAAAAGGAGCAACGTGAAGTTGCTTCCTTTAAACACGGGAAGATTCGGAAATTCTGATGTTGAAAAGGGTCCGAAAATGCGGAACCAAATGGAAGAAAGTTGGTGCTCTCTCTCTCTCCCCTCGCCGATTTTAGAAATTGTTAGGAAAGGTTCTTTCTTTTGGAACAAAAACATTTATTAAAATTAAATATTTGTTGACATAGTATCTTCAATTAGAAAGAATTGTATTCAAATTTGCACAAATACACATCGTCTGTATAATAAAATGAAAAGGAACAAAAAGAAAAAGAAACTCAGCCAATTTCCGGATTGATCCTAAAACCAGTCAGTTTGGAACTGGGTTGGTTCCAATATCAAAAATTGGACCTGGCCCGACAAAATAAATTTCTAATTTCAGTTTTCAAGTTTGGAAGCTATCCATGCTAGAACCAATCACCCTTAATCTGAATGCTTTCAAATTGAATAATTAAGCTAAAATTACCATTAGCCTGTGAAAAAAGCAATCAGACAACTAATTGAAAAATTAATAGAGTTTAAAGTTCGATTAACAACGTCGCATTACCCTCTTTCTCCTCTCTCTTCTCAAACAATAAAGCAATTCATTTAGAGATGTCTCAACTCCAAAGAAGGAATGTGGCAATCTACCACATTTGCCTGGAATTTTACTTGTCCTCGTATCCAGTTTCGCAAACACGATGAGCACCTTTGTCCGAGAGCATTCAACTAAACTTTTCGGCAACATCACAACTTACTTTTGATCTACTTACTACGTGACATGATTTAAGGGGCAATGCTTTCACCTCCCACTGACTTGCAGAAAGACAGAAGATTACATGGCCAATCACACCTGGAAGAAGAAGCCAAAAGCAGTCTTCCACGTCCAACAGCGACATTCCTTTGGTTCTCAACATTATTTACATGTCTCATTCGTCGCCTCAAATAAGGCTCGAGTCTCTTCCGAAAACAAATCTTCGTGTCCAATCGGATACAACCAACACCCGTGTGCGCCAGCTTACTTGCTTGCTGAAGAAAAAGGGAAAAGCTTTAAATGTCGCAACACAAAACATCAAATGATATTTTTACCAATGTATGAAGGGATTTTGCACCTCGCATATACAGAATACCACAGCCATTGAGTACTATGACCCATAGATACCCAGTCTCCGGGAAGTTCAGCAGCAGCTTGCTCTCCTCCCAAAGGAGCAAACGTTCCATAATGCTTGTACCTTTTTTTTGACCACATAAAAAGAAATCAGTTGTCGGGAGTGGAAAGGCAACAAATATATATATATATAGAGCAAACTCATCTATAATTCCCATCGATGAAAAAAGATAAACATAGTGAAAATGTAACATACCGAAAAGAACGAAATCGATGCTGCCCGGCACCAGTAAAACGTCTTGGACCTTCAGGAAGTTCTTGACACTGCTGTCTCCGGTTGAAGCTCCTTGAAAGATAAGCTCCTTGTTGAGCAGCGACCTGGAAAGGAAAGCATTAGATGATTTAAGTGCCTCTATGATGGTGGCAAGAAAGAAGCCACAGCAAATTTTACTTGAAAGAGACTTCCAAAACTATCACCTGAGCAGTGGCTGGCAGACTCTTCGCCTGTGAATACACATGACAAAGGGCCGATTTGAATTCTTCAGTATCTACACTCTCTCTCTCTCTCTCTCTCTCTCTCTCTCATTGCCTTCTGGATCTCTCAGCAGATCCGTTACATCCTTCAAATGCTTGCTCTTCAAGTATAGTTCCACTTGGGGATACCGTATGAGGATATCATCCACAACATCTTGAAATTCACTAACAGGTAAAGTGCCAGAGTTATCCTCGTCTGCAGCCTTGAATATGCTCGAGATGTCCTCCTGAGTATATCAAATGTAGTAATCATAATTTAGAAGGAGAAAACAAGAGTACTATGATGATAAATACCATCTCTCAGGTCAATATTACCATCAGTAGAAAATTAGAGTTTGTAAAATGCAGCTTTGCTTTATTTAAGCTAGTAACAATGATCAGCACTATTTGGTGCTGTACGACAGCCACATCACATTGTGGAAGATAAATACTTATATTTCACCAAGTATTTTCATGCCACATGTTAAAGATAGGCAACTTATCATGTATATCCGCTAGAGAAGAATAAGATAAATGGGACAGGATCAAGATGCTCTTTCAAAGGGGAACCATGTGCTAATCAAGAAACCCATGCATGATGTAATGTGGTCAATTGATATGAACTGAAAATAAACTTCCAAAGACATTAACCAATCTGATGTTTCACATGAGAAGCATTTTCAAGCTAGTTCCACAATGAGGCCATCCATGTGAATGACTGAGATACGTTACTTTTAAGTGTTGGGGGCTGGGGCGCAAAGCGCAAACCGCTCTTCAATCTCCCAGTGAGTTGGACAGGAATGACTGAGAAATGTTACTTTAAGAGTAAGTACTGCTAACTGACAGAGACCGACACATCCAGCCATATGAACATACGATAAAACAGACATCAGTTAAAAATATACCATTATTTTACGTTGGTCTATTGTAGCACAATCACCTAGGGCATAGACATTTTCAGTGCCCTTCACCCGTAGCCATTCATTAGTTGCAAGAGCTCGTCTATCACCTTGCAGATTGAGCAAAATCTCAAATCATTCCGGTAAGAACAATGATACAGCATATCAGTAGTTGAGACATGGCAAGAGAAGGAATCGATGTGTAGCCGTAGGTTGAGGGCACTAAGGTAATAGATATAATCCTGCACGTTCGGTGTCACGGTTTCTTAGAGTGCGTTTGGTAACGTTTCGTTTAAAAATTATTTCTGGGAACAAAAATAGAAAAAAATGTTCCTGTTCTAGGGAACAATTTTTGAACAAAAAAACACGTTTGGTAAATCTGTTCCAGAAATATAAAAAGAATAGAAACACGTTTGGTAAATTTGTATAATTTTTTTATTTCTTTTAATTTTTAAATATTTTTATTTTATTTTTCTATTTTCTTTCTTATTTATTTTTCCTTTTTTTCTTTTTTTTTTTTTCTTCTTTTGGCCGGTCGTCGGCCTCGACCATGGCCGGCCGACCGGTTGACAAGGGTCGGCGGTCTCGCCCAGCCACGGCAAGGCTCGCCGGCCCCCAGCAAGGCCGAGGCTCGCCGTAGCTGGGCAAGGCTCGGCCTCGCCTTGGCTGGGCAAGATCAAGCTCGCCCAGCCATGCGTGAGGTCGGCCTCGCCACGCCGGGCTGGGCGAGCTCGATCTCGCCCAGATCTGGTGAGGCCGAGCTTGCCCAACGGCCGACGAGGCTCGGCCTCGTTGGATCTAGGCGAGCTCAAGCTCGCCCAGCCAAGGCGAGGCCGCCGGCCCTTGTCGGCTGGTCGCCAGCCATGGCCAAGGCCGGCGACTAGCCAAAGAAAGAAGAAAGAAAAAAGAAGAAGAAAAGAAGAAAGAAAAAGAGAGAAGTGTTTCTAGATTTTGTTCCAGAAAAAAGAAACAACTTTTTTTTTTTTTTTTTTTTTTTCTTGTTTACTCCCAATGTGTTTTGGGAACAAAAAAATAGTTTTGGAACAAAAACGCAAACAAACACGTTTACTGTTCCTTTTTTGTTCCTAGGAACAAAAAAACAGATATTTTTGTTCTTGGAAACAGAAACAAGTTGCAAACAAACAGGCCCTTAAAGTCCATTTCATGCATGCGTGGCAGTATGTCACAAAAGAAGAAAAAAATTTATGGCGCATATACTCCAAATTTCGGCCTCTTCAAACATTGGTACTCTGACTGTCCACCACAAAGTATCACCTTCCAAACTTATGGCGCATATACTCCAAATTCACAAATTAAACTTTATTGATATATCATCCTGACACAATTCTCCATACCTCTGAAGTGGCAGGAGTCCATATTCCGTAGCTCTCAAAATTTATGTTCCCATTAATAAATTTCAATCTGCATATGGCTCCTACACAAGAATCTTAACTAAATTTTTGTACCATATGAAAAGCATATTTAAGGAGAAAACACAATTTGAGCTGAGATCACCACAATATTGGACAGACCTTTCACTGTAATGATAGGATGGAAAAAGGGAGAGAACACATCAAACAGTCCTGCCTTCTGTTATTCTTCATTATCCAAGTTAACAAGCTAAGTCTAAGACAGGTAAGCTGAGTATACAAGATGCAAAAGAAGTTGTTGCCGACATCTGCGAACGGTATCCACAAGTGTAGCTATACCTGAAGAAGAAAAACATGAGGAACTTTGTTGATCTACTCAAGCATGCTGACAGCGAAACGCAAACTCTCCAGCTGGATATTGAACTGTTTAGGTTAGCCCTTGCTGAAGTGGATTCTCAAATGAAAAATCTTCCTGCAACAGCTCAAGTACAATTACTCTCTTCTCCTTTCTTCTTTTTGTCGTTCTTGTTTTATAGTACCAACATCTACATGTGCTGTAAATGGCAAAGGTGGCTGGTCAACAAGGTGAATATCTTGCCGACTGTTTCAATCGCATGGATGAGTGCGAAAAGAATCCCGAAGGTCCTCTGAGGTTCAGGGCATCGGGACGTCATCGGTTTCATCCCTTCAGGTACAATAAGCTTCTCTTCCGGGAAAACAAGTGCTTTATGTTACAGTTGTACTACAGAATGAACCTCAACAGGTTAGATTATTTAAGTAGATCTGTCATAATCATGAATAGGTCCATTGTTCTTATTGACACCATCTCCACCAACCAATATGTTCTCTGGATGAATAGACATACTGGTTGGGATACGTATGTCGCTCGGTTGTTTCTTTTATATCATCAAGCCTCCCATTTATAGTCTTTCTTTTCCCAGTCAAACACAAATAAGAGAATAATTAGTGTTGACACCTAAATTTTGTTTAGGTTATTAATTAGGTCTTAGTTTCTTTATTTATGTTTTTTTTCCTTTTTTCGGATAATGAATAATAAATAACAACAAAAAAAAAACCACAAAAACGAAAAAAAAACAACAAAACAACCAAAAAAAGAAAAAAAAGAAAGCAGAAGCCCGCAGTTGCTAGGGCTGGACCTTCAAGCCCATCCCCTCCCCCCTTTTTCTCTCCCTCGCGCAGGCCCCCACGGCCTGGCCTGCGCGACCTAATCCTTCCCCCTCCTTCTTCCTTCTCCTTCCTTCTTCTTCTCTGTGCCTCTGTGCATCACATGTGGCAGCCGGCGACGCACTCAAGGGCAGCCTACGGTAAAGAGGAACGGAGGTAGGCTGCCGAAGGAGAGGACGATGTGCATGCGCCTTCAATGCGCGCTTTTAATGTTGAGATGAGATGCCGATTCAGCTGCAGGGGGTCCGGTCAGTAGCCAGCGACCGAACCTCCATCAACCGGCCTCCTCCTCGCCTAGAAATAGGAGGGCACAACCTCCATCGAAGGACACAGGCTAGCAAGCTCAGAGGGGTCCCTGAGAGACTTCAGGGAGCTCAAAGAGCAAGCAAGGCAGAAATCGAGTCGTGAGCTCAAATCGACCTCCCTCCGAGAGACTTCGGGGGAGGCCGGCGGCGAGCGAGCCCAGGGGGAAGAGAGCACGAGCCAAGAGGAGGGCCAGATCCGGAGGGAGAAGACTTGCCGACACCGACGCAACCGTTGCTGCTGTTCCCAGCCCCGATTCCGACGCTGTTCCTGCTACTGCGGCTGCCACCCAAGCCGTGCCGCCGACGCCACACTAGATTGAGAGCTAAGGGGCCGTCGTCGCTGCCCTATCATCGTCACCATCACCGTTCGCCGCCACGCCGTTGCTACAACCAAGTAAACGCCCATGCTCACCATCTGTCCTCGCCGCCTCGAGCCACCGCGAGATCCAGTCCTCGGTTGGGCTTTCGTTCCCCTCTTCATCTCCACCCGTCACCGCCGCTGTGCCACCACACTGCATCCTTTTACTGCTGCCGCCATTTGTATTGCTGCCGTCGTTGATGCCGATCCGTCGTCCTAGCTTGTCCGTCAGCGCTGTGTCCAAGCAAAAAAAGGGAGGAGGCGTCGCATCGGGTCGCGACTTGGGTTGGAACCGGGTAGGTTTTGGCTCCAAAGCGGGCCGGGTTCGGGTCATCATTTGGGCTAGGTCTTTGCATGTCGGTTGGGCCGATTGCATGCGGGCTAGTCTCGTGTGGGCCTGGGGGTGGGTGTCCCTTATTTGTGGGCCACAATTAAAAGAAAAAAAAATCAAGTCGGGTTTGCGTTGCAGGCTCGTCTAGGTCTCGGGTATGACTTGGGTCGGTCCCAACCCGGGAACTCAATCTAGGTCGTTTTTTAAATATATGAATACATTAATATTATAATATTTTAATTAAAAAATAAAAAATAATTTATTTTCCAAAAATATCAAAAATATCAAAAATATCATATTTTCCCAAAAAAAGGCCAAAACATCGAAAAAGCCAAAAAAGACTTATATTTTCCAAAAAGATCAAAAATCCAAAAAGCCTTAGGATTTAAACACGAGTAGGTACCGAAAGGGCACTAGTAATTAACTAGTGTAATCAAGTCATCGATCCCAATTTCTCTAGTTGCGCAGGAGCAAGTATTTCTCTCGATACTTCGCTTGGGTCTCTAATTGACCCATCCCAAACTGATTAGTGGCGACTCCGTTTTAAAATTGACTTACAGGTTAAAAACTTGGGCTATTAAGTCGTGAATTGGTGGACTTAGGAGAGTTCAGTCTAAGAGACCTAGCTAAACCATTAGCCTCTGCCGGCGCTCATCCTTGATTGAGCATAAAAAAAAAGAGGTCACAACAATTAGCCTTTCTTCGAGGTATGTCATTTTATGCTAATACTGCATAAGGATCATCGCAGATAAACAAGTCTGAATTTTAATGAATTATTTTGCAAAAGAAACATGTGTGTTGCAAAATAGATATCTTGGTGAGTGTTGGCACTGATGTGACATAACATCAACCGTTGCATGGTAAAACTTTTCTCTAACCCACATATTAGAAGTAGACTGTGGAATTATGTCCTCGTGATGGTTGAAATTCTAATCATTCATTAAGGTACAAGCATTTCGGACAATTTGCACCCTTGGAAGGAGAACAAACTGCAGCTGAGCTACCAGGGGATTGGGTCTCGATTGGCCACAGTACCCAGTGGCTCTGGTATTAAGTTTATGCAAGGTAAGTTTGTAATTTGCATGTGCAATTGATGTACGGATTCTTTACACTCAATCCTCTGATGGTGTTGTGAAACTTAACAGCAAATTAATCAGCTGGCGCACCAGAGTGCTGGTGGTCTCTGACTAGGGACGGCGATTCATTTTCGGCAGAGATTCGAGTCGAATTTAAGAAGAAAATCACGTCTAAAGAGGACATGTCATAACAATGTTGTCCACACGTCATCTTAGTTCACTTACACACAGTACACACAAGAAGAAGATTTTGTTTGTTTTATTTCGGTCTCTTTCTTTAGAAGTGTTGGAATTCGAGTCGGCGGAAGACGACTTACCTGATTCCGATGCGCAAACAGCAAATGGCCCCGGAAAAAATGTTGAATTGTCGATGATTCACGAACAATACTTCCTCACGTTATTCTGGATGTAATCACGAGGAAAACACCCGAATTCTACAGCGTAAATGCCGATTGTTCTTGCAAAATGAAATGGAACGCCTTGATCTTCTTTGATGGAAATGGAGAGGAAATTTAGTGCGAGTGAATGGCCAACAGTATCAATGGTTGTGTTCGAGAGGCTTTTATACGTCTCCCTTCGTACCCCTCCATTTGTGTCTTTCCATCGTAGCATATTAAGTCCAAATGATGCGGTCCAATCGCACCCCATCATAGACATACTAGCTAACTAGCTAAAGTACAACATCTCTCACTCGGATATGATAGGCCTGATTGCACTCTATCAAGAATATAAAACATTCGACATTCATCAATTTTACAATACAATTTATACTGGCAAATAAGCCGTGCGACCAGTGAGTACACCTGCACTTGGAAGCTCAAATTATGCACCTGTTAGGGATGACATAATAGCTACAACCCTGAAAAAAACTAAACAATCGATGTCTCACAGTGCCCCAGATATATTTTGTTACATCAGTCCAAGTATACCTATCCCTTAAAGGCCATACTTGACTATTCTAAAAAACACCATGTATTTACAATTACATTCGCAACCATATAGGGCGATATAATTGGTCGACCAGTAAATACACGTGATAGATGTAAAACAATAATAGTCTTCCTTCGCACTCATGTCTCTCTCAATTTCAAAACAATTGCTTTCCTAGACATGTCCCATAAGCCATATCTATTCATGACCGCCCGTAACATGCTAAAGTAGCAACATTGATTTTTCACTTCGAGAACATAGTCAGAAGTAACATAGGGCACAAAATTTGAGGTAAATTACAAATTACCTCAAGGGCTCACACGATGAGTAAATAGGGATAATTTTATTCATCTTCCCTTATTGGTCATAAATGCACATGTAGTATGAATTACATGCTATAATGGATTTGTCTTTCTATAAGAGTGTATGTCATTTATTAACCATATCCACTATACGGATCTTAGCCTAAACATAGTCACGTGCCTCTCACGTACTCATGTTTAGCCCGAGTGCTATATCAGTTTGTTTTCTATAGCACCCAATTAAATACTCGTATCCGGCATCTTACAGGCATATATGATTGTGGGATTATCATGTTCGGTCTTATTATAAACCAATCATAAACCTCATCTTGACTCCAATCAATGCGACATATTTTATGTACCAAACTTGCTATTTAGCATTTATTTGTACATAACGTCTCATCTTAACGTGCTAACTACAATACTTGAGGTGATTGCTCGTGTGAGTAAGTCAATAATTACCTGCTGACATACTTTTCAATAATATATGTGTGTTCATGCTAGTCTCATAGTGGATTTGTACTTATTGATAAAACATCAAATCACTAATAAACAAACAAGTACAATACATCTGTCCACAAATACATAAACCAATGATCCTCTACAATAACAGATATCACATTCTATGCAATTCTAGTAACATCCTATGAGTCAAGAACATGTCTCTATGAATAGCCTTTGTAAATGGATCAACAACCATTTTATTGGTTGAAATGTATTGCAGGATCACTTCTTTCTGCGTTATAATATCTCTGATGAAATTATTTTTTATGTCAATGTGTTTTGTCCTTCCATGATACTTGGGATCCTTCACATAGGCAATGACTGCTTGACTATCGCAATAAACTGTCATCGGTCTTGGAACTTCAGTGACAGTGGCTAAATTTTCCAAGAAACGTTTAAGCCAAAATGCTTCTTGCACTACGGCAGAACATGCAATAAATTCTGCCTCCATCGTAGACAAGGCCGTGCATGTCTGTTTCTTGCTATTCTAAGAAATCGCACCTCCATTGAGTAAGAACGCATATCCAGAAGTCGATTTACGCTCATCCAAGTCTCCACCCTAATCGGCATCTGAATAACCCAATAGGCGTAAATCATTCCCTTGGTAACAAAATCGATAGTCCATGGTGCCCTTCAAGTATATCAGGATCCTCTTCACTGCTTTCCAATGTGCTTGACCGGGATTTGATTGATATCGGCTCACCAATCCCACGGCATAACATATGTCGGGTCGAGTACACCTCATAGCATACATCAAACTTCCGACTGCACTAGCGTAAGGAACAGTTTCTATTACTTTGATTTCTTCTGGAATCTTATGACACATCTCAGTACTTAGGCCTTCACCTTGTATGACAGGGGTATCAATGGGATTACAATGCTGCATATTGAAACGCTTAAGAATTTTCATAATATAATACTCTTGTGATAAAGTAAGGAGTTTCCTTGATCGATCTCTTTCGATCTTAACTCCTAATATATAAGCAGCTTCTCTCATGTCCTTCATCTCAAAATTAGAGGACAACCATTCTTTTATGGTGATAACCAAAACCTTGTCATTTCTAGCCAATAGAATATCGTCCACATAAAGTGATAAAATCACAAATTTATCTTTAGACGGCTTGACATATACACAGTGATCTTCTTCGATCATCGTGAAACCAAAAGTTATTATTGCTAAATGAAAACGAAGATACCACTGTCTAGATGTTGCTTAAGGCCATATATTGAGCGATTAAGCTTACAAACTTTATGCTCTCAACCTTTAGCTATGAAACCTATTGGTTGTTTCATATAGATTTCCTCATTTAATTCTCTATTGAGAAATACCGTCTTTACATCCATTTGATATAATTCAAGGTCCAAATGTGCAACGATGGCTAGAATAAGGCGTATTGAGGCAAACCTTACAACTGGTGACAAAATTTCCTCATAGTCTATACCCTCTTATTGAGTATAACCTTTCGCTATAAGACGAGCCTTATACTTTTCAATGGATCCATCCGCCCTACGCTTAATCTTAAAGACCCATTTGTTTTCAATGGCCTTACAATTGGGTGGTAGATCAACCAAGTCCCAGACATGGTTTGCCCTCATTGACTCCATTTCATCTTCCAAAACTTTTCTCCATTCTTCCTTGTCAGAGGATGAGAGAGCCTCTTGAACAGTTTTAGGCTCGGCATCGTTATTTTGGGCAATCATAAATGCTTCTCCTTTAATCTCAAAATGACAACGAGTAATACTTTTACGATTACTTTTACGCAATTGAATTTTTCTTGAATTCAATTCATCAGGCGATACTACACTCCCACTAGGTCTTATGTGTTGAGGTAAATCTTTATTTCCCTCTACAACATCAGTGGGTGTGTTATCAGGATATTCCATCTCATATAATTGGAAGTCCTTATTAATCTCACCTCTATTAGGAAAATCGTTCTCCAAGAACGTGACAACTCGTGACTTAGTTTCGGTCATACTTCCATCAGTTTGTTCACCTATGAACACGTACCCTTTGGAGTGTTCAGAATATCTTATAAAGATACATTTCTTCCCTCTATGACCTAATTTGCCATGTTTATGGAAAGAATCATGAACATAAGCTGCACATTCCCATGGACGTAGACTACTCAAGTCTGGTTTCCTACTAGTCCATAATTCATAAGGGGTGAAAGTGACCGATTTTGAGGGCACACGGTTAAGTATATAGGCAGCAGTCAATAACGCATCTCCCCAATAGGAGATAGGTAAATTTGCTTGCGCCATCATAGACCTAACCATTTCCAATAGGGTTCTATTCCTTCTCTCAGCTACCCCATTTTGTTGTGGAGTACCAGGAATAGTCAATTGTCGTACAATTCCCTTTTCATCACAAAGAGCCTTGAATTGTTCCGATAGATACTCACATTCACGATCGGTTCTCAATGCATTTATTGTCTTATTTAACTGATTCTCTACCATCGCTATATATCGTCTAAAGCAGTCTAATACTTCTGACTTATAGGAGATCATAAAGACATAACCGAAACGTGTGAAGTCATCTATGAAAATAATGAAATATGAGGTTCCATGCCTCACCCTTACATTCAAAGGACCACAAATTTCAGAATGTATGAGATGCAATGGAAATTCAGCCTCATCCCTTTACCGAATGGTTTTCTAGTTGTTTTTTATGTTCACATACGGATAGACTAACATTAGTGAATGACCCTAAAAGGCATTCTCTAGCTAATCTTTGCATTCTTTGCAATCCAATGTGACCTAATCTAGCATGCCAAGTACTTGCATCAATCTCAACATTATTAGAATATGCAACTAAAGAAAAACAACTATCAACATTAACATTGTATTGATCATAGTCAATGTCTAACACCATAAAACCATTCGATACATTACCTGAACCATAATAAACTGTTCCATACAAAATGTCAACACAATCACCATGAAAATTTAATACATAACATAAGCTAAGAAGAACAACTATAAAGATCAAGTTTCATCGAATATCTTGAGCATAAATGACATCATGCAGGAATAGGTTTCGACCACCACGTAAAATCAATTTACATGTGCCAACACCCTTCACTTCAACTCTCGAGTTATTCCCAACATATATCCATCTTCTTCTAGGTGGTATCCGACGATACTCCACAAATGCTTCTCGGTCTCTAGCTACATGATTTGTTGCTTCTAAGTCTACAGTCCACATTGGATGAGATTCAACAAGCATTACAGTACTAGAAACAAAAGCATTACTCAAAGTAATGGAATAATAGGGTACCTTTTTCGGCTCAGTGCATTCACGAGCAAAGTGACCCAGCTTACCACAATTGTGGCACTCCATCTTGGTCTTGTCCTTCTTCCCACCACGCTTCTTGCGTCGGAAGGTCTTAGCCCTCTTGGGTCCCTGATCAGTCATCTTCCCTTTGTTGTTGAACTAAAGATTCCTCTTGCGCTTAAAGCCCGAAGCTTTGCGCGAACTCGATTCAGCAATATAAGCATGAGTAGAGGATCTTGCAGCCTCTAGGCGCTCATCCTCTAATTCCAAATGACGCGCAATATCATCAAAAGTTACAATATTCTCATTATGCGTCATATTAATCTTCATATGCTCTCAATTGTCAGGAAGAGACCTTATAACAGCCTGAACTTGCTGTTCATCAGTAAGGGAGTGACCTATCGACTTCAGCTCACAGATCATGTTTGACATCTCCCGAAGATGCTACCTCATCGTTACATTTTGGCGCTTTCGGAATGTGTCAAACTTGATGGTGAGTCTCCTCAGCTTAGTGGCAGATGTACCCCCAAACTTATCTTTCAAGGCAACCCACATAGCTTGAGCTTTGTCATAACTCTCAAACTCACACATGAGATCATCTTGCATACAGTTCAACAACGTGATGCGAGCAATGCTATTTTTCTTTTTCCAAGCTTGAAAAGCTTCTAAATCTCTCCTGTGTTGAGCTGAAGTTCCATGCTCAGGTTCATCCATGGTATGGTTGAGGGTTTCCAAAACCTCTTGCTCCTTAAAGATGTACTAAACCTTTCGGTGCCAAATATCATAATTATCATCGTTCAGCTTCTCACCCTTATTAAGGTCAGCCACAATGATCTTAAATGCTGAAACCATAATCAATTGCTATAACACATTGACATAATAAACGCATAATCAATACTAGCACACTTTACAAAATAACACACATATTTAATTTACAGCAAAGACAAACTAAATTAATGATAATTCAACAAAAGACACAAAAACAAAAGTTCACAATGTTCCCAATAAACTTCTATGTACAATTGTTCTATTATCATTAATTAGTTTAATTTACACAAATTTTAAGTTCTAGGTGAGAACTCATTTCAATTCTACCAACCTACGAACTCCCACTAGAAAAAATAATTACATGACCTTATGTAATTTCTATATTTTTTCTTAACACAAAAACATAGCATAATAATAACCAATGTATAAACAATAATCATACTTCAACTATAATTAAAATTGCAATTCAACATGTAATGGATTTCCTACCATTGTTCGAATTTTCTAGCAACTAGAAAATTGCAAGTATATTAAAATATATATATATATATCATATCATTGAACCAAGCTCTACACAGCATATATAACATCATTTGCACACAAGCTAGCTACTGTGTTTCCCTAATCACAAGAAAATACAAGCTACAAATGAATAAGCTGCATTAAATTCCAAAAAATTACGTGTACATAGGGTTTCTTACGCATTTTCATACATTTATATAATTCAAAAGTATAAAATAAATACACCACTATGTAGATGACACTCATACGAACCAAATACCACCGACCACACTCCAATTGGAGCCCGCATGCGCCCCCACGCGCTGCCTGAGTGCACGACGCGTGTGGCGCACGCGCCAGCGAGCCAAACGGCTCCTGGCCGGTCCGATCGGTCCGACCGGTTCGACCAGTAACCAGTCCGATCAACGGTCGAGTCGGGTCGAGTCAACGGGTCGGATTTGAGTTAGGTCAAGTCTCGGGTTGGGTCGCCGGTCGATGACCGGCCGGCCAACTGTCTCCAGTGGTGACGTCATCGATGACATCATCCCGGCAGTTATCGACCGTTGGGTGATGTCATGGTGACGTCACCAGCGCGTGCCGATTCATCGGCTGGCGTACGTCGTGCACGCGTCGGTTCGCCGACCGGCACGTGTGGCGCATGCGCTGGCTTCGCCAGCGCTTCAGGTGTGTGGCGCCCACGCGCAACGGCTTCTGGCCGCGCGTGTAAGCACGTCCGACGTCGCCTGGCGGCGCTCGACCCATCGCCAGACTTGTCTTGACGAGCCCTTTCACCCTGTATATTCAAAAATTAATTTTAACCAAAAAATTATTTCGAAAAATGGCCAAAACCTCACGAATGCATGCGACCCTGAACCCGTTCTTTGCTCCGGTTCAAATTCGAGTTTTCAGATTGTAATTCCGACCAATAAACATCAAAAACAGTATAAAATACAATCTCTTGATCTCAATATCAAATGGTAATCAAGAAAACTCGATGAAAAATAAGGCAGAAATCACAACTGGGCTCTGATATCAATGTTGGAATTCGAGTCGGCGGAAGACAACTTACCTGATTCTGATGCGCAAACAACAAATGGCCTCAGAACGAACGTTGAATTGCCGATGATTCACCAACAATACTTCCTCACGTTAGTCTGGATGCAATCACGAGGAAAACACCCGATTTCCACAGCGTAAATGTCGATTGTTCTTGCAAAATGAAATTGAACGCCTTGATCTTCTTTGATGGAAATGGAGAGGAAATTTGGTGCGAGTGAATGGCCAACAGTATCGATGGTTGTGTTCGAGAGGCTTTTATACGCCTCCCTTCGTACCCCTCCATTTGTGTCCTTCCATCGTAGCATATCAAGTCCAAATGGTGTGGTCCAATCGTACCCCATTATAGACGTACTAGCTTACTAACTAAAGTACAACAAGAAGATTATTGATCTTTCTAGTGATCATTGGGATTCGACCTTTTTTCCCCCTTTATTTGGCCAAAGCGACCATTGGATTATTATATTGTAGCATCGATGAATGATGCCACAATCGCTCCGACTGTTGCGTGTGCCATTTGAGCACGTCTTTCCACTGGCCAACTACAAAAATTTCCCGATCCTTCAGGTGCGCATCTGTAAGAATTCTATTTGTCGGGGATTTTAGCTATTTTTAAAATTCGTCTGCCTTTGAGGTGTCAAATCTTATTTGATTCTTGTGTAACATTCATAGTGCGCCGGTATAGCATCTTATGTTATTATTAAAGAAAGAGAAATGTAGATGGCTTGTGCTTGAAGGCGACTGCCATGAAGTTTGGAGAATGGGAATTGGGACGGGATTTGTAATTGAGGTCAGAGAGAGAGGAGTTCCCTCACCTTGTAGATGTGCGGTATCTTCTCTGTGGAATGTGTGATCAGATCAGGCCGTGGAGCAAAATGTCGACAAACAGGAAACCTCGATCCAAGATAAAACGGCGGGAGTTTGGCGATACTTAGCACTTAGCAGGCTAACGTCACCCGTTGTAAATGTTGAACTTCCGGATAAGTTGGATTCAATTGTTACATGGTTGGTCGTCTTTTGTTTTCTGTGGATGAGGGGTGTGATTTGAAGTGATCGAGGTTCTGTTATGGTTTAAACTTGTGACTCTGTTACTCGGCTTCGACCTCAGCTTTGTCGCGTTTGTTTACTTAATTATTCTGTTTAACTTCTAAAAGATACTTTTGTGATAAGAGTTTCCAATGAAAAATTACAGTTCAAAGAATGGGTAAAAGTTCAATAAACATCTGGAGGTTGACTAAGCGAAGCTAATGCAAATTGCAGCAATTGGAAAGATAAGTTCAATAAATATCTTATGATGCAGCTTTCTTAAAGAGAGGTTGGGATGCGGAAAGGAGTTGGGCAGTGAACCGTTTGGTTCGAGTTGGGTCTGATAGATACTTGACTTGAGCATGGAAGGTCGCACGCTTTGTGAACTGACTCAAGGTCTAGTTTGTCGATTTCATCAATAACGAGAATAGAATTATGTTTCGTAACTATGGAGTTAATATTGATGATGGTTTTTTATTAGTGATTTGATAGAGAATAAATAAGGGAACAAAGTAATAATTGTGCGTTGAAGGTTATGGGAGGAGGAAATATAGTTTTATTATGACAGATTACAAAGCCTTTATATAGGTTCAATAACTGACGAAACACATTCAATGACTCTTCAGGGAAATCTTGGTGTGGGGATAATTTGAAGTGAAGAGTTGTCAACGTGCATAATATCTCTATGGTGAAGAGATTTTCTTTTTCTGTTTTCATTCTAGACCGTGTGCTCCAAATACCATTATTAGACTAGAGTTTTGTCGAGATACCTAGAGGAGTCTACGTAACAATATCTAAATGCTAGATATTTCTCGAAATTGTATCATGAACTCCAACAATTATATCTTATTGGAGTTTCACACGAGCAAGTGCAACAGTAAACAAAGCACGGTCAGGATCGTACTAGGAAGTTCGACAAAGTAAGGGCAGGAGGCAATAAGCAAAATATAAAATAGGGCACTAAATCTTGATCAAAATCTTGATGCAGTCCGACCGCTTCAGTACCTCACGTGCTCTCGGCACGTCCTCCAATTTCATCTCGTGGGTCAGAAGTTCATCGAGAGGGATCTCCTGCAGAACCAGAGCAAGCAAAAGTTCAGTGGCTGTGCGCGTAAAGGTCTGAAACTCTTGGGGGCATGAAAGAGCTTGATCAGAACCTCATCCTTGGATTTGTGGACAAGGAGGGGCAGGTGGGTCTTGCTTTTGAGTCCTCCAAAAATGGTTCCCTTCAACGTTCTGCCCACCAACAGCTCCATGAAATTAATCTCCACGACGTGTTTCAGCCCTGCCCCCACTGCTACTGCCTTGCCTTTCCCCTGACCACATCAAATTATACAGTTAGGAGACTTGCCGAGATGAAGTTTAGCCGGGCGCGAGTGTGCGTGCGCGTGCGCGATTGTGATTTTGTCGATGATGCGATGACATGGATTCATCACCACTTTGGTGGCTTCTAGGGCCTGGTTGATCAAGTTGGGTACTCCGCTGCACTCGAAGCAGTAGTCCACGCCAGCTCCACCCGTCAAGTCCTTCACCATCTCAGAGATGGATTTCGAATCCGTGCCATCGGAAGACTTGTGATCGTCTGGATTTATGAAATGAGTCATTCCAAAGGCTTCTCCCTTGTCCTTTTTCATCCCGTTTTTGTCCACGCCGATTATGGTAGTCGCCCCTTGCGCTCTTGCTCCTCCTATGGCCTGCTCGTGATCAAATCAAATGAACTGTTGCCGTGCTTTCTCTCTAATTAATCCTCTCAAAACGGCATTCATATATTACACATGTAAGTTAGTAACGCAAACGACCGATCACATACCCCGAGTCCAACAGCACCGAGGCCGATCACAGCCACGGAGGAGCCGCTCTCGACCTTAGAGTCCATCCAAGCAGCGCCGAACCCAGTGGAGAATCCGCACGACAACAAGCTAGCATGCGGGAGAGCTACATCAGGGTCGACCTTCACGACGTAATTGGCGTCGGAGACCGTGTACTCGGACCAGGTGGAGCAAGAGAGGAGGTGGTACAGGGCCTGGCCTCGGATCGACATTCTGGACGTGCCATCCGGCAACACGCCATTCATAGAGAGCGGATATCGGAGGCACAAGTTTGTCCTCTCGGATTTGCAGTTCTCGCACTCTCTGCATTCTCCAACATAGGCGGGAATAACCACATCTCCTTCCTTCAACTCCTCTACTTCCTCTCCAACACTCTCCACAATCCTACCATGTCATGTTGAGATCAGCTGTAACTTATGCTGATGGAATGCAACACCTCATCGACAAAACTAAAAAGGAAGAATTAGTAGGAATCGAATTAGAGAGAAGGACTATACCCAACACCTTCATGGCCGAGAACTCGAGGGTAAAGCGGCTGCAATAACGACAAAATCAGAGAAAGAGTAGGCGGTGAATGCTGCAGAAGAGCGAGAGAAATAATACGAGAGAGGCGAAGGGATATATGGAAAAGGATGAACCGACCAAAGGGAAACCCTGGGAGCATAGGAGATCGGAGTGGCAAATGCTGGCGAACAGCATCTTCATCCTCACTTCGCTCCCCTTGGGGGGATCCACTTGAATCTCCTCCAGCCTCCATTCCTCCTCTGCTCCCCAGCACACCACCGCTTTGCACGTTATCGCTCGCGAGCTGCCGGTCTTGCTCACCATCCTTCTCCTTCTCTCTGTTATGCTCTGCTTCTCTCTCGCCACGAGTATCAACGTGCTTACCCTGGATGACTATATAAATAGATATGCAGATAGATATCCAGGTAATCACCTTCATTCCTCCGCATGATCAACGCGTGTCACATGATCTGCTGGGGAAATGCGCCTTTCGCACTACAGGTCCTCGACCAACCCCAAAAAATAATAATAATACTACAGGTCCCTGCGCTGCTCTCATTTAAGTATACTTTTTTTTCAATGCTTGGCAACGTGTTTCACGACCAGACCCGTGCTTTAATTACTTGACTAAGATTAAGTGCATGAAACATGTTTGATTTTCTCTCGTGGGCTACCTCGCCGATATGCAATTAATCCCATGCTTAAATCATCCATCCGGCCAACTGGACTTCGGCTTTGCATCTTATCTTATTCAAGAAACTAGAAAAATCTGACAAACTCGATGGCCAAATTTATCACTCAACCTAAAATGGGTGTTTTTTTTTTTTTGGGAATTAGCTTATAAAAGTACTAGATATAATAAGCAGATATGTAGAAGAGCCATTGTAAGCTTGGATATATTAGTTTGTTCATAAATGGATTATTTAAGACACTACAATTCAAATAGAGTTTGAATAGAATGAGAAGAGAATGTGGAGATTTACTGTAGACGTTCAAAAGATTGGTTAAAAGTGTTATTTTGAAGAACATGAACGTAAAATAGCGAAAATTATATACTCTTAAAAAGGAAACAGAATTTAAATTTGTGAAGAAGCTAATAATTTTCAAAATCTTCTTTTTTATCCATTTACGACACATCTATTACGCAAACGTTGAATTTAAACTTTCAAGCCGCATTTTCTATTTTCAATCGATTAATGTCTTTTATTTGGTATTTCTTACCATCAATGATTACTACCTTAAATTATATATATAAAAAAATCACATTTAAAAGTAGATTATTGACATGCCCATACAAAGTGCGGGCCTTGGCACCGGAAAAAAAAAAACGGTGTCATTGTCCAAGACAAGGACTTTTCGTTGTTTGCTCTGAGAGCGTCGCTCTCGCCACATCGGAGTCTTGTGCGTCAAATACAAGGTTTTCGAATTGTAGGAGCAATCCTCCTCAGCAAGTAAAAATTTACGCAATCAGATATTATTTGCCTTACAAATAATCATCGCACCTAGGTGAGACTAGGAGACGGAGGAGTCTACCTTCCCCCGAGGGCTCCCTATTCCTAGGTGAATTTTGTCTTCCATCTAGGAAGAATACTTCCAAAATTTTACGTCACAGGTTCAGATGAAGTAGTTTATGGATATACTTAGGTTCTTGCACGTGATAATTTACTCAACCAAATATAATTTGCCTTGAAAATAATTGCCACATCCCAATGAGACTAAGAGCGGGGGAATCTACCTTTCCACCGAAAGCCTCCCTCGTTTCTAGGTGAATTTTGTCTTCCACCTAGGTAGAATATTCCCGAAACTTTACGTCTTAGAGTTCAGATGAACTAGTTTACGAACATACTCAGGTCTATGCATGTAATAATTTACTCAACCAAATATTATTTGCTTTGAAAATAATCAGCCTCTAGTATTCAATGGCTATCTTTATCTTTTGGGGTTTAGTTAAGATGTTTATCAGTGTTGAACACCTTGAATCCATGAAAATATTTGAAAAATCAACTTCATTTAAAAATTAAAATGTGGTGATTTTTTTTTCATAATTTTGAAGAATTTAACATAATTTTTTAGACTAAAAAGATATAAATCCAACAGGGTTCCATTTTTTTTTTTTTAAAGAGTAAGCTTTCCTTTTATGAATATCTCATTAATATCTCTAAGAAGTTAAAAGTCCAAATTATTTTCCTAATTCCATGGTTCAATTAAGTTGCCATACATATTGAATTTTGTTTATTTATTGGAATCAAAGACAAGTTATGATATTAGGAAATCTAATTTTATTCGAATTTG
Organism: Eucalyptus victrix; assembly: GCA_016097545.1. NCBI lineage: Eukaryota > Viridiplantae > Streptophyta > Magnoliopsida > Myrtales > Myrtaceae > Eucalyptus > Eucalyptus victrix. Next base: position 10,013,841 of record CM027845.1, on the reverse strand, counting down.
AAATTCACGTTCAGACAAAACCTAATCTAAAGGATATTCTTCAAACTCACGGGCTTCCTGCAATTCTTGATGTCTTGAATTTTTTTTTTTGGTGTAAAATGCATCTTTTTTTTTTTTACCCGGGAATCGTCGTACAGCCGGTAGGCAGCAGCGTAAACCCGGGGCGACCCACCTCCCTCGGACTGTGGGTGAGTCGCACAAGCGACCACGGGAATTCGAACTCGCTCTCTTCGAGAAGAGGGATTGAGCGCAAATCACGCCACCACCAATGAGGTGGGTTGTAAAATGCATCCTTCTATTTCATTTAAGTAGGAAAAGAGAAGGAGCAGCCCAACTGAGCATCAGTACATAAGTATTAAAAGGGACTAAGGGGGTTGGGAAACGCAGCAGCGAGGAAGAGACTTGCGGATTTGGGCTTTAGTGACTTCTGCTAGGCATCTTTCCGCAAGGAGTAGTTAACGGTTGCATTATCCTTTTGTAGGAAACTTTGGAACCAAAATGCCGAGTGCTTCATGTATCGCTTTAGTTCATTCCCATAATCCACGAAAACGAGGCCATATCGGGTTGTATAACCCTCTACCCACTCGAAGTCGTCTAGGAAACTCCACGCAAAGTATCCTTTTACATTCACTCCTTCCCTGTCAACAACCAATTCGTGTGCATGGTACTTTTGATCAAATATCATCATTGTTTACCATCTATGCATACCCAATACTAATATCAAATTACTTACTCGATAGCCTTGGAGAGATTTGAGAGATGCAGCTGAAAGTAACTTATTCTCAATCCATCTGTAAGTGCATCTTCAAGCGGCAACGATTTGTTATTTGTATCTGCCATTCCTATGGTTGGACAAAACAACGCATAGAAGGCAAATTACTAGGTGACCCGTCAACCCAAGCAAAGTCACCGTCAGTGACATAGATACATTTATTTACCATTTTCGGTCACATAAATGGTCGGATCTTGATAGTTTTTCTTCACGTAGTGCATCAACTCTCTGATACCCTTTGGGTATATGTACAGCCACTCCACAGCAGTCTGCAATTTTGTTAAGTTGATATCTATATTAGCATTATGCTTAGAATGTGAGTAATGCGTGAACAGTTGATTTTGTATAAAATTCTTTCTCATGCTTGGGTAGACACATTACCGGTTGGCCGATCGGAATTCCATCTTTCTCAACTGGTAGCATCACAGATAATAAACAAAGTTCGTTAGGGAATCAATTGAAGAAGAACACTAGGGGTAAAATATTTGGGCAATGGTGGTGCATGCTTACCGGTTATATTACAGTGACAATCGGTGGTGTAACTTAGATTGAGAGCGGTAAAAGGGGATGCCGATTCGTCCACGTATCTCGCCGTGTAATAATTTACCCCCATGTAGTCACGAGAACCCTTTAACGCCTCCGATTGTGCTTTTGTGAATTTGGGTAACCGCTCGCCCACATATCTCCTCATTGACTTTGGGTAGTCACCATAGGTAATAGGATGGGCAAACCTTACATCATCAACGCACAATGCTCTTGCTAACGGAAAAATTGCTGAGGTACTCGTTCGTTGAGGTACAATTGCTAGATTAGTCGCTTCTGTGACTCGTGCATAATGCTTATCTAGCATCTCATAAAGGCTACCTACTTTCTTATAAATAAAATACATACCATCCAAACTGAAAGTCAAAAGCTCTAGAGGCAGCCTTCCTACTGACGTTCTTTGAATACTTAGGGGTCATCCAGTAAGTTGCAATGACCATGCCTATTTTCCCATTTTGAGCAGTCTGATTGTGTATCAATACACGAAACAATTAGTCAAGTCCAAACATGCATATCCAACTCAGTAGTTTGCCAAAAGAATAAGGGGAATACACTAAGATAGGTGTCCATGTACCTGATAGTTGTCCTTGTACAGTTTCACTGCTGCTGCGTGAGAAAGAAGCAAATGGTGCGCAGCGATGTAAGGTTCCGTTGCTGAATTTCCGGCTGTGCAGTTATTTATGTAACTAGAACATCGACCAGGTGCATAGATGCCCATCGCATACCCATACATCTTAAAGTAATTGGGCTCGTTTAGTGTCACCCAATGCTTCACTCTATCACCAAACTTTTGAAAGCAAAGGTTTACATAATCGACGTAGTCCTCCCTAGTAAATAACCCAAATGATCCAGGTGTTACTTGATTAAGATCGGCGATTAGTTCGAGGGATGCGTGTACACACAATTTTTAGAAACTCCAAGTTAACAATATTTGAAGGCTTACACAATATTAATACTCAGGAACCCGCCATACTCATCTTCAAGTGCTTGGGGAACATCCCAATGGAACAATGTCACAAAAGGTTGGATGTCTGCTCAAAGTTTAGTACACGTTGGAAAGAGCAATTCAATGAGTCGTGAAGGACTAGACAGTAGGGGTTACCCTCAGCAAGTAGGCTGTCGATGAGATTGTTGTAAAAGGCGACACCTTGTTCATTGACTCCCTTGCTTATCTTCCCATCTAGTATACAAAAGATACCATCCGAATGACTCAATTATACGCTCCGTAGTGCATATACAAGAGCTGAGTACAGGGTAAAACCGCAGTTCATATTTGTTTCGGCATGACTAATTAAAAATGTAGAGAGACCAAAGAGAATATATAGTAATCTATTGTGGGCAAATGGTCAGGAAGGCACATAATTACGTGCATCGAGTCATTAACGATGTGTGAGTCTCGAACCATATGGTGTTGGTCTACGTGGTGTACGAGGGATCTATACTTTTCCTTGATGTAAACAGGAGGAGCCTAATTACGTCGGAATAAGACAAAAGGATGGTGCATGAGAGTGAGCTTACGAGGTGCAATACGAGGCCACGAGATGGAGAATCTGAAGAAATCCCATCCCATTGCTTTCAACAAGTTTATGTCCTCCTATATATACAAAATTTGCGGCCATACATAACTTGTCCGGAAATTTTACATCCACATGACTGTTAAAGAACACACATGGAAGAAAATCAATTATTAAGCAACAACACATGACTTAACAGATTATTCTATAAACTACTTGTGGTGTCGATTGTTATGGTTTGCAGCTACTAGTCGCTATGGAAAGAAGACAAGGGCATGCATCACGTGCATTAAGTTAGAAGGGAGGGATAAGTGAAGCAACTGGAAAATGCTATTGTACATCGACGTGACTGTTAAAGAACACACATGGAAGAAAATCAATTATTGAGCAACAACACGACTTAACAGATTATTCTATAAACTACTTGTGTCGATTGTTATGGTTTGCAGCTACCAGTCGCTGTGGAAAGGAGGTTAGGGCATGTATCACGTGCATTAAGTTAGAAGGGAGGGATAAGTGAAGCAAATGGAAAATGTTAGTAAAGCCTCCATCGCTGTCTACAAAGACGACGACCCAAATGTGGTCCCACACTGCAATACTGCATCTCGAAATGACTTCTTTAATTTAGCGCACGTTACCTGGAACTGGTAGTAGAACTCATCAGCGATAAAACCGGAAGAGTGGTCGCTAATCTTATCTGGGGAAGAAGAGGAAACGACAATTACACTCACCTGTGCGTCGAAGGTAAAAAAAACCGTATGTTCGTAGTGTGCATCTAACCTGGAAAGAGTTCGGTGAAGGTGTCCCAAATGCTCAACCCTCTTCCCTGTTGGTCCGCTGCTCCTTCAGACTAGTTACGCAAAACCCGACAAATTAGAAGAAAGCATCTGATCCAGCAGTGCACGTGCGTACAGTCTCAATGCATCAACATTGCATGCCTCGTCCATCTTCACGCTGATTACCTGGTAGGCGCTCGATCCCACTCCAAATACGAAATCAGATGGGAAGCTCGTCCGGTTGATGATCTTGTCGTCCTCCCCATTGACTCCAGCCACACCAGGATCCTCACGACCACAACTGCAACCCAAGAAAGTGGCCGTGATCATCAAGAAGCTGATGCACCAGGAGGCGGAGGCGGAGGTGGAGGCGCCGCCGCGAGTGATAGCATATAGATAACCGTGTGGATGCTGCTTCTTCAGCTCCATTTTTAGTATGCTTCATCCAAAGGTTGTCACGTTGGGGGACTCTCGACAATAAATAACATGAGTGGAGAGAAGTAGTTGGACCTTCACTTTGAAATCTCAACTAAAAGTCAGAGTGTGGTGTAGTATCTGTAGATGAACTGTTGAAGGCGTGGATTTTCTCCATCCACCTCCCCTTTAATTCCCCCATTCTCTCCCTCTTCACTTATAATAAATGGAAAAGAAAAGAAGAATATAAGATGCCCAACTTCCAATGTGCAAGCACGACGAATCGGAACTGTTTTGAGTACCATCCAGTTGGTGACTCCAGTTATCCCGAATTTCGCCTTTTGACTCACATGGTTTTGTTACGTTTGTTTCAAATGAATCAATCACTAGTTTGGAGGACTTTCACTGGGTCTACAGAGATATCGTACTTATCACCAATGACATGTTACTCCCAGATGCCATGACAAGATAAATCAATGCAATAGGCTTACGAGGCCAGAGCCTAGACCGAGAGAGACAGAGAATCTGAAGGAGTCCAGTCCTGTCTTATTTCAGGCTGTATGTCCCCTGCAATTCCATCAGAATACAAAATTAAAGGAGAAACTTGGGCCGACATTCAGAATGGTCCATATTACTGCAAGGCTTGAACATGATCAATAACTGGAGAAATGTCTAAGCGCGAGGCAACGCTCCGTCCAAAGGCATCAATTACTGATGACCTTATAGCAATGATAATAGCCATCCCCCACATCTCCAGTGCTTGCATCCTCTATTTTCTTCGCATTCCAGATTTCAGTAACATCTTATAATAATATTCCCTTATCCAAAATGTTATTTACTGAAGAGATATATGGTAAAGAGAGTGAGCCTATATGTTATTAACCGTCTGCCCCTATTCCACTAGCACCATCAGTAAAGAAATTGGCCAAAATCCATCTAACAAACTTGTTTTGATTAGTTGGTAATGACTTATATGCAAAGGTTGAGGTTGTGGTTGATTGATGAGGAGTTTAAGAGGCTCAGAGGATTCTACCAACGCAAAGATATCGACAAATTGGTCAGAGAGGCAAATGAATAACATTAAGCTTTGTTTTCTTGCTTAGAAACAATCACAAGCACGCAACAAAAATGAGTGCAATTAATGCTCTCTCTCCTCGTTATTTAATTCAGTTTCAAGCAGAGACGTGAAGCAGATCTACTTCTCAAGCACAGGCTTTTGCTATTATAAATCTGACCAGGTAATCCTATGGAGCATCCAGAGGCCATAACATTAGAGAAATAATCCTGCTTTGTTTTTTTTTTTTCTTTCTTTTTTTTCCTATGTATGCTTCTTTGGGTTATCACATTGGGAACAGCTGTCGGTTCCTGTTAATAATAACAAGCAGTCTGCTCTCATCTGTTTAATGTTTCAAGCGAACCAAAGAGTCTAACGGGTGTTCTGAAAGTATGGCCTACTTTGTTCATATGCCTGCCCTGCGCTTACAACATTCAAAAGCTTTCTAAGCGGTTCAAAAATCTGAGATAAGCTGGCAGTTCGTGGGAAATGACAATTCGTCAAGTCATCACCAAACGGTGAAAATGTAATTTTTAGTCTAGATACTCAAGCTAAACGTTATTTACATTTTCACAAATCTTTTCCAAATCATTCAGTGTCCACGCATTATCTTGAGTATCTAGACTAAAAATATAATAAAATCTTGAGTATCTAGACTAAAAATATAATAAAATAGGCAAATTGTCTGTCTTAATAGACACTTTTCTCCGAATGATTATTGGGCTTTGGCTTTTGGGTGTACCATTGATCTGTCATCGTTTGGTGACCTTGGCCCTGATAATCTCCACTTGAAGTTCATCGCAGGACTCTCTTTACTCCTGTTGATCAAGAAAGGCATTTTGTATGCCTCATGATCCCTAATGTCCAACAATTATAACTCTGTAGCTTTTTATTTCATTGTGCCTCTCATCCACCAATCCACTGCCGAGTTGAGTCGTGTGAACCATATTTTTCGCAGCATATGGTGATGAAGAAAGAAACCTCTGGCAGCAATAGCTCTAATATGAGCACCACAAAAAGTAATGATCAAGAACAGAGCCCCTGTACATCCTCTGAGCTTTGCTTTCATCAGTTTTGGCGTGGTCAGTCACCAGCGTCACAATTAGGATGCAGCCAAAGCTGTTTTGCCTCAAATCTGGGCAGAAGTGAACTCTATACAACGGACAAGTGAAGCAATAACACATCTTCTTCTTCTGTTCCTACTGCAGTTACATGTTCCATTGGCCGTCTGCAAGTTGATTTAGATGCTTGTAACCTATTTACTTGTAATTTACAGCAGTCAAGATCAATAAATTGCGAATCATTGGTTTATGATCATTCAGAAGACCAGCGGTGCCTTGCTCCTCAGTCCCATGATGATCCTCGTGGAAACTCCATTTTACCAGCAGCTGCTATTTCTAGTAAAAGAAGAATTAGATAGACTCAGCATCTCCACAACCAATTCCATGAATGCGTAAATCGTCTGGGAGGAGCCGAAAGTAAGTAATGGATAGAGAATGTCACTTTCGAGTCAATGTCTATATTAACTTCAACTGACGTCCAAGTCATGATTTATTGGACAGGCACGGGAGCAAAACCAAAGTTAATTTTGAAGCTGATGGATGTCAAGGGGTTAAAAAAATTTCATATTAAGAGTCACTTGCAGGTACTGCAACATAATGACTTTTCATCTATTAGCTGAAAATCAATGCCCATACTTAACATTTTGTCTCAGAAATTCAAACCAAAACTTTGTTTGTCTATTGCATTAAAGAAATGTCGCATCGCGAAGGGCATTGCAGAATCTAAAGAAGGTTGTTCTTTGCATCCACTATGACGAGCACAAATGAACATTCCTTGCAAGAGACAGGAACTCTGTTATTATTGAAGACAAATCCAAGCGTAACTAGTCTTTGTTTGGCAATAGGACAGCTTATTTTATGTGCATGAATGATATTGTACATGCAGGAAAATCAGAGAAGAACAATTTTGACACAAAACCAGTGCACGACCTCAAAATGTAAGCTTTGACTTGTTTGTTGTTTATTAACTCAGTGTACAGACTTAAGAGGAGCACAAAATAAGCACTATTTATGAGAGGATTGCATCCTTCAAATGTCCACCATCTGCCTTAAAGTAGGAATTCATGATATGAGGAAACTAAGCCCATTGAATATTTGTTGGCAACAGAGGCAAGCTGATTGCAGAAGCTTATTATAGAATCTTGCAGATGCAGCTGAATGTACAAAAGCGACTACTTCAACAGTTGGAGGTTGCTATTCTGAAAATGTTACCTTCTGTCACATTGACACATACACACACATCTGAACTTTCAGAAGTCTCCACAAGAAAACAATGATATGAAAGCAAGTTTTAATTTCATCCTCCTTAACCATACAGATGCAGAGGAGTCTACAGATGAATATTGAAGAACAGGGAAGGCAACAGAAACGCTTCTTAGAGCAGCGTCTTCACAATGAAAATTCAGCACCTCACTCAGATCCTCCTAAAACCTAGGACTTCTAATGTCTTATTTGAAGTACAAGCAAATATCTTCCTTTGCATCTGCCAACCTCAGTGCTCTTAGAGTCCAATATGTGCGGGATGCACAATAGAAGGAAGCATTAAACTCCGGAACATTTGGCCTTGGTCTTACACTATCGTACTTTAGAGAGGTCAGATTTGAAATTCTTATAGTCTTGACTAAGAGATTGAGCTCCATGGTCAAAACTTGCAGCTGTAATAGTCCATCAACTATTGGTTAAGCTTGGAAATTAGATTGTACTTTTACTGAATCTTACTAGAGATAAATTTGATGAGAGGGGCGACTTCTATATTAATGCGTTGATCATGCTATGGAGAAGGTGTTTTGTTCATCGATTGTCTCATGTGGCAGTGGCAAGTAAAGCACCGAGCTAATCAATGACAAGATTTGTCAAAATTTGTTGATAAAGGTCGTTAAGATTCATACTACGTGAGTATCGTGATTCGCTCATCACACCACGTCAGCTGGGCAATTGATATGTGAAATAGTTTTTAAAGCACTGCGATTATGGACCATACAAGAAAAATGCTAGTTCAGGATAAAATCATGAAATGACTTGGATCAGTTGTTTGATCTGCTGTCGTCACGATTCACATACTAATAGTCCTCTATGGAGTAAACGAAATGTGAAAATAGGTGGAACGACCTGAATTCATATTCATGACACAGAATACAAGAAGAAGATGAAATGAATGAATGCATTAGCTACAGCTTGAGGGTCTTGATGATAGGAATCACATCATCAAGCTTGCGGTTTTAGAAGCTTTGCAAGGTATTCAGAGTGCGAAAGGGTTTGGTAGAGAGGGGTGAGTCCAGTGGCGGCGAGGAGCTGTGGAGAAGATCCAACTGGAAGAGATGGGCTGGGATAGCAGAAGGTCACTATGGACGCCCTCTCCTTCTCTTTGTTCACCGCCGCTCTATGATCCAGTGCTCTGTAAACCTCCCTGATTTGACCTAAATTCACGACAATGCTGCTAGGAACGGGTGGAAATGTGACCCAGCGGCCGTCCCTGCTGAGGACCTGAAGGCCAGGCACGTTGCCGCACTCCATCAACATGGTGATCCCTGAGTTGTCGGCATGTGGCGATAGGCCCATTACTCAGGTTCCGGGCATGGTGGGAAGTAATTCATCCTGACCTCGTAACTCTCTTCTCGGAAACTTTTCATCAACTGCAGTTCACCCTCATGAACCCCCAGTGCCATTCCAATGTACTTCACTACCGCCACTGCCGCTTTCCTCAACCTTCGCTGTACTTCTCTAGTGCTATCCCGATAAGATTAGGTATTCGTAGTCAACATCATCTGCTTAATTTGTCTCCATTCTCTTTCTTCCATTCTTGCAAGAAAAAAGCCCCTTCTTGGATAGCCAGGGCTTCCGCTTGAAATGGCGAGAGGGCCCTGATCTGTTGTGCAAAGCCAACTTGAAGTTTTCCTGCAACATCACGCCACACGCCAGCCCCTGCACTTGTTGTAGAACCAGCTATGAAAGCGGTGTCCACATTGAGCTTAAAGGCTTCCTTCTCCGGCGGCTTCCAGCTTGTAGAATGTCTTGATTAATGTAGTGTCATTCTTGATTGCAGTGTACCGTCCATGTTGAACGTGTTTAAGAGATGTCGGACGTGCCTTTTACTTTGATTTCTCTTGTATATATAGTTAGCCATGACTCGTTCCTTCACGTATCCTAACCTTCATCTACAAGAATTCTTAATTGTCTCTACATTTGCACTCTATTTTAAGATATGTTATCACTCTCGATCCTTGGTTACAGTTCTCCCTGATCGATACATTTTGTCTTGAACTTCAACTTTCCTCTGTGATTCGACTGAATAGATTGCCGGCACGTGTCATGGACTTCACTTAAACCCCGCTTATAGAAAAATCATGATTTGAGAGCCCTTAAAAAATTCCATTTAACGAGCTTTCTGGACCAATTGTATTGTCATGACTTTTATGATCGACAAACTTATTAGACATTCTATCGAGTAAGCCTTACGAGTTTAATTGCAATGTCATGACCTGGATTGGACCATTAATATCTTTACCAACAAGCCCAATTTTTAGGTCAGGTGTCAACAATCCCTTAATAAAAATACAACTTTTTCTTTTTTGCATAAAAATTGCAATTTTTTCATTACAACTCTACAATATTATTTATTTCAAATTCTGATAACTATAAAACGACTAATAAATGACAGGTATCAAAATTACCTAAACCCCTCTCCGAAAAAAGAAAAAAGAAAAAAAAATACTGAACTCGTGTCCGATGTTGGTGAAAGGTTTTTAGAAAATCTGGAGTCGATGGCCATCGTTGGGATCCATTGAAACCATCTCGAGTTTTGCTAGGATCGGGAGCGGCAGGAGGTTGAAGATGGATCAAGGGAGGCGTGTCTTCTCGGTGGATCTCCTCGAGAGGTTTGCGGCTAGCCGTTGTGAAAATATGGCTTCGAATTAGGTATAATAATGAAGTCGAATCTTTAGAGTAATTAAGTTAGACTTTGAGGTGTGATATCACTTTCTTTAAGAATTTATTTGCCTCACAAAGTTGTTAATAGTCACCGGAAAATATTCCCCAGGATACAACAAAGTCTCAAAACGAAAATACTAAATAGCAATTCTAGTATTTTGACTGTCTTTTTCAAAAAGAATGCTCGAAATGATAAAATGACCATACACTTTTCTTCCGAAAGAATGCTCAAAATGATAAAATAACCACACACTTTTCTTTCGAAAAACTGATATGTAGGTATGGTGGGATCTAGCCCACACCCAATCACTCTTTTAAGTACACAAAGGAAACCCCACATTAACTTCCTTCCACTTTTCTTATGTGGGATAAGGAAAATGCACTCAGTTTGTTTTTAAACAAACGTCCAACAGGGGCGTGGCCTGATCACGTGCATGGCTGTAGGCAACAACGTGATCGTCCTGGGGACGAGCAAGGGATGAGTCATCCGGCACTACTTCAACGTCGGAGATTCTCACGGTAAGGAAGATTCTTTTTTTTTTTTTTCCCAATCGATTCCTTCTTCGTTCCTCCTTTAGCATTCTGGATTCCCGGTTTCACGAGCTCCAGTTTTTGCGGGCGTTCTCCCCTTTTTCATCATTTGTTCGATCGAGCTGATTCGCAGCTCCGGTTTAGCTCGGAAGTTGAATTCGTTTGGAGCGGTGATAGTTTGAAGACATTGGGAAGCTCGTGGTCTCGTGCGTCGTAGCTGGAGAGCTGGAGATGAGGAGGTTCCGTGATTGCCATTGCGGAAAAAAAAAAATCGAATTTTGCGTGGTTCGGCATCTCGAAATAATGTTAGTGGGTATGGAAGGGATAGAGAGCTATATTATAACAGAATTAGGCAACATGAATTGTATTCTGCGAGTAATGAAAGATCTTTTGCTCATCCCGTTAATATATAGAGAAGGCAGATATGATTCTGCAGAATTGACCCAGGTTTAAGAAGTTTATGTGGTTTGTTTGGCTGGTGTGCAGTCTTCATTCCTTTTGAAGCGATTGTGCTACGCGGCAATTGTATAAATATGTATTCCGAGTTGGGTCCTTTACGGCAACGAAGCAGATCTAATGTCTTAGAAAATTTTATCACACAAGTGTTGTTGGATTCGAATGACTTTAGCGTAACTAATGGACATGCACTTGAACGTCCAGAATTTGATCTCACGGTGGGACGTCCCGGGGAGCAATCTATCCACAGGGTTTTTGTTGATCCTGGAGGAAAACACTGTATCACCAGCGTAACCGGCGTGTGGTTCGATCATCGTCTCGTTTGGTAACGTTTCTGTTCAAAAATTATTCCAGGAACATAAATAAAAAAAACTATTTCGCTCCGGAGAATAATTTTTTAACGTAAAAAGAACGCGTTTGATAATTGCATAAAATTTATGTTCCCGAAATAGAAAAAGAACAAAAACACGTTTGATAAACTTATATAATTTTTTTATTTCTTTTAATTTTTAAATATTTTTATTTTATTTTTCTTTTTTTATTTTTCTTTTTTTCTCTTTGGCCGCTCGGCCACGATCGATGAGCTCGCCGGAGGCTAGCTCCGCCACCGTCGAGGCTCGGCCTTGCCTAGGCAGCGCGAAGTCGGCCTCGCCCTGGCCTAGTGAGGCCTGGCCTCACATCGGTTGGGGCGGCCGAGCCTCGCCGTGGCTGCACGAGGCTCGGCCTCGCCTGGGCTGGGCGAGCTCGGCCTCATTGGATCTGAGCGAGCTCGAGCTCACATAACCAAGGTGAGACCGAGCCTCGCTGGGGGCCGGCAATGCTCCGGCAAAGTTGCCGACCCTCAAGGGCCGCCGACCATGGCCGAGGCCGCCGACCGGCCAAAGAAAAAAGAAAAAGAAAAAGGAGAAAAAAGAAATAAGTTTTGTGTTTTTGTTCTTTTGTTTCTTCAAAAAGTATTTTCGAGAATAAAAAATTTTTTGTTCGCGAGAGCAAAAGTGTAAGACAAACGCGTTTATATTTTTTTTTTATTTCCCGGAATAAAAGAATAGAAATTGTGTTCTGAGAAACAATAAAAGAACACAAACAAACAGGCCCTTTCTATATCCATGCAAAGTGGAGCAAGCCCCGCATCTTAAGCAAATTAAAAGGTCTTGTAGTGAATGCGGTTGCATGGAATCGACAGCAGATAACAAAAGGTAAATATTTGTTTCCTTGATGGATATCTCCAGTTTTTAAATCAAGATAGTGGCACTGTGATCCATGGGTTTATTTTGGGTCTTGGAGCAGAGAGATAAACAAAAAAGAGGCATACAAGGAAAGGAGGTTCGCCATTCTCTAATGGGTATGTCAATATCCCATGGAAGGGGGTCCCTGCATGTGATGAATTGAACAACTGAACAGTTGTTAGATTCCACTTCCACTTACTATCTTGTCTCCAGTTTTGCAAGAAAAAACTCCCCTTCTTGAACAGCTAGGGCTTCCGCTTGAAATGGCGAGAGGGCCTTGATCTATCGTGCGAAGCCACCAAGAAGTTTTCCTATAGCATCACACCACACGCCAACCACCGCACCTGTTGTAGAACCAACTATGAAGGCGGCGTCCGCATTGAGCTTAAAGTCTTCCTTCTCCGACAATTTCCAGCTTGTAGGATGACTTGATTAATGCGATTCTTGCTTGTAGTGTATCGTCCATGTTGAATGTGTTTAGATATGTTGGACGTGCCTTTTACTTTGATTTCTCTTATATACATAGCTAGCCATCACTCATTCCATCACGTGCCCTAATCTTCACATGCAAGAATCCTTAATTGTCTCTGGATTTACACTATTTTAAGATGATTTGTAATTGCTCTCGATCCTTAGTTACAGTTCTCCCATCCATTATTGATGGATACATCTTGCCTCGAACTTCAACTTTCCTTCTTGATTTGACCGTATAGATCTCGGGCAGGTGTCATGGACTTCACTTAAACCCTGCCTCTAGAAAACTCATGATTGACGAGCCCTTTAGAAGTTCAATTTGACGAGTTTTCTCGACTAATTGTATCGTCATGACCTTTATGATCAACAAGCTTATTAGGTATTTTATTGAGTGAACTTTATGAGTTTAATTGCAATGTCACAGCCTGGATTGGAACATTAATGTCTTTACAAATGAGCCCAATTTTTAGGCCTGGTGTTAATAATATCTTAATAAAAATACAATTTTTTCATTACAACTCCACAATATTATTTATTTCAAATTCTAATAATTATAAAACGACTAATAAATGATGGTATCAAAATTACTGAACTCGCCTTCGATGTTGGCGAACGGCTTGGGTTGGACCATCAACATCTTTACAAATGAGCCCAATTTTTAGGCCTGGTGTCGACATACGTTAATGAAAATGTAGTTTTTCATTACAACTCTACAATATTATTTATTTCAAATTCTGATAACTATAAAATGACTAATAAATGACGATATCAAAATTACCAAACCCCCTTTCCAAAAAAGAAAAAGAAAATACTAGGGGCGTGCAACCGGACTGGGTCAATCAGGTTCCCAGATCGGCCCACCCGGAAAACAGGGTCGGGAACCGGTTCCCAAAGTTCAGACCCGTTTAAACTAGTTCGGGAATCGGTTTCGAGGGAATACTCACCTGAGAACCGGATCAACCGAACTGGTTTGAGAACCGGTTTTCAAAGCAAAACCCTAATTCGTTTCTTTCTATCTTTACTCTCAACTTCTCAAGCTCTCACGGTCTCACCTCCGCCGATCCATCCATCTGAGTGCTGCGCCCACCGTCGCCTTCCTCCCGCAACACTGGCTTTGTCATGTTATTGAATTGGCGTTATGATTCTCATGTTGGAAATTGCGTCTTGATTTCTCTAGTTTGAGTTGAGTCTTCTATATGGACGGAGTTCGGTGTTGGAATCGTTGCTTGTATGCTCAGATTTCTATATTATATCTCATTTTCCCCTGTCTGTATCACTCTGATGTGTCATTGCTGTATGAGGTGTGGCCGGTGGTCGAGTGAGAGCTTGCCTCTCGAAATAGAAGCTTACTGACAGTGGTTGACAAGGCCACAATCATTAACTATGAACTCTCTGCATTTAGTTGTTTTCATTACTTGTGTTTCTTCTTTTCTGTCCGCCATTCACATCTTTGTTATTGAGTTGTTTCAAGGTCCTATGATGCAAAACAGGTTCTAATATAAACAGGGTTAACCCTGTTCCCAAACTGGAAAAACAAGAAGGGTCGGGAACAGAGTCCAATGCAAATAGGGTAGGGAACATAGTCCGAAAAAAGAGAACCGGTTATAACAAAGTCGAGAACAGAATTCAGGTCTAGACCCTACTCACTCTAAACTCAATCACCCCTAAAAAATATTGAACTCGCATTCGATGTTGGTAACCAAGAAGCATCGACATTCTCTGAGAGTTTTCGTGTCAAGTCCGACACGTTCCGACACGCTTTGAAACCTAATCAACAAGTATTGGAAAATCGACAGGTGGTTAACTCTTCCCGACACGTAAATTTGAAATTTCGACACGCACGGATCAATTTTAAAAAATTTTAATACAATGTAAATGTATGAAAAAAATGAAAATAACAAAAACAAAATGGAAGGAAGAAAATTCTTATTCTCGAGTCAATTTTAATTTTGTATTAAGAAGTCGCCACTAATTTATTGGAATAAGTTGGAAACCAAACCAAGTAAGATATGAAAATAATTATCCAAGAATTGCAATAAAAATAAAAATAAAAAATAAAAAATCGTAGAATTCCAGTCCAAAATACAACGTTTGGAGCGTTAAACGTAAAACACTCTTTAGTCTTTTGCAGGCTCTCTGTCTTATTTGTAAAATCCCCCAAAACGATGCTCTCTCTTTAAACCCAACTTCTCTCTCTGTGCCCGTTTCTCCTTCGCTCTCTCAATTCTCTTCCCCGAATTCTCGTCAATCTGTCCGGCCCCAGCAGGTTTCTCCCCGCCGATTCGCGCCCCACCGTCGCCTGATCGTCCGGCCGCTGTGACATTCCGCCGGAGACCGCCGGTGAGAGCTCGGTCGGAGCCTGTCGCCTTCGATTCTGTTCCCTCTGTCTCACATCTGAGTTCTGAGCTAATTGACTCCCCGAATTGCTGCGGAGACGGAGAGACGGTGCGTCCAGTTTGAGGTGGGGCTTGCGGAGAGTTGATTCGGCGGGGTGGCCCTCCGCGAAATTCAAGCGTCGCGCACAGCCACAGAGTTTGTCTTCTCCCATCCGCGAAATTCCTGTTATGAAAGGTTTTTAGAAAATCTGGAGTCGATGATGGCCATCGTCGCGATCCATTGAAATCATCTCGAGTTTTGTTGGGATCGGGAGCGGCGGGAGGTTGAAGATGGATCAAGCGAGGCAGGTCTTCTCGGTGGATCTCCTCGAGAGGTTCGCAGCCAAGGGGCGCGGCCTGATCACGTGCATGGCCGCCGGCAACGACGTGATCGTCCTGGGGACGAGCAAAGGATGGGTCATCCGCCACGACTTTGGCGTCGGAGATTCTCACGGTGAGGAAATTTTCTTTTTTTTTTTCTTTTTTTTCCCCAATCGATTCCTTCCTTCCTCCCTCCTTTGGCATTCTGGATTTCCGGTTTCGCGAGCTCGAGTTTTTGCGTGTTTTCTCCCCTTTTTCATCGTTCGTTCGTTCGGTCGAGCTGATTCGCAGCTTCGGTTTAGCTCAATTCGTTTGGAGCGGTGGTAGTTTGAAGAGATTGGGAAGCTCGTGGTCTCGTGCATCCTAGCTGGAAAGCTGGAGATGAGGAGGTTCCTTGATTGCCATTGCAGGAAAAAAAAAAAAATTCGAATTTTGCGTGGTTCGGCATCTCAAAATAATGTTAGTGGGTATGGAAGGGATAGAGATCTATTTTATTGACAGAATTGGGCAATATAAATTGTATTCTACGAGCAATGAAAGATCTTTTGCTCATCCCGTTAAGATATGGAGAAGGCAGATATGATTCTGCAGAATTGACCTGGGTTTAAGTAGTTTGTGTAATTTGTTTGGCTGGTGTGCCAAGTCTTCATTCCTTCTGAAGCGATTGTGCTACGTGGCAATTGAATGGATATGTATTCCGAGTTGGGTCCTTTACGGCAACGAAGCAGGTCTAATGTCTTAGAAAATTATATCACACGTGTTGTTGGATTCGAATGACTTTAGCGTCACTAATGGACATGCACTTGAACGTCCAGAATTTGATCTCACGGTGGGTCGTCCTGGGGAGCAATCTATCCACAGGGTTTTTGTTGATCCTGGAGGAAGCCACTGTATCGCCAGTGTAACTGGCAGTGGTGGTTCCGACACTTTCTATATCCATGCAAAGTGGAGCAAGCCCCGCATCCTAAGCAAATTAAAAGGTCTTGTAGTGAATGCGGTTGCATGGAATCGACAGCAGATAACAGAAGGTAAATGTTTGTTTCCTTGATGGATATCTCCAGTTTTTAAATCAAGATAGTGGCACTGTGATCCAGCTTTTCTCGTTTGATTCGCTGTTGTGAAAGCAGCTTCTACCAAGGAAGTTATCCTGGGAATGGACAATGGCCAACTTCATGAGATTGCTGTGGATGAAAAGGACAAAAGGGAGAAATATATCAAATTCCTGTTCGAACTGTCAGAACTTCCAGAAGCATTCACTGGCTTGCAGGTATCCTTTTGTATGCTTCAGTGGAACTTGTTTCACTCACTTTTCACTGTTCACTGAGCTAGTTGGTGTCCTTTGCTGACCATAGGGATGTTTATGCCTCTCCTTTCTGATCTCTGTCTCACTTCGAGGGATTACATCATGAGATTTTGTCTAATTTGATCCTAAATAAACAGTCAGTGAAACAAAGGTCAGCTGTTGGTTTGTCAGACATTTGAAAGGTTACTTGATATTTTCATTGTCTTCATTGATGGTGATGCCAAGGAAAAACTGATGCTAAATAGTGGAACCCTCAATCTAATTATTTTAAGCATAAGAAACCTGAACATGGTCTAGTGCAGAAGGAAAGCTACGCTAGTGCTTATTATATAAGCTATTTGCAGTTAGAATGTCACAAGAAAGCTAACACTGTAGAGTTATTGTTAAGCCCTCATTAGCTGACTCCATGTAGTGGGAGAAGCTTTGAGTGTTGTTGTAAGAAAGAAACTTGAGGCAGCTCTTGTAGCCAGTTCATGGATGTTGCTGCTGACGGTGAAAATGGCGTAAGCAAGTGTTTGTTTTTTTTTTTTTTTTTTTTTTTTTTTTTTGACAATGGCGAGCAATGGCATACTCCAAAAGGAATCCCAAGCATTGAATGCTGGCCCATGGTCAACGACATATTAGTCTATAATGCAAAAGAGAGGTTCCCCTTTGAAGATTCAGAATGGATAATTCTTTGGGTAGCTAGGCTTTAGGTGTGAAGAGGTACAGAAGAAGATGGTCACATCTTCAAGCACGATGCTTATCCCCATCTGAGATTCACAACTAGATTGTGTAAAGGAAGAAAGGATAGAAATATGTGGGTAGCATGAACATCTATAATCTAATACGAGTTTTATAAAATATATGAAATCCCCAAATGTTTCTAGTCTCAGATGTCAGGTGCTGGAAGCAGTTAAAATTTAAGTCAGGAAAAATAATGTTGACGGATTGCACTTTAAATTTCTGTTTTTTCTATTGATGCTAATGTCTGCTTTATAGATGATACTTGCCTTTGCCTTTGATGACTGAGACATTATTGGGATCTTTTTTGTCTGTTTTCTACAGATGGAAACCGCTAGCATAAGCACTGGAACTAGATATTATCTGATGGCTGTTACTCCAACACGACTCTATTCTTTCACTGGAATTGGATCACTGGAAGTAAGTGTAGAATAACAAATAAGTTCATTGAGTTTATTGCAATTAACAAGTGGAATACTCCACTCTCTTGCTCTAAATATCGACTGGGTAGTTGTTTGACAATTACTTGATTGAAAGAAATTTCTACATGAACTTAGTAATAATGGCACATAAAATCAATAGTAAGCAATGCTGCCGGTTCCAGACTTGTTGATGGAAATTGAAAGTCCTTGAACTTTTCCACATTAACAGTTAGACAATGATGACGTAGCTATATTTTGCTAAATGAAAATCAAATTTGTTTGCTGCTTATAATTGAAAGATAAGCCAGATGTTTTCTTTGCATGCATGCTATCACTACAAAAATGCCTTTTCGTGAGAGACCGTTTTACTTCCACATTAAAGCTTCTGATGAAATCTTTTGGGTGGTGATGCTATAACTTTCTTGATATAATCATACTATTCAGTTTATGTTTTCTGCTTATCCTGTCTGCTTTAATGCATCTTCTCCTTGCCCTTGCTTTATCTAGGTATATCATCTGAGTAGGTACTCTTCTAGGCTTTATTACCACCATCTGATTAATCTTTTTTGTGGGCACACTCTAGGCTGTTTTTGCCAAATATTTAGATCGTGCTGTGCATTTCATGGAGCTTCCAGGCGAAATACCTAACAGGCAAGTGGGTTTTCGAATCCCCCCTTCCTCTTTCCCCCCTGGGCCTTTCCTTCTTTTTATGTTAGTTTCGCTACTTCTGTGTTCTTATCTTATTATTTTACTTGAATTACTTGTCTCAAGAAAAGGCCTAAATTGTGCCACAAGCCTGCAACATCAGAAGCATAAATATCCATTCCTTGGTCATGGATTGATTAGCATTCTGCTGCCCATGGACATGCTTCAAGCTTGCTCAGCCATAGTCTGACATGACCATCTCTTGCAGCATAAAATGATAACTTCAGCACCAGTCATTTTCTGAATGTCACAGACACATTTTGTGGCGTAGTTAGCCAAGTACACATATATATAATAAGCCTCCAGTTCAAGATTTATTCAACTATGCAGACCTGTCAAATTTATTTGCTGAATATGAAGTTTTTGGCTTAAGCAGATGTAGTGTCTGGCTTCGAACACTGGGCCTTGGACCAATCCCATCCCTGATCTCCAGCCCCAACAATTGGGCCAAAAGGCTCCCATGGCGCAATGTTGAAAGGAGTTCTTCATGTTGAATAGTGCTATAATAGATTGGAAGAAGATTCTAAATGACCCTAGAAGGAAGTAAATGTCTAATTAGAAGCTGGAGTGGAAAAGAAAAAAATAAATGACCAACAATTAGTGGCAGAGTCAAAACTATAAAAGTGGTGCTGCAAGTAGCAAAAACTATGGAAGTGGATGACATGGCATTGAGAGGGTGGATACGATATAATGGTGTCGAACAGAATGAAAATGAATCCCTTTATGCTCAATCTAAAAATTGGGTTGGACGTAAACATAATTTTTGGGACAATATCAAAGCCAGATCTGTAGATTCTTAGTTGGTGATTCAGCTGACATTCATTCCTAGAGAGAATTATTATGAGTAATAGCCTTTCTGAAATGGTATTTCTCTTGTGTTTTTGCTTACTTTCAGTGAACTGCATTTCTTCATCAAGCAAAGAAGAGCTGTACATTTTGCCTGGCTTTCTGGAGCTGGTATTTACCATGGCGGCTTAAATTTTGGTGCGACGCACAGGTATAGATGATGGCCTTCTGGTGGTTTAGTGGTAGATTGAGAGGCTACCCCTGAATTCATAGCGTCAGGCATCTTCTCTTTTGCAATTGGTTTTGTGAGGATTCACAATTCCCTTGCCTCCTGTTAGTGAAGTTTCTTTTACTAAAGCAGAAAGAAAAAAGTGAGGCTACCAGAGTTACTTTTGGTTGCCTTATTCATTTGTTTGTTGGTACTTGGAAGACTTGGTGCATTGGGTGCCATCCTCAATTTTGGTAGCATCATGTGTTTGATATTGTACCATATTTTGGGTTGTAACATAACGCCATGCCAACCAAAAATTTCGCAATCTCTGTGTAGTTTTGCTGATGGAGACGAGAACTTTGTGGAGAATAAGGCACTTTTGGACTATTCAAGACTTTGTGAAGGGGCCGAGGCACTTAAACCGAGTTCTTTTGCAGTGTCTGAGTTTCATTTTTTGCTTCTTATCGCGAACAAAGTTAAGGTGTGTTTTTGTTGATACTTTCTTTTTATCCTTTTAATTTTTTTTTTCCCTCACGTCTGCATTTCAGTTTTCTGAAAAAAGGCCAGTTCTTGTTACACCTGACTGATATCTTTTCTAGGAGCTACCTTTCCAGTTGTTCTATCACATTCTCCAGAGTGATGGATAATAATTGCAGAGTAGGAAGAGTCTTGACCAAAAAGAAATCGATTGCTGCCTGGACAGATAGTTTTATTAGGCCCCTAAAAGACTGCTCTTATGGTGGGGAAGTCTCATTCTGTTGTCAAATATAAGCGGCTTCTTTAGCATTAATTGGAGGCAGAAAAAAGGAATCCTTAATTTATAAAAGCACCTTGTCAGGGTGTTCTAGGGGATTCATGGATGGAATGAAAAGATTGATTCTGAGTCTGGCCACTGCATGCTTTCTCTGAAATTTGGATTCTTGAACGAGGATTAGATCTTATATGATAAATATCTCCAAATGTGAGCATAACTCACTTATGAAAAGAAATACATACATATATATATATATATAGTGGTGAATGCTCACATAAGAATATTAGGTGAGGCAAGTTTGTTGAATCCATGTTCATCTTTTGTGTGATTAGTCGCTTCACTATTCGCATTCACGAAAGGATATTATATTGCATATTGCTCATTGTGATGATTAATTGGATGGAATCGTCCTTTATCTGAAGCGGATATGCCCTAATGACTTGTTCTATTATTAATTATTAGAAAGAATGGTTGATTGATACTGATGGTATGACTATTAGTAGAGAGTGAGTGGGCAACATGGAGAAGGTTTAGATAGTTCCTTGCAATTGCCGAATTGGAATATTATAGGTGACGCTGTAAGCTTCATTGTGCTTCATGGTTCATGGCATTGACCGATCCAAGAGATTAGATTTTTGTTCTAGGTCCTTGCACTAAGAGACACATAAACATGATTAGTCATGAATATTTCCAAAAGAAAGTAAACAAAGGTGGCTGACAAGATAATTTGTGATGTTCACAATTTTCATTACTACCTTGCAACTCCTTTTTTCCTTAGAGAGAACATGTTCTCTCCCCTAAAAGTGTTTGTATTTTCATATCGCTTCTTTCATAAGAGTAATCAGTTAGTCAATCACCTTTCTCTTCTCAGAATATCAGCTCCTTTAAAGTTCTTCATGATTTCCTGGGTTTATGACTTAGGAGGTACAAACATGTCTGTGCTTGCACTACAAGCTCATAAACATGGATTGCACAATCAGTCCAAATCTCTCCATCCTGTTATTTTGCTTGTCAATGTCTATAGTTGTCTCTGTTCAATTCCATTGTGTTCTAGTCTTTAGAAGAGTTTCTCAGGATTTTTTTCGTTTTGTAGGTTGTAAACAGAATCAGTGAGCAGATAATCGAGGAACTTCAATTTGATCAGACGTCAGAGTCACTTTCAAGAGGTATAATTGGATTATGCAGTGATGCCACTGCTGGGTTGTTTTATGCCTATGACCAGAATTCCATTTTCCAGGTTTGGTCTTTATGACAAGCTCATCTCTTTTATATCTGGCATCTGTGCCCTACTCTTCCATTTAGTTTCCGGGTATAAATCCAGGTGTCAGTTAATGATGAAGGGCGAGATATGTGGAAGGTGTATCTGGACATCAAGGATTATGCTGCGGCTTTAGTAAATTGTCGTGACCAGCTTCAACGCGACCAAGTTTATCTAGTTCAGGTCACACCTCATATTCTTGTTGTGATATATGTGATCGTTACATCCAAATATGAAGATAGAGTGTTAGCTGCTCTTCCTTTTCCAATAAATTTGGATAGTGTATGATCTCATGGGTCTGGTGCAGGCTGAAGCAGCATTTGCCTCCAGGGAGTTTCTCAGAGCAGCATCCTTCTTTGCAAAAGTAAGTTCTCTGATTCATGAAAGTATTTGAAGTCTGAAATACTTTATTTAATAAGGTTTTACTTGATCAATATCATAATCCACTTGGAATAATTCTGAACCATTTCTGATGCATGAAATTCTCCGATAGATATCACAAGACTTTCCCTATGTAGCTATAATCTATACTCTCAACAGTACTTTTAGCGGTTGCAGTGAACGTTTTCAATACATAGTACCTGCTGTACACAAAATTCTGGAAGTCGTCTTCTTTCAAGCATAGATAAATGGTATTCCATAGGAATTTAAACTGGTATATGGGAATCCCCAAGGTCGTTGTGGTATCTGTCATATGCGTTTTAGTCATCCTTGTCTGGTTTATTCTGGAAAAAGCCTGTCTAATGGACAAGTTGAGATCATTATGATGGAATACACCTGCGTATTCCTAAGAAAATACTGACAGGCAAATATTTTGCAGATAAACTACCTATTATCATTCGAGGAGATCACACTGAAATTTATTGGCGTTGGAGAACAGGTTATTGCTGGTGTCTGAACTGTGTATTACTATTTTGTCTCCAGTCATGGCAATGTCATGGAGTTTTTCTGGATAATGAATTTATTCCTTTCTTGTCTGGTCTTCTTTTTTTACTATGTTTCTTTCAGCCTGCATCAGACATTCTGTCTTCATCTTTTGCAGGATGCTCTGAGAACTTTTTTGTTAAGGAAGCTCGATAATCTAACCAAAGATGACAAGTGCCCAATCACCATGATTTCAACTTGGACTACTGAACTGTACTTGGACAAGGTTTTGCTTCTTTGCCTCAATTTTGTGATTTCATCTCTTTCGGCTGTGCTTAGCCATTTGGAATTTTTCACTAGTCCATTGTGGAAAAGAATTATTCTGATATATTATTCTTCAATAGTAGCTATACTTTTTGAGCATCCATCCTCTGTGCTATGTTGATTAAAATTTAAGTGATTGATTTCATCAGTAATCTGTAATGAGAGCCTAACTTATTGAAAAGAATCGTAAAAAATACTTGACGACTTTATTAGTCAAGAATGCTATGTTTATGTAATACTTGGTGGCGTAAATTAAACAAAAGCTTCTCTACAACTTCACTTTTTGCGGTCCCATATGAAGTTTGATCAGCAGCACGATGTTGGGAAACGATATTTAGAAGTTTCCTCCTATTTGACCAAAGATCAAGTTCATTGCATATCTTCATCTAATCCATATTGCCAATCTACTACCAATATAATGGACAGTGTAGCAGCAATATTGCCATTATACTGCCCCAGACTTGCTGCTGCATAAATCTTCTTTTGAAATCTGTGTTTTGATTCCCACATTCCAATTTCATACTTCATGAATACTCCTTTCCTAATTGATGTCAAGGCATTAGCACTATACTTTTCTTTATTTTTGAAATTGAAATACCAGATATCTAATTGTTGGAGATTTCATCTGGTTATTTGTCAGATAAACCGGTTGCTCTTAGAAGATGATATGGCCTTGGAAAACCGTAATTCGGAGTGCTACACAATTATTAAAGAATTCCGTGCGTTTCTAAGTGACTGCAAGGATGTTTTGGATGAGGCAACAACAATGAAACTTCTGGAAAGGTTAGCCATTTGGAGGTGGAAAATATCTGCTGAGGATATATCTCATACATCTAATTAGGCTTCTTTCCTGTTGATTTCGTTTTATCTTTTTTGAGCTTTTGATGTGCTCAGAACTACCATTTGAACACATAGGCTTTCATCCTTAAACAAAAGATGATCATATCTTTTCTAGCACTGTGTTTTTACCTGCCTATGTACTATATGTCTAATTGGTTTAATTCTCTTAATGTTAATATGTTTTTCAGGCTTTGATATGCTCAGAATCATCATTTTGATATAAATATGATGTCCTATTTATGCAAAAAGATGAATGAACATTTCTTTTGTAGCACTGTCTTTACTTGCCTCTTATATTCTTACACTTCTCTTTCTGTATTTTGCCACTTCAGTTATGGTAGAGTTGAAGAGCTTGTGTATTTTGCCAGTTTGAAGGAGCAGTACGAGATTGTAGTTCATCATTACATACAGGTGAATTGCACTTTCTGTATTCGGTTTAATCACCAATGCATATAGTTATCCATGGGAGTATTAGGGCGCGTTTGGTAACATTTCTATTTAAAAATTATTCTAAAGAACAGAAATAGAAAAAAGTGTTTATGTTCCGGGGAACAATTTTTAAATAAAAAAACATGTTTGGTAAAATTGTTCCAGAAAATAAAAAATGAACAAAAATATATTTGGTAAATTTTTTTTCTTTTTTTGTTTCTTTTAATTTTTTAATATGTTTATTTTATTTTTCTTATTTTTCTTTCTTTTTTCTTTTTTTTCTTCTTTTGGCTGGTCGTTGGCCTTGGCCATAGCCCGCGACTGGCCGACGAGGGCTGGCGGCCTCGCCCAGCCACTGCGAGGCTCGCCGTGGTTGGGTGAGGCCGGGTCTCACCTTGGCTGGGTGAGCTCGGGCGAGCTCGGGCGCGCCAGATCCGGCGAGCCCAAGCTCGCCCAACCAAGGTGAGGCCGAGCCTCACCAGGGGCCGGCGACGCTCGGCCTCGCTAGGGGCCGATGACACTCCGGCGAGGTCGCCGGCCATGGCCGAGGCCGGCAACCGGCCAAAGAAAAAAGAAAAAGAAAAGAAGAAAAAAAGAGAAAAAAAGAGAGGAGAGAGAAAATTTGTTCTTAAAAATTGTTTCAGAAACAAAAAACATAAACATGTTTTTCTTGTTTCTTGTTTCTATTCCAAATATGTTCCTGGGAAAAAAAAAGATTTGGAACAAAAACGCAAATAAACGCGTTTTTGTTCTTTTTATGTTCCTTGGAACAAAAAAACAGAAATTTTGTTCATAAACAAAAACAAAGAACATTAACAAACAGGTCCTTATTTTTTTAAATTTCAATAGACTGTCCATTACCATGAAAATAGCTTTCAATGCTTAATTTTAACCTCCTCAAGTGTCAGATGCAAATGTTCTCTGATCTCATAAAACTATTACATAACAATAGGGCAATTCTGACAACAAAGGAAGTTTTCTGAAGGGACGAACATAAGCTTAGCTTTCTTTTAGATGAAAATTCAGATGTTCCTCCCATGTAACCAAATGGTTGCATAGTTTCAGAATTCTGTGGGTCCCAACAAGTACTTGATCTTTGTCATTGCGTATGAGAACATAGTAAACTGGAGTTGTGTCTGCTGGAGAATGAATGAGTTTATTATGTTAGGCAATCTTGATTGAGAAAAAATTTATTCTCAATGGAAGGCAGGAGATGACGTTACTTGTGGTGAAACTATAGAGAGCCATATTACAGCCGTTATTGATGCTTGGTCCATTTTACTCTCTAGGAATATGCAAATGACAGTCATTTTTCTTTGTGGACAGAACGTAAGATGTGAATTTTGCAGGATAGGTAGCAAATTATGGACCTCTTATGGAAACACAATGCACTTTTCAACCACTCTCGTAATCTCATTCATTTTCATAACTGCATGGTAATTGTTCTTTTTTTTTTTTTTCCTAATTTTCATTAAAGCAAGGAGAAGCCAAGAAAGCATTGGAAGTGCTCCACAAACCTGCTGTTCCAATTGATCTTCAGGTAAAAATCAAATTATTGCTTGTAAACACATGACGGTGCTGCCAAATTGCTTTTTCCTTATTCTCTTATGGCAGTGACCTACTAAATTTTATGGAGACAAAGTCAGCAGATTCATGAAAATAATATGTCGTTTATTGCTCTATTTGCAGTATAAGTTCGCTCCAGACCTCATCATGCTTGATGCCTATGAAACTGTGGAGTCATGGATGACAAGAAAAGACCTAAATCCAAGGAAGCTTATCCCTGCAATGATGCGTTACTCAAATGAACCTCATGCAAAGTAAAACTTTTTTACCCTTTCTAAGCATATAATTTGGGCTGAATTTATGATAGTAAAATTCATTGTTGCGTATAATATGTGTAAATCAATACAAGCCTAATTATTTGTTCCACAGCAAACTCGGGGTAGCAGAAACAAGATTTAACTTATTGTATTTTTTGAGTGGCGCATTGAGTACTGTACTTTGTCCTGGTCAATGGATACACTTGTAATTTTGAAGACCATGTAACTTTGTTTTTTAAACTGTTGAAGTGTATTTAGTACTCTAGGAATTAGTTACAGGTGATTATTAATTAAGGTAATTAGGGTTTTTGTGAGGTTTTCTCTATTTATTATGTGCATTGAGCAAAATGAGTTGTCCTGATGTTCCTCTCTTCCCCTTTCTAGTCGATCCTCTAGGCTTAACATATGGTCTTAGAGCCAAGTCTTTTATTCATGTCCCGTTTAATATTTCGTTTTTTGTGTGGTTCCTGCATGTCCTATTCCCCATTCATCTGTTGTGCCATTCTTTATCTAGTTTGCATGTAAGAGGGGTTATCATATGAATAATACCAATTCAAATTGAATGAATTCCAATACGCGGTAATGCATAATTACAGATCACTATTATCCTATCTTATCCTTAAATAATAGTTGATTACTTGAAGAGTATGTTTAGATTTACAAGTTACTAATATTTAGTTACAAGATCGCAATACAAGTTATTAAATAGTAAAATGAATAAAAATTCACAAATTAAGAGTTGTCCTTAAAGGTCCAATCAAGTTCCTAATTTAAGTATGGGATCCTTTTTAATTGTTTTTTCCAATCACATTAAAATAATTTCCTAGTTTGACCAACTTACCTGTTGTGCGAATAAGATATGGACCCACTCTGTTAGTTACTATTAGGCCCCTACTTTGCTAATCTGCAGACCTCATTTATCTACAAGTTTGTCCAGGCCTTATATGCATGTAGCCTTCATCTGTCTAATACCTTAAAGTTTTTAAATTGGATTTTCTAACGCTGTCAAACTTCAACTTCATATTGGATTTTCTTGTATTATTAGCTTTTCTCTACATGCCTCTTCTTGTTGTTACCATTATCCCTTTATAAAAAAGATAGACAATCTGACATTAAATGGAGTTCTCTGCGAAGTCTTGTGTCACTTCTTGAGCAGCTGATGATATTATAATATGATTTATGAACTTCCATATCCGTTTTAGTGATTATTTGCTTCTTCCGCTGACAAGGGGGAATTATGAGACAATTATATGATTCACAAATTCTTATCTTTATTTTTTGTTATTCCTGGCCATTAAGATCTTTTCTATCACCTGTTACTCCTTTTTGCATGTTAACGTGTAGGAACGAAACTCATGAAGTCATAAAATATTTGGAATTCTGTGTCCATCGTCTGCATAATGAGGATCCAGGCGTGCACAACTTACTTCTTTCCTTGTATGCTAAGCAGGTGACCCTTTTTCTGTTTTTCAGTTTAAGCTGCTTCGTAATGCTTTTCTTTTCACTGTGTCCCTGTCAATATCCCTCTTTTCTGGTGACAACTGTGTTGTGTTGCTGTAATCAGAATGACATCTTTTTCCCATGTCATTGCATTTGTTCCATTGTAGTCAGTTAAATAGGTACCAGGTAGTGATCAGTCGTAAACAATCAAATTGGTCTTTTCTTGTAATTGTAACTTTTAAGTAAAATGAATTTCTAAGCATATAATAAATCACTCCTGTTTCCATTCCGATATCATTGATGAAGAAACAAGACCACCTGGTATCATGGTCTTTGTAATGACCTTGGACTTTTGTTTGTATGGATGCTGTCCACTTTGTGATGCCCAAGACCAAGGATAGAAAATATTCAGGTTGCAATGCACATTTACAAGGAGCAGTGCTCCATTTATGCACAAACAGGAGACTAACAGTGATTGACCTGCTTATTATTACTGTTTTTACCAAAAAAAAAAAAAAAACAGTGATTGACCTGATTATTGGCCTATAGGATGAGCGTTTGGTTTAATTAAGTAGTTGCCTACCTTCCATCCATTTTTTTTTGTTTTGTAACTTCCTTCTGCATTGGTAATGTTTCTGCTTCTCAAGGCATCTTATGACGTGCATATCTCCTTTCTATGGTTTGGTCATGAATTAACTTTTAAATCAATGGACTAAGGACATAATTTAGTTTCCAAGTCTTGTAAGTAACTGCTAACTAGTGAAGGTGAATGATCTTGCCATTTGAAGTTGCAATGAGAGTTTTCACTCAGTGTAGTGCCATGATATGTTTAAATGATGGAAGAATTAAGTATGACTATTGGTTTGCTTTATCATGATGATTAGGAAGATGATAGCGCCCTTCTGCGTTTTCTACAATGCAAATTTGGAAAAGGACGAGAAAATGGCCCAGAATTCTTTTACGATCCCAAGTATGCCTTGCGCCTTTGCCTCAAAGAAAAGCGAATGCGCGCCTGCATTCATATATACAGTATGATGTCTATGCATGAAGAAGCAGTTGCTCTTGCCCTGCAGGTATTTTTTGTTCCTAGTCATCATCTGACTTCAATTTTGCTTTTTCCCTGAGGGCTTTCAATAACTGGTTTGTAGCATTCTCTCACATTATCTGTTAGTTTTTTTTCTTCTTTTGCCGAAAACTTTATGAGCATTGCTCTCTTTTAAGCTGTGTGGATTTAATGTAATCCATATTTTCCTGGTAGAAGGTTATCTGTCATCATTTTCCCTGAGTTATCTTGTCTTTTGCAACATACGGGAATAAGTTGCTCCCAGAAATTTCTGTTTGGAAGTATATCTTATGCTGGTGGCTCTTATAAGGTTTTATTACCTTGATTATGGTTATGTCTGTGGTTTTCAGTTGGTTGATACAGATAGAACCCTGTGGAGGAAATCTTCATTAAATTGGCAGACAGCCTCTGATGCTGTTCCCATCAATGCTACTCTTAGCATGTATCACAGAATTCCAAGAAGTTCTATGGTTTTCCTTTTCTGTGAACACTTAGTTACTGTAACATTTTGGGCCTTTTTAAATAGCTCTTGGGACTATGGCAGGAACTCTCTTCATTTTCTCCTTGTCATCACATGCTCTTGCTATACTCTTCTATTTTACTGTCATTACCTTATCTTTTTATGCGGTGCAATCTCTTGAGTTTGCCAGAACGATCACAATTACTTGATTGTATAATAGCTGCTATGATTGCACTAATCTGTGCTGTTTTAGCAGACTTTTTGTCTCGTGAACCTTTTGGTGGCTGATCTTACTGCTTAAGCTCTTCAAGGATTTTATACTTCGATTGGTTAAGATACTTCTTTGGTGAATCAGGTTGATCCTGAGCTTGCTATGGCTGAAGCTGACAAAGTTGAAGATGATGAAGATTTGAGAAAGAAGCTTTGGCTTATGGTTGCCAAGCATGTTGTTGAGCAGGAAAAAGGAGCAAAAAGGGAAAACATTCGGAGAGCAATAGCATTTCTCAAAGAAACAGATGGTCTTTTAAAGATAGAAGATATATTGCCATTTTTTCCAGACTTCGCCCTTATTGATGACTTCAAGGTATATATATATTATCACAAACCCTTTTTCTGCTTCTTACACTAACTTTTTGCTGAAAGAATATGGTCTGTTACATTTGCATCTGACACTTCATTCACCCTTGGAAAAGTAAACCAAAATGCTATTGAACCTACACTAGGTGTATGTCTAATGGCTTGTATGCGGCTCCCCTGTTACTTACATATTAATCTTTCGTCATGATTGAGACTTTTCTATCATGTGCTTAGACTGGCTTATCAATGCATGCCTATTCTAGAGTAATCACATATATGCCTTCACACGTCTAATTTACTTTGGTCATCTTTAAGTTTTAATCTTATAAATGTATAGGAGGCAATATGTTCATCACTGGAGGATTACAACAAACAAATCGAAGAGCTAAAACAGGAGATGAATGATGCAACGCATGGTGCAGACAATATCAGAAATGATATAAGCGCGCTCGCTCAGCGATATGCTGTCATTGAACGCGACGAGGAATGTGGGGTATGTATTTTATGATGTTCTTGAGGAGTTCACTTATTCATCGACTTCATATGAGGGAACATTTGATTTTTGTATATTCACTAGCCAGGCGGAAAGTTAATTAAAAGGAAGTGATTGGATGAGATGAAGTCCTTCAAGATTGAAGTCTAACTTTTGGTTTGACAACTATTAAGACAGAGTAAAAGGAAATCAATGAGCCAGCGATTGAAAGTACATGAGAAACAGTTAAAAGTTACTAATATATTCTTGTGGAAAGAGCGAATTTTCAAAATTACTAATTATTTTCAGCAAGAAGAAAATCTGTTAAAATCATCTATTTTAAGAAAATGATTCAGTAATAAGAGTTGCATCTGGAGCATACACTCAACTTTTCACTTCAACTGGAGAGAATTTATGTAGAAGAAAGGACAGAAAGATTTCCTACCATTGATGAGACACGGGAATGTGATGGGTCAAAGCTGAAAGAATATTTTTTTATTAAGTGGTTAGTTATATAAATGAACATGTGATGAGGATTCTATACTTGCCACAGAGTAAACACTTGCAAAATTAGATGAAAGTTTGTGGATTGGAAGTTAGCTGCAGATAAAATGACGAAGATCTTATCTCTTCTTAAAACGAAGTATATGGCAATACTTGTACTCTAGAATTAGTTGAACTAAAACTTTTGTTGAATGAATAAGTAAACTCAACCTTAAGAGAGTACACAGAGGAGCAACTACAGTGCTTATGATGTTAGAGAGGTGGGACACAAGAGTGTAAAATAAGCAACAAGAGATCACTGGTTTATCTAGTTGCCATTTGTCTCAGGCTGTTATCAGCTCTTGTATTTGTTTTACGAGCTAGTTATCTCCTTTTACCTTGCGCTGTGAAGGCTTTATGTTGCTCAGTTTTTCCATTAACTTGGTTGATTATCTCTGTCATTTCATAGCCGCTCCAATCAGAGTTTTAAAGTTACTTTTGCCTGTCTTCGTGTACTTGCTGATTATGACAAATCAATACAACTTACCAGGTTTGCCGACGTAAAATTCTGACTGTGAGCGGGGAGTATCGAATGACTCGGGATATACATCAACTGGACCAATGGCTCCTTTTTATGTTTTTCCATGTGGACATGCTTTCCATGCGGAATGTTTGATAGCTCATGTCACACGCTGTACCAATGAAGCCCAAGTAAGTTGACTAGGTTCTGCTTATTTTAACATTATATGCCAAATGAGTGCTCTTTCCAGTTATCTATCATTAACTTGACAAAGATGTTCGATATATGTAATGTAAAAAGATCATAGGATTGGATGGTCAAAATGGAGTTGAAGTTAAAATAATTCTGTAGTCATTTATCTTAATTTAGCTTAAGTCGAAGTAGAGATGTTCCTTTTTGCAGTAATTGAAGATGGTATGTGTATCTTCCAAACTAGGAAATTGACAAATGTTATTAGGAGATTTTTCTTCCTCCTGTATCAAGAAAAAATGAGTTTTATAAATGGACATGTCTTTCTCAATTAACTCTATCCGCTGTGATCAAGATAGGATAAAGGCATAGTGAAGTTGGAAGTTAGACCTTATAGATAGTTCCTTAGAACTCTATGTTTTAATTTCTGTCCGATGGTTAGCCTCTCATATTTTGTGAACCTCTTCAAAAAATTTGGTTTTAGAGCTTGTATTATATGGAGTTTCGCCAATAATTTCATTGTTTTCAAACTATTATTTTCCAGGCAGAGTACATATTAGACCTGCAGAAGCAACTTACCCTATTGGGTAGTGAAACCCGGAGAGATCAAAATGGTGGCATAAACGAAGAATCCATCACAAGCTTGACCCCAGCAGAGAAGGTTTACTTTTGACTTATCATGGTGTTCATTTGACAAGCTTTAAAGGATTTTTCAGATTGAGAATTTATTATTATTTCTTATTAGCCATGATAGTTTTGGGTCTTTTGACAAATCTACAGTAACGAGTTCATTTGATGATTCTGTGTTTTGTTTTTAAATCTATAGCTGCGGTCACAGTTGGACGATGCCATTGCCAGTGAATGCCCTTTCTGTGGTGACTTGATGATCCGTGAGATTTCTTTGCCATTTATACTACCAGAAGAAGCACAACAGGTCACTTCGTGGGAAATAAAACCCAGTCTGGCAAATCAAAGGAGCCTCTCTTTACCTGTTTGAGATGACTCGGTGATTCCCAAGAGTCTATTGTGCATCTGTCTGTATGTATGTATCCTTGGTGCAGAGCTGGACTATATCGTGTAACTGTTGGCGTTTGACACGGATTTTGATTGTTCTTGACCTTTCAAATATGTTCCACCTTGACTCATCTATTCAATGAAAGGTTTTGTGTAAGCAGTCGAGTTACTCTGTTTCTTTTCAATATGTTCTTTGTGGGTCAAGTGTGAGGGAATTGAGTATACAAAAAAGCAACAAGATGAAGAGAATATTGAAAATTCTACGATCCACCGAAGTCAACGTCTTGATGGGATTACTATAATTATCCTTGACAGTATTGTGTAGGTAGCACAGCTGCAGAGCCCGCCTTTTGCTTTGATATTGTGAAGAACATGTTCTGTTTTTCCCTTTGTAGAGGACTCTCTCGAGATAGAATTTCTCGTTGTCCTAAACACAAGTTCCTTAATGAAATGATTGCGATATGCAAGGTCCTTTGATTAAGTTCTGGCAGAGACTATTCTGCTGCAAACGATTTCGCAAGTATCAGTACAAGTTGTCCATCATGATACACGACTCACTTTATTGTTAACCAAAAACATGAACTCATTCTGGTATCATAGCTCTTGTGAAAAGCACCGTTTATGGGTAACTTCATTAGGATGTCATTACAGCTACTTTAAAAAGTACCGCCACATTGCCCATTCCAAATTCCTGCTCATTGAGAACTCTAGATGTATGAAGTACAGTCACAATTTGAGTTACGTTTTCAAACGGAAAAGGTATGCGAGACGAGTCATCGAGTGGCTTGACCTAGGTGAATGAGTCGGAAAAAGGCGCATGAATTGTATTGGAGATGATTCACCGCAAGCTCCCAATGGGCACGAGCTGGGGATAAAAGGCAAAAAATTTACTAGGAGAGGAGAGAACTGAACCATTGCCGAGGGGAAGCCCCATTTACCCACTTACATAGACATGCTTGGAGGACTCTCGAATTAACTGGACTCACCACCGAACCCAACCCCACCCAAATACTTCCTGGCAAAGAGATTGAAATATGCCAAGTTCACAACACTTAGGCCAGCAATGACATAGTAATAGTAGTCGAGCCTACTCTCGTTAAGGTCTCGGCCGCCTATCCATGATGTCTTCCCATTCATTCCGGTCAGGCTATGGATGGCACTCACGAAAGAAGATGTCAGATAGCTTGCAATCGATAATGAGAGAAAGAAAATCGCCCCACCTACAGTCCTCAAAGTCTCTGGCACGTGGGACGTGAGCAATTCCATCATTGCTATAGCTGCAAAAGCCTCTATCAACCCTGACAATGCAAATTGTGGCAAGAGGAATGCAGCACTTATCGGCGCAACAAAAGATCCTTTTTGCAAGGCCAAAGACCGCCGCCTATTCTCAACAACCCCGGCTACTATCATGCAGAGAATGGCCATTACGATGCCGATGTTGATTCTCTGTTCTATGGTCAGCCTTTTGCATCTTTTACCTGAGAATCTGAGTGAAGCCTTCGGCAACACAAACTCGTAGATGAAGATCCACACCGAGAGAACAATCATGGACGCCACGGAAAACCAGCTTGGCGGGACCTGAAAATGAGGTCCCATTGATTGGTCCATTTGAAACACCTGCAGTACCCCATTTACACTTTGTTGGTCCATGGCTAGCATACAGACAATTCCCGATACCCATACAGGTCCAATTGCCACCAAAGACTTCAATAGTTCCACTTGTTGTAAGCTACATAATCTCCAACCGTTCTTGGCTATTCCTTGATCGTTTAACTCACCCGGATTAGCGATCACAGCACCCCTATCAAGACACCTAAACCTATCCGTATGAGCAAGCTTTTTGACCTGCGGCACCGACTCATCGAGAGGAGGATCATAAAAGGGCATCCTGTGCTCATCTCCACGAGTTAAATGGCACTTACCAAGAGCCGCCACTATTACTTTGGCCATGTTGGAGTAGACACTTCCTTGAGGCTTAATCTTAATATATGTGTTGCGGCCGAGCAAGAAGATGAACACAGAAAGTGCAAGGCAAGTGGTAGGTATGGCAAAACCAACTGCCCAACTGATCTTGCTTTGGACATAGATGACGATCAAGAGTGCTACAATCAGTGTGGCGGTGAATGACAAGTACCACCAGTTGTAGAAGCTTTGCATCTGCTTTCTTCCTTTTTCTGTGGTGTCTGCAAACTGATCGGCTCCAAAGGCAATGCAACAGGGTCTGATGGCTCCAGCACCAATTGCAACCATTCCAAGAGAGGCAAATAGGAAGGTCAGGTCACCGGAATCTGGCTGTTGGCAATCAGTTTGAGAATTACAAGGGGAGGGTCTTAGTTGAGGTATAGATGCAGTTAATGTCATCATCCCCATTCCCTGGAAAGCAAAGTAGTTAGGTAGGTCAGGATTGGATGGCCACTTATATGGTGCACTCGGTCTGCATGACATTGGAACATATATAACATGACTTGCAGAAGCTATTGATTTATCCAGAAAAATGTTCTTCAAAGTATGCGAGGCGACTGAAACTTTTTAGGAACAGTTAATGCTTCTAATTTTGATGAGATTTCAAAGCTGGTGGACTGAAAATATACCATGAAAGAAGCCGTGCAGCCAAGCAGGAGAGTTCGGAACCGGCCCAGATACTTCTCAGCAACAAAAGCACCAACCAGAGGCAGTACATTGCAGCAACCAGACCATATACTGACCACGTTGATCAAGAACACTCCATACAAGTTGTACTTCGTCTTCAAATACACTGGCAGGTTCATCTGCAAGCTCATCGCGGCCAGCCTCTCAAAAGACTCATTCCCTACATCACCAAACCAAGACCAACCACATCAAGAAGAGTATCAGAATCGCATTCAAGAAACCATTCCCATAATCCTATAGCATGCTGATGATTTACCAATCGTAAAACGTGCAAACGCTCTTGAACATTACCTAGAATGTAAAATATGGCTCTCCACCCTCCTTTTGGTTTTTGGGGGAGGCAAGGTGGAAGGGTTTCGTGTTTTGATGAATCAGAATGAATGGCATTCTCCATATCATGTCTGACCGTCTCTGTTTCTTTGTGCCCCTCCATGCCTTCCCGCCCTCGTCTCTCTTCCTCTTCTCGCTGTTCTCTTACTTCATCAAATTTGTAGGCTTGGGTTTACTGTTCTATCAACGTTGATTTCCCCCCCAAATCTAGGTAGCACCAGCGCATTTCCAAGCAAACTCCAGGTCTAATATGGGAAAAAGACGAAAATGGTTACAAGATCGTCGTTAAATGGTTAAAGAAGAGGACGGCTATAAAGGGCCCTTTCCAAAACTGCATTCGATGATTCGATGACCCGTCAGTCAGTTTTATTCCCTTTGCAATGCTGTCGCCTTTTCTGTTTCATCTCTTCGAGAAGAATTAAATCTTCCCACGAATGAGTATGAATATGATCATCGGTCTTAAACAGAAAATAAAGGTTTTTTCTTTCGTACGGTGATCCCAGCGATAAGTTACTAGGAATGAAGTAGGGATACATCATAAGAGCCACTAGAAAACATTCCGTGAAAACACGGTTATTCTAAGAAAAGTCAAAAGAACGAGGGTTTATAATGAAAATAGGCCATGCATCACCGCCTATGAAATCCGGATAGCTCTGGAGTTCATACTTATCGGTGGCGTTGTTATCCCCAAATAAGCGAGACTTAGAAGCTAAGTGCTCATTGTACGATGCAATCTGAACCAGCTAACTAAATAAAATCAATATCGACATGTGACACGTGACATAACACTTATATCTGACGTGTCGATATGTTATTTTTCAAAAAATAAAAAAATTCCGATATATTGGGATACGTTGTATTTATATATACATGATGAATTATAATTTTTATAATTATTTTAATTAAATTAATTTGATTCAAATTCATAAAGAAATAAATAATAAAAAAGAGTTTATAATGAATTTACATTAAAAAAATCAATTCGCTATTTGTTAATATCATTCATTATTTCAATTTGACAAAATGAACTTTTTTCCAATAATTCATCAAACTTGAAGGGAAAAAAACAAGTAATTTACATTTTAAACTTGCACATTAGAGCATTTTGCAAGAGAAGAGAAAATTAAATTTGGAGACGAGTTATGTGTCATAAAAAGTGAGAGTCGGAAAAAAAGAGAATCGTAGGCTTTTTTCCCTATTTATTATTTTTATTAATTTTTATTTTCTTATATATTTATATATGGACCCTTTATTATTGAAAAATTTTAAAATTGATCGAATACGTGTTGGAATTACGTGTTAAAATTTCAAGTTTTCAGAGAGTGTTAGTGCTTCTTATTTAGTTAGTGCAAGATGGTGACGAACTTCGATCAATCTTGGGGAGTGGCCGGCGTGCAGAGAGCCGATTTGCTGACTTTGAATGGCCAATTGAGCAACTGGAGCAGGATGGGGGAGGTCATCTCCATGTTAGGGTTATACATGAATATGATTTTTCAAAATTTTTGTCAATTTAATAAATTAAAAATACTGGATCAGTGGCTTTCCATTTATGCAAATATCAAGTTAATGGAACGAGGCACGAAAAACTTATGCTCGTTCAAGATTTTATAAATAAATAAATAAATCCCAATTTGATAAATTCAAAGGCTTTTTGTATGTACAAAAATTGAATCAATGAAACATCAAACAAAAAACTTATACTCATCAAAGTTTGACCAAATTTGTGTGAAAGACACAACAACAACATGATTATGGCCACACTACAATACGGCTAAGTAGCTGATGAAGCTAAGATAGGTTTTCCAAAAACGTTCACGATGAAAAATTTGGAATGTCATAAACATATTTCGGTGTAAAAGGCACCTGAGAGATTTAAAAAAGTAGGATAAATATCACACACAAAAGTTTATGGTTAGAATTTGCTAGCGGAAAAGTGCAAACAATATATATAACAATTGATTTTAAAGGGAAAATAAGTTTTTTTTTTCTTTTTTAACCTTGCCTAATGGTCCATTCTCCAGCACGGTAAGTTATTAGCAATGAACCGAAGACCACAAAGTATATCATAAAAGCCGTTAGAAAACGTCTATGTGGAAACTAATTATCCTAAAAAAAAAAAAATGAAAAGAACACGAGTTTCTAATAAAAATAGGCCGTGCTAATTAACCACATGAATATGATTTTTCAAAATTTTTGCCAATTTAGCAAATTGAAAATATCATATCACTTGTTTTTCGTAGATGCAAATATCAAATTAATGGAATATCACGCAAAAAACTTATGCTTTACCAAGATTTTCAAAAAAAAATTCATAATTTGATGAATTCAAAATATTGAATTCCATATCATCTGCCGGTGTGAAAATCGAGTTAATGAAACGTCGAACAAAAAAATATTCCAATGAAAATTTATCAAGGACACAATAACATGACAGTCATGTCCATAAATATATAATACGGCTAAGTAGCTGACGAAGCAAACACAAGACAAGTTTCCAAAAAACGGTCTCAATAAAAAACTTGGAATGTAATAATCATATTTTGGTGCAAAAGGAGACGCGAGAGAAACGAAGTATGCTGGATAAACACCTCTCACAATAATTTATGGTTAGAATTTGTTAGCAGAAAAATGAAAACAATGAATATAACAATTGATTTTAAAGGGAAAATAAGGTTTCTGTAGCCCATTCTCCGATTCATGGGCATGAGTGCAACTATTATTTTATTTTTCTATTTTCGCAAAATGAGTTTAGAACATAAATTTTATTAGGTAAAGTAATTTCATTTTTCATTTCTGAGATAAATTTTAAGCTCAAAAATATGTTTGAAACATAAATAAAAAATAAAAAATTTCTACCTTATTATTTTTGAAAAAAATAAAAATGAAAACTCCTTACAACACTTGCCTGTATGAATTTCCCAGAGACACTTCTAATTCAGGAATGTTTTATCACATAAAAAGTGAAGTACGGTAAATAGAAAAAGCACGACAGGAATAATTTTTTACAAAGGTGAATTTCTATTTGAGGAATCCGTATCATTAAACTAGTCAAAGGATAAAAATAGAGAAATGCCAAACGTTATTTTCAGAAAGATAAGGATTATCATTCTCGCACCCTTAGCTGTCGAAAATAAGAAAAACAGAGCACCCCGAATGTCCTGGGCTCAATTCAAAAGCTCTCAAATCACTCCATGGCAGATTTACATCACAGCTTGTTCTTCATGAATCTCAGTGCCATACGTACGAGGCCATTAACTTGAGAGATTCTTTCCAATAATATTGGAGGATCGACAGCATCTCCTGACATTCATGTGTTGGTGATCAATAAAGTTCCAACCCTATACAAAATAGCTCGTTACTCAGATCTGCTCCCCTTCGTCCTGTTTTGCTCTCGACCGTCAAAGCTTTTGAACGGTCCTGTTAATACCCTCAGAGATATTAGGTCGGAGCATGTAAACGATCCCAGGTAACAACCACTCAAAAAAAGTAAGCAAAAACAGAGAGCAGATCACAGATATATCGAACCCCAAAGAGTCTCTTCTTCTTTTTTAACTTTTCATTTCTCAAGCTATGTACAAACCACAAATTCACAACCCTCCACTTGGTTATGTAAAATCTAATCTTCTTCCCCTAGCCACACCCCGGCAAGGTACGAATGTTTCGTCGGCTCATCATCTACCAAACACCCCGACCACTCAAACACGGTCAACCCCCCGGTCAACTCAGAGCCTCCCCCGCTTCGGTCCCATCATCCTCGGGGGGCTTCTCTGTTCATCATGGCATCTCCATAAACGGTATCAGATCGCTTCCGCGAGAAATTTCGACAAACTTCAGCTCTGGCCCCAGCAGTTCAGGTACATGACGTTCCGCAGCGACTCGTCCGCCTGCCGCCGCCTCTCGTCCCCGTCGGGGCCGCCCCTCGCGGCCGCCCCGTCGAGCTCCGACCCGACGGCCCCGGCGAGGGGCCGGAGGTCCGTCGCGTCGACCCCGGAGAAGAGCCTCCTCTTCCCCTGGTGGATCGATTTCACGCCGGACTTCATCCGCATGCCCTGGTCCGAGTGGCCCTGCACCGCCGCCACGCCGACCGCCATCCACGCCCTGTTCAAGTAACTCATCTTCTTCTTCTACTTCTTCTTCGGCTGCTGCTGCTGCTGCTTCCTTCTGAGAGAAAAGGTGGGATCTTTATGGGTCTCCTGGGAAATTCAGAGGCTGGGTTGCGAAGCAAAGGCTGGTTCTCGCAAGTGGGTTGTGGCTAGCGATGACGGATTTTCTCTTGATCGCTTTGCGTCGGTCTGGGTTGGGTTGAGTTGGAGATGGAAGCGAAGCGAGGGGATGGGTTTACTTATAGAAGGAAAGGGAGCAGAGTGGTTTCCGGGATACCGGAAACCGGAGATGGGGAGAGGACCGAGGGCGGTTTTGTCATTTTCTGATGTTTTTCTGGATGCGAGCAATAATGTTCGCTAGCGTCCAAAACGAGAATTTCTGGGGAGAAATTCGATATATCGTGCCCCGGTTCAATTAGAAGAAGAATGCCCAATGGCCTCCATTTTGAATATTGTTTTTGGTCGGAAGCCTCGATTTTGGAGTTATTTTTGTAATTAAGGGTATTTTTTCGAGGCCCGTTGTTTGCTGAAAATGATCGACAACCATGTTTTTAAAATTGACCAGAATAATTAATCGATAAAAATATTTATTATTATTATTATTATTATTATTATTATTATTATTATTATTATTAATTTATGTATATTATTGTTATTGACAACAATTTATATATGAAACATTTTAGTAGAAGATGACCAAAATTTCATCCATCCATTTGAAGTGATATTTAAAAAAAGAATTATACCTCTAAATTAGTATATTAATAATAAATTTACTCCAAAATACTTTTTTATCATTAAAAATCAAAATTGATGCATTTATATTAAATTTACTTTTTGTTATTTCCATTTAAAGTGGATTAATATTAATATTTATAATTTTAAATTGATATGGTCATTCACGTGTTATTCAACTTAATAATTTAACAGTAAAACTTAATGAAAATTAATGTAAAGTATATTTATTATAAGTGTATTGATTTGAAATTTTTTATAATCAAAAACTTAATTTGAAATAAATTTATCATAAATATATTAATTTAAATTTTTTATTATAATAAACACTTGAAAACATATTTTTCAAATTATCCCTAATTTTTCTAGAAGCAAACAAAACAAATTACCCACCTACTCTCTTCTTAGCCATCGAATCAGACTTAGAGAGGTGTTCTCATCTTCATGAAAGGCGGACGGTCTAGAATGAAAAAATATCGCTTCTTTTTTTCTTTTTCTCGGTAAAATATCGCTACTTTATCGCGTACCATCTCGTGGGGTCGAGATTAAAATAATAGTAATAATAATGATTAAAAAAGAAAAGTGCGCGAGAGGAAAAGAAAAAGGAGGGGGGACAGGTGGTGGCTTATCCGAAAGGACATGACATGACTCATCCCTCTGTTCCCCAACTCAGCGCATGACAAGTTTCCCTTCCCGCGTGGACCCCACCCCACCCCGTACCAGACCTGCATTTCCAGTTTTGTCCCTGGGCTAGATTCCGAAAGCGCACCTTCCCCCACCTCGACAGGGACACGTGGGAGGGCGAGGAGCCCTATCCCTATCACCTTCACGTGGGTCGTTGCCGACGTGGCGCCCTATAGTGCAGCTCCTACTTCTTCGCGAGACGCCCTATTCAACGTTAAAACAAAAAAAAAAAAAGAGGGGGGGGCAGAGTGAGAGAGAGAGAGGGACTGGACGAAAGAGCAAAAAATTGATTTTTAGCGAAGGGACATTGACAGAAAAATTTAATAAAAAGCATGAAATTAAAAAGGGGAGGGAAGGAAATTGATTTTTCTTTTCTTTATTTTGCTGATTTTTTTTATTTGATTTGGATTATTGCATTTGTGCTCTGCTCATTTTAAAAAGAAAGACAATGTAATTAAGGACTCAATACGTTTCTCTTTCACCACTAAGGACTTAGATTATTTGCAAGCCTTAAAGATTCTAACAAAAAGAAGATTCATGGCTTCGGGATCACAAGGATTAAATTTGTTTGTCACTTTATTTTAAATCCGAGAAATGGGGCCTAATCTTCTTCTTATCCCATTATCCCCCAGATTTCTCATGAATGGTACTGTGAGACTTTGGTTGGGATAACTAGTTACTTAATTCGCCCTTTAGACATATTTATGTACATACTTTTGAATTATTCGTAGTGGCATGCTTTACGAATGCCTCATATAAATATGCAATAGAATAAAAATGATGCAATGTTAAGTCTCCTGAGAATATAAGACACGTAAATGCAGATGATTGTTTAGTTACAATAAAGAAACCTATATTTGGAAAATGTTTGTTTTGAAAGTAAAATCTAAAAATAACAAAATTAAATGACCCATTTTAGCTACATTGATTGTTGAGTGTGCGTATTCCATAAATTTATATTTGGAATATGTTTGTTCAGGAAGTAAAATGTAAAAATAAGTAAAATATAAATGACCCGTTTTTAACTACATTACAGTGTAGTCTTTTTGGTTCCTTTTTTTAATTTTGTTTCATGAGATAAGAGGCATGTTGAAAATTCTTTTGAAACATAATGAGAGACATTAATATCAATTTGAGAATATCAGGCAGCTTGCAACCA
Organism: Eucalyptus victrix; assembly: GCA_016097545.1. Classification (NCBI taxonomy): domain Eukaryota; kingdom Viridiplantae; phylum Streptophyta; class Magnoliopsida; order Myrtales; family Myrtaceae; genus Eucalyptus; species Eucalyptus victrix. The sequence continues at coordinate 9,972,078 of CM027845.1, read as the reverse complement.
TCCTAAAAATGTAAGGGCAAACAGTAAATTCCCATTATGCAGTGGAATGGGTATGATTACACACATTAAACGACGGGAATTCATATTTTATAGAATGGAATAAAGAAAGAGACTAGTTGCGAATCTCCAAAAGGTCATTTAATTTTTTAATTACCTCTATGTGGACTGACCTAATTATTTAATGAACGAAGGACACTTGGGCTTTTTTTAAAGCATAATAAAGTAGATATGATTTCATCTGCCCCTATAAATAAACCTGATAAAATCTAATTGAAAAGTAAATCTTGCCTATCCTTATCATAGATAGGGACCTAACGAAAATGGACTAATCAGCGTCCTTTTACATTCAATACTCAATGCCAAATTGTCAATGTCATGAGCATCTTCCAGGATAAGATCTGCCATCGCAATTATTATTACAAAGTAAAACAGAAGATAAATAAAAGAAAGAAGAGTCTGGACCTTCAGTTGTTTCAAAGAAAATGATAATATTTAAAAAAAAGTATTTCCTTAAAACGATTGATTGTACTGCCACGGCGGCCCAAGCTTCGAAAGCTGCAAGCGCGGAGTTAGGAGTGGATTTAGTGTGGTGTTTCAGTCATTTTCATTTCTTAAACTGTACATATAATCAAAATAGGAGTGGATTTAACGTGGCCGTCTTATAAAATCGCACGGGCATCATCAAATTGGTACAACATTATTCTTCGTTTTTTTTTTCCTTTTTTCCGCTGAGCAATCAAGAACTTCTTGAACGATGCTAAATTCTTTTGGTTCTATAACAATTATTTGTGCATCTTCTACTGATCTAACAAATTTATCCATAAGTCATTAGTTTAAACTTCTCGCCGGTCAAGGATTGACTTGCCAACTCCAACTGCAGTCTAGTAGTTTAATCTGTTGATACAGTTTGGTTTTTGCATCACAACTTAGATAGAATCTGCATCCAAATTCAAGCATGACCAAAAGGAAACACTGGTGCCTGCACTGTATTGGTTCAACCGCGAAATCCGCTTCATCTAATCTCACTACAAATTCAAACTTTTTCACTGCCGAACTACTGCTACCAGTCACTTTTCATTGGTTTCACGTTGCCAGAAGATCTGTGAGACGGCACGTCGGCGCTTTGGTCTCCTCGTGAAGAAGTCGCAAGCTTAGAATCGATCCATTTAAACCGAATTAACGCCTTCAAAATGCTGCTGTGCCAGGTACCTTTCTCTTCTTTCCTTCTGCAGAGTCGAAAGGGTTATCGTGTGAGTGTCAAGAATATGTACAGGACCAACATATACCGAACCCGGCTTTAGGATCAAATCGGTAAATAAATTAGCAATGACTCACCCATTCATCTATGACGAGTCCTTCCTTGACAGGGCCAGCACCGGGCTCTTCTACAGGTTTCTTCCGTGTCTCGAGTGCAGCGTCGGCTTCGGCCAGTTGCCGCTTTAGTTTTTCCAGCAACTTCACAAGGAAGAGAAGCCACATTATTGATAAGAAATTAGTAATAACACATCCTTTGTTGTCATGCATTTGTTATAATCCTATCCTGATGGCTAGGCAGAGCAAGCAAGGAAGACGAATGTCAAGGGAGAGTTGAAGATACTTACATGACTTGGTTGCACTGGATCGAGGAAAACCACCCGTAAAATTTTCTCAACCGTCACTTGATCCCTCTGTTCATCAAACTGCATAAAATTGTGACAGAAGAACAAGTTCAACAGCCAAACCGGTCTAATTTTTGAGGAGTTCATTAGATTCAGGCAAGTATTTTGCTCAACCATTCATGCTGGTATTTTAACTACGACATGTAATCCAATTAGGATGCTATTGCGACCATTTGGCCACCCCAACAAGAAACGGGTTAAAAACATAATGTGTTTGTCAGAAAGATCACAGCATTTCATCCATCGGATACCTATTCAGTTCTAGGTGTATTTGAATGAACATCAAAGGGAACGAAGGCCTGTAATGCATACCAATTCGGGGACATAATCCATTTGCCCATTTACTTTTAAGCTCATGATTTTGAACTTAACAAAGCTCTTCAAGTTAGCTGATTTGTCATCATTCTCGGGGGGCTCCACGAATTTGAACACTGCATCAGTCAATAGTTTGAAACAAGAACTGAACAACTTCCATTGGGGTATGTGCATAAAGCGCTAGAGAAATGCTGGTCAAAGTAAGAATACATTGAACTTCTGATTTTCTTGATGTCACTGATGGGGTAAGACACAATAGTTAAGTTTACCTGTTGCAATGAGACTCTCTCCAGGTGCGAGTACACTCCCCGGAGGCCGCATGTAGCAACTCTTGGGGGCAGTTGTTTGGAACTAAAAAAGGTAAAAGAAAGAGTCAAAACTTGTCAATTACATGTTCAAGCTACTTCAAATACTAAACAATGCAACATTGAAAGCCCACAGGACATTCGCAAAGACGAAGGAGCCCTGCTTATGCAAGTTAAATTTAGAAAGCCAGACTCTCATCAAGCTAAAAGATTCAGCAAGTAAATGACAGAAACTTTCAACTTCTTCAAAGACGCTCTCATACATTTCTTTTCCATATCCAGTATGCAAATGTCGCCTTCTTACCTTGAATGCTACATGAGTCTTGGACACGTTCTTGATCTCAATGGCACTCTTAACCTGCGAGCCAGGTTCATCTTCGAGTTGCAAAAAAAAAAAAACAATTAATTAATAGAAACATCTAAACAACTCGCAATTAACTTGAATTCAGAGGCAACTTCGTCCTACATTGTCAGACGTGATCAGCAAGCAATGCCTTTAG